>CM062811.1:461243194-463792518 GCA_031772625.1 Pinus tabuliformis
TTCATTTTGATTTGGTGACCCTTTTGTTTGCTTAACGAAACCATTTTTGTGACCATTTGCTCCTTCGTTTCGGGAAAGTTGTTTGTTATCACTTTCTTGAGACTTGTCTTTTGATCTTTTGGACTTTCATTGCTGCTTTTGATTGTCAAGAGCGATTTCAAACACATTTATTTTTGTTGGGTTTTCATCATTTGAAAGGTGTCAATTCGCAAAAGTGTTTGGTTGCCTATTCATCAATCATTGGTGTCAGTATTTTTGAGAGCATTCTTTGAAAAAGACTTCTTTGCTTGTTGTTTGAAAGAAAATCTTTTGAAAGTTTTAAGTTTTGCTTTCTTAAACTTGCTTTTCATTTGATTTCCTTTTTTGCGAAGTGAAAGTGATTTATGTTTATCTTAGAACTTGTTTTTATTGTTTGGACGAAATGATTGGTAGCACATCATATTCTATCTAAGCATTTTAGTGGCAAGACAAATTTGATAAGTGAGCAACTTTCCTTCTTTGTTTGCAGAGTAGTCTTAAAATCTTGCATTCACATATAATTGTTGCATTAGGATAGATTTGCATCCCTTTTTATGCATACATAGCTTTGTTAGCTTTTTTGAGTGTGGAGTTTGAAAAGAAAAGAAAATTTTGTTTCTGAACCCTGTAGAGATTACTTTTCATCGAAAAACGAAAACAAGTGCATGTGCATGTAGTTAAGTTTTTATTAATTTCTTTTGCGTCATAAAACAACACAAGTTTCATCTCCGTCACCTTGTGACTTAAAGAACAGCCTAATAAAATCAAGCGCTAACTAAAA
The DNA here is from genome assembly GCA_031772625.1 of Pinus tabuliformis. Classification (NCBI taxonomy): domain Eukaryota; kingdom Viridiplantae; phylum Streptophyta; class Pinopsida; order Pinales; family Pinaceae; genus Pinus; species Pinus tabuliformis. The sequence goes on from CM062811.1 coordinate 461,243,994, forward strand.
TTCACTAGAACTTTTTGTTTTAGTCAGTTACACAAACAAGATTAGGATTTTAGGGCCTTGGATTAGGCGAGTGGATAGTTAACTCTCCAAGGCCATATAAACATCAAACGTAGGAGTCTGAATAACGAGAGAAAATCCAACAGCGTTAGGAAGACCAAGAAAGCTCCGGATCTGGGAGTTAAGCACGAGGGTCTGTGAAGACAGGGAAGAGAGATACCCCCTCTCCTACTTGTCCGAACTTACCTCACGACTGTTCCGCCTGGCTTCTGCGATGAGTTGGTGCCCATAGTTGCCTCTCCTAGGGATCTACACAGGTGGCTGCGGAGGGGAATCCCGTGGCACCTGAGGTCGACGTTGTATCACTCTCGACAGTACTACTGGAGGGCACCTTTGCGAAGCTTGGGGGCTTGCACCGGCGCAGGCTGTTGTTAGGAGGTCAGCGTAACTTCCTCTGTTACCTTCGCTGATAGGGCTGGGCCGTCATTATCCCAGACTATCTTCGGAAGGCCCCTGACTCCACTTTCTTGTATTTTGGTGTCCGGTCCTCATCACCCGGAGCAGAAATACTTGGAAGTTGTTTGACTGGCTGTTATCTTTAGGGACTTTATAGTGTGTGCTCTTTGTTCCTTGTATATAGTTGGCTTTAGGTATTTTTTTCTAGTCACGTTTGGACTTTGTGTTCTGAGTGACCGGCTTACCACTCTACCAATCTTGAAAGGCTTTTGGTCGTTCTTTCAGAAGTTGTGGAGTTGCCTCCTCAAGGGCAAAGGTTTTGATTGCTTATCCATATTCCTTGAAAATTTAGTTCTATATTCCCGTAGAGGAAGGGTCTTTGGATCAGTTTAATATGGCTAATATTCCTGTGGAAACCAACCAAGGTACCCTTCCAAAAGGGGATCCTTATGCTTTTCCTTTCTTTGGAAACGTTGGTACTCCCTTGATGGCCACTTTGAATATTCCTGGGTTGAATGTTGGACTACCCATTTGGCTGTGGTCCACTCCAAATATTCTGAATGCTCTTGAAGCTTCTCAGTTGAATGCTTTATTTCAAGGGCATTACATGGGTGCTAATTGTTCATCTTATTTCAAAGAGAAATCTGGGATTCCTTCTTCTCCTCCTTGTAACAAGAAATCTAAAAAGAGGAGAAAAAGGAAGTCAAAGAAGAAGAATAATTCTATCCTTTCATATTCAACCTCTGCAAGTCATGTTGGAGATGAGCCTTCAGCCACTGCTAGTCATGCTGGGGGCACAAGTCTAGTCACTGCGAGTCACACTAGCATTTCATCTTCAACCTCTGCGAGTCATGTTGGAGATGAGCCTTCAGCCACTGCTAGTCATGCTGGGGGCACAAGTCTAGTCACTGCGAGTCACACTAACACTTCATCATCAACCTCTGCGAGTCATGTTGGAGATGAGCCTTCAGCCACTGCTAGTCATGCTGGGGGCACAAGTCTAGTCACTGCGAGTCACACTAACACTTCATCATCAACCTCTGCGAGTCATGTTGAAGATGAGTCTTCAGCCGTTGCAAGTCATGCTGGGGGCACAAGTCTAGTCACTGCAAGTCATACTAGCAAAGAGTCACCGACCTCTGCAAGTCATGTTCAGGACTCTCCGCAAACCACTGCTAGTCATGTTGGCGGAATGGAGGTTGATAAGAAACCCGGACGTAGAAGTTTTAAGCCTAAGTTCCCTTGTAAGATATGCAAGGGAGACCATCTCACTCATTTATGCCCTGGTATTCCAGAGGTTCAAAAGATATGGTCCGAGTCTGAAAGTACTTCTACTCCTAGATCTGATATGGTTTCTCATCAATCCCATCAACCATTGGTTGATAATGTGGTAAAGCCAGTGCAATCGCTGGCTGATTACACTCCTCTTTTGGGGGGTGAAGTGCCTAACAAAAGAGTTTGTTTGATCTCTAGTACAGAGTCTTCTAGTATAGGGGGCATTCCGGTTACTTCGAATGTTCCCCCTCCAAGTGCTAAGAGTGTTTCCTTTGATTGGGATAGCCTTGTTGAGCCTCGTCTTCCTTCCGCTGCACCTTTTCAAATAAAGGTCAGGGTTAATTCCACAAATGTCTATCGATGTATGGTGGATGAAGGATCCTCTGCAAGTATTATATCCTCTTTGACTTGGAAAGCTTTGGGTTCCCCAAAGTTGTTGACAGCTCAGAGTCAGTTGTTAGCCTATGATAGAAGGCCTGGTGAATCTATGGGTGTTCTTCCTCAAGTGCCTATCACTTTAGGTGGGAAGACTGTTTTAATCTATATGATGGTGGTTGATAGCCCTTTAGACTTTAATATGCTACTTGGGCGTGATTATGTCTATGCTATGAATGCTATGGTGTCTTCACTCTTTCGAGTAATGTGCTTTCCTCATAACGGGAATATTGTCACTATTGATTAGCTTGCATCTGATAATCACCACCCTAATTCGACTTTACTGCAGAATGCCCCTTGGTTTGTTCCAAGTGTTCAAGTAGACTCTACCCCGCCATGGGTGAATTATGTGGCATTGAGTCCTCAATGTTCAATTGCTTCTGAGAAGGATCCTTTGACTTATTATTCTCCTTCTTGGGACTTGGTCCCGGCAGTTGACCGAGAGATTCATCCTATAGGGACATGGGACCCTTTAATTCCCTATTTTGATCCTTGTAGTTCTCATGATTTCTTAGAACTTGTTTTGCCTTCACAGGAGGAACTCTTTGAAGCCATGAGTTATGACTACCAAAGGAGTCCTTGGTCCGATCCCTGCAAGGGGTTTGTCCAGAAGAACTATTATGCGTAAGCTACAAGGCTGCGTGGTTCCCTGTACCATATTGTATATATGAGGTACGCATTTTCAATTTTTGTATTCTATAACACAAGATCTTATATGAAGTTTATATGTGGGATGTATTAACTTTGTGTCTAGTGTTCCTATTTATGTTTACAGAACTTGGAAGATTTCTCCTTTGGAAGTTTATGGTTGGTCCGTTCTGACAGGTATTGGTTCTCAAAACTGGCATATAGGTTAGGTTTTTCCACCTGCATTGTGCATTTATAAGTTTCCTTTCCCATTTTGCCTTAGGATCAACCCCACCAAGTTATGGTGCGGAACCTTCTCATTGCTTAGAAGTATCATGACTTGTGTGGTAGAGCCTACCTTATCATGGGTGCCCTAGTTAGTACCTTTTTGTCGCTTGGCACTCATGCTGATTTTTCATCCCTAGGCTCGGGAGTCCTCTTTAGTCCCACCATGACTTATGCGTTGAAGACTCATTCCTCTTAGCTTCTCCGCTTTTTTCTGGCCTTATACCCTAGAGGCTCCTTTGTGTTGAGTTGTACTACTGCATTGCATGTTGACCATTTGCACCTTTTCGCCTAGAGCCGGCTTCACTTGGACTCGTGTTTAAGCCAACTTTTGACGATGACGTCTGCAAAATCAACCTTGCATACCTTTGACTTCTGCAGCTTGACATACCCTGATCCGTGGAAGGAACATACCTCTGAGTGTCACTGACCAGTTTTCACCTCCCTGCATTGAGCATAGGAACGTTCCCTTCCTAGGAACTAGATCATCTGTTTCACCGACACTCGTTCTTTCCACTGTACCATAGCATTCTTTTATTCTTTTTCCAGCTTAACAGAAAAAGACAAAAAAATTAAATATTCCAAAAAGAGCGGGAACAGGGACATTATTTCCATTTATTGTTGGCAGCTAGAGTCAGTCGTGTCGCCCTTGAACAAAGCACTCAAAACAAAGTCTCCTCCGCATGGGTGGGAGTTAGTTTGACTTAGGTATGCCATAACCTTGTTATTGAGTCAGTTCTCCCCCGATTGGTTATCTCTTCCAATCATATGGAGGGTTCGTTCGTGCCTCCTGCATGGCGAACTTATACAGAGTCATCATATGCTGCCACATAGTCACATTGAGTCGTGCTTTTGTTCAAGGGAAGTTAGCCTGAGTCGGCCTCTCTGCGGTGTCTCTTGACTCATTTTTCAGTCGGCCATCCCTGGTTGCCGGTATCATGTCTATCATCACATCAGCTATATTGGTCCTTTACTCGTGCCGGTTTGAGAAGGTCCCCATTGACTTCTTGCTGGCGGGTCTTGTCCTTATCGACGACGACACCTTGCTCTGAGGACAGGCCTAGAGCCGCACCCTGGCCCTATTTTCATTATTGATAGGTCACCTTGTGCTCAGCATCGATCAGTATCATGGGTCTTTGACTGAGTGGTTTCCCTTGTGTTCGACATCAGCATACATTATCACACATTGGGATTCGTGCAGTACCTTGGTTTCCATTTGACCCTATTGATGGATACCTCACCTTCGTGTCAGCTTTCATTATTGGTTGGTTCAGAGGGTTTCTGCCGTGCGCTAGCCACATCTTGTGTACGCCGGAAACGTACTTTGGTTGGGTTACTACATCTTTTTCGTCCGATTCTTTTCACATTATTGGCCTACGGGTTACACTCACGCTAGATTGATGGAGGATGCCTTAATGCCTTCCTTCTAGTGGATCTTTCCCTATCGACTCCGACTCATTGCTCTGGGGCAAAGATCTAGAGTCCATTTGGCAGTACCTTGGGGTTTGCAGTCATTAGTGGCAGATCCTTCGCTATCGACAGTGGGAAACCATCATTGTCTCCTGATCGATAGATTCTTACAGGTGTTCGACTTCAGCTCATCTATTCACACTTGTTAGATTGTACTGGGTACCTTGACGCTCATTATCATTATCGGTGAGTAGTCTCGCGTTTGTTAACGGTATACATCAATGACCGGTAATCAAACGATTTCTCACATGGTCGAATTCAGATCATTTATTCCCATGGTGTAGAAATGTACCACGGCGGTCGGTGAAGACCTCAGGTTGTATCAGCATTCATTGGTTCACTTGACAGTTGCTCCTGTTGCTACTAGTTGATACCACTCAACTTTATATGTTGCAGTCAGTCATGGCGACATTCTATATGTTGGCACCTGAGTGTGCAGTGTAGTACCATCCTATTCCATCATGTTCAGTTGGTACCTTTTGGGATCAATCTTTGATATCAGTGATCCGTTGCATCTTTCAGCATCATTGAAAGTCTTATATGTGATATTCAGACATGTACTTGCTCCTTATGATCAGATGATCCATTATGTATCTTCCAGTCATTTATACTTGTATACTTAGTGGATCCGCTTGTACTTGATATGCGGACATGCTTTACTTATTCTGAGCATGGGTATTCCCGCCTCAGACAGTGTTTCTTTCTGATCTCCTTTTGGTAGCTTGGTAGGCTGAATTCTGGTGAAGTCCTCCTCGGTCTCTCGACAGACTTCCTTTCCATGTACTTACATAATATATTTCGGCCATCATGTTCCCCTTCTGACCTCATATATTAGGGGGCATCTGTTATAGCTCCAAATCTCACTCTTATGGTTTGTGATGCTGCACTCATGGCCTAGGGCAACCCCTCCTTCCAGACCTGGTCCTAAAATTAAAAAAAATAGTGTTTTATCCCTTATACGCGACATTGCCCTGAGTTAAACGCGTGTACACGCGGGTCTGTGTATACCCAACCTGCATGTATGTATTAAAACACTTAAAAAAATAAATAATTCCTTATTTTCGGGCGGAGATCGCGGGTTTTACCTACTGATCACCTGTTAGTGCCCGTGGCCCAACTGTTCCCAACCAACTCCTAACTAAAAAACTACTTTGGAGATGGTATAAAAAGACATCAAAGGGAAGGCCTAAGGGAGAGAGAAAAGAGAGCAAGATTATTATGCTGAGATTTTCCCCTTAGACCAGGTCTGAAGTCCTTGGTGCCTTCTGCACTTCCCCCATTTTGCATAGGAAACCCTTGTTTCCATGTGTATTGGTGATCATTCATTCTTTATATCACCATTGAGTAAGACTTGGAAGGAGCTCTTGTTGGAGGCTTGAGGTTGGAACGAATCCGGGAGGAAGCTTTGCTTGGAGCCTGCTGAAGGTGTTTCAGGTGAAATCTTTCCGTTATATGTACTTTTTTTGCCTTTATATAAAGAAACACGTCTTGGTTCCCGAAACAATCTTTCTTTGTGCTTATGAGGTTCATATTTTGAATTCTTATGCAAGTAGTTACTTAAAGATTTTTATAACTAACTTTATAGCATGAAGATGGTTTATGTATAAGTATTTGTCCATGTACTGTTGTGTTCTTTGATTGGTTTGTTTTACAGGTCAAAGGAGAAGAAGGGAACTCCAATAAGGGTTTGGACCCTAAAGGCCTTCTCAAACATAGGACCTTAGGTACGTACCCTCAACATTAGAATTTGCTTATAGTAAAGATAATGGCTGTTTGTGTGTTTCTTTGAATAAGCAATTTTCAGTCTGGTAGAGTCTTAACCCAAAGGACCCTAGGGGTACTTTCCCCTCAACCACTCTCTCTCCCTCTCTCTCTCCCCCTCCCCTCCCTCCCTCTCTCTCCCACTCTCTCTCTCTCTCTCTCTCTCTCTCCCCCCCTCCCCTCCCTCCCTCTCTCTCCCACTCTCTCTCTCTCTCTCTCTCTCTCTCTCTCTCTCTCTCTCTCTCTCTCTCTCCTCTCTCTCTCTCTCTCTCTCTCTCTCTCTCTCTCTCTCTCCTCCTCCCCCTCCCCTCCCTCCCTCTCTCTCCCCCTCCCCCTCCCCTCCCTCCCTCCCTCTCTCTCCCTCTCCCCCTCCCCCTCTCTTCTTTCTCCCTCCCTCTCTTTCCCTCTCCCCCTCCCCTCCCTCCCTCTCTCTCCCACTCTCTCTCTCTCTCTCTCTCTCTCTCTCTCTCTCTCTCTCTCTCTCTCTCTCTCCTCTATATGTCCTTCCTCTCCCTCTCCTCCCTCTCTCTCTCCTCCCTCTCCCTCTCCTCCCTCTCCCTCTCCTCCCTCTCTCTCTCCTCCCTCTCCCTCTACCTCTCCCTCTCTCTCCTCCCTCTATCTCCCTCTCTCTCTCCTCCCTCTCTCTCTCCCTCTCTCTCTCTCTCTCTCTCTCTCCCTCTCTCTCGCTCCTCCCTCTCTCTCCCTCTCTTTCTCCTCCCTCTCTCTCTCTCTCTCTCTCTCTCTCTCTCTATCTCTCTCTCTATCTCTCTCTCTCCCCTCCCTCTCTCTCTCTCTCTCTCTCTCTCTCTCTCCCTCTCCCTCTCTCTCTCTCTCTCTCTCTCCTCCCTCTCTCTCTCCTCCCTCTCTCTCCCTCTCTCTCTCCTCTCTATCTCTCCTCCCTCTCTCTCTCTCCTCCCTCTCTGTCCCTCTCTCTCCTCCCTCTCCCTCTCTCTCTCTCTCTCTCTCTCTCTCTCTCTCTCATGAATCTAGGGATACTAACGCATCTTCTAATATTCCCTATGATTTAATTGACTTGTATACTAATTGCAATAGTAAGAGTATATTGAAGATTAGTTAACCTTAATTCATCCATAGTACTCTTTGTCTCTCTCTCTCTCTCTCTCTCCTCCCACCCCCTCTCTCTCTCTCTCTCTCTCTCTCTCTCTCTCTCTCTCTCTCTCTCTCTCTCTCCCCTCCCTCTCTCTCTCTCTCTCTCTCTCTCTCTCTCTCTCTCTCTCTCTCCCCCTCTCTCTAAATGGATGAATTCCTAGATTAGTCCTTGGAGTTAATATCAGGAAATCAACTGGATGCTCCCATGAATCTAGGGATACTAATACATCTTCTAATATTCCCTATAATTTAATAATTGACTTGTCTACTAATTGCAATAGTAGGAGTATATTGAAGATTAGTTAACCTTAATTCATCCATAGTACTCTTTGTCATGACATTTATAGCTGCACCTAAGTCAATCAATGTATTTGGGATTTCAACATTATTGATGTAAATCTTTACAATGGGACTTCCTAGATCTAAGTATTTTTCAATTGTAGACTTTCCCATCATAATTTCTGAATTTTTCCCTTTGAGTTGCACCTTTTGTATTTCTTTTCTTTTTTCTTCCAGGTTTTCTAATACACAACTCCTTTATTTTTATTTTTTCAAAAATAGTAATTTTCTTTATTTCTTAATTCAAAGGGATTTTAATTCAAATATTCATCAACTCATCTAACATATTATAATCTAGTAAAATAATTTTCTTCTCTACACCTTTATAAATTTGTAATCTCTCCGGAAAAGGAGGGTCTTGTAAGGATATAAAGAGTTTCTCGGCTAGAGAATTTGTCATTGTTATCTATTTGTTTAGGAATTTATTCCTTTTGAGGAGTCTCCTCCTTTTTAAGAGTTTCATCATCATTATATTCTTTAATGACGATGGGAGGCTCTTTTTTGTAAAACTCTCCAAGATCTAAGATGAATATCATTTAAATATATAAGAGTTATCATGTTAGTTTGAAAATTTTGGACTTCAACTATAGGTCTTTGGTCATATTTAGAGGTAGATATTTATAAGAGATCATCTTTCTGACATTGTTTTACATGAAAAAGTGATCAGATAGTGGTACAAAAAGCTTTAGATATCACGATATTCTTGATAGGAAGCTTTTCATCAAGATCGTGAGTTTGTGTATCATATAACAAATTTGTTTTACAAAAACATGTGAATTATCCTCAATCAGGTATTTAGTTGTATTTTGATTCGTATAAGAAGATGATAGTTATAAGGAAAAAAGCTAATAGCTAAATATGTTAAAACAAAACCAAAATTGAAACACTTTCTAGCATCAAACATTGGGTACATGGATATTAGATGAATACGGACATCACCAAACTATCTTTTTAATTTGTGCAAGAACTTATATACAATGATCCAACAATTGGATCCATTGACATTATTTATATCATTTAGTAGTGGCCAACATATTTGGAAGACTTTAGTGAAGGCTTTACAACAAATAAATAGACAGAAAAAATCGTTGACTGAAAGTAAAGTCGAGGAAGATGATATTGATACCTTGATTAGAAATAACCCCTTTACTTGTGTATGATATTATAGAAGTAGATTGAATTCTCTATGCTAGTTAATTTTACATGATTCCAATTACTTATGTAACATCGTTGACTATTTCTTCGTAATATAATTTCATAATCTAGGGAGCCAACATGAACATGGATTGCTATGGATAAAAAATGCTCCTAGCTATGGAACAAGAAGAAACATTGAAATTGAAAGTTTCGTTGACAAGAACTTGTGATGTGGTTCAAGTAAACTACCTGCAAATCTAAAAACTATTCAACATCATCATCATACAAAGTCTTGTAGGAAAGGAAAACATATGCATTGTAGGTTCAATTTTCTAATTCCACCAATTAAAAAGATGAAAATACATGAGCCTATGGAATTAAACAATGCAAAAAAATAGTAATTGCAAGAAAGATATTTGGTGCACTAGAAAATATGGAACATGATGAGACATATGCATTTGATAGTTTTCTTGAAAAATTAGGTATCAGTGAATCTAATTACATCCATGCAATTAAATTTACTCGGAAACGAAGAAAAATTCTATTGAAAAGAGAGCCAATAGACATGTAACAACCCCACCCATGTCCCTCTCATAAAACACATTGTAAATATTTTTCTATATGTGAAATTTGAAAAAGGGGGTTGAGTCAAAGGGACACAGATTCTAGAGTTGGGGAGGAGGATTTCTTACTTGGGATGTTGTGGTTTCTTGTGCAGGAAACCTGAATTGTTTATACATCCATTAAAGGATGGTTAGTGCATGAAATTAATGGTGTATTTCTTGAAATTAAATGGGCTTCAAGATAAAGTATGCAGGCCCATGTTGCTTGAGAAACAACAACAAGAAAATATGACAAGAAGTCTAGCAGAGAGACTGCACATTATAAGTAAGAAAGGATGAAACAATCCCTGTAAAACAAGGAAAAAAAAGTAGTAGGGGGAGCATTCATTCAAAGGAAAAAGCTAGAACTAGAGAGGGAAAGACCCCCATTTGAACTTAGGTGTGCAAGAGGTAGACAAAGATGACAAAGAATAATTGGAGCATCCAGCGAGAACAATTGGCAGTCAGTTCTGAAGAGAAGATAAGGGGATTGGTTCTCTGGCTCCATGGAGGTTGTGGGTTTAGTTGATAGACTCTAGAGCCCTGTAACAACTTAGGTTCCCTAGAGGATATGTGTCACGCCCCTACACCTGCGGTAGTCTTCCAACCACTTGTAGCGAGGTGTGGCACCACTGAACGCTTTCTTTTTAACAATACTAACATTCGTGGACTACGCCTACTCCGACATTAACATACTTAGTTTGTGTTTTGCAACCAAGCAAACTTATTTATCCTTTATACTTAATGAAGCCCATAATCATTCATTATCATCATGCAATTAACCAAGAACATCAACAATTGCAACAAGTATAAAGGGGAGGGGCAACTCCCCGTAATGTGAGTCTGCCCGACAATTTTATTAAGAATATCATATTACAATACAACAGTGTGTCTTGGCCGAACCAAGTCTCACACTTAACCAATTTTACAATAGACAGGCCACCTGCCTTTTTACAACATCTTGTGCACCCTTGCACGAAGGGAGGTGCTCACCCGAGCCACCCAAGATCCCTTAGCCAAGTCCTACACAAAACCGTACACAAAAATCCACCCTGGGCACACTTGCCCAACCTTCGACTCAATTCAAGACTTTAAGCATGCAATCCTCCAAGAGTAGAGCACATGAGATATGCGCATCTCTCTTCCCTAACTGCGCACTCCTCTTATCTCTTGCGAAGGTGTATGAGAGCGAATGTTCGTTGATGAATGAGCCTCATGCTCCTTTCATATATACGCATCTTACTTTGGTTCATAAGTGGGGTGGCAGCCCCTTGGCCGACCCCCAAAATACTTCCAACGCACCCATAAACGTCCTCCAAGTGTCGGCCCTGCTCTCAAGCTAATCCTCTTTCAATTCGCTATAAAGACAGCCTCAACACTTAGTCGAATTCATATGTTTTCTGTTATCGTCGCATTTGTCGTGCACAGTTTCGTCGCATCTCCGTGTGCGCTCACCCGCCCGTCGTGCAGACCCGCCCGCCTGTCGTGCAGACCCGCCCGCCTGTCGTGCAGACCCGCCCGCCGGTCGTGCAACCCGCGCCCGCCCGTGCGCCCGTGCACGGTGACTTCGCCCGGCGCCCAAACGCGCCCGTATCCAAGGACCTTACAATATGGGATGAGATAGGATCCATGGAGCCCTATAATAGCTTGGGTCACTTGATGTTGTGGGTTGAGACAAAGGTCTCTAGATCCTTGTAACAGCTTGATTCTTTGGAGGCTGTGGGTTAGAATGTAATATTTGGATCCCTGTAACAACTTGGGTCCCCTAGAGAATGTGGGTTCTGAGAGTATACTTTGGAGCCCTACAAAATCTTGGGAAGAGGTCATCTTGAAGTAGCATCAAAGGAAGATCTTATTGATGACTTGTCATTACTACATTATTGTAACAGTGGATTCTGGACTCCCTAGAAGGGGGTGAATCCTTATGTGAGAACTTGGGGGTGAGTTGGAGCACCTTTGGACTTCCTATGTTGTTAAAGGAAGCATTGGTCATCTAGTGGGATTGAGGAAGGAGGTCTGTTGGAGTCCTTATTTCAGTTGGAAGTTGGTGTTTTAACCCCTTAATCAAGCATAATCTGGCTGGGGGGTGATATTTGGAAGTAAGTGTGGCCATAGTTGTTTATGGTTGTGTGGAGAGTCCTTGTCCTAGACTCAGTTTTCCTACAAGTTTAAATATAAGTATCTTCTAGTACTTGTTTATCTGTTGATGAACCATGATGCATTCTTGACTGTGATAGTTCTGGATTATGGAACTATATTTGTGTTGTTTATGTATGAATATGTGGATGCATTTTTATGCAAAAATGATATTGATGGACATCCTAGAGATGTGTGTGTGTGTGTGTGTGTGTTTTGTTTCTCTGGAATGAGTGATACTATTAAATAAGTCGAATAAGCATAATCTTCTACATTCAAAATAATATGTTCTGCAAATAACTTGCTAATGTTGATCACATAACAACAGATCCACAAATGTGTAATAAAGCATATGATAATAGTAACCAAGCTATTGCGTTGAGCTAAACCTTGAGCTAAATGAAATGCTTAACTATAATGAGAACAACACATAAATGAATGATAGAGGAACATAAGGCCATGTTGCAGGTTGCAGCAAATCCATAAGAGCTTGGAATAAAAATTGAAATTGTTGGGTCAAGGAACCTTTATTAATATGAAATAACTACATTGAAGATATTCTGCTCAGTAGGGTCAATATTCGCTTACATCCATTTATTTGCCTTAGTTACAAGTTTCTTAGCTACATGGTAGGTATTGCTTGAGAATTGAGGTTTGTTCCCCTTAGGACCAAATGAGCCCATCCTCTTTACCTAAATTTCCTTCATCCTTTCATTCTAAGCGGGTTGGATATCTTTTATTGGCGTCCTAGTGTCACTAGTGAGGCACCAGAAGGTTTTTTGTAGTGCCATGGAGCAGTTTATAAGCTCGACATGGATTCTAGAATTGTTGGCATGTGGCTGGTGAGGTGGAAATCTCTTAGTAGTCCACACCAATCTCGTGGTAGGTAATGGCAATAAGAGTTCTTACGCCGACATACGTGGGATTCCCTATCTAGGAACGGGGAATCCAGGTGGATCAGGAAATCCATGGAGTTGGATTCACCCAAGATCAGGAGGGGTAATAACATGGAACACATTAATAAACCATTGGCATTGGCACAAAGCCTTGAAGTTGATCAGGAGGCCTGTCGTACCTTTGATGCAAATCCATGGTCAAAACAACTAGCTTAAGGAAGTTTGTGAAGTAGTAGAGTTTTTTCTTTAGGTGATCGTGAAGATCCCCATCTAAGACATCGCTTGAGGCAGGGCTAAAGTCTCTTAGCCAATCCATGGTAGAGTGAGAAGAAAACTTGTCGCGGCATAGAGGGATCAAGCCCCAAACGTGTAACAAATATTGGGCAACCTTGTCCTTTCACAGATCAAGCCCTAGCCATGGAGACCTCCCATTGGTGTAGTTCAATTTTCCTCTCATGTGATTGGTCATGAAAGTGTTGACATGGCTAGAAGTGGAACACGAAAGGAATACCCCAAAATATTGTTAAGAGAGGCAAAAGGGGCTAACCTAGATAGCGACAACCGGGACACACTAGCGGCCACACAACCCTGGCTATTATGTTATTGGTTGGGGATGGAACTACTTGACAGATCATCCTGTTATGTTTCACCGCAGCACTCGCATAAGGTGTAGATGAAAGGAAGTGGGATGAGGTGGTGGTTCCACTATGCATCCCAATAAAGAGCAAGGGTCATGAAGGGGTGCAACCCACTAAACTAGCATGGCTCAAAGATAGAACCCATAGGTCTTACCTTGGAACATTTCTAAGGGAACAAGCAAATAAAATCCAGGTGAAAAGAAGTGGAATGATGTGGCACTATGACGTGTGCCTCGCAGGATTTTTATTGGATGGAATGGTAGGCCCACAACCACATAGGCTCAAACACCTAGCCCAAAAGCATGAAGGGAATGCACAAAGTGAAAACATTGAGCAAAGCCTGGTGGAATGACAAAAAAGGGATACATGGCCATGCTTGCACTGTTGTTGTTGTGATATTAGGTTGGGGACTAGCCACTTATCGATTCAACCCAACAAATTTCACCCAAAGGTTTAAAGCGGGAGTCAAATGTAAAGTTCAGGGAGGTAATCTAGAGGGATGATGTAAGTCACTCCATGCAATGATACGCACCATCCTATTAATGGATAAGGGTCTTGCGATCCATGCCAGCTCAACGCAATGACCTCGGAAGAGATTAAGAAGGTAGGAAATTTGAAAGCACTGTGATGAAGGAAACTGGCATGATGTGGGAGTGGTTGTGATGGTACCAGGGAGATAGTTGTGGTGGACTAATGGGGAAGAGGACATATAGCCCCACCATCCATGTAAGCCTGGTAAGTGAAACCTAATAGGAAGTAGAAGGGGAACTTTGGAAAGTGAGTTGGAAGGGACCAAACGAGGTGACGTGGGTTAGCTGTGTGCCATACACATAATCTTGGAAAAGCTCTCATTGGCGAAGGAAGGACCCATAGCCAGGTAAACCCGATGGAATAAAGTGTCACCATAAGATATGAGGTGCTAGGATAATTTCAAGCACCAGGAGAGTGTGAGCAGGGTGATGTGTCCAGTAGGACCCACTTGGAAGGCACTGTTTGGTTGTGTTACATTCTTTCCATGACTAGCCCACATAGTTAACCGGGGGGTTAGAGGGGGGGTGGAGCCCCCCCTTCGTTGCACCGACTGTGCAACAGGGGGGTCACAGGGGGTTTCAGGGGGTGGTTATCCTCCCTCTATGGGGTCTGGGGCAGTGCCCTAGAGAAAATTTTTGGGACCCTATATTAGGTTAGGCAGACCTACCTATGGTTTTGTGCATGGTTTTCGCACATGGTTTTGGACGCGATGGTTTTTAGTCCATGGTATTGGATGCTTCGGCATGTATAAATATGTATTGTAACATTGAAAGGAACATAATGAAAAATCAAGCTGGTAGTCCTAGTTTATGGATCCAGGGGAAAATATCTGTGTATATGTGTTTTATGTGTTATGCTCTCGCATTGTTTATTTTCTATGTTTTAGAATTCGTATTCAGGTAATTTCTATACGGGGTTAAAAACTACATTTGGTATCAGAGTTGTTTTGGCTTCAAGGGGACGCCTTTTTTGTTGAGGGGTTTCACTCGGGCCTGTGGTAGACCCTGTTTAATGGGAGATCTATGGGATCGATTCTGGTGGTGAAAGAAGATGGTGAGCAGTGGAAAGATAGAGATCGATAAATTTAGTGGTCAAAGTTTTGAGTTGTGGAAACTCAAGATGGAGGATCTGTTGGTGGATAAAGATCAGTGAATCATTGTAGATTTGGGTACTAAATCAACAGGAGTGTCCGATGAAGAATGGAAGAAGTTGGATTGAAAGGAAAATAGCACAATACGATTGTGTGTCTCAGATTCAGTATTGTTGAACGTATGAGGGGAAGCTACGACTAAGTCTTTGTGGGACAAGTTAGGGACTTTGTACCAATCTAAGTCTCTGGTGAATAAACTGTTCCTACCGAAAAAGATGTATAACCTGCGGATGAAAGATGGAGACTCATTGACAGAGCATCTGAACGCATTTAATACTGTGGTAAGTCAGTTATTATCTATTGCTATTAAAATTTCAGATGAAGATAAGTGCATCAGTTTGTTGTGTTCTCTACCAGATTCGTGGGATAGCCTAGTTATTGCAATAATGAGCAATGCAACTTCCTTGCAGTTTGATGAAATAGTATCATCCTTGTTGACGGAGGAGATGAGATGAAAAAATATGGAGAGACGAAATGGTGATGCCTTATCTATACGAGGATGATCCTAGAACAGAAACAAAAATAAGTCATCGAGTGGGAGATCTAAATCTCAAGGAAAACCTGTAAAGGTGGTGTGCTGGAAATGCAGAAAGGAAAGGCACTACAAAAGGGACTACAAATATAAAGCTCCTAACAAAGGAAAGGGATCTGATGATTCTCCTTCTGTAGAGGCGAAAACCACCTCCGATGAAGGTGGGGATGTGTACTTAGCTTCTTCAAGTACACATGTAGATCATGAGGCATAATTGATTGACTCAAGCAAATCCTTTCACTTCACCCCCCATAGAGAGTGCTTCTGCGAGTATGAGAAATACAATGGTGGTGATGTCTTCTTACGGGATGATAGGAAGGCTAGAATTGTTGGTCACGGAAAAGTAAAGTTGAAGTTGCAAGGTGGAAGGGTTAGAACACTTTCGAGTGTTATGAATATTCCTACATTGGCTAGAAATATGATTTCTGTAATCAAGCTGGATGATGCATGTGTAAAAACAGTGTTCGAGAAGCATACATGCAAGATGGTTCGAGGAGAAATGGTATTGATGCGGGGAGTTCAGATTGGAACTCTGTACAAGCTACAAGGTAGCAATGTTGTTGATGGGTGCAACAGTTCTATGGTTCTTGAAAGTGGAGTAGAAAATCTAGTGGTCTCTAGGGAGAAGACTATGTTGTGGCATCAAAGGCTTGGACATATTGGAGTGAAGGGCCTTCATATACTTCATGGTAAAGGTATGGTAGAAGGTATGAGTAATATCTCTTTTGATTTTTATTTATGTGAAAATTGTGTATATGGGAAGCAGAATCGGGTGAGTTTCCCCTCTGGTGGTAAGAGGGCGAAACATATTAGAGCTTGTGCATAGTGATGTGTTTGGACCTATGAAGGTTCCATCACTGGGTAAGTTTGTGTACTATGTATCATTTATAGATGACTTCTCAAGGAATACATGTATATATTTCCTTAAGAAGAAATCTGAATTCTTTGACAAGTTTAAAGAATTTAAGGCTCAGGTGGAAAACCAGACAGAGAAGAAGATAAAGGTGTTGAGGTCAGATAATGGTGGAGAGTTTTGCAGAAAGGAATTTGAAGAATTCTGTAAGAAGTGTGGTATATCACAACAAAAGACTACTCCATACACACCTGAGAAAAATGGAGTTGCAAAAAGAATGAACAAGACATTGATGGAAAGGGAAAGAAGCATGCTCAGTGGTGTCGGGTTAGGACAGGAATTCTGGACAGAGGCGGTGGAGACAACATGTTACCTAGTCAACAAATCACCTTCATTAATGTTGGAGGATAAGACTCCACAAGAGGTATGGACAGGTAAGAAACCCTCTCTTTCACATCTAAGGGTATTTGGATGTGATGCATATGTACATGTTCCAAAGGAGAAAAGAACCAAGTTGGATAGTAAATCTCAAAAGTGCATCTTTATTGGGTATAAAGACGGTTTAAAGGGTTATAAGCTTTGGAACCCAGTAACAAGGAAGGTTGTGTACGGCCGAGATGTGGTGTTTAGAGAGGTGAAAGATGTTATTAAACATGAAGTCCAACCAAAGGAACCTGAGAAGATAGAGTTTGAGCTTAAGGAGGAAGAATCAAACTCTACAGTAGAGGAGGAATCAAAAGATGAAGAGCCACAAACTCCGGGTGTGAGATGATAAGTTTGAGAAAGAAGGTAGCCGAAAACATATAGTCCATCTGCTTTCTGTTTAAATTTTTCTTTATCTGTTACTGATGATGATCCCAGAACTGTGAAGGAAGCAGTAGATTCAGAGGATGGAAAACTCTGGAAAGAGGCCATGGTTGATGAAATGGCATCTTTGCACAAAATTGAGGCTTGGGATCTAGTGGAGTTGTCGGCTAGAAGGAAACCCATTGGCAGCAAATGGGTGTTCAAGAAGAAGACAAATGTAGAAGGAAAGTTGGAGAAATACAAAGCTCGGTTGGTATCAAAATGTTATTTCCAAGTGTCGGGAATTGATTTTGGTGATATTCTTTCTCCTGTTGCCAAGGTAGCTTCTATTATATTACTTTTATCTGTTGTTGCTCCTTTTGATTTTGAGGTAGAACAAATGGATGTGAAGACAACATTTCTTCATAGGGATCTGGAAGAGGAGATCTACATGAATCAACCTGAAGGTTTTGCGGTGAAGGGTAAGAAACAACTGGTATGCAAGTTAAATAAGTCTCTGTATGGGTTAAAACAGACACCAAGGATGTGGTATTAGAATTTTGATACATTTATACGGGGACTTGGATTCACCAGAAGCAAAGCATATCACTGTGTGTATTTTAAATTAATTTGTGACCATGTTATCTATCTAGTCTTGTATGTGGATGATATGTTGTTGGTTGGAAATGACAAAGAAACTATCTAGGATTTGAAGAAAGATCTTAGTGCTGCAAACTATATTTTGGGCATGGGAATTAATGTAGAAATTTTGAATAATTTAACGCATATTCAATGGAGATTATCCTGATCATGTACTATTGCAGAAAACATACACAATACATAAGCTCCTCTACGTTGATCATCAATATAGCAGCATCAATAACAATAAAACATCAAGAGCATTCACACATTAACACAGTATGTATCCCAGGGAAAGCATCTCGCTAAAAACCCCAACTATCTGTATATTAATGATTGAGTCATGTAACATTACATAGCATAATACTTCTCACAGGTATCTCCACCTCTGTTACACACAATACAGCTCAGATCTGATCTCCAAATCTCTTCCACTGCTTGCCTGCCTCCACTGCTCAATACCTGCTCAAGAACTGATGAGAATAGCTTCCCAAACTCGTTTTTCACCTGCAAAATAGTCACTCACTCTTTTTGGACGTGAGCAAAGGCTAAAATGTGGGCCAAATACGTGAGCAAACTCATTGGCATACTCAATCCCTTGATTGTGCAAGATCTGATGCACAACTATAGTCACAACTGATAGCAATCTGATTCTCTACCACCTGTCCCTGTTGAACTGAACATGCACTGACATGCAACTGAGTTAACTGATGTATTCATTAGTTGTATTATGAGTTAATAACTTGTGAATTAATTAATAACTAATTCACCCAACTCATCTCTAGTCTATTTTCCAGTTAGACTAAATACAACCAGTTTAACAAAGCTAAACTGAACACAACTCCATCAACTCCACAATCAACTCCACCAAACTCAACTGATTGAGTTCTAACTGAAGTCATGCATGCAACAACTCAACTGACTCATAAGAAAAGCGTATTTCCTTCTGACAACTGCATGTGCCACTTCTGTAGCTCAAACTGAAGTGCTCCAAGAGAATAAGATTAAGTTTATAGTCCAAATATTATTGTGAGATAATAATATTTGACTTTTCTATTTTTGACAGCCAGTCTAAAAATAGACTTTGATCACTCACACTGTGATCACTCACACTTTCATCAAAAATAGAAGTCCATCTATTTTTCCCAACTTGATCAATCATCCATAAACATAGACATGATCCATATGTCTAAAAATAGACATAGTCTAAAAATAGACTTGCGCCAAAAATAGCCTGCGGGCCCACTTAGTGAAGGCGATTCTTTTCACTAAGCTCCATCATCTTGTTGCAATCTCAACACTCCCTCTCGACAAGATATGGATTATCAACAACCCCTATCCTGCCTCAGTGGTACTCGAATTTGCTCCTAGTGAGAGCCTTCGTCAGAATATCAGCATCCTGATCCTCCGTTGGAATGTACGAAAGTAACATGATCCTCCGCTGCACACAATCTCTGATATGATGGTACCTGATGTCAACATGTTTAGATCTATCATGAAAATACAGGATTAGTCGAGAGTTTAATGAAACTCTGGTTATCACAGTAAATCATAGTAGGATCCAAATGAGAACCGAACAAACCAACCAGGATCTTCCTCATCCATATAGCCTCGCATGCAGCCAAACTTGCTGCCATATACTCGGCCTCCGCTGAACTGAGTGCCACGGATCTCTGCTTCCTGTTGTACCAAGAAACTGTTGTCGATCCGATACTGAAGACCCCTCCTGATGTGCTCTTTCTGTCTGTTGGGCTCCCTGCCCAATCTGCATCCGTGAAGCCACATAGCTTCACCTCATCCTCCTGTCTGTACCACAAACCATATCCCGATGTGCCTCTCAAGTAGCGCAATACATGCTTGCCCGCCTTCCAGAAGAGCTTGGTAGGCTTAACCATAGCTTGTGAAAGCTGGTTAACTACATAGCATATATCAGGTCGTGTATTGACCAAATACATCAGCGACCCCACCAACTGTCGATAAACAGTGGCATCCACTTCTTCTCCCGAAGTGGCATCCTCCTTCCTCCAACCTCCAGGAAGAGGAGTATCAACAGGCTTGCAGCCATGCATGTTGAACTTCTCCAGTATCTCCCGAGCATACTTGCCCTGAGAAACAAACAGTCCACCACTGCGCTGCCATATTTCCAATCCTAGGAAATAGTGAAGGAGGCCCAAATCCTTCATCTCAAACTCTGTAGCAAGATCCTTCTTGCATGACAGTATCAACAGCTCATCACCCGTTAGAATCAAATCATCAACATACAGTACAATGATAAGCAACTTACCCTCCACCACAATCTGGTATAGGTTCGGATCCGCCTCGCTCTTGGAGAATCCAAGTCCTGTGAAATAGTTGTCTATCCGTGTGTACCAAGCACGTGGTGCTTGCTTCAACCCATACAGCGCTCTCTTGAGCCTGCACACATGCGACTCGCTGCTGAAGACTTCAAAGCCTTCGGGTTGCTCAATGTACACCTCCTCCTCAATGACTCCGTTGAGGAACGCAGTCTTCACATCCATCTGATGAATGTGCCATCCCATCTGCGCTGAGAGAGCAAGAATCGTCCGTATGGAAGAATACCTTGCGACAGGTGCAAAGGTCTCCTCATAATCGATCCCCTCAATCTGTGAAAAGCCTCAGGCAACAAATCTTGCCTTGTACTTCTCCACACTCCCGTCAGCTGCCTGCTTAATTTGTAGATCCATATCGAACCCACCACTCATTTCCCTTCCAGTCTAGGAACAATCTCCCATGCACTGTTTCTGACAATAGAATCATACTCTTCCACCATGGCGTCTACCCATGCGGTATCCTCCACAGCTTCCTCGAAAGAGGATGGCTCAGTCACAACACACTTGCTCATAAGAGCCATGTATCCAGTGTACCGATCAGGTGACTGTCTCTGCCTGCGTTGGGCTGTAGGTGGTCCTACAACTTTCTCTGCATCTTGAGCTAGTCGCTCAGCTTCTGTCAAGCGCTTTCGCCCTCTGATGGTTGGCGCTGCATGAGTGGTCTCTTCCACTCCATGAACCTCATCCTGTGGCTGATCCACGTCCTGAAGCTCATCCTTAGGAACTAATAGCTCCTCATCTGCATGCAAGTGTAGCTCCCTCTCAAGCGAACACTTCATGGCTTTCTCCTCCTGAAATTTTATATCCCGTCGCACAACAGTTTTACCACTGTCTGGCAAATACACACGATAGTTGTGGGGCGTATCAGTGTACCCCACAAATATCCCAACCTCTGCAGTCGGCTCCAACTTCTTTCTGGCATCCTTCGTCACATGCATGTAAACGTTAGCACCAAAAATCCTCAAATGAGAAAGATCAGGCTTCTTACCAGAATAAGTCTCCTCAGGTGTACTCATGCCAAGTATCCTATGAGGACAACGGTTCTGCACATAAACTGTTGTATTGCATGCTTCCGCCCACAAGTGAAGGGGTAGGCCCTGATCATGCAACATTGCCCGTGCAACACTCACAATCGTTCTGTTCTTCCGCTCAGCTACCCCGTTCTGCTGTGGGTTATGGGGAGCTATGAGCTCTCTACGAATCCCTTCTGCCTTGCAGAAATCCTTGAACTCGTCCGAGATGTATTCACCACCATTATCGCTCCTAAGAGCCTTCACCTTCTTCCCCGACTCCTTCTCGACCAGTGCTTTGAATTCACAGAACTTTGAATATGTCTCACTCTTCTTCTGCATGAAGAAGATCCATCACTTACGAGAGAAATCATCAACAAAAATCACATAATACCTGTGTTTTGTTGTCGAAGCAACTGAGAAAGGTCCACACACGTCTGTGTGAATTCTCTCAAGGATCGTCGTGGCGCGACTATCCTTCTCGTGAAAGGTGGCTTTCACAAACTTCCCCAAAGTACACCCCTTGCACTGATCTGACTGCGCAAGTGTGCCTTTAGGAAACCCTGTAGTGGTCTGCTGCAGTATCTTCAAGGCTCCATGGTGAAGGTGACCCAATCTCCTGTGCCACAACTCGCCATCATCCCGGCTCACCAATCCTTCTGCCTTGCCTGCCATTGCTGCGCATCCATCTACATGCAACTGATAAAGGTTGCTAACTTGAACCCCTATCTTCTGGGTCTCACCAGTTGTCTTGCTACGCAGGAAGGCCTTTCCCTCACTGAAAACAACATCATACCCCTTGTCTTCTAACATCGCCACTGAGATGAGATTCTTCTTCAATCCTGGAACATGCATGACTTCCTTCAATACAAAGGGTTTACCAGACTCCCTCTCAAAGGAAATGGTAACGATACCGGTCGCACTGTATCTACCATCATCGCCCATCTCGATGTGCACTCCAAAATCTTTGTCCTCCAGATCAGAGAACAAATCTCTATCTCCCGTCATGTGAAAAGACGCACCACTGTCTAAGAACCACACTGATCCCATCACACTTGAAACCAAGCATGCGATCAATGAAAAATCAAGCTCAAACTGAGAAGCTAAGGCCTCTCCCCCTGCAGATCCAGCAGCTTGCTTGTTCTTCTTCTTCTGCGGACAATTTATGGCATAGTGTCTGTGCTGGTGACAGTGAAAACACTTCACCTTGGACATATCCTGCTTCTTGCCTTTCGCACCAGACTGAGAAGCTTTCTTGCTCTTCCCTTTCTTTGCTTTGGCAGCCAAAGCACAATTCTCTTCATCAGATACCTTTGATGAAGATCCATTCTCATACTTATTGTTACTGAGTTTATCCTTGAGCGCCAGGTCGCTCTTGCTTTCGAATAACATTCGCAATCCGTTGAAAGACATTTCAACAACACTGCTGCAAATTCGAATTCCACCAGCAACCAACTCAACCGCCTCGGATCTAAGATTCGTGAGAACACAATATTTCTCGTACAGAGATTGACTGTATGGGCTTTTACCAGATATTTCACCTTCCAAAGGAAGGATGAATCCAGAGGCTACCTGGCCCGATTACAGGCTCTACCTAGAGAAATAGAATGTAAACACTTCCTGAATAGTAGATCTGATGATCAACAGCTCCGATACCATGTAGAAACTTTTTCTACAATTATCTAGCTTGCTCTAATACCATGTAGAAATTTTGAATAATTTAACACATATTCAATGGCGATTATCCTGATCATGTACTATTACGGAAAACATACACAATACATAAGCTCCTCTACGTTGATCATCAATATAGCAGCATCAATAACAATAAAACATCAAGAGCATTCACACATTAACACAGTATGTATCCCGGGGAAAGCATCTCGCTAAAAACCCCAACTATCTGTATATTAATGATTGAGTCATGTAACATTACATAGCATAATACTTCTCACAAGTATCTCCACCTCTGTTACACACAATACAGCTCAGATCTGATCTCCAAATCTCTTCCACTGCTTGCCTGCCTCCACTGCTCAATACCTACTCAAGAACTGATGAGAATAGCTTCCCAAACTCGTTTTTCACCTGCAAAATAGTCACTCACTCTTTGTGGACATGAGCAAAGGCTAAAATGTGGGCCAAATACGTGAGCAAACTCATTGGCATACTCAATCCCTTGATTGTGCAAGATCTGATGCACAACTATAGTCACAACTGATAGCAATCTGATTCTCTACCACCTGTCCCTGTTGAACTGAACATGCACTGACATGCAACTGAGTTAACTGATATATTCATTAGTTGTATTATGAGTTAATAACTTGTGAATTAATTAATAACTAATTCACCCAACTCATATCTAGTCTATTTGCCAGTTAGACTAAATACAACCAGTTTAACAAAGCTAAACTGAACACAACTCCATCAACTCCACCAAACTCAACTGATTGAGTTCTAACTGAAGTCATGCATGCAACAACTCAACTGACTCATAAGAAAAGCGTATTTCCTTCTGAAAGCTGCATGTGCCACTTCTGTAGCTCAAACTGAAGTGCTCCAAGAGAATAAGATTAAGTTTATAGTCCAAATATTATTGTGAGATAATAATATTTGACTTTTCTATTTTTGACAGCCAGTCTAAAAATAGACTTTGATCACTCACACTTTCATCAAAAATAGAAGTCCATCTATTTTTCCCAACTTGATCAATCATCCATAAACATAGACATGATCCATATGTCTAAAAATAGACATAGTCTAAAAATAGACTTGCGCCAAAAATAGCCTGCGGGCCCACTTAGTGAAGGCGACTCTTTTCACTAAGCTCCATCATCTTGTTGCAATCTCAACAATTAAAAGAGATCGCGCAAAGAGGAAGCTCTGGTTAAACCAAAGTAAGTATGTCGAGACAATCCTGTAGAGATTTAATATGCAGGATGGTAAACTGGTGAAGGTTCCTATTCCTGTAGGTGTAAATTTATCTGTTGAACAGTGTCCCAAGACATAAGAAGAGGAAGAGGACATGTCCCATGTTCCATATGCAAGTGCCGTCGGTAGCTTGATGTATGCGATGGTCTATAGTAGACCAGACATTGCACATTCAGTGGGAGTATTGAGCAGGTTTATGTCAAAACATGGGAAGGAGCATTGGACAGCAGTGAAGCAGGTCTTCAGGTATTTGCATGCCACTAGTGATTATGGTTTGTGTTACCAAGGAAGACCAGGATTGGACAAAGTTTTGGATATTCGTGGCTTTGTTGATGCAGACTGGGCTAGAGATATGGATCAGAGAAGATATACAAGTGGGTATGTGTTTAACCTATTTGGAGGTGCAGTCAGTTGGATGAGTAAGAAACAAACTGTAGTGGCACTACCAACTACAGAGGCATAATACATGGCAGCCACTCATGCAACCAAGGAAGCAGTTTCGTTGCATAGATTGTGTTCAAGTATGGGGTTAGTACAGGGAGCTATAAGGATAGGCTGTGACAACCAAAGTGCAATTTTCTTGGAAAACAACCCTACTTACCATTCAATGACAAAGCACATTTATGTTCAGTATCACTTTGTGAGGGATATGATAGAAGACAAAAAGGTGTTGCTAGTAAAGGTGGACACTTTGAAGAATACTGCAGATGCATTGAAAAAATATGTGAGCTCTGAGAAGTTCATTTGGTGTAGAGAAACAATGGGTGTTGCAAGGCTGGATAAATGACTAAGCTCTCCTGTGGTCCCCTGTGGAAAGAAAACAACAAGTGGGAGAGTGTTGGGTTTGTGTTATATCCTTTCCATGACTAGCCAAAATAGTTAACTGGGGGGTTAGAGGGGGGGCGGAGCCCCCCCTTTGTTGCGCTAACTGCATAGGGGGGGGGTCACAAGGGGTTTGAGGGGGGACAGTTAGCCCCCCTATACAGGGTTCGGGGCAGTGCCCCGGGGAAATTTTTTTGGGACCCTATATTAGGTTGGGAGGACCTACCTATGGTTTTGTGCATGGTTTTCACACATGGTTTTGGATGCGATGGTTTTCAGTCCATGGTGTTGGATGCTTCGGTATGTATAAATATGTATGTTGGAAATAATACTAAGAGGGGGGTGAATAAGTATTATCATATCAATAATTTAATTTTCAAAACTGATTTGTATACACTACTTCATCACAGTGAACTAGCTTGTCTACGCAACTATACTTAATGAAACCAGCGTATATGCAGAGATCTTTTGATTTACCCAAATTATCATGTAGTGAACTTAAATCAGTATATCAAAAATTCATTAGACAGTGAAGTAAAAGCAGAATAAAGCATCACACATAAGCAACAAACATAAACACCAAGATATAAGGTGGAAACCCAATGTGGGTGAAAACCACCTGCTGCAATCGTCTCTGTCTTCTTTTAATAATAAGAGAATTATGTTTACAATTTTTGTACTGGTGTAGCCTTATACCAGTACGCAGGCTTCTACCTGCAAAAGGCTACAACCTTCTCTCGTTCTCTAGCTTCTACTGGAAGGGAGCTACAACCCCCTAGCTCTTGTACTAGCTAATATGTTTACTAGTACGTAGGTGCCGGCCTACAGAAGGCTACAACCTTCTCCTTTCTTCCAGGGACCACGTTTCATAAATTTTCAGACTGGATCCATCAACAACATCATTCAATCATCAAGTATATCTACATCAACCAATCTCCTATTGAACCAACCACAACCGAATCAATCAATCACTTTGACAGCCCATCAATCTGATCATTCAGGATACTGTCACCAGAATACAGTAACCAGAACCCAAGCCTGAACCCAGAACACTACAACAGCAAATAGAAGCAACTAAAACATATTTTATAAGGTATACGCTACTTCCATGTGTCGAACCTGCGTGCATATGTGCTTTCCTCAAGGTGAACCTACGTACAGATCTACAAATCAAATTTATGATGTATACGTTGTTTCGATATGTAGAACCAGCGTGTGTATGCGCCTTTTCTAAAGTGAACCTGTGTACAGATCTATAAATGATGATTTAAATATTACAACAATTCCAGACTTCAGTCATACCTAGATCATCACATTTACATATTACAACATGCACCAGTTATTCAGATAAATGATCAAACCACATAAAGATAATTCTCTTAAAGCCTTAAGATCTTGATACATCATTAGATCTTATCCTTCATCAAGCGCTAAGGTTTGTCCTTGGTTCAGATCCAGCAATGCACCATAACCCAATAACCTGCATACTAGATCTCACCCTTCATTAGATATTCAATGCTTGAGTGTCTTGGCCTAATGATCTTCTCCTCCTTTTATAGTTTTAGGCCTTTCCCAATACCATGGACCAAAACCATTTAGGACCAATACCTTGGACCAAATACCTAGGGTCAATACCTTGGACCAATACCATGGATCAAAATACCATGGACCAAATACTTCGGACCAACAATTTAGTTTTCCAAGGTATACGCGCCTTTCCTTCTGTGAAAGTGTGTGTGTACGTATACGCGACTTGTATACAGTAAACCCACATGTATACGCAGCTTGGCCAATGGTGAACCTGCGTATACCTCTCTTTATTTATTCTATGAATTCTGATCTGTAACTCTGTGTGTTAACCTGTTGCACTGTGATCTGTCATCTGAGTGAGTTGCCATCAAGGACAATACCTGTGTCATAATGCCAACAATATCCCCCTTTGGACTTGATGGCAACACCAAGTCACTCTCCCCCTTTGTCATCAAGGGCAAAGGGTCATGCTCCCCCTGAGTACCTGCTAAATTCTCTGATATGCTGAAGTGTGTTGATTGAGCTCCTATGATCGAGTCCATGCTCCCCCTAAGCACAAGCAAGGTCTGCAAAAAGATAACATGACTCTATACATACATCACCAATGACCTTCCTATCACCAAAGACTCATACATACATCCATCTCCCAATCAAATGGGGATATACCAAATTTGACTCATCCACCCAACCAAGTGGGGATATACAATTGTTTATATATGTCAAAACACAAACATTACATCATCCATCCCATGCATAGTGGGGTTACAAATTTTTCATGACCTTTACATTAAAATATGTACATGACTTATATAACAGAGATAAAAGACCATGATAGTCATCAGCAACATCTTTCAATCAGCATCCAGATCAATAACCATGTTCTCCCCCTGAACCTGTTCCACCTGAAACAAAATATGCACTGAGATCTTATAAGATAATGCCAACAATGCATTATTAGAAGCATGTGATCCCCCTAAAACTGTGTCAGATGTTCATTGTCAGATCTGATCATTTCATATATTAGAATAGTTATCAAGGCATCGTCACCAATCAGATATATATCAAGTTATCAACAACTTATGAAATCCAACATATTTCCACATGTCATCAACAGACTGTAACCATCATCAAGCAGAGCAGATAATTCACTGAACCATATCAGACCCCTTTCTCCTGAGTCTGACCCACTTCTTTTTCTCAAACCATCATATACGCGACTGTACCCACAGAAACCAGCGTATATACGCAACTACGTTTCATGAAACTCGCGTATAGCCACCTTTCTTTGAAGAAGATAGGATTTAATAGCAGGATGATGCAGCAACTACTCCCAGCTTTTGTCTGAGATATTCAAATGTCTCTCTGGGCAGTGGTTTAGTAAATATATCAACAACCTGTTCTTTGGAGGGAACATACTCCAATTTGACCTTTTGTTCAAGCACTTGTTCACGTATAAAATGATATTTGATGGGTATGTGCTTGGTCTTGGAGTGCATGACTGGATTCTTTGAAATACTGGTGGCACTTGTATTATCACATAGAATGGATATGGGTGGAGTCATGTGATCTGAATGTCTTGCAAGGTTTGCATCATCCAAAGTAGTTGTGTGCATCAAGATGCAGCAGCCACGTATTCTGCTTCAGCTATAGATAATGCAATTGAACTATGTTTCTTGTTGAGCCAAGACACTAACCTTGAACCCATATAAAATGCACCACTACTAGTGCTTTTTCTGTCATCAACACTTCCTGCCAAATCTACATCTATATATGCATGAAGTGTAAGATCTGTATCTCTAGGATACCATAAACCAAAGTTTTGTGTTCCTTGAAGATATTTGAAGATCCTTTTGACTGCCCAAAACTGGAATTCCTTTGGATTTGTTTGGAATCTTCCAACTATTCCAACCGCATGCATGATGTCCGATTGGGTACCTATTAGATAAAGAAAATTGCCAATCATGGATCTGTAAGTTGGTTGATGCAATGCTGCTGATTCATCATTTGAGCCGAGACTACATCCTGTTAGCATTGGGGTACATACTGGTTTAGAATCTTCCATGCCATACTTTTTCAAGATTTGTTTGAGGTATTTGGTTTGTGAGAGAAAAATACCATCTTTATTTTGCTGAACTTGTAGACCAAGAAAGTAGGTGAGCTCACCAAGCAAGGACATTTCAAATTATTGTTGCATTAATAAAGCAAAATTCTGACTCATGGATTCTTCATTGCTACCAAATATGATATCATCAACATAAACAACAATTATTAGCAATTTACAAGTGTCAATCTTTGTATATAGATTGCTATCTGCTGATCCCTTTGAAAAAACCTATTGGTGGAGATATTTGTCAAGACAGCAATACCATGCCCTTGGAGCCTGTTTTAGACCATAGAGAGCCTTTCTGAGTTTGCATACAAGATTTACATCATTTCCAAGAATGAATCCTTCTGGCTGTTCAATATAGACTTCTTCTTCTAAGTATCCATTAAGAAAGGCATATTTTACATCCATTTGATATACTTTGAATTTCTGAAAACTAGAAAGAACAAGAAACATTCTTATGGCTTCAAGTCTAGCAACAGGTGCAAAAGCTTCTTCAAAATCTATACCTTGTTGTTGAGCATATCCTTTACAAACAAGTCTGGCCTTGTTTCTAATAACTTCTCCATTTTCGTTCAGTTGGTTTTTGAATATCCATTTAGTTCCTATGATATTCTTATCATGAGGTCTAGGAACTAATTCCAAAGTATTATTCTTTCAATTTGCTCAAGTTCTTCATTCATGGCCTTGACGCAACATTCATCTTTGCATGCTTCATTTACATTTTGAGGTTCGGTGGAAGATAGTAATGCTAGATAACTTGAGGCTTCGACAATAGTTCTTCTTGTCTGCACACCTGCCCCTTTTCCCCCCAAAATTTGAGTTTCTGGATGATTTTTCTAAACATACCTTGACGGAGTCTTTTCTTATATCGTTATCTCTTCTTTTGGTGCTTCATTGGTTTCTTCTTCAGAATCAATGTGATTTGATGTGGGAAAATGATCCTCATCTTCTTCATTGTCATGATCTTTGGTTTTTATCTATTTTGGATTTTTGCATGCTTAATCAACCACAACATCAATAATTTCAATAATTTTCCCAAGTCTTTTATTATAACATTTATATCCTTTACTTCAGGAAGAGTAGCCAAGAAGAATACCTTCATTTGCTCTAGGTTCAAACTTACCAAGTTTTTCTTCAGTCCTTTTGATGTAACATTTGCTTCCAAAAACATTGAAGTACTTTACAGTAGGAGTTTTACCATACCAAAGTTCATGTGGAGTTTGAGTGTTGTTTACCTAAACATTTGCTTGGTTGAGAATAGTGACAGCGGCAAATGCAGCTTCACCCCAGAAGGTTGCAGGAGTTCCAGATTCATCTAGCATAGCTCAAGCCATTTGTTGAACAATTCTATTCATTCTTTCTACCATTCCATTTTGCTGAGGAGTCCTTGCGGTGGAGAATTGTCTTTTTATTCCATGTTGTTCACAGAAGTCAAAGAACTCATCCAAGGTAAATTCCCCTCCTCAATCAAATCTAAGGCATTTTATTTTGCTATCTGATTCACTTTCAACCAAAGATTTGAAGGCTTTGAATTTTTCAAATGCTCCATATTTATGCTTTTGAAGACCTATCCAACACATCCTGGAAAAATCATCAATGAATAATATAAAGTATTCTTCTCCACGAGGTGAATTTTTCCTTGATGGTCCACATAAATCAGTATGAACAAGTTCGAGAGGCTTACTAGTTGATCCTTATTTTTCAGGGAAGTACGATCTAGTTTTCTTACCGAATTGACATGATTTTCATATTGTATTTTCAGGAATGCTGATATCAGGGAGATCACGATCAGCCTGGAATTTGCATGCTTTTCTTATTTGAGAAAAGCTTAGATGCCCCAATCTTCTGTGCCATAGCCAGTGTTCATAATTTTTGCTTTGATAGCACTATTGTTGTCCTCCCTTGAGTATGTATAGGTTGTTTGGAGTTCTTGTAGCTTTGATCACGGTTTCTCCTATATCAAGCTCATGAAGAACACATCCATTTGATCGAAACACTACTTCATTTCCTTGATCACACATTTGACTCACACTCAACAGGTTATGCTTTAAGCCATCAACATACATAACATTTCTAGCTTTAACTTTTTCTTTCAAGAAAACAGAGCCTTTACCTTTTATGACAGCAGGAGTGTCGTTTCCAAATGAGACACTCTTTTCCTTTTCTAAGCCATTATATGAGTGTAGTTTTTCTATGTCACCTGTCATGTGTTTTGAGCATCCACTGTCGATGTAACACTAGTTTTATTGTTCTTCTGCATACAAGGCTATAGCACATCTTTCTGTTTGTGGTTCTTTCTTTCTCCATATTTTGGGATTTTGCTCCTTTTGTGATATTTGCCGAAATCTGCTCCTGCATTCAGATTCTTCATGGCCAAAATTGTTACAGATTGAGCATTTTGTTTCATTTTCAAGCAGAGAAAAGTTATTATGGGACTTTTCTTGATCCTTGTCACATTCCTTTGATTTTGTGCTTCTCTAGTCCTGATGGTTTTGTAAGTAACACATTGAGCAGCTTTGTGTCCAAAATTATGACATCAAAAATATTTACCATTAGAGAAGTTCCTGCGATTATCGAATCTACTGAACTAGTGATTGTAGTTTCTATTGATATTCATCTTTGAAGCAAACAAAGTACGATTTACCTGAGGTTGGTTGTGGCTTTTATTCATCCTTGAAGTAAATTGAGCTTGTTTTACCTGGTGGTCTGCTTTATGCCTTTGCTGACAATTGTTAAATTGTTCACTGCTCTTTGCTGCATCAAGATAACTTTTAGTGGAGGTTGACGGCTTCTGTGCTTGAGATGCTTCTTCAGTATATCCAAGACCTGTCTTCATCAGAGGAGAATGTTGTACTTTGATAATTTCATTTAAGGTTTCTGATCCTTTAGCAAATATAAGATTGAGAGCTTTTGTTTTCTCAAGATCCTTTCTTAGACCCACAATTTCACATTCTAGTTTTTCATTGTGTTTTTCTCTTTCAGCAAGTTGGTATGTCAAGGTATCTATAATTATATTCTTTTCTTCTAAATAGGTTTTCAGTTTAGAGATTTCTTCATAAATGTCATCTTCATATAAAGCATCCAAAAATTCATCATCTTCATAATCCATCAGAGGTCTATAGTCATTACTATTTTCATCTTCATCACTATTTGATAATCCATCGCTATCTTCATGAGTATAGTAGCTCTTTTTACTTACACTTTGTTTTCTATTCCATTTTGTAGACTCCTTTCCTTTATCATATTTATCTTTATGAGGAAATTTGGCAGCATAATGACTAACTCTACCACATGCAAAACATTTGAAAGGTAGTTTACCTCTGAATCTTCCAAAACCCCGTTGAAGGTTCTTGACAAAGTTTGCTTCTTCTTCTCCTTCTGAAACATGTCCTGATTCATTGAGTTCTTATTTTCTTTTTGATGAAGCTCTAAATGCGGCTTCTCTCATATATGATGGACCTCCTTTTCTCATCTCAAATGCAGTTAAGATTCCATGCAGCTGTGTCATAGTAATAGTCTGTAGATCCTATTTTTCTTCTATGGCAGACACTTTTGGTTCAAACTTAGTAGACAAGGATCTTAAAACTTTTTCAACTAAAGTAACTTCCCTTATCTCTTCACCCAGATTCTTCATGCAATTAACAATCTCATCTATACGTAAGAACTAACCAGCTATACTTTCATCATTATGCATCTTGAGAGTTTCATATTGAATTCTGAGAGTTTGTAGTTTAGCACGTTTTACCTGGGAGTCTCCTTCGTAACTTAGAATGATTTTGTCCCATATTTCTTTGGTAGATTTGAGCTGCATAACTTTGGCAAACTCTGATTGACTCTGATTGTGACATACTTCCCAATAATGTATTGACAACCTTGGCATTGGTTTCATATTGCTTTTTACCTACTGTATCTGTAGGAATTGCTGATGGAAATGTATATCCTCCTTCCACGATTTCCCAAACATCTGTTCCAAGAGATTGAAGATAGGATGTGGTTCTTACCTTCCAATAAACAAAGTTGCTCCCCTCAAAGATTGGTGGTCTAATGGATCCCCCGCTTTCTTGATTACTCATGATGATGGATCTACCTTCAAACGATCAAGCTTCTTCTGAAGGACCTGCTCTGATACCAATTGTTGGGAATAATACTGAGAGGGTGGGTGAATCAGTATTATCAGATCAATAATTTAATTTTCAAAACTAATTTGTATACGCTAATTCAGTGCAGTGAACTAGCGTGTATACGCAACTATACTTAATGAAACCAACGTATATGCAGAGATCTTTTAATTTACCCAAATTATCATGTAGTGAACTTTAATTAATATATCAAAAATTCATTAGACAATGCAGTAAAAGCATAATAAAGAATCACACATAAGCAACACACATAAACACCAAGATATAAGGTGGAAAACCAATGTGGATGAAAACAACCTGCTGCAATCGTCTCTGTCTTCTTTTAATAATAAGAGAATTCTGTTTACAATTTTTGTACTGGTGCAGCCTTATACTAGTACGCAGGTTTCTACCTACAGAAGGCTACAACCTTCTCTCATTCTCCAGCTTCTCCTGGAAGGGAGCTACAACCCCCTAACTCTTGTACTAGCTGATACGTTTACTAGTACATAGGTGCTGGCCTATAGAAGGCTACAACCTTCTCCTTTCTTCCAGGGACCACGCTTCCATAAATTTTCAGACTGGATCCGTAAAAATTATCATTCAATCATCAAGTATATCTCCATCAACTAATCTCCCATTGAACCAACCACAACCGAATCAATCGATCACTTTGACAGCCCATTAATCTGATCATTCAAGATATTGTCACCAGAATACAGTAACCAGAACCCAAGCCTGAACCCAGAACACTACAACAGAAAATAGAAGAAACTAAAACATATTTCATAAGGTATACACTACTTCCATGTGTCGAACCTGCATGCATATGTGCTTTCCTCAAGGCAAACCTGCATACAGATCTAAAAATAAAATTTATGATGTATACATTGTTTCGATATCCAGAACCAGTGTGTGTATGCACCTTTTCTAAAGTGAACTTGTTTACAGATCTGTAAATGATGATATAAATATTACAACAATTCCAGACTTCAGCCATACCCAGATCATCACATTTACATATTACAACATGCACCAGTTATTCAAATAAATGATCAAACCACATAAAGATAATTCTCTTAAAGCCTTAAGATCTTAATACATCATTAGATCTTATCCTTCATCAAGAGCTAAGGTTCATCCTTAGTTCAGATCCAGCAATGCACCATAACCCAATAATTTTCATACTAGATCTCACCCTTTATTAGATATTCAATGCTTGAGTGTCTTGGCCTAATGATCATTTCCTCCTTTTATATTTTTAGGCCTTTCCTAATACCATGGACCAAAACCATTTAGGACCAATACCTTGGACCAAATACCTAGGGTCAATACCTTGGACGAGATACCTTGGACCAATACCATGGATCAAAATACCATGGACCAAATACTTCAGATCAACAATTTAGTTTTCCAAGGTATATGCACCTTTCCTTATGTGAAAGTGCATGTGTACGTATACACGACTTGTATACAGTAAACCCACGTGTATACGTGGCTTAGCTAATGGTGAACCTGTGTATACCTCTCTTTCTTCATTCTGTGAAGTCTGATCTGTAACTTAGGGCTGTTAACCTGCTGCACTATGATCTTTCATCTGAGTGAGTTACCATCAAGGACAATACTTGTGTCATAATGCCAACAATGTATTGTAACATTGAAAGAAACATAATGAAAAATCAAGCTGGTAGTCCCAGTTTTGGGATCCAGGGGAAATCTCTGTGTATATGTGTTTTATGTGTTATGCTCTCGCATTGTTTATTTTATGTGTTTTAGAATTCGTATGCAGGTAATTTTTGTACGGGGTTAAAACCTACAGGCACTAGCTAATGTGAGGAGTGGAAACTGTTTGATTTTAGCAGGCATATCATATATATATATATATATATAGAATCATTAACTTATAATTAACAATATATATATATATATATATATATATATATATATATATATATATTGTTAATTATAAGTTAATGATTCTATATATATATATAGAATCTATATATATATATTAACAAGTTAATGATTCTATATATATATAGAGAGAGAATCATTACTTATAATTAACAATATATATATATATATATATATAGAATCATTAACTTATAATTAACAAAATATAATGATTCTATATATATATATAATTATAAGTTAATGATTCTATATATATATATATAGAATCATTAACTTATAATTAACAATATATATAGAATCATTATATTTTGTTAATTATAAGTTAATGATTATATATATATATATATATATATATATATATATATATAGAATCATTAACTTATAATTAACAAAATATAATGATTCTATATATATATATATATAATCATTAACTTATAATTAACTATATATATATATATATATATATATATATATATAATAACCCCATCACTCTAAGGGTAACCTAATGGGTCGGGTGACGTTATAGAGTGGTATCAGAGCATCCAGGTTCAACACTTGGACTAGATGGGCTTTGTCATGAGAAAGTGATGATTTTAAAAATTGATTAATCAACTATTAGGTGTTAAAATCTAGTATTTATTATTGATTGTTGCTTTGTTGGTAAAATGTGCTAGTGTGAACTGTTTGGTTGACAACAACTTAGTGAGAACAAGACCATGGCCATAAATATGTTGTCACCACTAACGATCATGATAAACTTATAGGATTGAATGGCTACTGCATATGTTTTGTAAATGTGTTTGCACACTAACATGGTTGTTTTGTCACAGCAGAAACCTCCATGGCAGAATCATGAATGCAAGCTCATGGTCATAATTATGTGTTTATTTATTTACTTTGAAATTTCTTGTTATCACTTACTGCAAAATTATTCGAATGGTGCCAAATGACGTCAAAAGAATGAAAAATAGATGAGAAGATTGCAGTCATATTCCAATTTGCAAAAGGACTCAAAGCCTAAATTGAACCCTCTACATTGGAAGGTGCACTGAACAAGCTTTCCAACAACATATGGAAGTCCAAAAATGGACTCTTGGATCAAAAGATATGGTCTACTGAAGTTTCAAAGATTAAAGCCTCAGGAAGGAAAGAGTATCGACGATTGCATATTAGAGGTCCAGCATTATCGAAGGTCACAATGTTGGAGGTCTAATACATCGAAGTAGGTAGCATTGGAAATCATAGGAGATCGGAATATCAGCAATCAGAGGATTGGAACTTTTGAAAGTGAAAACCTTTAAAAAGTTGTGATATTTTTAGAAGTTCTGATATAGTTAAAAAATATCGGAGAGCGCCGATAAGGATTAAAAAATGATTTCATCGCAAAACCAAAGGTGGATGGGCCCTCTTCTTTCTCCTCTAGTAGGACATGTGCTAGAATATAATTGGTTCTGATAAGTGATGTGTGGTGACATACGATTGGTTCCAATAACCTACAGTGGCATCTAACGTCAACATGACATGGCGGTACGAAAGGACACATGGCAGTCAATTTTGGCATTTTGAGGGGGACTAAGTGAGAAAATTTGGGTGACATGTGTCACCAATCATGACTTGCCAAGTGGAAATGATGACGTCATATCGAAGATCGCATATTGGAGGTTGAGGATGTCGCCACTTTATAACAGTTGGCAACTAAAAACGTGCCAATAAGGGGGCTCGGATATTAGGCTGGCGCATGGCTGAGAAGAGTTTGAAGAACCAAGGGGTGCAAAGCACTTAACAAAGGGAAAATGGACCCTGGCGGGAAAAAAATTCCCTAGTGCCTTAAGTTTAAGTGGCAGGTCACAACCCTTGGTCCTATGGTAAGAAATGCGGGAAGGGCTAAGAAGAAGGAGCCAGGACAAAATAGAAACTTTGCGTTAAGTTACAATACAGAAGAGGCTTCGATGTGGTATTAAGATGATAGTCACCGACTCAGTCATATAATAAAAAGAATTTGAAACGAGAAAAGCACAAGGGGCTGAGGAGTATCGGTGAAGCATGAGGTGGAATTTCTTTCATAGGCATGGTACAGAGAGTTAAAGGCGTATGGGTCAACAACTGCAAGATTGAATGAAGTAACAGAAATTTGGTATCAGAAGTAATGGCGACGGTAAAAAATGGTTGGGTCGAGGCAATAAGGACTAAAATCCATAGGAAAGGGTGTTGGGTCTGCCTTGAGGTAATACAAGCCATCTATGTGATCCGACGCACGTCTTTAGTGAGTAAATGGAGGTATAGGACTCAAGGAGTAGTGTGCAGGTCACATAAGATTTAATTTATCGGCATGGAGCTCCAAGCAGTCAGGCAACAAAATACTACCAGGTCGATATCTGCTTTTGTACTGTGACAAGAAATTGACAGTTGATCTCTCCCAACTCCAGAAAGTGGGGAATTCAAGCAGTTAAGGCGAAAGTAATAGGTGAACCAACTAAACCACTAAAGAGGAACATCATGGAAAAGGCGTGGCCTGATCAGAAGCCATCACAAGAATGGCAGGGAGATATTTTCCTCAATCATCATTCAATTTTCCTTATTTCTTTTATTCTGTAATTTATGCATTTTAAATAAAGGAATAAAATCCTTTGTAATGATTTGGGCAGCATGCCTTCGCATGCTGAGACATCTAGTCAATTAGATAGCTGGATCTCGGCTGAGATATTTTGTAATTGGTGTTCAAATCTCCCCTCTCCTTATAAATAGAGGGAAGAAACACTTCATAAAGGTTCCCAAATTATGCATTCTAGAGGCCCTCTATTTGTAGAGATAGTGGTTCCACTTTGGTTCAATTTTCTTGTTCATATAGTGATCAGGAATGTACTATTTTTAAATGTAATGGACTGGTGATTTGGACTCCATTAATGAAGCAATTTTGTAAGTACCTGTGTAATAAAAAAAACACTTCTGTTATTGGATAGCCCTAGAACCTTTATGTAAACACATATTTATTTATGCTAATTGGTAAAAAATGTATTCATGAGGCATAAAGTTTGAGACCTTAATTCGCGCTCCACTCTTTTTGCATTTTCATCTCCTCACTCTTCCATATTTCTGTCGGAGATTGTTGCTTAGGATTCCATGTTTTGTCCATCTCTCTGCATCAATTCCCTTCCTTTCCTTCCTCTTGTTCATCTATACTACAACAAAAATTTTAAGTTTCATATTGTTGTTCGTTGGCCACCATAACCAAGAAATTTCTCTCTCAGATTAGCCATTATCCACCAGTTTGTTTTCTTGAGTTTACCTTGATGAAGGACTATATAACCAAAACCCTAAATTATCTCGTTTCAATTATGTGATAGATGGAGTGCAACAAAAATCCTTTAGATAATATTCAAAATTACTCCTCTCGGATGCCCTAGGCACTAGTCTTCTATCAAACCAGAGGTTGTCTTTAGGAGGCTTCTATATCTTTTGAAAGAAATTGTGTGACAAGAAATAGAAAAAGCTATGACATCTTTCTTGTGTTGTTGTCGGGGAAGGAATTAGAATATTTTTCCCTGGGTATGACAATTTTTACATTCCCTCTATTGGGTGAGTAAGGGAAGTGTGAGTTGAAGTTCTCTCACCTTGGTGACTCCACTATTTGAATATTATTGTAAACACCCTGGCGACTCCACCATTTAGCTGGTCATCTTGGCTTTCAAGCGGCCTCATACTCGCTCTGATGCTAAATAGTAGAAAACTTCCCCTACATTTGAACTTGAGATCACTCACCTAAAGGGTTTTCAAAATGGCCATTCTTGCATTCTTGGCCAACAAATCTGCCCCACTATATTTTTATTTTGTTGTTGGTTATCCCCATCATGTCCCTTCATTTCATGAATTGTATGAATTCTTTCCTAGATTCAACGGAGACATAGATAAAACATCAAACCAACACGTCAAGGATTTTCATGAATGCATGGAATTTTGAAGATGTGAAAATGAAATTGTTCATGCATTCTTTAGCTGAAGATGCTAGAGTTTGGTACAAAACACTACCTCGTAGTAGCATATCTTCCTTAAAGAGCTTTCACATAGCATTTAATCATTTTTTCAAAAGATTATATTTGTCGGATGCTCTGTTTGAAGATTGTTGTGCACATTTTAATGTTTAAAATATTTATGAGGTTAATGATACTGCTGAAGATGTTTGTGGGGATAAAATCCAAGAAAACATACACTTGCATCAAGAAGCATCACCCAACGATCAAGAAAGGGAAGAAGGAGACATTATCAAGTAGCAAATAAACCCTCGAAGATCTCATTCTGTCGAATTTGATGATTCTCCTTCTTCTAATTCATATGACTCTAGTGAGATGTTTAGCAATACAGGAATACAACAGTCCCAGTCATGGGAAGTTGCACACAAAGAGGTGTCCCACCAGGAGGTTAACAAAGAGGTTCTAGTTTAGAATTCACATCCTTCAAATGGAGAACAAGTTCAAGAAGCTAGGATTAACGTCGATAAATATTCTCCAATCTATGATTTTGAGGACGATGAGACTGTTGTAGATATTCAAAGGGAGTTTCTTAGCAGCAAGTGGGGAGAAGGCTTCCAACAACATCTTTTTCAAGAATATCCCAAAGTTGAAGTACCCAACAATGTCGGTGGCTGCCTGTTACATAAATATTCCTCCTTGGAAACTATTCAAGAAAGGGAGACAACCATAATTTTTTCTCGTCAGTTCCATGATCTAGTAGCTAACTATATGGCATATTTCTTTGGTCAACATAAAATCTCAATTATGCAGTATGTATTAAATATTTTACCTCAATATTTCAAAGGGTGAATGCCTATTTTAGTCATTGGTTTTCAAGAACACATCCCAATTAGAAGGTTAATGGAGGATATTAAAAGAATTGAGCATCAAATATCAGTTTGGGGGCAATGGTGCATGCATGTTTTAGTTGTTGACTTTCAAGAGAAAAACAACATAAGGTCTAGTACTCATATGTTGGCTGGTATCATTGGAAGGTTGACCTCACTTGGGTGAATTGAGCCCTATGCATAAATAGGAGTTGTATATAAATAAGCTCACTATGTTAGTGTTTAATAGTGTTCCATGGAGATTCTCTGGTTTTACATGTTCATTATCTTTTTGACTCCAAGCCCAAGGGTGAAGGCTACTAGTCTACAGGTTTTCAGCACCTTGCTGGCAACGCATTGTCCCCAATTGGATCCAATGTTATCACTTACTGCAAAATTGTTCGAATGGTGCCAAAATATATCAAAAGAATGAAAAATAGAAAAGATTCTTGCAGTCATCTTCCAAGACACAAAAGGACTCAAAGCCTAAATCAAACCCTCTCCATTGGAAATTACTATGAACAAGCTTTCCAATGACATGTGGAAGTCCAAAAATGGGCTCTTGGATCAAAAGATATGGTCTGCTGAAGTTTCAAAGATTAAAGCCTCAGGAAGGAAAGAATATCGGTGATCACATATCAGAGGTCCAGAAATATTGGTGATCGCATATCGGAGGTCCAGAGATATCGACGGTCACAATGTCAGAGGTATAATACATTGGAGCAGGCAACATCAACAATAAGAGGAGATCAGAAAATCGACAATCGAAGGGTTGAAACTTCTGAAAGTGATTACCTTTAAAAAGTTGTGATATTGTCTGATATCATTAAAAACCGTCAGGGAGAGCCAATAAGGATTAACAAAGGATTTCATTACAAAACCAAAGGTTGATGAGCATTTTCTCTCTCCTCTAGTAGGACACATGGAAACATATGATTGGTTCTGATAAGTGACGCATGGCATTATATGATTGGTTCTAATAAGGTATAGTGGAATCTAACGTTAGCATGACATGGCGACATGGAAGGACACATGGCAGTCAGTTTTGGTGTTTTGAGGGGGTCTAAGGGGAAAAATATAGGTGACATGTGTCACAACTCATGAGGTACCACATGGAAGTGATGACATCATATCAAAGATCGCATATTAGAGGTTGAGGATGTCAGCACTTTATAACAGTTAGAAATTGAAAAAGTGTCGATAAGCGGGCTTTGATATGGAGCTGGCACATGGTCAAGAAGAGTTTGAAGAACTTAGGGGCACAAAGCACTTAGTAAAGGGAAAATTACCCCTGGTATGAACAAACTTCCCTATCACCTTAAGGCTAAGTGGCAGGTCAAAGCCCTCGGTCCTATGGTAAGAAATGTGGGAAGGGCTAAGAAGAAGGAGCCAAGACAAAATCAAAACTTCATGTTAAGTTACAATACAGAAGAGGCTCTCTAATGTGGTATTAATTTGATAGCCACTGGCTCAGTCATATAATAAAATGAATTCCAAAGGAGAAAAGCACAAGGGACTGAGTATTAGTGAAGCATGAGGTGGAATTTCTCCGATAAGCACGATATAGAGAGTTAAAGGTGTATGGGTTGGCAGTTGCAAGATTGAATGTGGTTACAGAGAATTTGGTCTCAGAAATAATGGCGATAGTCAAAAATAATTGGGTCAAGGAAGTAAGGACCACGATCCACTGGAAAGAGTGTTGGGTCTTCCTTGAGGTAATACAATCCATATTTGTGCTCCAACGTACATCTTTAGTGAGTAAATGGAGGTGTTGATGGTGGTGGACCTGCCAACATGTTAGTGGATCTCCCCGGTAAGAAGTCCCAATTAAACCTCAAATCGTTTGGTGTAGGAGTCCCAGTAGTGGTTCGTACGGTGACCGCGATTTCGTATAGAGGCAAGTAAGATGTCCCTGTTGGTAGCAACGGTGTGACATATGTGGTAAGTCAAGGAAGATGCATGAATGGTCCTAACACACGTAAAGTGAGGTGAGTGCACCCCTTAGAAACCTGCGATAGCACAGAATTAAGAAGGGAACACACGAGAAAAGATGCATCACAACATGGAAGGAAAGTTAGCTAGCAATCCAAAGTGATGGTTAAACCAACATCACATTTCAGAAAGATTCATACATACATATAGAGAAA
This sequence comes from Pinus tabuliformis, assembly GCA_031772625.1. Classification (NCBI taxonomy): domain Eukaryota; kingdom Viridiplantae; phylum Streptophyta; class Pinopsida; order Pinales; family Pinaceae; genus Pinus; species Pinus tabuliformis. The sequence continues at coordinate 461,285,413 of CM062811.1, forward strand.
TAGTTACACATGCATATGTAAGAAAACAAATACATATATCATTTCAAGTACTCAAGATATTTGAAATACAATACAACAAATGCATGAAACATGTCAGTTTTGTTATATTAATAAGTGTAAGTTCTAGTCATACAATACATCCATGTCCAACCACTACTTCCAACATTGAAATGTTACAGCCACAACCACCTACTCCTCCAAAGAGATATACTAGCTCTGCATAGTGGAGAAGCCAAGGCTCGTTACAATACTGTCGAAGATTTCTCTAAGATATTCCTATTGGAAGCTTGGCTGACCAAAAGCATATACAATGAGTTATAAGGGACTATTTATAGCAAAGGGTGGGGTGACCCTTGAAATTCCCCTTTGAGACCATTCATCTGACCTCATGACTCTTCAACTACTCTATGAATGTTACATTCAACTATCAACACTTGAACTTCCACTTGACAAGACGTTACATTACAATGCACATGTGCCCATGTGAGCCAAAATGGCTTGAACAAGCCATGCAAGGCATCATTGACACTTAGACCATTGTAGTGAGACCAACTCTTTGACATCCTTGTGATGGTTGAAGGTGGTGAGTTGATGCCAAGCTTGGTCAGCCGTGATGGTGTCTGTGCGCTCAATGGTAACATCTTGCGGAAGCGAACTCTTTCCTTCGTTTCATCTGGGTGCACTGATATGGCTTCTTTGTCCAACTCATCTAATAGCATAAGAATGGTCGTCCTAGGTGCGACCAGACTGGCAACATGTTGATGCATAGTGTCTATGCTGCTCTCCAAGCATGTGTTGGTGATCGTACAAATCAACTTGTCAAAATACGTGTTCAACTCCAGTTGGAATTGTTTCTTGTCTTCACCCCGGTGAGTGTGCTAAATGGGTGGGATCGCATGCGTGCGCACAATGAAATGCATGCTACTGAATTCCCTTTCATGTGATCAACAACACTGCTCACCTTGTCTGCTCTGTGCCAACTACTGGGTTGGATCTATAACTTGTACGAGCACAGTTTCATCCGTCTGTGCATGTTGCGCCCCCTGATGTACCTGTTCATGTTGCAACTCATTCTCTCATCTATGCAACTCATGTTCTTCCTTGAGTTTCTACTTCAGAACATGCATCTCCTTCTCTGTTCCATTCTCTGCCTTCGTACGATCTTCATGCCGCGCCTTCCCCTCATAGCTTGAGTCTGCAAAGTTTCTTTCATCACAAGTGGATCTACTTGAGCTTGCAAATTTATTCTGCCTCTGTGTTGTCAACAACCTTCATCTTGCATTCATTGCATGCAGGTTTGTTGCCTTCTGCTGTTATTGATGGTGTTTCTTGTTGTAATGCTGCTACCATATTATCTTCATGTCCTTGTCTATGAACAACTTGATGTAATCATAGGTAGGTGAGCTCATAAACACTTGTTTGGCTGCAAACCCTGTTGTGCTCTCAACGGTGTCCTTTGACTCTGCTCTCCTGAAGGCCATTTTACTTATGCTGCTGAGATATAGAAGAACACCAGTGATGCCAGGAGACATAGCAACACTCATGGCAAGAACTATGTCAGTCGGAAACCAAAACAAGCTTGAGGACTGACTTGCAACATACATGTGTGATTGATCGTGAAGGTTGTGCAATTTCCGCCGGGAGGTCAAGAGACTGACTGCCAAAACTGCACAAGGCACAGTCCAGGCTATCAGGAGAATGACTGACTGTTGGAACTACACAATGCACAGTCTAGCCTGGCCTGCTGGGGACTGAAACTGTGCAATGCCCAATTTTAGTAAGCAATGACATGCAACCAACAAACTAAATTGAACAGTTTCTAGGGCCAGTAGGAAACTGCCTCCAAGAATTGCACAATACAAGTCTAGAGGTTAGTGTTGGGCCAAAATTGTGCAATTTCTAGAGGGAAGGCAGAGCCTTCACTTACGGAAATGCACAGTGCTAGCTGGGTAGGGCACGATCCTGGCCAAGGCAACCTAGACCGGCCGACGGGCGACTGAAAACATGAGAAGTTTGGATGCATGGTGAGATGAGCGCAACCAAGAGTGAATGATAATTCATGTAAACAACAAGTGCAAGATTCAAAAAATCGGAAAGCATGCATGTGTGTGAAGCGAGTCGCCGCAACGACGACTTTCCATGTAAAACAGTTTCATGCATGCGACAAGAGTGAGATGAGAAATACAATTGAAATGGTTCTTCTACAAGCTAACATACATCAAAACAACAACAAGTGCTCACTAAAATGAAGCAGACATCACTCACACGAAGAGAAACACAAAAAGCGACAAAAATGCAATGCAAGACATGAAAAGCGGGCTTACCCCAAAACAGTTGAGCTGAATGTGCCGATGAATCCTAGATGCAATTTGGGATGTCAGATATGCAAGGTCGATGTGAGGAATGAGCTCTAGAACATCCGGTTGATGAGTTTCGATAAAATCGAGGTTGTGACACGCATCCCACAAATCTAGGAAAATCGACACTTGGCAGGAGGTTTCTGAAATGATCCTTGCATAACCTCCAACTACTAAAAATAGGTCCCTGAATCAAGGGATTCCTTTGCATGTTTACTTGGGAGTAGTGGTCCATGCATGCAAATCAATTTTGATCGATCCCGAATGGAACCGGTCAACCTGAAGGCACATGCAACAACATGCTTGACTGATGGGAAAATTTGCGCATTTCTAGGAGGGAGGTGAGTTGGTTGTCCAGAGAGATTACACAATTTATGGGCTGAGTAGCTGACTGCTACCTAGAATTGCACAATTTTGGGCTGAGCAATCATGTTGGGACAAATTTCACAGTTTTTCCAGTGAAGCTTGACAGGCAGAATTGCGCAATTCTGGAGCCCCGTAGGCTGCCAGTCAGGACTCAGGATTGTACAATTTCTAGAGGAAAGGTTGGTTCCCCTCCAAAATTGTATAATTTTTTGAGTGATCTGCTTAGCCTGCAGATGGACCAAGTTCGAATAAATATTCTGTGAGGTGGGTGCAACAAGCTATCATGCACAGGTTGGCAATCTGCTAGAAAACCATTAAAGCTCATGTACTTGATAGTGCAAGACATGTTGCTGAGGATGGTTGGTAGGGAGGATCCAAAACGAAGCTAAGGAAAAATTTGGAGGGTGGTTGTAGCCGCTACGACACTTGGCAACACACTGGTAGAACTCCAGCTCTTTAAATGGACCTTGTTCATGAAAAGCAAGTCTAACACATCTGGAAGTATTGTTCAATTCTTTGTTCGTCTTCGTTTCCACACATGCTTGATTGTAAGATGTAGCATCTGGCAAGCCCATGGTCGATCAACACACATTCCAAGCCAAGTCAACATAGTTTTTTCGATTGGGGATGAGGGGTATATTGCTACACAAATATAGTCGTCAGAGTTTTAGTTTCACCTCTGGTGTTCCTCCACTTCCAGTAAGCCTGGACGGTACCCCGACGGAGTCACACAAGAACACAAGCATTTCTTTGCTACCATCAAGCCTGGTCAGTACCCCGACAGAGTTACTTGCATCACCTCTCTACACATGAAGCCTTTCTCTTCTTTCGCCTTATTCATTTTTTATTTTTTTGGGGAAATTTTCACTTTTTCATTTTTTCATTTTTCATTTTCATAATTGTGCATAGCACTTATTCATTTCAAAGGTGGAAGAGGGATCTCGACTTATTGAGAGTAGAAAAGGTTGTTGCTTCAGATACGTAATTTATGTATACCTCTGACGTGCTTGTTAAGGTTCCCCCCCTCACCTTACTCTACTTGACTGAGCTGACAAGGATTAACCCAAAAACAATTGATTAGTGTAGGTGATACTAGTTAGCATGCAAGCGTTATGTTTTCACCAAGGTTCACTTCGAACAGTACATATTTTCCATTGATGTATCATGGATTGAAGACAACAAGTTCTTACGTAAGGGAGTGGAAAAAAAATACCCAAATGCTGATAGTTGTAACAAGTCCTCTTGTACTTTACCCATCTTGTTTCAAGAGTCGCACAGTCCATGCGAAACTAACCTATGGACAATAGCAAGCAAACAAACCAAAAAGCAAAGAAAGAAGAAGAAACAAATGCAAAAGAAAAGTGAGTAAGAAAACAAACAAGAAAACAAAAAAACCTGCGAAGTAAGTAAGCAAACAAGCACGCAAGAAAAAAAAATCAAAAGAAAACACTACTCCTACTCCTAAGCTAATAATGCATGGGTCGAATCACGTCAAGTAATATTTCCAATGTAGTCACTGGCACATTGGTTGACCCATGTTGGTGAAGGCATGGTTCACGAACCTTACATTTGTGCAAACCAGCAAGCATGAAAGATATAACGATGAATAAAAACACACTCCAAGCTTACAAGCGTCCACAAAAAAAATAATAATAATAATAATAAATTAATTAATTAATTAAAATTAAAAATTAAAATTAAAATTAAAATAAAAATAAAAATAAAAAATGAGTGAAAGTGCATGACATGCACTCTGTGGACTTTCCATGGTGTTGTGCCACACTGCATGCAGATGTTGAGTGTATGCATTCTCTTCACTGTTACATGCAAGAAAATGTGAGAAAGGTATACCACTTACATTATACAAGTGTGCTTGCTATGTAAGATTCCTCCAATGCATGAGCGATGGGATCGTGTAGTTCGAGTGGAGGAAGTGAAATCTGAGTGTTGGATTGATCTTGAATGAAAAGCAGAGAGTGATGAGGAGCCTTGCATGTTTCAAAAATTTCCTGATTAGAAGTGAAACCAACCTCAGGACAATGAGGGCCTAACATAACCATCAGCTCGGGTTGAAGTGCCTCGACAGTCTGGGGGGTTTCGACTTTGTCGACAAATAGATCATCGTAGACCAATGTCTTAGACAGATTAACAATGATTAAATTAACATCGTGATCAGATGAAGAAGTGGAGAGATCATGACAACCAAGATCAGAAAATTTAGGATGTTTTTCGGCATCCTCATGATTTGATGAACCGTGCAGAGGGGTAGATGAGAAGCAAAGATGTTAACCCTATGTGTTTTCAGAAATGACAGATGATAGATTGGATAGACTTTTGGAGGAAGATGTGTCTGCTCTGCAATGTAATGAAAGACTAACATCCAATGTGTCTTGTGAATGATCGGAAGTAGAAACATCCGTGTTGGCTTGTTGGGGCCTGACCTAGGTTCAAATTTAATTAGCCAAACAAATCCCGGTACTACTGGCCCTTTCGGCAACAGTCTGCGGAGCGCAGACTGAGGTCTCACCCGAAGTAGTATGGGAGGGTGCTAGAACTAGGTTTCCACACCCTGGAGATGTCTGATGAGTTCGACTGGTCCATTATTTGTCCCTACACGCAGGTGACTTTGTGCACCTTCCATTCCTCACAGCCTGATATCCTGCCTTCGCGTAGCCCTAACCAGGGGTTGTGTCGTGCTCTGCACTATTCCCTGAGATCTTATTTATCTTCTAGTATCAATTAAGCACATTTGCCTACTTAAATGTCTTAATTTATACTTAACAATATAAAACATTCATACAGGTTCGCACAGTAAATAAAAACTATACTCGTAAATTATATTCAATCATGCATTAAACTAGAGAAATATACACAAAATTATAGCAAAAATTCTCTTTATTGATTCTTCCAACGATTACAGACTCGACCTGCCCTGTGCACTCAGCTGCAGGGGTCTCCGCACTTAGCTGCGGACTACTTGGCCTCTGCACACACAACTGCAAAGCCTTCTCCTACTCTACGATCCACAAACGTACTTTACACTTTGACTCAATCACTTAGACTTCTCATCCTTTCATCTCAGTTATTAGTTATCTTTTACACTTAGAGCCTCGCTCTATTTATACAAATCCATGGCCCACGGACCATGGGTGGGTCTATCTAGCTAACATTACATTACAAAACTAGGGCAGACAACCCTGTGACTGTAACATAATTTCGCGCCTCACGCCTGCAATTCGCGAAGATTTTACAACAAGATTTGGTCAAAACTTGCGCTTTAAGCCCCAAAACACGCCTTGGGGGGATTCCATGCCCAACAATCAGGAATGAATTTTCACAGGGGAAATTAGCAATGGAAAAATCACAAGGGATGTCAAGATAGAGAGGGTGAGGCGCGGTCGGAAGGGACTCATCCTTCACCACAGGTTCTTCTTTAGATTCCCACACACACTCATCATGAATGATGGATCATGTTGGCTGCATAACACCAACTCCATCAACAACTTGATCCTCATTCACAGCAGGTGAGGATTCTGGAATGCAAGAACACAAGACAGTACAATCCGGAGGATCAATAGAACGTGGGCACGGAGGTTGAGGGAACGAATCCATGTGACAACCAATAGGCTTGCAAGCCAAATCTGTGTAGATATCAAGATCAGGTGAGGTGAGAAGATGTGATAGTTCAACAGATGTGTGTGCATAATATCCCACATCAAGCTGCGATGATGGAGCTATTTGATGAGGTGAAGGTGGATAGTGACTTGTGACAACAACTATGCTTACCTGTGATTGCGCAACTCCATCACTGAAGTGTGCTAAGCGGAATTCGAATGATTTCAAGAATTGTGGATTTTTAGATATGTAAAGAAGATAATTTAATATCCCATCGAGAAATTCCAAATCAATTTCATCTTCGGGGAATCAGTATGCAAGATTAGAAAACGTGTGTAAAACTGTTCAGCGGATTCATCGGGTGCTTTTCGTAATTTCAGAATTTCTTGATCGAGTGCTCTATGGTTAAAGTGATTGAAAGCATGGTTTATCTCTGTGACCAGATGAGCAAGAGAATGAATGGATTTTTCAGGAACTGTGGCACACTAGTGCATTAGGTTCCCTCGAAGCGTGTAAATGAATAGCGTGCAGGTCATGTATTCTTCAAAGATTCCATGTCTTTCACATAAGCCAACAACACCAACCATGTGCCTAACTAAGGCTATGTAGCCTCCACCATCATATGTTGTGACAAGTTATCTGAGAGGTTTTTTGAGATAATGAAATCGTTTCCATAAGACATACATTCCAGAAGAGCAACTCTGTAGTTAGTCATGACAGATATGCAGATATTCAAAACATATGTGAGGACTCAGCTTGTCATCTGGCCCTCCTTCTAGCGCCAAAATTTTGATAGTGTTGGACCCGCCACATGTCAAGGGATCTCCCCGATAAGAAGTCCCAATTAGACCTCGTACCGTTTGGTGTAGGAGTCCCAACAGTGGATCATATGGTAATTATTTGACCACGGTTTCGCACAAAGGCAAGTAAGATGTCCATGTTAGTAGAAAGGATGTGACATATACGGTAAGTCAAGGAAGGTGCATGAACAGTCCTAACACACAAAAAGTGAGGTGATTGTACCTTTTGGAAACCTATGATAGCACGGATTTAAGAAGGGAACACACGAGAAAAGATGCATCACAACATGGAAGGCAAGTTAGCTAGCAATCCAAAGTGATGGTTAAACCAATAGCACATTTCAAAAATATTCATACATACATATACATAAATAGCTACACATGCATGTGTAAGAAAACATATACATATATCATTTAGAGTACTCAAGATAACTGAAATACAATAAAACATATGCATGAAACGGGTTAGCTTTGTTATATTAAGAAGTGTAAGTTCCAGTCATACAATACATCCATGTCCAACCACTAGCTCCAACAAAAAAAGTTACAGCCACAACCACCTACTCCTCCAAAGAGATATACTAGCTCCGCGCAGTGGAGAAGCAAATGCTCATTACAATACTGTCCAAGCTTTCTCTAAGATATTCCTATTGGAATCTTGGCTAACCAAAAGCCTATACAATGAGTTATGAGGGACTATTTATAGAAAAGGGTGGGGTGACCCTTGAAATTCCCCTTTGAGACTGTTCATCTATCCTCATGGCTCTTCAACTACTCTATGATTGTTACATTCAACTATTGACACTTGAACTTCCACTTGACAAGACGTTACATTACAATGCACATGTGCCCATGTGAGACAAAATGGCTTGAGAAAGCCATGCAAGAAAATCATTAACACTCGGACCATTGTGGTGAGACCAAATATTTGACATCCTTGTGATGGTCAAAGGTGGTGAGATTATGCCAAGCTTGGTCATCCGTGATGGTGTCCATGTGCTCAATGGTGAAATTTTGCTGAAGCGAACTCTTGCCTTCATTGCATCTGGGTGCACTAATATGGCTCCTCTGTCCAACTCATTTAATAGCATGCGCATGGTCATCCCAAGTGCGACCGGAACGGAACATGTTGATGCATAGTGTCTACACTGCTCTCCAAGCATGTCCTGGTGGCTGTGCACATCAACTTGTAAAAATCCATGTTCAACTCTAGTTGGACATGCTTCTTGTCTTCACCTCAGTGAGTGTGCCAAATGGGTGGGATTGCATGCGTGCGCACAATGACATGCATGCTTTTGAATTCCCTTACATGCGATCAACAACACTGCTCATCTTGTCTACTTCGTGACAGCTGTTAGGATGGATCTATAACTTGTACGGGCATAATTTCGTTTGTCTATTCATGTTGCACCCCCTGTTATACTTGTTCCTGCTGCAACTCATTCTCTCATCTATGCATCTCTTATTCTTCCTTGAGTTGTTGCTTTAGCACATGTAACTCCTTCTTTGGTCTATTCTCTACCTTCAAGTGATCTTCATGTCACGCCGTCACCTCATAGCCTAAGTCTCCAAAGTTGCTTTCACCACAAGTGGATTTTCTTAATATTGCAACTTTTTTCCGCCTCTATGTTGTCAACAACCTTCCTCTTGCATTCATCGTGTACAGGTGTGTTGCCTTCTTCTGCTACTGATTGTGCCACTTGTTGTATTCCTGCTGCCATATTATCTTGATGTCCTTGTATACAAACAACTTGATGTCTTCATAGGTAGGTGATCTCATAGACACTTGCTTGACTGCAAACCCCGTTGTGCTCTCAATGGTGTCCTTTGACTCTGCTCTCTTGAAGGCCATTGTACTTTTGTTGCTGAGAGACAGATGAACACCTGTGATGCCTGGAGAAATAGCAACACTCATGGCAAGCAATCTGTCAGTCGAAATCCAAAACAAACTTGAGGACTAACTTGCAACATACATGTGTGATTGATCATGAAGGTTGCGCAATTTCGACCAGGAGGTAGGGAGACTCACTACCAAAACTGCGCAAGTGTTACAAAAAATTTTGTCACTATCCCTATACTCCCCATTCCTCAATCCTGGAGGACCTCTACAGTGAACTCTATATGCTTTCCCATCATGAAGAGCATGCCTTTACATCCCTCTTCAAGTGCATAACATTCCCCTCTTGCATCATTTCCCAATAATCTTCCTTCAATCCCAGTTTTCAAGACCGGCGCTAGTTCTTAGTTCCTTCCCCATGCTCATTTGTAGAGTTTGAAACTAGGCCTAGCACCAAACAGTGCAAGTGATCCCTTAATCGCTCGCGCCAATCCTCTTTTGGCAAGTTTTTTGAAATGGAGTCGAAGCTTCCAGCTCTAGAAGCTTCGTGAATAGAAGTCTGGTAAATGGTTGGGCTAGATAGAGCCAAGGGGGTCTGTTTGGGCTCCTTTCCCCTATAAATATGGAACAAACCAAAGAGATAAGCCCTCTCCCATCATAAGAGGAACCATATCCCCTCCATCAAAGCTATATAAACTCCTCCTTTTCCAAGATGAACTAGTCTTTTTGGAGCTTGAATAACTAGCAAGATATCTATAGCTTTAGCCTTCTAGTTTATGTTTGTAAAGGGAGAATAGTGTGCTTGGTTTGGTTTGGGACTCAAGGGAAGAAGCCTTAAAGTTCCATTGTTGAGGCTAACCATGTTATGTTAGAAGTGGTGTTGGAACCCGGATACGTCGGAGGAGACCTGCAATGTTAGGATTTGGTTGTATCTCTTTCTAAGCTTGATATCAATACAACTAATGGTTTATTTCCTACATTGAGTGTCATATTACATTTGATGGCTTAATATTCCTTGACTGTTTAAGCAGATTGAATGTGATTGTATGCTATTATGTTTGTTGTTGTCTCTTGTGCATTTGTTTCAGGTATTTGAAGGAGAAGAAAGAAAAGAGCTAGAGAAAAGGAGTGATGTCACCATCAAGCGGATTAGTGTTCTAAGAGGTAGGCCCTCTTATTCTGTTATAGTCTAAGGAATTTTTCATTAGGTTGTTCTGTTTACAGCTAGACCCACTCTTGGGCTAGAGGTATCACCTCTGTCCGTAGAGGAGATTTACCTACACCACAAATTGGTGACTCCACTAGGGATCAAACCTAGAATCTCAAACTAATGATAAGTTGGGGGTAGGTAAATTCGAACCCATGTGGTATGGACCCTATATTGTTAAACGCGTGTTACAAAAAGGGGCCTATGAGTTGATTGATTATGAGGGAAATCCCTTAAACAAGCCCCGTAATGTGTTCTATCTCAAGAAGTACTATGCCTGAGTCATCTCGCATGGCTACTTTTGTACATAAGTGTGTTATTCACTTTTGTGCAAGTTTGGTTTGCTTTGTTTTTCAAGTAGCTTTCCTACTTATTATGTCTTCACCTACTTTGAGATGTTTGTGACTCCTTACGTCAGTTTTGCTGATGGTGCTTGCCGTAGTACCCAGAATATATCTTCCATGGCATGGGATATCTACGCTCCTAATGGTGAGTTTATTGATCTTCAAGGTATTTGTTTCTGTTGGCTTATTGGGGCCTAACCCAGGTTCAGAGTTGAGTTAGCTATACAAATCCCGGTACTACTGGCCCTTTCGGCAACAGTCCATAGAGTGCGGACTTAGGTCTCACCCAAAGTAGTATGGGAGGGTGCTAGAACCAAGTTTCCACACCCTGGAGATGTCTTATGAGTTCAAGTGGTCTAGGGTTCGACCCTGCACGCAAGTCGCTTCACGCACTTTCCCATACCTCGCAGCCCGATATACTGCCTTCGCACAGCCCTAATCAGGGTTGAACGCTACGCTTCTGCATTATTACCCAAGAGCTTACTGGTATTCCAATGTTAGTTGATTATTTTAGCTTACTTGCGTGTTTTAAGTTATACTTAACAACATAAACCATTCATATAGGTGCGCCTAGTAAATAAACAATATATTTGCAAATTATATCAAACATGCATTATCCCAAGAACAGATACACAGAATTATGATAAAACTTCTCTTTATTAATTCCTTCCTTGGTTACAGACTTGACTCCACCCTGCGCACTCAACTGTAGGGTTCCACACACTCAGCTGCGGACTATTAGGCCTCTATGCACTTAGTTGTAGAGCCTTCTCCTACTCTACGACCCAAAGACACACTTCACTCTGTCACTTAGACTCTCTTCCTATCTCTCTACTACTCTCTTTTTCTTTACACTTAGAGCCTTGCTCTATTTATACAATCCCATGGTCTGCGGACCATGGGTAGGTTTATCCAGCCAACATTACATTACAAAACTAGGGCGAACAACCCTGTGACTCTATCATACTTTTCACGCTCTGTGCCCACAATTCGCAGAGCTTTACAACAAGATTGGGTCAAAACTTGGGCTTTGAGCCCCAAAACATGCCTTGGGGGGGATTCCATGCCCAATAGGCCCCCAACACAAACATCGTGACTTGCCCTCAAGTCACTCTGTCGATGTAGCGATCTTTGCATGGAGTCCCTCCAACTGTTCTCGAACTACACGGAGGTCAGCAGTGCACTGAGCTGCTTCTTACTAGATCTATTGCATGCACTCTTCTGAGACCTCTTCATCTAGGGTGCTTCTTTACATTAACGTGTGCATCCCTTGTATGTGCGTGAGCTTTCCTTTGATGTTTTCCATGATGGTGAAGGCCTCATCGATCCAAGGCTGGATGCGTGCTTTTAGAACTGCCTCCTTATGTTGTGTTGTGTCCACCTGCTCCTTCAGTGCTTTAGCCTGCTACATCCTCGCAAGCCGCTGGGCGAGGACCACTATCTGCGGAGTTCCTTAGACACTGTCATACTGCTTTCGGAGTTCTCACGTCTCTGTCTCTAAGCGCTAGATGTTGGGGTACTCCTGCAGAGTGGTGAGGACCTCAAGTGATTCTTCCAACATGCTGGTGCAGTCTCACACTGACCTCCGATTTTATCCAATCCCGCTGTGATAGCGCTAGCATGCTGTTCTCTGACTTCCAGGGGAGTGGATGATTACGCCTTTAATTGTAGTTCGGCGATCTGAAGATTCAGCTCCAGCAGAACCTTTGTTGTTTCTTCCCTGGCCTCACGGACTCCTACTACTAACCTGTGGATCCAAACCTCCACTGGTAGATCTGCTAGGATGGCCGACTCCAAGACGCTTCAACAAGCATCGTCTATCACCTGCACGAGCTGTTGATTTTGCAACACCAATTCATCACGTTGCAAGCTGAGTTGTTCCATGTTTATCTTATTCTCATTGAGGACTTGGAGCACGCGGCTCTCCCTAGTGCACAACTCTGTCGTTATCCCATCCTACAATAGATATAGTGTCTTGCGTGGAAGGGCAACTAGATTAACATTGAGACCTTTCATCATGCTAACCGAAAACTTGTTGTCCTCATTTGATGTTACTAGAGTCCCTTCCAGCAACACTATTGTGTTCACCATTCGCACACGCAACTTTTTCTCTGTTGCCGTGGATCTGACTACGAGCTTGGTTGAAAGGGTACCAACCTAAGGGGGGCACACCTATAATTCCTGCAATTGCACTTTGAGGGCACCTGTAATTCTTGCCAATTTCATGCAAATCACCCTCGGTTAGGGTGATCCGGTCAATGGATAATTTCAAGGCCTTGACCTTCTTCCTCGATACTACTCACTCTGCTGGGTGTTGGTGCTTCAACTATGTGGACACGGTTCGTGGGTCCACGCCTCCTTCTTATGTTTCTTCTTCCTCTGTTACCTACCCTTGCGAAGGCGTTGTTTGGCCCTCAGATGTCTTCGCAGCTGCTTCCTGTGCTATTGTTGTTGCTGCTACCTTTTCCTGCTCGGATGCTTTCTAAGCCACTTCCCACACTGCCCGCGCTTCTGCTGCTATTGTTTCCTTCCGTTGTTTTTCGGCCAACTGTGCAATGCACAGCTTGGCATCATCTTTCTTCTTTTACGCTGCTGACCTCTCAAGTGCTGCAATGTTTGGGGCGCACCATTCTAAAGGCCATGCCTCCAAGACATTGAAAATGGTGTCATCAGTGGCTACAAAGGGTAGCTTTGTCCACTGCTTTGTCGAATCCTTGTGCGCCCTGATATATATGTTGTGCATGTCTGCCTTAAATTCTACAAAACTCTGCAGACTGTTGTAAACCATGGGTGACAACCACGGCTTACGGTTGATCCACATGCAAATGTTCATCTCCATGAGCACCCAAAATATCTTGTTGTCGTGTATCCTTGTAGCATCCTTCGTGGCTGAGAGCAAAGCATACTGCGCAGCCTCCGATAAATCTCTGTCAATGATGGGGAATTGAATTTCCTCCGGTAATTCCCCTGCTACGATCACTATGGACAGCAACAACCATGCATAGTGGAATGCTTTACCCTACTCTTGGGCTTTGTGACAATTCTCTAAGAATTCCATGCAGAGGAATTTAGACCAGTTAAACTGGACCCCCTCTATGCACTACTTGGCCAGTGCGACCACCGTCACAATTACCTCGTCGGCGTGACACTTGCACATAAGTTTGCATGTGAGGATTTGGGTTGCTACACATACTACTTTTTCCTTGATGTTGGAGATGGTGTAGCCCCCCTTCTTATTTTCCAACTTGTACTTCATCTTCATGGCCTCCGCGATGGCCAAATCACTGCCCTTTCCTTCCGATATGGTCGTGGGGTCCTTTCCTTTGTATGGAAGCCGGGAAATGTGATGAATTAGGTCTGTCGTGATGGGGATGGGCTCCTCCAGCCATAAATACCCATCATGCACCAGGCAGAGCAGCTTCCTATTGACGAAAATGGTTATTGGAGCACGATGGAAATGTGGCACCCATAGTAGGTTCAGCAGCCCGGCCTTTTCCACACCACGCAACCACTTTCATGGCTCTAATGTTGTCACCACCCCCGCAGTGTTCTGCTTCATGAGGTTTCTGGTCTCAAGGTGAGGGAACTTCTCACGGTTAGCAAGGTCCCAATCTTCAAATTTCATGGTCAGCATGCGGCCCAAGTGCGTGCCTTCAAACATAATGCCATCTAGGAGGAGTGGGGTCTGGAGCAAACTCTTGGTCTCATCTAGGTCCTTGGGCACTTTGGCCTTCCCTTTTCATGGGGGGACATAGGCGGGTAGTTTTTTTGCCGAGTGCACAGGCTGAGTATCTACCTCCATGGCTTCATATTCTTCTTCTGCGATGAGAAGCTCCTGCAAATCTTCTTCTTCTTTGTTTGTTTCTATAGTGACAGCTTTCCCCTTCTCCTCCATCGACAGTTCCTGTGTAGCGGGTTCCACAGGGACATGCATATGGGAGCCATTTCTTGTTTATCCTTCTTGGGTCTTGGCATACGCGGTGATTTTTGGATTCCTGCCACAATCCTGGCACCTTCTAGAACATAATCCACAGTTAGGGCCTGTGCGGCCTTGTCGGTGGTCACCTCTTCTATCCCCATACCATCCTTAGTTGTTGTCATTGTAGCTGTGCAGCAATCTATCACTCATGATTTGATGGGCTTAATCAACACTTGGCTCACAATACTTAGGGCTCTACTCAGTTGCTCAATTCGCAAATGACCAAGTGTTGTTTGTTGGGTAGCCCTTTATATTTTATAATGCTTTTTAAATTCGAATTCGATCGTTCCCCCCAATTCTGGTTCATTAATTCTTTCTTGGAGGTATATTTTCCCAAATCTTTCCCACAAATCACGTCTTAAATGCCTGTCGCCCACTCCATTTGGCCTCAAGTCAAGCATCCCATCATGAATAGTGACTTCAACGGTCACTTTCTAGCCAACTCGCGCAGCAGCGTAGCCCCTGTGCGCAGTTGCGAACCTTGTGACTCTCTGCTTCTGTGCACATCTCCAACATCGTACAGCTCTCGAGCATCAAAATTTATAGTCCCACGCTCCCTTCCAACTTCCTGGAGTGCTAAGAATGTCCTTCCCTTAGCTAGTCAAGTGGTCGCACCACCCATGTGGATTTCCATCCTGTCCTCTGTCATGGTTCCTGGATCGGCATCATGCACTTCACCATTGGCAACACACTACCTTGGTCATTATGCTTACAATATAGGGTCCAAGCCAAGGCATCAGACTGATAAATTCGTGACAATAAGCCTTAGCCCTGTCATCGTGGTCGCATGCCTCCTACCTTACCATTCTGGTCTTTTTGCTGAGAAAATATTTCTTTATTTGTCCTCCATCTTCTTGACTTCCACATCCATCAAAGTGCTTTTCTTCCTTAACCATACCCTTTCTTCTTCAAGTTCATGGAGTCTAAGGTTTCCCTGTTGGATTTCTTCCTCAAGTCACATGCGTTCTGTTTCTTGCGGTTGTGTGCTCCCTCCTTTCTGGGCTTCGTGAACC
Organism: Pinus tabuliformis; assembly: GCA_031772625.1. Taxonomy (NCBI): domain Eukaryota; kingdom Viridiplantae; phylum Streptophyta; class Pinopsida; order Pinales; family Pinaceae; genus Pinus; species Pinus tabuliformis. The sequence goes on from CM062811.1 coordinate 461,300,931, forward strand.
ATCGTATCTACAAGTGCTACTGTGCGTGGTCTAGGCTTCGCATGCTCCATAGGGATTACAACATCTGCTTCATACTTCATCTTTGGAAGTGCCCGCAGTCAGGGTTTTGCACATGGTCCTATAAGCCCATAGAACCGCTGGTACGTGCAAGTCCCAGTCAGTACATTTCACCTAGTGGACCGTGTTCAATACTTCACATACTTTTTCAAAGGCTTCCATGTCGATAATCTTCGGCGTGATTGGTCTTATCATACTTCCTGGTCATCATTCGCACCATTTTCTTGCCCGCTCCTGCTTGTTGGTCGTGTTTCATATCGCACGGACGGTGTGTGTTCATGCGGGTTGCGCACCATACGCCTGTACCCATCTAGAGAGGTGGGTGCGCAGGCTGTTTCGTCTGTCATACCTAGCTTTCATCCACATCTGAGGCTTTCCAAACTGCATGAGCATCATCCTTCTGCATTCACACTAGTCCTCAAAACTTCTTTGATGCGTACCCCACCATCTTGCGGGTGTAGCGCACAGTACCCATTTCAGAGCATCAAACCGTTGTTGTTCCGGTACTTCTCTTTCAAATTGGTTTAGGAAATCATCCACCTCGGTCAGTCCATCATACATAGGCAGATCTCTTGCCTCTGTTGCCACGCAGCGCAATGACCTTGTCATCATGTTGCAGTTGAGTGTGGTTACCTCGTGTAACCAGTTCTGCCATCGTTCTATCTCCTCATCTGAATCTGAGGTGCAGGAGCTTTCGCGCTCCCATGAAATCCTGCCATCCGCTGTTGGATTCACCCAATCCTACTCCCATGTGGTTATCTTGTAGATACAGTCTAGATCGTCGTTGATCTTGTAGTCACACACTGGCTCTGTGTAGAGCGATCCTTCTACGAGGTCTAAAGGTACTACTATGCATAGTGACTTTTTCTCGAAAATCATCTTGCGCTTCATTAGATTTATCACTCCATTCATGTCAGTGGCCCAATCTATTCCCAGTAGCGTGGTATAGGGATTGTTGTCATAAAAAATCTCTATCACTTCGAAATCCGCAAGTGTGCTCGCACCTTCGATATCCACTGTTATTCCCTGCAATCTTCCCATGGGTAGGATCTTTTGCTGGTTTTCCATTTAAAATTGAATAGGAGACCATTGCAACGTGGGCCTGCCCATGTGCTCCCATGTCTTCTTTGGCAAGACATTTTCATCTAATCCTAGATCCAAAGTCAAACTTGATCCATTTCATATTCCCCGATCTGCACAGTCAATCTCATCTCCCTTCCTGTTCGTGTTGTGTGCTTCCCGAGCTTCCAGGCTATGCAAGGTTCTCTTGGTCTAGCACATCTAGTGATGAGTTCTTGTAGTCCCTTCACTGCTTTTCTGTCACACAACAACTTCATGCATGTCTAAAAAAATGTAGTGAGCATTGATGGGTCCATTTTCGGTTCAAGTTTGTCTTTACTTCCTGAATTGGAGGCATCCACGAAGCTCCTCTTAACCTCCATGAATGTCTCCTAAGCGCACTCTACATCAAATTCTGGTTCCTTTGTTGGAGCCTTGTGAACCCATGCAATCTCTTCGGGTTGCTTGCCTTTGTCATCTCCTATCATGATACCACTTCGGAGCACGATATTTACATTTGTGTTTTCCTCGCGTGGATCAGACCTCATCATTTGCAGGTTTTGAGTCGGGGGCGGTTGGAGCGCTCCTTTATCACGCAACCTTGCTATCAACGTGGGATAGTCCTCTATCTCATGATCAAACTGGGTACAATATAAGCATGATGGTCTCATCAGATTTGTACAATCACGGGCATAATGCCCTAGCCCTCCGCAATTGTAACAGATCAGCTGTCTGCGACCTCTTCCTGGTCCCATTCCACCTCGACCTCATCCGCACCCCTGAAATCCAGTGTGCGCCATCCCTGCATTTTGATCGAGGGCCCATGTTTCAGTCTGAACTCTATAGGTAGGAGTCTGATCCATCATCAGTTCATAACTTCTACAGGTACGCTCATCGTGGCCTATTGACCTGCAAATTTTACAAAAAAACTACTGGGAAATCTACATATACTTTGGTAATAGATGGAAGTTATCTATAGCATGCTTCCCTTCTATCTGACAAATCACACACCATAATGCAGGCGCCAAGCTCGGTCCTGTTTATGTCTCTCGTCTCAATGGCATTAGTCCTCCTGCCGCTAGGTAGTTTGCGAATACTGGACAATGGTCCTTGTCATGTCCCTAGCCTTTGCACTTTACGCACCATACCTCATTGCGCGCTTTGGGGCGAGTCGTCCTGTCTTGTTTCAAACTCTACATATCAAGGCACAAGTTTTTCAACTGCCTGTGGATCTATTGGACTCCCAGGTTAGGATCTTTTATCCGGGTCTCATGCAATCTCAGTGCGATCTCCAAGGTCTCAACCTAAGTGGATAGCTTCTGTTGTGACAGCGCGTTCCTTAGATGTGGCATTAGCAATGATACAAACCATGTGCGGTGTTTCCCATCTGTCAAGATCATGTTGGCTTCATGAATCATACACTTCAGTCTCTAATCCAACTCCCAAGGGGTCTCGCCTGGAAGCATCGTGATTTCCTTAAATCCAATAATTGATTGTATCTCTGATTTTGTCGTGTTAAATTCCCTGTTTAGCGCAACTTGGATATCTACAATCCCTGCTTTTGGATTTTCATTGGAGTGCTTAATGTACCACGTCAGTGCGCAATCCTGCTGAGCAATGACCAGCGTTGCTTTCTTTATATTGTCATCCGTGACTCCCTATGCTTCCCATACGGCCTTTACCCCGAGCCAAAACTATTCCGGATCTTCATTCCCTACTCCTTTGAACACCGACAACTTTATCGCGCTCACAATATTGAGTTGTGGTGGTGGCGGAGGTGGTGTGGGCAAAGATGGGGATGAAGATGATGAAACTGGTGGTGGTGTAGGTGGGGGTGGTATGCGCAGAATTCACTGCTTTATTAGAATAATCGCACTTCTTGGTGAAACTTCCATGAGCTCTTCCTCGCTTTACCGTGGAGGTGAAATCAAGGGGCTAGACTCTAGTTCTACGCTACCTTCATTTCTGTAGATCCTCCCACTCTGCCTAGCCCCAAACATTAATTTATTCACATAACCCGTTTTTCACACAGTAGCATTTTAATCCAAGTGTTCAAAGATTTAACGTACTTACCTCGCAGTCTTTTAAGGAAGCATCATTCCACCTCACTATAGCTGACTGAAGTATCTACTGCGAACTTGGTGATAAACCCTCCTATAATTCGATCGAGCCAATGGTCCACAGTGCACAATCTTATCTTCCGATGCTTCCAGTCTGCGCACCAACTCTAGAGTCCACACGATAGGTTTGTCAAGCCTACACCTTCCTTGACTATCTGCTAGCTTCGCGATCCACTCATACAACTCAGAGGGGAAGGATGCAAAGAAAATTGCGTGGATCTCCATATATAAGTAGCAACCTAACCACTTTTCCTTTGATATCTGTGGATTCTTATTTTCCTTCTCCGCGAACTCGTGAATCTTTTTGTCCAACCACTCTTCAATTTCTTTCTTTGTTGGATTCCAGTGATGCGAAATCAGATATCTCTATGTAGATTCCAGTCCCGGAAACAGAACCATTTGTTGGCTTATTGGGGCTTGGCCCAGGTTCAGAGTTGAGTTAGCCAAACAAATCCCGGTACTACTCGCCCTTTCAGCAACAGTCTGCAGAGTGCAGACTGAGGTCTCACCCAAAGTAGTATGGGAGGGTGCTAGAACTAGGTTTCCGCACCCTGGAGATGTCTTATGAGTTCAAGTGGTCTGCGATTCGACCCTACACGTAAGTTGCTTCACGCACTTTCCCATACCTTGCAGCCCGATATACTGCCTTCGCGCAACCCTACTCGGGGCTGAACGCTGCACTTTTGCATTATTACCCAAGACCTTACTGGTATTCAATGTTAGTTGATTATTTTGGCCTACTTGTGTGTTTTAAGTTATACTTAACAACATAAACCATTCATACAGGTGTGTGCAGTAAATAAACAGTATATTTGCAAACTATATCAAACATGCATTAACCCAAGAATAGATACACAGAATTATGATAAAACTTCTCTTTATTAATTCCTTCCTTGGTTACAGACTCGACTCCGCCCTGCGCACTCAATTGCAAGGGTCCGCGCACTCAGCTGTAGAGCCTTCTCCTACTCTACGACCCAAAGACACACTTCACTTTGTCACTTAGATTCTCTTCCTATCTCTCTACTATTCTCTTTTTCTTTACACTTAGAGCCTCACTCTATTTATACAATCCCATGGTCTGTAGACCATGGGTAGGTCTATCCAACTGACATTACATTACAAAACTATGGCGAACAACCCTGTGACTCTATCATACTTTTCGCGCCCACAATTCGCGGAGCTTTACAACAAGATTGGGTCAAAACTTGGGCTTTGAGCCCCAAAACATGTCTTGGGGGGGATTCCATGCCCAACAGTTTGGGTCAAACAACTAATAACATTTTTTAGTATAGCGCAGTTATCGAACTCTTGTAAGAATCTATCACTCTTGACATTCGGGAAATGGTTGTTAACCTCGGTTCACAACTTGTTGTTCTTCAGCTTAATGGGAAATATTCTATCAAAAACCCTCACATATTAAGAATTTATTTGCTTATTCGTCTATTGGAAAGAAATTTTGATTACATCACATATAATCATATTCCTAGGCGTATGAATACATTAACATATGCATTAGCTAATTATGTGTTAGATAGACACATGTGAAAAAACAAAACAGTGTATCATAGTAAATAGGAAATATAACATATATATATACATATATATATATATATATATATATATATATATATATATATATATATATATATATATATATATATAGATATATATATATATATATATATATATATATATCTATATATATGTCGATAATATTTGAGTGTCATACATCAAAACCCAAAAAATAGTATACGTGTTCAATACATATGTGGCTCACAGGCCTCAAAACTGTAAATGTTAAAACTATGACTACACAGCATGGTACTCATGATAGCACATCATTGCTCGTACTACTCGAGTCAGTAAATGGTAGATCCGGTCTGACACTCCCACTGTGTGCCGCTGTACTAGCGTGGGATGTCACCCACCTGGGCATACTCTGGGATGCCTTTGGTCAAGTTTTCAAGGTTCCATGCAATCTCCTCCTCATTATTGACTCCTTCCTGATAAGGAGCGATCTCAAACTGTCGAGCAACACATCTAGCGATCGGGGACATCCCAGCTGGTCGCTCTAGTCCTACATCTGCAATTACAAAATCGAAATGTCACGAATACATATATTTCAAAAACAATAAAAAATCAAAAACTTAAAATTGTTTTGCTTACCTCCATCATCAAAATCTTCTCCCTCTGGGAGTGGCATGTCAGGATCGTCGTGGAAGTCAGTACCACTGTATGGTCAATCCTCTACCACAATCAGTTGATGCCTCAACCATGAAAAGAAGGTGGGATTGTATGACATATGATGGCCCTTGCTGATTCTGGGAATCAGTTCACTCCATCGAACCATCTGTGGGTCTCGTGGTAGTGGGGGGTTTACCTCTGCTAGCTGACAGTGAAATAGTGGGATCTACTCCAAAAATAAGGTCACCAAAACAGAACCATATCCAAACTATTTCAGGTTCCCTACCTTGGCTTTGGATAACTGACGCTTCATGTTCACCTTCATGGCTTCCACCTAATTGAAGACAATGGGCGCCGTGCAGTCTATGGCATATTGGAATTGAACTTGTTGGACTCATGCAATGCCTGAGCCCCAGCAACTATGTTTATGTTCAAGAGCATCATTTTCAATACAAGGTCATTAACACTCCTGATATCAACCTTGCCACTTATTGATTTCAGCGCTTTTGGGATTTTTTTTGCCAGCAACATGTTCACACTTGCCCCCAATGGGCCTGGACCCATACAGATTGACTGGCTCCCCTCTTCGGGACAGTTCGATGATAAAGTATATATCTGAAGTCTCTAGCTCCAGCTCTTGCTCCCGGATCACAAAGACTTCCCATCCAACATCCCGAAGACTAATCAAGTATTGCAACAGCTCAGGTTGAGCTTGAAGGCCCGGTGTGAGGAAGAATTTTTTAGAAACCCGCAATTCCTCGGAGCATCCAAACAGTTTTGATCTATAGATGCCTATGCATCAATTGCCTCATGCTCACATTCATTCCAATCAACCATTTTTTCGCTGTATTTTGCCTGCAAACACCAAATATTCAAGTCAACATTAGTCTTGGACCAAGAAATTTTGGATTTGCAGCAGGGAATTTAAGAGGAAATGAAATTTTTTCTCCTCTCTATGCTGGCACGAATTTTTTAAAAATAGTAGCTCTGACAACGCAAGTGACTGTGTTAAATAACCCTCAATCAGTGCGATCCCAAGCCTGGATCTTGCGCTGACCGAGGGTGAAAATATTTTTCTAAAATATCCTCAAAATTCCAAAAAATGGCTAAAAACAGGAAAAACAAGTATGAAAATGAAGCTAAGGGTCTCAGTTCTTACCTACAACTGACAATTCTTCAACTGGCCTCCGAGATTTGCCACAGTCTGCTCTTGAAAATATAGGGCACAAATGGGTAAAAATTGCTTCACACAAGGTAAAAAGGTATACGGTAAAAATAATTTACTTTTCCTCTTTTTATTCACTTTTTCATGACATTTTAGGGTTTTGAAAGCATTTTTGCCTATTTTAACCTTAGAAATTGAATAATGCGTTTGCTTCTTGTGGAGCGATAGGTGATAGATTTCTGATGATGGGACAAAGTCGTGTTTAAGCTCTTTTCTTGACTCGTAAAAACTCAAATGAAAAGATCATCGAGTATTTTTCCCTTTTCGACTCGTTAAAGAGAATAAAAATGCGGAGTCTGCTTTCAGCTCTTTTCTGACTCTTAAAACACGAAAAGATTTCCAAGCTCTTGTCGTTTTGAACTCGTTAAAGGTTGTGAAACGTCATTTACCCAGTATACATTTACCCCTTTTTCGAGTTGGGATAAACTATTTACGAAAAGGTACTCCTTGACTGACATGGTCAAGAAGTTCTCTTAAGTATTATTTTCTACCTTTTCGGGCTCAAGAGACACAAACATACGAAAAGGAACCTTTTGGAGTTTTCTTTTCCGTGTCTTGTTCAAACTCTCTAAACATGAAAAATATACTGAGTTACACCTTTTTCAGACTCGTTAAAAGATTAAACGACATCATATTTGTAACCATGATGGGCATGAGCTTCTCCTTCCTAGGTCTCATTAATATTACTAGGTCAAATTCATTCGAAGGATATACTTACATTGCAAGCACATGCTATCCCCTTCAAGCTTGTGATAAAAAATAATTGGGGTACCTACCAGAAATGGTAGGGGAAAATGGGAAATTTTTACCAATTGAGACGATAGCTAGTCACTCTTGAACATGCCACTCTTCTTCTTCATGTCGAGTTGGGATATCCACACTTCATTGTTGACTTTCTTGGGTTGGGCTGTTCATTTTTTCCTTTCCATTTGATCTGTGCCACACCATCATGACCTCTTATTCTATGGATCCAAAAGTCGCCAAACTCCAGAGTCGTGTCGTCGATATGTTCAAGAGTTATCCTTCTATAGTTACACTCATTCCTGATTATCTGTATTAACCATAATCATTACATCCCTTTGTCTCACATCGATGATGTGTGATACATCATGGCCCTCCTTCAATAAGGTCAGTTCCTATCGACTTCAGCTCATTATCCAGGAAGTTGGCTGAGAGACTCCTTTCCAATACCTTAGAGCCTGCATACCCTAAAGGAAAGTTCTTTGCACTCAATGACAAGTTCACATCATTGTCTTTCAATCAAGTGATTTCACGAGTGTTCGACTTTAGTTCCTTATTCACATTATGTGGATTTTGCTGCTGGTACCTTGAGCACCATCGTCATTATTGGTGGTTTCTCTCGCGCTTGTTAACGGTCCCATCATTGACCGGTAATCAAGAGATTTTCTAGCATGTTTGACTTTGACACATCTATTCACATTTTAGAATTTGTACTTTGATCGGGTCATGTTGGAGCGCAAGACCCTGGGCTCAAATTACTCAAGTCCAGGTTGCAAGGCGATGTGACATGATCATGCTGATATACATGTCTCTTTCAGATGGATGGTTGCGACCATGCCATGAGTTGTTATATGTGATCCTTCTCATTATTGGATGGTTGCAACCATACCTTGGGTTCGATAGATCCTCTTTACTAGATGGTTGCACCCATACCTTGAATCCATTTACATGATCTTTCTCTGGATGGCTGCATCCATACCACGATTCATGTATAATTTATCAGAGTTTTCAATGATGTATATGTATCTATGCTTTCTTGTAGGTTCTCCAACGACTGTCTCTAGTTCCACGCATCTACTTGTAAAGCATTTCACCCCTCACTCTAGTTCGGCCTTCACACTTTAAGGGGCATCTGTTACACAACATTTTGTCACTGTCCCTGTACTCCCTATTCCTAGATCCTGGAGGACCTCTATAGTGAACTATATATGCTTTCGCATCATGAAGAGCATGCCTTTACATCCCTCTTCATGTGCAAAACATTCCCCTCTTACATCATTTCCCAAGAATCTTCCTTCAATCCCAGTTTTCATGACTAGTGCTAGTGCTTAGTTCCTTCCTCGCACTGATTTGTAGAGTTTGAAACCAGGCCTAATGTACCCTCTTTTGGCAAGTTTTTTAAAATGGAGTCGAAGCTTCCAACTCTGGAAACTTCGTGAATGGAAGTCTGGTAAATGGTTGGGTTGGATAGAGTCGAGGGGGTCTGCTTGGGCTCCTTTCCCCTATAAAGATGGAACAAAACAAAGAGATAATCCCTCTACCATCATAAGAGGAACCATCTCCCCTCCATCAAAGCTATATAAACTCCTCCTTTTCCAAGCTAAACTAGTCTTTTTGGAGCTTGAATAACTAGCAAGATATCTAGAGCTTTAGCCTTCTATTTTATGTGTGTAAAGGGAGAAGAGTGTGTTTGGTTTAGTTTGGAACTAAAGGGAAGAAGCCTTAAACTTCCATTGTTGAGGCCGACCATGAGATGCTAGAAGTGGTGTTGGAACCCGAATACGTCAGAGGAGACCTGCAAAGTCAAGGCTTTGGTTGTATCTCTTTTTGAGCTTGATATCAATACAACTAATTATTTATTTCCTACATTGAGTGTCATATTACATTTGATGGTTTAAGATTCCTTGACTTTTTAAGTAGATTTAATGTGATTGTATGCTATTACGTTTGTTGTTGTCTCTTGTGTATTTGTTTTAGGTATTTGAAGGAGAAGAACGAAAGGAGTTAGATCAAAGGAGCAAGGTCACCATCAAGCGGATTAGCGTTCTAAGAGGTAGTCCCTCTTATTCAGTTCTAGTCTAAGGAATTTTTCATTAGGTTGTTCTGTTTGAGGCTAGACCCACTCTTGGGCTAGAGGGATCACCTTTGTCCGTAGATGAGATTTACCTACACCATAGCAAGGCATAGTCCGGGCTATCAAGAGGTTGATTGTCTGCTAGAACTACACAACGCGCAGTCCATCCTGGCCTGTTGAGGACTAAAATTGTGCAATGCGCGATTTCAGTCAGCAGTGACATGCAACCAGCAAACTACATTGCGTAGTTTCCAGGGCCAACAGGACACTACCTCCAAGAATTGCACAATGCAAGTCTAGAGGTTAGTGTTAGGCCAAACTTGTGCAATTTCTGGAGGGAATACAAAGCCTTCACTTCCGAAACTGTGCAATGCTAGCCGGGCAAGGCACAGTCCAAACCAAGGCAACCCAAATCGGCCAACGAGAGACTGAAAACATGAGAAGTCTGGATGCATGGTGAGATGAGTGCAAACAAGAGTGAATGATCATTTATGCAATTAGCAAGTGTAGGATTCAGAAAATGGGAAAGCATGCATGTGTGTGAAGCGAGTCGCCACAATGGCAACTGTCTGTACAAAACAATGGAATGCATGCGACAATAGTGAGATGCAAACAAAAACTGAAACAGTGCTTCTACAAGCTAACATACATCAAAACAATAGCAAACGCTCACTAAAATCAAGCAAACAACACTCACACAAAACGAAACACAAAAAGCGACACAAACACAATGCAAGACATGAAAAGCGGGCTTACCCCAAAACAACTAAGCAGAATCTGTCGACGACTCCTAGATGCAATATGGGATGTCAAAGCTGCAAGGTCGATGTGAGGAATGAGCTCTGCAGCGTCCGGTTGATGAGTTTCAATAAAATAACGATTGTGACACGCATGCCACAAATCTAGGTAAAGAAACACTTAGCGGGAGGTTTTTGAAATGATCCTTGAATGTAACCTCTAGCTACTAAAAATAGACCCGTGAATCAAGGTATTCCTTTGCATGTTGCCTTGGGAGAAGCATTCCATGCATGAAAATCAGTTTTGCTCAGTCTCGGAGGCAACGGTCAACCTGAAGGCACATGCAACAACCTGCTTGACTGACGGGAAATTTTGTGCATTTCTGGGAGGGATCTGGGTTGGCTGCCCAGAGGGATTGCACAATTTCTAGGCTGAGGAGCTGACTGTTGTGCAGAATCGTGTAATTTCTGGTTTGATCAGTCTTGCTAGGACAGATTGCGCAATTTTTCCAATGATGCTTGATAGGCAGAATTGCACAATTCTGGAGCCCAGCAGGCTAGCCAATCAGGATTGCGAAATTTATGGAGGGAAGGTTGGTTCCCCTCCATAATTGTGCAATTTCTTAAGGGAGCTACTCAGCCTGCAACTGGATCAAGTCCATAGAAACAACTTGTGAGGGGGATACAACAATCTATCATGCACAGCCTAGAAATCTGCTATAAAACCACTGAAGCTTGTGTACTTGATAGTGCAAGACATGCTACTGATGATGGTCGGTAGGGAGGCTCCAAAACGAAGCTAAGGCAAACTTTTGGAGGGTGGTTGTAACTACTACAACAGGAGGTATGGGACTCAAGAAGCAGTGTGCAGGTCACCTTAAAATTAATTTCTTAGAATGGAGCTCCATGCAGTCAGGAAACAAAAGACTTCCAACTCGAGCTCTGCTTCTGCACTATGACAAGAAACCGATAGTTGACCGCTCCCAACTCAAGAAAGTGGGGAATTCAAGAAGTTAAGGTGAAAGCGATAGCTAAACCAACTGAACCACTAAAGAGGAACATCGTGGCAAAGATGTGACATGATCAGAAACCATCATAGGAATGGTAGGGAGATATTTTCCTCAATCATCATTCATTTCTTCTTATATCTTTTATTCCATAACTTCTACATTTTTAATAAAGGAATCAAATCCTTTGTAATGATTTAGGCAACAGACCTTCGCACGCCCAAACAATTAGTCGATCAGACAGCTACAACTCATATTAGATATTTTGTAGCTGTTGTTCAAAGCTCCCCTCTTATTATAAATATATGGAAGAACCACTTAAGAAAGGCTCCCAAATTCTACATTCTAGAGGCCCTCTGTTTACAGAGAAAGTGGTTCCACTTTGGTTCAATTTGCTTGTTCATGTGGTGCTCGGGCATGTACTACTGTTAAATGTAATGGACAAGTGATTTGGACTCCATCTTCAAGGATTAATGAAGCAACTTTGTTGATTCCAATTAGAGCAATGCGCAGTATCTTTTCCCATGTGTGTATCACTTCATGTATGTCATTCCTCCTCTGAAATAGTGTAATGAAATTTCTAGTATCACTCTCCTTATGGTTGTATGTTTGCTGCTAAGTAGTAAAAGTACCTATGTAAAAACATATTTACTTGTGTTATTGGATAGCCCTAGTACCCCTATGTAAACACAAATTCATTTATGCTAACTGGTAACAAATGTATTCATGAAGCATAGAGTTTGAGACCTTAATTCGAGCTCCACTCTTTCTGCATTTTCATCTCCTCACTATTCCATATTTCTATCTGAGATTGTTGTTTAGGATTCTGTGTTTTGTTCATCCCTCTACATCAATTCCCTTCCTTTCCTTCCTCTTATTCATCTATACTACAACAAAAATGTTAAGTTGCATGTTATTGTGTGTTGGCCACTAGAACCAAGACATTTCTCTCTGAGATTATCCATTATCCACCAATTTGTTTGCTTGAGTTTACCTTGATGAAGGAATATTGAACCAAGCCCCTCAATTATCTCTTTTCAATTACATGAGAAATGGATTTCAGTAGAAAACCTTTAGAAAATGTTCAAGAGCCTTCCTCTCAGATGCCCTAGGCACTGGTCTCCTATCAACCCAGAGGTTATCTCTAGGAGGCTTCTATATCTTCTGAAAGTAATTGTGTCATAGGAGATAGAAAAATATACAACATGTCTAATAAATGTGTGTGGTTGAAAACACATCACAAGCATCATAAAAAGAAGAATTTACAAAAATGAGGACCAAAATGGTTGAGTATAGTTCTGATCAATCACAACAAAGAAGTGATGGGGTCAAAGCTAATTAAGAAGAGAGATTAGCTAGCCAAGGAGGAGGGAATCACGCCCTGGACTAGATGGACACTCTAAGAAGCCTAAAGGCTGAGGTGATAATATTTAAGGTCAGAAAGGATAGGTTGGTAAGAGCCTGAGAAAGACAAGTAGCGATCAATATAGTCATCTTGCAGAGTCTCTCGAATTGTCAGAGATAAAGATAATCTGAGTTGAGGGCTAGTTATAGAGACAAGAAAAGCCTTCATGAGTTAGAATAAAACACCAATAGAGAAGATGGTGGCACATCGAGAAAGAGGCACAGGAAAGGAAGTGAGGACATTGTGCCAGGAGGTGAGCCTTTGAGCACTCCAAGGGGAGGAACTAGAAAACATGTGCATTATTCTAGCAAACCATCTAGTTATTTTGCCCAGAGGCACCACCATTCTCACCATCGCCATCATCATCATTCAAAAAGAAAAGAAAAGGGTCATATTCCTGAAGAATTTATGAAGGCTAAGCCACCAACATTTTATGGGGATGTGAAGAAAGCAAAGGACAAAGAAGCTTGGCTGTTGGGAATGAAGAAAATCTATTGAACCCATGACTATTTTGAGAATATGAAAGCTAGAGTCACCACCTTGAAAAGAAAACATATGGTGGGGTGACTTGAAGAGCATTAGAGCCATTGTTGTGAAAGAATTGACGTGGAATGAGTTTGAGAATCTCTTTAGAGAGAAATACTTATCTGAACATTATTATGATAGTAAGGAAAAATAGTTTTATGAACTCAGAATGGGTTAGTTAACTAGTGATGAGTATGTCACCAAGTTTCTAGAATTATTGAGGTATGTGCCATATATCAAGGATGAAGGAACCAAAATTTAGTGATTTTTCAATGGGTTTCCTATGGCATTCAAGGATAAAATTGAGTTGTTGGAACCCCAAACTTTGAAAGATGCCATTAAAAATCTAGAGAACTGTTATGAGAAAGAAAAACAGAAACTCGTTATAAAAAGTAATTTCTAGGCTAAAAACAATGTTGGACATAAGAAGAATTCACCCAAGAAAATCTTAGAAAGGAATGAAGGTTGGCACCCAGCTCTGACAAGACCATTTCAACATAAAGCCAATGTTGTTGTTAAGAAAAATGTGTAGCAACTGGCAACAACACAACCCAAGTTAGAAGGATGAGAGTCACTCAACTGTTGTAATTATGGTGGGAACCACAAGAGGAGAGACTGTCCACATCTGCAACATGTTTTGCCAAAGATTTATAGTGCTCAAGAGGCGAGCATGGTGGGAAAGGTAGCTTGGAGCATGCCAATGATTTATACCATAGTGGACAACCACCAAGAAGATCACCAGGCATCCATCATTGAGATGGAAGGTAAGCTACAAGAGCTATTAATTTCTATTTTAATTGCTCCATGCTCTAATTATAGCTATGTCAACCCAAAGCTTGTTGAGAAATGTGGTTTGGGCAAGGAGTTGCATGAAGAAACTTAGTGGTTTTAGTTGGCAACTTGGAAAAAGAGAAGAATTATCCATTGGGTAAGGTCATGTGAATTTGAACTTAGGGGAATGCCCACAATAACCCATTTGAATGTGTTGTCATTGGGTGCATATAGCATACTATTGGGTATGGATTAGTTATACTTACAGTAGAACAAGGTAGATTTCTATGAAAAAACAATTGAATTATTGGATGATAAAGGAACAAAAAGAGTGTTGCGTGGCAAGAAAAGGCCCATTTTGGTAAGGCTAATCATTGTTATGCAAACCAAATGTAGCAGAAAAAAAGGATGCATGTTATTTTATGTGCAAATTTCCAAGAATGAGGAAATTGACATAGAAATAGAAGATGAGGAAGCTGAATTTCTACAAATGTACCCTATTTTGCAGCAGTACGCATATGTCTTTCCATTAGAGGTTCCTGGATTACCTTGTCACATACAGATAGATTTATCTATTTATTTGATACCTAGAGTAGCACCAACATCTAAGGCTCCATATATGATGAGAACCCCAAAATCAGTTGAGCTTGAATTGCAGCTGAAGGAAATGCTTAACAAAGGTGACATAAGGCCTAGTGTGTCCCGATGGGGAGCACTAGTATTGTTCGTAAAGAAGAAAGACGAAACCCTTATATTATGTATTTATTATAGATACCAAGAATAGGTACCCATTACCAATGATTGATTTTCTCTTTTATTAGTTGAGAGGAGCATCAATTTCCTCCAAAATTGACTTGAGGTCAAGCTACCATCAAGGATAAAGGAGGAAGATATTCATAAAATTTATTTTATAATAATATATGGGAACTATGAGTTTATAGTGGTACCCTTTGGGCTAACCAATGCCTCTGCAACGTTCATGTGCCTAATGAATAGTGTGTTACATCCTTATTTGGACAAGTTTGTCATTGTATTTGTTGATGACGTACTAGTTTGTTCAAGGATGGAAGAATAACATGAGACAAATTTGGTTCACATTTGGTTGCAATGTTATTATTTCTGAGAGAGCATAAGCTCTATGCATATCATAGCAAGTGTGACTTCTTCCATTCACAGATACGTTATTTGGGGCATATCATTTCCAAGGAAGGAATCTCAATTGATCCCAAAAAGATAAAAGCCATAATGGAGTGTCCAACTCCAAAGAATGTGGATGAAATTAGATCATTCATGGCACTGGAAAGATATTACATGAGATTTATTTAGAATTTCTCCAAGATAGGCCATCCCATTACATCATTGTAGAGAAAAGGAAAAATATTTGAGTGGAATATACAATGTGTAGAAATTTTTACGCAATTAAAACAATTTATCACCAATGCACCAGTGCTAAGAATTTCAGATCATGACAAGGATTTTGTGTTGTGTGAAGATGCATGCAAAGACGGACCCAGTGGATCCTTGATGTAGGAAGGGAAATTAGTATGCTATGAGTCGAGAAAGTTAAATGAGCATGAGGTAAATTATGTAACACATGATTTAGAATTGACTACCATCATTCATGCCTCAAAAAAGTGGAGGCATTGCCTCCTTGGAAAGAAATTTATGCTTATGAGAGACAATGGTGGGCTCAAATATTTATTTGGACAATTGAAGTTGAATGCTAGGCCAACAAGATGGCTGGCAACACTCAATGAATTCAACTTTGAAATCAAGTACATAAAAGGTAAAGAAAAACAAGGTTTTTGATACTTTTAGCAGAAGAAACCAAGTAAATCACTTGGAAGTTCTAAGTTATTACATGACAAATCTGATAGAAAGAATAAAAAATGTTGGACTGCAAGATGAGAAATATCAACAAATGAAAGAAAATTTATTGCAAAGTGGTGAGGATGAATAATATCACCTCACTGAGGACAACCTAATCAAGTTTAAAGGCATAAGTTATGTGCCTAATAGTGATGAAATGAAAAGGATGATAATGAAATATTTCCATGTTAAGCCTTATTTTGGCCACACAAGGTATCAAAAGACCCTTACAGCGATTAGAAAGCACTACTACTGGCCGAATTTGAAGAAGGAAGTGGTTGATTTCATGGCAAGATGCATGGAATACCAGTAAGAAAAGGCCAAGTGCAAGCATCTAACAAGATTGTTGTAGTCTATCTCTATTATGGAATGGAAGTGGGAGGTAATTTCAATGGATTTCATTACAAGATTGCTTAAAACATACAAGAAGCATGACACAATCAATCTCAGTTTATCAATATAGGATGGTCAACTTGTGTGCTTAGAGGATCTGTAGATAGGCATGTCAAAACTTCTTCAGTTTCAGTTTCTAATGGTTTCTCCCCATTGGACATGGTCCATGATTCTTTAATTTCTTCGAAAATCTGGCAAGGGTGAAGATCTTCCTGTGGATGTGGTTCATGGATTTTTTTGTTCCTCTATCACTTCTGGAGAGGAAAATAATTTCTTAACTATTGTCAGTACTTGTTCTTCATGAGAAGCAGATATTCAAGTCGTCGCTAGTATTTGAGAGAGTTCTCCCAAAATCTTGATCATCCTTGAATATTGCTTTGTTGGTTGCTAATCCTTGTCATGCACATGGATTAGTGTATGGAGTTCTTATTAAAAATCCTAAATAAATAAGAAGAAAACACACTTAAAACAAATGCAAGCAAACCAATCATGTACTTGAAGTGCCATCATGCTACTAGGATCCTGCTGTCACCAAGTTATCTGTTCACACAAGTTAGGCTTCTCTTATTTTCATGAATCGATCTAAAGGAAAACATACTTGCAAAGAAAAATAAATAAAATGAAGCTTTAGATCCTCCCTTTAATTCTATGCATATGAAAAAGAAACTAGAGAGTCAATTAGAGACAACCAGACTTTGGAGCAACCCCACCATAGTGGATGTGTGGCTCTTCACTCATGTCTTACTGTCTTCTCTCCACCCTTAGGTCATCCCCAATATCACTCAAAAACCATCAAAATAAGAAACCATTAGCTATTACCATTTACATCTTCCTGACAATGACGCCAAAAATGTTGGGGCAATTATATGAATGATATATTGCCACAAATTAAATTGTCAACTAGGGAATCATACTCAGCAGAGCTAATGCACTATATGTGCCGATAACAGGTAAGTTCCTATGTCTGATGAGTATAGCCTAGATAAGAAGCATTCAAAACCAATACGCCATTTTACAAGTTTCGATCTAATTTCCTCACACAATTAGAAAGAAAAATTCAGAAATAAAATATTAATAAGCATATAATATAAAGGTTCTTGCTCAAGTAACAAGTCTGTCTATTTACAGGTGCATGAAATGAAATGATGGATTTCAATTAACTTACTACAATCAAGTATTAAAGCAAACATTCCTAATCTAACTAATTCTAAAGGAAGCCATACACTCTTATACAGAAAATGTTAGGTATGACAAGAGTCTTCACTTAACAGCACCTATAGGAGAATGGTGAGATATCTGATATTAACTCTTCATGTTCTTCGAAAGAGAAACATACAACCTAAGAAATCAAACAGATTACTTGCATAGAACAGAATTGTAATCACACCAAATGTTTTTAATTTAAACCATAAAACCAAATTATATTCAAGATTACTATAATAAAAACTTACCTTGTTGGCTTCAGTAGGCCCTTGCTGAGCTAACAAGGGAAGCTAAGAGAGAATTTACAGAACTAGGAAATATACTAACACATCAAATCCATCAATTGTTGCTCATATTATCAATTTCAAAAGAAAAGATTACAGAATCAATTCTCCAGCATAACAATAAAGTTAAAACACTATCTTACTCACTATCTAACTCTCACTAGCTCTATCTCATTGAATGATGGACTAACTCCTATCATCTATGATCCTTCTCTTATAGAAGAATGGTCATTACATTCAATGTTAAAATATAATATCAAATCGCTGTAAAAATATAGAAATCATTTTTTTTTACATGTTTGGCTTCATCCTCATGACACACAGTGCATGAGTGATGAAGTGTATCATCAATTTTCCATAAAAAGTAATGTGTTGACCATCAGTTCCCTTGGTCTCATCGAAGGCATCTCACCCAAACCGTCGATGCTAAAGAGTCGAATCTAGTATTGAATGAACATAGTCAGTGCAGGATGGATGCAGGTACCAGACAAGCACAATTGGTACTGGATGAGCAAAGTTGGTACTGGATGAGGACAGTTAGTACCAGACGAGCATAGTTGGTACCAAATGAACACAGTTGGTACTGAATGAATGAAGGATTATTACTGAATGAATGCAGGTACCGAATGAACATAGGATTGGAGTCTCAAGATCTATTTGATTCAATCCAAATAATTAGAGAGTACAAAGAAACAACTATTTTATTCCTACTAATAAGAAATCATAAAAATCAGTATTTAAATATAAATTACCTAATATATACACAAGGAGGCTAAAATTTATGTTCTCGAAGAAGATAGAAAAGTGGTGAGTAGGTTTTGAGGCAAAGTTAGTCAAAAATAGAGGACAATATAGGGTACTAAAGGCATAAAAAAGGAGACTCAACAAATTTACGGCTCTATTATTTATGTTCTCATTGATAGAAAGTTGGAATGGCCTAGTTATGGATATTAGTAATTTTGTCTCTGGATCTAGTACTTTAAAGTTTGATGATGTTGTTGGTGCCATCCTTAGCAAGGAAATGCGACTCAAAATCTTTGGTGAGATATCAAGTAATGCTTTGACTACAAAGACTAGGGGAAGAAAAATGGAAAGATGAGGGAGCCCAAGAAATCATAGTGAGTCAAGAAAAGGAAGTTTGAAATCTAGATCAGGGATAGTGTGTTGGAAATGTGGGAAGAAAGGACACCTGAAGAAAGAATTCAAATATCGGAAGGGAAAAGAAGGAGATCGATAACAAGAGAACAATCAAGAATCAAATTTGACAAGTGATGTGTTGCACAATGCTTTGATTCTTTCATTAGAGAATATTATTTATGCCTAGGTGGTGATTCAAGGGCCTTATTCCATGCCACACCTAATAGGAAACAATTTCATGACTATGTTCAAGGAGATTTTGGACAGGTTCATTTGGGTGATGATAAACAATGTAAAATTGTTGGAATGGGTAAGGATTTTATAAAGCAACACAATCGAAACCAACGTTTATTGAAGGAGGTAAGGCATGTTTAAGATCTAAAGAAAATTCCAATTTCAACAGGGCAGTTGGGAGGTGAAGGTTGTGTAACTACTTTTACAGACAAAACCTAGAAAGTCACTAAAGGAGCCCTAGTAATAGAAAAAGGAGAAAAGGTTGGTACATTGTATTTATGCAATAGTATTTATAATTTTGTTAATGATTTAACCTCCATAGGAGAAGATATGACACTATGTCATCATAAGCTTGGGCATATGAGTGAGAAGGGGATGTAGATTCTTCAGTCAAGAAATTTTTTCCCAGGTTTGAAGCGTCTTGATTTGGATTTCTATGAAAATTGTGTTTATGGAAAACATAAGAGATTCAGAATGATCATAATTGGGAATGAAAAGAAGAGCGAAAAATTAGAGCTTGTGCATACATTTGTATGGGGACTTTTTCAAGTATCTTCTCTTGGTGGCTCTCGCTATTATGTTACTTTTATTGATTATGTGTTATAGACATTTTTGTGCCTTACAGCTCTAAGCATGAAATGTCCATAAACCAAGGGATCCTAAGTCCCTAAAAGTGTTGTTCCTACCCCTAGAGGAACAAGGTCAACCAATTACAGCTTCTCCCAGAAGTTCTCCACCAGAAACTGCTCAGAATCAGTCAAATCAGGATCATTTCAGCTACTCCACTAGCTAGCTGCGTTGCATAGCACCCAAGTATGCTAGCTAGGTGCGTTGCAACGCACCTAAATGCACTACTAGGGTGCGCTGAGCGGGAAATGACAAATGGCAGTGTCATTCCGCGAGGTGGACAGACAATGGAAGCTTCCAGAATCTTCCCCAATGACACTTGCCTCACTGAGTTCGACCAAGGATGAGTAAGAGGCTCTTAGTCTCCAAGTGGAAGCAAGAACTGACAGAGAGAAGCCACTAGTCAAATCATAAGCTGACTCATCCTCTTTGCATACATCTATATATGGATCCCTCATCCCAGAGATCCAGAGGCTGGAATTTTGTACATTGCAGAGAATTGCTGTTGGTTTTGAGATAGAGATCAGTGTATTGGGTGATTTATGCTTTGTTGGAGGTGAAGAGGGGATTCCTTTGCTGGGGGGTTGATGTTGGATCAGGAATCATCGGTTGTAACTCCTCCTGGACCTTCTTGTTATATCAATAAAACTATTTGAGTTTCTCCTACATGCTTGTGTATCAATGATGTTTTGTTATATTTGCATGTTTAGCTTAAATCTGATCCTAAGCTATTTATGAATATAAATCCATGTCTTTGTGTAGTTTTCTTCTTCTGTGATCTTGCAGGAACTTGGTGAAGCTGGGCAAGTAAGGGAGCAGGTAGCTGGAAGCTGTCAAAGAGGAGAGAGTTTGGATCAAAGGACTAGCGCAAGACACAGGTTGGTTCATCCTATTCCTCTTCGTTTATAGTTCATAAAGAAGAATAAGAAGATAGTTTTCTCTGTTTGTTTCTAAGGTACTGTCACACCTTAGTGGGATAGGGGTGTTCTGAGTAGACACTTTTCCCGTTAACAAAATGGCGACTCCGCTGGGGAACGTGTCTAGTTAGTTTGTTTGTGTTTCTCTTGTTGTTTGTTTCATAAACACAGAAGTAGAAATTGAACTGCATTTGCCATTATCAAATGCAAAGTATACACCTACTACTTCAATCCATTCACTGGGTTTGTTTATGATTTGAACAGCTGATTCACAGATGATCTGATTACCCTTTGTGGTAGCTCTTAGACCTCCTTTAAATCCACCCTCTGATTGTACATTACTGAGTGCTTTCACTCGGCCAAAAACCATAGATTAAACTGCAAACCGTGACCCAGAACCCGGAAGGAATTCTCGTTTCTGCCCCAGCGCAGGCTCTGTGAAGAGATTCTGCATTTCAACGCAGTTCTCGAGAGGGCTACCTGCGCTGCAATCTAGTTTCTCTGTGTAACAGGTGCGCTGATCAGCCTAGCCCTGTGCAGCTGAGGTTCTTTGCTTCATTTTTTCAGTTTTGTCTCTGATTTTTGCAGCCTGTGATTAGTGTGTGTCTGTTTAAAAACCCCTTTTCTTTGCCTTAATTCTGCCTCCTTTGTACAAAAAGACTGTAGATGTTCTTTGTGTGTTTGTTACATCATTTACAGTTTTCCATTGAAAGAGTAGAATAGTCACACTGTCGTCCTCGGATTTAGATCTGTCGTAAGTGTCGATTTTGATCTTAGGAGAAAGTTTATTTGCTGTTGACAGTCGATTATGCTTTTAATTTTTCCTTTGGTTTGAATTTGTCACTTTCTAGTGTCGAAACGAGTGTTTATTTCAAAATCATAAAGTGTCGTAATCTTCTCTACCTTTTGATTTCGAAAAGAAGCTTGTTTGTGTTTGTCGCTTGAAAGCAAATTCAGATTTGTACATCAACTTTCTTTTTAGGCATCAATATTAAGAAAGTGAAAACAAATACATGCATATGTGCATTTGCATATTGATAGTCTGTTTGGCTTGATTTAGCAAAAGTGCATCTACAGTGTGCTCTTTGCTCTTCGAGAAAAGATTGTGTCTTTCTTTTCCCCTTGTAGCTAGGATTTTCATTGCTGAAAAGAGATAAAAGTTTGCTTATCATCTTTAGATTGCATTTTAGGAATTACATCTACATCTCGTGGTGATCCCAAAAGGCAAACTTCTAAGAAAGATCAACTTAAAATAAATTGAATGAATCTAACAACGCTTTGGAACTTAACGCACAACATTTAGAGGTCTAGGCTAGAGACGTATTCCGGCGTCGTAAAGCCTGGTAACTGTTGTCCTCACTGATGGTTGGGTGATTCCTCCACTTTGAGATGATAAGTGCCAGTACGGACTTGTGCTCCCACGTACCGTCGAGTATATATTGGGAGACCCCTATAGGCTTAAAACCTTTTATCCATAGGAAGCCGTGTCAGCTGCCTACTGATCGCAATGCACCGAACACAGCATTCGGGAAGATTGACTGCCGTACCATAAAAAGTATTTTGCAGTTTTGCGATTGGTTTGGTACTCCCTCTACCTAGATCTCTAGAGTAGTCCCTTTCGTTCCTTTTCAGACTCCTTAACGGAAAAGGTCCATTTGAGCACTTGTCACTTCAGGCTCATTAAAAATCGAAGGAGACTAGAGTCATCTTTTGTTTTTTCTCGACTCTTTAAAACTGAAAAAACAAGTTGTGTCAAAGCGTCTTAAAATTTATTTTAAACGGAATATTCATACCCTTTTCCTACGTTGATCTTAGGTTGAGAAAATGGAGTCTACCAACCAAGGAATTCCCCTTGGTGGAAATCCTAGTCCCTTCTCCTCTTGGGGAGATGTTGGTGCACCCCATATGGCCACATTGTCGCTTCCAGGACTGACAATTGGCTTGCCAGTCTGGCTCTTCTCAACCAATGTCGTTCAGAACACCACTATTCCTGAACAATCGAATCAGCAATTAGACGAGTCCAGAGTTTCCCACCAACCGTCTACTTCCTCTAATTCTTCCTCTCCTCCTTCCTCTTCGCTTGATGGGGCTGGCAAAGCCAAAAGCCAAGTTCCTAAGGAGAAGGAGGAGAAGAAGAAGAAAGAAAAGAAGAAGAAGGAGCCAAAGGCGAATGGGGGAAAACGAGTGTCGTCTAACGAAAATCCACACACTGCACCGACCAGGCCTAAATCGCCATGTGTCATTTGCAAAGGAGACCACTTTCACAGAGATTGTCCTTGCATCCCTCGGATACTAAGGGACTGGTCTCCTCGTTTGCACAATCCGGTGTCATCAACCTCCGATGATCATGTTGAAAGCACACCGTCAACTAGCGAAAGTGAAGCCCCAGGACAAAAAGGGAAAGCTAGATTTCCCTATAAACTGTGCGAAGGCAATCATGCTGTCCACCGTTGTCCCTTCTTAGACAAAGCGAAAAGAGTTTTGGATGATCGTCCGGTTTCACCGTTACGACTTCCTCCTGGATATAAAAAACTCTTGCCGAGTACGTCGCTAGTGGAGAATCCAGCTGGCCCGCTCAAGTGGTCGGCTGAAGCACCTATCATCGAAGATAAACCATCTGAATCCATACCAGACGAAAGTCAAAGGGTCGAGGCGGCAATTGACCCGGTCTTGCCTTCAGAGGTTTTATCTTCGGATGATACAGTCACTGAAGAGAACAAGGATGACACCGTCCAAATTCTCTTCATCAACACAGACTCCGACGAACATGGGGGCAATCTACCCATTCCCTTACCGCATGAGGGAAGTTCGTCAGAGCCATACCCAGCCGTCTACTCGATCCCACCTCCAAGTAACCTAGTTGTCTCCTTCGACTGGAATCAACTAGGCAGACCTCGTTTACCAGCAATCATACCATTCCAAATTATCGTTCAAATATATAGAATGATCATGGCTGGTACCATCATAGATGAGGGGGATTCTGTGAGTATCCTTTCCTCTATTGCTTAGAAAGCGCTTGGTTCGCCATCGCTGTTGCCTGAGATGAGAAATCTGACAGGCTTTGACAAAGGAACCAGTCGACCTTTAGGGATCCTTCCCAATGTGCCCATAACATTGAGAGGGAAGACAGTTCAAATGAACGTAATGGTAGTTCAAGGACCCTTGGATTATAACCTACTCCTTGGACGAGACTATATTTATTGCATGGGATCCATCATCTCCTCACTCTTTAGAGTAATGTGTTTTCCGCGCGAAGGAAGAGTGGTCAAGCTCGTGGACCAGCTTTCATTTCCTGGATCACACATAGCAAATAGTCATATACCATCCCTAAATGGTCTCTTCACGCAAGAAATGTCTCAATCCCCAGTCCGTCCTCCCGATGAGCGCGAGTAATTCGGAGGGATATGACTGAAACCCAGGGGGCATGCGTCCTGGTCTGCTTCGGCAGGAAAACTTTGGGTATAAGGTAGGTTTCCGCGGGAGAATATGACTAGTCTATACACCGTCCGTGATTGGAAGAGGGGTTATTCTAGAACAAGATTCTCTTGTCAAAGTTATGTAAGTGGCGAGCGTCGTCACTCACCTTTGTTTATCTCGGTAGACATCGCCAAAGAAGTGTTTTGTTTACGCCGTAAATAGAACAATCTTTGGGTAACCTGTAAGAGGTAGTACCCTTCTTGATAAAACGAATGTTTTGTCAGCTCGAATAAAGGGTGACCCTTCCTGATTAAACGAATGTTTTGTCAGCTCGAATAGAGGGAGACCTCGAAACTCTGTTTTATACCTGGGGGCATGTAAACCTTTTGGAGTGCAAGCGATGGGCGACTATTTATTTTTTAAATTTTTAGGACCTCTAACCCTTTAAACTCATAGGATTAGTCGTCACCTAACTTGCATGAAGAAAGGATGTGGGGAAAAAATCTAAAAGTTGCCGTTTTATATGAGACATTCTTACCATATGACTGGATTAATCGAGCAGTTTTAGCACATAGTTCAAGCTCGTTAAAAGATAAACATAAGACATGAGCAAATGTTTCCACCCGCGTTTAAGCTCGTTAAAAAATGAACTATTCCCCGGTAAATAACCATCGTGAATGAAGCATTTCAGCCATTAAAGCCTTGGTCGTGTTTGCACCGTCACCTCCACTTTTCCATTGGCCGATCATTCACCTCAATTTGATTGTTTACCCATTTTGAGGAGCAACTGCGAAGAGTGATTTCACTAGCCATCCTTGTGACACTGCCGTGATTGGAAAATTCCAACCCTTACCTGGAATCAGCTGCTACCCATTTTATCACTCGTTCCTCAAAAGACGAGTCTTCTTTAAGCTCTTTTCAACTGACTCGTAAAATATGAAAAGATTGCCGAGTTTTGGCCTTCCAGCTCGTTAAAGCGACTGGAAGTGCTATCCCTCTTCTTGATTTTAATCTTTTTGGACCTGAGGGATTATTGCACAAAAAGATCGAGCGCTTGTTTTGTTCGGCTCGTTAAAACTATCGAAAATTCATCCCTTCTGTATTGTTTTATACTTTTTCGGACTTAAGGGATTAGATGACGAAAAAGGAATTTCGGAGTTACCTTTACGTACCTTTTCAGACTCTCTAAAAATGAAAAGGACCGAGTTATCTTTGTCGTTAAACTCGTTAAAAATATTAATAGCGACAAACTTGTCTTTAGATGAGAACGAGTTTCACTATCACTAGGCTCGTTAAAACATAGCGATGGGTTTGCCCGAAGGGCAGATTATAGAACAAGCATATGTTATCCTCCTCAAGCTTGAAAAAAATAAAGAGGTACTGGTCAGCAATGACTGGGGAAAAATTGGGAAGAAACTCAAAGAATCTTTATTGGTAGCAAGTCGCTCTTGAACATGACACTTCCACTCCGTGCCTGAGTCGGGTTGGGTTGTTTCATTCACCGGTCACATCACCATGGTCACGCCATACCATCCACATTTGGGGTAAATGCTACCAATCCATCACATAAGTGTCGCCGACATGTTCAAGAGAAGTCATCCAGAGAAGTCATCCGTGTCCCATCCACTACCATACATTACACTTCATTCTTTCATGACCGCCATCCTGAACCATATATCATCAGATCATTTTCACCTCCATCAAAATCATTTGCTCTGTTCCGTGTCATCAATGTGGGATTCATCAAGGCCCTCCTTTGACGGATCGCTTCTTGTCGACATCAGCTCATTATCCAAGAAGTTGATCTAGGAACACCCCATTCAGTACTTTGAAGCTTGCATGCCTCAATGGCAAGTTTCTCACTTCCGGCGACAGGTATACGTCAATGACCTTCGACCGAAAGATTTTGCGTGGTGTTCGACGCCAAGTCCTTTATTCACACCACGTGAATTGTACTGCAATACCTTGAGGGTCATCATCATTATCGGTGATTCCTCTCGCGCTTGTTAACAGTTTACATCATCGACTGGTAATCAAGCGATGTCTTTCCATGTTCGACTTCAAAACATTTCTCACATGGATCGACTTGTACTTCGAGTGAAGATCGGATGAGATTGAAGACCCCGGATCTAGTTTCATCCATCCGGGCTGCGATATATATTCAGGAAAAATAAAGACATTGACATGTACAACATTGCAGCACAGATAATCATCCTACCAAAAGGATGATGACTTCATCAGAATCATCAGTCTACCATCAGACGATTGTTTGTCCTGTGTACATAAAAATGAATTTATAAAGCTGAGCATGGGAATGCCCGCCTCAGCTAGATCATGAAAACAGTATGAAGATAATGTATTGTATTGTATCTTATTACAGGTCTCCTCCCAGCATTGAAAGAACTTCGGATCCTCCTAATAAACGGCCTCCCGATAAACGGCCTCATACTTTAGGGGGCAACTGTTATAGACATTTTTGTGCCTTACAGCTCTAAGCATGAAATGTCCATAAACCAAGGGATCCTAAGTCCCTAAAAGTGTTGTTCCTACCCCTAGAGGAACAAGGTCAACCAATTACAGCTTCTCCCAGAAGTTCTCCACCAGAAACTGCTCAGAATCAGTCAAATCAGGATCATTTCAGCTGCTCCACTAGCTAGCTGCATTGCATAGCACCCAAGTACACTAGCTAGGTGCGTTGCAACGCACCTAAATGAACTACCAGGGTGCGCTGAGTGGGAAATGACAAATGGCAGTGTCATTCTGCGAGGTGGACAGACAATGGAAGCTTCCAGAATCTTCCCCAATGACACTTGCCTCACTGAGTTCGACCAAGGATGAGTAAGAGGTTCTCAGTCTCCAAGTGGAAGCAAGAACTGACAGAGAGAAGCCACTAGTCAAATCATAAGCTGACTCATCCTCTTTGCATACATCTATATATGGATCCCTCATCCCAGAGATCCAGAGGCTGGAATTTTGTACATTGCAGAGAATTGTTGTTGGTTTTAAGATAGAGATCAGTGTATTGGGTGATTTATGCTTTGTTGGAGGTGAAGAGGGGATTCCTTTGCTGGGGGGTTGATGCTGGATCGGGAATCATCGGTTGTAACTCCTCCTGGACCTTCTTGTTATATCAATAAAACTATTTGAGTTTCTCCTACATGCTTGTGTATCAATGATGTTTTGTTATATTTTCATGTTTAGCTTAAATCTGATCCTAAGCTATTTATGAATATAAATCCATGTCTTTGTGTAGTTTTCTTCTTCTGTGATCTTGCAGGAACTTGGTGAAGCTGGGCAAGTAAGGGAGTAGGTAGCTGGAAGCTGTCAAAGAGGAGAGAGATTGGATCAAAGGACTAGCGCAAGACACAGGTTGGTTCATCCTATTCCTCTTCGTTTATAGTTCATAAAGAAGAATACGAAGATAGTTTTCTCTGTTTGTTTCTAAGGTACTGTCACACCTTAGTGGGATAGGGGCGTTCTGAGTAGACACTTCTCCCGTTAAAATTATGCAACTAGGAAAACCTAGATTTATTGTATTCGAAATAAATCTGATGTATTTGATACTTTTAGGAAATGGAAAGCTTTGGCTAAGAATGAGACAAGAAAGAAGTTGAAGTGTCTAAGATAAGACAATGGAGGTGAATACTTTAGTAAATAGTTTGATAATTATTGTTCCTAACATAGAATTCGTAGAGAGAAGACAATTCCAAGAACACCATAGGAAAATGGTGTGTCAGAAAGGATGAATGGTACAATCATGGAGCCTACAAGGTGCATGAGATTGCATGCAGGATTTCCCTTACAATTTTGGGAAGATGTTGTAGATAATGTTGTTTATCTAATAAGAAAATGGCCTTCAAGTTCCTAGGATAGTGGTATTCCAATTATGAAGCCTTTTTCCACATCAATAAAGAAAATAGAATAAAGCTTGAGGCAAAATCAAAGAAATGTACCTTTATTGGATATGGAGTAAATGATTTTGGTTATCGTTTATATGATTATGAAAATAACAAAATCATTAAGAGAAGAGATGTCATATTCAATGAAAATGTCTTGTATAAGGATCAAATGTAGGTAAAGAAATAGGAAAACGAAAATAAAGAATACACGGTGCTTGATGAGATCACAGGAAAAGTAAAGATGCCTGAAAATTATAATGACCAATAGCCACAACAACAACAACAACCAAAACAACAACAGGCACCTCAAACACCTGAAAGTGGTGTTATAATATCTACTAGGATAAGTAGACCCCCTGAACGATACTATCCTTCATTATATTATTTATTTTTGACTGATTCTAGTGAACCATAATGTTATAAAGAAGCAATGCAGGTAGAAACCAGGAAGAAGTGGGAGCTAGCCATGAAATAAGAGATGGACTCCTTGGTACATAACCAGACTTGGGACTTAGTCAAGTTTCCTGCAGGTAAAACAACATTGTAGAATAAATGGGTTTATAGGTTGAAGGAAGAACATGGTGGTAAATAGAGGCACAAGGATAGACTTGTTGTGAAGGGGTTTGCACAAAACAAAGGTATAGACTTTGATGAAATATTTTCTCTTTTGTTAAAATGACTTCAATTAAAATTATTTTACGTATTATGGCAGCGGAAGGTTTTCTTCTTGAGTAGTTAGATGTAAAGACAACCTTTCTCCATGGGGATTTGGAGGAAGAGATCTATATGAAACAGCCAAAAGGGTATGAGGTCAAAGGGAAGGAAAAATTAGTGTGAAGGGTGAAGAAGAGCCTGTATGGCCTAAAAAAAGCTCCAAGGAAGTGGTCTATAAAATTTGACAGGTTTATGTCTGAACAAGGTTATACTGGATTTCATTCTGACCATTGTGTTCATCTTAAAAATAAAAATGATGGTAGTTATATTATATTGTTATTGTATGTAAATGACATGCTTATTGAAAGTTCTAACATGTTGGAAATAAATATGCTCAAGGGAAAATTGGCAAATTCATTTGAAATGAAGAATTTGGGTGTTACAAAATAAATCCTTGGTATGAGAATAACTAGAGACAGGAAAATCCCAAATTAACATTGTCTCAGAGTGAGTACATAGAAAAGGTGTTGGAAATATTTAATATGCAAAATGAAAAACTAGTTAGTAGACCTTTGGCTAGCCATGTAAAACTAAGTAAGGAGATGTGTCCCAAGACTCAAGAAGAGATGGATTATATGTTTAAATATGCTTCAGCAGTTGAAAACTTAATGTATGCAATGGTCTGCACAAGACCTGATATTTCACATTCAGTGGGAGTTGTAAGTAGGTATATGAACAATCAAGGAAAAGAGCATTGGATGGTAATGAAGCAGATTCTCGGGTATTTGAGAGGTACCACAAATCAATAAATATGTTTTGGTGGTTCAAATATTTCTCTACAAGGATATGTTGATGCAGATATGGTAGGCAATAGAGATAACAAGAGGAGCACCACAGGGTATGTGTTTATTGTAGGTGAAACAACTGTCAGTTGGGTTTCAAAATTGCAAAACATTGTTCAAATTTCAACAATGGAAGAAGAGTATGTTGCTTCTACATTGGCTAGTAAAGAAATGATTTGGTTACAAAGGTTTATGGATGAATTGGGCAAGAAGCAGGAGATGATAAGGTTATACAATGACAGCTAGAGTTCCATTCATCTTGCAAAGAACTCAACATTACATTCCAAGACTAAAAATATATAAATCAAGTACCATTTCATATGGTCAGTGTTGGAAGATGGACAGTTGAAGCTGGAAAAGATACACACTAGCTAGAATCCTACAAATATGTTAAAAAAGGTTGTAACCAAGGAGAAACTAAGATCCTGCTCAATTTCAATTGGTCTTCAAGTATAATGATGAAGATGACAAAAAACCAGGTCTAAAGTGGAAACATTGTCCAATAAGTGAAGCAACGGTGGGGTTTCTATAATCAGTCTCCAAGTGGGATATTGTTGGGTCTGGAGCCTGCTTATCTTCTAGATTGTTCAAAGGTTTTTGTTTGAGTCGCGTTGGATCCCTATTCCTATCGGGGTAGCAACATAGCCCGTTTAATCGCTGTCAGGGGGGTCCAAACGAGCGACGATGACTTTTATGAGCCACCCTAGTGGGGATTCAGGGGAAACATCCCTGAAGCTAAAACTAGATGAAACAATGAAAAAAAGTTCACAAACGAAACAATGATAGCGTGGACGGATATTGAAAACATAGTAGTTGAGCTTGGAAACAAGAGAGTGAATTGTTTGAAAGAAATATACCTACACATCAAGAAATAGATAATGAAAAATGTTATCAGAATTATCATATTGAATCATATTTTCAATATTTTCAAAAGGCCAGAATGCAAAATCAATAGTAAAGAGACATTATTAAGTTGTAAAACAACCGCATATACTAGAAGAAACAAAATTCTATAAAATAGTGAGAATGCTCAACCCAGAACAAGAAAAAATAGTGAAATACACACACACACACACACACACACACACACATATATTCAGTCATTGTACGTATTTGTAGCAGGTGGTGAAGGAATTGGAAAAGCATTTATTATTATAACATTATTCCAATATCTAATTCACATGTAAAATAACATATGGATGAATTGGGCAAGAAGCAGGAGATGATAAGGTTATACAATGACAGCTAGAGTGCCATTCATCTTGCAAAGAACTCAACATTACATTCCAAGACTAAAAATATATAAATCAAGTACCATTTCATATGGTCAGTGTTGGAAGATGGATAGTTGAAGCTGGAAAAGATACACACTAGCTAGAATCCTACAGATATGTTAAAAAAGGTTGTAACCAAGGAGAAAATAAGATCCTGCTCAGTTTCAATTGGTCTTCAAGTATAATGAAGATGAGAAAAAACCAGGTCCAAAGTGGAAACATTTTCCAACAAGTGAAGCAATGGTGGGGTTTCTATAATCAGTCTCCAAGTGGGAGATTGTTGGGTGTGGAGCCTGCTTATCTTCCTGATTGTTCAAAGGTTTTTGTTTCAGTCGCGTTGGATCCATGTTCCTATCGGGGTAGAAACATCGCCCGTTTAATCGATGTCAGGGGGGTCCAAGCGGGCACCGACGAATTTCATGAGCCACCCTAGTGGGGGTTTAGGGGAAACGTCCCTGAAGCTAAAACTAGATGAAACATTTCGTTGTTAAATATTGTAATTTCATAGTCAATCTAGGTCATTCATTAGGTGAATGATCTGACAATAGAAGCTATGTTAATTTATGGTTTTTTTCTCTAGAAAGCACCCCCTCGATTTGTATGAGGGAATTGTATTGTGGTTGTGGATTATTATTCTAAGCAAGAGAGGAAGAGGGGATTGTGTGAAAGTGAAGAGGAAATTATAGTAGATATGGCGTAAGTTGTATCTCTTGATTGTGCTAGATAATATAAAAGGAATGGTTGGTTCTTTCTTCATGGACATAGCCCAAAATGGGGGCAACCACCTATATTTGTGTCTCTCTTATTTTATGCATTTTTATATTCATGTTTCTGCAATATTTTATGTATTTCATTGCTTCGTTAATTAATTTATAATAGAATGGGAACATAATTGGCATTTAGTTCAACCTATCATCCCCAAACAGATGGGAAAACAGAGAGGATCAACAAAATTATTGAATACATGTTAAGAATGTATGTAATTCATCAACCCAAGAAGTGGGAAGAATATCTTCTACTTGTGGAATTTTCATACAACAATGGATACCAAGAATCCCTAAAGATGAGCCCATTTGAGGAATTGTATGGCAGGAGTTGCAACACCCCTCCTAGATGTATTGATCTCATTACCAGGGTCCATGTAATACCTGATATGCTCAAGGATATGGAGTAGAAATTCCAGATCATAAAACATAATTTTAAAGTGGCACAGGATAGGCAAAAAATATATGCAGATCAGCATAGAGTGCACAAAGAGTTCCAAGTTGGGGAACATATTTACCTAAGGATTAAACCCAAGAAGAGTTCCCTAAGGATTGGGACATGTGACAAGTTGGCACTACGGTATTGTGGGCCATTTGAAATCCTTGAGAGGATTGGACTAGTGGCATATAGGCTGGCTTTACCTCCTTCAGTTAGAGTTCATGATGTTTTTCATGTTTCTTTACTTAAAATATATGTATAGGACTCTAATCATATGACAGATTGGTCTATGCTATAGGTGGAACCAGAGGGAGAATTCCATCCAAATCCAATGTCCATTCTAGATTGGAGGAGTCTCATGCTCCATAATCGATCCATAGAGCAAGTCAAGGTGCAATGGAAGCACTTTGAGCCAAATGAGGCCACATGGGAAATGGATGATGCCATGAAATTTAATTATCCATTCTTGTTTGTCGGTTAAATAAAGTGTGTATATGATTGTAAATAATATATACAGTTGTGTGTACAAAGCTCCATGAAATAGTATATGTTGTGTTTTATTTTTGGTGTTGCATCTGGGAAGATAAACACCGAGGGCAGTGTTCCCTCAATGGGGGAGGGGATTGTAACAACCCCACCTATGGCCCTCTCATAAAAAACATTGTAAATATTTTACTATATGTGAAATTTGAAAAGGGGGCTAAGTCAAACGGACATGGATTCCAGAGCTCGAGAGGAGGATTGCTTGCTTGGGATGTTGTGGTTTCTTGTGCAGGAAACCTAAATTGTTTAGAGAACCATAAAAGACTAGTTGGTGAATGAATTTAATGAATTGGTTCTTGAAATTAAATGGGCTACAAGAGAAATTACACAGTTCCATGTTTCTTGAGAAACAACAACAAGAAAAGAGGACAAGAAATCCAACAGATATATTGCACATTGAAATTCAGCAGGGACACATCAATCCTTGTAAAAAAAGGAAAAAAAGACAGCAAGAGGAGGATTAATTCAAAGGAAAACTAGAAGAATATAGGGGAAGACACCTATTCGAACTCAGAAGTGCAAGAGGTAGACAAATAATACTTGGAGCATCCAGTGAGAAAAATCAACAGGCGCCTCTAAAAAGAAGAGAAGAGAAGAGAAGGGGATTGATTCTCTAGTTCCCTGAAGGTTGTGGGTTGAGTTGCTAGAGTCTGGAACCTTGCAACATCTTGGGATCCTTGGAGGCTATGGGTTAAGATAGGATCCCTAGAGCCTTGTAATAGCTTTGGTCCATAGAGGCTGTGGGTTGAGACATAGGTCTTTGGAGCCTTATAAGTTCTTTGGTATCTTGGAGGTTATGGGTTGAGATAATATACTCTAGAGCCCTGTAACAAGTTGGCAAGAAGCCATCCTGAAGCAACTTCAAAGGAAGATCTCATTGATGACTTGTGGTTACTACATTATTGTAACAGTGGATTTTGGACTCTCTAGAAGGGGGTAAATCCATGTGTAAACAGTTGGGGGTGAGGTGGAGCACCTTTGGACTCCCTGTGGTGTCGAAGGAAGCATTGGTCAATTAGACAGATTCAGGAAGGATGCCCTATGGAGTCCTTGACTTGGCTAGAAGCTGGTGTTTTAACCCCTTAAGCAACAATCCCCCTTATACTCTAGAATCTGGCTCAGGGTTGATAGTTGCAAGTAAGTGTGGCTACAACTATGTATGGTTGGGTGGAGATTCCTTGTCCCAGACTCATTTTGTTGGGTGTGGAGCCTGATTATCTTCTTTATTCAAAGGTCTTTGTTTCAGCAGGATGTATACCCCAGGAAGACTATGCACCCCTCCACATGGGGGGTGCTAAGAGGAATTCCCCCCCCCCCCATGGGGATCCAGGGGGGTCCAGGGGGGACCATCCCCCCTGACTAGGGGGTCCGGGGACTAGCAGGGATTCAGGGGCAATGCCCCTGAAGCTAAAATAGATGTAAAATTGCCTTTTAAAATATTGTAATTTCATAGTCAATCTGGGTTGTTCATTAGGTGGATGATATGATGGTAGAAGTTATGTTTAATTTATGGTTTTTTTTTTCTACAAGGAAACCCCTTGTTATATATGAGGGAATTGTATTGCAGTTGTGTACATGTGTATACTGAGCAAGAAAGAGAGAGGCGATTATGTGAGAGCGAAGAGGAAATTACAGCGGATTTGTTGTAGGCTATATCTCTTCATTTTTCTTGATAATATAAAATGAAGAACTAGTTCTTTCTCCATGGATGTAACCCAAATTGGGTGAACCACATATATTTGTGTCTCTCTTGTTTTATGTGTTTGCTGTGTTTGTTTTTCTGCAATATTTTATGTGTTCCATTGCTCTGTAATATATAATTTTCTAACAATAGGTATCAGAGTCGAAGGTTTATTTGGCTAATAAAATCACAGGAAGGAAGGGTTCCTATTTCAATTGGGAGCAATGACAGAAGATGGTAGGTTTAGGGTCAAAAAATTTAATGTCCAAAACTACCAGTTGTGTAAGATGCAAATGGAAGATTATCTATATCATAAATATCCATACTTACCATTGAGCGGAAAGACAAAGAAGCCGACGAGTATGTCAAACACATAATGGGATATTCTCGACAGAAAGGAACTTAGAAAAATATGGTTGTGCCTAGCAACGTCAGTAACCTTTAATATTTCAAAGAAAATGACAATAGAGGGTTTAATGCCAGCATTGGCCAAACTATATGAAAAAACCCTTAGCATCAACTAAGGTATTTCTTATGAAGAATTTATTTAATATGAATATGTCAGAAGGTGGATATGTTGTTGATCATTTAAATGAATTTAATATGGTTACTAGTTAGTTATGTTATGTAGGGGTAAATTTTGATGATGAAGTTAGGGCTCTGTTATTTTTGTGATCATTTCCAGAAAGTTGGAATGGTTTAGTTATGGCCATTATTAACTTTGTCTCAGGATCTAGTACTTTAAACTTTGACGATGATGTCAGTGCAATCCTTAGTGAGGAAATGTGACGGAAAATATATGGCGAGACATCAGGTAATGCTTTGACTACAAAGACTAGGGGAAGAAAAATGGAAAGAGGAAAGAGCCCAGGATATCACAATAAGTTAAGGAAAGATAGATCCAAGTCTAGATTGGGGATAGTGTGCTGGAAATGTGGGAAGAAAGGACACCTAAAGAAATATTGTAAGTCTTGGAAGGGAAAAGACAGAGATGTGCAATAAGAAAACAACCATGAAGCGAATGTGACAAGTGATGTGTTGCAAGACGCTTTGACTCTTTCATTAGAAAATATTATTGATGCTTGGGTGGTAGATTCAGGGGCCTCATTCCATGCCACACCTGATAGGAAACATTTTCATAATTATGTTCAAGGAGATTTTGGACAGGTTCGTTTGGGTGATGATAATCCTTGTAAAATCATTGGAATGGAATTTTGTGAGAAATATGTTTATGGAAAATAGAAGAGAGTCAAATTTATGAGAGTTGGGAAAGAAAAGAAGAATTAAAAATTAGAGCTTGTGCATACAGATGTATGGGGATTTTCTCTAGTATCATCTCTTGGTGGCTCTCGCTATTATGTTACTTTTATTGATGATGCAACCAAGAAAACCTGGATTTATTGTATTCAAAATAAATTTGAAGTACTTGATAATTTAAAAAAATTAAAATATTTGGTTAAAAATGAGATAGGAAAAAGGTTGAAGTGTCTCAAATCAGACAACGGGGGTGAATATTGTAGCAAAGAGTTTGATGAGTATTGTTTAGAGCATGGAATTCACAGAGAGAAGACAGTTCTAGGAACACCACAAGAAAATGGTGTGTCAGAAATGATGAATGGGAAAATCATGGAGCATGCAAGGTGCATGAGATTACATGCAGGATTTCCTTATAGTTTTAGGCAGATGTTGTAGATATTGTTGTTTTATATAATAAACAAAGGGCCTTCAAGTTCCTTGGATGGTGGTATTCTAAAGGAGGCATGGACAGGTAAAAAGGTAAACTACTCATTTTTAAATAGTTTCGTTTGTGAAGCCTTTGTCCACATTAATAAATAAAATAGAACAAAGCTTGAGGAAAAATCAAAGAAATTTACCTTTATTGGATATGGTGTTAATGATTTTGGTTATTTCTTTTATTATTATGAAAACCATAGAATTGTTAGGAGCAAACATGTCATATTTAATGAAAAG
The DNA here is from genome assembly GCA_031772625.1 of Pinus tabuliformis. Classification (NCBI taxonomy): domain Eukaryota; kingdom Viridiplantae; phylum Streptophyta; class Pinopsida; order Pinales; family Pinaceae; genus Pinus; species Pinus tabuliformis. The sequence goes on from CM062811.1 coordinate 461,336,987, forward strand.
GTTTTGTATAAGGATCAAATGCAAGAAAAGAAACAGGAAAAAGAAAACATAGAATACATAATGCTTGATGAGATCACAGAAAAGTAAAGGTGCGTGAAAATCATAATGATCAACAACCAGAACAAAAACAACAACCACAATAGCAATAGGCACCTTAAACACTGAATGTGGTGTTGGAAGATCTACCAGGATAAGTAGACCCCCTGAACGATACTCTCCTACATTATATTATGTATTGTTGACTGATTATGGTGAACCATAATGTTATAAATAAGTAATGCAGATAGAAACCAGGAAGAAGTGGGAGATATCCATGAAATAAGAGATGGACTCCTTGGTACATAACCAGACTTGGGACTTATTCTAGTTTCCTGCAGGTAAAACAAAATTGTAGAATAAATGGGTTTACAGGTTGAAGGAAGAAGATGGAGGTAGAAAAAGGCATAAAGCTAGACTTGTGGTGAAGGGGTTTGCATAGAAAAATGGTATAGACTTTGATGAAATATGTTCTCCCATTGTTAAAATGACTTCAATCAAAACTATTTTAAGTCTAGTAGGAGCAGAATTTTTTCATCTTGAGCAGTTAGATCTAAAGACGACCTCTCTCCAGTAAGGAGTTCGGGGGCAGTGCCTCCGAAGCTAAAAATAGATGTAAATTTTCCTTGTAAAATATTGTAATTTCATAGTCAATTTGGGTTGTTCATTAGGCGAATGATCTAACAGTAGAAGTTATGCTTAATTTAGGTTTTTGTCCCTAGAAGGCAACCCCTCGTTATATATGAGAGAATTGTATTGTGGGTGTATATGTGTATTCTAAGCGAGAAAGAGAGAGGAGATTATGTGAGAGCGAAGAGGAAATTACATCAGATCTGTTGTAGGTTGTCTTTCTTCATTTTTCTGGATAATATCAAAAGGAAGGGCTGGTTGTTTCTCCCTGGACATAGCCCAAATTGAGTGAACCACGTATATCTGTGTCTCTCTTGTTTTATGTGTTTTTCGTGTTTGTGTTTCTGCAATATTTTATGTGGCCCATTGCTCTCTAATATATAATTTTCTAACACAGTTTCCCTATAAGCTTAAAGATAAGTATATGCTAGTACTTGTTTATCTGTAGATGAACCCTGATGCTTTTTTTATTGTGATAGTTATGGATTATGGAATTGTATTTGTGTTGTTTATGTATGAATATGTGGATGCATTTTTATGTAGAACAATATTGATGGGCATGATATATATATGTGTGTGTGTGTGTTGTTTCTTTAGAATGAGTGATATTAAATAAGCTTAATAAGCATGAGCTTTAAACTAGAAATAAGATGTTGTGTGAATTACTTGTTGGTGTTGATAACAGAAAAACACATGCACAAATGTGTAATAAACCATATGATAATAAGAACCAAGCTATAACATTGAGTTGAACCTTAAGTTGAATGAAATGATTAACTGTAATGAGAAAAACGCAAAAATGAATGATAGAATAACATAAGGCCATGTTGAAGGTTGCAGCAAATCCATAAGAGCTTAGAATAAAACTTGAAACAGTGGGCTCAAAGACCCTTTATTAATATGAAACAGTTGCATTGAAGATCGTCTACTCAATAGGGTCTACATTCACTTACATCCATTTATTTGCCTAAGTTAAAAGCTTCTTTGTCACGCGGAAGGCATTGCGTCAGCATTGAGGGTTATTTCCCTTGGGGCCAAATGAGCCCATTAGCTTTACTTAAATTTCCTTCAACCTTGCATTATGAGCAGGATGGATATCTTTCGTTGGCGTCCTAGTGTCACCGATGAGACATCAGAAGGTTCTGTGTAGCACCATGGAGCTAATTATAGGATCATAATGGATTTTTCCACTATCGGTGTGTGGCAAGTGAGGTGGAAACCTCTTAGTAGTCCATGCCAATCCCGTGGTAGGTAATGGCCACTGGGGCACTTACACCGACATATGTGGGACTCCTTGTCCAGTAACAGGGAATGCAGGTAGGCCAAGAAGTCCTTTGATTTGGATTCGCCCAAGCTCAAGAGGGGTAGTACCATGGGATGCCTTAATAAAACATTGGCATTAATGTGAAGCCTCGAAGTTTATTTGGAGGCTTGTCGGGCCTCTAAGGCAAATCCATAGTCAAAAAGATCATCTCAAAGAATTTTTTGAAGTAGTTGAGTTTTTTCTTCAAGCGATCATGGAGATCCCCATCTGAGGCATCGCTTGAGGTAGGGTCGAAGTCTCTTAGCTGAGACATGGTAGAGAATAAGAAGAAAACTTATTGTGGTGTAGAGGGATCAAGCTTTGAACTTATAACAAAAATTGAGAAACCTTATTCTTTCGCAGATCAAGACCTAGTTATTGAGACCTCCCATTGGCATGGCTCGATTTCCCTCTAATGTGATCGTTTGCAAGAGTGTTTACATTGCCAAAGGTGGAACCTGAAAGGAATACCTTGTAAGATAGTTATGGGAGGAAAAAGGGGCTAACTGGGATAGTGACAGTCGAGACACATTCACGTCCATGCAACCTCGATTGTTATGTTATTGGTTGGGGATTGACCTACCTGATAGGTCATCATGTTAAGCTTCCCCAGAGCACTCACATAAGGTGTAGGCGGAAGGGAGTGGGATGAGGTGGTGATGCCACTGTGTCCCAATTGGGAGCAAGGGTCGTGCAGGTTTGTATCCCATAAAACTGATGTGGCCCAGAGATAGAGCCTAAAGGTCTTATCCTGGAACATTTCTAAGGGAATGAGAAAATAAAATCCAAGTGAAAAGAAGCCGTATGATGTGGAAATAAGACGTGCACCAGTCATGATTTCTATTGGATGGAATGATAGGCCCACAACCACATAGGGTTATACGCATAGCCCAGAAGCATGAAGTGAAGGAGCAAAGGGATGACAAAAAAGGGATACATGGTTAGGCCCGCTCCATTGTTGTGGTACTATTGGGTTAGGGACTGACCGTTTGCTGAGTCAGCAAAACGAAGTTCACCTATATGTTTAAAGTGGGATTCAAATATAAAGTTCCAGGAGGTAAGCTAGTGGGATGACGTAAGTCACTCCACAAGGCGATATGCACCATCCTATTGGTGGAGAAGGGTCCCAACATCCATGTCAGCCTGACGCCATGACCTTGGAAGACCAATCGGGAAGAGGCCATACTTTCCCACCATTCATGCAAGCTCAGTAAGTGAAACCCGACAGGAAGTAAAAGGGACACTTTTGGTAGTGTGTTGGAAGGGACTAAATGGGGTGACATGGGTCAGCTACATGGCCATACATGCAAGCCTGATGGAGCTCTCATTGGCGGAGGAAGGACCCATCGCTAGGTCAACTCAAAATTGTGTTCTTGGCATAATAAAGATTCACTGTAAGATATGAGGTGTCAGGATAATTGCAAGCACCAAGAGAGGGTGAGCAGGGTGACATGTCTACTAGGACCCACCCAGAAGGTGTTGGCTAATGCAGAGAGTGGATTTTGGGAGGCATAGAATCTACATATATATATATATATATGGAACCATTAATTAAAATTATCAAAAAATAATAATAAGTACCCCATTCCTCTAAGGGTAACATGAGGGTTCGAGTGACGTTACAAAACATATGGACTAATATATTTTCTAGACATATTCCATTAATCTAGGGTGAAAATATTGATGCTTAATTTGCACTTGACTCATATGCTACGACTACTTATTGTATTTCATATATGACAAAGCTAGAAATAAAAATGACATTGATGTTTAAATGTATATGAAATGAATGTCAAAAAAGTGATGGTGATATCGTAGAAACAATTGAAAGACTTGGAAAAGCTTTATTGAGGCTATATATATAATGTTGTCATTTCCATTGAATAATAGTTCAAGAAAATGTATATTTATTAATACTTCACCAATGGATGATAAAATGCTTTTACTAAGAAAACCAAAAGAGTTGAAGCGTGAACGAGATGACTCAGAAAGGATAGCATGTTTATCAATTATCATACGTTATTTACAACGACAAAAAAATATTGAACATGTGTGCTTAGAGGAATTTGCATTATGTTATACACTACAAGGAAGGAAAAGAGGAGGCGCCTAGAGACCATACGCTATAATATATGTAAAATATAATAAAAATATTGATCCTAATATTTATTACAAAGTACGATTAATGTTATATGTCCCATATTGTATTGACAAGAATAGTTTAAAGAATAATATTTGACTTAGAAAAATGCATACCAATTATTTAAGGAAATCATAAATTACAACGAACAAAAGTTCACAAACGAAACAATGATAGTGTGGACTAATATTAACAACATAGTAGTTGAGCTTGAAAACAAAGAGAGTGAATTGTTTGAAAGAGATATACCTACATATCAAGAAATAGATAACGAAAAATGTTATCAGAATTATCATATTGAATCATATTTTCAATATTTGCAAAAGGCCAGAATGCAAAATCAATAGTAAAGAGACATTATTAAGTTGTAAAACAACTGCATATACTAGAAGAAACAAAATTATATAAAATAGTGAGAATTCTCAACCCAAAACAAGAAAAAATAGTGAAATACACACACACACACATATAGATTGGGTCATTGCACGTATTTGTAGTAGGTGGTGCAGGAATTGGAAAAGCATTTATTATTATAACATTATTCCAATATCTAATTCGCATGTACAATAACATATTGGAATATGACCAAGTTCAACTAAAAGGAATCATAACAACATATACAGGAAATGAAACATTCAATGAGGGTGGTATAATGTTACATTCTACATTTCATTTACCATTTAACTAATCGAAAAATCTTTAGCTTAAAGGTGAAAAGTTAGACACATTGACAAAACATTGCAAACAACTTCATGTTATGCTTATTGATGAGGCCTCTTTGATATGTGCAACATCATTATACTAAGTTGAATTTTTTTATGGGAAATAAAGCATATTCCATTGGCTTATTTTGGAAATATTAATATAATATTTTTAGGTGACTTATTCCAAGCTCATTCAATTAAATATTCTCTAATGTTTAAGCAATCAATTTTAGCAAAGGAAAAAATAGCATATGAGTTTTGGAAGGAAAAAATAAAATGCTATGAATTACATACTATAGTGCATCAAAAAGACAACAAATTCATTGAAATCCTTAACAGAATGTGAGTGAACCAACAATATGATGAAGACATAGAATATATAAATGATAAGTTCTATAGAACTACTCCACTAGATCCATTGTTTCCATATGTATTTTACAGGAACAAGGATGTACAAAAGCATAACGATAAAATGTTGTTACATGTAGAGGAAGAACTAATAGTTCATGCAATTAACGAGTATGACAATAAGGAAATAGGTTATGTAGCATATGAGAAATAAATGATATTACCATCAAGAATCCTTATCAAATGCAGTGCTTTCGTTGAGCTATATGTAGGAAATTATAATATAGATGATGACCTTGTTAATGGCATGGATGGAATATGAAAAAAGTATACAAAAAATAGGAAAAAGTTTATGTAATATGGATAGATTTTGTAAATCCAGAGATTTGTAAACAACAAAGAAACAAGTATCATGAACTATATGATGAAAAAATTTCATCAAATGGATTCTATATTATGTGTTGCAAAACCATTGGCATGGCATAGCAAGAGCTTTAAAACTATAGTGCTTAAATAATTTCCGATACAGTTAGCTTGTGCCAGAACAATTCATCAATCATAGGGTTTAGTGTTGAATGGGATTGCATTTGACTGAGTGGTATATTGACACATGGACTAGCGTACACAACATTGTCACCATGGAATCATTATGTATTTTTCAGAAACTCGCAGAAAATAAATTTTGTGTGAATAAGAAAATATTAGAAGAAAAAGAATGCTTAAGAAACAAAGCATCATGGAAACACAAGCCAATAGAAAATGCAAATACTTTAACAATTGCAAATTTGAATACACTAAGTATGCATGCTCATTTCAATGACATTGTACATCATGAAGATATAATGAATGTTATCATTCTTTGTATCCAAGAAACACATCTAAACTTTCCATCGTCAAATAATGAATTTTGAAAATTCAATTTCAACATATCGAATTATCTTCATGGAGTACTTACTTGCATACAAGAAGGAATATAAAGCATATCAACGAAGAATGTTTGCAATAACATGATTGAACTTGGTTTCTCAGAAGTCTATTTCCAATGTCAAATATGCATAATAAATGTATATCTTGCACCACTTGTATTGGTTTCAACCATAATTGAAGCAATAGAAATAGAAAACAATCAGTTCATGCCTAGTGCTTACATTGTTATACTTTTTAGAGATTTCAATATTGACATTAATTAAAATAACAAATGAAGTAAACAATTATTTGAGTACATGTTCTTTGAATGATTACAAGAAGTAATGAGAAATTTTATATGCAAGAATAAGACAATTATTGATCACATTGGAATAAAGTTTCGTGTACAATGATGTTGTGTTCATATTTCACATTCATACTAGAGTGATCATGATGCAATTCATTCTTCGCTACACTTTGTGTGATTCTAATCCTGAATAAGTTATGCATTTTGTTTTGAAGTGGTGAAATTTGTTGACAATTATAAATGTAATATAACCAGTTTTTGTAAAACTTACCTATTTCATATAGGCTAAAATAATACATTTATTTGTTTATTGCGATGTAGAGTCCAAAATGGATAAGCAATTACTTTAATTATTACAAGGTGATAAGGACCATAGATTGCAAGAATTGTATATACTTTTGAGGTATGAGTATTCTTAAATATTCAAGATTTTTTTTTATTGTTTGATGATTCAAATTTGTTAATTGTGTTATAATAACTGAAGTTAATTTATGGTTTCACAAGTGTAGAAGATATAAAATATGCACAAGTGTTGTGTGGAATATGAAGAACTGTTGGTGTCTTTTCCAACATCCTCCTTCCTTCATACATATTCATCACTTCACACATTTTCTTTAGATACTTCCATCTAATGTAACACTTTTTTTGTACATTCACCATTGTTTTTAAATGCAATTGATTTTTCAACTAAACTTTATTTAGTGGTAACTTTCCTTGAGAAAATCAATAGTAGATTACATATTTGTGAACAAATACGAGCTATGGTTAATAGATAAGAGAGCAACGTAATTTGCAATGATTGGCCAAATTTGCATGCATCTCTAAACTTTTTCAAATTTGTGTATCATGTTATTCGTAAATCAAAATTGACAGTGACATAATAGCAGGGACTAGCCAAGCGATTAAATCTCTTCGTAGTGGAGATAACTGGGCATGTCTCCGCAAAATTTTTATTTGCAGTTGTCCTTAGATACTTTTGGACTTAGTGTTGTTGTTGGCAGTCTGTAAGCTAATTGTCATCATCACAAATAATTCATACTTATTTTACGTCGTAAACTTGTCGCTTAGGATGGATAGGATGGATATATCAGGCATTAAACCAAAAACAAAGTGCATAATAAATGGACGAGATGGTTTTGGAATTTCGAGATTTATTTGCACTAGTTTCCGTAAATTTTAGCTTTGGTATCTTCAATTGTTATATACTAAAAATGTCTTGTATAACAAATTTCACAGTTGCAATAATAACATTCGATCATTATATAGGGAACCAAAATATTGTGCATTTAACCGATATTAAGAATGTTATTGATTGAGAGTATTTTCAAGTACAAAACATAAATGGATAACAAAGGAAGAAAATAAGTTATTTTCACTTAAATGACGAACTCATTTTCTCATATCTATGAGAACTTTTGAAGCAATTAACTTTTCAGGCAATTCTAAATGTAATAGAACAAGTTTTTGTAAAACATATATATTTTGTATAAGCTGAAACAATACATTACATTTGTTTGTTCATTGTGATGCAGAGTCCAAAATGGATAAATAATTAATTTAACTGCTACAAGGCGATAAGTCTGTATATTGTAAGAATTGTATATATTTTTGAGTTATGATTATTAAATCTTTAAGCATTTGCTTCTTTTCCCATTATTTTATGATTCACATTTGTTAATTGTGTTATAATAACTTAAGCTAATTTTTGGTTGCCCAAGTGTAGAAGATATGAAAGATGCACAAGTGTTGTGCGGAATATGCAGAAGTGTTGGTGTCTTTTCTACATATTCCTAACTTCATACATATTCATCACTTCACACATTTTCTTCACATACTTCCATCTAATGTAACTTTTTTTCTGTACATTCAAAAAAAAATGCAATTATTTTTTCAACTAAATTTTATTTAGGGTTAACTTTCCTTTAAGACAAAGACAAAGATATGGTTAAAAAGTAATAGAGTGAATAAATTTGCAATGATTAGCCAAACTTGCATGTGTTTATGAACTTTTTCAAATCCATGTGTCAAGATATTCATAAATCAAAATCGACAACGACATCATAGTGGGGACCAGCCGAGTGATTAAATCACTTCGTAGTGGAGATAATTAAGCACGTATCCACAATTTTTATTTGCAGTTGTCCCTAAACGCTTTTGGACTAAGATTTATTATTGATATCCTGTAATCTAATTGTCATCATCACAAATAATTCATACTTACATCATAAACTTGCCACTTAGGACACATATATCAGTGAAATTAAAGCAGAAGCAAGGTGCATAATAAATGGAAGAAATGGTTTTGGAATTTCAAAATTTATTTTCACTAGTTTCGTAAATGTTATCCTTAATATCTTCAATTTCTATTTAGTGAAATTTATTATATAACATATTTCACACTTACAATAGTAAAAAATGATCATTATATAGGGAATTGAAAATTTGCACAGTCAACTAGTATTAATAATGTTATTGATTGAGAGAGTGTTTTGAAGTAAAAATAGAAATGGCTAACAAAAGAAGTAAATAAGTTATGTGCACTGATACTATTAACTCACTTTCTTGTATCAATGAGAACTTTCATTGTTCGACTATGTATGAGAAGTATGTCAATCTGTTGATGGAAGAGAAGAACAACAACAATATTTAGACTAGCAGCTTGGTGAATGTTGCATGTCTTCTAGAAGTTTTTGATTTCAAAGAAATTGTTCATTTCTGCGCAAACAATTTTAATTCAAGAACAAGTAAAATTGTGCTACCAACAAAAAATATTCCTCAGAATCCGAAAGCATTCAGATGGATATTCAAGCTATCGAAACCTGATATGTGCTTAAAATTGTCGAAAGAAAATAATTTTTTGAAGTCAAAGGTAGGTGAGGCTAACATTATTAGAGAATTCATTTTTCCAACTTTTGAGGTTCTTTCTGATATTTTTTTTCCTAGATGTTTCTTTGTTTAAACAATCATTTAGGGAATTTTGTTGGCTATGTACCCACGTGATGGGACAAGAAACAACAACAAATGTTCCAAAATGAATCTATCTATGCTTTATCACACATACAAAAAATATTGTACATTCGACTAGGTTGATATCATTTCTAATGAATTATCTTTTCAGTTAGTCAATTTGTCTAAGACCAATAGATTCTACATGATGGCATAACTGATAACAACTTTCATTTCCAACCATTTATTTCACAGGTTTCCATATAATCCTAAATCCAATGTGAATCAAGAACTAACACAGTTTTGTTATCCTATATTGTGGAAGCACAATGCTTCTCTAAAATTTTGTTTAATTCAAGATGTATTTGTAAGGCAATTCAATTACATAATAACTGGATAAGAGCCTCATCGAATATTTGCACAAGCCCAAGTTTTCCTATGGGGCAAAGGTACGCATGAAGAAAGAGAGAGTAATACCCTAATTTGAATTTATGGATTTGAAGCTATGACATTGTTGTTACCAAAATTTGTTATAGATAGGTATTTTGTTGCTGAAGTTTGTAGGAAATATTGTGACTAGTTGGTTATATTTGAAAGAACAAAGAAAATACAATTTATTTATTTACCATTCACTATTGGAGAAATCATAGTGAATAATGTAGCTCATGTTACAGAGCTCTCAAAGACTACACATTCTTTCAACTTAAGTGAAGTTGAAGTCATTAAATCCTTTTATAAAGAAGGTCTATAATTTTAGTGCACACTTGGAAACTATTGGGTGCAAGGACTTGCTTCCACGAGTTAGAGAGAAAAGCGAGGAAAATCATAATGCACCAACAAAAAACCAATGGCTAGTAATAAATATTGAAGAAACTATAGAAGAATCAAGCATCAGTACAAAAGGTAAAAATGAGCAAAGATGAACAAATTTTGTAGTTAAATTTATACCTTCCATAGCTAATACTAGTGTGAGTTCATCCTCGAGTCAAAAAAAGAGAAAAGCAACTGGAAATATGAAATTGGTTCACGTTGGGTTATCAAGTAGTAGAGATGAAAAGGAGCCTCTTCGAAGATTCAGTCCAAAAAGAGTGTATATGGATGAATCATCCAAATACAAAAGTCACATCAAAACAAGAAGAATTGAGAAAGCTATAGATGTAGAAATTGGTAGAATTGTGCCACCTAATTGGGTTAGTGTTTGTTTAGCAAAAAATCATAAAACAATGTAGGAAATTGTTGAAGAAATCACTACTTCTGATGATTGTCCTGTCACATTGCAAAATGAAAAATATGACAGGAGTGGTAAAATATTAAAGATTGAGAAAGTAAAGGTTCATAGCAAAAATGTTATTGATCAAGAAAAAATGAAAGTTGATCTATCTAGGGTTGGAACCATGGAGCTCATGAAGTTAAATCAAGCTACTAGTGACGTACATGCATAGTGTGTTAGCCAACAGGAAACAGCAAACCCGAGACTAAAAAGAAGAATAAAACAACTGAAAATTTCTCTAAATCTGGGTCCGTTGTTGATTAGTCCATTAGAAATATGATCAAAACCATTGCAAATTTCTACCCCCAACACATCACATGGATTTGATAAACCTATCAATCTCCTTAATGTGGTGAAAACATATATTATCAGTAATATATGTGAAATATTACAAATTATTGAACATGCATGGAAAGTTGATCCAGGTGAATCTCCAGACACCAGTGGCATGGAAAAGGCTCAAAATTCAAAGTGGTGGAAAGACGATTAAATTGACATCAAATCAAAGTGCTCGTCGCCCTAATTCCAACGGTGTGAACGACACTCCAATCCGAGTCCGGATGAGAAAGATAGAGGCAGTCAAAGTTGGGTTGACTTTTGTTGACTGGGAAGGATTAATGAAGACACAATTTGGACTTTTTTCGGTGGACGGAATCCAGCCAACTCTAGCGAGATTCCGGGCAAAATTGTCGCCTAGTTAAAATGACTCCTTCGGTCAAAATCCAGATTTTCAAAAAATGCCCATGTTGTTTTTTTAACAAAAAAATTATTGAAAAAAGGGTGGCGGGCCACCAACCCCAGCCCCTCCCACAGAACCATTGTAACTGCACAGTAAAGGTGGGTCGGCCCTTGGGGCACGGACCCAACCTCAAACCACGCCATTTTATGTGTATGGGCCATCGAAACAAAGGGACAAGTGAGGTGGGCGGGCTGCCCAAGGTGGGCCCAGCCCAACCTCCCTTCCCATTTAAATGATTTTTTTTGTAGAAAAAGGGAGGAGGCGGGGTTTGACCACCCGACCTCCTCCACAATACTTGGATCCTCAACCAACCCACCAACGGAGTCTTTGTGAACTCTGTCCATTTTTTTTATTTAAAAAATCAGTTCATGAGTGCACCCAGGCAAAGGAGGAGAGCACACGTAGTTCAAGGTAGCATGGATGAACCACGAGTGGGCATGAAAAAAAAGGCAGAATTTTTTTAATTAATTTATTTCAGGTGGAACCATGACTGAGCGAAATTTCTCGGAGGGTGAAATTTTTGCAGTGTCCAAATTGGACAAATTTTATGTCAATTTTACACCTCTCAGCGACACGAACCCAATGGCATAGTCAGTTTCCTGATCTGAGCAACCAATTTGCAGAGGACCCAATGGAGGGAATCTTTAAGGAATCCGGGGGAATCTAAAAGATTCCTTGAGCCACAAATTCGAACTTTCTCAGAATTCAAAAATTTGATAGTCAGTTTTGCACTATTTGATACCACAAATATGATGTTGTGTTCAAATTTTCCATTTGCTCATTCTATTTTTCAACCACTTTTCTAACTAGAGTGCAGGTGTCGGCATTCATGTGCGAGCAGCCATTCTATGAGATTCAACACCGCGAGATTGATGGTATGGCTAGCTTCAGTAGTTTGACATTCTTTTCTTCAGATGGCCTCTAGATGTGAGGTATATGCAGTGTATTCATGTACTTCTTTTGCTATGCATTGTGTTGCACAGATCTCTGTTTGATGTTTGATGTGGGATATTGTTTTCTTACTTGTTTCATGATTCCTGCTTGACGTCATGCATAATCATTTGTGGGATGTACTTGTTGTCATGATTTGTCATGTTATTTGAGCTCCCTTTGTAATTATGATGATGGGATACTCATGTTGTTGCCATGTATGTTTTCATTGAAATCTCTTTTATGCCTTGTTGGTGGGATGTTCACTATCATCATGCATGAGTTTGTGTCATACTGATAGGAGTCCTTTTTTACTGAGAGTTCCTGTAGCGGAACATCTCTTGGTGCCACTCCTATGTGAGGGAATTTTCCTTGTATGATAGTGATGTCACCACTTATGTACATCATCACTATTGACAGAACTTAATGCAGCGGCCTACACCATCTTGACACCAGGGCCCAGAGATGTAGTCCCTCCTGGACAAACTCTGTTATCAACGGCTTATGTTTTCATGTGTTGATGATTGACATGTTCCTCTTCTTTATAGCATGCAGATGTATTCATTTATGTTCTTTTAAAAATGTAATTTAACACATCACGAAAGTAAAAGGTCTTGGAAGGGTCCTTTGTCACACTCGAACCTGGATCAAGTGGTATCAGAGCGGTCTTTGCGTGGATGTGAATTGCAAGCATGAATAATGGAACGTGCAGCGACAGAGAATGAAAAAGTGATGTACGAGACCATGCTCAAAATTTCGCAAAGGGTGTAAATAATGTATGAAACTCTACAGAAAGAGATAGAGGAAAAGGAGTGATTGTAGCTTCAGTTGCGAGCCACGGGAGAGGCCCTGGAAGAACTGAAGCACAACATCCAGAATATTCAAACAGAGAATGTTGAATTGAAGATGCGTCTACATGAAGAGAAAGAGGAGAAACATAGTTTGCTACGACAGCTACAAGCAAAGGACAAGGCCTTGGAAAAGTTGCAACGTGACCCGTGTGAGGTAAAAAGTAGTTCTCTGGATTCACGTATGTGTCCTGATGATGATTTCGTTGTTTTTGAAAATCATACCATAGGAATTGGCTCCAAATTGTTTAAGAAAATGGGGTATGAAGGAAAAGTCTTGGGCATTAATGGCCAAGGCATTGTCAATCCCATCAAAGTAGAAGAATTACCCCATCAGACAGGACTTGGGTATGTCAGAAAGGAAGTTGGGGAATGCACTGAGACAGCTAGCAAACCACCAACAATAGATGATGAGAATCCCTCATCAGTTCTTTCCAAATTGACAAAGGAGGTAAAAGATGTCGATTTCCTCTCGGTTTCGTCTTCACATAGTATTATTTCTGTTGGAAATTTGGAGATCCCAATTACAGGGACAAACATGAGGCTCCTTACCAAGACAAGGCACAAGGAGGAAAAATAACTTGGTGTTAATAACCAAGGCATAGCTAAACCATTGGAGGTTGTGCAGAGACCTCAATTTTCAGGCTTGAGATACACCGAGGGAGAATGTTTGAAGGTGTCAAATTCTCCCGAGACATCGTTGGAATCATCGAGGAAAGAGAATGATGGGAACACACCCCCATGATACCATGGCAGTGCCCATGCAAGGAAAGAGCTGAGGCAAGCTCTCATCACCATACTTACACCAGAGACGAAAAGGAAAGGTATAACCACTTTCGACATTCAAATGTTCATTTCGGTTATAATCATGTTTTTAAAGATGAACGTAAAACATGGAATAGAAAAACATGTACCTTCTGTGGATTACATAGCCATACATTTTCTATGTGTTGGAAAAGAATGGCAGCACACAAAAGGATGAGGCGTGAAAGACCCTCTCAACAACAGGTAAAAAGACATGTTAAGCAGATCTGGAGGAAGAAGACTTATTGTAGTCATTGCGACAGAAGTGGCCATCAAAGAGCCACTTGTTGGAGGCTCCATCCAGAGCAGTGCTTTAAAGACAAAGTGTTAGTGTATGAACCAGGCGAAGCAGTTGTTCGAACATCAAATACGCCACAAGGAGGTGACCCATTCACCTTGATAAGTGAAAAATGGTTTCTAGATATGTTAGCATCTCATGGCCATGCTTTTGTAAATCATTTTTTGCATTTTAAAATGTAAAAGTGATGATGTGTTTTCCATCACTTGTTCAACAACAATGATGTCTAGTATTATTTTGAGTTTCATTTTAAACTCTGAAAGTGATTTCATGTGTCCATCACTTGTAAAACAAAAAAAATAGTGTTTTGCCTTATCTTTGTAAATCATGTGTTGCAGTGATGATGTGTTTTCCATCACTTGTTGAAGCAACAATGATATGTTGGCCTTGTTTTCGTATCTGGGGTATTGTGTCCATTTTATGTAAACTTGACCACCGAGTATGTGTTATGAACTCATGGCAAGTGTGGGACACTTGGGTCATTAGTTGGTCATGAAAGTCAAGCATGTAATTTGCAAAACAATGTACTAGAGGTTGCAGGTGTTGTCTCATCACTTAAGGCTCCAAAGAACAAAGGTGAAGGAGATGGAAGCAAGACCTTTTAGGACACTAGTGATGCAGACAAGGTACAAAGAAGTTGCAGATTATTTGACATGCTTTTGGAGGACCAAAAGCTCCTCAGTGGGGAGGATTGATCTAGGTGGATCTCCAGACACCAGTGGCATGGAAAAGGCTCAAAATTCAAAGTGGCGGGAAGATGATTAACTTGACATTAGATCAAAGTTCTCATTGCCCTGAATCCAACGGTGCAAATGACACTCCAATCCAAGTCCAGATGAGGAAGATAGAGGCAATCAAAGTTGGGTTGACTTTTGCTGACTAGGTAGGATTAATGAAGACACAATTTGGAATTTTTCCGATGGACAAAATCCAGCCGACTCTAGCCAGATTCTGGGTGAAATTGTCACCTAGTTAAAATGACTCCTTCGGTCAAAATCTAGATTTTCAAAAAATGCCCATGTTGTTTTTTTAACAAAAAAATTATTAAAAAAAAGGGTGGCGGGCCACCAACCCCGCCACCCCAATCCTATCCACATGAGTATTAGTGGAGGGGTGGGCCACTACCCCCAGCCCCTCCCACGGAACCATTGTAACTACGCAGTAAAGGTGGGTCGGCCCTTGGGGCGCAGACCCAACCTCAAACCACGCCATTTTATGCGTATGGGCAACCGAAACAAACAAAAAGGTGAGGTGGGCAAGCTGCCCAAGGCAGGTCCAGCCCAACCTCCCTTCCCATTTAAATGATTTTTTATGTATAAAAAGGGAGGAGGTGGGGTTTGCTACCCAACCTCCTCCACAATACTTGGATCCTCAACCAACCCACCAATGGAGTCTTTGTGAACTCTGTCCATTTTTTTAATTTAAAAAAGCAGTTCATGAGTGCACCCAGGAAGAGGAGGAGAGCACACGTAGTTCAAGGTAGCATGGAGGAACCAGGAGAGGACACGGAAAATGAGACATAATTTTTTTAATTAATTTATTACAGGGGGAACCATGACTGAGTGAAATTTCTAGGAGGGTGAAATTTTTGCAGTGTCCAAATTGGACAAATTTTATGTTGATTTTACACCTCTCAGCGACACGAACCCGATGGCGTAGTTAGTTTCCTGATCTGAGCAGCTGATTTGCAAAGGACCCGGAGGAGGGAATCTTTGAGGAATCTAGGGGGAATCTAAAAAATTCCATGAGCCCCAGATTCTGACTTTCTTAGAATTCATAAATTTGACTATCGATTTTGCACTATTTTATACCACAAATATGATGGTGCATTTAGATTTTCCATTTGCTCATTCTATTTTTCGACCACTTTTCTAAGTGGAGTGCAGGTGTCGGCATTCATGTGCGAGCAGCCATTCTATGAGATTCGACACCGTGAGATTGATGGTACAGCCAACTTCAGCAATTTGACATCCTTTTCTTCATATGGCCTCTGGATGTGAGATATATGAAGTGTATTCATGTACTTCTTATGCTATGCATTGTGCTGCACAGATCCATGTTTGATGTTTGATGTGGGATATTGTTTTCTTACTTTTTGAACATGATTCCTGCTTGATGTGATGCAGAATCATTTGTGGGATGTACTTGTTGTCATGATTCCTCATGTTGTTTGAGCTCCCTTTTTCATTTTATTGATGGGATATTCATGTTGTCGCCATGTATGTTTGCATTGAAATCCCTTTTATGCCATGTTGGCAGGATGTTCATTATCATCATGCATGAGTTTGTGTCATACTGATAGGAGTCCTTTTTTACTGAGAGTTCCTATAGTGGAACATATCTTGGTGCCACTCCTACGTGACGGAATTTTCCTTGTATGATAGCGATGTCACCACTTATGTACATCATCACTATTGATAGCACTTAATGTAGTGACCTACACCATCTTGACACCGAGGCCCGGAGATGTAGTCCCTCCTGGACGAACTCCATTATCAACGGCTTATGTTTTCATGTGTTGATGACTGACATGTTCCTCTTCTTTACAACATGCAGATGTATTCTCTATGTTCTTTTAAAAATGAAATTTAACACATCACAAAAGTAAAAGGTCTTGGAAGGGTTCTTTGTCACACCCGGACCTGGATCAAAAGTAGCTTTCATTTTTTGGCATTTAGTACAAAGAAATAAGTCATTTGTCGAGTCCATTGAACATGATCTCAACAAAGACATGTATTTCATAAACAATGAATTATGTTCTTTTAGCTAGAAGCTTGATTTAGTTTATGATCTAGAGAAAAAAAGGAAGGAATTGTTGAATGCTAATCGAATGAATCAAATCAAAGTTGCATGGTCTCAAAGTATAAAAAGACTGGAAAACATTATTTCTAAATGTCAAAACACAGAGAATAGAAGAGTTGATTCCTATGTCAAGGCCATACAGATTGTTCAAGATATAAACAATCCATGCATAACATGTGACTCTGGATTAATTTTGAGAGACATGCTTATGGTTGAATTGGATAAGATAAAACAGTCAAAGGCAACAGAATTTGGTAGTATAACTAATTTTACAATAGAGAAAATTAGAAAATGGCTAATTAATTTTGTTATTGTTCATAAATATATATTTTCTTTAGCTGCACAGTTGCAAAAAAAAACTAGAGAAATTGAGAAGGAGATTTTCAATCAATGTGTCAAATAGGATATTACAGTCACTCCCATGAAAAATTACATCTAGGCCAAGATAAAGAAATTCCTTGAATAAGTCAAGAATCTGAAAATAAGTTGACAGTTAACACTTAGGATTTATGCTTTTACATATTGTGAGTGTCCTTAAACCTTGGAACATTCGTTTTTATATTTACTAATGATTAGTTGTCCAGGTTTGTTAGATATGTTATTATGAACTAGGGAAAATTTTTTGTGTAGTTTTCTTCTTTTCTTTGTAGGTTCCTTTTTTATATTACGGTTCATGAGAACCTAATCCCAGTTCCCATTAAGAAAAATGCATTTACTTTTGTGATTAAGTATAAATATTTTCATAAGCGCTTTATGAATCAAACATTGTTCTCTACACAAAAACCTTTTGAAGTGGTTTAATATCCAAAATGTGAGTTCAGTTACATAACAACTTCCATTTGCACATGCATTCCTTTTTCCATATAGATTAGTCTTAGAGTTAAATTATCATTTATTTTATGTATTTAATTCATTATAGAACTATTGTTGCTATTTTTTGAAATGCAAGTGTGAAACGTTAAAGAGACAAAATGTGAGATGGCCATAGTGAATAAGCTAATGAGTTGGGATATCAGAAAAGTATCATTATGGATATAAGCAACCTCGGGGATAAAAAAATATTGATCATGGTAAATCAGGAGTTGCAAAGACTATTAAATTTTGGTTACACTTTTGATTACTTTATTCTGATTTTGAGTCTATTTACCAATTTTGTAAAGGTTCTCAGGAAATGTTTTGAATGAGATATTTTATAGGTCTGTATTTTGTGGCATTGACCAAAAACAATAATTGAATAAGTTTTGGAGAAATATCTTTGAGGTTTTATATTATATCCAATGTTTTGTAATTGAATTATCTATCGTTGTCCAAAAACATTGATTGAAGACAAGTTTTGGAGCATATGCATTGTTCTTTTATATTATATATAATGTTACGTAATTGATGAAGAAGAAAATGAACATTCAGTAATAGTTTTGGCTCTGAGATATATATTCCATTTGTGGTATTTATTTTAATCATGGCTATGATGATTGGCATTTGAATCTAAATACAACGCTTGTTACTGCAATTATATTCATTATTGTTTAAGACTTTTCAGCCACAAAGATATATTACCTTGTTTCAACCACAAAGATTGATTACTTTCTCCCAATTCTAAGATTGTTCACCCATTTTTTGGGCAATTCTAAGATAATGTTTTACATAAGTTTTTAATAATATACTTTGAGATTTTATATTATATCTAATTTTCTTTTATTGATCAAAATGAAAATGAATGCTCAAAAAAAAATTTGGTTGTCAGAAATTTCTTACATCTTTGGTGTTTATTTTAATCATAGCTATGATAATTGGCATTTAAATATGGGTACAATTCTTGTTATCGTAATTGTTTTGGTTACTATGAAAGACTTCTCTGAAACAATGTTTTTGCATAATTTTTTTGAGGATATGATTTATGATTTTACCTCTATACATTGTTTACTTTCACACATAATTTAGCTTGTGGCATGATTTTCTTTGACATAGCAATTGGCTAGGCACATTATAATGAGTAGTTAGAATAGTATATGTACTTGTTGCATAGGTATATATGTCATATTTCTTTTGCATGTTTCTATATGAGAAGTTAGAATAGTATATAGAGAAGCTAACCTCCAATTACCTTCTGCACAAGTGGATTTGAAAATGATTCTAATCTATGTGACCATAAAAGGAAAGTCATAATTAATTTTTGAATACTATATGTTGAGCCAATGCACTGCACTTAGTATCTGTCACTGCAGGTTCTCGCATTAGTCATTAAAAAACAATGAAAACACATATTGTAAGGCAATTTTTATCATTTTGATTATCAAAATCCTATACTTACATGTTTAATCTTTTAAAATTCGAGAAATGTTATATATTTAAATCCTTAATTTCATTGTATGGAATGCAGAAATGCAAACAAAGATTTCATCATGCTTCTTCCATGCTATACACAATGAAATCTTCTTCCTCACCTCTGCATTCCACACAATGAAAGTGTAACAATAAGTATTGTTATATACATTGAACTCCAATGTAAGCTAAAGTACTATGCTATACAATTACACGCAAAATAATGATTCAATGGAAATTAGTTCAGAGAAAATGAATAACTAATGACTCTGCCTACAAACTGTCATTACTGGTTGTTTGCGTTGCATTTCTATTTGCTTTTGGCACTCAATTCATAATAGTATTTAATTGTTTACTGAGTGTTGAAGTGCAGGCATGAGAAGAATGGTAATTTATTCACACTTCTCCATTCCCTAATTTTCAAAGTCAAACCAACGATGCTCTGATTTGACACTCCTTTGAGATTGCTTGAAACATAGTTTAATAGACTTTGGAAGCCTCAACAAGTTCTATTTTGGCTTATAGTCCTTTTTTTATATTAGCGGTGGAGCTTTAGCTCAAGAATTAGTTGAAATGGCTAAAATTGAACATGTGCAAATGATTTTTATTATTTTCATTTTAATGATACAAAATATATGTTTTCTTAACAAATTTGAAAGGTCAGATGTTTTTTAGTGTGTGAAATAATGAATGTGCAAAAAAGGATTATGTGCGGGAGAACCTTTACGCGTGTTTTTCACATCTTTATACACATTTACTCTTCACACAAATCGATGTCGTATAACATTTATTATGCACATTTCGATTGCATATGTCTCTTTCTTGGGTTAGTTATATATTTCATTTGATTCTTTTCACAATCTCGGATCAGTGGTATTAGAATGGTCTAATTTTTCTCTCTTTTGTGAATGTTCCGAAGGCATCAATTTTGACAATTTTTTGACACGTGAAAATTTCACATAAACTTAATCAATGTTGAGCAGTACACATTAACATCTATTAAAAAATTAATTAAGGCTTAGATCAATGACTAGAAAAATCTACTATGTTTGTAAATCTAAATATACTTCTTAAATTTGTATAGACATAATACAAGGGCATATTTATATATGTCACCTTTCTTTTTGCATGTTTCTATATGAGTAGTTGGAATAGTATATAGAGAAGCTAACCTACAATTACTTAATGTGCAAGTGGAATTGAAAATGATTCTAATCTATGTGACCATGCAAGGAAATCTATAATTAATCTTTCAAAACTAGATGTTGAGTCATCTGTACTACTCCCAGTATCTATCACTGCAAGTTCCCACATTAGTCAATAAAAAATCCAATGAAAACACATAATGTAGGGAAAGTTTTGTTATTTTTATTATCAAAATCTTGTACTTATATGCTTTAATCTTTTAAAATTGAAGAAATGTTATATATTTAAATCATTAATTTCATTATACATGTTGCGGAAATGTAGATGAAGCTTTCATTTTTCTTCTTTTGTACTCCGAACAATGAAATATTCATCCTCCCCTATGCACTGCATAATGAAAGTGTAATAAAATTATTTTTATATATATCGAACTCCAATGTAAGATAAAGTACTATGTTATATAGTTACACTATAAAACAATGATTCAATCCACTTTTGTCACTCAATTCATAATCGTTCAAGTATTTAATTGTTTATTGAGTGTCGAAGTGTGAGAATGCAAAGAATGGTGATTTCTACACACTTCTCCAATCCCCGATTTTCAAACTCGAACCAACGATGATCCAATTCGAAGCTCCTTTCAAATTGCTTGAACCATAGTAGAATTGACTTTGGATAAAGCCTTAACAAGTTTTATTTTGACGTATAGTCTTTTTTATATTAGTGGTGGAGCTTTAGCTCAAGAATTAGTCCAAACAGCGAAAATCAAACATATGCAAATGATTTTTATTATTTTCATTTTAATGATACAAAATATATGTTTTTTTAACAAATGTGAATGATTAGATGTTTTTTAATGTGTGAAATAATGAATGTGTGGAAAATGATTATGCGCGGGAGAACCTTTATGCCGTGTTTTTTTCATCCCCATGAACATTTCACCTTCACACAAATCATTTCTATTGCATATCTTTGTCTTAGATTAGTAATCTATATTTCATTTGGTCATTTTCACAAATGCAGATCAGTGGTATCAAAGTGATTTTCTTTTTCTTTCTCTTTCTGTGAATGTTCCCAGGATGTCAATTTTGACGATTTTTTTACACATGAAAAATGTCACATAATCTTAATCAATGTTGGGAGGTACACTATAACGTCTATTAAAAAATTAATTAAGGCTTAGTTCTATGACTAGCAAAAGCTACTATGTCCGTAAATCTAAATGTACTTCTTAAATGTGTATAGACATAATACAAGGGATGTGATAATGCAAGTAGTACTTAGTTGATACATAATCAGGACATTGTTCAAGCGCTTAATAAAATTTAATATAACACATTGTATAATTATTAGTATTTGTAAACAAAGAAACAAGGTGCAAAGCATTCCATGCTCAACATTAAAAAATTAAATGTAAAATGCTTTGGCCTTTTTTTGGCCAATCGACACATAATCAATCCATTATGCACTCTATGTCAAGTATATGTCAAAGAAAATTGTAATAACATTAGGTGATTCCATGTAGGAAACACCAACTTAACCATCAAGTCATTTTGTGGTAGAGCTAGCTAATCGTGTCTACGCACAATATTTGTGTGTGGATGTATTGACAGCCTATATGCGAATTGTCACGATGATAGTGATTTCATATTTATTTTAGTTCATAAATTTCTATCACTTAGTACAAGTATATCGACGTAATTAAAGTTGTAGCAATTTGTGAAATAAAAGAATGAGATGGTTTTCAAATTTCGAGATTTATTTCCACTACTTCTCCTAAATGTCCACTTTGGAATTTTCAATTGATATTTATTGACAATGCTTTGTGTAACAAATCTCACATGCCAAACAGTAATAGTTACTGATTACATAGTATATCGAGAAATATATAGTTTAATGGTTAGCAGAGGAACAAAAAAAGTTATATGCACTGATATGATTAATTCTCTCATTTCCATGGGGACTTCCAATGGTAAAGTGCATATAAAATTTGGAGTAGCGAATTGACAAATGCAGCATGTGTTCAAAAATACTTTGGTTTCTGATAAATAAACAAATGCATTGGACATTAATCTATTATCATAAAATATTAATTCATGGTTGGTCGCATTAGTTAGTGAATAATTTTGTGATAAATCATGAATGCAGAAGACAATCACCATTTCAACAATTGCAATCATTTCTTTTGTATAGTGTGAGTATTCACTTCCGATATACATATAAACCAAAGTTTTCATTGCAAAAATTTAATAATCAAAAGTGGCTAACTAATTGGTTAATATGTAGTGTCATGTGGGAGGGAGCTATGCAGAAGAAATTTATGATGGGAATGTATGTGGACTACAGAATATTCTGAAAGAGAGTTTCTCTTCCTTGTTCCGTGCAGTCGACATGAACACATTGTAACAATTAGCATTGTACCATAGTCTTCAAAATAATTTGTTAGGTTATTTGTAAATCAAATTTGATTTATCTTTTTCACAATTCGATATCAAATAAAACGAATCGACATCAACATAGTGGTGGGGACCAGTTCATCCATCCAGTGGATTCATGGTAGAGGTAGTTGATCATGTTTGTGCATGATATTTTTTTGCGATGTCCTTACATATTTTTCTATTTACAATTATGATTGTCAACATCCAATCTAATTGTCATGATCACAAATAATACATAAAAAAAAAAAAAAAATTATCATAAATTTTTGTATCTTATGACACGTATATCAATGATATTAAAGAAGGAGCAATGTGCAGAATAAATGGACAAGATGGTTTTAGAATTCCAAAATTTATTTCCATTACTTCTTGTAAATGTTGGCTTTGATATTTTCACTTACTATTAGTGGAGGGTGTCGTGTGTAACAATTTTCACACAAGAAATAGTAATAGTTGGTGATTGTGAAGGGAGCGAAGAATTGTAAAGTTAAATGGGATTCAAAGCATTATTAATTAACATAGTATTTTTTAGTGGAAAGTGAAAATAAGTAGCAGAGGAAGGAAATATGTTATTTGCACTAAAACGATTAACTAATTTTCGCATATAGATGAGAAATTTTCTATAGTCAGTTGTATATGAGTGGTATGTGAATCTGTCAACAGAAAAGAAAAGAAGCAATGAGTTTTGGACCAGCAAACTGCCAAATGTTGTAGGGAATAAGTGCTTGAAATTTTTAGAAGCGAATATTTTCTTGAAATTAGATCTACACGGGGTTAACATTATTCGACGATTCCTTTCTCCAACTTCTCATGTTCCTTCCCATCTTTCTCTTCTATATATTTCTTTGTTTACACAGTCGTCTAGGGATTTCTCTTAACTCTTTTCTCGCTTGATGGGCCCAGGTTCTACTGCAAATGTCCCATAATCAATTATATGTTTTCTTTATTACTGATAAAAAATAAATTATATATTCAACTAAGCTAATTTGATTTTCAATGAATTAGCTTTTAAGTTAGTCAATTTTTCCAACAATAATAGATTCATTACGATGTCATGTCTTTAATGACTTACCCTATTAACCTAAATTGAATCACAACAAATAACCAATGCAAGTTTCATATCCCATAATGTTGAACAAAATAGTTTCTTTAAATGTTTTTCTAATCCAAAATATCTTTACATAGCAGATCATTTACATGATAAGTGAACAAAAGCTAGATCAAATATCTGTGCAAGGCCAAGTTTCCCTATGGGTCAAAGGAGTGCATGAAGACAGAGAAAATAATATGGTTATTCAAAGTTATATATTTAAATATAATCCATTGTTGCAGCCATAATTTATTATAGATAGACCTTTTATTACTGAAGTCTATAGGCAGTATCATAACTGGCTAGTTATACTTGAACACAAAAAGGAAAAATAATTTATTTATTTTCAATTTGTTGTTTGTCAAGTCACTTTGAATAATGTTGTTTATGTTGCACAATTTACAAATACTTCGGGTACTTTTGACTGAAGGGAAACTAAAGCTAATCAAGGCTTCAACCCAATGGGCTTATTTATGATATACCTAGGTACTGTTAAATATGGAAAATTGTTTACAATATTTACAAAGAAAAGTGACGAGACTCGGTGTGCTTCAACAAAAAATCCAGAACTGGTAATGGATATTTAAAAATCGCTAAAGAAATCAGCATTAATATGTATGAAAAATACAAGAAAAGAGGCGTAAATCCTACACAACAATCTGTAGCTTTCACACCCGGCACTAGTGCAACTTCATCCTCTATTCAAAGAAAGAGAAAAGTTATTGTGACTAGAAAATTATTAATGGTGAGATATTAGATGGTGAAGTTGATGAAGAGCCTCCTTGGAGATTCACTCCAGACAAAGCACATACGGTTCAAACAACCAAATCCAAAAGTCTCGCGAAGAGAGAAAGCAATGAACAAGTTATAGACATGGAAAATGAAAATGTTGTACCATCTGATTAAGTTAGTTCTTGTTTATCAAAGAATCCGAAATAATGAAGCAAATTGAGGAAAAAGCCATTATCTTTTATGACCATCCAATCACATTAAAAAATGCAAATTATGACAAGGGCAGTAAACAATTGAGAATTGAGAAAGTAAAATTTCATAATAAAAAGGTTATTGATCAAGAAAAAATGGATATTGATGTGTCTGGTGTTGGAGACAAGAGGCTCATGGTATTGCATTAATCCACTGTCTTGGAACTTGCATAGTCTATTGACGAACAACAAGAAAAGAATATAAGGCTAAAAATAAAAGAGCTAGAAGACATTCTAAATCTGGGTCCTTTTTTAATGACTCCACTGGAAATACAAGCATCACCATTTCTAATTTCTACTCCTACTACAAACATAGATCTAATAAAGTCGCCAATCTCCTTAACATGGTGAAATCATATATCATCATTAAAATATGCCAAATATTAAAAACTATTGATCATGCATGGCATGTAGCTTTTGATTTACTATCATTTGTCAATTTGGTGAAGAATAATCTTAAGCTAGACAAAGAATTCATTAATAATGATTTTCTTACTTTTAGTCAAAACCTTGAATTACTCTTTGATATAGAGAAGGAAAACAAAGGATTCCTAGATGTTAATCGAATAAGGCAAGTGGAAGTTGGAAGGTCTGAGAGAATTAGGACACTAGAGAACATCATTTTTTAATGTGATATAATAAACACTAGAAGAGGTGATGCCTTTTTGAAGGAGGTAAATATTGTATAGGACCTAAATGCTCCATGCATCATACACAATTCTTAATTAAATTCATGAGACATGTTAAAATCTGAATTGGAAAAGCTAAAACATTTAAAGACAACAGGGTTTGATGAAATAACTTATTTTACCAAAGAAGAAATTACCAAATGGCTAATTACTTTTGTTAGCATCAATGAACATAAATATTTCTTAGTTTCACAATTTCAAGAAGAGGTCAAAAAAAATGAAAAAGAGATATTCAATCAAAATTTCAAAATGAAGATTATAGTTTCTCCTATCAAAGATTTCATTAAAACTACAGCGGACAAATTTCTTGAAGAAGTCATGAACCCAATAGACACCTAACACCTAGACAATCATGGTGGAAACTCTTGCATATTGTAAGTGTTCTCAAACCCTTCAACATTGATTTTTTTGTTTACTACTATAAGATTATTCAACTTTGCTGGTTTTGTTACCATGACCTAAGCTAATTCCTATATACAAATTCATGTTTTCTGTTGCATATATTTTTTTCATATTATGGTTCATGGGAGCCCAATCCCAGTCCCTATTGGGACAAATGCATTTACTTTTATGATTGTGTATCACGATTTTCAATTCTCATTGTTCCAGTTCTCACTTTGTTCGTTAATTTTGTTAAGAATCTTGACATAACGTTTTGAATGTGATCTTGTATATATATGAATTATAGATATGGTGATTGGCATTTGAATCTGGATAAAGTTGTTGTTACTATAACTGCATTTCCCACTCTTCAATGCTTCTCAGGCGCAACAATTTATTATTGTGTTCCAATTCCAATTCCATACCAATTTTGTGATAATGTTTTGTATAAGTTTTCAAAAATATGCTTTAAGCCTTTGTATTATATCTAATGTTGTGTTATTGGTTAAAACGAAAATGAGCATTTGACAACAATTTTGGATCTTAGGCATACATCTCTCAAGAATACAATTCTAACATGAAAAATACGTTATGTATTTTAATCTCTTGAAGCTCAAAATTTGCTTATGTCTTTAGTATTGAATTACTTTCATTGTGTGGAATACAGAAATGTAGAGAAGGCTTTCATTGTGTGGAATACAGAAATGCAGTGAAAGCTTTCATTGTGCTTCCTCTTCACTCCCACATACTGCACAATCAAATATTCTTCCCCTATACATGATGCTAATTTGAAATATCGTTTGTCGATGTTTCTATTGTCATTTTTTTTGTACTATTGATAACTCTATGCAATTGGCAAGAATATTGAAATGTCCAAAAGGAGTCCTTTGACGTGCACATGAAATGTACAATCTCTAGAAGTTATAATGAACTAAGCCGATTTCTAGATGGAGTTTCTTGCTTTTCTTTGCATGTACCATTTTCATATTATGGTTCACAGGAGCCCAACCCCAGTTCCCATTGGGACAAATGCATTTACTTTTCCATTAAGTATAAATATTTTGATAAGTGTTTTAGGAATCAAACCTAAACCACTAATATTTAGAGCTTATTGATGAGGCATCTGTGGTAGGATTATGGGCTTATTGACTGATCTATATTGTGTCGTGTTTATTTTTGCAACACTAAAACAAGAATACTTAAAAAAATTCCTTCATTTCATTTCTAGATTCTAAACAAGGGTTCGTATTTCATTTGTATGTGTTTCCCTTGTTCTTTCCGACCTAGACAACCTTTAGACAAGAGGAAAGTCACAATAGAAATTCACAGTGGAAAGTCCACTTGACGTTTTACTAGTCGTTCACCATATCTAAACTTCGAAATTTATGACGCATAATGATTCATTTGCATTAAACTGCATAGAAAAATACATAAATGAAAATGCAATTATGAAATTCCCTAGAGATCTATCGAAAAACATCCATAGTTTGTATTCAATGTCATTATTCAGAGATATTTGTCTTATAAACTTGGTCAAGATTCTATAAAATATATTTCATAAGAAATAAAAAAAAATTATTTCCTCAGAATTCTAAGGTGCGGAGTAAGGTTTCATTATGCATCTTGTGCATTTGTGCACTTCTACATCTTCGCACTCCATACAATGAAAGCTTTTTCCATATTTCAGAGTGAAATTGATCTATTAATTTTGTAGTTTCTAATATCCAGTTTTTTTTATATACAATATTGTTGGGTATTTGCTTCACATTTATTCCATGTTTACTTGATAAAGGTTTAGCTTTCATTGCCACAAATGCAAAAATGCGGATAAAGATTTTGGTGTGCTCATAGTTTCCTTTTAAGTTTGGGGCATGTAATATTTGATGATATTTTTGGCTCCGTTCAGAGGAAGGGAATTCGGGGGTATGACACACTTCCAAAGAGAGATTATTGTCATACACTAGTTTCCCAAGATGTTTGTATTTCAACCCAACTCGCAACGTTAGTTGGTTCCCCAAGGATTAATTACTGGTATAGGAAATTAAATACTTTGAGTTGTGAAGAACAATTGTAAACAAACTTAGCTATCAACTAGATGAAACTTTTATGGGCTACCAACATTGTATGGGACAGAGCTTCAGAGAAACCACAATTAAAAAATATAACATCTTCGTACTCTGAATGTGGTCAAATTCACATAATGAGGAAATTCTATGTGGGACAATGGTTATGACAAACAAGCAATGGAAACTTTTATCCAAACATAGTATCAATCTTTGATGCATGCATGATATTTACACTCTAGTAAATAATACAATTGATAGTACAAGGTCCCTGCACTCTAGTCTCAACTGGGTCTTTCTCATAAACGACATGCATGAGTTTCTGATGAGGGAATCTTCAGCTAACTAGATTGACACTTGTGGATGCACTAGTGCACAAACTAACTGTTAACTCTCTATTAGTTCCTCAAATAGTTTGGAACTAATTTAACTAAACATAACTCAGTAAACTGAGTGATCTAATTTCCAACTCAATTTAAACTCATACTGGACCCCTAAAACTTAGGGAGAACATACACATGACTAAAGAAGTGCCCCTGAGGTATCTCAACACATGCTTCGCCGCCTTCCAATACAGCTTGGTAGGCCTAGCCATCGCTTGACTAAGTTGGTTAATTGCATAGCACATATCTGATTGTGTGTTCACCAAGTGCATGAGTCAACCCACAAGCTTCCTGTAAACAATAGCTTCCACTAATTCCCCTGAATTAGCATCCTCCTTCCTCCAGTTACCTGCTAGAGGAGTCTCCATGGGTTTGTTGATCTCCATGCAGAATCTCCTGAGTATCTTGTTGGCATACTTGCCCTTAGAAACAAACGACTCCCCATATCCCTACCATAATTCAATGCCAAGAAAGTAATGCATGAACCCCATGTCCTTCATCTCAAACTCTCTTGTAAGGTCCTACTTGCAAGACTTGATCAACTGATCATCACCTATCAGTATGAGATCATCAACATAAAGTACAATGATCAATAGTTTACCTTCCACCACTATGTGCTACAGATTTGCATCTGATTCACTCTTTGTGAAGCCCAACCCAGTGAAGTAGCTATCTATCCTGGTGTATCAATCATGGGGTGCTTTCTTCAGCCCATACAACACTCCCTTGAGTTGGCACACATGCGACTCATGGTAAAAGGTCTCAAAACCTTCAAGATTCTCTATGTACACCTCTTCCTCAATCATGCCATTAAGTAAGGTTGTCTTTACATCCATCTGCACTGATAGTTGTTGGGCATGGAATCCCCCCAAGGTATATTTTGGGGCTTAAAGCCCAAGTTTTGACCAAATCTTGTTGTAAAAGCTCTGTGAATTGCAGGCATGGGGCGGGAAAGTATGATAGAGTCACAGGGTTGTCCACCCTAGTTTTGTAATGTAATGCTAGCTGGATAGACCTACCCATGGTCCGCAGACCATGGGATTATATAAATAGAACAAGGCTCTAAGTGTAAAATATGACTAACTAATAATGGAGATGAAAGGATGAGAAGTCTAAGTGATTGATTCAAAGTGTAAAGTGTGTATGTGGGTCGTAGAGTAGGAGAAGGCTCTGCAGCTGTGTGCGTAGAGGCCTAGTAGTCCGCAACTGACTGCGCAGGGCGGTTCAAGTCAGTAATCGTTGGAAGAATCAATAAAGAGAATTTTTTCTATAATTTTGTGTACCTTTCTCTGGTTTAATGCATGATTGAATATGATGTACGAGTATATTGTTTATTTATTGCATGAACAGGTATGAATGTTTTATATTGTTAAGTATAACTTAAGACATTCAAGTAGGCGAAGATAATTAACTAAGATTAGAATATAAGCAAGATATTGGGTAATAGTGCAGAGCACGGCTCACAACCCCTAGGTATGGTTGCGCGAAGGCGATATATCAAGCCGCAAGGAATGGGAAAGTGCGCGAAGTAACCTGTGTGCAGGGACAAACAAAGGACCATTCGAACTCATCAGACATCTTTAGGGTGTGGAAACCTAGTTCTAGCACCTTCTCATACTACTTCAGGTGAGACCTCAGTCCGCATACTGTTTCCAAAAGGGCCAATAGTACCGGGATTTGTTTGGCTAATTAACTTTGAACCTAGGTCAGGCCCCAACAAG
This sequence comes from Pinus tabuliformis, assembly GCA_031772625.1. Taxonomy (NCBI): domain Eukaryota; kingdom Viridiplantae; phylum Streptophyta; class Pinopsida; order Pinales; family Pinaceae; genus Pinus; species Pinus tabuliformis. Next base: position 461,367,214 of record CM062811.1, read on the forward strand.
CCAACAAATGGTTCCATTGTCGGGACCGGGATCTGCATAGAGATGTCTGATGTCGTATCACTGGAGTCCAACAAAGAGAGGAATTGAAGAGTGGTTGGACAGAAAGATTCGTGAGTTCGCGGCACAGGAAAACAGGAATCCGAGATTATCAAAGGAAGAGTGGTTATATTTTTACTTGTATACAGAGACCCATGAAATTTTCTTTGCATCCTTCCCTACTGAGTTGTACGAGTTGATCGCGAAGCTAGCAAATAGCCAAGGAAGGTGTAAACTCGACAAACCTAGTGTGTGGACTCTAGAATTGGTGTGCATACTGGAAACATCGGAAGATCAGATCACACGCATTGTCGATGACTGGCTCGATCGAATCATAGGAGGATTCATCACCGAATTCATGGTAGATACTTCAGTCAACTATAGTGAGGCAAAACGACACTTCCTCAAGGGACCGTGAGTGTTATAGACATTTTTGTGCCTTGCAGCTCCAAGCATGAAATGTCCATAAACCAAGGGCTCCTAAGTCCCTAAAAGTGTTGTTCTAACCCCTAAAGGAACAAGGTCAACAAATTACAGCTTCTCCCAGAAGTTCTCCACCAAAAACTACTCAGAATAAGTCAAAACGGGATCATTTCAGCTGCTCCACTAGATAAGTGCGTTGCATAGCACCTAAATCCACTGGCTAGGTGCGTTGCAACGCACCTAAATGCACTACCAGGGTGCGTTGAGCGGGAAATGACAAATGGCAATGCCATTCCGCGAGGTGGAGAGACAATGGAAGCTTCCAGAATCTTCTCCTATGACACTTGCCTCACTGAATTTGACCAAGGATGAGTAAGAGGCTTTCAGTATCCAAGTGGAAGCAAGAACTGACAGAGAGAAGCCACTAATCAAATCACAAGCTGACTCATCCTCCTTGCATACATCTATATATGGATCCCTCATCCCAGAGATCCGGAGGCTGGAATCTTGCACATTGTAAGGAATTGCTGTTGGTTTTGAGACAGAGATCAGAGTATTGGGTGATTTATGCTTTGTTGGAGGTGAAGAGGGGCTTCTTTGCTGGGAGGTTGATGCTGGGTCAGGAATCATCGGTTGTAACTCCTCCTGGATCTTCTTGTTATATCAATAAAAACTATTTGAGTTTTTCCTCCATTCTTGTGTATCATTGATGCTTGTTACATTTGTATGGTTAACTTAAATCTGATCCTAAGTTATTTATGAATATAAATCCATGTCTTTGTATAGTTTTCTTCTTCTGTGATCTTACAGGTACTTGGTGAAGCTGGGCAAGTAAGGGAGCAGGTAGCTGGAAGCTGTCAAAGAGGAGAGAGATTGGATCAAAGGACTAGCGCAAGACACAGGTTGGTTCTTCCCATTCCTCTTTATTTATAGTTCATAAAGGAAATTCAAAAGTAGTTTTCTCTATTTGTTTCTAAGGCAGCTGTCACACCTTAGTGGGATAGAGCAGTTCTAAATAGACACTTTTCCCGGTAACAAAATGGCGACTCCACTGGGGACGATTGTCTAATTAGTTTGTTTGTGTATCTCTTTGTTGTTTGTTTCATAAACTTATAAGTAGCATTCGAACTGCATTTGCCATAACAAATGCAAAGTAGACATCTGCTTCTTCTATCCATTCACTGGATTTGTTTATGATTTGAACAGCTGATCCACAAATGATCTGATTGCCCTTGTGATAGCTCTTAGACCCTCCTTAGATCTACCCCTGATTGTGCATTACTAATTGCTTTTACTCGGCCAAAAACCAAAGACTAAACTGCAAACTGTGACCCAGAACCCGGATATAATTCTCGTTTCTGCCCCAGCGCAGGAACTGTGAAGAGATCCTGCATTTCAACGCACTTCCCAAAAGGGCAACCTGCGCTGCAATGCAGTTTCTCTGTGTTACAGGTGCACTGATCAGCCTAGCCCTGTGCAGCTGAGGTTCTTGTGCTTCATTCTTTCCAGTTTTGTCTCTGAATTTTGCAGCCTGTGATCAGTATATGACTGTTTCAAACCCCTTTTCCTTGTTGTTATTCCGCCTCCTTTGTACAAAAGAACTGTAATGTTTTTGTGTGTTTGTTGAGTCGTTTACAATTTTCCATTGCAAAAGTATAATAATCGTACTGTCGTCCTTTGATTTAGATCTGTCGCAAGTGTCGATTTCGATCATAGGAGAAAGTTTATTTGATGTTGATAGTTGGTTATGATTTTACTATTGCCTTTGGTTTGAATTTGTGACTTTCTAGTGTCAAAACGAGTATTTATTTCAAAATCTTAAAGTGTCGTAATCGTCTTTATCTTTTGATTTCGAAAAGAAACTTGTTTGTGTTTGTCGCTTGAAAGCAAATTCAGATTTGTACATCAACTTTCTTTTTAGCATCAATACTAAGAAAATGAAAAACAAATACATGCATGTGCATTTGCATATAGACAGTCTATTTGTCTTGATTTAGGAAAGTGCATTTACAGTGTGCTCTTTGCTCTTTGTGAAAAGATTGTGTCTTTCTTTTCCTCTAGTAGCTAGAATTTTCATTGCACAAAAGAGATAAAAGTTTGTTTATCATCTTTAGATTGAATTTTAGGAATTACATCTACATCTCGTGGTGAACCCAAAAGGAAAACTTCATAAGAAAGATCAACTTAAAATAAATTCAATGAATCTAACAACGCATTGGAAGTTAACGCACAACATTTAGAGGTCTAGGCTAGATACGTATTCCGGCGTCGTAAAGCCTGGTAACTGTTGTCCTCACTGATGGTTGGGTGATTCCTCCACTTTGAGACGATAAGTGCCAGTATGGACTTGTGCTCCCACGTACCGTCGAGTATATTTTGGGAGACCCCTATAGGCTTAAATCCTTTATCCATAGGAAGCCGTGTCTGCCGCCCTATCGATCGCAATGCACTGAACACAGCATTCGGGAAGATTGACTGCCGTACCGTAAAAAGTATTCTGCAGTTTTGCGATTGGTTTGGTACTCCCTCTACCTAGACCTCCAGAGCAGTCCCTTTCGTTCCTTTTCAGACTCCTTAACGGAAAAGGTCCATCTGAGCACTTGTCACTTCAGGCTCATTAAAAATCGAAGGAGACTAGAGTCATCTTTTGTTTTTTCTCAACTCTTAAAAACTGAAAAAACAAGTTGTATCAAAGCGTCTAAAATTCATTTTAATCGGAATAACATCACTGTTCCCTCGTTGGTCTTATAAGTTAGTCTTCCTTCATCGCAAGTTCTTGTAGAATCGCTAGGAAATCTTTTGGATAGACTAGATATGTCTGAACAGCCATCGACATCCAGGACTGTGTCGTCTGACACAGCAGCAGTTGAGTCTCCTGCTGCTACTCCAACGATGTTCGCCGGTATACCATCTGTCCCGACAAGTTATCAACAACAAGCCAGAGTCCAATCAGGGACTGCTTCGACAACATGGTTAGTTCCTATTTCTTCATCCGGATTATCATCTGGTATTTCTTATGTTGAAACTCAACAAATTGATCCAATGTGTCTTCAAAGGCCAATCTACCCTTTAAGTACTGGATTGCCACCATATGGAGGGCAGTATGCCTTTTCATTGTTCCCTCCCAGAGAACAACCATATGGGAGTTTACAACAAAGTTCAGGTCAAACTGGAATTACATCCAGTGGTTGGGTACCAATACTGCCTCAACAACCAAGGGTTGTATATTCAATGAAACCAGTCCACCCTGTGTCGGATATTCCCACTATACCTGCTATGGTGACTGCATCGCAAGTACAAGCGCTACCTGTTGTATGTCAACCCCAAGTTTCTCAGGTTGCAATACAACAGCCTCTTGTCTCAACGACTCAATCACAACCTCAGGTTAGTGACTCCTTATCTGGAGCGACTCAGGCTCAAACAAGTACTATGACTCCTCATCTTGGTCAATCATCCAGTATTGGACAACAGCAAATGGTCCAACAACTAGGGCTGGTTCAATCTCAACAACCGCAATTCTAGCAATCATATCAAGGACCTGAGCAACAAGTCTTTGTAAGTAATGGGCAACTGCATTTCCAAAGCGGTTATCAACAACCATACTATAATGGTTATGCCCATCAACCTTGTCAAAGCTGCCAGCATCAAATACATTATACTGGTATGCAAAGACCCACTGCTCAGGCGATTCCATCTTATCCTGGGTATGCTTCGCCTAACCTGAATCAACAGTTTCCCTTTGTAGCAACTCTAGAATTACCAGATCTAAACTGGCTGACGAATGATCCAATTGCTTATGCCCCTTGGTGGCCAGCGATTCCGCATAAACTTCCGTCAGATATTCCTAAATTTAATGGAAATCCGGGTGAAGACCCGTCGAATCATGCGATGACATTTCATCTGTGGTGTTCATCAAACACCCTAAACGATGATTCGATTAGGCTTCGCCTTTTCCAGAGGACGTTAACTGGTCCGGCAGCAAAATGGTATATTGAATTACCTAGAGCTTCGTTTGACAACTTCAGTACCCTAGCCACAACCTTTTTAACCCATTTTCAATTACCAATAAGGTACGAAACGGGAACAAAACTCCTTACCAACTTCAAACAGATGACGACCACTCAACTATCTGATCATATACATGAGTGGCGACGTCGTCGTAGAATGGTAAAAACGTATGTTCCCGATCATCTCTTAGCTGAATGGTTTATCAAGTCATTACTACCTTCCATCACGAAAGATGTGGCAAAAGGGGGAGTCGTCACAGAAGAGCAAGTTATCGCTCGTGCGCAATATTTGGACTTGATTTACACTCAGTCCGGCACACTCTACGATAAAATACCTGACGCCCCTAGACCGGAATTCTCAGTTCCTCCTCCTCCTAAATCAAACAATGACTCTCATGTCGGCGATGGCGTGATTGGCGCAACAGACACGAAATCGACAAAGGCTACATCTAAAAAGGCCCGTAAAATTTCTAGTCAAAATGCAAATGAGAAACTTCTTGCCTTGGAAGTAAATGCCGTGTCGACCGACAAGGGCAAACAACTGAAGCAACCAGGGGGCAAGAAGAAAAAGAAAGGGAGAAAAATGAAGCAGGATAAGTCATCTCCTGGAAAACCTTCTGCAAACCCTTATGGGCAAAGGAAACCCCGTGCGGGGTGTCATATATGCGATGAGGATCATTGGACGAGAGATTGTCCACATATAGCTGAAGTTAAGAAACTCTTTAAGAGTTCAAAAACCTCAGCGGTATTGACTAATCCGTTTCAAAACCCGGGAACCAAACTGGTAGCTAATCAAAACACTTCCCGATCCCAAGTGCTTATGTTGTCTATCTTAAAGCAGAAAAATGATGCTTTGACAAGGAATAAAGATTACGGGAATCCACAGCCATCGAATAACAAGGCTAATGAACAACCTAGTAGTTCGACAACAACTTTGACCGAAGTTGTGCCACCCATCATTCTTGAACCAATGATAAAGTCACCAAAAGGAGTAGTACAAAAATCGACATTTAATCCTCGTGCAAAAATAGCACAAAATTATAATATAATAGAGGACCTGGCCCAATCGCCGTCCACTATGTCGACACTTGAGGTACCGCAAAATTGCCTCTCCCAAGAGCAAGCTTCATTATCAGCAATAGGTGGGATTGACCCAATGGATTCCAATCTTGTGGCCTTTGATCATAAAGGATATGACCCTCAGTTACCAGCTCAACTAGCTTTCCTTATTCAAGTGAAAGCCCTCAACAAAACTGTTCATCGAACAATTATTGATGAGGGGGTATCCACATGTATTATGTCGATGAGTTGCTGGAAAAATTTAGGGTCACCACCCTTGTCGCGATCGTCAACAATGTTAAAAGCATTTGATGGACGATCATACACTCCATACGGGATTTTAAGTAACTTGCAGGTTGAACTGGGGGGTAAAACAGTAGAAATTGATGTTGAAGTAATCGATGGAAACCTCGATTACAACATCCTACTGGGAAGACCCTGGATATATGCCATGGCTGCAGTTGTGTCAACCTACTTCAGGAAGATTGCATTTCCCTTCCAAGGAGGAATTACAATCGTCGACCAACAAACATTTCTCCCCAATAGTTCACAAGTTACGGGAAGCATTCCAATGATCCATGGAAGCAATCATTCGCTCCAAAATATCGGAGTAGGTCTCCTAAAATACCCTGCCTTAATGGGTACTTTTTCCCTACCGCCTCCGAGTAATCTGGCGGAAGTGGCCACAGTGGAATATGAAATCTTCTATATCTAATGGATTTGGATTCCGAGGATGGTTCTTATCTGTGTCAACCTCATTAAAAAATGAAACAAATCCCCTTTCCAAATCTCAAAGGTAAACCTTCATTCCAACCACCGAGATGAATGCAATGAAGCTTGGGGGGCATGCACCTCGATTTGCGTTAGTATGCTGGGGGCATGCAAACTTATCACGAGCAGTGTTACTATAGGGTTCAAGCTCGTTAAAAAATAAACCCGCCATGAGCAGTGTTACCGCAGGGTTCAAACTCGTTAAAAAATAAACCCACCTCGAGCAGTTTTAGCACATAGTTCAAGCTCGTTAAAAAATAAACATAAGACATGAGCAAATGTTTCCACCTGCGTTTAAGATCGTTAAAAAATGAACTATTCCCCGGTAAATAACCACCGTGAATGTAGTACTTCAGCCATTAAAGCCTTGGTCGTGTTTGCACCGTCACCTCCACTTTTTCATTGGCCGATCATTCACCTCCACTTGATTTTTTACCCATTTTGAGGAACAGCTGCGAAGAGTGATTTCACTAGCCATCCTTGTGACACTGCCGTGATTGGAAAATTCCAAACCTTACCTGGAATCAGCTGCTACCCATTTTATCACTCGTTCCTCAAAAGACGAGTCTTCTTTAATCTCTTTTCAACTGACTCGTAAAATATGAAAAGATTGCCGAGTCCTTGGCCTTCCAGCTCGTTAAAGGGACAGGAAGTGTTATCCCTCATCTAGATTTTAATCTTTTTGGACCTGAGGGACTATTGCACAAAAAGATCGAGCGCTTGTTTTGTTCGGCTCGTTAAAACTATCGAAAATTCATCCCTTCTGTATTGTTTTATACTTTTTCGGACTTAAGGGATTAGATGACGAAAAAGGAATTTTGGAGTTACCTTTACGTACCTTTTCAGACTCTCTAAAAATTGAAAAGGATCGAGTTATCTTTGTCGTTAAACTTGTTAAAAAGATTAATAGCGACAAACTTGTCTTTAGACGAGAACGAGTTTCACTATCGCTAGGCTCATTAAAAAATAGTGATGGGTTTGCTCGAAGGGAAAATTATAGAACAAGCATATGTTATCCTCCTCAAGCTTGACAAAAATATAGAGGTACTGGTCCGCAATGACTGGGGAAAAATTGGGAAGAAAACTCAAAGAATCTTTATTGGTAGCAAGTCGCTCTTGAACATGACACTTCCGCTCCGTGCCCGAGTCGGGTTGGGTTGTTTCATTCACCAGTCACATCACCATGGTCACGCCATACCATCCACATTTGGGGTTAATGCTACCAATCCATCACATCAGTGTCGCCGGTATGTTCAAGAGAAGTCATCCAGAAAGGCCACCTGTGTCCCGCCCACTACCATACATTATACTCCATTCTTTCATGACCGCCACCCTGAACCATATATCATCAGATCGTTTTCACCTCCATCAAAATCATTTGCTCCGTTCCGTGTCATTGATGTGGGATTCATTAAGGCCCTCCTGTGATGGATCACTTCTTGTCGATATCAGCTCATTATCCAAGAAGTTGGTCTAGTTACACCCCATTCAGTACTTTGAAGCTTGCATGCCTCAATGGCAAGTTTCTCACTTCCGGCGACAGGTTTACATCAATGACCTTCAACCGAAAGATTTTGCGTGGTGTTCGACGCCAAGTCCTTTATTCACACCACGTGAATTGTACTGCAGTACCTTGAGGATCATTATCGTTATCGGTGATTCCTCTCGCGCTTGTTAACGGTTTACATCATTGACTGGTAATCAAGCAATGTCTTTCCATGTTCAACTTCAAAACATTTCTCACATGGATCGACTTGTACTTCGAGTGAAGATCAGACGAGATTGAAGACCCCGGATCTATTTTCATCCATCCGGGCTGCGATATATATTCAGGGAAATAAAGACATTCAAATGTACAGCATTGCAGCACAGATAATCATCCTACCAAAAGGATGATGGCTCTATCAGAATCATCAGTCTACCATCAGACGATTGTCTGTCCTATGTACATGAAAATGAATTTATAAAGTTGAGCATGGGAATGCCCGCCTCAGCTAGATCATGAAAACAGTATGAAGATAATGTATTGTATTGTATCTTATTACAGGTCTCCTCCTAGCATTGAAAGAACTTCGGATCCTCATAATAAAACATTTCACCCGATAAACGGCCTCATACTTTAGGGGGCAACTGTTATAGACATTTTTGTGCCTTGCAGCTCCAAGCATGAAATGTCCATAAACCAAGGGCTCCTAAGTCCCTAAAAGTGTTTTTCTAACCCCTAAAGGAACAAGGTCAACAAATTACAGCTTCTCCCAGAAGTTCTCCACCAGAAACTACTCAGAATAAGTCAAAACAGGATCATTTCAGCTGCTCCACTAGCTAAGTGCGTTGCATAGCACCTAAATCCACTGGCTAGGTGCATTGCAATGCACCTAAATGCACTACTAGGGTGCGTTGAGCGGGAAATGACAAATGGCAGTGCCATTCCGCGAGGTGGAGAGACAATGGAAGCTTCCAGAATCTTCTCCTATGACACTTGCCTCACTGAATTCGACCAAGGATGAGTAAGAGGCTTTCAGTCTCCAAGTGGAAGCAAGAACTAATAGAGAGAAGCCACTAATCAAATCACAAGCTGACTCATCCTCCTTGCATACATCTATATATGGATCCCTCATTCCAGAGATCTGGAGGTTGGAATCTTGCACATTGTAAGGAATTGTTGTTGGTTTTGAGACAGAGATCAGAGTATTGGGTGATTTATGCTTTGTTGGAGGTGAAGAGGGGCTTCTTTGCTGGGAGGTTGATGCTGGGTCAGGAATCATCGGTTGTAACTCCTCCTGGATCTTCTTGTTATATCAATAAAAACTATTTGAGTTTTTCCTCCATTCTTGTGTATCATTGATGCTTGTTACATTTGTATGGTTAACTTAAATCTGATCCTAAGTTATTTATGAATATAAATCCATGTCTTTGTATAGTTTTCTTCTTATGTGATCTCACAGGTACTTGGTGAAGCTGGGCAAGTAAGGGAGCAGGTAGCTGGAAGCTGTCAAAGAGGAGAGAGATTGGATCAAAGGACTAGCGCAAGACACAGGTTGGTTCTTCCCATTCCTCTTTATTTATAGTTCATAAAGGAAATACAAAAGTAGTTTTCTCTGTTTGTTTCTAAGGCAGCTGTCACACCTTAGTGGGATAGAGCAGTTCTAAATAGACACTTTTCCCGGTAACAGCGAGGTAAATACGTTAAATATTTGAACACTTGGATTAAAATGCTATTGTGTGAAAAGCGGGTTATGCGAATAAATTGATGTTTGGAGCTACGCAAAGTGGGAGAATCTACAGAAACGAAGGTAGCACAGAACTAGAGACTAGCCCCTTGATCTCACCTCCGCGAGGAAGCGAAGAAGAGCTCGTGAAGGTTTCTCCAAGAAGTGTGATTAATCTGATAAGGCAGAGAATTATGTGCATACCACCCCCACCCACACCACCACCAATTTCACTATCTTCACCCTCGACATCGCCCATCCCACCTTCGCCACCACCACGAAGCAATATGGACAGCGCGATAAAACCACCAATGTTCAAGGGAGTAGGGAATGAAGATCCAAACCAATTTTGGTTCGTGGTAAAAGTTGTATGGGAAGCACAGGGTGTCACAGACAACAATATAAAGAAGGCAATGTTGGTCAACGCCCCACAGGATCACGCGTTGACCTTGTACATTAAGCATTCCAATGACAATCTAAATGCGGGGATAGCGAATATCCAAGCTGCTCTAAACAAGGAATTTAGCAGGCCAAAATCAGAGGCATAGTCAATCATTGGATTCAAGGAAATCACAATGCTACCAGGTGAAACCCCGTGGGAGTTGGATCAAATACTGAAGTGCACAATTCATGAAGCGAACGTGACCTTAATAGATGGGCAACACTGCAAATGGTTTGCAGCCTCGTTAAAACCGCATCTACGGAACGCACTGTCGCAAAAAAGGCTAACCACTCAGGCTGAGGCTTTGGAGGTCGCGATGAGATTGCATGAGACTCTGATATAAGATCATAACTTTGAAGTCTAGTAGATTCATGTACAGTTGAAGAACTTGTGCCTTGAAATGTAGAGTTTGAAACAAGACAGGACAGCTCGTCCATAAGTGCACGACGAGGTATGGTGCGTAAAGTGCAAGGGCCAGGGGCACGACAAGGACCACTACTCGGTGTTCACGAATTACCTCACGGGAGGAGGACCAATGCCATTGAGACCGACAGCACAAGTAGGACCAAGCGCGGTGCCTACATTATGGTGTGCGATTTGTCAGATAGGAGGAAAACATGCTACAGATAAGTTCGATCTACTGCAGAAGTATATGTAGAATTCCCATCAGTTTTTCTGTAATTTCTGCAGGTCAGTAGGCCATGATGAGTGCACCTATAGAAGTTATGAACTAATGATGGATCGGACACCTACCTACATAGTTTAGGTCGAAACATGGCCCCTCGATCAAAACGTAGGAATGGCACGCACTGGATTTCAGGGGCACAGATGAGGCTGAGGTGGAATGGGACCAGGAAGAGGTCACGGACAGATGATATGTTACAACTACGGAGGGTCGGGGCATTATGCCCGCGATTTTACAAATCCAATGAGACCATCATGTTTATATTGTATGCAGTTTGATCATGAGACGGGGCACAGTCCCACACTGATAGTGAGGTTGCGCGATAAAGGAGCACTCCAACCTCCCCCAACTCAAAACCTACAAATGATGAGGTCTGAGCCGCGCAAGGAAGACCCTAATGTAAATATCATGCTCCAAAGTGGTATTACAATAGGGGATGGAATTAAAGACAGACCAGAGCTGGAAATGGACCCATCGATGCTCACTACGTTTTTAGAGACCTGCATGAAGTTGCTGCGCGACAGCAAGGCTGTGAAGGGACTGCAAGAACTCATAACTATATGTTTTGGGACCGCGCCAAGAGAACCGCGTGTAGTCCGGAAGCTTGAGAAGTACACGATACAAACGGGAAGGGACATGAGATTGACCGCGCAGATCGGGGAATATGAGATGGATTAAGTGATTCTGGATCTAGGATCGAACGCGAACATCCTGCCAAAACAGACATGGGAGCACAAGGGCAGGCCTACATTGCAATGGTCTCCTATCCAACTACGAATGGCAAACCAACAAAAGATCCTACCTATGGGGAGACTATAGGGAATCACAGTAGATGTCGAAGGAGCAAGTGTGCTAGCAGATTTCGAAGTGATAGAGATTGTTGATGCCAACAATCCCTACCCTACGCTACTAGGAATAGATTGGGCCACTGACATGAATGGAGTGATAAATCTAAAGAAGCGCAAGATTATTTTTGAGAAAATTTCACTACACGTAGTGGTACCTTTAGACCCTGCGGAAGGATCATGCTACACAGAGCCTGTGCGTGACTACGACAGCGATGACGATCTAGACTGCATCTACAAGATAACTGCGCATGAGCAAGATTGGGTAAATCCAACTGCAGATGGTCGAATCTCATGGGAGCGTGAAATCTCTTGTACATTAGATTCTGACGAAGAGATAGAGCGATGGTAGAACTGGTTACACGAGGTAACCATGCTCAACTGTAACATGATGACGAGATTGTTGTGCTCTGTAACAATAGAGATAAGGGATCTGCCTACATACAACGGGTTAGGTGAAGTGGATGAGTTCCTGAACAAATTTGAAAGAGAAGTGCCAGAACAGTAGCGCTTAGACGCTCTGAAATGGGTACTGTGCGCTACGCCCACAAGGTGGTGGGGTACGCACCAGAAGAGTTTTGAGGACTGGCGTGACTATCGAAGGATGATGCACATGCGGTTTGGGAAGCCTCAGATGCTGTTAAAAGACAAATATGACGGATGGGATGATCCACATGTACACCTCGAAAAATGAGAAAAGGTCTATGGGGAAGAGCCACAACCCAAGTGGGTGCACCTATTTTTTCATACCCTTGATGGTATACCCATGAATTAGTATATAGAAATGGAGCTTCGCCATGGCATGAACGAATGGGATATCCTGCGCGAAGGATTCGTGTTAACCTTCACGTTTGAGGATCATTGCTGGGATACTGTTGATGATTCGCTACAAGCAGTAAAAGTAGCTATCTTTAAAATACCACAGGAGCCAATGGAAGTGCTTCATCTAGAATGGGCGACCCAACTGAGCTGTGCGCTAGAGTGTTACAACGTAAACATTGAAGAAGACGATGAAGATCCGCAAAAAGTTAGCATTCCAAAAACTGAACGTTGTCACGAGGTTCAAGGACCATTGATTGAAGACCCTGACATTACCATGCTGGTAAAAACGAAGCAGGTGAACATTGGTACGGAGGCCGAACTAAAGTATGCAACGCTCAGCGACTACTGGGATGATGCCACAGTGGATAAGGTCGCTCAGTTACTCCATGAGTACCAAGACTTATTTCTGACCAAGATTACAAACTTAAAGGGGATCATGGTCGATTTAGGGATGATGAAAATCACCCTAAAACCCAACGTGAAGTCGATTAAGCAGAGGCCTTACTGCTTGAATCTGAAGTACAGGGAAAAGGTTCATGTAGAATTAGACAAAATGCTCGTAGCTAGAACTATTGATCCGGTGGAAGAATCCGATTAGGTAAGCCCTATGGTAGTGCAAGAGAAGAAGCAGAAGGGCGAGATAAGAATATGTGTGGACCTCAGGAAATTGAATGATGCCTGTGTGCATGACCAATTCCCGACCCCGTTCACCGATGAAGTATTAGAAAATGTTGGCGGGAAAGAAGCATATTCTTTCACAGACAGGTTCTCAAAGTACCACCAGATTAAAATCGTGTTGGACGATAGGAGCAAGACCACCTTTGTGACTGAGTGGGCCTTCTTTCAATACACCGTTATGTCGTTTGGGTTAAAGAATTTTCCAGCCATCTTTTTGCGCATAGTTGTTGCCGCATTCAAAGACTATATCCACAAATTCCTGGAGGTCTATCTGGATGATTAGACTGTATTTGGATTAGTTAAGCATCACGTAGCAAGCTTACGCTTAATGTTGGATACTTGTCGATGACACCAAATCGTGCTGAACCTTAAAAAGTGTATGTTCCTCGTTCCCTTTGGGAACCTCTTGGGACATGTGGTCTGCAAATAGGGATTAATGGTAGACCCCGCGAAGATTGCAGTAATTCTAAATTTGGAAGCACCACATAGCATTAAATAGTTGCACGCTACCTTGGGACATACGGGGTACTACAAAAAGTTCATCAAAAGCTATGCCCAGATCACCATGCCAATGGAGAAACTGTTGAAGAAGGATGTCACGTTCTGCTGGAATGATGACCGCATGAAGAGCCTAGATGTACTAAAAGAGAAATTGGCCTCCGCCCCAATATTGGTCATCCCAAAATGGGATGTGGAGTTTCATGTCCATGTTGACGCATCATGTATAGCACTATGAGCAGTGCTAACACAAGAGGGTGGAGAGGTCTTGGACCACCCTATCGCATTTGCAAGTTGTAGGTTGTCCAAAGAAGAAAAGAACTATTCCAAAATTGAACACGAGGGGTTGGCTATGGTGTACGTGCTCCAAAAATACCCGCACTATTTTCTAGGAGGACATTTCAAGATGTATACAGACCATTCGGCACTAAAATACTTGGTCAATAAGCCTGTGTTGGGGGGGGTGCATATGCAGGTGGCTCTTATTGTTCCAAGAATGTGACTTTGAGGTCATAGTGAAGCCTAGATGCCTGAACGCGGGACCGGATCACTTGTCACGTATTGAGACGGGCGAGGAACCTACTAGTTTAGAGGAAGGATTACCTGACGCACATCTCTTTTTTGTGTGCATCGCAGATGGACACTTTGAATATATAATCCATTTTTTGACAACCAAGACTACGCTGAAGGAATACTCCGTCCAACGAAAGAAAGAACTGGTGGTGCGCGCGGCTGATTTTTCTGTCATCACGGGGCACCTATACAAAATGGGAAATGATGAGATCCTGCGAAGGTACGTACCTAAATTTGAATGAAGTCAGATCCTTGCGAAAGCACATGGGGGCACTGCAGGAGGACACGATGCAGGACGAGCAACCGTGCAAAAGATTCTCCGCGCAAGGTTGTGGTGGCCAACCCTTCACCAAGATTCAAAAGCACACTACAAGGCCTGTGATATATGTCAAAGGACAGGTAAACCATCGCAAAGGGATGAGATGCCTTTGAATTCGCAAATGATGCTGCAACCCTTCAAAAATTGGGAATCGACTTTGTAGGACCTATCAAACCTCAGGGAAAAACGGGCGCACAGTACGTCATCACTGCGACAGAGTACCTGACTCGTTGGGCAGAAGCGCAGCTGGTCAAAGACTATACGACTACCACAGCTGCGAAGTTTTTGTTTGAACATGTGTTGACCCGATTTGGCTGTCCGAAAATCTTATTGAGTGATCACGGTACACATTTCCTGAATGAAACCATCAGCACGCTAACATAAGAGTTCCAGGTGTATCATCAGAAAAGCACACCGTATCACCAACAAGCCAATGGGACAGTAGAAGAATTCAACAAAATACTGGAGACTGCGCTAAACAAAGTATGAAACGCGCAGCAGAGCGATTGGGACCTGTGCGTACCTGCAGTACTATGGGCTTACAGAACCACGTACAAGAAACTGATGGGACAGACACCTTTCTGGTTGGTTTATGGTGTGGAAGTTGTCATGCCAATGGAGTATATTGTACCCAATCTGCCCATAGCTACACTCACAGGGATGACAGACCGTGAAGCCCTGGAAGAGAGGCTCACGCAGTTGGAAGAACTGGAGGAAGAATGGTTCCTAGTTGGTTTCCATCAGCAGGTGCAAATGCAGCGCGAGAAGGTCTGGCACGATCGCCATATTAAGTTGCGCACCTTTAAGGTAGATGATTTAGTGTTGTTGTATGACAATAAGTTTGATAGATTCCCGGGGAAGTTCAGAATGCATTCACTGGGACCATACATTGTTAAGGAGGTCACAGACGAAGGCGCGGTACAGCTAGTCAAACTAAATGGAGAGCCTTTCCCAAGCAAAGTGAATGGCAGCCATTTAAAGCCCTACATCGGTGGCCCAGCTATCTGACTAACCGACAGAAGCATAGTCTTTGTGCTCCAAGGATCCAAACACAGGCACATACTATAAACAAATGTAGGGGATATTGACACAGATGCAGAGAAGCGGTTTTGATACAAAGGTCTCGGAACAACGTATGCAGCAAATCCAGCAGGTAGCAGCTCAGTGCGCTGCTAACCTTGCAGCAGTTCAAGAATAGTTGGAAGGACTTCATGCAAAGATCTCCGCGTCGACAGAGTGACTTGAGGGTGAGTCACGATGTTTGTGTTGGGGGCCTGCTGGGCATGGAATCCCCCCAAGGCATGTTTTGGGGCTTAAAGCCCAAGTTTTGACCAAATCTTGTTGTAAAAGCTCCGCGAATTGCGGGCACGGGGCGCGAAAGTATGATAGAGTCATAGGGTTGTCCACCCTAGTTTTGTAATGTAATGTTAGCTGGATAAAACTACCCATGGTCTGCGGACCATGGGATTGTATAAATAGAGAGAGGCTCTAAGTGTAAAAGATAACTAACTAATAACGGAGACGAAAGGATGAGAAGTCTAAGTGATTGATTCAAACTGTAAAGTGTGTCTGTGGGTCGTAGAGTAGGAGAAGGCTCTACAGCTGTGTGCGTAGAGGCCTAGTAATCCGCAGCTAAGGGCGCAGACCCCTACAGTTGAGTGCACAAGGTGGGTCAAGTCTGTAATCGTTGGAAGAATCAATAAAGAGAAGTTTTGCTATAATTCTGTGTATCTTCTTTGGTTTAGTGCATGACTGAATATGCTTTACGAGTATATTATTTATTTACTGCGCGAACCGGTATGAATGTTTTATATTGTTAAGTATAACTTAAGACATTCAAGTAGGCGAAGATAATTAACTAAGATTGGAATATAAGCAAGATCTTGGGTAATAGCACAGAGCGTGGCTCACAACCCCTAGGTAGGGCTGCGCGAAGGCGGTATATTAGGCCGCGAGGAACGGGAAAGTGCGAGAAGAAACCTGTGTGCAGGGACAAACAAAGGACCAGTCGAACTCATCAGACATCTCTAGGGTGCGGAAACCTGGTTCTAGCATCCTCTCATACTACTTCGGGTGAGACCTCAGTCCGCACTCCGTGGACTGTTGCCGAAAGGGCCAGTAGTACTAGGATTTGTTTGGCTAATTAACTCTGAACCTGGGTCAGGCCCCAACAAGCCAACAATAGTGCCAATATAGATCTGATTGACGGGTACCTTGCAACAGGAGCAAAGGTCTCATCATAGTCAATCCCTCTACCTATGAAAAGCCACGAGCCACAAATCTAGCCTTATGATTCTCCACACTACCATCTGCACCTTGCTTTACCTTGTAAAGCCAATGGGAGCTCACCATTCACTTATCCTTCGGTCTCGGTACCACATCCCAAACACTATTATGCACTATGGAGTCATACTCCTCCAGCATGGCATCAACCCAAACCAGCTACTACATTTCTTCCTTAAAGGAAGATGGCTATGTCACAAAAAATTCACCCATATGAGCCATGTATCTAGTGTACCTCTCAGGTGAACTCCTCTACTTGCACTGAGAAGGGGGTGCTCCCACATTCTCCCGTGCATCATCCAACAATCTGTCAACCTCTCTGGTGCACTTTCTTCCCTCTCTGGAAGACTCTGCTTGAGTGGATGTCTCCATTCCCAAATCCTATGCATGTTCCTGCTCCACATCATTTTGAGACTCCTCAACCTTAGGAGATAAAAGCTCCTCATCTGCATGTATCTCAAGCTCCCTCTCAAGGAAAATTGCATGGATTTCTACTCATCAAATATGACATCCCTACAAACCATTGTCATCCTTTTGGTCGGCAAGTACACCCGATAGTTGTGAGGTGTATCATTGTACCCCACAAATATCCCCAACTTTGTCTTCAGCTCAAGCTTCTTCCGTGCATCTTTGGTCACATGGTAATATACCAATGACCCAAAAATCCTGAAGTGACCAACATCGGGCCTCTTACGAGAATAAGTCTCCTCTGGTGTCTTCATCTCAAGTATCCAATGTGGGCTATAGTTCTGAACATAAACCATTGTGTTGCATGCCTCAGCCAAAAAGTGAAGTCATAGGCCCAGATCATGCAACATCGCCCTCACTTCCCCTACTATGCTTCTATTCTTCCTCTCGACCACCCCATTCTGCTAAGGGTTATGGGGTGCCTTCAACCCCCGTTTAATCCCTTCTACTGCACAGAAGTTCTTAAACTCATTTGAGACATACTCACCACCATTATCACTTCGTAGAGCTTTAACCTTCTTACCCAACTCTTTCTCCACCAATTCTTTAAACTCACAAAACTTTGTGAAAGTTTGATCTTTTTTCTGCATGAAAAATATCCAGCATTTACAAGAATAATCATAAACAAATATAACGTAATACATATGTTTGGTCATGGATGCTGACGAGAATGATCTACACACATCGGAATTGTTGTAGATCTAACCCAGAAATATATGAAAATATGAGAATAACCCAATAATAACAAGATAGAAATAGATAGAAATGCTTCTTTATTGATCAAACCCTTAAGGTAGGGCAACACCATACATTCACTCCTTAAGGAAGGAGAACACTCCACAAGCCATATGCCTGTTCATACAATAATCCTTCACTATCTCCCAAGTGGAGTCTCTAGCCTCTATATAGGCCTCATACATACAATACCATGGGTCATTACCATGGTTCCCTCATACCATCAACTAATACCATGGGCCCATTAACTACTTGTGGTCCCTTACATGACATGGGTAACCACCTTATTTATTACTATGGCCCATCTCATTATTACATTATTACCTAGGGTACCTCCCTTGGTACCCCATATTATACCCCCTAGGTATATAACATGAATGGACTCACTCTAGAATAGCCTCTGTTCGACTATCTCTATCGTGAAAGGAAGACTTGGTGTATTTTCCTAAAGTACACCCCTTACATGTATCATCTTGCTCAAGCGTACATTTGGGAAGACCAATAGAGATCTGCTACAATATATTCAAAGCCCCATGATGCAAGTGGCCCAATCATCTATGCCACAACTCGCCAACGTCTCGACTTTGCACCCTTTCTACTTTTGTGCTCAAAATAGCACACTCCTCTACCTCCAGCTTAAAGAGATTCTTAACCCAAATCCCTATCTTCTTTACTTGACCCGTGGATATGTGTCGAAGGAACATCTTTCCTTTCGAGAAGATCACATCATATCCTCTATCCTCAAGCAAAGAAATGGATGCCAAGTTCTTCTTCAGCCCGAGCACATACAAAACATTCTTCAGGGTGAGTGGAGCCCCATGCACCCTCTTAAAAGTAATCGTGCCTAATCCAGTAACTCTATACTTCCCATCATCACCCATCTTGATATGCATCTAGATATCTTTCTCCTCCAAGTCATTAAGTAACTCTTTGTCACCATTCATGTGGAATGAAGCTCCATTGTCTA
This sequence comes from Pinus tabuliformis, assembly GCA_031772625.1. NCBI lineage: Eukaryota > Viridiplantae > Streptophyta > Pinopsida > Pinales > Pinaceae > Pinus > Pinus tabuliformis. The sequence continues at coordinate 461,386,034 of CM062811.1, forward strand.
ATTACCATAAACTTCCCATCATTGATGACACCATGCATGCAACGAGGGAAAAGTCCAATTTGAATTGAGAGGCCAAAGCCTCACCCGTCGCTCCTCCTGAAGACTTCTTCGTGGACTTCTTGAGTGGAAAATTTGTAGCAAAATGGCCCAGCTCATGACAATGAAAGCACTTAACTTTCGTCATGTCTTTCTTCTTACCTAGATGATAAGAATCTGATTTGGAATGGGAAGATTTCCCTTTCCCCTTCTTCACCTTAATCGTTAAGGCAAAATTCTCTTCATCATCAGTCTTTGATGAAGAGCCATCACTGGTGTTCCTCCTGTTCTCCTCTTGCATCAAATTTGACCACAGTCATTCCCAATCCTGCAGCTTCTCCTGACCATTGATAGAGTCCTGATAGTTGTGCCAACTCTTTGGGAGTCCTATAAGAGAAAGAGTCACCATATCATCCTTGGAAATTATGATTCCAAAACTTCCAAGCTCATCACAACACTGAGTGAACTTGGTCAAGTATTTTGGAATCGTCTCACCTTTCTCCATTTTGATTTTTCGAAGTTTGTCCTTCAGTACCAATTTCCTTTGGTCACTATTGTTTTGATACAAGTCTATCAATTTTTTCCACATATTATACATATTTTCCTTGCCATGGAGTCTTGAGACAATGTGGTCTCGAAATCCCTCAAGGATTATCTGCCTTGCCTTCGCCGCACACTTCTTCCATTCGGCCAAATTCTATGCATCTGATGCTGCTGGCTTAGGAATTTCTTGATCAACGAATTCCTTTGAGCCATTATCCTCCAACACATCCTCCATTCCGTCCTTCCAAGCTATAAAATCTTAGCTACCTTACAAGGCATACTTGAGCCGCAAACTGTAGAACGCCATCTGCCGATCCTGAAGTATGTATTGCAAATTCAAATTTCACCTGTAACCCAAAACTCAAAGCTTCGAAATCTCCTCTAGTATATTGTTCTCAGCTCTGATACCATGTGGAAAATCTTGTAGATTCACAAGCTCATGCAATTTATTAAAGCACAGGACAAGAATATACATCTACTTTCAACCAGCGAAAGCCAATAGATCGATTTATACAATATGAACAAGAAGAAGATAAGTCAATGGCACATAACACAATATGTATCTAGGAAAAGACATTGCTTAAAACCCCACTATCTGTATTGAATATATCATAAATATGAGTGAAGATACAAAGTTTTTTCTCACTAGAACAATTCCGCACAAGTATGCTCAACTCTCTTAGCTCACAAGCTAGCTTTTGGCCAACACTTAGCCAATTCTACAGCTCTCCAAGTCCATAATCTCTTGTGTAATTCCTAGGATGAATAACCTGTATTAAAAAGGAATTCATGCTTCGAAAACTGCGCAATCCAAACATAAGATCAATCTCTGATGCATGCATGATATTTACACTATAGTAACTAATACAACTGATAGTACATTGTCCATGCACTCTAGTCTCGACTGGGTCTTTCTCATAATCGACATGCATGAGTTTCTGATGAGGGAATCTTCAGTTAACTAAAGTGACACTTGTGGATGCACTAGTGCACTAACTGACTATTAACTCTCTATTAGTTACTCAAACAATTTGGAACTAAGTTAACTGAACATAACTCAGTAAAATGAGTGATATAATTTCCAACTCAATTTAAACTCATACTGGACCCATAAAATTTAGGGAGAACATATACATGACTACAGAAAGACTTCCAACTAGAAATTCCTATGCTAATTAAGTTAATTAAACTTAATTAACTATTTACAAGTTTCTATGAGAATAGAATTCAATTTTAATTCTCAGTTTAATTCAAGGACAAATTAAATTGGAATTTCTTGTTGCCATTTCTCAACATCTGGAACCCACATTTCACACAATGTATAAAAAAATATGAATACTTTGTTATAATCCTATGACACATTGTTGGGCAGCCACATGTGCAGAGTGCAGAGGTGCAGAATACTGAAGAAGCATAATGAAAGATTTTTTCTTCACTCTACATAGCTTTAAACAATTATAACATATAACATAAAATGCATTAGTCCAAATACTACTCCATAAATATGGATGAAACTATTGTTTATTGTACAATTTGAAAGGAAAATTGTCATCATACATGCAAATGAAAGGACTACAATATCATGTGTTACAAGAAGCATGGGAATGGAAAAAGTCATTTCTTGATCTGCAAAAAGTTTGCTATTAGCAATACAACGAAAAAACCAGCTATTCTTGATTTGTTGTCCAATCTCAAGATCTATGGCACATTTACAATAAACCACCAAAAGGAAAATTGTCATCATACATGCAAACGACGGAATTACAATATAATTTGTTCTAAGATACATGGAAATGAAGAAAGTATTACCTAATCTGCAAAAAGTAACCATAAAAAGGGGAAAAGGAAGAAAAGTAACCATAAAAACTGATAGAAAGCTTTCATTGCATCAATGTTAAGCACAATGTGCATAAGCTTTCATTGTACGGAAGAAGCTCAATAAACCCTTCATTGTGTCGACAACACTGAAATTTTTACTATGCATAGTACAAAGTTTTCATTGTGCGAAATGTGGAGATGTGGAAGAAATTGATATCAATCTACATGCTTTGCATAATGTATCAATCCACAAAAAAAATATTTCACAGAGAAAGATTTCATCGCAGGCACGAAATTGTTTGAGCTTAGTGTTATGTTCCTATACCAATAGGAGTCATAATTTTTTAATGGCTGAGGTCAAATCTATAATATGTACATACCTTTTCCTTCTGCAAATGTTTTCCATATGCAAAAAATCAAAAAAAATCAAAAATGTAAAGAGGGTATGTCCTGAAAGAAAAATCAAAGGACAAAAAGAATAATAAAAAAGGTCAAAAAGATAAAAAGAAAAATGAACCCCAAGAAAGAAAAAAAACCATGAAAGTGTGCAAGTCAAAATGCCACTACTATTTACTTTTGATGCAAAATAAGAGATTGTGTGCAACTTGTCACCTTTGCCACAATCCATGGATAGTCAAAATGTTTAAACTTGGCTATTTCATGTTTTCCATTTTATGCTTAGAGATAGAAAGTAAAAGCTGACCAAACTATTTAATCGTGGCAGATAAGTAGATAGGTAGAGTAAATAAAAGGAGCTCAACTGTTTAATATGAGCCCTTGGATGCAATAAGGTTAGACTTAGATAGATTACTTTTGTAAAAGAAAAGAAAAGTTTTGATAAAGGGTTTGCCAGCTTAAGTGCCCCCTAATAAAGAGAAGTAAAAATGGTAGGATGAGTAGATGGGTAAGTAGATGAATGGTTGCAGAATTGGGATGATTGATTAGACAAGATCATATTATTCACCTTTATCATCAAAATTCTAGGTATGGATGAAAATTGAGCCTTTATCAAAGTACACAAAGTCAATTAATTAACCTCCCTCATTCATTACATTTTTCACTTAACTAATTTCCAATAAAAGTCTTAAGGTGCGTAAAATCTTAACTTAAAGGGGCTCAGAGCATTTCTCTGACTTCTGGAGGGACCGGACCCTCGGCCCAATAAATTATAGGTCCTATGTACTAAAAGTCTCCTCATAAGCATTCACCCCCTTCAAATTCACTCATATTCCCCAACAAATCCCTTTTCCAAAGAAAAACATCATTTTCCTAAGGAAAAATCATTTTCCCCTAATAAACCCCTTTCTCTAAGGATGAAACCATGTTATCCTAGAAAAAGTGATCATTCCCCCATGAAAAGACTTTTTTTCTCATAAAAACCAAAAAACTACTTTAACAAAAGTATAATGTTTGTGACGAAACAAAAGAACGAAAATGCATTACACTTAGCGTTTTATTCATTCTCCACCAATATCATATTAACTTCTAACACTTATAGGTATATTAAATCCCAAAAAAGCAATAAACTCTTCCTCTATAGTTATATAATAAAAAGCCTTATATTAATACCCCGCCCCTAAAGTTTGAAACATAAAATTTATTAATATCATGACATGATTAATGGGTTAATTAGTCGATCAGCGATTAATTAATAACCAAAACCCTCTGCCAATGGGATCACCTCCGACACCCTTAATCTCGCCACTCTTAAACCTCTGTCGGGCCCCTCCATTAAACCTCATGTCAAAGCTCCACCCCGATAACCGTATGATCAAGCCCCATTTGATCCGACGGTTAACAATCATATTGGACGGCCTCCGAAGGCTGACCTTTACCCACCCAATATGGGTGGTTTCAATTTGGACCCCGATGCTACGTGTCGCCCGATAAATGGCATCGGGCGACCTCCCCCCGAAAACCGCCCCAGCCCAAAAGCGGTGCGACCCAAACCTATATACCGCTTCCCGCTAAACCACAAAACGTCTCATCCCCTACTTAATGCCAAACGTACCTTTCCCCATGTACCCACCAAATTGGTTGACTTTACAAATAAAACTAAAAAATCTCATTTTTTTTAGTTTTATTGTGGAAAACGCTCAGACCTCCATGCAACTGCCAACCTACGTTCAACCGTCAACCTACCGAAGTTGTTGAATGTCCAATCCATTCTTCAGTCACGTACGCCTCCTGCAACCGTGCACAGTCACCCATCAACCCATTCAGAGTCAAAACCAAGTATTTATTTCAATTCACCGAGAAACCCTGTCTAATTCCCATACCTATTACTCAATTGCTTTAAAGTTATTAAGTAATTAAGTAAAACAGTTTCCCAGCAACCCCAAACCAACCTGAATTGAACCAATTTGCCCCCAATTAGACTAAAAACCTTTTGCCCCTGTTCTTGAATCCATAAGAACCAAGGATGGCTGCTCCAGTTGCACTGAATTTCCTACCAATTACTACTCCCCACCAGGACTTAGACCATCTCCCTTTGGCAGACAAAGACTTTCAAATCAAAGACACCTTTGTCCATGAATCCCCACTGAAGTTATACTGCAAGTACAGAGACCAGTACTTAAACCACACAGATAAAATAGGTCTTTGGGAATCAAGTTTTCCCAAGTACCAATTCCCTAGAGTTCATATCTTCCCTGAAATTGTCCAGTATTTCCATATGAACTACAGTCCCAGCCAAAAATCAATGATGACTCCTGACCATACTGTATTATTCACCATCACTGCTGAATCCATCAATGAAATACTGCAGTTGCAACCAGGGCAAAACCTGACCCCCATTTCTGTTGGAGACCTGCTTGACAAATTCCCTACAATCACCTCCATCAAACTTGCTCAATTATTCCAGACCTTCATTGTGGAAGAGAAATACATTCCAAAAGACCCTCCCCCATACATGTGGAATATATTCTTTGAACTTGGCCAAGACATTATATCAATGATATCTATTGTTTTAGGCCAAACTACCAGTGAGTTTGTTGATGAGATTATTATAGCCTTCATGTCCATTTACACCTCTATACAGCCCCCTGCCATCATGTTTGACTATGCCAAATTCATTGCAGATAAAATGCATGATCAATTCATGAGAATGGACAATGAAAGATTATTCAAGTACTCGTCAGTATTATATCATCTTTTCCTGTACTATCAAGCTGATAAATTCCCATTTACACTTCAAAATCTTGATACCAGAGGCAACCCTAGATAAGTAGTCTTCTGGACCCCATTAATCCATCAATATGACTTTCCATATACTTATGCAGATTTCATAGATCTTTTTGTGCACCCAGTGGCAACCATGTTATTAGGAAGTCCTCCCCCTAGGATCAGTGCAGATATCAGGAGGGTCCTACAGTTGTCCAAACAATACAGAGTGGGAGATTGGTACTTGTACCAAAATCACACTGAAATCAGAATATATGGCTGTGAGTTAGCACCCTACAAACTACCAAGATACCTCCCCATGAGACTGTTTTCTCTAGAGTACTACAAGCAAATAATTAATTCAGATGAGGTACATTTTGTAAAGGCCAAGAAGAAAGCTCAACTTAGAATAAAAGACCAACTTGGCCCCTTTATATGCAACAGTAGGGAAGCTGGAAGAGAAGCAGAAGAAATCCTTCAAAGGCTCAGGCTAAAACAAAGCTTCATATGGAGATATGACCCTTTTGATTTCATCTGCAATAGAAGACAAAAGAACAAATTATCTCCCTATATCCATCACCAGATTCCTGAGATAGAACAATATGAAAATCAACTAGAATGGGTGGAGAACACTTTAGTAGACAGAGATAGCACAAAAGTTGTTGTTGATAATGTGTTAATTCATCTAGAAAGGAGACTTGATGAAGATTCTTTTGTATAGGTGCCAAGAGAATCCCTATCCCAAAGGGAAACATAGGAACAAAGTGAGAAACAAGCAGAAGAAGGACCTCAAGCAAGAAAAATCAAAGCAACCAGGCATATCAGAAGAGCTAGCTTAGCCAGAACACATCATGAGTACTCCTCCTATTGTACAGTCTCCTCTAAATGAGGAGAAGAATCTCGAAAGAGATAGAGAGGAGGCCACTCCTTCTAGCAAACCTATTACACAGACTTATGTCAAAAGGAAAAGGTTAAATCCTTTCTCAGAACAAGAGTTCACAGAGGAAACAGTTGGAACCACAAGTACATAAAGGGCAGAGAGCAGGCAGGCCACTAATTCTGGAGGAACACAAGAACCTTCCACTACACAAGCACAAATTCTGGAAAGACAACAGAGCGTGGAAGTATCTTCATTCAGGGCTCCAACTGGCTAGGACCAGGACATTAGAGAGAAATACAAAGAGATAAAGGCCAGAAATGAAAGGTTGAAGGCCTAGAGCTATGCACAATACCTTAAAATGGCTCCCACTAATCAAACAAGGCTAATGTCAGCCTTTGATGTAAAAGAAGGTAAGATGCAAATGAATTTCATGAAGCCTACCATACAGCAGCCCAGGTCTATAGCAGATTACTTGAAGACATATTTTGAGGTGCTGGCAAAGGATATACATCCTATCGACCAAATAGAATTGCACAAACAGACCGGAGAAATGGTCTATTCCACATTGACCAGCAAGGCCATTGCAGCACATCAACTACAAAATTCATTGAATAATATATCAACGCAATTCCAACTAGAAAAGGCCTCTTCACAGGCCAAGGATACCAGGATAAAGTCCTTAGAGGACTTAATCATAGAGTTGGGACATGATCCCAAGGATGTAAAAGCTGCAGAAAAGCTAATCAACAAGAAAAATGATGACATAGATACTTTGAAAAACCAGCTCAAAATCACTCATTTGCATCATCCACAAACAGTTGAAGTACTAGAAACCCGGAAGGAAAAAGGGGAGCTTATGGACTTAGTCCTTAAGCTAAATGATCAATTAAAGGAAACAGAGAAAGAGCTAGACAACTTGATTCAATCTAAACAGAGTGAGTTGGCCACCACTCCACAGACTGTCATTCCTACAGTCTCTACAGCAATGCCCTCTACATTGGCTGCTTCCTTAGCACCAACAGTTCCACCAGCTATAGTTATGCTAGTCACAGGTACATCTACAAGTGCAGGTACATCTACAGAGAAGACAACTGAATTAGTAAAAGCCATGGAGGAAATGACCATCCAGGCTACAGAGCTTAAAAGGCTTAGAGAAAAAGTGTCAAGTTTGGAAACTGACTGCAAACTTGCACAAATACAGCAGAAAGAAGAAGCTCAGAAGAGTCAAAGAATGGGTGAAAGGATAAAAATCCTTGAAAAGGACTTAACATTGCAACAGCCACTAGGAGATATAAAGGAGATGCTCTGGTCCAACATCATTGACTCTATCAATGATGTTTGGCCATCAATTCAAGTAATTTTTGAGCAGACTGAACTGGTGAAAGTGGCCACCAAAGCAATTCAAAAGACAAGAGAAGAGCTGGGAGACAAGCCCGAGGAGGCCAACCAACTGATAAAACTTTTGAACAGAAAGAACAGGTATCAGCTGGATGAACTGGGCATAGAAGATAGGACAGGGACCATCATAGAAATCAAGAAGATTCTTACTAAAAGGAACCTTATGCTCAATCTTGAGAAGAAATGCCAAAGCATACAAGCTGATATTGATAGATTCATGACAAAGTTTGGTATTTTGAGGGAAAAAGGCCTCCCCAGTCCTATGGTTATTCATGACAAGCTTATGACCCAAGAGGACTACGTTGAAAGACTAAACAAGTTGGCCAATGACCAAGCTAGTACTTCAGGGGTAAAAGCTCTGCCCACAGGAAAGGTATTGTATGATAATCTGGAAAATCTGTTCTTCCTAGAGCATGAGGTAAAGCACCTGTTTGTCAACAAGCCAAATTTTTCCAAGTACACCGAAGTTGATGAGACATATAGAAAGATGCTAAAGATGAAATTACCTGAAGATGAATGGTGGGTAAAATTAACAGATTTACTATAAAGTTACTGCAGTAAATCCATATGGCAACCAGGTAAAACAGGTGAAACAGGGTCAAAGTGTAGCAGGTAAAGAGTATCAGTAGGTTGAAGACATAAAGTGATTCCAGCACACAAATCTCAAACAACTAAAAGAGCCAAATTTGAATTACAACAGCCAGCACAATCACAATAAAGGGGATAGCAAGAAGGAAGTTTTCCAACTGTCTCTATCTTCATGCTTGAAGATATTTTTGATTTCCTAGAATAATTCTCAAACTATTATGAGATATTTTGTAACATTTTTTTGTATAAATACTTCACATTTCGAAGTAATTGGGGTGGATTCAAAGACATTTCTGTAGACATCTCATATCAAGTTAAAGAGCTATTGTAATCAAGGCTGGATTGGCTGCTGGATCATGAAATAAAGTTAAAGACATTTCACAGGATTCTTGTGCACAACGAAAATCAAATAAGTATTATCTTTGCGTGTTTATTACTGTTTTCTCTTCATGTTTATAAATATTCACATGTTTCTCTATGAAATCTAAATGGTAAACAATGAATGATATTTCAAAATTAGCTTTAGTGCTCTCTGTTTTGCTTGTTTACTTTCTCACTGTTTTCTGCTAAACTATCTTAGTCTGGGAATTCTTAATTGCTCCTTTACTTCCATAGTTTCCCCCTTAGGTCTATAGTAAAGGATTCTTAGTTGCCCTTTGCTACTAATCTCCTCCTGTTCTTTATCTTGATCCCGATTTAAGGATTCTTCATTGCCCTTTTACCCTAGTTAGGACTACCTCATCCATTTGAACCTATAGATTTTCTTTTTGTTGTGCTAGCCTGCCCTGTGAACTCCTCCTTTAGCAATTGATATGATTCAGTTAAACCTCTCTTTGCTTGACTCCATAGTCCAATGGCCTGAATGCTTGCTCTGCCCATTTGTTCCTAGAAGTTCACCACCCAATCAAAATCAAAACATCATGAGCACTAAGAACTAGCCTAAAATCCCACCCAAAACAAAGTTAAATTATAAAGAGAGAGCCCTCTCTGGACTTAGGTTGGCTAGAACCCGAGTCTAAACGATTAGGTTTGTGGTTACCTCGGATTATTCCTTCTTTTTATAACTTCTAGGGAAAACTTCTGAGTGATAACACTTAGTATTCCTCAGTATATGCTCAATATGAATTTCTAGGCTCTACACAATGTACGAACTTGCACTTTTGCACACATTCCCCTCCGCTTAAATAAACTGATATATAAGATTACTCAGTATATGCTTTATATAAATCTTTCGACTCCACACAATGTATGAATCCGCACCTCTACACTTGACACAATGTATCAAAAAATATTAATATTCCATTATAATTCTAACACACATTATTGATGTAAATATGTGCGAAACTGCAAAAAAAATTTACGAGAAAGTATCTTTCATTATGCGTAGTGTGGAGGTTCAGAGGTGAGAATTACAATATATAACCAAAACAATTTTCAAATAACAACGCATATCCCAATTTTTTTTTGGCATAGTATGGAGGTGCGAATAATGACCAAACACATAACCCACGTTACATTAATCAATTAATCTAGTTTATTGAATACATTTCAAAACAATTTACTAACATCATATACTCTTAAAAATCTCAGTTCTTAACTTAAAAGAACCGAAAACCCAATTCCAAATTAAATCAAATTCGAACCACGCACTTTTATGATCTAGCATGCGATGGTCACATCCGTACTTTACTTTATATATCTTGTCATGTACTTAATTCTTTCAAAAGCATGGGATTTGCTTCAACATGTGGAAAAAGTAGGTGGTTCATTTATGTTTAGTCAACCTTTGACAAACGTTAGTTTGTGAAGGGTTTTTTAACTTATTTAATTAAATTTATGAGCTTATTACTTTTTTAAAATTATTACAATTACATAAGAAGAACTTCTCATTTCAAATCCCAAATTCATATAAATGCAATCTTATTTTTAGTATTTCTGTATTTTAATTATTATTATTATTATTATGATATGACTTTTTAAATATTTATGAATAGTAAATTAATAGAGGAATTGAGGATGGAAGTCATGTTTTGGAGAGTTAAACTATCTCAAGTTCAAATGTTATCAGGCGGTTGAGAATGGAAGCCATTTTGGGGGAGCTAAATTAACCCTTTGATCCTAGTGATAAATCTCACTAGTGGGTAATTTTTTCTTCCATCCAAATACAATTCGCCCCTTGCCTAGGCTTAGCCTAGGAATGGTGTTTAGAAAAAAGAATAGTACATAGATACTAGAGAATTGAAAAGAGTTTTAATTAAGGAAATATCTACAGAATTAAAAAGAGTTTTGATTAAGGAAATTTATTTAATTTTTATTTTAATTTTTTTAAATTATAAATAAATAAATTAGTGAATATATATTTTAATGTTTTCTAATTTATCATATATTGATTTTCACTCCACAAATTTTACGATTTTATTTTCATAGTTGTCCATGCTTAGCTCTGGGACAAAGGTCTATGCCCCTTCCTTTAGCCAGATTGTTTCAGGACTTCATATCAATTCTAGATCCACTGGTATTGCCCTTCATTCCCCTCATCTTCAACATATTTTTCATAAAGCAGTTGAGAAAAGTGGGGTTTCTGGTTTCATTGCGAAACCTTTGTTGGGTGCATCTTAGCAAGCTAGAAATCCAGGGTGTTTCCTGCTAAAAGCAATGCAAGATTCAAAATATGAGGTCAAATCTAGCAAAATAGAAGAATATATCCATCTATGGATGATCATCCTTTGATATGCAAATTTATTAGATTATGGCCCTCTAAAAAATATATTATTGGCTGGATCTTAAATAACTGGAACCTCCAAGGTAAAATAGAATTGGAGTTAGGGGAAAATGGGTTCTTCATAGTCATTTTCTTCATCTTGGAAGACATATTGAAGGTTTTTTAAGGATGACCATATTTTTTAAACAATGTAGGGCTCTTCATGCAATTTTGGAAGGAGTAGTATAATCTGGAGAAGGAAGACTTCCTTGCTGCCCTAATGTGGGTACAACTCTTTTCTCTTCCCAAGGAATATTGGGAGGAGGAAACCCTTGAAGGAATTGGCAATGCCATCGACCACTTTCTTAAAGTATTGGGTGCTACTAAGAGAGAGAGGTAAACATCATTTGCTCATATTTTTGTTTACATGAATATCTCCTAGTCTCTTCCAGCCTCCTTGGATGTTTATTATCAAGATAGTGTTTCCATGCGATCTCAATATTATGAACATGTCCCCTTTATATGCAGACATTGTCATGAATACGAGAAACGTATTTGGAATTATCCAGTGAGTACCAAGAAATTTCCTAAAGAACACCCTTCTTAGAAAGATCAAGATGATTTGGGAAAAGTCCCCCAAAGAAGAAGAAATTTGAGTCCGTAGGTACCTCAAATCTTGACTATATTCCTAGATCTAGAAATAGGTTCAAGTCTCTCTCCTCTCCAAAGGAGTCTCTAGAGAAGGAAAAAATTCAATCAAGCATGCAATCAATAGAAGGAAAATCTCATAACCTTTTATTAAATCCTACAAGGCATGTGCAAAAATCTCTTGAAGAGCATCTGCAAAATCCATTACCACATGAAATGGTTAACTCTCATTTGGAAGAAGCTGAAGTAGAAGCCCTACCAGAAGATATGGATTTGGATGATCCACCATTGTCTTCCCTTGTAGAAGAATGGCATGGAAAAAGTATGAAGGACATATCAGCTCATTAGGCTAGGATAATGTCTATCTTCGAAACAAGGAAAGAAACCAATTGGGCGCGAGTTCTTCTTAATCCAGCCTTGGGGTTCAAACAGAGGATTTCAAGGTGGTCTCCATGCAAGACAAGGAAGCAAAAAAAATGATGTCACAAGAAAAATAAGGCATTAATCCAAGAAGAAGGTGAAAAATTAGCCAACTCAAGGAAAATCATGCCAATGCTAGAGGCATTCCCCCCTTGAAATCTTGAATCTTCTAGGATTTCTCTATGTAGTCGTGATTCTCCTAGTCAGTTTTTGATTCTCTATTATTGGTAGGCAAGTTGCTAGTTTCAAGAATCTCCTAGATTTTAGTCCACTTTGGAAATCCAACATATATATAACTTTTTACTGGTTAATGAAATGATCCATTTACGCCAAGTAATAATAATAATAATTAAAAATTTATATAAATAGTGTCTAAATATAAAATAATTGGAAAAGTTTATATATATATATATATATATATATATATATATATAGATGATTATATATTTTATATTTTATATATAGATAGATAGATAAATAATAATTACAAATTTATATAAATAGTGTCTAAATATAAGATAATTGGAAAAGTTTATATATATATATATATATATATATTGATGATTATATATTTAATATTTTTCAATTTATTATAAATTAAGGATTTTTTTTTAACCTGAGATTAATAAAAGTATTTACATTTCTTTATCAAATTAAGTTGTTGAATTATCGTGTATAGAGGAGATTTCTAATGAAATATGGGAGAGATGTTGTAATGATGTCATATCTTGCTATGTAAATAAAAATAATAAAATAATAAAAATAAATAACATATTGACCCATGGTATTCATGTGGAATATAACCTAGTTAAAGGAGGAAAGACCGGCATAGATCCATTTTAACTTTAGATCTACCAAGTGTCTAGAGAGATCAAATCTTTTTCACTATAAAAGAGATTTGCACCTGATTTAATCTTTTCCATAAATCTAAAATTAAAATAGATCTAGAATAGTTAATAATAAATTTATTTTAATATATATGGTATTAGAAATGGTTGTATCTATCATTTTAATATATGAAAACCACAAATCTTAATCATTGGATCACAATACGTGCCACTCGACAAATCAACATAAATTAATTAATGAATGATTTGAAACATAATAAAAATAAAGGTGTTTTCTGTCTAGTCAAATACAATATCAAAATTCTGAATTTAATTTTATATTCTACTAGCGTAGATCCATCTTAAGTACGGATCTAACATGCGCTGAGAGGGATCAAATTTATTCAAGTGCAGATTTCTTTACAGGACCAAATAAATGTTTTAACTATAAAAACTTAATTTTTTAATGATATATACATAAAAAAATTTAAATGATATATAATATATACGTAATCTACATTAAAATATTTTACATCACACATTTACATCGAGACATTTTATTACCCAAATTAAAATGATTATTATTATTAATATATTTTTAAGCATATGTCAATATTAATTCTTATTAAAATATTTTATTGATAACATACATTGAATATTTTTTATATACAACATTAAAATGTTTTATTTTAACAATTATTTTTTCTATATATAGAGACATATGAAGTTGATATCAACATAAATTAGTTAACATAGAAATTCAAATAGTTTATTTAAATCTCTTTTGAAATATTTTTTAAAAGTACAAGATTTAAACATCTTACTCATACATTTTTTTTTGCTTCTAATCAGTTTTTTAGTATAGCCAACATTATTTTTTCTATTTAGAACTAATTTTTAATTTTTAATTTTTTTCTAAAGGGGGACGGACGGATGGAGAGACTCACACCCTCCTCATATTAGGTTGTAGAATGAGTCTCTTGACTCAATAAATAAATAATTTTATTTAATAAGTTTTGTGAGGCAAGGAAATTTATTTATATTTTCACTATTGAATTATAATTGATTTTCATAATAAATAGATTTGTTGATTTTTTTGGAGTTAGTTTCATCCTGCTTTATCTTCAAATATTATGAAGAGAGGTTGAGATTGATTATGGGAAAGGGAAAATAAACTATCTTAGGAGACATCCAATCTCTACTAAATCTTGCACAATTTGTAGCATCCCTCATTTGAGCAGATTGTTTTTTCATTCAACAAAAAGGTTGGTCCACACCTATGCTTCAACTTAGCTCAGAGAAAAATTGATCTCCATAATAACTTACTAATGCAGCCATATAAATTAAATAGTCGTTGATAGGCATCAAAAGGCTTACTTCATGATACATCTCACATACCAAGATTATAGGAAAAAAAAAACATAAAAATTACCTAAATTATAATTTTATTTTAAATTATTATTATTATATTAATTATAAAAAGAATTAATATATGAGAAAAATATATATGTGTGTAGAGAAAAACATGTAACAAGATTCTTAACCACGGGGATTCTTTCTCATTTTATTATGGAAATCCTTAACTTGTAAATACACTTTGATACAATATCATGGCTTACTCATACCATGTGCTCAAAAAATCTTGACATTTTTTAATAATCAATTTAATTAAAAGGATAAAAAGAACATAACTTCTTTTGAGATAAACCTCAACCTTTGATCTGTGTCTATTACTAAGAATATTTTAAAATATTCAGTGGAGGTTAAATTCCTACCATCCGGGATAGGAAACCATTTTGTCGACATAAGTTTTGTGTTTTATTTTATTAATTCTAGCTTGACCATTAAGAAAATTGAAACCAAGTAAAATCATAGATATACACATTAAAGAATGAACACATTGAATCATGTCCGTTAATACAAAACTAGCCAATGATTTAGGAAACTTATATACAGTCATTGTTTATGTAATTTCAAAACTTTTGCAAGTCATGTTGAATTATTCTACAAAATCTCTTAATTAGCATGATTAAATCTATTAGTTGTAATGTATTTTGAACATGAGCAATTGATCTCAACATTCAACATGATGAGTTAGATAAAAAAAAATGATGTTATAAACAATAATAATAATAAAAAAAATGAATTCACTATTATTTTTAAATAAGAATTTGGGAGGTTCTAATATTTCAAACAATAATAATATATAAGGTATATATGTTGAAGAAATTGATGATTGTTTAACAAGTAAGGATATGTCTCTCTAGCATATATCCTAAGATTTGAAAGACCCAAACCTAGTCCTATTCAAAGTCAATTATGAATTTATGGAATATATAGGAGCCACGGTAATTTTCCATTTGATATTAATTTCCGACCACTAAATAAATTCATCTTATAAAAAATGGGATCTATCATGAGAATATTAACACTCAACAAACTACATGAAAACTCTCAAAATCAAACAAAAAATTGTTGTCACTTTTATTATTTTTATTAAACAACTAAAAGACCCTTCAATCTAATTACTCTATCCCCATACACATTTTACATAGCATACATATGGCCCATGGGTGAGCATGTGATTTTTAACCGTTGGATTTGGGGTGTATGGTGTGCGATTGCATGATGTGAGTTATGAGAGAGAAAATTATGTGAGTTATGAGAGAGACAAGGTTCTTCTAGCATGCCCAGTTCATGGTGCATGGTGTGTGGGATTGCATGATGTGAGTTAGGAGAGAGACAGGGTTTTTCTAGCATGCCCAAGACTAATAGTCCATGTAGTAAGTGCATAGGTTGTGTTTATGTTAGAGTCTATAGGTTGTGTTTATATTAGAGTCTATAACTACCATGCAATATATGTTTATCTTAGATATTCATCTTGTGTTGAAGTTCTTTTATTTTCTTCAATCCAATTTGAAATTTCTTATATCTAAAACATAGGGTTATATATTAATAGATATCTTTATCTCTATCATGCATGTATACATGGATATATCTCTTTGTCATACACACACAAATAAATATGGGTAAATTTTTATCTCACCCATCAAATTATGATTTTAAATATTAAGTATATGTCAGCGATGATATGCAGATTTTAAATTCCCAATATTTCATGGTTAAAATGGTAAAATACCCATCAAATTTAATCATTTCTACCATCCACCTAATAATTATTGATAGTAAAATAAAAATTCTAAAAACCTTATTCTAAAATACAAATGTCTATCACCATAATAATATATTTTTTCTTAATACTTAGATTATATGCATTTTAAGGCTTTTATATTTATATGAATTTGTATCGTTTAGTGGCTTGTTTTATGAGGAATTATGCTCTAGTTCAATTATAAAGATTAATATTAACAAAATAAATATTATAATAATCAAATCTAGAATAAGTTGGAGGATATGATTTGATTTGAATATTTTGGAGTTTATCATTATCTAATTAAAATTATAGAATTGAGAAAAGGATAAATGGAGGGTGGAAAGCTTAGGTTGGAATTGGAAATTATTTTAAATCAACAAACTTTTAGCTTTGGGATAAAAGAGACTCCTCTTTAAGACTTTTGTCATTCCTATTATCCTGTAAGATTATAAAATTAGAGGTTGCTACAACTCAAGAAAATTGCTAAAGCATCTTTTAATTTATAATGCTAAAACTAAAAGTGATATAACTTTTCATATCCCCATCATAAAAGTGGTTATTTCTCCCATTAAGAGCATGGTTATGACTAAATACCTAGCTTACAAGATTAAAATAAACAACATAGTATATAAGAGGCTTCCTAAAATTGCTTCAAACTCTACTCAAAACAACCTATGGTTTAGAGAGGGTTATTATAAAGATGTCAAATCTTGGCTAAATCATTATGGAATCCAAGAAAATGTCACTTTGAAATATATTGATATTATTAAAAATATTTTTACATCTAAAGTTAGGAAGAAATTATAGTACATTAAAGAATTAAAGGCTAACAAAAAATTAAGATACTATAAGGATGTGACTAATCCTAGTCCAAAAGATCAAAAGTATCCCTATGTTCTAACTAATGTAAAGGATAAAAGCAACATTTAATTAAATAAAACAAACTTTCCCAAGAGCCATAGTAAAATAGGGTATTGGACAGTTCCTACAATGTCATTGGTTAAAAGGATTTGTCATATTTGTGACAATGAAATAGCTTAAAAATGAAAAGAACTTTTTATGATAATAATTCACCTACTTCCACATAAATCTCAATTTAAAAATATTTGTTTCAATGGAGACTCTCCTAACTTTTCAACTCATCAAAACTAAAATGTTCTAGAAATACTTTTCTTACAAAAAATAAAATTTAAATCAAACCCCATAATTCTATTATTTAAAAAAAAAAAGTATAAATCAAATTTATCTAAATAAATATTAATAACCAACATCATAATCATTGCAGGATAATCCTTATCACATTTATGCCTAACAATCATACAAGGAGCTAGGAGGAAGGTAGGGGATACAAGCTTAGGATGCACAATTGATTGGGGGAGGATAAAAGGGATTTGTACATTGGTGCTATAGTTGGATAGGGATACAAAGTTAGGTTGTGATTACATAGATCAATCATGGGCTCCTTTAGGGGATGATAATGTGACTAGTGATACCATTGATTTTTCATTTCCCTTCCACCAAAAGGTAGTCCTTATTGGCTAGAAGATTTGCTTCACTATTTAGGATTCTAAGAATATGGAAGGAGGGGGAGCTAGAGAAAGAACGAAGGGTGTCTTTTACACAATAGAACAACAAACTTAGCATATGATCTTTTGGAGGAGTATTAGTTATTAAGTGTCAAATAGTTAGGTAAGATTCCCTCAAAATAGTTATGTCCTTGATACCTCGATGATGAGCTATTGTTAGTCCTAAATAAAGTCCATACATCTCTACGTGATTGTTAATTTTCCTGCCAAAACCCCATGAAAATTTTTTCCTAATTATTCTTTTGGAATTTAAAATAATCCCAACCCTCTTACCACCCCTTCATATTTTTATGTTTATAAATAATATTTTTTAATTAATTTTTTTATATAACAATATTTTTAACCAAAATTATTTAATACAACATCAATCAAATATGTGTGATCCTTGAAATTTTATAGAAATGACTTCATATAATAAATTAATTAATTATACGTAAGTAACGTATACCAAACATGGGTACACTCTAGGATTTCAATATTACCCCAATATGGGAATTATGGTTCATCACTTTTGGGGTCATGAAGGGATTATGAATAATGGGGGTTATGTTTTCAATAATTTATTTGTCGCTCCTAATCAAAGATGGATTTGTGTAATATTAGATTATAACAATTTAAAATAAAATACTATTCGATATATAAATTAAACAAAATGTTTTTTCAATTGTTATTTATAAAAATAAATAATGATTTAGATAATGTGTTGAATATTTATAATGAATATGATTATTGAGAAATTTCGCTACATAGAATTTTTAAAAAATGATTAATTAATTAATTTTAACATTTTAAATGTATGATTAATTAAAAGATTTTAGCTCAAGTGGTTTATTGAACCGTTCATTTTTCTAATTAAATGAGTTCAAATTTTCGAAAAAATATTTTTTCTAATCTGACATTTACATTTATAACATTTAAATTATGATTTTAAAAATTGTATATATATATATATATATATATATATATATATATATATATATAAATTGAATTTGTATAAATTAACATTTAAATTATTTTAAAAATTATATATATATATATAAATTGAATTTGTATAAGTTAACATAATATTATGAAGAGGTTATTGTAAAATAAAATTGAATTTTTATTTGTATGTGGAAAAATATTTTTAAAAAAGTATATATATAATATTTTTTATTTGTATTTCTCTTATCTATTAATTGTCGTATCCCCCATAAGGTATGGGAAGGTAGTATAAAATATAGTTGAATATGGGTAATGATTCGTGCATAAATATCACAACTGACTACAAATAATAACATTAATGACCACCAATATATGACAACTTCCACATTAGAATTTAACCATGACCTTGTAAGAGATCATGGTAATATGCAGAGATAAAGCTTCCATGATGCTAAATCTGGCATTATAACCCAACATCAATATATATTTGTATGGAGGACAAAGAGATGGTCAAGCATTCCAATTCTCCTCATGATGAGCAATCTTCTTGATAAATGGAAACCTCAATCATGTTCTACTGTAGTAGTAGGTATCATCATTGCAGATTAGAGAATCAATATTAGAGTGGATTCATGCATCCAATATTGAGATATCTAGCATCATCATGTCCAAAGGAGATAGGGGAAGAGTGTGAGTTAAAGATGGATGGGTTGGACTAGTGCAACCAACACCTTGTCAAGGTTGACATCCTACGACTCCTACAATTTAACAACCAATCCACCACTCCCAGTTCCCAAAGTAGCAAATGGATGCTCAGGGGTTAGAAACATGATTTCAAGAGATTCATAACCCAATGACCACTAAATTCAAGAGCTAGAGGAGCAAATCTATCTGAAAAGCAAGCTCACCAGTCACACTTTGATAAATGAAGAACTAGCTAACATGGTGCCAGACATGGGGTGCATCAATACATGTTTACTCATTTATTTTCCAAATTAGACCTATATCAGAAAAAAAAGGTAACTATAGTGAGATATTATGATGAACTAGAGAGTTGTCACACCAATGGCCTTTAAAAAATTTAAATTGAACTTAGACAGATAAATACCAACTACTACTCTATCTCACATATGGTATAATAATCAACTAAAAGTTATATGAATGAAACAACCTAAAAAAAGAAGAACAAAGATTAAAAGTTTATTCCCTCTATCCAAATACAATTAAGGATATTAATTCTTAAAATAATAAAATTTGGAATTTTTTTATAATTTTTATAATTAATATATTTAAAAAAATAAATAAATAAACACAATATAGTTAAATCTATTTTATCATATTGTCTGAATTTCATAAATTTAGAGTAATTATGAACTCTAAATACATAAAGCTATTAAGGCCAAGCGCGAAAAATCAATAGTTATAACAATCCTACACCAATATATATGAATCTAGAATTTGAAATGAATCGCCTTAAAAAGATATAATTTTTAATTAATTCTTTTAGTTTCAATTCAATTTAGTTTTTATATATTTTATTTTATTTATTATAATATGATATTTATTTAATTAAATAAAAAAACATAAAAAAAATTTATTTAGGTTAATTTTTTATTTTAATGATAGGAAGAATTATCATTAAATTGGTTTTGTAACGTGATATGATGTGAATTTTGAATATTATTACTATAATTTTCATGTGTTTATATATATTTTTCCCACAAAATTAAAACTTGTAATTTGTATACAAAGAGTATTTTACTAAAACAACATCTTGTCACTAACGTGATATGATGTTAATTTTGAATATTATTACTATAATTTTTATGTGTTTATATATATTTTTCCCACAAAATTAAAACTTGTAATTTGTATACAAAGAGTATTTTACTAAAACAACATCTTGTCACTAATTAATATGTATGCCAAATTTAAAACATTTTAAATATTATCCAACGTGTAGGAGTGGCCAGAGAGGATGGGTTATGTATGGTCTTGATGGAAAATTGGTTACAAGGTATGCATGGGGTTAAGAACGATGACCAACAATTAGGTTGAAAGTTGAAATGCATGGCCTTTTGCAAGGTCTATTTCTAGCAAAAGTTATTTGAGTGACTAATATTATCATCCTTGGAGATTCGCTTATCATTATTCAACATCTTCATACTGGAATTTGACTAAAAGATATCACCTAGAAAACCTTCCAAAGAGAATCAAAACATTGTTAGATGAATACCCACATAAAGATTTCTTTCAAATCCCAAAAAATAAAATATTGAAGTTGATAAGAGCGTTAATCGTGCATGTCAGCTTAAAGCTAGGCTACTCAAAACCAATGGTGATAAGGGCTAGTGTAATCTACCTTCATGCGAAAATAATTCACATGGAAATAAAGAATAATATGGTCAATGTTCATATAAATATTTCACTCCAAAGGCAAAGTCTCCATAACCTAAAGTTACCTATGGGAAAAAAATTCAACAAGTGGAGGGGAGCTTCAATATTGTCGTGGCATCTTGTAATTATTTCAACCATGTAGTTTCCACGAGATTAACCTCATTGCAAAGCTAGGCCTTCATCTAGTGGCCACAAATCGAGTACATAGCATATCATCCACTCATAAGTATGACGGTATTCCGTAGGAAAGTGCTTATGAAAGGTTCTATAGCCTTAAATTCTCTCGCATGTGGGTTAATGTGCGAATGGCATAAAATGATGATCCAAACCCCCCACAAACATTGGGGTTTATCCTTCTCAAGTAAATCTCTAAGAGAATTTGCTGCAAACTCTGGCATATACTATGGCCTCCAAGCCAACCAAAGGAGTCCTACTTAGGCCTGTGAGACACAATCTTAATTTTTGCGCCATGTTCAAACTTATAGATTGCAAGTGGATTGGAAAATTGTATCACTAGATTAACGTGGGTGTATCATTTTGTTCTTCTAGCTCAACATGTGGTGTTTTTTACTAATTGAGAATGGACTCATCAATTGGAATGTCCCCCTGTTAATATTGTTGCAGCATGCAAGCATAGTAGGGTGGCACAAGGTTCGACATTAGTAACCCTAGTGTGGAACTATTGGTGTCCATGGAATTCACGAAAACCTTTACGACAAAGCCAAACAAGGAACTTCCATAGTTTAATTGATTGTCTCTCAATTTCCTTTGTTCTATTTCGTGAGCTAAAATTTGTCAATGATCTTTAGCTTATACAGTTTGGTTATGTTTCACATTCCCTCTCTCTGACTTGAAGAAAAGACACTTTATTCAGTTTGGTGGATAATTAGCCTTCTCCTCAATGTCAGTTTGAATCCGAATTAACAAGGCACAATGCCTTACCTTCTGTTAGCAAGAACAATGAGTCCAGGGAAAGACTTAAGGTGTTGGAAATTAGGGAACAAGTTGGAGTCAAAATGTGGAGGGGCCACACAGGAACAACATAAAGACGCAATGGTGTTGGGAGAATAAATTGTGGTTTTCTGGATGTAGTCACTCAACTAAAGCAGACAATTGATGTTCTTCAAATGGACTTACTTGTCTTAAATTTGAAAATAAAAGACTTCAGGTTATCCACAGTCTAAGTGATGGAGGAAAACGATTCTCTAAAAAAAAAGTTGAGCCGGCAAGATGATGAGGTGGAGGCCTTACATAGCCAACTATTGGATAATTTTTAGAATTCTTCAAAAACAATATATATTGAGCATTCAGGTTCTCACGTTTTCGAATCAATCATATGTACAATTAACCAAAGAGAAGGAGTACGGCCAAATCATGCATAATAAACAGAATCATATACATCAATAATATATTCAATAAAATATAACATTTATTAATTCGTCGGAACATTAATTTATTTAAAAACTTTGCTATACTAAACCATTTTCATTTCCATCGTACAAAAATAATATTTTAGATTACGTTATTTTTAAATATTATATCAATATTATTATTATAATTAATACATATATCATTCCTTTCTTGAAAGAAGGAACTCGAATTGGATCTTTGTTGATAACGGAACTTTCACATTTTTTGGAAGTGCGGCAACGTTCACATTTTTTGAGTGGGTGTGTATTATGTTAATGTAAAGTTAGCGTTTTATAATTTCGCGAGTTAATTAAAAAAAATTCAGTGTCATAAATTTTGATGCGGAAAGTTATAAAGTTATAAAAGTATTTAATTGTAATATCATAGTGAAAGATAGGTATAAGGAAATGAGGAAAATTAAGGTAGAAAATATTAATGGAAGTAGAAAATAGGTCATTCAATTGATTGTTCAAATTAATTTGAGTGGTTTTGAGGACAAATTTTTATTGTGTTCATTTGAGCTCAAAATTTAGTTTTGAGAGGTGTGAGGGGTTATCTAAATTTTGTTAATGGTGTTTTAAAATAGATATGGAATAATTATATTAAATATATATGCAATAAGTTAAGTATATATTAAGTGATTAAGAAAAAAGGATCATGGGACAATGTTAAAGAGATTTTAGAAGTTGATCCAAGAAAAGAGAAACTTAGTCATACACGAGAAAAGACTCATTAAAGAAGCTCAGGAATGGTTGGAAGGTTAAGAACACAATATATCCAAGCAATTCAAGTGTAAGATGTGAGAGCAAGACAACTAGGTCATACAACGCTAATTTGATAAATTAGTGTTGTGTGAGAGAGAACAATTTGGACCTTTAATCAAACAGATAAGAGGTCTTTTAAATAGATTTAGGGGTATGCTAGTGGTGTGGGTTAGCATTAGGCTAGCCATTAGTCAATGTACAAGTTGTAGCTTGGGTTTTGTTTAAGGAACTACAAGGTTCTTAGTTGTATCAAGGGTAATTTTGGTAAACTTCCTCCTCTAAGTTGTGAGCTAAGTTACAAAAGAAATTCACAATATGCAATACATGCCAAGAATAATCTGAGAAAATGATAGTTTAAGTAAGTAGACCCCATGAAAAGCATGCCCAAACAAAGTGAGTCTCATTAAAGACACAAAATGAGGCCTATCATCCTCGATATCAACCCCAGGGGTAAATCAAATTACTACTCATTCCGCTTTAACCCTTCATGGTTACATGAAGAGGATTTTTGCACTCTTATCCAGTCTACTTGGTCACACTTGGTTCCTTGAGAGGTTTATACATATATGGCCTAATTTATGGATAATCTCCAAACCATCAAGAGGGATTCTCGTAGTTGAGAAAAATCCCATCATGCTAAACTAGACAATGAACTGTTGGAAGTAGAAAATAAGCTTTTAGATATACATAGCTCCTTAGGTTTTGGGTTGTTTTTGTTAGAGGCATTGAATGCACTCCCTTGAAGAAAGAAGGCATTCAATGCTACTTTTGAAAGAAGAACATCGACATATAAAAAGTCATGTATTTTAGCTTGAATTTGGAGATAACAATAGAATTTTTTTCATCAATATGCAAATTACATCAAGCAAAGGAACACTATATGGGAAAGTAAAACTGAATACATAGCCTCTTTGCATTCTTTTGATGAGAAAGATGATACAATATCTTGTTTCATCCAATCTCTCTTTCAGGTGCCTCAAGGTTGTCCCATCCAAGAAATTCTTCAGGTGTTCTCCCTATTCCCCACTTCAATCAATGATGAAATTAATGCCTTTTTAACTGAGGACGTTTATGAATATGAGATACTTGCAACTTTGAGATCGATGCAAAATTCCAAAAGCCCAAGACCAGATGGCTTGTCAATCCAATTGTATTTGGGTTTCCATGACCTTTTAAAGGACGATCTACTAAATTTGGTTCATAAATCAAAGGAATAAGGAAATGTCTTGGGATTTGTCAATGCCACCTTCCTATGTCTAATTCCAAAGACACAAGAAGGTACCTCTTTCATAAACTATTTTCGTATTACATGTTGCATTGTCATTTACAATCTCATTTCCAAGATCATTTCCAGAAGGATCAAACCTATATTGAGCTCATATATATCATAGGAACAATTTGGGTTCCTCCAAAATTGAAATGTATTGGATATTATTGTAGTTTCACAGGAAGTAATGCATCGCACAAAAATCTCAAAATACAGTCTAGACTTCCTCAAATTGGATATTTCAAAAGCATCTTATAAGGTGGAGTAGACCTTCATTAAGATTGTTCTCATTCAGATGGGTATGTCTCTTTCAATAATTAATTGGATTGTGTGATGTATAAAATTAGTTTCATTCATAGCCCTTATCAACGATGTGCCATCCAAATTCTTCAAGGTGTCTAGAGGTCTTCGTTGGGGACACCCACTCTCTCCATTGCTCTTTCTTTTAGTGGCTAAAGCTCTAAGCAAACTCATGGATCTTCTCAAGTCTGCAAGAGATATAAAGGGTATTACTCTTTCTGAAGCTATTCAAGTCACTCATCGCCTTTTTGTGGATGATGTCCTTATCTTACCACTAGGTAAAAAAAGGAATATTATCTCATTGAAAGTTATTTTGGATTTTTTTTATAAGTCTACAGGAATGCTTATCAATTTCCAAAAATCGGTTATGATCAACTATGAAATCTCCAATCTGGTTCATTTACTGGCCATTGATACCTTCCCTTTCCTTGCCAAGTCATTGTAGGATGGCTTCAAATATCTTGGTTTCTTCTTAAAACCCAACAAATACAGAAAGGCAGATTGGCTATGGCTCATTAAGAAGGTTGAAGCAAGGATCTTAGTTTTGACACATTGTTTATTGTCTAGAGGTTTCCATCTCATTCTTTTGAAATTTATGTTAGAAAATATACTTGTATATTGGCTCTCCAAAGCCTATATTCCTAAGGGCATCCTAAATTGCATTTGCAGATTAAGATTTAGCTTCTTATGGATGGGAGCTAGATCCAAACCAATAATTGCACTAGTAATATGGTCCAAGCTTGCGGCTCCTAAGGAACTCAGTGATTGGGGTATCGAAAACATTTTTCTATTCACAAAGGCCTTAGTTGGTATGAATATATAAATACTTATATCTCGTGAGTCAGTTTGGAAAAAAGTTACATACTGTAAATACTTCTCAAGTCTCTCCATTTTAGACTGGATTTGACTACCAAATAAATCATCCAAAGGTTCAAATGTATGCAAGGCGATGGTATCATCCTTCTCACTAATTAGGAAACAGATTACATGGAAAGTGGGCGTCGGTTCTCAAATTCACATTGGTAGGGGGCCATGGTTTGGTGCCAAAAATGACTTTATTTGTCTCTTCCATTGTTACAGAGACTTAAAGTGGCTAAGGAACAATCTTTGCAAGTCAAGGGCTCAGTTGGATGGAAATCAACCCAACTGTTGGGACTAGAAAGCGAATAATCTAGGAAAGGGATCACTATATTCAATTATTAGTACAAAATTTTATTATCCTTAAACTTGATGTTTCTGACACACTTTATTGGACCAAAAATCCCATGATACGTGAGTTCACAGCCAAGTTGGGCTATAAGGCGTGGGTTCAGGATCACTTTGAAGGTCACAAGCTCTAGTGGTGGAAAGCTCTTTGATAAGCTAATTCCCCACTCAAATCTAAAATCTCTAATTGGCTAACATTCAATAAAAAATTTCCCACATTGGAAATCATCTCCTCTCATGGATGGCTTGGCCCCTATAGATGCCCCATTTGCAACTCACAAGAGGAGATAATACTATATCTCTCTGAACGTTCATATGCGACCTAGGTATACTCCCACATACAGTATGAGTTCAACTCTAAAGATCAATGGACTTCATCAACACTTGATGGAAACACTAGATAATAGCTTTCGAGAAAATTTGTACGGTCCTTTATGGTCTCCCTTGCATTCTGGTTCATAATAACTAGAGAGCCCACAACTCCAATTTGTTCCTAAACAAGGAGATCCCTCTTGAATTGTGTGCCACAAAAATTATCTTCTATGCAACAATATATAAGATTGAATAAATATCGACATCGTAGCATGTGCCACACATGTCAAAGCTCGATTATCATTCCTTGGGGTTTCTTCGATGGAGAAAGCCAAGGACATCCACCCCATTGTAGTGTTGGAGTGGTCCTATATTTCAATCAAACACATTTTCTTTACTGTCATTATTCACCTAATAGAGGATCCAATAATAAGGCATAATTCACCGAGTTATGATTTCTGCTTCAACTAGTTAGGAAGAAAATATTTCTAGACTCCGAATACTCAACGATTCCAAGTTGGTCATAGATTGGGTTAACATAAGGTCTACAATCCAAAATATTGGCTTTGAAAGATACTGATAATATTAAAAATATTATTATATCTAAAGTTAAGGAAAAATTATGGTACATTAAATAATTAAAGGCTGACAAAAAATTAAGATGTTATAAGGATGTGACTAACCCTAGTCCAAAATATCAAAAGTATCTCTATGTTCTAACTAATGTAAAGGATAAAAGCAACATTTACTTAAATAAAACAAACTTCCACAAGATCCATAGTAAAATAGGGTATTGGAGAGTTCCTAAAATGTCATTGGTTAAAAGAATTTGTCATATTTGTGACAATGAAACAGCTTAAAAACGAAAAGCACTTTTTAATATGATAATAATTTACCTACTTCCACATAAATCTCAATTTCAAAATATTTGTTTCAATGGAGACCCTCCTAACATTTTAACTCATCAAAACTAAAACGTTCTAGAAATATTTTTCTTACAAAAAAAATTAAATTAAATTAAACCTTGTAATTCTCTTATTTAAAAAATATACATATAAATCAAATTTATTTAAATAAATATTAGTAACCACCATCATAATCATTGCAGGATATTCATTATCACATTTATGCCTAACAATCATACAAGGAGCTAGGAGGAAGGGAGGTGTAGTATACCTAGGGGGGATAATATGGGGTACAAAGGGAGGTACCCAATGGAATAATAATGGGATGGGTAATAGTAATAAATAAGGTGGTTAACCCGTATCATGTAAGGGACCACAAGTAGTTAGCAATAATGTAACAAGCCCATGGTATTAGATAGATGATATTGAGAGAACCATGGTAATGACTCATGGTATTGTACGTATGAGGCCTATATAGAGGCTAGAGACTCCACATTGAGGGATGTCAAGTAATATTGTATGAATAGGCATGTGGTTTGGGGAATGCTCTCCTTCCTTAAGGAGTGAATATATGGTGTTGCCCTACCTTAAAGGTTGAATCAATAAAGAATTATTTCTATCTATTTCTATCGTGTTATTTCTAGGCATGTTTGTATCATTTCATATATTTGCAGGTCAAATCTATAACAAGTGGTATCGGAGCACTTTCTTGGGCAAAAGTGGAGAATTTTTTTAATTTTTTGCAGGAACTTTTTCAGGCGGCGATTTTGCAGATCAGATCTATACGTTTTAGGGAAAAATCTACAAAATCTAATTGCAGATATGGATTCTTTGTGAAAAAATACCCAAGTTCAAAGAAATCGGCCAAATCGGAGTCCGGATGAAGGAGATATCGCTGATCTAAAAATCAGTGGTGTTGGAGACATTTTTTCGGGGTGGCGAATTTGCAGAGCAGATCTATATGATTTGGGGAAAAATCTACAAAATCTAATTGTAGATCTAGATTCTTTGTGGAAAAATACCCAAGTTCAAAAAAAAATCGGCCGAATCGGAGTCCGGATGAGGGAGGTCTGGCAGCCTCTTCTTTCATACTAAGCGCCACTGAATTCTTCCAAAGTGTCCCATATGTGAACTTGTGTCCCTATATGAATTCTTCAACAGTAGGGCTAGGATCTTTCCCTGTAAAATTAAGATCCGCCATGAAGAGTGTTTTGAAAAAAATTCACTTACTTGACGAAAATTTGAAATGGTCGCAATTCCGTTAATATTGCTCAAAATCCCTATTATGACCTGTTTTCGGAAATGGAACAACCATTCTACATCTTCTCATGTGGTACAAATCCCGATCTAGGCACTAGAATTTCCTATTCGCACTGCAACTGGCCCGTCATCACAAAAAATTGCTGAAAAAATAACTAACTTTAAATGAGCGATATCTCCCTCATCCGAACTCCAATTCGACTGATTTTTTTTTGAAATTGGCTATTTTTTCACAAATAATCCAGATCTGCAATTAGATTCTACAGATTTTGCACCAAAACATACAGATCTGCGCCACAAACCCGCCAACCCGAAAAAATGTCTGCAACTCAACTGATTTTTAAATCATCAATATCTCCCTCATCCGGACTCCGATTCGGCCGATTTTTTTTTCAACTTGGATATGTTTTCACAAAGAATCCAGATCTGCAATTAGAGTTTGTAGATTTTGCCCCAAATCATACAGATCTGATCTGCAAATTCGCCACCCCGAAAAATGTCTGCAACACCACTGATTTTTAGATCAGCGATATCTCCTTCATCCGGACTCCGATTTGGCCGATTTTTTTTTGAAATTGGGTATTTTTTCACAAAGAATCCATATCTGCAATTAGATTTTGTAGATTTTGCCCTAAAACGTACAGATCTGATTTGCAAACTCGCCGCCCCAGAAAGTTCCTACAAAAAATTAAAAAAAATCTTCACTTTTGCCCAAGAAAGTGCTCTGATACCACTTGTTATAGATCTGACCTACAAATATATGAAATGATACAAACATACCCAGAAATAACAAGATAGAAATAGATATAAATGATTCTTTATTGATTCAACCCTTAAGGTAAGGCAACACCATACATTCACTCCTTAAGGAAGGAGAACACTCCCCAAACCATATGCTTTTTCATACAATATTCCTTGACATCCCTCAATGTGGAGTCTCTAGCCTCTATATAGGCTTCATACGTACAATACCATGGATCATTACCATGGTTCCCTCAATACCATCTATCTAATACCATGGGCTTATTACATTATTGCTAACTACTTGTGGTCCCTTACATGATACGGGTTAACCACCTTATTTATTATTATTACCCATCTCATTATTATTCCATTGGGTACCTCCCTTTGTAGCCCATATTATCTTCCCTAGGTATGCTACATGAGGGGAGACGAGATGAGGGTGCACAATTGATTGGGGGAAGATAAAAGAAATTTTTACATTAGCACTATAGTTGGATAGGGATACAAAGTTAGGTTGTGATTACATAGATCAATCATGGGCTCCTTTAGGGGATGATAATGTGACTAGTGATACCATTGATTTTTCATTGCCCTTCCGCCAAAAGGTAGGCCTTATTGGCTAGAAGATATGCTTCACTATTTAGGATTCGAATAATATGGAAGGAGGGGGAGATAGAGAAAGAACAGAGGGTATCTTTTATACAATGGAACAACAAACTTAGCATATTATCTTTTGGAGGAGTATTAGTTCTTTAGTGTCGAATAGTTAGGTAGGAGTCTCTCAAAATAGTTATCCTTGATACCTCAATGATGAGCTATTGTTAGTCCCAAGTAAATTCCATACATCTCTTCCTAACTGTTAATTTTCCTGCCAAGACCCCACAAGAATTTTTCCATAATTATTCCTTTGGGATTTAGAAGAATCCCTCCTCTCCTTTCACCCATTCATATTTTTATATTTATAAATAATATTTTTTAATTAATTTTTTTATTATTATATAGAAATATATTTAACCAAATTTAATACGAAATGAATCAAATACCCATGATCCTTGAAATTTTATAGAAATGACTTCATAAAATCAATTAATTAATTATATGTAAGTAACGCATACCGAACATGTGTACACTCTAGGTTTTCAACATTACCACAATATGGGAATTAGGGCTCATCAATTACGGGGTCATGAAGGGCTTATGAATAATCGGGGTTAGGTTTTCGATAATTTGTTTGTCATGCCCAAGCAAAGATGGATGGTGCAATATTAGATTATAACAATTTAAAATAAAATACTATTGGATATACAAAATAAACAAAATGTTTTTCCAATTGTTATTTATAAAAATAAATGGATGGGTGCAATATTAGATTATAACCATTTAAAATAAAATACTATTGGATATACAAATTAAACAAAATGTTTTTTCAATTGTTATTTATAAAAATAAATAATGATTTGGAGAATGTGTTAAATATTTATAATGAATATGATTATTGTAAATTGAGAAATTTCGCTAAATAGAATTTTAAAAAGGCGATTAATTAATTAATTTTAATTGTATGATTAGTCAAAAGATTTTAGTTCAAGTGGTTTATTGAATAATTCATTTCTCTAATTAAATGAGTTCAAATTTCCGGAGAAATATTATATTGTAACTAACATGACATTTAGGTTTATAACATTTATTATAATTTAAAAATTTATATATATATATATATATATATATATATATATATATATATATTTTTTCCTTAATTTGAATTTGTATAAGTTAACATAATACAAATTCAAATTAAGGAATATATATATATATATATATATATTCCTTAATTTGAATTTGTATAAGTTAACATAATATTATGAAGAGGTTATTGTAAAATAAAATTGAATTTTTATTTGCATGTGGAAAATATTACAAAAAAGTAATTATATATATATATATAACTTGTATTTATCTTATCTATTAATTGACCTATCCCCATAAGGTATGGGAAGGTAGTACAAAATATAGTTGAAGATGGGTAATGATTCATGTATAAATATCACAACTAACTACAAATAATAACATTAATGACCATCAACAGAGGACAACTTCCACATTAGAATTTAATCATGGCCTTATAAGAGATCATGGTAATATGCAAAGATAAAGATTCCATGATACTAGATCTCACACTATAACCCAACATCAATACATATTTGTATGCAGGACAAAGGGATGGTCAAGCATTCCAATTCTCCTCATGATGAGCAATCTTCCTAATAAATATAAATCTCAACCATTTTCTACTATAGTAGTAGGCATCATCATTGCAGATTAGAGAATCAATATTAGAGTGGATTCATGTATCTAATGTTGAGATATCCAGCATCATCATGTCCAAAGGAGATAGGGGAAGAGCAGGAGCTAAAGATGGATGGGTTGGACTAGTGCAACCAACCCTTTGTCAAGGTTGACATGCTATGAATCCTACAATTTAACAACCAATCCACCACTCCTAGTTCCCAAAGTAGCAAATGGATGCTCAGGGGTTAGAAACATGATTTCAAGAGATTCATAACCTAATGACCACTAAATTCAAGAGATAGAGGAGAAAATCTACCTGAAAAGCAAGCTCACCAGTCACACTTTGATAAATGAAGAACTAGCTAACATGGTGCTAGACATGGGGCATATCAATACCCATGTTACTCGTTTCTTTTACAACTTAGACCTATATTGGAAAAACAAGGAAGCTATAGTGAGATATTATGATGAACTAGAGAGATGATACATCAATGCCCTTCAAAAAGTTAAAATTAAACAGAAGGAGATAAATGTCAACTACTACTCTATCTCACATGTGGTGCAATAATCAACTAAGTGTTATATGCATGAGACAATCTAAAAAGAAAAAAAACAAAGATTAAGAATTGATTCCCTCTGTTTAAATACAATTAAGGATGATAATTCCTAAAAAAAAATCAAATTTACATTTTCTTTTTATGAAAAATTTAATTAATATATTTAAGAAAAATAAAAAAAAACCCAATATAATTAACTCTATTTTGTCATATTGTTTGAATTTCATAAATTTAGAGTAATTATAAACTCTAATACATAAAACTATTAAGGCTAAGGGACAAAACATCAATATTTATAACAATCATACACCAATGTATATTGGTCTAGAATTTGAAAGGAATCACGTTAAAAATATATAATTTTTAATTAATTCTTTTAGTTTCAATTCTAATTTAGTTTTTATATATTTTATTTTATTTTATTTATTATTATAATATGATATTTATTTAATTAAATAAAAAGGTAATTTTGTAGTTGAATGATATGAAGAATTATTGTTAAATTGGTTATAATATGATATTTATTTAATTAAATAAAAAGCATAAGGTAATTTTGTAGTTGAATGATATGAGGAATTATTGTTAAATTGGTTTTGTAATGGTGTGTAATTGAGTGATATGAGGTTAATTTTAAATATTATTACTATAATTTTTATGTGTTTATATATGTTTTTTTTAAAACATAGATAAGTCAAAATTAAAATTTGTAATTTTTATACCAAGAGTACTTTACCAAAACAATATTTTCTTAATTTATTCACTAAATTTAAAATATTTAAAATATTATCCAACATACAGGGGTGGCAGGAGGGGATGGGTTATGTATGGCCTTGGTGGAAAATTGCTTACAAGGTATGCATGGGGTTAAGAACTATGACCAACAATCAGGTTGAAATGCATGGCCCGTTGGAAGGTTTGCTTCTAGTAAAAGTTATTTGAGTGACTAATAGTATCATCCTTGGAGATTTGCTTATCATTATTCAACATCTTCATACTGGAATTTGACTAAAATATAGTCATTAGAAAACCTTCCAAAGATAATCAAAACGTTGTTGGATGAATACCCCCATAAATATTTCTTTCAAATCCCAAAAAATCAAAATATTGAAGTTGATAAGAGTGTTAATCATGCATGTCAGTTAAAGCTAGGCTACTCAAAACTAATGGTGATAAGCACTAGTGTAATCTATCTTCATGCCAAAATAATTCACATGGAAATAAAGAATAATATAGTCAATGTTCAGATAAATATTTCACTCCAAAGGCAAAGTCTCTATAACCTAAGGTTACCTATGGGAAAAAAAATTCAACAAGTGGAAGGGAGCTTGAATCTTGTCGTGGCATCCTGTAATTATTTCAAACATGTAGTTGACACGAGATTAACCTCATTGCAAAGCTAGACCTTCATCCAATGGCCACAAATCGAGTTCGCAGCATATCATCCGCTCAGAAGTATGATGGTATTTCGTAGGAAAGTGCTTATGAAAGGTTCTATAGCCTTAAATTCTCTCGCATGTGGGTTGAAATGCCAATGGAATAAAATGATGATCCAAACCCCCCCACAAACATTGGGGTTTATCCTTCTCAAGTTAAATCTCTAAGAGAATTTGCTGCAAACTCTGTCATATACTGTGGCCTCCAAGCTAACCAGAGTGAGTCCTACTTAGGCATGTGAGACACAATATTAATTTTGTGCAGTGTTCAAACTTAAAGACTGTAAGTGGATTGGAAAATTGTATCACTAGATTAACGTGGGTGTATCATTTTTTTCTTCCAGGTCAAAAGGTGGTGTTTTTTACTAATTGGGAATGTACTCATCAATTGGAATGTCCTCCTATTAATACTATTGCACAAGGTTCGAGATTGGTGACCCTAGTGTGGAACTATTGGTGTCCATGGAATTCATGAAAACCTTTATGACAAATCTAGGCAAGTAACTTCCATAGTTTAATTATTTGTCTCTCAAATTCATCTATTATGTTTCATGTGGCAAACTTTGTCAATGATCTTTAGCTTTTATAGGTTGGTTATGCTTCACATTCCCTCTCTCTGGCTCGAAGAAAAGACACTTTATTCAATTTGGTGGATAATTGGCCTTCCCCTTAATGTTGGTTTGAATCCGAATCAACAAGGCACAATGCCTTAACTTTTGTTAGCAGGAACAATGAGTCTAGGGAAAAACTTAAGGTGTTGGAAAATAGGGAACGAATTGGAGTCAAAATGTGGAGGGGCCCCACAGGAACAACATAAAGAAGCAATGGTGTTGGGAGAATGAATTGTGGTTTTCTGGATGTAGTCACTCAACTAAAGCAGAAAATTGATGTTCTTCAAGTGGACTTACTTATCTTAAATTTGAAAATAAAGGACTACAGGTTGTCCACAGTCCAAGTGATGGAGGAAAACCGGTCTCTAAAAGAAAAGTTTGCTAGGAAAGATGATGAGGTGGAGGCCTTAGCCAACTATTGGATCTCCAGGACCAAATTAATCTTTTGAAAACTCGACTCAACAAGAGTGACAATGCATCCAAGACTCAAGAAGAGTAGTTTCTGGACCTTAATAGGCGAGTGATTAGAAAAGAATACAAATGTAGCTGAAGTATGTTGCCCTGCTAATTTTTCTTTCTACCAGGAAGCTTATGTCATATATATAGTTTTAAGAACATTTTAAAATCTTATAGACTATGTAGTCTTGTAAATATATTATGAATAGTCTTTAACGCTATAAAATTGTAAAATAATACTCATATTGTAAACTTTCTTATATAAATTGTAACAAAATACAAACTTAATGCAAATCATACTCACTATTATATATATATATATATATATATATCTATATATATATATTAATTATATTTCACATTTCAATGGTTTTCCAATTCATATATCAATCACTTTATTTACAAACTATGGGAATAAATTTTTCATAGAATTAACATTGGCAATGATAAAATGATTTTTTTGTTAGGAAACTAAAATGAAAGTATATAACATAACATGACTAAGGCGTATTATGTACTACATTGACCTGTGTTATTAAAATTGTGGAAAAATTCATAATTTTTATAATCCTTCAAAAACAATATATATTGAGCATCCAAGTTCTCACGTTTTCGAATCAATCATATGTACAATTAACCAAAGAGGAGTACGGCCAAATCATGCATAAAAAACAGAATGATATACATCAATAATATATTCAATAAAATATAACATTTATTAATTCGTCGGAACATTAATTTATTTAAAAACTTTGTTATACTAAACCACTTTCATTTCCATCGTATAAAAATAATATTTTAGATTACGTTATTTTAATTATTATATATATATTATTATTATAATTAATACATATGTCATTCCTTTCTTGAAAGAAGGAACTCGAATTGGATCTTTGTTGATAACGGAACTTTCACATCTATGATCACGAATGGCATACGTTTGTTTGGAAGTACGGCAACGTTCACATTTTTTGAGTGGGTGTGTATTATGTTAATGTAAAGTTAGCGTTTTATAATTTCGCGAGTTAATTAAAAAAAATTCAGTGTCATAATATTTTGATGCGGGAAGTTATAAAGTTATAAAAGTATTTAATTCTAATATCATAGTGAAAGATAGGTATAAGTTATTGGGGAGGAGGATGGCTTCAAATATCTTGTTTTTTTCTTAAAACCCAACAAATACAGAAAGACAGATTGGTTATGGTTCATCAAAAAGGTCGAAGCAAGGATTTTAGTTTGGACACATTGTCTATTGTCTAGAGGTGGCCATCTCATTCTTTTAAAATTTATATTAGAAAGTATACATGTATATTGGCTCTCTATAGCTTATGTTCCTAAGAGCATCCTAAATTGCATTCGCAGAGTAAGCTTTAGCTTCCTATGGATGGGAGCTAGATCCAAACCAATAATTGCACTAGTAAAATGGTCCAAAGCTTGCGGCTCCTAAGGGGTGATTGGTGTCTCAAAAATATTTTTCTATTCATAAAGGCCTTAGCTGGTATGAATCTATGGATACTTATATCTGGTTACTCAGTTTGGACAAAAGTTACAAACTATA
The DNA here is from genome assembly GCA_031772625.1 of Pinus tabuliformis. Classification (NCBI taxonomy): domain Eukaryota; kingdom Viridiplantae; phylum Streptophyta; class Pinopsida; order Pinales; family Pinaceae; genus Pinus; species Pinus tabuliformis. The sequence goes on from CM062811.1 coordinate 461,422,188, forward strand.
AATACTTATCTGGTCTCTCCATTTTAGACTGGATTTGACTACCAAATAAATCATCCAAAGGTTCAAATGTATGGAAGGCAATGGTAGCATCCTTCCCACTAATCGGGAAACAGATTGCATGGAAAGTGGGCGTCGGGTCTCAAATTTACAATGGTAGGGGCCCATGGTTTGGTGCTGGAAATGCCTTTATTTGTCTCTTCCATTTTTACAGAGACTTGAAGTGGCTAAGGCACAATCTTTGCAAGTCAAGGGCTCAATTGGATGGAAATCAACCCAACTGTTGGGACTAGAAAGCGAATAAGCTATGGAAAGGGATCACTATATTCAATTATTAGTACAAAATTTTATTATCCTTAAACCTGATGTTTCTAACACACTTTATTGGACCAAAAATCCCATGATATGTGAGTTCACAGCCAAGTTGGGCTATAAGGCGTGGGTTGAGGATCACTTTGAAGGTCACAAGCTCTAGTGGTGGAAAGCTCTTTGATAAGCTAATTCCCCACTCAATTCTAAAGTCTCTACTTGGCTAACATTCAGTAACAAATTGCCCACATTGGAAATCATCTCTTCTCATGGATGGCTTGGACCCTGTAGATGTCCCATTTGCAACTCACAAGAGGAGATAATACTATATCTCTTTGAATGTTCATATGCGACCTAGGTATACTCCCACATATAGTGTGAGTTCAACTCTAAAGCTCAATGGACTTCATCAACACTTGATGGAAACACTAGGTAATAACTTTCGAGAAAATTTGTACAATCCTTTTCTGGTCTCCCTTGCATTCTGGTTGATAATATCTAAAGAGCCCACAACTCCATTTTGTTCCTAAATAAGGAGATCCCTCTTGAGTTGTATGCCACAAAAACTATCTTCTATGCAACAAAATATAAGATTGAATAGAAATCAGCATCGTAGCATGTGCCACACATGTCAAAGCTCGATTATCATTCCTTGGGGCTTCTTCGATGGAGAAAGCCAAGGACACCCACCCCACTGTAGTGTTGGAGTGGTCCTATATTTCAGTCAAACACATTTTCTTTACTGCCATTATTCACCGAATAGAGGATCCAATAATAAGGCATAATTCACCGGGCTATCATTTATTCTTCAACTAGTTAGGAAGAAAATATCTCCAGACTCCAAGTACTCAAAGATTCTAAGTTGGTCATAGACTGGGTTAACATAAGGTCTACAATCCAAAATATTGGCTTTGATCAATTGTTATAGGATATCTAATTGGTGGCTTTGTCCTTTGAGTGGATTTCTTACTTGTAGGAATTAAATAAGGAAGTGAATATTTTTTCCAAAGAAGCTCTCGAGCTCCCCTTAGTTTCCCTTGCCAGGGGGAGAATTAGAATCTGTAGAGAATCGACTGTAATATTCTCTCGCCCCAGTGTTATCTCCTATTTCATAATTGCATTATTTGATAGTTTTTGTAAAAATCATACTAATTTTATCAAAAATACCAAAACTGAAAAGAGGAATTTTTTTTGAAAACAAAATTATAAAATGTAAAAAATAACGATTGACATAAAAAAATAAATAACATATTTGAAGAAAATAATTTAATTTTTGTAATCTTTAAAAAAATTATTAAAAAAATTAATGATTATTTATTTAATATTTTTCAATTTATTATAATTTTTTGCATTTCCGTACCAAATTAAATTACTAATTGTAATATTAATACTAATATGAATGTTAAATTATATATATATATATATGATTGAAAATGACTGTATCGATCATTTTCAGATACGGAACCATAAATCTTGATCATTTGCTCAAAATACGTGCCAGCCGATATAAAATAAAATAATTGATTATACATAATAAAATAATTAATTATACATATAAATTATTAATTAATTATAAAATAATAATAAAATATTACATAAAATAATTAATTATAAATTTGCAACAAAATTTCGAAGCCAAGTAACCCATCAATTAAGTCTGCGTGGGAATAGTGAAAAGGAAGGTGTTTCCCGTCCCGTCAAGTACAACATTAAACTTTTCAATTTAATTTTATATTTTATATATAAATAATTTGATTTAATAAGTTCTCACGGCTGAAGGAAATTTACTTATATTTATACCATTGAGTTATAATTGTGTTTCGTAATAAATTTATGAGGTGGAGAGGAGATGGTTTTTATGAGGTTTAAGTTTTATATGGGGGGAGGAAATGAGGAGGGGAATTATTTATGGAGAAATAAATTATATAGTAATGGTTTTTTAAATTTAATTAAGTTTTACATAATTTTGATGATAATATTTATCGATATATTATTTTTTTATTTAATATTAGGGTTGGTCTTGGCTTATATTTTTATTTAATTAGAAAAAAATAATTTTCACAATAAATTAATATTTTTTTTCTTAATACTTAATTTATATATATTTTAAGTCAAAAGATTTTAACTCTAGTGATTTGGCCAACATGTAATTAGTGTGTTTTTTTGACATTTATAAAATAATTCAACAAATTATCATTCTCATACCAATTTAAAAAAATAAATTATATGCCTTTTAAAATTATTGTAGTTATAGGAATTTGTATTATTCAATATTTTGGTTAAGTTTAATAACACTAATAATATAATTATATGCATTTTAAAGGTATTGTAGTTATATGATTTTGTAGTTATAATTTTAATAAAAATTATATAAATTTAAGGATTTTTATTCTAGGTTAATTATAAAAGTTAATATTAACGAAATACAAATTATAATAGTTAAATTCAAAATAATTTGGAGGATAGGGAGGATATCAACATTTTAGAGATGATTTTTATTTAATTAAAATTACATAATTGATGAAAACATAAATGGAGGGTGGAAAGCTTAGATTAGAACTGAAAATTACTCCAACTCAATAAACTTTTAGCTTTGGTACAAAAGAAACTCCTTTTTAAATCTCTTGTCACTTCTATTATCTTATAAAATTATAAAATTGTAGTTGCAACAACTTAAGAAGATTGTCAGCCCCAAGGGTTAGCTCAATTATTTGAGGTCTCATTGTTAAAGCACCCTGCCATTGGGAGGTCATGGGTTCGATTCTCATCGATGTCCTCAGGGTTAGGCTTGGATTAGTTTGACTGGGGTGAGTCATCCCTTCGGGTGGACCTACCTTGATTTTCCGTGGAAAAAAAAAATCAAATAAATCCTAAAACATCTTTCAATTTATTATCTTAAAATTAAAAGAAATACAACCTATCATATCCTCATTATAAAATATGTATTTTTTCCATTAAGAGCATGGCTATGACTAAATACCAGCCTTCTGCGGCTGTGACTTCTACCCCTGCTGCGGCTGCGATATCTACTGCAATAGACAATATTGTTCCTCCATTCTTTTTTACGCGACTTCTGCGGTTGCGACTTCTGCTCCCGCGGCCTTCTGCTTCTGCGGCCTTTTGCGGCTGTGACTTCTGCTCCTGCTGCGGCTGCGGTATCTACTGTTTGGACTTCTGCCCCTGCTGGGGCTTCGGTTCCCGCCTCGATTTTGGCTCCTGCTGCGGCCTCTACGTCGGTTTGCAACTTCATTTTTCCTGACACCATCAGATCCGCGGCATTCTTCTGTAATCTGACGTTCTTCAGATCCGCGACATTCTTCTGTAATCCGGCGCTGTGTGGACCCCGCTTCAGATCCGCGGCATTTTTCTGTAATCCGGCGCTGTGTGGAGCACAGATCATGATTTGCACGGATCATGATTTAGAGAAGCGCAAAAATTAAGTTTGTTTGCACATTTTGGATTCTAGATCTAATCTTTTGTGGCTAAATCTAGATCTAGGCAGCTAGGTTCTAGATCTAATCTTCTTCTGCAGCGAGATCTAAATCTAATCTGATCTTCTACTTTATTTCTTTGTGGTTGGGTTCTACGGGCAAGTAAAATATGGCTCCCAGCTTCGCGAAAATAGTTGCTGGCTCATCCACTTCTGGAGGGCAAGCTCCTGCCCATATCGTCAGTGAAGCCCCAGCTCCCACTGTCCAGGTGGTCCAGGCCTCACTCGATGAGGCTTTGAAGTTTTCTGAAAGTGCCCTAATTTGCCGGTTCAATGGTTTTTGGCCACGACTTACAGCTCTCCACAATTGGATCTCGGAGGTATGGAAGCCTGTCATTTCTGATGAAATTAATATCTACCCTTGTGCTAGGGGTTTCTTTATAGTAGATTTTGAAAATCCTGAAAGCAGACAATGTATTCTAGATTCCGACCCTTGGTTTTGGGAAAAATCAGGCCTATTCATGAAGCCATGGAACCCATCATTCGATCCCTCTACAACAGTCATAACTTCAGCACCAGTTTGGGTGAGATTTCCAAGCCTACCTTTGCATCTTTGGAATCTCTCGTCGCTAAAAGCCATTGGAGATGCAATTGGGAAATTTTACTGCAGGTGCCCAGAAACAGAGGAATATGCAAGAACCACCTATGCACGCATCTGTGTGGAAATGGATTTCAGCGCCGGATTCCCAGCTGAAATAAACCTAACAAGTAAAGACTATGTATGGAACCAGAAACTCGATTACGAAAGTGTCCTCTTCAGATGTCGATCCTGCTTTGAGACAGGGCATATAGTAAAAAATTGCCCAAAATCCTCCCAGAAAAATTCTGCTAGAAACAACCACCACAGATCTACATGGTGGGAAGGAGCACAAAAAGAACATTACACTGTCATCAAAGAAGAATACTTTGGAGAAAACTCTGAATCACAAGAAATCGGGCAGGAAAGAAACAACTCTCAAGACAGGCAGGGAGAAAGCCCCGCCCAACAAATCAACAATTATGAGGATTCGACCGCACAAAATAAGTCTTCATTTAACAGCAAAGCAGATCTCCTAGACCAAACTTCTTCTCCGACTATCTTCAAAAGGACGAACACAATAGATCGCGAAGCTAAAACACCAATGTCCCAAGAACCAGAAGAGATGAAGGGGATGCAAGATAAAGGAAGTTGGAAGACCGTAGAGAAAAAAAAGAAAGCTACAGCACCAATCTCGCCAAGAAAGACGAGGAGCCAGATAATTAAAAACTAAGAAAGTTATAGGTCCGATAGACCAATTTGGTCTCAGTGGACGTTAACCATCATCATCATCATCATCATCACTTAGCATACAAGATTAAGATAAACAACATAGTATATAAGAGACTTTCTAAAATTGCTTCAAACTCTAGTCAAAACCACCTATGGTTCGAGTTGTGAAAGATGCCAGGTATTTTTCCCATTTAGAGCATGGCTATGACTAAATATCTAGTGTACAAGATTAAGATAAACATTATAGTAGATAAGAAATTTCCTAAAATTGCTTCAAGTTGTAGACAAAACCACCTATGTTTCAAGTGGAGAAAGATACCAAGTCTTGGCTAGATCATTTTGGAATCCAAGAAAATGTCACTTTTTTTTGTTTACTAAGTTGTGTGGGTCTTGAAATGACTGAACACTTAACCTTTGGCTTGAAAAATCGTGATTCAGAGGCATCCAAGCCGTCAAAATCGCTCCAGGATCGTACCCTTCTTGGGCCATACCAGCCCTTAACATGGCTGGATTTTTTCCCACAGAATTTTGAATTGGCGACCTTCACATCACATAATGCCTTAATAATACACTTCAACGCTATCTATTTTATGCCCCGTGGGCAAGAAGAGGTCACTTGAAAAGATATTAATAATATTAAAAATATTTTACATTTACGTTTTAGGGGAAATCTTCGTATGTTAAGGAATTAAAGGATAAGAGAAAATTAAGATACTATAAGAATGTTATTAACCCTATCTTAGAGGATTGAAAATATCTCTATGCTTTAATTAGTATAAATAAGTCAATGTTTACTCAAATAAAACAAACTCTCACAAGTTTCATAGTGAAATATGATACTAGACAATTCCTAAAATGTCATAGGTTAAAAACAATATCATATTTATGATAATAAAAAAATTAAATATAGAAATTAATTTTTATTATAATATTACTATACTTCCACATTAAATCTCAATTTCAAAATATTTGTTTTAATATTAACTTTCTTAACTTTTTAAATCATCAATTTAAAAATGTTTTTCTTATTTTTTTTAAAAAACACAAATAAAATTTAAATAAAACAAAATTTATATAACCTATCTTAATAAATATTAATTATTTATTAATTTAGTAGATTTTAAATTTAAAATTAATTCACTTTTATTTCTAATTCATAAAATAAATTGATTATTCACGTTTCTATATTTATAAATAATATTTTGTAATTAAATTCCTTCCTCTATATATAAAAAATATAAATTTAATCAAATATCTAATAATATTAAATAATAATTAATTAAAATGACTCTCGAAATTATATTTATATAATCAAATTATTAAATTATAAGTAATGTATACCAAACCTGAGTACACTCTAGGTTATTATTAAATAATAATGAATTAAAATGACGTGCGAGTTTATATTTATATAATCAAATAATAATTAAACTAGGGGCCATCACCTACGCAGTCATGAAGGCCTCATGAATAACAGCGGTTAGGTTTCCCGTGGATTAAATTTGATAGTTACCGATTCACCATGTGGTTAAAAAAAAAAAAAACAGCGGTTAGGTTTCAAATAATTTATTTAGCACGCCCAAGCAAAGATCGATAAGTGCAATTTTAGATTATAACAACTTAAACTACTATGGGATATTCATATCCAGCAAAATGTTATTTTCCTTTAATTGTTATTTATAAAAATAAACAAAATGTTATTTTCTTAATTGTTATTTATAAAAATAAATAATGATTTGGAGAATGTGTTAAATTGAGATTAATTTTGCTAATTTTAAAATATATATGGTATAAGTTAACATATTACGAAGATAATTTGTATTACTTTCATGTACAATAAAATTGAAATTTAATATGAATATGAAAAATATTAAATGAAAAAGGTGAATTTAATAATTTTATTTATTTATTATTTTTAATTTTAGAAATATTATAAATTTTTGTATTCAAAATTTATTTTTCTATATAGGATAGTAGGTGTGGGATAGCTCTTTACATTATTATTTTTTAATTGTTTTATTTTTCAAATTATGAGAAAGGTAATACAAAATTATAATTGAAGATAAGTAATGGTTTCAAGTATAAATATCATAAGTAATTATAAATAATAATACTAATCACTATGAACATAAATAATAACATTAATGACTATAAATATAGGACAACATCCATAATAAAGGTTAATCATGATTGTGCCACAAATCACAATAGCATGCGAGATAAAGATCTCATAGCACTAAACCTAACATTATAACTCAACATCAATATAAATTTATATGGAGGACAAAGAGATGGTCAAGCATTCCAATTCTCCTCATGATGAGAAATCTTTCTGACAAAATTAAAACCTCAATAATGTTTTGGCTTAGTAGTAGGCATCACCATTGCAAACCAGAGAATTAATATTAGAATGGATTTAGGTGTCCAGTGTTGAGATATCAAGCACCATCATGTCCAAAGGAGACAAGGGAATAGTGGGAGTTAAAGATGGATGGGTTGGACTAGTGTAACCAACCCCTTGTTGAGGTTGACCTCCTATGACTCCCGCAAAGTAATAATCGATCCACCACTTCTAGTTCCCAAGGTAGAAAATGGATGCTCAAGGGTTAGAAACACGATTTCAAGATAGTCATAACCCAACCACCAATAAATTCATGAGCTAGAGGAGCAAGTCTACTAGAAAAGCAAGCTCACTAGTCATGCATTGATAAATGAAGAACTAGCTAATATAGTGTCAGACACGGGGCACACCATGACTCGTGTTACTGGATTATTTTCCACCTTGGACCTGAACTAGCTAATATAGTGTCAGACACGGGGCACACCATGACTCGTGTTACTAGATTATTTTCCACCTTAGACCTATATTGGAAAAACAAGGAAGCTATAACTAGACACTATGATGAACTAGAGGGATGATGCATCAATACTTTACAAAAAATTAAATTTGAACTCAATCATATAAATACCGACTACTACTCTATCTCACATGGCGTACAATAATCAACTATGTATTATGTGAATGAGACAATGAAGGAAGAACAAAGACTAGGAGTTGATTCCCTCTATCCAACCACAATTTAGTTTTTAGATGCTGCAGTCTTGTGGAGCTGCGCGAATGCTGCAGCGTATTTGGTCCTATGGCATATGCCGCTGTTGTAATGTGTTTATCCCGATTTGACGACTGTCAGCTTGTCCTAACACGCATATGTACAAAAAAAGAACCCATAAATGCTTCTAAAGGGAACTAGCCCCTCTCATTAAAAAAAAAAAAATTTTAGATACTCTATTTTATTTATTATAATATGAAATTTATTCAAGTTAAAAATATAATAGTTTTTTTTTTTTTTTTTTGATTTATTTTGTATGTGGATGTCACTAAGAATAATCAATTAAATTGGTTTTTTATTTGAATGACAGTAGTAATCATCAATCAAATTGGTTTTGTATTTAGATAATACAAGGCCAATTTAGAATCATCTGCATCACTAAGATTCAATAAAATATAACATTCATCAATTCGTCATGACATTAATTTATTTTTATTTAAAAACTTTGCTACTTTTCATTTTCATCATATAAAATAATTATAATAATTAAGATATACATCATCCCTTTCGAACTCGAATCGGTTCCTTGTTAATAACGGAACTTTTACATTTATAATAACAAATTACAAATTGTTTGTTTGTAAGTGACACAACGTTCACATTTTTTTGGGTGGGTGTGTAATATTTATTCTGGTCCATTCAAGAATTATAGCATTTATCTGGTTCTCAAATTGTATTGATTTTTTTTTGAGTGGGTGTGTGTTTCGTTAAGAATTATAGCAGTTATTTTGTTTTTAAATTGTATTGACTATGTATTATTTTGTGTTTTTGTTACAATTTTAATACAAATTTTGGAAAAATGCTGGATATTTTTATTTTCTATAAATTCAAAAATAAATTTCTAATTTTCTAGAAATCTTATTTTTAATTTTTGATTGGCCTAACAACTTCAGATGAGACATAATCTCCCTAGTGGAGAGTGTTTTATTTTTGGTATTTGTCTGTCGGTGACCACTGATTAAAAAAAAAACTAATTTTCTAAGTGGTCATTCCGTTGGTGAGTGCTCTGACACTGAAACTGTTATGACACTGTTTTCCCTAATGATGATAGAACTGATGTTGTTGCAGGTCCTTTGCATAGGTGGGAGGTGGGCTACACAAATCTCCACTTAATATTTTCTTGTGTGAAGATACTTTTACAAATGTCTAGATCATATATCATATATCGGATGAATGTTTATAGAGGACGGGGTATGTGCAGGAGAACGATAATACTATTCTGTTTCGTTTTGTAGAGCTTTTACTATGCGCAAGACAAGGTATGTGCGGGAGAACGAGGGTGCATATGGAACTTCATTCTGCAAGGACGAAATTAATGTTAAAAGCTTTCCTTGTGCGGAGATATGTGCGGGAGAACGAGGGTGCATAATGAACTTTATTCAGCAAGGATGAAATTAATGTTAAAAGCTTTCCTTGTACGAAGCTTTTACTATGCAGAGGACAAAGTATGTGCGGGCGAGCGATTGCGTAGAGCTTTGATTTTAGAGCTATGAATCTTTCTGGAGGATAGGGTATGTGCGAGAGAACATAATAATTAATATTGTTAATTTTCATTATGCAAAGCTTTTACTATAGGGAGGATGATGTTTGTGCGGAAGAATAAGTGGTGCACAGGGAAATTAATGTTAAACTATTAATATTAATCTGTGATATTTTTACACACAATGGATTTGTTGTGAAATGTTGCACATATACATTTGCGTTATATTGGAAATATACGAGTTTTCTATTTATCAAAGTACACACATTGGTATGATAAAAAAATCTGGAAAACGCGGTATGTGCGAGAGAACGAGGGGTTTTGTGAGTGTTATGATGATGCGTTATTGCTCTAAGCATTGGTGTTAGAATTGAATATTTGCGGAGATTTGTAGGAATTTACAGGGTAAGTTCCTCATACAGAACACCAAAGGACACTGCTCACAAATAGATCACAAATCAATACACCAATATTCTTGACGTGGTTAAAATCCTCAAAGAGGGAAACAGTCCACGGCTTGAGCCAACGTTGGCCACTTCAGATAATTTATTAATAAAAGAATGAAAATTTACATAAGCTTCTCTCGATTACCCTACAAATGACCCTCCATGCTCTTTAAATAGAGATCATGGACCAATCGGGTGTTAAGCCACAGATCAAGTGTCGGTAATACCGAGGAGAGAATGAACCGTTGGATCACTACATATCATGACCGTCAGATTGTAAGTTACAAAAGTACATAGTAAAGAAACACACTTTACCTAACTCTACACTAGACCAAGTTATACTTAACTATTTCCTATGTGTCGGAATATCCTAACATCCCCCCTTAAGAACAACTTGGGATAGGATTGAAGGATGTACAAATATGACACAATAGGAGAAGGAAGGAGGCATTAGAGCCTATCCACCCTTAGTGACAACTTCCTGAACTCCAACCATAAATCAAAGTTTAGTAAACTTCGCCTCTGTGAGAGCCTTTGTAAATATGTCTGCAACTTGATCATCTGTTGAACAATATTGCACTTCAAGAACATGGTCATGAATGAGCTTTTTGATGAAGTGCATGTGCAGTTCAATGTGTTTGCTGCGCTGATGTTGGACTGGATCTTTGCATAGTTGAATGGAACTTCGATTATCACACCAAAGTGTAGTCGGATGCTATTGTTGAAAGCCAAACTCTGATAGGATCTGACGAAGCCACAGGGCTTCCTTACTAGCTTATATGGAACCACGATACTCTGCTTCTGCTGAAAAAAGAGAAATGACACTTTGTTTCTTGCAAGCCCATGTAATAGGTCCTGAACCAAGAGTCAACACATTACCTGCAGTAGACTTCTGATCATCAGGGTCACCAGCCCAATCGGAATCAGTGAAACCAACCAATAGAGGAGATGCTTCTGCACTGTAATGAATCCCAAATTGAATTGTACCTCGAACATAATGAAGTATTCTTTTAGCTGTTTTCCAATGAATTTCATGTGGGTTTTACATAAACCGAGCAATAAGGCCAACAACAAAGGAAAGGTCAGGACGAGTATGGGTTAGATACAAAATTTTTCCTACAAGTTGACGATATAAGGTAGCATTAACTTCAGGGGAAGTACAAGTGACTGAAAGTTTGGCACCAGAGTGAAAGGGAAAAGGAGCTGGCTTATAGTCTTCCATGTGAAAATGGCGTAGAAGATCACAAGCATACTTGGACAGGGAAAGGAAAATACCTTCCTTGGATTGCAAGACTTGAAGACCAAGAAAATAATGCAAGTGTCTTAAGTATGTCATTTCAAACTTCTTTTTAAGGCTGGACTTCACATGGTTTATAAGGTTGGGATCACTACCAGTAAGGATAAGATCATCAAGATAAAGAACAAGAATGATAACATACTTGCCCACTTTCTTGGTGTAGACAGTATTGCCAGAATGACACCTAAAAAAGCCAGTTTCTAAAAGAAAGCTATCCATTTTGGCATACCAAACCCGAGGGGCTTCCTTGAGACCATAAAGGGATTTCTTAAGCCGACATACAAGGCTAGAGTCTGTTTGTATAAATCCATTAGGTTTTTCCATATAGATTTCTTCGTGCAAGTCCCCATGCAAGAAGACAGATTTAACATCCATCTGATGGACTTCCCATTTGAAAGAGGTAGCAAGGGAAGGAACAAGGTGGATAGAGTTCATTTTGGCAACAGGGGAGAAGGTTTCAGTATAGTCAATGCCTTCTACTTGTGAAAAACCCTTAGCAACAAGACGAGCTTTATGTTTATCAAATTTTCCATCTGGTCCATACTTGGTTTTGTAAACCCATTTGCATCTAACAAGTTTTCGTCCCTTTGGTAGAGGAACAAGATCCCATGTATCATTTGCCAACAATGAACGATATTCTTCATTCATAGCTACGTCCCAATCTGGATGGCATGAAGCTTCTGTAAAGGTGTCAAGATCATAATTCGCTGAAGCTTGAGCCAGTAAAGAAGAGGCTCTATTGAACTGAGAACGTGTATGTCACTAATCCGCAGGATCACCGACAAGAGCACCTGCTGCATCCCGAGTAGAACGGATCCATTTTGGAAGCTGAGGAGCTGAAGGAGGAAACCTGAGAAGGTGGGGGAGGATCGTCATCCTCACTGTCATCATCTGAAGAAGAAATATTTTCAGAAGTAGAAGGGATAGAGAGAGGTGGCACATCTGCCGAACTAGGCTCGTAGGTCGATATATTTTTAGTAAACTTTACATCTTTTCTAATGATAACATTTTTGGACTTAAGTGGAATAAGTCTGTATCATTTGACATCTTCAGAATATCCAACAAAAATACATTTTTCACTCTTAGGTTCTAAAGCTTTATGTTTCTTATTTGGAATATGGGCCCATGCTTAACTTCCAAAAACACGAAAATGACTTACATCTGGTTTAATTGAGCTCCATGCTTCTTCTGGAGTTATATTCTTTAAAACCTTAGTAAGAGTGCGATTTACTATGTAATTTGCACAGTTAATTGCTTCTGCCCAAAAACTAAGATTAAGTCCTTTAGACTGAAGCATACAATTAGCTGTTTCCTTTAAGGTGCGATTCTTCCTTTCAGCTACACCATTTTGTTGTGGAGTATATGGAACAGTATGTTGCATTTGAATTCCATTCTCAATGCAAAAGTTGATGAATTTGTTGTTAACATATTATCTGCCATTATCAGATCTTAGCTTAAGAATTTGATGTCTAGATTGTTTTTCAACAAAGGCCTTAAAGGCCAAGAACATGTTAAATACTTTACTCTTGAGTTTTAAGAAGTATACCCAAGTGTGTTTAGAGAAATCACCAATGAAAGTTAAGAAATACTTGTAGCTATAGAATGAAACAACTGGAAGTGGACCACATAAATCACTATGCACACGCTATAAAGGGGCTGAGGCATTCCAAGAGGCACGTTTTTCAAAACTATCCCAATGATGTTTTCCGAGTACACATCCGGAACAAACACCATCTCTGCAAGATACCATTGGAAGACCTGTCACCATATTTTCTTTATGTAGATTCTGAAGGGAGCGATAGTTTAAGTGACCAAATTGCTCATGTCAATGTTTTCTCACTTCATCATTATGAGCAACAAATACCGAGGGAAGATTTGATGACCCAAAGTTGTTAAACTTATACAACCTTGTAGAATCATCAGCAATGCTAGTAGCTAAAATCTGTCTAAGATCTCTTAGGTCCTTAATTACAACATCGTGAGGTGAAAATTCAACGATTTTACCTTCCCCTAAATGAGTTATCTGATATACAGATAGAAGGTTGCAAGATAAGGTTGGAACACATAATACATCATTAAATTGACCATTGTCTATATGAACAGTTCCAGTGCCTACAACACTAAGAGGTCTATCATCACCAACATATATATTTTTGGTGTTACAATCATTTAAAGAAGGAAACATGGCTTTGTTTTTGGCCATGTGATAAGAAGCTCCAGAATCAATGAGCCACTCATGAGAATGAGAAGAAGAAGATACATTTAGTGCATATCTAGACCGAGATGCTTGACAACCACATGCAGAAAGTGCTATTCCTGAAGATGAAGTTGAAGTTGAAGAGTGCTCCAAATGGATGTTATGCTTCTTCATTGCTGCTTCCAAGGCTTCCATCTTCTTAAAGAATTTGGATTCTAAGTGGCCATCTCGATTACAAAAGTGGCAATGTCTATCAGTCTTCTTCCCTTTGTTTTTATTTGCCTTATCGTTTTGTTGAAATGATTTTTCATTTTGAGATTGAAATTTCTTAGGAACCTTGTTTGGTTTATGGCCATTCTTTTTAGGATATGACTTCTTAGGATTCTTTGAATTTGGTTGCTGCTGGATGGCTAAGGCTTTCTTAGAAGAGTTTCCAAGATTAAGAAGACCAATATGTAAGAGTTTTTCTTGTTCTCTTATTAAAGAATCACAAAAGACATCAAAGGAAGGGGACTTATAGTCTTGTCCTTGAGAAATGAAGGCTTCTCTTATAGAATGGAAGGTGGAAACAAACATAGAGTAGGTTTGTCCCAATTTAGTAAGAATGGAATAGATAAGACTACCATATTCTTTCTTGACCTTAACACCTTCCAAAAGAAGTCTAAGGGTCTTGAACTTGGACAAAAAATCTTCAATGGAATAAAAATTATTTGGGTCCAACGTAAGAAACTCATTTTCAAGTTGATGGGCTTTAATTTCATTTTTAGTTCCAAAAACTTTAGTGAGTTGTTTCATTGCTTCATTAGGGGTATCAAGTTCTGCGATATGGAATCTAAGGTCTCGAGAAATAGACATCCCTATCAACCCACGTGCTTGATCTTGCCTATTTTCCAATTTGGCTGCCTTATCTTCATCTTTAGGTTTGGTTTCTTGGCGTGAGGCTATTCTGTAAAGACATTTACTTCTAAATAAATCCATAATGTAGGACCACCATTGGAAGTAGTTGGTGCTGTCAAGAATAACTTGGCATGGAATTTCCATTTTAACAGAAATTGAAGTTGTAGATGTTGAAAATAAGTGTTCCAATGGAAAGATCTCGAAAAAATAGGCTGATTAAAAAAAATGGCTCTGAAAACGGCTTCCGGATGAAGAAGTTATGAATTTTTGAATAAAAGTTGTTGAAGATGTCGACGAAGTGCGTGAATGTGCGGAAATGAATGATAATGTTATATTTAAAAAAAAAAAAACCTCTTTTCCAAACTTAATCTAATTAGCTCACTTAAAAAAAAAGATTTTATGTGACTCACTTTTATAAATAAATGAAAGTCACTTTTAGAATGGTACTTTATGAGCTACCCACTAAATTGTAACTTAAATAAAAGATAAAGAGACTTTAGAATTATAAGTGACTCATTTTTTCTAATGGGTGAGAACACTTTTACATAAAGTAATTTTAAAATGTAAGTTACATGTGCTTCTTGAAAAAGTAACTCAATAAAAAGAAAGACTTAAACTCAAGACATCTATTATCATAAAGTAACTTTGGACCAAGTGAGCTAGTTTAAAAGGTTAGTAATTTTTGGAAAAGAGAAAGGGTTTTTTTTTTTTTAGTCACTGAAGCTTTGGGGTGCGTGTTTAGTTGAGAAAGCTCTTTTTTGCCTACTAAACAAAAAACACAAAACCCAACACGAAATACAAAAAAAAAACAAACCTTACAGCTTGAAGTTAGCTTTAGCTGGAAACTAAATATTTTCCTCAATGTTTCTGATTTTCCGAGATCACACTAAGGCGCGGCGGAAAAGAGCATACACATGAGGTAAATCCTTC
Organism: Pinus tabuliformis; assembly: GCA_031772625.1. Lineage (NCBI taxonomy): Eukaryota > Viridiplantae > Streptophyta > Pinopsida > Pinales > Pinaceae > Pinus > Pinus tabuliformis. Next base: position 461,437,590 of record CM062811.1, read on the forward strand.
CTTTCTGTTTATGATTTGCCCAGATCGCACATAGTCACGGGGCAAAGAGCATACGCAAAAATGAAAGGTATAGATCTGGTAATAAAAAAACAGAGAGCTAAATAAACTAAAATAAACAGAGAGAAAATAACTAAAAACTGCAAATAAACACTATATACCTCCAGATCTTGAAAATGACGTAGCTACGGCTACCCGAAAGCTTTTCGCGTCAAATGAAAGGGGTTCCTACCTGGAACAGATGCTCCTAACACAATAGAGCAATCCGCTCGACCCGAAAGTAGTAAAAAACAATAGATCTAGGAAACAACACTCGTATGCAGTTCTATGCCTTCAGATTTGGATCACCAACGGATGCAACCTTCAAATAGCTCTGATACCTTGTGGAATTTATAGGGTAAGTTACTCAGACAGAACACCAAATTTCCTCAGACAGAACACCAAAGGACATTGCTCACAAACAAATCACAGATCAATACACCAGTATTCTTGATGTGGTTAAAACCGTCAAAGAGGGAAACAGTCCACGGCCCGAGCCAACGCGGCCACTTCAGACAATTTATTAATAAAAGAATGAAAATTTACATAATCTTTTCTCATGAATGGTTACCCTACAAATGACCCTCCATGCTCTTTAAATAGAGATCATGGACCAATCGAGTGGTAAGCCATGGATCAAGTGTCGGTAATATTGAGGAGAGAATGAACCGTCGGATCACTACATATCATGACCGTCAGATTGTAAGTTACAAAATTACATAGTAAAGAAACACACTTTACCTAACTGTACACTAGACCAAGCTATACTTAACTATTTCCTATGTGTTGAAATATCCTAACAAGAATGGGGTATGTGTGGGAGAACATAATAATTAATATTACTATGTTTCATTGTACAAAGCTTTTATTTTTTTGATATTTTATATTAAGAACTTTATTCAGTAGGGACGAAATTAGGAAAAGGTATTTTCAGGAGAACGAGGGGGGCACAAGGAAATCAATGTTAAACTATTAATGTTAATATGTTATTATTATTATGTTTCATTGTTCGAATATTTGACTGTGCAAAATATGGGGTATGTATGTCGATTTCCTGAATAAATGCTTACATTATCTAGAAAGGAAAATAAACAACTTTATAAATTAAGTTACAAGGAGAAAAACACTAGCTAAATCAGTAATAATTGATTTTGGCATAGGGTATAGACACTGAATTAAATAGAGAAATACAGATAAATGTTAGGCATGGAAATTAATTTTGTTTTTTTCACATTCAACCAAAATTTCTTGTTCTAATGTTCAAAAATTCGAAGAAGGATTGGCATAATTCACAATTGGATATAATAGCTGCTATAAACTAATTTTCTTAATTAACGAAAAAAAGAAAAACAACTACCTAAATTACTACATATCCTCGATATTCGAAGTGGTGTGGACTTCATTAACTTTTGGATCAAGCTGAGAAGGGGGGAACCTTGGTCAATGACCATGATATCATCATCTCTTTCATTAGCATCCTCCTCAACATTGATGTTCTCTGCGTGAGCCAAATTATCCAGACGAAAACTCAATGTTTCGTTTGCCAATTGTAGTTGCTCCATCTTCAATTCCAATATTGCCATTTTCTGATTTAGAAGGTCAAAATGGACCCATGCTTCAGATTGAATCATTTCAGCATGCTTTGAGACCAAATCGATGAGAATTTCTAGAGAACCAACTATTTTAGCTAAAGAAGTACTGAGCTCTTGCTCTGCAACTCTAGAATCACACTCCATAAAGTTCAATTTGTGTTACACTTACTAATAAATTTGCTGAATTACGGTTCTAATCCTTGACTCTATCTTTGCAGAGTCAACCTAACAATGTAAATGTACCATCGATCTAACTTCCCTTGATTTTAAGCCTCTGTCTTTGTTGTTAATGTCGGCTTTGAGTCTGCACAATGTAAATGTTCATTGTCTGAAGGGCATGCAGAGGATGGCACATGAGGGAGAAAATGGTGGTGCAGAAGGAAATTTATGCCGTCGACACGTAATTAATTTAACTATGAACAAATTTCGAATTAGTATTACTATGTTTCCTTTTGTGAAGTTTTCCTTGTGCAAAGTTTTTACTATGCAGAGAATGGGTAATGTGCGCGAGAATGGGGTGCTTACGAAAATTAACTTTAAACTATTTTTCATTTAAAACTTTTACAAATTTAACTATGCAGAATCAATGATGTGTGCAGAATGAGATATGTGCGAGAGAATGAAGGTGCAGAGGAAATTTATAACTTTAATTCGTAATGTAGTGTTATTTCACATTTTCTTATTACATATATAAAAATTTTCTTAATTTATAGATTGGTTAAGGTAAGGATTTTCCAGTTTGCGTTTTCTACAATAAAAGATTTGATTAAGTTTTCTCGCTTCAAACAAATTTCATTCTATGGAGTTTTCTCCACACTTGGTACAACGTTTAGTAAATTATTTAACAATATTTAGAATAAAAATATTACCAATAATAATAATAATAATAATAATAATAATAATAATAATAATAATAATAATAATGTCGAATAATTGTGTGGAAAGAAAAAGCCTACAGAAGTGGAGAGATTTCATTATGACAACACAACCTTTAATAAATTAATTAGCAAAGTCTTTAATGCAAAAGAACTCGATTATGAGAGGGTGTGAAAAAATTATTATTTTTCGCACTTCCGCAGTTCCTCCTAAAGTGAGGTAATAACATAATAGTGGGGACCAACACTATTTATAGGTGTCGACATGAACAAAAGTATTTTTTTGTAAATTTTGTGATTAAAAAACTTGTTTATGAGTGCAAGCGTGGATGAATTATGTGAAAGAACTGTGATTGTGTAGAGTGTGAAGGTTTGCACAATGAAATCTCGAAATCTTCCTCCACATAATGTATTTCCTCTGCGGTTCCACACATATGCCTATTTACACAAAGATAACCATAAAAAAATCATTCACTGTGTGGAGAGCATAACCTTTAATCAATTGATTAACAAAGTCCTTAGTGTAGAAGAAGTTAATTCTATTGGAGTGCGGAAATCACACTTGGTCTGCAAGTTGTGTTCATTGACATTGTTACTTAGGCGAACATTTTACTGTAGATAGACTTCAGTGTGCGAAGAGGTTTAATTGGGAATACAAAAAGTCTAATAAACATTAAATAAGAAACATTACTATTTTATTTTAAATAAGCAACATTAATTTATTGCAATAAGGACTTTAATAAAATTTAAATAAAAACATCACTATTTCATTTTAAATAACATAGAAACTATTCATCATTAATAAGGTTCAATTTCGTAAAACTTACTTCCATTCAATCAATATGATGGATCATTGACCAAATTTTTCATTTTGTCGATTATAATGTTATGTGCTGAGAATATGGGCATATGATATCACCATTAATAACAAGTTGATCAAAGTGTTCATTTTGTCGTCCAACAAGATTTCTGGTGCGTTGGCAGTGCATCATTTACCAATATTATCAGCACAAAACATTATGATCGAGTAGGGACTCCTGGTGATCATAGAGCTTACCTATGGAGCATCGTGGTGCGATTGGATCATAGCACATCGGTAAAAAATATAAGCTCTTCTTTGCTGTATTTGTTAGGGAAATTCAAGGTGGAAAATTATTATATCAATTTTCCTGAACCTTAATCTTTGCTTGTGAACCTAATTAGTATTCTTGTGTTCTTCATTTTGTCTTTTCATCAAACAAATATAAAGAAGATAAATAGTAGCAATAGAAGACACAGAAATTAGGCTCTCAACTAGGGAAAACCCCCTCCAAAGGGAAAACCCAAGAAAATATTCTCTTCTTATAGAATATGCTTTCAGTGAGACAACGAAGACCCAAACCCTAGACCAAGTCCTTATCCAAGTACCATGTTAGTCCTTCCAATGAGTCCTTCATTGATCTAGCACTAACCAGTTTTAAATTGCAACTTAGACCTCCCAGCTTCAATACTACTCCTTTGAATTGCAACTTTAGCTCTATAGCAGCTACAAAAACCCTAATATAGCTTCTTCTTGAGACCTTCCTTGAGCAAGACAACTCCTTTGAAGGTCAACGAGGTCAAGATAGAGTATTCTTCCTTCCAAAAACAAGAGACAACACTTTGTCCTACTGCAACTTAGATAGACATTTTTTGCCTCCTTTATAGTTGCATAAACCCTATACTTTCACACATGTGAGAGAGATAGCCCCAAAACAAGCCTTCTTCTTCTTCTAGACCTTCACTCTTCTTGTTTGATTTATTCTTAGCTATAGATCAAATTTTTTCCTTGAGATAGAAATTCTTGAGTGAGTGACAAATGAGGTCAAATTGCTCCTTTATATATAGCCTTTCCAAGGGGTCGAATTCCCTCCTTTAGGCCGACTTGAAGCTGTGGGGCAGACTTGTACTTTTGGAGTTTCCAAGACTTTCTAGACTAAAAAATAATCCTTTTCCCAATTTCATTTTCCCAGAAGGGTCTTATAAAGATAATTTTGAGTCCTTTTACTCATGATAATAAATCATAAGACCTAAAAAACCCTAGAAGCATGAAGAACATTTTTTACCTAGAATAAAATCAATAAGAAGCATGAAACCCATGCTTTAATAAAAAATAAGTAAAAATTCTTATTTTTTTGATTACGTAGCACACATATTAAAATGAGCAAAATAACAATTATGAAGACTGAAACTAGTTACATTTTCAACAATAGCCATTCCTTTAACTTTTCTCTAAATTAATATCATGTCTTTATCTATTCCTAGTGCGATTGTTGCACTACTTTCCTTGTTGCAATTGTAGTATGTTCTATTATTCTAATCTATCGATTCTTTTGTTAGGTTCATTTTGTTGGCTAATGTTTTATAGCTCTGACAGATTCACAAAATTTCCCATTTTCGATAGATGATTATTATATTGGCTATATCATAAGTATTTGCAGATCAAGATCAATATATTTACGTGTCAAAAGTGTGTGAAATATTTTTTAATTCACTTTGAAAAGGATAGCATACATGTGCCACCTCTGAAGATTATACCAATTGCTGCTAGTGCAAGGCTTTTCAGTTATATCATTATGATACCCAATAAGTTGTAATGGTCATTCACATGCTATTTTTTTTAGAGTAGTCTAATAAGGTCACAAATTCTCCCAAAAAATAGTGGAAATTCTAGCTAGATTTTGATCAAAACCAGGCATAAATTTTAGGAAATCTAGGTTACAACTGCTAAACTTTAGGATTTTAGGTGCCCCATAGGTTTTTAATGGTGTTGAATTCATTTCCACCATCAAAAAATGATTTAAAAAGTCTTATGGTTAGTTTTCCTTTGGAAAAAAAAAATAGAATCCGGCGAAAAATGACTTTCCGAGAAAATTTGTGGTCTCGATAGGCAATGCCTTTTTTTTTTGCTGTCATCATGTGATTCAGGAATAACACCAACTTTTTTCTTTCAACTCAATTATGATTATTACATCATGTGATTCGGGAATAACGTCGACTATTTTCTTTCAATTCAATTATGATTATTATAGCAATTATCGTAATTCTTTCGTATTTGGATATGGGTTGCATCATATTGCTTATTGTCACATTCTTTGGCTGTACGTCATCAATATTGCGTCGAGGGCATTGGGATGATTGAAAATCTAGACTAGATAACAATGTATCTAGATAACGATGAAGATGATTAAATTGTGGTTCGGGATTAACTTCGTTTGTTTTCGTTCAATTCAATTGTCATCATTATAACGATTATGGTAATTCCTTCATATTCAGATATAGGTTGAATCAAATTTCTTACTGTCACTTCCCCTGGGTGTACATTTTTAATATTTCATTAAAGGCATTATGACAATTAAAAATCTAGATAAAAGTATATCTAGATAACGAATATGACAATTAAAAATGTACATAACAATTTATCTAGATAACACACTATCTAGGGACATGTCATAAATCTATCATTCTGTTGCTTTACCTAATAATGCAATGATTTGTCGTTCTGCATTATTGACACTCTAGTAATCATTTTTGCTTATACTAGATTGTGCAAATGAAAAAAAATGTATTGATTTAGATTTCTTACTATCGCTTATGCACCTCCGTTCTCCTGGATATACTACATTTTTGGCACATTCTTCATTGCGGATAATGAAAACTTTTTTCTCAGCTCCGTATTAGTTGAGAGCATAATATTTCATTAATTAATTAGTTTTGTGCAATTGTTCTTCTGTATAGCTATATCTACAAAAGTTCTAAATGAGAAAGAGTTTAAAAATTAACCAAAGAAACATTTTTCCTAACGCGTAAAGGAGATGTGTCTCTATACAACTATTAGAAAACTCTTGTGTGGACAAATTTCACTTTCCGAAGAGCAAAAACCGTGGTCATTCGAGTGTTGGTTTTTTTCTAGATTTATGATATATTGCAAAATACATATTCGATTTTCAATTGAACCTGAATGACATCTCCAATCTGTAAGTTAGCTTTCATTTCTTTATGTTAATCATTTGGTGCTTTTCATATGATATTTAGAGATTCCATTGAGACACAATTGAAATTCGAAAGTGTGTTCATCTATGCTTTGACGTCCTATGCAGATCCTTTATTTTGCACAAATTCAGAGCTCTATGCAATTACTTTTCCGGATAGGTGATGTAAGGCTTCTCTACCACTAAATAGAGTAACCATGGCTCAATGAGGAAAAAACCTAAGCAATTTGGGGGGGGGGGGGGGCTCACTCTAGTTGTATCGTGTGGGAGCTTTACAGAAAGGGGAAACCATAATCGTTGACGAGTTGGTTGTCTTTCATATCTATGATGTTTTGCAAAATACATATTTGATCTCCAATTGGGCTTGAACAACATGTCAAAATTCAAGAAACATTATATTGTATTGATTTATGTTCAATATTTCCCTTTGGATATTAAAGCTCATGTAAAGAAACAGAAACTCGAACAATACTTGCATTTTCTAAATGCATTGTGCAAAAAGCAATTTTCTAGACATTTATGTTATGTACTTAAAATTATTTTCTTAATCAATGATGTTCTCAATGTCGTTTAACTCTATATTTCGCGTTTCCATGTATAATGACCATGTGTAACTTTTTTCTTGTGACATGTTAGATAGGACAAATCATATACACACATCCACTGTGAATCACAGAAATGTAGGAACTTAAATAAATATGAAATCATGTGATACATTATATGGAGTAATTGATATCAAGTGGCTTCTATTTTTAAAAAATCAATATTGTGTAGAAGGAAAGTGTGCCAGAGAATTGTGCAGGGGTGGAGTGAATATGGAAGTATGGAACTTTTCCATAGAAATATTGTGTTTGTTATTGCACATACTTGTTCTTCGGTGCAAATCATAAATCAAAGGGTCTAAGTTTTATGAAGCTTTTGTGACATAATTTTAATAACAAGTGACATGTCATTGCATTTTTCTCATTAGCCTAAGAATCACAAATAAAATGTTCAAGTTTTATAAATCTCTTATGGCGTAATTTTAACAAGTAACGTGTTGGTAGTTGCATTGGTCAGGTGTTGATCATGCATTCTTTTTTTGCATGCATGTTGCCAATGCATATTGATATATTTCATAGTTATAGGGGAGGGGGTGGGGGGCTTGTTATGAATGGTTTTTCTCATAGTTGTCGAAATCGATACTATGTTCTAAGAATTGTGTGTTTTGCTTGTTAGCATAAGAATTATGCACAATATTTGTTTTCAAAAATAGATACAGATTTTACGATATCCGTATCAGGTACATTGTGGTTCTATATCTCGTTCAAAAACAAGAGTTTTATGTGAATCAGGTGTATCTTTATCGTTTTACTTGTTTTCATGTAATTGTTTATGTTGTGCTTATCATTGAGCAATAGTTCAAAGTTTTTTTCTTTGAAACGTTATTGCTAAAGCATCAATGAACAAGTATTTTTGAAGAGTGATTGTAAAGCATCAATGGAAAAGAATTTGTTTACTATAGAAAGGAATGGTATTGATGCAATATTAAGGCAACATAATCTATTTCATTTGAACATTTTTTCATATGTTGTGGGGGATTGCATGTTCAATAGTATGTGCACTCTTTTTCATTTTAGATAAACTTCAACAGAATTGCGTGAAGGAACAATGGAACATTTCAGGAATTGTTCACTTGAAGGGAAGGCTGAAGCTATGTTATCTTACGAACGTGAATTGAAAATAGACACATTAATACTTATGCATGTCATAAATAGCCTAAATGTCTTGAATATGCTTACAAACAGTAATGAAAATAAAATAGCTAGGGCAATGGTAGCTTATCTCTGAGAAGAGATGTGGTGGCTACATGCCTCTGAATTGTGTTACAATGACGCTCGGAGGCCTATTTATTGTTGAGAAACAATGGAAAACCCTTAACATTCCAAAACCTAACCCTAGAAGTTGAAACACCAAACTGTGGGCCCCGTTTGGGTAAATTGGTACACCAACTTCCCGGGGTCGTAACTTTGGCATACGATCTCCGTTTGACGCGTACAATAGCTCGTTAGAAAGATCTATTCGAGCACTACCACTTTGGGAGGCAACATGGGTCCATGGACCCATGTTTCCCCAGATTTCCCAAAAAGCGTCGTTTAGGGCCTCAAAACGGCTCCGGAAGTTCAGGACCCGAAAAAACTACTAAAAATAGTAAGTTGTGCTACAATTAAGGAAACTGAAAATGCTGAGCGAAAAAATGGTGGGGGTCCAGGTGGACTTGGCAGGTGGCCACCAATATCCACCTGGATCATTCCTCCCCCCTTCGGAAGCAATGGTACCCATTGTGTTGAGTTCCTCCATGAGATGAGGAAACTTTTGCTGAACTTGTTCCCTAGTGAGCCACTTGCCCTAGTGAAGGAGTTGGCCTGCTTTGACAACTCGATACAGTTGGATATTCTGTTGGCGAGTGTTCTTGATCTGTGTGTCCATGATCTGATTAGTTGCAGCTTGTTCCATGCAATCTGGATTTAATTCTGTGGGTGTGAGCTGTTCTGCAATGTCAGATGTGTCTAGCAATGGTGGAAAGTATGGCTGAAGGCGGTCCACATTGAACACTGGGTGTAGGCCAAGGAATGGGGGAATGCTGAGCTCAAATGCATTATCTCCCACAGCCTTAGTAATGGTGTAAGGACCATATCGGAGTGGTCTCAGTTTCTGATAGGCTCCTGTAAGGCGTTCCTTTTGCAAATGCAACCAGACTTTGTCGCCCACCTGAAACTTGTGTGGCACCCGATGTTGATCATATCGCTGCTTGTACTTGGCATTTGATTTCTCCAGAATGTCATGGACTTACTGGCGAATATGTTGGATGCGCTCAATGAAGCTAGTGGCCTTATCTGTTTCGGACTGGACATGAGCTGAATTTATGTGAGTAGTTGCAAGTGGCATGGCCACATCAATGGGGCATAGTGGCTGGAATCCCAAACCCACCTTAAAAGGGCTATGGCCAGTGGAGCTGTGAAGATCTCAGTTGTAGCTGTGCTGAACATAGGGGAGGCTCTCGTCCCATGTGCGTGGATGCTTTGAGTTATACATGCACAGAATGTGCACAATCATCCTATTGACAACCTCTGTCTGGCCATCAGTTTGAGGATGGAAGGCTATGGACTTCGTGAGTTTGGTGTCCAGCATTGACCAGAGACTGGACCAAAATGTGTTGAGGAACCAACTATCCCGATATGAGATGATAGACTGTGGGATCCTAAAGTGCACCCACACTCATTCAAAGAAGAGTTTAGTAGTGGCTTCTGCTGTGATACTCTTCTTGCAGGCCGCCATAATGGCCATCTTCGAGAACCTGTCGACGACCACAAAAACACAGTCATTTCCATGCTTAGTGGAAGGAAGGCCTGACATGTAATCCATGGAGATGGATTCCCAAGGTCGACTAGGGGTAGGCAACGGGGTATAGAGGCCGTGCTTCCTGATGGTCGGTTTGGCGATGGCACAAGCAATACATGATCTGATGTACTTCCCAGTCGAAGATTCGGCCAATAGAAATAATTTTGCAGTACTGCCACTGTTTTCTCGACCCCGAAATGCCCAACAGCCCGACTGTAGTGTGCTTCCCTAATCATCTTGGCACGCTCGCTTGAAGGAACACAAAGGTGAACCAGGTGGCATAACAGGGCATCCTGGAGGTGAAAATCTGGAACATGTCGACCCTCCAAGAGTGTCTGGTATGTGTGGCCAAATTCTGGGTCGCTTTTGTAGAGAAGTGGCCAATCAGAAGTCTCGTGCCCACAAGAGTTGAGCACAATGGTTAATGCCATGATCGGTGGTCGACTGAGGCAATCTGCAACATTATTGGTGCTGCCCTTCTTATACTTGATATTCAAGTGGAACTGTTGTAGGTATGTAGACCATTTTTGATGGTGATCATTCTGCAATTTCCCTTGGGTCTGTATGAACTACAGGGGTCGGTGGTCGGTGTGGATGACCATTTCCTTCCCCAAAATGTAATGCTTCCATTTTTGGTAGGCCTGCACAATGGAATACATCTCTTTATCATAAGTGGGGTACTTCCGGACTGTGTCTGAAAGTGTTTCACTGTGATATGCCACTAGATGTCCATGTTGAGTAAGGACTGCCCCAATTGCATAGTCAAAGGCATCTGTCTCGACCTCAAATGGTTGTTGTAAATCTGGTAACGCGAGCACTGGTGTCGTGTAGAGGCGATCCTTCAATTCTATGAATGCCTTTTGTTGAGATTCAGACCAAAATAATTTTGCTTTCACTCCTCCCTTGGTGACTTGACTCAAGGGCCAAGTAATATGAGAAAACCCCAACACGAACCTACGGTAGAAGTTGGCAAGACCTAGAAAGCTGCAGAGCTCTGTTAGAGTGGTTGGAGATGGCCAATCCCGAATGACTTGGATCTTGGCTGGATCCACATGCACCCCTGTTCATCAATGATGTATCCCAGATACTGAACCTGGGTCATGCCAAAAGTGCATTTCTCCAAATTGGCACATAGCTTGTGTTGCCGCAGTGTTTGGAGAACCTGTCGGATGTGGTGGAGGTGCTCTTCCCAACTTTGGCTGAAGATCAGAATGTCATCCAAGTATACTAATACAAATGAGTTGGTGAATGGCCGCAAGATGTCATCCATTAGCCTCATGAAGGTTGCAGGAGCATTCGTCAATCCGAAAGGCATAACCAACCATTCGAAAAGGCCCTCCTTGGATTTGAAGGCAGTCTTCCACACATCAGAGGGTTCGATTGGTACCTGGTGATATCTTGACTTCAGATCGATCTTGCTGAAATTTTTCGCCCCCTTTAGTTGGTCCAGGAGGTCATCAATCCGCGGGATCGGGTACCTATTACAAACAGTGATCTTGTTCAGCGCCCGATAGTCAATACAGAGTCTCCACGTCCCATCCTTCTTCTGTACCAACACGATCGGGCTCCCACAAGGCGATGAACTCGGACGGATGTGACCTTTTTGCAGGAGCTCCTGAATCTACCTCTTGATTTCATCGTTCTCTAGAACGGAGAGGCGATAAATTGGTCCATTGGGTAGCGGCGCATCTGGGGTCAGATCGATGGAGTGCTTGACCTGACAGTGCAGTGGAACCCCTGCGGGGGAGGTGAAGATGTCCTCGTACTCCTTCACGACCTTGTCCATCTATAGTTGTTGTACGGAGGGGCCCTGTCTGGAGGCTGCGGCCACCATCTTCTTCTTTCCTTGAGGGCGTATCATCAGGAAAACAAATTTCCCGGTTTTGGAAATGAGCTTACTGCATCATTTTGCAGTAATCAAAGAGCTGGCGATAGGTGGTGCTACCTCTGGTATCCTGTACAACTTATTTCCCAATGTAACAATAACAGCACGGGGCCTTGATTCATACACAGCATGTCGCTTCCACAAGTATGCCTATCCTAATAATACATCACAAACTTCAAGGGGAGCAATGTCACAGAATACCTCATCCGTGAATGGCTTGATGTTGTATGGAAGGCAACACTACTGGCTCACGCGAAGATCTCGTCCTTGGTGAAGCCACCCGATGGTGTACGGTTGTGGATGTGCTGTGGTCGGTAAGCCCAACCGCTACACGACCTCTGCCAAAATGAGGTTCTTTTTGCTCCCGCTATCAACAATGAACTGCAACGCGGATCCCTTTACCCACATCTGGGAGTGGAAGAGACGCTCCTCCTCCTCTGGATCTTCAGGTTCATTTTTCTGGATCTTGGCGGTAGCAACAGTGGCATTGGGATCCGCATCAATGATATGCTTCCCTTTGTCATTCCCCTTGTTGGGTTCTGACTCAGAGTCAGAACATGCATCTGATTCTGAAACCTTTAGCTCAGCCACCAGTGACTACTTGGCCCGACACTCACTTGTGTTGTGAGTGGAGCTCTTATGGAACACACACCATTTTCCCGTGTCCTTTTTCGGTTTTGCGGCGCTGTTCTTTGCTTGCAGCTTCGACGGGTTGTCTTGGGTTGCCCCGCCTTGGCTTTGTCCTTTGTTTTGTGGTTTAGGGGCACCTTTCCCCTGCTTTGGATTTGCAGATCCAAAGTCTCGCTTATTTTGTTTAAACTTCTGCTCGACTTTGACGGCATATCGGTATGCTGTGACGAGCGAGGAGATGTTCAGGAATTGTATTTCTTCCTGGATGTACTTGTGCAGGCAACCACGGAATGCTGCTCCGAATCCTTGATACCCAACTTTGTACGAAGGGTATGGAAAAGATTGGTGAACTCTGACACGTCTTGGTCCCTTCCCTGCCGCAGCGTGGTCCACTTTATGTATTCATCCTCATAGCTTCCGACAGGGTAGTACTACTCCTTGATGGCATCTCGGAATGAATTCCAGGTGGGTGAGGCTGAAAATAGTGAGCCAGTACTTTCATCCTTTTGCTCACAATAGGTTTCCCACCAGTCCTTGACGTGGGGGGCTGCTTTGAGAAGAGCAAAAACAATCTTTTCCCGACTCGAAAATTCATGAACAGAAAAATAACCCTCTAGTAGATTTAACCATTTATCTACGGCATCTGCGTCTATCTGACCCTCGAATATGGGGATTTCAAAACTAACTTGTACCTTAAAGGGTGTTGCGTTTCCATAGTAGCTGTTGGAAGACAATGCGTCGCTTCTGGGTAGCTGCTGAAGGATCTGGGCAAAGCTGTCCATCATCGCGTTCCGTTGTCGCTCGAGGGCTTCTTCGAGCAAGATTTTGATAGGATCTCCTACCCCCTCGTCTTTCTTCTCATCCGCCATGGGAGGCCATCGGGATTTGCGACGCTGGTCTTGCAAAGGTTTGACTAGTTCAAGCCCTAACTCCTTATATCCCGACCTTGTTGGAGACATGCAAAGAAAAACAGAGAAAAAGCAGACCGTTTTGATACCACTCATCCAGACTTAAACATGAACGCAACAAATTACAGAGATAACCATAAACATAGATATGCAGCGGAAATAATACTTCATTTCTGATCCAGGTGGATGTTGGTGGCCACCCACCTATCCCATTTGGACCCCCACAACTGTCTCTTTCAGTTTTTCAGTTTCCTTAATTATAGCATAGTTTACTATTTTTAGCAGTTTTTTGGGTCTTAAACTTCCGGAGCCGTTTTGAGGCCCTAAACGACGTTTTTTGGGAAATCCACCGCCAACGATTTTTTAATAAAAATCGTCTTTTCCGTCGTAGTCCTCGGAGAGATCTTTCCAACGGGCTATCATGCGCATCAAACGGAGATAGTACGACCAATTTGCGACCCCGGGAAGTTGATGTACCAACTTACCCAAAAACGGGGCCCACAATTTGGCGTTTCATCTTCTAGGGTTAGGTCTTGGAATGTGAAGGGTTTTCCATTGCTTCTCAACAATAAATAGGCCCTCGAGCCTCATTGTAACACAGTTCGAAACAGTTCAGAGGCATGCAGCCGACACATCTCTTCTCAGAGATAAGCTACCATCATCCTAGCTGATTTATTTCTATTTGTAAGCATAGTTCAATATTCTCCATTAATGAAATGAAGTATTATATTCGTTGCATCTCTATTTTTATGGTTATCGCATCTCTATATTTATGGTTATATCTGTAATTTGTTGCGTTCTTGTCTAAATCCGGATCAGTGGTATCAGAGCGGTCTGCTTTTTCTCTGTTTTTCTTTGCATGTCCCCAACGAGGTCAGGATATAAGGAGTTAGGGCTTGAATTGGTCGAACCTTTGCAAGACCAGCCTCGCAAATTTCGACGACCTCCCATGGCGGATGAGAAGAAAGACGAGGGGGCAGGAGATCCTATTAGAATATTGCTCGAAGAAGCCCTCAAGCGACAAAGGAATGCGATGATGGACAACTTTTCCCAAATCCTTCAGCGGCTATCTAGAGGCGACACATCGGCTTCCAACAGTTACTCTGGAAATGCCACACCATTTAAGGTACAAGTAAATTTTGAAATCCCCATCTTCGAGGGTCAAATAGATGCAGATGCCGTAGATAAATGGTTAAATCTGCTCGATGGGTATTTTTCTGTTCATGAATTTTCAAGTCGGGAAAAGATTGTTTTCGCTCTTCTCAAAGCAGCCCCCCATATCAAGGACTGGTGGGAAACCTACTGCGAACAGAAGGATGAAAGTACAGGCTCACTGTTTTCAGCCGCACCCACTTGGAATGACTTTCGAGATGCCATCAAGGAGCAGTACTACCCTGTCAAAAGCTATGAGGACAAATACCGCAAATGGAACACCCTACGGCAGGGACGAGACCAAGATGTGCCGAAGTTCACAAACATTTTTCATACCCTTCGCACACAATTGGGTATCAAAGATTCTGAGCTGCATTTGGTACTCAAATACCGCGGCTGCCTACACAGATACATCCAGGAAGAGATGGAGTTCTTGAACATCTCCTCACTCGGCACAGCATACCGATACGCTGTCAAAATCGAGCAAAAGTTCAAACAGAAGAAGCGAGACTTTGGATCTGCAAATCCAAAGCCCAAAGGACAAAGCCAAGGCGGGGTGATCCAAGACAACCCGTCAGAAAAGAACAACACCACGAAGCCGAAGAAGGACATAGGAAAGTGGTGTGAGTTCCACAAGAGTCCCACTCATAACACAAGTGAGTGTCGGACCAAGCAGTCGCTGGTGGCCGAGTTGAAGGCTTCCGAATCAGATGCATGTTCCGACTCTGAGTCAGAACCCGAAAAAGGGAATGACAAAGAAAAGCAGATCATTGTTGCGGATCCCAGCGCCACTGTTGCTACTGCCAAGATCCAGAAAAATGAGGCCGAAGATCCAGAGGAGGGGGAACGTCTTTTCCACTCAGAGATGTGGGTGAAGGGTTCGCCGCTGCAATTCATTGTCGACAGTGGCAGCCAAAAGAACCTCATTTCAGCAGAGGTCGTGAAGCGGTTGGGCTTACCAGCTACACCACACCCATAGCCATACAGTATCGGTTGGCTTCACGAAGGACGAGATCTCAAAGTTCACCAGCAGTGCCACCTTCCCTATAACATCAAGCCCTTCACAGATGAGGTATTATGTGATGTTACACCTCTGGATGTTTGTGATGTACTATTAGGCCAGCCATACTTGTGGAGGCGACATGCTGTGTATGAGTCAAGGTCTCGTGCTGTCATCATTTCTTTGGATAATTCATTATACAGGATACCAGAGGTAGCCCCACCTACCGTCACCTCTTTGATTACTGCTAAGAAAGGCAGCAAGCTCATCTCACAGACTAGGAAATTTATTTTCTGTCTAGTTCGCTCCCAAAGTAAGGGGAAGATCGTTGCTACATCCATGACCCCCGCGAAGGGTTCCTCCACACAGCAGCAACAACAGAGGGATACAGTCGTGACAGAACACAGGAACAACTTCTCCTTACCTGGAGGGGTACCACACAAGTTTCAGGTGGACGACAAAGTTTGGTTACATTTGCAGAGGGAGCGCCTTACCAGAACCCATCAGAAACTTAGACCACTTCGACATGGTCCTTACACCAGTAACAAGGCTACGGGAAACAATGCTTTGAAGCACAACGTTCCTCCATTCCTTCGCTTGCACCGAGTGTTCAATGTGGACCGTCGCCGACCATGCTCCCCACCATTTTTGGACACATCAGAGATTGCAGAACAGCTCACCAGAGACCCAGCTCAGCAGAAGCTTCCTCATCTCAGAGAGGAACTCAATGCAATGGGGACCATTGCTTCCTAAGGGGGGAGGAATGATCCAGGTGGATGTTGGTGGCCACCCACCTATCCCATTTGGACCCCCACAACTGTCTCTTTCAGTTTTTCAATTTCCTTAATTATAGCATAGTTTACTATTTTTAGCAGTTTTTCGGGTCCTAAACCTCCGGAGCCGTTTTGAGGCCCTAAACGACGTTTTTTGGGAAATCCACCGCCAGCGAGTTTTGTAATAAAAATTGTCTTTTCCGTCGCAGTCCTCAGAGAGATCTTTCCAATGGGCTATCATGCGCGTCAAACGGAGATAGTACGACCAATTCGCGACCCCGGGAAGTTGATGTACCAACTTACCCAAAAACGGGGCCCACAATTTGGCGTTTCATCTTCTAGGGTTAGGTTTTGGAATGTGAATGGTTTTCCATTGTTTCTCAACAATAAATAGGCCCTCGAGCCTCATTGTGACACAGTTCGAAACAGTTCAGAGGCATGTAGCCGACACATCTCTTCTCAGAGATAAGCTACCATCGTCCTAGCTGGTTTATTTCTATTTGTAAGCATAGTTCAATATTCTCAATTAATGAAATGAAGTATTATTTCCGCTGCATCTCTATTTTTATGGTTATCGCATCTCTATATTTATGGTTATCTCTGTAATTTGTTGCGTTCTTGTTTAAATCTGGATCAATTTCATTAATGTAAAATACTGAAATATGCTTACAAACAGTAATGGAAATAAACTAGCTAGGGCGATGGTAGCTTATCTCTGAGAAGAGATGTGGTGGCTACATGCCTCTGAACTGTGTTACAATGAGGCTCGGAGGCCTATTTATTGTTGAGAAATAATGGAAAACCCTTAACATTCCAATACCTAACCCTAGAAGATGAAACACCAAATTGTGGGCCCCGTTTGGGTAAATTGGTACACCAACTTCCCGGGGTCGTAACTTTGGCATACGATCTTCGTTTGACGCGTACAATAGCTCGTTAGAAAGATCTATCCGAGCACCACCACTTTGGGAGGCAACATGGGTCCATGGACCGATGTTGCCCCATATTTCCCAAAAAGCATCGTTTAGGGCCTCAAAACGGCTCTGGAAGTTTAGGACCCGAAAAACTACTAAAAATAGTAAGTTGTGCTACAATTAAGGAAACTGAAAATGCTGAGCGAAACAATGGTGGGGGTCCAGGTGGAGTTGGCAGGTGGCCACCAATATCCACCTGGATCATGTCTCATTGGAAAGCATGACAAAATTAACTTCAAATACTATCATTGGGGAACTTGAACGAGAAATTTGGGGGGGCATATTTTGTATACATTGGTTATTGAACTGGCTAAAAAATCCCATAATACTTTCGTCAAAGACAACTATGAAAAACTCATTGCATTTTAATTTAGATTTGTGCGAAGAAAGTTAGGACATGTTGTTCCATGAAAATAATTCAATTGATGGAATTTTTGAACCACTCTTGTGTAAGAAAAAATATTTAATAGGAATTGATCATGAACCTATAATAAATATAACAACATACGAACAAACAAAACATGGATGGATGCAAATAGAAAAATGCATAGAAAAAAATATGTTTAAGAGATTTTCTAGGTTCACGATTATTTATGGTGAAAGATGTTTTGAAACAATATGTCAATTGATGAAGAATCAGTATAATGTTCCCTATTTATGACATATAATTGCACAAAATTTTTGTAATGCAATGATGCATAATGATTCATTTTCATTAATATATATAAAGAAATACATGAATGAACATGCAATTAAGAAATTTCCTAGAATAGTAAATTGGAAAGGATACATTATACAATTAGTAATGCCATATGAAAAAGGGAAGATAGACAACAACCTTTTTGTTTATGACTGGATACAGTATATCTTGAACATAACTATATGCATATGGTTCACTGACACTCTGGCTATTGTGTCTGAATTTCATGGAATTGAGAAAGACATAACGCTATTCCATATTATGAAATTTGGTACAAGTGTAGGTCATTTTCATTATGAACCTCTCAAAGAGATGGTACAACAAAAAAAATTTCACGTCCTATTGAAGCAATTAATGGAAATAAATGTATAGAATAATCCAATAAAAAATAGTGGAAAACATATGACTTCAAAAACATGAACATGAATGAAAATGGCATAGAAATTGACATAGAGTTTACCAATGAAAACAAGAGATCATGAATATTAATGCATTGAATACAAAAACATATAACAAAAAAGGATGTTTTCAAAACAAGTTTTCTTAGAAAACTACTCAAACCATTAAATTATAGCTCTAAGAACATGGACATTGATGAAGATACTATGGAACTTAATACAAATCCTATTAATGTAAGAAAAATACCATGTTCTTCATTGTATGAACTAAAAAAATACATAAGAAACACAAATTCTATTGAAACAAGTCAGATTACAAGACGATAAAAAGAGTGAAAGTTATTACATGATATCATATTTGCCAATGAACATATAGAATTGTTATAAATGTTCGATTATACATTTGAAATAGTGGCTAAAGAACATTATTTTAAGAAATTTTTTTTTTTTCTTTTTTATGACCATGTAATTTGCAATCAAGCTTGGTTTAGAAGAGATGTCATAGAAAAAATTAGAAATGTGTCCAAAATTAAGTGTGTATGCAAAAAATGCAGAAAGTGTTGGACATTGGGTAAAACAACACTCCCTATGTGTTTCGCAACATGGACTAACTACCTCATGTGGATCCTCATATCTGGATATTTGATTGCTGACTAACACCTGTGAGTTTCAGTTTAGCAGCAATCATGATTCCCAACAAGTGGTTTGAGATCATAGGTAATAAGTTCGATACACACCCAGATTACATTGGGGGGAATATTGTTGGACATTGAATAAACCAACACTTCCCAGGTGTTTGGCGACATGGAATAACCACCTTTCGTGGATCCTTATCTTTGGTGATGTGATCGTTGACTAACTCATGCACATTTTGGTTTAAAGACAATCATGATTCCTAACAAAAAAGCACTAGACAATGAAAAAGTTATCAAATTTGTAGTTCTAGAGAAAATTAGTCATAATACACAAATTTCCATCGTGAAAGAAATTTATGAATTGGAGGAATGACTGATATCATTGTGAATACCATTTTTTCAAACACTGGAACTTAGATAACATTTTAGAAAACCACAATTGGCACTGGCTGGTGGACTAATCAACGTACCTACTAACATATCTAAAATTCAAATTGCAGTTCCTCATGACATAAATGAACCTAGTACTGTGGTCATGGCAATTAAAAGATGTTTATTGTTTAAAAACATATTTTTTGTTGGGCAAATACGTGTTCTTAAAGTCATGAGGGCATTGAGACGATTTTGTAAAACTCCACTCTATAGACTAGAGAATTTCAGAATAAATGAAAATTGAAAACAAGCCTTTGATCAAAACAAAGATGCATATGCATGTGAGACAGATGTAGATACATAAAGTAGTGATGATAATGATTACTGTGATCAAGATCCTGTAACAAAAACATTATTACAAGGATTTATCAATTCATATAGTATTTATGATCTTCGTAATAATCAAATAAACATTTCTCTAGGTGAAGGATTTATGCCTTTGGCATATTAATTGATAAGTATTTGGAAGAGATGAGCTTCCCACATTTTTATGTAAAAAAGATTAAACAATGTTACAATTTTTTTTACATATCATGATATTGCTAAGTGGGAAGTTTTACATTAAGATCATGATTTTGTGTATCATATAACAATTTTTTTTACAAAACTGTGCGAATTATCCTCAATCAAATATTCAGTTGTATTTGGATTCGTATAAGAAAAGGACAGTTAAAGGGAAAAAAACTAATAACTAAAGATGTTAAAACAATGACAAATTTGAAACACATTCTTGCATCGAACATTGCCTATATGGATCTTAGACAAATACAGACATCGCTGAACTATTTTTTGCATTTCTGTAATAAATTATATGTAATGATTTGACAATTAAGTCCACCCACTTTCTTTATTTCATTTGGAAGTGTGAACATATCTAGGAGCCTTTAGTAAATGCTTTGCAATAAATACATCGAGAAGAATTTTTGTCTACTGATGGTGAAGTAGATGAAGATGATATTGATACCTTGATAAGAAATGACCCAATTACCTATGTACGATATTAGAGAAGCAAAGTGAATATTGTACCTCAATTAATTTCACAAGAATCCAAGTACTTTGGTGATGTTGTTGACTATTTCTTTGTAACAAAGTTTGAAAATCGAGGAAGTCATCATGAACATGGATTAAAAATGCTCCCATCTATGGAACAACTATGAATACTGAAATTGAAAACTTCGTTAAACAAGTACTTGTCTTGTGATTCAACTAAACTACCTACAAATCTGAAAATTATTCAACATCATCATCACACAAGCACTTGTAGGAAAGGAAAATAGATGCATTGTAGGTTCAATTTTCCAATACCACTAATGCCAAGAATACAAATACTTGAGCCTATGGAATTCAACAATGAAAAAAACAAAGGTGTATGCAAGAGTGATATTTAATGCACTAGAGCATATGGAACATGACGAGACATATACATTTGATAGTTTTATGGAAAAAATAGGTATAACTAAATCTCATTATATCCATGCAATTCAACGTACTCTAAAATGAAGAATAATTTTGTTGAAAAGAGAACCAGTAGACAATTTGGACTAATAACTTTGCTCGACATATTTCGTTAATCTAGGGTGCAAATATTGATGCTCAATTTGTACTTGACTCATATGCTACAACTACTTATTGTAGTTCATATATGAAAAAGCTAGATAAAACAATGACATCGATGTTTAAACATGTGTGAAGTGAGTGTAAAAAAAATGATGGTGATAAAAACAATTGCAAGACTTGGAAAATATTTATTGAACTTACAAAAAATGTCTGCACAACAATTTGTATATATATTGTTGTCAATGCCATTGAATATTGGTTCAAGGAAATGCATATTTATTAATACTTCAATAATAGATGATCAAACATTTTTACTAAAGGAATAAAAAGACCTAGAACGTGAACCAAATGATTCAGAAAACATAACATGTTTATCAATTATTGGTCACTATGTGCAATGACCCGAAAACATCGAACATGTATATATAGCGAAATTTGCATCATGTTATACATTACAAGGCAAAAAAAAGAGGTCATTTAGAGACCATATGTTTTAAGGTACGTAGAGTATAATAAACATATTGATGCTGATAAATATTACAGATAATGAAAATTAATGTTATTTGTCCCATATCATATTAACAAGAATGTATATAAAGAACAATATTCGAGTTTGGAGAATGCATATTTACTATTTGAGAAAATTATAAAATGTAATGAGGTAAAATTCACGAACGAAACAATGACAACATGGAATGAAATTGATAACATAGTTACTGAGCTTGAAAATAAAGAGAGATAATTGTTTGAAAGAAATTTACTTCCATGTGAAGAAACAGAGTGAAAAACATTATAAACAATACGATATCGAATCAGATATTCAATATTTTCAAAAAGATAGAAATTAAAAATCAATTGTTGAGAGACCTTATAAACTTGTAAAGCTACCACAAGTACTAGATGTAGAAATTTGATAGAATTTCAGCTGCTCAAGAAATTTAATCTAAAATCATGAGATACAATTCTACACTACTAATTTGAGAGATGAATTTCACAATTTAGAACAACATGCATAGACATGCAATAAGAAAAACCATAAACACATAATGATTTCTAGGGGAACCCCATTGGAAAAAACCCCTCAAGCCTCTTTGCATTAATCAAATGAATAGAGAATCTATTATAATTGCTAGATCTAGCTCTCAGCTCAACCTGCAAAAGAATAATTGTTCTCTTTGCTCAATGAACAACTCTAGCCAACACTTAGCCAAATATCAACTCACCTATCCTGCTATTTCCTTGTGCAAATATTGAGGAAATTAACCCCTATTCTTTAGGATTTTCCTCCAAATTGAGTGCACAATTCCCAAGGATTGATCACTAATTGCATGCAACACCTGTATACTCAATACTAGTATACAACTGATGTTACACTGCCTTGCCATATCCACGTTAGCTGAGGAAATCGAATTCTCTGCATGCACTAGCTATTTTAGGTTGATTGATCATTTAATGTTGGCACAAAATAAAAGTAGGATTGAGACCCTGGGTTCGGACACAGGGGCCAACAAAGCTCCACTGTATCTTATCAAAATGCCGGCATTTTCACCTTACCCAAAATGGGTAAGGAGTCTCACCTGAGGCATGCCGCGACCTTACTTAGATGGGGATTGAAATCTAGTATCAGGAGGAATCATAGTAGAGAAACAACAGTCAATGAAAAATTAATCATTCCACACAGATGTCTGATCGCAACAAGTCATACATGTTTATAAAGGATAGACTACTTAAATACACACATATATAAATTTTTTAAAGAACCATATTAACATTCAACTAACACACAACTATTCTAATAGAATTCTTCATCATTAGTCTGGGTAGAAATATCATTACATTAGGCTCAAGGGCCTCTTTTCCAACATATAGAAACTCAAGACAGATCAGTACAAAATCATATGAAATAACAACTATAGAGCGACTCTCCTAGCTCCACAACCACCTTCCAGTGTTCTCCTCTCCACTTTTTCACTCGTCCTTCCTTGTCTCTGCATACCAACCTGTATTATCAGTTCTTTCTCAGGCTCTCTGCCTTCTTCCTTGACCAGTTGTTACTATTCCTCTCTTGTCCTTGTTCTTTTCCTGCTCGGATGTGGCTACTCCTTCACGCCATTCCTCTGCAACTACTAGTCTTCCGTGAGTTCCTTCCTTTTTCTCGTTTGTTACTCCTACAACTTTCCAACGTCCATATTCACCACTTGTCATCAACCTTCTGACTCATCACAAAAAATTCTTAATTCCTCAAAAATGAAGGCCTTGAACAAGTCCATTGAATCATCCCTGAGTCTATATTCCCTTGACGCCATTGGTGTTGTTGACTCTTCCACTGCTGGTGCTTCTATTGGTTCTTATTGCATTGCTTCCCTCTGGCTAGATTCTTCAAATGAAGTCCCCAACTTAGGAACAAAGGTGATGGCCGCATGTTAGAATTGTGTGTACTTAGTGCTTCCTGCCATATACCTCTGAGTGCAGCTACCTAGTCGAGGAAATCAATTGTAGTATCATATGTCGAATGGGATGGCCACACCATCAACAGAGAATTCCACTATGTGTTGATGTCATCATTGAGCTATTGTAGTGTCTTTAAATGTGTTTGCATCGGTAGCTGGAGGTCTCGAAGTATTTTCTTTGTTTTGGTTGACTCATCTTCAATTTGCTGAATTTGAGCCTCTAGAGTGTTTACCTCTTCCTAGGTCTTCTTCCATTGGTTCTTGTCTTTAGTGTTCCTGGATTCATTGAATAACTAGTTGACCCAACTATGGAGGGGGTATACCAGTTGGTTCTTCTTCACAAGGCATCCCGACTAGTCATGAACCTGTTGCAGAAGAGTGTGGACATCTACCACAACATTGATAATGGAGTCTTTAGGGTGGCTGTGTCAATGATTTTCTATTCTATTTCAATTTCATAAATCGTGGCAGGGTTCGACATCACAGTTCTTGTGGAAACGAGGGTTTTATTTAGCTCACAGTTGGCAGAAATTAAATCATGACATGATTTCTAGATGTGGTCACAACATTTGACTAATGTGCAAGCTGAGAAGTCCTCTGGGGAATTTAGCACGACATCATAGACTGAAGGCCACATTACCTGGAATTTTTCGATGATCTGCTCTAGATTCCCCTTAAGTTGTTTCTTTTCTTGGCACATCTGATCATGTTCTATTGTTAGTGTGATAATCTGTTGTTGTTGTTGTTCGTGCTCGACAGTTAAATCATTGTGAAATTCCTATGCCTGGTGTGCGGCTAATTGAATAGAATTAAACGATTGGGTTGAGGAGCAACCTTGGAGATCATATTGGTTCATGGTGGAGGTTTCCAGAAACTGACTTTGCAAGGGCTGCCCGCTAGTGACAAAATTCTTTGAATGTCTGTGGGGTGATGTAGCCTATTGTGAAGGTTGTGCCTATGGTGGAGTGGTGTGGATGGAAATAGGGAGGGGTAGAATTGAAGGAAAAGGGTGAAGGGGTAATGATATTGGATGGATGGTAGTGGTGAGTGGCTGGGTAATTATTGGTCCAATGGCCATTAGTGGACCCGACTCCAATAATAGAGTCATCATGGATGTGGGGGCAACTTCTGCGCTGGTAACTGTCGTGATGGATTGTATAAAAGAGTCAACCTTCATGTCCATTTCCATTCCCAACAGTGTTCGAGAGGGTATCATGTCTGAAATGGTAGCGGATGTGGAAGTTATGCACGATGATGGGTTGTGTGAACTAGGTGATGAAATTGAGGTGGAGGGTAGAATTTCTTCAACAATGGGTGCTGTAGTATGTGATTGGGGTTATTCAAGTGTAAGATCTACAATTTGGATAGCGGGGGTCGTTTTCTACTTTTTGGACCTAACGGGAGGTTTTGTATCTTTTAAACCACGAGGCTAGGGATTGTTGGTTTAGACTGGGAATGGGGCCCTATAAATGGAAGTGCAACAACTAGAGGAGTAGTACACACTGGATCTTGCTACCTTAAACCTTGAAATTCAGCAAAGGTAGGAAATGAATCTACTGAGACTCCAATGTTGGCGATGGTTTCCTTCAGAGAGCTCATTTGTTTCTTGAGCTTCTTGATGACAGGTTGCATCTCCTCTTCGTCCAACCACTTCCTTGAGTCCGCAGTCATTTATCTGGGTAGTGGCTGGGGCACTATCCATTAAAAAAAATAGATATGCTTTCCTTCTTGAACCTCCCCCACAATTTCTAGCCATGATCTGACCTCTATATGGAATGCTTTAGCAGTTATCATAAACTTTTTGGGTCTCATATGGAATGTGTGGGAGTGGACACAATGCAGCCTTATCCAGGTGTTTCCTTGACCAATACCAAACCATATTTCTGATGAGTAATCATCAAGAGGTAGCTTCGAGATCCATTCTGTAGCCTTGACAACTTCCAACATTTTCTTGTACCATTAGATGAAGGAAGCCTCATTAATTTCCTTGATGCTTAGATCTCCCAAGGTTTTCCAGGGTGTGTACCTGAGGGAAAGAGGCTAGTCTTCTGTGATAGGAGCCAACTCCTGACCCTCTGGTGGGCACCATTTCCACACAGCCAAAGAAACGACAATATATCCATAAATGAAATGAGTTTTCCACTTTTATATGTCCTCATAGGCTTCAAATAGTTCTTGGAGTAGGAAGTTGCATGAGTTTAGCTATGCACCCTCTACACAGTGCTCTACAACAAAAATCATATCAAGCATGAACTCATTCCTGGAAAAATAACACATGATATTCCCCGCAATGATGTAGCAATCGAACTTGATATTAAGGATGTTGATTGGCTATATGAGGGCTCCCTTTTCTCCTCTCTTGGTGTTATACCTGTTGTAGAAATTATTATTTCTGATCTTCTTCACTCGCTTGGAGGCTGTCTAGAATGTAGTTGATACAACGTTCCCAGTCACCGATAATCCTGTGAGCCTCTGGATGTCCATTACATGAACTGGATATTCTTTATCAATCCATAGTGATCCTTAATGCATTCTGCTAATAAGTAGCTTTGTGCACTGCATTACAACCCCAGTGGTTCCAAACGCAGGAAGAATTCTGAAATTAAGCAAGGTTGAACACTAGATTTGTCTGAAATCGGTTTTGACTTTGATGGATATACTCCCATCATCCTTCTGTAATATTTCATTGTAGACTTCATGCTTCAGGGCCAGAAATTGGAAAGAGTCCAAGAGGTCATTTTCAACCAGCACTGCTTTATCATACTTTCCATAAATTGACTTTGTCTTCACAATTATTTCATCAAATTCAAACTTTGGAACAAATGTCATAGTCTTCGTCATCTTGGAGTGACACTGATAGACACAAAACACAAGGGGCTTGGATCTGAGCTTGGAACAAAGGAAATTGGGAATAGACTATAGGCTTAGCAACTCTACCACCTTGGCTTCAGACTCTAAAGAATTTGGCATTGCCATGCAGATTACGTAGAAAATCTTGACACGAAGTTTTTGACGAGACCTCCTAAATAATCACTACGAAAAATTTCCCTATGCATTCTCAATTGTGTTAATGCTACTGTTGGTTGAGATGGACCTGACTCGGATGATGCAAAACTGAAGAAAGAAAGGTGGAGTTGATGGTTAATTATGTTATCATGATGGAAGACACTTAAGAATTGATTATGGATATAATGGGAAATATTTAATGGAAATATGGGTTGACACTGGAAATTATTGCCTAATTATTACCGAAATGACACCTAACATGTGTGACTCTCCCCGACCACAAGCAATTGCAGTGGGGTGATGCAACATCTGCAACTAGAAGAGACCCAGAGCAAGATTTATTTTGAAATATTTAGAATGTAAATAACTGACTAACCAGAGGAACTGACATAATTAATGACTAAGAAAACTAATTGACTCTTACCTACTCCTACCTATAGTCTCTTCTCAAAGATGCTATCAATTTTGAGTAACATTGTTTGATCCCTGGAAGGGTTTAAGGTGTGCACCGTTCACCCATCTTGGAAGAAATACACCTTTGAGGAGTGGAGTGTGCAGTGGAGAGTGTAGCCGAGCGCGAAGTGGATCACGGATAAGAACAATTTTGAATATACCGTGCGGTATAAGGGCTTTGGGATAGGGAAAAGCCCCTTCTTTTTGTAATAATGTAAAATATCAATGGGTTTTGGGACCATAACTGCTTGTATTAGGGAGCCCATGGTATTTGGACCATGATATTGTAACGAGGTAACCCTTGACATAATAGTATATATAGGATGAAATAATAATAAAAGAATCATTGAACTGATCCAGATTTGTGTTATGTTTCAAATTTTTTGGCCTATTGTGTTGGAAGAAGAGGCAAGGCTCTTCAGCTGAGTGCGCAGAGGCCTGAGTCTGCAGCTAAGTGTGCAGATGAGCTGTAGCTGAGTGCGCAGACAACCTACAACTTAGTGCGCAAGTCAATAATTGTTTGTTGTACAATATTTCTTATTATAACCAATAGTTCTTGTGGACGTAGCCCCACATTAGGGTGAACCATGGTAAAATTGGTGTCTTCATGTGTATATTTGTTTATTATCTGTTGTAGCATAGCATTTTATTATATTCGCACTTTATTTCAGTACAATGGTGATTTATTTCTTTATTGTCACTTTGGGTGAGATTGTGATCTTCATGTAGGTCGTTGTTGAAAGGGCCAGGGATTGAGGGTTTTGTTGGTGCGTAGTATAGATCGAACTTGGGTCAGCCCAAATCATAACTAACAAATGGTTCCATTGTCGAGACCAGGATTTGTTTGAGGGGTATGTGGATGTGGCATCCGTCCAAGAAGGAAATTCAAGATTGGTTAGAATTGAAAGAGCGAGAATTTTCAGATCAAGAGAACAAAAACCCTCGTTTGACGTCTATAGCTTGGTTACAGAAGTATATTTTCACATATAAATAGGAAATTTTCTTCGCATCATTTCTTATCGAACTGTCCAAGTGGATATCAAGGTTGACTGAAAGAAAGACCTGTTTTAAGGGTGGAGAATCTACGGTGTGGACTCTTGAACTAATACAACGACTCGAGAAATGACAATAGGATTTCAAGGGCTGTCAATTTTTGGATTGATAGCATCTTAGGAGGATTTATTACTGAGTTCGTAGTAGACTTAACTATATCCTATAGCAAAGCGGAATGATGATTCTTTAGAGGACCATGAGGTAAGTATTTAAAGTCTTTGAAACTTTGGATTAAGATGCTTCTATGTGGAAAGGGAGTTTTAGGGATGCAGTTACATTGTTAGTTTACTTATGTTATGAAGAAAAGAGAATAAACATGAGCCAAAGATCGTAGTAACGTGAAGTGGAAAGAGATATAGAATAGATACTAGAAAGAGAGCTCGTGGATAAGACCTGAAGACCATTGTAGAGAATAAGTATAGTCCTCTTTTGAGTGAATCTAAAAGTGAAAGAGAAGATAGCCACCCTGATAAACCACAGGTATCTTCGTAGTATTCACCACCTGAGGGTTCTTAGAACCTAGAATCTAGTAATAATTGTCGAGCTTATGAACTAATGATGGAGTGCAGTGCTGACACTTATAGAATGCAAGCAGAAGAACATGGACATGAAGGCAGTGGAAAATGTGGTGGTTGAGGAGGCTACCAAGGAAGAGGTCAAGGTGTTGGAGCTGGTCGAGCACGTGGACAGATCATTTTCTATAACTACGACCAGGCAGGTCATTTTGCGAGAGATTGTCAGAACCCTAAAACGACATGTAAGTACTGTAAATACTTTGACCATGTAATTGAAGAATGACCTGTCTTATGGTAATTATGCAAGAAAAAATGAATCGGTAGCCAACGCAGAATATTCAAATGATGACTGCTGAAAGGAGGACCGACGGACCTTGAATTATTATTGTCACTAGAAATTGAGTTATTATCGGAAGTGATAAAGCATATGAGAAGAAATAATGTGAAAGTACATGGGTTAGAAAAACAGTTGAGAAAGCTCCTATTTTTGATATTCATAAGAAAAAAGAAGTATTTATGGAAGCAAAGCGAATCTTTATGGATGATGGAGCTTCGACCTCTAGTGTGCAGCCAAAGCAAAAAACTAGTTGCGACGTGCCATCAGCTTTGGCACATAATCAATCTTCGACGCAAAACTGAGCTTCAACACAGTATCAAGCTCTAACACAAGACTAAGATTCAACAAATCAATTAGGTATTCTAAAGTATTCTCTACAGACATTTATAAAATTATTAAGATATTAAAACACTATAGAAGGGCTTCAAGAGTTGATTTATTCTTGTGCATCCAAAGAAACAAGGCAAAGTGAGATGCATGCAGTCAATAATTTGCATTGACAAAAAATAACCGGAAGAGAGATGAGGCTTAGTGTACAGATAAGAGTATATGAGATGGATCAAGTTATCTTGGATTTAGGATCTGATGCTAATGTCTTGACAAAGAAGACATGGGAGTTAATGGATAAGCTAATGCTACAGTGGTCACCTATTAGTTAAGGATGGAAAATTAGCAAAATATCTTCCCCTTAGGAAGACTACTAGGTGTAACAATGGACATTGAAGGAGTTCGCACTACTGCTAATTTTGAAGTAATAGAGATCATTGATGATAGTAACCCCTATCCTGCATTTCTTGGACTTGATTGGGCATTTGAAAATATGGCTATAATTAATCTGAAGAAGAGACAGATGATATTTGAAGGGAATAATATGAGAGTAATTGTTCCCTTGGATCCATCAGAAGGGGTAAGATATACAGAACTAGTTAGAGAAGAATATTGCATAGATGATATAGATAATATCTATCAAATGACAACAAAGGAACAAGATTGGGTTAACCCTACTGTAGAAGGCAAGTTGACTTGGGAGCATGATAGTTCTTGTACCTTAGACTCAGAAGAAGAGTTGGAAAACTGGCAGAATAGGCTGCATGAAGTATCCACAAGGTGTTGTGCAAGAATTACCAAATTAGTTCATTGTATGATATCTGAGGTATGTAATCTACCTTCTTATGATGGCTTGGGTGATGTAAATACTTTTCTTGATGATTATGAAAAATAGGTTCTAGATAATCAAAGGTTGTTAGCCTTGGATATAGCCCTAAAAACTACTCCTGCTAGATGGTGGAATGCACACAAGAAGAATATAGAAGGCTGGCAAGAATGTCGAAGATTGATGTGGATAAGGTTTGGATAGATAGATACAAAAATATAGATAAAATATGATGGTGAAACTAATCCTAGGAAACATATACAACTATGCACTACAACATGGAAGGAGATTCCATAGCAAGAATGGGTACATGGATTCATTCATACATTAGAGACAATCCCTAAGCACTGGTACTTAGAAACATAGCTTCAACATGGTATAGTAAACTAGGAAGACATGGTTGATGGATTCATATTAGTATTCAACTTTGAGGATGATTGCCCATACATGGATTTGGCCCTTCAGATAGTTAAGAAGAGGATATTTGAGAATGCAACCCCATTGACATGGCAACAAACTGATTGGGCTGCGTAGATAGAAAATGCACTAGAATGCTATAACCTTACTGCAAAAGAAGAAGAAGATCCTCGAAACATCGACATAGCAGAATCAGAAGGATACCGCAAAGTAATTGGACCTGAGCTAGAAATACCATATATAACAAAGTGAGTGAAGACCAAGAAGGTGAACATAGGATCAAAGAAGGAACCTAAGTTTGTAACAATAGTCGACTATTGGAATGAAGAGGCAGTCAGTAAAGTTACAAAGTTACTTCATGAATACCAAGAGCTGTTTCCCACCATTTTTCAAAGATGAAGGGTATAATAGGAGATCTAGGAGCCATGAAGATTCCCCTTAAGCCTGATGTGAACCCAGTCAAACAAAGACCTTACAGGCTGAACCTAAAGTATAAGGAGAAATTAAAGATAGATCTTGATAAGACGATAGCAACAAGAATAATTGAACCATTAGAAGAATCAGAATGGGTGAGTCCTATGGTGGTGCAAGAAAAGAAGACTCAAGGAGAAATTAGGATCTGTTTTGATCTGAGGAAGTTGAATGATGAATGTTTACATGATCCCTTCCTTACCCATTTCACAGATGAAGTGCTAGACAATGTAGGAGGTCATGAATCTTACTCATTTACATATGGATTTTTAGGTTATCATTATATTAGGATTGCACTTGGATATCAACACAAGACCACTTTTGCTACAGAATGGGGCTTATATCAATACACATTAATGCCTTTTGGATTAAAGAATGCCCTTGCTATATTTTCTAGAGTGGTGGTTGTAACTTTTAAGGAATATATCCAAAAAAATTTAGTGGTATATTTTGATGATTGGACAATATTTGGGTTGCTAAACAAACATATTGGAAGTTTAAGACTTATGCTCCACACATGTAGACAATATTAGATCCCTCTAAACTTAAATAAATGCATATTTTGTGTACGTTTTGGCATATTGTTGGGACACATTGTTTTTAAGC
This sequence comes from Pinus tabuliformis, assembly GCA_031772625.1. NCBI lineage: Eukaryota > Viridiplantae > Streptophyta > Pinopsida > Pinales > Pinaceae > Pinus > Pinus tabuliformis. Next base: position 461,468,989 of record CM062811.1, read on the forward strand.
AAGGACTAATGGCGGACCCTACTAATATTACCATCATTGTGAATTGCCTCCACCTAAGACAGTAAGATAGCTTCGCACTATATTGGGACATACAAGGTATTACAGGAAATTCATGAAGGTGTATGTGCAAATCACTATGCCTGTGGAGAAATTGTTAAAGAAGGATGTAAATTTTCAGTGGAATGAAGAATGTGAGAAGAACCTCGACATATTGAAAGAAAAAATGGCAGCTGCACATATATTAGTGTTCCTTGATTGGAATAAGGAATTTCATGTCCATGTGGATGCCTCTTGTATAGCTTTGGGAGTAGTATTGGCACAACCTGGTGTAGGAGAAATTAATCACCCTATAGCTTTTTCAAGTAGAAATTTATCTAAAGAATAAAAAATTACACCACTACAGAAAGGGAAGGACTGGCCATGGTGTATGCTTTGCAGAAATTTAAACACTATTTGCTAGGATCACATTTTAAAATGTTCACAGATCATTCTGCATAAAAGTAATTGGTTAATAAGTTTGTCTTAGGAGGATAGATTTGCAGATGATTACTATTATTCCAAGAATATGAATTTGAAATCATTGTTAAACCAGTAAGATTGAATGCAGGACCTGATCATCTATCAAGATTGGAAATAGGGGAAGAACCAACCAACATAGATGAAAATCTCCCTAATGTGTAGTTATTTGAAATCAGAGTTGCAGATGACCATTTTGCAAATATATTCAGTTTTTGACCGCAAGGATGGATCCTTCAGAGTATACTACACAACAAAAGAAAGAATTAGTGGTTAAGGCAGTTGAATTTTCATTAACAGCGAGACAATTATATAAGATGGGACCAAATGAGATACTACATAGATATGTTCTTGAACATGAAAGATAGATGGTTCTAGCAGAAGCTCATGGTGGCACAACTAGTGGACATTATGCAGGAAAATATATTGCACAGAATATTTTTAGAGAAGGATTGTGCTGGCCTACACTATATAAAGATGTGAAGGAGCATTGTGGAGCATGTGATATGTGTCAAAGAATAGGAAAATATTCAAGAAGAGATGATATGCCATTATTACCACAAGTTACATTGCATGCATTTAATAAGTGGGTTATTGATTTTATTGGACCCATCAACCCACCTGTAAAGAGGACTAGTACGAGGTACATAATTACAACACATGATTATTTGACTAGATGGGCCAAAGCGCAACCAATAAGGGACTGCAACAAAAAGACTGTTGCGAAGTTTATTTTTGAGTATATATTGTCTATATTTGGATGTCCAAATATTTTGATGAGTGGCCAAGGTTCACACTTCCTAGATAAGACTACTAAAGCATTAACTAAGGAGTTCCAAGTTTATCATCAAAAGAGTACCCCTTATCACCCTCAGGCCAATGGAAGAATAGAGACGTTTAATATGGTTTTGGAGAATGCACTGACTATGGTATGCAATGTGAATAGAGATGACTGGGACCTTAGAATCCCAACAATTTTATGGGCTTATAGGACCACATGTAAAATGTTGACAGGGTAGACACCCTTCAGGTTAGTTTATTGGAAATAAGTTGTGATGCCCATGGAATACATTATGCCTAGCTTGAGGATTGAAGCTTTTACAAATATCGTAGACCCTGATATAATGGAGGAAAGAATGTCGCAGTTGATTGCTTTGGAAGAAAACATATTTATAGCACGATTCCATCAACAAGTACAGAAAGAAATAGAAAAGGCTTGGCATGACAGACATATTAAGCAGAATAAGTTCCAGATAGGAGACCTTGTTCTCCTCTATGACAATAAGTTTATGAAATTTTGAGGAAAACTAAAGATGCATTGGTTTGGCCCATACATTATCAAGCATATTACTGATGTAGGTAGTTCAATTGGCGAAGTTAAATGGAGAATTTTTTCAAGAAAGAGTAAATGGCAATAGGCTGAAGCTGTATAGGGAGATCGTTGTCCATACAACCTCACTCTAAAGAAGAAAGGAGAAAATTATTAGTGCCACCTGTAGTTGAAAGTGGGCACTAGACTATAAACTACAATGCAGAGAGATTTGACATAGGGAGTTACTCTGCTACAATCTGGATTGTGTCGAAGTACATAGAAGCTGCAACATAAGAAGGGTTGTTCGCTACAATATGGGACACGTCAAATTCCACTGGAAAAACATGACCGTTAAAAGGGAAAATTAATGTTAAAACATGTAGAAAGCTGCATTTATGAGAATAGATTGACAAGATCTAAGGATAGATGTGCAATTAATGAACACAATTTGAACACAATCTGGATAAAATCTAAGCTAATGATGAGGTTAAAAACTCAAAATTTCTATAAAAAGTTATGTCCTGCCTAGATTTGGAACTTTGCTGAATTGAGAGTTCGAGTGTTGATAGTGCGAAGAAGTTGCATAATTTTTTTTCTATTGTATGTCCTGTGAGCGTTCTTGGGAAGAAATTGTTCGTAATTTTCGCGAGAAGGGCTTATTGGGAATCATGGAAGCAGTCGTAGAAACCACTGGTACACCCACAGTAACATCAATAATAGTAGCATCATCCCAAAAATAGTGGAGATATCCATGGAAGAAACCAACCAAGGAAGAGAGAACAAAGAAGAAACAAGATAAGAAACCTGTCGAACCTCAACAAGAAGTCGAGCAAGTTAGAGACAGTGAGGAAGAAGTGGAGCATGCAGAGTAGATGGAAACAGATGGTGCAACATTTCGATCACCTCTCCCACCATATATTCCACCGACAAAGACAAATGCTAAACCAGTGAAATACTTGAAGGATGCGATGTTTGGGACCTTCACACCCCTATTTCCAGAGGAAGTACCATTTGCTGGGGAATTACTTGGAAAAATACCATAGCTGAAGTTCGCAGAATATGACTTCAACGACAGGAAGAAACACACAAAGTTCATGCTAGACCGATATTTGAACAAGTAAACTACTGATAAAGCGGAGTGACAAGGTTAGAACCACAACAGTGCGAAAATGGATTAGCGCAGTCGGGATTGATGAACATGCTAAATGTGCCACACTTCAGTAGTGGTCCGGGGAGCACATCTTGTGTGCGACAGTTGCTCGTGATGATGCATGATGGATGCTTATGGATGGGAAATAATATCCCTATAGATCCAATGTTGATATGTAGAATCACCATATTGCCATATCAAGGGAAAAACCCCGCAGAAGAATTCGTTGGAAAAGATCAAGACCACATAGCTGACACCATGAATAAGAGGTTCAGTCTGACAAAAGGAAAGAGGGGATATGATATAAACTCAATCAATGACTAGGAATTTCACTTTGTGGCACACATATTGGCTAGGAAGATCATGAGAATGTGTCAGGCTAATGAAGTGCCTGCAACAGTGTTTTCATTAGCTGCGTAGTGTGCCAATGGGGTTCAATACAAATGGGCCGAGTACCTTTTCAAAGGATTTCTGGACAACTGTTGCGAGGTCCAAGAAAAAGGTAAAACATTTCATTATGCATGGTTAATTTTGATTATAGTAATGCTCGCATGGAGAGAATAGGAGGATTCACAGTTCCCTCTGGTAGCTTCATATTTTTGTGAAGTTGCATGGTATGCCTCACTGTGGTATACCACCCAACTGTCATGAGAAATGGATAACATGATGTTTTTCGTGTTATATCACATGGATTTACATATGTTGCTGAACCAACACCTTGCCTCTCACTGAGCCTATATGAACAATATAACATTGTTGCGAATTTTAAGGCCTATTCCCAAAAAGCATATACACATGCTCGCATGGACACAAAGAAGAAATGGCATCCCTTGCCATACTTAGTAACAAAATATGACCTCCTAGCACTAGTACAACAATCGCTAGCAGAATGGATGACTGCACTGGAGGCAGAGGTAGAAGATAGTGTGACAGAAGAGGACACCTCGCAACATGGTGAAGTGAGTGGAAAGGAAAAAGATAAGGATGAGTAGGAATTAGAGGAAGAGGAGAAACATAAATAGAGTCACCAGGATCCTCCTGAACGAGATGAGTGGAATAAGGATTCTGAAAAGACAGAAACAAAATAAGTTGTTGCAGAAAAAGGAAAGCACAAGGCAAAGTTGCCACGAAGGTTAAGAAGAAGAAAAAGGCAGATAAGACGAAGGATATCATGCCAATGGTCCTTACTGATGGGGACCTAGAGCAGATTGGGGACTAGATACAGGAGGTGACAAAAAAATCATGGACTAATTGGGAAGATCACTACGATGCACTTCTCACAGGTGTGGAGGAGTGGATCACAAAACCTAAAATTTTGGCACAGACAGTTAGACAACCTGTGCAGGTAGTGGAGAAGAATGGAGAAGAAAGGTAAATAGAGCCTACACTTGCAGCGAGGTTAGTGCTAATATCCTCTGGAGCCCTACAATTTGACTCTGTTGAGGTACATCAACAAGCAAAAGGGTGGAAGCATGTCAATACTAAAATCGCAACAATATCATTGCAAAGACTACACAAGATGCACATGGAGATAATAGAAGAGTTGAAGTTGTGTGAACAACATACCTCGCAGCTAAATATTCAGGTAGAGAAAGAGCGGGCTTTTCTTCAACAGAATCTTGACCAGATGATCCAAAATAGGGATCAAGCAGTTTAGTAGCAACAAAAGATCAAGGAGGTTATTGAAGAAACATGTAGATAGATTCCAGACCTTGATGTCCAAGAAGAAGAGCCAGCAGAGTATAAGGTCATGAAGATAGGCCTTGCAATTAGAGGATACAAGAAGAAAATCACAACAGTATAGTTTGAATATGAAATGAAAATCAGTGAGATGCAAATGAAGCTGCAACCAACTACGCCGCAGGAAGTAAGAGCGCAGAGGGAGACTGACCTAAAGACCACAATGGGTAGCATCTCCGTAGTAGTGACAGACTATGGAAAAATGTTAGATGAGAGTTTACAGATTTGGAATTCATTGTAGGAAGATCCAAATGTGCAGAAATTACAGGAAGATATTCAGCAGAAGCAAAAACAATGGGAAAAGATTTGTACATCTGTGAAGACGTTACCAATCTTGCAGAAACACACCAAAATCAATGAGGAAAAGGCATTCCAGAAGAAGATTGAGGAACTGAAGAAGGAAGAATAGGTTTTAACAGAGAGTACTCAGCCATGGTAGGATGAGGTTGTCCAACTATTGCAGGCAGTAGATGAGAAACTTCAAGAGCTTCGACAGAGGGAGACAACGATGGTGCAGAAGGTTGCAGAACATGTGACAAAAGCACTATTGGAAGAGGTGCGCAACGAAGAAAAGAATTTCACAGAGACTCTACAACAATTCAACAATACTTACAACATTATCATAGAAAAGATCAAGGGCAAAGAAACTAAGTGAATCGGGATGAGTCACATGTGAGTGTTGTGGGCCTGTTGGGTGCAACCCAACTTGGCCTAAATTTTGGTAAAGACTCGCATTTGAGGAGTGGAGTGCGCAGTAGAGAGTTCAATGGAGTGCGAAGTGGACCACGTAGTGGAGAAGTTTTGAATATACCAGGTGGTATAAGGGTTTTGGGATAGGGTGAAGCGCCTTCTTTTTGTAATAATGTAAAAGATCAATGGGTTTTGGGACCATAGCTGCTTGTATTAAGGATTCCATGGTATTTGGACCATGTTATTATAACGAGGTAACCCTTTATGTAATAGTATATATAGGGTGAAATAATAAGAAAAGGATCATTGAATTGATCCAGATCTGTGTTATGGTTGAACTTTTGTGATCTGTTGTGTTGGAAGAAGAGGCGAGGCTCTGCAGCTGAGTGTGTAGAGGCCTGAGTCTGAAGTTGAGTGCACAGACGACCTACAACTTAGTGCGCAGGTCAAGAATTGTTTTTTGTACACAATTTATTATTATAAGCAACAATTCTTGTGGACGTAGCCCCACATTAGGGTGAACCATGATAAAATTGATGTCTTCATGTGTATATTTTTTTATTATCTATTGTAGCATAGCAGTTTATTACAATTTCACTTTATTTCACTACAGTGATGATTTATGGCTTTATATAATATGTTTAAGTGATTAAACGAATGTGGTGAAGTGATTTATGAATGTTAAGAATAAAGTATAATATAAAACACCACATTTCATCATCCTTCAAGCTGCAGAAGCCTGGTTCTGCATCCTCCCAAAGTCACTGCGGGTGAGACTGCAATCTACTTGTAGTTCACAATTTTTTTTTTCGGCGAAGATCACATGAGACATCATTTGTCGACGCATTTCGAACCAACTAGTGTGGTTCATTGTCAGGACAAGTTGAAGAAACAGATCCAGCTTAGCAGTTTAAATAGACAGAGCAAAGCCCCCAACGGTTAAAAAGACTAACATCTACTTTTGACTAGGTACCTTAAAAATGCTACCCGGGGGACCAATCCTTTAAATAAATTAATATTGTGATAAAAATATTAAAAATATATAATAGTTATGTTCAATTATTACCTAAAAATAATTCATGTTAAAAGTTAGTTAAAGACAAATAACTAAAAATCATATCTAAGGGGAAAAAATTACCCTAGAGGGGGACAATCCCTCAAATAATAATAATAAATAATTAAAAATTATTTTTAAAATAAATAAACAATTCAATTAGTAAAAATAATTAATAAAAATAGTTAGTTAGAGATAAATAATTAAAAATTATATCTAAGGGAAAAAATATTTCTCATAGAGGGACCAATCCCTTAGAATAAATAAAATAATTATGTGAAAACTTTTATATTAATGATAATAGTTAGTAATGATAATAGTTAAATAAACATAAATAATCAAAATTATATTGAAATATATTAAAATTAAAATATAATTAAAACTAAATTATATTAAAATTATATTAAAATTAAAATATAACTAAAATTATATTTAAAATCAAATTATATTATTAAATTATATTAAAATCATGTTATAATAATTAAAATTATATTACCCTAGGGGGACCAACCCCCTAAAATAGCATGATTTAATGATAATATTTAATTCAAAAAATTAAAATTTTTAAGTTAAATTAGTAATTATTTTTTTTTTTGTAAACTTGATATGGATCACAGAAGCCTAAACTCTACTACTTGTAGTTCGTTGCCAAAAGGGCCAGTGATTAAGGGTTTTGCTGGTGCATAGTATAGATCGAACCTGGGACAGCCCAAATCATAACCAACACCCAACCAATGCATATGTAGCTTCCCCGAAAAATTCAATAATTTTCGATAATATAGCAGAACATGTCCTCCTACCATGAATGATTTCCTCTTAATGTGCCTATCATGGCATGCCCTTTTCCTTTTCTTTTTTACTGTTTGATGGAAATATGCCATGAAGCTAGCCTCATCCAGCTCTGAAAGTTCCTCCAACCTCTTCTGAATTGACTCTTCCTTTGTCATAACAGTGACCTGAGATATGAAAAGGTTGGGAATAGAAAATTTAACTGGTACCATAACCTCCCATCCATATACGAGCTAAAAAGGTGTATGATTGTGTAAATGCTTAACAATTGTGTGATATGCCCATAGAATCACTGTCACTCTCTCATCCCAATCATCCCCGTTGGTTGAGCATATCTTAGTCAGGCCCTTTTCCAAGATCTTATTGAAGGCTTCCACTATGCCATTTACTTGAGGGCGATACGGGTTGCTCTTATGGTGCTGTATCATGAAGTTCTTAAGTAAAGCGACACCTATTTCATTTATGAAGTGGGTCTCCTCATCACTAATCAGTCTCCAGGGGCAACCAAATGTGGATATGATGTTATCAAATATGAATTTGGTGGCGGTATCTGGAGTACATTCCTTAACCAGTGTGGCCTCTGCCCATATGGTAAGGTACTTTGTTGTGGTGATGACATATCTAGAGTGAAAGTGGTGTGCCAGTGGATTGATAGGTCCCATAAATTCGACCGCCCATTTCTCAAAAATATTTAGTGTGCATACTCATTGCAATGGAAGTTCATCATGGTGTGATGGTCTCCCAACCCTTTGGAAAACATCACAGCCTCTGGCATATTCCTTCGCATCTTTGAAAATCGTCAACCACCATAGCCATGCCTGCAATACCTTCCTAGAAGTGGACTTTCCTCCAACATGGCTACCCGCAACACCTGAATGACACTCCCATAATACATAATGTCTCTCATGATTGAGGACACACCTATGCAGCACTTGATCAAGGCCCAATTTTCATAGTTGTCCCGCAATCAATTGATAATTTGCAGCTTAGATGACCATATGCCTCTATTGTGTTGTTGTGTATTCCTCCAGACATTTAGCTGTAGTTGAAAAGGCTGCGATATCCTCCAAGTAATATGGTACTGATTCAATTCGAAATAGATCGACATCTAATAGTTGATCATCAAGGGATCCTCTACTTTCTCCTGACTCCAGCTGCGAGAGATGATTAGGTTCCACATTCAATTGACCAGGAAAAAAATACTTCAAATGTGAATTCTTGGAATAAAAAAATTCTTCTGCAAATTTTTCCTTCAAGTACAGGTTTGTTCACTAAATTCTTCAAAGAAAAATGGTTAGTGAAAAAATTTAATGGACCTCCCAATGAGTAATTATAGAATTTTTGAAGTGAATATACCATCGCAAGTGCCTCACGCTTGTTTGTGGTATATATATATATATATATATCTATATATATATATATATATATATATATATATATATATTTGTCTATTGTAAAAAAATATCTGCTAGAAAAATAAATGGGGTGATCGAGGTTCCCTTCCCCCGACTGAGCCAGAACAACACCCAAAGCAATGCCTGAGGCATCAATGTGGACATGGAACTACTTGTTCTAGTCTGGGTAAACTAGGATCAACACACTTGCTAGTTTTTCTTCTAGTATATTAAATGCACCCTCACATTCTTTCGACCGCGTGAATCGTTCAACCTTCCTTAACAACTTCTCCATTGGTGCAATAATCGAGGCATAGTTGCAGATAAACCTCCTATAGTACCATGTATGGCCCAAGGTGGATCTGATTTGTTTTACACTTGTGGGTGGGTCCATGTTCATGATTTCCGCAACCTTAGCAGGGTCTACACACACTTCTTCCTTACACACTATATGGCCCAAGAACATGCCAAAGGGGACTGCAAATATGCACTTCTTCAAATTTAAAGAGATATGCAGCTGTCTACATCGATAAAACATGATTCTAAGTAGACTGACGTGTTTCTTCAGCAAACTATAGACTTTCAAGTCATCCATATAAACTTCTAGGAACATGTCGAGATAATCTCTAAAGGAAAAAATCACAATCCTTGAGAACACCACAGTTGCATTCTTGATCCTGAATGGCATTACATGATATGCATAGGATTCACATTCTGTGGTAAATGTGGTTTTATTCTTATCGTCCTCTACGACCCTGACTTGGTGATAACTAGAGCATCTGTCTGTAAACAAATAGGCTTCATTCCCTGCCACATTGTCTAAAACTTCATCACAGAACGGAGTAGGAAAAGGATCATGAACATAAGCATTGTTTAGACTGTGATAGTCCACATAGACCCTTATTTCTGTAGCATCTTTATTATTTTGCATCATGATCAGAATTACCCACTCTGCTCATCAACTGGGAATATAATACCTACTGCTTACATCTTATCTATCACTTTTTTCACTTTCTCCTTAACCCTTGGGCTCAGTCGGTATGGTCAATGCTTTACTAGCTCTTCATATGGTTTCATCATGATTTTGATCTCCCCTAACTCCCCCTTAATCCCCTTCTGTTCCACAATAGAAGAGTGGAACAAGTCTTCATATTATTTCAAGAGATTGAAGATCTCCTTTGTAGTCTTCTCCTCCCAATAATCTCCAATTGAGGCTAACTTCAGTTTGCCATCAGTCCCAATGTTATGTTTATGCAACTTCAAGGGGAGTAAGTGTGGAGCATCGATCACAAGTCCATCCTTAATGTCCCATTCCCCTTCGGTTTCATTGAATGACAGATGTCATAATTCCTCCAAATAATCCTCATCCGGTTCTCTTTCCACCTTCCCACAGGATACAACTTCATGATGTCCAGACTCATATATATTCTCTAGAGTTTTCAAATCTATGCACCCCACCATTAGTTGACCCTTTGTATGAAAAAATCGCTTGATAGCCTGCAATGCCTCAATCATCATTTTTTTATTGTCTAAGAAGGAAAATTTGCTGATAACTTAATCATCCAGGCGATCCCAATATCCAGTCTGTCTCCTTATTTACTTGTACATACCATGCTTTTGGAAAGGTCCCCAGGGTGTGTATAAAATCATGCACCCACAAATCCTTTGGAACTCCTTCCCTATTCCATCCATCCTTACATTTTTTCATATGTTTTCGAGGGTTAGAGTCCCCTCTGTACTTTACGAAGCCTTGAGGGTACTCCCCTGCTTGTCGGAATCTTACTTCCATTCTTATTTTGATCTTCTCCCATTCTCAAAGGTAGTTAGGGTGAACTCACCACCACTGATCAGGAGCTCAGGACCAAGTTTCGTAAATTGGTCAAAAATGAAAGTGCTCATAACTGATTGGAACCTGAACGACCGGATAGAGCTCATCTTCCTGATTCCGGTGCCGCAAATGGTTCTAAAAACGGTCGCCGTATGAGAAAGTTATGCCAAAAATAAGAATTGCCTAATAACATTGGAATTTTGAATTTTTGAAAAAAATTAAAAAAAGAATATTCCACGGAATATTCTTTGGAATATTCCACGGAATATTCTTTGGAATATTCCAGGGAATATTCCTTTTAGCCAGAAAATCAAAGACTACCACGTGGCAGGCCCAGAGGGCGCCACGTGGCCCTGGAATGACATCAGCAAGGGTATGTGTGCATATATTAAAAGTTTGTGGTTGAGTTGTGGTTTGAACCCACAACCTCATTACCACAAGGACAACGCCTTACCAACGCGCCACAGGGCTTTCATGTGTATGTGTGTGGCAGCAACACTTTTTAAATTTGAAATTAACTTTGGGCGGGAAACCAAAGGGGGCCAGCCCCTAAGGGCCAGCCCCCCTCTCATATGACCGCGACCCAGGAACCGGGAGCTTGCCCATAACCGCCAGCAAACCACCAGCGCACAATCCAAGGCAACCGGTCACATGCGCTGTTAATGCAACTGCAGTTATACTGGCAGTTTATTTGGCGGTGACGCCAAATTTGGCGGATGCCCAGATTTGGCGGAGCTATCTGGAGTTAACTAAAGTTAGCTGGAGTGTTTCTAGGCATCACTGGAGGGAAACTTTAATTGGCCATAACTTTGGCTAGGAAAGTCCGTTTTGGACAAATTTTTTTTTGATTTTGGGTCTCTTCGACCTTCTGAAGCCATTGGCATAGGTTTCACATCCATATGAGGTCATTTTTAGGTGTTTTAGCTTCATGGAAGTTCCAGGAGCCACAAGGGCCAAATCCGTTTGGGAGCTGCATTGGGAATTGTGCAGCCATTGAATGTGGAACGAAGGTCATTCCTGAAGTTTTCCAGCCTTTTGAATCCATTTCTACAGCTAGTTTTTCCTTCTGAGGCATTCTTCTCACTATTTAGCTTCATGGAAGCTTTTAGGGCCACTAGGGCCATTTCAGGGATTGAGCTGTTTGGGGGCTCTGTTCATCCGTTTTTGGTGATTCAAAAGCCTATGTCTACTATTTTCGACCTTTTGAGTCTAATGGAAGAGGTTTCAGAACCAATTGAGGTCATATTAACCTCGAAATTCTCCATGCAATTTTAAAGGGCCATCAGGGCCAATTGGGGAAAGTACTGTATAAGGTACAAAATTCACTGTTTAGTGTTTGGGAAAGAGCATGTTTGGCTAATTCCTATCTTCTGATTCTGTATTTACAGTCAGATCTATCCTTTGAGACACCCATATTCTTGTATTAGCCTTTGTAGCAATTTTAATACAAGAGGACAAGCCTAGTTGGAGAGGTTTGGTCCAGCAGATGTAGCCCAGGAGGGGGTGAACTGCTTTATCATTTTGATGTCTTTATTTGCTGAAGATGATATGCTAACAAAACTGATATAAAGTATTAAACAACAAATAAATATAACTTGCATACACACATAATCACTTATTCAGTTACAGAAAGTTACTTGTCTTATTCCGCAAGACCTTAACCTTCAAGTATGTGTATGTCAAAGACTTCTAAGTGTTTACTTTGTTATTTATTTAGGCAGAGCCTGTAGAAGGCCAGGTAGCCTCTGGAACTCATCCTCTTTTTAGAGGTGACATGTCCGGTGAATGCCCCTACAGTCTATCTCTGTATAAGAAATAAGAAGTTTATACATTTTTAGAGGTCATTTGGCGTGTCTAGCTCACAGTTGAAATTATTGGAAATGGATACCTTGCACCCTTAAACAAGTACATTCCATTTTCAGATCAGATGGTATCAAAGCACTAGGTTGCTTGACTGACATCACTAGCTTGATTGTGTAGCTTGAAAGGTGTCTTAAGCAGTGTTGGAGATTGACTGCTTTATTATTCCGCAAAGTACTTGTTGTTTGAGTTGCTGAAGCTCTTTTGTTCATTTTTATAATGACTTCCATAAGTGAGTTCTCAAAATCGTTCTCATTCACAAGATTCTTTGATGAAGGCTTGAAGCAAGAATTTTTCATCATGATGAATATGGTGAGAGAAATGTATGAGGATGAAAGAAAGAGCTCTAGACTTCAAGAGCAATTGAATTCCATGAGGGAAGAGAATCAGTTGCTTTCTAACCAATTGCAGCAAATGGAAGGCCAACTTCATATTGCAAACATGAAGCTGGAAAGGATGCATGAGTTGGAGACACAACTCCTTGTTGACAAAGAAGCCTTAGCCAAGTATCAGCTTGAAGAAGAGGTAAACAATTCTAGTTTTTCTTCAAATTCTGATAAGAATGTTTATGTTGGTTCTTTTGAGAAACATACCAGAGGCATAGGGTCCAAGTTGATGTCCAAAATGGGATATGAAGGACAAGGATTGGGCAAACATGCACAGGGTATAGTTGAGCCAATAATGGTTGAGGTAAGGCCTAAGAATTTGGGTCTGGGCTATGGACAATCTTGTGGAGAAAGTTCTAAAGCAGCCATGAAGGCAATTGAAACAGTTCCTAGAAGGAGCTTCATTTCAGGTTCTCTATCTCAAGGTTGTAAAGGTTGTATCCTTGATGAATGCAATAGTTTGAAACATACCTTGCAAGAAGAAGGTGTGCATAAGCATGCACTTGAACAAGGGAGTGGTGAAAGCTCTAAAACCATTGAAGGGATTGATGGTGTTCCAAAAGGAGCTTCTTCTTCATTTGATTCACCTCCTCATGAAGGTGAAAGAGAAAGGTATAAATCTGATTTCAATCATATTTCCTTTGATTATGTAAAGCATGGAAAATTTCCACACAAGCATTGGAAAAGAATTGCATGTTCTTTTTGTGGTTTGTTTAACCATAATGTTTCTAGATGTTGGAAAAGAATGGCAACCTACAAGAAACTTTTGAAGGAAAGGAGGCAAGAAGCCAAAGTTCTAATGAACAATGTAAATCATGCTATCAAGAAGATGAACATGTGTTGCACTTACTGCCATAAGCATGGGCATACTGTTGAAAGGTGTTGGACTTTGAATCCAACAATGCTTCCACGAAAATTGAAGAAATGGGAGAAAGAGTATGGCAAGAATTTGATATGTGTCAGGATGATACGCATGTTAATATCGATGTACAGTTAAAGGAAGCACCTTTGAAATGGATTGGTAAGAAGTGGTTAGAATTCTTATCCAATTAAAGTTGCATGTCTTTTGATTGAATGCATTTCTTGGGTAAGGGAATGCAAGTTGCAGGATGGAAAGCTGAGTATGAGACTCACTCTGTTGCAGCGAAAGTTATATTCATTTCAGCTTTGAAAGTACATGTACATGTGATCGAGGATCTTGTACTTATGATTGTACTTAAGAGAAAGTTGAAGGATAAACTGCATGCATGAGAATGATATGCATGTGCACAGGGATCATAATGATTTCCTTGTATTTTAAACATGTATGTGTGATTAACTTGAAGGGTTGATTACTTTGTCTTTAACCATGCATGTAATGTAATATTGACTTGGAAAAAGTTAATTTGATCTCCAAGATTGTAAAGAGGAGAAATGAGAGGTGTTTCATCTTTGTAAAAGCCTTCTCATTTGGGAGGCAGCTCTTCTTCTGGAGCGGAGGTGCCATGGATGGGCATCATGACAACTGGCAAGCCCACATGTTTAGAGAAAGATTTCAGCTCATATATCAGCAAGTTTCATTGCTGGTTTCTGTAAACTTTCAGTTTGTCTAGCGAACAAGCTTGGTCGGGATTCGACAAGTACGTGGCTTATGCAGCAAAAAGTCACCATGACGACAGTTGATAAGGCAGGACATTTTGGCATCAGTATGCACTTTTGGCTGAAAGGGAGAGGATATTTCTGTTCCTCAAGTTCTGTACAGTTCAGTTCAAAGATTTAGTGAGCTTTTGGGGACCAAAAGCCTTCTCATTTGGGAGGTGTGATCAGGAGCTCAGGACCAAGTGTCGTAAAATGGTTAAAAATGAAAGTGCTTAGAACTGATTGGAACCTAAACTACTGGATAGAGCTCATCTTCCTAATTCCGGCGCCGCAAACGGTTCGAAAAACGGTCGCAGTATGAGAAAGTTATGCCAACAATAAGAATTGCCTAATAACATTGGAATTTTGAATTTTTGAAAAAAATTAAAAAAAGAATATTCCACAGAATATTCTTTGGAATATTCCAGGGAATATTCCTTTTAGCCAGCAAATCAAATACTTCCACGTGGCAGTCCCAGAGGGCGCCACGTGGCCCTGGAATGACATCAGCAAGGGTATGTGCGCATATATTAAAAGTGTGTGGTTGAGTTGTGGTTTGAACCCACAACCTCATTACCACAAGGACAACGGGCCACAGGGCTTTCATGTGTATGTGCGTGGCAGCAACACTTTTTAAATTTGAAATTAAATTTGGGCAGGAAACCAAAGGGGGCTAGCCCCTAAGGGCCAGCCCCCCTCTCATATGACCGTGACCCAGGAATCGGGAGCTTGCCCATAACCACCAGCAAACCACCAGCGCGCAATCCAAGGCAACCGGTCACATGCGCTGTTAATGCAACTGCAGTTAGACTGGCAGTTTATTTGGCGGTGACGCCAAATTTGGCGGATGCCCAGGTTTGGCGGAGCTATCTGGAGTTAACTAAAGTTAGCTGGAGTGTTTCTAGGCATCACTGGAGGGAAACTTTAATTGGCCATAACTTTGGCTAGGAAAGTCTGTTTTGGACGAATTGTTTTTTGATTTTGGGTCTCTTCAACCTTCTGAAGCCATTGGCATAGGTTTCACAGCCATCTGAGGTCATTGTTAGGTGTTTTAGCTTCATGGAAGTTCCAGGAGCCACAAGGGCCAAATCAGTTTGGGAGCTGCATTGGGAATTGTGCAGCCATTGAATGTGGAATGAAGGTCATTCCTGAAGTTTTCCAGCCTTCTAAATCCATTTCTATAGATTGTTTTTCCTTCTGAGGCATTCTTCTCACTATTTAGCTTCAGGGAAGCTTTCAGGGCCACCAGGGCCATTTCAGGGATTGAGCTGTTTGGGGGCTCTGTTCATCCGTTTTTGGTGATTCAAAAGCCTATGTCTGCTATTTTCGACCTTCTGAGTCTAATGGTAGAGGTTTCAGAACCAATTGAGTTCATCTTCACCTCGAAATTCTCCATGCAAGTTTAAAGGGCCACCAGGGCCAATTGGGGAAAGTACTGTATAAGGTACAAAATTCACTGTTTAGTGTTTGGGAAAGAGCATGTTTGGCTAATTCCTATCTTCTGATTCTATATTTACAGTCAGATCTGTCCTTTGAGACACCCATATTCTTGTATTAGCCTTTGTAGCAATTTTAATACAAGAGGACAAGCCTAGTTGGAGAGGTTTGGTCCAACAGATGTAGCCCAGGAGGGGGTGAACTGCTTTATCATTTTGATGTCTTTATTTGCTGAAGATGATATGCTAAACAAAACTGATATAAAGTATTAAACAGCAAATAAATATAACTTGCATACACACATAATCACTTATTCAGCTACAGAAAGTTACTTGTCTTATTCTGCAAGACCTTAACCTTCAAGTATGTGTATGTCAAAGACTTCTAAGTGTTTACTTTGTTATTTCTTTAGGCAGAGCCTGTAGAGGGCCAGGTAGCCTCTGGAACTCATCCTCTTTTTAGAGGTGACATGTCCGGTGAATGCCCCTACAGTCTATCTCTGTATAAGAAATAAGAAGTTTATACATTTTTAGAGGTCATTTGGAGTGTCTAGCTCACAGTTGAAATTATTGGAAATGGATACCTTGCACCCTTAAACAAGTACATTCCATTTTCAGATCAACCACCTTGCCGATGTTTCTTGTAATGTGGCATTTAGAAGAGGTACTTTGTGTTCTTTAAGAAAAGTTGCGTCAATTCTGTTGATAAAAGAATTGACTGAATCTATACCATTGAAAATAGGGAAGTTTCATACCTAAGTGCCAATCTAGTTGATCTAATGGATTATGGCACAAAGCCTAGTGTTGATTTCATATCCACCCTACTACCAATAATCCCAAGCGACTTCTGAGCCAAACTCCGAACCCTGAATGCTCAATCAGCTGATGGAACCTTTAACCATTGGGTTGATGTAATCCTCCCTTCTCCCTATTGTTGGTCTATATAATTGATCCAAGAATCTTGGTTCTTCCTTGTCATCTGTCAGTTCTGTGAATCTCAGTCCTTGATACGGATCTAGAGGTTGAATTACTCAAGCCCCTTCTACTTCAAAATTCATTAGTTCCTTCTTTAAATCAATTATGGCATAGTTGTCAAAATCCCAGTCTATCGTGAGAAATGCCGAGTAGGGGTCCTTGTCCCCCATGATGTCTATCACTTAAAATTCTGCATAGGTCTTCACCCCTGCTATAGCAACTGCCACATCTTCTAGTCGTCCAAGTGGGAGGATACAATATTCATTTTCCATCCGCAGCTGGTTTGGTGAAAACATCAACTTAGGTCTTCCTAGGGCTTCCCACGTCTTTCTTGGAAAAATGTTGACATCTGAGCCTAGATCCAACATGGTGTCCTTAATCTGGAAATCCACAATTTGAGTGTCAATCTGGAACTCCATTACCATTCTCTTCTTGTTCCTCTTCACCCTCCTAGAGTTTCTTTCAGGTAGGTTGGCAGAGATGAATCCTCCCTCAACCACCACATCTGGGACAACATCTTTCAGAATTTTCGCAACTGTCCCAACATCTGGTCATTGTCCACGATTTGCAGAAATAATATGAACCATTCTTCTATGGGTCGGGTGTTGGATTGTGGTAGGTCCGAGATCTTAGCTTTAAGGGATCCTGACTGCTCCTTCTTTGGCCCTCCACCTACTATCAAATTATTGAAAACCTCAGTGGCTTCCTTGTAATTATGCTTTTGTCATTCAGGGTCGTATGAGTGCTTTGGGGAGCCCAATCTTATGATCTTGGGTTTTTTCGTGGCTCCTAAGTCA
Organism: Pinus tabuliformis; assembly: GCA_031772625.1. Taxonomy (NCBI): domain Eukaryota; kingdom Viridiplantae; phylum Streptophyta; class Pinopsida; order Pinales; family Pinaceae; genus Pinus; species Pinus tabuliformis. The sequence continues at coordinate 461,486,533 of CM062811.1, forward strand.
GCTCCAGTCTTTTTGCCTCCATGTGTGACTATGTTGATATTTGAAAGGGGTGTCATCTATGGAAACCTTGGCTCTGTATTAATCAAATTTTCTCCCCTCTGGTGGTTGCACTCTTCCCATCTTGCAATTAGCTCTGGACAATCCTCTATTGTAGTTGTGTTGACCCTGCACTGAGAGCATCATGGTATTCTTGGTAATGGGAAATCTCACACAACATGCCCTTCTTGATCACAGTTGTAAAATCGAACTAGGCCCCTGCCTCCTGTCCTACCTCCCTTCGTTCCTCCTCCTCCTCGCCCTGAAGGAGTCTCGTTGATTTGAAAGGCCGATCGGTCTCGCCAGTTAGATAGAGCATCCAATTCCATGCACTAATCAATATGGTGAGTTGTTGAAGCACACAATTCACAGTAGGTTTTGTTTGGAACATTAGATTATTTTTGCAGTATTGGGAAAAGACGAGGGTGATGTCCATATCCCTGCATACCTCATAGTACTCTGGTTGCGCTAAACTCTACTGATTTGGGAACGCCTAAAATTGGTTGCACCTTGTGTATAATCCTTGCATCCCTATTTGCACAACTCTTGCATCAGGTGTAGATCTAGGTGGTCCTACTAGTGTAGAGGTAGTATTTTGGCCTCGCAACCTTGGGCATTCTATAGCAACATGACCTTCCACTGCGCAGGTTTTACAGTATATATTTGATCACGTCAGGTATGCTGGTTGAAGATCCTTCAAATTCTTTGTCAGGTTTGCAATTTTATGTTGTAGACCTAAAATGGATGGATGATGAGGTGTTTCCCCCCGATACCCATGTGGGTATCCTGCCATAGTCTCATCTGAGTTGCTTGCTCCAGAGTGTCTTGTAGCATATCAATTTTATGTTGCTTCAATGGCGTACAGGTGAAAGGAAATAATGCTTTGATAAAATAGTATTGTTGATGATTTGGATCTACCAGGTAGCTTAGTTTACCAATTGCATCCTTAAATCTCTGCATCAACTCCTATGCCGTGTCTCCCTCCTGTTGTCTTATTTCCCATAGTTCTAAAACCCTTTCTGATTGGTTTGCGGAAGCTTAAATTCTGTATTCAGGCTTCTGTGATCCATAATGAATTAAGCAAAGTCTTTCGGTAGAAACCACATAAGAGAAATTTTTGGCCAATGCGTTTCGAACCAACAAGTGTGGTTCATCATCAGGACCAGATGAAGAGGCAGACCATGGCAAAGGCTTAAATAGAGAGAAATGTAGAGACATAATTTCAAGTAACGACTATATTTGAACAATAATATTTAAATTATGATACTAATTTATTAATATATTAAAAACAAATATTATTAAGTAACGACTATATTAAACGACTAATTTTTGAAAAATAATGATATTAGTTTATTAATTTATTAAAAAAAAGTATTAATAAGTAACAACTATATTAAACGGCTACTTTTTGAAAATAAATATTTAAATTAATTTATTAAAATCAAATATTACTAGTTTTTGAAAATAATATTTAAATTATGATATTAGTTTATTAATTTATTAAAAACAAATATTAATAAGTAACGGCTATATTAAACGGCTAGTTTTTGAAAAATAATATTTAAATTAATTTATTAAAATCAAATATTATTAAAAAAAACTAACAAGAAAAAAAAAATCAAAGTCAAACTCTAAACAAGGAGGGAAGTCAAAAATTATAAAAAGGAGTCAAGACCCTAATCGAGACAAGATCATTTAATAAATAAAAATAATTAATGGAAATAAAATAAACTAAATTAAAAATAATTAATGGAAAATAAATAAAATAAAACAAAAATATACACGTCAAAAGAAATATATATATATATATATATATATATATATATATATATATATATATATATATATATATAGTCAATAAATAAAACATGGTCAACAATAAAATATGGGGTTGAGGCCCATTAAACAAATAACAAAAATACTAAAAGGAGGTGGTTGTTGTTGTTGTTGTTGTTTTTTTTTTGTTTTTTCTTTTTTTTTTTCGAGGAGAAAATCCGTAATTTCCATTAATTTCAGAAAATTACATGTTGTAGATGCGTAACGCATATGCAGAAGTGTGGGCAGAGCCACATACAATAAACAATACTTCAAGAGAAGTATTCCAGAAAAGCCCACAAACTGGGCAGCAAGTAAAGGGTATGTAAACCCCAAAACTGGAGGATACCCATACCCGTCACAGCAAAAACAACAAAATAAAGCAAGAACATAGCTTCTGAGGGAGAAAATGAAACAGTAAAACATCTAAATCTGGTTGTCCAAGCAAGTAGGAGAGGCACGAAATGAGGAAAGTGCAGCCATGGTAGCCACGCCTCCCCCGCCCCCTCAAAACTCTCCTCCTGAAGCCGACCAAACCAGAGGTAGATACCCAACTGCCAAAACTTCTTCAGCTGCCAATAGAAACCCCAAAAATTAAAACGGCTATGATGCGGCACGAAACAATGCCTGTTCCCTCAACGCGTCAATAAACCGCAATGTATTGCTAGCGAGCCATCAAAAAAACACCCACTGCCCCAGCAGAGGAACCCATCCGGTCCCAGCCAGAGCAGAGGCAGGTCCGGGGGCAGAGGCGGCTAGAGCAGCCACCTCGCCCCCACGAAGAGTGATCCGAAGACCAAAATAATCTCGCCCCCGCTCCGCCGCGCAGTCAAAAAAACCCAAAGAAATCAGCACCTTGCAAGACCGCCAAGCAGAGCCGCCGAGAAAAATAACGAGCAGGGCCGCCGAAGTCTACAAGGCGCGCCGCAACCACCCGACAGGTGCTATAAGGAGCCCCAGATCTCTTCCGATCAGAACCCAAGACGAGCGGGCCACCAAAACAGTATCACAGAGCCGAAAGGATTCAGGTCAGCAGGAATGGGGAAAGCAGGGGCCGAAAAAATGAAGCGCCGCCTCAGGCAAAGCCGGATTCGTCGCTCAAAACCCCAACTGTAAACAACGAAAAGACCTCCAGGCAACCTGGCAATGGCGACAATGTCAATACAAAAGCGTCAAGGATGGCCGCCAGAACTAGGGGCGGCCCTGCCGCCACTTCTTAACGGTGGTATCCGGGGCAGTCGAAACTAAAAGGAGTTAAGAACGAATAGGATTATAAAATACTTAAGAACACATCAAGGATCAAGAAAATAAAATCTAATGAAGAATACATCAACAAAAAATACTATAAAAAGGATGCCAATACCTACATAAATAAGCAAACAAACAAAATAAATCCCAAAAAGAAGCCTAAAAAACTATGAGGATAGGAGAGGGACCCAATTTCTACTAATATTCCAACCATCATCTCTATTTAAATTATTAGGTCTTTTCTCAATTTCTAGGGCCTCCCTCAATTTATGATGATGGAAATGACTAACTCTAGCAATGACTTGGGCCTCCTCAATGTAGAGGTGATGCTTAGATTTATTTACATGCTTTGCCAAAGTAGAGGAGCGGGTCTTGCCATGCTTGATGTCAATTACATGCTCACGAATCCTTTGATTAATCGAACGACCAGTCTCACCAATGTAGGGAGTCCCACAAGAGCATGGGATAATGTAAACACCCTTCATATTCTTGGGGTCCACTAGGTATTTTACAGATCTAAGGGAGCTCCAAATGGTATTTAAAGGCCTAAAGGTTGAAGCCACCTTATGCTTGCTTAGGATCCTCACAATCTTGTCAGTGGTCCCTTGGATAAAAGGAAGATGAACACCAGAAAATCGATTCTTGGTATCTTTCTTAGCACTAGGACCTTTCTCAGCTCCGAGGAAAGCCTTAGTACATTGGTGTCTACTATACCCTTTATTAAATAAAACACTTAGGAGATGTGCTTTCTCTTCATTGAGATGGTTGTCATCAGAAACTCTTAAAGCTCTAGTCACTAAGGTGTTGAGAAAACCAAGATTTTGAGCTGGGAAATGATGAGAGTTAGCATGAAGATATTGTTCCATATGAGTTTTCTTGCGAAATACCTAATGATAACAAGAGCCATCATCATTCGTTGAAAGGAGGAAGTCAAGGAAGGGCAGACTACCGTTACATTCAAATTCCATGGTGAACTTTATGGAACTATATTGAAGCTTAAATTATTGCACAATTTCTGTTTTAACATCATCTACAGTTGGATTTTGGTGTAGCTCTGACCACTTTATGAACCATCTCAAGGTTCTTTCTCTGAGAGTGATTTGGAATTCAATTAACTTCACATCATTCGGTGTCTGGCGGGCCCTCCAAGTGGCTTTGCATAGATACCGATATTGCTCGACATTGTCGTTCCCTTTTGTTATAGACATTTTTGGGCACTGCAACCCCAATCATAAATGTCCATAAACTAAGGGCTCCTAAGTCCCTAAAGGTGTTGTTCCAACCCCTAAAAGAACAAGGTCAACTGATTACAACATCTCCCAGAAGTTCTCCATGAAAAACTACTCAGAACTGGTCAAAACTGGACCATTTCACCTGCTCCATAGTCAAAGTGCATTGCATCCCACCTAAATACACACAGTAGGTGCGATTCATGTTGAAAATCCCTTCTATGGGGTGCGATGGGCGAGAGTGGACAAATGGAAAGGTCAATCCACAAGGTGGAGGAGCATGGAATCTTCCAGAAACTTCTCTTGTGACACTTGCCTCTCTGCATTCGACCAGGGATGAGTAAGAGATCATCAATCTCCAAGTAGAATCAAGAACTATCAGAGAGAGGACACTAATCAAATCTCAAAAGCTGACTCATTCCCCTTGCAAACATCTATATATGGATCTCTCATCCCAAAGATCCAGAGGCTGGAATTTTGTATCTTGTAAGGAAGTGCTGTTGGTTTCTTGGTACAATATCATAGTGTTGGGTGATCTAAGCTTTTCATGAGGTGAAGAAGGGATTTCTTGCTGAGAGGATGATGCTGGGTCAGAACAATTGGTTGTAATCCTCTTTGCTCTTTCTTGATTATCAATAAAGCTATTCAAGTTTTCCTCCACATTCTTGTATGATTGATGATTTATGCATTTGTGTGGTCAATATACATCTGGTCCTATATTGTTTATGATAATAGATCTGTGTTCTTGGAAAGTGTTATGCTGCTTTGATTCTACAGGTACTCTTTGAAGCTGGGTAGACAAGGAAGCGAGTGGCAAAGACCTACCAGAAGAGAGAGGAATCGAACAAGGAACCAAGCGAAAGACAGAGGTTGGTCTCCTTATTCATCTCTCATCTATTTCTCATAAAGGAAAACAAAAGTAGTTTTTAGTTTGTTTGTTTCTAAGGTAGCTATCAGCCTTAGTGGGACTAGCAGCTCTGCATAGACACTAGTTTTACCGATAACACCTTTACTTGAGAACTCGGGATAACTGGTGAATGAACTTGCCATATTTGACTGAACTTGTCAGAGGAGTAAAAATCCCCACAACCCGAGCTATAATGATCCTTGCAGATTCGTACCACTGTTTTTTCCAAAGGAAAAAACAGTAACTTTTTATTAAAAAATAATAAAGAGTTACACTAGCATATGCACTGAGCATTTTTGAAAAGATGCCCATTGGGCTCCCGTGCTTTCGCACCACATGCAACCTAACACAGTGACTGTATTAGAGAAAGAGAAAAAAGATAGAGAGGAGGGAAGAAAAGGAGGGGAGAAAACTGCATTCCGATGGTGAGTGAGGCCTCACCCATCAGGTTTTTCTCCCCTTTTTCTTTTCGACCTTGCGCCACTCTCCTTGAGTGGGCTCAATCGATGCTACAACCAGCTGTGTTTCTGTTTTCTGAGAGGCAGTTTCCTTATCTGAATCTGAAGTATCTGAATGATGATGCCTTTTGATCCCTCCCATAATCATACCCTCGTTTGACTTCTCTGTGTAGATCTGTGTATCCTTGTTGTCTGATGTGGTTCCTTCCTGGTTCTCCATTTCTTGAGAAGCCTCAGTCTTCTCTGCGGGGATCTCTTCCTCCTCTGCTTCTGATGCTTCGTCCTCTGAATCTGGGGGTGAAAACCGCCACCCTTTCCTCTGCTTCCCTTTCTGCTTCTTTTTACTGTTAACTTTCTTGGCTTCTGGGCATGAGCTTTGCAAGTGTCCTGTTTGCCTGCAGAGCCTACATCTGAAAGCGGTGTTTTCATAATCTAGGACTTGCAGCCAATTTTGTTGTTTGTAGATCAGCCTTATACTGTCCGGCAACCCTTTGCTTAAGTCTACTTCCACACATATACGTGCAAAAGTGTAGATTCTTTCATCGACCCTTTCCAGATCTGTTTTAATATACTTCCCTATGCTGTTCCCAATGCTTTCCAAAACTCTTTCATTCCAAAAATGAAGAGGGAGATTGTATAATCTCACCCAGACCGGCATTTTGGATACAGTCATTTTGTTTGGATCAAAATCTGGAAACCATGGGGTCATAAACAGCCCCGCTGTTCCCCAAAACCACGGACCAGTACTGATCACTGTATCTCTGACTTCCTTGGATGTAAATTTAACTATAAAGAACCCCTTTGAACATAGGTGAATATCGCATTCCATGGTCCAGCTGGTGAAGATCCAATGGAAGAGATCCAGAGGTTTAGGCCAAAAACTGTTGAAACGGCATATTAGGGCTTGCGATTCATAGGACTTGACGAAATCATCAAGCCCTGAAATATCTACATTGAGGGCTGGGGTTTGCTCTGATTGATCTACTATGTATGGCCTGGGTATGTGTCCGCCTTGGTCTGGAGAGGACCCTGAACCTCTGCTGCCCTGTAAGATGTTTTTGTAGGATAAGCCTCCCTTGGGTTGTTGCTGGGGTGCTGTTTTTTTCCCCTTGTCTCCCCCTGAGGAGCTTGGCTGTCCCTGAGGCAGAGCCCCTCCTTTCAGTCTAAGGTTTAAGGTGATGATTGATCCTGGACCAATCTCATAGTTTTCCATCGATCTACAGTCCTGGAGGGACCGTCTTCCACTGACCAGGTGTTGGATCTGAACTGGGTAACCCATTTCTACCCATATTTGTTGTTTCAGCTGCAGGGGGGTGCTTCCTGCATGTACCCATACTAAACGAGTTTTCCCCTGTGGGGGTTTAATCAGAATCTGAAAATAAGAAGATGTTACCTGCTCTGGCTGTAAGCAAACTTCCATCTCTGTCCCCGTTTTTAAGCGTTTGTCCTTTTGCATGTCTGGATCTGCGAAATCTTTGCACGATCTATTATTTATGCCTTCGATCTTCTTCCTGGACGCTGGCTGTGCATGGAAATAGGCTAGATCTTGTAGATCCAAGCCCGATCTGCAAAGTTTAGGCCCCTGCGTTGGAGGGGGGAGCGGATCTGCATCATGCAGTCCCCCCCTGCCGTTTCTCCATACGCTCTGCGTTTTGCTGGATCTGACCTCTAAACGCCTTACGGCATAAAGACCACTTTGTTCTGAAAAGTATTTTGTGACCTCGATCCGCCGCAAGAAAGAGCCCTCCTCGTGTGCCCACGCCAGAATGGGGGCTTCCATTGCTACCCTCGCCTCGTGGTCTCGTTGGAGGCTTGCAAATCGTTCCCACACCAAAATCGTATTAGATCTTTGGATGAGGAGCACCACAGATGCGTCGGCACACAGATCTGGAAATACTTGATGCGTTTGGCTGCGGGAGAAAAGCCATTCCTCTGCGTCTTCTTGCGGTATAGAAAATCTTTCAACGGTGATCACTGTCATCCCAAAGCATGGATCGCCCTCGGCCCTTGAGGCGGCCATAGGAACCGTTACAACAGTGATCATTGCTCGGCTCAAGCAAACCATAACGAGCGCCATTCTCCCCGTCCCTCAAAACTCTCCGTCGAAAATTAGAGAGTTATTATACGAAGATTAATTTTTCGTTTAAAATTCTAAAGTATAGATCCGATTCGTACCACTGTTACTAGCACTAGATTTGTAATTAGCGTGCACACTATGAACTCTTATAGTTTTAATTTTAACTCAGATAGGAATTTATCAAGATTATGATAGAGTACCAGGGGAAGCTTGGAGGAGATACTACCTAAGTTTCGGGGAGGAAGATCGTTGATTCCTTTGGATGCATCATCTTCAGAAAATAATCTCCTTATAGAAAAGTGCACGTCATCATCCAAGTCTTCCTCTGAGCCTACGTGGCCCATTCCATCCAAAATTTCCATTTCTACTAGTGAGGATGGGTCCCTGTCACCTTCTGGACCCACAGTTGTTGCAGCCATCTCTTCCCTTCCCACTAGACCTTCTTCCACACTTTATTCCTCTTTCAGATCTTTTAACACTACTCCTGCTTGGTGTAAACCCTTCTGCCTCATTGTAATCGCCTGTATATCCATCTCTTGCTATTTCCTATCTATTTGCACTCTCGTTTGCGGTCTTAGTTCCCTGGCCTTACTAAAGTCCTTTGTGTCCATTCTCATGTCATTCTCATAGTTCCCCACTCAGTAGCAACTCTCCTGTTAGGTCCTTCCCCTAGTACTAAGTATTTAAGATGCAATGCTTGGGTTCTAGAACACTAACAAGCCCTTTTCAACCATTAGAACCTTAATCCACAGAGTAACCTCCTTTAGTAGCTTTCGTCACAATCTCGATCTGAACATGACTTTAACTTTCGAAAAAGACTGATGAATATTTGTTGAAAAATAATTAATGTATCACTCTGGCATGATATGTACCCATAAACCTACAGCTTGCATCATATCTATGTCAATGCAGTGTAGCAAAATAAGGTTTTCTTGAGTCCAGGCACGACAAGATGGGTTTTTTCCACTAGGATTTCCTTTTACTTGAAATCTTTACATCCGGTTGTAAAGTTCTTATGGAAACTTACACCAGAAGGTCTCGTATTAATCACTAGCCAATTTTGAGTACATGATTTATTCCTTCAACTTCCCTCTACTTTGTTGGTGGAGTTGATATTGTTGAGAAACAAACTGGTCCACTTGTTTGTGCCACTAGTTTTGTAGTTCTTTCTTAAAGATACTCGGAACCATTTCCAAACCCCTTTTTGAAATTTTAGGGCCAAGACAACGAAACCATTTTTTGGCACAGAAATAACAATAGGGTATTTACCCTGGGTTTGGGAATAGGGGCCAAAAAATATCCACTGTACTCTATCACAACGCTGAAATTTTCACCTTACCCAAAATGGGTAAGGAGTCTTACCTGAGGCGTGCTGGGACCATAGTTAGATGGGGATCATAATCTAATATCGAGAGGAATCATATCAGAGAACCAAGAGTCAAAGAACAATGAATCATTCCACACAGAAGTCTGATCACAACAAGTCATACATTTTTATAAAGGAGAGACTACTTAAATACACGAATATATAAAAAATTTAAAGAACCAAATTAACATGTAATTAACACAAAAATATTCCAATAGAATTATTCATCATTAGTCTAGGTAGAAATATCATTACATCAGGCTCAACGGATTCTTTTCCAGCATACAGAAACTCAAGATAGATCAGTGAAAAATCATATGAAATAATAATTGAAGAGCGACTCTCCTATCTCCGCAAACACCTTCCAATGTTCTCCTCTTTTCCTTTTCACTCATCCTTCCTTATCTCTGTACGCCAACCTGGACTACCAATTTTTTCTCGAGCTCCCTGCCTTCTTCCTTGCTCAGCTATTTATGTTCCTTGGTTGTATTTTTTCTTTTCCACTCAGTTGTGGCTGCTCCTTCCCACCATTCCTCCGCAAATTCCAGTCTTTCATTTCTCCCTTCCTTTTTCTTGACTGTTACTCTCACAAATTTCCAACGACCATCTCCACCTCTTGTCATCAGCCTTCTGACTCATCACCAAAACTTCTTAATTCATCAAAAACAAAGGCCCCAACAATTAACTAACATATCTATGGGTTAAACTATTGTACCACTACACAACTAACTTTCAACTCACTCTAACAATAGTTAGAGTTCAGTTAATTGAATACAACTGAAAATAACTTAACTAGATTACAAAAATTTACCAATCACACATGCATAACTAATATCCAATCCCTCTATTGAATTTACTGAGCTAACTAAATTAAAATATCCATGTCACACTAGTTAATTTCCTTCAAGATGTCCAGCTGATGTGGAAATTCGATTTACTCAATTTAACTAAGGATAAAGTCAAATTGATACTTTCTTGCTAAAATTTTTCAATACCCCCTCTTAGAAAGAAAGGGATTTTCCACCACCCCTATCTTGCACCTATGGAATTCAAATTTACCTCTTGACAATGGCTTTGTTAAGATGTTAACATCTTACTCCTTAGTTGCAATGTATTCTAGCAACATAATTCTCCTGTGCACACAGTCTCACAAATGATGATATCAGATATCAATGTGCTTAGACCTATGTGGAATACTAGATTCTCAGAGAGATTAATGAAACTCTAATTATCACAATATATCACTGTTAGATCCATATCCTGACTAAATAGTCCCACAAGTAGTTTCCTCATCCATATTTATTCACATGTTGCTTGACTTGTAACCATGCATTTAGCCTCTGTTGAGCTGAGCACTAGGAACCTCTACTTCCTGCTTTACCAGGAAATAGATGCACATTGCAGACCCAACAGTAAAGATAACATTTGATGTATTTTTCCTATCGGATGGAATTCCTACCCAGTTTGCATCGATGAAGTCTTGCAACTTCACTCCCTTTGTCCTTCTGTGCCATAATCCATACTGGGTAGTGCCTCTGAGGTACCATAACACATGCTTTTCTTCCATCCAATATAATTTGGTAAGACTAAACATAGCTTGGGTAAGCTAGTTGACTACATTGCACATGTCCGATCGTGTGTTCACAAGATACATCAGTGAACCGCTAAGCTTCCTGTAAATGTTAGCATCTACTTCTATTGGGTGTAGGAATTGCACTTAAGCAAGCTCCTTCAACACTTAATTGTCAGCCTGGTGGTTTCGTAAACTTAGAGACGAAGCACCAGTAATGCCAGAAGTGGTATGAAATTTTCCTATTTCTATTCCTACTTCTTGATTGAAATCTTGCAGAATCAAACAGAAAAATCTCAAAGGCAACTGACACCAAAGTAAGTCTAGTGTTGGAATGTAAAAGAATGAATTTGCGAAGAAATCAAATAAAGGAACTTTCACACTGCTATAAACAATCTTAACTACTGAAGTAAAACTCTATGTTTATCCTTGATATAGGTGATGGCAGTTTAACAAGTGGGCCCTTGAAAAGATCTGCCTTCTAAATGATTTTCCTCCTCACACTAAGCGGTTGTTCTCGTACTCTTGCAATTTGCTTGCACTAGTACAGGTACAAAACTTATGTGAGAAGTATATTTGACACTTATACTGAAGACTTATGTCTTCATGTAGGGGCTCTAAGCCTTAAGGCTTAGAGTACTCTATTCCTATAACAAGACACTGGTTCTTGTACCTGAACAAAGCTTCCTACACCAAGTATTCCAATTTAATTTTAGGAAAATAAAAGGTGTGTTAGTTATAAAAAGAATTGCAAATGCGAGCAGAATTTGAAATAAATTGCACACGAAAAAGAATGCTTCAATCAATTGAATCTTGCAAATAGAAATAAAATTTTAAGATGAAAACAATCTTCAAAAGTTAAAGCAGAAGTTCTTCAATCAAAGGTTTTGCATGCGATCAAATCTAACTCGAAACGGGTTCACTATAATATTTTAGATTACTTTTAATCCTTTTCCTTAAATCGTGAGGTGCAATCATAAATTAAGATATTGCAACATCACTCTTTTCTATTTCTTGAAGTCGTCTTTAATATTTAGAAGTTTAACTTTTAATATTAGAAATGCTTCCTTATGATGATGAACGCTTACTTTGCAGAAAATATATTAAATCATATAAAGGAAAAAGAATAAGACACTTGCTGTAAATGAATTTAGCAAACGAGAGTGCAGGATCCTACATGCATTGGTGCAAGAATAATCTTATATGCACGATCCAAGCGAAAGAAAACCAGAAAAGAAATTATAGGAAGTAAAGTGATTTAATTTGAATTTCACACAATGGATCCATTCACACTTTGACTATTCAACAAAATAGATCAGAATTCTTAAGCAAGAATGAAATTAGGATTTAAACCATGCCTCTGCAAATAAATAAAGTTAACACACACCTTTATTATGACAAAAGATAGAGGGTAAACGAGCTGGCTTGGATGGGCCATAGGCAACCAACTTGTTTCCCATTTTAGGAAATGAAAACCTTTAGCACGTTAATAACACATCAATGAAGAATTAAAACGCAGAACGAGAAAATCATGGTGCAACTCCTTGTATTAATTCCAACAAGAAAATATACATTTGAGTTCAAGTACAACCCAGAAGAGGGCGACAATGAGATTACAAATTAACCAGAAATTGCAACTGTACTAATATTTATATCTCTTGCTAACCTAGTTCTATCTGAGAGCTATATTTTATACAACCCTTCGGCCTATAGCCATAACAAAAAATTAGTTGTCCCAAATCGAGCCTTTCGGCTGAAACGAAATAACAAACAAAATTACAAAATTAAGCTAGCGACTATAATAAGGTGCGAACTATTCATTGGCCGTAGACCTTATCCTCGTCCATATCCCTGACTATCCTCCACTTGAGTTTAACTCCGGATTACCACAACCAAACTAGATGACGTGGACCAAGATTCTCGCAAGAAGTGATTGAGTTGTTGTGGAGATCACAAAACAAATAGTTGTCGGAGGTGCAGGAATCTACCTGCACTAGATCAAGCTAATATAATGATTAATACTTTAGCTTATTGGATACTTTAGGAAAGTAAACATAAGTTACAAGAAATATTGAAGGCATGGAATCTGTTTTAAATGATTAATTAAGCACCTAATAAAACTTAAACATGAAATATGAAGTTTATGTAGGAATAAATAGTATTCTTGGACTAGTGTAGGAATGAGGATGTTTATGGAGATAAACAAATGTTAATGATTATGTTTTTGTAACAGGAAGGGGGTAAAAGTAAAGCATTTCGGCACACCAACAACTTCCTCACCCCAAGAAGCATGGTCCATCCTCTAGTTTGTAGCTAGAGGTGTGTCCACGAGCTTACACTTATCCATGTGAAATATCTGAAGTATCTTGGTAGCATACTTTCCTTGAGATACAAAAAATTTACCATCACTCTGCCATACTTCCATCCTAAGGAAGTAATGCATGAGGCCCATTTATTTCATCTCAAATTCCCTTGCAAGATACCCTTTGTAAGAGCGGATCACCTACTCATATCCTATCAATATTAAATCATCAAGATACAAAACAAGAATACAGAACTTACCATCTACCACAATGTGATAGAGGTTCGAATCTACTTCAATTTTGGTGAAGCCCAATTCGGTGAGATAACTATCAATCTGAGTGTACCATGCTTGAGGTGCCTGTTTGAGACCATACAATGCTCTCTTAAGTCTACACAAATGTGACTCTCGATCATGTCTCAAATCCTTCTAGCTTCTCTATGTAAATTTCCTCCTTAACAACATCATTGAGAAAGGAGACCTTCACATCCATATGGTGGGTTTTCCACCCCATCTACATAACTAATGCTATAATGGATCTAATTTAGGAATATTTTTTAACTGGTGTAAAATTTTTCTCATAGTCCACTCCCTCTATATGTGAAAATCCTTTGGCCACAAATTTGCCTTATACTTCTCGATGCTCCCATTTGTTGCATGCTTCAATTTGTAGATCCATCTCGAACCAACCATTGATTTCCCTTCTGATATTGACACCACCTCCCATACACTTTTCTTCACGATGGATTTGTATTCTTCCATCATGAAATCAACCCAAATTGGTTGAGAAACTACTTCCTCAAATGAATAAGGCCTTGTCTCAATGAGATCTGCCATGAGATCCATGTACCCAATGTACCTATCAATTGACCTCCTCTTCCAATGTTGTGATGTGGGGGTTCCCACATTCTCTCGTCCATCCTGCAAAAATCTATCAACATCTCTGGTTCTCTTTCTCCTCTCTTTAGAATATTTTGGTTGAGTTGGTGCCTCCATTCTGACTCCTATCTTCTCCTCTACATGTGGCTACTCCACAAATTCCAGAAGCTCATCCTGAGGTTCCTCCTATGGAGCTAGAAGCTACTACACTGGTGGGATACTTGGCTCTCATTCCAGAGAGCATCTCATAGCCTTTTCCTTATTGAACTTGGCATATCTCCTTACAACTATCATCCTTAGTGAAGGAAAATACACTTTATAATTGTGTGGAGTTTCGATGTATCCTACAAAATATCCCAATTCTATTGTAGGCTTGAGTTTATTCCTCAAATCCTTGGAGACATGGCAATAAAATGAAGCTCCAAAAATTTTGACAGTGAGACATATCATGCTTTCTCCTAGAGAAATCTTCCTCCAGTGTGATCATACCAAGTATCTTATGAGGACTTGAGTTCTGCAAGTAGACTACAGTGTTGAATGCTTATGCCCATAGATGTAATGGTAGCCCCTGGTCATGTCATATGGTCCTTGTTGCTCCCACTATACTCCTTTTCTTCCTCTCAGCTACCCCATTCTACTGTGGGTTATGGGGTGTTGTTAGTTCTCATAGAGTAGCTTATTTTTCACATAAATCCTTGAAGGCATAAGAAACAAATTCATCTCCATTGTCACTCCTGAGAGCCTTCACCATATTCTAAGTCTCCTTCTCAATTAATGCCTTGAACTAAACAAATTTTGAGAAGGCTTCATCTTTCTTCCGCATGAAAAAGATCCAACATTTTCTAGAGAAATCATCAATAACATAACATAGTACTTATGTCTTGTTATGGAGGCTATGTAAAAGGGTCCACAAACATCACCGTGGACTCATTCAAATATTGGTTCTACTTTGCTCTCTTGGTCATGGAATGTGGATTTGACATATTTCCCCAATGTTCAATCCTTGAAGACATCTTGTTGGTTAAGGGAGCCTTTAGGGAGACTAGTGGTAATTTGTTGCATGATTTTTAAATCATCATGGTGTAGATGCCCCAATCTCTTATGCCATATTTCTCAAACATCGTGATTTGCACTTTTTTAGCCTTAATGCTCAATCTAGTGCAATCTCCCACCTCAAGTTTATATAGGTTCTTCACTTGATCCTCAATCTGCTTCACTTTCTCGATAGCTACGTGTCTCAGAAAGGCTTTCCCTTTACTAAAAATAACATCATCACCGCGATCCTCCAATACTACTATAGGGATTAGGTTATTTTTCATCCCGAGTACAATCATAACATCTTTGAGGTGAAGAAGAGAGGCTTTCTCCTGCTCAAATGTGACAATACCAATTCCTATAGCATTGTACCTCCCATCATCACCCATTTCGATATGCATATGGAGATCCTTCTCCTCTAGGCTACTGGAAAAATCCTTGCACCTTGTCATATGGAAGGAGGAACCATAATCAAGATACCACACACTCCCCATAATAGTACTTTCCATGCATGCTATTAGGGTGAAGTTTAATTCAAATTGTGAAGCTAGTGCTTCACCCGCTACTCCTCCTAAATGTTTCTTGGTAGACTTCTTGTGTGGACATTTTGTTGCATAGTTCCTGAAATCATGGAAGTGGAAGCATTTTATCTTGATCATGTCATTCTTTTTGTGATTATTTTGGTTGGACTCAGGTTTTCTCTAGTTATTCTTCCCTTTTACTTTTTTCCCCTTTCCAACCAATGGAAAATTCTCTTCATTCTTAGCTTTGGATGATGTTCCATCCCAGTTATTTCTCCTGAACTCTTCCTGAACCAAATCAAACCACAACCTTTCCAAATTCGGTAATTTTTCCCTTCCATTGACAGATTCCTAATAGTTGTTATAGGATTTTGTAAGGCCTAGAAGAGCTAGGATCACTAGGTCATCTTCTGCAACATTCACACCAACCTATCCAAGCTCATCTTGAACTTGTGTAAATTTGGAGAGATACTACGGAACAATATCATTCTTTTGCATCTTAATGTTTCAAAGTTTGTCTTTCAGGGCCAATTTTCTATGGTCACTACTATTTTTGAATAGCTCAGTGAGTACCTTCCACATATAAAATGGTGTCCCTTTGCCATGGATATTTGAGACCACATGGTCTCACACACCTTACAGAAGAATTCTCTTTGTCTTTGCAACATCATTCTTCCATTGGGCTAATTGTTTTGCATCTGACTGTGGAGGTTTTGCAATGTCAGTTTTAATATATTCTAACACAACATTGTCTTCGACCACTTCTTCCATTCAATCCTTCTAGGCTATGAAATTTGAGCTACCCTCTAGTGCATACTCCAGTCTTAGTTTTTTGAAAGATATCCTCCCTATCCTGAAGAAGAACTGCTACAAGAAGGATGCAAATTCGAAATTCTTGAGAGTCAAGTTTGAAATACTGGTTCTAATGTGAATCTTGAGGCTTTGATACCATGTATAAATTTGATATAATTTCAACTTCTTAAGAAATTTAATCTAAAATCATGAGACACAATTCTACTCTACTGATTTGCAGAACTAAATTCACAATTTAAAACAAAATGGAATAAGAAAAACCAAAAATACACAATGATTTCTAGAGGAAACCAACTGGGAAAAACCCCTCAAGCATGTTTGAATTAATCAAATGAATGGAGAATCTATTACAATTTTTAGCTCCAGCTCTAAGATCAACCTACAAAATAATAATTGTTCACTATGCTCAATGAACAACACTAGCCAAAACTTAGCCAAATATCAACTCACCTAGCCCCCTATTTCCCTGCACAATTTCTAAGGAAAATATCTCCTCTTCTTTAGGAATTTCCTCCAAATTTATTTCACAATTCCCAAGGATTGATCATTGATTGCATGCAACACTTGTACACTCAAGACTAGTTTACAACTGATGTTATGTTTCCTTGTCATCTCAAATTGAGTTAAGGAACTTGAATTCTTTGCATGAACTAGCTATTTCAGGCTGATTGATTAGTTAACTAACATATCTCTGAGTTATATTATTGTCCCACTGCATAATTGACCTTCAACTGAATCTAACAATAGTTAAATTGCAATTAACCGAATACAACTAAATATAATTAAAATGGATTACTAAAATTTAGCTTTCACACATGCATAACTAAACTCCAAGCCCTCTAACTTGAATTTACCGAGCTAACTGAATAACAAGATCCATGTCACACTAGTTAATTGACTCCAAGTGGTCTTGTTGATGTGGAAATTCGATTTACTCAATTTGACTAAGGATAAAGTCAAATTGAGCCTTTCTTGCTATATTTTTTTAACACTAAAAGAAACAAAATCCTATGAAATCATGAAAATACTTAACCTATAATAGGAAAAGATAGTGAAAGAAATAGTTGATGAGAAGAAAAAGAATCCAAATGATCCATTATATGTACTTGTAACAGGTGGTGCAGGCATTGGATAAACTTTTACTGTTATAGCAATATTCCAATCTCTAATTCACTTGTACAATAACATGTTCAGATATGACCCATCTCAGTTGAAAGGAATCATCATAGCATATGCAGGGAAGGGAACATTCAATACATGTGGTATAGCATTACATTCTGCATTCTATTTACCATTTAACAAATCAGAATATCTTTTGCTTAAAGGTGAAAAATTAGACACATTGACAAAACATTGCAAACAACTTTGTGTTATGCTGATTGATGAGGCATATTTGATAGGTTCAACATTCTTATACCATGTTAAAAAATTCTTACGCAAAATTAGGCATACTAAATTGGATTATTTTGGACATACTGATGTAATATTTTTAGGTGACTTGTTCCAAGCGCAACTGATCAAAGATTCTTTTATTTTTGAGAAACCAATTTTAGTGAGAGAAAAACTAGTATATGATTTTTGGAAAGAGAAAATAAAATGCTATGAACTACATACGACAATGCATCAAAATGATAATAAGTTCGTTGAAATAATTAATAAAATGCAAGTGAATCAACAATCTGATGAAGACATAAAATATATAAACAATAAGTATTATAGGCCTGCTCCAATGGATCCATTGTTTCCATACCTATTTTAAGAAATAGGAATGTACAGAAGCATAACAAAAAAATGTTGTCAGATGTACATGAAGAGCTAATAGTTCTTGATGCAATAAATCTAGATAGATTTCATAAATCTAGATAGATTTCATAAATCTAGATATTCGCAAACTTAAAAGAAACAAGTATCGTGAACTGTATGATGGAAATGTTTCATCTGATTGGACTCTAATATTACATGTTTTAAAACCATTGACATGTAATAACAAGATATTTGCAACTAGAGTGTGGAATTCTTTTTTGATACAACTAGCTTGTGCTAGAACAATTCACCGTTCATAGGGTTTAACATTGAATGGACTTGAATTTTATTCAAGTGGCATATCGACACATGGACTAGTTTACACAACACTATCACATGTTAGAACAATGGAATCGTTGTATCTTCTTCAAAGACTAACACAAAAGAAATTTTGTGTAAATAAGAAAGTATTAGAAGAAATGAAACACTTAAGAACTAAAGCATCATGGAAATTAGGGTACATAGAGAATCTGATAGAAAGTGAAAATACTTTAACAATTCCAAGTTTGAATACACGAAGTCTACATGCTCATGTGAATGACATTATGTGTGATGAAGATTTAATGAATGCTATGATTCTTTGTATCCAGGAAATGCATTTAAAATTTCCACTATCAAATACTAAATTTTGTAAATTCAATTTCAACATATCAAATTGTCTTCATGGAGTACTTACTTGCATATAAGAAAACATAGAAATCATATCAACGAAAAACATTTGCAATAATAGAATCGAACTTGTTTTGTTGGAAATATATTTCCAATGTCAGATATGCATAATAAATGTATATCTTGCGCCACTTGTATATGTTTCCAGAATCATTGAAGAAATAGAAATAACAAGGGCACAATTCACAATTGGTGATTACATTTTTATATTTATTAGAGTTTCAATATTGACATTAATTCAAATAAAATAAGAAGTAAATAACTATTACAATATACGCAGTGTGAGTAATTATAATAAATAAAAAGGAATTTTATTTTTGGGAATAAGACAAGTATTGCTCAAATTTGGACAAATTTCCCTCTTCAACAATGTCATGTTCATATCTCACATTTGTACAGGAGTGACCATGATGGAGTTCATGTTTCATTATATTTTAAGTGATTGAAAGACTGCAAAATCTATACATTTTTTGTTTTGAAGCAATAAAGTTCATAAGCAATTATAAATGCAATACAACACACTTTTGTAAATTTTAGCTATTTTTGTATAAGTTGTAACAATAGATTTGTTTATTCGTTGTCATGCAGAGTCCAAAATGAATAGGTAATTAATTTAACTGTTGCAAGGAAATAACAATTTCATATTTGTTAATTGTATTATTATAACTTAAGCTAATTACTAATTGCACAATTGTAGAAGATAGGAAAAATGCACAAATGTTGTGCGGAACTTGCAAATGTGTGGAAACATTGTTCTATTTTGCATCTTCCTTTCTTCATAGATACTCGCTACTTTGCACATTTTCTCTGCATATTTCCAATTTGTGTGACACTTTTTCTGTATGTTTATGGACTTTTTAAAAAAAGCCATTAATTTTTTATCCAACATTTATTTAGGTTAGTATAAAAGAGAGCGAATCAATTTGCAATGAATGGTCAAACTACATGTGTCTCTCAGCTTTATAAAATCAGTTAGTTAGGTTTTTCGTAATTCAAAGATGATAATGACTAGGTAATGGGCACCAACCATGCAACCTTGTAGTTTCATAATAGGCATAAGTTGGCTCACTTTTTTTGCAGCGAGAATTATTATTGACAGTTTGTGAGCTAGCTGCCATTATTGTAAAGAATTTATAGTAACATAGAAGTGAGATGTGTAATAAATGGACGAGATGGTTTTGTAGCTTTGAGGTATATTTGCACTGGTTTTTGTAAACGTTAGCTTTGGTATATTCAATTGTTGTTTATTGAAAAATGTTCTGCATAATATATTTTAGAGTTGCAATAGTCAAAGTAAATTCAGCGTTTGCAAAAATAACATATAGTGAATATATACAGGATCAGAAAAAATTGTGCAACTTAGTGGTATTGAGAACATTATTGATTCAAAGTGTTTTCAGCTACAAAATGAACATGGTTAGCAGAAAAAGTAGAGAATCCATTTGCATTGATACTGTTAATTTACTTGGTGTTTTCGATGAGAACTTCCATTGGTCAATTACATATGAGTGTTATGCTAATCTGCCAACAAAAAAGAAGAACAATAACAAGATTTGGACTAGTGGATTAGTAAATGCTGCGTGTTTGCCAAAATTTTCTGATTTTAGGGAAATTTTTCATTCGGGCGCATAATTTTTTTATTCAGAAATAAGAACAATTATGCTACCAGCGAAGATTATTCCTTTGAATGCGAACACATTTAGACGAATATTCAAGTTACCCAAGGCTAATATTCACTTGGTATTGTCCAAAGCAAATAGTTTTGTGATCTTAGAAGTAGGTGAGGCTAATGTTGTTGGGGATTTATTTTCACCCAGTTACCAAGTTCCTTACATTCTTTTTGTTCTAGAAATATCTTTATTTAAATAACCATTTAGGGACTTTTGTTAGCTTTGTGCACGTGTCATGGGCCAATAAACTACAACAAGTGTTTCAAAATGCCTTTTGTTGGAAATAATACTGAGAGGGGGGGGGGTGAATCAGTATTAGTCAAGTCAATAATCTTTTTCCATTTCATACTCAATTTCATATACGCTACTTCAATGAATGTAACTTGCGTGTGCACACAAATATGTTTAAGGAAACAAGCGTATATCCAGCAAGCTAATGATTCAATTAATTCATCATATTTTGATCTTTAATCTGTGCATCTGTACTTTATTAAACATTAAACAAGAACCATGTGTAGTTATTAACAGAAAGAACCATCACACATAAGCAACACACATGAACACCAAGATTTAAGGTAGAAACCCAATGTGGGTTAACACCACATGCTGCTGTCGTCTCTGTCTTATTTTAATAATAAGAAAATCTGTTTACAACATTGTACTGGTGCAGACTCATACCAGTACGCAGGCTTCTACTTGCAGAAGGCTACAACCTTCTCTCGTTCTCCAGCTTCTACTGGAAGGGAGCTAAAACCCCCTAGCTCTTGTACTAACCAATATGTTTACTAGTACGTAGGTGCTGACCTACAGAAGGATACAACCTTCTCTCTTCCTCCAGGGACCATGTTTCATAAATTTTCATACTATATACTCCTGGAACACAACACCATAATTTGAAGGCCACGTTTCATCCAATTTTCATACTGGACCCATCAACAACATTGAAGCTCAAAATCAATACTACCATCAAATACATCTGTATCAACTAATCACTGAAACTCAATCATCACTTTTTGAACCAACCAAAACTGAATCAATCAATCACTGACAATACACAGCTGAATCAAACACTTACTGAACCTTTGACACAATTGAATCAAGCATTCATTCAAACTTAATTGAATTCAATCAATAAACTGGAACAGAGAGATCACTGTAACCAGTACATAGATCTGTAACCAGAACACTGCATCATCATTCAGAACCAGTTGTAACCTCAAAACCATGCATCAGAGTGTATATGAAACTTGGAAGAGCTGAACCCGCGTGTATACGCAACTTCATTAAAGCGAATCTGCAAATACATACTTATAACTTCGTTGCACTTCTCGACTTCAGAATTTCTTAGATCATTACTTATAAAGGATAATACATGTGTTAGCAACCAGATCTAGCCCATCAGATCACACAATGATAAGTCATTATGATCCTGATCCATTATTAGATCTCATCCATCATCACTGAAACAAATCACAATCAACTAATCTGAACACTGTTACTAGAATGCAGTCATCAGAACATAAAGCAAAACCCAGAACTTTGTATCAACAACTAGAACCAAATGTAACTTTAAACATCATAGTTCATAAGGTATACGCTGCTTCAATGTGTCGAACCTGTGTGTATACGTGCTTTTACCAAAGTCAACCAACGTATACATCTGTAAATATTCATTCATAATTTTTGCAGTTATTCTAGACTTCAGTTATACCCAGATCATAATGTTTATAGAACAACACATGCGTCAGTATATAGATCTAGCATAAATATGATCAAACCATATAAGGATAATTCATTCCAAGCCTTAAGATCCCAATCTGTTGTTAGATCTTGTCCTCCATCAACTGCTAAGGTTCATCCTTGGTTTAGATCAAGCAGAGCATCATAAACCCATAACCTGCATACTAGATCTCACACTTCATCAGATATTCGATACTTGCACACCACTTGGCCTAATGATCTTCTCCTCCTTTTATAGTTTTAGGCCTTTCTCAATACCATAGACCAAAACCACTTAGGACCAATACCTTGGACCAAATACCTAGGGTCAATACCTTGGACCAGATACCATGGACCAATACTTTGGAGCAAAAAACTTAGTTTTCCAAGGTATATGCACTTTTACTTTTGTGAAAGTGCGTGTGTACGTTATACTCCCCTTTAATACAGTGAACCTACGTGTATACGTAGCTTGGTCAATGGTGAACCTGTGTATACCTCTCTTTCTTCATTCTGTGAAGACTGATCTATAATTCTTTGCTATTTGCCTGCTATATTGTGATCTTTTATTTGAGAGAGTTGCCTTCTGAATTGATTCCTTGAGACTGTCCTGCATTTCATCACATCTATAAACACTATTGTCATACATTCTGTCACATTTGATATCTCTTCTGTAGATTCATCTAGTTACCATAAATAAGAGAGTTGTTCTGCTACAAGTGGGTTTCCATCAAGTACAACACATGCATCATAATGCCAACAATCTCCCACTTTGGACTTGATGGCAACCATGGCAACCATGTTGGTGTTGATTACTGTAAGCTATAGAAATTGTTAGAGATAACAAGAAACACCAAAACACTCTCCCCCTTTGACATCAAGGGCAAAGGGCGGACCAGAATATTCTCCCCCTTTGATATCAAGGGCAAAGGGCTGACCAAAAAGAAGACTTCCATAACTGAACAGCTAAATATAAACATTGATCATGCTCCCCCTAAGCACATGCTGAATTCTCTGATAAAACTCCCCCTTTGTTCATGCTGAGATATACTGTATCATCCATGCTCCCCCTGAGCACATGCAGAGTCTGCAAATATTTTCAAGAAGAAAACATGACTCTATAACTCAACTATGTGAGTTTGACCTTCCTATCATCAATGACTCATACATACATCCATTCTCCCAACCAAGTGGGGATATACCAAACTTGACTCATCCACCCAACCAAGTGGGGATATATCAATTGTTTATACATGACTGAACTATAGAAATTATTACATCATCCTTCCCATGCATAGAGGGGGTACAAATTACATCATATGACCAAAAGGGACTCATCAAAAGACTACAACAGATAGAGACAAATTATTACATCATGGTTTTTGATATGATCTTTACATACATGACATTTATAATAGAGACCAAATATCTAAACAAGACCATGATAGTCTTCAGCAACTATCATACACCATGTATGATCTGCTCCATAAGCATCTGTCAACAACATCCAGACCAACAACTTGTATATGTCTATCATTAGTTCCTAAGATATGACAATGTAAATATCATCAACCTGTGACAAAGTATGTCTGCATATAGATATCAACTAATCCTCTTGATCTCATCAATATCAACTTACTTTGTTTCCATAACCTTCCATGAATCAACTAAGCAAATGTCATATCTCCAAGCGGTAGCACCAAATCGTTCACATCATATCATATGTATGTGAAAATACCATAGACATCATCTATCATCATCAAGTACTGCATGATCTTTCCACAAGAACCTTCAATATATCAACCATATATCATCACTAGGGAACATCCCACATTTGATAAACATTAACCATGATAATCAACATATGTGAGTATCAACCAATCATCATAAGATTATGTGGTTAAGTAAGCCATGTCTTTGAATATCCATGTTTGCAATAATACCATTCTCTTGGCCAACCAACAATATGCAACTTATGTAATCATCCATGTATCCATCAAAGAGATATCAATATGTATCTAGCAAACCATGAACTCATGGTCATTTGTCAAGATTTCTTGATATCATCAACAACAACAATCCTCAACCATGTGAGAGCCAAGAACTATAGGAATCCTGCATCATATCTACACCATATGAACTTTATGCATCTTTAGAGGCATGATGACAACAACATGGAAGAAATAAGTGGATCATCATCAAATACTGAAGTTGTGTACTCAAGCTTTGTACTTCTCCTTGTTCTTGTGAAGATCACCATATAAGCAACATATAAGCAACATATATGTACTATATGCATCATCAAAAAGTCATTCACAAAACTGATCTGAATCAATACAAGTATCATCTGAGATTTTACCATGGGTAACTCATAACCGTCACATATCAAGATGTATACTTTAGCCACATAAGAATCATGATCATTGATTAGGTACAAAAGACTTCTAAACATAATTCCAACAATGCTTTATTCGAAGCATAGCATGTTCTCCCCCAGAACTTGTTCCACCTGTTCACTGTCAGATCTGATCATTGCATATATTAGTAAGAAGTATCAAGGAATCATCATCAATCAGATATACATCAAGTTATCAACGACTTGTGAGGATCAAAAACACTTCTAAAGAACATCCATAGACTGTAGTCATCTATCATCATGACAGAAAGGATAACTGATAATTGTCTCAATCATATCAAACTAGTTTTTCTGAGTTTGTCCCATTGCATTTTTCTCAAACCGCATATATGTGATTGTGCAGTTTCGAACTCACGTATATATGTGGCTTGTCTTCAGGAAACTTGTGTATGAGATTTAGAACATTGAAGTTTCACACTTCCAGCTCCCCCTGAGTCTGATATGTCTGTACACTGTGCCATCCCACATTTTTATGACTGTATTTCCTTCTTCTTCCATATCTTCGAGTGTGATGATGTTTTCTCCTTTTGGTATGGTGCCCGAAATTTCCTCCTACATTCCTTTGCTATATGTCCAAACTTGTTACATGCATAACATCTTACATGTTCCATATTTCTTATATAGCAGTCAATGGCTTTGTGACCAAACACATTGCATGAAAAACAATATCCCTTAAATTACCTAGAAGCTGATGATATTTTTGTGCGATGGCCTTGAACCATTCTCCTTCCGCATCTCGCTCCAACATGTACAAGATTATGAAATATAAAGCATTCAACATTATTCATTTGGGGAAATGACCGACTCTCACTTGCATAGTTAGGAGTGAAAGATTTTCTTTGAAGAATTTCTTTCCTTGGTTGTTGACGGGATTGACCTCTGATTTCCTTGTTGAGCATTTCAGATTTTGCATTAGAGTTCCTTGTCTTACTTTGTGAGCTAGATTCACCTTCAATAGATTCATGAAAGCCAAGACTAGTTTTGATGGCAGGAGACCTTTGACTACTAAGAATATCATCCAAGTTCTTAGTACTATCTTGAAATCGTAAGAGCTTATCCTTTTCTTCTAATTTACCTTTTAGTATATTTACCTCAACCTGATGTTGCTCTTCCTTTTCAAGATACCGCTTATTCATGATTTCTTCAACTTTTCTTTCTTCTTCCATCTGTTGCCTTAATTCAAGAACTCCATTTTCTTGTTTTTCAAGAGCTTGGAGTAGTTCTTCATTCTGCTTATTTGATTTTTCAAGATCTTCTTTTAGAGAGAGAATCTTGTCTTTAAGACTTTCATAGTGACTGGATATATTTTTGAGTTTCTTTATTGTTGTGCTCCTTTCATTTACTTCATTTCTTAATGATGTCACTTCATCCTATAGCTTTTGACATTGATCTTCATTTTACTTGAATTGCTTCCTTACTTTGTTTCCTTCCTCTTGTTGAGATTTTAGTTTGGTAGCTTCTTCTTTGAAGGCACATTCCATTTTGTCCAATAGATCTCGTTGATCTCTAATTTTGTCCATAAGCCTTTTAAATTCTGCCTCTATTTGATATCTTTCTTCCTTCTCTCTTCCTCCAAGGACCACGTTTCATAAATTTTCATACTGGATACTCCTGGAACACAACACCATAATCTGAAGGCCACGTTTCATCCAATTTTCATACCTGACCCATCAACAACATTGAAGCTCAAAATCAATACTACCATGAAATACATCTATATCAACTAATCATTGAAACTCAATCATCACTTTTTGAACCAACCACAGCTGAATCAATCAATCACTAACAATAGACAGCTGAATCAAACACTTACTAAACCTATGACACAACTGAATCAAGCATTCATTCAAACTTAATCGAATTCAATCAATCAACTGGAACAGAGAGATCACTGTAACCAGCACACAGATCTGTAACTAGAACACTACATCATCATTTAGAACCAGCTGTAACCTCAAAACCATGCATCAGAGTGTATATGCAACTTGGAAGAGCCGAACCCGCATGTATACGCAACTTCATGAACGCGAATTTGCAAATACTTATAACTTCGCTGCACTTCCCGACTTCAGACTTGCCTAGATCATTACACATAAAGGATAATACATGTGTTAGCAACTAGATCTAGCTCGTCAGATCACATAATGATAAGTCATTATGATCCTGATCCATTATTAGATCTCATCCATCATCACTGAAGCAAATCACAATCAATCAATCTAAACACTGTTACTAGAATGCAATCATCAGAACATAAAGCAAAACCCAGAACTTTGCGTCAACAACTAGAACCAATTGTAACTTTAAAAATCATAGTTCATAAGGTATACACTGCTTCGATGTGTTGAACCTGCATGTATACACACTTTTACCAAAGTCAACCAGCGTATACATCTTTAAATATTCATTCATAATTTTGCAGCTATTCCAAACTTCAGTTATACCCAGATCATAATGTTTATAGAACAACACATGCGTCAATATATAGATCTAGAATAAACAAGATCAAACCATATATGGATAATTAATTCCAAGCCTTAAGATTTCAATCCGTCGTTAGATCTAGTCCTCCATGTTAGAGCCTAGATTTACCTCAGGCTGAAAAGATAAGCTTCTAGGTCCACATCAAACCACGCTCAGGCTCGTAGCTAGCCCTATAAGGACAGGAGAGGGCTCTCTCTGGGTCAATCTCAATGAAAGATAATCGATGGGGCTTGAGATGACTGATTTAACAACTGATCTTAGGCTAGGTATGAAGTGCAAAGATTTGTTTTGATTTTTTGAGGGTTTTGTTGGAAAAAAAGGAAAGGCAAATTTGGGTCTGGGGATGAGGCACAGTTTCTGCAGAGTTCTGATTGGGGCAAGGAAGGAAATTGTTTTGATGCTTTAAAGTGAGTGCATGGATAGATCAGACTGGTGAGGAGCTAAGGAGAGCAAGAGAGTCTCAAGAATTCTCCTTAAACAGATGAAAACATGGAAATTTAAACAAATTCAAAGGCAGAGCATGGCAGTTAATGGATTCTACCTTAATCACTCATTTTTTCAAATTCAAAAGAAGAGACAGGAAAATGATACACATAACACTAATGAACTTACAATTAATTAGAGAAGAACACCATCAAAACATAAAGACACATGGATCCCAAACAATGCTGCAAAACCCTGGTCTTTCCTTAGCAAAAAATGCAGAGATAGAATGTACAATGACATGCCAAAGCAATCCCAAGTGTCCAACCCTGAAAATGACTTAGGAATTACATGATATAGACTATCCCAACCCATTCCCTTGCCTCTAGGGGTCGAGCTCATCATTCTAGGAGCTGTTTCAACCAATTCTAAACAAAGCACTAAAATCTAGGCAATCAAAACAACTTGCCTCTATAAGGTAGGAAACTGATTCATTCATTAAATTTTCACTTTTTAGTGAATGAATCCTCTAGAACAAGTAAATAAGTGCCAAAATTACATCATGTTTATCCAATTACATCAAGATATATCAAAAATTACATCAAAAATCAAAACTAGTCAAACTGGCCGAATTTCTGAGCTGGAAGGTGAAAAATTGAGCAAAAATCCTCTATGCACCGCGCCAAATCCTCTATGTATCACACCAATTTGAGGCTGAGTTTGAGGCACTTCCTGAAGTCAAAATTGAGCCCAAGATAGCTCATTGGAAAGCCCTACCTGTCTACTTTCCAACCCAAGTGGAATGTTTCAATTTGGATGTCATTTGCCCCTCCAAAACTGCAATCTCCCAGGACTGCTTCCTGTGTGTCAAAATAGGGGCAGAGAGGTCATTTTGTGAGTGTTTTTGACCTCCTGAGGACTCAAAACTTGCCCAAAATTCTTGGCCATGCACCAAAAGTCATGATTTTTCATGCCAAATCCAATGATGTAAACTTTTTGCAATTTGGAGCTCCCTAGAAAAAGCGCGCGCCACGTGGCGTGGCGCATAGGGAGAAAAACCCTGTTTTTTGTGCCAAAATTTGTCAAAATGCCAAAAATGCCCCAAATTTCTTGAAATTTGGGCTAGAGCTTCTTCATTAAGTGTCATGCTGGGCTAAAGAGGCTTCAGCCAATATCTGAAGACGATCAAGCTCCCTTTGCCTCTTTTGCTTCCTTATTGCCTTCTTTAGTTTTGCCTTTAAATTCTTGATTCGTGCCTTGCAGACCTTGTTCCGTGCCATGCCTTGGAAAGCCATGTGTCTCAGCAATGCAAGATCCTTATCAGCCTTTTCCAGCAGTCTCTCCAAGTGGATGTTGATTCTCTCGAGATTAGACTCCCGATCCTCATTAATCTCTTGCTCCAATGACGCGAGCTCAATTCTTCTCCTTTGTGCAACTTGGCGATTCTTGCGGATGTTTTGTAACTACATGATTGCTTGCTGATCTTCAAGCTGTTTGTTCCTCTGCTCCAAGTATTTCATAGTCCACTTAGCTCTCTCCAAGTCAAGGGATAAGGCTTGGATCTCTGTTTGCTGATCCTGGATGATCTCCCTAAGTTTGGCACTTTGTGGGCTCGTATCTATATCATCATCATGAATGAGAATGAAGTCGGTCTCTCTTTCACCTGAAGGCTCAGCTGAAGGCCCCTCATCCTGCATTGGCCTCTTGCCTTTGTCCTGTACCTATGGTGCTGATGTCGGAAGTGAGGCCCCTTCCACACCGGGTGGAGATAACACTCGCTTTGCTGCTGCAAACAAAAGTCTGGTGCCCCTCTGATATGTGATGAATACCGGCACACTAGCGGTCTCATGGTGCTCATACTGATGAGAAGTCCCACCTGTCTCATGCTTGACCTCTGATAATCCCTGTGAAGCTCTGAAGAAGTCACGAGAGATGAAATCATCCCAAGTGATGCCCTGTAATCCAAGCTGATGAACCACCAAAATCTTAATAAGAGCAAAATGATAAACACTGTTAAGTTGCTGCTGAGGGGTTTTATGCTGCACAAGTGTGGTCATCCTCTCTATATTCCGGCAAATGAAATACGGAATGTTCATCATCCGTACCTTGGTGAAATGCATGAGCAACCTGATGTGATAAGCATATAGACGAGAGAACCATCCCTCACAGCTGAAATATTTCATGATCAATTTCATTAGTGGAGCATATTCATCTTTCAGATATCGGAATGGAAACACTCTCTTGAGCTGCCTCAAGAAACCGATTTTAATGTATGGCTCATAATGCTGCCGGTCAATCTTCTTCCTCTTGGTCCATGGTTCCCCAATGTTTGGTATGCCGGTTGCTAGTGAGACAGATTCTGGTGTAAGTGTGAAGGTGACACCGGCTAAGGTAGCCTGATCTCCATGTAAATGCAGCACAAATAGACGAGCCAACTCATGATGAAATTGAACATTAGCCACCTTTTCACAAAACTCATAGCATGACTGATGTTGAAAACAAAACATGGCAAGAGGGCAGGCCTGTAATTCAGTGAGGGTGACTGGTTCTTCTCTGATATGTCTACCTCCTCTATGAGGCCTCTGGGGTGCATGTTCCTCCATGGGAGAGTCACTTTGGGTTTCCATTTCATAATCAGATGAATGCTCAGATGCCATGACTACTGTTTTTCAAACTGCCTTGGAGAAAAAGGTGCTGGTGTATGAAAACTGTTTGGACTGCTCTTTTAGTGATGTGTGCAAACTCTGCCACCAAAGGGGAAAACAAATGAAACAGGGACTGTTAGGAAGGGGAAATAATATCAAGGGATTAGGAATTATTGGGAGAGATTTGTTTGGGAAATATGGGAGGGGGTTTAGGATTTAGGTGTGGGAATAGGGTTTAGGGTTTTCACATTTAAAAGTTTGGGAAAGGGAATTTGGGATAGGGGTTTAGTAATTTTAGGGGATGGGGAACAATGGAGTCAAGGAACAAAGGGAATCAAGGATAAAAGAAATAATGGAAAAGAGTAACCTTGGTGGCAAACAAGTTTTGAAACCCTAGGCAGCAGCTTATATGTGAGGTATTCAAAATGATAGGGTTTGATCGTTTATTTGGAAGCTCAACACATCAACCATAACATACACCATAAACTTGAATGTGTGAACAACAAAGGAGGAGCTCAACCTACTTGTATTCAGGAGAAAATGGCATGATTTTGGCATTTGGAGGCCGTTATGGAATTTTTTAGGCCAGACAGCTGAGTGTGCCGCGCAACTTGCCCAACGCGCTGCGCCATCCTAGTGCACCGCGCCCATTCAAAATTACACTGCGCAACTTCTCCCAGTGCGCTGCGCCTCCCTGGTGCGCCGCACCTTCTGCCCAATGCGCCACGCTGGCAAGTTGCAGCGGTTTTTGTCCAATTTCTCACTCTTTCACCAAAACTCACTTTGAGATGCCTCCTCTTTGTTCTTGGCATGCAAATGAATGTTTTAAAATCATGAGAACCTCTTATAGTGATAGATTTGATTTTTGCTTCTCACAAACCCACTTTGTAATGTTTTGACTTGGCACTTTTTGTCACAATTAATATAACTCTGTCTTTTTGTTTCCCTTTTGATTTTTGGCTTGAATGATGTTTTCTTTTGGCAATTTTTTGCAGGGATAGTAGCATGTCTTGACAAAGGAAGACCAGGGCTGCGCCTGGAGATTTCAACAACTGAAAAACATTTTGAAAATTACATGACAATTTATTACAAAACAAAATGATGAATTTTCTTCAAAACAAAGTTTTGAAGAAAAGTCATAGTCGAGCATATGATGATGAAAATATTGGAAATGAAAACCTATTAAGGACCTCCCTCATTAGTCAGCTGGCATTATTAGACATTGTTGAAGACCAAATTGACTAACCCTAGACCTAATGACTGAAATGACCTTTGTTGATCAATAGACTAAAACAGGACTGTAAGTGATTTTAAAACTTGATTTTGACAGACAGACCTGAGCCAACATGGATAAGGCATGAGGGGTAATGTATGACAAGACCCTTCCGTTAGATTATGGCATGCCCCTAGCGGAATGTAGATGATCGAGCTGAATGAGACACCTAAGAATGAAATGCAATAAGAGAAATGATCTCTGATGGAGGGATGACCATACCGACTCTAACACTCCATCAACTGCTAAGGTTCATCCTTGGTTCATATCAAGTAGAGCATCATAAACCCATAACCTACATACTAGATCTCACACTTCATCAGATATTCGATACTTGCTCACCACTTGGCCTAATGATCTTCTCCTCCTTTTATAGTTTTAGGCCTTTCTCAATACCATGGACCAAAACCACTTATGACCAATACCTTGGACCAAATACCTATGGTCAATACCTCGGACTAGATACCATGGACCAATACTTTGGACCAAAAACTTAGCTTTCCAAGGTATATCTGCTTTTCCTTATGTGAAAGTGCATGTGTACGTTATACACCCTTTAATATAGTGAACCTGCGTGTATACACAAATTGGTCAATGGTGAACCTGCGTATACCTCTCTTTCTTCATTCTGCTAAGACTGATCTTTAATTCTTTGATGTTTTCTTGCTACACTGTGATCTTTCAACTGAGAGAGTTGCCTTCTAAACTAATTCCTTGAGACTGTCTCGCATTTCATCACATCTGTAAACACTAATGTCATACATTCTGTAACATCTGATATCTCCTTTGTAGATTCATCTAGTTACCATATATAAGAGAGTTGTTTTGCTACAAGTGGGTTGCCATCAAGTACAACACATGCATCATAATGCCAACACATTCTCTATATTCTTTATCACACATACAAAAAGGATTGTGTATTTGACTAGGATGATATCTTTCTAATGAATCAGATTCTTAGTTAACCAATTTATCCAAGACCAATAGGTTCTTCATGATGACCTATCCAATAATAGCTTTGATTTCTAGCGATGGCTTTAACAGTTTGCCACATAATCCTAAATTTGGCGTGAATCAAGAACCAATGCAATCCCGATATCCTATACTATGGAGAATAATGTTTCTTTAAACTTTTACCTAATTCAAGATGATTTTGTAAGGCAAGTCAATTACATGATAACTAGAAAAGAGCCTAATTGTATATCTAGACAAGAACAAATTTTCCTATGGGTCAAAGGTATGCATGAAGAAAGAGAAAGTAATACTCTAATTTGAATATATGGATTTCAAAGTAAGCCATTTTTATTTCTGAAATTTGTTATAGATAGGTATTTTTTTGTTGAATTCTGTAGGAAATACCTTGACTTGATAAATATATTTCAAAGCAAAAAGATAAAACAATTCATTCCTTTGTAATTTACTGTTGGAGAAATCATAGTGAAAACTATGGCTCACGTTACTGAAATATCACGTATACTTTGCATCATTTTAACTTAAGTGAAGCTGAAGTAATTAAAGCCTTTTATGAGGATGGTCTATTTGGTGCACACTTGGATACATAAACTTGTTTGCATAAATAAGAGAGAAGAGTGAAGAATGTCAAAATGCATTGACAAAAATACAGTGGCTAATCATAGATGTCGAAGAAATAACGGAAGAATAAAGTATTAGTACTTCTAAAGATCACTTTCTACGTTGCATAAATAGTACTCATGGAAATCAAGGGCTAATGATAAGAATCTAAGAGAATCAGAAGAATGGAGAACATTATTTCTGAATAGGAAAACATATAGAATCTAAGAGAAAATGCATATGTCAAAGTCATACAAATTATGAAGAATCTGAACAGTCTATGTATCACATGTGACTCTGGATTAATTTCAATACAAATGTTATCAGTTTGTTAGGTCCCTATAATACTAGTGATTCCCCCATTACTATTGTTAGTGTATCCCTTATTATTATTGTTGTGCCACTATTGTCCCCATATTTTTATTAGTGTGCCCCATAGAAGCCCACTATTGTTATTGTTGTGCCCTTATATTATTATTGTTATTTTGGCTTTGATTATATTGTGACCCCTTAGACTCCTATATATAGAAAGGAGGTTTGTCATTTGTATCATCCAATAATTTTTCATATTTTTAATGTAAATGAGGTTTCCCCCTCGAAGAGACTAATTTTGAAGTCGTTGATCTATCTTTTCTTGTATTTTGTGAGCTGGTTGCATAACATTTGGTATTAGAGGTTTGGATTCTAGGGTTTCACTACTCCAAACAGGCCATCGTGCAATTTTCGCTATAACTTTGTTTCTACAATGTTGACGAAGCTGAAATTAAAACCCCTGAGTCACAATATTGATGAACCTTGGGTCCAAATTTCAGATATTTTCTTGGGATATTTTCGGAGATATGATCCAAGGAAGTTAGGATTTTTGCAAGCTCCCGAATTACATCCCAAACATATGACCGTGGGAAAATCATCACAACTTTTTATCTGAGCATCAGATTGAAATTTAGTAAGAAGTTTTAGAAACAGGACGGAATTTAGTTTTCTGTGTATTGGTTCAGGTTTGAAGGTCGAAACAGTGACAAGTGGCACTTTGTACAAGTTCACTATATTGAAAACATATATAATCAGGTCATCTTGGGAGATTGGGGACAAATCTTTCTTGGAGAATCCAATTTTGACCAGACTAGTGGCGTTGGAAAGTGGACACAGAGGGCTATGATAGCTCTTAGACCTTGGAGATCCAAAATTTCAGAGATACAACAGATTCAATATCGATCTCCTACAAAGAAGAAAAAAAGGTGTGTAGTTTTTTTTTTTTTAATTTGCATAAGTTTGGTTTGAAAAATTATTTTGAAGTGATTCAAAGGGAATATTGGGGCATAATTATCATTAATTGATGTCTCGAAAAAAGAAAATGGAAACACCTAGTAAGCAACCTGAAATATCTACCATGACTCATGAAGAAGAGGAAGAAATGAAACATGATATATCAAAATTACGAGACCAAGTGCAACAATTTTCACTCTCACAAAAAGTAACAGAAGCTAAGATGGATGGATTAAAGAAAGGCATGGAAGGTAAGATGAATGGTGTGGAAGCTAATATGGATGGCGTGGAAGCTAAGATGGATGGCATGGAAGCTAAGATGGATAGCATAGGAGCAAATATTAAAGGCAATAGGGAAGATTTGAAGATAGATTTGAAAAAGTTTCTACAAGAAATGCTTACTAATGGTGAAAGGGTAGTAAAGGAAAATCATGATGAGAACAAAATAAAAGTTAATCATCATTTCATAGACTCTAATGTTGGATTCAAGACCCACCATGTTCCAAAGATCGATATGAGGAAGTTTGATGACAAGCATCCTGTAACATGGATACTACAGATGGAGAAATATTTCAATCTCCATAATGTGCAAAAGACACAAAAGTTACCCATTGCAATTTTATATTTGGAACCAAATCTGTTTGTATGGTATCGATGGATTTGCCCTCATAAACAAATTTTCACTTGGGCAATTTTTACGGAAGACGTGATAACACATTATGAGGATACAAAAAGCAACACCTTTTTTAGCCAATTGATAAATCTCAAAACAAAGAGTTCAATGATGGAGCACATTGAGGACTTCCAAAAATTGAATATAAGGGTAAAAGATATTTTAGAGGAGCATAGGATTGATGTGTTCATAGGGACTTTAAAGGATAACATCCAACATGAGGTTGACCTTTGGGAACCTGATTCATTAGAGAAGTCATTCAGGCTGGCAAGAAAAAATGAAGTAAAAATTATGGCAACAAGGAAGCCTACCATTCACAACTATAAAGATGGAAGTGTTGTTTCCCCTAGCCTTCACAACCTACAAGGTTGACACCACAACAATTGGAAGAAAAAAGAGAAAAAGGGCTTTGTTACAGCTATGATAGAAAATACACTAAAGGTCATAAGTGTGATGAGAAGAAATTATTTTACATAGATTGTGAAGAGGAGGAAGAAAGGGAAAAAGAAATGTCAAAAGAAGAGGATATACACCAGGAACAAACCCTAGAGAAAGAAGAAATGAATTTGACCATATCTTGTAATGCATTGGCCAGAATTACCAATCCTCAAACTCTCAAGATAGAAGGACATATCAAGAAAACAAAGGTAATAGTGTTGATTGATTCAGGCAGTACCCATAATTTTATTCATTGTAAGATAGCCAAGGAATTGAATTTCTTCCTATATCCAGCATCAGAGTGTCAAGTGATGGTTGCAAATGGAGAAACCATAAATTGCTCTGGAAAGTGCGATAATATAAATCTATCCATGGGAGAATATGTATTGAATGGCAAAATGCTTTCCATTCCAATGGGTGGTGCAGATGTTGTACTAGGCGTCCAATGGCTACAATATTTGGGTACAATAACTTTTAATTTTCAATAACTTTCCTTGAATATTTTTTCGAAAGGAAAGGAAGTTGAATTTGTTGGAAATAATACTAAGACGGGGGGGGGGGGGGGGGGGTTTGAATTAGTATTAGCAAATTAACAACATTTCATTTCCATAAACATATTTATATACACTACTTCTGTTAATGCAACTTGCGTATATACGCAACTGTGTTTAGATCAACCAGCATATACCTTGTAAACTTATTATTTAGTCAGTTGATCTTTAATCTGTGTATCATAACCATATAAGCAGTAACAGGTACAACAAAAAAAGAGCAGACAATCATACACAAGAACACAAGATATAAGGTGGAAACCCAATGTGGGTGAAAACCACCTGCTGCAATTCATCTCTATCTTCTTTTAATAAGAAACTTCTTTTTACAATATTTCTGTACTGGTGCAGTCTTATACTAGTATGCAGGCTTCTACCTGCAGAAGGCTACAACATTTTGTCGTTCTCCAGCTTCTCCTGGAAGGGAGCTATAACCCCCTTAGCTCTTGTACTAGCTGATGTACTAGTACATAGGTGCTAACCTCCAGAAGGCTGCAACCTTCTCTTTTCTTCCAGGGACCATGTTTCATAAATTTTCAGACTGGATCCATCAATAGCATTAATCAAACATCAAAATATATCTTCATCAATCAATCTCCCTTGCACTAACCAAAACTAAATCAAACAATCACTTCTGTCAATGCTGTAACCAGAATAGAGTAATAGTACCAGAACCCAACCAGAACCCAAAACACTGCAACAGTAAACAGAAGTAGATAAAACATATTTTATGAGACGTACGCCACTTCAATGTGTCGAACCTGTGTGCATACACTGTTATATGAAGAAAAACCTGCGTATACGCTGTTTTGAATTGCCGAACCAACGTGTATACGTGCCTCTGCTATACTAAACTTGCGTACAGATATGTAAAAGATGATTTACCCTTTTCAACTATTTAGACATCAGTTTATACCCAGATCATCAGATTTACAGATCAAAACATGTGCCAATTATAAAGATCAAAAACCACACAATGATACTTCTCTTCAAGCCTTAATATCTTGACCCTTTAATAGAACTTATCCTTCTTCAAGCGCTCAGGTTCCTACTTGATTCAGATCCAGCTATGCACCATAACCTAATGATCAGTATTCTAGATCTTGCTCTTCATTAGATATTCAATACTTGAGTGCATTTGCCTAATGATCTCCTCCTCCTTTTATAGTCTTAGGCCTTACTCAATACCATGGTCCAAAACCACTTAGACTCAATACCTTGGACCAAATACCTGGGGTGAATACTTCGGACAAGATACCTTGGACCATTACCATGGGTCAAAATACCATGGACCAAAAACAAATTCTCCAACATGTACGCTCCTTCCCTTGCGTGGGAGTGCATGTATACGCATACGCACCTTTTGGTCGGAGAACCCGCGTGTATACGCGGCTTGGTTAAGTGGAACCTGTGTATATCTCTTTTTCCTTCATTCTGAGAGCCTGAACTGTGATATGTCATCTTAGTGAGTTACCATCAAGGACAACACCTGTGTTATAGTGCCAAACCTGTGTCATAAAGCCAACAGTCTCCCCCTTTGGACTTGATGGCAACCCCAAGTCACTCTCCCCCTTTGTCATCAAGGGCAAAGGGTTATGTCCCCCCTGAGTAGATGCTGAATTCTCTGATCTGCTAAAGAGTGATGTCCATGCTCCCCCTGACTGTAAGCAAGGTCTGCAAAAAGATGTTTTACAAGAAGAAAATGACTCTATACATCATAAATGACCTTCCTGTCGCCAAAGATTCATACATACATCCATCTCCCAACCAAGTGGGGATATACCAATATTGACTCATCCACCCAACCAAGTGGGGATATACCAAAAGTTTATACATGATAAAACAAGAACATTACATCATCCATCCCAGGCATAGTGGGGAAACAAAAGAGGTCATTACATGGCCTCGATAATAAAAGATATACATGACATGGAGACAAAATATCTAAAATAAGATTATGATAGTCATCAGCAATTATCATCAGTAGCATTTTTCAATCACCATCTAGACCAACAACCATGATCTCCCTCTGCACCTGTTCCACCTGAAACAAAAAATGGCTATGAAATTGTACCAAGATCTTCTAAGATAATGCCAATAATGCATTATTAGAAGTATATGCTCCCCCTGAACCTGTGCCAGATGGTCTGTATCAGACCCATATCAAACTCTTTTCATCCTGAGTCTGGCCTACTATTTTTCTTCAAACCAACATATATGCGACTGTATCCACAGAAACCGGTGTATGTACGTGGATACGCTTCATGAAACTTGCGTAAAACAACTTTTCTCTGAAACAGATAAGTGTCAATAGAAAGATGATGCATCAACTACTCCCAGCTTCTGTCTGACGTATTCAAATGTCTCCCTGGGCAGTGGTTTTGTGAATATATCTGTAAATTTCTCCTTGGAGGGAACATACTCCAATTTGACCTTTTGTTCAAGCACTTCTTCCCGGAGAAAATGATACTTGATAGGTATGTGCTTGGTCTTTGAATGCATGACTGGATTCTTTGAAATACTAATTTCACTTGTATTATCACATAGAATGGAGATAGGTGGAGTGCATGTGATCTGAATGTCTTGCAATGTTTGCATAATCCAAATGAGTTGTGTGTAGTAAGATGCAACAACCACATATCTGCTTCAACTATAGATAATGCAATTGAACTTTGTTTCTTGCTGAACCAAGATACTAATCTGGTACCCATATAAAATTCACCACCACTAGTGCTTTTTATGTCATCCATGCTTCCTACCCAATCTGTATCTGCATATGCATGAAGTGTAAGATCTGTATCCCTAGGATACCATAAACCAAAATTTTGAGTTCCTTGAAGATATTTGAATATCCTTTTGACTGCCTAAAGGTGTGCTTCCTTTGGATTTGCTTGGAATCTTCCAACTATTCCTACTAAATGCATGATATCTGGTCGGGTACCTATTAGATAGAGTAGACTACCAATCATGGATCTGTAGGTTGGTTGATGTACAACTGCTAATACATCATTTGCGCTGAGGCTGCATCCTATTACCATAGGGGTACATATTGGTTTAGACTCTTCCATGCCATATTTCTTCAAGATCTGCTTGAGGTACTCGGTTTGTGATAGAAAAATACCATCTTTATTTTGTTGAACTTGTAAACCAAGAAAATATGTGAGCTCACCAAGAAGGGACATTTCAAATTATTTTTGCATTACCAAAGAAAAGTTTTGACTCATGGCTTCTTCATTACAACCAAAAATGATATCATCAACATACACAACAAGTATTAGAAATTTATCATTGTCAATTTTTATATATAGATTGCTATCAGCTGATCCTTTTGAAAAACCTTGTTGATGAAGGTATTTGTCAAGACGATAATACCAGGCCCTTGGAGCTTGTTTTAGACCATAGAGCGCCTTTTTGAGTCTGCATACAAGTTTTGGATCATTTTCAAGTATGAATTTGTTTGGTTGCTCAATATATACCTCCTCTTCTAGATCTCCATTAAGAAAGGCAAATTTCACATCCATTTGATATGCTTTGAACTTTTGAAAGCTAGAAAGAGCAAGGAACATTCTTATGGCTTTTGTAGGTTTTAACCCCGTACAGAAATTCCCTGCATACGAATTCTAAAACACATAAAATAAACAATGCAAGAGCATAACACATAAAACACATATACGCAGAGATTTTCCCCTGGATCCCAAAACCGGGACTACTAGCTTGATTTTTCATTATGTTCCTTTCAATGTTATAATACATATTTATACATGCCGAAGCATCCAATACCATGGACCGAAAACCATCGTGTCCAATACCATGGACCGAAAACCATCGCGTCCAAAAACATGTGCAAAAATCATGCATAAAACCATAGGTGGGTCTGCCCAACCTAACATAGGGTCCAAAACCAAAATTTTCCGGGGCGCTGCCCTGAACCCCATAAAGTGGGGTTACGGGTACACCTCAAACCCCCTGTGACCTCCCCCCTCTAACCCTTGATTAACTAGGTGGGCTAGTCGTGGAAAGAATATAACACAACCCAACATTCTCTCACTTGTTTTTTTCTTTCCACAAGGGGCCACAAGAGAGCTTAGTCATTTATCTAGCCCTGCAATGACCATTGTTTCTCTACACCAAGAGAACTTCTCAGAGATCAAAGATTTTTTCAATGCATCTGCAGTATTCTTCAAAGTGTCCACCTTTACCAGCAACACCTTTTTGTCTTCTATCATATCCCTAACAAAGTGATACTGAACATCAATGTGCTTTGTCTTTGAATGATATGCAGGGTTCTTTTCCAAGAAAATTGCACTTTGGCTGTCACAGTCTATCCTTATAGCTTCCTATACTAACCCCATACTTGAACACAATCTCTGCAACCAAACTGCTTCCTTGCTTGCATGAGTGGCTGCCATGTATTCTTCCTCTGTAGTTGATAGTGCCACTACAGATTGTTTCTTACTCATCCAATTGACTACACCTCCAAATAGGTTAAACACATACCCACTTGTAGATCTTCTTTGATCCAGATATCCAGCCTAGTCTGCATCAACAAAGCCACGAATATCCAACACTTTGTCCAATCCTAATCTTCCTTGGTAGCACAAACCATAATCACTAATGACATGCACATACCTGAAAACCCGCTTCACTGCTGTCCAATGCTCCTTTCTTGGTTTTGACATAAACCTTCTCAATACTCCCAGTGCATGTGCAATGTCTAGTCTAGTACAGACCATTGCATACATCAGGCTACCAACTACATGTGCATATGGAACATGGGACATGTCCTCTTCCTCTTCTTGTGTCCTGGGACACTATTTAGCAGATAGCCTCACACCTAGAGGAATAGGAACCTTCACCGGTTTACTATTCTGCATATTAAACCTTTGCAATATTGTCTCGACATACTTCCTCTAGTTTAACCAGAGCTTCCTCTTTTCCCGATCTCTTTTAATTTCCATGCCCAAAATATAGTTTGCAACACCAAGATATTTCATGTCGAATTTCGAGGAAAATTGGGTCCTCAAATCTCGGATAACTTCTTTGTCATTTCCAACTAGCAACATATCATCCACATACAAGACCAGATAAATAACAGGTCACCAATTAATTTAAAATACACATAGTGATCTGCTTTGCTTATGGTGAAGCCAAGTTCCCGTATAAATGTATCAAATTTATGATACCACATCCTTGGTGACTGTTTTAACCCATAGAGAGACTTCTTTAACTTGCATACCAGTTCTTTCTTACCCTTCACTGTAAAGCCTTTAGGTTGCTTCATGTAGATCTCCTCTTCCAGATCCCCGTGAAGAAATGTTGTCTTGACATCCATTTGTTCTACCTCAAAATCAAAAGTAGCAGCAACAGATAAAAGTAATCTAATAGAAGTTACCTTGGCAAAAGGAGAAAAAATATCACCAAAAGCAATTCTCGGCACCGAGGAATAACCTTTTGCTACCAACTGAGCTTTGTATTTCTCCACTTTTCCTTCTGCATTTGTCTTATTTTTGAACACCCATTTGTTGCCAATGGGTTTCCTTCCGGCCGACAACTCCACCAGATCCCAAGCCTCATTTTTGTGCAAAGATGCCATTTCATCAACCATGGCCTCTTTCCAGAGTTTTCCATCCTCTGAATCCACTTCTTCCTTCACAGTTCTGGGATCATCATCAATAACAGATAAAGCAAAATTTGAACAAAAAGCAGATGGAGTATACCTTTCTGATTGCCTTCTTTCTCGAACTGATCCTCTCACAGTCGGAGTTTGTGGCTCCTCATCTTCTGATTCCTCCTCTGCTGTAGAGTCTGATTCTTCCTCCTTCAACTCAAACTCTATCTTCTCAGGTTCCTTTGGTTGGAATTCATGTTTAATAACATCTTTCACCTCTCTGAACACCACATCTCAGTTGTACACAACCTTCCTTGTTACTGGGTTCCAAAGCTTATAACCCTTTAAACCATCCTTATACCCAATAAAGATGCACTTTTCAGATTTACTATCCAACTTGGTTCGTTTCTCCTTTAGAACATGTACATATGCATCACATCCAAATACCCTTAGATGTGAAAGAGAGGGTTTCTTACCAGTCCATACCTCTTGTAGAGTCTTATCCTCCAACATCGATGAAGGTGACTTGTTGACCAGGTAACATGTAGTATCCACCACCTCTGCCCAGAATTCCTGTCCTAACCCGGCACCATTGAGCATGCTTCTTGCCCTTTCCATCAACGTCTTGTTCATTCTTTCTGCAGCTCCATTTTGTTGAGGTGTATATGGAGTAGTCTTCTGCCGTGCTATACCACACTTCTTACAGAATTCTTCAAATTCCTTGCTACAAAAATCTCAAACATTATCAGTCCTCAGCACCTTTATCTTCTTCTCTGTCTGATTTTCCACAAGAGCCTTAAATACTTTAAACCCGCCAAAGACTTCAGATTTTTTGTTAAGGAAATATATCCATGTATTCCTTGAGAAGTCATCTATAAATGATACATAGTACACAGACTTACCTAGTGATGGAACCTTCACAGTTCCAAACACATCACTGTGCACAAGCTCTAATATCTATTTCGCCCATATATACAATTTTCATAGAAATCAAAATCCAGAGAGCTATTACTCATACCTTCTACCATACCTTTACCATGAAGTATTTGAAGGCCCTTCTCTCCATATGTCCAAGCCTTCGATGCCATAGCATAGTCTTTTCTCCAGAAACCACTATATTTTCTGGTCCACTTTCAGGAACCACAGAATTGTTGCACCCATCAATAACAGTGCTACCTTGTAGCTTGTACAGAGTTCCAATCCAAACTCCCCGCATCAATACCAGTGCTCCCCGCACCATTTTGTAGGTATCTGTTTCGAACACTGTTTTTACACCTGCATCATCCAGCTTGCTTACAGAAATGAGATTTCTGGCTAATGCAGGAATATGCAGAACACCCTGAAGTGTTCGAACCCTTCCACCTTGCAACTTTAACTTTACTTTTCCGCGACCAACTATTCTATCCTTCCTGTCATCCCCCAAGAATACATCACCACCATCATATTTCTCATACTCGCAGAACCACTCTCTATGGGGAGTGAAGTGAAAGGATGCACCTGAGTCAATCAACCATGCCGCATGATCTACATGTGTACTTGAAGAAGCCAAGTACACATCCCCACCTTCATCTGAGGTGGTTTTCACCTCTGCAAAAGGAGCATCATCAACTCCCTTTCCTTTATCAGGAGCTTTAGATTTACAGTCCCTTTTGTAGTGTCCTTCCTTTCTGCATTTCCAGCACACCACCTTTATAGGTTTTCCTGGAGATTTAGATTGCCCTCTAGATTTGGATCTCCCACTCGATGACTTATTTTTGTTTCTGTTTTGGGACCATCCTTGTACAGACAAGGCATCACCATTCTAGCTTTCCATATTTTTCCGTCTCATCTCCTCCGTCAGCAAGGATGAGACTATTTCATCAAACTACAAGGTAGTTGCATTGCTACCTATCACAATAACCAGACTATCCCACGAATCTGGTAGAGAACACAACAAACTGATGCACTTATCTTCATCTGAAATTTTAATATCAATAGATGCTAACTGACTTACCACAGTATTAAATGCATTCAA
Organism: Pinus tabuliformis; assembly: GCA_031772625.1. Taxonomy (NCBI): domain Eukaryota; kingdom Viridiplantae; phylum Streptophyta; class Pinopsida; order Pinales; family Pinaceae; genus Pinus; species Pinus tabuliformis. The sequence goes on from CM062811.1 coordinate 461,530,013, forward strand.
ATGCTCTATCACCGAGTCTCCATCTTTCATCCTTAGGTTACATAGCCTTTTCCATAGGAACAGTTTATTCACCAGAGACTTAGATTAGTACAGAGTCCCTAACTTGTCCCACAAAGCCTTCGCCATAGCTTCCCTTGATACATTCAACAATACTGAATCTGAGACACACAATCGTATTGTGCTCTTTGCCTTCCAATCCAACTTCTTCCATTCTTCATCAGACACTCCCGTTGGTTTAGTACTTGGATCTACCACGATCCACTGATCTTTATCCACCAACAGATCCTCCATCTTGAGTTTCCACAACTCAAAACTCTGACCATTAAATTTCTCAATCTCTATCTTTCCATTGCTCGCCATCTTCTTTCGCCACTAGAATCGATCTCGCAGATCTCCCACTGAACAGGGCCTACCACAGGCCCGAGCGAAACCCCTCAGCAACAAATGCATCCCCTTGAAGCCAAAACAACTCTGATACCAAATGTAGTTTTTAACCCCATACAGAAATTACATGCATATGAATTCTAAAACATATAAAATAAACAATGCGAGAGCATAACACATAAAACACATATACACAGAGATTTTCCCCTGGATCCCAAAACTGTGACTACTAGCTTGATTTTTCATTATGTTCCTTTCAATGTTATAATACATATTTATACATGCCGAAGCATCCAATACCATGGACCGAAAACCATTGTGTCCAATACCATGGACCAAAAAACCATCGCGTCCAATACCATGGATTGAAAATCATCGCGTCCAAAAACATGTGCAAAAATCATGCACAAAACCATAGGTGGGTCCGCCCAACCTAACATAGGGTCCAAAACCAAAATTTTCTGGGGCGCTGCCCCGGACCCCATAAAGTGGGGTTACAGGTACACCTCAAACCCCCTGTGACCTCCCCCCTCTAACCCCTGATTAACTACGTGGGCTAGTTGTGGAAAGAATATAACACAACCCAACAGCTTCAACTCTAGCAACAGGTGCAAAAGTTTCTTCAAAGTCTATACCTTCTTGTTGAGCATATCCTTTACAAACAAGTCTAGCCTTGTTTCTAACAACTTCCCCATTTTCATTCAACTTTTTTTTGAATATCCATTTAGTTCCAATGATATTCTTATCATGAGGTCTAGGAACTAATTCCCAAGTATTATTCTTTTCAATTTGCTCAAGTTCTTCATTCATGGCCTTGACCCAACATTCATCTTTGCATGCTTCATGTACATTTTGCAATTTGATGGAGGAAATCAATGCTAGATAGCTTGAAGCTTCTGTAATAGTTCGTCCTGTCTGTACACCTACCTCTTTCTGTCCCAAAGTTTGAGTCTTTGGATGATTTTTCTGAACATATCTGGATGGAGTCTTTTCTTCTACCGTTATCTGCTCTTCTGGTGCTTCATTGGTTTCTTATTCTTCAACATTAGTCTAATTTGATGTGGAAGGATAATCCTCATCTTCTTCCCACTCTTTAGTTTTTACCTTCTTTGAATTTTCACCTGCTTCATCAACCACAACATCAATACTTTCAATAATTTTTCCTAGTCTTTTATTATAACACTTGTATCCTTTACTTCGGGAAGAGTAACCAAGGAGAATGGCTTCATCTACTCTAGGTTCAAACTTGCCAATTTTCTCATCAATCCTTTTGATCTAACATTTACTTCAAAAAACTTTGAATTATTTTACAGTAGGAGTCTTACCATACCAAAGTTCATGAGGAGTTTGAGTGCTTTTTACTCGAACATTTGTTTTGTTAAGATAGTGGCAACAACAAATGCAGCTTCACCCCAAAAGGTTGCAGGAGTTATATACTCATCTAGCATAGAATGAGCCATTTGTTGAACAATTCTGTTCATTCTTTATACCACTCCATTTTGCTGAGGAGTCCTTGCGGTAGAGAATTCCCTTCTTATTCCATGTTCTTCATAGAAGTTGAAGAATTCATCCGACGTAAATTCCCCTCCTCGATCAGATCTGAGGCATTTGATTTTGCGATTTGATTCATTTTCAACCAAAGCTTTGAAGGCTTTGAACTTTTCAAATGCTTCGTCTTTATGCTTTATAAGTCCTATCCAACACATTCTGGAAAAGTCGTCAATGAACAATATAAAGTACGCTTCTCCACGAGGTGACTTTTTCCTTGATGGACCACATAAATCAGTATGGACAAGTTCAAGCAGCTTACTAGCTGATCCTTCTTTCTTAGGGAGACGTGTTCTGGTTTGCTTACCAAATTGACATGATTTGCATATTGTATTTTCTGGAATTCTGATGTTAGGAAGATCGCGAATAGCCTAGAATTTGCATGCTTTCCTTATCTGAGGGAAGCTTAGATTCCCCAATCTTCTGTGCCATAGCCAGTGTTCATCATTTTTTCTTAGATAGCATTGTTTTTGTCCTCCCTTGAGTATGTATAAATTATTTGGAGTTCTTATGCCTTTGATCACTGTTTCTCCTGTATCAAACTCACGAAAAACACATCCATTTGATTGAAATACTACCTCATTTCCTTGATCACACATTTGACTAACACTCAATAGATTATGCTTTAATACATCAACATACATAACATTCCCAACTTTGACCTTTTCTTTTAAGAGAACAGAGCCTTTACCTTTTATGACTATAGGGTTGTCATTTCCAAATGAGACCTTCCTTTCCTTTTCTAAGGCACTATATGACTGCAGTTTTTCTTTATCACCTGTCATGTGTTTCGAGCATCCAATGTCGATGTACCATTGATTTTCTTGTCCTTCTGCATATAAGGCTATAACACATCTTTCGGTTTGCGGTTCTTTCTTTTTCCATGTTTTGGGAACCAATGAGGCTTGCTCCTTCTGAGGTGTTTTCCGAAATTTACTCATGTATTCAGAGTCTTCATGATCGAAGTTGTTATAGATAGAGCATTCTATTTCATTTTCAAGAGAAGAAAAGTTATTGTAGGTCCTTTTCATGATCCCAGTCACATTCCTTTGATTTCGTGCTTCTCTAGTCACGATGGTCTTGTAAGCAACACATTGAGCAGCTTTGTGTCCAAAGTTATGATATGAAAAACATTGGCCATTAAAGAAATTCCTACGATTATCGAATCTACTGACCTAATGTTTGTAGTTTCCATTGACATTCATTCTTGAAGCAAATTGAGAATGATTTCCCTAAGGTTGGTTATAGCTTCTGATCATCCATGAAGTAGATTGAACTCGATTTACCTGGTGATCTGCTTTAAGCCTCTGCTGATGATTGTCAACCTGTTCACTTCTCCTTGCTGCATCAAGATAGATTTTGGAGGTTGATGGCTTCTATGCTTGAGATGGTTCTTCAGTATATCCAAGACCCGTCTTTATCAAAGGAGAACGCTGCGCTTTGATAATTTCATCTAAAGTTTTTGATCCTTTAGCAAACCTAAGATTGAGAGCTTTTTATTTCTCAATTTCTTTTCTTAGACCCACAATTTCACATTCTAACTTTTCATTGTGTTTTTCCCTTTCAACAAGTTGGAATGTCAGAGTATCTAATCATACTCTTTTCTTTTGGACAGATTTTAAGTTTAGAAATTTCTTCATAGAGACCATCTTCATCTAAAGCATCTAGGAAATCATCATCTTCAAAAGCCATCAGAAGTCTGTAATCATTATTATTTTCATCTTCATCACTATTTGATAAACCATCATTATCTTCATGTGTATAGTAGCTCTTCTTATTTACACTTTGTTTTCTATTCCATTTTGCTGATTTCTTACCTTTATCAAGCTTATCTTTGTGAGGACATTTGGCAGCATAATGACCTACTCTTCCACAAGAAAAACATTTGAAAGGTAGTTTACCTCTAAATCTTCCAGAACCTCGTTGAAGGTTCTCGACAAAGTTTGATTCTTCCTCTCCTTCTGATGTATGTCCTGACTCATTGGTTCTTCTTTTCTTGAAGCGGCTTCTCTCATATCTGATGGACCCCCTTTTCTCATTTCGAAAGTAGTTAGGATTCTATGCAGCTGTGACATAGTAATACTCTGAAGATCCTGCTTTTCTTCTATGGCAGAAACTTTTCATTCAAACTTAGAAGACAAGGATCTTAGAACCTTTTCAACTAAAGTAACTTCTTTTATCTCTTCACCCAAGTTTTTCATGCGATTAACAATCTCATCTATACATAAGAAATAATTAGCTACACTTTCATCACTGTGCATTCTGAGAGTTTCATATTGAATTATGAGAGATTGTAGTTTTGTACATTTTACCGTATCGTCTCCTTCATAGCTTAGAATGATCTTGTCCCATATTTCTTTGGCAGTTTTGAGCTGCATAACCTTGACAAATTCTGATTGTGACAGACTTCCCAATAGAGTATTGACAGCCTTTACATTTGTTTCATACTACTTTTTACCTGCCGTATCTGTAGGAGTTGCTGATGGAAATGTGTATCCTCCTTCCACGATATCCGAAACTTCTGTTCCAAGGGATTGAATATAGGTTGTGGTTCTTACCTTCCAATAGATGAAGTTGCTCCCATCAAAGATTGGTGGCCTGATGGATGCCTCTCTTTCGTAGTTGCTCATGATGATAGATCTTCCTTCAAGCGATCAAGCTTCTTCTGAAGGACCTCCTCTGATACCAATTGTTGGAAATAATACTGGGGGGGGGGTGAATTAGTATTAGCAACTTAAAAATATTTCATTTCCATAAAAAGATTTATATACGCCACTTTTGTTAATGAAACTTGTGTATATATAAAACTGTGTTTAGAGAAACCAGTGTATACCTTGTAAACTTATTATTTAGTCAGTTGATCTTTAATATGTGTATCTGAATCATATAAGCAGTAATAGGTACAGTAAAAGTAGAGTAGACAATCACACACAAGAACACAAGATATAAGGTGGAAACCCAATGAGGGTGAAAACCACCTGCTGCAATTCGTCTCTATCTTCTTTTAATAAGAAACTTCTTTTTACAATATTTCTGTACTGGTGTAGACTTATACCAGTATGCAGGCTTCTACCTGCAAAAGGTTACAAACTTCTCTCATTCTCCAACTTCTCTTGGAAGGGAGCTACAACCCCCTTAGCTCTTGTACTAGCTAATGTACTAGTATGTAGGTGTTGACCTCCAGAAGGCTACAACCTTCTCTTTTCTTCCAGGGACCACGTTTCATAAATTTCAGACTGGATCCATCAATAGCATAAATGAAACATCGAAATATATCTGCATCAATCAATCTCCCTTGCACTAACCAAAACTGAATCAAACAATCACTTATCTGAATGCTGTAACCAGAATACAGTAACAATACCAGAACCCAACCAGAACCCAGAACACTGCAACAGTAAACAGAAGTAGCTAAAACATATTTTATGAGACGTACGCTACTTCAATGTGTCGAACCTGCGTGCATACGCTGTTATATGAAGGCAAACCTGTGTATACGCTATTTTGAATTGTCGAACCAGTGTGTATACGTGCCTTTGATATACTGAACCTATGTATAGATCTGTAAAAGATGATTTACCCTTTTCAACTATTCAGACATTAGCTTATACCTAGATCATCAGATTTGCAGATCAAAACATGCGCCAATTATAAAAGACCAAAAACCACACAAAGATACTTCTCTTCAAGCCTTAAGATCTTGACCCTTTAATAGAACTTATCCTTCTTCAAGGGCTCAGGTTCCTCCGTGATTCAGATCCAGCTATGCACCATAACCCAATGACCAGTATTCTAGATCTTGCTCTTCATTAGATATTCAATATTTGAGTGCATTTGCCTAATGATCTCCTCCTCCTTTTATAGTCTTAGGCCTTACTCAATACCATGGTCCAAAACCACTTAGACTCAATACCTTGGACAAAATACCTGGGGTCAATACTTCGGACAAGATACCTTAGACCAATACCATGTGTCAAAATAACATGGTCCAAATACCATGGACCAAAAACAATTTCTCCAACATGTACGTGCCTTTCCTTGCGTGAAAGTGCATGTATATGCATATGCGCCTTTTGGTCGGAGAACCCGCGTGCATATGTGGCTTGGTTAATTGGAACCTACGTATATCTCTTTTTCCTTCATTCTGAGAGCCTGAACTGTGATTTGTCATCTGAGTGAGTTTCCATCAAGGACAACACCTATGTCATAGTGTCACACGGAAAGAGTCGATTGTGCGGACACAACCAACCTCCCTAGGAGCCTAAGACTCTCTAGTGACAAACAAGACAAACAAGAACAATCCTTCTCTAAACATGCATTTACTATACGGGAAATCAAGTGTTTAGATCCTACCTGTAATCCAACGCTGTTGTAGCAGTCCAGCTCCGCTGATCCGGATGAGCTCCTCCTTCACTTTGAAACCTGCATACACTAACAATCAAACGATTAAATAGCACTTGATAATCTCATAGAATAAAACATAGTTAACACATAGACCAAGGAGTACATGAAACAACTCATAAATAACAAGTTATTGAGAAGAATGGACTCATTTGCATTAATAGGTAACAAAAGGAACAAATACAACCTGAGCCTTGGTGTTGTGCAAGTCCCTCCCAGGGTCCATCAAGAGTTCTCCTTTACTTTGACAAAGCTCACCCACTTCCAAATAGAACAAGCAAAGATGGCAATCTCTCCTCACAAGCTTCTAAATGGGAGTCCTAATTCCTGCAGCATTTACCCTTAGAAATGTATAGCTTTCAACCTCTTCTCCCTCTGGCCCAATGCCTGTATTTATAGTGTTCAAGAGGAAGTTAATCAGGTCCACCATCAATGGGATAATCCCCTCTTTGGATGGGATAGCTCCCTCATTGATGGGATAAGTTCCTCTTTGGTAGGAGTGCATGAACCATCTGGAGGCGCTCAATACACGTCGAACAACCTTCTAGAATGCTCTAGAAATGACCACAAGTGACTTTTTAAAGATGAAACTTGCGCATTTTAACCTTTACAGGGGGACGCACCTGCCCCTTTACATACAGAGCGTCCAAAGACGCAGCTTTTGTGAACATTGGATGCGTCCCCGCAGGAAAGGTTGAGAGAACCTGCGTCCCCAGAGATAAATACATTTATAAAAGACTTTCTCTCTTTTTGGAGTTTGACATGGAGAGCAGAGGCATAAGACTTGCCTAAGAGGATAGCATGATTGTTGATTGAGCCATACTAACTGTAAATAGTCATGGTGACATTTTTTAGTGTAACAGATTGCCCCCTAAAGTGCGAAGCCTGTAATAGATTAGGGTTTTGTATTATCTAGGAAGGGTGAAGCGCTTTATCATTTCAAGGATTATCTCGTGGAGAGCCTGGTCAGAACCTACAATTTTCAACACAAAATACATGTATAAGATTATATCATCACTGAGGTAGGCATTCCCATACTCAGATTAAAACTTTAACTAACAGACTAACTACTCTGATACAGGAATGATTTTGCAGTACATCATAATCATAGACTTTTGTAGACACAGTATGGGTGAAGCCATCTGTTTATGATGAGTCTACTTAGATAATGAATACAAAACTCCTCGCAGCCTGGATGGTGGAAACTAGATCCAGGGTCTTCATTTCTACTTCCCGAATTGGTACGATTCTAGCCATGCGAATAAATGAGTTGATGTTGAACATGGTAGAAACCACTTGATTACCAGTCGATGATGTAAACTGTTAACAAGCGTGAGAGAGACCACCAGTAATGTCAATGGTTCTCAAAGTACCCAGTACAATCCATGAGATGTGAATGCATGAGTTGATGTCGAACATTTCACGGAATCCTTTGATCGAAAGTTAATGATGTAAACTGACGTCAAAGGCGAGAAACCTGCCATTGATGCATGCAGACTTCAAGGTACTGACGATTTCTAAGTCATCTCTCTAGATAATGTGATGATGTCGATAGAAAGTGACCCATTGCAGGCAAGCCCGCAACACGAAATCATTGTTCAAGTTGAAGAAATGTTGCTGTAAGGACTGACTCAGGGATGGTCAAACGGATGACAAGTATTTTGCAGATGAAAATTTTGCTTGCAGACCTCTTGAACACATAACGACACGAAGATGGCTTGGTGATGAATAACTCAAAGTTAATCCCCGGAACCCGGTTAAAGACTTTCAAAGTGGTTTGATCAACTGTGAGGTAAAGGATTTCCCAACCCAGGTGAATGAAAAGTGTTGTGTTCAAGAGTGGTAATAAAGTTTCTTCTGAGACAAAAGATAACAAACAGGTTCATTCTTCTCTCTTTTCCCCCACCATTTCTGGCAAGTACCTCTTTATTTTTAACAAGCTTGAGGAGGATAACATATGCTTGATTATAAGCTCATCCTTCGGATGAGTCCAACCTAGTTTTGATTCAAACCCTAGGAAGGAGTGGTTCGTTCCCGTTTGTAATTGAACAGGTCCTTTACTGTGAAATGTTTAACGAGTCCAGTATAGGAGAAACTCGGCGTTTTTCAATTTTAGAGAGTCTGAAAAACTTAAGAAGACTCCAAGTTGAACTTTTTCGTAGATTTGTGTCCCTCAAGCCCGAAAAAGTATAAAATAATACCTGGGGGAACCGCTTGATCTTGCGACCAAGGAGTACTTTCATAATTAGTGCCACTGACCTGAAAAGTAAAAAGCGATCAAGGGCACGTCGTTTTATTTCCGTATCTAGTTTGAAACGACAAAAACCCGGCAATCTTTTCCTGATTTTACGGTCAGAAAAGAGCTATAAGGGGACCGTCTTTTAATTCCGTTTTAACGAGTGTAAAAGAAATGCTCGGCAATCTTTTCATTTTTTAGGAGTCAGAAAAGGGCTTAAAAGATGACTCTGATATTTTGGTTTGTGAAAAATGACAATTTTCCCTCTAAATCCCTTTGTCCTGCACAAAAACGACACATTACTCATACCTGTTTAAGATAGGTAAAAATACATCGAAAAACATCCTTCCATGGTGAAAAATGAACAAATTCATCCAAAAAACCTATAAAAAGACTTTTTACCATGTCATTTTTACCATTTTACTGTTGAGGTTGAAAAAAGGGCTTTTGGCAAGAAACTTCCCGTGGTCGCTGCGGAAAATCCGACCGTCAGAATCGAACGCCGTCTCTTCCAGGTATTTTACAACATCCTACTCTTCAATTTCATCCGATTAAAATTGTATTTTAGGTTTTAGTTTTGTTTTTTGGGGGGGTTTAGGTTTCAAAATGCACTCTGCGGTGGACGCAGGTGCCCTTCGGGTGACCTGCGTCCCCCGACTTTTTCCTATACAGGAAAATGGTCGGGGGACGCAGCCCACCTTCAGGCCAGTTGCGTCCCGACGCCCTGTGTTCTAAACGCGGGGTGCGTCCTCCATGGAATGCGGAATTTGAAACCCCAATCCTCACAAACAACCATTCAAATTTCCCTAAATTAATTCTAATCATTGTTTCTTGGTGTGTAGGGCACTCACCATGTTGGATTGGAGAGAAAGAGAGCACGAGGACATTGATTTAGCCGCAATTGAACATCAACCTTCCATTGATGCCCTAAAAGCATGCGGGTTATATAAATACTGGGCCATACCAGGCATGAGGGCTCAGGTAAGATTCTTAGAATGGCTGGTTGAGAGATGGAACGTTCAAGAACAATGCTTTTACATCGGAGGGCACCAGCTCGAGATAGAGCCCTCTGATATATACTTTCTCACTGGCTTGCCGAATAGAGGTGAGCAACTCAATCTAGCCGGGACTAGGCCGGGTGGCCAATCCCTTGCTAGTCTCCGGGCAGATTGGTGCACACCCAATGCACACCATGCGAAAGGCGTGGAAATCAAACACATCTCTCTGCGTGAACTCAAAGTTATAGCTTTCACGGTTACCAGAATTTGCGGTGCAGCCGCTTTACATATTACTTCCGGGTCCCAAATGCGGATGGCGATTGACTGTTACCAAGGCACCATTTTCAACTGGTGTGATGCTGTGTCGGCTAATATGAAGAGCCAACTGACTAGGGCAAAGAACGGACGACTGAAGACCTTTGGATATGGGCCTCTAGTCGTGAGCTTTGCCTTAGAGAGAGTTCCGATGCTGATCCCTCAGCAACTCACTGTTGATATCTTGGGTCCTCGGGAGCCAAAGCTGATACGATGGGTTACGGTGATGGCCCGGCATCCTGACGAGGGCGCGGCGATTGTTCGATTCTCTGATAGTTATTTTCACTGGTTAGAGGACCAGGTTTTTTCGATCCAGGACTTTCCGTACGCCGGAGTAGATTTTCGAGGTGATCCGGACACGGTTCTTCCACAGGGAGAACAATGGGATGACAGAGGTACTTTATTTTTCACAAGTTTTCAAATTATGTATTTTTTTTTTGGTTTTTTATATATATCGTCTCAAAACTGACAGTAAAAAATTTTTAAAATGCAGATGTTGGTCCACAGCACCCAGCCAACCTCCGGCCTTTTGAGAGGAGACATCCAGTTGCACCGGTACCGGCCCCACAGGACGCGGTTGCAGAGTCACTAGCTGAGTTGGAGCAGGATCTAGAGCGTCTGACGGCGGATATGCCTGAGACTACCATAGATGATATTCCTATCAGACTTCAGCGCTATGTAGTCGCAGTCCCTGGACCGTTTAGGAGGTTTTTGTGTAAGGTAGCCCGTGCAGTGGTGTCGTATAGGGAGCACCACCAGTGATTGACTAGTCACTTTTGTAGACACATATGACATTTTTGGCTTTTTGTACTTATCATTTTGCCGATCATAAGGTGTTTTTCAACCTATGATCGAAGACGATGTATATTTTTTGACACACTCCTATCTATATATATATCACTATTACCGGCTTATCTTGTTTAACATATGTGATGAAATGTTTTTAAATTTACTTGCATGATTATCGTAAATGTCTGTCCAACATTCGAGAAGCAATTGCATCTGCTAATGTATTTAAAGACCTTGGAATATGCTGATATTCAATGTAATCAAATTCACGTTCCAAGAGACGCACTCTCAAAAACAACCTTAATAACACAGGATTTCTAATGGCATATACTCTATTAAGCTGTAATACAACAAGTTCAGAATCTAACCTCACTATCAAACGTCGAATTCCAAATGAAATAGATTCGGATAATAATTCAACCACTGCACTGTATTCTGCAATGTTGTTCGTTGTTTGACCGAGGCTTACCCCATGCATAGAAACTAACTCGTCAGAGGGCGAATAGATAACCCAAGCTGCGGAAGAGATATTCCGTGTACTACGACAAGCACCATCAGCAAATCCAATGTATGTTTGGAGAGGCGTCGACATCTGCAATATCAAGAGTAAAACCAAGATAAGCCAGAATAACGACGAAAAACACACTCTCTAAGCTAAGCACACTGACTAACTAACAAACATACTAGCTAGAAAGAAAACCTAACCTAACTAAAAATTCTCCATACCCACCATTTAAGCATAATACCTCTTTAGGTAAAGTCCATTTCTGGGTTTACCCAAAGAGTCCCCATCAAAATCAACCAGCTCATAAGCCCCTTTTGCTAGCTTTCGCTTTACAATGTAGGGTCCATGCCACATAGGAACGAATTTTCCAGCACCTAGCTTATCGTTAGCTTGATCATATAATAGCACTAGGTCTCCCTCCGAAAAACTTCGAGGGGTCACATTTCTATCATACTGAGCTTTCATTCGCTTCGCGTGAGTCTCGATTGCCAATGTAGCGTCACGTCGAGTCTCATCTAATTTAGCTAAGTACAATAAACGTTTCTCCTCTTCGGAAGTAGCTGGAAGTAATTCGACAGCCATTTGAAGTGATGGGATTTCGCATTCAATGGGTAACACAGCTTCCAAGCCATAAACTAGCTGGAAAGGAGTGAACCCTGTTGAAGTTTTCACTGAGGTTCGGTATGCCCATAGCGCTGAAAATAACATGTTGTGCCAATTCGACCGATGAATACCAATGGTTCGTCGGATCATGATAACTAGAACTTTGTTGATAGACTCAACCAAATCGTTGGCTTGCGGATAATAAGGAGTAGAGCTATCGTGGCGCAAACCAAGCTGGCTTGTAAGCTCAGTCATCATGATGTTTCGAAAATGGCTCCCATGGTCAGTAATGATTGCTTGTGGGACACCAAACCTAGTTATAATATGATTGAATACGAAAACTGCAGCTGTTTTGCCGCTTGCGTCAAATGTAGGCATCGCCTCGGCCCATTTAGTAAAATAATCAACCGCGAGGATGATATACGCATGCCCCCCGGCCGAGTGAGGGTTACAAGTAATAAAGTCGATACCCCATTTGGCGAATGGACCAACGGCAATTATAGGGTGGAGAGGAGCAGGTGGTGCGCGCATCTTGCGATCAAACACTTGACAGTTGTGGCACTTCCAGACTGCAATGATACAATCTTTAAACATAGACGGCCAGAAATAGCCAGCGCGCAACACCTTCTGAGCTGTGGCATACCCAGACATATGACCGCCACATGCTCCAGAGTGACAATCATTCAAAACCTTCTCAGCCTCTTCATGAGTTAAACAACGTCGAAAAACTAAGTCTGCCCCCCGGCGATAAAGTGTATCTCCAATAATTTTGTATTGCTGGGATTGAAACCGAATTTTTCGACGTTCCGCTTTGGAAGCTTCAGGCCGAAAGGTTTGGGTTTGGAGATAGATGATTATATCTCCGTACCACGGATCTACAGTACTGATAAGAAACAAAGATTCGTCCGCAATGGACTCCTCTGCCACAGTCTCTGTGTCAGCACACGGGAAATCACACATCAATTCCGCAAAAACTAAGGATTTCTTAGACTTGGACTTCTCGAACTCCAAGTCGAACTCTTGCAGGATAACGATCCATTTAGAGTACTTTCCCCCTAGCAGTTGTTTTGTCAAAATATAAATCATAGGGTTGCAATCCGAAATAACTGTAGTTTTACGGAGAAGAATGTAGTGACGAAAACGCTGGACAGCTTGAACGGCTGCCAGGGCCAATTTCTCCACATGCGAATATTTTAACTCAGTGGGATTTAAGGTCCTACTAAGATAATATATCACATGTTCCTCTCCGAATTCATCTTCTTGAACTAACACCATTCCAATGGTGGAATGCGAAGCTGCGAGGTATAAGAAGTAGTCCTGGTTGTAGTTGGGAGGATGCAACAACGGTGCATGGGTCAACGCGTGTTTTAGTGCATCAAAAGATTGTTGGGCAATCTCGTCCCAAAAGAATTGTGCGTTCTGTTTCAACAACCGTGTAAAACCTTTAGTGACCTCGGCGTAGTTTGGGATGAATCGGCGTAAAAAGTTCGCTTTCCCTTGCAAACTTTGGAGTTGGCGCAAACTCGAAGGAGGAGGCAATTTGATGATAGCTTCGACCTTCGAGGGATCGACGCGAATGCCGGCTTTTGAAACAACAAATCCCAGCAATCGACCTGTTTCTATACAGAAAACACACTTGTGGGGATTCAACCGAATTCGATAATGCCTACACCTCATAAAGATTGCTCGTAGGTGGACAAGGTGATCAGCTCGATGTAAAGAATGAGCAGGAAAATCATCGAGGTACGGTTGCACAATGTGCTTGATGTCATGAAATGCGTAAGACATCGCCCGTTGAAAAGTGGACCCGGCATTCTTAAGCCCAAAAGGTAATTTGCAATAAGCAAATGTCCCCCATGGACAAATGAATGACGTTTTTGGTTGGTCGGCAGGTAGAATATTGATTTGATTATAGCCCGAAAAACCATCCATAAAGGAAAACATTTCACTTCCGGCACAATCATCAATAATTTGATCGATATAAGGCGTAGGATAGTTGTCTTTTGGACAAGCTCGATTTATATCCCTATAGTCGATACAGATTCTTATTGTTCCTTGTTTCTTGTTGACTGGAACAATATTCGATACCCAATCCGTTAACGGGATCGGATAAATGAAACCTGCTTTCAACAGCTTTTCGACTTCTGCTTTAATCGCAGCCGCTTTTCGAGGGTGAATTTGACGCAACCGTTGCCGGACGGGTTTAGCATCCGGGTAGGTTTTTATTTCATGAACAACAATGGCAGGATCGATTCCTGGCATTTCCTCGTAAGACCAAGCAAACACATTGCGGAATTCTTGGAATAGGGCCTTGTAAGTTTGGATTTCATCTTCTGTACATGCGGCACCTATATGAATGTTTTCCTCAATTCCGGGCTTCACTGAAATATCAATGGGAATAGTACGAGAAATATTCCCTAAATTCAACTCTGAATCAGAATGTTTCGTTGGATCCTGAGCGTCTTTGACATATTCAGCGGTAAAGATAGATGAAAAATCATTTTCAAAAGCATCATCCTTAGGTAAAAACGAAGATCTGTGATGGAGATCTTCCCATGGTAGATCGTCTACACTTAGGATTTCGCGAAGTTGCTTGTCAGATGACACGACTTCGGGAAACGCTATCCGTTCTAAGGTTGAGGTGAAAAGTGATTCTTCACTGACCACATTCATTTGGTCGATTTCGGTTGAAGGCGAGTCGGTAAAAGACATGACAGCTTCATAAGCAATTTCATATGGACTCAAAGGCATAGCATCACCGAATGAGTCTATCTCAGATTCAGATGGGACAATCCAAGGATCATCATAAATAATGTTTTCTGATGTAATCATATGAATTGTTGCAAATGAAGGATCTACGCTGAGTGGAGGGAGAGGAAAAGTTCCCAGTAAACCGGAATCTTTAACTAAACCTACGCCAACGTCCCTATAAGGGATTGTCGTCTTACCAACATGCTGGATACTCTCTGAAGAGGCTGGGTCGGATGAAAAGTATGTCAGCTGATCAATAGTCATGATCTTACCGTTATGTGGAAACTTAATTACTCTGAAGACCGATGAAACGACCGCTGTCATAGCATATGACCAACTTCGACCCAAAAGAAGGTTGTAGTCTAGAGGGGCATCAACCACCTCCACATCCAGACTAACGGTTTTACCTTCTACCCCTATAGGCAATTCCTGTAGAATACCAAACGGACGAAACCCACGGCCATCAAAGGCCTTAAGGATGGTGGGGGATTGGTTCAACGAAGGAGAACCAAGAGATCTCCAACATTGAATCGACATAATACACGTAGAGGCTCCCTCATCAATCACAGTCCGATGAATAGGCCTGTTTTTGACTATCACTGGAATTTGGAAAGCCATTTGATGGGGGAGACGTGGTGTACTATTTTCTAGATCGAAGATTATCAGGTTCGGGTCCTGAACATCAACAGCTCCGATAGCCGACAAAAGTAATTTTCGTTGTGCTGGGCATGATTGCAGCACTTCTAACGCCGACATTGCTGAGGGTGAAACAGCTAAGTCCTCAACAATGTTGTAATTCTGGGCTGCTCTCGCATGTGGATTGAAAGCAGACCTTCGAAGTACACCCTTGGCGGGCGGTTTAATTACTAAGTCCGGGTTAGGTTTTTCGATCTGTAGTGGATCGGAACCAGGAGCTGAGGTTGATGGGTTAGAATGAGAAGATTCTGCTTCCTTACCATCAACAGGAGCCTTACTACCATAATCTTGCGATCGAGTCGCAATCCTCACATGAGACATCATCAAAATGGGTTCTTCACTGGCATTCGAGGAAGAACCTATCATCTTATTCTCCTGCTCCGGAAATGGATTTTTTAACACAGTAGGAGTGGGAGAACCTTTGACTATTTTCACAACCTCGGCCTGATGAGGGCAATCTCTCGTAAAATGATCCTCTTCACAAATAAGACAAGGATATCGAGGTTTGCGTTTTTCGTCATTGGTTTCCGACTTTTCCGTTTTCTCCTTTGGAGCCTTGTCTGCTTTAGCCTTCTTCTTTCCTTTCTTCTTTCCACCGTTTTTTGATTTGGCCGTAGATGTCTCTACAGCGTGAATATCGGCGGTAAGTTCAGGAGAAGACTCTCCTGTCGGGGAATAAGGCAAAGTGATAATAGGAGTAGTTGAAGCCTTGGAAGACTTCTTCTTGCTCTTTGTATTCACGATACCAATCATACCATCAGCGGCATGAGATCCCGAAGGAGCAGCAGCAATTTGATTCGATTTTGGAAGATCCGGAATCTTCTCGTGTAACGTACCTGACTGAGTATAAACTAAGTCAAGGTATTGCGCCTGAGCAATGACTTGCTCCTCAGTAACTACTCCGGCCTTAGCTACATCTTCAGTAATCTTCGGTAATAATGATTTAACAAACCATTCAGCTAAGATTTGGTCCGGGATAAAAACTTTCACTAGCCTTCTTCGACGTCTCCACTCATGAATGTGATCAGAAATATACGTGGACGTCGATTGTTTTAGTGAAGTTAATAACTCCGTGCCGTTATCGTATCTGACCGGCAACTGAAAGTGAGTTAAGAACGAGGTAGCTAACTGGCTAAAATTGTAAAAAGAGGCCCGTGGTAACTCAATGTACCACTTGGCCGCGAGACCAATGAGTGTACGCTGGAAAAGACGTAAGCGGATCGAATCATCCGAGATAGAATTTGAAGCACACCAGAGGTGGTAAGTCATCACGTGATTGGACGGATCCTCTCCAGACTTACCTTCGAACTTGGGTATATCACTGGGCAACTTATTTGGCATTGGCGGCCAAAACTGAAGATATTGAATTGGATCATTCGTTAGGCGCGTCAAGTCTGGTAAATCCAAAGTTGCGATAAACGGTAACTGCCGGTTAGGATCTCTAAAACTCTGGGTCACAATACCAGCCCCAGGAGGAGGATATCCAGGATAACTAGGAACAGGAGTCGCATTTGGGATATTATATCCTCCTGGAAAACCAGGATTAACCGGACCGTACTGGGGTTGTTGATAAGTGTACCCAGGATACGGTTGATACTGGTAAACCGGCTGTTGGACAGCTTGCCCATGTTGGTACTGTCCCTGGTACGGAGGTTGAACAAATTGAGGTTGAGTAGTGACAACCGTACTTATACCAGGATGACCTATAGGCATCTGGACCGTGGTTTGAATCGTAGATCCAGACAACGGTAAAGATGTCTGAGGAGTGGTCACAGGGACAGTAGAAACCGGAGCCGTCGATACTCCAGAAGTAAGTATGGTAGATGTGGCGGTAGTTGCAGCAGCCGTTTGAGATGGAGTACTAGGTGCGATTGGCGGCTGAGTAACTACCGAAGTTACAGAAGTTTGAACATTTGACTGGACAGGTTGCGGTTACTGGGGTGGACCAGAAACTACGGGTTGTCCAGCTTGAGGTATCGACTGTATACTTGGCTTCAACACCTGTTGACCCTGTGATGGATCCCACACTAACATTCCAGGGTATTGACCCGTAACAGGTTGACGATACTGAGATCCATAACCGGATTGAGGATAGGATTGATAATTGTAAGGTGCAGTTCCTATACTTGGAACATATGACTGACCTTGAGGCGGTTGATAACCTTGACTCGTGTATTGACCTTGAGGTAAATACTAATACTGGGGTTGACCTTGACCTTGAGGTTGGTACCCTTGAGGTTGATACCCTTGGGGTTGATACCCTTGAGGTTGATACCCTTGGGGTTGATACCCTTGAGGTTGCCATCCTTGAGGTTGCCATCCTTGAGGTTGATATTGATACTGAGGTTGACCCTGGGGTACATATTGAGGCTGGGGTTGACCTTGAGGCATGTATTGCACCATAGGTGCATATTGACCTTGAGGTTGCCCCCCAGACACGATTTGTGTACCTTGAGGTTGCCCCCCAGGCGTTAACTGAACCTGACATCATGTAAATGTCTCCTACACCCAATGGTATATTACCACTGTTTCTAGCTAATAACCCATGATCAACGGGTTGAGGAGATGCCCCCGCAAAGGTACCAGAAAGTGATTGATACCCGGTGGGAACAGAAGGACCGCCGTGTAAGAAAGATTCAGGACTTTGAGTAAACACGGACGACTGACCAGACATATTTGCAGGAGTATAAATACCTCCAGGTGAAAAAGGAGTACGAGGTGTAGAAAAACCTACCCCTGAGTTGTCTAAATAATTGGTTAACGAAAGGTACCAAGTAGTACTTCTAGGAGGACTGTAAAAGATGGATTCACGCTCCCTTAGATCAATAGTAAGTTGACCTTCAAGGTTAGAGACGCCTATTTCTTCCTCTGGAGAAAGTTCTTCTATAACAATCAAACCAGTAGGAAGATTTTCGGTGATAATTCTTTCTATTCTCGGTGAATTTGGAACACTAGAAGTCGGAGTAACAGGTTCAGATATTTCAGGTTCTTCGCCTGTATCACTAGTAGACGAAAAACTACCAACAAGCTCAAAAACTGTAACAGCTTCGGGATTATAACCTGTCTCTAAACTTTGGTAATCTGGATGGACTACCAAGGAAGATTCTCCTTCTTCAGGTGAACCTACTCTACTGCCACTAGGAGGAGTTACAAGGACCTTCAACCCTTCGTACTGACCCGGAATGTCTTTAGGAGATCCACCCCGCGATCTACGGAGTTTTCTTAACAAATCTGTTCTGGTAACAATCTCAGGAGACTTGCCCCGAAGTCTACGGGACTGTCTTGGTAATTCCGCCACAGCTAAAAACTTTTAACTACTCCACACGAAAACAAAATAAAATTTCAAATCAAACCACCTAAAGTCTCTAAAGAACCAAAAAAATTTGAATCACACGCCTAAAGAATCTAGGGCGTCAAACCAAGCACAAACAGTAGCCTTCCAGACCGAAAGCGCTAGTTGGTGATGAAACCCAACATCGCCGGATTCAGTACAGAAGTGGCGGGTGGAACAGTTACCCCGACAACCTGCTTAATGAATAGACTGGACCAAGTTCCTCCACTTTAACCGTCTCGAGTGAAGTGAACCCCCCAGAAAATCCAAGTGAGTCTAGCCGACGTCTGTTCCAGGTACAGTGGGATCTTCCCTCCACCGTCACCTCGGTAGAATCCTAAAGATAATGGTCATTAAGGTTACCAACCGCAACAAATGCACCTGGGGGAATAGTCTAAACTCCGACAGCATGCAAGGGCAGAGTATCAAGCTCAATCCCCTTGCCGGCTCCTTGACAATAATCCAAGGTTTACCGACAAGTGACCCCTGGCTCCTTGATAATGGTTAATCCGAGGTTTACCGTTTGTAATACGTGCGTGTCTGGCGTCGTTCCCAATGAGGGGGGATTGATCCCCTCACTGGTTCGGACACGAGCTCGTGCTTCTCCTTTAAGAGGAGCTTTCCCAGAGTACAAATGAGACAATTGGATTTATTCTATCACAAGATAAGCTACTTGTTTGGTTTTGTTGTCTTGGAGAGTTAATTACTCACCTACTCCAAGACACTAGCCTGATCTAAATTGGTGTTTCAGAGCCCTAGTAAATAAAAATTACTACGTCGATTTTACTTTAAGCGTTAATTTTATGGTTTTTCTTGAAGACAAAAGGTAGCAGAAGTGAAACCAATGGTGTGTAGACTCGACTCAAACCACTACAAAGATGCACCTAAGATGATTTACGCTACTTTTCCTTTTTTCAATGAAATTCTTAACTAAGAGAGTTGAGAGAATGCAAATTTTAGAGAAAACAACTTTCTTAATAAAGACAATCAAAGAAACAATTCTCTTATCTTTTCAAGCATACAAACATGACCACTCTTTACGTGCACGAAAAACTCTTTTTCTTTCAAAACTTTTCAAAGCTACTTGAAACAAAACTTTTCAAAGGAGATGTTTTGTATTTTCTCTTTTTAATAAAGCATATAAATCTATTGTAACGAAAATCAATCTTAAAAGTTATAAAAACTATGAAAACTTGACTCAAAAGCAAATCAAAAAGGAAATTACTCTAAGCAAACCTAACAAGGCAAAAGCTCACAAAGATGATTCTAGGTTGTTTTACTTGACCAAAATCAAATCAAGGACTAGTTAATGCAGAATCAAAAGACTAGTCAAAACAAAACTCAAATCTTTTTGTTCTTTTTGTAAAATGGAATTCAAGACTTAATCAACAAGCACTTCGAAATTTGCCAAAGAGACAACTCAATGGTAAGTTGCTCACATAGGTAGACTTTATGACAGGTCTGACTTCTAAGAATGTTGACAAAACCAGAGAGATCTAAGGCTTGACAACTTCTACCGCCAAAGTCACTACAAGACCTACTCAAAAATCAAACCCTAGGGCTTAAACTTCTATGAAATCCACTAAAACACTCAATGCTATCGAAACAAGTTCAGGTGAAGATCTTTGACAAGAGACTAATGAATCTGGGCAGTAAAAACTAAGAAAAAGCAAAATCTAAGAGAAAAAATGCAAAAAATGGAATTTTCTCAAATTTTAGCAGGGGACGCAGGCAACCCGTTAGAACAGGTGCGGGCCCGCTCTGTGTACACAGTGACAGTGCGTCCAGGGATGCACTGTGCATTTCTCAGAGGGTGCGTCCTACTGTAAAAGTCAAGAAAAACAAAAAGGAATCTAACTCTAAGCTAACCCACCCAAAAACAAAGTCACAGAGCCAAAAACCAGAAAAATAAACCAATTTTCTCAGAGCAAAGTTCATACAAAGGAAAAGACTTTCACATTAATGGAGTCCCCAGTATGGTCGCCAATTTGTCAGGCGGAAAGAGTCGATTGTGCGGACACAACCAACCTCCCTAGGAGCCTAAGACTCTCTAGTGACAAACAAGACAAACAAGAACAATCCTTCTCTAAACATGCATTTACTATACGGGAAATCAAGTGTTTAGATCCTACCTGTAATCCAACGCTGTTGTAGCAGTCCAGCTCCGCTGATCCGGATGAGCTCCTCCTTCACTTTGAAACCTGCATACACTAACAATCAAACAATTAAATAGAACTTGATAATCTCATAGAATAAAACATATTTAACACATAGACCAAGGAGTACATGAAACAACTCATAAATAACAAGTTATTGAGAAGAATGGACTCATTTGCATTAATAGGTAACAAAAGGAACAAATACAACCTGAGCCTTGGTGTTGTGCAAGTCCCTCCCAGGGTCCATCAAGAGTTCTCCTTTACTTTGACAAAGCTCACCCACTTCCAAATAGAACAAGCAAAGATGGCAATCTCTCCTCACAAGCTTCTAAATGGGAGTCCTAATTCCTGCAGCATTTACCCTTAGAAATGTATAGCTTTCAACCTCTTCTCCCTCTGGCCCAATGCTTGTATTTATAGTGTTCAAGAGGAAGTTAATCAGGTCCACCATCAATGGGATAATCCCCTCTTTGGATGGGATAGCTCCCTCATTGATGGGATAAGTTCCTCTTTGGTAGGAGTGCATGAACCATCTGGAGGCGCTCAATACACGTCGAACAACCTTCTAGAATGCTCTAGAAATGACCACAAGTGACTTTTTAAAGATGAAACTTGCGCATTTTAACCTTTACAGGGGGACGCACCTGCCCCTTTACATACAGAGCGTCCAAAGACGCAGCTTTTGTGAACATTGGATGCGTCCCCGCAGGTAAGGTTGAGAGAACCTGCGTCCCCAGAGATAAATACATTTATAAAAGACTTTCTCTCTTTTTTGAGTTTGACATGGAGAGCAGAGGCATAAGACTTGCCTAAGAGGATAGCATGACTGTTGATTGAGCCATACTAACTGTAAATAGTCATGGTGACATTTTTTAGTGTAACACATAGTGCCAAACCTGTGTCATAAAGCCAACAGAATTAAGGGGTATCGCAGGGAAACTAGGAAATATAATCAGCTTTAATGGCATGACAAATATTCTAAATAAATAACAACAAGGCGTAATTGCACAATTATGTTTGCTAGAGGTTCCCACATTGAAATAATCTATTTCTCCAGATCTCCAAAAGGTCTTGGATAATAATTCCAAGGTATTTGAGACTCCTAAAGGCCTCGCACCTATTCGTGATCATGATCATGCTATTCATTTGATTCCAAGAAGTGTTCCTCCAAACATCAGGCCTTACAGATATCCCTATTCCCAAAAGAGTGAAATTGAATGTATGGTTGTAGAAATGCTAGAGGCTGGTATAATTCAACCTAGTCAAATTTATTTCTCTGCTCCAGTAGTATTGGTGCACAAGAAGGATGGATCATGGCACATGTGCCCAGATTATAGGGAGCTCAACAAGCTCACTATTAAAGATAAAATTTTCCATTCCTGTCATTGATGAATTATTGGATGAATTGCATGGATTAATTTTCTTCACCAAGTTGGATCTTCATTTAGGATATCATCAAATCAGAATGAATACTGAAGACATTCCAAAAATAACTTTTAGAACTCATGAGGGTCATTGTGAATTTTTGGTCATGCCTTTTGGCCTTACCAATGCACCTTCTACATTTCAAGGTTTGATGATTTCCATTTTCAAACTCTTCCTTAGAAAATTTGTGTTAGTATTTTTTGATGATATACTAATCTACAACAAGTCTTGGAAGGATCATGTTCAACATGTTGATAGGGTGCTCAAACTATTAGATGAGAAAAAATTATATGAAAAAAGCTCTAAATGTTTCTTTGGAGTACAAGAGGTGGAATATATGGGTTATATTGTATCTCATGAAGATGTTAAGGTAGACCCTAGAAAAATTAAAGCCATTAAGGAATGGAAAATGCCCAGATCCATAAAGCATCTGCGAGGATTTCTCATATTGACTGGATATTATCACAAGTTAGTTAAGAATTATGGGAGAATAGCACCACTTATAACAACATTATTGAAGAAAGATGCATTTTCATGGACTCTAGAAGTAACAAAAGCCATTGAACATCTTAAAAATGCAATGTGCCAAGCACCGGTCTTAGCTACATCGGACTTCACAAAAACCTTTATTGTAGAATGTGACGCCTCAGGAATTGGAATTGGTGCTATTTTTATGAAAGAAGAAAGACCTATTGCTTTCGAAAGTCGTACAATCAAAGGAGAGTATTTACATAAAGCTATTTATGAGAAGGAAATGTTGGCAATACTACATGAACTTAAGAAATAGTGAACCTACCTAATGGGAGGACACTTCAAGGTAAACACAGATCATGATAGTGTTAAATAATTTTTAGAACAAAGATTATCTTCAGAAGAGCATCAAAAATGGGTCACAAAGATGTTGGGTTGTGACTTTGAAATCATCTACAAAAAAGGGAAGAAAAATGTTGTTGCAGATTCACTCTCAAGAAAGGATGAGGATGTGGAAGCATTGCTTTTTGCCACTTCTATTATCCAACCAGATTGGATAAACGAAGCAAGGAATCAATGGAAGAATGGCGAAGAAGTGTGGGCACTCATTCAAAATTTACAACAAGATCCCAGTACATCTGATACACGACTAAAAAAATGATTCGTTATGGTACAAAGATTGCTTATACCTATGTAAGAATGCCCAACTCAAACAAAATATTCTTATGGAATTTCACACCTCTCCCTTAGGAGGGCACTCAGGATTTTTAAAAAGTTACCACAGGGTTAAGAAGGAAATTTTTTGGGATGGACTTAAATCTGATATTCAAAAGTTTGTGGTGGAATGTTTGGTTTGCCAACAAAATAAAGTTGAAACAATTAAGACCCTAGGTCTATTACAACCTTTATCCATTCCAAGTCAATGTTGTAAGGAGATTTCGATGGATTTTATCACAAGTGTACCCAAGTCCGAAGGAAAGAGTGTCATCATGGTGGTATTTGACAGAGTTACCAAGTATGCACACTTTTGTGCATTATCTCATTCATTTAAAGCCAGTATAGTTGCTACTGCAATTATGGAAACAATTCAAAAGATACATGGAAACCCAAAGATTACTGTAAGCGATAGAGATCCAATTTTCACAGGAAATTTTTGGATAGAATTATTTTCTTGTCTAGGTACTCAGTTAGCTCATAGCTCATCTTATCATCCTAAAATTTATGGGAAAACTGAGATAGTAAACAAATTCTTGGAAGGATATCTTCGTTGCTTTGTATCTGGTAAACAAACACAATGGGTCAAATGGTTGCCTCTGGCTAAATGGTGGTATAACACTTCCTTCCATACTAAAACAAAAATTACCCCATTTATGGCACTTTATGGATATAATCCACCGTCCATCACATCATATTTAGGAGGAAATTTTAAGTTTCAAGCAATGGAATATCACATCGAGCATCAACAACAATTTCTCTAGCTCTTAAAGGATAACCTCACTTTGGCGTAGAATAGAATGAAACAACAGGTAGATCAACATTGCAATGAAGAATTTTTGATGTAGGTGATTGGGTATTTCTACGACTACAACCATATAAACAAATGTCCCTCAAGCAAGCTAAGAAGGATAATAAATTATCACCAAAGTATTATGGTCTGTACAAGGTGTTGCAAAAGATTGGTACTATGGCATACAAATTGGAGCTTCCTGTAACTTCCCGAGTGCACCAAATTTTCCATGTTTCATGCTTAAAGAAGGTTATAGGTGACAAGCTCCAAGTTCAAACAATATTGCCAGAACTTGACGAGGAAAGAAAAATCATATTGGAACCTGAAGCAGTCACAGAAACAAGAACTCGACAGCTACGAAATCGATTAATTTCAGAGTATCTCATCAAGTGGAAGAACTTACCCGCTGAAGATTCCACATGGGAGGATGTGAATTTTATACAGAAGCATCCATAACTACTCAAGCGTTGAGGACAACACTTTTTGAAGGAGAGGGGCATGTTAAGTCCCTATAATACTGGTGATTCTCCGATTACTATTGTCATTGTATCCCTTGTTATTATTGTTGTGCCCCTATTGTCCCCATATTTTTATTAGTGTGCCCCATAGAAGCCCACTATTGTTATTATTGTGCCCTTATATTATTATTGTTATGTCAGCTTTGATTATATTGTGACCCCTTAGACTCCTATATATAGAAAGCAGGTTTTGTCATTTGTATCATCCAAGAATTGTTAATTTTTGTAATATAAAGGAGGTTTCCCCCTCGAAGAGGTTGATTTTGAGGTTGTTGATCTATCCTTTCTTCTATTTTCTGAGCTGGTTGCATAACATAGTTCAATTGGATAATATGGAACTGTCAAAGGCAACCAAATTCAATGATATAGCTTATTTTAGTAAACATGAAAAATTGGGAATGGCTAATAATCTTTATTAATGTTAATGGACATAACTTTTATGTAGCTGCGGAATTGCAAGGAGAAGCTAGGGAGTTTGAGAAGGAGATATTTAGTGATTGAGATGGCTCCATGAAGGCTCAGAAGTCGAAGGTGGCTCCAGAAAGGCTCGAAAATAAAAATATTCGAAACCTATCCAAACCCATACCAATTTATCGTGCTCGTCATTATAGTTCTGGTGGTGCAGATGGCACTCAAATCCGACTCTGTATGACCAACTTATGGCTCTTTAAAGTTTGACAAGAGCCCCATAGGGCATCCCAGTCAGTAGGTGGGACCCACGGATTACATGGCAGTCAACTAACGACCTATTAGCCATTGAAACTTGGTGCTCATCCATTGGTTCCTTACCTTTGCAAAAAAAGAAGAAAATAATATTAAAAATCCCACATAAAAAAAGCTATAAAAAACAAAACTATATAAAATATGGTTTACAAACCATAAAATAAATACCAAACATTAAAAAACTATATATTAACAAAAATGTTATTATAAGATCCATATACCATAATAGGTCATGTTGAATCAACGAACATTCAATTAAAATGGCATATGGTTAAAAAATGTAACGATTCCATACACCAAGCCTTGGCCACATGTTTCGTTAAAGTTACATCATGGACACGTATTGTTTGTTAAACATGAATCACACCACCATATTTATCAAAATATATTCTAAGGTGGGGGTTTGGTGGGGTTTGAACCTTTGAGCTCCCTGCCTCTACCATTCTACCCTAACCAATGTGCCAACAAATCCACATTGTAAACTCAACCAATATTTTATATATAAGGTCAATTGCGTCAATCGACTGGGCGGAGATGCAAGGGCAGAGGTTGAAACTCTATTCGGTGAAATTATGATAAGTAGTGTAGAGCCATGACTGTGCAGAAGAATGACACAGTTCCAGGAGGTGGAACTTTTCCCATCAGACGAGCGGAACCCTGACACGAGAATGTCAAGATGCCGAAGAGATTCCTTGCGATGTAAATTTTTACAGTAACATAATTTGACGTGTTTATAGTCATTTTTTCATGTTTTCTCGCTAGGAGTCCAACCGTCCAGTCAGAATCTACATTTGAGCAGTGGAAATGTAGGTTCCTAGTAGCATAGAATCTTTGAAGAATATTGTGGAATCTTAAAGATTCCCTTGGAGGCTTAATTTTGCCAGTGTCAGAGTGTAGCTGAATTTATACTCATTCTTCATAGAATTTCACAAGGAGCGCAGTGGTGTGCTTAGAATCTTAATCTGAGCAACGGATTTTCCAGCCATCTTCAGGAAGGAATCTTTAAGATTTCCGAGGGTCCAAGATTTTGACGGTGTCTGAATTAGACAAGTTTATAGTCGATTATACACCACTCGTCACCAAAAATTCAGTGGTTCAGTACATTTCAACAACCGAGCTTTGCATTTTCAGCCATCTTCAGAAGTGAAGGTACATGAAGCAATCATGTTATGTTTCCTTTCATTATTGCTGAGATGATGTATTATTCTTGAGATCCCTGTTTGATACTATGTCGAGGGATCATTATTGCCACATTATGTGAGATTTCATTAGATTTTCATGCTATGTATTGTTGTTGAGATCCCTGTGTAACTATGTTGAGGGGATACTCGTTGCCACATTATGTGAGATCTTGTTAGTTTTTCATGTTGAAGGAAGCCCATTTTGAGTGAGAATTCCTGTAGGGAGAACGTCTCGTGGAGAGACAAGCCACTCTTGTTGAGGGCATATGACCTTGTTATGACAAAGAATAGTCCATGTACATCATCATCATTTACAACATTATATGAAGCGACCTCCACCATCTTGACATTGGGCCTAGAGACGTAACCCACACTGGGTGAACTCCATTATCAAATGTGTTGTGTTCTTGATTTACTGATCATCATTATGTTTCCTCTTATTTAAGCATGCACATGTGGTTCTTTTATGCTCTTTTAAATGCAATTATAACAACATCACAAAAGTAAAAGATCTTGGATAATTCTGGTAGCTGAAGAGATATGGATCATTCAGTCAAGGTTTCAAACTACAAATTATAGTTGCTCATATGAAATATTGCATACAAGAAAATTTAAAGAAGTTTCTTGAGCCACAAACTCTGAAAATAGTTAATAATTAAACAATTAGGACATATGCTTTTACATATTGTAAGTTTTCTTAAATCTTGGAATATTCATTTTTCTATTTACTAGTGATTAAATGTTCAAATTTTTATATATGTTATTATGAATTGAGTCAATCTCTGGATGCAATTTTCTGCTTTTCATTGCAAATGGATTTTTCATAGAACAGTTCACAGGAGTCCAATTCATTTACTTTTGCGGCTAGGTATAAAGATTTTGATAAACTCTTTAGAAATCAAGTGTTATTTTCTATACCCAAAATTTCTGAGGTGGTTTACATTTGCACATGGATTTTTTTCCACATAGTTTTGTTTCAAAGTTACATTATCATTTATTATATGTATTTAATTGATTTCAGAACAATTGTTGCTATTTTTCTGAAATGCAAGAGTGCAAAGTTAAAGAGACAAAAAAACCGAAATGGCAGTCGTGAATATGCTAGTGAATTGGGATATCAGAAAAAGTCTTACTATGGACAAAATAGCTATTATGAGTAGCTATATAGTATTATTGTTACTCCAATTATATACCTTATTTTTAAAAATATTGCTTTGTGCAAATTTTGACACTGTTTACCAATTTTTTGAACAATTCGAAGATGATTGCTCTTTTGTTGATCAAAATGAAAATGAATATTCAATAACTATTTTTGATTGTTGGAAATTTGTTTCGTCTTTGATGTTTATTTTAATCATAGCTATGGTAATTACAATTTGAATATGGATACAATTATTGTTATTGTAACTATTTTCATTATTCTTGTTACTCATTCGTAGTATGTTTTGCACATTCGTTTTACCACAAAACACTTCTTTGTCACACGAATTGAAAACACAATTTATTTAATGACAAACACATATAACAAAGTCCAATTTTAGTTTGAATATTTCCATGTAGCTTTGGCCAATCTTTGTAAATTTCTCTATTCTCTTATTTGTAGACTATAGAAAATGAACATTAACAAATTACTTTCACAGACAACAAGAATTGACATCTAATGTTTCAAATCATTTCGTACTCCATATAATGAAAGATCTACATTCAACCCCCATGTTTTTGCAAAGAACTTGCAACTGTCTTAATCATGCCATACTTGAGAAGAGAATATATGAAATGAAATTTAACTACAATTGATTTTAATGGTATGAAATGACATTTAACTACTATCAATTTTAATGGTATTCATTAACTAGTGATCGTCATCAATTTTTCTAGTACTGATTTGCCTGATCTTTGACCAGAAAATACTATTGTAAAATCACTTACTTTAAATCATATCCATTTTACTTAAATTCCAATTCGAAATAGTCCAATCGATACAATTACATTTGATGATAGATATGTTTCACATGCTTTAGAAATCAATATCAAGATACTATTTTATTAATATCCTAGATCACATTTTATTTTGATTAACTAGAGTTATCCTGCCTATATATATATATATATATTCCATTTATTCACTGATCTAACACGTATTTAGGACATTCATTATTTAAAATCGTTTTTCTACTTGAAAATTATGGATTAGATAATTGCACATTTGGCAATTGTACTCATATTATTCAATATTAAACAAACTTAGTTCTTCAGATAAATAATAATAATTTCATTTTGTAAAGTTTCTTTTCACAAAGTAGAAAGACACTTCCGATTGTGGAATTGCAACTTATCATATTCTCTTCTTTGCATCTTTTTTGATGTCCTCCAATATAAGTGCAATGAGAATAAGAGCTCCAACTAGTAGTCCCAACAACTAAAAAAATTCATACATCGATAACCTGTCCATGTTCAAGATTTGCAGTAAACCATCAAAGCAATGAGATAAATAATAATAATAATTTCATTTTGTAAAGGTTATAATGAGAGATTTGCAGAATGAAGCTCTCATATAAAAAAGTATGAGTATCAAAATCAAATTGCAAAATGTTTCTATTCCAAATGGTTTAGACATTAGCAATTTTGAAACTGAACATTGTAGCTATAATTAACATTGTAACTAAGGCATGTTTATCGAAGTTTGCAATTGTGGCGTATGAAAATATCTTTATGTTTATGCACATGCATTTGTTCTCCATGAACGCTTCCTCTGGAGAACTAACTCTGCACAACCACTCCCGCACAACTTTCTTCACATAGCTATTTTCGTAGTTGTGAAATATGTTCATAAATAATAATTAGAAAAAATCAACATAACACAAATGCATAGTGTGAAACTGTAGAGAAAACTCATAATGCACAAAAAAATCTTGAACTTTCATTGTACCAACCTCGGAAATTCACACAATCTATTAATAATGAAATAATCACTGGACTTGTCCATGCACAATAACCTCCACACAAGATTTTTTAGGAAGAAAACATCAAATAGTACTTTGCAACTGATAACTCAAAAAAATAAATTGACCATCCATATCCATAGTGCATCCTCATATTAACACAATGTATTAGAAATAGTCTCAGACTCTTTAGTCAACAAATATTTTGGGAAATAGGCTCAATCTATCATGCAAGTAATAGAAGCAGGTCAATTCATATAAGCACCATTTGGTCTCCAGTGATGCAGGAGCATCTGGCACTCTTTATTAAAGAAGGAATCCAAAGCGGAGCAAGGAGGACGTGGACCATCGGGGCAAAATAGGGGACAATTTCTATTAAAATAGAGCTTAAATGATGGAATAGATAAAGTCTCTCGAAGACTTAATTAAATGTAATATTCCATATGTACGTATGCATATAGAGAGTTTAGGGGTTTGTTGAGGAAATCAAGGGGAGGATTGATTGGATCCTTTCAGTGATCCAATTCAATATTCCTGTAAACGATGAACCTGCATGTCTATATATATATATCATGAACAGATATGGGAGAGATAGATAGAGAGTGATAGAGAAATATTTGTAAGCCGAGAGTAATCAAAATGTAGTCGAGAGGGAACTTGTGCCTAAGGTTGAAATGCCTTAGTCTATATTCAATATTGTATAGTGAATAAATTATGTGTTCTGTGCATTTCTGTGTGTCTATGTATTATGTCCTTTTTCAGTTTTGTTGTGTATATATGCGTTGATGGCTTAAATCCCATTTGTAAGTGTATTGATCGACCATCGATCGTTGTAGGATCGATGGCGATCCAAAGATATCGAGTGATTGTTATATGTGTGGAGTGTCATGTGTTAAACGGAGTGCGGCAGAGGAAATAGATTAAAGCGCAGAATCCATCAAATGGCGGATGAATGAGAGAATGCATGAGATCCGTTGGATCTCATAGATCAATGGTCATCGCATGGTAGAGATGTGAGGCCATTAATTTTCAAAGAAGTGGTTTCACAACAGGAAGTGGTATTTCGGGCGGCCTTAAAACCATAAGTGGTATTGAAGGTTAGTCACCCGATTCCACTAATCGAGCGACATGTAACAACGAGGAGGAGAGAGGAAACCGATTTATCGGGCAGTTAATCCTCGTGCTTGTTGTCTACCCGAAATCAATGTTAGCCATGGGATCTAGCGCGAGTTGGTCGACGACGGAGGATCAACGGATTGTTTGAAACTTCAAAGTGAATATTGACCCTTGGATCAGAGAATGTAATGGACGACGGAGATCAAAGATCGGAGAATGCAGAGAATGGAGAGTGTAGCAGGAAGGAGATGGACCGAGAGCGGACCCGACGATTTATGAACGCGGATGTATTATTTTTGAGATCCGACAAAGTGTTTGGGTCAGGTACTTCCCGTGTAATCTTGTGTATCCCAATAGTTGAATGGTCTTGAGGTTTAAAGCCGTTAAACACTTTCGAGAGGTTTGTGGGCCATAACCCATAGGCCTCAGGTTCGAAATTTATAAAGAAAGGGGAAATTGGTATATCCCAAAATCTCCTTTCATCATTTGGTATCAGAGCAGGGAAAGGTTAAAGGAAAAGGTTAAAGTGAAAGGTTAAGGGAAGAAGATTTCTTGCGAAAAGGAAGAAAGAGTGCAAGCAGAAGGAGAAGGAGGTACAATTGTTTAAAGTTGGAGAGTTATGATCTTACTGTCGTACAGATAGCGACAATGGGAGGTGAGAAGATTGCAGCAACCTAGAGCAAGGAGTGCTCAATTGGTTCTAGAGGAGAGAACCAAAAGGATGCCAAAAGACTAAGCTCAGAGGAGAAAGCTTGGTGAGGTATTCTGTAGCAGAGGAAGATTGTTACTGCAGAGGTTGGCTGCAGCTCACAGAAGATCATGAAGGAAGTTCCACTGAGAAGTGGGTAGAATTTCTAAGGATAAGGAGAAGCATATGACTAGGAGGTCATAAATTTTTGTGCCTTGGGAGTCTGATGCAGGAGCATCTGGCACTCTTTATTAAAGAAGGAATCCAATGTGGAGCAAGGAGGACGTGGACCATCGGGGCAAAACAGGGGACAATTTCTGTTAAAACAGAGCTTAAATGATGGAATATATAAAGTCTCTCGAAGACTTAATTAAATGTAATCTGCCATATGTATGTATGCGTATAGAGAGTTTAGGGGTTTGTTGAGGAAATCAAGGAGAGGATTGATTGGATCCTTTCAGTGATCCGATCCAATATTCCTGTAAACGATGAACCTGCGTGTTCTATATATATATATATATATATATATATATATATATATATATATATATATATATATATATATATATCGTGAGACAGATAGGGGAGAGATAGATAGAGAGTGATAGAGAAAGATTTGTAAGCCGAGAGGGAACTTGTGCCTAAGGCTGAAATGCCTTAGAATGTAACTATGCTGTGTATAATAGAAAAGTGTGTGTTCAGTGTGAAATTGTGTGCCTGTGTGTATTTCATATATGGAGTTGAATCCAGTGTTTGTAAGTGTGTTGATCGACCATCGATCACTGTAGGATCGATGGCGATCCATTGATTAACAAAATATTGTTATATATGAGTGTTCTGTGTGAAGACAGAGTATGGCAGAGAAACTGGGGTTTTAGCGTAAATCCATCAATAAGCAGAAGATCAACGGCGTAGGTGACAAAGAACAAGAACCATCGATCGTTTAGATCAATGGTCATTGCATGGTGGAAGAGCGCGGAAGTTAATTCGCGAGGAAAGTCGTTTCGATACAGAAAGTGGTATTTCGGGCGAGGCCTAAATGGTAAGTGGTATTGAAGGGTGAGCACCTGATTCCACTAACCGTTCGACATGTAGCACAAGGGTGGAGAGAGGAAACCGCTTTATCGGGTGGTTAATCCTCGTGCTTGTTGTCTACTCGAAATCAATGTCAACCATCAGATATGATGGAGGAAGATTGATGGTGGAGGATCACCATTTTGTTTTGTTGATCGGGTGAAGTCCTACTGTTGGATCGAATGCCAGATCAACGGTCAAGATTTAATTGTAAATCGCATTAGACAGAGGTGAAGGGTTGGCGGACAGCATGATGGAATGTCAATTAAGCGATGTGCTGATATTCGTTGGATCGAAGAAAGAAATGGACGACAAAGATCAGAGATTAGAGAATGCAGAGGTCAGAGAGTGCTGTATAAAGGATTGGAGGAGTGGACCCAATGAAGTTATAGATGTGGGTGCAATGTTTTCTGAAGTCTAGCTAAGTGTTTTAGAGCGAGGTTTCCCGTGTATCCTGTGTATTCTGATATGAAGTATGGTCCCAGTTTAAAGGTTTAAGGCTTCGATTAAACGCTTCCAATAGGTTTGTGGGCCATAACCCATAGGTCTTAGGATCAAAATTTATAACGAAAGAGGAAATTGGCCTTACCCCAAAATCTCCTTTCATCATTTGGTATCAGAGCAGGGAAATATTTCCTGTGAGAAGAACGAAGAAGGAGTGCAAACAAAAGGAGAAGGCCCGATAAAGTGGTTTCGTCTCTCCTCCTTGTTTCTATGTGTTGCTCGATTAGTGGAATCGGGTGACTAACCTTCAATACCACTTATGGTTTTGAGGCCGCCCAAAATACCACTTCTTGTTGCGAAACCACTTCTTCGAGAATTAACACCCTCACATCTCTACCATGCGATGACCATTGATCTATGAGATCCAATAGATCTCATGAATTCTCTCATTCGTCTGCCATTGGATGGATTCTGTGCTTTAGTCTAGTTCCTCTGCCACACTCTGTTTAACACACGACACCCCACACATATAACAATCAATCGATATCTTTGGATTGCCATCGATCCTACAGTGATTGATGGTCGATCAATACACTTACAAATGGGATTTAAGCCATCAACACATATATACACAACAAAACTTAAAAAGTACATAAGACACAGACACACAAAAATCCACAGAACACATAATCTATTCACTATACAATATTGAATATAGAGGAACTATTCATTCTACCTATCCTGAGCAGATAGATAGAGAGTGATAAAGAAAGATTTGTAAGCCAAGAGTAATTAAAATGTAGTCGAGAGGGAACTTGTGCCTAAGTCTGAAATGCCTTAGAATGTAACTATGCTGTGTATAATAGAAAAGTGTGTGTTCACTGTGAAATTGTGTGCCTGTGTGTATTTCAAATATGGAGTTGAATCTAATGTTTGTAAGTGTGTTGATCGATCATCGATCACTGTAGGATCGATGACAATCCATTGATTAACAAAACATTGTTATATATGAGTGTTCTGTGTGAAGACAGAGTATGGTAGAGAAACTGGGGTTTTAGCGTAAATCCATCAATAAGTAGAAGATCAATGGCGTAGGCGACAAAGAATGAGAACCATCGATCGTTTAGATCAACGCTCATCACATGGTGGAAGAGCGTGGAAGTTAATTCACGAGGAAAGGTGTTTTGATACAGAAAGTGGTATTTCGGGTGAGGCCTAAATGGTAAATGGTATTGAAGGGTGAGCACCTGATTCCAATAACCGTTCGACACGTAGCACAAGGGTGGAGAGAGGAAATCGCTTTATTGGGTGGTTAATCCTCGTGCTTGTTGTCTACCCGAAATCAATGTTAACTGTCAGATATGATGGAGGAAAATTGACGGTGGAGGATCGCCGTTATGTTTTGTTGATCGGGTGAACTCCCACTGTCGAATCTAACGCGAGATCAACGGTCAAGATTTAATCACAAATCGCATTAGACAGAGGTGAAGGGCTAGTGGACAGCACGATGGAATGTCGATTAAGCGATGCGCTGATAGCCATTGGATTGGAGAAAGTAATGGATGGCGGAGATAGGGCCGATTGGAGATCGGAGAATGTAGAGGTCAGAGAGCGCTATAGAAAGGATTGGAGGAGCGGACCTGATGAAGTTATAGATGCAGGTGCAATGTTTTTTGAAGTCCAGCTAAGTGTTTCGGAGCGGGGTTTCCCGTGTATCCTGTGTATTCCGATATGAAGTATGGTCCCAGTTTAAAGGCTTAAGGCTTTGATTAAACGCTTTCGATAGGTTTGTGGGCCATAACCCACAGGTCTCAGGATCGAAATCAATAAAGAAAGGGGAAATGGGTATACCCCAAAATCTCCTTTCATCATCCAGCCTAATCTCTAATTCGTTAACTGTAATTTCTCCACATGTCCTTCATCTATGCCTAAATTCTCTCACTAGTCACATATAGATACAAGCTACTCATTGGTAAACCAATAAAACCAACACCAGTTACTCCAGCAAGAGGCACACCAACACTAGCACCACTTCCAACCAAAACTCATAGTTTTTTCTGATCCAAATTGGATCATTATATTTGTTTTCATCCATATCGATGCATTTGGAGTGGAAAAGTGGAGGAATTAGCTCACGAGACCATTTTTACCAGTGGGGCCTTGTTTGGTGAAACGAGGTATAAAACCTTCTAGGAGCATTTTCAAGCATCAAACAACATTTTTTGGGGCTAAAAAGTTATTGCTCTAGCGTGCACCTTTTAATTCTATTCTACAAATAAAGACCTTTCCAATAGTGCAAGAAGCACGCCAATCGAAGTCCGTATGCAAAAGTTATGACACTCAAAAGTTGACCTTCCTGTTTTTACACCTATATTTTGGGAGGATGTTGCGTTAGCCCCCATTATTCATGGAAAAGGGGCTAGCAATGTTTTTGTGACCTAAAAAACTCTAGAAGAGTCTATTTTGTAACTCTAGTTAAGAGTTGATGTAATCAAACTTAACCACTAGTAGGCTATCTCGTTGTGTTATAACTGGGCCACTAGGAGGAAGTGGCATTCCATTCTTTTGAGAGAATTTTGTTCCATAGTTGAGCAAAGATAGCCAGGAGAGATAGGAGGTAGAGCACACAGAGAGGATTTATGCATTGTAGTAGCCCACGAGCCACGAACATTACTTATTTGTACTTGTAGCCATATTTCCAGACAGTGAAAGAGAATAAAGTGACCTCACCGTCCAGCCAGGTTTTCTCCCGAAAGGGTTTTTGAGGGATCATATCTTGTGTCTTGTGTGTATGTGTGCTTGTTTTTTCGTTCTATACTTTTATGTATAATTTCCATTCACATGCATGCACTAATTACAGTTAAATCCATAGATATTAAAGTTTAATAAACTGTAATAGAGTAGAATTTTCAGAGTTTTAATATAATATAATTAGATATGTTGTGACAAAATGTCTAGTGGAATATCCACGACAGTTTACGGATCATTTTCTCTAATCTAGGATGACTCAATCAAATGCTAAATACTGATATTTTAAAAGTAGTACATATACTTCAATTCACCAAATATATATATACATATATATATATATATATCTATATAGATATCGAAAAGTGTATTTTATAATATTGATAGATACAGCCTTATCGATATCTTTGCAACTAGTTGTGATAACGTGATTGCATGTGGATTTACTAAATGGATATTAATAATAGTACTTAACATTGATTAATTCTTGCATGCTAAGTGTGAATACCAAGTTTCTGCATCGAGAATGCGGAGAATTCTTTCAAAAGTTTGTATGTTGCCTGCTATCATTATAATGATTACGAGATATAATATGTTATAAACATGAATATTAATTTCGCTAAAAACCACTACAATACGCAACACTAAGATTGATCAATGATATTTGATATTGTATATGGCTTTGATCTTTCCGCACTTACTCTCTGCATCCAAACAAAGCTTTGCACTTCCATACATGTTCAGATAAAAAATATAGAGTGCAGAGCACTTGGTGCAAAAGAAGATGATTTTGCGAGAATGTGGAGAAATCACTATTGCATAGTTCCATAGATTCAGACATTGCTAATTATAACATTAAACCAGATTTCAATGATTCAATAAACCAAAAAAGTTATTCGACAATAGTCAAATTATTCAACCAAATAATAAAGGGTAATGTTAAGTTTGCTTCTCTCGGTTTTCTTTGTGTGTGCTTCTGTGCTTTTGCATACCCGTCTTTCCAATTTTAACATTAAAAATTGTATTGCCACAAGAGCTTTAGTTAACCAAAATAGAATGAGTTTTAGGATATCAATAAAATACTATGCTGATGTCGATTTCTAAAGCGTCTTAAACCAAGAAATCATATCTAGTATTCATGTTTTAAACATTTCGATCTCTGTCCTCTGATTAATATAAAACATTGCATGAGTAAATACCAACTCTCTCAGCATTTAATCCACTAACTATGCACACTTGTGTCGGAGAACGGAAGTGCATAGATGTGTTTATTCTACAAAGATGAAATTAATTTTAAACATATGCAGGAGACAAGATATGTGCAGGAGAACATGAAGGTTGTACAGAAGGATATTTTAATAGTAATGTGTTTTAACTTTGGGACTACAGAAATGAATTTATTATGCTTCTGCATAATAAATTTTAAACTACTTTCTACATAAAACTTTTACAAAAGATTTCATTGTTATAGTTGACCTTATAATTCTTGAAACTTTATAGCAAATGATATCATGATTTTGAATGTCCATTTTCAATTAATAATTTAATATAATGGAATAGAATTGATTTATGGGATGATGAATGTGCAACTGAACAATTAACAAGAGAAACAACGAGGTTTTTGGATTATTGGTTTTTAGCTGTGAATTTGTGCGGAATGAAGCATGTACGGAAATATCTTTTAATTGTAATGTGTTTTCTAGTGGTTACTCTATTATTAATAGATTGTGAAAAGTGTAGACATTCACACAATGAAAATTTGAGACCTTGTTTCACATAATGGATTTCCTCTATAGTCCTACATGTATGAATTTGTGTTATTTGTTTTGTAAATTTACATTAAATTAATATTTTAATGCTTTGAAAAACATGGTTATTATTCAAAATGTATTTTGGATTAATCACATCATTGGATTTGAGTCAATGTTTTGAACCATATACTGTGGTTCATCCTCAGGACAAGGATGAACCATAGTATATGGTTTGAAACGTTGACTCAAATTTGATGATGTGATTAATCCAAAATACATTTTGAATAACAATATGTATCACAAAAGTTTGAAATCAATAACCATGGTTATTATTAATATATTTTGTGAAGTGCTGAGGTTCGGACTATGAAAGCTTCAAATTTTCTTCCACACAAAGGATTTTTCTCTGTGGTTACACACATCAACATTTATGTTATTTGGAAATTATGTGTTAGTATCAACTATGCGAAAGAGAAATTGCATAGAATTGTGCAAAGTACAAAGGTTCAAACAATGAAAGCTTGAGAGCTTCTTCAAATACTTGTGTGGAAGAAGCTGTGTGTAGGTGGTCATGTGTGCACAAAGATGGTTAGGTAGACGGAGTTGTGCGAAAGTGATTGTGAGTATATGAAAGAAGTTGTGAAAACATGGTTATGTGTTACAGAGGGCGCTGGTGGGACGAATATTTGACTGGGCTGATCTTATTTCAAATGAACTATTTTTTTTTAATTAGTGAAGTTTTACAGATTTATCATTGATGTGGGTGAGTGTGGAGGTTTGTTTGAGTGCATAAAAGTTTAAAGCTAAACAATTCTGCACAATCAACTTCTATGCATTATTTATTATTAAAATATTGCCAATAATATAGCCTTGCACATATGCTTAATTCTTTAATCACTTGATTTCTAATGTCTTGAGCACATAAGAACTTGATTCCAATACATTATGAGAAGTGTTAACTAACAAATGTTGTCATTCAAATATTTTTCTACACATATCGAAATAATATTATTATGTTGTCAATGAATGTTACCAATAATATCGTAGACATAGCGATATGCCACGTCAAAGTGCAAACATATGTGAATGTAGAGGTTTATGTTCCTTGTTCCACACACCATCCTTCCGCACATATTTGAAACCATTATGTTGTCATTTTGAAGAAAGAGAACCGACTTCTGACCCAATTGTAACAACAATTATTTAATAATATTGAATCTAATGACTATCATGTGCGGAGGAAGTTGTACGAAGGTGTCTTTATTCCCCCAAGATTACCAG
This sequence comes from Pinus tabuliformis, assembly GCA_031772625.1. Classification (NCBI taxonomy): domain Eukaryota; kingdom Viridiplantae; phylum Streptophyta; class Pinopsida; order Pinales; family Pinaceae; genus Pinus; species Pinus tabuliformis. The sequence goes on from CM062811.1 coordinate 461,568,598, forward strand.
ATGACCTAGGTTTTGTTCGGAGGAAGCGTGTGTGGAGAACAAATGCATGTGAAAATTTCTTTAACTGTGTCCACTGAAGGACATTATTGAATATGGAAGTAGCTGTCTAGAGATGGTTGTGCATATATGACAAAAAATGCATGTGTGGCATAGCTTTGATTGTGCCAAAATCTTTCTCTAGTATTTATCAAAATAATAAATATACAAAATTGTTTTTTTAATTATTATTTAGTAACATATTTCGCAAGCATTGATTCCTCCTCACAACATCTAGGACCCACATCAATTAATAATAGCTTCAAATGCCAATGAATTCTAGTTGTGTGGAGGAAGTTGTATGCCAATGTTTAGCTACATGATTTAGTTGCAATAAAACAATTAATTAAGGTCATTCATTACAAGAATAAATTTAAACTATTCTGGCATTTTTTTAGCTGATCGATCTTGCATTTTCATGCCTTTTATTCTGAGCTAGTTGTAGTATTAGCCATTTTTATTTATCTGATTATTAGTTAGAGATAACTGGTGCTACATATAGAACATTACCAGAGCCATCAAATCATTTTTTGTTAATGTTAAGTGATCGTGTTTGTACATTATTTTTCTATACTGTTGTATTGAATACTTGTGCAATATTGTACATGATCACAATGAACTTGTATTTATTTTATTTTGTACATCCATGCTATTTAGTACACGTATATCAATAACATTAAAGAAATAACCATTAGCAAATTCAGAAAGGAAAAAAAAATGATTTTTGAGATTTATTTTACCACCTACCATTAACGTTCGCTTTGGTATTTTCAATTGCTATTTATCGAAAGTGTTAAATGTGTCGATAAATCTATAAATCAAATTTGAATCCAGTAACGAATAAGAAAAAATGGTGGTAAGAACTACTAGCATTGGACTATTAAGTCATGATTAATAGCTTTAGTAAATGAAAACCTTTGTCATAAATCATGAGAAAATGTGTACGCAACCAGCTGGAACGCATTATGGCAATTAGCTTTGTACCGTGATCTTGAAAATTGTGTATCAGAGTGTTCATAAATCAAGTTTCCTTCAACATTTTTTGTATTAGATTATCAAAATAAAATGAATATTCAACGGTTTAGTGGTGGGAGCCAATTTAGTGACTAAATCAATTCATTATAGAAACAGTTGAGCACATCTACGTAAAATATTTATTGATGATTGTTTATAGTTATTATTGGTAGTTTGAAAGCTAATTTTTATAATTCTCATGAGCTTTATTTACTGCACATATGCACTTAGTTGTTTCAAAAACTTGTACGACAGTGAAATTGTGCAAAAATTTTAGCCCAAAATCTTGAATCCAAGAAATCATTGACATATTTTGAGCAATTTAAACCAAGAAATGCACTAGAAAACATTTCAAAATGTCGCACAAAGAAACAATGACCTTGTATTGTGTCACAAATTTTTGTTTGTATGACACATATTTCAATGATATTGAATCAAAAGGAAAATGCACAGTAAGTGGACAAGATGTTTTTGCAATATTGATACTTATTTCCATTACTTCCTGTTAGGATTCCAAGAAACTCTCGTAGGTTGTAGCTCAGAGATGCCTGGTAACATATAAATTCAACTATTATTGCAGGTTTAATGGAAGGAATGATGGTTTAGTTCAAGCCAGATAACCACTTCTACTTTGTTTCACTCCAGACATGCGTGAACACCCCCAGACTACAAGGCTTTAGACCACCAATTTCTTGCAGTTTGAGGTATTAAGTGAATATGGATAATACTAACCACACCAGCAGATGCACAAGACCATGTGATGGTCGACTGCAACTAGTAAAGAAGTCTGTAAATCTAATCTACTAATGCAAAGACAGGATGACAGCTCTCCTGCATTAGCTAGAAAGAAACCTGGACCACCTATTCAATGATGCATACAAGATTATAACACAGAGATAAGATGACAGTTATCTAGTGTTAAACCTCAAAGATCAAGAACATAGCATATCAGGCACAACTTAGAATAGAGGAAAATGGAAAGTGAGAAGTTAACAACAAAAGAAGCTTGTATTAGCTGAAAATGAAGACGAGACGCTGCAAGTGAAAAAATATCTACAGTCTCCAGAAGTTGAACTTTACATCAAATTCCAACCTTGATTACATCATGTTTCTGAGTATTTATAGATTTAAATTTCAAGGACACTTGGCCGCTTAGGTATGGAGGGGTCATAATTGATGACCAACCGCATTTAACTGCATTGATGGAGTCTCCAAATATGTTTGCTTGCTTCAGTGGATAGATCTGATTGTTTAGGTGTTGTGCTGTCCCTTTAGATGGTTGGAATGCTCGTACCAGTGCAGTCCATGACTGATAAATTCAGTTACAGGGTCGTGCTTGTCCTTTTCTCCCTTGGCCATGCTTTCTGTTTAATATGGTTGTTGGGGGGGCCTGAGAGTGACTGATGATGGCGGAACTGCTCATCTCCTTCTTTGGGAGGGCAAGATGGTGGAGGACGTGGAATGTACAGGTGAGTGAACAATTTGGATGAGCAGGAATAATGGTCGTCGGATTGAGGGAATGGATGGTAGAGATGGATCGGAGGAGGCTGTTAGCCGAGGTGAGAGCGGGGTGATTTATAGTCGTTGGATATTCAGCGGATAGATCGAACGGTGATCGGGCTATGGAGCTGCGCGGTCGTTTAACGAGTGCGGGCGGTTTGGATGGGCGGTAATGGTATTCATTGCACCGCTTTCGGGCATGAAGCGGTAAAAGCCTGAGATCGCGCGATTCCATTTAGCGATCGACACGTAGCGGCAGATGAGAGAGAAAAACCACTCTCATCACATGCTAATGTTTGATTGAGTTGCGGGCGTGATAAGAGCGAAGGCCGACAGATCTTGGCGGGGATGATCTGATGGTGCGGAAAGGTAGACGGGTCACCTTTATCAGGTGCGACAGGAGTCGTTAGATCGGTGGGGTAATCAATGGCGTGGAAATGATGAGGGGTTATTGAGCACATGAGGGCGTATGGTTGAGGTTCTATGGTGTGTTTGAACTTTGCACTCAGGGCTTAAAGTCAAAAGGGGCTATTTTGCAGGGTTTGGGAGGCAATAGGGGAAATAGAGATGGAGAAGAATAAGCGGGGTAGAGGAAGAAAGGAGAAAGTGACCAATGTGAGCTTCTCCTTGAATGTAACCAATTGGACCATGATGCCTTCTAACCCTATAAAATCACCATTGCACAGCAGAGCTAACACTGGCTCCTTCTGGGGATGAAATCTTCCCTGTGAGGTTTCAAGAACTGTAGACTGCTTCCTTTCATACAAAAACTAGATCATCAATAATTCTTAGTGTTCCATTGGGCATGGAGTCTAATCAAGCCTACACTAAAATTTGTAAAAGGAACATATTTACAATGTTGGGGCCTAGAGGCCTTAAACAACATAAATTTTCAAAAATCGTCCATTGACTGGGCCATCAAACACTATTTCTCCTTCCACACTTTGCAGTATGAAATTGTTGTTCCCCTGTATCTGAGAAATGACAAAAGGTCCATTCCATAGAGAATCGAACTTCCCATAATGGCCTTTCTTTTCCTTCAGTGCGTCCCATTTGAGCACCAAGTCTCCAACCTGAAAATTGTCCATCTTTGCCTTTCTGTCAAAGGCTTCCTTAACTCTCTTTTGATGTGCTGCAGACTTTTCAACTAGTTGACCCCTAATTTGATGTACTTCTGCCAAGTCAGTAATCCTCTTTGTCATGTCATTTTCCTCATTATACTCTTCCTGCAAGAATTTAGCCACAGGGAGGGTAAACTGAATTGGGAATACGGCCTCAGTGCCATATACCAGCTTTAATAGAGAATCCCCTATGGATTTCTTGGTGGTCACCCTATCAACCCACAATGCATACTTCAACTTGGAATCCCAGTTCCTTTTGTTGTCCTCCAGCAGATTTTTGATTATCCTTATCAGGCTCTTGTTGGATGATTCTACTAGGCCATTACCTTGGGGGTAATATGAGGTGGAATGCACCAGCTTAATGCCCATTGAGTCACACATGTCCACCAACTCTTTTGACTTGAAGGCTACTGCGTTGTCTGTAATCAATTTGTGTGGACAACCAAACCTGGTGAAAATGTTTTATGTCCGGAACTTCATGACCACATGGTGATCAACTTTCCTAGTAGGGATGGCTTCAATCCATTTATTGAAGTAGTCAGTGGCTACTAAGATCCATCTGTGCTGGCCACTGGAATGTGGATTAATTTCTCCTATGAAATCCAAGCCCCACTGTTGGAAAGGACCACTGGCATGAATTGGCTTCAAGGGCAAAGACTTCAACTATTATTTTCCTTCAAACCTCTGGCATCTGTCACAAGATTTTACAAATGAAAAGACATTAGAAAACAGCGTGGGCCAATAATACCTAGCTCTAAGGATCTTATGGGCTGTGGTTTTCCAATAGTGATGCCCTCCACAGATGCTAGAATGGAAATGGTGCATGACCTCCATGGATTGCTCCTTGTCCAGAAATCTCAAAAGGATTCCAGATGGATCCCTCCAATACAACAAGTTTTCATGAATTCAATACTTGGCTGCCCTGAGCTTAATAGTTCTAGCTTGACTCAAACTTAGGCCTGGAGGAACTTCTAGCTTCAGCAAAAATTGAACTATTGTAGAATACCATTCACAAAAAGCTATATTTTCTGCCAATGACTAATTCTGCCCTGGTTCAACTGTTTCTTCCCTTGTCCGTCTATCATCTGAGCTTGTGCCTATCTAATTCATGTCCAGTATTTTGCAATTTTCTTCAGCCATTAGCTTGGCAAGAGCTTGACCTCTGACCAGCTTGGCGGGCTTTAATTCTATGTTGAATTCAATAAGCTTTGAAATCCATTTAGCCCTTCTTCCATCATTGTCTAGTTGTGTTAGGACATCCTTTACTGAAGCAGAGGGGACATATGCAATTAACTTGGAGTGCAGAATGTATATTCTGATGGCTTTCAAGGATTTGATAAGAGCATAAGCCTGTTTTTCAATGATATCATATCTTAGTTCAACATCCCTTAATGTTTTGCTGAAAAATGCCATTGGATGCCCTAAACCCTCATCATCTTTATGGAATAAGACTGCTGCAAGGGTGTCGCTTGAGGCAAAGGAGAAAATATGGAACTCCTTGCTATATTTCGGGTTGATCAAAGTGGGAGATTCCATAATAGCTCACTTGATGGATTCAAAAGATCTTCTTGCTGCATCAGTCCATTTGACCTCTGACCCTTTTTTCAGCATGGAGGTGATGTGTTTTAGCAATTCTGCAAAATTAGGAATAAACCTCATTACAAAATTTATTTTGCCCAGAAAGGATTGGATGTCCTTTTTTGATCTTGGGATAGACAAAGTCTATATTTCTTTTACTCTTTCTGGGTCAATTTTGACACCTACAACAGAAACGATGTGTCCTAAAAACTTGCCTTATTCTAAAGCAAACTGTGACTTCTTAGGTTTCACTGATATCCCAAACCTTTTGCACTTTAAAAACACTTTTTTCAAATGATGCAAATGATCTTGATGGCTGTTGGAGTATACTGTTATATCATCTAGGTAGACAAGGACAAACTTTTCCTTCTCTCTTGCAAATGCTATATCCATATCTCTCTAAAAGGTGGCTCTAGCATTCATTAGCCCAAAAGGCATCTTGGAGTACATAAAAGTGCCCCAAGGAGTGGTGAAAGCTATCTTTTCTTGGTCATCTAGATGTACAACAACTTGGTTATATCCTAAAAATCCATCCAGGAAAGACATGACTTTGGCTCCTGAGACTTTCTGCAACAAATGCTCCATCTTGGGCAGAGGATAATTATCTTTCTTAGAGCATTTGTTCAGGTTCCTGAAATCAATGCACAGCCTGATTTCTCCACTTTTCTTCCTCACCACTACCAACTTGGCTACCCATTTTGAATATCTTAGAGGAACTATGATTTTGGCAGCCAACAACTTCTTGATTTCCTTTTCAATCAGAGGGAGGAGCAAAGGATTTATGGGTCTCAGCTTCTGTTTGAAAGGAATGGTGTCTTTCTCCAAGGGGATCTTATGCTGGATGATATTTTTGTCATAAGTTTTAAGGTCACTGTATTTCCAGGCAAAGACATTAGCAAATTCCTTCATTAAGGTGCAGTACTCAGAACTCTAGGCAACAGAAAAATGGGTGGACAGATTTATATACTTTGGATGATTTGGAATCCCTATGTTATGCTTATGGATTGCAGATTGAACTTCTTCTTGGGAAATCTTATGAGGCACATCATTTTGGTCAAACAGCTTCTCTAGAGGCACTAGTCCTTTAGGTATATGATTGCTAGGCAACTAAACAATGCCGTCTTGGCCAATTTGGTTCCTTAGCTGGGGATGTTCTTCCAAGGTTTCATTCTCTTGATCAATTTGCATTTTAGAGAATTCATCAATGACTTGCAGAAACCTATTTACTTCATCATCATCCTCAAAGACTTTCCAGTGCTGAACATTATCAGGCAAGGATGGTCTATATTTTATCTAGACTTCGTAAACCAATCTAGGGGGCATGGGAGGGATGAACATGATAGCGGACACATCAAGGGAATCAGCAAGCTGCTTTTCAACTCTAGGAATATATGAGATACAAAAACTATTAAAAGAATATTTGAGTCTCCATACCTCATCTCTGTATGCTTTCAGCCTTGGGTGCGTTGCTTGGAACTTTTTTTCACATGTTGAATGATGAAATCAGCATCTTCAAACACCCTTATGTCTCTGATTCCCATGTCTTTGGCAGCGTTTAAGCCCAATATCACAGCCTCATATTCTGCTATATTGTTGGTGACCTGAAAAGTCAACTTAAAAGATAGATGTGTGTTTTCTTGCTCTGGAGATACCAGCACCACTCCTACTCCTGTAGTTTCCTTTGAATATGCTCCATCAAAGAACATCTCCCAAGCCTAATTTCCTTACTCTTCCATGGCCTGGCATACTGGTTTCTTGAGCTGCACTGGGGCCTTATGGGATTCTTCAATTTGGAGAATACATGTCCCAAAATCAGTGTCCACAACATAAATAGGATGATTAGTGGGATTCTTCTCATCACTGATAATATAGGCCAGCCGTGCCTCCCTGTACAATCTTCTGCTTTCCCCTCCAAAAACTGGGACAGTGGCATAAGATAAGTCATTTTGTAATGTCCCACCCAACCTCTTAATCCATCCTCTGGAAAGTAGCATACCAAACTTAGGGGGAACATCTGCTACCACACTATCCATCATCATGCTTTTCATGGGAAACTGAGTTAGGGTGATAGTCGAGTCTTTGATTAATCCCAGACATTTCACCTTCCTCAAATCAAAGGAGAATAGATCATGATAAGGTTTGGTAATGTCAAGGCCTAACTCTTCCATGATAGCTTTGGGCATCAGATTATGGCTAGCACCTGTGTCTAGCAGGCAGTTATGGAGGGTTTTGTCATGAATGGTCAAGGAGACATAAAATGATGGGGAGTTATTATCAGAGGGTTCAGTCATTGGGCTAAGTACTACTGCAGGTTTATCATCTTGTAAATTCACATATTCATGAGATGTTTGTGAGGTTTTTAGCTCAAGGGCATCAAGGATAGGCTTCCTAAAGACATCACTCTTTACAAGTTCTATCAAAGGTATAGATATTTTCAACTTTTGGACTTCTGATTCAAAACTGAATGGAGAAGGGGACTTGTCAGGGCCTCTTACCTCTTGAGCTGGTGCTTTGAGGATGATGGGGTTAGCTGCTGGTCTCTTCTATTTATTACTCTGCTGCTCTGTGGGGACAACAGCTCTTTGGGCAGGATTCTCTTTGGCATTGTTTGTTCTTGACCTCAGGTTGTATCTTTGTTGGTCTTCAGTTTGTAGAACAGCTTCTCTGTCCCACTCTTGATTGGTCTGGTCCTTGAGTAATGACTCTTCATAGGTAGCCAATGTCAAAAAGGCAGCACTGCCCTTGTCTTCCATGCAGTGAATCTCATCCTCTTCATCAAACTGTTCCTCCTCCATGACTACGTTCTAGAAAGGAGTCTTAACCCTTTGTTCTTCACTGGTCTCTTTGCCTCTTTGAATGATCTACAATTGTTCATTTGCTCTTCTGAATGGATTTGGATTTCTAGGAGCAAATGTGCTAGGTAGCCTTGCCTTCCCAGAACTCTGCTCAACCTTCAGCTTGGATATCTCAGCAGCCAATGACTCTATCATTTTAGTCATTTTGTCTAATTTAGGCTCTGAAGATGAAGAAGAGGAGGAAGCCTCACCTCTCTGCCTCCTTCTATCAACATGGCCTTTGAGTTTTTTGCAGCCATGATATTAGATTCCACCTCTAAGGCTGCATCTTGCATTTCAGCTAGAGTAGCACATCTTCTTTCTCTTAACAGCAGGCCAAAAATTAGAATAAAAGGCATTAGCATAGGTGAGTTTTGCAGAGGTGGGGGTAGGCTTCACTTCAACTGGTATTTTGCTATACATACGGTTGAATCTTTTATTAAAGTCAGACAATGATTCCCCATTTTCCCTTTTGAGGTTGCCAAACTCAGTATGGTAGTATAGCAGGTCTTTCTTATCTCCCCAATGCTTTAAAAACACATTATCTAATGCTTTGATGTTTGCTATAGACCTAGGGTTTAGTTCTCTGAACCACTTTCTAGCCTCTCCATCAAGGCTTTGGACAAATACTCTCATCCACACATCATCTTCATTGATATCTAGGTTATCAACATAGCTATAAAAAGATTCAAGGTGCTCTTCAACTGTTACTCCCTCTGTACCAGTGAACTTAGGCATATATTTATGATATTCTCCTGCAGGCATGGCATTCAAAGGGATAGGCAGGACCAAGGGTCCATACCTAGCAGCTATGATTCTTTCCATTTTAGTGGGTGCTTGTGGGCCTACCATGACTGGGGTAGATGGAAAGGTACTGGCAGTTTGAAAGGTAGGGAGCTGAGAAATGACTGACAAGGATAAAGGAATATGATGGACTATAGGGGAGGTTTTCTTTGGACTGAGATCCAAAGGGGAACTTATTGAATAAGGAGCTTTATGAATCTCTGGGATTATTTCTTCATTGATAGTGCTAGGCTCTATATTTTCAACATTTATATGCTCAGTTACAAGCCTCTCTTGTAGAGATACATAAGATTGTTTAGGCTTACCTGATCCTGATGCTCCTTTTCGTGATATCTTCTCAGGGTTAGGCACTGGGTCAGCTGGTGATTTATGAGGATTTCTCCGAGTATGTCTCACAACCTGAGCTAGAACTGTGATGTGGAGTCGCCAAAAGGTCAGTCCTCCAGCAGAGTCACCAGATAGATGATTACAACTAGAAATGTGTCCAGACTTTGTCTATCATCAACGCTAGATCTGTGTCGTTCTCCTAGGGAAGTTGAGCTTCAATCTCCTCTCCTCTGAAACAACGCCAATTATTTTAGGATTCCAAGAAACTCTCCTAGGTTGTAGCTTGGAGATTCCTGGTAACATATAAATTCAACTATTTTTGTAGGTTTAATGGAAGGAATGATGGTTTAGTTCAAGCCAGATAACCACTTCTACTTTGTTTCACTCTAGACATGCGTGAACACCCCCAAACTACAAGGCTTTAGACCACCAATTGCTCACAGTTTGAGGTATTATGTGAATATGGAGAATACTAACCACACCAGCATATGTACAAGACCATGTGATAGCCAGCTGCAACTAGTAAAGAAGTCTGCAAATCTAATCTACTAATGCAAAGATAGGATGACAACTCTCCTGCATTAGCTAGAAAGAAACCTGGACCACCTATTCAATGATGCATACAAGATTCTAACATAGAGATAAGATGACAGTTATCTAGTGTTAAACCTCAAAGATCAAGAACATAGCATATCAGGCACAACTTAGAACAGAGGAAAATGGAAAGTGAGCAAGTTAACAACAAAAGAAGCTTGTATTAGCTGAAAATGAAGACAAGATGCTGCAAGTGACAAAATATCTACAGTCTCCAGAAGTTGAACTTTACATCAAATGCCAACCTTGATTACATCTTGTTTCTGGGTATTTATAGATTTACATTTCAAGGACACTTGGCCGCTTAGGTATGGAGGGGTCATAATTCACCACCAACTGCATTTAACTACTTGATGGAATCTCTGAATACGTTTGCTTGCTTCAGTGGATAAATCTGATTTGTTCAGGTGCTGTGCTATCCCTTTAGATGGTTGGAGTGCTTGTACCAGTGGAGTCCATGACTGATAAATTTGGTTACAGGGTGGTTCTTGTCCTTTTCTACCTTGGCCATGATTTCTGTTTAATATGGTTTTTGGGGGGCTTGACAGTGACTAATGATGGTGGAACTGGTCATCTCCTTCTTTCGGCAAGCAGGATGGTGGAGGACTTGGAATGTACGGGTGAGTGTATGATTTGGATGAGTGGGAATAATGGCCGTTGGATCAAGGGAATGGATGACAGAGATGGATCGGCGGAGGTTGTCAGCTGAGGTGAGAGCAAGGTGATTTATAGCTGTTGGATCTTCAGCGGCAGATCAGACGGTGATCGGGTTATGGAGCTGCGTGGTCATTTAACGGGCATGGGTGGTTTGGATGGGCGGTAATGGTATTCATCGCACCACTTTCAGGCATGGAGTGGTAAAAGCTTGAGATTGCACGATTCCATTCAGCGATTGACACATAGTGGCAGATGAGAGAGAAAAACCACTCTCATCGCGCACTAATGTTCGATTAAGTTGCGGGCACGATAAGAGCGAAGGCCGTCATATCTTGGTGGGGATGATCTGACGATGGGGAAAGGTAGATGAGTCACCTTTATCGGGTGTGACAGGAGCTGTTAGATCGGTGGGGTAATCAATGGCGCGGAAACGATGAGGGGTTATTGAGCACGTGAGGGCATATGGTTGAGGTTCTATGGTGGGTTTGAACTTTGCACTCATGGCTTAAAGTCAAAAGGGGCTATTTTGTAGGGTTTAGGAGGCAAATAGGGGAAATGGAGATGGAGAAGAATAAGCGGGGTAGAGGAAGAAAGGAGAAAGTGACCAATGTGAGCTTCTCCTTGAATGTAACCAATCGGACCATGATCCCTTCTGACCCTGGAAAATAAGTATTGCACAACAGAGCTAACACTTCCCATAAATGTTGGCTTTGATATTTTAAATTGTTATTTACTAAGAGTGTTGTATGTGGTAGTTTCCACACGAATAATAACAACATCTAGTAATTGGGACTAGGGTGGAAACTTGTGAATTTACGCGACATTAGAAGTGAATATAACTACTAGATAAATTAAATAAGTTATTTTCACTTATACAAACAACCAAGCATTATTTGAATTTTCAAAAGGAAAAGAAGAGGAACACAGAAATTTGCAATATAAAATGCTTTCACGGGCTCGCAACTGGGTGGATTCAGCATTATTCAACAGTTCATTTTGTCAATTGCTGAGGTTCTTTTGCAATTTTATTTACAGCGTATTTCTTTTTCTGCACAATTGTTTAATGGTTTGTATTTTCTCATTTTGCATGTTGTGAACACAACAACTCTAGAAAATGTTTCAACGCATGCACTAGTCATTACATCTTATCAAATCTATCACATGCTACAAACATTCCATTTTATAAATTTACTATTGCTTTCTCTTTTACCTCTAGTATTTGCATTTGATTTTTCCTAATAACCTAAATTGCATCTGAACAAAGAACCAATGCAATTTTTGCATGTCATAATGTGCAAGAAAATAGTGTCTCTAATTTTTTGTCTAATTCAAAATATGTTTACACACCACATAGTTATAAAATTTGCAGACAATCAAGTATAAAATATCTATAATGGATGCCAAAAGAGTAACTCAAGAAACCAACATTAACAAGGAAGAAAGGCATAAACAAACACCCCTAAATATTATACAAAAATCTTTAGCTTCCACTTCTGCTATTAGTTCAAACTCATCCATGAGTCTAAGAAAGAGAAAAATTCTTGGTTCTGGAAAATTGGTTATTGGTGAGAAAGTAAGTCATCCAGATGAGAAATATAATCATTGAAAATTCTTTCTAGATCAAACACATACAGTTCGAATGACTAAGTCGAAAATTGTCGTAAATAGAGAAAGAATTCAACAAGCTCTAGATGTGGAAAGTGATAGTAGTGTACCATCTAACTGGGTTGCTACTCATTTAGTAGAGAATCAGAAGATAATAGATCAAATTACAGAAGGGGATATTATTTTCAATGAATGTCCCGTGAAATTGCAAAATGAAAAATATGATAAAGCCAAAAAAAAATAGAGAGTTGAAAAGGTAAAAGTAGAAAATAAAAGGATTGTTCGTCAAGAACATGTGGATATTGATATGTCTAGTGTTGAAACGATGGGGATCATGGTATTGCATTGATGTACCAATGATGTGATTACTTATTCTGTTACAAATGTGCTTGCATAATATCACACAGTGAAAAGGAAATTAAAAGAAATACAAGACATTGGAAATCCATTTCCTTTGTTAATGACTCCATTATAAATACAATCACCCTCATTGTCAAGTTCTAGTGCTATAGCACTACAAACATTTAACATGGTTGTGAATCGTCACAATGCATTGAAGATATATATCCTTGACAACATATGCCAAAGATTAGAAATTATTGATGATGCATAGAAAGTAGTTTTCGATTTAAGGCGTTTGTAAGAGAAAATGGCGATATTTATGAACTTTGTTAGCAATAATCTTGAGGAAGACATGAAATTCGTTAACAATTAATTAGTTAATTTTAATAATAGGCTAGTACTACTCTATGATATCAAAAAGAAAAACCAACAGCTACCAAATGCTGATCAAATGAAGCAATTGGAAGATGGATGGGTGGAGAGGATCAGTACATTTGAACATATCAATTTTGCCTGTAGTGACCCATGCAATAGGAAAAATGATGCTTATATAAGGGAAATAGATATTATAAAATTCTTAGACAGTCTGCTCATCCTGCTCAGTTTTAAATTAATTTCAAATGACATGCTACAAACTGAATTGGACCAAAAAAAAAGAAACTTGCAGCGGATTTTGATAGCATCACTGATTTTACTGCAGAACACATTGACACATGGCTAATTACTTTTTTCTAAGGTCAATAAGAAGAACACTGAGTCAGTTGTCAAGGTGCAAGAAGAAACTAGGGAAATTGAAAAACATATTTTCACTAAAAACGTGAAAATGGAAGTTACAGTTGCCCTCGAAAGGGATTACATTAAAAATATGTTGAACGTGTTTCTTCAATGAGTCATGGATTCATAATACATCTAATAAATGCATAGTCATGACAAACGATTTTGCATAGCATGAGTATTTTCGAATTGTTCAATATTCATTTTTCTTTTAATAAATATAAGAGAATTTAGCTTTGTTGATTATGTTATGCCGATCTTTGCTAATTACTATATACAAATTGTTGTTTTCTGGCTGCAGATGGCTTTCAAGGAAGAAAAACCCCAATTTCCACTAGAACAAATGCATTTAGTTTATAGTTTTATTTGCACAATTCTAACTATGTTCAACACATTTGTCTTTCAAGACTATGTTTTGAATATGATCTCGTACATATCTATGGTCATTGACATTTTATTCTGAATACAATTCTTATTGAATCTCATTATGTATCAGTGATATGATAGTATTTTCTATAAATTTCCAAAGATATGCTTTTAGATTTTCTATTATATTCAATTTTTTTTGTTGCTTTAAACGAAATTGAACATTTGACAATGGTTTTGCATCTTAGACATATATCTATTCATAGCAGAATACTGGCACATGCCTTCAAAACTACATAGATTTCATTCTAGAAAATATGAAAATGAGGATAATTTTTTTATTGTAATTGATCTGCACTACCACATTCTACACAATCAAAGCGCACTTTAACTATACCTATGCATATTAATTAATTAATTATGTTTTTGACACACCCTTTCTGCATACAATGAAATAACTCTCAATATTACAGTTCTGATCCTATTAAGCTTCATTTGCTAATTCTATGTTATTTAAAACTTTTAATCAATTGGTAAGCAAAGACTTTACTGCTTAGTTCCTTGTACATAGTTGTCATTGTGCGAAGGTTACAATGAAAAGTTTTATTGTGCAGAGCAAGCTTCTTTTGCATAGTGAAAGCTCTGCACAAGGAATATCGTACTAAAAAAAATATAAACCCAAAAATCATAGATATAAATTAAATTAAATTAAATTAGTTCTGATCATGTTGAGAAAATTTGTTTTTAATGCCTATGTCTTGAATCTAAACAGGCTTTGAACTATTCATTATTTACAAATTGAACTACAATAACTATTTTCCATTTAAACTATTTGACTATATCGATTTTATGATAACATTTTCAATTTGTATTCGAACACATGCTTTGAGAATTTGTTTTATATATGATATTAAGTTATTGATTAAAATGAAAATTAACATTTGAAATTAGTTTTGGATATGAGACATAGATCTCTTAAGAATACAATTACAACCCTTAATAAATTAATGAGCTTCGTTTGCTATTTTGTGTTATTTAAAACCTTTTAATCAATTGATAAGCAAATAATTTACTGCTTAGTTCCTTGTACAAAACTGTCAATGTTCGAAAGTTACAATGAAAAGTTTCATTATGTAGAACAAGCTTTTTCACACAGTAAAAACTTTGCACAAGGAATTCCATACTTAAAAAACTATAAATCTAAAAATCATAGATATAAATTAAATTAAATCAACTTTATAAAAAAATAAAATTTATTTAATGATGAATTCTATTCACAACTCTATGCAAATTGGCTACCGAAATATGCATTACATATTATTAATTAGTAGTTGTGTTTACATTTTGACAGCCTATAGATTTTATATATTTATAAAATATGAGCAAAAGTTCATAATGAAGAACTTTTTGTAGGTTAATGGAGGCCCTTATCGTTTTTACTATTTATATGTACTATTAATTTTTCATATTTGAATGGTTAGTTACATTGTTACATGTATAATGAAATAGGGATTTCAAATTTTATTCTATTCATGATTGCATGTAGATATAGAATGAATATGAACAAGTTGAACAATGTTACAAAGATAAAAGCATGGCATTATCATTAAATACACATATTACAGGGGTGATATGCAAACCCACTAACACTTATTCACAATACAAAGATATTATAGCAATTGAGCCAGTGGTTGTGCGACATGGTATATTACCTTTGAACTTTTTCGCACTTGGTCTTTGCACTCAAACAAAGTGTTTGGTATGGATTGCAAACATTCACATAAGGAAAGCTTAAAAGATTCATTTGCCTAATTTTAGAAACATAAGCACAAACAAAGTTTATGTTAAATGATGCAAAAATTGGATTTGACAACAACAACTATGGATTACTTAATACTAAAATATTAGGAAAGAAGCCTTTAGTGTGGAGTATATAGATCTACACAATGAGAACTTTATTTTTAATTAAAATAAAGCGAAAATATAATACGAAGATATGCATTATTTAAAACTAGAATATTGCCAATAATATTAGAAATAAAATCTTTTAGTGCAAAGTGCAAATATATGCACAACAATTTTTTCTTCGTACAATGGACTTCCTCCGCACTTCTACACAAGAGCATAAACAAAGAGATCTTCGGAAATATGAGATAAACATTATTTACAATTAAAATAATACCAATAATATCGTATATGTCATCCAAACCTATTTATCAATTAATAATAGCTTCCAATGTCAATGCGAAAGTGGCTAGAACTTTTCACTGTGTGGAAAGCTTCATGCAAAGAGAATCAATTAAATAGTGATGATATGCATTATTTACAATTAAAATATTATCAATAATATAAGCATAAACAATGTTATTACGAATAAAAAATATGGATTATGTTTTAATACTAAAATATTAGCAATAAAAGCCTTCAGTACATGGTGCAGACAACCACACAATGAAAGCTTGAAAGCTTCCTCTGCACAATGAAATTTCTCCGCACTTTGGCACATCTACCTAATTTCATAAACATAACCATAAACAAAGCTTTTGTTCAATGAAATGTGGTTTTGTATAGAATTTTGTTCGCACTATGCACAACCTTTATTCAATTGACTACTAAGGTAGAAACCATATGGAATAACCAACTCCTGTTCTTGCTGGAATTTAACACTTGTATTTCATCCATCTGAAAGAGTGTAATCAAAATTGCATGCAATAATACACTACTCTGGAAACTATTGTCTGCCATGGCCAACATAGCATTGTTACAGGGGCTTCATTATGGGAGCAATACCATAGCACGTGGGTTCATATTGGGGGATATTTATTGAGGAAAAAGTGACATAATATATTGGGGGATATATAGGGGGTAAAGGGTTTTTATATTGGAAGGTATAAAAAATGGAGCTCAAAGTTAATGAAAAATTATAAAGGGGTATAAAAAATTTTAATGAAAAAATGGATACCTACAATATCTAGTGAAAGTAGGGGCTTATTAATTGGGAAGGTGTATTGGGTTTGTATTTTTAGGGGGTTAAATAATGTGATTTTTAGAGGTATTTTCCAATATGTAGTCAAATTATGGGTATTTTTTAGTATGTCATGAATGCACGTGATATGCCATATGTTCATTGAGTGAAGCCCCCATGACCATTGTATTTATTCGAGAATAATCATTAGTGGAAGACATGTGTGAAGAACTATAGCCCACATTACAATGGGAATCTCAAATGATTGGAATCTGGAGATGGCCCCATGGAGAACGTTTCCATGGGGCTACAATATGCAAAGAAACATCATTGTATGTTGTTGATTCCTACTTTAAGAAAATGCATGAGAAGTTGTGACTATAGGAAAAGCTAGGGATGCTCCCATGGAGAATATTTCCATGGGGCTATAATATGCAAAGAAACATCATCAAATATTGTTGACTCCTACTGAATAAAATGCATGAGAAGTTTCGATCGTAGGAAGTGTGAAGTCTTTAGTGCAGAAGCATATATGTGATATTAAATTTGATGAATGAAAATTGATATTGTATTTTTGCTATGAAGTGTTTGTGTGAGATTGTATATTATCTTTGAATTATTTCGCACTTGGTCTCAACACTCAAAAAAATCATTTGGTTTGGACTTCGAGCATCCACATAATGAAAGCTTGAAAGCTTCCTTTGCCTAATTTTAGAAACATAAGCACAAACAAAGCTTATGTTCAATGATGCGAGAGTTGGATTATTTAATACTACAATATTAACAATAGAAGCATTTAATGAGAAGTATAGAGATTCATACGATGAACATTAATTTATAACTAAAATATAGTGAAAAGAGAATATTACCAATAATTATAGCAATAAAAACTTTTAGTGTGAAGAGAGGAGATCTGCACAAAAAAACTTTCTCTGCACAATGGAATTCCTGCACACTTCCACACAAAATCATAAATAAAGAGATCTTCGGAAATACAAAGATAAGCATTATTTACAATTAAAATAATACCAATAATATTGTATACGTCAATCGAACCTATTTATCAATTAATAACAACTTCCAATGTCAATGCAGAAGTGGCTAGAGCTTTTCACTGTGCGCAAAGCTTCATGCAAAGAGAATCAATTAAATAGTGGTGGTATGCATTATTTACAATTAAAATATTATCAATAATATAAGCATAAACAATGTTATACTGAAAAAAATATGGATTATGTTTTAATACTAAAATATTAGCAATAAAATCCTTCAGTCTTCGAAGTTGAGCTTGCATCTTCAATGGTGTATAACAGTGGTGTAAAACATAGAAGCTCTATAATACTGCAAGATTTTAAACCGATTCACCTTTTTCAGTTTCCTATTTGCATTTGATAGTTTCTTCGCTAATTATCATGATTACAATTAGTTTGAACTTGTTTTGTAAGGTAAATTTATAGTGTAGTGTATATTGGTTAAATATTTTCTTATCATTACTTTATGAATCCAAGAATAACAAACTACACACTAATCGTTCTATTTGGGTCAAGTAATGAGGGTGCAGATAGTTTCACATTTAAGGCCATTGACCCCTACTTGAATAAAATGCATGAGAAGCTGTGACTGTAGGCATTACCCCTCTAGATGTCAAATTTTAGTGGAGTTGGAGAGCTAGATCTTGTGGCTAGAGAATATGTGTAAGAAAATTAACAAAACAATTATCAGTTCATGTGTTCTTATTCATCGCGATGAACTTTATATTTATGTTACTTTATTCATTAATTTTGTCTGTGTGTTTTGATGGTGTTTTGTGCATAGTGAGAGCTCAAATGAAACTCCACACTCCCACACTTGTTCCCCACAAAAAGATCTAGGGTGTAGAGTCTTTAGTGCGGAAGCATATAAACGACGTGGAGGATAGAAATGCAGATGATGGCTCATTATGTGGAGAAGTGCAGATGCTCTGCACTTCCACACAATGAGTTTCTTCCGCATTGTATTACGAATTATTATTAGTTTAGTAATGCACAACTTTAATTTTATTTGTTTTTAACAAGGTGTTATCTTTTAGCAATAAATAACTTCATTTTATTTTATTTCCATCGATTGGCCTTTTCTTAGTTTAAAAAAATATTAGCCGTCGTAATTAAAATAAATAATAATTATGAACGATAGGAAAAATGGTTAGCGGCCAATAACGAATAAATGAAAAAAAGATAACCTATTCGAAGGAAGCTATGCAAAAGCAAAAGAAGATGTGTGAAGGTGGCTTTCATTGTGCATGTGTGGAGGCGTCAATAATGAGATATTGCAAGTGCAAAAAGAAACCTTGAATAAGGATGAAATGTGGATCCCACACTACCTTGATCAATTAATTAGTGGTAGAGGCAGGGACTATGTTGCATTGCAACTATTTCCCTTGTGTTCATGTAAAGTTAGGATTTTATAATTTTGTGAGTTAATAAATACTATAATTTTCAATATCATGATAAACTGATGTGGGAAGTTATAATTTTGTAAAATTATTTGATTGTAATATGATATGAAAATTTATTGTAATATGATATGAAAATTTAGGTATAAGGAAATTAGGAAAATCAAAGTAAAGAGAATATTTATGGAAAACATAAGTAGGTCATGAAATTTATTTTTGAGTGAAGGTTTAGTGATTGTGAGGATACTTTTTTATTGTGTTTACTTGAGTTGAAATTTCATTTTGAGATATGTCAACTTTTACCTAAATTTGTTAATGATGTTTCCTAAAATAGATTTGGAATACCTATATCGAATATATATGCAACAAGCTAAGTATATACTAAGCGATCAAGCATTTATAAAAGATGTATCTATTAAATGTAATTATAAGATCTTTTGCAACTTCCATGAAGATATTTTCTCCATGCCATATTGTGTTGGAAGCTCCTTTAAGTTCGTTGTTATCACATTTAAAATTGTAAGGTTATCTTAATTGGGCCCCTAAGATATAAGTCCTAAGAAAACGAAGGTCCATAAAAAGGTAAAGGAGGAGAACATGGCCCCAAGGCCAACAAAACTAAGAAGGCAAAACCAGATCAATATAGAAATGTAGACCTTTTGGTGGAGGCAACAAAGAAGCCTAAGTAAGGTTTACAGAACAATGCTACCAGTTAATCCATAAACATTTGTTTTGAATATTTTTCACAGGGTGTTGACATTTCATTTGTCAACACTAGTGTTTATTTTATTTTGGACAAGAGCTGACAAATTATTTGGCAGCGCTCCACAATTTTTATCCCAATAATGTATACCCAGTTAATTTGTAAAAAAATGAAAAGTATGCAATTTTGAGGCAGCGATAAGGAAACTATTCAGAAAATTAGAAAATAAATTCAAAACCAACATCATCAAAACTGAAAATATTTATATCATTCACAGGAATTATATACTGGTTTTCAATGGAAAGGGGTGCAAAGGTTTTTGTCAAGTAAAGGAAGCTTGTTTTAGCAAAGAAATTCCAAACATCAGTTCAGTTAGATGTGATAGCAGAGATCCAAATCACACAAACTCAACAGTCAAATGGAAAAGGTGTCGAAGCATGTTTTGTTTTCACTTGAAAAAACTCGGTTTTTTGTTTTTGTTTTTTTTTCTTAGTAAAATATAGTAAATTAAGGAATGGTTTCCAAACATATGGAAACTAATTTAAAAAAAGAAGAAGAGGTTTTTGTTAGGAACATACCCATTAACAAAAACCTCTTTTAGGTTTTATAAAAGTATTATGGTTTGGGATATACAAAGGCATATTTGGATCCTATTTTTCATGAATTTGCCATAAAAAGCCCATAGACAGCTATTGATGAGCCACCTCACCAATTTGACTTGGGGATCAAATCTTACCATATCCTTGATAATTTAAAATATCAAAATAAATATCAATGAGGAGGTTCTTAGATCCATTTCTTTTGGATATATATATATATATAGTGATTAAAGTTTCCCTAAAATTTATGGTTCCAATTTTTGTAAATATTCTATAAAAAAGATCATGAAAGAGGACCAAGGGTTCGAATTTTTTTGGAATAAGACAAATCCTGTGTATTGTTTTAAATGTTGGGAGTGTAATGCAATTTGTTGTGAGCAAAAGTGTATGTGCAATTTGAAATATTCATGTGTAGATGGTTTCATGTCTATGCTTCTACGTGTTTGTTTCCTTATTTGTCACTCACATGATCATTTTTCTTCAATATTTGGTTCAATATTGAATGAATTAGAAGTCATATTGGCTGATCAGATTGATGCTTTCAAATACTTAATATTTTTTTAACCTAAATGTCATTGCAATAATTAATTTTAGTGCTCCGTTTTTGATGTTTATCTTCTGTAGTCTTCTACCATATCTCCTCTGTTAACTTATAAAAGAAATCATTATCTATATTTCCTTTGTTCATGTCTATTCATAAGGCATGTATCTAGAAAATACCTAATTCTGTCAGAGACTTCATGCCCAATGGTCCAATTTCCTTACTTCCAAACCAAATTCATCATTTTTTACAAGTTTAAATATGGTAGCGGAGCATACTAGAGACGTATTTCTATTATGACCTAGAGTAGCAGAGTCTAGAGAGATCCTCTCCATATTGAAGGGACAATTTTCAATCCCAAAGTGGTTTGATGTTACCTCAAATTTTATCACCATCATAGCTTGGTGAAATTCTGAGTGATAACATCTTGGAGTCATTGTCGGGGACACAAAGCTTCAAGTCAACATCTCGAAAGAATGATAACGAATAGATTTTAACTTTGATGGTGAATAGAGGATAGACATAGAAAGGTTTCACATCATTCACATGGCAACTCCACTCTAAGTAGGATTCAGAAATCAAAGTATCACTAGTGACTCCATTTGATCAATATGAATCCACAATATGAAAGGTATTCTCTATGAATCACGCTCATATTCTTGGTTTTCCAAACCATATTCCTCGCATAGATTGGAAAACATATATGCCAATATTTAGAGATCAGAATGGGGATGATGCTACTCTTCATTTGGTTAAATTTCACATGCACATACGTAGGGTAGGGGTTGAATTTCATGAGGACTATTTGATGAATATGTTTATGGAAACCTTATAGGAAATTGCATCTTTATAGGACATTTTGTTGCATCTAGTCAATAGGCCTGCAAATCGAATCAATCCACATCCGTGAACATGTTGTCATAATCCCTACATAAAGGCCTAATCATGAACTTTCTAAATGTTTGAGATTTTGGGTCTAACTACTAATAATCAATGCTTTTAAGCTCCATCACACCCTTCCCCTTTAGAGACTTGCGTTCAATGTTGCATTCTCCCTTCTGCACTAGCAATGGTCAACACTAGTTTCTCCTTACTGGGGGTGTAGTGATTCTAGAAATTTAAGAAAATTAAAAAGATTTATGAAGGTTCCTCTTCCAGAACCTTCCATGGGTTGTTTTAACCATTTAATATGGATAAGAAGCTTGAGTCCTATCTGATCCTACCTTGGAGACTTCACCTCTTATCACTTGAGCTCATCCTCCCATCATAAGTGGATCTCAAGCACATTATGGTAAATCATAAAATAACACCCCTCTCCTATAAATTTACTACCATCTATAACACTAGGGTTGGATTTTGGAGATTGAATATGACCTTATGTTGCTTCCTTGAACTTAAAGGAGTCATCATATTCATGCATTAGGGTGACATTGAGGTGTGATTTGTGACAAGGAAAGAAAATTTAACTTGGGGAGACCTTTACAAGATCAACTGTTATTGTTGGTTGTAAACTCTCTCCTATTTCTATTACTACAAAGCGTATATTAGTTTCCTATATGTGTTGTCTCATGTTTGCACTCATTTATTTCAATGCCTCATTCATTCATTGAATAAAGATGTTAGATTATACATTTGGTTTTTGTAGATCCTTTGCTTGTTTTAGTTATGCTTGTAGGTTCTAATTATAACACTTGGAGCTTACAAGCGAGGAGGAACTATAAGATTGCTACAAATTTGAGGTATGCCTCTTTCCCATTCTCTAATTTTTCTAAGGAAAATTTTTATAATCTTTGTCTTTTGTAGTTCTAGACCAATCCATTAGGTCTAGGGAACTCACCTTTGTTTGCAATCGTAAATTCCTCTTAACAAATTGGCGACCATACTGTGGATTGAACCTAGAATATTTGGTCTCGTAGCATGACAATAAGGTGTGCTTTGTGACAAGGAAGGACACGTCAACTTGGGGAGAACTCTACAAGATTAGCTACTATTATTGGTTATAAAATATCTCCTATTTCTATTAATACAAAGAGTGTCTTGTTTTCCTATATGTGTTTTATCATGTTTTCCCTCATGTATTTCAATGCCTTACTGATCCATTGAATAGAGATGTTAGATTATGCTACTTGGTTATCGTAGATCCTTTGCTTGTTTTAGTCATGTGAGTAGGTTACAATTATAGCACTTGGAGCTACAATTGGAGCTTACAAGTGAGGAATAAGAATATTGCTACAAATTCGAGGTAGGCCTCTTTCCCATTCTTTAAATTTTCTAAGGAAAAATCTATATTGTCTATCTTCTATTGTTCTAGACCAATCCACTAGGTCTAGGGAATTCACCTTTGCTTGCAATCATAAATTCTGTTTAACAAATTGGCAACCATACTAGGGATCATTTTCTTCCCTCAGTGGTTTCATTTACCTTAGCACCTTTTTCACCTCTTCAACTAACCTTGTTTTCCTGACTTAGACCTTGATTGATCCTAGGAAAACCCTTCTCTGAGCTTGATTTTATATTTTTTTGTCTTAATTTGGTCGGATCTGCTTCAGTGCACCCCTTGGTCTAGAGATAGAGTACTCGAGTGTGTTAGGTTCCTATACCAATAGGAGTCATAATTTTTGAATGGTTGAGATTAAGCATGTAATATGTACATACCTTTGCTTTCTGCAAATGTTTTCCATACTCAAAAAATTAAAAAATGTAAAGAGGGTATGTCCTAAAAGAAAAATCAAAGGACAAAAGGAATAAAAAGGTCAAAAAAGATGAAAAATATGAACCCCAAGAAAAGTAAAGACCATGAAAGTGTGCTAGTCGAAATGCCACTACTATTTACTTTTTATGCAGAATAAATGATTGTGTGTAGTTTGTAACCTATGCCACAATCCATGATAGTCAAAATGCTTAAACTTGGCTATTTCATGTTTATAGATAAAGAATAAAAATTTGACCAAATAGTGTAATCTTGGCAGATAAGTAGATTAGGTAGAGGAAATAAAAAGGAGCTCAGATGTTTAATCTGAGGCCTTGGATGTAATAAGGTTAGATTTAGCTAGATTACCATTGTAAATAAAAGAAAATATTTGATAAGGGTTTGCTAGCTTAAATGCACCCTAATAAAGAGAAGAAAAAATGGTAGGATGAGTAGATGGGTAAGTAGAAGAAAGGTTGCAGAATTATGATGATTGTTAGACAAAAGCATATTTATCACCCTCATCATGAAAGTTCTAAGTATGAATGAGGAATTGGATTGGAATAAAGTTCACAAAGTCAAATTAATTAATTTCCCCTCACTCATTTCACCCTTTACCTAACTAATTTCCCACAATATGTTTGAAGTACCCAAAGTCTTAAGTCAAAGGGCTTAGAGCATTTCTCTGACTTCTGGAGGGACCGAACCCTCATCCCAATGACTTATAGATCTTAAGTACTAAAGTCCCCTCATAAACATTCACCCCCTTCAATTCATTAATTTTCCCCTAATAAATCCCCTTTCCTAAGGTGAAAGCACCATTTTCCTAAGGAAAAGCAATCACCCCTATGAAAAACCCACAAAAATGCACTTAGCCTAAGTTGTAATGTTTCTATGTAAAAAGCTAATGAATTACAAAAATGCATTATGCTTAGTGCAATCCATCTCCCACAATTTTCATATTAATTTTTAACATTATTTATATGTTAATTCCCGAAAAAACCCCTTTTCCCATATATTTTATTAAACCCCTTTAATATTAATATCCCTACCCCTAAGTTTGAAATATAAACTTTATATTACCCAACCCCAACAAATGACATAATTAATCGATCTGCAATTAATTAAAGTCAACCCATTCACCAATCAAATCTCACCCGATACCCTAATCCCCACTTTAATCCCTCATTAAGCTAAAACCACCGCGCTTAATTGACCATCGGGCCCCTCCATTACCTTTTGTGCAACTCCTGTTCTTAATTACTGCACGATCTCTCCCCTCCCCATCCAACAACCCATGTTGATTTCGGAAGGGCCTGAAGTCTGAACGATACCAGCTCGAAATGGGCTATTTTTCGCCGGGCCCCTGAGGCGACGTGGCGCTCGATAAGTGGAATTGGGCGGCCTCCCCCCAATACCGCAAAGTGCCCATAAGTGGTCAGAAGTAAACCACTTACTGCCAGCCCACTACCTGCCAAAACTATCGCTGTCCATCCCACTATGCGACAAATGGTCGTTGTTCACCCATAACCGCCAAATTGACTTTTTGCACATAAATTCAAAAACGCCCCAAATCATTGTTTGTATTGTTTTTAACTATAACTTTCCATGCACGCGCCTGTGCACATTGAAAGCTACCAACCCACGTAAACTTGCACTCTGAAGATGCAAAAAGCTCCCAGATTGCCTTCCAGCCTGATTGAAGCCTTTTCAACCGTTCAAAATTGCCAGTTACTTGGTTCACACCCTGTTTTCATCAAATCCAGGTATTTAAGCCAGAATCCATTGAAATCCCTGTTAAATTTCCAAACCAGTTCTGAAGTTTTCTTAATTGAAACTAAAGGAACTTTAAATAAAACCCACTTGGAATTGAACCCCCATTACCTCAAAGACTGAAAATTTACTTTCCCCCATTCTTAAATCCACAAGAACTAAGAATGGCTGCCCCAATTGCCATGGCTGTTAGGCCAATTACTATTCCTCACCTGGACCTTGACCACCTTCCTCTTGCTGATAAATATTTCCAAATCAAGGACACCTCTGTCCATGAATCTCCTATCAAATTGTACTGTCAATACAGATACCAATACCTCAACCATGCCGATAAAATAGTTCTTTGGGAGTCTAATTTGCCCAAATACCAATTCCCCGAGGTGCACATTTTTCCAGAGATTGTCCATTATTGCCATGCAAACTACATCCCTAGTCAAAGAGCAGCGATGTCCACTGAATAAATCATAATTTTCACCATCACTGCCGAGTCAATCAATGAAATGTTGCAACTACAACTAGGGCAGAACTTAACCCCTATTATAATTGGAGACCTACTAGAAAAATTTCCCAAGCTTACCACTGCCAAACTTACTGAAATGCTCCAAAACTTCATCAAGGAGGAAAAGCACATCCCAAAAGACCCTCCCCCATATGTGGCTACCATATTTTCCCCGTTTGGTTAGGATATAGTAGCAATGATCTCTTTTGTTTTAGGCTATACAACTAGTGAATACATAGATGAAATCATCTTAGCCTTCATGTCCATTTTCACTCCAAGACAACCCATTGCTATAATATATGACTATGCCAAGTACATAGCTGATAGGATGCATGAACAATTTCTGAGAATGAGTAATGAAAGAGTGTTTAAGTATTCTTTAGTGTTGTACCACCTTTTCTTATATTACCAAGCTGCCCAACTCAGAATCAAAGATCAACTAGGCCCCTTTATATGTAATAACAGAGAAACTGGAAGAGAAGTAAATGAGATCCTTCAGAGACTTAAACTAAAACAAAGCTTCATGTGGAGATATGACCCCTGTGACTTCCTCTATAACAGGAGATAGAAAAACAAGATGGCTCCATACATTCACCACCAAATCCCTGAGATAGAGAAATATGCAAACCAACTGGAATGGGTGGAGAATACTTTAGTAGACAGGGATAGCACTGAAGTAGCAGTTGAAAATGTTCTAATTGATTTAGAGAAAAGGATTGATGAAGGTTCTTTCCTGCAGGTGCTAGGAGAATCTCAAGTCCAAACAGAATCACAGGCACAAATTGAATCATAAGCCTAGGGAGAATCACAGGTACAAAGTGATTCTCATATAGAAGAAGAGTTAGAGTAGCCAGAGCTATTAGAGGAATTAGGTCAAACAGGTATAGAGCAACCCACTATGAGTACTCCCCTTAACTTGAAAAATTCTCTAAATGAGGTGAAAAGCCTCAAAAGGAATAGGGAACAGGCCACTACATCAGGCAGAGAAACCATACAAACATATGCAGAGACCAGCTTGGTCAAAAGGCAGAGGTTAAATCCTGTTTCAGAATAGGAATTCACAGAAGAAATTGTTGGGGCCACCAACACATAAAGAGAAAGAAGCATGCCTGCCACTCCCTCTGGGGGCACACTAGAACCTTCCACATCAAATACTCAGATGTTGGAAAGACAACAAAGTGTTGAAGTGTCCTCCTTTAGGATGCCAGCTGATAGGGATCAAGACATTAGAGAAAGGTACAAGGATATAAAGACCCGGAATGAGAGGCTAAAAGCCCAAACTTACGCACAATACCTTAAGATGGAAACTACAAACCAGACAAGGCTAATGTCAGCCTATGATGTGAAAGAGAGAAAAATGTAGATGACTTTAATGAAGCCCACTACTCAACAACCAAGGACAACAACTAGCGTCCAGAAGATAGATTTTGAAGTGCTGGAAAAGGGACATACATCCTATTGACCAGATTGAGCTACACAAATAGACAAGGGAGATGATTTACTCCACCTTGATAGGGAAAGCCATCACAACTCATCAATTGAAGAATTCCCTAAATAACATATAAGCTCAATTCCAATTGGAAAGGGCCTCTTCACAGGCAAAGGCCACCAGAATCAAGTCCTTAGAGGACTTAATCATTGAGTTGGTACATGATACCAAAGATGTAAAGGTCACTAAAAGATTGATCAAAAAGACAAATGATGACATAGCTACTTTGAAGAAGAAACTTAAGATTCCTCCACTGCATCACCCACAAACAACAGAAGTCCTAGAGACCCAAAAAGGACAAGAAGAGCTTATGGACTTGGTCCTCAAGCTAAATGACCAGTTGAAAGAAACAGAGAAAGAATTGGACAAACTGATTCAGTCCAAAAAAAGTGAACTAGCCACCACTTTTACAACTGGCATTCCCACAGTAACAACTGCAGTTCCCTCTACACTGGTAGCATCCTTGGCACCAACAGCTCCACCTGCCACAACACTGCCAGTCACAACTGATTCTACAATAGCAGGTACTTCAACAGAAAAGACAACAGAGCTAGTGAAAGACATGGAGGAAATGTCCATCTAGGCAACTAAACTTAAGAGGCTTAAGGAGAAAGTGGCAAGCTTAGAAACTGACTGCAAGCTTGCCTAGATTCAAGAGAGAGAAGAAACATAGAAATCCCTAAGGATGGGTGAGAAGACTAAGGTCCTAGAGAGGGATCTAACATTACAAAAGCCACTAGGATAGACTAAGGAGATGCTCTGGGCCAATATCATTGACTTTGTCAATGATATTTGGCCATCAATTCAAGTAATATTTGAGCAAACAGAACTGGTGAAAGCAACCATTGAAGAAACTTAGAAAGTAAAGGAATACTTAGGAGACCAGCCTGAGGATGCTAATTGACTCATCCATTTCTTGAACAGCAAGAACAAGCATGAACTAAATGAGCTTGGTGTGGAGGACAGAACTGAAGCCATCATAGAAGTCAAAAAGGTTCTTTCTAAAAGAAACCTTATGCTTAACTTAGAGGAAAAATGCCATAACATGCAGGTGGGCATTGACAGATTCATGGCAAAGTTTCAAATTTTGAGGGATAAAGGCCTTCCAAGTCCTATGGTCATCCATGACAAGCTTATGACCCAATTGGATTACATTGACAGATTAAGGAAGTTGTCCAAGGAACAGGCAAGCACTTCAGGAATCAAAGCCTTGCCAACAGGGAAAGTATTGTATGATACTTTAGAAAATTTGTTTTTCCTAGAGCATGAGGTGAAACATCTATTTGTCACCAAGCCAAATTTTCCAAATACACTGAGGTAGACGAGATCTATAGAAGGATGCTCAAAGTAAAATTACCTGAAGATGAATGGTGGGAGAAAATGACATATTTACTATAACTTACCACAGTAAATCTGAATGGCAGCCAAATGAAATAGGTAAACAGGGTTAAAGAGTATCAGTAAAAGACCAAAGACAAAGATGATTCTAGCGTACACATATCAGCCAGCTTAAAAGGGCTCAAATTCAACTGCAACAGCCAACACTACCACAATAAGAGGGACAACATGATGCAGTTTTCCATCTGTCTCTATCTTCATGCTTGAAGATATTTTTATTTCCTTAATTAAATCTCAAACTATTATGAGATATTTTGTAATATTTCTTGTATAAATACTTCTCATTTCGAAGTATTTAGGGTGGATTCAAAGACATTTATGTAGACTTGTATCTAAAATCAAAGTGCTATTGTATCAAGACTGGATTGGCTTACTGGATCATGGAATAAAGTTTAGACATTTTGCAGGATTCCTGTGTTAAGTGAAAATCAAATAAGTATTCTCTCATGTTTATTATTGTTTTTCCTTATGTTTATTAATAATCATATGTGTTTCTATGAAATCTGAATGGTAAACTAGGAATGATATTTTAGAACTTGCTTTAGTGCACTCTGTTTTGGCTATTTACCTTCTTAATGTTTTCTGCTAAACTATCTTAGTTAGGGAATTCTTAAATGCTCCCTTACTTCCGTAGTTTTCCCCGTGGTATATGTAGAAAAGAATTCTTAATTGCTTTTTGTTGATGATCACCCTCGGTTCCTCATTCTGATCCCGGTCTAATGATTCTTCATTGCCCTTTTGCCCTGGTTAGAATCATTCCATCCATCAGCCCTTCGAAGATTTGCCTTTTGCTTTGCTAGCCTACCCTATAAATAATCCCTTTAATGATATGGTCCAGTTAAGCTATCCTTTGATTGACTCCATAGCCCAATGGCTTAAAAACCTAGCTCTATCCATTTGTTCCAAGAACTCCACCACCCAATTTTCAATCAAATTAAAAATCCTCATGAACACTAAGAACTAGCCTAAAATCTAATAAAAACAAAGTTAAATTATAAAGAGAGAGCCCTCTTTGGACTTAGGTTGGCTAGAACCTGAGTCTAAAATATTTGGTTTGTGGTTACCTTGGATTATTCCTTCTTTCAATAACTTCTAGGGAAAACTTCTGAGTGCTAACATAGTGGCAACCATACTGGGGACCTCAAATCCTCAGTCCTAATAAACCTTTTAGAAATTTCAAATCTTTATTTCAAACCTCTTGAAGGGTTTATTAGAATTTATTTATAAAAATTTCATAAAAAGAAAGTAACTAGAAAAGTTTGAAATTCTAGCTTCAAGGAGAACTCACTATACTAGGGCCAATCCTGATCCAAACCCTCCCCAAGTATTTGATAATCCTAATATGATTTCAAGAATATCCAGAAGACAAGAAAGTTCAGTCAGTCCTACACCTTCAATTAAAGCATATTCATGCCTTGATGAGTGGTTGTTTTTAGAAGACCTCCCCTTTGACGAGTCATTTGACCTTTCCCTATTTAGAACCAGGTCTGAAAGTGCACTTGATGACATAGTTCTAGATCCATAATTTATAGCAGAACTTGAAGTCCAAAGGGAAAACTTGTCAATTGATCAGTACATTCTAAATTCCCCTCAGTCATCCCTTACTACTGTTAAGATCCTTGAGCTTTCTGAAACAATTTCAACTCCCTTTAGTTCACCATTATTCCCTTCCATCTCTGAAGTTCATTCCACACCTCCATTTATACCTTCACTTCCCCACCAACCTACCATTACACATCAATCACCCATTACTCCCAGTTCTCCATCACCCATTGTATCATCTCCTGGTACCCAAACTTCACCTCTTAGTCCTGCCCAACTTAGAGCCATGGAAAATAGATATGCTTCTCTTGTGTTGCCTACTCCATGAGTTTCCATGCCACAAGATTACCAGAACAAAATTGTCCAATTTGATGGCATTGGAACTTACACAACACAACAACACACAAAAAAAATGACATATTTCTTTGAATTACATGAAATTGATATTGGAGATGTCCAAATGAGACTGTTTGCTCAGACTCTAGCTGGTGATGTAAGAACATGGTTTAGATCTTTACTTGCTAATAGCCTAGACACTTTAGAATTATTTTACCAACAATTTTTAAATAGATGGGAAAAAAAGAAACCCTCTGCAGATCCTTTCATAATATGAAAACATTAAGAGAGGAACAAATGAAATAGTCCAGGATTACTATACTCGATTCAACAATATATATAATGCAATACCAGTCAATATCAGACCCCCACCTAGCTTAGCTCTGATAAATTTTCCTGATGGGTTTGATACTGATATGGCCTTCCAACTTAGAGAGAGAAATCCTCCAACTTTAGAAGATATGAAAAGTGTAGTAGTTAGTGTAGAAGCTAATTTGCTAGCAAAAAGAGCTAGGGTTAGGAATGAAAGGAGAGGACCCTTGAAATATGAAGCCTCATCCTTTGACCTTAAAATAGATGCCTTAGCCAAAGGAATGGAAAAACTAATGGATAGGATAGAGAATATTGAAAGGAAGCCTCACTGGGATAATCAACAGACACCTCCAGTGAGAAATCCAAACTTTAGAAAGAATCAAAATCAAAACACTGGAAAAAATGGACCTGATCAAAATATTAGGCCTCCTTTTCAAGAAAAATATGCTGAAACTTCCCATTCAGAAGATCCTAAACAAGACACAAATTAACCTAATGAGATTAGATGAGGAGGAAACTGTCTTTTTGACTCAAGATGATCAAGAGCTACACATGCTCTAGAAATTGCAAACCTAATCAAGAGAATCATTTGATTACAGGAAAGGGTATGATTCTGCTATCTTAGAGGTGCACAAACGGTACAACTTGAGGAGTAAAAAGAACACTGATACTCCTGACCAAAACAAGAAAGCAATATCAAATCAACCTAAGAAAATCAAAGCAGTTCCAATTACAAAAACTCTCCAAATCCTCTCTAGATCAAATCAAAATCCTTTTGGTCCCATCATTGTAGATATAACCAATTAAAAACCCCTTGGTAATCAACCATCCACTTCAACCCCCTCCAAGGAGACAGTGGAGGAATCTCCAAACATCATATTAGAAAATCCACAGAAAAAGACTTCAAATGTAGAAAAAGAAGACCAACCTACTCAAAATCCTGCCATGAAAATTCTAAATCCTCAAACAGAGAAAGCCCCTTTGCTTTTGAATTTGGGAGCAGAGGTGGCTAAGCTAAAAATTTCAGTCCCCTCAACAGAGTTGATTCAAAATGAAACTTACAAATCTCAAATAAGCAAATCTCTAAACTTCGTTGAGAATGAAGATTCTATTAACTTATTTGACGATCAACCTAAGCTTATATTCGGTCCTGATGTTAATGGAAAACCATTAGAAGGAGGGATACCACCCTTTTATGTTAGCCCGAACATTCATGATAAGATCTTACACAGTGCAATGTTAGATTCTGGGGCTTCACACAATTTAATGCCTAAATTAATTATGGAAAAATTGAACTTAGACATCACTAGGCCTTACAATGACCTGTTTTCATTTGATTCAAGTCAAGTAAAGTGCCTAGGGCTAATTAAAGCCCTGTGTGTTTCCCTAGTACAATATCCCGCTAAGACAATTCTCATGGACATGGTTGTTTCTGATATACCACCTAAATATGGCATGCTATTGTCTAGATCATGGGGGGATAAACTCCAAGGATCTTTGCAACTTGACATGTCATATGCCAAAATTTCAGTCTTTGGACATCCTAAAAATTTGTACAGAGAGACCCTAATGAAATATGTAGTGAGTAGTCAAGCTAGGCTTCAAAACTTTCCTATGTATTCCATGCATTCTGACATCGATTCCTTTTTTCTGTACAATGCTGAACAAACACAAGAATCCACTTCAAACATCACTATTTCAAAACCAAAAGAAATTGCAGTTACAATTCAAAATGAAATTTTCCAAACTCAAGAGCTTTTAGATAGAAAAGATATTCAAGATGCATTAATCAAAGAAGGTTCTGCCCCGCTAGACAATAAGAATTATGAACATGAAATACTATGGCATCTTGAATTTGATGGATCAGTGAACAAGTTAGGAGCAGGAGCAGGAGTGTGGATTTAAAATTTAGAGAATGATTACTCAGAGGGCCATGCCTATAGGCTGAATTTCAAATGCACCAACAACATGGCTGGGTATGAAGCACTTCTTGTAGGTCTCAAATTAGTTAAAAAGTTAGGAGCAATAAGAGTTTCTATTATGGGAGATTCTGAGTTGGTTATCAAACAAATTATTTCTGTATATATGACAAAAGACCCTAGATTAAGTTTTTATAGAGGAGTAGTTGTAGAAATATTGAACACTTTTCTAGAAACTAAGCTTGCAGTCATTCCAAGGAAACATAATATGCAGGTTCATAGTTTAGCAATGTTTGCCAGCACTTGTAAGTTACCATTTCAACCTAACCATCAGTACACTGCTGAGGTTAAGCACATACCTGCTATTCCAGACAACTTGAAAAACTGGCAAGTATTCACTAATGACCAACAAATAAACAATTTTTTGACTTTAGAGGAAGAATTTGTAAATAGAAACATAGATACTGACCTAACATTAGATCTTGATTTTACAGATAAAATAGAAGTTAACAAATTGGAATATGAAGAGATAGATAGATTCCATCCCACAAAGTTTACAAAATCAGATATTCAAAACCTAAAACAAGTTTAAATTGAAGAGATAATTAACGAAGATTCTGAAATCATTAATCTCAAAGACAACCTTTTTCCCAAAAGATTAACTCCTTTGGAAGACTTGTTTGATTCAAATGATGTCCCTAAAAAACCAAAGATGGAACCCCCAAAATATGATATAGAGGAGTGCAACATAGGGACTGAGGAAAATCCAAAATTGATAAAACTTTCTAAGTCTTTACCCCCTACTAAAAAAGTGAAATACATAGAGCTGCTAAAGGAATTCCAAGATGTCTTTGCTTGGAGTTATGAGGACCTCAAGTTCTATGACACCAATATAATACATCACACTATCCCCATAAAAGAAAACCAAAAACCTTTTAGACAGAAGCTTAGGAGGATTAATCCTATTCTATTGCCTTCTATTGAAAAGGAAATCAAAAGAATGTATGAAGCCAAGATAATAGCACCAATCAGATTCTCTGATTGGGTTTCAAATTTGGTGCCCACAAGGAAAAAGTCTGGTGAGATTAGACTGTGTGTTGATCTTAGTAACCTCAATAAATTTTCACTTAAATACAATTACCCTCTCCCTAAAATGGATCATATATTACAAAGGGTACTAGGGTCAACCAAGATCTCATTATTGGATTGGTTTTTCTGGTTACAATTAGATTTTACTTCACCCAGATGACCAGGGAAAAAATACATTCACTACTCCTTGGGGTACATTCATGTATGTGAAAATTCATTTTGGATTAAAGAATGTAGGGGCCACCTTTCAAAGAGCTATGGACATAGCTTTTGCTAAAGAAATCCATGACTTCCTAGTAATATACTTAGATGATATCACTGTATTCTCAAAATATGATAAACAACACTTAGATCATCTAAGGCAGGTTTTCATCAAATGTAGGAAGTATGGAATTTCTTTGAATCCTAAAAAATCTTTATTTGGGTTAGAAGAGGGTAAATTGTTAGGCCACATAATCTCTAAATATGGTATCCGAATAGACCCTGCAAGAATTGAAGCCATCTTATAGATACAACATCCTAGGAGCATTAGAGAATTACAAGCCTTTTTAGGAAAAATAAACTTTCTTAGGAGATTTATTTCTAACTTAGCAGAATTAATTAGATCATTGAATAACATGTTGAAGAAAGATTCGACCATAAAATGGACAGTTGAGGCTAAGAAGTCTTTTGAAGATATTAAACTAGCCTTAACAAAAACACCAGTTTTGATCAGTCCAAAGTTTGATAGGGATTTCATTATATTCTCTTTTGCCTCAGAACACATAATTGTTGTAGTCCTACTACAAAAGAATGATGAGGGTTATGAACAACCTATTTCCTTTTTTAGCAAAGCCCTGAGAGATGCCCCTTTAAAATACAATATAATGGAAAAACAAGCTTTTGCTTTGGTCAAAGCTATCAAAGATTTTAGAGTTTACATTCTATATTCTCATGTAATAGCCTATGTCCCCAATGCAGTAGTCAAGGATATCCTAACTTAGGATGGTCCAGATGGAAAGAGAGGGAAATGGATTGCTACTATATTAGAATATGACCTAGAAATAAAGCCAACAAAGTTAATCAAAGGCCAAGATTTAGCCAAGCTCATGGATGAATCGAACTGTCAGGCCTTAGACATAAATTTTATTGCAGAAATGGATAATGGAGAGGAGATGGCAACTCCACCAATCAGCCCCGCCTTTATTGAATCACCATGGTATGTTGACATCATATATGTTTTACAAAATTTACAAGCTCCTCTTGAATTATCCAGGACCAAAAGCAGGTTTTTAAAAATGAAATCTTTAAAATTTTGCATACTTGACAATGCTTTGTTTTGGAGGAATCATGAAGGTATCCTTCTTAACTGTTTATTAAAAGAAGAATTTGACAAGGTGTTAGAAGAGTTTCATGCAGGTGATTGTGGAGGACATCTTTATTGGAAAGCCACTGCTGAAAAGATTCTTAGAGCCGGTTTCTATTGGCCCACGTTGTTTTCTAACGTAAAGAAATTTGTAACCTCATGTAATAAATGCCAAATTTTTGAAGGAAAGAAAAAGCTTTTACCCCTACCCCTAAAACCAATATCTGCTGAAGCACCTTTTCAACAATGGGGTCTTGACTTCATTGGTGAAATCCACCCACCTTCTTCTGCCCAACATAAATGGATTCTCACTACTACAGATTACTTTACCAAATGGATAGAAGCCATACCATCAAGGCAAGCCACTGACACTGTTATAATAACCTTCCTTGAATCCAATATCCTATCTAGATTTGGGTGCCCAACCAAAATCATCACTGATAATGCGGCAGCCTTTAAATCTAAGAGAATTATTGATTTCTGTAATAAGTACCATATAAGTTTGGGCCATTCCACAACTTATTACCCCCAAGGAAATGGACTAGCAGAGTCCTCAAATAAAAGTCTTGTAAATATCATCAAAAAACTGTTAGAAGACAACAAGAAAACATGGAACAAGAAGCTAGTAAATGCCTTGTGGGCTGACAAGCTAACCACAAAGAAATCCATTGGTACTATTCCTTATCAATTAGTTTATGGAATGGAAACTATTTTCCCATCTTCCTTGGGAACACCAGTGATGAAGTTGCTCCAAGAGTTGCAGGTTGAACCAAATGACATTCAAAGAAGAATCAACCAAACAATTCATTTGTAGCAGACCAGGGAAGAAGTGTACATCAGATCTCAAGTTGTGCAGGAAAGGATCAAGAAGGCTTTTGATAAAAGGACTAAGGTAGAAGATTTTTACCTAGGAGACAAAGTTTTGAAATGGGACTCAAGAAGAGAGGATAAAGGTAAACATGGGAAATTTGATTTCCTATGGAAAGGCCCATATATCATCTATGCATTCAGAGGTAATAATGCTTTCTTCCTCAGAGAAATGGATGGCACAAAAGCAGAAGGAGGACCAGTTAATGGTCGAATGCTTAAACACTACATTGAACCTAGTTACTGATTCCACTAATCATTTGTACATATTCTGTTTTTCAAAGTCTAGAGTTGATTGGATAGTGAATCTTTGGAGTTGAAGCCCGAAGAGAAGGCCCCAAGTTTCAAAGGTTTTACTATCATAAATAGAAATAAGGCGGAAAAGTGAAAGGGAAAAAGTTGCAGAAGAACATCATAACAATTCAGAAGGCCACTGATCTACAAGTTCTTGACATCTCACCAGGAAATTCCATCCCCAAGTGGAGCCACTGATAGGTTCCTATACCAATAAGAGTCATAATTTTTGAATGGCTAAGATTAAACCTGTAATATGTACATACCTTCGCTTTCTACAAATGTTTTCCATATTCGGAAAATTAAAAAATGTAAAGAGGGTATGTCCTAAAAGAAAAATCGAAGGACAAAAAGAATAAAAGGGTCAAAATAGATGAAAAATATGAACCCCAAGAAAAGAAAAGACCATGAAAGTGTGCTAGTTGAAATGACACTACTATTTACTTTTTATGCAGAATAAATGTTTGTGTGCAATTTGTAACCTATGCCACAATCCATGATAGTCAAAATGTTTAAACTTGGCTATTTCATGTTTCAATTTCATGTTTATAGATAGAGAATAAAAATCTGACCAAACAATGTAATCTTGGAAAATAAGTAGATTAGGTAGAGGAAATAATAAGGAGATCAACTAATTAATCTGAGACCTTAGATGTAATAAGGTTAGATTTAGCTAGATTAGCATTGTAAAGAAAAGAAAATATTTGATAAGGGTTTGCTAGCTTAAATGCACCCTAACAAAGAGAAGAAAAAATGGTAGGATGAGTAGAGGGGTAAGTAGAAGAAAGGTTGCAGAACTATGATGATTGTTAGACAAAAGCATATTTATCACCCTCATCATGAACGTTCTAAGTATGAATGAGGAATTGGACTGGCATAAATTTCACAAAGTCAAACTAATTAATATCCCCTCACTCATTTCACCCTTTACCTAACTAATTTCCCACAATAAGTTTGAAGTACCCAAAATCTTAAGTCAAAGGGGCTTAGAGAATTTCTCTGACTTCTGGAGGGACCGAATCTTCGGCCCAATGACATATATCTTAAGTACTAAAATACCCTCATAAACATTCACCCCCTTCAATTCATTAATTTTCCCCTAATAAATCCCTTTTCCTAAGGTGAAAACACCATTTTCCTAAGGAAAAGCAATCACCCCTATGAAAAACCCACAAAAATGCACTTAGCCTAACTTGTAATGTTTCTATGTAAAAATCTAATGAATTACAAAAACGCATTATGCTTAGCGCAATCCATCTCCTGCAATTTTCATATTAATTTTTACATTATTTATATGTTAATTCCTGAAAAACCCCTTTTCCCGTATATTTTATTAAACCCCTTTAATATTAATATCCCTACCCCTAAGTTTGAAATATAAAATTTACATTACCCAACCCCAACAATTGACATAATTAATCGATCTGCGATTAATTAAAGTCAACCCATTCAATAATAAAATATCGCCCGATACCCTAATCTCCACTTTAATCCCTCATTAAGATAAAACCACCGCGCTTAATTGACCGTTGGGCCCCTCCATTGCCTTCCGTGCAACTACTGCACCTGACTACCGCACGATCTCTCCCCTCCCCATCCAACGGCCCATGTTGATTTCGGAAGGGCCTGAAGTCTGAACAATACATGCCCGAAATGGGCTGTTTCCTTTCGGGCCCCCTAGGTGACGTGGTGCTCGATGAGTGGAATTGGGCGACCTCCCCCCAATACGCCAAGCACCCATAAGCAGTGCAAAGTAAACCACTTACCGCCGGCCCGCTACCCACCAAAACTGTCACTGTTCATCCCGCTACGTGAAAAACGGTCGTTGTTCACCCGTACCCGCCAAATTGACTTTTTGCGCATAAATCCAAAAAATCCCCAAATCATTGTTTTTATCGTTTTTAACTGTAATTTTCCATGCACGTGCCTGTGAACGTTGAAAGCCGCCAACCCACGTACACTTGCACTCTAAAGATGCCAAAAGCTCCTAGATTGCCTTCTAGCCTGATTGAAGCCTTTTCAACCATTCAGAATTTCCAGTTACCTGGTTCACACCCGTTTTCATCAATTCCAGGTATTTAAGCCAGAATCCATTGAAAGCCCTATTAAATTTTGAAACCAGTCTCTAAAGTTTTCTTAATTGAAATTAAAAGGAACTTTAAATAAAACCCACCTGGAATTGAACCCCCATTACCTCAAAGACTAAAAATTTACTTTCCCCCATTCTTAAATCCACAAGAACTAAGAATGACTGCCCCAATTGCCATGGATGTTGGGAAAATTACTACTCCTCACCTAGGCCTAGACCACCTTCCTCTTGCTGATAAAGATTTCCAAATCAAGGACACCTCTATCCCTGAATCCCCTATCAAATTATACTGTTGATACAAAGACCAATACCTCAACCATGCCGATAAAATAGGTCTTTGGGAGTCTAATTTGCCCAAATACCAATTCCATGAGGTGCACATTTTTCTAGAGATTGTCCATTATTTCCATGCAAACTACATCCCTAGTCAAAGAGCAGCGATGTCCACTGAATAAATCATAATTTTCACCATCACTGCCGAGTCAATCAATGAAATGTTGCAACTACAACTAGGGCAGAACTTAACCCCTATTATAATTGGAGACCTACTAGAAAAATTTCCCAAGCTCACCACTGCCAAACTTGTTGAAATCTTCCAAACCTTCATCAGGGAGGAAAAGCACATCCCAAAAGACCCTGCCCCATATGTGGATACCATATTTTCCCCATTTGGTCAGGATATAGTAGCAATGATCTCTTGTGTTTTAGGCTATACAACCAGTGAATACATAGATGAAATCATCTTAGCCTTCATGTCCATTTTCACTCCAGGACAACCCCCTGCTGTAATATATGACTATGCCACGTACATAGTTGATAGGATGCATGAACAATTTTTTAGAA
Source organism: Pinus tabuliformis (assembly GCA_031772625.1). Classification (NCBI taxonomy): domain Eukaryota; kingdom Viridiplantae; phylum Streptophyta; class Pinopsida; order Pinales; family Pinaceae; genus Pinus; species Pinus tabuliformis. Next base: position 461,607,873 of record CM062811.1, read on the forward strand.
TGAGTAATGAAAGAGTGTTTAAGTATTCTTCAGTGTTGTACCACCTTTTCTTATATTACCAAGTTGACAAGTTCCCTTTCACTCTCCAAAAGCTTGACACTAAAGGTCATCCTAGTCAATAATTTTTTGGACTCTTATTATCCATACACAGATTTCGTTGATCTTTTTGTACATCCAGTAGTGAACATGCTGCTAGGAAGTCCTCCAAGAATCAGTTAAGATATCAGGAGGATCCTGTAGCTGTCAAAACAACAAAAAATGGGAGATTAGTACTTGTACCAAAATCACATAGAAATTAGGATCTATGGCTGTGAGTTGGCCCCATATAAACTGCCCAGATACCTCCCAATGAGGTTATTTGCTCTAGAGTACTACAGGAAAATAATTAACTCAGATGAGGTACATTTTGTTAGGGCCAAAAAGAAGGCCCAGCTTAGAATCAAAGAGAAACTAGGTCCCTTTGTATGAAATAACAGAGAAGTTGGAAGAGAAGCAGAAGAGATCCTTCAGAGACTTAAACTAAAACAAAGCTTCATGTGGAGATATGATCCCTGTGACTTCATCTGTAACAGGAGACAGAAAAACAAGATGGCTCCATACATTCACCACCAAATCCCTGAGATAGAGAAATATGCAAACCAATTGGAATGGGTGGAGAATACTTTAGTAGACAGGGATAACATTGAAGTAGCAATTGAAAATGCTCTAATTGATTTAGAGAAAAGGCTTGATGAAGGTTCTTTCCTGCAAGTGCCAGGAGAATCTCAAGTCCAAACGAAATCACAGGCCTAGGGAGAATCATAGGTACAAAGTGAATCTCATATAGAAGAAGAGTTAGAGCAGCCAGACCTATCAGAGGAATTAGGTCAAACAGGTATACAGTAGCCCACTATGAGTACTCCCCCAACTGGCAGACTCCTCTAAATGAGGAGAAAAGACTCAAAAGGAATAGGGAAGAGGCCACTACATTAGGCAGACTAACCATACAAACATATGCAGAGACCAGCCTAGTAAAAAGGCAGAGGTTAAATCCTATTTGAGAACATGAATTCACAGAAGAAACTATTGGGGTCACCAGCACAAAAAGAGAAAGAAGCAAGCCTGCCACTCCCTCTGGGGGAACACTAGAACCTTCCACATCAAATACTCAGATGTTGGAAAGACAACAAAGTGTTGAAGTGTCCTCCTTTAGGATGCCATCTAACAGGGATCAAGACATCAGAGAAAGGTACAAGGATATAATGGCCAGGAATGAGAGGCTAAAAGCCCAAACTTACACACAGTACCTTAAGATGGCACCTACAAACTAGGCAAGGCTAATGTCGGCCTATGATGTGAAAGACGGTAAAATGCAGATGAGTTTTATGATCCCCACTACTCAACAACCAAAGATAGCAGCTGACTTCCAGAAGATAGATTTTGAAGTGCTGGCAAAGTACATACATCCTATTGACCAGATTGAGCTGCACAAATAGACAGGGGAGATGATTTACTCCACCTTGACAGGGAAATCCATCGCAGCTCATCAATTACAAAATTCCCTAAATAACATATCAGCTCAATTTGAATTGGAAAATGCCTCTTCACAGGAAAATGACACTAGAATCAAGTCCTTAGAGGACTTAATCATTGAGTTGGGACATGATCCAAAGATGTGAAAGCCACTGAAAGATTGATCAAAAATAAAAATGATGACATAGATGCTTTGAAGAAGAAACTTAAGATTCCTCCACTGCATCACCCACAGAGAACAGAAGTCCTAGAGACTCAAAAAGGACAAGAAGAGCTTATGGACTTGGCCCTCAAGCTAAATGACCAGTTGAAAGAAACAGAGAAAGAATTGGACACACTGATTTAGTCCAAACAAAGTGAAATGACCACCACTTTTACAACTGCCATTCCCACAGTAACAACTGCAGTTCCCTCAACACTGGCAGCATCCTTGGCACCAACAGCTCCACCTGCCATAGCACTTCCAGTCACAACTGAGTCTACAACAACAGGTACTTCAACAGAAAAGACAACAGAGCTAGTGAAAGCCATGGAGGAAATGTCCATCCAGGAAACAGAACTTAAGAGGCTTAAGGAGAAAGTGGCAAGCTTAGAAACTGACTGCAAGCTTTCCCAGATTCAACAGAGAGAAGAAACATAGAAATCCCTAAGGATGGGTGAGAAGATTAAGGTCCTAGAGAAGGATCTAACATTACAAAAGCCACTAGGACAGACTAAGGAGATGCTCTGGGCCAATATCATTGACTCTGTCAATGATATTTGGCCATCAATTCAAGTAATATTTGAGCAAACAGAACTGGTGAAAGTGGCCACTGAAGCAATTCAGAAAGTAAAGGAAGACTTAGGAGACTAGCCTGAGGATGCTAATTGACTCATCCATTTCTTGAACAGCAAGAACAGGCATGAACTAAATGAGCTTGGTGTGGAGGACAGAACTGAAGCCATCATAGAAGTCAAAAAGGTTCTTTCTAAAAGAAACCTTATGCTTAACCTGGAGGAAAAATGCCATAACATGCAGGTGGGCATTGACAGATTCATGGCAAAGTTTCAAATTTTGAGGGATAAAGGCCTTCCAAGTCCTATGGTCATCCATGACAAGCTAATGACCCAATTGGATTATGTTGACAGATTAAGGAAGTTGTCCAAGGAACAGGAAAGCACTTTAGGAATCAAAGCCTTGCCAAGAGGGAAAGTATTGTATGATACTTTAGAAAATTTATTTTCCTAGAGCATGAGGTGAAACATCTATTTGTCACCAAGCGAAATTTTGCCAAATACACTGAGGCAGACGGGATATATAGAAGGATGCTCAAAGTAAAATTACCCGAAGATGAATGGTGGGGGAAAATGACAAATTTACTATAAGCTACCACAATAAATCTGAATGGCTGCTAGATGAAATAGGTAAATAGGGTCAAAGAGTAGCAGGTTAAAGAGTATCAGTAAAAGACCAAAGACAAAGATGATTCTAGCGTACACATATCAGCCAGCCTAAAAGGGCTCAAGTTCAACTGCAACAACCAACACTACCACAATAAGAGGGACAACATGATGCAGTTTTCCATCTGTCTCTATCTTCATGCTTGAAGATATTTTTATTTCATTAATTAAATCTCAAACTATTATGAGATATTTTGTAATATTTCTTGTATAAATACTTCTCATTTCGAAGTATTTAGGGTGGATTCAAAGACATTTCTGTAGACTTGTATCCAAAATCAAATTTCTATTGTATCAAGACTAGATTGGCTTGCTGGATCATGGAATAAAATTCAGACATTTTGCAGGATTCTTGTGTTAAGCGAAAATCAAATAAGTATTCTCTCATGTGTATTATTGTTTTAGGCTTGTATCTAAAATCAAAGTGCTATTATATCCGGACTGGATTGGTTTGTTGGATCATGGAATAAAGTTCAGACATTTTGTAGGATTCTTGTGTTAAGCGAAAATCAAATAAGTATTCTCTCATGTGTATTATTGTTTTTCCTTATGTTTATTAATAATCATATGCGTTTCTATGAAATATGAATGGTAAACTAGGAATGATATTTCAGAACTTGCTTTAGTGCACTCTGTTTTGACTGTTTACCTTCTTAATGTTTTCTACTAAACTATATTAGTTAGGGAATTCTTAAATGCTCCCTTACTTCCATAGTTTTCCCCATGGTCTATGTAGCAAATAATTCTTAATTTCTTTTTGTTGATGATAACCCTCAGTTCCTCATTCTGATCCCGGTCTAAGGATTCTTCATTGCCCATTTTCCCTGGTTAGAATCATTCCATCCATCAGTGTTATATACCTAGGGGGGATAATATGGGGTACCAAGGGAGGTACCCAAGGTAATAATGTAATAATGAGATGGGCCATAGTAATAAATAAGGTGGTTAACCCATATCATGTAAGGGACCACATGTAGTTAATAATAATGTAATGGGCCCATGGTATTAGTTGATGATATGAGGGAACCATGGTAATGTTGGGTCCCTATAATACTAGTGATTACCACATTACTATTGTAGTTACACCCCTTATTTATATTCTTGTGCCCATATTACCCCCATGTTGTTATTTTTGTGCCCCATAGAATCCCTCTATTGTTATTTTTGTGGCTTTATATTATTATTGTTAGGTCGGCTGGATTATATTGTGACTCCTTAGACTCCTATATATAGAAAGGAGGTTTTGTCATTTGTATCATCCAAGAATTGTTCATTTATGTAATGTAAAGGAGGTTGCCCCCTCGAAGAGGCTGAATTCTAAGGCGTGGATCTCTCTTTTCTATCTTTTTGTGAGCTGGTTTCATAACATTTGGTATCAGAGCTTTGGATTCTAGGGTTTCGCTGCTCCAAACAGGTCATCGTGGAATTTTCGCTATAAATTTTTTTCTGTAGCGTTTCAGAAGTCACAAAAAAAAACCCATTTGAGAAGAAATCGCGCTGAACCTTGGGTCCAAATTTCAGAGCTTTTCGCGCAATATTGGCGGAGATATGATCTGAGGAAGTTGGTCTTTTTGCAGACTCCTGAATTACATTCAAAACAGGTGACCTGGGGAAAATCGTCATAACTTTCTCTCTGAGGATCGGATTGAAATTTCGTAAGAAGGTACAGAAAGAGGACGGACTGTAGTTTTTTGTGTACGCGTTTCAGATCCAAAGGTTGAAACAGTGACTCGTGGCACGTCGTACAAGTTCGCTCTACTGAACTAGTCTAAAAGAAAGTCACTGTGGGAGATTTCACATAACTCTTCCTTGGAGAATCCAATTTGGGTCAGACTTGTGGCATTGGAAAGAGGACGCAAAAGGCTACTACAGGTTGCAACTTGAGAATTGGATGATTTGAAATTACAGAGATACATCAGATTCAATATCAGGCTTCTATAAAGTGAAAAAAAGGTGTGTAGTTTTTTTTTTTTAATTTTTGTGTAAGCTTGGTTTAACGGAATTCAAAGGGCATAGTAAAGCATTATTATCGGTAACTGATGCCCTAAGGAAAGAAAATGCAAACACCTAGTAAGGAACCTGAAAGCTCTAGCATGACTCATGAAGAAGAGGAAGAAATGCTACATGATATATCAAAATTACAAGAACAAGTGCAACAAATGTCACGCTCACAAAAGCTAACAGAAGCTAAGATAAATGGTGTGGAATCTAAGATAAAGGGCATGGAAGCTAAGATGGATGATTTGAAGATGGATTTGAAGACAAACATGGCAGATTTAAAGACAGATTTAAAGACAGACATGGCAGATTTGAAGACAGATTTGACAAATTTTCTACAAGAAATACTTACTAATGGTGAAAAGGGTGTAAAGGAAACTCATGATGTGAAAAAAAGTAATGTTAATCATGATTCCATAGACTCTAATGTTGGATCGAAGACCCACCATATTCCAAAAATCGATATGAGGAAGTTTGATGGCAAGGATCCCGCCACATGGATATTACAGATGGAGCAGTTCTTCGATCTCAATAATGTGCAAAACACACAAAAGGTACGTATGGCAACTGTATATTTGGAACCAAATCAGTTTGTATGGTATCAATGGCTTTGCTCTCGTAAAAATTTATCACTTGGGCAATTTTTACGGAAGAATTGATAGCACATTATGAAGATACAAAAAGCAACACTTTTTTTAGCCAATTGATAAGTCTCAAACAAAAGGGTTCAATAATGGAGCACATTGAGGAGTTCCAAAAATTGAACATAAGGGTAAAAGATATTCCAGAGGAGCATAGGATTGATGTGTTCATAGGGTCTTTAAAGGATAATATCCAACATGATGTTCGCCTTTGGGAACCTGATTCATTAGAGAAGGCATTCAGGTTAGCAAGAAAAATGGAAAGCAAAATTATGGCAACTAGGAAGCATACCACTCACAACTATAAAGACGGAAGTGTTGTTGCCCCTAGTCTTCCACAACCTATAAGGTTGACACCACAACAATTGGAAGAAAAAAGAGCAAAAGGGCTTTGTTACAGTTGTGATAGCAAATACACTAAAGGTCATAAGTGTGCTGAGAAGAAATTATTCTACATAGATTGTGAAGAGGAAGAAGAAAAGGAGCAAGAAAGGTCAAAAGAAGAAGATATACTCCAGGAACAAAGCCTAGATGAAGAACAAATAAATCCGACCATATCTTGTAATGCATTGGCAGGAATTACCACTCCTCAAACCATCAAGATAGAAGGACAAATCAAGAAGAAAAAGGTAATAGTGTTGATTGATTCAGGAAGCACCCACAATTTTATTCATTGTAGGGTAGCAAAAGAATTGAATTGCTTCCTATATCCAGCACCAGAGTGTCAAGTGATGATTGCAAATGGAGGAACAATAAATTGCTCTGGAAAGTGCCATAATATCAAGCTATCCATGGGAGAATATGTATTGACTAGCCCAATGCTTTCCATTCCAATGGGAGGTGCTGATGTTGTACTAGGAGTCCAATGGCTACAATCCTTGGGTACAATAGCTTTTAATTTTCAAGAACTTTTCATCAAATTTTCTATGGAAGGAAAGGAAGTTGAATTAAGGGGTATTGCAGGGAAACCAGGAAAGATAATCAGCTCTAATGGTATGACAAAGCTTCTAAAAAAGGAGCAAAGAGGTGTAATTGCACAATTATGTTCGCTAGATGTTTCCACATTGGAATCATCTATTTCTCCAGATCTCCAAAAAGTCCTGGACAATCATTCCAAGGTATTTGAGACTCCCAAAGGTCTCCCACCTATGCGTGATCATGATCATGCTATTCATCTGATTCCAGGAAGTGTTCCTCCAAACATCAGGCCGTACAGATATCCCTATGTCCAAAAAAGTGAAATTGAACGTATGGTTGCAGAAATGCTAGAGGCTGGTATAATTCAACCAAGTCAAAGTTCTTTCTCTGCTCCAGTAGTATTGGTGCACAAGAAGGATGGATCATGGCGCATGTGTCCGGATTATAGGGAGCTCAACAAGCTCACTATTAAAGATAAGTTCCCCATTCCTGTCATTGATGAATTACTGGATGAATTGCATGGATCAATTTACTTCACCAAGTTGGATCTTCGTTCGGGATATCATCAAATCAGAATGAAGATTGAAGACATTCCGAAAACGAAATTTAGAACTCATGAGGGTCATTATGAATTTTTGGTCATGCCTTTTGGCCTTACCAATGCACCTTCAACATTTCAAGGTTTGATGAATTCAATTTTCAAACCATTCCTTAGAAAATTTGTGTTAGTATTTTTTGATGATATACTAATCTACAGCAAGTCTTGGAAGGATCATGTTGAACATGTTGACAGGGTGCTACAACTATTGGAGGAGAAACAATTATATGCAAAAAGATCCAAATGTTTCTTTGGAGTCCAGGAGGTGGAATATTTGGGTCATATTGTATCTCATGAAGGAGTTAAGGTAGACCCTAGCAAAATTAAAGCCATTAAGGAATGGAAAATCCCCACATCCATAAAGCATCTGCGAGGATTTCTTGGGTTGACAGGGTATTATCGCAAGTTTGTTAAGAATTATGGGAGAATAGCAGCACCTCTAACAACATTATTGAAGAAAGATGCATTTTCATGGACTCCGGAAGCAACAAAGGCCTTTGAACATCTTAAAGAGGCAATGTGCCAAGCACCGGTCTTAGCTACACCGGACTTCACAAAAACCTTTATTGTGGAATGTGATGCTTCAGGAAATGGAATTGGTGCTGTTCTAATGCAAGATGAAAGACCCATTGCTTTTGAAAGTCGTCCAATCAAGGGAAAGTTTTTAAGCAAAGCTATTTATGAGAAGGAAATGTTGGCAATACTCCATGCACTTAAGAAATGGCGACCCTACCTAATGGGAAGACACTTCAAGGTAAAAACGGATCATGATAGCCTTAAATACTTTTTAGAACAAAGATTATCCTCTGAAGAGCAACAAAAGTGGGTCACAAAGATGTTGGGTTATGACTTTGAAATCATCTACAAAAAAGGGAAGCAAAATGTGGTGGCAGATGCACTCTCAAGAAAGGATGAGGATGTGGAAGCATTGTTGTGCGCCATTTCTATTATCCAACCAGATTGGATAAACGAAGCAAGGGAGGAATGGAAGAATGATGAAGAAGTGTGGGCACTTATTCGAAAGCTACAACAAGATTCCAGTACGTCTGATACATTTAGCTGGCAAAATGATTCATTATGGTACAAAGATCGCTTATACCTCTGTAAGAATTCCCAGCTAAAACAAAAGATTCTTATGGAATTGCACACTTCTCCCTTAGGAGGGCACTCAGGATTTTTAAAAACTTACCACAGGGTTAAGAAGGAATTTTTTTGGGATGGCCTTAAATCAGATATTCAAAAGTTTGTGGCGGAATGTTTGGTTTGCCAACAAAATAAAGTTGAAACAATTAAGACACCGGGTCTATTACAACCTTTATCCATTCCAAGCCAACGTTGGGAGGAGGTTTCAATGGATTTTATCACAGGTTTACCCAAGTCTGAGGGAAAGAGTGTCATCATGGTGGTAGTTGACAGACTTACCAAGTATGCACACTTTTGTGCATTATCACATCCATTTAAAGCCAGTACAGTTTCTACTGCATTTATGGAAACAATTCAAAAGCTACATGGAAACCCAAAGATTATTGTAAGTGACAGAGATCCCATTTTCACTGGAAATTTTTGGACAGAATTATTTTCTTGTCTTGGTACTCAGTTAGCTCATAGCTCATCTTATCATCCTCAATCTGATGGGCAAACTGAGATAGTAAACAAATGTTTGGAAGGATATCTTCGTTGCTTTGTATCTGATAAACAGACACAATGGGTCAAATGGTTGCCTCTGGCTGAATGGTGGTATAACACTTCCTTCCATACAACAACAAAAATGACCCCATTTATGGCACTTTATGGGTATCAACCACCATCCATCACATCATATTTAAGAGAAAATTCTAAGGTTCAGGCAGTGGAACATCACATCGAACATCAACAACAAGTCCTCCAACTCTTAAAGGATAACCTCGTGTTGGCACAAAATAGAATGAAACAACAGGCAGATCAACATCGCAGTGAAAGAAGTTTTGATGTAGGTGATTGGGTATTCCTACGGCTACAACCATATAAGCAAATGTCCCTAAAGCAAGCTAAGAAGGATAATAAATTATCACCAAAGTATTATGGTCCGTACAAGGTGTTGCAAAAGATTGGTACTATGGCATACAAATTGGAGCTTCCTGCAGCTTCTCGATTGCACCCAGTTTTCCATGTTTCATGTTTAAAGAAGGTTATAGGTGACAAGCTCCCAGTTCAAACAATATTGCCAGAACTTGACGAGGAAGGAAAAATTATATTGGAACCAGAAGCAGTCACAGAAACAAGAACTCGACAGCTACGAAATCGATCAATTTCAGAGTATCTTATCAAGTGGAACGCTGAAGATTCCACATGGGAGGATGAGAATTTTATGCAGAAGTATCCAGAACTACTCAAGCGTTGAGGACAACACTTTTTTGAAGGAGAGGGGCATTTTGGGTCCCTATAATACTAGTGATTACCACATTACTATTGTAGTTACACCCCTTATTTATATTGTTGTGCCCATTTTACCCCCATGTTGTTATTTTTGTGCCCCATAGAATCCCTCTATTGTTATTTTTGTGGCTTTATATTATTATTGTTAGGTCGGCTGGATTATATTGTGACTCCTTAGACTCCTATATATAGAAAGGAGGTTTTGTCATTTGTATCATCCAAGAATTGTTCATTTATGTAATGTAAAGGAGGTTGCCCCCTCGAAGAGGCTGAATTCTAAGGCGTGGATGTCTCTTTTCTATCTTTTTGTGAGCTGGTTTCATAACAGGTAATGACCCATGGTATTGTATGTATGAGGCCTATATAGAGGCTAGAGACTCCACATGGAGATAGTGAAGGAATATAGTCAAGGATTATTGTATGAACAGACATATGGCTTGTGGAGTGTTCTCCTTCCTTAAGGAGTGAATGTATGGTGTTGCCCTACCTTAAGGGTTTGATCAATAAAGAATCATTTCATATTATTTCTGGGTTTATTTGCATTATCTTATATTTTCATATCATATCTATAGTATTTCCGGGTTATATATACAAAAAGTGGTTTCAGAGCTACAACAAGTGGTATCAGAGCTATAACAAGTGGTATCAGAGCACTTTCTTGGGCACAAAAGTGGAGATTTTTTTTTTAATTTTTTGCACGATTTCGGGGGCGGCGAGTTTGCAGATCAGATCTATATGTTTTGGTGCAAGATCTACAAAATATAATTGCAGATCTATATTCTTTTTGAAAAAATAGCCGATTTTTTAAAAAAATCGGTTGAATATGAGTTTGGATGAAGGAGATATCGCTGATCTAAAAATCAGTGGGGTTGCAGACAAATTTTCAGGGCAGCGCATTTGCAGCGCAGATCTGGATGTCCTGGTGCACGATCTGCAAAATATAATTGTAGATCTGGAATCTTTGTGAAAAAACACCTAATTAAAAAAAAAAAATTAGTCGAATCGGAGTCCGGATGAGGGAGATATCGCTAATTTAAAATCAGCTCTTTTTTGCAGAAATTTTGGTGACGACGGGAGAGTTGCAGCGCAGATTTGAAATTTCATTGCCTGGATCAAAATTTTTATCACATGGGTAGATGCAGAATGGTTTTTCCATTTCCAAAAATAGGTCATAATAAGGATTCTGAGCAATATTGACTAAACTGTGACAATTTCAAATTTTCGCCAAGTGTTTTTTTTTCAAAACTCTCTTTCTGGCTTTTATCAAGGTTCTTTATTTTACAGGAAAAGATAGTGGTCCTACTATCGAAGAATACATAAAACAAAAGAAGTGGGTATGGAAAAATAATTGGAAACTGTGGGCAGTGGAGGATTTTAGAGATGAGGCGGCCACATGGTGGGGATTACTTAACCAAACGAAGTGTTACAATCTACCTCATGAAGAATTTGAAAAATTCCTTTTAAACCGATGGTCTCATACTAGAAAACAACATAAGGAGAAACATATGGGGTTATTTCCTACTGGTATATCTTTATTGCAGGTTCATGGATTGATTCAGAAGGAGAAAATCGTTGTGTCTATAAATCCTAGTTGCAAGCAAAATCTTATAAGTATTAATTTGGAAAAAAGATCGTAAGTTCCAGCAAAACACATTGAAACTGCACAGATTGATAATGAGGATGTTCAAGTGTATAAGGATTTGAAGATTTCTATGGATAAGTATGTGTTGCATGGTGATTTTTATGCTTCAGAGACAGATAATATGGATGTTGTTTTGGGATATCCTTGGATGGAATCTGTGGGTACTATCAATATTAATGTGCAGAAGAAATTCTTGAAGCTCTGGTATAAAGAGAAGAAAATTACATTACAGGATATTTCCATCAATAAACAGGTAGAGTCCACAGAGGTTGATGCAGAAGATGTTCCAGGGACTGGAATATCAGATGATGAGTAGTTGATGGTCGAAAATCAAACACAAACAGAGGCTGAAGCTGAAAAGGTAACAGGTGCTGACACATATGATGAGGGTTCAGTGGTTGAAGTCATATTGGAAAAGAAGACACCACAACAGGCACCACAACAGGGTGAATTAAAGAAAAAGACATCGTGGGTTAAAACTTCAACATATCATCACCCACATCACCCCGCAAGACAACCATCAAGATGGAAACCAGGTAGTCACAAGGACAACAACCCCCGTATGACGGATAGCGAGGAGAGAAGATCCACCTACTACACATCAACACAGAAGAGCTGCCATGGTCAACTTCCATCTCAAGAGAGTGAGGCATCAACGAGATTGAGGGTTCACCTTTCTCTTGGATGGCTAGATGCACGTGCATGGTGTCAGTGGACTACTCTTTTGAGTAGATCTTATTATTTGTGTTCTTCCCATGTTTCGGGGACAAAACATGCTTAGGGGGGTGGAATGTTATATACCTAGGGGGGATAATATGAGGTACGAAGGGAGGTACCCAAGGTAATAATGTAAAATGAGATGGGCCATAGTAATAAATAAGGTAGTTAATCCATATCATGTAAGGGACCACATGTAGTTAATAATAATGTAATGGGCCCATGGTATTAGTTGATGATATGAGGGAACCATGGTAATGACCCATGGTATTGTATGTATGAGGCCTATATAGAGGCTAGAGAATCCACATGGAGATAGTGAAGGAATATAGTCAAGGATTATTGTATGAACAGGCATATGGCTTGTGGAGTGTTCTCCTTCCTTAAGGAGTGAATGTATGGTGTTGCCCTACCTTAAGGGTTTGATCAATAAAGAATCATTTCATATTATTTCTGGGTTTATTTGTATTATCTTATATTTTCATATCATATCTATAGTATTTCCGGGTTAGATCTACAACAAGTGGTATCAGAGCTACAACAATCAGCGCTTTGAAGATTTGCCTTTTTCTTTGTTAGCCTGCCCTGTAAACAATCCCTTTAATGAGCTGGTCCAGTTAAGCTATCCTTTGATTGACTCCATAGCCCAATGGCTTAAAAACCTAGCTCTATCCATCTATTCCAAGAACTCCACCGCCCAATTTTCAATCAAAATCAAAATCCTCATGAACACTAAGAACTAGCCTAAAATCTAATAAAAACAAAGTTAAATTATAAAGAGAGAGCCCTCTCTAGACTTAGGTTGGCTAGAACCTGAGTCTAAAAGATTTGGTTTGTGGTTACCTCGGATGATTTCTTCTTTCAATAACTTCTAGGGAAAACTTTTGAGTGCTAACAGAGTGCACCTCCTCCTTCCTTTCACCTATGTTGCAGAGCACTAGTGCCTATTCTACACCTGCACTAAACCTTGTAACATGCAAAAAATTTCCTCTTTTTCCTTGCTCTCTAAGTTGCTTTGGTTTAGTAATTTTTCCTTGTGTCTCTAAGTGTGTCCCTCTCTATATAAAGTCAATCCCTTGTGTGAAATTGCGTGTTTTTTCTTTAATTTTTGCAAAAAAGATTGCCCCTCAGTCGTCATGGGGGGGGGGAGTGATGAATTGTATATGAGTGTTAATCACCTATAAGTGTTAACACCTTTTTGATAATGTTGTGTTTCTTTATTTCTTTCTTCTTGTTAATTAGGGTTTGTATGCATAGATTAATTGTTGGATTTGAAAATTAACTTTTACATTATAGTTAAAGTTTGTGTGGTTTCTTTTCATCAGCGATCAAGTTGCATTATTATGTTTCTTTGCATTTTAAAATTAAAAGAAAAGAAAAGAAAAACAATTGTTTTAATTGCATATAGGGCTTTGATTTTGATTGGAATAGTGAGGTTGAGGAAATCGATTGTTGCATCACTTGTTTATTGCATTTTTGATTGATTTCTTCTTCCCCTACTTAGTTACGCCTTTAATTATTAAAAGGAAAATGAAAATAGTACTTTTCTTCATATTAGTTACATCATAAGTGTGTTCAGGTTACATTGAGTTTTTAGCCTTGAAAATTGAAACATAATTCAAGATAAACTCTAAAATTTACCTCAATTAACCTAAGGAGAATTTGAAACTTAACGCAAATATCTAGAGGTCTAGGCTAAAGCTGTGTTCTGGTGTCTTTAAACATGGGAGATGCCATACTTTGTCAGCGTTACATTACGGGGGTGATATCTATTTCCATGTACGTAAGTGTATAGGGTCTTTCTCCATATACCTTCAGGTATATCAGATGGTGCTCCACGCATGATAAGTAAATGGGAACAATTTCATCGTACGGTTATGCATTACGCAACACCACTACGCATTGCACTTCCATGTACCTAAGGATATATTTTGTAAGTCCCCACTAGGTTGCTATACCACCTTAGGTAACATATTTGGCTGCCTTATACACTGTGATACAATGAAAACAACATTCATGGAGATTGTCTACATGTACGTAAATCCTTGGCTTAGCAAGGTGGTATATTGCAATTCACTGTGACATGGTAATCCTTTTTTCCTTGTTCACCCCTTTTTGTATTTATTTTGTGTCTTTAATTTCTAAAATCAATTAACTGACTGCAGAACAACATCCTCCCCGTGGAACAACTCCTTAGTGGATCTTAGGTTGAGACTAATGGAAACAGTTCCTGAGTCTACCTTTCAAGGAAGCCCTTATAACGAGAATCCTAGTCCTTTTCCTCCTTTCGGAAATATTGGTGCTCCTTATATGGAAACATTGTCCCTTCCTGAAGTTACCATTTTACCCCTATGGTTCCGCATGTCCAAACTACTTCTCAACCAAGTTCTCCTCCACTTAAACAACATAAAGCCCAAGTTGGTCCTAAAGTTGACCCTTTTCCTTCTTCACTTGTTGTTTCTTCATCCATTTCTTCCTCCTCTCCTGGTGAAAGTCTTGATTCTAGTCACTAGGAGGCTAAGAAGAAGAAGAAAAGGACGAAGAAGAAGAAGCAAAATAAGCAGTGGGGCAACCAAGAAACCATTGCTACCCATACAACTGGTATGGAGAAACCTTCCAATCAAATTCTAAAGGTGAAGTTCCCTTGAAAATTATGTAAGGGTGGCCACCTTCTTAGATATTTCCCTACTATTCCATAGGTATTAAAAGTGTGGTCCATAGGTTCACATCGACCTTTGTCATTAGCCTCTGGAGATCATGTTGGTGAAAAACCATTGACTAGCATTCATAAGGTTCATGGGAAAAAGGGTAAAGTCAATTTTCCCTATAGGTTATCTGAAGGAAATCATATTATTAACCTTTTTCCTTATATGGATGAAGTCTCAAAAGTGTTTGAAAACCTTAGAGCTTCTCAGTCTCATCTTCTGGCCAGTTATCAAAAACTTTCTCCCAATCCTCCATAAGTAGATGAAGTGATTGATCAAAATCTGTCTCCAGTCAATCCCACTCTCTTTGTATGTGAATAGAATGAGTCCATTCTTGACCAACCATTGGTTGAGAAAATTGTTGACTCAACTACACCTTTAGTTGATCATAACTTTCCTGTAGAGAATGAATTTGATACCGCTCAGGTTCTTCTTGTTTCAGATTATAATGAACTTAAGAGAAATCCTCCCATTCGCATGGAACAAGGGGATAATCCTCTTATTCCATCAGCACAAGGGGGTAGTTCTCTCATTCCCACATCAACCCTTCAAGTAGTATGGTCTCTTCCTTTGATTGGAGTCACTTGGTAGGATATCGTCTTCCTCCTTATGTGACCTTCCAGATCAGAGTACAAGTGATCTGAACTGGATCCATAGAAGACTGTCAAAGAACCATGACTGTATCAGGTCGAACAAATCTCTAAAGAAATCCAAAACAGCAATCAAAGACACCTTTAACCAGTGGCAATGGCAGCTGACGTGGAACGATGAGGACCTCGGTCAAAGTTCACTAATCGAGGCCCATGGAGACCGCGCAGGAGGCCAAAGTAGCCCCTGGGAGCCCCGGATCGGGAAACAGAGGTGGATTTTGATGCACTAATCGTGCATCACTAGGTGAACAGGGCCGAAATGGAGGAAGCTCGAGCACTCGGTCGTGTTGGGAACTGGAGGACCATGGGCGGAAAAGGAAAAAAAGCGCTAAACGTACAAGGCGGGACCCACGCGCTAGAAAACCAATGGTTTTGATCGGAGCGCCCATGAATGGTAAGAGGTTTTGGATGAGAGAGGAGTGATTCCATACATCGATCGACGTGTGGCAAGCAGAGGTGAGAGAAAACTGCCGTTGATTGCGCGCTATCGTTCGAGCAAGTCAACCGCGCAAAACGTGCATATGGCATCGGATCTGGAGGGCTCAGATCGGACAACTGAGATCATGCCCGACGGAGGAAGTGGAATCGATAAAGGAATATGCCGCATTTTAGAAGTGATTTGGAATCTGTTTTGACTGCTACAGTGGAGGAAAGATTCATCCATGATGTAACTGAAGAAACGAACCGATGAAGCATGTTGGTGCCATTTAGAGGAGGACAAGTGGACACTTCCTAAGTGTTCATGATGACGCCGAACCAAGAACTCTAAGCACAGCTGCAGAAGGTGAAGAGACAAAGGTGGAAGAGGAACCAAATAGGCAGAGAGTTTGAATGGCTAAAGCCATGAATAGAGACAGTCAAATCAGGAAGGAAGTAAGACAACAAGAGTCGAGAGATGAAGAAGTGGAACAATGAACCCAGAGAGGAGGACTGAACATAGAGAACAGTAAAGCAAAGTAGAAGAGGACAAAGGGCCAAGTTGACCAGAGGCAACCTTGAGAACCAGAGGCTTGAGAGATCCGAGCCATCCCAGAGAGGCTCTGTCCGAGCTGAGCACCATATTGGGCTCTCCCTTGTAGACCAGAAGGTCACAGAGATGGTAGGAAGAAGAAGTCTGTGTACTCAAGTGGCTTGGGGAATCCAAGAACCACCCTGCCAAGCAAAACCTGCTTCAGGAGAACTCACATTGAGTCCGTGTATTGTAATTTCTCTGCTTAAAGGCACAATAAACAAGCCCACCACTGAAAGCTAGACCGGAGATGTAGCCCTAGAGAATAGGGTGAACTGCTTATTAAAATTGCTTGTGTCTTTATGTTTGCTTACTGTATTTCTCTACTGTCTTTCCATTTAAGTGTTAGTGTATTAGCAATCTAATCGATCTGTTGTTTAAATAACACAGAACACACACCAGCACATGAGTCTGTAATACCTTTATTTTAACAAATCTTTAACTGATGTCACTCATAGGGTGAATATCAGATCAAGTGGTATCAGAGCTCTAGGTTGTAAGGTTAGAAAATATTGTGTTGGTTTAGCTATGAATGCTCACAAGATCAAAGCTCAAATTAGGAGAAGAAGAGTTGGTGGAAACTAATCTCGAAATTGGGAAAGTCTATTCTCAGAAGACAATGTCAGGAGAAGGTTCTGTTGGGCCAGAACCTCAATTCATAGAGAGTTTCCTAGCTATAAAGTCTATGGTAGAAGAAATATACAGAGACTTTAGAAAGCAAAAGGCTGAAGATTCGTCAGGTTCTAAACAAGATAAAGAAGAAAATGAGTCTCACTACCATGACCACTCCAAAGGAAAGGGGAAAGAGGAAAGCTTTCTCACACCTCCTAATAGCCCTGTGCATAATAAGAAAGCATATTTGATTAAGCTAGATGTTAAATTTGATTTGCCTATATATGATGGAGAGCTAAATGCTGAAAAGTTGGACAATTGGATTAGACAAATTGATGTGTATTGCAGGGTATAGAACATAAATTCAGACAAGAGTAAGATTCAGCTGGCAAGCCTACGCCTAGGAGGCACTACCTTGGTTTGGTGGGAAGGCAGAACCCAAGCTGATATGAAAAGACATGGTAAGACCATCTCTGTCTGGAGTGACTTTGTTTCTGCAATCAAAAAGAAGTTCTATCCATTGGCCTACATGCAACAAGCCATGATGAGTTGGCAAACTCTTCGGCAGTTGAAAGGGAAAAGTGTGCAAGGGTATACTCAAGAGTTCATAAAGAGAGCATTGATATTGCGTATCTCATTAGACTCACCAGAGACTCTTTTGAAGTACATTGGTGGTCTACACAACTACATGAGGCATACCATCCTCATGTTTAATCCCACTAGTATAGATGAGGTATCTATACAAGCTACTCATCTAGAAGCTAGAGGAAAGAATGGAAATCTAGAAGTTGGGGGACCATCCCAACCCATTGTAAGCAAGAACAAGGAGAAAATAAAACAAAAGTGGAAAGTAAGGAAGGCTAACACTGCATAGAAAGCCAAAGCTTCATGCACTCACTGTAAGAAGGAGGGGCATGATGATAAGCATTGTTGGATTCTGCATCCAGAGCTGAGACCTAAGAAGTCCGAGGGCAAGAAGAAGAAGATAGTTGCAACTATTCAAAAAGATTTGCAGTCAGACTTGGGAGATGAACCAACTATAGCAGCCACAGGTATAAAAGGTAAGAATTCTGAAACATCTACTAATAATTCTGCTCAATCTATTATTGATGAAGAAAATGAGAGAAAAAGACATGAGCTTTTCCATATTCGAGTTATTTCCAAAAATCAAAAGATTGATAATTTGTTTGATAGTGGCTCACAAGTAAATTTGATTTTTGAAGCAATTGTAAAGAAATTGGGATTAGCAACTACACCTCACAAGAAACCATACCCATTAGGATGGTTGAATGATAAAGCACAACTACAAGTGACTAGACAGTGCAAACTCAAGTTTTCTTTTGGGTCAACATTTGTAGATGAGGTTGAGTAAGACATAATTCCTTTGGATATATGTGGAATTGTTTTAGGAAGTCCTTACTTGTATGATAGAAAGGCTATTTTCTATAGAGCTGAGAACAAGTATCTGCTTGTTAAAGATGGAATCGAATACTTTGTAAGAGCTCATAAGCTCAAGAATAATTATACTCTCATAAACTCAGGACAGATGAAAAGAATGATAAATTCATCTAAACAATTCTAATTGATGGTTGTAAAGAAAAAGAAACTTGATAAAACCAATGTATTTGAGGGCTGTAATGTTGAACAACAAGCTGATATAGAAAAGGTTGTTTCAGAGTATGATGTGTTGTTTCAAGAACCTAAAGGTCTGCCACCCAAAAAGGGAATAGTACATGATATTATTTTGCAGCAAGATGTTCCTTTGCCTGACATTGGGATGTACAGGTTGTCTGCTTTAGAGAATGCTGAAATCAAGAAGCAGGTGCAGGAGTTGCTCGAGAAGGGCTTCATCAGGACTAGCACATCACCATGTGGGTCACCAATCGTTTTGGTGAGAAAGAAAGATGGCTCGTGGATAATGTGCATTGATTACCGAGCGCTGAATAAGATAACAATATAAAATCGTTATCCCCTTCCTCACATAGATGATCTTTTAAATCAATTGAAGGAAGCTGTTTATTTCACCAAGCTAGATTCGCACAATGGATAACATCAGGTTAGAGTTACAGAGCAATATGCATGGAACACTGCTTTCAAAACAAAGCAGGGATTGTATGAATGGCTTGTTATGCCTTTTGGCTTAACTAATGCTTCTACTACTTTCATGAGATTAATGAATGATGTACTCATACCTTTTCTTGATGATTTTGTTATTGTGTATTTGGATGACATTCTGATTTTTAGTAAAATGTGGGAAGAACATTTAAAGCATGTTAAGCAGACATTAGATGTTTTGAAAAGAGAAAAAATTTATGTTAAACTCTCAAAATTCGAATTTGAAAAAACGTTTCTAAACTACTTGGGTCATATAGTAGGGGGAGGTGAATTAAAATTAGATCCCTCTAAAGTGGCAGTCATTGTGAACTAGCCTAAACCCAGGTCTGCTACAAAAGTGAGAAGCTTCTTTGGAGCAACACAATATTGGAGGAAGTTCATTTCTAACTTCTCCTCGATTGCAGCTCCCTTGCATGCTTTAATAGGATTGAATAAGGTGTTTCAGTGGGGAGGAAAACATCAGAAATCCTTAGACACCTTGAAAGAGAGAATTTGTACAACACCTATACTAGCAATGTGAGATTTACAAATACCATTTGAGATCCAAACTAATGCCAGTGACTATGCCATGGGAGCAGTGTTGACACAGTACGATAAACCCATATGTTATCATTCTGAGACTTTTAATCCTGCAGTATTTAACTATCCTACATATGATAAAGAATTGTATGCATTAGTTCAGAAAAGTGGAAACATTATTTAATGGGCAAAGAGATAGTAATACATACTGATCACCAACCACTTCAATATCTACACTCCCAAACTAAGTTGTAGCAATCAAGACATTACAGATGGATGGGTTTTCTACAACAGTTTCATCTTGTCATCAGATATAAGAAGGGCATACATAACAAGGTTGCAGACATGTTATCTAGACCCATTATAAATGGATCTACCATACCTAAGCATAATTCTGTGCTACATGAAAGCTACATAGAACAATATGCTCAAGATATGGACTTTAAAGATGTATATGCAACTTTGAGTCAAGGCAAAAGAGTAGAAGAATTGGACTATCATGTGAAGGACTGACTCTTATATCATTGTGGGAAACTCTGCATTCCAAAAACTGAGAGGATAAAGATAATTAGAGAAGCACACACTTCTCTGATATCCAGTCACTTTGGGGTAAGTAAAATAGTTGCACAACTGCAAAGGTTTTTCTATTGGCCAAAAATGAGCGAGACAGTTTCTATATATGTAAGAGGGTGTGCCATGTGTGCTAAAAGCAAGCCCAACAACAGAAAACTAGGCTTGTACACTCCATTGCCAGTTCCTTCTCACCCTTGGGAAAGTGTTTCCATGGATTTTGTTGGAGGACTGCCTAAATCTAGGAAAGGTCATGACTATCTATATGTTGTTGTGGATAGGTTCAACAAAATATGTATTTTGATACCTTGTAGTAAACATATCACAGCTGAATAGACTGCAAAATTGTTCTTTGAACATGTATGGGTTCATTTTGGATTACCCACTTCCATTGTATCTGATCGAGACACTCGATTTGTGGGGAAGTTTTGGTCGAGTTTGTGGGAACTCATGGACACTGAGTTGAAGAAAAGCACAGCTTTTCATCCACAAACAGATGGCCAGATAGAAGTAGTAAACAGGACAGTGATCCAGTTACTGAGAGGTTATTGCAGCAAACATCCTAAGCTTTGGGATGAACACTTGTGTTATGTGTAGCATGCTTACAACAGAGCCAAGCACTCTTCTACACAGAGATCTCCTTTTGAGACTTGTTTTGGTTTCACACCAAGGTCTCCTTTGGATTTTGTCTTTGGTAAAGATACCATGGTTGATGGACACAGTGATGTGGACAAGGCAACTAGGTTCATTGAACAGATCCAGGAGATCCACCAGGCAGTACAGGAACAGCTGGAAAGGAGCCAGGCCAAGTATAAGGCTCGACATGACAAGCATCGGATGGAGCATAGTTTTCAAGTTGAAGACCAAGTCTGGCTGTATATCAGAAAGGACAGGATGCAAGGTGAAGGTAAAAAGATAAAGCCTATCAGGTATGGACCATTTAGGATACTTGAGAAGATTGGTGAAAATTCTTTTCGCCTTGATTTACCAGCTTACATGCACATCTACTCAGTCGTAAATGCAGATTGCTTGAGATTGTTTGAACATTCAATGATTGAGGACCCGAAAGAGCAGAGTCAATTGCCTTCTATCGATGACCTGCTACTTGAATATCTCAATGAGTTGTAGGAAGACACAGTACTGGACAGGAAGGTGAGGAAAACGCGTAGGGGAAATGTTCAGTACCTCAGGATTGGGATCAAAGGTTCAAAGCTAAGAAGTGCAAAGTGGATTGAGTTTGGACAAGTGAAGAAACAGTATCCTCACTTAGTCGACGCTTGAAAACCAACTTTTGGTGGTCCAAAATTTTTTTCAGTGGGAAGGCCGTGATCCGAATCGGATCCATAGAAGACTATCAAAGAACCATGACTATATCAGGTCGAACAAATCTCTAAAGAAATCCAAAACAACGATCAAAGACACCCCAAACTAGTGGCAATGGCAGCCGACGTGGAACGATGAGGACCTCGGTCAAAGCGTGCTGACCGAGGCCCATGGAGACTGTGCAGGAGGCCAAAGTAGCCCCTGGGAGCCCTAGATCGGGAAATGGAGGTGGATTTTGATGCATCCATGACAGGAAGTAAGACAACAAGAGTCGAGAAATGAAGAAGTGGAACAGTGAACCCAGAGAGGAAGACTGAACATAGAGAACAGTAAAGCAAAGCAGAAGAGGACAAAGGGCCGAGTTGACCAGAGGCAGCCTCGAGAACAAGAGGCTTGAGAGATCCGAGCCATCCTAGAGAGGCTCTGTCCAAGCTGAGCACCATATTGGGCTCTCCCCTGTAGACCAGAAGGTCATAGAGCTGGTAGGAAGAAGAAGTCTGTATACTCAAGTGGCTTGGGGAATCCAAGAACCACCCTGCCAAGCAAAACCTGCTTCAGGAGAACTCACATTGAGTCCCTGTATTGTAATTTCTCTGCTTAAAGGCACAATAAACAAGGCCACCACTAAAAGATGGACTGGAGATGTAGCCCTAGAGAATAGGGTAAACTCCTTATTAAAATTGCTTGTGTCTTTATGTTTGCTTACTGTATTTCTCTACTGTCTTTCCATTTAAGTGTCTGTGTATTGGCAATCTGATCGATCTATTGCTTAATTAACACAGAACACACACCAGCACATGAGTCTGTAATACCTTTATTTAAAAAAATCTTTAACTGATGTCACTCATAGGGTGAATATCAGATCAAGTGGTATCAGAGCTCTAGGCTGTAAGGTTAGACAATCTTGTGTTGCTGAATGCTCACAAGAACAAATCTCAAATTAGGAGAAGGAGAGTTGGTGGAAACTAATCCTAAAATTGAGAGAGTCTATTCTCGGAAGACAATGTCAGAAGAAGGTTCTGTTGGGATAGACCCTTAATTCATAGAGATTTCCCTAGCTATAAAGTCTATGGTAGAAGAAATGTACAGAGACTTTAGAAAGAAAAAGGCTGAAGATTCATCAGGTTCTAAACAAGATAAAGAAGAAAATGAGTCTCACTACCATGACCACTCCAAAGGAAAGGGGAAAGAGGAAAGCTTTCTCACACCTCCTAATAGCCCTTTGCATAATAAGAAAGCATATTTGATTAAGCTAGATGTTAAATTTGATTTGCCTATATATGATGGAGAGCTAAATGCTGAAAAGTTGGACAATTGGATTAGACAAATTGATGTGTATTGCAGGGTATAGAACATAAATTCAGACAAGAGTAAGATTCAGCTGGCAAGCCTACGCCTAGGAGGCACTACCTTGGTTTCGTGGGAAGGCAGAACCCAAGCTGATATGAAAAGACATGGTAAGACCATCTCTGTCTGGAGTGACTTTGTTTCTGCAATCAAAAAGAAGTTCTATCCATTGGCCTACATGCAACAAGCCATGATGAGTTGGCAAACTCTTCGGCAGTTGAAAGGGAAAAGTGTGCAAGGGTATACTCAAGAGTTCATAAAGAGAGCATTGATATTGGGTATCTCATTAGACTCACCAGAGACTCTTTTGAATTACATTGGTGGTCTACATAGCTACATGAGGCATACCATTATCATGTTTAACCCCACTAGTATAGATGAGGTATCTATACAAGCTACTCATGTAGAAGCTAGAGGAAATAATGGAAATCTGTAGAAATTTTGAATAATATGACACATATTCAATGGAGATTATCCTGATCATGTACTATTGCGGAATACATACACAATACATAAGCTCCTCTACATTGATCATCAATTTACAGAAGAAGAAACATTCACAGGCGCACATAAAAGCATCAATCAAACTCATTAACACAGTATGTATCCCGGGGAAAGCATCTCGCTAAAAACCCTAACTATATGTATATTATATTGATTGAATCATGTAACATTACAAAGTACAATTCTTATCACAAGCAATCCAGTACCAGCTCCACCTGTTACACACAATACATCTCAGATCTGATCTCCAAATCTATTCCACTGCTTGCCTACCTCCACTGCTCAATACCTGCTCAAGAATGAATGATAATGGTTTACCAAACACGTATTTAACCACCAAAGAATCACTCACACTAGGAAAGACGTGAGTAGAGGCTATAATACTTGGTATTGGCCAATTCATTGGCATACTCAATCACTTTGATTGTGCAAATCATCATGCACAACTATAGTCACAACTGATAGCAATCTGATCCTCTAACACCTGTCCCTCCTGAATTGAACATGCACTGACATGCAACTAAGTTAACTGATGTATTCTATAGTTGCATTATGAGTTAATAATTAGTTTAACAACTCATCATTAGTCTATTTGCAGTTAGACTAATTACAACTAGTTTAACCAAATCAAACTGAACACAACTCCATCAACTCTACAATCAACTCCACCAAACTCAACTGATTGAGTTCTAACTGAAGTCATGCATGCAACAACTCAACTGACCCACAAAGAAAGTGTACTTCCTTCTGACAGCTACATGTGCCACATCTGTAGCTCAAACTAAAGTGCTCCAAGAGAATAAGAACAAGTTTATAGTCCAAATATTATTATGAGACAATAATATTTGACTTTTCTATTTTTGACAGCCAGTCTAAAAATAGACTTTGATAACTCCTACGTGATCACTCTTGCTGTGATCACTCCTGTTGTGGTCACTCCTGCTGTGATCATCCCTGCTGTGGTCACTCCTGCTGTGATCATCCCTGCTGGGATCCAAAAATAGAACTTGTGCCATAATTTGCCTGCGGGCCTACTTAGTGAAAGTGACTCCTTTCCACTAAGCTCCATCATCTTGTTGCATTCTCAACAAGCATTTCTTGTTGCACACTTTTCAACACTCCCTCTCAACAAGAAAGGCTTCCTCTCAAACCTGATCCTGTAACTCTGGAATGTTCTCCATGCAACACATCTGGCCGGTCCACTTGCTCTGTCATCAAAGTCTCTAACTGCTATTGCCTCTGTCGACTGAAAACTCTGCATCTCTGTGCTCTTCAGTATCTGACTGCTCTAGCCTCGGTCACTTTGATCTCTGACTGCATCTGTGCTGCTTCTAGTTCTATCTCCCAGCATTGCATCCGCACTGCACCTCCCAACTGACCTCCCTGTTGGGCTAGAAACACCCTCTAATGTTGAAGCTCTACCTGTTTCTGAAAAGTGCTCCCTCTCTGACATCTACGCTACTGTAACATCTCCATGCATCTCGCACCATTGCACACCTATCTGTGCCACCTAGCACTGTGCAAAACACTTGTGCCTCTCGCATTGCTGCAGCTTGCTAGCTATGCGCTGTCCTGGGATTCCCTGCACTGTCGCTCTCTCTGCCGCTCCATCCGCATCTGTCTCTACCCAATAAGTCAGTTCTTGCTACTACACATTGGGCTCCCTTAGCAAGGTCTCATCCAAGAGGTTGGGTACCTCAAGGATCCTGCCCCTCTTCCTTGGGACAATCAATCCACATCATCCCACCTCCTACCTGGAGGTATGGCTGCATGTGATCCCTCAGCCCACCTGGCTCAAAGTTTCCCCCTACTAGAGGTCTCTGGATGAGTAGATGTCTCTACTCGATCTCCTCTCAGCTTCCCCTATTGTGGCTCCTCCACAACCTCCTGAAGCTGCTGCACCAATCGTGGCTCCTCCACAATCGTTTGAGACTTCTTCTGGCTCTGCATGTCGAGAGGTAATATACGCTCCCTCTCAACCACCAAGTCTCCATCAGTTGCCTCACTGCTCAAGGCTTTGCATGCATCTTGAACCTCAAGAGCATACAGGTTCTTGACCCATGAACCAATCTGCTTCACCTGTCTAGTGATGATGTGTCTAAGGAAAACCTTTCCCTTACTGAAGACCACATCATAGCCTCTGTCTTCCAACATCGCGATCGACACCAAGTTTCTCTTCAGTCCTGGTACATACTTGACATCGGTCAAGGTAAGGCGAGCTCCATGCTCCCTCTGAAAAATAACCATGCCTACACCTGAGACACTATAATTCTCATCATTACCCATCCCTATGAGTATCTGGAGATCTTTCTCCTCCAATGTACTGAACAAATTTTTGTCACCGGTCATGTGGAAAGAAGCTCCACTGTAAAGAAACCAACCACTTCCCATCATGGATGAAACCATGCATGCGAAGAGTGTGAAATCCAACTCAAACTGTGAAGCAAGTGCCTCACCTTCAGATCCTTCCTCGGATCCCTTCTTGGACTTCTTCTTTGGGCAATTAGTAGCATAATGACCCAACTCATGACAACGAAAGCATCTCACCTTTGCCTTGTCAACCTTCTTCCCATCATTGGAAGAACTGGATTCAGAAAGAGAAACCTTCCCCTTCCCCTTCTTCGCCTTACTTGCTAAGGCACAGTTCTCCTCATCATGCATAGATGAAGAACTGTCTCTGGTGCGCCGTCTAATCTCCTCTTGCACAAGATCTGATCAAAGTCTCTCCCATCCTGGCAATTTCTCCCTTCCATTCACCGAGTCCTGGTAGCTATGCCAAATCTTAAGAAGGCCAACGAGTGCTAGACTCACCAAGTCCTCATCATCGACAGTAACCCCCACACTTCCCAGCTCATCTCGACACTGAGTGAACTTCGTGAGATACTTAGGCATACTGTCACCATTCTCGCATTTGATGTTTCTGAGTTTATCTTTGAGCGCCAACTTCCTTTGATCGCTCTTGCTCTGGAATAGATCTGTTAAACCCTTCCACATCAGATATGGAGAAGTCTTTCCATGCAGGCTGGACACGATGTGATCCTTCACGCCCTCCAACAGAATCCTTCGACATTTTGCGGTCTTCTTTTGCCAAGCATCAGCTTGAGTAGCATCAGTAGGCTTTGGGACATCTCTCTCTATGAACTCCTTCAGCCCGATATCATCCAATATTGCCTCCATCCTATCCTTCCATTAAATATAATTCATACTACCCTCAAGGGCATACTCCAAACGCAATCCTATGAAAGACATCTGAGTTTTGACACCAAGAAAACACTGCTGCAAATTCGAATTCCACTAGCAACCAACTCAACTGCCTTGGATCTAAGATTCGTGAGAACACAATATTTCTTGTACAGAGATCGAATGTATGGGCTTTCACTGGATATCTCACCTTCCAAAAGAAGGATGAATCCAGAGGCTACCTGGCCCGATTACAGACTCTGCCTGAAGAAACAGAATGTAAAAACTTCCTGAATAGTAGATCAGATGATCAACAGCTCCGATACCATGCAGAAATTTTGAATAATATGACACATATTCAATGGAGATTATCCTGATCATGTACTATTGCGGAATACATACACAATACATAAGCTCCTCTACGTTGATCATCAATTTACAGAAGCAGAAACATTCACAGGTGCACATAGAAGCATCAATCAAACTCATTAACACAGTATGTATCCCGGGGAAAGCATCTCGCTAAAAACCCCAACTATTTGTATATTATATTGATTTAATCATGTAACATTACAAAGTACAATGCTTATCACAAGAAATCCAGTACCAGCTCCACCTAGTACACACAATACAGCTCAGATCTGATCTCCAAATCTATTCCACTGCTTGCCTGCCTCCACTGCTCAATACCTGCTCAACAATGAATGAGAATGGTTTACCAAACTCGTATTTAACCTCCAAAGAGTCACTCACACTGGGAAAGACGTGAGTAGAGGCTATAATACTTGGTATTGGCCAATTCATTGGCATACTCAATCCCTTTGATTGTGCAAATCATCATGCACAACTATAGTCACAACTGATAGCAATCTGATCCTCTAACACCTGTCCCTCCTGAACTGAACATGCACTGACATGCAACTGAGTTAACTGATGTATTCTATAGTTGCATTATGAGTTAATAATTAGGTTAAAAACGCATCATTAGTCTATTTGCAGTTAGACTAATTACAACTAGTTTAACCAAGTCAAACTGAACACAACTCCATTAACTCTACAATCAACTCCATCAAACTCAACTGATTGAGTTCTAATTGAAGTCATGCATGCAACAACTCAACTGACCCACAAAGAAAGTGTACTTCCTTCCGACAGCTACATGTGCCACATCTGTAGCTCAAACTAAAGTGCTCCAAGAGAATAAGATCAAGTTTATAGTCCAAATATTATTATGAGACAATAATATTTGACTTTTCTATTTTTGACAGCCAGTCTAAAAATAGACTTTGATCACTCCTGCTGTGATCACTCCTGCTGTGGTCACTCCTGCTATGATCATCCCTGCTGTGGTGACTCCTGCTGTGATCATCCCTGCTATGATCCAAAAATAGAACTTGCGCCATAATTTGCCTGCGGGCCTACTTAGTGAAGGCGACTCCTTTCCACTAAGCTCCATCATCTTGTTGCATTCTCAACAAGCATTTCTTGTTGCACACTTTTCAAAAAAATCCAGAAGTTGGGGGACCATCCCAACCCACTGTAAGCAAGAGAAAGGAGAAAAGAAAACAGAAGTGGAAAGCAAGGAAGGCTAACACTGCACAGAAAGCCAAAGCTTCATGCACTCACTGTAAAAAGGATGGGCATGATGATGAGCATTGTTGGATTCTGCATCCAGAGCTATGACCTAAGAAGTCCGAGGGCAAGAAGAAGAAGATAGCTACAACTATTCGGAAAGTTTTGGGGTTAGAGTTTGGATATGAAACAACTATAGTAGCCACAGGTATAAAAGGTAAGAATTCTGAAGCATCTACTATTAATTCTGCTCAATCTGTTATTGATGAAGAAAATGGGAGAAAAAGACATGGGGTTTTCCATATTCGAGTTGTTTCCAAAAATCAAAAGCTTGATACTTTGTTTGATAGTGGCTCACAAGTAAATTTGATTTTTGAAGCAATTGTAAAGAAATTGGGATTAGCAACTACACCTCACAAGAAACCATACCCATTAGGATGGTTGAATGATAAAGTACAACTACAAGTGACTAGACAGTGCAAACTCAAGTTTTCTTTTGTGTCAGCATTTGTAGATGAGGTTGCGTTAGACATAATTCCTTTGGATATATGTGGAATTTTTTTAGGAAGTCCTTACTTGTATGATAGAAAGGCTATTTTCTATAGAGCTGAGAACAAGTATCTACTTGTTAAAGATGGAATCGAATACTTTGTAAGAGCTCATAAGCTCAAGAATAATTATACTCTCACAAACTTAGGACAGATGAAAAGAATGATAAATTCATCTAAACAATTCTTACTGATGGTTGTAAAGGAAAAGAAACCTGATAAAACTAATGTATTTGAGGGCTGTAATGCTGAACAACAAGCTGATATAGAAAAGGTTGTTTCAGAGTATGATGTGTTGTTTCAAGAACCTAAAGGTCTGCCACCCAAAAAGGGAATAGTACATGATATTATTTTGCAGTAAGATGTTCCTTTGACTAACATTGGGATGTACAGGTTTTCTACTTTAGAGAATGCTGAAATCAAGAAGAAGGTGCAGGAGTTGCTCGAGAAGGGCTTCATCAGGCCTAGCACATCACCATGTGGGTCACATATCGTTTTGTTGAGAAAGAAAGATGGCTCGTGGATAATGTGCATTGATTACCGAGCACTGAATAAGATAACAATCAAAAATAATTATCCCCTTCCTCGCATAGATGATCTTTTAGATCAATTGAAGGAAGCTGTTTATTTCACCAAGCTGGATTTGCATAGTGGATACCATCAGGTCAAAGTTGCTTTAGTGGGAAATATGTTAAAGGCCATTTTGTCACATCTAGTCAATAGGCTTGTAAATTGGATCAATCCACAACCATTAACATGTTTTCTTCATCCCTAAACAAACCCATAAGCATGAACTTTCCAAATTTATGATTTTTTAGGTCTAACTGCTAAGAATCAATGTGTTTAAGCCCCAACGTACCCTGCCTATAACACCCTCCTCCCACATTTACCCAAGCTAACCAGTCCACTATGGTAAAAATGTGATGAAGAGTTACTAGGATATGATTTGAATCCCCACGTGTAGTTAAGGAAGTGGAACTAACAAGAAAAGACCAATTTGACCTTCCTCGAGAGCTATAGAACCTTCACGAGACAACCAACCCTTCTGGGTGCCCAACCCCTAAGACAACTTGATGTTTCGCTGATCTAGAACCCTAGTCACTCATATGACAAGCCATGCATGCAAATGAGGCCCTTCAGTCGATCCCATAACAAGGAGTGGATGCGACTGCGACCCTTTTCAAGCAGTTTTGTGTCAGTGACCCCGGATTCTGTGCCACTTTTAAGGGCCAGGACTATGGCCATTCCCCAAAATTTCATGAAACTTCTAGAAAATATAATTAACATTGATATAATATAACTGATGCAAACACTTGACCAAGGAATTGATCTAACCCCTACTAGCCATGACAAGAATTTCATAAAACATATCATAAACATGAAATCTACATGTCATAACAACATATATGAACATAGGAGTCTCATGATTATTTGAGAATCACAAGGGAGGATTGATATCTCCTCCCAATAGATGCATTGTTACCTATTAGGCCATTCGTTCATTATTATTTCATCTACTAACCAAAACATGATGAGATTCATATATCACGATTATCATAAAACATGCCCATCACCAAAAACTAGAGATATATCAATGATGAAACAACTATTAAATCCACATAATCACAAGCACATTTAATCATGAAAATTCCAAAGGAAAATGAGCTCTTATTAACATATGAAAATCCAACCAAGTCAGATACTTCCACGTACCACTCAACCATAGATTAGTCTGAACCAAATCTCTCTTTCAACCAATCACCCTCGCGGAATATTCCAAGCATGAATGTGGGATCACATGGAAAAAATAAAACAAAACCAAACTATGGCTTCCAGAAGCGAAACCATCTCAACTCTTAACTAGTGATTCCACCTCACGATCGGACATCACTAACCATCCCAGGTCTGTCTCTACCCAACTTGTATAGGGATCTAGAGCATTTGTTCCAACCAAGGCTTCCAGGACTAGTAACTCAACCCACAACTATTTTCGGGCTCCAAAGCGTCTGTCTAACCAGGGCTTCGAGGACTAGTAACTCAACCTACCAAGGGCTCTAGAGAATTTTTCCAACCAAGTCTTCCAAGACTAGTAACTCAACCCAAGCTGTCATAGGGATTCTAGAGCATTTTTCCAAGCAAGGCTCTAGGAACTAGTAACTCAATCCACAATCAGAAGGAACCTGAGAACCAACCAGAAAACAAAAGGAAAGAAACTCTCAACACCATGGTTATCCAGGAAATGGAAAGGTTAGGAAAAATCACTATCAATCCAGGAAATCATCCATGCCAATGGTAGATCATGACCAAGAAATCACATGCATGTGCCATGCATGCCAAAATTAGCAAGGAAACCATTCATGCAACTCATTACCTGCAAGAAAAACTCATTGTAGTTGCTGATCCAGATGTCCTCTTGTGATTTCCTTCTTTTTTCTTTTCCTCTTTACTTTGAATCCCAAGTATGTCACACTCCAATATTTCTCCAAGAAAACTCTAGGTGTCCAAGAGTATGGAAGAGCGATTAAAAGAGAGAGCTCCAAGCTAAAACTGACAAAATTCTATGAATTGATCCTTAGAATCTCTTTTATCAATGAGAAATCTTTTTTCTTCATTTTCCATTATTTTTCGTTCATTTTCCTCCTCACATGAAACCTATGATCTTTCACCTTCATTTTCTCCTATTTGCCATTATTTTCATAAATAAAATGCCAATTAATGCCTCGTGTCTTTCCAAAACCTTTGCCATTTCCTTTTTCAATTTCCATAGCCATTTATTAATCACAAATGATCCCCATCACTATGCTTTTCCCAAAATACAACTTGGAATACATGTCCCATGAACTTGGTTATTATTTTTCCTTTATTAACTTTATTACATAGATTTTTGAACAGGATTGTTACAAACCCCCCCCCCCCCCCACCCCCCCTTAGGGGAACGCCGTCCTCGGTGTTTAATGACACCTACAACCAGCAAGACTGTCAAAAATCAAAACATACTCCCCATGGAGCTTTATAACTTATCTTGTTGCAGTATTTACAATGAACAAGCTATTGACAAGTAAACCAACATAACCAACATGAAAAACACAATGAAATGACCATCATATTGCTTACTAGATCTTTATAACACAACTCATGGCGGTATTTACATCCATATACATATATACAGATAGAAAAACACCACACAAAAACATACCAAAATACATCTGATCAACTTGCGAATAGGGAAGGATACATATCCTACATCTGATCAACCATCTCCCATGTAGCTTCATCAGGCCCAAAGTGCTTCCATTGCTCTTTAACCTGCTCGATTTCTCAGTTCTGTAGCATGAGAATATTTCTCTGCAAAATGCATTGAGGTTCTGGATGGAATTCTCCTTCTAGCTCCACCTACAATATATACCAGTCAATCACATGATCGACATATTTAACATACTTCTTAATAAATGACACATGGAAAACATCATGGACATTCATTGTCGGAGGCATTGCAAGTCGATAGGCTACTGGTTCAATCCTCTCAAGAATATTGAAAGGTTCATAATATCGAGTTGCCAGCTTGTCACATAATCCAATCCTTAAGGATCTCTTCTTGGGCTTGATGCACAAGTACATCTATTTCCCAACCT
Organism: Pinus tabuliformis; assembly: GCA_031772625.1. Taxonomy (NCBI): domain Eukaryota; kingdom Viridiplantae; phylum Streptophyta; class Pinopsida; order Pinales; family Pinaceae; genus Pinus; species Pinus tabuliformis. The sequence continues at coordinate 461,640,040 of CM062811.1, forward strand.
GAAACTCCTTAAACAACCAATTTTGACCTGCATAAATTTTCTGCCTATCATGTCCTGCCTTTAAATTCTACTTGATAACCTGCATTTCCTGTTCCATTTATGCCAACATGTTTAGTCCTTTGAACACCCTACTAACTGGATCACTCCAACAGATGGGATTGTTACAACTCCACCCAAAGAGTGCCTCAAACGGAATCATCCTTAGTGACTTATGGTAACCATTGTTGTCACCAAAGTCAACTAACAAAAGATACTCCTCCCATCTCCTCTGTTGATGCATGATGTGCATTCTGAACATGTCCTCCCAAATCCTCTTGACCCTCTTTGTCTTTCCATCTGTCAGTGGATGATAAGTTGTACTGAAGGAGAAATGTGTACCCAATCTCTAAAACATCTCCTTCCAAAATCAGGAAGTGAACTTAACATCCTTGTCTAACACAATCATCCTCATAACACTCTTCAACCTCACTATCTCTCTAATGAAGACTTGTGATACATCACTAGTTGAATAAGTAGACTTTACTAGATTGGAGTGCACTACCTTTGTCAACATGTCCACCATAACCATGATGGAATCATGTTGTCTAGATGTCCTCAGAAAACTTGTGATGAAATCCATGGAAATGACCTCCTATTTCCACTTTGGATTCAGAATCGAATTTAGTAATCCACCTGGATTCTTACACTCTTCTTTTACTTGTTGACAATCCAAGCATCTAGCCACAAACTTTGCCACTTCCTTCTTCAAGTTCAACCAATAATATAACTTCCTCATAGTTGTCAAGATCTTTTGATATCCTAGGTGACCTGAATATGGCTTAGCATGAAATTCCTTCAAGATAAGCTTCTTGAGCTCACTGTTTTGCAGCACATAGAACCTATCCCTAAATATCATCAAACCACCCATTGTGAGATGATAGTCCATATCTTAATCACCTGTACCCTACTTGTAAAATATTATCCTATAAGTTTTTCCCATAAGAACTCATAGTTGTTAAATGGTTCACCTGCACTCTCATGTTAAGAGCATATGCAACCCTGTTCTCTATACCTTTAATGTACTTGATCTCAAAGTCAAACTCATTGATTGTCGCCAACCATCTAGCTTGTCTAGCATTAAGGTTTGGTTGGTCAAATAGATACCTCAATTCACTGTGATCACTCATCAATACAAGCCTCCTGCCAAGAAGATAGTGTCTCCACATCTTTAATGCATGGATGATCATTGGAAACTTAATATTATGTGTCAGATAATTCTGCTCATGCTCATTCAGTTTCCTTGATTCATAGCACACTACCTACCCTTATGTCATAAGGACTCCACCAAGCCCTCTTTTGAAAGCATTTGTACATACCACAAACTCTTTTTTTAGATCTACAATCTTTAAAACTAGAGAATTTTTCAACAATTACAATTTCTCAAAATTGGCTGCACATTTCCCTGTCCATTCTGTTATCACTCAGGTTGTCCCCCAGGTTGGAGTGAAGGGATACGGCCGAGGTAACCACAAACCAACTTTGGACTGCAGGTTCTAGCCCACTTGCAGTCAGAGAGGGCTCTCTCTTTATGATTTAGCTTTGTTAATGATGATTTTAGGCTAGCTATTGAGTTCAGGGATTTTGTTTGTGTTTTGGTGGGAAGATTGATGTTTTCAGGTAAAGAGGCAGGTGTAGTGTGAAAGCTTCAAACGATTGGGCGTGGAGTTAGGGAGTAAGACTGCTGGTGCGTTTTCTTGGTCACAAGAGGAATAAGGAGCAAGTTAGATGCATATGGAACAATTTTCCAAGTTTAAAGGATGGAAAGAATGCTAAGGAAGGAGAGGCAATTAAGAATCTCTTAGTCAACTTAACAGAGAAGGGTGAATGAAGCTCTATCTAAGGGCAGTAAAGAATCCCTAGATAACAGTCAGACACATGTGAATTAGGGTAAATATGAGCCACAGGGAATTCATATTCATGTCCAATTCATTTCAGATGAAAACATAAAGAAATAGAAAAAATTGAGCCTAGAGTGCGGTTTAAACAAGTTCTAAGCTAATCTTTCTTTTTGCTATTTAGATGGTGACAAATGAAAACAGAGGTAAGAGGCACTTATTGATTCATGTTGCAACACAAGAATTCCATCATTCAATCTCTAGAGACCATTTACAACACATTAGACAGTCATTCCTCCAATGTCTTTAGCAATCTTTGATTAAGTAAAACATATCAGGTATACAGTGCGAGTCTCTAGTGAAAATTATCAATCGACCAACCCTTGAAACAATACAGAGGGTGGTATATATAGGAAAAACTCTCCGAAATTGTGACCTAAACAGGTCTGAAAATAAATGATTACTTTTAACCTAACCCTATCAGCAATAAATGTAAGAAAATATCTAGGGGCTGCGCTGGGGCAACCGTATCAAAACTAAATTAATGCGTTGTCCTCGGTGGCTTGGTGCAGTGCTATTGCAATAACTGCACATGGACTTCTGCTCCTTTGTGGTTCGGTGACTTTAAATGCTTTAACTGTGATTTGAGAGCTAGGATGGGCTTACACCTCCTGATCTGACTCTGCTGGAGGCCATTTAATGCTAACCTGCTTTGGGAACTGAAGATTTCCCTTAAAAATTTAGTTGATACTCTTTGCCGCTTCATCTTTCCTCTGATACTCTTTGACAAATGAATTGGGCTGCTTCTTTGATGTGTTGTGTGTTAAATCAAAATTTAATGGCCGCTGTTCGGCCCTCTGTTTCTTTTAGAACTATCTTTTGATCCTTTCTGCATGCCTTGCAAAGAAAAACGAGTCGTTCAGCGCCTTTCGAGCTTGCTGGGGGCTGTGAAATGAGGGATTTTCCACTTCGGCCCTTTTCCCATAGCCATGCGCGATTAGCGCTGGGTGCTAATCACGCATGAAAAACTACCTCGGAATTTTAATCCGGGCTTCCTAAGCACGATTTTCGCCTTTCGCCTCAAAATTGATGATGGTGTCAGCATGTGGGACCATGGTACGGCGGATGACGTGGCAGGATGATGTCAGCGTGATGATGTCAGCATGTACGGAGGTGATGTGGTAGTACGGTAAAGGGACACGGTGTCAGTGATGTGGCAGGGTGACTCGACGGTACGGTGGCAGGAGGCCAGGCAGGCGGATGACGCAGCACTATGACGTGGGGCTACGTCACCCAGAGGAGAGTGGTTTGTGGTTTTCTTGGCGCACCGTCTTGGAGCAAGGGTGGTTTCGGGGAGTGGGGCTGCGCCACGCCTGGGAAGGTGACGCGTGGTGGGAGTACGGTGGCAATACCACCCATCTCCCGGATGCTAACCTTCGGGCTCTTGGCGTATGGGAAGGCTCGCCCACCGTAGATCTCAGGCGGGCCTTATCTGACAGCTGGCGGCAAGGACGATACGGCGGAGGGTTAAGGGACATGGCACGGGAATATGCGAATGTACATACGGCGCGGCGGGGGGGTTAAAAAACTTTAAAAAATGGGTTTTGGGTTATGTACAAACAAGCAGGTTAATATATTTACTCCTAGGACATAAGCATAAGGGTGAAACAATGGGTTTTTGAGGGTTGGGACTAAGGGAAAAAGGTTGTTAGTATGATCAGGTGTCAAACTAACTCCTGTTAAGACTCAGATGGGCTAAAAACAACCCCAGATGGTCTGTTTTTTCCCAGACTTAGGAAAAGTATGGCTAAAGTGCCAGGGAGGGGATATTTAATATTTTCGGGAATTTATACATAGTTTTAGTAGGGGAAATGGAAACAAATTAGGGAGTTAGATAAATAGAGTTAGGAGTTAATATGAAGATGATGAGAAAGCGCTAAGGTAATGAACCTTAGGCTATTTTGGGGAAAATGACTCATAGAGGAGGAATGGAAAGTCCTTGAGTAAAGCAGACCTTTATTTAGGCAACTGATATGGAGAATGATGAAACTAAGAGGTATCAAGCAGGTCTTGACCTCTTTGGGGAAGTTAGTAAGTGCTTTGGGGAATAAGAAGAAGGGGGAGTTAGTTATGTCCAGCTTGAGTTCCTCCAGATGAAAAACTGCATCATGACGATGATCTGAAAGGATATAACACTTAGAAACAAAAAATTGATCATGGATCATCATTCTGCAACCTCAAAAACTACCTACCCAGCCTAATAAACCTAACATTTTTTCTTCTTTTGGATTGGGTGCACTTAGACTTGCAGACCCAGCTTTACAATTTTTTCTTTTGATTGAATTACTATCTAAATCTACACTTATTTCTGCCAAGGGCCTAGATTAAGCAGTTGGGCTCTTTTGATTCTCTACCTATCTACAAATCTGCCAAGATTAAGCTGTTTGGACAGATATCATTCTCTATATTCTAAAACAGGAAATTGAAACCTAGGGAGGCCAAGATTAAACTGTTTGGCCTTCCCTTAACCTAAAGAACTTATCAAAATGAAACAACTCATCAAAATTTGGAACACAACAGTGGCACTTGGACTAGCACACTTTTATGACTTCTTCTTTGGCCTCTTTAAGGAAATATGGAACCTTGCAGCATGAAAGATGAAATATTTGGCATGTAAAAATGTCAATCATGAAAGATGAACACCTGTTGCAACAGGAGGCTAACAGTGGCTCCACTTGGGGATGTATTTTCCTTGTGAAAATCCAAGAACAACAGGTCAGACTGCCTTGATCTTCTATGGTTTCTGTGGACTGAAAAACTTCTTTGTGTTGACTGTTTAAGTAATTGAAAATCTTGGAATAATAACAACACACTTCCCCAACTAAATTGTTGTGAAATGCATAGCATTGCCTGCTTTCTTCTGCGTGCTTACTATTACATAGAATGTTGCTTTAGCTTTGTACCTTTGAAACATTTTCACAACATGGATCAAACTGATATGCTTGCCTTGTTTTTTCTTTGAGCACGGGTGCTGATGTGAACTAAAAATATTGCTCTGCTTTGCTACCTTTGACTGAAGACCGCAAAGAACTCTCCTTTGCCCTGATTTGGTTGATGTAACTGTGCCATTCTTGCTATTTTGCTGAAATTAGTACAGAGACAGAGCTCTTTAAAACTAGAACACTTGTACTGGCTGTGTCTTCACAAAATTTACTGCTGTTTTCTTGACAATTGATTTGCTTATATAAAGAATAAAAACGAAGAGCTGATATATACAAATATCACTGTACAAAAGATATATACAAAGCTGCAATGTATCCCCTAAAAGGGATCATGGTAATGTTTCAGCATACGGCCATTGACAGGGCCTTCTTCAACGGAACTATCCCCTACAGATTTGAGAAAATAAGTGGTATTTCCCTGAACAACAGAAATAACAAATGGCCCTTTCTATAAAAAATCAAACTTGGCATGTTTGCCCTTGTCTTCTCTTCGAGAGTCCCAGCTTAGAACTTTGTCACCAATGTAGAAATCCTCAGTTTTAGCTCTCTTATCAAACATCTTTTTGAGTTTTTCTTGCAAAATTTGAGCTCTGTCATAGACTTTTTCTCTGGTTTGTTGAAGATGAATGGTCTGATTTATCCTTCTTTGAATGTCATTTGGTTCAGACTGAATCTCCTGTAACAGTCTGATAGTAGGAATGCCTAGGGATGATGGAAATCTGGCCTCCATGCCATATACCAGCTCATAAGGGCTCATCCCAATGGATCTCTTTGTTGAAAGTCTGTCTGCCCATAGGGCATTTATCAGCTTTTTGTGCCAGTTCCTCTTGTTTTCTTCTATCACTTTCTTTATGATGTTGATGAGACTTTTGTTAGATGATTCGACTAAGCCATTACCTTGAGGGTAATAAGCTGTAGAGTGGCCCAAGGTGATATGGAACTTATGGCAGAAACTGATCATCTTTTTGGAATTAAAGGCAGCGGCATTTTCGGTGATGATTTTCTCAGGGCAGCCAAATCTAGAAAGGATATTGCACTCAAGGAATTGGATAATGATAGTGTCATTGGCTTGCCTACAGGGAATGGCTTCAACCCACTTAGTGAAATAGTCGGTGGCTGTTAAAATCCATTTGTGCTGGCCTGAGGAAGAGGGATGGATTTCTCTAATGAAGTCAAGACCCCATTGTTGAAAAGGTTTCTCGGTTGATATGGGTTTTAGGGGCAAAGGTAATAGCTTTCTCTTGCCCTCAAAGATTTGGCATTTGTGACATGACATGGTAAACTTCTTTACATCTGCAAAAGGAGAGGGCCAATAAAAACCAGCCCTTAAAATTTTGTCAACAGTGGACTTCCAATATAAATGTCCTCCACAGTCACCTGCATGGAATTCTTTCATGACATTGTTAGTTTCATTCATGGTTAAACAGTTAAGCAATATACCTTCATGATTTCTCGAAAATAATGCACCATCTATGACACAAAACTTTAAAGCTTTCATTTTCAAAAATCTTTTCTTGGTTCTGGACAATCCTGGGGGAGCAAACAGGTTTAACAGTACAAAACATATATCAGCATACCATGGAGATTGCAAAAAGGTCTCACTGATCTGTGGAGTCGCCAGCTCCTGTTCATTGTCCAGCTGGTTGATGTCTAAGGCTTGAAAGTTTGTTTCGAACATCAGTTTGGCTAAACCTTGTCCCTTTATCAGCTTAGTTGGTTTTATTTCTATGTCATACTCAAGGATGTTTGCTATCCACTTGCCTCTTTTTCCTTCTAATCCCTCTTGGGTCAATATGTCTTTTATAGCAGCGTGTGGGACATAGGCAATCACATGGGAATATAAAATATACACTCTGAAATCCTTGATGGCCTTAACAAGTGCATAGGCCTGCTTTTCCATGATTGGGTACTTCAAAGGGGAATCTCTTAAAGCTCGGCTGAAAAATGCAATCGGCTTTTCAGCTCCCTGTTCATCTCTTTGCAAAAGGACAACAACTATAGTATGATCAGATGCAAAAGAGAAAATGATAAAATCTTTGTCAAATTGTGGGCTGGTGAGGACAGGGGTTTGGGTTAAGGCGGATTTGATACTCTCAAATGCTTGCTTGGTTTCAAGAGACCATTTTACCTTGGCATCATTTTTTAACATGTTGCTTAATAATCTTATCAGCTCAGCTAGATTTGGAATGAATCTTCTTAGGAAGTTGATTTTCCCAAGGAATGCTTGCAGGTCTTTTATGTTTCTCAGATATGGGATTTGGAGTATGGCTTGGATTCTTTCAGGATCAATTCTAATCCCATCTTTTGATATGATGTGGCCAAGTAGTTTGCCTTCTTCAAGGCCAAAGAGGGATTTCTTGGGATTCAAGGAAATGCCATATTTCCTGCATGTCATGAATATTTGCCTAAGATGTTTGAGGTGCTCCTGATCCGATTTGGAAAAAGGGGTTAAGTCATCAAGGTAGACAACTAGGAAATCGTGTATTTCTTTGGCAAATGCAATATCCATTGCTCGTTGAAAGGTTGCACCAGCGTTTTTAAGTCCAAATGGCATCTTTACGTACTTAAATGTTCCCCACGGTGTGGTAAACACTGTCTTGTCTTGGTCATCCGGGTTGAACAAGTATTTGGTTGAAACCTAAAAAGCCATCTAGCAAAGAGATTCTAGATGACCCCACTACCCTTTGTAGGATGTGGTCCATCTTGGGCAAAGGATAGTGGTCTCTAGGGGAGACTTGGTTTAAATTTCTCAGATCTACACAAAGTCTAATTTCACCTGTCTTTTTTCTTGTAGGAACGAGGTTGGATACCCATTCAGAAAATCTGATGGGTGCTATTATGCCTGCTTCAAACATCCTCTTTACTTCCTTCTCAATCATGGGAAGAAGCATAGGGTTAATTCTCCTAAGTTCCTGTTTGAAAGGTTTCTGGTTTGGTTTTAAGGGAATTATGTGTTGGATCACCGAGGTGTCATAGGATTTCAAATCCTCATAACTCCAAGCAAATACATCTTGGAATTCTTTGAACAAATCAATATACTTGGGCTTTTGATCAGGTGGTAAATTTCTGGACAATTTGATCATTTTGGGATTCTTTGCTGTCCCAATGTTGTGTTCTTCTATAGCAGTGTTCAATGGTTGTATTTTTGGCTTTCTGGGAATATCATTGGCGTCAAACATGTCTTCTAATGGGGTTAGGCCAGCAGGCAAAAAATTATCCTTCAGGTCAATGATCCCTGCCTCTGTTTTGGCAATTTCCTCTAAATGGATTTGTTTCAGCTGTTCTATGTTTGTTTTGTCAAAAATAGTGGGGTTTAGGATTTGTTTGGCTGTCGCAGTTGTTATAGCCTGCTGGTTTTCAATTGTCTGCTATTGGACATCGTTCATAGCATCCATGTCAATGTTGATATTCGAAAACTCCTGCTCAAGGGTGAGGAAATTGTTGATCTGGGCATCATTTTCAAAAAATTGCCAATCTTTAATGTTACTCGGAACAGCAAGCCTATGTTTTATTTCAGCAGTAAAGTGATGGTTTGGCCCAAAAGGAAGCTTTCATGTGCTAGCAAAGGTGGCTAGGCTGTGAGCGTGAATGTTGTGATTTCTTGAAATCTTATCAAGCTTGAATTCAGTGAATGCATTGAGTATATTAGTGACAGCAGTCCTATAGGCCCTCATTCTATTGTCATTCGTTACACAGTTACCTTTCATCTGCTGTATGACTAAGTTAGAGTCTCCCAAAATAGACACCTTTGCAGCTCCTAGAGCTCTGAGCAGTTTAAGGCCTAAAAGCAGAGCCTCATACTCTGCCATGTTATTTGTGCATTTAAAGTTCAGTCTGTAGGCATGAACTTCCGCACGGTTATCATGAGTATTGTGAATCCATACACCTGCCCTTGCTCCTATTTTGTTGACAGAGCCATCAAACTCTAAATACCATGTGATTTTTTGCTTGTGGTTTGTGCTAAGAGTTTCAGCTATGTTAGGATTGGGCAGATTTGAAGTTTCTGTTTGGGGAGTTTCTTCTATCATGCTGGTTGCATTAATTGTTGCGACAGTCTCATGGATATGTGAAACCGATTCTTCATTGATTTGTGCTCATTGTTCTAGAGCCAAAGGCTCGTCATCAGTTAGAGAATTTGTATTATCATTGAATAAAATAAAGGAATCCATATTATAATGGATTGAGTAAATGGGAAAATTTTCAGGCTTACTCTCACTACTCACTACATATTTCATGAGTGTTTCTCTGTACAGTCTCTTTGGTTGCCCAAAGACAGAAATAGTAGCATAGGAGAGGTCTAGTTGAAGGGACCCTTGGAGCTTTGCTCCCCATGATCTCGACAGGAGCATACCATATTTTGGTGGGATGTCAGCCACCACCACATCCATGAGGATGGTTTTATTGAGATATTGGACTAAGGAGACACACAAGTCTTTGATGAGGCTTAAACACTTGACTTGACTTGAGTCAAATGAGTACAAATCTTTGTAAGGTCTTGTAATATCAAGGTTCAGCTTTTCCATAACTGCTTTGGGCATAAGATTGTGCGATGCACCTGAGTCAAACATAGCGTTGTGCAAAACTTTGCCATGTATGTGCAGACTGACATAAAAGGGTGGAATAGGTCCATATGTTGATTTTCCATTAACTTCTGGACCAAACAACAGTTCAGGAGTATCATCCAAAACATTTACATCATCCTTATTTTCTGGTATCTGAAGTGATCTTTGAATTTGTTGCCTATATACATCGTGTTTGGCAAGTTCTGAGAGGGGGATGGATATCTTTAACTTAGCTATTTCTATCTCTAAATTAAATGGCTTTTCCAATGGAGTCTTGGTGTTGATAATGAGAGTTTTTTCTATTTGATTTGAATTATCAGTGTTTTGCTCTTTTTCAGCGTTATGGGAATTGATTGCTTGCGGTTTTTCAACTTCAGGAGGGCTTTTTGGAAAGTTGTTCGAGTTTTGCTCAGAGGAAGAAGGTGGTAAAAGCTGATCTACAGAAGGCTGTGCTTCTGTTATGTCTTCTACAGTCACTTGATGCGGGTTTGGGACAGTTGTATCAGTTGGTTCTGTTATGACAGCTTTGCTCTTAATCTTGTTGGGTTGTTTGCCATCTCTTGTTTTGCTAGGTTCAGAAATGTCAATGGTCCTAGTTCTCAGCTTATATTGTTTGTGGACCTCGTACACAGCAGTATCATATCCTTGTTTAAAATCAAAAGACTCACCAGACTTAGTCTGAAATTGACTTAGGTTATGCTCATCTTGGTCTTCTTGGCTTAGGAAAGTTTGTTGTTCACCCTTTAGATGCATCAGATTCATGTGGGTGTCTTCTGTTTGCTCGTTGGATGTAGATCCTTCAACATAATTATCTTGAAAAGGGGGTCTTATGTCATGGTCTGGGCTTGACCTACCAACATTTGTGTTCTGTGTTTTCCTAAAATTTGGGTTCCTTATGGTATTGGATTGTTGTCCTTCCCATGATGATCTCCTCTCAACGCTTTCTACTCTTTCTCCCAACCTTTGTAGGCCACTGATAATCGCATCAAGCTTCTGATCAAAGGCTAAGGGTTCTTCCTTAAAGGTGGTTCTTCTTTCCATTCTGGCTCTGTTTCTTTTGGCAATTAGGTTGGCCTCTACGCTGATAGCAACATTTTGCATGTCTGCAAGGGTCTGAGGAGCTCTTTCTTTCAACTGGTATGCCATATCCGGATCGAATCCATCAAGGAATTTATAAAAGGCAAGGTCAGGTGGCGGTCTTAAGTTCTGTGGTATTGCGTTATAGACATTGTTGAATCTTGCACAGTACTCCAAGACAGTCTCCTGAGGACCTCTTTTAATTGTATCATATTCAGCTAGTATGTGCAAGGGGTCTTTCTTTTTCTCCCACTTGTTGGTAAAGGATTGGTAAAGCTCATCCGGAGTAGTTATGGAATTTGCAGCAAGTGATCTAAACCAAGTTCTTACATCACTGGTTAAAATTTGAACAAAAATTCTCATTCTCACACTGTCATCATCTATCTCATAATTTTCAAAATAGTCTTGCATCTTTTTGGTATGCTGAAGGGCTATGAAAGGACCGGTACTGTCAAAATAGGTAACTTTAGATTGGTACTCCTGAGGTAAAGCCCCAGGATTAGCAGGCAATTGCAGGGGTGCATATCTATTAGCCATATTGGTAGGGATAAATGGAACAACAGGGATAACAGGGATAACGGAAATAACTGGAACAACAGTAGTGGTATTTGTAGTACGCGCAGTGAATGGAGGTGTGGGTGGAGCGCTCTACGATGTGGATGATGAACAAGGGGAAGTAGGAGTTGAACGGAATAAAACTTTGACAGGAGTTGGAACATAGCTTGGGTAAGCTGCTTCAGGACTCAAATCAGCAAAATCTTCTCTTTGCCCTTGCTTCCTAAGGATCTTCGGGATTAGGTTCGGATTTTTGAAAGCAGCTGGGGGATTTGGGTCTGGATTTGACCTTGTGTATCGTAGATTCTTCTTGGGAGCCAGCTTCCGAACTGTTTTGGTATTTTTATGGGAATGTTTTTTGGAATTAGCAAGGAACTGATCAAACTTTGGAACTGCTATCTATAGCTTAAAACTAGCATGAAGATTGACTGAAGTAGCTTTTATTTACTTCTGTCAATGCAAAGCAAAGGCAGTTTCAAAGGCTACCTGGTTGACATTCGGGCTTCATCTGTAGTTTTAAGGAATATATAGTAATTAGAAAATTGATTTCTCAGTGGATTCTTCCAACCTGTTTCATGAAATTAACTGAGGAAGTTCCCCAGTGGAGTCGCCATTATGTTATCACTCAGGTTGTCCCCCAGGTCGGAGTGAAGGGATACGGTCGAGGTAACCACAACCCAACTTTGGACTGCAGGTTCTAGCCCACTTGCATTCAAAGAGGGCTCTCTCTTTATGATTTAGCTTTGTTAATGATGATTTTGGGCTAGCTATTGAGTTTAGGGATTTTGTTTGTGTTTTGGTGGGAAGATTGATGTTTTCAAGTAAAGAGGCAGGTGTAGTGTGAAAGCTTCAAACCATTGGGCGTGGAGTTAGGGAGTAAGACTGTTGATGCGTTTTCTTGGTCACAGGAGGAACAAGGAGCAAGGTAGATGCATATGGAACAATTTTCCAAGTTTAAAGGATGGAAAGAATGCTAAGGAAGGAGAGGCAATTAAGAATCTCTTAGTCAGCTTAACAGAGAAGGGTGAATGAAGCTCTATCTAAGGGCAGTAAAGAATCCCTAGATAATAGTCAGAAACATGTGAATTAGGGTAAATATGAGCCATAGGGAATTCATATTCATGTCCAATTCATTTCAGATGAAAACATAAAGAAATAGCAGAAATTGAGCCTAGAGTGCGGTTTAAACAAGTTCTAAGCTAATCTTTCTTTTTGCTATTTAGATGGTGAAAAATGAAAACAGAGGTAAGAGGCACTTATTGATTCATGTTGCAGCACAAGAATTCCATCATTCAATCTCCAGAGACCATTTACAACACATTAGATAGTCATTCCTCCAATCTCTTCAGGAATCTTTGATTAAGTAAAACATATCAGGTATACAGTGCGAGTCTCTAGTGAAAATTATCAATCGACCAACACTTGAAACAATACAGAGGGTGGTATATATAGGAAAAACTCTCCAAAATTGTGACCTAAATAGGTCTGAAAATAAATGATTACTTTGAACCTAACCCTATCAACAATAAATGTAAGAAAATATCTATGGGCTGCGTTGGGGCAGCCGTATCAAAACTAAATTAATGCGTTGTCCTTGGTGGCTTGGTGCAGTGCTATTGCAATAACTGCGCATGGACTTCTGCTCCTTTGTGGTTCGGTGACTTTAAATGCTTTAACTGTGATTTGAGAGCTGGGATGGGCTTACACCTCCTAATTTTACTCTGCTGGAAGCCATTTAATGCTGACCTGCTTTGGGAACTGAAGATTTCCCTTAAAAATTTAGCTGATACTCTTTGCCGCTTCATCTTTCGTCTGATACTCTTTGACAAATGAATTGGGCTGCTTCTATGATGTGTTGTGTGTTAAATCAAAATTTAATGGCCTCTGTTCGACCCTCTGTTTCTTTTAGAACTATCTTTTGATCCTTTCTGCATGCCTCGCGAAGAAAAACGGGTCGTTCGGCGCCTTTCGGGCTTGCTGGGGGCTGCGAAATGAGGGATTTTCCACTTCGGCACTTTTCCCGTAGCCATGCGCGATTAGCGCTAGGCACTAATCGCGCATGAAAAACTGCCTCGGAATTTGAATCCGGACTTCCTAAGCACGATTTTCGCCTTTCGCCTCCAAATTGATGATGATGTGAGCATGACGTCAGCATGTGGGACAATGGTACGGCGGATGACGTGGTGGGATGACGTCAACGTGATGACATCAGCACGTACGGAGGTGACATGGAAGTACGGTAAAGGGACACGGTGGCAGTGATGTGGCAGGGTGACTCAGCGGTACGGTGGCAGGAGGCCAGGCAGGCGGATGACGCAGCACTATGACGTGGGGCTACGTCACCCAGAGGAGAGCGGTTTATGGTTTTCTGGGCGCACAGCCTTGGAGCAAGGGTGGTTTCGGGGAAGGGGGCTCTGCCACGCCTGGGAAGGTGATGCATGGCGGGAGTACAACTGCAATACCGCCCATCTCCCGGACGCTAACCTTCGGGCGCTTGGCGTATGGGAAGGCCCGCCCACTGTAGATCTCGAGCGGGTCTTATCTGACAGCTGGCGGCAAGGATGATATGGCAGAGGGTTAAGGGACAGGGCGCGGGAATATGCGAATGTTCATACGGCGCGACGGGGGGGTTAAAAAACTTTAAAAAATGGGTTTTGGGTTATGTACAAACAAGCGGGTTAATATATTTACTCCTAGGACTTAGGCATAAGGGCGAAACAATGGGTTTTTCAGGGTTGGGACTAAGGGAAAAAGGTTGCTAGTATGACCAGGTGTCAAATTAACTCCTGTTAAGACTCGAATGGGCTAAAAACAGCCCCAGATGGTCTGTTTTTTCCCAGACTTAGGAAAAGTATGGCTAAAGCGCCAGGGAGGGGATATTTAATATTTTCGGGAATTTATACATAGTTTTAGTAGGGGAAATGGAAACAAATTAGGGAGTTAGATAAATAGAGTTAGGAGTTAATATGAAGATGATGAGAAAGCGCTAAGGTAATGAACCTTAGGCTATTTTGGGGAAAATGACTCATAGAGGAGGAATGGAAAGTCCTTGAGTAAAGCAGACCTTTATCAAGGCAACTGATATGGAGAATGATGAAACTAAGAGGTATCAAGCAGGTCTTGACCTCTTTGGGGAAGTTAGTAAGTGCTTTGGGGAATAAGAAGAAGGGCGAGTTAGTTATGTCCAGCTTGAGTTCCTCCAGATGAAAAACTACATCATGACCGTGATCTGAAAGGATATAACACTTAGAAACACAAAATTGATCATGGATCATCATTCTGCAACCTCAAAAACTACCTACCCAGCCTAATAAACCTAACATTTTTTCTTCTTTTGGATTGGGTGCACTTAGACTTGCGGACCCAGCTTTACAATTTTTTCTTTTGATTGACTTACTATCTAAATCTACACTTATTTCCACCAAGGGCCCAGATTAAGCAGTCGGGCTCTTTTGATTCTCTACCTATCTACAAATCTGCCAAGATTAAGCTGTTTGGACAGATATCATTCTCTATATTCTAAAACAGGAAATTGAAACCTAGGGAGGCCAAGATTAAACTGTTTGGCCTTCCCTTAACCTAAAGAACTTATCAAAATGAAACAACTCATCAAAATTTGGAACACAGCAGTGGCACTTGGACTAGCACACCTTTATGACTTCTTCTTTGGTCTCTTTAAGGAAATATGGAACCTTGCAGCATGAAAGATGACATATTTGGCATGTAAAAATGTCAATCATGAAAGATGAACACCTGTTGCAACAGGAGGTTAACACATTCAAAGTTCTTACCTTTCCTCTACAATGATGTAATACAATAAGAAACCTGTGAGAAGTTCTTGATGAACCTCCTATAATAACATACTAGCCCCATGAATGATCTGAACTCATCCACATTCTTAGGATCTTTGCACTCTGTAACAACCCTTATCGTTTCCGGATCCCTATTATGCCTTCCATGGAAACCACATTTCCCAAGTAATGTACCTATGTGGAAGAAACTGCATTTACTAATTTTGGCATACAACTGATGCTCTCTTAGGAATCTCAACACTGCTTCTAAATGTTCGGCATGTTATTCCTCATTCTTATAATATACCAATATATCGTCAATGAATACAATAACAAACTTGTCCAAATAATAACACAATACATTATTAATCAAGCACATAAAAGTTGTTGGAGCATTAGTCAAACCAAAAGGAACTACAAAAAATCATAATGCCTATACCTAGTTTGGAATGCAGTCTTGTAGACGACCTCTTCTTTAATGTGTACCTGATGATATATGAATCTCAAGTCAATCTCCGAGAACTCCACTTCTTCCTTCAACTAGTTGAACAAGTCATTACTCCTTGCAATAGATACCTGCTCTACATAGTCACTTTGTTCAAATTCTTGTAATCAATGCATAACTTGAGAGTACCATCCTTCTTCTTCACAAAAAACACTGGTGCATTCCATGGTGAAACACTTTTCCTAGTTTATCCTTTTTTAAGCATTTCCTTTAACTGCAACTTCAACTCTACTAACTATGGTGTGCTCATCCTGTATGGTGCCTTTGATGTTGGTGTTGCCCTTGGTACCAACTCAATATAAATCTCCACTTTCCTGTGAAGCAAAAACTATGAAATATCTGCTAGGAACACATCCTGAAACTGTTATAAAACTGCATACGTCCTCAAGACATCTGCATCCTCAACTTCCTTACCTTTGTCACTAGAAATATGCACTACAAATAACACACACCATTTTCTGCGACTGTGCTTTGCCTTCATAGCTGTGACCATTCTAACGAATGTAGTTTTCTTCTTACCCTACAAGATTCTTGGTCCTCTATTGTCATACAACTACTCTATAGCCTTGTCATAACAATCAACCTTAGTCCTGTGAAGATATAGCCAATTCATAACCAAAAGGATACTATATGATCCAAACAGAAGTACATTCAAATGTGTTGATGTAAGCATACCATTCAATTCAAATGCACAAGCTCTTACCCAATGATGAACTCTCTTCATAGTACCTATAGCTAACTGCACTAACCAAGACTCTGCATGCACTTCATTATTCAAACCATACTTATCCACTAGGTCAAGATTAACATAACTATAACTAGATCTAGGGTCTATAAAAGTAGAAACAACTTGATCACAAAGCTTACTATCCATCTTGATAATAGATTTTTTGTGATATGCTTGCCTGTTATCCAATGTTGCATAGATTCATGGAATGCTCTATCCACCATCCCCAACTGTCTGTGCATTTCATACACTGTAAATATGAGGCCTACCACCCTAATTCTGTGGAATATCGCTTCTGTGATTCTTTCCTCCACTAGTCTAACAATGCAAGGGCTTCCTGCCATCACCCTTGCTCTTCTCCTCAGACCAAAATCCCTATCCTTTGTCAAATACATTGAACTTCTTAAGTTGTGTTTCATTCTCTTTGTTACCTTTGTCCTGAGGTCTTGTTCACTTCTTATCCCATTTTCCTTTGTTCTTCTTAGTACCCTTCCAAACCTGCTTAGTCTCAGATCTGCGCTTTGGTTTCTCATGGCGATGCTTTAGCTTTTTGATGGATTCCTCCAATGATATAGGTTCATCAAACTCAATCACGTCCTTGAATGCTACCAACAGCCCAGTGATGAATCTTTAAATCGTCACTTTCACCTCCTTCAGATAAGGTGCATACCTCAACAACTCCAAAAATCTGCTAGTGTTCTCCTCATCATTCTGTAGAAATTCCCACTGTAGATCAACAGATTATGCAATATACTAAAACAATACAATATCTACTTCTACAACACTTTGTGAAAGCTTAATCTAATTGAGCAAGATCAAGATAACACATATAACTGATAAGAAGAAATCAATCACACATAACATGGAAGAAATAACCCAGGGAAAGCCTCAGCCTAAAACCCCAATCTCTGTATTATCATACAGGTGGAAATATAGTCTGGATTACAAAAAGAATCAACTCACAAGCTATCCTACTCTCTCGGAAATCCTTCTGCTGCTAATAGATAGTCAAAGGCCTCTCTCAAACCTTCCCTTCTGCTCTCAAAGCCTCCTATTTCTTTGTGCAATTTTCCTTGGGGTCCACTGCAGCCACTTGTGTGAATTGGCCTCTTCACACACTCACTAACCTCTAATCCAACTGTGCAATCCTGAAGGAGATAAATCCTTCCCATGGATGAGCTTCCTTTGTAGGAAAAAAAATTCATCCAACTGATGGTACATTGTCTCTTCTTTTATCTCAACTGGGTCTCTGTCTGAACTGACATGCATGAGTTATTCATGAGATAATATTCAGTTATCTGAAGTGCAGCAGCTATATGTAAGCATGCATTAACTAACTGAACTCACATTAATTTAAAAAAACTATTTAAATCAATCTAACTAGACTTGACTCAGTTAATTGAGCCAACTAATTACAACTCAAATTAGAACTCATCCTTATCTCTTTAACTGATGGATAAATTCCTTAATTAATAGAGAAACTGTTGCATGTCCTCACATAGACTTCATGTTTGATTTTTCACAACTAATTAACTCATGGTGAATTAATTAATCTATTTTCAAATAGTTGTTAAGTTAAAATTCGAATTTTACTTCACTATTTTAGTTTAGGGACTAACTAAAATAGGGATCCATCTCGAACTACTAAAAATAGCAATTCTATTTTTAGCACTTCCATTTTTTATTCCTGTTGCTCAATCCAGCACTAGTACCCAAACTGCTATTTATAGCAGTGTTATTTTTGGCATTTCTTGCCGCTATTTTCAACATTCCCTCTCAACAAGAAAGGCTTCAAGTTGAACCCGATCTTGTACCTTCAGAATGTTCTGCATGCAACACTTCTACCTAGTGTGGTTGCTCCAGCAACTCTCGAAACAAAAAAAAAATCCCCACTGACCTCTCTGTTGGGCTAGAAACATACTCTAATGCTAAAGCTCTACTTGTTGTTGACAAGTGCTCCCTCTCTGACCTCTGAGCTATTGCAACACTCCATGCATCTCGCACTGTTGCACACCTCTCTATGCCATCCTGCACTGGTGCAACACTCCTGTGCCTCTCGCATTGTTGCCGCTTGCTAGCTCTACACAGTCTTGGGACTCCTGCACTATAGCTCTCTGTGCCGCTCCATCCGCATCTATCTCTACCCACTCATCCAATCTTGCTACTCCTCGTCGGGGCTCTTGTAGCAAAGTCGAATCAAAGAGGTTGGGTACCTCAAGGATCCTGCCCCTCCTCCTTAGGACGATCACTCCACATCGCCCCGCCTCCTACCTCGAGGTATGGCTGCATGTGATCCCTCTACCCATCTGGCTCGAAGTTTCCCCCTACTGGAGGTCTCTGCATGAGAAGATGTCTCTACTCGATCTCCTCTTAGCTTCTCTAGTTGTGGCTGCTCCACAACCCCCTGAAGCTGCTTTACCAATCGTGGCTCCTCCACAATTGTCTGAGACTTCTTCTGGTGCAGCATGTTGAGAGGTAATGTACTCTCCCTCTCAACCACCAAGTCTCCATCAGTTGCCTTGATCCTCAAGGCTTTGCATGCATCTTGAACCTCAAGAGCATACATGTTCTTGACTTGTGAAGTTATCTGCTTCACTTGTCTAGTGATGATGTGTCTAAGGAAAACCTTTCCCTTACTGAAGACTACATCATAGCCTTTGTCTTCCAGCATCACGATCGACACCAAGTTTCTCTTCAGTCCTGGTAGATACTTGACATCGGTCAAGGTAAGGTGACCTCCAAGCTCCCTTTGAAAAATAACTGTGCCTACACCTGAGACACTATATTTTTCATCATTACCCATCACTATGAGTATTTGGAGATCTTTCTCCTCCAAAGTACTGAACAAACTCTTGTTGTCAGTCATGTGGTAAGAAGCTCCACTATCAAGAAACCAACCACTTCCCACCATGGATGAAACCATGCATGCGAACAGTGTGAAATCCAACTCAAACTGTGAGGCCAGTGCTCACCCTCTGACCCTTCCACGGATACCTTCTTGGATTTCTTCAGTGGACAATTTGTAGCAAAATGGCCCACCTCATGACAAGGAAAGCATCGCACTTTCGATTTTTCAAACTTCTTCCCACCATGGGAAGAACTAGGTTCGGAATGAGAAACCTTCTCCTTCCCCTTCTTTGCCTTACTCACTAAGGCATAGTTTTCTTCATCCTCCATGGATGAAGGACCATCTGTGGTGCTTCTTCTTATCTCCTCCTGCATCAAATCCGACCAAATTCATTCCCAATCTAGAAGTTTCTCTCTTCCATTAACCAAGTCCTGGAGTACAAGACTCACCATGTCATCATCAGTTGTTGCGATCCCTACACTTCCAAGATCATCCTTGCATGTGGTGAGCTTGTTTAGATACGTAGAGATTGTGTCGCCCTTTTCACACTTGATCTTCCGAAGCTTGTCTTTCAGTGCCAGCTTCCTCTGATCACTGCTATTCTGATATATACCTTTCAATGTTTTCCACATTGAAAACGGTGTCTACTTCCCATGGAGACTCGAGACTATGTGATCTCGAATTCTCTCCAGAAGGATTCTCCTTGCTCTATGTTATAGACATATTTGGGCACATCAACCCCAAACTTATATGTCGATGTATTAGGGCTCATCAGCCCCTAAAAGAGTTGTTTCATACCCTAAAGAAACTTATTCATTTGAATACATCATTCCCCAGAAGTTCCATCTCAGAAATCATCCAAAAATTGCCTAAACTGAACCATACTGACTGCTACACTGTCAGGGTCAGATGCATACTGACTGCTACACCGTCAGGGTGCAATGCATACTGTTAAGGCCTTATATAGGGTGCAATGGGTGAGGATGGACAAATTTTCGAGACAGTTTGTTAGTTGGTTGCTCATGGAATCTTCTAGAAACTTCTCCTGTGCCACTTGCCTTTCTGAATTCACCCAAGAATGACCAAAGGAATTAGGAAACCATCTCTAATTCCCCTCTCTTGTGGAACCAATTGTAACAAGTGGAATGACACTAATCAATCCCCATGGATGAATCACACCCTTGCAAAAATCTATAAAAGGATCTCCCATCCAAGAGATCAGAAGGCTAGAATGTTGTGAATTGCAAGTGCTGATAGTTTGTAATTGAGGAGAGAGCATTGTATTCTTGTTGGTGTGATCTTGCCATTTCATGAGGTGAAGAAGGATTGAAGCTGCGAGGATGGAGCTAGATCAGAAAATTGGGTTGTAATTCTCCTTTCTATTAATAAATCTCTTCAATTTTTCTCCCATATGATTGTGCAATTGTGAATGCTATCATTTTGTTCATTATATATTTGATTCTGTAATGTTTATGTTGTAATAGATCATGATGCTTTGACAGTTGTTTGTTGCTGTACTTGTGCAGGTACTCTCCAAGCGTGTTAAGTATGGGGAGGAGTTGTAGGATCTGCCAAAGGAGAGAGAGATCAAGTGAAAGTTCCAAGTTGGTTTCTATTATCTTTTTCTTATCTATTACACATAGGAAAGATCATTGAATTTCTTTAAACTGTTGTTTCTAGGGTAGCTGCCAAACCTAGAGGGTTAGTTGTTCAACAAGAGACTAGTTTTCCCAGAAACAAATTGGCGACGCCACTGGGGAGTGAAAAAATGTTTGTTTGTTGTTATTGTTTGTTTTATGTTCAATTTGATAAACTATAGACAGAGTCTGAAACCAGTCAGGTAGCTTTCGAGCTGCTCTTGATTTGCAATTGCATAGTAGATGAATGCTACTTTAGTCAATCTCTGGTTTAGTTTATGAATTAAAAATTTGGCTTGAAAGTGCATCTAGATGCCCTTTTGGTAGCGCAGTAACCTCTCAAGACATTCCATCATACTTTTCTCATTATTGTTCATCAAAACAAAGCTTGATTTCATTGAAAATTGCTCCACATTTGAGCCAAAAACCTTTTCAGTTATGCTCCCTGGATCATCGCACTGTTTTCCACTGTGTTCCAGTATGCATCCCACCTCTCGAGTGTAGAAAGTGCGATGGATATTATTTTATGTGAAGCCTAGGTGCGATGATTGATTGAGCTCATTGTTCCCATCTAGGACTTGGGGGTTTTTGATTTGTTTTCAGTTTTGTTTGGCTGTTTTGCTACAAATGAACAGTGCCTCTTCATTGAGGCTTGCTTGCATCACTTAGATTCAGTGCCACTTAGACTAGGATTGTTAAATGTTTCTGATGTATTACTTTATCATTTGCAATCTTTAGTCGAAAGTTGTTTTTCTTGTCGATTGATCTTTGTCGAAAGAAGTGTCGTAAAGTCGTTCCTCTTTCGAATTCTGAATTGTCGTAAAGTCTTCATTCATTAAAGATCAATTGATTTATATGTGCATATGATTTGTATTTTCATTTAAAGTGTCGTATTTCTTCATCTCTTTAAAATCGAAAGTGTCGTAAAGTCTTCCTTTTCGTTTAAGAGAAATTTTCGTAAATCGTCGCTTTTATGAAAAGAGATTTTTGATCATTTGTGCATTAATTTTCCTTTCTGTATCATTCACATTAAGGGAAAATGAAAATAAATACATGCATTTTTCATTATTCATATTAAATTTTGTGAATGCTTGATAGGAATAGCTAGGGAAATTGCATTAGATGTGCTCTTTTCTCTTTGTCAAAGATCTTATTGCTCTATCCTTTAGTAGCTAAGGTTTTCATCATTCAAACTAAATCAAAAGTTTGTTTATCATGATAGTTTCATTTTAGGAATTGCGAACATACATCACGTGGTGAACCTTCAAAGGTAAATTTTAAGAAATATCAACTTAAAATGATCCTCAATTAACTTAACAATGCTTTGGAATTTAACGCAACACATTTAGAGGTCTAGGCTAGAGACATGTTCCAGCGTTGTTAAAACTAGTGGCTATTTTTTTCATTGAAGGTTGGGTGATTCCTCCTCCTTGATACGACAAGTGCTAGCATGGATTTGTGCTCCCCATACCGTCGCGCATATATTGGGAGACCATAATAGGCTTAAATCCTTTATCCATAGGAAACCGAGTCTGCCGCCTTTTTTATCGCAATGCACTGAACACAACATTCGAGAAGATTGACTGCCGTACATAAGTCCTTGGTAATTTTTCTTTAATTTATCACCAAGGTGTATATTGCAGTTTTGCGATTGGTCTGGTAAACATTTTTGTCTAGATTCTCCAGAGTAGTCACTTTCATTCCTTTTTGACTCCTTAAAAGAAAAGGTCCATCTGAGCACTTGTCCTTTTAGGCTCATTAAAAATCGAAGGCAATTAGAGTCATCTTTAGCTTTTTCTCAACTCTTTAAAACTAAAAAAGCAAAGTTGCGTCTAAAGTGTCGTTAAAATTAATTGACTGTGAATAACATCCCTTTTCCTTAGTTGATCTTAGGTTGGAACATATGGTGACAAATCTGGAGTCCACCGATCAAGGAATCCCTTTTGATGGAAATCCTAGTCCTTTTCCTTCTTTCGGAAATATTGGTGCTCCTTATATGGCTACATTGTCCCTTCCGGGATTTACCATTGGCCTACCAGTATGGTTGTTTTCAACCTCTTTGGTTCAAAATGTCGTGATTTCTCCGCAATCGAGTACACCTCCAACTGGACAAAATCAACCTCCAGTTGATCCTAGAGTTGACCCTTTGCCTTCTTCCTCGGTTGTTTCTTCCTCCCCTTCTTCCTCTTCGCCTGATGAAAGTATTGGTACTAGTAACCAGGTGGCTAAGAAGAAGAAGAAAGGGAAGAAGAAGAAGAAGAAGCAAATTCAGCAGAGGGGCAACCAAGCAGTCATTGCTTTGAATGCAACCACTGATGAGAAACCATCCGTTAAGCCACACAAAGTTCGATATCCATGCATAATTTGTGTGGGAGACCATCTTCATCAAAATTGTCCTTACATTCCTCGGATCTTGGAAGAATGGTCTTCCCGTTCACACCATCCCATGTCATCAACCTCTAGAGATCATGTTGGTAACACACCATCAACTAGTGATAGTAAAGTTCATGGATAGAAGGGAAAGGTCAAGTTTCCATGTAGGTTATGTGAAGGGAATCACCCCATTCACCTTTGTCCCTATCTGGATGAAGCCAAGAAAGTGTTGGATAACTGTCCTGCTTCACCGCAGCGACTTCCATCTAGTTACAGGAAACTCTCCCTAAATACTTGATAAACTGACTGACCAAAATCAATCGTTGGTCAAAATCACTCTCTCTGAAAGTGAATCCAATGAGTCTATACCCAACCCAAATCAACAGGTCGAGGCAAAAGTTGACCTGATTTCACCTTCAGCAAATTGTACCTTTTTCGAAGAGAGTGAAAATGATACCGCTCAAGTTCTTTTTGTTACTTCAGATTCTAACGAGCTTGGGGGAAATCCACCTGTTCCATCAAGATAGGAGGAAAATCCTCCAGTTCTCATAACTCAAGGGGTTAATTCTCCCGTTTCTACGATACCCCCTCCAAGTAGTCTAGTCACTTCCTTTGATTGGAATCGACTGGCAGGATCCCGCCTTCCTTCTTATGTGCCTTTCCAGATCATAGTACAAGTTTGTAAAATGATTGTATCTGGCACTATTATAGATGAAGGTGCATCAGTGAGTATCCTTTCCTCAACTGTATGGAAAGCGCTCAGTTTGCCACCGCTTATGCCTATTACACAAAATCTATTAGGCTTTAACAAAGGAACTAGTCGACTGTTAAGGATTCTTCCTCAGTTACCTATCACTTTTGGAGGAAAAACTGTTTATCTGAATGTGATGGTAGTCCCAGGACCTTTAGATTACAATTTAATTCTTGGGCGTGACTATGTTTATCACATGGGAGCTATTGTTTCAACACTCTTTTGAGTGATTTGTTTCCCACATGAAGGCAAGATTGTCACCGTTGACTAGCTTTCATTTCCCGGTCCAAATATGGCTCCTAGTCAACCATCTTCCCTAAATGGTCCTTTTGTACCAATGGTATCATCCCCGCCATGGGTTAATTATGTGGCAACCTGTTCCATACCTACATCGACTGACGATCAATTCAGTGATGTTGTACATTATGTATTGGGGGCATTGGAACCAGATCTCTCCTTCATGACCACTTATGAGTTCTGAACAAGGGTCTCCGAGGATAGTTCATTATCTTGTGTCAACCTCGTTAAAAAATGAAACCAAGGGTCTTCGAGGATAGTTCATTGTCTTGTGTCAACCTCGTTAAAAAATGAAACCAAGGGTCTCCAAGGATAGTTCGTTGTCTTGTGTCAACCTTGTTAAAAAAATGAAACCAAGGGTCTCTAAGGATAGTTCGTTGTCTTGTGTCAACCTCGTTAAAAAATGAAACCAAGGGTCTCTGAGGATAGTTCATTGTCTTGTGTCAACCTCATTTAAAAAAGAAACAAGGAGTCAAGGATGGTTCGTTGTCTTGTGTCAACCTTGTTAAAAAATGAAACAAGGGTCTTTGAGGAGAGTTCCTTGTCTTGCGTTAACCTCATTAAAAAACTAAACAAGGAGTTTGAGGATAGTTCTTTTATTGTGCCAACCTTGTTAAAAAAAATGATGAAACAGGTTCGAGGATAGTTCGTTGTCTTGTGTCAACCTCGTTTAAAAATGAAACAAGGAGTGGGAGGACAGTTCGTTGTCTTGGGTCAACCTCGTTAAAAAAATGAAACAAGGGTCTATGAGGATAGTTCTTTACTATGTCAACCTCGTTTAAAGAAATGAAACAGGTCCATGAGCATAGTTCCTTGTCTTGTGTCAAGCTAATTTAAAAAATAAAGAAATGAAACAAGGTCCTAGGTTCCAAGTTGAGTCTCAGATTAGATCTCGTAAAATATCAGTTGAGTCTTTCACTTGATCTCGTAAAAGAACCTTCATTCCATACACTTGATAGCCATGAGTAGTCTACTTAGGTGAATGTAATGAAGCTTGGGGGGCATGCACCTAATGGTAAAGTTAAGTTTCCTTGTAGGTTATGTGAAGGGAATCACCCCATTCACATTTTTCTATCTGGACGAAGCCAAAAAGGTGTTGGATAACCATCCTGCTTCACCGTAGTGACTTCCATATGGTTATAGGAGACTCTCCCTTTCATCATGTTGGGGGCATGTAAACCAATTCAAGCATAGTTTTTTGTTTTAAACATGTGTAAAAATGAAACTGAATCCAAGCAAAGTTCCCTATGGTTCAAGCTTGTCTAAAAATGAACCCATTTTCAATTTTTTAACCCTCGTGATTGCCATTTTATCAGCCTCTATTATCAGATGAGCCTTGGTTGTTTCATTCCATCACCACCATCTCTTTGGCCGATCATACACTTTCACTTGGTTGTTTTACCCTTTTATGAGGGACAGTTGCAATGAGTGGTCTTATTAGCCAGCCTCTTCACATAAATCAACATGTTTTGAGAAGTTCCAACATCGCCAAAACCAGTTGCTACCCTAGACACCACTCATTCCTCAAAATGAAGTCCTCTTTAAGCTCTTTTCAGACTCTCTAAACTTGAAAAGATTGTCGAGCGCTTGTCAATTCCAGCTCATTAAACTATTGGAATGACATCCCTTCTGTATTATTTTATCCTTTTTTGGACCTGAGGGATTATTTTACGAAAAATAACTTATGGAGTTTTCTTTTCGTCTCTTTTCAAACTCTTTAAACATGAAAAGGACCAAGTTATCCTTGTCGTTAAACTCTTTAAAATAATAGCGACAAACTTGTCTATCTAGACGAGACAGAGTTTCACTGTCACTAGACTCGTTAAAACATAAAATAGTGATGGGTTTGCCCGAAGGATGAATTATAGAACAAGCATATGTTATCTTCCTCAAGCTTGACAAGAATAAAGAGGTACTAGTCAGCAATGACTAGGGAAAAAGGGGAAAAATCTTGAAGAACTCATGGTAGCAGGTCGCTCTTGAACATGACACTTTCACTTCATATCCGTGTTTGAGTTGGGTTGGGTTATTCCATTTACTGGTCATCACACCATTGGTCTATCATACCATCCATTTTTTCGGGTTTATGCTACCAATTCATCTCAGTGTTGCCGATATGTTCATGAGAAGTCATCTAGTTAAAATATCATACACTGTAATACTTCCAACCTCCATTTTTTTCATGACCGTCATTCTTGAACCATCTGTGGTAAGTTCGTTTTCACCTCCAGAAATCATTTGCTTCGTTTCGTGTCGTAGATGTGGGATACATCAAGGCCCTCCTACGACAGGTCGCTTCTTGTTGACATCAACTCATTATCCAAGAAGTTGACTTAGAAACACCCTTCCAGTGCTTTGAAGCTTGTTTACATCAATGGCAAGTTTCTCACTTCTGGTGATAGGTTGACATCAATGGCCTTCGATTGAAATATTTTGCGTGGTGTTCGACATCGGATCATGTATCCACACAATGGAAAATGTACTGTAGTACCTTGAGGATCATTATCATTATCGATGATCCCTCTTGCGTCTGTTAACAACTCACATCATTGGCTGGTAATCAGGTGTTGTCTTTCCATTTTTGACTTCAGAACATCTCTTCACATGGTTTGACTTGTACATCGAGAAAATATTGAACGAGTTTGAAGACCCCAGATCTAGTTTCATCCATCCAGGCTATGAAATATTCAGGAATACAAAAACATCAAATGTACAAAGGCTCTACACAGATGGTATCCTAATCATGGATTGCAACTCTATATTTGTAGAATCACGAGTTTGTATATGCAGACGACTATCTGATCTATGTACATGAAATGAAAATTTATAAAGCTGAGCATGGGAATGCCTCCCTCAGCTAGTTCATGAAAAATCATATTATTATGATGTATTGTATTGTAATTTATGCAGGTCACCTTCCAATTCGAAACTTCAGATCCTCATGATAGAGCATTTCACCCGACATGAATATTTACGACCTCATGCTTTAGGGGACAATTGTTATAAACATATTTGGGTACATCAACCCCGAATTTATATGTTGATGTATTAGGGCTCATCAACCTCTAAAAGAGTTGTTTCATACCCTAAAGAAACTTATTCATCTGAATACATCATTCCCCAAAAGTTCCATCTCAGAAATCATCCAGAAAGTGCCTAAACTGATACATATTGATTGCTACACTGTCAGGGTGAGATGCATACTGATTGCTACACTGTTAGGGTGCGATACATACTGTTAGGGCCTTCTATAGGGTGCGATGGGCGAGGATGGACAAATTTCTGGGACAATTTGTTAGTTGGTTGCTCATGGAATCTTCTAGAAACTTCTCCTGTGCCACTTGCCTCTCTGAATTCGCCCAAGGATGACCAAAGGAATTAGGAAACCATCTCCAATTCCCCTCTCTTGTGGAACCAATTGTAACAAGTGGAATGACACTAATCAATCCCCATGGATGACTCACACCCTTGCAAACATCTATAAAAGGATCTCCCATCCAAGAGATCAGAAGGCTGGAATGTTGTGAATTGCAAGTAAGTGCTGATAGTTTGTAATTGAGGAGAGAGCATTGTATTCATTTTGGTGTGATCTTGCCATTTCATAAGGTGAATAAGGATTGAAGCTAGGAGGATGGTGATGGATCAGACAACTAGGTTGTAATTCTCCTTTCTATTAATAAAGCTTTTCAAGTTTTCTCCCATATGATTGTGCAATTGTGAATGCTATCATTTTGTTCATTATATATCTGATTTTGTAATGTTTATGTTGTAATAGATCACGATGCTTTGACGGTTCTTTGTTGCTGTACTTGTGCAGGTACTCTCTAGGCGTGTTAAGTACGGGGAGGAGTTGCAGGATCTACCAAAGGAGAGAGAGATCAAGCAAGGGATAAAGAAGAAGTTCCAGGTTGGTTCCACTATCTTTCTCTTATTTGTTACACATAGGAAAAATCATTGAATTGCTTTAAACTATTGTTTCTAGGGTAGCTGCCAAACCTAGAGGGTTAATCGTTTGACAAGACACTGATTTTCCCAGAAACACTCTAGCCACACATTTCTTCCCTTTAGCCAAGTCAACAACACCAGTTGGCTTGGGGACTTCTTGATCAATGAAGTCCTTTAGACCGTTATCCTCTAGTACTGCTTCCATGCGATCCTTCCAGGCTATATAATTCAAACTGCCATCAAGGGCATATTCGAGTCTTAAACCTTTGAACACCATAGGTGGAATAGAGATGTGATAAGAACTCGATTTCTATATTCAAGAATCACAAACTTCAAACTTCTCCTTCTTGTATGCTGTTCTTCCTTGATCACCTTTGCTCTAATACCATGTAGAAATTCCCACTGTAGATCAACAGATTATGCAATATACTAAAACACAATACAAGCTCTACTTCTACAACACTTTGTGGAAGCTTAATCGAATTGAGCAAGATCAAGAGAACACATATAATTGATAAGAAGAAATCAATCACACATAAGACAGAAGAAATAACTCAGGGAAAACCTCAGCCTAAAACCCCAATCTCTGTATTATCATACAAGTGGAAATATAGTCTGGATTACAAAAAGAATTAGCTCACAAGCTATCCTGCTCTCTCTACAATCCTTCTATTACTCATAGACAGTCAAAAGCCTCTCTCAAACCTTCTCCTCTGCCCTCCAAGCCTCCTATTTATTTGCGCAATTTTCCTTGGGGTCCAGTGCATCCACTTGAGTGAATTGGCCTCTTCACACACTCACTAACCTTTGATCCAAATGCGCAATCCTGAAGGAGATAAATCCTTCTCCATGGATGAGCTTCCTTTATAGGAAAAAAAATTCATCCAACTGATAGTACACTATCCCTTCTTTGATCTCAACTAGGTCTCTGTCTGAACTGACATGCATGAGTTATTCATGAGAGAATATTCAATTATATAAAGTGCAGCAGTTATATGCAAGCATGCATTAACTAACTGAACTCACGTTAATTTAAACAAACTGTTTAAATCAACCTAACTGGACTTAACTCAGTTAACTGAGCCAACTAATTACAACTCAAATTAGAACTCATCCTTATCTCTTTAACTGATGGATAAATTCCTCAATCAATAGAGAAACTGTTGCATGTCCTCACATAGACTTCATGTTTGATTTTTCACAACTAATTAACTCATGGTGAATTAATTAATTTATTTTCAAACAACTGTTAAGTTCAAATTCGAATTTTACTTCACTATTTTAGTTTAGGGACTGACTAAAATAGGAATCCATCCCGAATTGCTAAAAATAGAAATTCTATTTTTAGCACTTCCATTTTTTATTCCTGTTGCTCAATCCAGCATTGGTACCAAAACTGCTATTTATAGCAGTGCTATTTTTATCACTTCTATTTTTAGCATTTGTTGTTGCTATTTTCAACACATTCATGGCTCCCATCTTTAGCTCATAGAATTATTTTTCCCTGTCATCATAGTATCTCTCTCATAGATAATTCTTCTTAAAAAGTCTCTCAAACCCACTCTAGGTCAACTCCTCTTCTAGAATAACTTTGACATTATTTACATCTTCCCACTAAATGTTTGCTTTACCTTTAAGACTGAATGTAGCTATTATGGCCTTCAAGTTCTATGAGTAATCATGCAATCTAAATAACTTATTCATCACGAGAAACCACACTTCTACATCTTGTGACTTTTTTATTTCCCCTTCAAATGTAGGTGGTTTTTCTTTCCTGAACTCATCTGGTAAATATCCCCTTTCAGTCCTCCTATAAGGATGATAATGATGATGACAATTATACCTATGTTAACCAAAACTAAAGTAAATCCCATGTACACTACCTCATCTATCAAGTGTATCCAAGAATCTTCCATCTCTAACTGTGTCATCTCTATCCAACCTATGCCCACCATGTGACTTGCTATCATATGATCCATTATTCATTTCATCTATCCCATGAATGATTCTAGGCAGTACTTGTCTCTACAAGTCTGACAAGCTTTTAAGAATCACCACATTGACCTCTTCTTGTTTCTCTTATGTCGTAGAAAGTTTCTCTTTTGCCCTAACAACATCTCCTATGATTGAATGATTCAGTCATTATCTTATTTACAAATCCTTATTTTTTCCTTCAAACTTCTCAAAGTGTTTACTATTTCAGAAGAATATCCCTCACCATGCTGCTCATCTGATCTATAGGGAGAATGTTGTGAGTTGTAGTGTACCATCTTGCTAGTCATCTTTGATCTTCTCTTCTTGCAATATATGTCATGTTAGCTAAACCAAATTATAAATCAACCAATGTACCTTAATGTAGTTCAGGGGAGTATATCTCATCTATAATATCAACCATGTTAGCGCAATATATGTATAATCATAATCATCATAGTATATAGACATCGTCTCAATCATAATCCAACTTACCATGCATAATGCCACAATTATAAAACTGAATAGGTACTATGCATAACAAACATATGGATGACACACATGCATAACAATACATACAAAATCGACATACATTCATGACAACATATCTTAACAAAAACATCATCATCTTTTGCATGACATCATAACAACAACAATGACCACTACCATGCACACATAACAAACAAATAGACCATAAGAATAATAAACATATATGAAACTGACATGTAAACATGACAAAAAATTCATCCAAGAAGAATGGAAACTAAACATCACCCAAAGAGAACGGAACCATGCTCTGATACCACTCTGTAACAACCTCCTCCCACATTCACCCAAGCTAACCGGTCCACTAGGGTAAACATGTGACTAAGAGTTACTATGATATGATTCAACTCGCCAAGTACATTTAAGAAAGTGGAACCGACAAGACAAGACCAATTTGACCTTTCTCAGGAGTTACAGAACCTTCAAGAGACAACCAACCCTTCTAGGTGCCCAAACCCTAATACAAATTGATTTTTTGTTGATCTAGCCCCTAGGTAGTCCCATGAAAATCCATGCATGTGACTAAGGCCCTCCACTCACACCCAAAGCAAGGCATGCATGCAACTATGGCCTTTTTCAGGCAATTTTGTTCTAGTGACCCAGATTTCGTGCCACTTTTAAGGGTTAGGACTCATACCACTACCCATAACTTCATGAAACTTGCAGCAAAATAATTAAGACTGAGATAAGGTTACTAATGCAAACACTTGACCAAGGACTTAACCTAACCCCTAATAGCCAAACATGAATTTGGTCAAACATATCATAAACATGAAATCTATAGCTCATAACAACATATCTAACCATATGATTCTCATACTTATATGAGAATCCTCAAGGAGGATTCTTATCTCCTCCCAATAGCTACATTGTTATCTATTAGGTCATTCATTCATTATTATTTCATTTACTAACCAAAATATGATGAGATCCATACATCAAGATTATCATAAAAGATGCCCATAACTAATAAATAACCAGAGATATATCAATGATGAAACAATTATTAAAGCCACATAATGACAAGCACATTTACTCATGAAAATTCCAAAGGAAAATGAGCTCTTATTAATATATTCAAATCCAACCAAGTCAGGGACTTCCATGTACCACCCGTCTATAAATAAGGTTGAGCCAAATCTATCTTTCATCCAATCACCCTCGCACCATATTCTAAGCATGAATGTGGGATCTCATGGAAAAAATCAAACAAAACCAAACCAGGGATTCCAGAGGCCCAACCACCTCAACCCTCAAACAGTGATTCCACCTCAGAGCTGGAAATCACTAACCATCACCAGGTCGGTGTCTAGTTAAGTTGTCCAAGGCTCCAGAGCATTTGTTCCAACCAAGGATTCCAAGAATAGTAACTCAACCCATAGTGGTTGCCAAGCTCCAGAGCGTTTGTCCAACCAGGGCTTCTAGAACTAGTAACTCAAGCCACCAAGGGCTCTAGAGAGTTTTTCCAACGAAGACTTCCAGGATTACTAGCTTAACCCAAGCTGGTATAGGGTTCCTAGAGCATTTGTCCAACCAAGGATCTAGGACCTATTAATTCAACCCATAGCCATAAGGAATATGAGAACCAACAAGAAAACAAAAGGAAAGAAACCCATAACACCATGGGTATCTAGGAAATAGAAAGGCTAGGCAAAGCCACTATCAATCTAGGAAATCCTCCATGCCAATGATAGATCATGACTAAGAAACCACATGCATGTGACCTGCATGCCAAAGCTAGCAAGGAAATCATACATGCAACTCATTACCTGTTGTAGCTGCTGATCCCGATGTCCTCTTGCACTTTCCTTCTTTTCATTTTCCTCCTTGCTCCAAATCCCATGTATGCCACACTCCTCTGAGAGTGCTCCAAGAAAAATCTAAGTATCCAAGAGTATGAGAGAGATAATAGAAGAGAGATCTCCAAGATAAAACTGACAAAAAGCTATGAATTGATCCTCATAATCCTTTTTATCAATGAAGCCTCTATTTTCTTAATTGTCCCTTAATTTTCCTTCATTTTCCTCCTCATATGCAACATGTGACATTTCACCTTCCCTTTCTCCTATTTTCCATTGTTTTCATAAATAAAATGCCAATTAATGCCTCATGCCTTTCCAAAACCCTTGTCATTTCCTTTGCTAATTTCCGTAGCCATTTATTAATTACAAGTGACCCCCATCACTATGTGTTTCCCAATGTTCAGCTTGGAATACATGTCCCATGACCTTGTTTATTATTTTTCCTTTATTAACTTTATTACATGGATTTTTTACCAAGGTGGTTACACTAACCCTTTAAAGACCTTCATTCAACACTGGTTGATCCCCTTTGCACTAAATTTGGTCAGCACTAGTTGCTCCTTGCTAGGGGTGCATTGATTCTAGAAATTCAGAAAAAAATAAAAATATTTTCAAAGCTTCCTCTTCTATAAGCTTCCAATGGTTGTTTTAACTATTTACTATGGATAAGAAGCTCGAGTCCTATCTGATCCTACCTTGGAGACTTGACCTCTTATCCCTTGAGCTCATCCTCCCATCATAAATGGATCTACAACTCATTATGGTAAATCCTAAACTACCATCCCTCTCTTGCAAATTTACTACCAATCATAACATTAGGGTTGGATTTTGGAGACTGATTATGCCCTTATGTTGTTTCCTTGAACTTAAAGGAGTCATCATATTCATGCATTAGGGTGACAAAGAGGTGTGCTTTGTGACAAGGAAGGACAAGTCAACTTGGCGAGAATTATACAAGATTATCTACTATTCTTGGTTGTAAACTCTCTCTTATTTTTGTTAATACAAAGAGTATCTTGTTTTCCTATATGTGTTGTCTCATGTTTGCACTCATGTATTTCAATGCCTTGTTAATTCATTGAATAGAGATGTTAGATTATGCTACTTGGTTGTCATAGATCTTTACTTGTTTCAATTGTGTGTGAAATTTCTAATTATAACACTTCGAGCTTACAAGCGAGGAGGAATGAGAAGATTTCTATATATTTGAGGTAGGTCTCATTCCCATTCTCTAACTTTTCTAAGGAAAGATCTGTATCCTTTGTCTTTTGTTGTTTTAGACTAGTCCACTAAGTCTAGGGAATTCAACTTTGTCCGCAATTGTAAATTTCGCTTCACATGCACAATCGTGGTATGAAGGATTTTCATATTCTAGTCTATATTCCATTGAATATTTATATTCAACATTATGTTTTAACTATAAAGAAATATACCCTTCTAAAGTGTTGGTTGAAAATTTCTATGTGAATTTTGAAAATATTTTTCAACACGTGGGAATGGATGTTGAGGATGAAGATCTTATGGATGATGAAATTGAGGAATCCTTGTTTGACATGTCTTCTCGTTAAGAAGAACTAGTAGATACTGGCTGCCATGATACTTGGGATAATTCCTAAGAAGCAGTTATTTCTACTCTGGCTGAAAATGAAACATATATGTATCTTAATGATGAAAGCCATGTTACATCTCATGATTTTAATGTTGATTTATAGTAGGTTTGTTAGTTTTCATGTGACTGAGATTGGGATGAAAATAATTTTTCAAGTTTTCCTTCATATCATTTGTCTACTTAATTCTTTTCCTCATGAAGAAACTGGTGAAAATCATATTTTTGAAATTGTATCTTGTTGTAGTGGCTACAACCACCCTCCAAATTTTTGCCTATGCTTTGACTTTGGAGCCTTCCTTCCTATCCACGGGAGCTGATATTGCACTTATTCAAGTATTCATGCTTTGATTAAGAATTATCTTTTTCATTTGTGTTTGTTTTGACTAGTTTCCACACTTAGCTGGTCTTTCTAACTCACAAGTTGATTTGCCGACTTGGTCTCACAGTAGTTCTAGGCTTCCCTATAGAAACTACACAATCCTTGAGAGCAAGCAACCTTGATGATATGAATTGTGCAGTTTATACTAGCAGTCATCCTTGAGCTTAGAAACTACAAAATTAGGGAAGGCAACCCAACACAGCGTAGAAATTGTGCAATCCCTCATTGAGCTCAGAAACTGCGCAATACACTACGCGGGAAGTATGCCCAGTTCCCTAGAATTGTGTAGTCTTTCCCAACAATGTGTATGGAAAGTTTCTCTGAAAGAAAAAAGATAAAAATAAAAAAAGAAAAATGCATCCCTAAAAAGTAGGGATCTATTATTAGTATCTCAAAGGAGGCACTTTCGTTATTTTTAGAAATTTCCACCAAGTGTCACTTTTTCCTTGATTTTAGGCATACACGTAATTAACCCTAATTCGTTCAAATTTATTTAATCAACACCTCTAGAGATCATTTTAACATTTTATCTTGGAGCTCTAGCATTCCCGAGGAGATCAAGGAACCTTTAGTGCGATCGTCATCGCTTTTCCGGGTGAGTTTCGCTTTTGTCGTCTTTTTCTTCTTTTTCTGTTGTTTTTTATCGTTTCGCTTGTGTGAGTGTTGTTTTACTTATTTCTCTTTGTTAGGATATTCCGACACATAGGATATAGTTAAGTTCAACTTGGTCTAGTGTAGAGTTAGGTAAAGTGTGTTTCTTTACCGTTGTACATTTTGTAACTTACAATCCGACGGTTCATTCTCTCCTTGGTATTACCGACACTTGATCCGTGGCTTGACACCCGATTGGTCCATGAGTTCTATTTAAAGCGCATGGAGGGTCATTGTTCGGGTAATCCGTGCATGAGAGAAGCTTATGTAAATTTTCATTCTTTGATTAATAAATTGCCTGTAGTAGCCACGTTGGCGCAGGCCGTGGACTGTTTCCCTCTTTGAGGGTTTTAACCACGTCAAAAATACTGGTGTATTGATCTGTGATCTGGTTGTGAGCGGTGTCCTTTTGGTTGTAAGTTCCTCAGAAAGAACACCAAAAGGACACCGCTCACAACCAGATCACAGATCAATACACCAGTATTTTTGACGTGGTTAAAACCCTCAAAGAGGGAAACAGTCCACGGCCTGCGCCAACGTGGCTACTATAGGCAATTTATTAATCAAAGAATGAAAATTTACATAAGCTTCTCTCATGCACGGATTACCCGAACAATGACCCTCCATGCACTTTAAATAGAACTCATGGACCAATCGGGTGTCAAGCCACGGATCAAGTGTCGGTAATACCGAGGAGAGAATGAACCGTCGGGTCACGATATGCACTGATCCGACGGTTCATTCTCTCCTCGGTATTACTGACACTTGATCCGTGGCTTGACACCCGATTGGTCCATGAGTTCTATTTAAAGCGCATGGAGGGTCATTGTTCGGGTAATCCGTGCATGAGAGAAGCTTATGTAAATTTTCATTCTTTGATTAATAAATTGCCTGTAGTAGCCACGTTGGCGCAAGCCGTGGACTGTTTCCCTCTTTGAGGGTTTTAACCACGTCAAAAATACTGGTGTATTGATCTGTGATCTGGTTGTGAGCGGTGTCCTTTTGGTTGTTCTTTCTGAGGAACTTACCCTGTAAATTCCTACATGGTATCAGAGCTATTTGAGGGCCGCGTCCATTGGTGATCCAAATCTGAAGCCGGTAGAACTGCATGCGGCTGTCATTTCCTAGATCTGTTGTTTCTGACTGCTTTTGGGCTGAGAGGACTGCTCTGTTGCGTTCGGAGCATCTGTTCCAGTGAGGAACCCCTTTCGTTTCACGCGAAAAGGTCTCCGGTAGCCCTAGCTGCGTCCTTTTTCAGATCGGGAGGTATACAGTGTTTTTGCAGTTTACTGTTATTTTCTCTCTGCTTATTTCGGTTTCGGTTTATTTACCCCTTTTTTTAACCGGATCTATACCTTTCATTTCTACGTATGCTCTTTGCCTTGCGACTCTGTGCCATCTGGGCAAATCAGAAACAGAAAGGGAGGATTTTTCTCATGCGTATGCTCTTTTCCCTGCACCTTAGTGTGATCTCGGAAAATCAGAAACATTGAGAAAAATATTTAGTTTTTCGGCTAAAGCTAACTTTGAGATTTTTTTTAAAAATATCTAGTTTTTTTGGCTAAAGCTAACTTCGAGCCGCAAGGTTCGTTTTTTTTTCTTTGTATATTTGTGTTGGGTTTTGTGTTTTGTGTTTTGTAGGGAAAAAGAGCTTTCTCAAGGCAAGCACGCAAACCGAGGCCCCCCCCCCCCTCTCTCTCTCTCTCTCTCTCTCTCTCTCTCAAATTTTTTGTATAGATCAACTGGTTCAAAGCTATTTTAAGAGAGTAGAGGTCTTGGGTTCAAGTCTCCATTTTGTGGGGGCAGATTTTTTTCATTCCCGCACATTCGTGCACTTTGCCGGCAACTTCAACAAATTTTTTTCAAAAAGCCATAACTTCATCCGGAAGCCTTTTTAAGAGCCGTTTTTTTTAAAACAGCCTAATTTTTCGAGATCTATCCATTGGAACACTTACTTTCAGCATCTTCAGCTTCAGTTTAAAAAAAAAAAAATGGAAAGTCCATGCCAAGTCATTCTTGACAGCACTAACTACTTCCAATGGATAGCCTACATGGAAGATTTACTTAGAAGCAAAGGTCTCTACAGAATAGCCACAGACCAAGAGAAGAAACCAAAAGATGAAGACAAGGCTGCAAAATGGGAAAACAGACAAGATCAAGCACGTGGTTTGATAGGGATGTCTATTTCTCCTGATCTTAGATTCCATATTGCAGAACTTGAGACTCCTCATGAAGCATTGGAAAAAATCGCTAAAGTTTTTGGGATTAAAAATGAAATTAGAACCCATCAACTTGAAAATGAGTTGCTTACTTTGGATCCTAATAATTTTTCTTGCATTGAAGATTTCTTGTCCAAATTCAAGACCCTTAGATATCTCTTGGAAGGTGTTAAGGTTAAGAAAGAAGATGGTAACCTTATTTATTCCATCCTTACTAAGTTGGGACCAGCCTACTCCGTATTTGTTTCCACTTTCCATTCTACAAGGGAAGCTTTCATTTGTCAAGGAAAAGACTACAAGGCCCCTTCCTTTGACTCCTTTTGTGATTCCTTAATAAGAGAACAAGAAAAACTCTTACACCTTGGTCTTCTTAATCTTGGAAACTCTTCCACGAAAGCGTTAGCCGCCCAGCAGCAACCAAATTCAAAGAATCCTAAGAAGTCATATCCTCAAAAGAATGGTCCTTAACCAACTCAGCCTCAAAATGAAAGATCATTTCAGCAAAATGATAAGACCAATCAAAACAAATGGAAGAAGACTGATAGACATTGTAACTTTTGTAATCGAGATGGCCACTTAGAATCTAAATGCTTTAAGAAGATGGAAGCCTTGGAAGCCGCAATGAAGAAACATAACATCCATGTGGAGCCTACTTCAACTTCAACTTCCGGAATGGCACTTTCTGCATGTCGTTGTCAATCATCTCAGTCTGGTTATGCATTAAATGTATTTTCTTCCTCTCATTCTCATGAGTGGCTCATTGATTCTGGAGCCTCTTATCACATGGCCAAAAACCAAGCCATGTTTTCTTCTTTAAATGATTGTAACACCAAAAATATATATGTTGGTGATGATAGATCTCTTAATGTTGTAGGGACTGGAACTGTTCATCTAGACAATGGTCAGTTTAATGATGTACTATGTGTTCCAACCTTATCCTGCAACTTTCTATCTGTATATCAGATAACTCATTCAGGTGAAGGAAAAATTGTTGAATTTTCACCTCATGATGTTGTAATCAAGGATCTAAAAGATCCTAAACAGATTCTAGCTACTGGTCTTGCTGATGATTCCACAAGGTTGTATAAGTTTCACAACTTTGGGTCATCAAATCTTCCCTCAGTATTTGTTGCTCATAATGATGAAGTGAGCAAACTTTGGCATGAGCGATTTGGTCACTTAAACTATCGCTCCCTTCAGCATCTATGTAAAGAAAATATGGTGACAGGTCTTCCTATGGTATCTTGCAGAGATGGTGTTTGTTCCGGATGTGTACTCGGAAAACATCATCGGGACAGTTTTGACAAACGTGCCTCTTGGCACGCCTCAACCCCTTTACGGCTTGTGCACAGTGATTTATGTGGTCCACTTCTTGTTGCTTCATTCTCTGGCTGCAAGTATTTCTTAACTTTCATTGATGATTTCTCCAGACGCACTTGGGTATACTTATTAAAACTCAAGAGCGAAGTATTTAACACTTTTTTGGCCTTCAAAGCCTTTGTTGAAAAACAATCTGGACATCAAATTCTTAAGCTAAGAACTGATAATGGTGGAGAATATGTTAAAAACACATTCATTAACTTTTGCACCGAAAATGGAATTCAAATGCAACATATTGTTCCATACACTCCACAACAAAATGGTGTAGCTGAAAGGAAAAATCGCACCTTAAAGGAAATGGCTAATTGTATGCTGCAATCTAAAGGACTCAGTCTTAGTTTTTGGGCCGAAGCAATTAATTGTGCAAATTATATAATCAATCGCACTCCTACTAAGGTTCTAGAGAATATCACTCCAGAAGAAGCTTGGAGTTCCATTAAACCAGATGTAAGTCACTTTCGTGTTTTTGGAAGTGAAGCATGGGCCCATATTCCAGATGAAAAGCATAAAGCTTTAGAACCTAAGAGTGAGAAATGTACTTTTGTTGGATATTCTGAAGATGTAAAAGGTTATAGACTTATTCCATTTAAGTCCAAAAATGTTATCTTTAGAAGAGATGTAAAATTTGATGAAAATAAATCGGCCTGCGAGCCTAGTCCGGCGGATGTGCCACCTCTTCCTATCTCTTCTACTTTTGAAAACATTTCTTCTTCAGATGATGAAAGTGAGGATGATAATCCTCCCCCACCTTCTCAGGATCCTCAACTTCCAAGATGGGTCCGTGCTACTCGGGATGCAGCAGGTGATCTTGCTGGTGATCCTACAGATCAGCGACATACACGTTCTCAGTTTGAAAGAGCCTCTTCTTTACTGGCTCAAGCTCCAGTAAATCATGATCCTGACACTTTTGCAGAAGCTTCAGGCCATCCACATTGGGAAGCAGCTATGAATGAAGAATATCATTCATTGTTGGCAAATGATACATGGGATCTTGTTCCTCTACCAAAGGGACGCAAACTTGTTAGATGTAAATGGGTTTACAGAACCAAGTATGGACCAGATGGGAAAGTTGATAAACGTAAAGCTCGTCTTGTTGCTAAGGGATTTTCACAGGTTGAAGGCATTGACTACACTGAAACCTTCTCCCCTGTTGCCAAAATGAACTCTATCCGCCTTGTTCTTTCCCTTGCCGCCTCTTTAAAATGGGAAGTCCATCAGATGGATGTTAAATCTGCCTTCTTGCATGGGGACTTGCAGGAAGAAATCTATATGGAACAACCCATTGGCTTCATATAAACAGACTCCAGCCTTGTTTGTCGACTTAAGAAATCCCTTTATGGCCTCAAGCAAGCTCCTCGGGCTTGGTATGCCAAAATGGATAGCTTTCTTTTAGAATCTGGCTTTTCTAGGTGTTATTCTGACAATACTGTCTACACCAAGAAAGTGGGCAACTCTCTTATCATCCTTGTTCTTTATGTTGATGGTCTTATTCTTACTGGTAGTGATCCCAACCTTATAAACCATGTGAAGTCCAGCCTTAAAAAGAAATTTGAAATGACAGACTTAGGACACTTACACTATTTTCTCGGTCTTCAAGTCTTGCAATCCAAGGACGGTATTTTCCTTTCCCAGTCCAAGTATGCTTGTGATATTCTTCGTCATTTTCACATGGAAGACTGTAAGCCAGCCCCTTCTCCCTTTCAGTCTGGAGTCAAACTTTCAGTCTCTTGTACTTCTCCTGAAGTTGATGCTACCTTATACCGTCAACTTGTAGGAAAACTCTTGTATTTAACCCATACTCGTCCTGACCTTTCCTTTGTTGTTGTCCTTGTTGCTCGTTTTATGCAAAACCCCCGTGAAAGTCATTGGAAAGCAGCTAAAAGAATACTTCGTTATGTTCGAGGTACAGTACAGTTTGGGATTCATTACAGTGCCAAAGCAGCTCCTCTATTAGTTGGTTTCACTGATTCTGATTGGGCTGGTGACCCTGATGATCGGAAGTCTACTGCCGGTTATGTCTTCACTCTTGGTTCAGGACCTATTACATGGGCTTGTAAGAAACAGGCTGCCATTTCTCTTTCGTCAGCAGAAGCAGAGTATCGTGGTGCCGTGGAAGCTAGTAAGGAAGCCTTGTGGCTTCGTCAGATCCTATCAGAGTTTGGCTTTGAGCAGCAACATCCAACCACACTTTGGTGTGATAATCAAAGTGCCATTCAGCTATGCAAAGATCCAGTCCAGCATCAGCGCAGCAAACACATTGAACTACACATGCACTTCATCAGAAAGCTCATTCATGATCATGTTCTTGAAGTGCAATATTGTCCAACAGATGATCAGGTTGCAGACATCTTCACAAAGGTTCTCACAGAGGCGAAGTTCACTAAACTTCGATATATGCTTGGAGTTTAGGAAGTTGTCACTAAGGGGGGATAGGCTCTAGTGCCTCCTTCCTTCTCCTATTGTGTCATATTTGTAAATACTTCAATCCTATCCCAAGTTGTTCTTAAGGGGGGATGTTAGGATATTCCGACACATAGGATATAGTTAAGTTCAACTTGGTCCAGTGTAGAGTTAGGTATAGAGTTAGGTAAAGTGTGTTTCTTTACCGTTGTACATTTTGTAACTTACAATCCGACGGTCACGATATGTAGTGATCCGACGGTTCATTCTCTCCTCGGTATTACCGACACTTGATCTGTGGCTTGACACCCGATTGGTCCATGAGTTCTATTTAAAGCGCATGGAGGGTCATTGTTCGGGTAATCCGTGCATGAGAGAAGCTTATGTAAATTTTCATTCTTTGATTAATAAATTGCTTGTAGTAACCACGTTGGCGCAGGCCGTGGACTGTTTCCCTCTTTGAGGGTTTTAACCACGTCAAAAATACTGGTGTATTGATCTGTGATCTGGTTGTGAGCGGTGTCCTTTTGGTGTTATTTCTGAGGAACTTACCCTGTAAATTCCTACACTCTTGATAGTTTTTTGTGCTTCAAATTATTTTAACTTGTAGAAGTGTTGTTATAAGTTTTTGATTGCCTTTCACAATGGTCGTTGTTGCTGCGACTCTCCTCACATACTTGATTTTCCTTCTGTTTGATTAATTACTACACTCAATATTACATCATCACTCACTTCCATCAAGCAGATGTGCACTCTCCTTGGTCAAATATTTCCTTGCTTAGCTGGGCACTACTCAATCCTAAGGCTAAATCCACAAGTTTGGCCTATGGAACTGTATAGTACACAGTACATGCTAGCTCCAACTGTGCACTGCATAGGTCCAGGGGTCATCCTATCACCTTGGCCACTAATACTACACAATGTGTAGTCTCTCCCAGTCTCTTCCTAGGCTAGGACTATGCATTACACAGTCCCAAGCCTCAAGGTTCATCCTTAGTTGCTGGGACTGCATAGTGCATAGTTTCCATAGTCAGCTAGTCTCTCTTGCTGATAAAACCTGCACAATCCTTCTCTCTAGTTGCACAGTTTGCTACTTAATCATGCATTAAAGGTAGATTTGATGAAGCTTATGTTTTCTTTCCATGTGTGTCCTTTTTCTCCCATAGGTACCATACTTGTGAAGCACTTTTCTCTAGCAGTCATTGTTACCATGGCACCAAAGAGAGTTGCTTCAAAAGAGACCACTGAAAGAAGTACTGGGGAAGAAGTTAAGCAAACAACAATATAATTTCTAGTGTATGCAGAAACTTAGTTTTTAATAGAAAGGGGTCAACAATAACATGGAAATAAGTTAATGAAGCTAATTCAGCAAAAGACCCTTGAGGCAGATTTAGAGGACTGATAGGTTTATCTCAGTATCTGACGGTCACGACTACACAAAGTTGCATGCAGGTATCTAACCTTCCCATGTGAAGATGTCATCAACTAGATTGTCTCACACATTGATGAGAACACTATGACATTGAGCAGTGCTAGTGGAAAAAACTTGCCACCTTTTAGGCATAATATTATTAGTGCATGTATCACTTTCCCGAGACAGTGAATCTCATGGATTCACTCTTATATGCCACCAATAGCTATGTGAACACAAGAGACATTATCAAAGGCTGGGTGAAAGAGCCATCAAAAAGTTTCGACAAACACCCACCCATTTATACAAGACAAAGTCCCTTAGGAAGGACTACCAGCTCTTGGTTTTCTTAGCTTGGAGGATCCATGGTCAATAGATCATGAAGACCTTTCCTAAAGGGTGGGTAGTCTTATTTAACTAGGTTGTGAACGAGGGAACACCATTCAACTGATTAGATCTGTTGTCTCGACAATTGAGGGCCCATGTAGCATTGGCTCGGAGTCCTCCTGATGGTGAGAAAGCAAGGTTCTATACATCTGCATATTTACTGGATGCAATCTGTGCACAACAGTTCCCTGGCATGAGTTAGACATGGAAACCATGATAATTTTCCATGAATATATATTCTAAGCTACTTTCATATGATAGTCATAGAGGGGTAATGGAATAACTATTTTACCACTTCATCATCCTGCTTTACAAACTCACTTTTGAAGAAGATCCACCTTGCATGTCACGAGGAGAAATGGAGGCAATAGCAGACATCGCAGATAGTTATGCCTCACCGGGTAGCACCTTCCTTAGAGTGTTCAGCAGAGAGAATCCTTCACATGTTTTACCCAGGTATGTCACTACCAAGCTTGTCATGCAAGAAGTGTCATATCGTCTCGCCACAGGGTTGTCAACAACTTTGCACAGGAAGAAGAAAGCACTATGGCCCACTCTTCCTTTACAAATTGGATTATACGAGATAAATAACTTTAAAGGCATGGATACCGAGGGAAAGGAGATAGTGAAGATTGCATTTGGTACATGGGACTTTAATCTAGATGATCTTATTGGTATTTGTAAAATCCATTGTGCGAGAATTTACTTTTCGTGGATCGACAGGGCATTCCATTGGCCAAAGGAGGATCCATGGAGGAATTGATAAAATTACTCTAGACATAGTGAGATGGTTAGTTTAGAAGGGAATTCACAAGCTGCTCCACAGATGGTAGTAATTCTGGAAGAAATAACAACATAAGGTAGCAATCCTATGTGGGACAAGGGAAAGAGGAATATTACTTACGGTCTAGAGGGAGAGAAAAGTTGCAAGATGAAAGGAGATCATATTATCATGAAAGTAGCTTTAGCAACAGAAGAAAATAGAAAGCGGAGGATACAAAGAGCAGAGTGGAGGAAGAGATAAAATAAGAGGTTGTAGGAAGAATAACTGAAGTTGTAGGAGACAAAGCAAAAATTGAAGGAAGTATAGGAGTTAAGGAGGAGATAACAAGAAGGGAAGTGGAAGCATGAGGAAGAAAAAGGGCAAGTCTCAATGACAGAAGGAACAATGTCGATATAGGTTGTAGAGCATGAACATAACCATCCAACAGCTAAGGAGGAAGGTGAACAGATGTAGGATCGAGAGCTTTCTTAGTAGATTGAGCACTTGATTAAAGTGACAGAGATGGAAATGAAACAAGAGGTGAAAAATGAAGATGTTGATCTAATATTGAGTTCACCATAGGTCGCCACTCAGTCTCCACCACCTCTAGTAGTAGAGCCAGTCTTGAGCGAGGAAGGGGATGTTGTTCCCCTTGATGATGATTCTGTAATGGATGTGTACAATCTATCATTTGATGAGTTCCAAAAGAGGATTGTACAAGCATGGAGAAAGAATTTTATGAATGATAACACATCACATGCATTCATTAGAGAAAGGGTGATAGTGGTGGACACTAGGAAGAATCCAAATTCCATTTCCAAAGAAAACTTGGCTTTTGTAGGAGAAAAAATATCAAGCATTCAGTACTTGATGGCCAAGAATGAGCAATTGGCACAGAACTTACAGGCTTCTAGGCAAGAGGTAGAACAACTCCATGTAGCATCACAGAGTGCAATTTATGCACAAGTTTACTTGGACGAGATGAGAGTAGTGATACTTTTTTAAGTACAAACACTTAGAGAGACCATACGGAAGCTCTATGAAGGGTTTGTGACTGTACTTAAAGCATTTGTCTGTTTGCATGGCCTACAATAGCAGAGCATATATTTTCTTAAAACTCTCAAGAATATACAAGATGCCATCTGTTGTAGCTAAATGTAGCACCCTATGGCACAAGTGCTACAGGGGAGATAGAAAGTCTCCAAGAGACAACCTCTGGGTTGATTGTAGACTAGTGCCTAGGACATCTGAAATAGAGGAGTATTTAAGAGATTATCTATGAGGGGTTATCATCACTCTAATTGTCACGTAAAAGGGTAATAGGAGGGGCTTGGTTCAATAAGCCTTCACTGAGGTAGATTCAAGCCAACTGATGGATCCAAATGAT
Organism: Pinus tabuliformis; assembly: GCA_031772625.1. NCBI lineage: Eukaryota > Viridiplantae > Streptophyta > Pinopsida > Pinales > Pinaceae > Pinus > Pinus tabuliformis. The sequence goes on from CM062811.1 coordinate 461,684,889, forward strand.
GGGGGTATATTGGGGTAATCTCAAAGAGAAATGGCTTCTTCCTCTGGTGGCCAACACATGGAAATGAGACAACTTAAAATTGAATTCGTAGTAATGATGGAGAGGAGGAAAGGAAGGAGCAAAAAAGATGCATAGGGATGTAACAAACATAATCCTAAGCAGCAATGTTCCAACAGAAAGTGGAATTCGATGGATAGGGCTATAAACAACACAAAATCCTAAACCACGGTTTTCTGGTGGAATGATAGAAATAGAGGCATGTGAAAGAAGGTTTCAGATCAAACACGACATGGGTGTCATTCTCTGCCAAAGCTAACATAGATCTAAGCTAATACAAATCCTACAGGTTAATCAAATACACAAGTAAATCTGTAATTTTACAGGTACTGAAATGCTAGTGAATAACACATGTAGGTATGTGATAAGAACAGGTATTGTCTTCTATGAGCAACTAAGATAAATCCATATATTGAAGAGGAACCAACTACATTCATTATACTATTTGAAAGGAGGAAAAAACACAAATGAAATGAGATTACCGAGAGGAACATGCTGCACATTAATCATTCTTGGAATCAACATGGAAATTCCATTTATCTCAAAGGGTCCAAGTAACTAGTTCATAAATTCAACACAATATAAGTGAAGCCCCCATGAATAAACAAATTAGAACTAAATTGGCCTCTTAGAGTTCAGACCCAGTGGGTGAGAAATTCCAAATGTCCTTCTTATGAATTTCATCCCCCTATTTATAAGAAGAGGGGGAGAGCTTGAGTTACAATAGAAAATATCTTTGAGCCAGAGCTCCAGCTATATGCTAGACTAGCTATCTCGGCCCTTGTAAGGCTCTTATACCTAAAGATTACAACCGGGATCAAATCCCTTCTTGGAAATAGAAAACTACAGAAAGTTAAAAATAAACAGGAGGAATAATGGAGGAAGGAGTCCTTTTCTGTCCCTGTGAAAACTTCAGATCAGGCCTTGTCTCTATCACAGTGTGCTTCCCATGCTGCTTGGCCTTTTTACTATCTATTCTCTTTTAAATTCTTTCGGCACCAACTCTAGAGGTGTGTTGCAAAATATTTTTCTCATGAATGTGCTTACACTTGGTTTAAAAGCCCCATCCTCCATGATTTACCATCAAAGCTACTGTCAGGACTAACTCTGTCATTTCAGCCTTAAACGTCCTGATGAACGCAATCAGTGCCCTGATCTGCCTAGGTTTGCGTATTATAGTGTAACAAAGAATACTCTCAGGTGCGGGCTTTTAACACTGCACTAATACGAAAATAGTCGAGTTTCGACTGCCCTTTAGCCCCCATGTTTTCAACCCGTTTATTTTTATTCATATTACCTGACCATGGGCTGTGAGCGAGCGCTTAGCCCTTTGGGTGCTAAGGCTCTCAACTGCTGTCTAGGGTTGTTTTCATTTATAACTTGAATCAACTTTGATTTTCCCTTACACTGCAGTGATCCATATCCAGGACGTGAAATATTTATGAAATAGACCGCAATAACTTATCACATCCGGGGAGGAGTATCGGCGGAGGAATAAGCTTTTACTTTGTGTGATCGTCGATCTGTGGGGTGACATCGTCACTTCCACATGTCACCTTGTGATTAGTGACACATGTCACCCAGAAATGCCCCCACAGGACCTTGAAAACGCCGAATCTATGTTCCGCGCGTCACCCATACTGACACGTCATTGATGACATCAACTACCATGTTAGTTATAAGGGGCAATCATATCCACCCACATGGTCCTCTGGAGGAGAGATAAAATGTCCTGCTCGACCTTGGTCGTTTCATGAATTTCTTTGTTAAATAGAATCAGCCCCTTTGCGATGATCTAACACTATATCGTAAATTGGCAAGATCATAAGCCTTTTAAGTTAGAACCCCTCCAACACTCTAATCGCTAATTTGTTGGTCTCGCGAACTGTGATATTGCAGGATGTGGGACTTTGACATGGATGATCTGCGAGATTCATTGTGCTCAGGACCCCTGACGTCCAATAAACTATACTGACCCAAGGAGGAGAGAGAAAGGGCCCACTTTTCCCTATCCTTTCATGCATTTCCTTTGTTAAACTATTTTGGCCCTCCCCGATGATTTAACATTATATCGGCAGTCCCCCCGCGCAATTCCTTAAGGATGGCCCATCAGGTATTGTGGAGGCCATGTGGGACTACAAGACTATGGGATGCGGGATTTTCCTGCCATCAATTGCCAATAAGCCTATGAACTCCTGGGGCCTGCCAATATGCTTGATAAGCCAATGTGCGAGACTGCTATGATGCAGGATTTAGGATTACAGGATTGCGATATAGCGATATTGCGGGACAATGGGATCGCGGGACTGCGGGATTGCGAGATCACGACACTACAGGATTAGGGGACCTATGGGATGTGGGATTGTTATTTGCCCCCAGACCTCCGATTGTGATTTTCCTTGCCCTGGTGTTTTCTCTTTGTTTTCCAGCTTTCCCAAGGGTAACTTCAACATGCTCTAACTTCTGCTCCAAGAGTCCATTTTTGGACTTCCATATACTGTTGGAAATCTCTTTCCAAGCACTAGGAAATGGAGAGGGTCTGATTAAGCTCTGATAGCTTATATGTCTCAAACATTAGCATCAAACTTCACTGCCATTTGGAATTTGAAGCAACTGATGACTGATAAGGCAGTGAGTGACAAAATTGGATCCTATTGGGGACAATGCCTTGCTGGCAAGGTGTTGAGAACTTGCAGATCAATAACCTTCACCATTTGGCATGGAGTCAGTAAGAAATGAATCTTTGTAATCAGAAAAATCTCCATGGGACATTCATCCTCAATCTAAAATGCAGAAATAAAAATTTTAACAATTGAAAAGTAAATGCTCAGCTGGTGAGTATATTTATGTACATTCCTACTTATGCACTGGGCTTAATTTAGCTAAGTATGTTCAACCCTCCAATGGAGCCAGGCCAACATTAGAGTACTGGACCATATGCCTTCATACTACTGAAAAGGAAATATACAAATAAGCATGCACCATGAAAAATCATCAAATGAAGAACCTGATACATGCTGTTGAAACAACCTATGTTGTTGGCTTAAGAATAGGCTCATGTACTCAGCCATAGGGTCATGGAATAGGCAAGGAAAGTTTGCAGCTACCTTAATTTCATAAGAAGTCTGCTGACCAATATCCTCTTGGCCAGGGCAGCGACAAACACCTTTCATCTCCTCAACTTCAACCTATTAAAGAAAAATTGGTTGCTGATCTTTTACTGCCCATTTTTCAATGGGACAACTGTCTTGGAAATCTACAACAAACTCTTCACTGTCAGAACTGTAAGAGTCATAGATTGGAGGGTCTGTTGAGAATTCTTGGCAGAAATCTTTCTACAGCAATTTAGCTTTGGGCTCTTCTTGAAAAACTTTTTGTTGGGATATTTCTCCCCACTTACTGGTAAGTAACTCTTCCGTACCTTCATGACCATTTCCTCCTCCTCTGAATCATATGAATCATTGATTGGAGGAGATCCTTGATCCTTCTCTCCATGTGAAAGATATGCATCGTGGACAAGAGCCTCTTTGCTGACCTCCTGATGGACCTCTTCTTCTTGTTCAACTTCCCATAACTGGGAGTATGGTAGCTCTGCCTCACTTGACTCTCCATCAAAGTTATATTCATCATAAGAAGGAGAAACATCAGACTCAACTGAATAAGCCCTCTGAGAGTTTATTGGAAGCTCAATGGTGTTTCCTTCTTCTCTTTCTTGCTCATGGGGAGATGCTTCTTGATGTGAGTAGATATCTTCTTCGAATGAGCTCTCACATACATCTTTAGTAGGTCTATTTACCTCAGGAATATCTTCATCATTACAAAGTGTGAAATAATATTCAAATAGAGCATTTTGTGGATAAAATCTTTTGAAATATTGATAGAATGTTGTATGAAAAAATTTCAAAGAAGATATTATTCCACGAGGTATCATCAACAAACTCTAGCATCCTCATCTAAATATCACTTGAACAACTTCATATGTACATCTTCAAGAAAAATACCATGTTTCTCCATGCATTCGTGAAAGTATTTGAGGTGCTCATAAGGTCTTCTCTCTGTACTCCCACTGAATCTAGGCAAATAGGAATTCCACTCATGACATGCAGGGACATGATTGGGATAACCAACAATAGAAGAGAAATCCATTGGGGAAAATTGGTTGGACAGAAATGCAGGAAGGACCATCTTGAAAACCTCCCTATGTGATTCATTTCAGCTTTAAAAGTAGGGAGAGTTTTGGGCTACTGTAGCATTTGATTGAGTATGGGGCTGCTTGAAAGCTAGGATGATCAAATAGAGATAGGGATAGTGGAGTCACTAGGATGTTTACCATAAATTTGACAATGGAGTCACCAAGGTGAGAGATATTCAACCCACACTTCCCTTACTCACCTAACAAGGGAAATGTAAAACTTTGTAGTACATAGGGAAAAATATTCTAATTCGTTCCCCTGCAACGATGCCAGAAAGATGTTGTAGCTAAATCTAGCACCCTGTGGCACAAGTGCTGTAGGGGAGATAGAAAGCCTCCTAGAGATAGCCTCTGGGTTGATTGTAGACCAGTGCCTAGGAAATCTTAAATAGAGGAGTGCTTAAGAGATTATCTGTGAGGGGTTATCAACACTCTAATTGTCACATAAAAAGGTAATAGGAGGGGCTTGGTTCAATAAGCCTTCACTGAGGTAGATTCAAGCCAACTCATGGATCCAAATGCTGGGGGTATATTGGGGTAATCTCAAAGAGAAATGGCTTCTTCCTCTGGTGGCCGACACATGGAAATGAGACAGCTTAAAATTGAAGTCATAGTAATGATGGAGAGGAGGAAAGGAAGGAGGGAAAAGATGCATAGGGTTGTAACAAATAGAATCCTAAGCAGCAATGTTGCAGTAGGAAGTGGACTTCGATGGATAGGGTTGTAAACAACAAAGAATCCTAAACCACGGTTTTCCGATGGAATGATAGAAATAGAGGTGTGTGAAAGAAGGTTTCAGATCAAACAAGACACGGGTATCATTCTCTGCCACAGTTAACTTAGATATGGGCTAATACAGGTCCTACAAGTTAATCAAAGACACAAGTAAATCTATAAGTTTACAGGTACTGTAATGCTAGTGAATAACACGTGTAGGTCTATGATAAGCACATGTACTGTCTTCTATTAGAAACTACAATAAATCCATAGATTGAAGATGAACCAACTGCATTCATTATACTGTTTCAAAGGAGGAAAAAGCACAAATGAAATGAGATTATCAAGAGGAATACGCTGCACATTAATCAAGCTTGGAATCAACAGGGAAATTCCATTTATCTCAAAGGGTCAAAATAACTAGTCCATACATTCAACACGATATCAATGAAGCCCCCATTAGTAAACAAATTAGAAACAAATTGGCCTCTCATACTTCATACCCAATGGGTGAGAAATTCTGGACCTCCTTCTTATGAATTTCATCCCCCTATTTATAAGAAGAGGGAGAGAGCTTGAGTTACAATAAAAAATATCTCTAAGCCAGAGCTCCAGTTGTTTGCTAGACTAGTTGTCTTGGCCCTTGTAAGGTGCTACTACTTAAAGATTACAAGCAAGATCGAATCCCTTCTTGTAAATAGAAAACTACAGAAAGTAAAAAAGAAACAAGAGGAAGAATGGAGGAAGGAGTCCTTTGCTGTCCCTATGAATGCTTCATATCAGGCCCTGTCTCTGCCACAGTGTGCTTCCCTTGTTGCTTGGCCTATTTACTGTCTATTCTCCTTTAAATGCTTTTGGAGCCGACCCTAGATGCATGTTGAAGAATAGATTTCTCATGAATGCTCCCACACGTGGTTTTAATGCACCATCCCCCATGATTTACCGTCAAAGCTATTGTTGGGACTGACTTTGTCATTTCAACCTTAAACGTCTTGATGAATGTAATCGGTGCCTTGATCTGCCTGGGGTTGTGTATTACATTGTAACAGAGAAGACTCTTGGGCAAGGATTTTCGACTACACTAATATGAAAGCAGCCAAGTTTTGACTGCCCTTTAGCTCCCATGCTTTCAACCCCTTTTTGTTTATATATCACTTGACCATGGGGTGTGACCGAGATCTTAGCCCTTTGGGCGCTAAGGCTGTCAACTACTGTCTGGGGGGGGATTTTCCTTTATAACTTGAATCTCCTTTGATTTCCCCTTAAACTGCATTGGTCGATATCCCAAACATGAAACCTTTATGAAATAGACTGCAATAACTTATCGCATTTGGGGGCTTTCACCTTATCGCAATCACAGTCAGGGAGGAGTATCGACAGAGGAATAAACTTTTATTTTGTGTGATCACCGATCGCCGATCTACAAGGTGACATCATGAATGCTATGTGTCACTTGGAAATGCCCCCATAGAACCCTAAAAACGTCGAATCTGCATGGAGCGTGTCACTCGTACTAGCACGTCATTGATGACGTTAGTTTCCATATCAGCTGTAAGGGCCAATAATATCCCACCACGTGGCCCTCTTGAGGGGAGCGAAAATGGTTTGCCCAACCTTGGTATTTTTGTGAATTCCTTTGTTAAATAGAATCAACCCCTTCATGACGATCTAACACTATATCGCAAATCGGCAAGATCACAAGCTTTTTAAGATAGAACCCCTCCACCACGCCGATCACCGATTTTCTTATCTCGCGGGACTACGATATTGCGGGATGTGGGACTTTGACATGGCTGATCTATAGGATTCGTTGTGCCCGGGGCCCTAGAACTTTGATAAATTGTACCGCCATGTGGAGGAGAGAGAAAGGGCTTGCATGTCCCTGTCTTTGCATGCATTTCCTTTGTTAAACTATTTCGACCCTCCTCGGTGATTTCGCATTATATCAGTGGTCTCCCCCCGTAATTCCTTAAGGATGGCCCATTAGGTATTTTGGAGGCCATGCGGGACTCTGGGATGTGGGATTTTCTCACCGTCAATTGACGATAAGCCTATGAACTCTCGGAGCTCGCTGATATGTGTTGGGTTGTGTTATATTCTTTCCACGACTAGCCGCCCTAGTTAACCAGGGGGTTAGAGGGGGGGCGGAGCCCCGCCTTTGCTGTTCCAATTGAACAGTGGGGAGGTCACAGGGGGTTTGAGGGGAGTGGGTAGCCCCCCTCTACGGGGTTCGGGGTAGCGCCCCGTGTGGTGAAGTAAAATGATAAGTGTGGACAAGAACAAATTCCTCTAGCCCGATAATGGGTCTAGCCACCACAGATACATTCTATGGAATATTTCCTTAGGTTAGAATCAATCAAGAGGGCCTACCTCTTGGTCGCTTATCCTGTTTGATGAAGTCTTCACTTGCTCGCTCTAGTAATCTCTTGCTTCCTTCTTCATGTTCCTGAAACAAGTAAACAACAACATCACACAAACATAATAATAGACAAATTGCAATTAAACCTACTTAATGATGCAAGAAGCATTAATACATAGATATGTAATATTACAAAACATGTAGTAAATCAATCAATAGTTGCATATATTAATATCAAAGAGAGATTACAACCATTCGTCTTGACGCTGTAGTCTTCCTTTGACAAGAACGGGTTCCCACACACTTTTGCTAGCATTCCATGATGGCTTCAGACAACAATAGTTTAAAGGATCTTCCCTTTGGGCTTCACTCCAAACCAAAACACACTTCTCCCTCACACAAAGGTAGCTACAACTAGTAATAGCTTGCTTATCTACTCCAAAATAGTATCAACACTCAACAATAACTATGCCAAAACTATCGACTGTGACTATAACATTCACACTAGTTTGTGCTTGGGAAGAAGGGAGGTTTACATAGGAAATATGGATGGGAGATGGATCCTCTTCTCATCGGAGAAGGACCTATCCCTTAAGGTAGTTCAATCATTATAGGGGAAAGGAGCCCAAACTGTAATCCTCGACCCCATCTGGCCAAACCATTTACTAGACTTTCGTTATGAAGCTTTTAGAGCTGGAAGCTTCAACTCTAATTTAAAAAACTTTCCATAAAAGGACCGGTGTGACTGGAACACAACTCAATCGCTTTGGTCAGCGTGAGGAGTAGTGATAATCTCTTCACATCGGCGCGGGGGAGACAAAGGCCATTAGCACCAGTCTTGTAAACTGGGCAAAACAGAAGTTTCAGGGGAAATGGTGTAGAAGGGAAATGATCTGCTCATGAAGAGGGACATAATGGGATTTTCTTCATGAAGGCAAAGCATGTAGAGTTCACTGTAGAGGTCCTCTAGGATCAGAGAATGGGGAGTACATGGACAATGACAAAATGCTATGTAACAGATTCCCCCTAAAGCGTGAAGGCCGAGCTGGTGTGAGGGATGAAATGCTTTATAAATCAGTGTGGGGAACCGGTCTGCCATCGGAAAACCTGCAAGAAAGTACAGATACATATACATAAACTGAGATCTTTGTCAAATGATACATCAATCATGGCATGGGTGCAACCATCCATCAGGGGGGATCATAATGAAACCAAGGTATGGTCGCAACCATCCAATAATGAGAAGGATCACATATGATAACTCTTGGTCTGGTTGCAGCCAACCATCTAAAAGAGACATGAATATCAACATAATCATGTCACATCACTTTGCAACTTGGACTTTTTGTGATTTGAGTCCAGGGTCTTGCGCTCCAACATGACCTGATCAAGGTACAAATTCTAGTGTGCGAATGGATGTGTTGACGTCGAGCATGCTAGAAATTCACTTGATTACCAGTCAATGATGTAAACTATTTGTTGAAAAGTGTGCAACAAGAAATGCTAAATTTAGAAAGTGCTAAAAATAGAATTGATAAAAATAGCACTTCTAAAAATAGCATTTTGGCCAATGAGCATTTTGGCCACCTCGGGTGAGAGGTGAAACTGCTAAAAATAACATCTTCTAAAAATAGCATTTTTGGTTCCTTTCCTATTTATAGTAGTCCCTGGTCTATCTATAGGAAATAAATTCGAATTTGGTCTTACCAGTAGTTTAAAATATTAATTAATTAATCTGCGTGAGTTAATTAGTTATGGAAAATTAAACTTGAAGTCTTTGTGAGAATATGGAATTATTTCTCCACTAATTGGGGAATGTGTCCTTAATTTGCTCTACTGATTGAGGAATTAAGGATGAGTTCTATATTGAGAGGATCGGTTGACTTAGTTTAACTTAGTCAAGTTCAATTAGATTAATTTAACAAGTTGTTAAATTAATGAGATTTAGTTTGTTGATGCTTGCATGCATGTGACAACTATTATTTTCAGATAACTATCTATTCACTCATGGATAACTTATGCATGTCAGTTCTGTTAGAGACCCAGTTGAGATCAGAGAAGGGATGATGTACTATCAGTTGGATGAATATTTTTCCTATAAAGGAAGCTCATCCATGATGAGGATTTATCTCCTTCAGGTTTGTGTAATTAGATCAAAGGTCAGTTTTGTGTTATAAAATTATATATTACGGAGCAATGGAACACATAAAATATTGCAGAAATATAAACAAAGAAAATGCATAAAACAAGAGAGACACAAATATACGTGGTTCACCCAGTTTGGGCTACGTCCACCCTGAACAGCCATTCCTTCCTTTCTATTATCCAACAAAATGAAGAGACACAACCTACAATAGATCCGGTGTAATATCCTCTGTTTTCGCTCACAGTCTCACCTCTCTGTTTCTCGCTCACAGAATACACATCTATATCTTAGCCTCAAATACAATGCCCTCATACAAAGAGAGAGGTTGCCTTCTAGGGAAAAAAACCCTAAACTAAACATAAGTTCTACCGTCAGATCATCCGCCTAATGAATGGCCCAGATTGACTAGAAATTACTATACTTTTACAAGGAAATTTTACATCTATTTTTAGCTTCGGGGGCGCTGCCCCCGAGCCCCCGCCGGGGGACCATTGGCCCTCGGACCCCCCAGCTGGGGGGAATCGGCTCCCCCGGATCCCCGCGAGGGGGACAAGTCCCCCCCGCGTGGAGGGGTGTACAAACTTCCTGGGGTATACATCCGGCTGAAACAAAGACCTTTGAACAATCATGCTCCATACACAACATGTTGTGTGTGAGGTGAGAATCACACAGGTTGTAGCTGCAGGACCCAGGAAAACTGTGCATAGAAATAGGAGGCTTGGAGGGCAGAGGAGAAGGTTTGTGAGAAGCCTTTGACTGTCTATGAGCAGTAGAGGGATTTTACTCAGAGCTAGATAGCTTCCGAGCTAAGGCTTTGTGTAATCTAGACATATTTCCACTTGATTGATAATACAGAGATGGGGTTTTAGGCTGGTGCTTTCCCCAGGTTATATCTTCTATGTTATGTGTGATTGATTCCTCCTTATCAGTTATATGTGTTAATGCTTGATGTTGCTCATGGTTGATTAGCTTCCGCAAATTTTATGGTAGATGTAGATCTAGTATTATGCTTTAGTACATTGCATATATCAGTTGGATCTACAGGTGAAATTTCTACATGATATCAGTGAGTTGGCTGATTTCTAGAGAAAATTCTACATGGTATCAAAGCAAAGGTGATCAAAGGAAGAACAATATACTAAGAGGAGATTTCAAAGTTTTGAGTTTTGGGCCGAGCGTTTATAGAGAAGATCTAAAAATTTCTATACAAAATTTTTAAAAATAAATAGCAGATTTGGATTCCTTATGGAAAAATACCCAAAATCAAAAAAAAAAATCAGCTAAATCGGAGTTCGGATGAGGGAGATATCATTGATTTAAAATCAACTCTTTTTCTAGAAAATTTCGTGATGGAAGGAAAGTGGAAATAGATTGGTGTGCTAGCCAAGAAACTGTATGCACTTGAGGTACAAGATGCATGCAAAGCCTTGAGGAGTAAGGCAAAGGTTAGATACTTGGTGGTTGAGAGGGAGAGTAAATTACCTCTCAACGTGCAGAGCCAGAAGAAGTCTCAGACAATTGTGGAGGAGCCACGATTGGTGCAACATCTTTAGGAGGTTGTGGAGCAGCCACAATAGGGGAAGCTGAGAGGAGATTGAGTAGAGACATCTACTCATGCAAAGACCTCTAGTAGGGGGAAACTTTGGGCCAGGTGGGAAGAGGGATCACATGCAGGCATACCTTCAGGTAGGAGGTGGGGCGATGTGGAGTGATCATCCCAAGGAGGAGGGGCATGATTCTTGAGGTACCCAACCTTTTGGATGAGACCTTGCTACAGGAGCCCCGATGTGGAGTAGAAGGAACTGACTAATTGGGTAGAGACATATGCGGATGGAGTGGCAGAGAGAGTTACAGTGCAGGGAATCCCAGTATAGCACAGAGCAAGCAAGCTGCAGCAATGCGAGAGGCACAAGTGTGTTGCACTGTGCAGGGTAGCACAGAGAAGGGTGCAATGGTGTGAGATGCATGGAGATGTTGCAGCAGCGCAGAGGTCAGAGAGGGAGCACTTGTCAGCAGTAGGTAGAGCTTTAGCATCAAAGTATGTTTCTAGCCCAACAAAGAGGTCAGTTGGGAGTTTTTTTGTTCTGAGTGTTGCTGGAGCAACCGCACTTGGTAGATGTGTTGCATGCAATACATTCTAGAGTTACATGATCAGGTTCGAGAGGAATCCTTTCTTATTGAGAGGGATTGTTGAAAAGTGTGCAACAAGAAATGCTAAATTTAGAAAGTGATAAAAATAGAATTGATAAAAATAGCACTTCTAAAAATAGTAGTTTGGCCAATGAGCATTTTGGCCAACTTGGGTGAGAGGTGAAACTGCTAAAAATAACATCTTCTAAAAATAGCATTTTTGGGTCCCTTCCTATTTATAGTAGTCCCTGGTCTATCTATAGGAAGTAAATTCAAATTTTTTCTTACCAGCAGTTTAAAATATTAATTAGTTAATCTCTATGAGTTAATTAGTTATGCAAATTTAAACTTGAAGTCTTTGTGAGAACATGCAATTATTTCTCCACTAATTGGGGAATGTGTCCTTGATTTGCTCCATTGATTGAGGAATTAAGGATGAGTTCTATATTGATAGGATCATTTGACTTAGTTTAAGTTAGTCAAGTTCAGTTAGATTAATTTAACAAGTTGTTAAATTAATGAGATATAGTTTGTTGATTCTCTCATGCATGTGACAACTATTATTTTCAAATAACTGTGTATTCACTCATGGATAACTGATGCATGTCATTTCTGTTAGAGACCCAGTTGAGATCAAAGAAGGGAAAGTGTACTATCAATTGGATGAATATTTTTCCTATAAAGGAAGTTCATCCATGATGAGGATTTATCTCCTTCATGTTTGTGCAGTTAGATCAGAGGTCAGTGTTTTGTGTGAGGTGAGAATCACACAGGTTGTAGCTGCAGGACCTTGGAAAATTGTGCATAGAAATAGGAGGCTTGGAGGGCAGAGGAGAAGGTTTGTGAGAAGCCTTTGACTATCTATGAGAAGCAGAGGGATTGTATTGAGAGTTGGATAGCTTCCGAGCTAAGGCTTTGTGTAATCTGGACATATTTCCACTTGATTGATAATACAGAGATGGGGTTCTAGGCTGGTGCTTTTGCCAGGTTATATCTTCTCTGTTATGTGCCATTGATTCCTTCTTATCAGTTATATGTGTTCATGCTTGATGTTGCTCATGGTTGATTAGCTTCCACAAATTTTATGGTATATGTAGATCTAGTATTATGCTTTAGTACATTGCATATATCAGTTGGATTTGCAGGTGAAATTTCTACATGATATTAGTGAGCTAGCTGATTTGTAGAGAAAATTCTACATGGTATCAAAGCTAGCTGATTTGTAGGAAAAATTCTACAAAATTCTACACTATTAACAGGCACGAGAAAACCACCAATAATGACAATGGCCCTCAAGGTACTATCAGCACAATTCACGGAATGTGAATACAAGAACTAAAGTTGAACACCCATGAAATCACCTATCAAAATCCAATGATGCGAACTTGTCGTTGAGTGTGAGGAACTTGCCATTAGGGCATGCAAGCTCTAAGGTACTAGAAGGGAGTCTCTCGATCAACTTCCTAGATAATGAGTTGAAGTCAATGGAAAGCAACTGTGTCGAAGGAGGACCATAATGAATCCCACATCATCGATGCGATATGAGAGGATGCAAAATGATTTTGGATGAATAGAGAATCAGAGGTAAGTGTAACTTCAGAAGGACAACTCTTGAACGTATCAACGACGCAACTGAAAGTTTGACAGCTTTTGGATCCATAGGATCGGTGGTCATGATTACATGGCAGAGATCAAATGGAAGGCAAAAAGTGAATGGCCCACACCCAAGAAGGTCAACGATACAGAGGAGGATGTCCCAACCCGACATGAAGTAGAGAGTGTCATGTTGAAGAGTGGGCTACCGACACGACTGCTATATTTCCAAATTTTCCCCCCACCATTTTTGGCGAGTACCCCAATTATTTTTTAATCGTAAGCTTGAAGGGGATAGCATATGCTTGCACTGTAAGTTTGTCCTTTGGATGAATTCGACCTAGTAAGTTTAACGAGACCTAGGAAGGAGAAGCTCATGTTCATCGTGATGACGAATCCCATGTGGTTTAATAATTTAACGAGTTCGAAAAAGGTGTAACTCAGTATCTTTTTCATGTTTAGAGAGTTTGAAAAAGACATGTAAAAGAAAACTCCACATGGTCCCTTTTCGTACATTTGTGTCTCTCGAGCCCGAAAAGGTAGAAAACAATACTTGAGAGAACCGCTTGACCATTTCAGTCAAGGAGTACCTTTTTCATAAATAGTGCATCCCAACCCGAAAAAGGGGTAAACTTATACTGGGCACATGGCGTTTTGCATCCGTTAACGAGTTCAAAATGTTAAGGGCTTGACCATATTTTCTCTTTTAAAGGGTCGGAAAAGAGCTTAAAGCGGACCCCCCATTTTTATTCTCTTTAACGAGTCAAAATGGGAAAAATACTCGGAAATCTTTTCATATGAGTTTAATGAGTTGAGAAAAGCGCCGAAACATGACTCATCCTGGAGGAACGAGTCGTATAAAGGGTAGCAATTGGTTCTGGCAATGGAGGAACTTCTCAAAACATGTAATGGTCAAGAGGCTGGCTAATAAAACCACTCATCACTGCGGTCCCTCAGGAAAGGAAAAACAACCAAGTGAAAGCATATGATCAGCCAAAGAGATGGTGGCAATGGAATGAAACAACCAAGGCTCATCTAGTAGAAATCAGATGATAAAAATGAAAATCACGAGATGTAAATCGTACATGGGTTCATTTTTACACAAGCTTGAACCATGGGGGACTCCGCTTGGATTCACTTTCATGTTTACACAAGCTTGAAATGAAAAATATGCTTGCTATAAGTTTGCATGCCCCCAGCATAATGACTCAATTCAAGGTACATGCACCCCAAGCTTCATTTCATTCAGCTAAGCGGAAGGAATGAAGGTTCACTTTCAAGATCTTGGAAAGAATCGATTGGGATTTTATGAGATCTTAATCAAAGAGTCGATTTGGAAAAGGGAGTTGCTTCATTTTTTAACGAGGTTGAAATAGTAAAATAACTATCCTCAGACCTTTGTTTCATTTTTTAACGAGTTTGACACAAGACAAAGAACTATGCTCACATTCCTTGTTTCATTTTTAAACGAGGTTGATATAGGAAGAAACTATCCTCGGAACATCTGTTCATGGACCATACGAGAACATGGCTCCCAAGAGGTCTTCACTAGATGGAAGAACCATGATCGGGAGGAAGACATGTCGTTTGGTACCAAAGATAGATCAGGTTCCAATGCCCCCAGTACATAATGTACTATACCATATGTGTGATCATCAGCAGATGTGGAGACGAAATGGGTAGCCACATAATTGACCGGTGGCAGGGAAGGTACTACTTGCAAACAAGAGCTGATAGGGGATGATGGTTGCAAAGGAGCCCCCTGGTGACCAATGAATGACATTTGATCAATAGTCACAATTCTCCCTTCGTGCGGAAAAAAAACCACATTGAAAAGCGAAGAAACAAGAGATCCCATGACATAAAAATAGTCACGTCCAAGGAGAAGATTGAAATCTAAAGGACCTTGGACTAACATCACGGCTATATAGATGGTATTTCCTCCCAAGGTAATAGGGAACTTTGAAAGGATCCCTAATGGTTGACTGGTTCCTCCGTTGAAAGTGAACAGATTTTGGGTGACAAGCACAAGCTGTGGGGAACCCAAAGCTTGCCAAGTAGTAGAAGACATGATGCTAACAGACGCACCTTCATCTAGTATAGTGCTAGGTAATACCATATTATAGGCTTGTACTGTGATCTGGAAAAGCACATAAGATGGGAGGCGGAAAGCAGTAAATGGACCCCAATCGAAAGAGACGACAAAAATACTTGGTGGGGGTATCACATGATTGCCCCCATGATGTACAGGAATAGGAGAAGGACTTTCCTGAACGACTGGGACAGGAGGGTCACTCTTCGACTCATGAGAATCTGAGGAGACAAGAAGAACATGAGCAACATGATCACCAGTCTCTTTCGGAGCAGAGTGAGCAACTGGTGGTGGAACCAAGTCGACACTCTTTTCGACCGATGGTTGGTCGAGAACAAACACAAGAGAGTCTCGCTCAGGAAGAGAAAGACAGACATGAGATGAATCCAAGTCAATCTCTTTACCAACTAGGAGAGGGTTAGAAAAAATCCTTTGATAGCCAATAGGAAGTTGGGGTTGAGGAGCTGCAAGGTCTTCCAAAACTTTGGAAGCTTTATCCATAAGAGGACAAAGGTGAAGAAGATGCTCTCCTTCACATAACCTATAGGGGAATTTATTTTTTCCTTTCTTCTTACCATCACTAGCCGAGGGTGTAGCATCGACATGATCTCCAGAGGTTGACAGGGATGGTCAGTCCACGTTTTGAGACCATACCTCTAAGAATCTGGGAATGCCAAGATAGTCTCGAAGGAGATGGTCACCCTTACACAGCCTGCAAGGGAATTTTACCTTCCGCAAAGGATCAGAAGGGCTATCTACAGGAGGTGCATTTGGAGTAACAACTGCACGGTTGGCCACTCTCTTATCTGGCTTCTTCTTCTTCATCATCATCTTCTTCTTCTTAGCTTCTTGGTTATTGATTTCAAACTTTCACCAAGAGAAGTAGAAGAGGAAGAAGAAGAAACTGGGGAAGAAGGGGAGAGGTCAACCTTGGAATCAATGTGATGTGATTCAAATGAAGGAGATGTTTGGATAGGAGTCAGGACACTTGGGACCACCGAGGTCGAAAACAACCAGATAGGTAGAGCAATGGTTAACCCAGGAAAGGACAATGTCGCCATATAAGGAGCACCAGTGTTTCCAAAGGAGGGAAAAGGACCAAGATTCCCATCCGAGGGGAATCCTTGACTGGCAGACTCTGGAAATGTTTCCATTGGAATCGACATTTAAAGAAACACTAAGGAAGATAAATTTAACCAGGAATATTTCATGGGGAGTTAATTTTAAGAAACTGAAACAAAAATTTGCCTTTTCATGTTTGAAGAGTCGAGAAAAGGACGAAAGATGACTCTGGTTGCTTTTGGAGTTAACGAGCTCGAAAGGACAAGTGCTCGATGATATTTTAAATTTAACGAGTTCGAAAGACCAAAATGACTACTCAGGATGACCTAGGTAAAAGGATTACCAGGTGACTGTGAACTACAAAATACCTCCCAGCGAAACGATAAGTACTGGCAGGCAATCTCCCCGAATGCTATGTTCTGTGTATCATGTTCACAAGGAAGCAGACTCGGCTTCCTACGAATAAAGGATTGAAACCTAGTTGGGTCTCCCTTTATATACGCGACGGTATGAGGATAACAAGTCTGTACTAACGCTGTCTAATGCTGAAGCGAATGACAACTGCTAGGTTTAAAGATGTTAGAAGATGTCTCTAGCCTAGACCACTAAATGTGAGCGTTAAGTTTCAATGCTTCCTTAGGTTAATTCAATAAATTTTAATGGTTGATCTTGAATTAGGTTTCAATTACAAGGCCCTACCGCTGTCATCTGGCAAAACTCCCACATGTAGCTATATGAGAAAAGAGATCTTTGTCTTCGATGAAATGTATCACTAATTGAGAGATTGAGAACACAAAATCGATGCGATAATCAAAGAATGAAATATTTCACTAATAAATCTCCTAAATGCACTTAATCTTCCCTTAACAACAAAATAAGTTTCATTTCATTTCCAATGCTTATGATGATGCAATTCTAGCTTCTCCATAATGCTACTAATGCAATATTTTCGCTTAAGTAAACTAGAATGATGTTCTCCTTTTCATAAAATGCAAAATGAATCTTTCACATGAAGCACTTTAATGAAAATTATCACAATTCGAAAAAACAAGCATCAATCAAAACCAAAGCATTATAAATGAAAATAAATGCAACTTCTTCCTTGAATCGAACAAACCAAACACTTACATGCTTCAATCGACAAACCAAACAATGTAATCTATGCTTGGAAAGAGAAAAGAGATACTAGAAATAAGAGAAAATCCGAGACTCTTTCACTCATTCAATTGAAAACAAAGCATCCTAGTCACTTCTAGGCAGAGGAAGAGAGTCTGGGGGTCAAGACATATTGGCACTGGAATGGGAGAAATTCTGATTTTTTCTTACCCCTGAGACTGGAGCAACTTTTGGGCCAAAAGTAGCGCCGATCGACACGACTGAATAGTACTACAACTAGCGTTGATGGCTGGTCGACGTGACTTTTTGGCCAAAAATAGCACCAGTCGAGGGATTCAAAGAAAAAATAAAAAATAACTTCACATAGGGCCAGACTTAACACATCATAGGGTGGGCTAAACCAAGAAAGCACACAAAGCAATCTAAATGAAGCTTTCTAGTAAGGGAGAAGACGGTAAAAAAGGCTTACGGGGTCAAACCACAAGAGGAGATCACACTGGCCAAGATTGGGGTGAAGCCCTAATTTTCACTTATAGGCATCGACATGACTGCCTAACTAACAACAAGCACCAGAGGCTAGTCGGCATGATTGTTTCTCAGCAACTCGCGCTGGTCGGCGTGACTATGAGCGGATTAAGAGTGCTGATCGAGGTAGCTAAGGAAAAATAAAAAAAATTGAGAACAGGGACTAGATCTGCTACTATGAATTTTAGATTCAGACCAGTAAATAGGGGAAAAGAAACAGAACCAAAGGGAAAATGTGAAACTAGAAAAGTACTCACAATATCATGAAATCCAAGACAAACAAAAGGATTGGGATCCCCAGCGGAGTCAACAATTTGTGGTGAAGTAAACTTATAAGTGCGGACATGAATGAATTCCTTTAGCCTAATAATGGGTCTAGCCATAACAGATACATTCTATGGAAGATTTCCTTAGGTTAGAATCAATCAAGAGGGCCTACCTCTTGGTCTTTTATCGTGTTTGATGAAGTCTTCACTTGCTTGCTCTAGCAATCTCTCGCTTCCTTCTTCAAGTTCCTGAAACAAGTAAACAACAATAGCACACAAACATAATAATAGAAAAATTGCAATTCAACCTACTTAACGAGTCAAGAAGCATTAAGACATGGATATGTAATATTACAAAATAAGTAGGAAATCAATTGATAGTTGCATATATTAATATCAAAGAGAGATTACAACCATTGGTCTTGACGCTGCAGTCTTCCTCTGACAAGACTGGGTTCCTCACACTTCTGCTAGCATTCCATAATGGCTTCAAACAAAAATAGTTTAAAGGCTCTTCTCTTTGGGCTTCACTCTAAATCAAAACACACTTATCCCTCACACAACTAGGTAGCTACAACTAGTAATAGCTTGCTTGTCTACTCCAAAATAGTATCAACACTCAAAAATAACTCTGCAAAAACTATCAACTGTGACTATAACATTCACACTAGTTTGTGCTTGGGAAGAAGGGAGGTTTATATAGGAAATATGGATGGGAGATGGATCCTATTCTCATGGGAGAAGGACTTATCCCTTGAGGTAGTTCCATCATTATAGGGGAAATGATACCAAATTGTCATCCTCGACCCCATCCGGCCAAACCATTTACCGGACTTCCGTTACGAAGCTTCTAGAGCTGGAAGCTTCGACTCTAGTTTAAAAAACTTTCCATAATAGGACCAGTGCGACTGGAACATAGCTCAGTCACTCTGGTGAACGCGAGGAGTAGTGCTAATCTCTAGACATCGGCGTGGGGGAGACAAATGCCATTAGCATTGGTCTTGTAAACTGGGTAAAACAGAAGTTTCAGGGAAATGGTGCAAAAGGGAAATGATCTACTCATGAAGAGGGACATAATGGGAGTTTCTTCATGAAGGAAAAGCATGTGGAGTTCACTGTAGAGGTCCTCTAGGATCAAGGAATGGGGAGTACAGGGACAGTGACGAAATGCTGTGTAACACCCTGGGAAATTTTTTTTGGACCCCATATTAGGTTGGGCAGACTTACCTATGGTTTTGTGCATGCTTTTAGCACGTGGTTTTGGACGTGATGGTTTTTGTCCATGGTATTGGATGCTTTGGCATGTATATATATGTATTATAACATTGAAAGGACTATAATGAAAAATCAAGCTAGTAGTCCTAGTTTTGGGATCCATGAGAAAATCTTTGTGTATATGTGTTTTATGTGTTATTCTCTCGCTTTGTTTATTTTCTATTTTTAGAATTCATATGTAGTTAATTTTTGTACGGGATTAAAACCTACATTTGGTATTGGAGTTGTTTTGGCTTCAAGGGGACGCCTTTTTTGCTGAGGGGTTTCGCTCGAGCCTGGGGTAGACCTTGTTTAGTGGGAGATCTACAGGATCAATTCTGGTGGTGAAAGAAGATGGCAAGCAGTGGAAAGGTAGAGATCGAGAAATTTAATGGTCAGAGTTTTAAGTTGTGGAAACTCAAGATGGAGGATCTGTTGGTGGACAAAGATCAGTGGATCACGGTAGATCTGGGTACTAAACCAACGAGAGTGTATGATGAAGAATGGAAGAAGTTGGATTGGAAGGCAAAGAGAACAATACAATTGTGTGTCTTAGATTCAGTATTGTTGAATGTATCAGGGGAAGCTACGACAAAGACTTTGTGGGACAAGTTAGGGACTTTGTACCAATCTAAGTCTCTGGCGAATAAACTGTTCCTACAGAAAAAGTTGTATAACCTGAGGATGAAAGATGGAGACTCAGTGACAAAGCATCTGAATGCATTTAATATTGTGGTAAGTCAGTTATTATCTATTGATATTAAAATTTCAGATGAAGATAAGTACATCAGTTTGTTGTGTTTTCTACCAAATTCATTGGATAGTCTGGTTATTGCAATAGGTAGCAATGCAACTGCCTGCAGTTTGATGAAATATTCTCATCCTTGTTGATGAAGGAGATGAGACAAAAAAGTATGGAGAGCTAGAATGGTGATTCCTTGTCTGTATGAGGACGGTACTAGAACAGAATCAAAAATAAGTCATCGAGTGGTAGATCTAAATCTAGAGGGAGATTTAAATCTCTAGGAAAACCTATAAAGGTGGTTTGCTGGAAATGAAAAAAGGAAGGGCAGTACAAAAGGGATTGTAAATCTAAATCTCCTGACAAAGGAAAGGGATTCGATGATGCTCCTTTTACAGAGGTGAAAACCACCTCAGATGAAGGTGTGGATGTGTACTTGGCTTCTTCAAGTACACATGTAGATCATGAGGCATAGTTGATTGACTCAAGTGTATCCTTTCACTTCACTCCGCATAGAGAGTGGTTTTGCGAGTATGAGAAATATGATGGTGGTAATGTCTTCTTGGGGGATGATAAGAAGGCTAGAATCATTGGTCGCGGAAAATTAAAGTTGAAGTTGCAAGGTGGAAGGATTAGAACACTTCTGGGTGTTTTGCATATTCTTGCCTTAGCCAGAAATCTGATTTTTGTAAGCAATTTGGATGATGCAGGTGTAAAAATAGTGTTTGAGAAAGAAACCTGCAATATGGTTCAGGGATCATTGGTATTGATGTGGGGAGCTAGGATTGGAACTCTATACAAGCTGCAAGGTAGCACTGTTTTTGATGGGTGCAACAGTTCTGTGATTCATAGAAGTGGAGGAGAAATTCCAGTGGTCTCTGGAGAAAAGACCATGCTATGGCATCAAAGGCTTGGACATATTGGAGAGAAGGGCCTTTCAATACTTCATGCTAAAGGTATGGTAGAAGGTATGATTAATATCTCTCTAGATTTTGATTTCTTTGAAAATTGTGTATATGGGAAGCAGAATCAGGTGAGTTTCCCCTTTGGTGGTAAGATGGTGAAACATATAATAGAGCTTGTGCATAGTGATGTGCTTGGACCTATGAAGGTTCCATCATTGGGTAAGTCTGTGTACTATGTATCATTTATAGATGACTTCGCAAGGAATACATGGATATATTTCCACAAGAAGAAATATAAAGTCTTTGATAGGTTTAAAGAATTTAAGACTCTGGTGGAAAACCAGATAGAGAAGAAGATAAAGGTGCTAAGGACAGATAATGGTAGGGATTTTTGCAATAAGGAATTTGAAGAATTATGTAAGAAGTGTGGTATAGCATGGCAGAAGACTACTCCATACACACCTGATAAAAATGGAGTTGTAGAAAGAATGAACAAGACGTTTATGGAAAGGGCAAGAAGCATGCTCAGTGGTGCCGGGTTAGGACAAGAATTCTAGGCAGAAGTGGTGGAGAGAGCATGTTACCTAGTCAACAAATCACCTTCATCAGCCTTGGAGGATAAGACTCCACAAGAGGTATGGGATGGTAAGAAATCCTCTCTTTCACAACTGAGGGTATTTGGATGTGATGCATATGTACATGTTCCAAAGGAGAAAAGAACCAAGTTGGATAGTAAATCTGAAAAGTGAATCTTTATTGGGTATAAGGATGGTTTAAAGGGTTATAAGCTTTGGAACCCAATAACAAGGAAGGTTGTGTACAACTGAAATGTGGTGCTCAGAGAGTTGAAAGATGTTATTAAACATGAAGTCCAACCAAAGGAACCTAAGAAGATAGAGTTTGAGCTTAAGGAGGAAGAATCAAACTCTACAACAGAAGAGGAATTAGAAGATGAAGAGCCACAAACTCTGGGTGTGAGAAGATCAGTTCGAGAAAGAAGGCAACCAGAAAGGTATAGTCCATTTGATTTCTGTTCAAATTTTTCTTTGTCTATTACTAATGATGATCCCAGAACTATGAATGAAGCAGTGGATTCAGAGGATGGAAAACTCCGGAAAGAGGCCATGGTTGATGAAATGGCATCTTTGCACAAAAATGAGGCTTGGGATCTGGTGGAGTTGTCGGCTGGAAGGAAAGGTTTCAATGGGTGTTCAAGAAGAAGACAAATGCAGAAGGAAAGGTGGAGAAATACAAAGCTTGGTTGGTAGCAAAAGGTTATTCCCAAGTGTCGAGAATTGATTTTGGTGATATTTTTTCTCCTGTTGCCAAGGTAGCTTCCATTAGATTACTTTTATCTTTTGCTTTTTATTTTGATTTAGAGGTAGAACAAATGTATGTAAAGACAACATTTCTACATGGGGATCTGGAAGAGGAGATCTACATGAAGCAAGCTGAAGGCTTTGTGGTGAAGGGTAAGAAAGAACTGGTATGCAAGTTAAAGAAGTCATTGTATGGGTTAAAACACTCGCCAAGGATGTGGTATCAGAAATTTGATACATTTATACGGGGACTTGGCTTCACCAGAACCAAGGCAGATCACTGTGTGTATTTTAAAATTAATTGGTGACCATGTTATTTATCTAGTCTTGTATGTGGATGATATGTTGCTGGTTGGAAATGACAAAGAAATTATGTAGGATTTGAAGACCCAATTATCCTCCAAATTCAACATGAAAAATATTGGTGCTGCAAACTATATTTTGGGCATGGAAATTAAAAGAGATCGGGCAAAGAGGAAGCTCTAGTTAAACTAGAGGGAAGTATGCCGAGACAATACTACAGAGGTTTAATATGCAGGATAGTAAACCGGTGAAGGTTCCTATTCATGTAGGTGTAAATTTATCTGTTGAACAGTGTCCTAAGACGCAAGAAGAGGAAAAGGATATGTCCTGTGTTCCATATGCAAGTGCAATCGATAACCTGATGTATGCGATGGTATGTACTAGACCAAACATTGCACATGCAGTGGAAGTATTGAGCAGTTTTATGTCAAAACTAGGGAAGGAGCATTGGACAACAACAAATCGAGTTTTCAGGTATTTGTGTGGCACTAGTGATTATGTTTTGTGCTACTAAGGAAGACCAGGATTGGACAGAGTTTTGGATATAAGTGGATTTATTGATGCGGACTGGGCTAGAGATCTAGATCAGAGAACATCTACAAGTGGGTATGTGTTTAACCTATTTGGAGGTGCTGTCAGTTGGATGAGTAAGAAACAATCTGTAGTGGCACTATCAACTACAAAGGCAAAATACATGGCATCCACTCATGCAAGCAAGGAAGCAGTTTGGCCATAGAGATTATGATCAAGTATGGGGTTAGTATAGGGAGCTATAAGAATAGACTTTGATAGCCAAAGTGCAATTTTCTTGGGAAAGAACCCTGCTTACCATTCAAAGACAAAGCACATTGATGTTTAGTATCACTTTGTGAGGGATATTATAGAAGACAAAAAGATGTTGCTGGTAAAGGTGGACACTTTGAAGAATACTGTAGATGCATTGAGAAAATCTATGAGCTTTAAGAAGTTCTCTTGGTGTAGAGAAAAAATGGGCATTGCAGGGCTGGATAAATGACTAAGCTCTCTTGTGGCCCCCTGTGGAAAGAAAACAACAAGTGGGAGAATGTTGGGTTGTGTTATATTCTTTTCATGACAAGCCTCCCTAGTTAACTGGGGGCTTAAAGGGGGGTCGGAGCCCCCCCTTTGTTGCGTCGATTCCACAACTGGGGCGTCACAGGGGGTTTGAGGGGGCCGGGTAGCCCCCCTCTACAGGGTCTAGGGTAGCACCCCGGGGAAAGTTTTTTTTGGACCCTATATTAGGTTGGGTGGACCTAGCTATGGTTTTGTGCATGGTTTTCGCACATGGTTTTGGATGCGATGGTTTTCGGTCCATGGTATTGGATGCTTCGACATGTATATATAGGTATTGTAACATTGAAAGGAATATAATGAAAAATCAATCTAGTAGTCCTGGTTTTGGGATCCTGGGGAAAATCTTTGTGTATATGTGTTTATGTGTTATGCTCTCGCTTTGTTTATTTTTTGTTTTTAGAATTCATATGCAGTTAATTTTTGTTCGGGGTTAAAACCTAAAATATGCCTAATAAGCCAATGTACAGGACTACGATGATGTGACATACGAGATTGCGGGACTATAGGATTGTGGGACTGTGGTACTGAGGGACTTGTGGGATGTAGGATTGTGATTTTTCCCGAACCTCTGATTGTGATTTGCCTTACTTATTTGGTGTTTTCTCTTTGTTTTCCATCTTTCCCAAGGGTAACTTCAACATGCTCTAACTTCTGCTCTAGGAGTCCATTTTTGGGGGACCCGCGGGATGCAGGATTGTGATTATCCCCCAGACCTTCTATTATGATTTGCCTTGTTTCTTTGGTGTTTTCTCTTTGTTTCCATCTTTCCCAAGGGTAATTTCAACATGCTCTAACTTTTGCTTCAGGAGTCCATTTTTGGACTTCCATATACCGTTGGAATGCTCTTTCCAAGCATTAGGAAATGGAGAGGGTATGATTAAGCTCTGATAGATTTTGTGGCTCAAATATTAGCATCAAACTTCACTACTATTTGGCATTTGAAGCAACTGATGACTGATAAAGTAGTGAGTGACAACACCATCACCTATGTGCAACAATGGACAATCCAATACAAAGGGGCATTGCTTGACTTAGTGAAGAAAATGAAGCCATAGGTAGAGTTGGAGAAAGAAATAATTCAGATGTTGATTCAGAACAATAAGCATACCGCCTCATTTATTAGTAGAATTCAGTCCTCATATGTACGGTTGTTCAGTATCTTGGTTGTCTTGGTGAAAAAACAAAAGATCCCATTTGTCGGTTCACTCACCAAAGCCAAACCTAGGAACAAAGTCCGACAGGATATCGAAGAGTGCTTGGAGTAGTTGAGATAGATTTCCACCAAGGAACATTTGAAGATGAACATGCAGAAGATGTAGAATTACATCGGTGGTCCTGTCCAAATCAAAAAAATGGTTCTCATGCTTCAGAATGAACTTGAAATTGGTTCCAAGGCATTGTACATGGATGCCATGGAGGATAGAGACTGCTTCCAGCCAGATGCCATCACACAGTTTGGGTACATCATCACACAGTACTAAGCTTCGCACCAATATGTGACTGAGAAGGAACAAGAGGAGGTTATTGAACTAGAGTTTCCCAAACTCAAGATTCATAGTGTTGTGCTTTGTTAGGCTGTCATGTTGTCTCTACTCAATTTTGTCTTATATAGGTACAAGTGTAAAATGTAATATTATTTGTAATTATTTTGTAAGTGAAATTCCAAGTGTAAATATTGGAATATGAATTCATGATGTAATGTAATCATTCATTTTGTAAATAAGTTGAAGATTCATGAGGGTAGTCCAAAGGTCACAAAGGGGAGTTGAAGATTCACCCCATCTTGTTATAAATAGAACCTCATAACTCATGTAACAGGTTTTTCGGAGCCAAGCTTTTGGCTAGGCTTAGGCCTAGAAGGAGCTTGGGAGTATTGTGAAGAGCCTTGGCTTCTCTGTAGCATATAGAGAGTATACTTCTTTGGATGAACAGGTGTTCTTGAATTTAATGTTCCACTTTTGGGGATAGTGGTCTGTCAATGGTGTATGTATGAATGGAACTTTCACTTATAATAAAATTAGAGCCGACACACTTTCATGAATATGTTTTGAATATAGTAGGATTATCCTTATTGTATTTACAATGTATGTTATTTAACTAATTCTTATGCATATGAAATATTTCATTTGCATTTGTATGAATCTTGTTGAATGCGCATTGTTGTATTAATTCATCACTTTAACTTGTGGACTCTTCCAAATCTTAGCTTGTGATGTCATTACACGCGTGTGTTCCTTCGAAGCTGCGTACTATTATAGGCTTCCAAAGGGCACACTTCCCTTTCCCTTCGTGTGTTGGAACCTTCATGCATCACACTTGACTTTCTACAAGTCACACACTTTCTCTCACCCAAGGTTATCACACTTCACTCTATTCATTTTCGCAGTCACGACATAACATTACCACTCATTGTTGGGACTCCTACTCCAAACAGTGTGAGCTCTAGTTAGGACTTAACATAGATCCCTTGAATGTTGGTCGGTTTAGCACCGTCAACATTTCTAGTGCTAGAAGGAGGGCTAGATGACAAGTTGATCCCTTGAAGTATGTTTTGAATTTCTGCACTCATTTAATGAATTCTCCCAAAATAATAACCCCGACATGTTTTTCTAGAAACAAAAGTGTGCAAGTTTTGACGAGAATTATTGATGACTTGTCAAATCTAAAATTCAATGGCGAGGGTGAAACAACCTTATTTGAGCATACTGCTCATTTTCTTGAATTTTGCACAAAACATAACATCCACTGTGAGGATGTTGGTTGTAGGTTGTTTATTCTCACCTTCAAAGGGTGCGTAAGGGAATGGTGTTGCACATTGCCTGATGCCTCCATACACTCTTTCGAGCATCTTGTCACATAACTATTTCACGCTTTTGATATTTTTTATCATAAATGTCTATGTAAGAAAATTTTACAATTGCGAAAATCCCCTGATGAATTAGTGCATCATTTTCACAACCATTTCATGCATTTTTATTTTGAATTTCCTAAACATGAAGTTGATTGGCCTTTCTTGTCAAGGAGATTTCAATATCTTGTTCACATTTCAAAAAATCCACATGATCTTGAATCTTTCGAACCTCTCCCAACTTACCTCGGTATTAGAGCTTCTAAATCTATGATGGATGAGTTTGTTGTTCCAAGTGACGCTCTGTACCCTCCTCGTCAAACAACTCTAGTTTCGTAGGATGAGGTGGGAGAAGTTGAGAATTCATCTATTGATCTACCACCATATTTTCCCACCTCAAATACTCATAATTTTAGTGCAGGTTTCAATTGTGAGGTCGAAGGTTGTGATGAAGTGTTATCTTCTTGTCCTACATCTTTTGGTCCCTCTCATCCTCCAGATTATTATGTGTTGTGTTCACTTGTTTTGAATATCTCTTTTTTTGTTCACGAGGATCAAGTTCTGGATGGAGTTGATGTTGAACAACCAAACTGTGATATCATTTTCGATGAGTATGTGTGGGAGTCTAAATTTGAACAAGAATCTGTGATGAAGGATGATCTCCTTCCTTCTGCATCTCTTCCGCATTATCCTGGCATTTTCCATGATTTAGTCATTCCTGTTGAATCATGTAAGCTTTCAATCACTCTTAGAACACGTGGAATGCCAGTTTTTCATGTGAATGTGGAGAGGACAAATCTATTTTCCTAATCCTCCCAATATATCTTCTTATCTTTCTAAAAATATATGGGGTGACATTTCTCATTCTCCATCATCCCCTCTTTAGGATTTATTAGATAATGAGGATGCTTGTATTTGTGAGCTTGAATTTTCTGATCGTGGATTTCGTGATCTTTTCATTAATTCATTTGATCATGATTTTGATTTTTCCATTGTCGATCTTTCCAAGCCACTGATCTTTTATGATCTATCTTTTGGTGAATTGGAACTTCCTCGAGCTACCGAGGCACTTCAGCCTGAGTTGATGGTTATGTCAAGTTCTCATTTTCTTAAGGTCAGTTCCACTTCTGATAAGAAATGTGTTGAATCTTTCTAGACCGTGCGCACTGAAAATTAATTTTTCCTACAATTTTCGCATCCTCCACCCATATCCAAAATCCTATCACTCATTCATTGGAGGAGTCATATGTGGTGAGCATGGTTGCAAAGAGAATTTTTTATTCTTTCTTTATGTTCGCCTGTTTTTGCAATTCGAAAGTTGGTTCTTGCATGTTTTTAGGTTGCAATCTGTCTACACACCTCCATACATCCAGAGAATGTCTCACATGCACATTTCGTTCTTTTATTTCTGTGCATTTTTTCAAACTTCGAATTTTTGGTTTTCACTTCCTTATATTTTTTCCTTATTATTACATTTGTATATCTTCTTGACATGCATTCCCTTGTGTTCATAGGCTAGCCAATGCGCTATTGGTTACATTGGAAGTATCACTTCACGTGAGTCTGGCCTATTCACTGTTAGGATAGGAGTAGGAGTAGCTGTTTTCTTTTCTTGTTTGGTTTCTTTGATTTGCTCTATTTTACTTTCCACTCAGCTTCTTTCCTTTTGTTTGTTTTATTTCAGTTAGAGGGTAGCTTCCGCATGAGACCGTGTTTGGCTTCTCATACAAGCAAGGTGAGGTCCAAGAGGAAGTTGTACTACTATCAATGCTTGGTTATCTCTTTATTCCCCCTGCTTATTTGAATCTTTCATTTCTTTTAGTCAATGATTCTCTAATGGAAATTACTTTTCTTTTGGAGAAAGTCACAGTGAAATCATGATGCTTGCACTTTTAACTAGTACCACCTACTCTAATCAGTCTTTTATTTTCGATTAATCCTTGTCAACTAAGTTGAGTAGAGTAAGGATGGAAGGAAAAACTTAAAAATTATGTTAGAGGTGTATACAAATATCCTTCTCCAAAGGGACAACCTCTTCTACTCTCAACAATTCGAGATTCCTCTTCTGCCCCATGAAATAAATGAGTGCCTATGCATAGTTATTTGAACAAGAAAATGAAAAAAAATGAAAAATGAAATAATGGGTGAAAGAAGAGAAAGGCTTTCTGTGCAGAGAGGTGAAGCAAGCAACTCCATCAGGATATTGTCCAGGCTAGTTGGTAGTAGAGCAATGCTTGTTTTCATGACAATCTCTTTTACTTCTGAATTTATATGCTCCTCATCCCCAATCGAAACAAATCAGTTTGTCTTAGCTTCGTATGTGTGTTGTAGATGAAGATAATTGTAGGGACTATATCTTTAATTCAAGCTAAGTGAAGAAGTTGCGATAATCAATGAATTGAAAAATACTTCTAGAAGAGTTAGACCTATTTTGCATAAGACAAGATCCATATAGAGAGTTGAAGTTCTACCAGTGTGTCACCAATGTTGTAGTGGCTACAAGCACCCTCCAAAATTTTGCCTATGCTTTGACTTTGGAGTCTTCCTTCCCATCCACAGGAGCTCATCTTGCACTGATTCGGGTATTCATGCTTTGATTGAGACTTATATTTTTAATTTGTGCTTTTGTTGACTTGTTTCCACACTTAGATGATCTTTTTAACTCACAAGCTGATCTCCCGACTTGGTCTCACAACAGTTTTGGGCTTGCCTCTAGAAACTGCATAATCCTTGAGGGCAAGAAACCTTGATGATGGGAATTGCACAGTTCAGACTGGAAGTGAGCTAAAAAAAATCATAGTTAGGGAAGGCAACCCAATGCTAAGCCTAGAAACTACGCAATCCCTCACTGAGCTCAGAAAATGTGCAGTACACTAAGCCAGAAAGTTTCCTAGTTCCCTAAAATTACATAGTCTTTCTCGGCAATGTGTATGGAAAGTTTCCTTGAAAAAAAAAATAAAAAAAAATAAAAATAAAATAAAAATATCCCTAAAATATATGTATCTATTATTAGTACCTCGAAGGAGGTACTTTCACTATTTTTATAAACTTCCACCAAGTTTCATTTTTTCCTTGATTTTAGGCACTCACATCATAAACGCTAAGAGACTCCACTCTATTTAATTGACGCATATAGAGCTCATTTTCACATTCAATCTTGGAGCTCTAGCATTCCTGAGGAGATAAAGGAACCTTCGATGCGGTTGTCATCGCTTTTCCGGATGAGTTTCACTTTTGTTGTCTTTTGCCACTTTTTCTTTCACGTTTTGTCGTTTCGCTTGTATGATTGCTATTTTACTTATTTCTCTTTGTAGTTGCTACCTTTTCAACTTTTTTTAACTTTTTTTATTTTCACAACTGTCACATTGGTTTTCTTGTTTTGTGCCAATGGACGTCATTGTGGCAACCCTCCTCACATAAATTATTTTCCTTCTATTTGATTAATTACAACACTTGATCTACATTGATTTACTCATACTTAGTCAGTTTTGTACTCAAGCTCACATCATCACTCACTTCTACTATTTTTCCACACTTCCACCAGGTAGATCTGGACTCTTCTTGGCTAGATCTTACCTTTCCTAGCTAGGCACAGTGCAATCCTAAGGCTCAAGCCACAAGCTTGGCCTCTGGAACTATGCCGTATAGACTAGCTGCAACTACACACTGTGCATTTCCAAGGGTCAGCTTGTCACCTTGGCCACTGAAACTATGAAATGCGTAGTCTCTCCCAGTCTTTTCCTAGGCTGGGACTATGCATTACACAGTCCCAAGCCTCAAGCTTCGTCATTGGATGTTGGGATTGTGC
The DNA here is from genome assembly GCA_031772625.1 of Pinus tabuliformis. Lineage (NCBI taxonomy): Eukaryota > Viridiplantae > Streptophyta > Pinopsida > Pinales > Pinaceae > Pinus > Pinus tabuliformis. The sequence continues at coordinate 461,715,415 of CM062811.1, forward strand.
AGTGCGTAGTTCCCATAGTTAGCAAGTATCCTTGCTAATAAAAATTGTGCAATCCTTCTTATTATCACTCCATAGTGTCCCAGGCTGAGAAGGAGACCGATGGAGGTAACCTCAAACCAAGATTTTAGTTTGGTAGTTAGCCCTACCAAACTAGAGAGGGCTCTCTCTATGATTTCACAGCCAAAAATGACTGGAGGAAGAAAAGATATTAGGCTAGGTATGTTCTTCTCTAGGGTTTTGAAATTTAGGGTTTGTTGGATGAAGAATGAGCCAAGGAACTAGGGCTAGGGTTTTAGAGAACTCAGTTGCAAAAATATGGAGGAGCAAGGTAGGTATGTTTTAGTGACACTTTAGGCTTTTTTGGTGTAGTGTAGGGAACTAGGTTTGCTCTGTGCAAAGTAAACAATATTGGCAAACCAAGAAAATGTAGCATGAAACCCTAGGAGAGGGTTCCCCACTAAAAGGCTGAAAAAACTAATGATTGGAGGTGGTGTTTTGCTTAAACTTACTTGTAACTGAGCTGAGGAGAGCTTCACCTATAGGAGAGAACGTTTGGAGTTTTTCCTTTACTTCACACACTGAAAACGTAGCGAGTTGGAGAAAACACAGCGTGAGGCTGAAAACACAGTGTGGAAGACACAAAATACAGCATGAGGTAGGAAAACGTAGCGAGAGGATGCAAAACACCCTTTGAGAGTAGAAATCGATGTTGAGGTTGCTTGGAAGGCTTTCAATGACCAATTGGAGCTCTATACAAATGAGATGAGTGAAAGAAATGCTTGAAAGATCCTTTAAAACTCAAAAACACCTTTTTTGGCATATGTCATGACATGGCATCATACCTCATTGATTGGAGAAATATATTTATGAAATAAAGTATTACCTTTACCTTTATTACATTTTCTCCCTAAGATGCTAACTCCCTTTATATGAGGACTCAAGACAATAAACATAGCTCTTTTTACTTAAAACTGACATGGTGATGACAAAATAGGTGAAGACCTAGACTAAGACCCATATGATGACATTTTAACTGATTCATGACCTGTAACACCTGAATAATGACATGACCATGATGAATGATGATAACCATGAATACTGAAGGGAGTAGCACTGACCTAGACACACCAACCAATGATCAAATTTTTATTTGAAAACTCATTTGAAACCATAAAAATTTGACCTAAATCCCTAGCAAAAAACTTTGAAAGAACATATTTGACCACTGGTGACTGACATGACTAACAAGCACTAACACTTCTCTCTAATTATTTGCTTTTCTGTTTAATCATGCTTTGAAGGTAGATTTTCTAAAGCTAATTCTTTCTTTCCATGAGTGTCCTTTTTGTCCCACAGGTAGCACACTTATGAAGCAATTATCACCAACAATGATTGTTACCATGGCACTAAAGAGAGTTGCTTCAAAAGAGACCATTGAAAGTAGTACTAGGGAAGTAGTTGAGAAAACACTAGTAGAATTTCCAGTGTATGTAGATACTCAATTTTTCATAGAAAATGGGTCAACACTAACATGGAAGTACGTTAATGAAGCCCTTTCAAAAAAGATGATTGAGGAAAATCTAGGGGACCGATAGGTTTATCTTAGTATCCTACAGTCAGGACAACACAAGGTTTCGTGTAGGCATCTGGCCTTCCCATGTGCAGATGTCATCAACTGGATTGTCTCACACATTGGTGAGAAGACTATGACATTGAGGAGTTCTAATGGACATAATCTTGCCACCTTTTGGGCATAAGATTATCAACGCATGTATCACTTTCCCGAGCTAGTGAAACTCATGGAATCATTCTTCTATGCCAACATCTATTTGAACATAAGAGACATTATCAAAGGTCGGGTGAAAGAGCCATCAAAGTTTCGAAAGAAACCCCTAAATTTATACAAGACAAAGTACCTTAGGAAGGCCTAATAGCTCTTGGTTATCTTAACTTATAGGATCCATGGTCAGCAGATGATGACAACCTTTCTTGAAGGGTGGGAAGTCTTATTGAACTAGGTTTTGAACGAGGGGAAGTTGTGCAATTGGTCAGATATGTTGTATCGTCAATTGAGGGCCCATGTAGCATAGGATCAGAGTCCTCCTGATGGTGAGCAAGCAAGGTTCTATATGTTTTCATATTTACTACGTGCACAACAACAGTTCCTTAGTGTGAGTTGGACATGGACACCATGAGAATCTATTGTGCATATCTATTTTAAATTCCTTTTAGATTGCAGTCATTGAGGGGTAATGGAACAACTAACTGACCACTTCATCATCCCTCTTTACAAGCTCATCTTTGAAGAAGATCCACCTTGCATTTCACAAGGATCAACAGAGGTTATAATAGACATTGCAAATTGGCATGCCTTACCCGGTGGCACCTTCCTTAGAGTCTTTGGTGGAGAGAATCCTCTGCATGCTTTACCCAGGTATGTCACCGACAAGCTTGTCATGCAAGAAGTATCATATCATCTTGCCACAAGGTTGTTAGCAAGTTTTCAAAAGTAGTAGAAAGCGCCATGACCCACTCTTCCTTTGCAAATCGGATTATACGAGATAAATAACTTCAAAGACATGACTACTTTGGGAAAGGAGATAATGAATTTTTTATTTGGTACATAGGATTTTAATCTGTATGATCCTCATGGTATTTGTAAAAACCATTGTGAAAGAATTTACTTTTCGTGGATCAACAGGCATTCCATTGGCTAGAGGAGGATCCATGGAGGAATTTTTGCAATGCCTCTAGACTCCATGAGCTGATCAATTTAGCAGGGACTTCACATGATTCTCCATAAATGGAAGCAATTCTAGAAGAAACAACAACATAAGGCAACGATCCTATGCAGGAGAAGGGAAATAGGAAGATTTTTGTTAGTATAGAGGGAGAAAAAAACTTCAAGATGAAAGGAGATCATATTATCATGAAAGTAGATGTACCAGCAGAAGCAAAGAGGAAGCAGAGGATGTAGAGAGAAGAGTGGAGGAAGAGAGAAAAGTAGAGGCTACAGGATGCAAAACTGAAGTTGTAGGAGCGAGTAGAAATTGAAGGAGGAACAGAATTTGAGGACGAAATAACAAGAAGAGAAGCGTAACCAGGAAGAAGAACAAAGGCAAGGTGAAATCACAGAAGAAACATAGGCAATACAGGTTGTAGAGCAGGAAAAAAACCAACCAGCAACTGAGGAGGAAGGTGAAAAGATGTAGGATTTGGAGCTTGCTTAGCATATTGAGCACTTGATTGAAGTGACATACCTGGATATGGAACATGAGCCGCAGAATGAAGATGTTGATCTAATGTTGAGCGCACCATAGGTTACACTCAGTATCCAACACCTCTAGTAGTAGATCCAACCCCGAGCATGGAAGGGGATGTTGTTCCCATTAATGATGATCTGGTAATGGATGTGTGAAATATATAATTTGATGAGCTCCAAAATAAGATTGTACAAGTGCATAGAAATCATTTTCCAGATGATTACGCATCACCTACATTCGTTAGAGAAAGGGTGATAGCGGTGGACACCAGGAAGCATCCAAATTCCATTGTCGAAGACAACTTGTCCTTTGCAAGAGAAACAATATCAAACATTCAATATTTAATGGATGAGAATGAGCAATTGCAATAGAACTTGGAGGCTGCCAAGAAAGAGGCCGAAGAACTCCGTGTAGTAGCATAGAGTGCAGTTTTCGAACATGTTTACTTGGAGGATATGAGAGCAGCGATACTTTCTGAAGTATTAACACTTGAAGAAACCAAGTGGAAGCTCTATGAGGGGTTTTTGACTGTACATAAAGAATTTTTTCATTTGTATGGCCTATAGCTGCAAATTAGAGATTTTGTTAAAAATATCAAGAATCTACAAGCTTCCATCACCTGTGAGAAAGAAGGGAGAATGTCATACAAAGTGGCAAAGCTTGACTTAGTGAATAAAATGAATCCACATGCCGATCTAGAGAAAGCGAGAGTTCAGATGTTGATTCATAACAATAAGAAACTCACCTCATTTATTGGAAGAATTCAAGCATCATATGTAGGACTGTTCAATAATTTGGATGTCTTGGTGAAAACATACAAGATCCCATATGTCGGTTCACTCACCAAAGCCAAACCCAAGAACCAAGTCTAGTATAATATCGAAGAGTACTTAGAGAAGTTGAGACAGATTGCCACCAAGGAAGATTTGGAGTTGAACAAGAAGAACATACAAAATTACATTGGTGGTCTTATCCAAATTAGAAAAATGTTGCTCATGCTTTAGAATGAACTTGAAATTGGTTCCAAGACATTGTACCCAGATGCCATGGAGGCTAGAGTTCGCTTCCATTCAGACATTGTCATGCATTTTGGGGACATCATCACACATTATCGAGCTTGACACTAGTATGTGACCCAGAAGCAACAAGTGGAGTTTGCTGAGCTAGATTTCTCCCAAACTCAAGCATTATAGTGTTGTCTTGTTAGGTTATCATATTGTCTCTACCATATTTTTTCTTATATGGTTACAAGTGTAAAACGTAATATTATTTTTAAATATGTTGTAAGTGAAATTCCAAGTGTCAATATTGGAATATGAGGATTCATGATGTAATGTAATGAGTCATTTGGTAAAGAAGTTGAAGAGTCATGAGGGTAGTCCAAAGGTCACAAAGTGGTGTTGAAGGGTCACCCCCTCTTGTTATAAATAGAACCGCATAACTAATGTAACAAGCTTTTGGGAGCCAATATTTTGGCTAGGCTTAGGCTTAGAAGGAGCTTGGGAGTATTGTGAAGAGCCTTGGGTTCTCTGTAGCATAGAGCGAGTACACTTCTTTGGAGGAGCAGGTGTTCTTGACTTTAATGTTCCATTATTGGGGTTATTATAGCCTAAATCTACCTCAAGCCGAAGAAAGGCAGGTCTAGGGTAACATCAAACCACGCTTAACCTGGTAGCTAGCCCTACCAGGGCGGGAGAGGGCTCTCTCCTTGTCAATCTCAATTAGGATATGGGCAACTAGGGCTTGAGATGACTAAAATCAATACTAATTTTAGGCTAGGTATGTTTTCTCAGAGGATTTTGATAGATTTTAATGGTTGGTTGCTGGATCAGATGAGGAAGGCAGCTTTGGGTCCGAGAAATCAACACAAATTTGCAGAGGTTTCTGTGGGGCGAGGTAGGCAAGTGTTTTAGCACTTTGAAATGAATGTAATGGTGAGTCTAAAGATTAGTGAGGAGTTGGAGAGGGCATGCAAATGTCATGAGTCCTCTTCAAACAACAGAAAATAATTAAAACCAAATAAACCCCAAGACAGAGCAATAAAACACCAATGGATCCCACCTTTAAACTTGATTCAATTAGTTATGCAGAAAGAGAGAGATGATGGCACATATAAACATAAGATAAATTGAATAACAAAGAAGAAAACTATGCTAATTCACATTACCACAAGAATATCACAAAATGTTGCCAAACCCTGGTTTATTTCCTTGCCAAACTGCAGAAGTGATGTACAATAGTGCTCAATGCATCCACAAGAGTCCAACCTTTTCAAATGACTAAGAAAGTACATAATATAGGGATCAAACCACCTATGCTAGCCACTAGGGGTCGAATCCATGAGTCAAGGAGCTATTTCAACAAGATATAAACTAGGAACTGAAAAATAGGCAGTGGAATAGCTTGCCTCTAAAACTATGGAAACTGATTCATTCAGCTCAAAACCACCTATAACTGATGTATCTACCTCCTTAAGTAAGTTTTCATCATTTTTAAATCATATTACATCAAGTTACATCATATTACATCATGAATTTTACCATGAGAGAAGAAAAAGTCAAACTAGTAGAAAACTAGGCGAAATTCTGAGTTTTGCGAAAAATTGGCAAAATTTTCCCTGATGCGCAGTGCCCTGAGCCTGATGCATTTCACCACTTCAAGGCTGAGTTTGAAGGCCTTCCCCTTCACCAAATTAGATCCATGATGGCTTGTTGGAAAGCTTTGTTTGTCTACTTTCTAGGACATCTAGAATTTTTGTATTTGGAGACCATTTGCCCCTTCAAAAATCACTTCTCCCAAGAGCTCTTCCTGTGGGTCCAAAAAGTGGCAGAGAGGGCATTTTCTAGGTGTTTTTTTAACTTTAGGTGACCCAGATCTCCTCCAAATTTCATGAAAATTTCTGGGTTTCAGTATTTTTTCATGAGGAATCCAAAAATGCAAGCCATTTTTCAAAATTCCATGCCAGCTCAATGCGCAACGCCAGTGGTGTTGTGCATTAGAGGAAAATTCCTGTTTTGCAATTAAAATTTGTGAAATCACAAAAAATTCTTAAAATTACTTCAAAATTGGCAAAACGAAAGCTTACTAGTTACTTTGATAAGCCAAGGAAGCTTCAACCAAAATTTTAAGTTTATCTTTCTCCTTTTTGGCTTTTAAGGCTCTCTTTAACTTATCTTTTAGGCTTCTTATCCTTGTTTTGCAAATCTTATTCCGGGCCAAGTAGTGATAAGCCATGTGGCACATCATGTTCTTATCTTTGTTTGCCTTTTTCAATAACCTCTCCAAGTGCATATTCACCTTCTCCAACAAATATTCTCAGTCATTTTCTTGTTCAATGGATGTCAACTTTCCCTTTGCCCTCTTGGACCTTTACTAGTTTTCTTTGATGATTTGCAGCTCCAGGAGTTCTTGTTTATCGGTTCGCTGCTTGTTTTATTGCTCAAGGAAGTTAATAATCCACTTATCCCTCTCAAGGTCAAATGATAAGGCTTGGATCTCAACTTCTTTCTGTTTGATGACCCCATCCTTGAGTCTAGAGCTTTGGGAGCCCAGATCAGTGTCATGTTCCTCAATCAAAACAAAATCCCTATCTTTCCCTTCAGAAGGCCCTTCATCATGCAATGGTTTCTTTCCTTTGTCCTGTACCTATTTTGTTGGAGAAGAAGGAAAAGCCCCTTTCACCCCAGGTGAAGATAGCATTTTCCTGTGATCTGGTGAAGGAAACGAGACCTCTTCCACCCCTGGTGGAGGTAATACTCATTTGGTAGTTGCAAAAAGTCTTCTTGTACCATTTTCATAAGTTATAAACACAGGAATGTGAGCCTCTTCAGTTTTGCTTTCATGGTCTTTTTGTTGCCCTGAAGGTTCACCTTCCTCTTGAGGATCTGCAAAAATTTGAGGCCCCTTGAAGATTTCAAGGGCTATGAAGGTTTCCCATGGCACTCTCAACTAAGTGAGCTGATGCACAACAATAATATTGATGAAAACAAAGTGATAAATGCTGTTGATCTGCTATGGGTATGGTTTTCTCTTTGCAATCACAGTCATCCTCTCTATGTTTTTGCAAATGAAATATGGAATACTCATCATTCTAACTCTGGTGAAATGCATAAGTAATATGATATGATAAGCATAGAGTCTGGAGAACCTACCCTCACATGTGAAATATTTGATGATGAGTTTCATAAGTGGAACATACAGGTCCTCCAAGAACTTGAAAGGAAACACCCTGCTTAATTTCCCATGATATTTGGCCTTAATGTATGGTTCATAATGCTGCTTGCTGATATTTTGTCTTTTGTTCCACCTTTCCCCTACATATGGAATTCTAGTTGCTTCTACAATAATGGCTGGTGAAAGAGTGAAATTGATGCTAGCAAGGTTTACCATATTGTTCTTCATGTTGATGACAAATTGCCTTGCCAATTTATAATGATACTTAACCCTCTCAACCATCTCACATAACTCAAAGCAAGATTGGTATCTGAAACAAGTGGTGGCAAGAAGACAAGCAAGGCGTTTAGCAATGCTAATAGGTTCCTCTCTGATAATTATCCCACCCTTGTGTGGTCTCCAAGGCTGTACATTCCTCTCTCTTGAACTGTCACTTAGTGTTTCTTCTTCATAGCTTGACTCACTGTTTCTTGCCATGGTGCTTGGTGCTTATCTTAGGGAAGGGATGTGATGATGATATGGTGAAAAATGGTAATGAGGGAGGACAAGAGTGATGAGTATGAAGAGATTTTACTAATGGAAAATGGAGTTGGGGGATGAAGGGATTAGTTTTGAGAAACTAGGGTTTAGTGAGGGATTTAGGGTTTGGTGAAGGGAATTAGTTGTTTTAGGGGAGTGGGATATGGAAAATGGGATAAATGGAGTGATTTAGGCAAATGGAAGAGGGAAAAGGGTTTAATGATGCTTTTTGGGATTATGGAGTGAAAATTGCACAATGGAATGGAAAATAATGAAGACAAGCTAGGGTTTAACTTTCAACATGCAAAACTCATGAAGAACACAAGTATGAGATCAAATTCAGCTCTAGGGAAATGATAACTTACTTGTAGAATAGCAATGTAGCATTTTTTAGGGTTATTGAACGATTTGGAATGATTTAGCAAGTTCTGGACTGATGCGTAGTGCACTGGGCCCAATGCGCAGTGCCCTCCTGATGCACAACGCCTGTGCAAATTAACACTGGCAGAAAGTCACTGATGCGCAACGCACTGCCTCTGATGTGTAGCGCCAGGCAAGTTTGCTTGGAAAATAGGATTTTTGACCTTCTTTGCTCCAAATCACGATTTTTGGTCTCCAATGGTATTTTTCAAAATGAAATGATGAATGGCACTCCTTTGACTTTATATATGGATAACTTTTAATTTTTTACTTATTCAAACCCACTTTTCTAATGTTAAAGTCACTTTTGGACATAAGCTCTGTTTCTTCATTGGAATTGACTTTTCTTGATCCTTTGGTAAACTGATGCATTGATGCTTTTACTTTTTTCTGCAGTGGCTGGAGTTGGCAAGGTGAACAAGGGCACCTGCTGATACTTATTAGATATAGAAAATATTTGAAATTACATAAATTTTGTTCATAGAAAATAAAAACTCCGTTTTCACCTCAAAACAGAGTTTTGAGGTAAAAATCATTTATTCATCATATTATTAGTGAAATTTTGATCTGATGAACTTATAAGATCTCCTCATGTGCATGCTGACCTTTTATTAGGTTTTTGATGACCATGGTGAAAAACCCTAGACCTAGTGAGACCTAAAACTCTAAAAATGATTTTGGTAAATGGAATGAACTAAAATAACAGTAAATGACCTGAAAATGTGAAAACAGGCTAGCAGGTAAATGCCATGAGGGAAAATGATAATGAACCACTACCATCAGTTGATCCACAACCTAATGGAATGCAGCTGATTGGATGGGACGCCTAATATGCATGCAAAAAGAGAAATTTGATCACTAATGGAGGGATGAAGATACCGACACTAACATTGGCTCCAATGGGGATGGTAGCTCCTGGGAGGTGCCAAGAACCATAGATCTTTGGAAAAGTAGACTAATGCCTTCTTCCATTGGGCAAGATGGAGTCAATAACTTCTGAAGACTAAAACAAATTTGTTGACTCAACACTGACCCAATTACGAAGACTGAAAACTAACTCAAAATTGACTAAAAACTGACTCAAACAACTAACACTAATAACCAAAGACTGAAGCCAGACATTCAGCTTTATAGCCTTCACTTTGGGCCCCAAACTGAATGAATGGTGACAGTACATACTTTGCAATGAAAGAAATAAAATGGTATGTACAATGACAAAATGTGACAATAGAAAATTTCTCAAAGATAATACCGTTTTAGAAGCCGACCATTGACCAGCCATCCTAGACAATCTTCCCCGTTCATTTCTTTGAGTAGAAAAGAATTTTGACCCCGATATGTAGCAATTCTATATGGTCCCTTCCATAGATTCTCGAACTTGTCGTGCTTGCCTTTATCCTCGTTTCTAGCATCCCACTTTAGCACTATGTCTTCAATCTGAAATTTGTCTGCCTTTGCCTTCCGATCATAAATCTTCTTAATTCTCTCTTGCAGCCTGAAGGTATTCTGAAAAACTTCCTCTCTTGTCTACTGTAAATGGATCATTTGGCTTATTCTTCACTGAAAATGATCTTCCTCGCTGCCAGCTTCTTGCAGAAGTTTTACAACCAGGACTGCGAGAGATGTTGGGAACACCATGTCAATACCATATACAATCTTGAACAGAGACATGCCAATTGACTTCTTTTGAGTTACTCTATCTGCCCATAGTGCATTAACCAATTCTTATGCCATCTCTTTTTATTTGTTTCTAGCAGCTTTTTTATGATGTTGACCAATGATTTGTTTGAAGATTCAGCTAATCTGTTACCTTGCGGATAATATGCAGTAGAATGTCCCAAGGTAATTTTATATTTGCTACAAAAGTCAATCATCTTTTGTGACTTGAAAGCTGTTGTGTTATCTGTAATCAGCTTGTTAAGACAGCCAAAACGTGACAAAATATTATTTTCAAGAAACTGAATTATTACCAAGTCGGTGGCCTACCGAGTAGGAATTGCCTCAATCCATTTTGTAAAATAATTTGTCGCTATTAAGATCCACTTGTGCTGAGTTGAAGATGTGGGATGAATCTCTCCAATAAAATCTAGGCCCCATTGCTGAAACGGAGCACTAACTTCGACTGGCTTGAGAGGTAGAGGCTGCAACTTTCTCCTTCCCTGAAAAATCTAGCATTCATGACAGCTTGTGACAGTTTTAAAAACATCAGCAAAGAGGGTAGGCCAATAGTACCCTACTCTCAAAATTTTGTTAGCCGTCGTCTTCCAAAATAGGTGACCTCCACAGTCTCCCTTGTGAAAATCATTCATGACCCGTTTTTCTTCCTCCTCAACCAAACAATTCATCAAAATGCATCCGGGATCTTTCCAATAAAGTGCATTGTTCATAATATGAAATCTAGCAGCCTTCAGTGTCAGAGTTCTACCTTTATTTTTAGCCATCTCTGGTGGTGGTGAAAGGTGCTAGAGAACATATACAATATCTTAATACCAAGGAGAATGGAGAAAAATTTCAGATACCTGAACAAGAAAACTATCTTCATCTTCTTTGGACATAGCAGCAATCAGGTTTATGTCCAAGGCATGCAAATTAGACTCGGCCATCAATTTTGCTAGACCCTGCCCCTTGATTAACTTTGTTGACTTTATCTCCAAGTCATATTCTAACAAAGCTACGATCCATTTACCTCGCCTTCCTTCCGGATCTGTTTGTACCAAAACATCTTTGACTGCTATGTTAGGGACATAAGCAAGAATATGAGAGTGTAGAATATATACCCGGAAATCTTTCAAAGCTTTCACCAAGGCAAGAGCTTGCTTCTCAATAATGTTATATTTTAAGGTTGCATCTCTTATTGTCCTACTGAAAAAGGCAATTGGCTTTTCAAGCTGGTCTCTTTTCTGCATTAGAACTGCTGCCATAATATGTTCAGAAGCGAATGAAAATAATATGAAATCCTGTGAATAATCCAGACTGATTAAAATTAGAGTTGAAGAAAGAGCCAACTTTACTAGGTTAAAATACTTAATGGCTTCTTCAGTCCACTTGACAACACTATATTTCTTCAGCATATTTGTACTTTCCCTCAAGTGTTCAGCTAGATTCGGCACAAAATGATGTAAGAAGTTCATCTTACTGTTAAATTCTTGGATCTCTTTCTTACTACAAGGAAAATCAATTTTCTAAATGGCTTCCACTCGAGTAGGATCATTGCGGATGCCCTCCTTTGATATTATGTGATTGAGAAGCTTTCCCTCGTGCATGGTAAACAAGCTCTTTTTGGGATTGAGTGATATTCCATATTTTCTGCAATGCTGAAAAACAATTTTCAGATGGTAAAGATGCTCCTCATCTGAATTTGAAAAGACAGCCAAATCATCAAGATACACTACTAGAAACACATCTTTTTCATTTGCAAAAGCGATGTCCATGGCACGCTGAAATGTTGCACCAACATTCTTTAAACCGAACGTCATCTTGGCATAGCGGAATGTTCCCCACGGAGTAGTGAATGCTAGTTTGTCCCTGTCATCCTCATGAACCAAAATTTGATTATAGCCGGAATACCCATCGAGCGGCGACATACGATATGCCCCAACTACTCTTTGGAGTATGTGGTCCATTTTTGGCAACGGATAATTATCTTTCAAGGACACCTTATTCAAATTTTTGAAATCAATGCACAATCTAATCTCACATATCTTCTTCTGCACGGGCACCAAATTGGAGATCCAATCTGAAAATCTTATTGAAAGGATTATACCAACCTTGTATAATCAATTCACCTCTTTTTCTATTGATGGCAACAACTTCGGATTTATCCTTCTCAACTTCTGGTGAAATGGCTTGATTGGAATGATATGCTGAATTATACTTTTATCGTACTCCTTCAAATCTGTATAGTCCCATGCAAATACATCAAAAAATGAAGACAATAAACTAATGTATTTAGCTTTTACCTGAGGAGGTAGTGCCTTTGACAACTTCACCATCTTTGGATTTTTTGTTGTTCTGATATTCACATCGTCAATTCCCTTCTCAGTCGGCACTAAGCTTGGTTTGCGGGCTACATCATCTTGATCAAATAATTCCTCTAAAGGTATAAGGCCTTTACAGATGACATTGTCCTTCAGCTATAAGACTTCCATCTAATTTACCTCTATTTCTGGTTCGCCATCATCTTGCTCACCATCTATAGAAGTGTCTTTATATTTGCCTTCATTTTGCAGAAAATCTTCAATCTCTTTGTCATCTTGAAACACCTGCCAATATCTTAGATTATTAGGGACAGCTGGGTGATGCTTCACATGAATTTCAAACTTATTGTTTGAATTCATTGGGATCTTTAAGTTACTTGCAGCTGTAGCAAGGGAATCTACAATAACATTTTGTGTACGAGGGACACATGTCAAAGTATGATCTGGAAACAACTTCAGAATATCTAAAACTGCATTACGGTAAGCTCGCATTCAAGGATGTTTGGCTTGGTATTCACCCTTGACTTGTTTGATTACTAATTCGGAGTTGCCATAAACTGAAATTCTCTTTGCATTCAACTTTTTGAGGATTTTCAAGCCTACAATCAGTGCCTCATATTCAGCTTCATTATTGGAACAATCAAAAGCCAATTTATATGAACAAACTCTTACATTACTTGGGACTTTATTTGGTAGGAAAATAGGGTTGTGTATCCAAATACCAATTCCTGCACCATCCTTACCTACTGCTCCATCAAAATCCATACTCCACAAACCGGCTTCTTCCTCCAAGTGCTGGAATTCTGCCTGCTCTTCTACCTTTGGCTGTTGTCCATCAATTTTCTGCTGCTGGCAGAATGTTGACTGTTCAGTAGTACTTTCAAGCCTTTGTCTCTCTTGATCAAGTACTGCTCTGAAATTTTCTGTTATCTCTGGAATATCTTCCACTTCAACTAATTGACTATTCACATCATTAAAACCATTGTCAGAATAAAGAACAAAAGATTCTAAATATGTATGTACATAATTAATTGGATGATTCAAAGGTTTCTCCTTGCTTGTGATCATATACTTCATCTTTTTCTCCCTATATAATTTCCTCAACTGACCAAACACGAGAATAGTGGCATAGGAGAAATCTAACTGCAATGTCCCTTTGAATTTTGCACCCCACGACCTAGATAAAAGCATGCCAAATCTAGGGGGAATATCGGCCACAATCACATCCATGAGAACATTCTTTGATGGAATCTGATCTAAAGTCACAACCAAATCCTTAATGAGACCAATACATTTGACCCTGCCAGAATCAAAGGAATAAAGATCATGATACTTGTGAGTGATGTCCAAACCCAATTTTTCCATAATTGCCTTTGGCATTAGGTTATGAGATGCTCCTGAATCAAACATGGCGTTGTGCAAGACATAATCATGCAATCTAAGGTTAATGTAAAATGGGGCTACATCACTATCTTTAGATTGACCTTCTAATGCCGGACCAAAAATAAGCTCGGGTTGGTCATCTTCCACATTAACCATATCAGACAAGGGATCTATATTCAAAATCTTTGACACTTGACCTTTATAGCTACTATTCTTCATTAATTCAGTCAAAGGTATCGACACCTTTAACTTAGCAGTATCATTCTCTAAGCTAAAGGTTGTAGTTTTCTCTACCTCTTTGAGTGGAGCATCCTTCTTTTCGGACTTCTCCTTTGCTGCACTTGGCTTATTTGACTTTTCATTTGCTGATTGTGCTTTGTTGGAAGTAGGATCTGCTAGCTCCTTTCCTTTCTTTTGAACATTTGGAGAATCATTCTTTGATGGTGCTGCTTCCTTTCGCTTTTGAATTGGATTGATTGGTACATCCCTGCTCTTGAGTGAATACTATCTTTGCTGCACTGTCAATGCATTCATATATCCCCTTTGATATTCATCTAATTCTTCTTCTAGGACTATTTCATTTGCTAATATAAAATCTTCATCTTTCTCTACAGTCGGGCCTTCTGAATACTCCTCATCCTCCGTGATATTGATTGGCAAACCATCTGGTGTAAAAAAGTGATTCTCTTCTCCTATTGGATTCTCATCATCATCTGATTTCATGCCATGAACATAGTTCTGCTTTAATGGTGTTTTGACTTGCTGCTGTGCTGCTTGGTCTTGTGCTCTTTGCTCCCGTTGTTTAATCCTAAACTGTGGTTTCTGCTGACCATGGAAATTTGGATTTCTGATCTGTGTCTCTGGCTTATCTGAAATGGTTAGTTTATTAAACATCTTCTCAATTTTGTGAAGAAAATGATCTGATGAAGAAGCTTCTTCCTTTATAGTCACCTTCTTCTCGGTCTTTCTCCTAGCTCTCTTAGCTAGCAGATTTGCCTCCACACTCATTGCAATTTTCTGCATATCCTCCAATGTAGCAGGATCTCTTTCTCTCAATCGATATACCATGTCAGAATCAAAGCCATTGGGAAATTTTATTAAAGCCAACCCCATTGGTGGCTTGATATTAGCTGGAATAGCATTATAAACTGTATTGAATCTAACACAGTAATCCTGGACACTTTCACCAACATTCCTCTTTATGTTTTCATACTCGGAAAGAATTTGGAGTGAATTTTCTTTACCTCCCAATGATCTAGAAATTGCCTATGAAGAACCGCCAAAGTATTGATAGTCCTAGCAGGCAATGCTCTTAACCACTTTCGCATTTCACCTCCAAAATTTTGCACAAATAATCTCATAGTCACATTTTCTTCATCTATCTCATGAAGGTCAAATAAATCGCTCATCCTATCAACATGTTGTTGCACTGTGATACCTTGGGTAGCATCAAACAATGGAATTTTACTTTGGTAATCAGTAGGCATAGCATCCAAGTTCTGTGGAAAAATGAGAGGTGCATATCTGGCAGCCATTGCTTGAGGTGGATTTGAAACTAGCCTTGGGGATGTAGGAGGAGTTGGAACACCAATAGCAGTCAATGTGATGGGTGTATGAGGTGTCGAAGGAGGTGAAGAAATGATTGATGTCTAAGGTGTAGAAGGGGTTGATGGGGGAGGAGAGACAACAAACCTCTTATCAGATATGGTGGGCTGCATGGGAATGGTGGGGATAAAAGGAGGTTCAGTAGGAATTTCTGCACTAGACACAACAACAGATGAACCAAGAGTAGAAGATGCAGATTCTAAGAACTCTGGAATATTAGTAGCAACGATAGAAGTTTGAAGATTCAAAATATAAGCATCAATTGATCGATTTTCCCTTTCGGTTTCAAGATATTGGACAAACTTCAGATTTAGAATAGTATCACCAACTGCACTTTCAGATTTAGTTTCAAACAAAGATAGTTCAAAATGTTCATCAAATGGGAGATCTTCAAGATATTCAAAAACCACTGGGCATGAATGATATCTGAAAACCGGTATCACAAAATTTTCTTGCCGGAGAATTCTTGGAATGAGATTTGGGTTTTCATACATGGGAGGAGGATCATGATCATGATTGGCCCTTATGTATCACCTGGAAGCCAGTGTGTTGAATTGTTCCCAAAATTCAAATTGACATTACAATCTTGTTAGCCTACTGAATTCTAAACTCATAATTCAAAAGTCTAGAATTGTTTAATGTACTGGGGTAATAGTTTTCAGTTCTTTCCCCAGTATGGTCACTGTTAGCCTCCTATTGCAACAGGTGTTCATCTTTCATGATTGACAGTTGAAAGTGCCAAATATGTCATACTTTGCATGCTGCAATGCTCCATATTTCCAAAAGAGGCCAAAGAAGAGGCCATGAAAGTGTTCCAATCTAAATGCCACTGCTGTATTCCAATTTTGATGAGTTATTCCTTTTTGAAGAATTTTCTATTAAGGGAAGGCCAAACAGCTTAATCTTGGCTTCCCTAGGTTTCAATTTCTTGTTTTAGAATGTAGAGAATGATAATCTATCCAAACAGTTTAACCTTGGCAGATTTGTAGATAGGTAGAGAAACAAAGGAGCCCAACTGCTTAATCTGGGCCCTTGGAAGAAATAAGTCTAGATTTAGATAGGAGGACAATAAAAAGAAAAAAGGATAATCAGGGTCTGCAAGTCCAAGTGCACCCATGAAAAAAGAAGAAAAAATGCTAGGTAAGTAGGTTGGGTAAGTAGTTTTGTGGTTGCAGAATCAAGCTATGTGATCCATTTCATGTTTTCAAATGTTATATCTATTCAGATCACAAGTGCAAGGCAACTCTCCTTTGGAGGAGCTCAAGCGAGGCATGTCTAACTTCCCCTTCCTCTCATTCCCCAAATCACTCACTAACATCCCCTTGAGGAGCTTGGGATCTGCCCAAGCAGTCCTGTTATCACTTCACTTTTGTAAAGTACCAAGTCAAGCTTTGACTTTCTTCAGTGAAAAGAAGCCACATTTCTTGTGTAAAATCATGTCTCCACAGTTCATTCACTTCCTATGTCTAAGTTTCAGTTCACAAACTTAGCCCCCCTACACTTCACCTCACCAATTCATATTAACTTCTAACATTATTATGTAAATCCCTATCTATTTTCCCTTCCCCTTACTAAAAACACTAAATAACTCCCCTATGTACATATCCCACCCTATAGCACTATAGCTATGTACATACAGTTCTGGGATATAATAGTCCACCTGGGACTATTATGAACCCATCCGTGTCATAACCCTGGGATTGGTCTAAACCTCTGGTTAGGCCAATAACCTATATCTACCCCTTTACCCTTAAAAATCTCATATTCCTACCCTTCCGCAGTCATTTTCCCAAAATTAATGTTTAAAGGTTTCATTAAACATTAAATTATCGTTTCCCCCCGCTTAAACCTAACCCGCATAACACATAAAACCCCCATTTTCTAAAGTTTTCACCCCCGCGGCATAATATTATTTTTATATTCGCGCGGGCCCCGCTCCAAAGTTGCGCGCTACCCCAATCAGCCCGCCAGCCGTCCGATGCTCGAACCTCAGATCCTACGGTGGGCGGGTGTTCTCATTTGCCGATCCGCCAGAGGTTAACATCTAGGGGATGGGCAGTTTCCCCGTCGTACCCCCGCCACATGTCAGCCTCCTAGCATGTTCGGAGGCTCCTCCCCCAATACCACCTACGCAGATAAGCGGTGCGGGAGAAAACCGGATACTGCCTTCCACCCTCCTACGTCAGCACAACGTCATCATGACATCATCAACCTGCGTTGGCCTCTTTCCACCGTGTCCTTGCCACGTCATTGCCACGTCGTTGCCACCGTACTACCACGTCATCACCTCCACCATACTGCCACGTCACCCAGCCGTACTGCTGATGTCACCCTGCGGACGTCACCCTACCACGTCACTGCCGTACTGGGACCCACCGCTGACGTCATGCTGACATCATCATCAAAAAGGGCGTGAAGCGTGAAATCTGCACCAACGGATGCCCGGAATGAAAAACCGAGGCAGTTTTTGATGGCCCGAAAGTCGCAAAATGACAAGAATTTCTTTGCGCAAGATTCAGAAAAGGGGCAAAGACAGTTTTTAAAGCAACAGAGGTCCGAACAATAGCAATAAGAGGTCGATGGGACAGTTTAAAGAGTATCAGCAGTGAGAAAAGGCGCACATTCAGTGCCAAAGCATATCAAGGAAGCGGCAAAGAGTATCAGTTAAATGTTTTTAATGGAAATCTTTATTCCCAATGCAGGTGAACATTGAATGGCCTCCAACAAAGTCAAAGAAGGCGGTGAAAGCCCATCAAGGCTCTCCGACCACAGTTAAAGCATTTAAAGCCACCGAACAGCAATGGATCAGAGATCAAAGCACAGTTATGGCCAAATGCCAGCACAGAGCTCCAAAGGACACCATAGTTACTCGTTTTTTGAGGCGGCTGCCCCCGGCGCAGCATTAGATAGATATTTTGAGCATTTATTTCAGGCATATGTTAGGTTAAAGACACTTATTACAGCAGATCTGTCTGAGATCTGATTTTTGTAGATATTTTACTTATAAAACCACCCTAATTTACTATTTAGAGGGTTGGTTGGTTAATGCACTCCAAGAGAGACTCGCTCTGTATATCTGATATGTTTTCTTTAATCAAAGACTGCTGAAAGCTTGGAGAATGGACTGTCTGATGTGTTATTACTGTTTTGAAGAATGAATATCGAATTCTTGTGCTGCAACATGATCCAATAAGTGTTTCTTATCTCTGTTTTAAATTCATATATGTTTTTATCATACATATATCACCATCTAAGTTACAGAAAGAAAGATTAGCTTAGAATTTGCGTGGCTGCACTCTATGCTCAGTTTCTGTGACTTCTATATGTTTTCTTCTGATTCAGGCATAAATATGAATTCCTCATGGCTCGTATTTGCTCTGTTTCATTCATGTTTGACAGTTATCTAGGGATTCTTTATTGCTCCTAGATAGAGCTCATTCACCTTCCCTCTGTTAAGATGAAAGAGAGATTCTTAACTGCCTCTCATTCCTTAGCCCTCATTCCATCTCCATTTAGCTTGAAAGTTGTTTTATGTGAAGTTATCTTGCTCCATATTCCTCTTGTGACCAATAAAACGCACCAGCAGTCTTGCTCCTTGACTTCATGCCCAATGGTTCGAACTCTTCATACTATACCTACTCCTCTACTTGAAAGCATCATCCTTCCCACCAGAATCAAAACAAAACCCCTTGAACCCAATAACTAGCCTAAAATCATCATCAACAAAGCTAAATCATAAAGAGAGAATCCTCTCTGATTGCAGGTAGGCTAGGACCTGCAGTCCAAAGATTGGTTTGTGGTTACCTCGGCCATATCCATTTAAGGAACTTTAGGGACAACCTGAGTGATAACATTCACCACTATGTTATAGCATAAATCTACCTCAGGCTAAAGAAAGGCAGGTCTATGGTAACATCAAACCACGCTTAACCTGATAGCTAGGCCTACCAGGTCGGGAGAGGGCTCTCTCCTTGTCAATATCAATTAGGATATCGGAAAATAAGGCTTGAGATGATTAAAATGAATACTAATTTTAGGCTAGGTATGTTTTCTCAGAGGATTTTGATAGATTTTAATGGTTAGTTGCTGGATCAGATGAGGAAGGCAGCTTTGGGTCCGGGAAATCAACACAAATTTGCAGAGGTTTCTGTGGGGTGAGGTAGGCAAGTGTTTTAGCACTTTGAAATGAATGTAATGGTGAGTCTAAAGATTGGTGAGGAGTTGGAGAGGGCATGCAAATGTCATGAGTCCTCTTCAAACAACAGAAAACATTTAAAACTAAATAAACCCCAAGGCAGAGCACCAAAACACCAACGGATTCCACCTTTAAACTTGATTCATTTAGTTATGTAGAAAGAGAGAGATGATGGCACATATAAACATAAGATAAACTGAATAACAAAGAAAAAAACTATGCTAATTCACATTACCACAAGAATCCCACAAAATGTTGCAAAACCCTGGTTTATTTCCTTGCCAAACTGCAGAAGTGATGTACAATAGTGCTCAATGCATCCATAAGAGTCCAAACTTTTCAAATGACTAAGAAAGTACATAACATAGGCATCAAACCACCTATGCTATCCATCAGGGGTCGAATCCATGAGTCAAGGAGCTGTTTCAACAAGATCTAAACTAGGAACTGAAAAATAGGCAGTGGAACAGCTTGCCTCTAAAACTATGGAAACTAATTCATTCAGCTCAAAACCACCTATAACTGATGTATCTACCTCCTTAAGTCATTTTTCATCATTTTTACATCATAGTACATCAAGTTACATCATGAATTTTACCATGAGAGAAGAAAAAGTCAAATTGGTAGAAAACTAGGCAAAATTCTGAGTTTTGAGCAAAATTGGCAAAATTATGCCTGATGCGCAACGCCCTGAGCCTGATGCGCAGTGCTACTTCAATGTTGAGTTTTAAGGCCTTCCTCTTCACCAAATTAGATCCAAGATGGCTTGTTGGAAAGCTCTGTCCATCTACTTTCTAGGACAACTAGAATTTTTGGATTTGGAGACCATTTGCCCCTTCAAAATTCCCTTCTCCCAAGACTACTTCCTGTGGGTCCAAAAAGTGGCAGAGAGGGCATTTTTAGGTGTTTTTTTTCCATTTAGGTGACCCAGATCTCCTCCAAATTTCATGAAACATTCTGGGTTTTAGTATTTTTTCATGAGGAATCCAGAAATGCAAGCCATTTTGCAAAATTCCAAGCTAGCTCAATGCGCAACGCCGGTGGCGCTGTGCATCAAAGGAAAATTCCTGTGTTTTGCAATTAAAATTTGTGAAATGACAAAAATTTCTCAAAATTGCTTAAAAATTGGCAGGATGCAAGCTTACTAATTAATTTTCTGAGCCAAGGAAGCTTCAGCCAAAATTTTAAGTTTATCTTGCTCATTTTTAGCTTTTAAGGCTCTCTTTAACTTAGCTTTTAGGCTTCTTATCCTTGTTTTGCAAAAGTTATTCCCGGCCAGGTAGTGATAAGCCATATGGTGTATCATGTTCTTACCTTTTTTTGCCTTTTTCAATAACCTCTCCAAGTGCATATTCACCTTCTCCAACAAATATTCCCGGTCATTTTCTTTTTCAATGGATGTCAACTTGCCCTTTGCCCTCTTGGACCTTTGTCGGTTTTCTTTGATGATTTGTAGCTCCAGGAGTTCTTTTTTATCGGTAAGCTGCTTGTTTTCTTGCTCAAGGAAGTTAATGATCCACTTAGCCCTCTCAAGGTCAAGTGATAAGGCTTGGATCTCAGCTTCTTTCTCTTTGATGACCATATCCTTGAGTCTTGAGCTTTGGGAGCCCAAATCAATGTCATCTTCCTCAATCAAAACAAAATCCATATCTTGCCCTTCAGAAGTCCCTTCATCATGAAATCATTGCTATCCTTTGTCATGTACCTGTTTTTCTGGAGAAGAAGGAAAAGCCCCTTTCACCCTAGGTGAAGATAGTGTTTTCCTGTGATTTGGTGAAGGAAACGACACCCCTTCCACCCCTAGTGGAGGCAATACTCGTTTGGCAGCTGCAAAAATTTTTCTTGTACCTTTTTTATAAGTTATAAACATAGGAATGTGAGCCTCTTCAGTTTTGCTTTCATGCTCTTTTTGTTTCCCAGAAGGTTCACCTTCCTCTTGAGGATCCGCAAAAAATTGAGGCCCCTTGAATATTTCATGGGCTATGAAGGTTTCCCATGGCACTCTCAACTGAGTGAGCTGATGCACAACAATAATCTTGATGACAACAAAGTGATAAATGTTGTTGAGCTGCTGTGGGTATGGTTTTCTCTTTGCAATCATAGTCATCCTCTCTATGTTTTTGCAAATGAAATATGGAATACTCATCATTCTAACTTTGGTGAAATGCATAAGTAATCTAATATGATAGGCATAGATTTTGGAGAACCTACCCTCACATGTGAAATATTTGATGATGAGTTTCATAAGTGGAACATACCGGTCCTCCAAGAACTTGAAAGGAAACACCCTGCTCAATTTACCATGATATTTGGCCTTAATGTATGGTTCATAGTGCTGCTTGCTGATATTCTATCTTTTGTTCCACCTTTCCCCTACATCTGGCATTCTAGTTGCTTCTGCAATAATGGCTAGTGAAAGAGTGAAATTGATGCCAGCAAGGTTTACCATATTGTTCTCCATGTTGATGACAAATTGCCTTGCCAATTCATGATGATACTTAACCCTCTCAACCATCTCACAAAACTCAAAGCAAGATTGGTATCTGAAACAAGTGGTGGAAAGGGGACAAGCAAGGAGTTCAACAATGCTAATAGGTTCCTCTCTGATAATTTTCCCACCCTTGTGTGGTCTCCTAGGCTGTACATTCCTCTCTCTTGAACTGTCACTTAGTGTTTCTTCTTCATAGCTTGACTCACTATTTCTTGCCATGGTGCTTGGTGCTTATCTTAGGGAAGGGATGTGATGATGATATGGTGAAAAATGGTAATGAGGGAGGACAAGAGTGATGAGTATGAAGAGATTTTACTAATGGAAAATGGAGTTGGGGGATGAAGGGATTAGTTTTGAGAAACTAGGGTTTAGTGAGGGATTTAGGGTTTGGTGAAGGGAATTAGTTGTTTTAGGGGAGTGGGATACAGAAAATGGGATAAATAGAGTGATTTAGGCAAATGGAGGAGGGAAAATGGTTTAATGATGCTTTTTGGGATTATGGAGTGAAAATTGCACAATGGAATGGAAAATAATGAAGACAAGATAGGGTTTAACTTTCAACATGCAAACTTCATGAAGAACACAAGTATGAGATCAAATTCAGCTCTAGGGCAATGATAACTTACTTGTAGAATAACAATGCAGTGTTTTTGAGGGTTATTGAATGATTTGGAATGATTTAGCAAGTTCTAGACTGATGCGTAGCGCACTGGGCCCAATGCACAACGCCCTCTTGATGCACAGTGCCCGTGCACATTAACACTGGCAGAAAGTCGCTGATGCGTAGCGCCAGTCTGATGCGCAGCACCATGCAAGTTTGCTTCGAAAATAGGATTTTTGACCTTCTTTGCTCCAAATCGTGATTTTTGCTCTCCAATGGTCTTTTGCACAATGAAATGATGAATGGCACTCCTTTGACTTTATATATGGATGGCTTTTAATTTTTTACTTATTCAAACCCACTTTTCTAATGTCAAAGTCACTTTTGGACATAAGCTCTGTTTTTTCATTTGAATTGACTTTTCTTGATCATTTGGTAAACTGATGCATTGATGCTTTTACTTTTGTCTGCAGTGGCTAGAGTTGGCAAGGTGAACAAGGGCAGTAGCTGATACTTATTACATATAGAAAATATTTCAAATTACATAAATTTTGTACATAGAAAATAAAAACTCTGTTTTCACCTCAAAACAAAGTTTTGAGGTAAAAATCATTTATTTACCATATTATTAGTGAAATTTTGATCCTATGAACTTATAAGACCTCCTCATGTGCCTGTTGACATTTTATTAGGTTTTTGATGGCCATGGTGGCAAACCCTAGACCTAGTGAGACCTAAAACCCTAAAAATGATTTTGGTAGATGGAATGAAATAAAATAACAATAAATGACCTGAACATGTGAAAATAGGCTAGAAAGTAAATGCCATGAGGGAAAATGACAATGAACCACTACCATCAATTGATCCACGACCTAATGGAATGCCACTAATCGGATGGGACACCTAATATGCATGCAAAAAGAGAAATTTGATCACTGATGGAGGGATGAAGATACCGACACTAACAGGAGCTAGTGGTTCACCAATGGTGTATGTATGAATGGAACTTTCACTTATAATAGAATCAAAGCTGACACACTTTCATGCATATGTTGTGCATATAGTAGGAGTATTCTTATTGTATTTGCAATTTATTTTATTTCACTTACGTTAATGCTTATGAACTATTTCGTTTGCATTTGTATGAATATTGTTAAATGTGTGTTGTTGTATTAATTCATCACTTTAACTTGTGGACTATTCTGCATCTTAACTTGTGATGTCATTATGCTCATGTGTTCCTTTCAAGCTACATACTATTACAGGCTTCCAAGGGGCACACTTCCCTTTCCCTTCATGTGTTGGAACCTTCATGCATCACACTTGAATTTCCACAGGGTCACACACTTTCTCTCACCCAAAGTTACTGTACTTCACTCTGCACATTTTTGCAGTCAAGGCATAAAATTACCACCCACTGCTGGGACTCCTACTCCAAATGGTGTGAGGTCTAGTTGGGACATAACATCAGGGAGATCCCATAAATGTTGGTGGGTCTAGCACCATCAAGATATCTATGGAAACCTTAAGCAGTAATCGTGTCCATGATGATAACTACCTTGAGTTGAAAGAAAATAGTGAAGAAGAGCAAGGTGTTTTAGATCTTTTGGATGCTGCAAAATTTGTTCATAATTATTTATCTCTTAAATTGACATATTCAGAAAATTTTAAAGATCAAAATGACATTCTTGTTGAAATATGTGAAGGAGAATTTTTAGGTTGTTCCCAAACACATAAGATTGTTGTCCCTTTTGAATGTGTTCAAGAGTATACAAAGCCTTTTCTTGCCATAGATGATGTGAAATATGAATATATGGCCCCCTTGCATTTTGAAAATGATTTTGAGTTGGATGACATAGAACAACCAATAGCTATAAATGAAGAGAGTGCTTGTCTTTTTGTTGATCTTCAAGATGGGGTTATGTTTCATGTTTTTGAAGACCATCTGGCCATCCGGTTGGAATCATCAAGGGAGTTTGTGTTTGTGGATTCAATTTTTGTTTTGAGTTAACACTTTCTACCTTTTTCTATCTGCTCAAGGAAGGTGTGAGCATAATTCTAGTGAGTAGCCATCTCATTTCATGGTTACACTAGAAATTCCATATCACTTGATTGAGCATTCATATAGCATATTAGAGTAGAAACCGGTATGCAATGATCTTGTATGGGAAAGAAATTCTTTCAGTTATATTTAAATTCAGTTTTCTAGCTCAACATCTGGTTTTCAGTTTGAATTTTAGTTTAGTGTGTATAGTACACTCCGCAACAACTTTTCAATTTGGGATTGATTCCAGGTTATGAACATATCATAGAATCACATAAAGGTTATAGGTTGTTGGTCTTAGAGCTTAGGAGTTGCCCAATGTATAGACACCTAGTCTACGAGGTCCTTTGTTGCCTCTGAAGGTGACAACATCCCCATTGGAGCCAGATGTTATCACATTTAAAATTTTGAGGTCAGCTCAATTGGAGCCCTAAGATCCAAGTTCTAAGAAAAGGAAGGTCCAAAAATAAGGTAAAGGAGGAGAATAGGGCCCAAGGGCCAACAAAACCAAGAAGGAAAAACCAGCTCAGGCTAGCAATGTATACCTTTTGGTGGAGGCAACATAGAAGCTTAAGTAAGGTTTTCAGAATAGTGTTGATGGTTATTCCATTAGCATTGATTTTGAATATTTTTGACCGGGTGGTGACATTTAATTTGTCAATGCTAGGTTATGTTTTATTTTGGGCAAGGGCTCATAGATTATTTGGCAGTGCTCCGAGTTTTTATCCAAATAATGTATACCCAGTTAATTTATTAGCAGATGAAAAGTATGCTATTTTGAGGCAACGATAAGGCAAATATTCTAAAAATTAGAAAATAACTTCAAAACTAGCACCATCAAATTGAAAATAGTGAGATCATTCACAAGAATTTATATACTAGTTTATTTGGGAAAGGGGTGCAAAGGTTTTTGTCAAGTAAAGGAAGCTGGCCTAAGAAACAAAATGCTAAGCATCAATTCATACAGATGTCATAGTAGAGATCATATAAGACACAAACTCAACAGTCAAAGGGATAATTTGTCAAAGCATGTTTTGTTTTCACTTGACAAAACTTTGTTTTTAAAGACTATTTTTTCTTGTAAAAGGAAGTAACCTCGGGCACGGTTTCTGAACAGATGGAAACAAACTTTTGAAAATAAAAAAATATGGTTTCATCTAGAACATATCCAAACAAAAAATTCTTTTAGCTTTTACACATTTATCACAGTCTGGGAGATATGAAAGCATACTTATACCCTATTTTTCAGGAATTCGCCAAAAAAAGCTCATAGATAGTTGTTGATGAGCTAAAGAAAATTTTAAGGATGAAAGATTATTTTAAAGTTTATAAATCTTAGCGAACCTCACTAGTGTCTAATATGAAAACTATATAATGTTTGATGATATCTTTATAAAAATATCCAGATTTCTAATTATTTTGTAGGTAGAGCTCATATAATTTTGGCTAGTTTTAGGGTAAAATAATTTTATACTGTAAAATTTGGTCAAACCATTTTTAGAAGAAATGGAAATTGGAGATTGTTTTTGGGAAAAATCATGGAAACTTAGCCCACTTGCGAATATTAGCCCCTAAAATTTTCCATTCCGAGCCACCTCATCAATTCGACTTGGGGATCAGATCTTACCATGTCCTTAATAATTTAAAAAAAAAACTAAAGATATATGAGGAGGTTTTTAGATCCATTTCTTTTGGATCTTGATAATCTTTTTAATCTTTTATATATTTTGTAATTAAAGTTTCCCTAAAAGTTATATTTTCAATTTTTGTAAATATTCTATAAAGCGAATCATGAAAGAGGACCAAGGGTTTGGAATTTTTTGGAAAAAGACAAACCTTGTGTATTGTTGTAAATTTTGGGAGATTAATACAATTTGTTGTGAGCAGAAGTGTATGAGCAGTTTCAAGGATTCATGTGTAAATGGTTTCCTATATGTGCTTCTACATGTGTTTGTATCCTTCTTTTTCACTCATATGATCTTTTTTCTTGAATATTTGGTTAAAGATTGAATGAACTAAAACTCGTATTGGATGCTCATATTCATACTTTCAAATACTTAATCGCTTTTCAACCTAAATGTCATTCTAGGAATCACTTTTAGTGCTTTGTTTCTAATGTTTATCTTTTGTTGTCTTCTACCATATATCCTTTGTTAATTTGTCAAAGAAACTATTATCTATCTTGCCTTTGTTTATGTCTATTCATAAGGCCTATATCTAGTAAATACCTAATTCTGTCAGAGACTCCATGTTCAATGGTCCAATTTCATTACTTCCAAACCAAATTCATCATTTTTTACAAGTTTAAATATTGCCAGTGAGCATACTAGAGACTTGCTTCTATTGTGACCTAGAGTTACAAAGTCTAGGGAGATCCCTCTCCAGAATGAAGGGCCAACTTTCAATTCCAAAGTGGTTTGAGGTTGCCTCAGCGTTTTTCATCATCATAACCTAGTGAAATTATGAGTGATAACATTGGTGATGGTGGAAAACAAATATGTGTTGATGGAACAATACCAATGACACCCTAGAGCACCTAGTTGATCCAAGAAAAGAGTAAAAAAGCCAAACAATATAAAACACCCATTAAGGAAGCTCATGAGTGGTTGGAATGTTAATAACTAAATATGTCTAAACAAGCCAAGTGTGTAATATGTGAGATCAGGACAACTAGGTCCTATGGTGTCAATTTGTCAAATTAGCATTGTGTGAGGGAGAATAACTTGGGCTCTTTAACAAAATGATAAGAGGTATCTTAAATAGATTTAGGAACATGCTTGATCTAGGTGGATATTGGTGTCCACTTGCTTATTCCATTTGGACCCCAACCGTTGTTTCTTTTCAGTCTCCCTAATTGTAGCACAACTTACTCTTTTTGGCATTTTTTTGGGTCCTAAAGATCCGGAGCCGTTTTGAGGGACTAAAATATGTTTTTAGGGAAAGCACAGAGATGAGAAAAGTCACAAATCAATCTACCCAGTTATTTTTGGTCTCTACCTCAAGATCTTCGAATCGAGGTATTATGATAGCCAAACAGATATCATATGCCAAAGTTACGACCCCGAGAAGTTGATGTACCAATTTACCCAAACGAGGCCCACATTTTTGGTGCTTCATCTCCTAGGGTTAGGTTTTTGCATGTTTATGGTTTTTCATTGTTTCTCAATAATAAATAGGCCTTTGAGCCTCATTGTAACATAGTTCAGAGGCATGTATCCACCACATCTATTCTTAGAGATAAGCTACCATCACTCGAGCTAGTTTTGTATGTCAGCATATTTCAATTCTTTTGTATTAATGAAATAAATTTTTATTTCTGCTGCATCTCTGTTTATATGGGTATTTTTGTATTTTGTTGTATTCCTATATAATTCCAGATCAGTGGTATCCTAGCGGTCTTCTCTTTCTTTGTTTTTCTTTGCATGTACCCAACGAGGTCAGGGTATAATGAGTTAGGGCTCGATTTAGTTGAACCTTTGCAAGACCGGCCTTGCAAAATTTGATGACCTCCCATGGAGGAAGAGAAGAAAGACGAGGGGTTAGGAGATGATGGATAACTTCTCCCAGATCCTTCGAGGGCTTCCCACAAGCGACACATCTTCATCGAGTAACCACTCTAGAGGCACCATTCCTTTTAAGGTGTTAGTGACAGTGTCTTCACACTGCCATCAGTGATGAATTATTAACTCTTTTGCATTTCATACTAGGAGTCCCATTCTGATAAGTTGCATTCCATTAGGTCATGGATCTATTAATGGTAGGGTTTATTTCAGTTTTTCCCTCATGATACATACTTGCTGACCTGCTTTCATACTTTTTTCAGTCAATGATTTATGCTCATTTTCAGTTCATGTCATCAATTACATAAGGTTTCAGTCTCATTAGGTCTTAGGGTTTTCACCATCATCAAATTTCAGTGACTATTTCTAATAATGGTCAGCAGACACATGAGGATGATAATAACGATAAAAAAAGTCCTAATTTCTTAATTTGTAAGCTTAATGAAGTTCTCACCTCAAAACTAGTTTTGAGGTGAAAACAGAGCATTTGTATTTCATATTTAAATTTGATGTAATTTTATTGTTCTCATATGTAATAAATGGTTCCATTCCGCTCCTGGTCACTCGATGATATTGCAAAGTACTGTCACTGCAAAAAGTCAAAGAGTTTGAGCATCAGTCCACCTATCAAAGAAAGAAGACAAAGCATAAAAAACAGAGTATTCGGAAAAAGCAAATAGACATTATGAAAGTGGGTTTTCTACATCAAAAATAAAAAAAGTTGAAATGCTATATAAATACCATCCCTCTATTAATCATTTCATTGTTAGAGTTGAAGTTCAAGTGCTAAAAGGAGAGCCAAGATGCGATTTTTAAGTTTCATTGAGCAAAGGAGTGCAGTGGTTGTGTTTTTGAAGAAATTCTGACCGGCGCTGCGCATTTGGGAGGCATTGCGCACCTGGCAGGGTTTTCCAATGTAAAATTGCACAGGCACTGTGCATCTGGGAGGCGCTGCGCACCTGTGTGAGGCACTGCGCATCTGCCTAGCCAAGCCCAAAAACTTCACCAAGTTGCCATTTCACCTCAAAACTTCAATTTCTCCCTCTAAACAAGTAAGTACATTACTCCTATCTTATGATCTAGGGTTTTGATTGCTAAGCTTGGTATTTAGCATTTTTAAAATTCAAACCCTAGCTTCTAGGGTGAAACCCTAGTTTTCATCATCTCTCCATTGTTTTACTTACCCTATCCTTGCCATTATTCCCTAGACCAAACCCCATTCCCATTTACATATTTCCTAAATCATACATTTCCCACATTCCCACTTACACTTTCCCCAAACCCTACAATCCCTATTCTCATCAACAAAACCCTACCCATTCTCCCTAAAACCTTACTCATCCCTAAAAAATCTCTTCATACTCATCTTTATTTTATCCACCCTTCCCATCATTAACCACAAGTGTTCACAGCTACAAAAAGCAATGGAAAGAGACAGTGAGTATGAGTTTGAAGAGGACACCCTTAGTGACAGTTCCAGGGAGAGAAACATACAACAAAGGAAGCCTCATAAAGGAGGAAGGATTATCAGAGAGGAGCCCATTAGTTTGAGGGAGTTGCAAGCCTGTCCACTTGCCATTTCTTGCTTTAAACACTAGTCATGCTTTGATTTTTGTGAAATGATAGAAAGAGTCAAATTTCATCATGAGTTGGCAAGGTTGTTTGTGACACATTTGCACAATAATGAAGTAACCCTTGCTGGAATTACATTCACCATATCACCAACTGTCATCTCAGAGGCTACAGGTATTCTAGATGTGGGTGAAAAATGGAACAAAGGTCAGGATATTGATAGGGAGTACTATGAGCCTTACATCAAGGCTAGATACAAAGACAAAATGAAGAGAGTATTCCCCTTCAATTTTTTGGAATACAGGTTTGCTCCCTTGATGAAAATCATTATCAAGTACTTCACTTTTGAAGGTAGGTTCTCCCAATTGTATGCCTACCACATTAGACTGCTGATGCATTTCACTAGAGTAAGAATGATGAATATCCCTTACTTCATGTTTAGAAACATTGAGAAAATGGCACATATTGTAAAGAGGAAACCATACCCCCAGTAGTTGAATAGCATTTTCCATTACTCTTTGATTAAAATCATTGTTCTACATTAGTTGAACCTTCTTAACATGCCATGGGAGACTTTCATTTCTCATGAGATGTTCAAAGGCCCGCAAATATTTTCATCAGTACATCATGAGGAAGGTGGACCTTCAGGACATGAAAAGGTCAAAGAGACTGAAATTGTTGGAGTGCCAGTGTTTGTGACATATAAGAGGGGCACTAGGAAACTTTTTGCAGCTGCTAGGTGAGTATTATCTCCACCAGGTGTGGAAGGGGTCTCGCCTTCATCATCAGGCCATAGGCAAATGCTATCTCCACAAGGTGTGGAAGGGGCTTTGCCTTCTTCTTCAGCAAAATAGGTACAGGTTGAGCAGCAAAGCAAGGGAAAAAGTAAGGGCAAGAAAAAGATGCAAAATAAGGATCTTAGTGATGAGCAAGAAAGAGATTTTAACCTTGTTGATCATGAGGAGACACAACAACACTTCACTTATCAAGGAGTTGATGTCATTGACATTCAGGATCCAAAGAATCTCAAGGACATGATCATAAAGGAACAAGAGGCTAAGATACAATCCTTGTCAGATAACTTAGAGAGAGCTAAGTGGATCATCAAATATTTAGGCAAGAAAACAAACAACTGAGTGACAAGCAAGTCCTCATGAAGCTGCAAATGATCAGAGAAAATAAGCAAAAGGCCAAGGAGGCTAATGTCAAGTTGACTTTAATTGAACAAGAGATTGGGAATGATAGGGAAACTTGGCTTGAGAAGGTTAATATACACCTTGAGGGGCTGATTGAGAAGGCCAACAGAGACAAGAAAATGCTTCACCACATGGCCTACCACTACATGACTCGCAACAAAATCTGCAACATAAGGATGAGGAAGCTTAAGGCTAGGTTGAGGAATGCCTTACATAGAAAAAAGGAGCAATATAAGTTGAAAATATTGGCTACAACCTCACTAACCCATCAAATCAGCTAATGGTGGTGTCCTATGCCAAATCTAGGGAAGTTTTGATGAATTTTTGCCTTTTTCCAATTTTGAAATTTTGAAAACAGAAAATTGGCCCAGAGTGCTGCGCTTTTCCTTGGAGCACTTGTTGGAGGAAAGGATTATATATTTGGATTCAGAATGATGAGAGCATCAAACCCATAAAATTTCAGCAATTTTGGAGCGAAACTAGGTCACCAAAAGGTCAAAAAACTACCAAAAAATGACCTCTCTGCCTCTTTTTGGACACACAGAAGCAGCCTTGGGAGATTTCACTTTTGAGGGGGCAAATGACCTCCAAATGCAAAAATTCAAGATGTTCCAAAAACTAGATAGGAAGAAATTTCCAATGAGTTATCTTGGGATAAAATTGGCTAAGGGGAAGGATCCAAAAGTGGGTGTGAAGCGGCGCTGCGCATCTGGCCAATGGCACTGTGCATTGAGCCAGTTTGCCAAAAAATCCAGTTTTCGCCTATTTTCACTACAAGTTGACTTTTTCTCTCTTCATGGATGATTTTATGATTGTAATTAATGCCTTGGTATGTAAATGTAATAGTGAAATGATCTTAGAGGGTAGATTCATCAGTTTGAGGTGGTTTGGGGGTCAATGAATCAGTTTCCATGCTTATAGAGGCAAGTTGTTCCACTGCCTATATTCCTATCCCCTGTTTGGAAATGGTTGTAACAAATCCCTTTCTCTTGGATTCGACCCCTGATGGATAGCATAGGTGGTTTGATGTCTATATTATGTATTTTTTCTATCATTAGCAAAGGTTGGACTCTCTTGGATGCTTTAAGCTACATTGTACACCTTTATCAGTAGTTTGGCAAGGAAATAAACCAGGATTTGCAGCTATTTTTATGGGATACTTGTGGTAAAGTGTTTTTTCATAGTTTCTTCTTCTGTTATTAGTTTTTCTCATGTGTTATGTGTGCCACAATATAATTCATTTCTTCTAAATGAATGATATCAAAATAGATAGGTAGAATACATTATTTACAGTGCTCTGCCTTGGGAAGCCATTCAGTTTTCTATGTTTTCTACTGTTTGAGAAGGATATATGATATTTTCCTACCCTCCTCAGCTCCTCACCAGTCTTAGACCTATCATCTCACTCAATTCTAAGTGCCAAAACACCTACCTACCTCGGCCCATAGAACACCCTGCATCCTGACTTGATTTCCCAGACCCAAAGCTGCTTGCTCCATTTGATCCAGCAACAAAACCAACTAAATCAATCAAAAACCCTAGAGCTACTATACTTAGTCTAAAATCCATATTTGATCCAGTCATCTTAACTGAGATTCACAAGGAGAGAGCCCTCTCCCGACCTGGTAGGGCTAGCTACCAGGTTAGGTGTGGTTTGTGGTTACCCTAGAATTGCTTCAATTCAACCTAAGGTCAATCTAGGCTCTAACATAAGGTACAAGTTAAATTTCATATTCCCATATTTTAGGGCCAGATAGATGCAAACACCATAGATAAATGGTTAAATCTGTTGGAAGGATATTCTTCAGATCACGACTTTTCCAATCGGGAAAATATTACCTTTTCACTTCTCAAAGTTGCCCCACATGTCAAGGACTCACGGGAAACCTACTGTGAACAAAATGACAAGAGGGAATCCTCACTTTTTTCAGCCACACCCACTTGGAATTCTTTCCGATATGCCATCAAGGAAAAATATTACCTTATCGAGAGCTATGAAGATAAATATATAAAGTGGACCATGCTACAGTAGGGAAGGCACCAAGATGTGTCAGAGTTTACAAATTTTTTCCATACCCTTCGCATGAAGCTAGGTATCAAGGATTCTGAGCAGCATTTGATACTCAAGTATCACAGTTGTCTACACAAGTACATCGAGGACGATATGGAGTTCCTAGACATATCCTCGCTTGACATGGTGTAATGATACACTATCAAGAATGAGCATAAGTTTAAACAGAAGAAGCGATACTTTGGATCTATGAATGTGAAGCAAGGAAAAGGCACCCCCAAAGCATAGAGCAAAGGAAAAAGGCAAGGCGGGGTGGCCGAATCCAACTCACCAAAGCCACAAGAAAAGAGTAACACCAGGAAGACAAGAAAGGACATGGGAAAATGGGGTTGAGTTCCATAAGAGCTCCACTCACAACACAAGTGTGTGTTGGGCCAAGCAGTCATTGGTGACTGAGCTAAAGGCTTCCAAATTAGACACATGTTCTGGCTCTGAGTCGAAACCAAAAAAAGGGAATGAAAAAGGGAAGTAGATCATTGATGTGGAGCCCAATACCACTGTGGCTACCACTAAGATCCAAAGGAGGGGAAACGCCTCTTCCACTCACAAATGTGGGTGAAAGGTTCTCCACTACAGTTCATTGTCGACAGCGAGAGCTAAAATAACCTCATTTTAGCAGAGGTCGTGAACTAGCTAGGCCTAGCGATTACATCACATCCACAGTTGTGCACCATTGTGTGGCTTCACTAAGGACATGATCTTCGCGTTAGCTAGTAGTGCTGCCATCCCTACAACATTAAGCCCTTCAAGGATGAAGTACTGTGTGATGTTTCTCCTCTTGAAGTTTGTGATGTATTATTAGGACAACCATACTTGTGGAAGCGACATGCTGTATATGAGTCTAGACCTCACTCTATAATTATTACTTTGGGAAATAAGTTGTAATGGATACCGGAGTTAGCCCCTCCTACCACCATCTCTTTCATCACTGCAAAGCAATAAAGTAAGATCATTTCCTAGACTAGGAAATTTTCTTTCCTTATGATCCGTCCTCAGGGCATTAAGAATGTTGTGGCCACAACTTCCAGGTAGGGCTCTTCCATATAACAACAACAAATGGACAAGGTCATGAAGAAGTACATGGACATTTTCCCCTCACCCACAAGGGTACCTTTGCACTATTAGGTCAAGCACTACATCGATCTGAACCCGGGCATGCTGCTACCCAATGGACTAATCTATCGATGCTCATTTCTGGAGAACTATGAGATCAAGAGGCAGATTCATGAGCCATTGCAGAAAGGACACATTAGGCTAAGCTCATCACCTTATGGGAGCCCCATTGTATGGGTACAGAAGAAGGACAGGACCTAGAGACTTTGTGTTGACTATCGGGCACTGAACAAGATCATAGTTCAGAATAGCTACCCAATCCCACGGATTGATGAACTTCTGGACCAACTCAAGGGGGCCAAATATTTCAGCAAGATTGACTTGAAGTTCGGTTATCACCAGGTGCATATCAAACCTTTCGATGTGTGGAAGACAACCTTCAAATATAAGGAAGGCCTTTTCTAATGGTTGGTCATGCCTTTCGGGTTGACGAATTCCCCCGCAACCTTCATGATATTGATGGATGACATCTTGTGACCCTTCAACAATGCATTTGTGGTGGTGTATTTAGATGACATATTGATCGTGAACCAGAGTTGGGAAGAGCACCTCCACCATATTCGACAAGTCCTTCAAATCCTACGACAACAAAATCTGTGTGCCAATTTGGAGAAATGCACTTTTGGCATGACCCAGGTTCAATATCTAGTGTACATCATTGATGAGCAGGGTGTGAATTTCGACCCAGCCAAGATGAAAGTCATTTAGGATTGGCTAGCCATAACCACTCTTACAGAGCTCCGCATCTTTCTGGGTCTTGCCAATTTCTATCGCAGGTTCATGTTGGGGTTCTCTCATATCACTTGGCCTTTAAGTAAAGTCACCAAGGACTGGGCGAAAGAAAAATTGTTCTGGTCTAAATCCAAACAGAAGGCATTTTTCGAGTTGAAGCATCAGCTCTACTCTACACGAGTGCTCACATTACCAGACTTGCAACATCTATTTGAGATCAAGACAAATGCCTTCAACTATGCTATTAGAGGAGTTCTTACTCACCAGGGGCATCCAGTGTAATATCACAGTGAGACACTTTTAGACACAGTCTGAAAGTATCCCACCTATGACAAAGATAAGTATTCCATTGTGCAAGACTGCTGACAATGGAAGCATTACATTCTGGGGAAGGAAACATTCATTCACACAGATTATTGACCCCTGCAGTTCATATAAACATAAGGGAAGTTTCACAATGATCGCCATCAGAAATGGTCCACATACCTCCAACAGTTCCATTCAAACAATAAGTAAAATAAGGGCAGCACTAACAATGTTGTAGACTACCTCAGCCGACCACCGGTCATGGCGTTGACCACTATACTTGACTCTTGTGGGCACGAGACTGTCGGGTGGCCACATCTTTAGAAGAGAGATCCAAAATTCAACAAAACATACGAGACACTTCTGGAAGGTAAGAAAGTTCCAAATTTTCACCTCCAAAATGCATTGTTATGCCACCTGGGACACATTTGTGTTCCTTCAAGCGAGCGTGCCGAGATGATTAGGAAGGCACACTACAATCGGGTCGCTAGACATTTTGGGTTAGAGAAATAGTGGTAGTGTTGTAGAAGTATTTTTATTGGCTGAAACTTTGACAGGATATTTCGAAGTACATCAAATCCTGCACTGACTGCGCCATTTCCAAATTGACCATCAAGAAGCAAGGCCTATATACCCTCTGCCTACTCCTAGTCGACCTTGGGAATCCATCTCCTTGGATTACATGTCAGTCCTTCCTTCTACTAAGCATGGCAACGACTGTTTTTTTGAGATCGTTGATAGATTCTCTAAGATGACCATCACGGCAGTCTGCAAGAAGATTATCACAGCAGAAGGCACTACTAAACTCTTCTTTGAATGAATGTGGGTGCATTTTGGGATCCCATAGTCCATTATCTCAGATCAAGACAACAGGTTCCTAAGTACATTTTGGTCAAGTCTCTGGTCGATGTTGTATACCAAGATCACTAAGTCCATGACTTTACACCCCCAAACTGATGGCCAAATAGAGGTTGTCAACACGATCATCATACATATTCTAGGTTTGTAGAACTCGAAGCATCCACACAAATGGGATGAAACCCCGCCCTATGTCCAACACACTATTAACAAAGTTCTCCATAGTTCAACTAGCCACAACCCCTTTCATGTGGGGTTTGGATTCTAGCCACTATGTCCCATTGATGTGGTCATACCATTTGCAGCTACTCAGGCAGATTCAGCTCATGTCCAATCCAAAGCTAACAGGGCTAACAACTTCATTACGTGCATTCAGCACATCCACCAGTAGGTCCATGACATATTAGACAAATCCAATGCTAAGTACAAGCAGTGTCATGATCAACATCGGGTACCACACAAGTTCCAGGTGGGTGACAAAGTTTGGTTACATTTGCAGAAGGAGTGCCTCACTGGGCCCCACTGCAAGCTTTTCCCACTCCAATATGGTCCTGACACCATCACTAAGGTTGTAGGGGACAATTCTTTCGAGCTCAACATTCCACCATTGCTTGGCCTGCATCTAGTGTTCAATGTAGACTGCCTTTGACCATACTTTCCACCACTACTGGACACATCAGACATTGCAGAACCACTCACACCGACAGAGTTAAACCCAGACTGCATGGAACATGCCACAAAAGATTGGATCATGGACACATAGATCAAGAACACTTGCCAGCAGAAGATTCATCTATATCAGGTTGTTAAAGCTTGCCAACTCCTACACCAAGCAAAGTGGCTCACTAGGGACCAAGTTCACCAAAAGTTTCCCCATCTCATGGAGGCACTCAACGCAATGGAAACCATTGCTTCCTAAGGGGAAGGACTGATCTAGGTGGATATTGGTGGCCACCCACCTATTCCACTCAGACCCCACCATTGTTTCTTTTTAGTTTCCTTAATTGTAGAAAAACTTACTATTTTTGGTAGTTTTTCAAGTCCTAAACTTCCGTAGTTGTTTTGATGGAATAAAAGACGTTTTTAGGGGGAAACAAGATGCTATAAAAGTCCCAAATTATTTTCTCAATTCATTTTCAGTCTCTTCCTCAAGATCTTCGAAATGAGGTATTATGATAGCCAAACAGAGATCGGATTCCAAAGTTACTACCTCGGGAAGTTGATGTACCAATTTACCCAAATGGGGCCCACAATTTTGGTGCTTCATCTCCTAGGGTTATATTTTTGGATATTTAGGGTTTTTCATTGTTTCTCAATAATAAATAGGCCTTTGAGACTCATTGTAACACAGTTCAGAGGCATGTAGCTGGCACATCTATTCTGAGAGATACACTACCATTGCTCGAGCTAGTTTATTTTTATTTCTGTATGTAAACATATTTCAGTTCTTCGATATTAATGAAATGAAGTTCTATTTTTGCTACATCTTTGTGTATATGGGTATTTCTGTCATTTTTTGCATTCATGCATAAGTCCAAATCAATGGTATCAAAGCGGTCTGATCTTTCTCTATTTTTCCTTGCATGTTGCCAACAAGGTCATGGTATAAGGAGTTAGGGCTTGATCTGATTGAACCTTTGCAAGACCAACCTCGGAAAACTGATGACCTCCAATGGTGGAAGAAAGTAAAGGCGAGGGGGTAGGAGATCCTTTCAAAGTACTTCTCGAGGAAACCCTTGAGCAACAGAGGAATGCGATGATGGAAAACTTGCCAGATCCTTCGACGACTACCCACAGGCGATGCATCTTCATCCAGAAGCCTCTTTAGAGGCATCACTCCTTTTAAGGTACAAATTAACTTTGATATTCCCATATTTGAGGGCCACATAGATGCAGATGCCATAGATAAATGGTTAAATATGTTGGAAGGATATTTTTCAATTCATGAATTTTCCAATCAAGAAAATATTACTTTTACATTTCTCAAAGCTGCCCACACGTCAAGGATTGGTTGAAAACCTACTATGAACAAAAGGACGAGAGGGAATCCTCACTATTTTCAGTCGCACCCACTTGGAATTCTTTCCGAGATGCCATCAAGGAACGATTTACCCTGTTGGGAGCTATAAAGATAAATACATAAAGTGGACCACACTACGGCAAGGAAGGGACCAAGATGTGTCAAAGTTTACACATTTTTTCCATACCCTTCACACAAATATGGGTATCAAGGATTCTGAGCGGAATTTGGTACTCAAGTATTGCAGTTGTCTACATAAGTACATCGAGGACGAGATGGAATTCTTGGAGATATCCTCGCTTGACATGACGTACTGATATGTTTTCAAGATTGAGTAGAAGTTTAAATAGAAGAAATGAAACTTTGGATCTGTGAATCTGAAGCAAGGAAAAGGTTCTCCCAAACCATAGAACAAATAACAAAGCCAAGGCAGGGAAACCCAGGACAACTTGCCAAAGCCGCAAGTAAATAAAAACACCATGAAGACAAAGAAGGATAAAGGAAAATGGTGTGAGTTCCATAAGAGGTCCACTCACAACACAAGTGAGTGTCGGGCCAAGAACTCACTAGTGGCTAAGCTGAAGGCTTTCGAATCATAAGCATGTTCCAACTCTGAGTCAAAAATTGACAAGGGGAATGACAAAGGGAAGAATATAATTGATGTGGAGCCTAGTGCTACCATGGAAACCACTACGATCGAGAAGAATGAGCCTAAATATCCAGAGGAGGTTGAATGCCTCTTCCACTCACAATTGTGGGTCAAAGGTTCTCTGCTGTAGTTCATTGTCACTAGTGGGAGCCAAAAGAACCATACACCATTGGGTAGCTTCACCAAGGGAGTGATATTTGCGTTAGCCAATAGTATCACTGTCCCTAAAGCATTAAGATAGGGCTCCTCCGCACAACAACAACATATGGACAAGGTCATCGAGGAGTACATGGACATTTTTGCCACACACATAGGGGTACCTTTGCACTATTAGGTCAAGCATTCCATCAATTTGACCCCGGGCACGCCGCTACCTAATGGACTGATCTATCGATGCTTTTCTCTAGAGAACAATGAGTCAAGAGGTAGATTCAAGAGTTTTTTCAGAAAGGGCACATCAGGCCAAATATTTCAGTAAGATTGACATGAATTCTGGTTATCACCAGGTTCCCATCGAACCCTTCGATGTGTGGAAGACTACCTTCAAATCCAAGGAGGGCCTTTTCGAATGGTTGTTCATGCCTTTCAGGTTGACAAATTCCCCTGACCTTCATGAGATTGATGGACAACATCTTAAGACCCTTCACAATTGCATTCATGGTGGTGTATTTAGGTGACATCTTGATCTTTAGCCATAGTTGGGAAGAGCACCTCCACCATATTTGACATGTCCTCCAAACCTTGCAACAACACAAATTGTGTTGAAATTTGGAGAAATCCACTTTTGGCATGACCCAGGTTCAATATTTGGGGTACATCATTGATGATCAGGGTGTGCATGTGAACCCAGCCAAGATACAAGTCATTTGGGATTGGTCATTCCCAACCACTCTAATAGAGCTCTATAGCTTTTTGGGGCTTGCCAATTTATCTTGTGGGTTTGTGTTGGGGTTCTCTCATATCACTTGGCCTTTAAGTCAAGTCACCAAGGGCGGAAAGAAAGAAAAGTTATTTTGGTCTGAATCCCAACCGAAGGCATATTCTAAGTTGAAGCACCACATCTTCTCTACACCAGTGCTCACATTACCAGACCTGAAGCAACCATTTGAGATCAAGACAGATGCCTCTGACTATGCTATTGGTGTAGTTCTTACTCAGCAGTGGAATCCAATGGAATATCATAGTGAGACACTTTTAGACACTATCCGAAAGTATCCCACCTATGACAAAGAGATGCATTCCATTATGTAGGCCTGCCGAAAATGGAAGAATTACATTCTAGGGAAGGAAACGGTCATCCACACAGACCACCAACCCTTGCAGTTCATACATACATAAGAGTAGTTGCAGAATGATCACCATCAGAAATTGTCCACATATCTGCAACAATTCCATTTGAACATTAAGTACAAGAATTGCAACACCAAGAATGTTGCAGACTTGCTAAACCGACCACCAGTCATGGTGCTGACCACTATGCTCGACTCTTGTGGGTGTGAGACTATGGAGTGGCAGCATCTTTACAAGAGCAATCTAGAATTTGGCATAATGTACAAGGCACTCCTGGAAGGTAAGATATTTCCAAATTTTCACCTCTAAGATGCACTATTATTCCATTTAGGACACATCTGTGTTCCTTCAAGCGAGTGTGCCAAGAGGATTTTGGAGGCACACTAAAGTTGGGCCATTAGACATTTCAGGGTGGTGAAAATAGTGGAAATGTTGTAGAAGTATTTTTATTGGCTGAAACTTTGACGAGATGTTGGGAAGTACATCAGATCCTCCACTACCTATAGCATTGCCAAAATGACCATCAAGAAGCAAGGCCTATATACTCCTCTGCCTACTCCTAGTCGACCTTGGGAATCCATCTCCATGGATTACATGTTAGGCCTTCCTTCTACTAAGCATGGCAACGATTACGTTTTCATGTTTGTCGATAGATTCTCTAAGATGGTCATTATGGAAACTTGCAAGGAGAGTATCACAGTAGAAGACACTTCTAAGCTCTTCTTTGAACGAGTGTGGGTACATTTTGGGGTTCTATAGTCCATTATCTCAGATCAAGACAACAGGTTCCTAAGTAAATTTTTGTCTAGTCTCTGATCAATGTCGGATACCAAGATCACTAATTCCACGACTTTCCACCCCCAAACCAATGGCCAAATGAAGGTCATCAACAGGATGATCGTACACATTTTTCTCATGTACAACTCGAAGCATCCACGTACATGGGATGAAAGCCTTCCCTATGTCCAACACAACTACAACAGAGCTTTCCATAGCTCAACTGGCCACAACCCCTTTTAAGTGGGGTTGGGATTCCAGCCACTATGTCCCACTGATGAGGCCATACCATTTGCAGCTACTCAGGAAGATTCAGCTCATGTCCAGTCCAAAGATGACAAGGCTAACAACTTCATTGAGTGCATTCAACACATCTTGCAACAAGTCCATGAAATATTGGATAAAGCCAATGCTAATTACAAGCAATGTCATGATCGACATCAGGTGCCACAAAAGTTCCAGGTGGTGACAAAGTTTGGTTACATTTGCCGAAGGAGCGCTTCGCTGGGGTCCACCATAATATTTTCCCACTTCGATATGGGCCTTACACCATCACTAAGGCTGTAGGGGAAATGCTTTTGAGCTCAACATTCCACCATTACTTGGCCTGCACCAAGTGTTCAATGTGGAACACCTTCGACCATACTCTCCAACATTATTGGACACATCAAAGATTGGAGAATAACTGACACCAAAAGAGTTAAACCCAAACTGCATGGAATAGTCCAAAACTGATCAGATCATGGACATGCAGAACATAAGATCCAACTGTATCATGTTTTCAAAGTTGGCCAACTCTTGTATCAAGGCAAGTGGTTTACGAGGGTCCAAGTTCAGCAAAAACTTCCCCATCTGATGGAGGCACTCAACAAAATGGCGACCATTGCTTCCTAAGGGGGGAGGACTGAACCAAGTGGATATTGGTGGCCACTCACCTATTCCACTTGTACCTTGACCTCTCTTTCTTTTCAGTTTCCTTAATTGTATCACAACTTAGTATTTGTGGCAGTTTTTTGGGTCCTAAACTTCCGTAGCAATTTTGAGGGACTAAAACACACTTTTAGGGAAAATAGAGAGACCGAAAAAGTTCCAAATTTTTTTTAAGAGCTTGATTTCTGCATCTTCTTCTAGATCTTCGAAACGAGGTATTATGATAACCAAACAAAGATCATATGCCAAAGTTAGGACCCTAGGAAGTTCATGTACCAGTTTACCCAAATGGGGTCCATAGTTTTGGCACTTCATCTCCTAGGGTTAGGTTTTTGGATATTTAGGGTTTTTCATTGTTTCTAAATAATAAATAGGCCTTTTAGCCTCATTGTAACACAGTTCAGAGGCATGTAGCCGCCACATATCTTCTCAGAGATAAGATACAACTGCCCGAGCTAGTTTGTTTTTATTTATGTATGTAAGCATATTTTAGTTCTTTGATATTAATGAAATCAAGTTTTATTTATGCTACGTCTCTTTGTATATTGGTATTTTGTATTTTTTTGCATTCCTACATAAGTTCGAAGGAGTGTTATTAGAGCGATTTTATCTTTCTCTATTTTTCTTTGCATGTCCCCAATGAGGTCAGGGTATAAGGAGTTATGGCTTGATGTCGTTGAACCTTTGCAAGACCAGCCTCACAAAATCTGATGGCCTCCCATGGTAGAAGAAAGGAAAGACAAGGGGATAGGAGATCATTTCAAAGTACTGCTGGAGGAAGCCCCCAAGCAATAGAGGAATGCAATGATGGATAACTTTGCCCAGATCCTTCGAAGGCTACCCACACATGACACATCTTCATCCAATAGCCACTCTAGAGGTTCCATTCCTTTTAAGGTACAAGTTAACTTTTATATTCCCATATTTGAGGGCCAGATAAATGCAGACACTGTAGATAAATGGTTAAATATGTTGGAAGGATATTTTTTAGTTCATAACTTTTCCAATCAGGAAAATATTACTTTTTCACTTCTCAAAGCCACCCCACACGTGAAGGCCTGGTGGGAAACCTACTGTGAACAAAAGGACATGAGGGAATCCTCACTATTTTTAGCCACACCCACCTGGAATTATTTCTGAGACGCCATCAAGGAACAATATTGCCCTATCGGGAGCTATGGAGATAAATACATAAAGTGGACCATGCTACGTCAAGGAAAGGACCAAGATGTGTCACGGTTTACAAATTTTTTCCATATCCTTCACATGAAGATGGGTATCAATGATTATGAGTGGCATTCGGTTCTCAAATACCATGACTATCTACAAAAGTACATCCAAGACGATGGAGTTCCTGAACATCTCTTCGATCAGCACGACATACCGATACATTGTCAAGATTAAGGAGAAGTTTAAATAGAAGAAGTGAGAATTTGGATCTGTGAATCTAAAGCAAGGAAAAGGCACCCACAAACCACAAAGAAAAGGACAAAGTAGAGGTAGGGCGACCCAGGACAACCCGCCGAAGCCACACGCAAAGAAAAACACCACGAAGACAAAGAAGGACATGGTAAAATGGTATGAATTCCATAAGATCTCCACTCACAACACAAGTGAGTACCAGGATAAGCAGTTGCTAGTGGTTGAGCTAAACGCTTCCAAATCAGGCACATGTTCTGATTCTAAGTTAGAACGCGATAAGGGGAATGAAAAATAGAAGCATATCATTGACACGGAGCCCAATGCCACTGTGGCCACCACTAAGATCTAGAAGAATGAGCCTGAAGATCGAGAGGACAGGGAATGCCTCTTCCACTCATAAATGTGGGTGAAAGGTTCTCCACTATAGTTCATTGTCGACAGTAGGAGCTAAAATAACATCATTTCAGTAGAGATTGCAAAGAAATTGGGCCTACCGACTACAACACATCCGCATATGTACACCATTGGGTGGCTTCTCCAAGGACGTGATCTCTGCGTCAGCCAACAATGTCATCGTCTCTACAAAATCAAGCCCTTCACGAATGAGGTACTATGTGATGTTTCTCCTCTTGAAGTGTGTGAAGTATTATTAGGACAACCATACTTGTGGAAGAAACATGTTGTATATGATTCTAGACCTCGCTCTGTGATTATTACTTTGGGCGATGAATTGTATAGGATACTAGAGGTAGCCCCACCTACCGCCATATCTTTGATCACTGCAAAGAAATGTAGTAAGAT
Source organism: Pinus tabuliformis (assembly GCA_031772625.1). Classification (NCBI taxonomy): domain Eukaryota; kingdom Viridiplantae; phylum Streptophyta; class Pinopsida; order Pinales; family Pinaceae; genus Pinus; species Pinus tabuliformis. The sequence goes on from CM062811.1 coordinate 461,759,383, forward strand.
CATTTCATAGAACATTATTTTTTTTTTCTTATCATTCACCCTCAAGGCAAGAAGAAGGATTTGTCCAGGCTTCCAAACAAGGCTCCTCCTCTCAATAGTAGCAGATGGACAAGGTCGTAGAGGAGTACATTGGGACATTTCGCCTCACCCATAGGGGTACCTCTACACTATCAAGTCAAGCTATCCATCGATATAACCCCGAGCGCCATTACCCAATGAACCAATCTATCAACACTCTATTTTGGAGAACGATGAGATCAAGAGGTAGATTCAGGAGTTGTTGTAGAAAGGGCATATAAGGCTAAGCTCATCAACTTGTGGGAGCTCGATTGTATTGGTTCAGAAGAAGGAAAAGACCTGGAGACCCTGTGTTGATTATCGAGCGTTGAACAAGATCACTGTACGGAATAGGTACCCAATCCCACAGATTGATGACCCTCTCGACCAGCTCAAGGGGGCCAAATATTTCAGCAAGATTGACTTGAAGTCCGGTCATCACCAAGTTCCTATCGAACCCTCTGATGTGTGGAAGACGACCTTCGAATCTAAAGAGGGCCTTTCCAGATGGTTGGTCATGACATTCGAATTAACAAATGCCCCGACAACCTTCATGAGATTCATGGACGAAGCAAAAGAAAAGTTATTTTGGTCTAAATCATAATAGAAGGTGCTTTTCAAGTTGAAGCATCAACTCTTCTCTGCACTAGTGCTCACATTACTAAACTTTCAGGAACTATTTGAGATCAAGACACATGCCTCCGACTATGTTATTGGTGCAGTTCTTACTTAGCAGGGGCATCTAATGACATACTAGAGTGAGACACTTTCAGACATAGTGCGAAAATATCCCACCTATGACAAATAGATGTATTCTATTGTGCAAGGTTGCCGACAATGGAAGCATTACATTATGGGGAAGGAAATGATCATCCACATAGACCACTAACCCCTGCAGTTCATACAAACACAAGGGAAGTTGCAGAATGATTGCCATCAGAAATGGTCCACATACCTACAACAATTCCATTTGAACATTAAGTACATGAAGGGCAGCACCAACAATGTTTCAGACTTCCTTAGCCGACCACCGGTCATGGCACTTGTTAGTGTCAGTCAGTTCTGCCTATTACCAGTGATCAAATATGCTCTTGCAAGGTTTTGTTAGGGGTCTCAAGGTCAAATTTTAATTATTTCATTAGGTTTTCAAAATAAAAATTTGGTCACTGACTAGTGTGTCTAGGTCTATTACTTCTCCTTTCAAAGATTTTCATGTTCCGATCATTTCCATCACTCAGTTGGATGTGCCATCACTAAAATATCATCATCATCATCTCAGTCATATCACCATGGTCTTCATTCATCTCAGTGTCACCATTAGGTCATTAGGGTTAGAGTCATCAAAATATTTCATGTCATTATTAAATCCAGCAAATGAAGGAGTAGTAATAATGTTTTACTCAAAAGGTTTTGTTACAAAGTGTAATTTATTTCAACATGATGTAATAAGTTCAATGTTCTAAACCTGCATTTGAAATTTCCAAAGTTACATAGTTTTCAAAAGAAAAGTGAAACATATGGTTTGGGCCACCCTACCATTATGAAATTCACTTTAACAAGCTATAAAGACCATCTCATTTCATTTCTCTCCCTAATATTCATTGGTAGAGAGATCTCATTCACCAATAAGTAATATCAATAGCATTTTTTCAAGCATAAATACTACAAAAGGAAATATCAGTAGCCCACGCCGCACTTTCAGCAGCTCACGTTGTGTTTTCCAGGTCATACGTTGCATTTTCCAGGACCTACACTACGTTTTCCAGAATTTCGCTGCATTTTCTCTCCACAGGCCCTAAAACTTGTTTTCAATGGTTTTCAATAGTAAATGAAGTCTTCAACAAATTTCTACAAGTAAGTTCAAGTCTATTGACCCCTCCATAAGTCTATTTTCCTTGATTTCATGGTGCATATCCTCATATTTTCCCACACGCTGTGTTTTCACAAGTTTTCCTAGTTGGACTATGTATAAATTCCTTAAACCAGATCCTACACTCATTTAGTTCCATTTCACTTCCCAAACATTCCTAAAACCCCCACCTACTTCCCTAAATTTTCCTACCCTCTTTCCCTTCCCTAAACCCTTCATCCTATCCCCTCATCTAATTCCTCTATTTTCCTAATTAGGGTTTTCTCTTGCACACTGTGAAAATGGAAGAGGAAAGGAAATACTATAATAAGGGAGGCCAAATTTCAAGGTATGAACCACTAAGCACTGATGAGTGATGTCTTCCCCACTATCCAAACAATGATTTTAGAACATAGGATGTTTAGGGTTTTGTGAGCTAGTTCAAAAGGTTAAATACCATGCCAAGCTGATTAGTGTGTTTGCCACTCATCTTAGGAGATACAAGATCACTGTTGCAGGTGTTAGTTTCAATATTTCAACTGAGGTCATAGAAGAAGCCACAAGGATACCCAACAGTGGAGAAAAATGGTTTAAGAGTCTAGACTTGGACATGCAAAACTATCAAACTTTCATCAAAGGTCACTATAAACGCAACATTAAGAAGGTTTTTCCTTTTGGACAACTCCTTGAGAAATGTCCTCCACTGATGAGGGTTATTATGAATTACTTTCGATGTGAGGTCAGATTTTCTAGACTGTACGAATACCATGTTAGACTGCTCACACATTTCACAGGGGTAAAGTCACTAAACCAATCCTAATACCTCTAGAAAATCTTGGCTAAAATAGCAGAGAAGGTGCAACATAGACTAAGTGATCACCAAAAAGCCTTTTTCACCATTCCCTCATCAAGATTATTGTATTGCATCAGCTTGCTCAAAATAACATCACTTGGGAGACATTCATTCAGTCAGATGTCTTGTTGTCTTCTACTAGTCAATCTACAAGCCCAAGTACACCATCAGCACCATCTAAGCATGTGAAGAGTGGCTCATCTAGTAGACCCATAGTTGAGAGGATACCTAGGCCTGAGATGACTCAAACATATCAAAGAGGCAATAGGCTTGTGTTTAATCCACATATTATGGAAGAGGCCAATCTTACATCAACAACATCAGCAAAATAGAGATCATAATCACAGCATGAGACACCTTTGTAGGATGAGGAGCCATTCCATATTGACATTGACATGGTTGAATTGAAGGCTAACGAGAGGCATAAGACAATAGAGCAGGTCATCATCGAGAAATATTTTGAGATCAAAGAGCTTAAGGACAGTTTATCAAAGTATGTTGAGTCTCAAAACTGCCCTTTCTTAGAAACTTTTCTCATCCCTCCTTCTTTGTTTTTACATGGAAAATGCATTCCTATCACCAATAACCATTATACATTGCCTTAAGGAGAAAATTTTAGTGATTTTCATGTTATACTTTTATGTTTTCTATTTGAATAAGTTTTTGTCTTTTAGCTACGGAACACAACCTATTTTGCAGCTAATCAACTGTTCTGCAGCTACTTCCATTCTTTTATAGGTTCTAGGTGTCAGGAGGAGGAAATAACTACATGGGCATCATGGAAAACATCATGGCGTGGATCGTGTCCTATTCACCTAGTTCAGGTTGACAAGGAAGACTCCGATCAAAGGGAAGTCAAACATAGAGACCTAAGGCAAACAAGACTCTGTTTTGCACACGTTTCACTGTGATGGGATCCGAAACAACTTCTTGAGGCCACAGACTTCATCAGCCATCTGTGCAACTGAATCCAATAGCCATCACCTTATATTTATGTCTCCAACAGCCGAGGAAGAGAATTTTGTGTGCCTGTCTGCCCATGTGTTTTTTTCTGTAGGTTATTTTTCTCCATAAAACAGTTTTATAATTTCTCTATAAATACTTGTGTGAAGAATGGAAAACCAGTTCAATTTTTCTCATGTGTTAAGTTCATATTACCGCTTTGTAATTTTGAGAACTCATTCTCTGTTTTTAATATGAAGACTATGTGTTTCATGGATACCTGAAAGCATTTGTTGGAGTGTTGATTAAGTACATATAACCTGAGCAGTTGCAGAGGGCCCCTACACTGGCAAAGGTTACATTTCATTTGGTTTTGTCTTTTATAGTTAAACTGTGAATTCATCGTTTCTTCCATAATGTTTATAATCATTTTCTAACCTTGTTCATAATGCAGTTTTTGTCATCTTCTTACTAACGCAGAATAGCTTATTTTAGTACAGAATAGTTCTTTTGTTTCATTTCTTTCTAGTTTCTTATCAGTAGCTTGAAGTTGAGTTCAGTAGTGTAGAGTAATTTATTTCATTTGCTATTCATTAGTCTTTAAGTTTTTAGTTAAAACTGATCAGTGCCATTACTGTCTTGCCATTTTATTATTAGTTTAGTGACTCATATTGTAAGTGAATGTTTCTAAAAAGCCCTTCTAGTTGATGGTTCATCTTAAACTAAGTGGTGGAATACTTCATTTATGTAATGAGTCTTTTTCTGCATTTTTGTATTTATTTTCTCTTAGAATAATGAAGTACAAGAATTCCTCAAAATGTTATCACAAGGAGGTTATTCTCCCATAATTCTGAAGCAGAGTAACTAAGCACTTCATTTAGTTTCCATAGTAGATTAGTTGAAATTTCATTTTCAGTCTTAAGTCTTTCATTTAGCTTTGTTGTAATTTCATTTTCAATTTTTCATTAAGTTTTGATTCTGCAATAGACTAAACAATAGTTGTAATCTCATTTTCAGTTTTAGTATTTCATTTTAGTTTTGCTTCCATCATAGATAGTTGCAATCTCACTTTCAATTTTAATATTTCATCTAGCTTTGGTTTTGTAATTAATGAGATAGTAGTTGCAATTTCATTCTTAAGTTCTTTTAGTTCATGATTTGGAAACAATAATAAGAGAAGAAATAGAAACTCTGCTTTCATTTTATTGATTAAACTTTACTTCCAAATCTGGTTTAAAACACTTTCAGTCCTCATTTCACTTCTTTGGATTTTTAGTAGAAGTAGACTTTGTTAAGTGCATTATAAATCATTAGGTATTAAAGTATCAAAACCCCAAAACAATATAAAACTCAAAAACACTAAAGTAAGAAGGGTCATCTAGCACATATAGTGCACTACACTTCATCAGTTTATGATACCTAGATTGATAATTTATGTAGAGAAATTTATGACACTAAATTGACCAAACTTTTTGGTGTCGTTGCCGGGGAAGTGTAACTAGGTAGCCTTATCTCTTACATTCATAAAAAAAGAACAAAAACAACAAAACAAAACAATGACATGCATAGAGAAAGAGACTCTAGGGGTAGATTTATAGCTAGGGGTAGAAGTTCGATTCCTACAAATCCACCTACTCCACCAAGAGTTAGAAAAGGCACACCTCCATCCCAGACTCATACTCCCAGCCATAGGATTCTTGGAATTCAAGGGGTAGAAACTCAATCAGAAGATTCTCCTACATCTACCAAAACAGTCTTAGGAGAGAAAAATTTTGAATCTCCAACAACAGGGATAACCTTTTTCACCTCCATAGGAGAGCCTATTATAGTTGAAGAATTAGGAATACCTGGTGAGGAAGAAGAAGTAGAAACTCTCTCCCATAGTCCATTAATAGTAGAACTAGAGGAGGAGGGAATAACCTTGTAGGTTGAGCCCTATACTGACTATGAAGAAACTATAATGGTAGAAGAAGAACAAGATGGAGAATTCTCACTGTTTGGAGGAGGGGATAGAGGGAGAGGTAGAGGAAACAATGGAGGAAGTAGAGGTAATAATGGAGGAGGAAGAGGAAATAGGGAAATAGATAACTCTTTTGGATTTCCTATAGTGGATGAGGAAACACATACCATAATGAAAAACATCTCACCATCTGTCCTCCCAAACTTTTATGGGTTGAGAAGTGAGGACCCTGAAACATTTTTTTTTGAGTTTGAAGTCTTGTGCAGAACTTATGACTATTAAGAAGACTCTCAAAAAATCAAATTGTTTCCCTCAACACTAAAAGGAGCTGCTTTGAAATGGTTTATGGGGTTAGTCACTCAATCCATTAGAACATGGAATGACATCAAACATGCATTTTTGGATAGATACTTGGATTATTGTATGGCTACCAATCATAAAGATAAGGTGGTCAAAATTATGCAAAAAGAAGATGAAAACATAGAGTATTTGCTTGAGAGATTCAACTATAATTTGGAAAGAGCAAAGATGAACAATTTAGATGAAGAAACTTTGACAACTATTTTGTTAAAGGCCATTAGAGATGAGTGGATAGATATCCTTAACATGATGGGGAAGGGAGATATCTCTCAACTTCCATTGAGTGACATAGTAGAACTATGTGTTCATCTCTCAAGAGGGAAATCTAAAATAGGAAAAGGGCCGAGAGATCCTTCTCTTGTTAGAGCAAACAAATCTACAACTGGATCTGTAAGTAGGGTAGAGATTGGCAATATGCTTGATGAGTTTAAAAATGACATTTTAGGGAGCCTTAGTGGGCAACTATACACCCTTAAAATTCAAAACAAGCAGAAAATAGAGGCTAATGCTTTAGCCATTTTTGTCCAAAATGCAGAAAGAAACACGCTCTAAGGGAATGCCCTTTAGATGAAAAAATTGTACAAACTTGTATGATTTGTTTGGAAAATCATGAGACCAAGGGTTGTCCTTCAATCCCAGGTCTTAAGGCTATCTTTCTAGAGGAAATAGTCCCAAATTTTGCAGAATCTCTTTGTTTTTTTTGCAAGAAGACCTTGGCAGGGGCCACAAAATCAAGGATTTAACAATCCTATGTATCTTCAACCCCCAACAAATTGGAATTCTTGGCAGCAACCTTGGCCTCAACCTTAATCTCAGTATCAATCTTAGCCATGGACACAAGGGGTACAAAATCCTTAAGGGATATTTGCTCAATATTATCAATACCCTCCATCCTATCAAAATTATCCTCCCACACAAAATGAGCCACAAAATCAGCAGCCACAATTTCAAAATCAGAACCCTCAACTTTCATTGTCGTTTCCACAACAACCTCCACAACAAAGTCAAAATCCTCAACTCTTGCTGCCATTTCGGCAGAAACCAAATCAGATACCTGCCCAACCATTACCAAACCCCAATAACAAAAACCCTCAGAATCCTTACATGGTAGAAGGACAACAATTTCCAATTTACATGATTACTCCTCTAGATCTTAATGATGTTCAACTTAGATCTAGAAGGATATTAGAAAAGGAAAAACCTTCTATGGTTATTCAAGAACAAGACACTTCTGAGGAAGATTCTCTAAAAGTCAATAAAATTTTTGAAGGAACATCCCACCAAAACCAAAACATTGAAAAAGAAAAACAAAAAGAATCAATAAACACAACTCCTATCATTGAACAACCAACATCTACTTCTACACCTCCTTTTTCTGAGAGATTACAAATTGATAGAGGGGTAGAAATACAGATCTTGTTGCCCAATTATGATTTTCTATATGAATTGAAGAATGTTTGTATCAAAATTCCTTTGTTACAAGCCATTAGAGAAATTCCAATTCTAGCCAAGACAATAAAGGAGTTGAGCATTAAAAGACCAGGAAGAAAACCAAGAGAAACAAAAATAATTCACCTGGTAGGAAAGATAGCAGACATCATGATGGGAAAGATTGCCATGCAGAAATATGTGGATCCAGGAAGTCCAATTGTCAAGACACATATAAATGGAATTGAAATTCCAAATACATTGATTGACTTAGGGGCAGCAATAAACATTATGAGTAGACAAACTATGGAGCAGCTTAAACTTCCTAACCTTCTTTACACACCTACTTTACTGCAACTTGTAGATAGATCAGTAATCAAACCAGATGGTGTACTAGAAGATATTTCAGTCTCAGATCCTTGGGAATAACCTATTGATTTCATTATTTTAACTCCCAAGAATAATCTAGGTGGACACCCACTCATATTAGGAAGACCTAGGATGCCTACAGCTGATGCATTTATTAGTTGTAGATCTGGTGGCATGTATATTTATGATGGTAATTCAACAAAGAATTTACTTTGTATCCCCTAGAAAAATAAATCATAGAAATAGATGACAAGGACTGGATTGATGATGAAGATGATATTCAACCTCTCTTTACTATGTCAGAAATTAGTGATGATAGTCAAATTTTGAACACATTGGAAAATTTTGAAACATCTTCAGAATATGATCATGCACAATTTCAAGAAAAAACTAATATTGAATACTTGTCATCTAGGCAGATGTCTATCAATTCTATGGAAGAGTTTGGTAGCTCTACAATTGAAATTTTTCCTGGTAGGACATTGAACATAAACAAAAACTTGGAGAAATTACAACAAGAAGAGCTAACCAAAACATTACAAAAACATTCTGATGCATTTGCATGGGAGTACACAGACATGAAAGGTATTGATCCTAAGACTTGCATCCATCATATCTATATTTAGGAAAACAGTAGACCAATCAGACAACCTCAGAGAAGGATGAATCCAAATCTTAGGGAAATTGTGAAAGGAGAGCTCCAAAAATTACTCAATGTAAACTTCATTTACCCAATTTCAGATAGCCAATGGGTTTATCCTTTGATAATTGTGCCTAAAAAGAATGGTAAATGGAGGGTGTGCATTGATTAACGAGATTTGAATAAAGCAACCTTGAAAGATCACTTTCCTTTTCCCTTTATAGATCAGCTGTTAGACACATTAGCAGGTAAGAATTATTTCTCATTCTTGGATGGTTTTAGTGGTTATAACCAAATTCAGGTAGCACCTGAGGATCAAGATAAAACCACATTTACTTGTCCATGGGGAACTTTTGCCTATCGAGTACTTCCCTTTGGGTTATGTAATGCACCTACAACATTCCAAAGAGCAGTACTAGGAATTTTTTCGGATCTAGCACATGATTGTGTAGAGGTATATGGATGATTTTATAGTTTATGGAAACACATTTGAAGAAGCTTTGTAAAATTTAGAAGAAGTTCTTAAAATATGTAAAGAAACAAACCTTTCACTAAGCCATGAAAAATGCTTTATGATGTTTACAGAAGGTATTGTTTTAGGACATCACATTTCAGGAGATGGGATTAAAGTTGACAAATCTAAAGTTGAAGTCATCTCTAAGTTATCAATTCCAAATTGCCAAAAGGATGTTAGAAGTTTTTTAGGATTTACAGGATATTATAGAAGATTTATAGAAAACTTCACTAAAATAGCATCTCCACTCTTCAAGTTGCTTACAAAATATTGTTATTCAAGTGGAATCCTGATTGCCAACTAGCATTTGAAACGTTGAAAGCAAAAATATCTGAAGCACCTATTTTAAGAGGTCCAAATTGGAAACTTCCTTTCCATATTTCTATAGATGCTTCAGATACAAGTCTGGGAGCTGTATTGGGACAAAAAGATTTGATTCCTTATGCCATTTACTATACAAGTAAGAATTTGACTCCCACTGAGTTGAATTATACTATGGCTGAAAAATAATTCTTAGTTGTTGTTCATGCAATTAACAAGTTCAGACACTATATAACAGACTATGAAACCTTTGTTCATACAGATCACTCTGCAATTAGATATTTGATGAATAAACCTATTACTAATGGCAGAGTTACAAGATGGCTTTTACTTTTACAAGAATTCAACATTACTGTGCTAGATAGACCTGGAAAACAAAATACAATCGCTGATTTCTTGTCCAGGATTCAGAATATCAAAGAAGACTCTCTGACTGAAGATAAGTTTCCTGATGAATATCTCTTTGCGGTAACTACTCAAACTCCTTGGTTTGCATATGTTGCTAATCACATGGTTATAGGGAAGTTACCTTCACATTTGTTTCCTAGAGAGAATATAAATATTATTCAAGAAAGTGAAACATATTCTTGGATCACTAATGAATTGTATAAAACAAGGCCAGATCTTATGATCAGAAGGTGTGTCAGGGAAGATGAGATGCCTGATATTTTCAAAGCATGTCATGATGAGCCGTGTGGTGGAAACTTTGCTGACAAGAGGACAGCCTATAAAATCCTTTCTTTGGGATATTATTGGCCATCCATCTTCAAAGATTCCAAAGAATATGTTAGAAGGTGTGACAGCTGCCAAAGGGTAGGGAAACCTGCTCCCTCAAATGAAATGGCATTATAAAATCGGGTACTTATCGAACCCTTTGAAAAATGGGATTTAGACTTTATTGGACCAATTAATCCTCCATCTAAGTAGAAAAAGTATATATTGGTATGCACTGATTATGTCACCAAATGGGTAGAAGCCAAAGCATTACTTTTTGCTAACGAAAAATTTGTAGTTAGTTTTCCTTTTGAGGACATCTTTACTCGCTTTAGTGTTCTAATAGAAACTGTGATAGATCAGGGATCTCAATTCACATCCAACATGATGGAGAGTCTTATGGAGGAGTACAAGATCAAGCATAGGAAATATACTCCCTACCATCCACAAGAAAATGGTCAAGTGGAGTCTACGAATAAAGTGATTGAAGGAATCCTCACCAAGACTGTGCATCTACATAGAAGAGATTGGGCAGAAAGGCTTCCTGAAGCATTATGGGCCTATAGAACTACATGAAGGAAAACAATGGGACATACACCCTGTGAACTTGTTTATGGGAAAGAAGTCCTGTTTCCTATAGAGTTCCAAGTCAAAACTTTCAAGATGGCAGTCCAGTTAGGGATGGATTTATCAGAGGCTCAAAAGCATAGACTAGAGCAATTAACTAAACTTGATGAAATCAGAAAAGAGGCAGTTCAAAGGACTAGTCTAGTCCAACAACAAAGGGATAAATGGCATGAAAAATACATCAAGGACAAAAAGTTTCAAGAAGGAGATTGGGCACTGTTATTTGATTCAAAGTTTAAAAATTTTCAAGGGAAGTTTCAAACTCATTGGCTTGGGCCATATGAGATTGAAAAAGTTTTTAATAATGGAGCAGTGAGGATCAGAATAATAGATGAAAGTCAAACTCCTCTTCTTGTGAATGGTCATAGATTGAAGAATATTAAAAACCAATCTCAAGGGAGGAGTTCATCAAGATCTTCAAGAACAATTCTGAAATGAAGTTGGTGAAGAAGAATCCTTCTTCTCCACCAACTTAGTCTTTGTTTTTCCTATCTATCTAAAAAAAAATATAAAAAAATGATAATAATAAAAATAAATTATATAAGGTTGAAAACCAATCACTGATTGGCATGCTTATACAGAAAATACAGGGTGAAAATCAGAAGACTCTAACACCCTATATTTTCCATTTCCTTTTCTGAAAAAAAAAAGTGGTGACAAAATGCCACAGTCGTTCAGCATTCTACAAAATTCATTGTCTTATTTCATTTCACTTTGTTTTACTTTTATAGTTTCACTTCATTCCATTGCCATATTTTGCCAATAAATTTTTCCTTTTCCAACATTTCTTTCATCTCCATTTTCATTTATCATCTTGTCATATTTTCACTCACACAGCCATTTCCGTTTCATTTATTCATAAGCCATATTTTACTCTTTGTTTTGTATTCTGCAGCTGTTTCCACGTTCTACAGCTATTTCCATGTTCTGCAACTGGTCCCGTTCCATAGTTGATCCTATTCTTCAGCCAATCCGATTCTGTAGCAACAGTTTGATTATTAGTCCAAGTATAAAGTGGCCAGTTCATAATAAAATATTATATGCAGGTAATTGAAGAGAAAACAACTTTGAAGACCAATCATGCCTAGAGCACCTGTGGAAGCAAACATCAAGATATTAGCAAGTGGAAGGTAAGGTTCCAAAGGTAAAAACAAAAACTTATTTCAAAAAGCAATTCAAAAACATAAGCTTGTATAACATGTATGATCACATGTCTCCTTGATTGATCATTATGTGATTTGACTGCCACGATGTCTCCGCCATATCTTCCATCTTCAATGCCAAATGGTCCAATGATTCCTTCATAACTAATCTTCGTTTTAAACTCCATGACTCGTACTTAACCAGACTTATTCAGCTACACCTGTTAACGGTTAGATTAACGACATGACCTATCTGTATACAACTCTTCAAACCCTGATTGTTCATTTATTACTCTAAGTTTTCTCTCATACTTATGCAGCCTTTTTGTGCATACAGACACTCTGTTTTCATATACTTTGTGTATACAGTCACTCTGTTTTCATACAGTTTACATATACAGCTACTATGCTTCCATAATTTCCATATATACAATCGTTTTGTTTCATATTAGTAGTCATTATGTTCACAATCAATCTGTTCCCACATATATACCCTATCATCCTGTTTCCATATCCATAATCATTTTGCTTTTGTATACACAGTCTTCTCATTACCATATACGCAGTCATTTCATTTCTCAGATAGTGAGAGTAGGTTTGAAAAGTAGCCGAGAACAAAGGTTATGGGGCTCATTGTTAGAACTGAACTCGTAGGGGTTAAATACATGGAAGGTTATCCGCAGCTGAAGGGAATATTACCAAAAGGCTGGTTGGTTGTGTTTTATTGAAAAATTCAATGGTTACCATAAGGAAATCACTAAATCCTTTGCTAGGTCATTTGATGGAATGGAAGTGGAAATTGGTGACATCAAATTTGCAGTTACCGAGTCTTTTATCGCTGAAGCAACATAACTACCAAGGCTAGGAGAGAGGTGGTTTAAGAACAAAGAGTTTCATGATGAATCCTAGAAGGTCATTCTTAAAAATCCAGGTATGGACACTTCAGTTTTTAGAAAAGGGATTCCAACCTCTGCACTTAAAAACAAATGGAGTGGCATGCTGTTAATTCTGCAAAAGTTTATTACATGTAAAGGGAGGTTTGGTTTTATGTATGTGTATCATATACGACTGTTAATCAATTTTCTATAGAATGGAACCCTCAATCTTCCATTTTTCCTATTGAATAGATTGAGAAGAATGGCAACTAATGTTCAAAAGAAAGTTGAATCAATAGAAACCACTCTATATCACCATGGACTAGTGAATATTTTAGTTGAATTTCATTTAAGAAGTGTAGGGGATACATGGGAGGACTTTTTGGTAAGGAATTTCTTCCAAGATGCTCCAGATTTGTCTGAGGGAAGTCCTGTTAAAAGAAGTAGGAGAAGGAAGACTAGTCTCACCATTCAAAGCACCCCTGAAACTTTAGCACAGAAAAATGATGAAGAAGAACCAATTTCTGAGAAATTAATGGAGATCAGAAAGCAAACTAAGCAGAGGAGAAAAATGAAAGAAAAGGTTGAAGAAATCCACAAGGATATTCCTGAACCTTCATCACCTAAAGAGGATGAACAACAGCTTTCTGAGGAACTAATCAAAATCAGGGAACAGATCAAGAAAGATAAGGAGAAAGGAAAGAGTAAAAAGGATACAGAGGAAGAGATCATAAACTCCCAAAACTTGAGGATGAGTTCTAGACTCAGGGGCAAAGTGAAGAAAGTGAAGTCAAAAGAGACCCAGTTTATAGATTTAGAGGGAGAAACTCTAGCCCAGTCCCCTGACAATATTCCATATGAGCAAAGCCCAGAGAACTCTCCTCCACAAAACTTTGAGGGCAACCCAAGAAGAGTTTCTCCTGGCATTTATCCAGTCCAACAACAAATCTATGACTACATAGAGTCATTAGAGAAAAAGAGCACATCAGTAGACCCAGGGACTTTAGCTAATCTAGAGCAGCTTGCCACCTCACAAGAAACTTTAATTAGTTCCCTTAAACAGGATATCTATGAGCTAGAAGTTCTGAACAAACACATCCAAAGAGAAAATGAAGCCTTAAAGGAACAAAATAAGTTGGATAATATTATCCATGACAACACTATGCTCCACTTGGGTTTATGGCACAAGAAGAACAAAAAACTAAAAAGGAAGAATAAGAAGCTAAACAAGGCACTTATTAACCTCAAGTACAGATTTCTCATGAGGAAGCCAAGGATGGTAGTTGGTGCAAAGAAAAGCAAGAAGAGGAAGTTGGATGTTTTGGCTGAAGTATCAAAACAAATGCAGTAGGAGGAGGAAGTTCACAATTTTGATTGCATGGGGACATGCAATAGTCTTGCAGTAGGGGTATGTTGAGTCTCTAAACTGCCCTTTCCTTAGCAACTTTTCTCATCCCTCCTTCGTTATTTTTCCATGGAAAATGCATTCCTATCACCAATAACCATTATACATTGCCTTAAGGAGAACATTTTAGTGATTTTCATGTTATAATTTTATGTTTGATATTTGAATAAGTTTTTGTCTTTTAGCTACGGAACGCAGCCTATTCTCCAGCTAATCAGTTGTTCAGCAACTACTTCCATGCTTTTACAGGTTCCAGGTGTCAGGAGGAGGAAATAACTACATGGGAAGCATGGAAAACATCATGGCATGGATCATGTCCTATTCACCTAGTCCAGGTTGACAAGGAAGACTTCGGTCAAAGGGAAGTCAAACATAGAGACCTAAGGCAAAGAGGACTCTGTTTTGCACACGTTTCACCGTGATGGGATCCGAAACAACTTCTTGAGGCCATATACTTTATCAACCATCTGTGCAACCGAATCCAACAACCATCACCTTAGATTTATGTCTCCAGCAGCCGAGGAAGAGAATTTCGTGTGCCTGTTTGCCCATGTGTTTTTGTTGTAGATTATTTTTCTCCATAAAACAGCTGTATAATTTCTCTATAAATACCTGTGTGAAGAATGCAAAACCAGTTCGATTTTTCTCATGTGTTAAGTTCAGATTACTGCTTTGTAATATTGAGAACTTATTCTCTATTTTTAATGTGAATACTGTGTGTTTCATGGATACCTGAAAGTGTTTGTTGGAGTGTTGATTAAGTACATATAACATGAGCAGTTGTAGAGGGCCCCTACACTGGCAAAGGTTACATTTCATTTGGATTTGTATTTTATAGTTAAATTGTGAATTCATTTTTTCTTCCATAATGTTTATAATCATTCTCTAACCTTGTTCATAATGCAGTTTTTGTCATCTTCTTACTAATGCAGAATAGCTTATTTCAGTACAGAATAGTTCTTTTGTTTCATTTCTTTCTAGTTTCTTATCAGTAGCTTGAAGTTGTGTTCAGTAGTGTAGAGTAATTTATTTCATTTTCTATTCATTATTTTTTAATTTGTTAGTTAAAACTAATCAGTGCTATTATTGTCTTGCCATTTTATTATTAATTTAGTGACTCATATTGTAAGTGAATGTTTCTAGAAAGCCCTTCTAGTTGATGGTTCATCTTAAACTAAGTGGTGGAATACTTCATTTATGTAATGAGTCTTTTTATTCATTTTTGTATTTATTTTCTCTTAGAATAATGAAGTATAAGAATTCCTCAAAATGTTATCACAAGGAGGTTGTTCTCCCAAAATTGTGAAGCAGAGTAACTAAGCACTTCATTTAGTTTCCATAGTAGATTAGTTGCAATTTCATTTTCAGTCTTAAGTCTTTCATTTAGCTTTGTTGCAATTTCATTTTTAGTTTTTCATTAAGTTTTGATTCTGCAATAGACTAAACAGTAGTTGTAATCTCATTTTCAGTTTCAGTATTTCATTTTAGTTTCGCTTCCATCATAGATAGTTGCAATCTCACTTTCAGTTTTAATATTTCATCTAGCTTTGGTTTTGTAATTGATTAGATAGTAGTTGCAATTTCATTTTTAAGTTCTTTTAGTTCATGATTTGGAAACAATAATAAGAGAAGAAATAGAAACTCTGTTTTCATTTTCTTGATTAAAATTCACTTCCTAATTTGGTTTAAAACAATTTCAGTCCTCATTTCACTTCTTTGGATTTTTAGCAGAAGTAGAATTTGTTAAGTGCATTATAAATCATTAGGGATTAAAGGATCAAAACCCCAAAACAACATAAAACTCAAAAACACTGAAGTAAGAAAGGTCATCTAACACATATAGTTCACTACACTTCATTAGTTTATGATACCCAAATTGATAATTTATGTAGAGCAATTTAGGACACTAAATTGACCAAATAGGCCCATTTCATGATTTCATTCCTAGAGAAGCAAAATTAGCAATTGAAGATAAAACAACTACTCTTGGAAAAATATGAGGTTGAGGATTTAAAGGGAAAAAAAGTCATTAATACAAAGGATTTAGATGAGCATCAGGAGCAGGTGACAAGAAAAAGGCCAAAGACTAGAGGCCTCAAAAGGGCACTTCAGCAATAAAGAAAACAAATGACTTCAGTTGACCTAATTACAACAGAAATCAATGAGAATAGAGAGTTTTGGCTTGATAAGGTGAATTGTCATTTGGAGAATATTCTTAAGAGGGATAACAGAGACACTAGGTTGTAAAGACACATGTCCATGCATTACTACACAAAGAACAGGGTATCCCAAGTCAGAATCAAGCGGTTGAAGGAAAAAGTCAAGGAAACCCTAATCAAGAAAAAGGAGAATTATAAGTTGGATTTTATTGTTGATGCCTCCCTCATATCATAGCATAGCACTTTAGAACTTCATGAACCAATTTTGAAGAGTTTTGAAGGAATTTAGGTTTCTTGTGAATTTTTACAAATTTTGACACAGTCATAGAGTAAAAAACACAATGTGCCCCACTGATCCAAAATGGATCCTATAAACCCTCTAAGTCTTCAAAAATTTAAAAAAACTATCGCAAAGGATGATCCTTTATAAATGGCGGATTACACTATTAGGCCTGAAAAACATGAAGAAACAGTGAGAAAAACAGAGTTATCGGAGGCTTGAACAACGATGGACAGGAGCCGTTGGATCTGGCTGATCAACGATC
Source organism: Pinus tabuliformis (assembly GCA_031772625.1). Taxonomy (NCBI): domain Eukaryota; kingdom Viridiplantae; phylum Streptophyta; class Pinopsida; order Pinales; family Pinaceae; genus Pinus; species Pinus tabuliformis. The sequence goes on from CM062811.1 coordinate 461,776,143, forward strand.
TAGATCCGATCAGCATATCGCAATCAGAGATGGCAAGTGGAGGCTATCATGTGAAAGTTGTGACAGTGATCAGTGCTAGTCAATGAGGACTGTCGATCAAGCGTGCAGATTGCCGGCCCAGGTTAACTCGCAATATCGTGTCAGCAAAATACAAAGGAGCGCTTACCAAAGGCCCGGGGACTATGCGACATGCGATTGTGATATCACAATATCTCATTGAAGCAGCGGGGCCGATACATATGCATGCGATAAAGCCAGACTCGACGGGTCTTATGGGTAGAAATATATATCTTTTGAGTTCCATAAAAAGTTGTTTTTTAATGTCAATTCTCGTTTTCATTAAATAAACGAAAAACAAAGGAAATGTGAATTGGGCAATATAATGGACCCAAAAGGGTTTTTATACGCAGCGTTATGTGTTTTGAGTTCTGAAACGAGCGGGATTTTGGGCAGGCCTTAGGTGGTAAGTGGTATTGGCTAGGCTCTGTTCGAGCCCATACACTGGCCGCCACATGGCTAGGGGCAAGAGAGAGAAAACCACCCTTTTCAGGCGGGTAATCTCTGGGTGCAGAAGCCACCCGAAATCAATAATAACCGTTGGATCAAGGATGACTTGCGATAGTGCCCAAAGATGAATTCGAAGGGATTATAAGGGAGAATTGATAATATTTCAGGTCTGACAGACCGCATTTGGGCGGATTTTCCCGTGTTTTGTGTATTTCTCTGTGTAAACAGAGAATGACTATTTTGGGGATTTCTAAAGCGCCAATGGTTCCTTCCATTGTAGAACAGGTGGCCACCATCCATGAAGACATTACAACATGATTGGTTAACGCTCAGAGGGGCTTTGAACAGATAGAGGCCGGAAGATAGAGAGCCCAGAAGAGGAAACAAATAGACATCATCGATTGGCTTAAAAGCCACAGAATGATAGAGACAGAGGCAAGCAGTGCTAAGACAGAGAGAAACAGAGACAAAGAAGGAGAGGGAGAGTCTGTGTACTCAGAGAGACTTGAGGGATTCAAGTAAACTCCTGTTGTTTTATATCTATTGTGTTGAGACTCAAATTGAGCTCACTTTTGTAAGACTCTGGTCTTCAAGACATAATATAGAGGTCACCACTGAAGGCTGGACCAGGAGACATAGCTCAGGAGTTTTGGGTGAACTCCTTGATTATCTTGTTGTGTTATGTGTGTGTGTCTATTATGTATCTAACTGCTTCATTTTCTATATTATTCACAATCTTATCGATCCATTTCACTAAGTAATATAGGCAAATCCATGCACATTAATCTGTAATACCTTAATGTTAGTCTAACATCTCATTTTCAGATCACCCACACTATGCTTTTGATAGGGAACTCCAAATCACATTTTGTTTTCATATATAGATTCCTCATGACTTATATATTACATCTAGCCTTTGGGATCAGACATTGAGTAGGTTTTGACAGATGGAAATTTCAAAAAACTACCTAAAAATCACATTTTTGCCTGTAATAGCTTTTTCTTAGTTTATTAGTTTGATTCGAATTTTGATGATGTAATTATTTTATTTTGATGTAACTATGATGTAATTATGGGTAAAAAATCTTGTTAATATGTTTTTATGTAAATTTAGGCTTCATTAATGAGAGTAGTTTGAGTCAAAGTTTAAATGAAGGAGTTGTTTTAACCTCCCTAGACATTAGGGTTTGGTTGAAACACCTCATGTATCAGTTCCTAGACTCATGGATTTGACCCTTGAGAGAAGGGAGATGTTGTTTTGGTCTATATGTATCATTTTCTCTGTCATATTTCATGAAATCAAAGGACCAATTTGCAACAATTATCTAGGAATTCATGTGCAGTGAGTTTGTGATGATGTATTTTCTCTGTTTTAGTTTTATTTGAATGATACACATCTCTCCTTTTCATATCTTGTTTCTTCAGTGGTTTTCCTTAAAGTTTATAAGCATAATTATTTGCATAAAGCTATATTTTGATGGGAATATCATTTTGTGTAATTTCCCTTTTACTTAATGAATTCATGGTGCTCATTCTCATTAAGATCTTTTTCTTCTTCCAAACACTAAACTACACCGACAAACCCTAAAGCCATCACAAAATCATTTCTACCTTGCTCCTTTATATCTCTGTTGTTGTAACCCTTTGATCCTTTGACCTAGCTACTTGTTTTTCATCCCTTATCCAACATCAAAGCCTAAAACGTTCAAAACCCTACTTGAGCCTAACATATCTAGCCTAAAATCCTTTCCCATTCCAGTCATCATTGGCTGTGAATTTATAGAGAGATCCCTCTCTGGTTTAGTAGGGCTAGCTGCTAAATCGTAAGTGGTTTGAGATTACCTCCTTCAATTTCCCTTCTTAACCTCAGGATATTGTGTAGGATAACATTTTGGTGCCATTTCCGGGGAACAAAAGATCATATTTTCCCTAGGAAAAAATGACAAGGATCAAATCTAATTGTTGATGGTGAATAGTGATCAGACATAGGGTTGTGCATATTTCACCTGGTGACTCTAGTGTCGAAGAATCCAAACGTTTAGAATTTTCATGGTGACTCCATTATTAAAAAATGGTAGTTTGAATAACTTCTTTGTGACTTAATTGTTTTCAAGATGGATTCAATTGCTCAAAGGTATGCTCCTATGAATCGTGCTCACATTCCTGGTTTTCCAAATTGAATTCCTTTCATAGATTGGCAAACTAATTTTCCCAAATTCATAGATGGAAATGAGGATGAACCTATTCTGCATCTAATGAAATTTCATTGGCATATACATAAGCTCGGGATTACGTTTCATGTGTATTGTTTTATGAAAATGTTTATGGCTACCCTAGAAGGAAAAGAAAGATCATGGTATGAAGGATTGAAGCCAAGTAGCTTATTTTCTCATAAATATTTCCATAGAGTGTTCTCTAAGCATTATGGGAAGTCTCTTTTACAAATTTGTTGTGATTATTGTGAAGGTTTTATTGCATATCTTAAAATTATTGATGATATCAAATGTATAGATGATGAAGAGATCATTGGAGCCTTCTATGATTTTTCCTTCCAACAACAATCTGAAGAAGCTAATCACTTTGATACATGAGATCATACTTAGCACAAAATAGCCTCCTCTTTGATTGATGAAGAAACAAATGATGAATATTGTCTAGATGCTCATAAATATTCCCCACAGGAAACAATTATGGCAACAAAACAACACACTGATTAGCTAGAGGTTAGGGAAGAAATTTAGCAGCCTGAAACTAGTCAAGAAGAGGAGAATAATGAAAAAGAATCAGTTATTTTAGATCCTGTGGGTTTACACATTAGCACTGTGGTTGTCAAACAAAGTCATCTTTCCAATTATAAGGTAAAAGTAATTGAGCATATCATTGAAGAATCATTTGTTGATTTATAGTAGTCTTATGATCCATAAGAACATCTCCAACAGATAATATTTTCTTCCATGATTAAAGATCAATAAGATTTGAATGATGAAAGCCAAGTTTTATTTCATGATTCTAATGATCAGTTGCAATGACCTTGCCAACTTCTATGTGATCTAGTTAATGATGAAGACATCCTTGTTGCATATGATCTTGCTATTGTGTTTGATGAAATTCAAGAAAATTTAGAGCCCTTATCTATTGTGGATGATGAGAATGAAAAACAGTTTTCTCTCATTCCTTTTGATGGGAATTAGTTTCAACATATAGACAAACCAACATTGTGGAATAAGGTTTGTTTTATAGTTTCTTTTAATAATCCAGAAGATCTTATGTTGCATGCTTTCCATGATCCTCTGGTGAGTTTATTGTAATCATCAGTAGAGGAAGAATTTTGCAAGTATGTCAATACAGGTGTTGGATCCATATGGAATTTGGAGTTGCCTAGCTTTTGTTTTTTCTACCTGCTCAAGGAAAGTGTGAGCAGGATTCAAGTAAGTAGCCATTTGTTGGATTGGTTACACTGGAGGGATCATTACACATGATTGTATATACATCTTCAATAGGTTGGCAATTATCATTAGAAGTTTGAAGCCGGAGGAGAAGGCCATAAGGTTTGTATGAACAACTCTTGTTTTTTTTTTTTAAGTTGTAAAGTCAGTTCAATTTGTTGGTCAGTTTTCAGTTTTGATTTTGGTCTTTGTGTTTTGACTACATGTTGAGTGGTTAAGACTACCTATTCTATGGTGTTCTTGACACCTCCAAGGAGATGCCATCCCCAACTGGAGCCAATGTTAGTGTGAGTCAATTCTGCCTGTCACTAGTGATCAAATATGATCTTACAAGGTTTTTTTAGGGGTCTCAAAGTCAAATTTTAATTATTTCATTAGGTTTTCAAAATAAAAATTTGGTCACTGGCTATTGTTTCTAGTTCTATTACTGCTCCTTTCAAAAAAATCATGTTTCGGTCATTGCCATCACTCAGTTGGATGTGCCATCACTGAAACATCATCACCATCATCTCATTCATATCACCATGGTCTTCATTCAGCTCAGTGTCACCATTAGAGCAATAGGGTTAGAGTCATAAAAATATGTCATGTCATTAATAAATCCGTAAAATGAAGGGTTAGAGTCTGTTTTCCTTGATTTCATGGTGCATAACCTCAAATTTACCCACACACTATGTTTTCACAAGTTTTCCTAATTGGACTATGTATAAATTCCCTAAACCAGATCCTACACTCATTTCATTCCATTTCACTTCCAAAACATCCCTAAAACCCCTACCTACTTCCCTAAATTTTCCTACCCTCTTTCCCTTCCCTAAACCCTTCATCTGATCCCCTCATCTAATTCCCTTGTTTTCCTAATTAGGGTTTTCTCTTGCACACTATCAAAATGGAGGAGTAAAGGAAATCCTATAATAAGGGAGGCCAAATTTCAAGGTTTGAACCACTAAAAACTGATGAGATGATGTCTTCCCCACTTTCCAAACAATGCTTTCAGAATGTAGGATGTTTAGGGTTTTGTGAGCTAGTTCAAAATGTCAAATACCATGCCAAGTTGACCAGTTTGTTTGCCACTCATCTTAGGAGAGATTAGGTCACTGTTACAGGTGTTTGTTTCACTATTTCAACTGAAATCATGACAGCAGCCATGGGGATACCCAATAGTGGAGAAAAATGATTTAAGACTTTGGACTTGGACCTGAAAAACTGTCAACCTTTCATCAAAGGTCACTATAAACACAACATTAAGAAGGTTTTTCCTTTTGGACAGCTCCTGAGAAATTTTCTCCACTGATGAGGGTTATTATGAAGTACTTTACATGTGAGGGCATATTTTCTAGATTGTACAAATACCATGTTAGACTGCTCATGCATTTCACAGGGGTAAAGCCACTAAACCTACCCTACTACCTCTACAAAATCTTGGCTAAAATGGCAGAGAAGGTGCAACATAGACAGAGTGATCATCAAAAAAGCATTTTTCACCATGCCCTCATCAAGATTATTGTATTGCATCAGATTTCTCAAAAGAACATCACTTGGGAAACATTCATTTAGTCAGATGTCTTGTTGTCTTCTACTAGTCAATCTACAAGCCCAAGTACACCATCAACACCATCTAAGCATGTGAAGAGTGGCTCATCTAGCAGACCTACAGTTGAGAGGATACCTAGGCCTGAGGTGACTCAAACATATTAGAGAGGAAATAAGCTTGTGTTTACTCCACATATTGTGGAAGGGGCCAATCTTACATCAGCAACATCAACAAAACAAGGATCACAATCACAGCATGAGGCACCTTTGCAGGATGAGGAGCCATTCCATCTTGACACTAACATGGTTGACTTGAATGTTAATCAGAAGAGTAACACAATAGAGAAGGTCATCATGGAGAAATATGTTGATATCAAAGAGCTTAAGGACATTTTATCAAAGGCCCATTTCATGATTTCATTCCTAGAGCAGGAAAATTAGCAATTGAAGGTAAAATAACTACTCTTGGAAAAGTATGAGGTTGAGGATGTAAAGGGAAAATCAGTGATTGAAATAGAGGATTCAAATGATCATCAGGAGTAGGTGACAAGAAAAATGCCAAGGACTAGAGGCCTCAAAAGGGCACTTTAGCAACAAAGAAAGCAAATGACTTTAGTTGACCTAATTACAACAAAAATCAATGAGAAAAGAGAGTTTTGGCTTGATAAGGTGAATTATCATTTGGAGAAGCTTATTAAGACGGCTAACAAAGATAATATGTTGCAAAGACACATGGCCATGCATTACTACACAAAGAACAGGGTATCCCAAGTCAGAATCAAGCGGTTGAAGGAAAAACTCAAGGAAACCCTAATCAAACAAAAAGAGAATGATAAGTTGGATTTGCTTGCTGATGCCTCCCTCATAGCATAGAATAGCACTTCAGGACTTCAAGAACTAATTTTGAAGAGTTTTTGAGGAATTTTGGTTTTTTGTGAATTTTTGCAAATTTTGACACAGTCATAGAGTAAAAAACGCAACGTGCCCCACATTGAGATTTTGATAGGGAGCTCCAAATCACATTTTGTTTGCACATATGGATTCCTCATGACTTATATATTACATCTAGCCTTTGGGAGCATACATTAAGTAGGTTTTGAAACGTGGAAAGGGCCAAAAACTACCTAAAAATCACCCTTTTGCCCTCTTGTTGAAGAGCACACTGTACTTTTGAGAGTACCTCTGGGAGAATGCATTTTTTGAGGGGCTAGAAGTGACCTTTTTCAGCTCTTGAAGATTACATCATGTAGAAAACATCCACATATTTCCAATAATCCATCAAAGTCATAATTTGGACATCGAGAAGGCATTCAAAAATCAGTTCTCCCAAATTCGCTGTGTTTTCTCCTAGCATGCTGCGTTTTTTACTGATTTCGTTACGTTTTTTCCTATAATAGCTTTTTCTCAGTTTTGTCAGTTGGATTCAACTTTTGATGATGTAATTATTTGATTTTGATGTAACTATGATGTAATTATGGGTAAAAAGGCTTGTTAAGATGTTTTTATGTAAATTTAGGCTTCATTAATGAGAGTAGTTTGAGTCAAAGTTTAAATGAAGGTGTTGTTTTAACTTCCCTAGACATTAGGGTTTGGTTGAAACACCTCATGTATTAGTTCCTAGACTCATGAATTCAACCCCTGAGAGAAGGGAGATGTTTTTTTGGTCTATATGTATCATTTTCTCAGTCATAGAACAGGTTGGATATCAAAGAAGAGAACACGTGTAGCTAGTACTTGGACACTTTATTAAGGAAATGAAAGGAGCAGTTTGCAACTATTATGTAGGAATTCATGTGCAGTGAGTTTTTGATGATGTGTTTTCTTTGTTTTAGTTTTATTTGAATGATACACATCTCTCCTTTTCATATCTTGTTTCTTCAGTGGTTTTCCTTATTAAAGTTTATAAGCAGAATTCTTTGTATAAAACTCTCTTTTGATGGGAATATGATTTGTTTAATTTTTCTTCTTACTTAATGAATTCATTGTGCTCATGCTCATTAAGACCTTTTTCTTCTTCCAAACACTACACTACATCAACAAACCCTAATGCCATCACAAAATCATTACTACCTTGCTCCTCTATATCTTTGTTGTTGTAACCCTTTAATCCTTTGACCTAGCTACATGGTTTTCATCCCTTATCCAGCATCAAAACCTAAAACTTTCAAAACCCTACCTAAGCCTAACATATCTAGCCTAAAATCCTTTCCCATTCTATTCATCATTGGCTATGAATTCATAGAGAGATCCCTCTCTGGTTTAGTAGGGCTAGTTGCTGAATCGTAAGTGGTTTGAGGTTACCTCCTTCTATTTCCCTTCTCGACCTTGAGATATTGTGGAGGATAACAATGTTGATCATTGTGCTCAACTCTTGTGGGCACAACATTGCAGGGTGACTACATCTTTACAAGAGCGGTCTAGAATTCGACAACACATACTAGACACTCCTGGAAGGTAAGAAAGTTTCAAATTTTCACCCACAGGATGCAATGTTATGCCACTTGGGACACATCTTTGTTCCTTCAAGCGAGCGTTCCACAATTATTGGGGAGGCACACTACAGTTTGGTCCTTCGACATTTTGGGGTAAAGAAAATAGTGGTAGTGCTACAAAAGTATTTTTATTGGCCAAACCTTCAATAGGATGTTGGGAAGTACATCAAATCCTACACTTCTTGCGCCATTGCCAAACTGACCATCAAGAAGAAAGGCCTATATACTCTTCTGCCTACTCCTAGTCGACTTTGGGAATCCATTTCCATGGACTACATGTCGGGCCTTCCTTCTACTAAGCATGGGAAAGACAATGTTTTCGTGGCCTTCGACAAATTCTCTAAGTTGGCCATTATGGCGGTCTCCAAGAAGAGTATCAAGACAAAATCCACTGCTAAGCTCTTCTTTGAACAAGTGTGGGTACATTTTGGGATCCCATAGTCCATTATCTCATATTAGGAAAACAAGTTCCTAAGTACATTTTGGTCTCATCTCTAGTCGATGTTGGATACCAAGCTCACTAAGTCCACTACCTTCCACACCCAAACTGATGGCCAAACAGAGGTTGTCAACAATATGATCGTACACATTCTACATATGTACAACTCGAAGCATCCATGAACATGGGATGAAAGCCTCCCTTGTGTCTAGCATAGCTACAATAGAGGTCTCCATTTCTTAATAGGCCATAACGCCTTTCAGTTGGGGTTGGGATTCCAGCCACTATGTCCCATTGATGTGGCCATACGATTTCTAGCTACTCAAGGAGATTCACCTCATGTCCAGTCTAAAGCTAATAGGGTTAATAGCTTCATTGAGCACATTTAGCACATCCACCAACAAGTCCATGACATATTGGACAAATCCAATGCAAAGTATAAGAAATGTCATAATCAGCGTCGAGTGCCACACAAATTCTAGATGGGTGAAAAGGTTTAGTTACATTTGAAGAAGGAGTGCCTCGTTGGGCCCCACCACAAGCTTTTCCCGCTCTGATATGGGCCTTACACCATCACCAAGGCTCTAGGGGACAATTAGTTTGAGCTCAGCATTCCACCATTCCTTGGCCTAAACCTAGTGTTCAATGTGGACCGCCTTCGGCCATATTGTCCACCATTACTGAACACATAAGACATTGCAGAACAACTCACACCATTAGAGTTAAACCCAGACTACATGGAACATGCCACAACTGATCAGATCATGGGCACAAAGATCAAGAACACTCACCAAAAGAAGATCCAACTGTACTGGGTTGTTAAAACTAGCCAACTCCTGCACCAAGGAAAGTGGCTCACCAGGGACCAATTTCAGCAGAAGTTTTCCCATCTCATGGAGGCACTCAATGCAATGGGGACCATTTCTTCCTAAGGGGGGAGGACTGATCTAGGTGGATTTTGATGGCCATCCGCCTATTCCACTTGGGCTCGCATCATTGTTTCTTTTCAGTTTCCTTAATTGTAGCACAATTCTTACTATTTTTTGTATTTTTTGGGTCCTAAACTTCTAAAGACATTTTGAGGGACTAAAATATTTTTTAGTGAAAGAAAGACCAAAACTATCTTACTATTTTATTTTTGGCCTCCTCTTCGACATCTTCGAAAGGAGGTATTATGATAGCCAAACGGAGATCGTATGCCAAAGTTACGACCACAGGAAGTTGATGTACAAATTTAACCAAACCGGGCCCATAATTATGGTGCTTCATCTCCTAGGGTTAGGTTTTTTTATGTTTAGGGTTTTTCATTGTTTCTCAATAAGAAATAGGCCTTTGAGCCTCATTGTAACACAGTTCAGAGGCATGTAGCTGTCACATCTCTTCTCAGTATAAGCTACCATCACCCAAGCTAGTTTATTTTTATTTCTGTATGTAAGTATATTTTAGTTCTTTGATATTAATTAAATGAAGTTTTATTTCTACTGCATCTTTGTGTATATGGGTATTTATGTGTATTTTGTTGCATTCCTGCATAAGTCTGGATTAGTGGTATCAAAGTGGTGTACTCTTTCTCTATTTTTCTTTGCATGTCCCCAATGAGGTGAGGGTATAAGGAGTTAGGTCTTGATCTGGCTGAACCTTTGCAAGACCAACCTAGTAAAACCCGACGGCCTCCCATGGTGGATGAAAACAAAGATGAAGGGGCAAGAGATCCTTTCAAAGTACTACTCGAGGAATCCCTCAAGCGATAGAGGAACACGATGATGGAAAACTTTTCCTAGATCTTTTGATGGCTACCCATAGGTGACGCATCCTCATCCAACAACCACTCTGTAGGTGCCACTAATTTTAAGGTACAAGTTAACTTTGATATTCCCATATCTGAGAGCGAGATAGATGTAGACGTCGTAGATAAATGGTTAAATATATTGGAATGATAATTTTTGGTTCATGAATTTTCCAGTCGGGAAAATATTGCTTTTACACTTCTCAAAGTCGCCCAACACATCAAGGACTGGTGGGAAACCTACTATGAACAAAAGGACGCGAGGGAATCCTCACTGTTTTCAAATGCACCCACTTGGAATTCTTTCCAAGATGCCATCAAGGAACAATATTACCCTATCGAGAGCGATGATGATAAATACATAAAGTGGACCACCCTTGGCAGGGAAGGGACTAAGATGTGTCGAAGTTTACATATGTTTTCCATACCTTCACATGAAGCTGGGTATCAAGGATTCTGAGTGGCATTTGGTACTCAAGTATCGCGACTTTCTACACAAGTACATCCAAGACAAGATAGAGTTCTTGTACATCTCCTCGCTTGGCACAGCGTACTGATACACTTTCAAGATTAAGAAGAAGTTTAAAAAGAAGAAGCAAGACTTTGGATATGCAAATCGAAGCAAGGAAAATCCACCCCTAAACCATAGAGAAAAGGACAAAGCCAATGCGGGGAGACCTAGGACAACTTGATAAAGATGCAAGAAAATAACAACACTATGAAGATTAAGTAGGATGTGGGAAAATGGGGTTGAGTTCCATAAGAGGTCCACTCACAACACAAGTGAGTGCCAGGCCAAGCAGTCCCTGGTGGCCGAGCTAGAGGCTTCTGAATCATATGCATGTTTTGACACTTAGTTGAAACCTGACAAGGGGAATGAAGAAGGTAAGAAGATCACTGACACAGAGCCCATTGCCACCATGGCCACCTCTATGATCCAGAAGAATGAGCCTGAAGATATAGAGTAGGAGGAATGCCTCTTCCACTCAAAAATGTGGGTCAAAGTTTCTCCGTTGCAATTCATTGGTGGCGACCGGAGCCAAAAGAACCTCATTTCAACAAAGGTCGTGAAGTGTTTGGGCCTACCAACTATAGCACATCTGCATCCTACACCATCAGGTGAGTTCATTAAGGCTGTGATCTCTGCGTCAACCAATAGTGTCGCCGTCCCTACAGCATGAAGCCCTTTACGGATGAGGTAATGTGTGATGTTTCTCATCTTGAAGTTTGTGATATATTATTAGCACAACCATACTTGTGGAAGTGGCATGTTCTATATGAGTTTGGACCTTGCTCTTTGATTATTACATTGAGAAATAAGTTGTACAGGATAGTGGAGGTAGACCCACCTACCGCCATCTCTTTTATCACTGCAAAGAAATGCAGTAAGATCATTTCCTAGACCAGGAAATTTGTTTTTCTTATGATTCTCCCCCAGGAAAAGAAGAAGGTTGTGGCCACGACTTCCAAACAGGGCTCCTCTGCATAACAATAGTAGATGGACAAGGTCGTGGAGGAGTACAGGGGCATTTTTGCGTCACCCACAAGGGTACCTCTGCACTGTGAGGTCAAGCACTACATTGATATGACCCCGAGCATGCCACTACCCAATGGACCAATCTATCGATGCTCAGTTTTGGAGAACAATGGGATTAAGAGGTAGATTCAGGAGTTGTTGTAGAAATGGCACATCAGACCAAGCTCATCACCCTATGGGAGTGTGATTATATTGGTACAGAAGAAAGACGAGACTTGGAGACTATGTTTTGACTATCAGGCATTGAACGAGATCACTGTCTGAAATAGGTACAAAATCCCATGAATTGATGACCTTCTGGAACAACTCAAGGGGGGAAAATATTTCAGAAAGATTTAGTTGAAGTATGGTTATCACCAGGTGCTTATCGAACCATCTGATTTTTGGAAGACGACTTTCAAATCCAAGGAGGGCCTTTTCGAATGCTTGGTCATGCCTTTTGGGTTGACGAATGCCCCAAAAACCTTCATGAGATGGATCAACGACATCTTGTGACCCTTCACCAATGCATTCATGGTGGTGTATTTAGATGACATCTTGATTTTCATCGAGAGCTGGGAAGAGCACCTCCACTATATTTGATAGGTCCTTCAAACCCTACAACAACACAAGTTGTGTGCCAATTTGGAGAAATGCACTTTGGTATGACCTGATCAATATTTGGGTTACATCATTAATAGGAAGGGTGTGCATGTGGACCCATCTAGGAAATAATTCATTCAAGATTGGGAATCCCCAACCACTCTAATAGAGCTCTGTAGCTTTCTGGGTCTTGTCAATTTCTATCATAGGTTCGTGTTGGGGTTCTCTCATATCATTTGGCCTTTAAGTCAAGTCACAACAACGGAGTGAAAGAAAAGTTATTTTGGTATGAATCCCAACAAAAGGCATTTGTCGAGCTGAAGCATTGCCTCTGCTCTTCACCAGTGCTCACATTACCACACGTGAAAAAGCCATTTGAGATCGATACAGATGCCTCCAACTATGCTATTGGTGAAGTTGTTACTCAACAAGGGCATCCAGTCGAATACCACAGTGAGACTCCTCTAGACACAGTATGAAAGTGTCCCATCTATGACAAAGAGATTTATTTGATTGTGCAGGCCTACCAACAATGGAAGCATTAGATTCTTGAGAAGGAAACAGACATCCACATAGACCATCAACCCATGCAGTTCATACAGACACAAGGGAAGTTATAGAACGATCACCAATAGAAATGGTCCACATACCTACAACAAATCCGTTTGAATATTAAGTTCAAGAAGGGGAGCATCAAAAATGGTTTAGAATGCCTCAAATGACCATCAGTCATGGTTCTGACCACTATGCTCGACTCTTGTGGGCACAATACTATCAGGTGGCCACATCTTTACAAGAGTGATCTAAGATTAGGGCACATACCAGACACTCCTGCAATGTAAGAAAATTCCAAATTTTCACCTCTGGGATGCACTGTTATGCCACCTAGGACACATGTGTGTTCCTTCAAGTGAGCGTGCCAAGATTATTTGGGAGGCACACTATAGTCAGGTCACTGGACATTTCGGGGTAGAGAAAATATTAACAGTGTTGCAGAAGTATTTTTATTGGTTGAACCTTCGACAGGATGTTGGGAAGTACATAAAATCTTACATTGCCTGTGCCATTTCCAAACTGACCATCAAGAAGCAAGGCCTATATACTCTTTTTCTTACTCCTAGTCAACCTTGGGAATCCATCTCCATGGATTACATGTCAGGCCTTCCTTTTGCTATGCATGGTAATGGCTATGTTTTTGTGGTCGTCAACATATTCTTTAAGATGCCCATTATGGCGGCATGTAAGAAGAGTATCACAGCAAAAGCCACTCCTAAGATATTCTTTGAATGAGTGTGGGTACATTTTTGGATCCCATAATCCATTATCTTAGATTGAGACAACAAGTTCCTAAGTACATTTTGCTCAAGTCTCTAGTTGATGTTGGATACCAAGCTCACTAAGTTCACGACTTTCCACCCCAAAAATGATGGCTAAACAGAGGTCATCAACACGATGATCGTACACATTATGCATATGTCCAACTCAAAGAATCCATGTATATGGGATGAAAGCCTCCCCTATGTCTAGCACAACTACATCAGAGCTCTCCATAACTCAACTGCACACAACCCCTTTCATGTGGGGTTGGGATTCTAGCCACTATGTCACATTGATGTGGACATACCATTTGTAGCTACTTAGGCATATTCATCTTATGTCCAGTCCAAAGTTGACAGGGCTAACAACTTCATTGATCACATTCATCACATATGCTAGTAGGTCCATGGCATATTGGAAAAATCCAATGCTAAGTACAAGCAGTGTCATGATTAGCATCGGGTGCCACACAAGTTCTAAGTGGGTGACAAAGTTTGGTTACATTTATAGAAGGAGTGCCTCACTGGGTCCCACTGCAAGATTTTCCTACTCTGATATGGGCCTTACACCGTCACTAAGGCCATAGGAGACAATGCTTTCAAACTCAACATTCCACCATTCCTTGGTCTGCACCTAGTGTTTAATGTGGATCGTCTTCGACTATACTTTCCACCACTGTTGGATACATTAGACATTGCAGAACAACTCAAACCAACATATTTAAACCCAAATTGCATGGAACAAGCCACAACTAATTGAATCATGGACACGTAGATCAAGAACACTCGCAAGAAGAAGATCCAACTGTATCGGGTTGTCAAAGTTGGCCAACTCCTATACCAAGGCAAGTGGCTCTTTGTTAGGTCCCTATACTACTAGTGTAACCCCTTATTATTATTAGTTCAATCCCCATATTATATGATTATACCCATGTAGTCCCCATATTATTATTATTATGCCCCACAGAAACCCGCTATTGTTATTATTGTGCCCTTACATTATTATTGTTATGTCGTCCCACATTACATTATGACCCCTTAGACTACTATATATAGAAAGGAGGTATTGTCATTTGTATCATCCAAGGTTCATTTGTGTAATTTAAAGGAGGTTTCCCCCTGAAAGAGGCAGAATTCTAAGGCGTTTATTTCTCTTTTCTATCTTTTTGTGAGCTGGTTTCATAACATTTGGTATCAGAGGTTTGGATTTTAGGGTTTTGCTGCTCCAAATAGGTCATCATGGAATTTTCGCTATAACTTGTTTGCTACAAACTTTCAGAAGCTAAAAAAAAACCCATTTGAGAAGAGATCGCTTTGAACCTCAAGTCTGAATGTTAGATCTTGTCTCGCTATATTTTCAGAGATATGATATGAGGACGTTAGGGTTTTTGAAAGCTTCATAATTTCTTCTCAAATAGGTCATCGTGGAATTTTCACTATAAAATTTTTTCTACAAAGGATCAGACTCTGAAATTAAAACCCATTTGAAATGAAATCTTGATGAATCTTGGGTATGAATTTCAAATCTTTTCTTGCTATATTTTTGGATATATAATATGAGGAAGTTAGGGTTTTTGCAGACTACCGAATTACATTCTAAATAGGTGACCTTGGGAAAATCGTCATAACTTTCACTCTGGGCATCAGAGTGAAATTGCATAAGAAGTTACTGAAAGAGAGTAGAGTTTAGCTTTCTGTGTATATGTTTCAGATCCTAAGGTTGAAAGCGTGACATGTGTCGCTTCATACAAGTACGCTCTACTGAACTAGTCTATATTCAGGTCATCGTGGGAGATTTGACATAACTCTTCCTTGCAGAATTCAATCTTGATCAGACTTGCAGGGTTAGAAAGAGAACACAGAGGGCTACTATAGGACACAATTTTGGAACTTGGAGATATAAAATTACATAGTTACAGTTGTTTCAATACTGAGCTTCTAAAATCAAGAATAGGCAATATGAGGAAGTTTGATGGCATGGATCCAGTAAATTGGATACTACGGATGGAGCAATATTTTGATCTACATGAGGTGAAACTATTACAAAAGGTACGTATTGCATCTTCATATTTAGAACCAAATCAATTTTTATGGTATAAAGGGCTTTGTTCTAGTAAAACACTTGTTACGTGGTCAATTTTCATAGAGGAATTGATAGCACATTATGAGGATACAAAGAGAAACACCTTTGGCCAATTGATAAATCTCAAAGAAAAGTTGTCAATGGCAGAGCACATTGAGGACTTTCAAAAATTTAATATAAGGGAAAATGATATTCCAGAGAAGTAGAGGATTGATGTCTCCATAGGGACTTTAAAGGATAACATTCAACATGAGGTTCATCTTTGGGAACCTGATTCATTGGAGAAGGCATTCAGGTTGGAAAGAAAAGTGGAAAGAAAAATTATGGCAACAAGGATGTCTACCCCTCACAACTATAAAGATGGAAGTGTTGTTTCTCCTAGCCTTCCACAACCTACAAGGTTGACACCACAACAATTGGAAGAAAAAAGAGCAAAAGGGCTTTGTTACAATTGTGATAACAAATATATTAAAGGTCATAAGTGTGCTGAGAAGAAATTATTTTACATTGATTGTGAAGAGGAGGAAGAAAAGGATCAAGAAACATCAAAAGAAGAGGATATACATGATGAACCATCCCTAGAGAAAGAAGAAATGAATCCGACCATATCTTGTAAATCATTGGAAAGAATTACCACTCCTCAAACTCTCAAGATAGAAGGACATATCAAGAAGAAAAAGGTTCAAGAAGCGAAAGATCACATTGAGCATCAAGAAATTAATCTGACAATATCTTGTAATGCATTGGCCAGAATTACCACTCCTCAAACTATCAAGATAAAATGACATATCAAGAAGAAAAAGGTAACCGTGTTGATTGATTCGGGTAGTACCCATAATTTTATTCATTGTAAGATAGCCAAGGAATTGAATTGCTTCCTATATCCAGCACCAAAGTGTCAAGTGATGGTTGCAAGTGGATGAACCATAAATTTCTTTGGAAAGTGCCATAATATCAAGCTATCCATGGGAGAATATGTATTGAATAGCCCAATGCTTTCCATTCCAATGGGTGGCGCTGATGTTGTACTAGGAGTCCAATGGCTACAATCCTTGGGTACAATAGCTTTTAATTTTCAAGAACTTTTCATGAAATTTTCTTCGGAAGGAAAGGAAGTTGAATTAAGGGGTATTACAAGGAAACCGAGAAAGGCAATCATATCTAACGGAATGGCAAAGCTTTTAAATAAAGAACAAAGAGGCGTAATTGCACAATTATGTTTGCTAGAGGTTCCCACGTCGAAATCATCTATTTCTCTAGATCTCCAAAAAGTCTTGGACAATCATTCCAAGGTATTTGAGACTCCCAAAGGCCTCCCACCTATTTTTGATCATGATCATGCTATTCATTTTCCAGGAAGTGTTCCTCCAAACATTAGGCCTTATAGATATCCCTTTGCACAAAAGAGTGAAATTGAATGTATGGTTGCAGAAATGTTAGAGGCTGGTATAATTCAACCTAGTCAAAGTTCCTTCTCTGCTCCAGTAGTATTAGTGCACAAGAAAGATGGATCATGGCGCAGGTGTCTAGATTATAGAGAGCTCAACAAGCTCACTATTAAAGATAAATTTCCCATTCCTCTCATTGATGAATTATTGGATGAATTGCATGGAGAAATTTACTTCAGCAAGTTGGACCTTCATGCAGGATATCATCAAATCTGAATGAAGATCGAAGACATTATGAAAACAACATTTAGAACTCATGAGGGTCATTATGAATTTTTGGTCATGCCTTTTGGCCTTACCAATGCACCTTCTACTTTCCAAGGTTTGATGAATTCCATTTTCAAACCCTTCCTTAGAAAATTTGTGTTAGTATTTTTTGATGATATACTAATCTACAACATGTCTTGGAAGGATCATGTTCAACATGTTGATAGAGTGCTCAAACTATTGGATGAAAAACAACTATATGAAAAAACCTCCAAATATTTCTTTGGAGTACAAGAGGTGGAATACTTGGGTCATATTGTATCTCATGAAGGTGTTAAAGTAGACACTCAACAACAAAACGTTCTCCAACTCTTAAAGGATAACCTCACATTAGCACATAATCGAATGAAACAACAGGAAAATCAACATCGCAGGCAAAGAAGTTTTGATATAGGCGACTGGGTATTTTTATGAATACAACCATACAAACAAATTTCCCTCAAGCAGGCTAAGAAAGATAATAAATTATCTCCAAAGTACTATGGTCTTTACAAGGTACTGCAAAAGATTGGTACTATGGCATACAAATTGGAGCTTCTTGCATCTTCCCTAGTGCCCCCAGTTTTCCATGTTTCATGCTTAAAGAAGTTTATAAGTGACAAGCTCCCAATTCAAACAATATTATCGGAACCTGACGAGGAAGGAAAAATCATATTGGAACCTGAAGAAGTCACGGAAACAAGAACCCAATAGCTACAAAATCGATCAATATCAGAGTATCTCATCAAGTGGAAGGACTTACCCGCTGAAGATTCCAGATGGGAGGATGATAATTTTATACAGAAGCATCTAGAACTACTCAAGCATTGAGGACAACATTTTTGAAGGAGAGGGGTGTGTTAGGTCCCTATACTACTAGTGTAACCCCTTATTGTTATTAGTGCAACCCCCTTATTATATTGTTGTGCCCATGTAGTCCCCATATTATTATTATTATGCCCCATAGAAGCCCACTATTGTTATTATTGTGCCCTTACATTATTATTGCTATTTCGGCTCTAATTACATTACGAGCCCTTAGACTCCTATATATAGAAAGGAGGTATTGTCATTTGTATCATCCAAGAATTTTTCATTTGTGTAATATAAAGGAGGTTGCCCCCTTGAAGAGGCTGAATTCTAAGGTGTTTATCTCTCTTTTCTATCTTTTTGTGAGCTAGTTTCATAACACTCTTGAGGGACCAAGTTCAGTAGACGTTTCGCCATCTCATGGAGGCACTCAACACTATGGGGACCATTGCTTCCTAAGGGGGGACGATTGATCTAGGTAGGTATTGGTGGCCACCTTCCTATTCCACTTGGACCCCCAATGTTGTTTCTTTTCAATTTCCTTAATTGTAGCACAACTTACTATTTTTGGTAGTTTTTGGGGTCCTTAACTTCGAGAGCTGTTTTGAGGGACTAAAAGACGTTTTTAGGGAAATCAGAGACACCAAAAAAGGTAAAAATCAATTTGGATTGTTTGTTTTCTGCCTCTTTTTCTAGATATTTGAAATGAGGTATTATGATAGCCAAACAGAGATCGTATGGCAAACTTACAACCCCAGGAAGTTGATGTACCAATTTACCCAAATGTGGCCCACGGTTTTGGCTCTTCATATCCTAGGGTTAGGTTTTATGATGTTTAGGGCTTTTCATTGTTTCTCAATAATAAATAGGCCTTTGAGACTCATTGTAACACAATTTAGAGGCATGAATCCTCCACATCTCTTCTCAGAGATAAGCTACCATTTCTCGAGCTAGTTTATTTTTATTTCTATATGTAAGCATATTTCAGTTCTTTAATATTAATGAAATGAAGTTTTATTTCTCTTGCATCTCTGTGTATATGGGTATTTTTTTATTTTGTTGCATTCATGCATAAGTCCAGATAAGTGGTATCAAAGTGGTCTACTCTTTCTCTATTTTTCTTTGCATGTCTTTAACGAGTTCAAGATATAAGGAGTTATGGCTTGATATGGTTGAACCCTTGCAAGACCAACCTCGCAAAACCCAATGACCTCCCATGGTGGAAGAAAATAAAGGCAAGGGGGCAGGATATCCTTTCAGATTACTTCTTAAGGAAGCCCTCAAGTGACAGAGGAATGCGATGATGGATAACTTTGCCCAGATCCTTTGAAGGCTACACACAGGGGACACATATTCATCCAACAATTTCTCTAGAGGAACCACTCCTTTCAAGGTACATTTTGAATTTGATATTCCCATATTTGAGGGCCAGATAGATGAAGATGTCATAAATAAATGGTTAAATCTGTTGGAAGGATATTTTTCAGTTCATGACTTTTCCAATCAGGAAAATATTACCTTTTCACTTCTCAAAGCCACCCCACATGTCAAGGTTTGTTGGGAAACCTAATGTGAACAAAAGGACGACAGGGAATCCTCACTATTTTTAGTTGCACCCACTTGGAATTCTTTCCAAGACTCCGTCAAGGAAAAATATTACCCTATAGGGAGCTATGAAGATAAATACATAAAGTGGACAATGTTATAGTAGGGAAGGGACCAAGATGGGTCAGTGTTTACAAATGTTTTCAATACCCTTGGAACGAAGCTAGGTATCGAGGATTCTGAACGACATTTGGTACTCAAGTACCGCAGCTATCTACACAAGTACCTCCAAGATGAGATGGAGTTCCTAGACATATCCTCGCTTGGCATGACGTATCGATATGCATTCAATATTGACCAGAAGTTTAAACAGAAGAAGCGAGACTTTGGATCTGCAAATCTGAAGCAAGGAGAAGGCGCCCCCAAACCACAGAGAAAATAAACAACCAAGGCGGGTGACGCAGGATAACCGACCAAAGCTACATGTAGAGAACAAAACCATGAAGAAAAAGAAGTACATGGTAAAATGGTGTGAGTTAAGTAAGAGCTCCACTCACAACACAAGTGAGTGCTGGGCCAAGAAGTCACTAGTGGCTGAGCTGAAGGTTTTCAAATCAGATGCATGTTCCAACTCTAATTCATAACTCAATAAGTGGAATGACAAAGGGAAGAAAATCATTGACATGGAGCCTAGTGCTATAGTGGCCACCACTAAGATCTAGGAGAATGAGCCTGAGGATCCAGAGGAGGTGGAATGACTCTTCCACTCACAAATGTGGGTCAAAGGTTCTCCTCTAGAATTCATTGTTGATAGCGGGAGCCAAAAGAACCTCATTTTAGCATAGGTCGTGAAGCATCTAGGCCTACCGACTACAACACATCTACAACTGTACACCATCAGGTGGCTTCACCAAGGACATGATCTCCACATCATCCAACAGTGTCATCATCCCTACAACATCAAGACAGGGTTCCTTCGCATAGCAACAACATATGGACAAGGTCATGGAGGAGTATAGTGACATATTTGCCTCACCCACAGGGGTACCTCTGTACTGTCAGGTCAATAATTCCATCGATCTGACCCCAGGTGTGCCGCTACCCAACGGACCGATCTATTGATGCTTTGTTCTGCAGAACGATGAGATCAAGAGGTAGATTCAAGAGTTGTTTCAGAAAGGGCATGTTACACAGTAATTTGTCACTGTCTCCCTGTCAGTCACCCTACTGTGTCAAGAATTCACAATAATCAAGTCCATGCCTTCTGAACTGGCCCAAAACCCATTTTTCCAAAGTTTTCCTCATCAGCGCGTCTGTTTCTAAAATATCCGCGCTGATCGGTAGCTCTTAATGTTTTCAGTGCGCTGCCAGCGCGGAAGCACATCACTTTCCCGCGCTGGTCGCATTTTATGAGCCAGCGCACCTCTCCTTTGTATTGGGTCGCGCTGACATGACTTTCCCAGTTATTGAGGCGCGACGTCAGCGCGTCAGTTGCCTTATAATCCGCGCTGATCCTGTTTGGGCGAATTTGTTCCAACAGCCAGCCTTCCAGATCACTCCAGGTTTGGTTGTTGGCTTTGTGAGTATCGACTCCCTTCTATGGCATGTCTGTTCGACTCTTTGCAACCACTTCCCTCAAGGATAAGCTCATCTTTCCACCTTTTTAGGAGGCTCTTTCTCCTATATAAACTCCCACCATTACCATGAGCAGCTAGTTTGGAATAGCTTGGATTGTATAGAGCTTATAGTGCTCAGATTGCTGCTACTATAGGTATTTGGTGTGCTAGGTGTGGAAGTGATTGATAGCTTAGGGAAGGTTGTTTTGTGTTGCTTGTGAGAGAGAGAGTTCCTTATCTTGGGAGAATCATTTCCAAAGGTGAATGCTTGAGACGCTTGCTGACTGGCCCCTCCTGAGAAGGATACCGACGTCAGAACATTTGGTTGTACTCTTCTCTGTCTTGATTAATAATAGATGACTGCTACTATTGTTCCATTCTCATTTGCACATGCAATGGTTAAATGTGAATTACGTCTTTTCTGACTAATGTATGGTTGCTTTTACTAGATTTCACGCTTGCGTTTGTTTCCTCTTCGTGTGTGCAGGTATCTATTCGCGGGGATCGCGGAGGATTGTGACCAGCCGAAGCGAAGGAGCGAAGGCAACATCTCTTCGTCAAACGACAGCGCGGGAATCCAAGTAGGTGCTCTTTACCTCTTGTTTAATTGTAATTAGGAACATGCATAGCAGCATTGTGTGATTGTTGCTAGACCCTTGCTGGGCTAGTAGGGATCGCCTCTATCCGTAGAGGGGATTTACCTCTCCAACAATTTGGCGACTCCGCTGGGGAGCTGGCCTTTGTCCTTTTTCATTCATCCTTGTTTTGAGTTTGTTTGATTGCTCTCTTTTTGAAATTGGGGATTAATTATCAGTCTTTTGCGTTTCCTGGGTTGATCTGGGAGATGCCCCTGTTTGATTGAAAGATTGGCTGTTTTGATTTGGGAGTTTTGATTTGCCTGTCACTATTTTTGAGCTCCATCGCAGATTTAATTTTAACAGTCGCGCTGACATCGCGCTCACCCTTTTGCAACATCCTGTTCATCGCGTAAATACGCCTAACAGTCGCGACGATCCTGGAAAATCGGATCAGCGCGGAAAAGACGTGTATAGTCGCGACGTCAGCGCCACTTGCTAGCTTTCTACCCGCGCTGACCTTGGGTTTCTAGCTTAATTCCGCGACGACTGTGTTTTTCTGAGATCAGCTCGGTTTTTTGGATAAAAGTCGCGCTGACAGCGCGGGTGGTCTGTGTAAAAGTTGCGCTGACATGGGTTTTTAGTGTAAAACTTGCGCTGACTCCTGAAAAGTTGTTTTTATAACTTTATCTCCTGAATTCATCAATCTTTCATATCCCCTGTGGTTTCTTGTCCCTCATTAGCTTGTTTCGATTGCTTTTGGTTAAGGGATGCTCTCTCTTTGATTTCATTCGAGTGACTCTTGTGTTTTTAGACCATGTGACCTAGCCCTTTAGAAGTTTCATCGAGAAACCGTTTGCTTGGGTTACTTGTCTATTCAACATTCATCCACAACCCTCTTATTGATTTGCTTGAGGCTTTTTTATTGCTTGTTGCTGGTAGATTTTTAGTGTCGATTATTGAACCACCTTTTTATGTTGATTCGATTTCTTCACTACCAAGCATAAATCACGATTGTTTGGATCGATCAGTTCACACTTGCTTCCTTCTTGCTTGAATTCCTTTTTGCCTTGTTGGGCTTAGATCACATAGCTCGTACAAGCCTTGGTTTTTCCTTTTGATTTGGAGATCTTTTTGGATGTTTTGGGAACTTTGTGTGCTTTCATTAAGTGATTTGTTTGGTGTTCCTGTTCCTCAAAATTCATTTGGATGCTTTGTGCCATTGAAAGAAAATCAAACTAGTAGCTTTTCTTTCGAGAATTGAAAAGGAAAAGAACATTTCATTGATTCGCATTTTCAAAAGAAAAGTTTTCTTTCCTTGCTTTTAGCTGCATTAGGTTGTTTGATCGCTCGTATTCGTTTTGTTTGATCAAAATTCTTTACCTTCTCATAGCCAGAATTCATCGAACAAAATGGTATTCTTTGGCATGTAGTTTGCATCTAGGTAATTGTGAGAGAACATACGATAAGACCTGAAATCGAAACTTAATTTCAAGATCAACTATAAAATGAACTGAATTAACCTAAAAACGCATTGGAACTAAACGCAAACATCTAGAGGTCTAGGTTAGAGACGTGTTCCGGCGTCTTTAAACATAGTCACTGTTGTTTCACATTATGGTTGGGTGATTCCTCCTTCTGTGACTCGATAGTGGTCTAACACGGACTGCGCTCCCACGTACCGTCGCGTATATAGGGAGACCCCACTAGGCTTTTATCCTTTATCCATAGGAAGCCGAGTCTGCTGCCTTGTGAACTGTAACGCACCAAACACAGCATTCGGGAAGATTGACTGCAGTACAGAAAGTCCTTGGCTCTCATACGATTGCTAAGGTGTATAAGCAGTTTTACGGGTCACCTGGTAAACCCTATACCTAGAGTCTCCAGAGCAGTCACTGTTACACAGTAATTTGTCACTGCCTTCCTGTCAGTCATCCTGCTGTGCCAATCACTAAGTTCATGCCTTCTGAACTGGCCCAAAAACCCATTTTTCTAAAGTTTTATTCATCAGCGCGTCTGTTTGCAAAATACCCGCGATGACTGGCGCTCCATAGTGTATTCCGTGCGCTGCCAGCTCGGAAGGACATCATTTTTCTGCGCTGGTCGCCAGCGCGCCTTTCCCGTGTTCTTCCGTGCTAACATGACTGTCCCAGTTATGTACATGCGGCGACATCGCGTCAGTTGCCTCATAATCCGCGCTGATCCAGTTTGGGCGAATTTGTTCAAACAGCCAGCCTTCCAGATTACTCCAGGCTTGGTTGTTAGCTTTGTGAATGTCGACTCCCTTCTATGGCATGTCTGTTCGACCCTTTGCAACTACTCCCCTTGAAGATAATCTCATCCTTCCACCCTTTTAGGAGGCTCCTTCTCCTACATATACTTCCACCATTACCATGAGCAGCTAGTTAGACATAGCTTGGATTGTATAGAGCTTATAGTGCTCAGATTGCTGCTACTATAGGTATTTGGTGTGCTAGGTGTGGAAGTGATTGATTGCTTAGGGAAGGTTGTTTTGTGTTACTTGTGTGAGAGAGAGAGTTGTTTGTCTTGGGAGAATCATCCTCAAAGGTGAATGCTTGAGATACATGCTGACCGGCCCTTCTTGAGAAGGTTACCGACGTCAGAACATTTGGTTGTACTCTTCTCTATTCTGATTAATAATAGATGACTGCTATTATTGTTCCATTCTCATTTGTACTTGCAATGGTTAAATGTGAATTACATCTTTTCTGACCGATGTATGGTTGCTTTTACTAGATTTCACGCTTGTGTTTGTTTCCTCTTCGTGTGTGCAGGTATCTATTCGTGGAGATCGCGGAGGATTGTGACCAGCCAAAGCGAAGGAGCGAAGGCAAAATCTCTTCATCAAACGACGGCGCGGGAATCCAAGTAGGTACTCTTTACCTCTTGTTTAATTGTAATTAGGAACATGCATAGCAGCATTGTTTGATTGTTGCTAGACCCTTGCTGGGCTAGTAGGGATCGCCTCTATCCGTAGAGGGGATTTACCTCTCCAACAGTCAGTTTTGATGCTTTTCGGACTCCCTAAATGAAAAGGTGCCAGTGAGCTTCTTGTCACTTCGTGCTCATTAAACATTCGAAGGAGACTAGAGTCATCTTTTCGTCCTTTTCTCGACTCTTGAAACATGAAAAGGTCAAGTTCAGTTCCTGTGTCTTAAAAATTTATTCGGCCACGATAACATCACCTGATTAGATCTCGTGTGCGTTAGCTTGAGTAGGTTTCGTTTTCGGTTGCTATGGCAACTTTTCCGGGATTCACTAACCCAGGTTCCCCATTTGATGGGAATCCAGGACAATTCCCTCCTCTTGGGAATGTTGGTGCTCCGTATATGGCGACGTTGTCCCTACCAGGGTTAACTGTCGGGTTGCCTGTGTGGTTGTTTTCAACCTCTTTGGTCCCTACCGTATCGACTGTTAGTCCATCAGTCCCTCCACCTAAACGACATCATGTTGATCCTAAGGTGGATCTCTCCCCCTCGACGCCTACTTCTACGTCGTCCTCTTGTACTTCGCCTGGTGAAATTCTCGATGTGAGTAACCAGGTGGCTAAGAAGAAGAAGAGGAAGACCAAGAAGAAGAAGTCCCCTCAGGGAGAGCCTACAGACACAGTCGCCCTCTCAAGTCCAGCTATCCACTCCAGTACACCTGAAGTCGGGTCACCTTCTGCTCCTCCGCGGAAGGTTAAGTTTCCTTGTCGATTATGTAGGGAGGACCATCTGCTTCGTGATTGTCCTGGCATTCCCAGGGTATTAGAAGTTTGGTCCCACGATCCGGCCTACCCTTCATCGTCCACTAATGATCATGGCGATGCTACCTCATCGGTTGGGAATGGTAAGGAGAAAGGGAAGTTTCGAATCCCCTGTCGACTTTGTGAAGGCAAACATCCCCTTCACCTTTGTCCCCTCATGGATAAAGCCTCTGCTGTGTTGGAAAGTCTTGCTGCTCCTCCGAATCCATTTCCCGTCGGTTATCAACATCTTTCTACAACTGTAGATCGCGCCCTTGTTGACAAAGAGATTGCTTCAGATTCCTCTCTTGTCCAGGCTCCTCTTCCCGAACCTGGCTGTCCCCAGCCTGTTCTAGGCCAGCCGTTGGTCGGAAAGAGTGTTGATTCGAGTTCCCCCCCTCTCGAGCACTCTATTTCGGAAGAGCAAAATTCTCATGTTCTTCTCGTCTCGGCAAATCCTCCGGAGCCTGATAATGGTGTTCCCACCCCAACCTCTCCTGAGGATTCAGAATCGGTTCTTTCTGAGGAGGGGGGCAACCATATGGTTCCCCCACCAAGTAGTTCAGTCATTTCCTTTGATTGGAGTCGTTTGACTACCCCTCCCCTTCCATCCCACATGCCTTTCTGGGTCACTGCCTATGCTTGCAATAAGGCGCTGCCCGGCACTGTGTTAGACGAAGGAGCATCAGTTAGTCTCATGCCCGTTACTACTTGGCGAGCTTTGGGTTCCCCATCGCTTGTACCTGTCGCACCGCATCTCACCGCGTTTGATGGAGGAACGAGTCAGCCATTAGGGATCCTCCCGAAGTTTCCTATTACTTTGGGAGGCAAGACCGTCTATATAGACGTCTCGGTTACCCAAGGTTCTTTAGACTTCAGTCTTCTCCTTGGTCGTGATTATGTGTATGCCATGGGAGCCCTTGTTTCTTCACTTTTCCGTGTGGTTTGTTTTCCACACGATGGAAGAATCGTGACGTTCGATCAATTATCGTTCGTTCGTCCACAAGCCCCTCCGGCGCACTCGTCCTTCCCTCCTGGCTTTCATCCACAAGTTGCATCTGCCTCGCCGCAAATCAACTATGTGGCCACCTACCCTGTGCCCGTACCCAGTGATAACACCATCGTGCATAGTGTCCTCGGGGCATTAGGTCCTGATTTCCAAGATGTCGGCCTTCCCTCCGGAGCCACTTTCTTGGGGGCCTTCACTTCCTGTTCATTATGATGAAGTCTGGATGGAGCATAGTTCTTTTCCGGTGTCAAGCTCCTTAAAAAAATGAAACTGGGTCTGGTTAGAGCATAGTTCGCTTTCCTGTGTCAAGCTCCTTAAAAAACGCAACTAGCTGTTCGAGCATAGTTCCTGATCTTGTGTCAAGCTCGTTAAAACATGAAACAAGGGTTATGAGGATAGTTCTTTTACTGTGTCAACCTCATTAAAAAAAATGAAACAACTCCCTTTTCAGATCGAGTCTTTGATTAAGATCTTGTAAAATCCCAGTCGTGTCTTTCCAAGATCTCGAAAGTGAACCTTCGTTCCATCCACTTTGTCGAATGCAATGAAGCTTGGGGGGCATGTACCTCGATTTGCATTATTATGCTGGGGGCATGCGAACTTATAACAAGCATAGTTTTTCGTTTCAAGCTTGTGTAAACATGAAACCGAATCCAAGCAAAGTTCTCCACGGTTCAAGCTTGTGTAAAAATGAACCCATACCTGATTTACATCTCGTGATTGCCTTTTATCTGCTAATTTCTGTTAGATGAACCTTGGTTGTTTCATTCCATTGCTACCATCTCTTTCGCCGATCATATGCTCTCACTTGGTTGTTTATCCTTTCCTAAGGAACCGCAGCGATGAGTGGTTTTATTAGCCAGCCTCTTGACCATTACATGTTTTGAGCAGTTCCACCATTGCCGGAACCAGTTGCTATCCTTTATACCACTCGTTCCTCTAGGACGAGTCACCTTTAAGCTCTTTTCTGACTCGTAAAATGTGAAAAGATTGCCGAGTATTTTTCCCTTTTTGACTCGTTAAAGAGAATAAAAATGGAGGTCTGCTTTCAGCTCTTTTCTGACCGTTTAAAGATGAAAAGATTGCCGAGTCCCCCTCTCGACTCGTTAAAAAAATGAGAGGCGGTCGCCTTTAAAGCTCTTTTTTCGACCGTTTAAACTAAAAAGATTGCCGGGTGTTTGTCGTTTCGCACTCGTTATTGGCTCCAAAACGACGTACTTCTGACCGCTTTTTTACTTTTTCGGGTCGAAGTTACTATTTACGAAAAGTACTCCTCGATCGTAATGGTCGGGCGGTTCTTTCGAGCATTGTTTTATACTTTTTCGGGCTCGAGAGACACAACTGTACGAAAAAGGACCCCCCTGGAGTCTCCTTTTCTGCTGTCTTTTCAGACTCTCTAAACAAGAAAAGACGCCGAGTTTTTCCTTTGTCAGGCTCGTTAAACATTCGATGACATCGGACATTGTTGAAATGACACTCTTCAAGCATATGCTATCCCCGTCAAGCTTGTCATCCAAAAATAACTGGGGTACCTGCCAGAAATGGTGGGGAAATGGAACTGTAATCATAGTCGTGTCGGCAGTATGTCGCTCTTGAACATGGCACTCCTCTGCTTCGTGTCTGAGTGGGACCATCTCATCTTGTTTTTCGCTGGCCTCCATGGGTTTGGGTCATCCTATTCGACCTCTCATCTGCTCATTGCCATCCTCACTATACCCTTTGCTCATTTGATGTCAAATACTGCCAAACCCGCTACAGTGCCGCCGATATGTTCAAGAGAAGTTGACCTCTGCAATAATACAACCTCATCTGCTATCTCACACAAATCATCCTTCCTCTGTCTCGCGTCGATGATGTGGGAAACATTATGGCCCACCTTCGATCAAGGTCACTTCCTGTCGACTTCAGCTCATTATCCAGGAAGCTGACTTAGAGACTCCCTTCAGGTGCCTTAGAGCCTGCATGCCCTAATGGCAGGTTCTTCGTGTTCGACGTGAGGTTTATATCATTGACCTCCGATCGAATGATTCCGTGGGTGTTCGACACCAGCTCATTGATTCGCATGCCACGGATTGTACCTATAGTACCTTGAGGGCCATTGTCATTATTGGTGGTACCTCTCGCGTCTGTTAACAGTTTTCATCATTGGCTGGTAATCAGACGATGTTCATGCATGTTCGACTTCAACTCATGTATTCACATGCTTGAACTTGCACTTTGTTCGGGTTGGGACGGAGCGCAAGACCCTGGGTCCCTGTCTGTTATGGTCCAGGTTGCGATTTTGTGGATGATCATTACATGACTCATTGATGGATGGCTGTGCCCATACCTGAGTCTTGATGGATGGCTGCGACCATACCTTATCATTTATTTTGGTCTCTACTAACTGGGTGGCTGCGTCCATTCCACAGACCTTTCAGCATGTCTTTTGGATGGTTGCGCCCATGCCTAGACTGCATGTACTTGATTATCGGAGATTTTCGGTCCTTCCTGGTGGTGTTCCAGTTCGGCAAAGCGTTGTAAAGCATTTCACCCCTCCCACTCTCTCGGTCTTCATGCTTTAGGGGGCATCTGTTACACAGTAATTTGTCACTGTCTCCCTGTCAGTCACCCTACTGTGTCAAGAATTCACAATAATCAAGTCCATGCCTTCTGAACTGGCCCAAAACCCATTTTTCCAAATTTTTCCTCATCAGCGCGTCTGTTTCTAAAATATCCGCGCTGACCGGCAGCTCTTAATGTTTTCAGTGCACTGCCAGCACGGAAGCACATCACTTTCCCGCGCTGGTCGCATTTTATGAGCCAGCGCACCTCTCCTTTGTATTGGGTCGCGCTGACATGACTTTCCCAGTTATTGAGGCGCGACATCAGCGCGTCAGTTGCCTTATAATCCGCGCTGATCCTGTTTGGGCGAATTTGTTCCAACAGCCAGCCTTCCAGATCACTCCAGGTTTGGTTGTTGGCTTTGTGAGTATCGACTCCCTTCTATGGCATGTCTGTTCGACTCTTTGCAACTACTTCCCTCAAGGATAAGCTCATCTTTCCACCTTTTTAGGAGGCTCTTTCTCCTATATAAACTCCCACCATTACCATGAGCAGCTAGTTTGGAATAGCTTGGATTGTATAGAGCTTATAGTGCTCAGATTGCTGCTACTATAGGTATTTGGTGTGCTAGGTGTGGAAGTGATTGATAGCTTAGGGAAGGTTGTTTTGTGTTGCTTGTGTGAGAGAGAGTTCCTTATCTTGGGAGAATCATTTCCAAAGGTGAATGCTTGAGACGCTTGCTGACTGGCCCCTCCTGAGAAGGATACCGACGTCAGAACATTTGGTTGTACTCTTCTCTGTCTTGATTAATAATAGATGACTGCTACTATTGTTCCATTCTCATTTGTACATGCAATGGTTAAATGTGAATTACGTCTTTTCTGACTGATGTATGGTTGCTTTTACTAGATTTCACGCTTGCGTTTGTTTCCTCTTCGTGTGTGCAGGTATCTATTCGCGGGGATCGCGGAGGATTGTGACCAGCCGAAGCGAAGGAGCGAAGGCAACATCTCTTCGTCAAACGACAGCGCGGGAATCCAAGTAGGTGCTCTTTACCTCTTGTTTAATTGTAATTAGGAACATGCATAGCAGCATTGTGTGATTGTTGCTAGACCCTTGCTGGGCTAGTAGGGATCGCCTCTAGCCGTAGAGGGGATTTACCTCTCCAACAGGGCACATTAGGCCAAGCTCATCACCATATGGGAGCCTGATTGTATTGGTACAGAAGGATGGGAGCTGGAGATTTTGTGTTGACTATCGAGCGCTGATCAATATCACTGTTTGGAATAGGTACGAAAACCCACAGATTGATGACCTTCTGGACCAACTCAAGGGGGCCAAAATTTTCAGCAAGATTGACTTTAATTTCAGTTATTGCCAGGTGCCTATCAAACCCTCTGATGTGTGGAAGACTTCTGTCAAATCCAAGGAGGGCCTTTTTGATTGGTTGGTTATGCCTTTCAAGTTGAAGAAATCTCCTCCACCCTTCATGAGATTGTTGGATGATATATTACAACCCTTCACCAATGCATTAGTGGTGGTGTATTTATATGACATATTGATCTTTAGCCAAGCTGGGAAGAGCACCTCCACCATGTTCGGCAGGTCCTTCAAAACCTGTGACAACACAAGTTGTGTACCAATTTGGAGAAAACAAGTTTTGGCATGTCCTTGGTTTAATATCTTGAGTACATCATTGATGAGCAGGGTGTGCATGTGGACCCAGCCAAGATACAAGTCATTCAGGTTTGGCCATCCCTAACCACATTAACAGAGTTCCACAGTTTTTTGGGTCTTTCCAATTTCTATTGCAGGTTAGTGTTGGGGTTCTCTCATATCACTTAGCCTCTAAGTCAAGTCACCAAGGGTTGAGCGATAGAAAATTTCTTTTGGTATGAATCCCAACAAAAGGTATTTTCTGAGTTGAAGCATCACCTCTAATCTGCACCAGTGCTCACATTACCATACCTGCAACAACCATTTGAGATGGACACAAATGCCTCCGACTATACTATTGGTGCAGTTCTTACTTAGCAGGGGCATCTAGTGGCATACCACAGTGAGACACTTTCAGACATAGTCCAAAGGTATCCCACCTATGACAAAGAGATGTATTCCATTGTGCAAGCTTGCAAACAATGGAAGCATTACATTATGGGGAAGGAAATGGTCATATGAACTTAATTATTATCTAAAAAGGTTAAAATGGTTTATTTTGTCTTTGCAACTTATATATTTTCTTTCCTAAGGAGGCACGATAGAGTGAAAGTATTAATTGTTATAGAAGATGATAGGTGTAGGAAAATTCTTGTACCAAATACCATTCTTGTACTCGTGGGATAACTGAAAGCGTTATTTAGTTCACCACCAAACATTATTCCAGTCAGCACTCCACATGCATTCCTTGTCAAAGATTAGTTGCACTCTAGATTAGGCTCAGAGTGTTGAGGAAAATTCAGAATATGGAGGTTGGCGATTCGACCATTTTTAGCCTCTACTAATAGTTGAGAGCCTAAATTTGTAGTCTTGTTAATTTATATTAACGGTCATGAGCTGAGTGATGTATATTTAATAGGGTTTCTAGGTTAGAACAGGGGTGATACTCTGTAGAATTTTTTCTTTCACTATAATTTTGTGTCACCATAATTTTGGGTTGGGCGCAGTAATCTACGATGTATATTTTCAATTGAATTAATACAAAGGGGATATTCCAGTTGATTTATTCCTGTCTCAATATTTTATGTGATGAGTTATTTGAGTATTTGATTTTCTAGCTCTCGTAAAAAGGGAAACGAGTTGGTTGGCTAGGGCCTAGCCAACCAAACTCATTCTCCCTTTCTCAATAAGGTGTTATATATATATATATATATATATATATATATTTATGCAGGTTCAGAGCAAGAAGTATTTTGTTTTATTAAGCTAACAGATCTATGTTGTCTTCATGAATTGTGTGCTACTCGGATCCGAGGTTTGATAGTGTGGGTGTGTTCATCTATTTAAGATTATTGTCATATTTCTTTCCTTTGATGCATTTCATGAACTCCTTTGTTCAAAGGTGTGTTTTAATCCTACAGAGTGTGAGTTGTTTCGGCAAGAGTGTTTATTATTGCAAGCCGATTTATTTCCTTTATGCAAGTGTGTTTCATTTCCGAGTACAAGTTTGAAAGTATGCTCGGCAATCAATTTTGACTTAGGATTGATTCATTAGCTATATTTCCCCGAGTTTGAATAAAACCCTATTCACCTTGTGAGGATTTGTAACTATGTCTACTTCCCTGTGGGAATAACTGATTGCGGACTAGAATCCATTGTGGGACCCTTTGAACTAAAACCTCCATTTGAGAAAGGCACAAATCTGGTTTATATGGTGACACTCATCTAAAAGAGAAGGGATTTTATGATTCTTAGATTAGATGTTCATGCTTACATGAAGAAGCTTTTTGTTGCAATAGAGATTTCCTTTGATTCCTGAAATACTTTTGCTTTTGAATGAATAATAGAGGAGTCTTGTGATTATGTGTGATTTATTCTCTACTCTGATTTACTTTGCAATCAATTCATAGTTAGCACCCTTTACATTTCATGCAAGTGGTTTGGAAGCTTGGTACAGGAATATTGGTTCTCTAGTACAAGAATATCTATCTTGGTACAGGAATCAATACCCTGGTACAGGAACAGTGCACCCTGGTACAGGAACCCAAAATCCTAGTATTAAGTAAGGTTACTCAGTGTAGGAACCGAATATACTTCTGGTACTGGAACTTCATTTTAGTATAGGAATATCATTCCAGTACAGGAACTCTATTCCAATGTAGGAACACTGTTGCGGTGCAGGAACGTAGATTGAGTCCAGGAAGGAAAAGTTGTAATAGAGACAAATGTACCTAAATGTTTGACTTTTTTTTTTCTCATATGATTTCTTTCCTTTCTTTCATTGACCAAGATTATTTATTCTGATTTGAATTCCCTTCATTAAGCTTTTTCAAGTATTTCCTTTTGAATGATTCTGGCACCAGAACTCTCGTGGTTTTATTTTCTTTTCATTCTTTTTTATTCTGCAAGCATAGTTAGGAGAGATAGAAGTGGATTTGGAAAAATTTCATACCGTTAGTCTTGGAACTTCCTATGCTATGCCTCTAAGCTTACATAGCCTCGAGTTGAAAATTAAATGTTGAAGGAGTTTGTCGAATTACAACTCTGGCACCCAACATTTTGGCACTGTTATCGGGGAGGCGTTTAAGATTTGGTAAGAACTTTCTAATTTTTTTGCAGTAGGGGTGAGTATGCTATTATTTTTTCTGCAGTGGACTTCTATTGCTTGAAGGATTTCTTAGTGCTGACCTTTTTTAGTTCACAACATTTTATTTGAGATTTTTCTTTCTTGTAATTTTAAAAACTTTTGTCATTCTTTTGGTTAATTATTTTAAGATGAATGCCTAAAAAGGGTAGGGGTCCAAAGCCCAATATGGGCCAAAGAAACACTACTAAATCTAAAGATTTTTCTCATTTTGGGCCTTCTTTTGAAGGAAAAATGTCCAAACAGACATAGACTCACCACGCAGGAATTGTCCACATGGATTGGGGAAACAGTAGTTCGGGTGTGACACAACCCAAAAAGGGGAAGAAGGAAACTAGTGGTGATCAAAATACTAATTTAAACCATAGTCAACCTTCTGATTCTATTGGGAGTGGTTTGATTGGAGGTACGAAAATGGCAGAAAATGAGGACCACGCTGAAGGGACTGGAGAGAATCAGGTAAATGAGGAACAATCCACCTTTGGGTTTCCAATCATGAATTTAGAAATAGTTGCACAAATGAAGAATATTTCACCATCATCTCTCCCTCATTTCCATGGTAAGATACATGAGGATCCAAATTCTTTTCTATTTGAATTTGATATATTATGCAGAAGCTATGATTACTCTACAGATGCCCAAAAATTAAAGCTATTTCCTGCAACTCTCAAGGATTCGGCCTTACATTGGTTCATGGGATTAGGAGGAGATACTATAATTTATTGGGACCAAATGAAGAGAGTCTTTTTGACCAAATATCAAGAATATTGTAAAACTAGAGAAATGCAGGATGAGATCTTCACTATTGTGCAAGGTGATGATGAGACCTTGGAAGACTATTTAGAGAGGTTTCTATATATCCTCCAAAGGTCAAAACATAAATTTGACATAAGTACTATTAGAACCTTGTTCTTACGTGGGCTTACTGAAGATTTTAGACATAATTTGAATTTGTTAGGACAAGGGGATATTTCTCAAAAGGATTTTGATCAAATTTGTGACTTGTGTAGGAAGTTCTCACGGAATCAATCTAGATCTGGTAGAGGAAGCAGAAGTAGAAATAATAAACTTGGATCTACATATGTTATGATCATTGGTTTGGAAAATAAAATGGACAACATGAAAATTGAAATTATGAATACTGTTAGCAAACAAATAGACTCTTTGAAATTTCAATAGAAATTGGTAGAAGAACAAGAGTCATTGTCTATTTATTGTCCAAAGTGTAGGAAAAAACATCTTTTAAGAGAATGTCCTGATGATGTTAAGGGACTAATAAATGTGTGATTTTTGTAGGAAAACATACTACCGAGGAGTTCCCTTCTATACTGGGATTGAAAGCTGCATTTCAAGGAGAACAATCTGAACCTGAGCCATGGCATACCATGGGAGCATGGAAAAATTGGCCTCAAGTAGGTACAGGTATGGTTCCTGAACCTCCACCACTTTTTATGGTTATAATGAATCACCATATTCCCATAATAATGCAAATAACTCTCAACCTTGGCAACATGGGAATCACTTTCAGTATGGACAACCTCCTCAACCTTGGCAACAAGGATGGAGGGGATAAAATCACTCTCACTACTCCTATCATGCACCTATGCAATCATATCCTACTACATATACACCTTATCCCATGTAACAACCATCTTTACCCTCCTTACCTCAACAAATTCAACCAATGCCATCATTACCTTTACCACCACCCTTTCAACCACCCAAATTACCTACTCAACTAGTACTAAATCCTAATAATAAGGTGGTACAATTGATTCATTCCATTGGACCGCTCCCTTCTCCCATCTATCAGACCTTGCCAATTGGGATCCATGAGCTTCAATTGAGATCGGGAAGGGTGGTAAACCCAGAAAAACAAAAACAGTCCACGATGATTATCGAGGAAGGGTAGTAAACCCAGAAAAACAAAAACAGTCCACGTTGATCTCGAGTGTGTAGAAATTTACATGGACGATTTTTCAGTATTTGGTGATTTGTTCCAAGAAGCCCTCAAAAATTTAGAAAAAGTTATTTTTCATTGCCAAGATGCTCACCTTGCTTTGAGTGATAAAAAATGTAGATTAATGTGCAAATCCATAGTAGTTCTTGATCATTTGATTTATGAAAAAGGTATCTTGGTAGACCCAGTGAAAATAGAAGTTATTTTTCATCTTCCTGCACCCAAAATACAAAGGGAAGTGAGAGTATTATTGGGGCATGCGGGCTATTACCAAATATTCATTGAGAAATTTTCTAGGATAGCTACCCCCATTTTCCAATTGTTAGCTAAGGATAGTGAGTTCTCTTGGTCCACAGCTTGCCAACAGTCTTTTGAAACATTAAAGGAAAAGTTAGTACATGCACCAGTTTTGAGAGGACCTAATTGGTCCCTTCCATTCCATATTTCCTTTGATGCCTCAGATATTGCCATTGGTGCAGCTTTAGGACAGGAAGAGAACCAGCAGTCCTATGCTATTTACTTCATCAGTAAAAACTTATCACCTGCCGAACTAAACTACACAGTAACTGAGAAGGAGTTTTTAGCTGTGATTTTTGCTATAAATAAATTCAGACACTATATTACAGGATACAAAGTATTTGTACATACTGATCATTCCACTATAAAATACTTAATGAATAAACCATTGACTAGTGGTAGAGTGACTAGGTGGTTACTTTTGTTATAGGAATTCAATGTTACTATTATTGATAGACTAGGAAAATCTAATGTTGTAGCTGATTATCTTTCTAGATTGAATAATCCTGGTGAAGTAATTCATGTTGATGATGATTTCCTTAACGAACATCTTTTTTCTATGTCAACAAACTCCCCATGGTTTGCCGACATAGCCAATTATTTAGTCACAGGAAAGACACCACCTCACTTATTTGCTCGTGAAAAATGGAATATCATCCAAAAAAGTGCTTCATATTCCTGGATCCAAGGGGACCTCTTTTACACCGGACCAGATCTTATCATTCGTAGATGTGTAAGAGAGGAAGAAGTGTTTGACATTCTGAAATCTTCCCATGATGAACCTTGTGGGGGCCATTTCACTGACAAGAGAACTGCATATAAGATCTTACGAGCTGGCTATTTTTGGCCTTCCTTGTTTAAGGATGCCAAACAATACGTCAAGTGATAGATGTCAACGAATGGCCCAGCCTATTCAAGCCAATGAAATGCCTTTATGTCCTTAGGTTATGATTGAGCCCTTTGAAAAATGGGCTATTGATTTTGTAGGACCAAT
This sequence comes from Pinus tabuliformis, assembly GCA_031772625.1. Classification (NCBI taxonomy): domain Eukaryota; kingdom Viridiplantae; phylum Streptophyta; class Pinopsida; order Pinales; family Pinaceae; genus Pinus; species Pinus tabuliformis. The sequence continues at coordinate 461,812,956 of CM062811.1, forward strand.
AAATCCAACATCTTTAAATAAAAAGCATATCTTGGTTTGTACAAATTTTGTTACAAAATGGGTAGAGGCTAAAGTTGTTTCTTTCGCTACTGAAAAAGTTGTTGAATTTTTGTTTAATGAAATTTTCACTAGATTTGGTGTTCCTAGAGAGATTGTTATTGATAATGGACCACATTTTATTTCTAATCTGGTTTAGGGTGTTATGGATCAATATAAAATTTGGCACAGGAAATCTACACCATACCACCTGCAAGAAAATGGCCAGGTGGAATCTACTAACAAGGTGATCAAAGCCATCCTTACCAAAATAGTAAATCTGCATAGAAAGGATTGGGCCAGCAGGTTACTTGAAGCCTTATGGGCTTATCAAACCACTTGGAGGAATAGTACGGGGCATACACCATATGAGTTGGTATACAAGAAACAAGTCCTTTTTCCGATCGAGTTCCAGATAAAAACTTTCTGAACTGCAGTCCAATTGGGGCTAGATCTCTTAGAAGCACAACAACAACATCTATTGTAGTTAAATGAGTTGGATGAGTTTAGAAGTGATGTTTTTCAACAGAATGTGTTAGTACAACAACAACGTAGGAAGTGGCACGACAAGTGGATCAAGAAGAAGCAGTTCCAACCAGGTGATTGGGTACTCCTCTATGACTCTAGATTTAAACATTTTAAAGGAAAATTCCATACACGCTGGATGGGGCCTTATGAAGTGATTAAAGTTTTTGAAAATGGGGTTGTAGAAATCAAAACTATTGATGGGCGAGAATTAGTATTCCTTGTGAACGGGCATAGACTTAAAGTATATTTTCAGCCCCTCACAAAGGAATATTTTATGCAGCAAGTACAACAACAGTCTGAACTAAGGATGGTAGGTGGCCATGCCAACCTATTGCAAGTCTGATTTTTCCTTTTCCAGTAAATAAAAGAAAAAATGATGACAAAAATTGAATATATCTATATCTATATATATATATATATATCTATCTCTCTCTCTCTCTCTCTCTCTCTCTCTCTCTCTCTCTCTCTCTCTCTCTCTATATATATATATATATATATATATATATATATATATATTGTTTGTGGTTGTGAAAATCAGTTTACTGACATGATCACAAAAGGATCAACCTGAAAACTAGCATGCTGGCAGGAAGATCAATCTCTAATAAAATGGGAATATTGCTTGAACTTCATAAATGTTAACTATCACCGAGAAGAGGCAGGTTTTTGTGAAAGTTTTGGTGCAGCATAATGATTAGCAGAACCAAGCCCTTATCTAAGTTCGAGACAGTCGACATGGAAAATCTTGTCCAAGCAACACTCAATTTTTTGTTACAGTTATTTTTGTTCGACACTATTTGGCAGAATTAGAGGTGAAACTCTGCCTTTCTTCTTATTCCTCTTTCGTAATTTTCCTCTAAAAATTCTTCTTTTTGTCCTATTGAGTTTAACCATCCCTTTCTTCAAAAATAATTTTTTCCCTATCCAATTTCGTTTCTCCCTCTATTTTCCCTGGAAATTTTTCCCTATCCCTTTTCCTTATGTCCCTCTTGGTTGGTCTCACTCTTGGATTCCCTGATGATTTCCTTCCCATTCTAAAAAAAAAATTCCTTGTCTCGCTTCTCTCTTCCTTCATGAGTTTGATTGCAGGATCTGATGAGCCATCAAAGAATTTATGGATCAGATCAAGAAGAGCATGATAACACCAGGAACTGGCGAATAAAACTCCTCTGAAATTCTACAAATCTTTTAGATCCAACCTGTATATTATATTTTTGTAAGAGACCTTTTTTTAAGTAAGTTGCAACACTTTTGAGTGTAGGAACGAGTATTTCAGTGCAAGAACCACAATATTCCTTGGTACAAGAATACGTGTTGTAGTGCACTCCTGAGTGCAGGAACATGTATTTCAGTACAGGAACAATGATATTCCTTAGTACATGAACAAGTATTTTAGTGTAGGAACCACAGGACTCCTTGGTATAGGAATATGCATTGCAGTACAGGAATGCATGCCCCTGGTGCAGGAATTCATGCTCAACACCGAGAAGATGGTCCAGGAATAGGGATTTTGTTCAACACAGGAACCTTGTCATGAGCATAAAATGGATGCATCACTTTGAATTATGACATGCAATCAGAAGTTGTATATTTGATTAGACTTTTATTTTATCATTGCTTAATAGGAATGACATTTTTAAAGTACAAAGGCATTATAGACATTAAACCTTATCTTAATTTAAGTGTTATATATACCCCATGCAAAGTCATGATGTGATCGGGATATGTGTGAAACCTCTCCATAATTAAATGTTAACCCCTATCAATTATTAACGATTGAGCTGATACCATATCATACCTTGTTTTGTTTTGATTTCAATCCTCCCTATAACTGTCACCCTTACCATTCATCATTGCTCCACTTACCTCAGAATCATGCCCGTATCTACAACCTTTCCAAGACCAATTTTTTCATAAATAAAGGCATGATCATTGAGATCATCGATATAGGAGCATGCAGTGAATTCGGTAATTGTGAATTCCCCAAGACATATCCCAGATTTCTTTTTGGATTGGCGCTCTTCAGAATTGTAGGAAACCAATGTAGTTTTTGAGTCGTTATGGCACATGTTCATATAGATCCGTGGTCTGTGAAGGAGCTAGAGCAAAACGTTGAGTACAAGGATAGTTTACCCTTGATGTAGGGGTTGGAATTCCTCCCCTTTCTACTTAAATTTGACGGGTATGACTTGGTTTTCACGCTTGAATTTTCTCGCACCTTTGATGGAAACACTGCTAGAGTCGGGTCCCTGGAATTTCAAGTCACTGAACAGTCCATCTCCCAAGCTACAAGGCTAGCAGCCATAGGAGAACAATGGTTTAAGAAGGGGGAAATTGAGAATGGAGCCTAGCGATGGATTTTTCTTGACGAGAATAAAAAGATAGATTGGAAAACCAGTTTGCAGAGGAAAGCCATGATGGAAAAGTGGAAACACCTATTGTATATTTTGCAGAAATTCCTCACCTATGAAGGGAGGTATTCACTGACCTTCTTGTACCACATCCACCTACTACTTCACTTTGAGTTGGGTAAGTTAATCAACTTCCCTTATTTTTGCTGAAGAGTCTGGAGAAAATGTCAAAAAGTGTCCAGAAGAGTCAAGAACATCAAATAGGGTTTAAACTATGCCACTATGGTCTGATTGCAATTTTAATTAAGAGAGAATTAGAAGAAAAGGGAATGACATGGAAGGAGTTTTTGGAAGCATTTCAAAGAGAAGGCATGGTGGAGCAATCAGAGAAAAATGGCAAGGCTATTAAGAAGAAGTTCAGCCAAAAGAAGAAGTTACCAATCCTGAAGACTAGTAAAGCTCCAAAGACCAAGGTCAAGAAGCCCCAGTCCAAGAAGTTGGCATGTAAGGAGGAGCAAAAACCTATAATTGAAACCCTTAGCCCTTCGAAGAGATTGACCAGGAGCTCTTTGAGAAAACGATGTGCCCCCTCAAAAGGAGACCCTACTATATCAACCTCCCTGATAAACATTGATGATTCAGAGGAATGTACCCCCTCTACAGACTCTCATGCAGATAACCCCCTGTCTAATTCACCAGTTGAAAAAAATCTCTCTCTCCTAGCAGACGTCGCAGTTCATTCAGTGTTCAGTACAAAATATGTGGAGGAAGAAGACAACATTCCTTTGGCAACTGTGATTAAGAAAGTGAAGAAAAGGAAAATGTCTGAAGTACAGGATGCAAGTGCAGAAAAGAAGTTGACAATAGACCAGACTGAGGGTACTATTCCTCAGAGTCTGGAAACACATTGTGAGACAGCCCTTGATGACATTGGTACTTGTCATGAATCAGTTGCTGAAGGAGTTCCAACACAGGAAGAAGCCAAGGAGGAAAATCCTGCTTTTTATATGCACAGTCAGATTGAAGAATTGAAACAACGAATTTTTGGGCTTGAAATATTAAATCAGACTATGAAGGACCAGAACACGATGATGCAAGGCAAGAATGTTGAGTTGATGAAAGAGGTGCAGGAAAGGAAACGACAGGAAAAGATATGGAAGTTTCAAGCATCTAAGTGCTACATTCACCTTAGGAAGGTAATGAAACAACTCAAGAAGACTCGCAGTGGAAAGACAAAGACAGTGAAGACATGGATTAGCATTCAAATTCAAGACTAAGGGGAGTCTTCCATGTTGTTCTTTTGCAGAAGGTAAGGTTGTGTGAGGACACACAACGAGATGGGGATGGGAGGATGTTGGTCACCAAAATTTTTCTACTTTTAACCTCAATTTCACCCTATTACGCCATCCAAGCCCTCTGTTTTACCCATGGAACCTAACCCTTGCACCTATTCCTGTACTCCTTCACGACTTTTGATATTGTGGGTTATATGAAGTTAATTATTATCTAAAAAGGTTAAAATGGTTTATTTTTTCTTTCCAACTTATATATTTTCTTTAGTAAAAGTATTAATTGTTATAGAAGATGATGGGTGAAGGAACATTCTTGTACCAAACACCATTCTTGTACTCATGGGACAACTAGCAACGTTATCATAGTTCACTGCCAAAGATTATTCCAGTCAACAATCCATGCACATTCCTTGTCAAAGATCAATTGCACTCTAGATTAGGCTCGGAGTGTTGAGGAAAACACAGAATATGGAGGTTGGGGTTTCGACCAGTTTTAGCCTCTGCTAATAGTCAAGAGCCTAAAGTTGTAGTCTTGTTAATTTCTATTAACGGCCATGAGCCGAGTGATGTATATTTAATAGGGTTTCTAGGTTAGAACAGGTGCAATACTCTGTAGAATTTTTCTTGCATTGTAATTTTGTGTCGCCATAATTCTGGGCTGGATCCAGTAATCCACGATGTATATTTGCAATTGTTGAATTAATAAAAAGGGGTTATGCCAGTTGATTTATTCCTATCTCAATATTTTATGTGATGAGTTATCTGAGTATTTGATTTTCCAGCTCTCGTAAAAAGGGAAACGAGTTGGTTGGCTAGGGCCCAGCCAACCCAGCTCATTCTCCCTCTGTCTATAAGGTGTGTTATATATATTTTTTATGCAGGTTCAGAGCAAGAAGTATTTCATTTTATTAAGCTAAAAAATCTATGTTGTCTTCATGAATTGTGTGCTACTCGGATCCGAGGTTTGATAGTGTGGGTGTGTTCATCTATTTAAGATTATTGTCATATTTCTTTCCTTTGATGCATTTTGTGAACTCCTTTCTACAAAGGTGTGTTTCAAGTGTGTTTTAATCCTGTAAAGTGTGAGTTGTTTCAGCAAGAGTGTTTATTCCTACAAGGCAATTTATTTCCTTTATGCAAGTGTGTTTCATTTCCGAGTACAAGTTTGCAAGTATTCTCAACAAGCAAGTTTGACTTAGGATTGATTCATTAGTTATATTTCCCTGAGTCTGAATGAAACCTTGTTCACCTTGCAAGGATTTGTAACTGTGTCTACTTCCCTGCGGGAATAGCCGAGTTGAGGACTAGAATCCATTGTGGGACCCTTTGAACTAAAACCTCCATTTGAGAAAGGCACAAATCTGGTTTATATGGTGACAATCATCTAAAAGAGAAGGGATGCTCTGATTCTTAGATTAGATGTTCATGCTTACATGAAGAATCTTTCTGTTGCAATAGAGATTTCCTTTGATTCCTAAAATACTTTTTCTTTTGAATGAATAATAGAGGAGTCTTGTGATTTTGTGTGATTTATTCTCTTCTCTAATTTACTTTGCAATCAATTCATAGTTAGCACCCTTTACATTTCATGCAAGTGGTTTGGAAGCTTGGTACAGGAATACTGGTTCTCTAGTACAAGAATATCTGTCTTGGTACAGGAATCGATACCTTGGTACAGGAACCCAAAATCCTAGTATTAAGTAAGGTTACTCAGTGCAAGAACCGAATATACTTCTAGTACTGGAACTTTGTTTTAGTATAGGAATATCATTCTAGTACAGGAAATCTATTCCAGTGCAAGAACGTTGTTGCGGTGTAGGAACGCAAATTCAGTCTAGGAAGGAAAATTTGTAATAGAGACAAATGTACCTAAAAGTTTGATTATTTTTTCTGTCTCATAACTACACTGATACTTGGTCTCAGATGTTTTCTTTCCTTTCTTTCATTGACCAGGATTGTTTATGCTGATTTGAATTCCCTTCATTAAGCTTTTGCAAGTATTTCCTTTTGAATGATTCTGGCACCAGAACTCTCGTGGTGTTATTTTCTTTTCATTCTTTTTTATTCTGCAAGTGTAGTTAGGAGAGATAGAAGTGGATTTGGTGAAAGTTCATACCATTAGTCTTGGCATTTCCTGTGCTATGCCTCTAAGATTACGTAGCCCTGGGTTGACAATTAAGTGTTGAAGGAGTTTGTTGAATTACAATTTTGACACCCAACGTCATGATCAACATCGAGTCCCACACAAGTTATAGGTGGGCGACAAAGTTTGGTTACATTTTCCGAATGAGAGCCTCGTTGGGCCCCACCACAAGCTTAACCCTGTCCGATATGGGCCTTACACCATCACTAAGGTTGTAGGGGCCAATTATTTCAAGCTCAATATTCCACCATTCCTTGGCATGCACCGAGTGTTCAATAAGGACTTCCTTCGACCATACTTTCCACCATTACTGGACACATCAGACATTTTAGAACAACTCTCAACAACAAAGTTAAACCTAGACTCCATGGAACAGGCCACAACTGATCAGATCATGGACTTGTAGATCAAGAACACTCACCAACAGAAGATCCAACTTGATCCGGATGTCAAAATTGGCCAACTCTTGTAACAAGGTATGTGGTTCACAAAGGACAAAGTTCAGTAGAAGTTTCCCCATATCATGGAGGCACTCACCGCAATGGGGACCATTGTGCTTACGGGGGGAGGAATGATCTAGGTGGACATTGGTGGCGATCCACCTATTCCACTTGGACCCTCATTGTTGTTTCTTTTCAATTTCCTTAATTGTAGGCCAACTTACTATTTTTGGCAATTTTTCGGGTCCTACACTTCTGGAGCGGTTTTGAGGGACTAAAACATGCTTTTATGGAAGGCGGAGAGACTAGAAAAGTCCCAAACTATTTCATTTGTTGTGTTTGGCATCTTCTTTGAGATCTTTGAAACGAGGTATTATGATAGCTAAACGAAGATCGTATGCCAAATTTACGACCCCGGGAAGTTGATGTACCAATTTACCCAAACGGGGCCCACAATTTTGGCACTTCATCTCGTAGGGTTACGTTTTTGGTTGTTTAGGGTTTTCATTATTTCTTAATAACAACTATGCCTTTGAGCCTCATTGTAACACAATTCAGAGGGATGTAGCTACCACATCTCTTCTCAGATATAAGCTACCATCGCCTGAGCTAGTTTATTTTTATTTCTATATGTAAGCATATTTCAATTCTTTGATATTTATGAAATGGGATTTTATTTCTGTTGCATCTCTGTGTATATGGGTATTTCTGTGTTTTTTTTTTTTCCTGCATAAGTCCAGATCAGTGGTATCAGAGCGGTCTACTCTTTCTCTGCTTTTCTTTGCATGTCCTCGTTGAGGTCAGGGTATAAGGAGTTAGGGCTCAATCTGGTTGAACCTTTGCAAGACCAACCTCGCAAAACCTAATAACCTTCCATGGTGGAAGAAAAGAAAGACGAGGGGATAGGATATCCTTTCAAAGTACTACTCGAGCAAGCCCTCGAGTGACAAAGGAATGCGATGATGGATAACTTTTCCCAAATCCTTTGATGACTACCCACAAGAAATGCATCTTCATCCGACAGCCACTCTAGAGGAACCACTCCTTTTAAAGTACAAGTTAACTTTGATATTCCCATATTTGAGGGCCAGATAGATGCAGACGCCATAGATAAATGGTTAAATTTGTTGGAAGGATATTTTTCAATTCATTACTTTTCCAATCGGGAAAATATTACTTTTGCACTTCTCAAATTCGCCCCACATGTCAAGGACTGGTGGGAAACCTACTGTGAACAAAAGGACAAGTGGGAATCCTCACTATTTTCAACTACACCCACTTGGAATTCTTTCCGAGACGCCATCAGGGAATATTATTACACTGTCAGGAGCTATGAAGATAAATACATATAGTGGACCACGCTATGACAAGGAAGGGACCAAGATGTGTCGGAGTTTACAAATGTTTTCCATACCCTTCGCACGAAGCTGGGTATCAAGGATTCTAAGAGTAATTTGGTGCTCAAGTACCGTAACTGACTACACAAGTACATCCAGGATGAGATGGAGTTCTTGGACATGTCGTCTCTCAGTAAGACATACCAATACATTGTTAAGATCGAGAAGAATTTTAAATAGGAGAAGCAAGACTTTGGATCTACAAATCCAAAGTAAGGAAAAGGCACCCCCAAACCACAAATGAAAGGACAAAGCCAAGCTGGGAAAACCCAGGACAACCCGTTGAAGCTGTAAGAAAATAAAAACACCACGATGACAAAAAAGGACATAGGAAAATGGTGTGAGTTCCATAAGATTTCCACTCACAATGCAAGTGAGTGTTGTGCCAAGTAGACACTGGTTGTCGAGATGAAGGATTTTGAATTAGACACATGTTTCGACTCTCAGTCAGAACCTGACAAGGGGAATGAAAAAGGTAAACAGATTCATTGATGCAGAGCCCACTGCCACCGTGGACACCACTAAGATCCATAAGAATGAGCCTAAAGGTTTAGAGGAGGGGGAACACCTCTTCCACTCACAAATGTGGGTGAAACGTTCTCCACTACAGTTCATTGTTGACAATGGGAGCCAAAAGAACCTCATTTTAGCACAGGTCATGAAGAAATTGGGCCTATTGACTACAACACATTCACAACCATACATAATTGGGTGGCTTCACCAAGGACATGATCGCCACATCAGCCAGTAGTTCCTCCATCCCTACAACATCAAACCCTTCACGAATGAGGTATAGTGTGATGTTGCTCCTCTTGAAGTATTTGATGTATTATTAGGACAAGAAAACCTGTGGAAGAGACATGTTGTGTATGAGTCTAGACCTTGCTCTGTGATTATTACTTTGGGCGATTAGTTGTACAGGATACCAAAGGTAGCCCTGCCTATCGACATCTCTTTGATCACTGCAAAGAAATTCAGTAAGATCATTTCTGAGACCAAAAAATTTATTTTCCTTATGGTTCTCCCTTAGGGCAAGAAGAAGGTTGTGGCCATGGCTTCCAGATAGGGATCCTCTGCACAACAATAGTAGATGGAAAAGGTCATGGAGGATTACAGAGACATTTTTGCCTAACCCACAAGGGTACCTCTATACTGCCAGGTCAAGCACTCCATCAATATAACCCTAGGTGGGTTGCCACCTAATGGACTGATTTATCGATGATATGTTCTAGAGAATTATGAGATCAAGAGGAAAGTTCGGGAGCTGTTGCAGAAAGGGCACATCAAGCCAAGCTCATCACCCTGTGGAGCGTGATTGTATAGGTACAAAAGAAGGAAGGGATCTGGAGACTCTGTGTTGTTGACTATTGCGCATTGAACAAGTTCACTATTTGGGATAGGTACCCAATCCCATGGATTGATGACCTTCTGGACCAGCTCAAGGGGGCCAAATATTTTAGCAATATTGACTTGAATTCCAGTTATCACAAGGTGCCTATCCAACCCTTCGATGTGTGGAAGACTTCCTCCAAATCCAAGGAGGGCCTTTTTGAATGGTTGGTCATGCCTTTCAAGTTGGCAAATGCCCCCGCAACCTTCATGAGATTGATGGATGACATCTTGTGACCCTTCACTAATGCATTCATGGTGGTGTATTTAGATGACATCTTGATCTTCAGCTAGAGTTGGGAAGAGCACCTCCACTATATTCGACAGGTCCTTCAAACCCTATGACAACACAAGCTATGTGCCAATTTGGAGAAATGCACTTTTGGCATGACCCGGGTTCAATGTATGGGGTAGATCATTGATGAGAAGGGTGTGCATGTAGACCCAGTCAAGATACAAGTGATTCGTGATTTTCCAACCTCAACCACTCTAACAGAGCTCCATAACTTTCTGGGTCTTGTCAATTTCTATCGCAGGTTCATGTTGGGGTTCTCTTATATCACTTGGCCTTTAAGTCAAGTCACCAAGGGTAGAGCAAAATAAAATTTCTTTTGGTCTAAATCCCAACAGAAGGCATTTTCCAAGTTGAAACATCACCTTATCTCTGCATTAGTACTCACATTACTAAACCTGCAACAAGAATTTGAGATCGAGACAGATGCCTCCGACTAAGTTATTGGTGCAGTTCTTACTCAGAAGGGGCATCCAGTGCCATATCACAGTTAGACACTTTCAGACACAGTACAAAAGTATCCCACCTATGACAAAGAGATGTATTCCATTATTCAGGCCTGCCGACAATGGAAGCATTTCAATTTTGGAAAGGAAAAAATCATCCACATAGAACACCAACCCATGCAATTCATACAGAGACAAGGGAAGTTGTAAAATGATCGCCATAAAAAATGGGAATTTGTACATTGCCTCAGCTGACCCCCAGTCATGGCACTAGCCACTATACTCGTCTCTTGTGGGCACAAGACTGTGAGGTGGCTGCATCTTTACAAGAGCAATCCAGAATTCATGAGCACATACCAAACACTCCTGGAAGGTAAGAAAGTTCCAAGTTTTCACCTCTAGGATGCACCGTTATGCAACCTGGGACACATTTTTTTTCCATCAAGTGAGCATCCTAAGATGATTTGGGAGGTGCACTACAATCGGTTCATTGAACATTTTGGGGTAGAGAAAACAATGGTAGTGTCGCAGAAGTATTTTTATTAGTCGAACCTTCGACAGGATGTTGGGAGGTACATCAGATCCTATAATGCCTCTTGTTATACAGGAAAATGACCTCCTCATCAGCTCAAAGGAGAAAGACAATTTGGTTAAAGACATGATGTAATTCACAGGCCTATTTGCTAAGGTAACACACCCTAGAAACATGCAAGAGCATTTAGAACGATCCCCATGCACTAGCCAAGGGTGTTAGTCCCTAGTTTAACTGATTGTTTTGCCTAAAGGTCAGCGTTACCCAAGATTTGTGAGATTCCAAACGTCAAAGAGCAGGTTGACTAATTGACACTTAGCTTTTCACTCAAATGTTAGTCCAAAAATCAAGAAACATCTACCTCTGACCTCACTAAGGACATTTCTATTCCTAACGAAGTCTCATGGAAAGGGATAGAGAAATAAAGTGAGGAAACATCCTAGACTTTTCCTTAATTGAACTCATGAGACAATTGGCAAGGATAAGCCTCTCATCATCTATATATTGGAGGCTTGAGCATTGTGATGGAGGTCAAATGGTTGTCAAATGATTGTCAAAACTTTGTATGAGATATAGTTGTTATGATGCCAAGAGGTTGAGAGAGAGAGAGAGGAGATTGGGGACTAGAGGAAGCTTGATATAGCCAGGATGGTTGTAATCATTCTTCTTCAATCTAATAATATAGATTTGATGTTGTGTTTTCTACTTGATGGTGTTGATGTAGTGTTTATATACATGTTGATTCAATACCATAATTTATAAGTAGCTTAGATGCGTGTTGTCTTATATATTTATGTATGAATTCTTTAATTACCAAAGTTCATATATTGTAGGATTACTCTTCATCTTGTTTATGTGCAAGTGTTGATCTAAGAGCTAACAAATGGGTCTTTCGCTTTGCTACATTGTGTTCTCCACCAGAGTTGCACCAAGGAATGAGGTAATCTCTCTTCTTCGCTTTGATTATTATGCATTAATATAGATATATGTATGCTTCTTTGTGACAGTTATAGTTAATCTGAAACAGTCTGACTTGGATCCCAGGAATATCCTTGAGGGTATTCCATCCACAACCACCCATGCATTAATCCCTATAGAAGAATTGGTGACTCCACTGGAGACTATACTTAGTTCCCAGTTTTTACCTCCCAAGTTCTCGGATCTCTCTTTCTTTCCAGGCCTTCCTATTCTTCTTAGTTCCCATTATAATTGTTGGCTTGAGGGGGCTTGACCCAGTCGTGAGCTCCAGTATTGTAGCAATAATGCTACAACTCCTGGGGCTTCCTTCTTTACTTTTACCAACCCTGTAGTTCGTAACAAACTTGGAAGCAACAGTGTTGTATGCACAAGTACTAGCTCTTACTGCAGGTTGTCACTTGATCAGATGGCGCAAGTTCGCTAGGAGCTTAAGCGAACTTCTATGAGTTCTCGAAAGAAGCTTTTAATGTGATGGAAGAAAGCTAACTCTATAGGGGTTATTCTACTTGCAGAAAGAGAAGGAAAACTAAAATGAAATGAAAACCCTAGCAAACCCTAGTTTACCCACTAACCCTACTTTTGCAAGAAAAGAGATGGAAACTACTGAAATGGGTGCCATTGAATACTGAAAAGGTAAATTGCATTTATTCAAGCTAATTCTGAAGAGAAATGAGAAGAAATCATCTTTTTGTACTTTTGAGCATTTTTATGTGGAATTATTATGCTTGTGATTTGACTGGTTGTGGCTGTGTAGAGGTTTGGTGGCAAAGGAAGATGGAGTTGGCTTTTGCAGAAGGTGAGGAAGGTGTGGAGGGGTCCTAAGAAGCCCCTAGTACCTTTTTGAAGACTTCCATTGCGATCAGACTTTGAAAAATCACTCACAGGAATTTCTACAGGAGGCTGTAGGGGATCTACAGGAGGTTCTACAAGAGGATCTATAAGAGGAGGCCGAAGGCTGTTTTTGGAGTTTTGAATATGGAAGAATGATGGGAAAAGGGAAATGAAGGCTGGATGAAGGTGTTGAGGTGTCTATAACTTGTCAAGGAAGATAAGGAACGAAAGAGATGGTTGGATTTGTTCAAAGGGCAAGGAAGCAACTTTGTGCAAAACCGCAGAAATTCCCAAGGAGGGAGAAAGGAGATCAAGACCTGATGTTGACATTTTTGGATCTTTTTCTGTCACTGCAACAACTTACTTAAACAACTTGAAACAAAAACAACTATTCTAACCATCAAAAACAACCTAATCTAATGAAGTAAAATGAATCTATGCAACAGAAATTAACTCATGAATCGAAGCAAAAACATATAAGTACACAAAGGAGGTGTTGGGAAACTTGGATTGGGCCTTAACCCAAGAGCTTCAGCCCTCTAGAAAAGATCAATGCTGGTTCAAAACTTGGTTCATATTCATTTATCAAAAAATAGCAGTTACATCACAAAACTGTCTTCAAAAAAAGCTTGAAAATGAGCTGAGTACAATGCTGCAAAAAGTGCGAAAATATACTAAGAATTGGCTAACATGTAACTAAAAAAACTGAGGCCCTAAGCCCCCCTATTTGTACAAATGGAGTCCCCCAACAACCCACCTAAAATCAAGGAGCTTGGCTTCCCAAAACTGGAGATAAACAACAATCCTTCTTTACTTGCTTCGCTACCCCTTGGAAAGTGGACCTTTGTGCTCTAATTTTCTTATGGAGAATTCGAGGTAAGGGTTCATAAATGAAGGGGACACCCTCCTACAAATCCTCTCCCTTGTTCTTCCTCGAATTTGGCTGCCAAATGCTCATTAAACCTTTGATTTTGTCTCAAAATTGACAAGAAATCTGCATAAAACACACATTAGACTTTTTGGCATAATGACTAACCCAATTCACTCTATTAGCATAAATATAATAAAAAAACATGCAGTAAACTAATGAGAATGGTGGATTAAGTCAAATTAAGAGGTAAAATGAGCCCATATAATTACCCATTTCGGGGGCTCATCATTACCCCACTACTGAAGGCGTTGCTCATCTTCTGAGCAACTAATCTATCTCTTCATCCTTGATGGCTCTGATGGATTCCCTGACATCCCATGCTTCTGATGTGATATCCTCCTATTTATCATGGAATCTTGCCTTTCTATCCACCTCCTCCCACTATTGTCTTTCTTCTTCCTCTTTTTCCTCTTCTTTTGTTTTCTCTGCCTCAGTTAGCTTTGCTTCCTCAAGCTCTGTTTTGGTTTTCTTCTCATCTTGTTTAGTTTTTGCCTTCTCTGCTTTAGGCTTTTTCTTCTCTGGTTTAGTCTTTTTTTCATTTCTGTTCTAGGTTTCCTCCTTTCTTCTCTGGTATTTTTCTTCTCTGTTTCAAGTTCTTCCTTCTCATCTTCTATTTTGATTTCCTCCTCTGTTTCAAGTTCTTCTTTCTCTATTTTGGTCTTTTCCTCTTTTTTTTGTTTCCTTCTCACCTTTCCTTGCTATATTTCTAAAAATCTCCCAAGCTATGAAGGTGTTCTTGGCAACTTGACCCAGTGGTTTTTCTTCTTTACTCCAGGGGAGTCCAAGTGAGAGGCTTGTAATCCTATTGATAAACTTCGATGTAAGTTCTATGGTTTGACCCCTGAAACTGACTGTAGCATGGGTTTTTGAATGAGGTTTAAAGAAAATAAAAATTCCTCTGTGACTTCCTCATCATACCCATGAAATTTTTCAAAAAAAGGCATCCAATTTGCCCTGGTAAAGAGGGCTACCACTTCTGGGTGTTCATGAAATTTGGTGGAATTCATATGCTCTTTTCTCATAAAATCCCCTGTCATGATGTTCAGTGACTGCTAGAAATTCTCAAGGGAGCAGTAAATTTTCAAACCCAAAAACATAGGAACAACTGAGGTTTTTTTCTGGAACTAGAGAGAGTTTTTCATGTTTCTTCTTTTTAACAAAGACAAACTGTAGTTTTCCTGCCCTTCAAACCTTGTTCTCAACCTTAATTTATTTCTCGGGCTTTTTGGAGGGGACAATATCTTGACAAAACAAAGAGTATATAAAACAATGCTTTTTTTCTCACAGAACAAACAGACCACCCAATGAAAATTAACTATTTTACAGGCTTAATTTCCTATGGTTGCATCACTTCTTTTCGCAGTAGAATATCACGGAGGAGAAAGAGATGGAATTCCGGTGCAGAGAGTAAAATGGAGAGACTTTATATATTTTAAAACACATAGGCAGACTTCTATTTTCACCTTTTCTTTCTTTTCAACTTAATTCTTCGCTTCAAACCCCACCACCTTTTGTAGATATATGAAATGTAGAGTGGTTTCTAAGCCTACCTTGTTTCGAGCTCAAATTTGGCACAAATTTCGAATTTTCCCTCTACAGAGCTGCTCTCTAGGCTTCCTGTAGAAAGGCTCCCGTAGACTGTGTTTCCGCTCCTGTAGAATGCGATAATGTTCCTGTATAGACCGATAAGCGGGACGGTTTTGAAAACTGGTAGAGAGCGACTGTTTCAATGTTCTGAAGGTGGTAGGTGAGTTGTTGTAGCCGAGAACTCATCGATGCCAATGAAAAAAAAAGGTGGTGGAGGCTTCTACTGTAGCATACTTAAGCTTACGAGAAGATTACGTGCATGTTCTGCGGTGACAAGATGAGGTGGAAAAAATGTGCATGGGAATTATTTGGACTGTTGGTCCCTACGATAGTGTCATCATGAAACTTCATGTTTTCTTCTTGTAATCACTTCCATCATTCATGTTGGACGCTGCCACCACTACCGGTTTTGAGTTTTTCTTCCCAAGTTGACGGACCACAAGTGTTGACTGCACCTTCTGAGCACTGTTTGAACTGGCCGAAGGTGGCCAGTTAGCTAGCCACCAATTTCGCTTAATCATAACCATCTCATTTGTCCATGCAGTTTTCAAATCATATGATGCAATAGAGGAATGGGTTTAGACACTTACCTAGAAGTCGAATGCGTTTGCCGTGAGGTGCTGTGGCCTTTCCTTCTGCTGCATGCCTTTGTTTCTGTGGATGCATGCTTGTCTGGTTGCTGATATGTGGTTGTGCTTTGTGTAGGTTCCTTTCTGGCTGGATTCGATCTTCAAGAGTCTGCTTCAACCTTCAGATTTGCACCCTCATGCTGCTGATGCTAGACTTTTGCAGGACAGTGACTTGTTTTGTCCATAGCTCCCAAACAGTAGACTGGATTGACCTGAAATTTTTTGAGCATGTTTCCATCATCATTATGCACCTCCCATAGAAAAATTGTAGTCAATGGATGCACGGATTTTGAGAAAAACTAAAAATGGCTGAAGGTGATGGAGGTCAATTTCTTGGAAATTTTGCACTGGAATTGGCTGAAATTGCTTGGGCATGTTACTATCACCCATATGCATCTCCCCATGAAACAGGTTTTTAAATGGATGCACGGATATGGAGAAAATGTAAAAATGGCTGAAGGTGATGGAGGCTGATTTCTTGGAAACTGTGCACTGGAATTGGCTGAAATTGCTTGGGCATGTTGCCATCATCCCTATACAAATCCCCATGAAACAGTTTTTTAAATGGACGCACAGTTTTCAAGTTAGGGAAAAAAAAAAAATTTGCTCTCTATATTTTTGTATCAGAGCATTCTGTAGTTTTCTGGACAGTAAGAAAAAATGAGCTTGGGCTATAATGCAGACTTGGAAATGATGGAAGAGAGGTTTAAAGATTGCAGGGGGATTTATAAACCTTTTATGAAGCTTCCATGTTTCCCAAACATCTTTTAAAATCCATTTCTAGCTCTCTGTAATTTCTACAGGAGTCTCCTGTAGAAAACATGGTTTTCAGAAAAGAAGCACAGTGAGGTGGAAAGAATGTCAAAAATGATGGAGAAGGGTGAGGGATGGTAGGATAGGTGTTTTTATTGGTTTCAGATCTTTCTTGGCACCTGCTGTTGCTTCCTAAAGTTCTCCTGTAGACCTGCAATACAACTGGAAATTCATTTTTCTTCTTCTTTTTCTCTTTTATTTTTTTATTTTTTTTGGGAAACAACTAGGGTGCCTCAAGGAGGTTTTCACCCTAATTTCCTGCCCTGGGCACCTCCAAGGGAGGTTTTCACCCAGGGATCTTATTCTCTTTTTCTTTTCTCTTCTTTTCAATCCATTGACTGCCTCATGGAGGTTTTCAATCAATGAGCCAATTTGAGGTGCCTCCGAGGAGGTTTTCACCTTAGATTTTTATTTTTCCTCTTATTTTTCACTTTTTTTTCTTTTTTTCTTTTTCTTTTCTCTACCCTACCCTACTTGAAAAACAAAATAATTTTCAAGTATATGAATACTTCCAATGGAGCCATGTGCACATTGAGATGATAGGCAAAATGATGTGGAGGCTTCAAATGCATGCTTTGACAGGTACCCGGATTTCAGAGACCAAATGATTTGACTTTGAAAGGATCAAGCATAGTTGAGGAAGAGAGTACTAATGCAACTTAGTGACCATCTGGAACCATATCTCAATATAGCTGTGATGTCCTTGGCCTTTCTGTTGATCTGGATCATTCTTCATGTCTTCTTCTACTATGACCTTCATATCTTTCTCTTTTTGCTGATTCTTCTCTTGAATACATGGAGGATTTGATGGTAACCATGACGGAGCTATCTCAATCTTTGATTCTATTGTCTTCTCTTTATCAAGTGCAGCCCATGGTTCTTTGATCTTCTCTTTTGCATCTTCTTCTTCTGGATGTGGTCCTTCAATGATATCAATATAATCTCTGTTTTGTAATACTCTTCCTGAGCTATGGTGAATATCATTGAGCTCAAGAGGAATTGTTTGGAAATGTTGTGCCTCAGAATTTTAATTGGGTTGAGCTACTCCAATGTGCGGGTTTGGAAATGGTGGTACAGGTAGTTGAGTGGGAGTGCATATTTGAGATGGATGTGGATGGTGTTGTGGTTGGGCAGGGGGTTCCCCACTATATAATTATTGAGCCTGCCTGTTGTTTGGGTTTGGGTTCGGCTGGGCAGGCATTTGGGGTTGCCTTGGTGGAGTAGGAGGTAATGGTTGAGCAAGTGGTGGAAGAAAAAGAGTGGGAGGAGAGTTGTACTGGGGCCTCCACCCCTGATGAGGTGCATTCCACTGAGGCTGTGGCTGAGAATAGGAGTGAAATGAATGAATATCTAGTTGAGCATGATATTGAGGAGGATATGACCAAGGAGGGGGTGTGGACCAGGAAGGATGAGAAGGGGGACCCCAAGAAGGTATGAATGTGACTCGGTTGGGGTTGTTGTATACCTGAGATGTCCCTTGCATCCCCTACTGGTATGGTCTGGGTTCATGTGGCCTCCTTTGGTTCATGAAATAGAGTGGTTCAGTGGCGCCTTCGGCCCCTTGATATGCAGATTTAATTTCAGGCAAGGAAGGGCACTGATTCGTAGGATGGTCTTCTTCACAGACTAAACACACTTCTATAGAGTGCAATGGACATTCATTCCTAGGATGCTTTCTAGTGCACTTGGGACGAAATATAGCCAAATCCCTCTCTGTTTCCTCTTGTTTTCTTTTTATATGCATGGCAAGCATCTACCTCATCTCACTCTTGAAATCTTCCAGTAGATTTTCAAATTCACCTCTAAGGGATGAGTTGGAAGAAAAGGTACTGCTCCCAACATTTCTGTTTTCAGCCATGGGCTCCAGAGGAATGTTTTCTTCTTCTTCTCCCCTATAGGTTCTTCAAATATGTCTTGTTGTCCACCTAAGGGTTCTTCTTGATCACAGCCATCGAAGAAGAGAGAAGGTTGGCTATGTGAAGTAGTGGGGGTGTTGGGCAAAAAATTTCTTGAATTATCTCTATTCCTACAAGGCATGAAATGATTTTTTTTTTTTTTTTTTGCTTATACCTGCAAAACTGAAATTTATTGAACAACAAATTGCAACTAGCTGAAATGAACTTGCTGAAATTAAATTGCAAAATTGAAATGAAAGCAAGGAAATGACTAATCTACTTTTCTGGAATGGAAATTGCATAATTGAAATGAAAGCAAGAAATGACTAATCTACGTTTGCTGAAATGGAAATTGCAGAATTGAAATGAAAACAAGAAATGCCTAATCTATGCTTGCTGAAATGGAAATTGCAGAATTCAAATAAAAGTAGGAAATGTATAATCTACGCTTGCTGAAATGAAAATTGCAGAATTGAAATGAAAGCAGGAAATGTCTAATCTATGCTTGCTGAAATGAAAATTGCAGAATTTGAAATGAAATAAACTACTTGGCAGAATGTTGCAGTAAAAAATAGAAGAAAGCAGTAATCACAAAGTACTCTAATGCTTCCCCAGCAATGACACCAAAAAGAGTGGTGAGCTCCAGTATTGCAGCAATAATGCTACAACTCCTGAGCTTCCTTCTTTACTTTTATCAACCCAGTAGTTCGTAACAAACTTGGAAGTGACGATGCTGTATGCACAAGTACTAGCTCTTACTGCAGGCTGTCACTTGATCAGTTGGCGCAAGTTCGCTAGGAGCTTAAGCCAACTTCTATGAGTTCTCAGAAGAAGCTTTTACTGTGATGGAAGAAAGCTAACTCTATAGGGGCTATTCTACTTGCAGAAAGAGAAGGAAAACTGAAATGAAACGCAAACCCTAGCAAACCCTAACAAACCCTAGTTTACCCACTAACCCTACTTTTGCAAGAAAAGAGATGGAGACTATTGAAATGGGTGTCATTGACTACTAAAAAGGTAAATTGCATTTATTCAAGCTACTTCTAAAGAGAAATGAGAATAAATCATCTTATTGTACTTTTGAGCATTTTTATGTGGAATTATTATGCTTGACTGGTTGTGGCTGTGCAGAGGTTTGGTGGCAAAGGAAGATGGAGTTGCCTTTTGCAGAAGGTGAGGAAGGTGTGGAGGGGTCTTGAGAAGCCCCTAGTACCTTTTTGAAGACTTCCATTGTGATCAGACTTTGAAAAATCACTTGTAGGAATTTCTATAGGAGGCTATAGGGGATCTATAGGAGGTTTTATAGGAGGATCTACAAGAGGAGGTTGAAGGCTATTTTTGGTGTTTTAAAGGTGGAAAAACAATGGGAAAAGGGAAATGAAGGCTGGATGAAGGTGTTGAAGTGTCTAGAACTTGTCAAGGAAGATCAGGAACGAAAGAGATGGTTGGATTTGCTCAAAGGGCAAGGAAGCAACTTTGTGAAAAACCGCAGAAATTAGGGCAGATTGGTGAAATGTGGCGAATGAGTGGGGAAATCTTGGAGAAGTGAGTTGGTGCTGGCTATTTGATGGAGGGTAAATAAACATGAAATGATCTAAGCATGTGAATCTAAACTAATGTCAACTTCTCCAACTCGAAATATCACACTAATAGTTGCATTGGAAAACTAAAAACTATGTTTTTGGTGGCAGCAATAGTGCCTCGACCTCAAATCATGGTCCCAAGGAGGGAGAAAGGAGATCAAGACCTATTGTTGACCTTTTTGGATTTTTTTCTGTCACTGCAACAACTTACTTAAACAACTATTCTAACCATCAAAAGAAACCTAATCTAATGAAGTAAAATGAATCTATGCAACAGAAATTAACTCATGAATGGAAGGAAAAACATATAATTACACAAAGGACGTACTGGGAAACTTGGGTTGGGCCCTAACCCAAGAGATTCAGCCCTCTAGAAAGGATCAGTGCTGGTTCAAAACTTGGTTCATCTTCATTTATAAAAAAAATAGCAGTTATATCACAAAACTGACTTCAAAAAGAGCTCGAAAATGAGATGAGTACAATGCTGCACAAAAGTGCGAAAATATACTAAGAACTAGCTAACATCTAATGAAAAAAACTGAGGCCCTAAACCCCCCTATTTATATAAATGGAGTCCCCCAACAGCCCTCCTAAAATCAAGGAGCTCGACTTCCTAGAACTAGAGATAAACAACAATCCTTCTTTACTTTCTCAGTTGCCCCTTGAAAATTGGACCTTTGTGCTCTAAGTTTCTAATGGAGAATTCAAGGTAAGGGTTCATAAATGAAGGGGACACCCTCCTACAAATCCTCTCCCTTGTTCTTCCTTGAATTTGGCTGCCAAATTCTCATTAAACCTTTGATTTTGTCTCAAAATTGACCAAAAATCTGCATAAAGCACACATTAGACTTTTTGGCATAATGACTAACCCAATTCACTCTATTAGCATAAATATAATAAAAAATGTGCAATAAAATAATGATAATGGTGGATTAAGTTGAATTAAGAGGCAAAATGAGCCCATATAATTACCCATTTCTGGGGCTCATCACCCAGGTTCAACGTTAGTTAGCCAAACAAATCCCTACACTACTGGCCCTTTCGACATCAGCCTACAGAGCACAGACAAAAGTTTCACTCGAAGCAGTATGGGGGGATGATGGAACTAAGTTTTCAGACCCTTGAGATGGTTGTGATGTCAGTTTATTCCAACTATACCTGCCTTCGCGTCGGTTGATTCGCTCTATGTTCCACCCTTCAGTACCTTCACAAAGTGTTACAATCGGCTTTCGTACAGCCCTAACTAGGGGTTGAAGTCCTTTCGCATTGCTAGTGCAACAAATTGTGATATCTCCCAAACTAGGTTAAGTATCTTACTTATCTTATTAACGAACCTTAGTTAGCTTCATGTAAATAGATTTTCTTACTTGCGTTCACTTAACCAATACATTTATAGACATTCGCGCATCATATAAGCATCATAAGTGAAATTCATACCCAATATAACAGATGCATAAACATGAAATAAATACGCAGAAATGATAGAAAACTTCTCTTTCTTAATACTTCCAGATGATTATAGACTCAACTCGCCCTGCGCACTCAGCTGCAAGGTTCCGCGCACTGAGCTGCGGACTTCTAGGCCTCTGCGCACTTAGCTATAGAGCCTCTACCTATGCTATGACCCACAACTTAGACTTCTGCTTCAGAGCTATCTCTCATACATCATTGATCTTAATCCATTGATTATGACTCTAACTACTTAGAGCTTAGCTCCATTTATACCATTGTCCGTAGACCATGGGTATATGTTCTTCAACCAACATTACATTATCAAAATAAGGGTGGACAACCCTATGAGTCTTTAACATCTATGCACTTTGCACCCAAAAAATGTGGAGTCTTTACATTTGTATTACAAACTTAGACAAAAATATGGGCTCTAAGCCCCAAAACGCCCTTAGGGGATCTCGCACACAAAAGGACCCCAACATAAACATCGTGACTCACCCTCGAGTCACTCTACAGGTGCATAGATCTTAACACGAAGACCTCCCAACTCTGTTTGGATCACTGTAACTTCAGTGGCAGCTGCTGCTGAACTGCTGCCCTGAATCCTCTGCTAAGTTGCTTGCGGTTGCATGAGCTTTGCTTCAATGGAGGTTGTAATTGTATAAGCCTCATCGATCCATGGATGTAGGCATGCTTTTAAGACCGATTCTTTGTTCCGAGTGACATCCACCTATTCCTTGAGTGCCTTTGCCTGCAGCATCCATGCAAGCCTTTGTGTAAGGGCAACCGTGTGTGTGGTCCCTTTTACCTTATCATACTTCTTGTTGGGCCAAATAATTATCCTTAAAATACATCCACTTTCACTCCATTCACACATTTTCTCACCTCTATTCCACCACCATGTCATCACATCTACTTTACTTTCATCATTATATGGGTTACCTTTGTGTTTTCCAAAACATTATTAATTCTTAGTATTTTTAAGTGAATTTGTGGTTAAAATTTATAAAATAATATGCTTATACTTATACCTAACAATTGGAATGAGTTTGTTGACATGTGTAGGTACAAAGGAAGCTTCTAAAGCACCCTTATGTGGCACTTTATGCTCAAATTCGAATTTGAGAAGATCATGAATCTCATGGATAAGATCATGGACCTCATGGAGAAGATCATGGAGGATAAGGTTATGAGTCACCATTGGTTGAGAGATATGTGGATTTGAAGAGGGAATAGTGGATCATCATTATGAGTTTGTTATCATAACTTTTGTATAAATAGGAGTGTTATCTCCTTCATTTGTAACTTTGGGAATTTAGAATTGAGAAGTTAGAATTTAGTACCTTAGGATCTTATAAGTTTGTAATGAGAAGTTAGAATTTGGAATCATTGTAATGGAGATTTTAGAACCTCTTGGAATGTAGAACTTGTAATTGCAAATTGCAATTCAAGATAAATAAAATGGAGCTTCTTTGATATTCTACATTTGACTTCTCTTTTGATGAGCTTGTGAATCCTTGGAAGGGCCCCCATTGTCTAGCAAGTACACTTTGTTTTGGTAAGCTTTCATTTTATGTTTGTTTGTAAATTTCATTAGGTTCATATGTTTGAAATATTAATGAATGGCATTTCGTAAGAAGGTATTAATGTTTCTTTCAATGAATCTGATTTGTTATTTAATGTTTGATTTCATTGGTTTAAATAGTTTGTTGATTAAGATGATTAGAAATATTAATGAATAGTCTCTTGTAAGGGAGCTTTAATATTTTCTACACTTGTCACAATGTCTTTAGATTTCATTTTGTTAGACGACTAAATAGGTGTTGGAGATCCCAATGAAAGACCTCCTATAAGGGATTTTTGGCATTTCTTCACCTAGCTTAGTTTATTTTGTCTCTAAATCCATATATATTGGATGATCCTCGAAGTTTACTTACCCGTACTGATAGTAAATGAAACTCTAATTTTCATCCGCATTTTGGACCAAACATTTTGGCGCCGTTGCTGGGGAGGATGATTTAGAGATAGACTTAGGAAGTCATTTTTATTGCCATTTTTTTATGGACTAACTTATGAAACCTAGTGACAACAGGATCTTCATAAAGGAGTTCAAGTTTGAGCTTTTTGATTTTTTTCGTAGTTAGTTATTTTCAAATTCAATTTTTAAACCCCCCATTTCTTACTAATCCATCTACGGATGAGAAAATTGAAAATGTTGAACAGGTACTTCTTGGAAAGCAATAACAATATTGAAGATTGGTTCCAAAAGAACCTTTCACCAACTCCAAGAATAAGATAGGTTACTCACATGCTTCCAAATAATGAGGTAAAAACTTTAAATCTCGATGTGAGCATTTTTGAATTTTTAGTTCGTAGATGGCTTCACTGGAAGCATTCTTTTACCTAGGAAATAAAAAAAATCTTTCAAGTTAAAGGTAGAATAGATTAGAAAAAATAAAATGAGATCTCATAGAAGTTTTCCTTTAGTTTTGTTTTCAAAAGATAAAAATAATAAAAAAATCATCCACATTTCTCATAAATAAATTTAGGTAAGATCCACTTCATCCACGCTAACCTGCAAAAATAAAAATAAAAACAAATCAATAGGTTAGTATGCTCTCTTCCTGCGCTTCGAGCGATCAGGAAGATCAAAAAATCTACTAATTTATTTTCAAAAATAATATAAAAATATCTTGCTAGGAATTTGCACAAATCATTAAAACAAGAGTTTAACCAATCTCAAAAATACAAAGGCCATGGCAGAAGTGATTGGTATGATGGAACACATTCAGGGGTTACAAGGATAATCTTGACAGCGAACGAATATTCGATAACTTCAGTTCAACTGATTTATGCTAAGGAAGGGAATGAAAGCTCCAGGTATACATATTTTCCGGCCCTTCAACATGGAGGTGTAACCAGTTCTCCGCATCATGGTGTACTCGGCGATAGAATAAAGGTAAATCATAGCACGTTCAATTCGATAAGGCTCCAAGTTAAATGTAGTGTATTTGTTAAATAGTACCAATGCAGTAAAAGACAGAAAATTAGTAATTATATTGATTTGGCCATTTTGTTGACTTGTGAATGCAAGTAGTACCATTTAAACTATCCAGAGGAAATCTTAACCAAAATTAGTGGTCATTTTGGAAGTTACAAATCTTGGCCGGAGAATCAAACACTGAAAAAAATTGTAATAAAGACCACAGTTACAAATTTTGACCAAATCGTCCAAAAATTTTGAAAATTCAGTAATAACTAAGTCCAACCAAATTTGACTTAAAAACGGTTTTCCATTTGGTTCAGTAAAAAAGAACCATGTGAGTTTGAAGTATTAACCTCTGTTGCTTTCTCCAAACAAATACGGTTGACCGAAAATGGATTGAGGAAGAAATAATGAGGAAGCCAATATGGAAGAATATCGAATTATATAGCCAGAGTTTTTACCATCATCAATAGCGATTGTGGCTTATCATTTTGTCAATGGTTGAAAGGTTGGGTTGGAAACTTTCCTATTTCCTGCGACCTCAATGAACACTCTGTCCTGGATCATGTACAAGGCTTGACGCAACAGTTTTTATACATCGTTTTGAAACATGTTTTGTGATCAACACAAAACAAATCGGAAAAACGAATACATGGGTTTATTCCAGAATGGAATAATTTACATAACCCAGAAATCATTTCCTTGAAATCCTAAAGGTTTGAGAGGAAATCATGGTTCTTCAAGACCCTTTCATTCATGCTTGAGTAAACGTCTAGTGTGAATGTGCTTGAGTAAACTGTGAAACTTGTTCCAGCTAGTGAACTGTCGAACTTGTGTTGTAAAGGATTATTGGGTTCCTATGCTCAGTAAGAATTCCAATATCATGTTAGATTCACTGGAATGCTAGTGTGCAACCCGGAGATTCATTTGCGTGTGAAGCCAACTTCTACAAGTTAGAAAGAACCAGCGTGTGAGACTAGCTTTGGAGCTTCAACATTAGAGCTGTATTGGGAAATGCGTAAGACCATTTGGTGCCTCGGCTTATGCCTTCTTTCAATAGAGTGATCAGCAGCCAACTATGCGAGAAGAGGCATTGTCAGTTTGACGGTGATTGCATAAGAGCACTCAGAAATGAAGGGCCATTGCTAAAGGGTGTTGAGATGTCATTGACATGGAGAAAAGATTCTAAATTAAACTCTGCTTGGTGTTTTCTATTTGTTGAATTAAGTAAAGGGTTTCTGCCAAATTGGGCAAGCTAAATTAGGTTCTGTGGATTTGATTTGAGCTAAATTAAGTCTTGATTTGATCTACTTTCGGTTGATCCATTTTTAGTGATTTCATGATTGCATACAGATTTTGTGGCACGATTTGAGGGATTTGATGATTTGATGATTGCATGCAGATTTTGTGAAGCTACTAATTAGGAAAGATATCAATCTCAAATCCTTGACCATGCCTTAACCTCTGCATCAATCAAATGTATGATTTCAAGGAAAACAATAATGAAGACTTAGTGGAAATGTTTATCTCTGTTTCACCAATTCTGCTGCGAATCCATAAATCTTTATGGTAAAGTTTGAATCCCGAGTTTTCACTGCACATATGGAGTTAAATATCATTCAATTCAGTCACCAAACAGTCGAGTTCCGTGCAGTTTTGTGTTTGATCTGTTTCTGCTAGTTTTAAGGCCTATTGAAAATCCTATGATGCATTGTTCTGGTTTACCTTGGTCGGGCTTCATGAACAGAGGCCTCCTCATCTTAATCCATTCTTTTTGGGTTTTGTCAGCAATGAAATCAAATATATAATATACTTCAAAAAAAAGAAGGGAAATGAATGTGAATTTGCTCCACGTGAACAAATGGAACATATTACTTGATTAGTGGAAAAAGAAAAAAATGATATATATATATATATATATATAGATACAAAATAAATTTTATTTTTCAATTTTAGTTAAAAGGAGAACAATAAAATATATATAAAAAATCAAAGCAATAAGAATAAAAAATAAATACAATCAAAACAATTAAAAAAAGCAAAACAAATAGAAAAACATAAATAAATAAATAAAATCAAAACAGTTAAAAAAAACATTTGGAGGATTATGCTTAGAGTTTGCAATAAAATCTATGCTTTCATTATGGTTGTATGCATTTATCAGACATACTAATCTGCTGCACATGCTCTTTGTCATGCACATTTGAGGAGACATTTGACACAAAGAGGGAGATGATAATTTTCATGGTTATTACTTAAAAATGGATTGTTATCAATACTATGAATTGGACTGAAAATTATTCTTTTGATTCTCCTTAATCTGTTTCATTTGGCAATAATTTTTACGAAGGAATCAAGAAGGGAATGGCCATTTCTTTTTTAACACACTAATGTTCTTTATGCCAAGTTTTTTTTTGCAGATTTTGAATGATCAATTGATCATTAAGGAAACTAATTGTGTGCACAATTGGTCTTCAAAAGACTAACTTCATGAGAAATTCTAAAGAACAAGTCCATGAACATAAACGAAATTTACAGGAAATTACAAGTTCTTGCAACTTCCTATAATAGCTTAATGGTTTGACATGTTGCATGACAGCTTAGCAAATTCAAAGAGTTGGGGTTTGTTCCTAAATGTACAAGGATGGTGAAATACCTATCCACCCCTGAATTCGATGTCTACAAGGGGCTGGTCAACGCTGCTCAAACTCAACTATTTTAGTAGAAAGTCCAGAATTAAGGAGCAGATATGCTATTTTTGAGATTTTGCATGCCAAAAATCACTTTTTGATAGCAAGAGGCATTATCCATTCCTCACAATCCACATACACTTCATTACATTTTCATCAATGTTAACCCACCAATAAAACCAACGAAGCTCATCTACAAGCTTTTTGTTCCACTTTACATATTCATTGTCAGTTTCCTTTTTCCTACACTTGCAAATAAAACCTTGCTTCCATACACCATTGAGTCCATAGTCCTTGAGTCTAAATATTTTTCTAAAAACACCTTGAAGCTTGCATGCCTTAAGGGAAATCTATCATGCCAATAAACAAGGGAATACATCAATGTCCCTTGTTCGTCGGATCTTCTGAGTATTCGACAACAACAAATTCATTCATACTTAGAAAGATGTGTTCGGGGCATCTTGACTCTCATCCACATCAAAGATGGGAGATCTCGTGTTGACTAGTGGCATCCATCAATGGCCACTAAGTTAACAATTTCTTGTTATGTTTGACACTGAAACATTTATTCACATGACAAGAATTGTGCCAATGAGCGTTGAAGACTTGAAGACCAATCATTTTGTAGCAGAGGAAGCAGAATTACTTTCATTACTTTTCAGTTTTTGATGTAAATGACTTGAGGACAAGTCAATAAATAAGGCTGGGGGGGAAAGTGTAAATTATAAATTTTGTATACCTTCCAAGCCTTACACATTTTTAGCCACATTCAGCACCAGATTTCCAACATTCAACAGAAGATCCAGCAAAAGATTTAGCAGTAGATGCAAAAACAATAAAGGATTCACTTTTTCGATTTCATCCACCATTTTCACAACCAAGTAAAGAAGCCTATGATCAAAATTTTGCAGCCACACATGCACAACTCTCATCCATTTTTGAAAGGGTAAGTTGAGGTATGATATTTTCTAACTTTTAACCATTTAATTCCTTGAAAGCTAGAATGATAATTTTTGGAAAAAAAACTTCCTTGAGGAATTTCACACAACCGCCAAAACCATCAGTTTAGGGTGGGGGGGGGGGGGGTGCATGGCGGGGGGATTATATTTACATTCATACTTTGTCACATTAATATTTTTCCATATTCATATATCACATTCTAAAACCCACATACTTTCCAAATATATTTACTATTACATCATCATGAGAATATAAATGGCTTTGTAAAAAGTATTTAAAAGTTAATTGGATGCCAACACAATCATGGTTGTTACACAAGAACCAACCATGATGCATTCCAACAAAAATACTCTGCAATAAAAATCACATTATCAATATGAAAAGATCATACATTAAAATTGAATGCAACAAACAAAATATGGTTGAAACACAAGAACCAACCAAGTTGCAGTTCATCAAAAACACTTTTCAAAAGTTAAGTAAATGATATCATGTAGAGTTTAAGCCAAAGCTCAAGTATCAAAAAGTAATGTAATAGATTGCATGATCACATGAAATACCTTCAGTTTGGGGATATGTTGTGCCAAAGAATTATCCTTAAAATACATCCACTTTCACTCCATTCACACATTTTCTCACCTCTATTCCACCACCATGTCGCCACCTCCGCTTCACTTTGATCATTATATGGGTTACCTTTGTGTTTTCCAAATCATTATTAATTCTTAGTATTTTTAAGTGAATTTGTGGTTAAACTTTAGAAATAATATGCTTATACTTATACCTAACAATTGGAATGAGTTTGTTGACATGTGTAGGTACAAAGGAAGCTTCTAAGGCACCCTTATGTGGCACTCTATGTTCAAATTCGAAATTGAAAAGATCATGAACCTCATGGATAAGATCATGGACCTCATGGAGAAGATCATGGAGGATAGGGTTATGTGTCACCATTGGTTGAGAGATATGTGGATTTGAAGAGGGAATAGTGGATCATAATTATGAGTTTGCTATCATAACTTTTGTATAAATAGGAGTGTCATCTCCTTCATTTGTAACTTTGGGAATTTAGAATTTAGAATTGAGAAGTTAGAATTTAGTACCTTAGGATATCATAAGTTTGTAATGAGAAGTTAGAATTTGGAATCATTGTAATGGAGATTTTAGAACCTCTTGGAATGTAGAACTTGTAATTGCAAATTGCAATTTAAGATAAATAAAATGGAGCTTCTTTGATCTTCTACATTTGACTTATCTTTTGATGTGCTTATGAATCCTTAGAAGGGCCCCCATTATCTAGAAAGTACACTTTTGTTTTGGTAAGCTTTCATTTTATGTTTGTTTGTAAATTTCATTAGGTTCATATGTTTGAAATATTAACGATGGACCTTTCGTAAGAAAGTATTAATGTTTCTTTCAATGAATCTGATTTGTTATTTAATGTTTGATTTCATTAGTTTAAATGGTTTGTTGATTAAGATGATTAGAAATATTAATGAAAAGTCTCCTGTAAGGGAGCTTTAATATTTCTTACACTTGTCACAGTGTCTTTAGATTTCATTTTGTTAAACGACTAAATAGGTGTTGGAGAACCCAATGAAAGACCTCCTGTAAGGGAGCTTTGGCATTTCTTCACCTAGCTTAGTTTAGTTTGTCTCTAAATCCATATATATTGGATGATTCTCAAAGTTTACTTACCCAGATTGATAGTAAATGAAACTCTAATTTTCATCCGCATTTTAGACCAAACAATTCTGTAGTAGCTCGTGTGCCTCTATTTCTAGGTGCTCTACATTCGGGTCGTCCTACAGGGTGGTTAGAACCTCAAATGAATTTTCAAAGAGCTGCATGTAGTTTGTCACTGTACTGTCAATCACCACGATTGCTATCGTAACCGCGGTGGTGCGTTCTTCTTTGACCTCCAGTAGAGTTGAAAGTTGAGCCCTCAACTGCAATTCTGTTATCTAAAGTTTCAGCTCTAGCTAAACCCTGGCCATATCTGCTCTTATGTCACACACCCCCGTAGTTAATTTATGGATGCGCACCTCCACCAGTTCTTCTGCTTAAATGTCTAATTCTAGGACCATCTGGTAGGCTTTCTCCACAACTTGCATTATTTGTTTGTGCTCTGCAGGCCCAACTGCTCAATGTTGATGCATTGCTCGCTCATTACCTGTAGAGCGTGACTCTCCCTAGCCCGAAGTTTGGTGATGACTCCATCCTATAAGAGGTAGAGCGTATCCCGAGGTAGCGAAACCATGTTCAACCCTACCCCTTTCAAATTGCTCACCATGGGTCTGTCAACCTCCTTCTCTGTAGTAAGTGCCCCATTTGGTAGCACTATCGTGTTGGTCACCCTTGTACGCAACATCTCTTCAGCAGCTGAAGTGCCGACTATGAGGCTGGTGGACACTGCGCCAGCCTGTGGAGTGCGAACCCACAACTCCTTTATTTCTATCATGAGAGCCCCCAATACCAGCTGGTGTTGTTCTTCAAATTATTGGAGGGCCTCTGCAGTGACATCCCTCACCGTTTCACCGATATCATGCAGATCCCCCTCAATGAGGGTGATTGGGTCGAACAACGTCTTCGATGCCTTTGTTTTATTTCATGGCACTGTCTGCTCTCGTGGTCGCGGATGCTTGAGCTGGGTGGACGTCGCCTGCAGGTCCACGCCACCTTGCTCTGTGTCTGTCTCTGCTTTGGGCGAAGGTGACTTCTATCCTTCATGCTCTTCTCTTGTTTTCTGTTGTACCGCCAACTTTGCAGCATCACGCGCTGCTTCGGCCTTAGCCGTTACTTCCTCTTTTCTGCAATTAGTGCCAACTATGCCATTCGAATCTTTGTTTATTCCTTCTTGCATTACGCAACAAACTTGTCTGTTTCCACCGTGGAGCCAGCTAGAGCGAGCCACTCAGGCGGCCAAGACTCAAGGACTGCGAAAATTACATCGTTGGTCATCAGGTATGGTAAATCATGCCACATCTTCGTAGGGTCCTTCTGCGCCCTGATGAAGACATGGTGGAAATCCACTTTGAACTCTACAAAGCTCTACAAACTGTTGTAGACTGTGGGTGATAATTGTGGCTTGCAATATAGGAGCCGCGCATAACGAAATGTTTTTCCCTATTACTATGCCTCACGAAAATTCACAAGGAACTCGCCACATAGATAGTTTACCTAGTTGAACTGGACTCCTTCTACGCATTGGGCTGCTAGTGCAACCACTGGCACGGGCACCTCATCCGTGCAACAGTTCCACATCACCTTCCCTTCCAATATTTGTGTCACGACCTTGACTGCAGGGTTTTTAATGTTGGAGATGACATAACCTCGCTTCTTCTTCTCCAACTTAAACTTCTTCTTCATCGCTTCCACGAGGGCCAACTGGCCACCTTTTCCCTATGAAATGTTTGCTGGATCCTCTCTTGAGTAAGGTAGTCATGTAATCTAGTGAATTAGATGGTTTGTGATGGAGATGGGCTCTTCTAGCCATAAGCACCCATCATGCACCAAGAAGAGCAACTACCTAATGACGAAGACAGTCACTGGGGCACGGTGGTAATGTGGCACCCAGAGCAAGTTTAGTAATCCAACTTTCTCTACACCTGTGAGCCATTTGCGCGGCTCTAATTCAATCATTCCAGTCGTTGCATCCATCCTCTGGAACATAAGCTTCTCAGTCACTAAACACGAGAACTTGTCCTAGTCTATGAGGTCCCAATCTTCAAATTTCAATACAGGAACTCGTCCCAAGTGCGGTCCCTAAAAAATAATATCATCTGGGAGTAGTGTAGTTTGCAGAGAGCTCTTGCTCTCATCTATATCCTTCGGTACCTTAGCTTTACCCTTTCGCGGAGGGAAATATTCAGGTAACTGGGTAATAGGGTCCACACCCTGGGTTTCAACTTCCATCTCTACATCTTCCTCATCCACCATGATTTCTTCAGATTCATCTTCATCTTTGGCCTCTAGATTAATGGCCTTCCCCTTTTCCTGCAAGGTGAGCTTGGTCCTCTGTGGGTTTTTGGGTGAGACTTGCACCGAGATCATGGCCTACTTATCTTTCTTAGGTCTCAGTGTGTGGGGTGATTTATGGACCTTTACTATCACTCTGGCGCTCTTTGGCGCTTCTACTTCCACAATTTCCTGCACAGCTTCCATGGGTGTCGATATCAGTCTCATTAGAAGCTCATGCATCTCCTTTGGAAATGTTTCAAACAATGAACTTGATCTCAAAGCCTCAAAGTTCGATAGGTCCATAAACCTTTGATAGTGCAACAACTCAGTTCTCAAAATGCCAAGTGTTTTTCACTGGACAACTACTTGTAATTCATAGGGAATTTTGAATTTGAATTCTACCATTCCCCCCACATTTGGCCCACTAATGCTAGATTGGCGACAGATTTTAAAGAATCTAACCTATTATCACTCAGGTTGTTCCCAAAAGTTGTAAGAAAGGAAATATGGCCGAGGTAACCACAGACCAATCTTTTAGATATAGATTCTAGCCTATCTGCATCCAGAGAGGGCTCTCTCTTTATAATTTAGCATTGTTTTGAGTTATATTAGGCTAGTTATGAAGTACAAAGGTTTGTTTGATTTTTGGATGGTGATCTTCACTAGAAAAGGGGTGTAAATCTAAGAAGTTCAGTCCATTGGGCTAATGGATTCTATGAGGATGAACTGCTGGATATGGTTTCTTTGATAGAGAGTGGTACTACAGAGCAAGGTAATCAATCATGGAAAAATTTATAAGCTGGAATCAGATGGGATGGAGTCAGTGGGTGAAGGCCAATTAAGAATCTTTCATCATGCAGACAGAGGGAAAGTGGATGATTATTGCTAGGGAGCAGTTAAGAATTCCTGTTTATGCTAATTCTGAAGAAAACATTAATAATAACAGAGATTGAACACAGAGTGTAAACAAACAAATTCTGAGTTATTCTTTTTCTCTATTATTCAGATCATGAAACATATATGATATAGTAAACATAGAAACTGAAAACACAAGTAAGAGAGACTTATTGATCCATAAAATGATTCAGGAATTCTGTAAAAAGTCCTCTGCTATCAATTCCACATCCAGGGAGTCCACCGACAATGGATTCCAGCAGCCTTTGTATTTAGAAGGTTTTCAGAGTTACAGCGCAGTCTAAGAAATGTATCACCAACACCAAATACTTCGCTTGGGGAGGTATTTATACAAAAGTCTTTACAAAATATCTCAAAGAGATAATATCTAGTAATAACTCATTCTACCTACTTTACAAGAGAAGTAAATGATCTTGAAAATAGGGAGAAATAAATGAAGAAGTAAATGTTGTTGTGCTGGTTGCTCAGTTGGTGAGATGTGTTGACTGTAAGCTCGGTGAGTCAGCTGGTGGTTGTTTCCACTGATATTTCATGTTGCTGGATCAGCTTTCTTGGGCGTATCTATTTTTGATTTGATAGACTGTTGCCCCGCATGACTCTTATTCATTCCTATTCTTCGCTTTAGGGTATCTGTTGTATCTTAGGTAAAACAAAAGTTGAAACATGCCTATAGGATTTCCAACATGCTTTGCCACCACTTCTCTTCTGGTAAATTATGTCTTTGTAGCTTTCTCAAAGTCTCATCAGCGTCTGTGTACCTGAAGAAATTAGGTTGGAAGGTAAAAATATGTTTCACTTCATGCTCAATATAAAATAGATTTTCCAAGTTGTTGTAGAGAGTTTGGCAAGATGGAAGGGCCTTCTCTACTGAAGTACTTGATGATGCATTTACTTGATTGGCAGCATGTTTCTCCAACTTGTGTGTATACTCAACTTGTCTCAACAGGCGTTCATTACTTCCCAACAGCCCTGGCAAGCCCCTTTCATGCAAAACTGCAAATCTTTCTATAAAATAGTCTATGTCCACTTGCATATCCTAGCACCTCCTTTCCAGATTCTGCATCAGGGTTCTCTTGGTCAGAACTCTTTTGATTGTTAGGATGGTGCCTATCCTGTCTCTAATGTCTAGTGCTGCTAGTTCTTCATTGGTCTTAGTGTTCAAAAAATGGATTAGCCTATTGGCCTGTTCAGGCTTATGTCCCAATAGAGTTCCGGCCTTTTGAATTTCCACTTGGGCTACTGTTATCAAGTCAATCTGCTCATAAATAGTTTTAATAGATCTCCATACATTACTAATGGATTGACTGATGTTAGCCCACAAAATGCCTTTGATTTCTCCCAGAGGCTTATCTAAAGAGAGGTCCTTTTCTAATGCGTTTACCCTGTTCTCTAATGCTTTCACCTCTCTTGTCTTTTTTG
The DNA here is from genome assembly GCA_031772625.1 of Pinus tabuliformis. NCBI lineage: Eukaryota > Viridiplantae > Streptophyta > Pinopsida > Pinales > Pinaceae > Pinus > Pinus tabuliformis. The sequence continues at coordinate 461,847,431 of CM062811.1, forward strand.
CAACAGTCATTTTGGATTTGTCATAACTCACTCCTAATTTTGCCAATTTCTCTTTGGCTTCTTTCAATTCTGATACTTGGATTTTTGATTCCTCCATGGATTTTATTAACTCCTCTGTGGTCATGGTAGTGCTGCTGCCTACTACTGTTGTTGTTGCCGAAGTACCTGCTGATGTTGGAGGGGCAGTTGTGACTGTTGGAGCTACTTCAGGTGGTTGGGAGGTTGACTCTCCCTGCTTCTCTCTTATTGCTTTCTCCAATTCCTGCTCTATCTCACTTAGTCTCTCATTCATTTTCATAAGCAGGTCCATCATGTCCTCCTCTACTTTTTGCTGTACAACCTCTGTAGTTTGTGGATGCATAGTAGTAGGCAGCTTCAATTGTTTCCTGAGGGCAACAATATCCTCTTCCTTCTTCTTTATCAATGCTTTTATTCCTTTGGCATCCTTGGGATCATGTCCCAGCTCGATGATAATATCTTCCAAGGACTTTATTATGTTGTCTTTGGCTAAAGAAGATGCCTTCTCCAAATCTAGTTGGGCAGATGTGTTGTTCAATGAGTTCTACAATTTATAAGCCAACATTGCCTTATCTGCCAATGTAGAGTAGACCATCTCCCCAGTTTTCTTATGTAGCTCAATTTGGTTCATAGGATGAATGTCTTTGGTAAGGACCTCCAGATTTGTTCTAATGTAGTCAGCTGCTGACTGCGGCTGCTGCACTTTAGGCTTAAAGTGGCTCAAGATCATTTTTCCTTCTTTAATATCATATGCAGACATCAACTTTTGCTAGTTGGCGGGGGTCATCTTGAGAAGCTGATTATAAAGTTGCAGCCGTAGTGGGTCATTCTGGGCTTTTATGTCTGTGAATGTCTTTTTGATCTCAGAGCCCTACTTGCTTTGTGGTCTTGTGGATGAAACTTCCACACTGTGCTGCCTTTCTGGGTCCTGCCTATGAGAGCTGGTGGATGTTTCTATTACCGAGGAGATCTGTGGGCTGGTTTCCCTCTCACCTCTTAGGCTTTCTATGGTTTCCTCAATAATTTCCTCTTCAGGTAGAGGATTTATTCTTTGCCTTTTTCCCCTGGTTGCTCTGCTGGTCCACTTACAGGTGTGGCCTCTTCTATGTTTCTTTTCCTGCCCCTTTCCTCATTTAGAGGAGTCTGTAATGCTGGTATCTCTGGTGCTTTGGTTTGGACAGGAGGATTTTGTCCTTGGCCCTATTCCTTTGATGTTGCTTGCTGATCTGTCATTATGTGCTGCTCTGTATCTAGCACTTCTTTGCCCTTTGATGTCCCTGCAGCTGGTGTAGTGATTTCTTGGGCAGGTTGTTGTGAAGTTCCAGCAGATGATGTACCGACTCCGGTTTGCTGAGGCGGCTTGAAAAATACCTGTCTAAAAGAGTCCAGGTCAAGAGTCTTTTCTAGATTTTTCATAGCTTGTTTCATTTTCTTTTGCTCAGTAAGATCTTCTATTAATGTGCCCTCCACCCACTCATCTTGATTAGCAAATTGCTCTATTTCAGGGATCCTACAATGTTTATAGGCTGATAGCCTATTTTTTACTTTTCTTTCACTGATAAAGCCATTTGGGTCATAGGTTACCCACCAAAAGCTCTTCTTTAATTTGAGTTGTTCCCCCAGCATTTTATCAACATCTTCCCATGCTTCCCTTTTGTTAAGGATAAAAGGGCCTAGCTGGTTTCTTATTTTCAGCTGGGCCTTTTTCTTTGCATTGTAGAAGTGAGTTAGATCTGAATTTATTAGTTGCCTGAAATATTCTAATGCAAACAGTCTCATAGGCACATACTTGGGTAGTTTATAAGGGCATAGCTCGCAGCCATATATCTTGATTTCAGTGTGATCCTGGTAGAAGTACCAGTCACCTATTATGTAGCTTTTGGAGAGCTGTAAAATCTTCCTCATGTCACCAGAGAGCCTAGGAGGAGAATTTCCTATTACTAGAGAGGAAGCGGGATGTATAAACAGGTCAATAAACTCACAGTAAGTATAAGGAGTCTCACCAATTCTGTGGAAAACAGAGGTCCAAAAGATTACAGGCCTGCTCTCTCCTTTGGAATCCAATTTCTTGATGGGAAATACAAAAATGTCTAGATGATAATATAATAGCAAGTGGTATATGTAAGTTATGTATTTAAACACTCCTTCTCTTTCCAAGTTCATGAATTGAGTATGGATTTTGCCAGCAATGAAGGAGGCATAATCATACTTAATAGTAGGGGACTGTCTTGGAATAAAGGTGGATAACAGAACCAAGACCATCTCATCCACATACTCACTGGACCTAAATCCCAAGATTGCTGAGATCATGTCAAGAATAATTCTCCCAGTCTCATTAAACCAGACATGTAAATAAGGAGGTGGCCCCCGGGGCTGGCAATTTGGTTCCATGAATAACTTAGCAATCTGGCCTATTTCTGCAGTGGATAGTTGAGAGCCTTGCTCCAGTAAAAATCCCATGGACAGAGGAGCAAGAGGCTGAACTGGATGGAATTGTAGCATTTCATTGATAGAATCAGCAGTTATGTGGAAAAGGACATCTTGTGATGGAGAGAGGACTACCTTAGTGACAGGGTCATAATTTGCACAACAGTGGCGAATTATATCTAGGAATATATTGACTGAGGGAAGGTAATATCTGGGGAGATTGGATTCCCATATTCCATAGATATCAGAGTTGTTCAAATAACTGTTTCTGACTAGGCAGAAGGTACGAAGATGATTTTGACAGCTAATTGGGTCCTCAATTTGGAAATCTCTGTCAGCTAAGGGCAAATGATGCTGGTCAGTATGAGGAGCATTAAGAGGTGCAACATTGAGGGTGACAGGGGCTTCCATTGCTCAATTCTCTATGTTTCTAATCTGTAAGTTGAAATTTTGTGGAAAAAGGGCAACAGAGTAGTTTTGGCGTACTTCTATGAGAGCTATAGACAGAATTCAGCTTGAAATTCGGCTCTTTGGGTATAATTTACAGCGGAAAACTTAAAAACACTGATTCGGGAGGTGAAACGGGTAAATACCTGTGTTTTTATATGCACACGGGAGTAATTTGCAGGTTTGGACGACGAATTGCAGAGTGCGATGCCGGATTATGCTAGTTGGGTGGCAAACTCGAGCTCTGGTAGCAGCTTCGACGTAATTTGCATGCACCGGTCTCGTGAAAGCAACCAATAGAAATGAACGGAAATGACACTTTCATGGGTTTTTGACAAAAATCAGTTTCGCGGTCTTTTGGCTCTTTTGGTTGGATGACGTTAGCCTGACGGAATGATTTTTCGCGTAGCGGGGTATGGAGGAGTGACGTAGCGATGACGTGGAGCTGACGTGGCAGATGAAGTGGCAATGATGTTAGCGAGAGGGTGGTAAGGGATATTGGCCCGCACCACTTATCGGCCAGGGTGGTATTGGGTGGATGGGCCACGAGCATACCGGGAGGGCGCCGCGTGTCCCATGGTATGGCGGGAATACCACCGTTCCCCGGGCGTTAACATACAGGAGACGGAGGGGTTGCGATATCGATCTGGGTCGTCAGATCAGCGGGCCTAGATCCAACGGCTAGCGGTAAATGGAGTTGGTGGAGGGCTACAGCGCGGGGATCCACCATTAAATCCAATGTTTTTTCAATGATTTCGGGTTAATTCATCGGTCGAATTTGTGGGTTGGTTGTTTAATTAACCAGAGGTCAAGTAAATTCCAATGCGCACGTGGGGAAGGTTTTTATATGGTTCCAACCGAACCATTAATTCCCTTTGTAAAATAAAAATATGGCCGTAATCGATCGGGGGCGGAATTATTAAAATTTTTGGGGTTTTTATATGTTTATATAGTATGGGGGGGGACAAATTATATAGGAGTTATATAATAAAGTTAAGGTTAATATGGAAATTGATATATGTAAAAGGATAAGCGCTAAGGTATAATGTTTTAACCACTTAGGCTTAGGAGAAAACAGGGATTTTTACACAAGAAATGTGGCTTCTTTTCCTTAGCAAAATAGATTTTTACTCAGGCTTCTTCATGAAATGGAATGATTTAAGAGTATTGAGCAGATCCCAATATCTTTAGGGGGAGGTCAGTAAGTTTTTTTTGGGAGAAGAGTGAGGGGAAGTTAGACATGCATCACCTAATATATCACCACATAGTTTTCATGGTATTTACGATAGTAATAAGATGAATCACCTTTGAAAGATAGAATTACTCATAAGCCTGCTTCTGCAACATCAAAAATGCCTACCTAGCCTATTATTCCTAACATTTTTTCTTCCTTTTCCTTGGGTGCATTTAAACTAGAAAACCCTTAATCTCTTCTTTTCTTTTAACTGCCATCCTATCTAAGTCTGCCCTTATTTCTTCCAGGGGCTCAGATTTAGTTGTTGAGCTCCTTTGCTTCTCTACCTAACTACTTCTCTGCCAAGCTTGAACTGTTTGGACAAATTTTGTTCTCTATCTCTAAAACAAGAAATTTAAACATGAATTGGCCAAGATTAAGCTGTTTGGCCATCCATCAACTGTGGCAAGAGTCAACCAACTGTGCACCATGAGATTCTTTGCAAAAATAGAATAGTAGTGGCATTTTGGACTAGCACACTTTCCTGGTCTTCTTTATTTTGGGTTCATTTCTTTTCTTTTTGACCATTTCATTCTTTTTGCCCTTTGATCTTTCTTTTAGGGCATACCCTCTTTTAATTTTTTAATTTTTTGATTTTTTCAAAATATGGAACCTTTGTAGCATGGAAAGGATGAACATATTTGGGATTTTTACTAGTCAATCATGAAATATGACACCTATTGGTATAGGAGCATAACATAACCCATAAAGTTCACCTTAAATGCATGTCGCCCACTCCACATGGTCTCAAACCAACCACCAAAACATGAATAGTGACTTTAATGGTTACTTTATGGTAGACCTGTGTGCTAGTGCATCTATCTTCGCACTGAAGCAGACCTTATGACACTTCGCTACTGTGCGTAGCCCTGACATCGCGTAGCTCCTGGGCAGTGTAGTTTATAGTCCCACGCCTCCTTTCAGCTACCTGGAGTGCTAAGACTATGCCACTTTCATATAGTCACATCATCGGATCATCGGTGTATGGCTTCAAGCAACTACCATTCACCTTTCCTGGGAAGGGTTCTCCATTTAACTTGACCAGCTGTACCACGCCTCCATCGGTAATCTCCTTAATAATATACGGCCCTAACTAGTGCATCCTAAACTTTTTGGGGAATTTATCAAACTTACTATCATACAACAAAACTAGATCATTTACCTTGAATGTGCGCAGCTTGATGTGTCGATCGTGCCATGCCTTTTCACGCTACTTTTGGACTTGCTAGTGAAATACAGCCAAAAATCTCTCTTCTTCCAGCTCATCCAACTGCGTGAGCCTCTCTTCCAGTGCTCCACGATCCATCATACCTATGAGCGCTACTATGCGCAGACTAGGCATGATGTATTCCATAGGCATTATGGCTTCCACTCCATAAACAAGCCTAAAAGGTGTATGTCCCATCAGTTTCTTGCATGTTGTCTGATAAGCCCATAACACTGCAGGTATGCGTAGGTCCCAATCACTTCGCTGAGCATTGCATACCTTGGTCAGCACATTTTCAAGAACTTTGTTGAACGCCTCCATTGTCCTGTTAGCCTGTGGGTGATAAGGTGTGCTCTTTTGGTGATACACCTAAAATTCCTCTGTTAGTGCACTGATTGTCTCATTCAAGAAGTGTGTACCGCGATCACTCATCAAGATCTTCGGACATCCAAATCACATTAGTACATGTTCAAATAGAAACTTTGTGGCAGTCGTGCCTGTGCAATCCTTCACCGGCTATGTTTCTGCCCAACAGGTCAAGTACTCCATCGTAGTGATAATATACCTCACACCTATTTTTCCTTGAGGTTTAATGGGTCCTACAAAATGTATTGCCCATTTTTCGAAAGGTTGCAATGCCATTTGTGGATTCAAAGGCATTTCATCCCTCTGCAATGGCCTACCTGTTCTTTGACATACATCACATGCCTTGTAATATGCTTTGAATCATGATGAAGGGTTGGCCACCACAACCCTGCGCGTAGAACCTTCTGTGCGGTTACTCTTCTTGCATAATGTCCTCTCGCAGCGCCCTCATGAGTGTCCGCGATGATGCTGCTTCGTTCAAATTCAGGCACATACCTTCGCAATATTTCATAATTCCCCATTTTGTATAGATGCCCAGCGATGATAGAGAAGTCTGTCGTGCACACCACTAATTCCTTCTTTTGTTGGACAGAGTATCCTTCTGGCCCAGTCACAATTGTTAGAAAGTGTATTATATCTTCAAAATGTCCATCTATGACACGCATAACAAAGAGTTACGCATCAGGTAGTCCTTCCTCCAAATTAGTAGGTTCCTCCCCTGTCTCGATGTGTGATAAGTGATCTGGTCTCGTGTTCAATCATCCAGGCTTTACAACAACTACAAAATCGTACTCTTGGAACAATAAGATCCATATGCAAATTCTCCCCCCCAACACAAGATCTTTTACTAGGTACTTTAGCGCGAAGTGATCTATATACATCTAAAAGTGGCCTCCTAGCAAGTAGTATCGATGCTTCTAGAGCACATATACCATAGCTAGCCCCTCGCACTCAGTGGTGGAATAGTTCTTCTCTGCTTTGGATAATCTGTGACTTGCGAATGCGATAAGGTGATCCAAGCCTTCTCCGCCATCCTGTGTTAGTACTACCCCCAGTGCTATACATGACATGTCGACATGTACATGAAACTATTTCTTCTAGTTCGGGAATATGAGAATCGGTGCAGTAACCATCTTTTCTTTCAATATATCCAAGCTCTTTTTATAGTCATCATTCCAGCAGAACATGACATCCTTCTTCAACAATTTCTCCATGGGCGCAGTGATCTAGGCATAGCCTTTGATAAACTTCCTGTAATATCATGTATGTCCCAAAGTAGTGCACAACTGTTTCACACTTCTCGGCGCTTCCAAGTTCAGAATCACTGCGATCTTCTCGGGGTCTACCATTAGCCCTTGTCTACAAACCACATGCCCCAATATGTTTCCAAAAGGAACAAGAAACAGACACTTCTTGAGGTTGAGCATGATTTGGTATCTTCGACAGGTATCCCGCATCAAGTGCAAGCTTGCTACATGGTGCTTAACTAGCCCAAATATAGTCTAGTCATCAAAATAGACCTCCAAGAACTTATGAATATATTCCTTGAATGCCGCAACAACCACGCGCGAAAAGATAACAGGCAAATTCTTCAATCCAAACGACATGACAGTATATTGAAAGCAACCCCATTCAGTCGCGAAGGTTGTCTTGCTCCTATCCTGTGGCGCGATTTTGATCTGGTGGTACCTAGAGAACCCATCTGTGAAAGAATATGCTTCCTGACCACCTACGTTGTCCAACACTTCATCCGTGAATGGAGTTGGGAAAGGATCATGCACACAAGCGTCATTCAATTTTCTGAGATCCACGCATATCCTTATCTCATCCTTCTACTTCTTCTCTTGCACCACCATTGAACTTGCCCAACCAGATTCTTCCACAAGCTAAATGATGCCTGCTATGAGCATTTTGTCTAGTTCTATGCGGACCTTTTCCTTGTACTTCAGATTTAAGCGGTAAGGCCTCTACTTAATTGGCTTCGCATCGGGCTTTAACTTGATCTTCATTACTCCTATATCTCTGATTATTCCTTTCAAATCCATAAACTTGTTCAGGAATAAGTCTTGATATTCATGGAGTAATTCAGCGACCTTATCCATCGTTGCGTCGTCCCAGTAGTATTCGATCTTCGTGAATTTGGGTTCTGCCTCTATACCAATGTTCACCTATCTAGTTTTCACTGACGTGGTTATATCAGGGTTCTCAATTTGTGGTCCTTGAATTTCATGGTGGCCTTCTATTTTTGGAATGCTAATATTCAAAGGATCCTCATCCTCCTCTTCAATAGTTACATTATAACATTCCAGCGCACGACTCAGCTGAGTAGCCCATTCAGGCTAAATCAAGTCTAAAGACTCCTGTGGTATCCTAAAGATGGTTGATTTCACCTCTTGTAGCGCTTCATCAATACTGTCAAACCCATCCTCAAAAATGAAGGTTATCATGAACCCTTCGCGCAGGACATTCCATTCACCTGTCCCATGGCAGAGCTCTGTTTCTATATACCAGTTCGTTGGGATAACATCCAGGGTATGACAGAACAGGTGCACCCACTTAGGTTGTGGCTTTTCTCCATAGGCCTGTGTCCATTTGGCCATATGTGCGCGTGAATCATCTTATCCATCATACTTTTCTGTTAGTCGTATTTTAGGCTTCCCAAATTGTGCTCGCGTCACTCTCCTACATTTGCACCAATCATCAAAGCCTCCTTTGTGTGTACCCCACCATCTCATGGGCGTAGCCCGCAATACCCAGTCCAAGGCCTGGAAGTGTTGCATTTCCGAAACCTCCCTTTCAAATGCATCCAAGAAGGTATCTACCTCATTTAGACCATCATAAGTAGGTAGATTCCTTTCTTCTGATGACTCACAACACAATGACCGGGTCATCATATTGCAATTCAACGTAGTTACTTCATGTAACCGATTCTGCCATCGTTTCTACTTCTTCATCGGAATCCAAAGTGTAGGAACTCTTGCGCTCCGATGTAATCCTTCCATCTGCAATGGGATTCACCCAGTGTTGGTCTTGCGCTGCTATCTTGTAGATGCAGTCCAGATCGTCATCAATCTCATAGTCATGGAATGGCTCCGTATAGGGCGATCCTTTAATAAGATGCAAGGGTATTATTATGCACAATGTTTTCTTCTCAAGTATCATCTTCCACTTCTTCAGATTAATTACCCCATTAATATCGATGGCCCAGTCAATTCCCAGGAGTGTGGGGTAGGGATTGCTGTCATAAACAATCTCTATTACTTCAAAATCTTCCAGCGCGCTCGCTCCCTCAATATCCATGGTTACTCCCTGCAATCGCCCCATGGGTATGATTTTCTGCTGATTCACCATTCTCAGCTGAATTGGAGACCATTGTAGCGTAGGTCTCCCCATTCACTCCCATGTATATTTCAGTAAAACATTCGCATCTAATCCCAAATCCAGAATGACTTGATCCATCTTGTATTCTCTGATCTGCACGGTGAGTCTCATTTCATGCCCCATCCTTGTTTTATGCTTTCCAATCTTCTAGACTACGTGCGGTTCTCCTGGTGTGGTTCCAGCACATCTGTTGATGAGTTCCTTTAACCCTTTCACAACCTTACTATCACGCAGTAACTTCATACAGGCTTCCAGGAATGTTGTGAGAATAGAGGGGTCCATCTTTGACTTAGGTTTATCTTTTCTTCCTGAAGTGGAGGGCTCAACGAAGATCTGCGTAGCTTCCATCAAGGTTTCCTGAGCGTGTTCCAAATCAAGCTTTGCTTCTTTCGTCGGGGCTTTGCGAACCTAGGTAATGTCTTCCAGTTGTTTCCCCTTGTCATCTCCCATTGCGATTCCACTTTGGAGCACTATATTTATGTTTGGATCTTCCTTGCATGGCTCAGACCTCATCATCTACAGGTTCTGAGTTGGGGTAGGTGGTAGTGCTCCTTTGTCACGTATCCTGGCTATCAGCATAGGAAAATTTTCTATCTCATGATCAAACAACATGCAATACTTGCATGATGGGCACATTGGATTAGTGCAATTACGGGCATAGTGTCATGGCCCTCTGAAATTGTAGCAAATCAACTGTCTGCGATCTCTACCAGGTCCTCTTCCGCCTCGGCCTCATCCGTGCCCCTGAAATCCTATCTACGCCATCCCTACATTCTGGTCAAGGGGTCGCGTTTCAGCCTGAACTTTGTAGGTGGGAGTTATATCCATCATTAATTCATAACTCCTACAAGTACGCTCATCATGTCTCACCAATCTACAAAAGTTACAGAACAACTATTTCGGAGCTTGCGTATACTTCTGTAACAAGTGACAATTTTCCATGGCATGTTTTTTGGCTACCTGACAGATAATGCACCATAAATCTGGCGTCGCGCTAGGTGCGGCTTGAGCTTCTAGCCTTAAAGGCATCAACCCTCCTCTTGCAAGTTAATTTGTAAAGACTGGGCAATATTCTTTGTCATGACCCTGACTCTTGCATTTCACGCACCATACTTCTTTGCATACCTCTGGCCGAACCATCCTATCCTTCTTCAAGCCTTGCATCTCAAGGCACAAATTCTTCAGCTATGCGTGGATCTGTTGAACTCCTAGGTTAGGATCTTGCATCGAGGTCTCATGTAGTCTCATGGAAATCTCCAAGGCCTCTGCCTGAGTTGTTATCTTCTGCTGCAATAGTGCACTCCTCAAATGTGGTAGTAGCAAAGCCACAAACCACTCACGAAGTTTTCCATCTGTCAAGTTCATGTTGGCTTTGTAGATCACACATTTCAGCCTCTGATCTAGTTCCCAAGGCATCTCGCCTGGTAGCATCATGATCTCTTTGAATCCAACAACTGAATCCACTTCATATTTAGGCCTGCTAAATTCCCTATTTAGTGTTGTTTGGATGTCCTCTACTCTAGCATTCAGGTTATCGATGGAGTACTTAATATACCATGTTAGCGTGCGATCTTGCAGAGCACTAAGCAGTGTCACTTTCTTTATATGGTCATCTGTAACACCTTGAGCTTCCCATATAGCCCTCACAACAAACCAAAATTGGTCCAGTTCCTCATTTCCCAAGCCTTTGAACAAAGCAAACTTCACTGTGTTCACCATACTGAATCACGGTGGTGGTGGAGGTGGGAGGGGTGAAGTTGGAGGTGATGGAGGTGAAGCTAGTGGTGGTGTGGGCAAAGGTGGAATTTGTGAAAATCCTTGTCTTATAAACTGAATAGCACTTCGCAGAGAGACCTTCGCGATCCATTCTTCATCCCCTCATGGAGGTGAAATCAAGGGGCTATGCTCTAGACCCTTATTTCCTTCGTTTATGTAAATTCTTCTGCTTTGCATAGACCTGAACATCAAGTTAACTGCATAACCTGCTTTTTGCACAACAACATTTTAATCCAAGTATTCAAAGATTTTACATACTTACCTCACGATCCTTTGAAAAAGCGTCACTCTACCTCGCTATAGCTGACTGAGGTGTCAACTGTGAATTTAGTAACAAATCCTCCTATAATGTGATCGATCCAATGATCGACAGTGCGCATGATCTTATCCTCCAATGCTTCCAACCTTCGCACTAGCTCTGGGGTCCACATAACAGGACCCTTAAGTTTCCACCTTCCTTGGCTATTTGCTAGCTTCATGATCCACTCGAATAGCTCAGTAGGGAAGGACGTGATAAATATTTCGTGGATCTCCATGTATAGGTAACTGTCTAGCCACTGCTCTTTTAACAATGGACAGTTTCTGTTCTCCTGCACCGCGAACTTGTGAATCCTTCTGTCCAACCAGCCTTCGATTTCTTTCTTAGTTGGATTCCAATGATACAACATCACACATCTCTTATGCAGATTCTGGTCCCGGCAACGGAACCATTTGTTGGCTTGAGGGGGCCTGACCCAGGTTCAACATTAGTTAGCCAAACAAATCCCTACACTATTGGCCCTTTCGGCATCAACCCACGGAGCACAGACTGAAGTCTCACCCGAAGCAGTATGGGGGGATGTTGGAACCAAGTTTCCGCACCCTTGAGATGGTTGTGATGTCAGTTTATTCCAACTATACCTACCTCTGCACAGGTTTCTTTTCTCTCCATTCCATCCTTCAGTACCTTCGTGAACTGTTACAATCGGCTTTTGCGTAGCCCTAACCAGGGGCTGAAGTCCTTTCCCGTTACTAGGGCAGCAAACTACGATATCTCCAAAACTAGGCTAAGTATCTTACTCATCTTATTAATAGACCTTAGTTAGATTCGCATAAACAGATGTTCTTACTTGCTTTCACTTAACCAATACATTTAAACACATTCACGCATCATATAAGAATCATAAGTGAAATTCATACCCATTATAACAGATGCATAAACAGGGAATAAATACGTAGAAATGATAGAAAACTTCTCTTTATTAATACTTCCAGATGATTACAGACTCGACTCACCTTGCGCACTCAGGAGTAGGGGTCTGCGCACTCAGCTGAGGACTTCTAGGCCTCTGCACACTCAGCTGCAGAGCCTCTACCTATGCTACGGCCCACAACTTAGACTTCTGCTTCAGAGCTATCTCTCATACATCATTGATCTTAATCCATCGATTATGCCTCTAACTACTCAGAGCTTAGCTCCATTTACACAATCCCATGGTCTGCAGACCATGGGTAGATATTCTTTAGATGACATTACATTATCAAAATAAGGGCGGAAAACCCTATGACTCTTTAATAGCTACGCACTCCACGCCCACAAAATGCAGAGTCTTTACATTTGTATTACAAACTTGGACCAAAATATGGGCTCTAAGCCCCAAAACTGCCCTAGGGGGATCCTGCACCCAACACTAACCACTCAGGACACTTCAAAACCTTCTTTATTGTGCTCATCCTTTGATCAAAACCTGAATGACCTTTTTTACAGCCTCTGCTCCTATAACACACCCTAGCTTTGAAAACTAGTGAGTTATAACCCTGTTGAGGCTTGCATACAGAGTGTTAGTCCCTCCATTAACACTTTGTAGCCTCTCCTGAAGTGTGTTAGATAGCCATTATCTTGATAAAAAACCTGATCTATGAATTCCTGGGTTGGGAAGATGCTTATAGTCTGTTTTAAGGATTTGCAATTGTGAATTGTGCTTGGTTGCCTGTTTCTTGATCATTTTTTCTTTTTAGATAACTAACTTAAGTGCACTTGTTTTTTGAAAAGAAAAATGATTTTTTTTTTATTATTTTCTATTTTAGTTTTTTAGATTCTACATGTGATGCAGGAAAGTGTTCCCTCTGCGGACAGAGGCAACCCCTCTAGCCCTAGAGTGGGTCTAGTCACAAACAAGGACAAATCAACAACAATTTTCCTTAAATAGTTCAAGTTGGAGGCCTACCTCAACCAGTGGTCGATGGAGTTCCGTTGCACTGCTCCAGCTTCCGCTTCCTTCTCCTAGTGAGTAATCAACCTGAAACAATGCAAAGGAAATACAACAAAGCACGTAACCGGAACAACAATGATCTATTTACTCATAAAGTCAAGAAATCATGAGCTATCTAGTACATTACATACAAGACATAGGAAAACATCATTGATTGCATTAATTATGAAATAGAGTAAGCTTACAACCAAGGTCTTGACGTCACAAGCCTTCTCAGAGGGATCCAGCTAGCATGTTCCTCCAACATTCAATCTTAAAGATGGATCTCCAAATACACAAGTCTCTCTCACTCACAAGTTTTACACAAGATCAAAGGCACTTAAAAACCTTCCTCAAGCTATCAACAAACCACACTTGTCACACTCACACCAACTATCTAGCAAACTCACAATACTATCAGCAACACTCCAAAGACTAAGAATTCCAAAAACTAGCAGCTCATAGCAATGGTGAGAGTTTAAATAGGAGAAGGAGTCTCCATGAATGGAGGGAGGATGAGCTTATCTCCAAGGAAGGTAGCACAAATGACGGAACAACCATGCCATAGAACGGAGGGCGACATTAACAAGGCCAATAACTAGGTCTGGAGTCATCTGGAAGGCCGACTGTTGGAACAAATTCGCCCAATCTGGATCATCGCAGGCACATAACTGGTCTGCCGCGTTGGCATCGCTATTTAATAACGTAGCTAGTCATGTCATCGCGGGAAAATACAAGAGACAGTTGCGCTGGCACATGAAATTCGACCATCATGGGAATCATGTGTACTTCCGCGATGGCAGTGCTTCTAGACTGTTTTGGAGTGCCCATCAGCGCGTTTATTTGGAAAATAGACGCGATGATGCAGAAACCTTTGGAAAAGTGGGTCATTTGGCAACATCAGAGAGCATGAGCATGAATGACTTTGGACTCATGACACAGTAGGAAGACTGGAGTGAAGACAATGACAAATTACTGTGTAACAAATGCCCCCTAAAGTATGAAGCTCGAGAGAGTGGGAGAGGTGAAATTCTTTATGAAACTGACTGAGCTGGAACACCATCCAGAAGAACCTGCACGCAAGTACAACTGATATCTCTGATAATGAATTACATGTAGTCTAGATATGGGCGCAACCATCCAAAAGACATACGAAATAGGTCTGTGGTATGGACGCAGCCATCTAGCTAATGAGACCATGATGATGATAAAGGTATGGTCGCAGCCATCCATCAATGGGTCATGTAATCATAAACTAATCCACGTAGCCTGAACCGGTGTAATCTGAGTTTAGGGTCTTGAACCCATCCGACCAAAGTACAAATTCTAACATGCGAATAGATGTGCTGAAGTCGAGCATGATAGAACATCGTTTGATTACCAGTCAATGATGAGAACCGTTAACAAGTGTGAGAGAAACCACCAATAATGCCAATGGCTCTCAAGATACTGTCCAGCACAATCCACGAAGTGTGAAAAAGGAGCTGAAGTCAAACACTCATGGAATCACCCAATCGATGACCAATGATGAAAGTCAACCGTTAGGTGCGAAGAACCTACCACTGAGGCATGCAAGCTCTAAGGTACCAAAGGGGATCTCTAGATCAATCTCCTAGATAATGAGCTGATGTCGACAGGAGACGACCCATCGCAGGAGGGCCATAATGTTTCCCCCATCAAAAACACGAGATAAGGAACAAGAGGCAGATGGCGAAACATAGTATTAGAGGAAAAGGCGAGGGTGTAAACTGCAGAAGGATTATATTCTTGAACATGTTGGCGACACGACTCCGGAGGGGGGTGGCAGCATTCAGGCATCAATGGATCAGAGGCTCGAAGGAAATGGCATGAATCAGATGGAATGAGGCTAGAATGATGACCCAAACCTGTAGAAGGCCAAATGATGATGTACGGATGTCCCAACTCGACAAGAAGCAAAGGTGTCGATGTTCAAGAGTGACTAGCTACCGTCGACAATCAATGATAAACCTGCTGTTGAGTCCAACCTAGTAATAGTTTAACAAGCCCTAGGAAGGAGAAGCTCGAGTCTCGTCATGGTGACGAGTCCAATGTCATCAGGGTTTAACGAGTCCGACATAGGTGAAACTCGGAGTCTTTTTCATGTTTAGAGAGTTTGAAAAAGACACGGAAAAGAAAACTCCAGGGGGGTCCTTTTTTGTAGAGTTGTGTCTCTCAAGCCCGAAAAAGTATAAAACGATACTCGAAAGAACCGCTCGACCATTACGATCGAGGAGTACTTTTCGTAAGTAGTAACTTCGACCCGAAAAAGTAAAAAAGTGGTCAGAAGCACGTCGTTTCGCAACCAATAACGAGCCTGAAATGACAAAAACCCGGCGATCTTTTTTGTGTTTAAACGGTCGAAAAAAGAGCTTAAAGGCGACCGCCTCTCATTTCTTTTAACGATTCAAGAGGGAAAAATCGGCAATCTTTTCGTCTTTAAATGGTCGGAAAAGAGCTAAAAGTAGACCTCCATTTTTATTTTCTTTAACGAGTCAAAAAGGGAAAAATACACGGTAATCTTTTCATATTTTACGAGTCAGAAAAGAGCTTAAAGGAGACTCGTCCTAGAGGAACAAGTGGTATAAAGGGTAGCAACTAGTTCCGGCAATGGTGGAACTGCTCAAAACATGTAATGGTCAAGAGGCTGGCTAATAAAACTACTCATCGTTGCAGTTCATCAGGAAAGGATAAGCAACCAAGTGAGAGCATATGATCAGCCAAAGAGATGGTGGCGATGGAATGAAACAACGAAGGCTCATCTAGCAAAATTTAGTGGATAAACGGCAATCACGAGATGTAAATCGGGTATGGGTTCATTTTTTCACAAGCTTGAACCATGGAGAACTCTACTTGGATTTTGTTTCATGTTTACACAAGCCTGAAACGAAAAATCGTGCTTCTTATAAGTTTGCATGTCCCCAGCATAATGACACAAATCGAGGTGCATGCCCCCCAAGCTTCATTGCGTTCAACGAGGTGGATGGAATGAAGGTTCACATTAGAGATCTTGGAAAGGCTCGACTTGGATTTTATGAGATCTTAATCAAAGACTCGATTTGGACAGGGAGGAGTTGTTTCATTTTTTAATGAGGTTGACACAGTAAAAGAACTATCCTCATAACCCTTATGTCATTTTTTAACGAGGTTGACACAAGGTCAGGAACTATGCTCATGACTCCTTGTTTCATCTTTTAATGAGCTTGACACAAGAAAAGAATTATCCTCACGCACCTTGTTTTATTTTTTAACGAGGTTGAGACAGGAACAAACTATACTCGTACCCTGTTCATGGGCCACACGAGAACATGGCTCCCAAGAGGTCTTCACGGGATGGAAGAAACTCACTCTGGGAGGAATACATGTCATGATGCACCAATGACAGATCGGGTTCCAATGCCCCCAGTACATCTTGTACTAGACCAGTTGCATGGTCATCGACAAGGGTGGAGACGGAATGGGTAGCCACATAATTGACCTGTGGCAAGGAAGGTGCCTCTTGTGAGTAGGAATGAAGAGGGGATGACTGCTGCGCAGGAGGCACTGGGGGACTAAAGAACAATAATTAATCTATAGTCACTATTCTTGCTTCGTGTGGAAAACAAACCACACAGAAAAGTAAAGAAACGAGGGCCCCCATGGCATAAATATAATCACGGCCAAGGAGAAGACTGAAATTTGCACCTTGGACAACCATGGCGTCTATATAGATGGTTTTGCCCCCCAAAGTAATAGGAAACTTTGGGAGGATACCCAGAGGTTGACAAGGTTCTCCGTCGAATGCCAACATATTCTGTGTAACCGACACAAGCTGTGGGGAGCCCAAAGCTTGCCAAGTAGTGGAAGGCATAAGACTGACAGACGCACCCTCATCCAAAACAGTGCCAGGTACTGCCTTATCGTAGGCATGTACTGTAATCTCGAAAGGCACATAGGATGGAAGGCAGAAAGCGGTCAAATGGCTCCAGTCGAAAGTGACGGCCAAACTACTTGGTGGGGGAATCGTATGATTGCCCCCCTGCCCCCCAGGAACCGAAAAAGGACTCTCGGAATCAGCTGAGATAGGAGAGTCGTTTTCGGACGCTGGAGAATCTGATGAGACGAGAAGAACATGAGCATGATGCTCTTCTGAAACAGAGTGATCAACAGGTGGTGAACCCAAGTTGACACTCTTTCCGACCAATGGTTGGTCTGGAACAGGCTTAGCACAACCAGGCTCAGAAGGAGGAGGACAGACAAGAGAAGAATCTAAGTCAATCTCTTTGTCAATGGAGGGAGGGTCTAAAGAGAGCCACTGATAACCAACGGGGAGTTGGGGTGGAGAAGCTGTAAGACTTTCCAAAATGGCGGAAGCTTTATCCATGAGCGGACAAAGGTGAAGGGGATGGAGGCCTTCACATAGCCTACAGGGGAATCGAATCTTCCCATCCTTCTTACCGTTGGCAGTTGCTAGAATAGCATCGCCTTGAGCTTCAGAGGATGATGAGGGACAAACTTGATTGTGAGACCATACTTCTAGGATCCATAGAATGCCAAGACAATCACGAAGAAGATGGTCACCCTTGCATGATTTACAAGGAAACTTAACATTTCGTAGAGTAGCAGAAGGTGGTTCGACCTGGGATGGACTCAGAGCGGTAACTGCACAGGTGGCCTTGGATTTATCAAACTTCTTCTTCTTGTTAGTCTCCTAGTTACTTATTGTGAAACTTTCACTAGGCGAAGGAGGAGAGGAGGAGGAAGAAACAGGGGAAGAAGGCGCAGGCTCCACCTTGGAATCAACATGTCTTGGTTCGGATGAAGGAGGCGGTGGAACAAGAGTCATGACACTTGGGACCACCGAGGTTGAAAAAAACCATACGGGCAAACCGATGGTTAACCCAGGTAAAGACAAAGTTGCCATATACGGAGCACCGACATTTCCAAAAGGAGGAAAAGGACTAGGGTTTCCATCGGAGGGAAAACCTTGGCCGGTAGACTCGGGGAATGTTGCCATCGAGAATGAGAAAGAACCCTACTCAAGCTAATGCAAACAAGATCTAACCAGGCAAATGTGAATCGTGGCCGAATAAATTTTAAGACATAGGAACAAAAATTGACCTTTTCATCTTTAAAGAGTTGAGAAAAGGAAAAAAGATGACTCTAATCGCCTTCAAATATTTAATGATCCTGAAGTGACAAGTTCTCAGATGGACCTTTTCTTTTAGGGAGTCCGAAAAGGAATGAAAGTGACTACTTTGGAGAACTAGGCAAAAAGGTTTACCAGAAAAATCCATAAAACTGCATATACACCTTGGCAGTCATATGAAAACCAAGGAATTTTTGTATGGTAGTCAATCTTCCCGAATGCTGTGTTCGGTGCGTTACGGCTTGTAAGGCAGCAGAAACGGCTTCCTATGGATAAAGGATGATAACCTAGTGGGGTCTCCCCATATACTCGACGGTATGCCGGAGCAAAATTCCGTACTAGACCACTATTGAGTCACAAAAGGAGGAATCACCCAACCTTGAGTGGAAACAAAAGTGACTAGGTTTAACGACGCCGGAGCACATCTCTAGCCTAGACCTCTAAATGAGTGCGTTATGTTTCAATGCGTTGTTAGATTTATTCAGTTCATTTTAAAGTTGATCTTGGATTATGTTTCAGTTTTCAGGCCTTACTGTATGTATATAACAAAACCTAGTATGCAGCTCGAATGAATGAAATATCCTTTTTCTTTGATGAACACCTACCTATGGGAGGGTAGAGAGATCATTCCCAAACCAAGAAAACCAAGGCAACAAAACAGTCACTCAATGCAAGCAGACATCAATTCTTAAAGTGCATGGATACTACTAATGAGAGATCTAATCATTCGCTTTTCAATATGCAACTTGAAATACAAATTCACTTTCACTTTTGCATTCCAAATGAAATGCAATCTTTTCAATTTTGATGCCTCTAATCTAAAGAAACAAATAAGCAACAAACAAATGTGGAAAGACGGTTGATCTAAACAATTGTAATCTATGTCTGGGTAGTGAAGAGAAATCGAAACAATGCCAAGATTGGTCCAATAACAATCACTAAACAATCAACCAAATGTAAGCAAAGGGGAAGGCTCAATCAAACCAACAGAAAGCAGCAAACGAATCTTTGCAAACAAGCAACCAAGCGAAACTGATCCAAAGGACTTGAAACAATAAAACTAGGTCACAAAGCAAAAAGACAAGATTCGTTCAACAAAGCTCACAAGAGAGTGCCTCAACCTCTAAACAATGAAAAACAAGTCATCAAACAAGTGAGAACAACAAGGGACTAGCAAGACTAACGGTTTCAGGAGGCAAAATTGAAAAAAATCAATTCTACAGCAATCAGCGCGGGCAATACAATGGCAATAAAGCACTGATAAAGAACAATACGCGGCAACAAAGCGAAGTCAACGTGGAAGTACATGCCTTTTCCGTGATGGTCCAATTTACAGAACTGTCGCAACTGTTAAGTGTAATTACGCGATGAACAGAATACTACAAAAGGGGTGACGCGATGACAGCATGATTGCTAAATTAAAATCCGCGATGATGTTCAAAAACACTAACAGACGAACAAAAACTCCCAAATCAAAGACAATCAATCTTCAATAAAATAAGGGGATTTCCCAGACCAAGCCAGGAAACTCAGAAAACAGATAACCAATCCCCAAAATCCAAAAGAGAGTAAAACAAAAAGCAAGGCAAGAGTAAACAAGAAAAGAACAAAGGCCAGCTCCCTAGCGGAGTCGCCAATTTGTGATGCAGGAAAGTGTTCCCTCTGCGATCAGAGGCAACCCCTCTAGCCCTAGAGTGGGTCTAGTCACAAACAAGGACAAATCAACAAAAATTTTCCTTAAATAGTTCAAGTTGGAGGCCTACCTCAACCGGTGGTTGATGGAGTTCTGTTGTGCTACTCCAACTTCCGCTTCCTTCTCCTAGTGAGTAATCAACCTGAAACAATACAAAGGAAATACAACAAAGAACGTAACCGGAACAACAATGATCTATTTACTCATAAAGTCAAGAAATCATGAGCTATCTAGTACATTACATACAATACATAGGAAAACATCATTGATTGCATTAATTATGAAATAGAGTAAGCTTACAACCAAGGTCTTGACGTCACAAGCCTTCTCAGAGGGATCCAGCTAGCATGTTCCTCTAGCATTCACTCTTAAAGATGGATCTCCCAATACACAAGTCTCTCTCACTCACAAGTTTTACACAAGATCAAAGGCACTTCACAACCTTCCTCAAGCTATCAACAAACCACACTTGTCACACTCACACCAACTATCTAGAAAACTCACAGTACTATCAGCAACACTCCAAAGACTAAGAATTCCAAAAACTAGCAGCTCATAGCAATGGTGAGAGTTTAAATAGGAGAAGGAGTCTCCATGAATGGTGGGAGGATGAGCTTATCTCCAAGGAAGGTAGCACAAATGACGGAACATACATACCAGAGAAAGGAGGGCGACATTAACAAGGCCAACAACCAGGTCTGGAGTCATCTGGAAGGCCGAATGTTGGAACAAATTTGCCCAATCTAGATCATCGCGAGCACATAACTAGTCTGCCATGCTGACATCGCTATTTAATAACATAGCTATTCATGTCATCACGGGAAAATACAAGAGACAGTTGCGCTAGCACATGAAATTCGACCATCGTGGGAATCACGTGTACTTCTGCGATGGTAGCACTTCTGGACTGTTTTGGAGCGCCCATCAGCGTGTTTATTTGGAAAACAAATGAGATGATGTAGAAACCTTTGGAAAATTGGGTCATTTGGCAACATCAGAGAGCATGAGCATGAATGACTTTGGACTCATGACACAGTAGGAAGACTGGAGTGAAGACAGTGACAAATTACTGTGTAACACTACATTTGTATATTGGGTTATTTTTTAGAGAGAACTTCATGTCTACAATTTATGCATGTTTTTTCTGCATTGGATCCATGGTGTTGAACTGATGTATAAATGATTGTAGAAATAACTTGTTCATTGAATTGAAATTACAAAGCATATTTTCTACATGGTTTGCATCAGAGTCTCACAAAACTCCATACATCAACATCCCTTTTAGTCTAGGCTAAGATCTTAGGATAGGCAGTGGTGAGTTAACTACCCAAGATCGTAAAACTGAGACTAGTTTCATTAAAGAGAGTAAACTCCTTCTGCACTCATACTATCCGGGACTGCTCCAGTCAAAGCGGAGTTAAATGTGACACAACATTGGATTGTAAGAGAAGGTATCCAGCCTTCGATTGCATCTCCATTGGGTATTTTGTGTATCGGGGATCCCTTTGTGGATATGGGAGCTGAGTCGGGGACTCAGGTATGTTATCCACATAACATAATATCTATGACCATGTCCCCCCTGGTAGTGTCTGTGATTTGAGGCAACCATAGTGGACAGACTTTTTTAGGGATGAACATAAGGTGATAGGGGCAGGCTGCCCTGGTACCTAAATAGATGAACCTACTATGTCTTCGGTTTTTGGGAGGGTTGTCATCTTCATGAGAGTACTTGGCCCCTTAATATGAGGTTTAGGCAAAGCTCAAGAGTAATCGTAAATGTACATTTGTCCAGATCTCTCTTTTAGCCATTTTGATACTGGGTTTCATCTCCAGTAAACAATGGTTATCAGAAAGAGTCATATCCCCTTACTGTTTGATGATTGACTTCTAGAGTATTTTTTATTTTTTATGTGCTCATTTGTTATCACTAAGACTATAATAAAATACAACTATAAATTTTTTTGATAAAATATATCAATCACTGTGGCTACATATGGCCCTCTTCATCAATATAGGTGACAACATGGTATTCCTTTGCTGACTCTGGAGGATCAGCTGAGCCTTGGTGACCTAGATTCCCCCTCTTCGGGAAATTAGTCTCCAGTTTCCAACACTGAATCACATGACACCTCCCAGGACCCTATACTGCCAGAGGAATTTTTCACTGAAGGAGTTATACTCCTTATGATCCTCCCCTCACCGATCCTCTCAGACTTATGTTGATTCAGGTAGCACATGTACCTACCATGTCTTAAAGAGTACCAACATCCAACATCCCCCTGAGGACTAATGGATTATGGTATTTTATGGACAACCTTGGTCCACCATCACTTCCCCTGCCAATAATCAATAACATACAATTGATTAGGTACCCTACTATCTAGACCATGCAAAGTATGAGAAACCTAGTTACACCTACTATGAGTGCAACCCAATGCATGCTAGTTTCTACACCTTTTGTGTATGCTCCTATACCTTTGGCTATTTCTCCATATAGAGATGTTAGCATAGGTCCCTTTAGTAATCCTTTTGGTTGGAATCCTTTGTTAAGTCCAAACCCCCAGGCTCAAATGCCAAGCGACAATGTTCCCAACATGCACATACGGGTCGGGGGAACCACTATTCCCCCTCCTCCTATAGGACAAGCTAGAACATCATGATTGATTTACCTTCCCCAAGTGGACACTATTCTAGTGGTAGTCATGTACCTATGGAAAATTATATGGCAAGCGGATCCCCTCAACCAAGTCCTGCTCCATCTATCTGGACACCCCCTCCTCAACCTCAATTGAGTTAAGGAGGCACCTTCTATCTTGACGACAACCAATATTTTTCTCCCCAGACTAATGTCCCTTATGGACAACTACCATATATAACTATTCCACCATAGAAAGGAGGCTATTATCCAGTAAATTCTATGTATCTTGTTGGTAACAATATGATTGGCGGACCCCAGGGTCCTTCAAGTCGTTCTTCATCACCTTGGTTAGACTCAGGGGCACCAAACACTTTTCCTTTTTTGGCAACACTCGATATCCCCAATCTATATAAATTGATTAATGACCCCATCTATCATAACTTACATTGGCCCCAAGTCCCACACAAAATACCTACCAACATCTTGAAGTTTGAAGGGAAACAAGTGGATGATCCAAGTACACATGTCACCACCTACCACCTATGGTGTGTATTGAACTCTATGGTGGATTACAGTATCTAGCTTTAGCTCTTCCCTCATACCCTTGCTAGCAATGCCACCAAGTGGTACATTGAGTTACCATGCACATTAGTTAATACCTTTGGAATTTTTAAATCATTTTCAATTCCCCATCCACTACGAAACCAAGACAAAACTTCTTACTACCTTGTGCTAAGACACCTCCACCCACATCTCTGATCACATTCATGAATGGAGATGTAGGCAAAGGCTAGTCAAGGCCCCCATTGTAGATTACCTGTTAGCATATTGGTTTTGCAAATCTCTTATTCCCCAAGTTTCCAAGGACGTTGCCTTAGCTGGTGCAGTCACTGTAGATCAATCCATTCATCATGCTCAGTAACCAGATTCGATTTATTTGCAGTCTGGCACACTATATGATGTAATCCCCAATGCCCCCTAAAATTGCAATGCTCCTGCTACTTAGAAACCCGATGTGCACGTTGATGGTCTCATTGGTGCTATCTCTGGGGCTACTGTAAAACAACTTAGCGGGCATGTTGCCTATTTGTCTATCGATACCACTACTTATACCCACTTGGTTGCTTTTCCAACCACTACGATCAAATATTTGTAGTCTACACAAAAACCAAACGGAAAGAACAAGAAGAATAAGAAAAATCCCTCTACTTCTGAAGAGAAACCCACTACGCAATCCAACACCAAACATAAAGCTACTACCAAATCTGAATGTGGAAAGCAAAAAATTATTAAGTTCCCTTGCAAAATCTGTGTAGAAGACCATATGACACACCGATTTCTGTGCCTCCAAGAATGCACAGATATTCTTGCTCAAAAGGACACTAGATGGACCTCAGTGGTCCTACACAACCCCTTCCCTTCTTAGCAACAACAACATCTTACTTCAAACCCACCTCAACCCCCGCAAGGGGGAAACGGTAGTTCAAACCATCCTTCCTCTAGTGAAGGATTGTTAACTATTTACACCTTTTAAACTTTTGATCTTCGAACATGAACCAAAATGTATGGAGCTCCAGTCGCTAATGCTCAATATGTTGCCTCGAGTTCAAACCCACCACCACCTAACGATATTCGTATCAAAATCCCTGTTGTTGATCTTATGATTCACCCCCCTAAAGGGGCACTTCATCGCATGACACATAATACTTCTGCACGTGCTGCCCAAAATGACATTATTGTAGAAGATTTTGTGTAAGCACCCTCAACTATGTCTGCACTCAAAGTATCGCAAACTTGTCCAACAAAATGGAAATCTTTTATTTCATCCATTGGTGGGGTTAACCCTCAGGATTCCATGCTAGCAATATTTGACATGGAGTAATGTAACCCTTGCCTTTCACGCCAACTTGCATTTCAAGTGTAGGTCATTTTGAAAGGTAGAGTTATCCACAAAATGGTCATTAAGGAAGGCGCTTCGACATGTGTCATGTCCAATTCATGTTGGCTCGCCTTGGGTTCTCCAACCCTCTCTCCACCGTCGAATTCCATTAAAGAATTCAATGGCCATACATTCATCCCAAAAGGATACCTTTCCAGCTATCCCATCACTCTAAGTGGGAAAACGGTAATGGTGGACATTGAAGTCGTAGATCATCATCTTGACTATAATCTAATTTTGGGCTACAGTTGGTCTTATGCCATGACTGCCATTGTGTCTTCAGTATTCCACCTCATCCTCTTTCCATTGGATGGGGGAATAGTCATATTGGACCAATTATCCTTCTGCACCCCAAATTACTCATCGTTCCCTAGTGGCACCATACCCTTAGTGGGTGACATACCTGACTCTTACGTTAGTGTTGGTACTGGTCTTTTGACGGGTTCCGCTATAATGGGTTTCTTTCCTCTCCCCCTATTTGAGGTTCCAAAGGTGGTTTATATGGTCTCCACCATTCCTCATGACCTAAATGATCCCTAGATCCTCCCAACCCCTTCTGACATTGGCTCTTATGGAGAAAAATGTCATTGTCACCAGTCGAATTGGGTTACCAAGCTATTCAATCTGCATCTGATTCTCCTGTCAATTTGGTTATGGCCAACAATACCATCTCCTCTTCCATACCAACTCCCTCTAATTATCTCCTCGATGAAGTCCTACCCATGGAAAAATATATTTGATATATCTTGTCTTTAGAGGAGAGACCTTGGGAAACTTCTCACCATCACGCTTCGTTATCTGACTTAGATGTGACCCCTATAAAAATCTTATCTTTTGAACCACCTGAGTTTGTTTCCTCTAGTTACACAATTGTCCAAACTTTGGATTCAAAAGGGATCATGGGCAATCTTTCTAAGATAGTGCTCATTGATATCTTAGTCAAGACATGCATCATGGAAAATATACAGATTGGAGCCAATTTCAATCCTGAGGAAATTTCAAGCTTCGCCTCCCTTTTCAAGGAATTTCATGATGTATTTGATTGGTCTTATGAGGAAATTCCCAACATAGGTATGTCCATAGTCGAGCATGAGATCAAGTTCTATGATAATGACAGGCATGCCCGCTAAAGACTCCGACTAGTCCACCCCGTAAAACTGTAACCATCGAGATTGAGGTGGAAAAATTATTACGTCTTGGTTTCATCTACTCCATTCCCTTGATGGAATGAGTTTCCAATCTAGTTCTTGTAGATAAAAAAATAGGTTTCCATCAAGGTCTGTGTCGATTACTGAGATTTGAACGCCGTGTGTTCAAAAGATAATTATCTGACCCCGTTCATTGACCAAATAATTGACGATTGTGTTGGTTGTGAATCCTTCTCCCTTATGGATGACTTCTCTGGTTATAACCAGATTGCCATAAAACGTGCGAACCAACACAAAACTGCCTTCATTTTCCCTTGGGGAACATTTGCACATAGGAAGCTCCCATTCGGTCTAAAGAGTGTTGGAGCAGTGTTTCAAAGGGCCATGGACTATGCGTTTCATGATATCAAACACATTATTCAAGCTTACTTGGATGACCTTCCAGCTCATTCTAAGAAGCAAACCCAACACCTAGTTCATCTCAAAGCAATATTTCTTAGGTGTAGGTTCTATAACATATGACTGAATCCGCACAAATGTGTATTCTTTGTTAATTCTGGATGCCTACTTGATTTCATTGTCTCCAAACATGGGATTAGGGTTGATCCTGATAAGGTAAAGGAAATTACTTAATTTTCCATGCCACAATCCATTTTACAGCTCCAACATTTGCAAGGGAAGGAAAACTTCTTACGATGATTCATCATGAACTACGTCGAACTAATGAGAGGCTTTATGCACCTATTAAAGAAAGGAGTACTATACTTATGGGATGATCAAGCCCAACGATCATTTGATGCCTTGAAATAAGCCCTTATATCTGCCCCACTACTTAGTGATACCAACTATTCACAAGGATTTCTCCTATACCTGGTAGCCTCGCTATCCTCCATTGGTAGGGTGTTGGTCAAAACTGACGATGATCTTAGTGAGCACGTGATCTATTATCTCTCGAAAGGCTTGGCTGGGCCCAAACTTTGATATTCACATGTGGAAAAGCTATCCTTGGCAGTTGCCTTACCTGTCAATCACTTCCGGCACTATATACTTCTGCAACGGACTACTGGCATCACCTTGGAGAATCCCTTGAGACACATTCTATCTCATTAATTCATCGGAGGAAAATATTCCAAATGGATTTTTATCCTCCAACAATTTGATTTGGTTTTCGCCACTGCCAAGTGAAAAAATCCTTAGTCTTTGCAGAAATATTTTTGGACCTTCCCATAGTTGATCCAGATGATATAGCCCATGATCCTCTTACAGATGAATGTGTCTATCTGATTGAATCAGTTGATCCTTGGTATGTAGACATTCTTATCTACCTCTAAGCACAATGATTCTGCCCAAATCTCTCATCAGGTGAATGTCATCGCATCCGCCACCAAGATAGGCACTATTTAGTGTTGAACTATACTTTATATTGTTGTGGCGCTGATACGATTATTCATTTTTTTTTTCTCACTCATGCAGAGGTGAAACACGTTCTAAATGATTGCCATGCTGGGGCATGTGGCGGTCATATTTCTAGAATGGCTACCACCCGGAAAATTCTACACACAGGATACTACTAGCCAACCTTTTTTAAATATTGTATTACTCTAGTCTAGCAATGTCATCCTTGCCAAATATTTACCAAGAAAATGCACACACCACCATCCCCCCTACACCCAGTTATCTCTGTCGACCCCTTTTATAAATGTATCATTTACTTTGTCACCTGCAACCCAACTTCCTCTTATGGACACAACTTCATTATTGTCATTGTGGACTACTTTTTGAAATGGGTGGAAGCCATTCCCACTTTTTGGGTTGATGGATAAAGCAAGGTGTTATTCCTATTCAATCAGGTCATCTTTCGTTTCAACATGCCCCACGCGATCATTACAGACCATGGTTCTCACTTTTAGAACCATATGATGTCTAACTTAACATCGTTGCTAGGTTTTAGGCAAGAACATTTTTCCTCCTACTACCCACAAGCTAATGGCCAAGTGGAAGCCATCAATGGTGTCCTAAAAACCATGATCTGTCAGTTAGTAGGCAATCATAAAACTCACTAGAACTGCATGTTATATCTTGCTTTTTGGGCATACCATATGTTACTCAAAACTACTATAGGATTTACACCATTTCAACTTTCTTATGGCCTGGAAGCATTTCTTCTTATCGAGTACCAAATTATTTCCCTAAAATTAGTTGTTGAATTCCTGCCTGGCACCATAGCCAAAGAAGAGCACTTTCTATCCCTCAATCAATTGGATGAGACCCGACGAGATGCCACACTAGATCTCGAAGCCCATAACTGTCAAGTCAAAGCCCAATATGACAAAAATGTCAAGCCTCGTTCTTACCAAGAGGGTGACCTCGTTTTACTTTACGATCAAAAGCATGATCTCTTGGGGGAAGGTATGCTTCAACCATTATGGGTTGTCCATACATTGTTACTAAGTTCATTTCAAAAGGTACCTATGAACTTCAACACTGTGATGGAATTCCACTCGTGGAGCCCCGCAATGGGCTCTATCGGAAGAAGTTTTATGCCTAGTGTTTCACTAGGCATTTGTTTTGTAATTCTATGTATTTATAAGTTTTTCTTCTTTTTTTGTGACTAGATTTTTTGGCTTTTCATTATTATTTGTCTCATATACTTCTCTCTATGTGAAAATTTCCTCACTAGCCTTACTGTACATAGGATACGTGGATGGTGCCAGTCGTCACACACGGCATATTGCATCAGCTGCTTGGGTCCTTTACACACCTGAGTCGGAACTACTTAGTTCCGAGGGAGTTTTTCTTGGTACTACCACCAACAATATTGTTGAGTATATGTCTGTGATTGAACTTCTTGCTGAAGCATCATCTTGAGACATCTCCAATTTGGTGGTCAAGTTAGACTCTTAGCTAGTCGTTATGCAATTGACTAATCACTATCACATTTGTAATCCAATCTTATTGCGTCACTATTTAAGGGTACGACTCTTGGAACGTCAATTTGAGTTTATTACATATGAACACATTCCTTGAGAATTTAATGCATTAGTTGACTCATTGGAAAATTATGTATTAGATTGGCATTTGTCTCATTCATTATAGTTACATGTATGAAATGTAAATTTTTGCATAGTTAAAAATTTACAAAAAATCAAAACAAGCATTTACACCATGAATCACTAATATATATATATATATATATATATATATATATATATATATATATATATATATATATATATATATATATCAAGTCCAGTCTTTTTACATCAAAAATTCCCAAAACTTGGGTGTTTTTAAGTACAAAATGGCTCTGCTAAGCCTCACTATGACACCCGCTGGCTATACCCTACTACTGTTGAGCCTGCTACTCATGACAACGCATAAAATCTCTAGCCAACCTGCTAGGAGGAACAAGAAACCACTCTAGCACACCTACTATGTGTCGCTACATATGATCTGGTATCTCCCTCATGGGAAGAGGCAGCACACCCATGATCAAACCCTCGAGGTTCCAAGAAAACTTGCAAAGAATCTGTGTGTCATATCCCTCTTCAGTGGTTTCCACACCTGCTCTAGCCCCAGGTAGTTGATCACCCCACCTAGCATCGCAGGGCATCCCTGCAGGACGTACCGGTGCCACTTTTATGTCAAGAAAATGCTTCATATCAATATTTTTTCACCCATAATAAAAAAGCATTACATAAACATCAAAAGTTTAAGAAATTTTTTTTTTTGGTACTTTGATCAAATCCTCTTACCTTGTGGCGCCCACTGAGTGCCAGGTGGCAATATTAATTTCATATCCCCTGTGTAATCCATGCCTACATAGGCATAATCATCGATCATTAGGATCTGGCCACTAAGCCACTCGAAGAAGTCATCCTCGAAGAAGTGTCTAATCGGTCCCCATGGAATCTGAGGTTCTATGGAAGCCCATCGCTCCTATCTCAGCTCCCTGGGACTGGCTATGTCCAGACTCATGTGCGGCCTCATCATGGTCACTCTCTTAAGGATAAACGACACAATCAAAGTACCATACCCAAACTCTCTTTAGGCTTGATTCTTACAAGATATCAACTCTTCTTTCACATGGCGGAGGACTCCCTCACACTAGTTGAATACCTGTGGTTGAAAATAGCATATTATTAGTAGCAACTGAGCCTTTGAATCTACATGATGGATCTTGGAACCTACCAAGTGTATGATCATCCATAGAATGGCCCTCATCAGCATAGTTCTGATCTGCTGAATGGGAACTCAATTTCTCACTAGCCCACTACCTAGTCTACAATGTATCCAGACCAATTCCATGGCGATTCTGGCATCTTCTCTCCCTCCTGTCACGTTCACTTGTGCACCTCTACATGATAAACCATTGTGGAATTAAATATCATCTCTTTCGATGAAGAGCTCGTGATCCCCGATCCTAAACACACCTTGATGTTCATCCCACCGTTCGATAATCCAGCTAAGGATTTCCTCCTAACCGTTCATCAAGTCTAGTCTGGCATATTTTAACAAACCGCATCTTCACAAAGTTTTTAAGCTTGTTGGATCATTTAGCATTTGTAGTTCCTCAACATCATGAGCTCTTTCCCTCCATAGACTCATTTTTCTAGCTCAAATCCTGCAAAAAAACACCCTTCAATCAGTCTTTTGTTGGCTAGAAACCATGGGAATGCAAAAAATATGGTTTTTCCTTATGCTTGGTCGGCTAACGTCACCCTCTAGAACCCACAAGGCGTGTTAATGCCCCTCCCTTTCACGGGCAGAGTGGTTAACACCCCCAGGCTTGGGCGACTGCATTGGCCAACCAAGCCACTTAGGGCTTGCCCAAAAACTAAAAATCATCCCCAAAATTGACTGAAAAATGTATTAAAATGCAAGTTAAGGATTAGGAAATCTACCTGGAATAGATGGTGCATCAAATGGTTGCCTGGATTTCTTGCAATTGCTTGGGGAAGATCTGATCCTTTTTCACTCCAGAACACTCTTACTGAACTGAAAACAATGAAAATGAAGGCCTCTAACCTTCTTATAGTCACTTTGGAGGTATGACTCACCTTAGCTAGTCATTAAAATTGAAGTTTTTCATTCCTATGTTGTTAATCATACACCATTTTGATATGCTATTAAATTTTACTTATGCTCTGATGAAATTTTAGTGTTGATATGAAGAATTGACCATGTTTTACTTTGGATCATCACTTTCTTTTTTGGGACCCTTTCTCGCTCTTGAAACGAAAAATCCCTGAGTTACCATCTTTGGGCTTGTAAAACGCCTACAAAGATGATATGAGTACTTTGTTTTTTGGGACCTTTCATCGCTCTTGAACTGAAAATATCCCCAAGTTATCTTCTTCAGACTCGTAAAACATCTACGGAGAAGACCTGAGCAGTTCTTTTATCTCTTTTTCCTCGCTCGTTAAACTGAAAAAGACATATCGAGTTTTCTTCATCTGACTTGCTAAATTTTTTTGAAGATCTATTGAGTTTTTATTCATGTGACTCATTAAAATTTCACGAATAGTATCGAGTTTACTCCGTCCCCTCATACTCATAACAAAATGAAGCAAACATCTATTAAGCATAGGTTTATCACTTTATCTGAACTCATTAGACTAACTTACGGAAAAGGAAATAAGTCGGGTATACTATTAAACCTTTGTTGCACTCAATTATCAACCATGAAAAAGGGACCCTGTTATAGATATTTTTGGGCACTACAACCCCAATCATAAATGTCCATAAAACAAGGGCTCTTAAGTCCCTAAAAGTGTTGTTCCAACCTCTAAAAGAACAAGGTCAACTGATGACATCTTCTCCCAGAAGTTCTCCATGAAAAACTGCTCAGAACTGGTCAAAACGGGACCATCTCACCTGCTCCATGGTCAAAGTGCACTGCATCCCACCTAAATACACAAGGGAGGTGTGATGCATACTAAAAATCCCTTCTATGGGGTGCGATGGGCGAGAGTGGACAAATGGCAGGGTCAATCTGCAAGGTGGAGGATCATGGAATCTTCCAGAAACTTCTCCTGTGACACTTGCCTCTCTGCATTCTCCCAGGGATGAGTAAGAGATCATCAATCTCCAAGTGGAATCAAGAACTATCAGAGAGAGGACACTAATCAAATCTCAAAAGCTGACTCACCCCCCTTTGCAAACATCTATATATGGATCCCTCATCCCAGAGATCTAGAGGCTGGAATTTTGTATCTTGTAAGGAAGTGCTGCTGGTTTCTTGGTGCAACATCATAATGTTGGGTGATCTAAGCTTTTCATGAGGTGAAGAAGGGTTTTCTTG
Organism: Pinus tabuliformis; assembly: GCA_031772625.1. Classification (NCBI taxonomy): domain Eukaryota; kingdom Viridiplantae; phylum Streptophyta; class Pinopsida; order Pinales; family Pinaceae; genus Pinus; species Pinus tabuliformis. The sequence continues at coordinate 461,879,386 of CM062811.1, forward strand.
CTGAGAGGATGATGCTGGGTCAGAACAATTGGTTGTAATCCTCTTTTCTATTCTTGATTATTAATAAAGCTATTCAAGTTTTCCTCCACATTCTTGTATGATTGATGATATATGCATTTGTGTGGTCAATATATATCTGGTCCTATATTGTTTATGATAATAGATCTATGTTCTTGGATAGTGTTATGCTGCTTTGATTCTACAGGTGCTCTTTGAAGCTGGATAGACGAGAAAGCGAGTGGAAAAGATCTATCAGAAGGGAGAGGAATCAAGCAAGGAACCAAGCGTAAGACAGAGGTTGGTCTCCTTTATTCCCCTCTTATCTATTTATCATAAAGGAAACTGAAAGTGGTTTTAGTTTGTTTGTTTCTAAGGTAGCTACCAGCCTTAGTGGGACTAGCAGCTCTGCATAGACACTAGATTTCCCAATAACAAAATGGCGACTCCGCTAGGGAGCGAATAGATTGTTTGTTTGTCTATATTTGTTTGCTTTATAAACTTACAGATGGAGCCTGAAGTCAAGCCAGCTAGCCTTCGAACTGCATTTTCTATGCAAGTGCAAAGTAGATCAATGTTGCTTCAGTCTATCTCCGGGTTTTGTTTATGAACTGAACAATCGATTTACAAGCTCTCTAATTGCCCTTGTGGTGGCTCTAGTAACCTCCTTAGATCTACCCCTGTGATTGATTTACTGATTACCACTTGCTCGGCCTAAATCCCTAAACTGAGCTACAAACTATGACCCGGAACCCAGTTGAAGTGTCGTCCCTAGACCATCGCACTGCCTCTTCTTTGGATTCTGGATGCATCGCACTTCCCGAGTGTGGTAGGTGTGCTGCATCTCACTTTCCCTGTGTTACAGGTGCGCTGATCAGACAAGGCCTCTTCTGCTCTTAGATTTTGGTTTCTGTGTTCACTCTTTTCATCTCTATTTAGGAGTTTTGCTGCCTGTAGTTAGTACACCTCTATTGAAACCCCCTTCCTTGCCATTATTCCACCTCCACTGTGCAAATAACTGTAAATGTTTTATGTATTTTGAGCCATTTTCAGTTCTCTTTACAAAGAAGTAGCGTAATTGAACTTTCGTTTCTTGATTTGAAAGTGTCGCAAGTGTCATTTTCAGTCATAGAAGAGAATCCGATTGTTCTTGATAGTCGATTACACTGTTACTCTTGTATTTGATTTGAATTAGTAGTTTTTCAAGTGTTGAAAGCAATTTTTCAATTCCAAATCGTAAAGTGTCATCATTATCTTCATTCTATCTTGAAGAGAAACTTGTTAGTAAAGTCGCTTTGAAAAATAATTCAGATTTGCGCTTAGATTTCTTTTTATCATTCACACATTAAGAAGGCTGAAAAACAAATACATGCATGTGCATTTTCATTTAGACTGTTTGTTGGTTTGATTTAGGACAATGCATATAGTGTGTGCTCTCTGCTCTATGTTGAAAGAACATCATCTCTCTTTCCTTAGTAGCTAGGATTTTCATTGCAAAAAGAAGATTAAACAATTGTTTATCATCTTAGATTGCATTTTAGGAATTGTATATCTACATCACGCGGTGAACCTGAAAGGAAAATTTCTTAAGCAAGATCAACTGTAAAATAAATTTAATGAATCTAAAAACGCTTTGGAACCTAACACACAACATTTAGAAGTCTAGGCTAGAGACGTATTCTGGCGTCGTAAAGCCTGGTAACTGTTGTTTTCATTGTTGGTTGGGTGATTCCTCCACTTTGAGACGATAAGTGCCAGTATGGACTTGTGCTCCCACGTACCATCGAGTATATATTGGGAGACCACAATAGGCTTTATCCTTTATCCATAGGAAGCCATGTCTGCCGCCCTATCGATCGCACTGCACTGAACACAACATTCGAGAAGATTGACTGCCGTACCATAAAAAGTATTATGCATTTTTGCGATTGGTTTGGTAATCCCTCTGTCTAGATTTCCAGAGTAGTCTCTTTCATTCCTTTTCAGACTCCTTAAAGGAAAAGGTCCATCTGAGCACTTGACACTTCAGGCTCATTAAAAATCGAAGGCGACTAGAGTCATCTTTTGTTTCTTCTCGACTCTTAAAAATTGAAAAAGAAAGTTGTGTCAAAGCGTCTAAAATTTATTTTAATCGGAATAAATATCACCTTTCCTACATTGATCTTAGGTTGAGAAAAATGGAGTCCACCAACCAAGGAGTTCCCCTTGGGGGAAATCCTAGTCCTTTCTCCTCTTGGGGAGATGTTGGCGCACCCCATATGGCCACATTGTCACTTCCAGGATTGACAATCGGCTTGCCCGTATGGCTCTTCTCAACTTCTTTCATTCAGAACACTATGATTCCTGAACAATAGATTCAGAAACTAAACGATACCAGAGTTACCCCGCAACCTTCTACTTCGTCCAATTCTTCCTCTCCTCCTTCCTCTTCGCTTGATGAAGCTGGTAAAGCCGAAAATCAAGAAACCAAGAAGGAGAAGGAGAAGAAGAAGAAAGAGAAGAAGAAGAAGGAGACAATGGTGAAAAGGGGCAACGAAGCATCGTCTAGCGAAAATCCACACACTGCACCATCCAGGCCTAAATCGCCATGTGTCATTTGCAAAGGATACCACTATCATCGAGATTGTCCTTGCATCCCTCGGATCTTAAGGGTCTGGTCTCCTCGTTTGCACAATCCGGTGTCATCAACCTCTGATGATCATGTTGAAAATACACCGTCGACTAGTGAAAGTGAAGCCCCTGGACAAAAAGGAAAATGTAAATTTCCTTGTAAACTCTGTGAAGGTGATCACACCATCCACCATTGTCCCTTCTCAGACGAGGCTAAAAGAGTTTTGGACGACCGTCCGGGTTCGCCGTTACAGCTTCCTCTTGGATATAAAAAACTCTTGCCGAGTCCATCACTAGTTGAAAACCCGGCTGACACACCATTGTGGTCGGCTAAAGCGTCTATCATTGAAAATGAACCCTCTGAATCCACACCAGATGAAAGTCAAAAGGTCGAGGTGGTAGTTGACCTGGTCTTGCCTTCAGAGGATCCATCTTCAGATGATACAGTCACCGGGGAGAACAAGAACGACACCATCCAAATTCTCTTTGTAAGCACAGACTCCGATGAACATGGGGGCAGTCTACCCATTCCTTTACCACAGGAAGGAAGTTTGTCAGAGTCATATCCGGCCGTCTATTTGGTCCCACCTCCAAGCAACCTAGTTGTTTCCTTCGATTGGAATCTACTAGGCAGACCCTGCTTACCGGCTAGTGTACCATTTCGAATCATTGCTCAAATATACAGAATGGTCATGGCTGGTACCATCATAGGTGAAGGGGCTTCTGTGAGTATCCTTTCCTCAACTGCTTGGAAAGCACTTGGTTCGCCACCGCTTTTTCCTAAAATGAGAAATCTAATAGGCTTTGACAAAGGAACCATTCAACCGTTAGGGATCCTTCCCAATGTTCCGGTAACATTCAGAAGGAAAACCATTCACATGAATGTAATGGTAGTCCAAGGACCCTTGGATTATAATCTACTCCTTGGACGTGACTATATTTATTGCATGGGAGCCATTGTCTTCTCACTCTTTAGAGTAATGTTTTTTCCACATGAAGGAAGAGTGGTCAAGCTCATAGACCAGCTTTCATTCCCCGGTTCACACATAGCAAATAGTCATATACCATCCCTGAATGGTCTTTTCACGTAAGGAATGTCTCATCAATCCCCAGTCCATCCTCCTGATGAGCGCGAGTGATTCGGAGGATATGACTGAAACCAAGGGGGCATGCACCCTGGCCTGTTTTGACAAGAAAACCTTGGGTATATAGTAGGTTTCTGCGAAGGATATATGAGTAGTTTATGAGATTAGACTAGAATAAGATACCATTGTCAGAAGGTAGGCCTTTCCCGATAGAGAAAATGTTTTGTCTGCAAATTGAGGGGTAACCTGTAAAAGGTATGCCTTTCCCGATAAAACAAATGTTTTGTCTGCAAATTGAGGGGTAACCTGGGAAACTCTACTTCGCTATACTTGGGGGCATGCAAACCTTTTGGCATGCAAGCGAAGAGCGACCATTTATTTTTTTAAATTTATAGGTCCTCTAACCCTTTAAACTCGTAGGATTGGTCGTTTCCTAACTTGCATAAAGAAAGGATGCGGGGAAAAGCTTTGAAAAAATGCCAGTTTTAAATTAGACATCCTTATTATACGACTGGATGGAGTAGTTTTAACGTGGAATTCAAGCTCATTAAAAAATAAACATAAGAAATGAGCAAATGTTCCCCCAAAGTTTAAGCTCATTAAAAAATGAACCATTTTCTAGTAAATAACCTTCGTGAATATATTATCATCAGCCTTTGAAGCCTTGGTCGTATTCTCATCATCACCTCCACTCTGTATTGGTTGATCATTCACCTCCATTTGATTATTTACCCTTTTTGAGGAATAGTTGGGAAGAGTGATCCTGTTAGCCATCCTTGTGACACTGCCGTGATTGGAAAATTCCAAACCTTACCTGGAATCAGCTGCAACCCGAATTTATCACTCATTCCTCAAAAAACGAGTCTCCTTTAAGCTCTTTTCAACTGACTCATAAAATATGAAAAGATTGCCGAGCAATTGGCCTCTCCAGCTCATTAAAAGGACTGGAAGTGCTATCCCTCCTTTAGATTTTAATCTTTTTGGACTTGAGGGATCATTACACAAAAATATCGAGCGCTTGTTTTGTTTGGCTCATTAAAAGTACCGAAAATTCATCCCTTTTGTATTGTTTTATACTTTTTCGAACTCAAGGGATTATATGACGAAAAAGGATTATTGGAGTTTTCTTTACATCCCTTTTCCAGACTCTCTAAAATTGAAAAGGACCGAGTTATCCTTGTCATTAAACTCGTTAAAACCGAATAGCGAAAAACTTGTCCATACAGACAAGAATGAGTTTCACTATCGCTAGGCTCGTTAAAACATAGCGATGGGTTTGCCCGAAGGGAAAATTATAGAACAAGCATATGTTATCCTCCTCAAGCTTGGAAAAAATAAAGAGGTACTGGTCAGCAATGACTAGGGAAAAATTGGGAAGAAAACTTGAAGAAACTTTATTGGTAGCAAGTCGCTCTTGAACATGACACTTTCACTCCGCATCCGAGTCGGGTTGGGTTGTTCCATTCACTGGTCATATCACCATGGGTCCATCACACCATCCATATTTGGGGTTAACGATACCAATCCATCATGTTAGTGTCGCCGATATGTTCAAGAGAAGTCGCTCAGAGAATTCACCTGTGTCTCATCCACTGCAATACATTTACGCTCCATTCTTTCATGACCGCCACCCTGAACCTTATATCACCAGACCGTTTTCACCTCCATTAAAATCATTTGCTCCGTTCTGTGTCATTGATGTGGGATTCACTAAGGCCCTCCTATGACGGATCGCTTCTTGTCGACATCAGCTCATTATCCAAGAAGTCGATCTAGGAACAACCCTTTCAGTACTTTGAAGCTTGCATGCCTCAATGGCAAGTTTCTCACTTCCGGCGATAGGTTTACATCAATGGCCTTCGACCGAAATATTTTGCGTGGTGTTCGAAGCCAAGTCCCTTATTCACACCACGTGAATTGTACTGTAGTACCTTGAGGGTCATCAACATTATCGGTGATTCCTCTCGCGCCTGTTAACAACTTACATCATTGGCTGGTAATCAGGCAATGTATTTCCATGTTCGACTCCAGAACTTCTCTCACATGGATCGACTTGTACTTTGAGTGAAGATCGAACGAGATTGAAGACCCTGGATCTAGTTTCATCCATTCGGGCTGCGATATATATTCAGGAAAATAAAGACATCACATGCACTTCATTACTGCACAGATAATCATCCAATCCAAGGGATGATGGCTCTACTAGAATCATCAGTCTACACTCAGACGATTGTCTGTCTTATGTACATAAACATGAATTTATAAAGCTGAGCATGGGAATTCCCGCCTCAGATAGATCATGAAAATATTATGAATATAATGTATTGTATTGTATCTTATTACAGGTCGCCTTCCAGCTCAAAAAAACTTCAGATCCTCATGATAAAGCATTTCACCCGACATCAACAGATTAACGACCTCATGCTTTAGGGGGAAACTGTTATAGACATTTTTGGGCACTGCAACCCCAATCATAAATGTCCATAAAACAAGGGCTCTTAGGTCCCTAAAAGTGTTGTTCCAACCTCTAAAAGAACAAGGTCAACTAATTACATCTTCTCCCAGAAGTTCTCCATGAAAACTGCTTAGAACTGGTCAAAACTGGACCATCTCACCTGCTCCATGGTCAAAGTGTGATGCATACTTAAAAGCCCTTCTATGGGGTGCGATGGGCGAGAGTGGACAAATGGCAGGGTCAATCTGCAAGGTGGAGGATCATGGAATCTTCTAGAAACTTCTCCTGTGACACTTGCCTCTCTGCATTCGCCCAGGGATGAGTAAGATATCATCAATCTCCAAGTGGAATCAAGAACTATCAGAGAGAGGACACTAATCAAATCTCAAAAGCTGACTCACCCCCCTTTGCAAACATTTATATATGGATCCCTCATCCCAGAGATCCAGAGGCTGGAATTTTGTATCTTGTAAGGAAGTGTTGCTGGTTTCTTGGTGCAACATCATAGTTTTGGGTGATCTAAGCTTTTCATGAGGTGAAGAAGGGCTTTCTTGTTTAGATAATCTTCGGCAAAATCACATAACCAATCTTTTTTCGACGCGTTTCGAACCAACCAGTGTGGTTCATCGTCAGGACAAGTTGAAGAACCAATCCGGCTTAGCTTGATTAAATAGAGTGTGTAGAGACTCCAACGGCTATAATTCCAACGGCTAATTTTGACCTAATGATCCTGGTCAAACCACTAAATTAGTTAAATAATATTCCTAGAAAAAGCTAAAATAGGTAAATAAAGGAATTCATTTGTTAATTTAAAAATAAATAGATATATTATTATTATTATCTCACATATTAAGAGAATTCATAGTATAATATCCATATCTAATATTTTGGTCATTAATAAACTATATCTCGTATATTAATCTATATTTATTATTATTCTAATACTGTTTAAATACAAGTAAATGGTAATAAATCACTATTATTCTTAGAATTTAGTTACATTAGGTAATTGTGTAATAATTATTTAATGGTCCATTGGTAAGTTAGATCTTCTCTATTTTGTTCTTTAAAATATATCATTTTTATTAATTATTTAAATATAATGGTCCATTCGAAATTAAAATAATAAGTTATATAAAATATTATATGTTTATTAAATAATCTATATCTACTTAATAATTTATAATTCCAAACAAATTGTTAAATCATTATTATTCCTAGAATTTAGTTACATTAGGTAAATACCATAATTTAGGGTTGTTAAAGTCCATGTTTATTAATAATAGTATAACTAATATTATTGGTATATCATAATTTATCCTTTAAACCTAATGGTCAAATAATCAATATTAGTTCAATATTTATTTATTCCAACAAAAATATTAAAGTTAACTAAGTCATTAGGTAAATATATTATTACTTATAAGGTAAATACCATAATTTAGGGTTGATAAAGTCCATGTTTATTAATAATAGTATAACTAATATTATTGGTATATCATAATTTATCCTTTAAACCTAATGGTCAAATAATTTATATTCATTAATAATCAATATTTATTCAATATTTATTAATTCCAATAAAAATATTAAAGTTAACTATGTCATTAGGTAAATATATTATTATTTATAAGGTTTAAAAAGGGGTTTTTTAGACATTAGTTAAAGGGAAACTCAATTCTAAGGTTATAATAGAAATAAAAATAAATAATGAAATTATGGAAAAAATCAAATCTAATTATAATATGCCCAATAGTATCATAAACAGGTTAAGGTTAATACAATAATTAGCCCGAAACTAATTCATAACTTATTAATGACTCAAACACTCCATAATAATAGGACAAATCTGCCAAAAGAAAAATTAAAGGAGGGGGAAGACAGAAACCCTAAGACCTAACAAAAAGGGGAATGAGGAGGCTAGGAAGACAAGGCTGGGACCTAGCAACTACTAATCTTCCAGCCATCATCCCTATTAAGATTGTTCGGCCTTTTCTCAATCTCCAGGACCTCTCTAAATTTGCGATGGCGAAACTGCCCAATTTTGGCAATGACTTGAGCCTCCTCTATACATACATGATGCATGGTCTTCCCCGCATGCTCAGCCAGGGCCGAGGACTTGGTCCTACCATGTCTTAAGTCAGCCGAATGCTCGCTAATCCGCTGATTGATAGAGCGACCAGTCTCACCAATATAAGGGGTCCCACAGGAACAGGGAATGACATAGACGCCCTTCATGTCCTTAGGGTCAATCGGGTCTTTCACAGACCTGAGGGAGCCACGGATAGTATTGAGAGGTCTAAAAGTTGCGGGCACATCATACTTCCTCAGAATCCTCGCAATCCTGTCCGTGGTCCCTTGGATGTAAGGAAGGTTCACACCCAAGATATGATCTTTAGGAACCCTTCGGATTGAAGGCTCCTTCTTGGCCCTGAGGAAGGCTTTTTGACTGAGGTTCCTATTGTAACCATTCTTCTCGAAGACTTCTAGGAGGTGAGCCTTCTCCGTTTCCAGGCTCTCCTCATCCGAAATTCTAACAGCACGGGTGGCAAGCGTGCTAAGAACCCCTAACTTCTGAGCGGGGAAATGATGCGAAGAAGCATGCAAGTATTGCTCAGTATGCATCTTCTTTCTAAACACCTGATGAGAAAAGGAACCATCCACCTTCTTAGAGATGAGAACATCCAAGAACGGAAGACAACCATTATCTTATTTTTCCATCGTGAATTTAATGGCGGCGGATTGGTTATTGAGGTGACTGAAGAAACGATCGAGCTCGTCAGGACCATGAGACCAGACAACACCAGTGTCATCAACAAATCTTTTCCAAAGCTTTGGTAAGAGACGACAGGAGGCCAAAGCCTTAGACTCAAACTCCTCCATGAAGAGATTAGCGACGACAGGGGACAAGGGGGAGCCCATGGCAACTCCGCAAGTCTGCTCATAGAATTCTCCCTCGAAGCTGAAAAAGGTAGAGGTAAGGCAAAGCTCAACTAACTTAGCCGTATCAGGGTCAGTGAGCTTATTAATTACCTTCATGGCCTCATTGATAGGAATGCAAGTATAAAGAGAGACCACGTCGAAACTTACCAAAATGTCCTCGGGCTCAAGATTAATTCTCTTAAGATCCTCAATAAAAGAAGCTGAGTCTTTGACAAAGGACTCAGTCTGCCCAACCAAGGGTCTCAACTTTGCAGCGAGGAACTTGGCCAGGAGGTAAGTCGGACCACCGATGGTATTGACAATGGGTCTCAGGGGGACCCCATCCTTATGGATTTTAGGAAGACCATATATCCTAGGAGTGATGGGGTTACCCTCAATAAGTTTCTGGGCTAGAGGAATCATGGAATTGCACGACTTGATCGCAAGAGCGACCGCTCTGGAAACCTTTTTGAGGGGATTCTTCGAAAGCTTCTTATAACTCCCACTATTACAAAGATGGTCAAGCATCTTATTTCTGTAATCCTTTCTATCCATGATAACGACAGCCCCACCTTTATCAGCTTTTAAGACCACGACGTCACGATTTCCGTTCAAGCTCTTCAGAGCCTCAAACTCAGCCTTGCTGATATTGCTACGGGGAGGCTTAGCCCTCCTTAGGGTAACGGCACAATCCTGCCTAATCGTGTCTTTAATCTTATCAGGAAGGTTCTTAATGCCATATTCTACATCGCAAATGATGTCTTCAATCGGGATTTTTCTGGGTGCTAAGGCAAAATTAAGACCTTTCCCTAAGAGATTAAAAACCGCAGGCGGAAAGGAAAAACTTGACAGATTCACCACCTTATTGTCCTGAGGGAGGGAACTCGAATTACCCACCGACATACCCCTAATATCAGTCTTACAATTAAGGCTATCAGTCTTGCTGAGAGGATGATGCTGGGTCAGAACAATTGGTTGTAATCCTCTTTTCTATTCTTGATTATTAATAAATCTATTCAAGTTTTCCTCCACATTCTTGTATGATTGATGATATATGCATTTGTGTGGTCAATATATATGCTGCTTTGATTCTACAGGTGCTCTTTGAAGCTAGATAGACGAGAAAGTGAGTGGCAAAGATCTATCAAAAGGGAGAGGAATCAAGCAAGGAACCAAGCACAAGACAGAGGTTGGTCTCCTTTATTCCCCTCTTATATATTTCTCATAAAGGAAAACGAAAGTGGTTTTAGTTTGTTTGTTTCTAAGGTAGCTACCAACCTTAGTGGGACTAGCAGCTTTGCATAGACACTAGATTTCCCGATAACAGACCCTCCTGGAGTTACTCTTTAAGATATTTTTTGACTCTCTAAATATGAAAAGGCCACCAAGTTTACCCGTCTGGACTCGTTAAACTTAATCATATGGGGAAAAATTGGACAACATAGTGACTCAATATCTATATTCAGAAGGATTTTTTGGCAGCAGTCATTCCCTTGAACATGGCACTCCCTCAGCAAACCTTTTTTGTCATCCTCTCAGATGAACCTTACCATCCTATGAGTTTAGCCTTTATATACTCTGATGTTCCTGCATCCTTGTATCCTAACACTCTTTGGTGTTCATGAGTCTATGTTGCCTGGTAAACCTTTGTGTCGTGCCTTCTATTGTTCAAGGGATCCACCTATCCTCTACTTCCTGTATCAACCATCAATCATATACTTCCATCATGCCCTCCATTTATTTGACCCATTGCTCAAAATTTATCTCCAAAACAAATCATTCTTGTCCCGTTTCGTGTTGATTGATGTAGGACACCTTATTGCCTACCTTTCGATAGGTCTCTTCCTATCGACTTCAACACTCTATCTAGGAAGCAGATCCATAAACATATCAGTACCCTGGAACTTGTAGTCATCAGTGGCAGGTTACCTTGTGTTTGATTTGGGGTTTTCATCATTGGCTCCTAGTTGAATGATTCTATGAGTGTTCGACGACAACATCATTCTTCACACTCACCAGATTGTACTATGCATCTTGGAGACCATCATCATTATCGGTGTCCATCCACACGTCTATTAACAATTTTCATTATTGACTGGTAATCTGACGATTTCTCACATGTTAGACATCAACTCCTTTATTCACATGTGTAGAAATATGTTTTTTAGATAAAGCGACAACCAAGACCTTGGGTAGAGGCTTGCATCACTCAGCCTTGTTTCCTCTCCCAAGCTGTGTATATTGTTTTCAGAGACAACTAGTCAGGATGATCATATTATGACACAAATCCACAGTGTGCTTATCAATGTACATGATCATCATACCTATTTTTAGAAATCATTCTCACATAGCTACTGTGCATGGGAATGCCTAACTCAGGAAATGATTTTATATTTTTAACATATGCGATTTGTTTTAGGTTTCCTATAGTCCTAAAGCTCATATCCTCTATCTCTTTTTCCAAACAAAATTTATAAAGTATTTCAACTATCGTCTTCGTCTCTAACCTCACACTTTAGAGGACATTCATTATCTAGGAAAATTACCTCCTCACCAACTTAGAGGAGAAAGACAGTTTTGTTAAATACATGACCTAATTCACATGCCTATTTTCCAAGGTAACACACCCCAGAAATAGGCAAGAGGAGTTAGAACGCTCCCCATGCACTAGCTAAGGGCGTTAGTCCCTAGCTTAACTCATTGTTTTGCCTAAAGGAAGCGTTATCCAATATTTGTGAGATTTTGAAGCTCAAAGAACAGATTGACTAACTGACACTTCGCGTTTCACTCAAATTTCAGCCTAAAAAGTAGGAAACATCTACCTCCGACCTCACTAAGGACACTATTATTCGTAACAGAGTTTCACAAAGAGGGAAAGAGCAATAAAGTGAGGAAACATCCTAGATTTTTCCTCAACAGAATTCATGAGACAATTGGCAAGGATAGCCTCTCAGCCTCTGTATATTGGACACTTGGGCATTGTGATGGAGATCAAATAGGTTTCAAATGATTGCCGAAATTTTGTATTAGATATAGTTATTATGCTGCCAAGAGGTTGAGAGATAGAGAGAGAGAGAGAGAGAGAGTAGCTTGAGGACTATAGGAAGATTGATCTAGCCAAGATGGTTGTAATCATTCTTCTTCAATCTAATATTATAGATTTGTTGTTGTGTTGTCTACTTGATGGTGTTGATTTAGTGTTTATTTACATGTTGATTCAATACCATAATTTATAAGTATCTTAGATGTGTGTTGTCTTATATATTTATGCATTAATTCTTTAATTACGAGATTTTATATGTTGTAGGATTAATCTCTATCTTATTTATGTGTAGGTGTTGAACTAGGAGCTAGCAGAGGGGTCTTCTACTTTGCTACATTGTGTTGTCCAGTAGTGCTACACCAAGGACTAAGGTAGTCTCTCTTCTTCGCTTTGATTACTATGCATTGATATATATATATATATATATATATATATATATATATATATATATATATATATATATATATATATATATATATATAGATATATGTATGTATGATTCTTTGTGACAGTTGCAGTTAATATGAAATGGTCTGTCGTGGATCCTAGGAAGATACTTGAGGGTATTCCAACCATAACCACCCATGCATTAATCCATATAGCACCTACGCCATTGCCAATCTGAACATCAAGAAGCAAGCCATATATACTCCTCTGCCTACTCCTATTCAACGTTGGGAATCCATATCCATGGATTACATGTCAGGCCTTCCTTCTACTAAACATGAAAATGACTCCATTTTCATGGTCCTTGATAGATTCTCTAAGATGGTCATTATGGTGGCCTGCAAGAAGAGTATCACAACAGAAGCCACTGTTAAGCTCTTTCTTGAATGAGTGTGGGTACATTTTGGGATCCCACAGTCCATTATCTCAGATTGGGATAGTAGTTTGTTAAGTACATTTTGGTCAAGTCTCTAGTCGATGTTGGATACCAAGCTCACTAAGCCCATGACTTTCCACTGCCAAATTGATGGCGAAACAGAGGTTGTCAACAAGATGATCATACACGTTCAGTGTATGTACAACTTGAAGCATCCATGCACATGGGATGAAATCCTCCCCTATGTCCAACATCATTAAATGGAGCTCTCCATAGTTCAACTAGCCACAACCACTCTCAGGTGGGTTTGGGATTCTAGCCACTATGTCCCATTAATGTGGCCATACCATTTATAGCTACTCATGTAGATTTGGCTCATGTCCAGTTCGAAGATGACAGGGCTAACAACTTCTTGGGCTTATTAAGCACATCTGCCAATAGTTCCATGACATATTGGACAAATCCAATGCTAAGTACAAACAATGTGATGATCAGCATCAGGTGCCACACAAGTTCTAGGTGGGTGATAAAGTTTGGTTACAGTTGTAGAAGAAGCACCTCAGTGAGCCCCATCGCAAGCTTCACCCACTCTGATATGGACCTTACACCATCAATAAGGTTTTAGGGGACAATTCTTTCAAGCTCATCATTCCACGATTCCTTGCTCTACACCTAGTGTTCAATGTGGATTGCCTTTGACCATACTTTCCACCATTGTTGGACACATCAAACATTGCAGAACAACTCACACCAACATAGTTAAACCCAAAATGAATGGAACAAACCACAACTAAATGGATCACGGACATGCACATCAAGAACACTTTCCAGCAGAAGATCCAACTGTATTGGGTTGTCAAAGCTGGCCAACTCCTGCACCAAGGCAAGTGGCTCACCAGGGACCAAGTTCAATAGAAGTTTCTCCATATCATGGAGGCACTCAATGCAATGGGGACCATTGCTTCCTAAGGGGGGAGGACTGATCCAGGTGGATATTGGTGGCCACCCACCTATTCCACTTGGACCCCCACCATTGTTTCTTTTTAGTTTCCTTAATTGTAGCACAACTTACTATTTTTGGTAGTTTTTTGAGTCCTAAACTTCGAGTGTTGTTTTGAGGAACTAAAAGAAATTTATAGGGAAAAAAAGAGAGTCCAGAAAAGTCCCAAACTAAAATATTAATGGGTTTTTTTCCTCCTCTTCCATGTCCTCAAAATGAGGTATTATGATAGCCAAACGATTTTTGGATTCCATAGTTACGACCCCAAGAAGTTGATGTACCAATTTACCTAAACAGGGCCCATAGTTTTGGTGCTTCATCTCCTAGGGTTAGGTTTTTAGATGTTTAGGGTTTTTCATTGTTTCTAAATAATAAATAGGACTTTACATATCATTCTAATAGAGTTCAGAGGCATGTAGCCGCCACATCTCTTCTCGGAGATAAGCTACCATTGCCTGAGCTAGTTTATTTTTATTTATGTTTGTAAGCATATTTCAGTTCTTTGATCTTAATGAATGAAGTTTAATTTCTGCTGCATCTCTATGTATATGGTATTTTGGTATTTTTTTGCGTTCTTGCAGAAGTCTGGATCAGTGGTATTAGAGTGTCTCAATGTAGTTGAAACTTTGCAAGACCAGCCTCACAAAACTAATGGCCTCCCATGGAGGAAGAAAATAAATATCAGGGGTCAAGAGATCCTTTCAAAGCACTGCTCGACGAAGCCCTCAAGAGACAGAGGAATGCAATGATGGATAAATTTTCCCAGATCCTTCAATGGCTACACACAGGTGATACAACTCCCTCCAATAGCCACTTTGGAGGCACTACTCCTTTTAAGGTACAAGTTAACTTTGATATTCCCATATTTGAGGGCCAGAAAGATACAGACGTTGTAGATAAATCGTTAAATATATTGGAAGTGTATTTTTCAGTTCATGAATTTTTCAATCAGGAAAATATTACTTTTGAACTTCTCAAAGCCACCCCACACATCAAGGATTGGTGGGAAACCTACTGTGAAGAAAAGGACGAGAGGGAATTCTCACAGTTTTCAGCCGCATCCACTTGGAATTCTTTTTGAGATGCCATCAAGGAACAATATTACCATGTCAGGAGCTATGAATATAAATACATAAAGTGGACCATGCTATGGCAGGGAAGGGACCAAGATGTGTCGTATTTTACAAATATTTTCTATACCCTTCGCATGAAGTTGGGTATCAGGGATCTTGAGCGGCATTTGGCACTCAAGTACTGCGGATTTCTACACAAGTACATTTAGGACGATATGGAGTTGTTGTACATCTCCTTCCTCATCATGTCGTACTGATACATAGTCAATATTGAGTAGAAGTTTAAACAGAAGAAGTGAAACTTTGGATCTGCAAGTCCAAAGCAAGGAAAAGGCACCCCCAAACCACATAGAAAAGGACAAGGCCAAGGTGAGGCGACCCAAGACAACCCATCGAAGCTGCAAGAGAAGAAAAACACCACAAAGACAAAGAAGGACATGGGAAAATGGTGTGAGTTCCATAAGATCTCCACTCACAACATAAGTGAGTGTCGAGCCAGGCACTCACTGGTGGCCATGTTGAAGGCTTTCAAATCAAACGCATGTTCCAACTCTAAGTCGGAACTTGACAAGGGGAATGATAAAGGGAAGTAGATCAATGACAAGGAGCCCAGTGCCACTATGGCCACCACTAAGATCTAGAAAAATGAGCCTAAAGATCCAGAGGAGGGGGAACGAATCTTCCACTCACAAATGTGGGTGAAAGGTTCTCCACTAGAGTTCATTGTCGACAGTGGGAGCCAAAAGAACCTCATTTCAATAGAGGTCATGAAGCGGTTGGGCCTACTGACTACATCATATCCATAGTCATACACAAACGGGTGGCTTCACCAAGGACATGATCTCTGCATCATCCATTAATGTTGTCGTCCCTACAACATCAAGCCCTTCATGGATCAGGTACTATGTTATGTTGCTCCTTTTGAAGTTTGTGATGTATTATTAGGAAAACCATACTCATGGAAGCGTCATGTTGTATATGATTCTAGACCTCACTCTGTGATTATTACCTTGGGTGATAAGTTGTACAGGATATCGAATGTATCCCCACCTACTACCATCTCTTTGATCACTTCAAAGCAATTCATTAAGTTCATTTCCCATACAAGGAATGTTTTTCCCTTAAGATTCACCCTCAAGGAAAGAAGAAGGTTGTGGCCACAACTTCCAGATGGGGCTCCCCCACATAGCAGCAACATATGGAAAAGGTCGTGGAGGTGTACAAGGACATTTTCACCTCACCCACAAGTGTACCTATGCACTGTTTGGTCAAGCGCTCCATCAATCTGACCCAAGGCACACCACTACCCAATGGACCGATCTATCGATGCTTTTTTCTAGAGAATGATAAGATCAAGAGGTAGATTCAAGAGATGTTGGAGAAATGGCACATTAGGTGAAGCTCATTACCCTATGGGATCCTGGTTTTATTGCTACAGACGAAGGACGAGACCTGGAGACTCTGTGTTGACTATCGAGCGCTGAACAAGATCACTGCTAAGAATACGTACCCAATCCCATGGATTGATGACCTTCTCGACCAGCTCAAGGGGGCCAAATATTTCAGCAAGATTGACTTGAATTCTGGTTATCACCAGGTTCCTATCAAACCCTCTGATGTGTGGGAGACTGCCTTCAAATCCAAGGAGGGCCTTTTCGAAATGTTGGTCATGCCTTTCAGGTTGACGAATGCCCCTACAAACTTCATGAGATTGATGGATGACATCTTGCGACCCTTCACCAATTCATTCATTGTGGCGTATTTAGATGACATCTTGATCTTTAGCCATAGTCAGAAGAGCACCACAACCATATTCGATAGGTCCTTAAACCCCTCCGACAACACAAGTTGTGTGCCAATTTGGAGAAATGCACTTTTGACATCACCCAGGTTCAATATCTGGGGTATATCATTGATGAGAAGGGTGTGCATGTGGACCCAACCAAGATAAAAGTCATTCATGCTTGGCTAGCCCCAACCACTCTAACGGAGCTCCGCAGCTCTTTGGGTCTTTCCAATTTCAATCACAGTTTTGTGTGGGGTTTCTCTCATATCACTTGGCCTTTAAGTCAAGTCATCAAGGGCGGAGCAAAATAAAAATTCTTTTGCTTTGAATCCCAACAGAAGGCATTTGCCAAGTTTAAGCATCGACTCTGCTATCCACCAATTCTCACATTACCAGACCTGCACCAACCATTTGAGATCAAGAAACATGCCTCCGACTATGTTATTGGTGTAATTCTTACTGAGTAGGTGCATCTAGTCACATATCACAATGAGACACTTTTAGACATAGTCCGAAAGTATCCCACCTATGACAAAGAGATGTATTCCATTGTGCAGGCCTGCCGACAATGGAAGCATTAGATTCTTGGGAAGGAAATTCATATAGACACGATGGAAGTTACAAAACAATCACCATTAGAAATAGTTCACATACCTGCAACACTTCCATTTTAAAATTAAGTACAAGAATAACAACACCAACAATGTTCCAGACTACCTCATTCGACCATCGGTCATGGAACTAACCAATGTGCTCGACTCTTATGGCCACGATACTGCGAGGTGGCTACATCTTTACAAGAGTGATCTAGAATTCGACAACACATACCAGACTCTCCTGGAAGGTAAGAAAGTTCCAAATTTTCACCTCCAGGATGCACTGTTATGCCACCTGGGACACATCTGTGTTCCTTCAAGAAAGTGTGTCAATATGATTTTGGAGGCACACTATAGTCGGTTCATTGGACATTTCGAGGTAGAGAAAATAGTGGCAGTGCTGCAGAAGTATTTTTATTGGCCGAACCTTTGACATGATGTTGGAAAGTACATTTGATCCTGCACTGCCCTCGCCATTTCCAAACTGAACATCGAGAAGCAAGGCATATATGCTTATCATCCTACTCTTACTTGATCTTGGGAATCCATCTCTATGGACTACATGTCGGGCCTTCCTTCTACTAAGCATGGAAAAGGCTGTGTTTTTGTGGTTGTCGACAAATTCTCTAAGATGGAAATTATGGTGGCCTACAAGAAGAGTATCACAGTAGAAGTCACTATTAAGCTCTTATTTGAATGAGTGTGGGTACATTTTTGGATCCCACATTCCATTATATTAGATCGGGACAACATGTTCCTAAGTACATTTCGGTCAAGTCTTTGTTCAATGTTGGATACCAAGCTCACTAAGTCCACAACTTTCACCCCCAAACTAATGGCCAAATAGAGGTTGTCAACACAATGATCGTACATATTCAACGTATGTACAACTCAAATCATCCATGCACATAGCATAAAATCCTCCCCTATGTCCAACACAACAACAACAAATCTCTCCATAGCTCAATTGGCCACAACCCCTTTCAGGTGGGGATGGGGTTCCAACCACTATGTCCCATTGATGTAGCCATACCATTTGCAACTGCTCAGGTAGATTTGGCTCATGTTTAGTTTGAAGCTAATAGGGCTAACAACTTCATTGAGTGCATTCAGCACATATTCCAATAGGTCCATGACATATTGGACAAATCCAATGCTCAGTACAAGCATTGTCATGATCAACATCGGGTGCCACACAAGCTCCAAGTGGGCGACAAAGTTTGGTTACATTTACCTAAGGAGAACCTCGTTGGGCACCACCACAAGATTCTCCCACTATGATATGTGGATTACACCATCACTAAGGTTGTCGGGGATCATTCTTTCAAGCTCAACATTCAACCATTTCTTGGCCTGCACCCAGTGTTCAATGTGAACTACCTTCGACCATACTTTCCAGCATTACTGGACACATCAGACATTGCAAAATAGATCACACCAATAGAGTTTAACCCATACTACATGGAACATGACACAACTGATCGGATCATGGACATGCATATCAATAACACTCACCAGTAGAGGATCCAATTGTATCAAGTTGTCGAAGCTAGCTAACTCCTGAACCAAGGCAAGTGGCTCACTAGGGACCTGTTGAAGGCTTGAAAATCGTTGCCTCAACAATGGGGGATAACCACCCGGTCTGGACCTTGGTTGATAGCTCCTTTCCCATTTAGAGTAATGGCTCTGACTGGGGATGATGGGACCAGTTTCCCAATTTATTTTTATGATTGTGCTAATGGGGTGATTCTTGAGATTTGGAATAATGCTTATCCTAAAACTAATCTAATTTAAACTAATAATCATGTGCAGTTTATCCTAATCTAAAACATTATCTAACTATAACTATCTCGAGGGTAACATGATATATGTGATCTACAATAATGTCTAAAAGCAATTGATAATAAAGATTATTCAATTGTGATGAGAAGTGAATCTGTTTAACAATAATCGTTTCATATAAAAAGTTAGCCGAAACAATTGTGAGAGATATATTGCATAAAAATCATTCATGTACTTAGCATAAACTATAGATCATCATCATACAAAAGTGCAATAATGGCAATAAAAAATTCAAACATTCATACATAAATAACTTGAAGATAAGTTATTGCTTGACCCATAAGTAAAAAGAATTAAGAGATAAAAGTACCATTTACAATATGTCCTACTCATATGCTCCAACAATATTGATCTACTTTCAAGTCATCCAACATCATCTAAGAGTACAAAAGTTCAATTTTAGTAGAAGATGTTAAATCAAGTAGAAAATAAATCATGTTCCATTAATTCCACAAGAACTTCCTCAAAGGGACAAAAGTGCATGTTTTGAAGAATGTTTCTGATAAAAATTTTGGACCCCTCTCTAAATGCATGGGAGGGGTTTAAATACTAAAAATATAATGCTAAAAATAGATTATTACAAAAATAGTTGAGGAGTTTTAAACGACCTGCCTTAATTTGTGCAAAAATAAAATCAAAATTAAAGTAAACAGGGTGACTAACTATGCTACATTCGATCCTTCAGATCGTAGATATCCACCATAGGCTTCAGCTGTGTAGGCTGGCCGACTTCAGCTTTCAACTGTCCATTGAATACGACATCAGTTAGTGCATCGCAGGGTCATCCATTGGCTGTGAGGCTTGACCAAATGTTTCCAATATGCCTCCCAGTCTAGCCTGGTCGTTTGCTTTATCACTTCCACTTTGTCTTCCAATGCCTATTTCCATTGTTGCTCGAGCTATATTGCATCTGGAAGGAACCCTGGAATGGACTCTATTGCTAGATTGGCACCATGAAAATTCTCATTTATATTTTCTATGATAATTTTTGCTACTACTGCCACATTCGTTGTTGCCTTTTCTGCTTCTTTTAGCTGAGAATCCCAGCTTGCAAACATAATTTCCTTATGTGATTCTTCTAGTTTGCACTGGTCGGTTTTTCTCCCCCCCTCTGTATTTTTCTAGGCGATGTGATCAGAGACCTTTTTAAAGATCTCATCATATTCGAGTTGCATTTCTATGACTTTACTTGTTAGTTTATCACTTGTTTCACAATAAGATTTCTAATGTGAAATATTTTGGCACAGTAATTATTTCTGATGTGTCAACTGGGAATTAAGTGCGAGTGCTTCGGTGATAAATTCATCAATTTTTGGATCCTCTTTATGAATATCAGTTATTTCCTGCACCTGTTCTTCCTTCTCAGCTAAGTTGATTTGATGTTCTATTTGCATCTTTTGAAATTCTTGTTGAAGCTTGGCCAACTGTATCTCTGCTTGCTAGTCGGATTTGACTTGCTGTAACTATTGCTCGAGCGACGTTATTTTATTTTCCTTTTCTCTAAGCAATGTTTGGACTTTTGTTTCTTTGTCTATGGTCATTGTAGCATAAGCACCTACAAACTGCGAGAGTCTAGTTAAGTTGGCGGATGGATCAACAGGCGAGTCCTTCCATAGAACATCCATTAGTTCATTTTCGGGGGTAGTAACAGCTATAGAGTCCAATTTTCTTTTCTTTCTTTGCCTTTTCACCACAGACTTATGCTGTGGGCTATAGAATACATCCATAGGGGATATTTCTTCAATCTTAAAAATTATCTCGGAGGTAGGGGTAACAGGGGTATGTTCTACTTCTGGTTCATTTGTAGTTTCTTCCACTGTAATTTCCAGAGTTGTCTTGTGTTGTTGCGTTTGTAGCTCTAGCACCTGTTCCTCTATATTAAGACTTTTATTAAAATTATTCCACTCTTCCTCTAAATCAATTACCGTGGGTTTTAATGGTTGTGCAGAGGTAGTATGGATTTCAACCTACTTGCTAGCTGAAGCTTGCTCAACTATCCTCTGTGTAGATTTGGTCGTATCCTCGATGCTCCTGCTTTTTCCATTCTGTGATGAATGTCGCGATTCCTTGATAGATTTTTCTTGAGACTTTGCTATAGAATCAGATTTGGAGTTTTCTTTGGAGTCACCTTCTATAGTCACACTGGGAGTAGGTTCCCTTATTGGTTCAATTAACAATTGGTCCAATGGGACCATTGCGAGCCTTCTTTCTCTGTAACTGTAAAACTTTTCCAAATCTTCATGGTCAAAAAGTAGTTGGGCCATATGTTTCACCTCTGAAAAGGTATTTTTTTGCAAAATTATATCATCAAAAGCATCCTCCTCATTGGTGAATACTTTTATTTTCACCATGGTGGTGAAATTATTGACTGTTCCAAACAAGTCATACTGTCATCTAGGGAATTTGGGTAATTGCAGAGATAGCATGTTCTCTGCTTCTTTGAGCGTGTGTCCTAGGTCGTGTAGTGAAAATGCTCCACACTGTACAGGGAATGCAGGCCAAATGGCCTTCTTTGACTCTTTCAATGTATGGCTCATTCCTCCCTCACTAGCTATCTGGTAGGCTATCTCCCTAGCCATTAATTTATCTAGTATGGGAGAATGTGTGGGGAGATGATGCTACCAAAAACTCTAATATATGTAAATGTCTCCTCCTCGAACCATCTAGCCACTGGGAGGATGTCAACTTTAGCTTCTTGGGAAAATCTGGGGGCGTCTCGATTATACAGCCACTTGTAAATAGGGAGCATAACTCCATGGAAAATCTTGAAAAAATGTGGTTGAAAATTGGATTCCCACATGACCTTATGGTACACGTGAATGGGAAGTGGATTCTGAACAATCCATTTCCATCCCATGATGGGGAACTTTGAACTAAAACAAATAGCATCCATAACATAGGCGCTCATAAAAAATGGAGGGTAAACCCTCGAAGCAATGCTTCTTCTCCTTCTATACTCGATAATTGTTTTTGCTAAATTATCTAACAAGATTTGGGCTTAAGTCATGATAGTTGTGTTAATGACTACTTCCATTAACGGCAACCAATATGGGGACAAATTAGTACTATCAGGTCTACAAAATAGTCGACATAACATAGCCGCAGCAAAACTATAAGGGGGACAAATAGATGCAGTAGTGTACATACCATTTTTGTCTTTCTTGATCTTCTCTTCATTATTCGACCAGGCATGGGTGAAATCCACTAGGTCATTGTTCTCTTTAACAAAATTTTCTACGAATTTCCTATTGTAGATGACCTATGGCTCTGGTAGGTGGTACATAAGCCATAAATTATCCAGGGTAAAAGATCTAATGGCCCCTTGGCTTCTCATCCTGAATTGTCTGTCTGAAATATTTTCTTCATCGATAACCCATTTTACCATATCGGTATAAGGGATTATCTTCAGCCGAGCAGCTATGCAGTTCAAAAACGAGCAAGTTGTCTCTAGCATGGAAGCATATGAGGAATCTCAGCCATCAAATGTAACATTTATTTCCATAATCCTCGACTGTTCCTCCTCCAGTGTGTTATACATAGTCTCCCATGTAGAGGTTCCTCCCTCTCTGTTGCATGTGGTGTCTCTGAACAGGGGAGTCATCACTGTCTTCTCAGAAACTATAGCCTTGCCTTTCTTCCCCATTCTTCTCAAAGCTCTCCTCTGTGGATTTTTCCTGAAATGAAGAACAAAAGCTATCAGACACTCAAAGATGAACGTAAAAATGAAATAATGTGGATAGCTTGTAAACGTGGTAAAAGAAGCATTATTTGAATGCACGTAACAAGATATCGTATCAATATAAATGGGTTTTCACACATAAATGTAGTTATTTCCCACTAAAGCCCACTAATGATTCATTATCCCTTAGCTTTATTTCTCATAAATGTTTGCATTGAAAAAAATAATGAAATTTTTTAGGGTAGCGAGCCATTATACTGTGATGATAGTGATTGTGCAATTTGTGAAGCAATATCGCAGATCACAATATCGCAACGTGTGCCTTTTATTATTCTTACCTCCTATTGTGTGTCTGCGAGATGCAATATGCGAGTTGTCCATTAATTGTTTCACGTATGGTTAATTACTAGGCTCATCCTAGGCAATAGACTTGACGGACTCGAAATATTTGCTTTTAATACTCTATGGTGTGGGTCCAGGCACGAATCACATATCGCAATATCAGCTTATGGTAAGTGCAAAGTGTTTTCTTGAATACCCGAAATGCGATGCAATAAAAGCCAAAGCACCATTGCAATTTCGCAACTCGCAAACCTTGCTATATCATATTTAAGAGAGAACTCTTTATGGGTCGTGTTATGCGATGCGAGACTTAAGCCTAAAAAGTTTAAGGACTTTTGTTTTTGTTGGATTTTGTGATAATTTAGACCATGGAGCCCTTATTTTAAACGCTTTTCTTGATTTTTGGAGGTTTTTTAGAAAGTTCCTTTAGTGGGTTTTTTAGACGTGCTATATATGAAAATGTAAGTTTTTAGTAGTTCCCAAAAAGGTCTTGATTGTTATTTTTCTTTATTCAAAAAATAAAAGAAATGACTAAATGCTAAGTTTTGTTTTTTGAATGAAAAATTTTGAAGTGTCCCCATTTAGTTAATGTTGCGTTAACTACTATTATTAACAAATGTGGGGTTGTTGAACACCACAATAGGACCAAGTTCAGCAAAAGTTTTATCATATCTCGTAGGGGGGAGGACTGATCCAGGCAGATATTGATTGCCACCTGCCTATTGCGCTTGGACCCTCACTGTTGTTTCTTTTCAGTTTCCTTATTATAGGACAACTTACTATTTTTTGTTGTTTTTCAGGTCCTAAACTTCTGGAACCATTTTAAGGGACTAAAAGATGTATTTAGGGAAAAAAGAGAGTGTTACATAGTAATTTGTCACTATCTCCCTGTCAGTCTCCCTACTATATCATGAATTCAAATCAATCATGCTCATGCTCTCTAATCTGGCCAAATGACCCACTTTGCCAAAGTTTTTGCTATCAGCGCGCCTTTTGGCAAAATAACCGCGCTGATGGGCACTCCATAACAGACCGAATGCGCTGTCAGCGCGGAAGCACACGTGTTTCTCGCGCTGATCGAATTTCATGAGCCAACGCATTTGTTATTCATATCTGATCGCGCTGACATGACCTTCTTTGTTATTCAGCTGCGATGTTAGCGTTCCAGTGCAGTTATGGACCCGCGCTGATCCAGTTTGGGCGCGTTTGTTCTAACAGCCGGCCTTCCAGATGACTCCAGACCTGGTTGTTGGCCTTGTCAATGTCGCCTCCCTTCTCTGGCATGTTTGTTTCGTCATTTGAGCCACCTTCCTTGGAGATAAGCTCATCATCCCACCATTTGTGGAGACTCCTTCTCCTATTTAAGCCTCTACCATTGCCATGAGAAACTAGTTTTTGGATAGTTTTGGGATAGTTTTGATAGTGTGGAATTCATAGTGCTTAGAGTGCTGCTGCTAGTAGGTAGTTGGTGTGACAAATGTGGATTTGCTGGAGGAAGCTTAAGGAAGGTTGTGAGTATTGCTTGTGTGAGAGAGAGCTTGTCTTGAGAGAATCTACCTCCAAGGGTGAATGCTTAAGAGACTTGCTGGCTGGACCCTCTAGAGAAGGACTCAGCGTCAGAACTTTGGTTGTACCTTTCTCTGTTATTGATTAATAATATATGACTACTGTTATAGTTCCATTCTCATTTGTCTTTGTAATGGTTAATGTGAATTACATCCTTTCTGACTGATGTATGATTGCATTTATTAGATTTCACGTTTGTGTTTGTGTTTCTCTTCGTGTGTGCAGGTATCTATCTATGGAGATCGTGGAAGATCGTGACCGGCCAAAGAGAAGGAGCGAGAACGACATCTCTTCATCAAACAATAGCGTTGGAATCCAAGTAGGCTTTCATTGCTTATCTTTTATTTGCAATTAGGAACTTGCACAGTAGCATTGATTGATTGTTGCTAGACCCATTCTGGGCTAGTAGGGATCGCCTCTATCCGTAGAGGGGATTTACCTCTCCAACAATTTGGCGACTCCGCTGGGGAGCTGGTCTTTGCCTCTTTTTGTTCATTCTTGTTTTTGAGTTTGATTGTTACTCTCTTTTCAAATATTGGGGATTAGTTCTCTGCTTTTAGACTTCCTGGTTCAGTCTGGGAGGTGTCTAAATTGTTTAAAGAGTTATTGCCTTGGTTTGGGAGCTTTTGGCTTGATTTTGCCTGTTTTTTGGCCTCAGTGCGGTTTATATCAAAACAGTCGTGCTGACAGCACATAGCTATTTCTTTGACTTCGTGGTCATCACGTAATTACGCTTAACAGTCGCGACAATCCTGGAAATCGGATCAGCGCGGAAAAGAAGTGTACAATCGCGATGTCAGCGCCACTTGGTATGCTTTTTACCCATGCTGACCTTGGGTTGGTAGCTTAATTCCCGCGACGACTCCTGAAATTGGATCAACGCGGGTGGTCTGTGTAAAAGTTGCGCTGACATCTCGGGTGGTCTGTGTAAAAATTGCGCTGACATTGTGATCACATTGTGATCATCTCGGGTGGTCTGTGTAAAAATTGCGCTGATTCCTGAAAAGTTGTTTTTATAACTTTATCTCCTGAATTCATCAATCTTTCTTATCCCCTGTTGTTTCTTGTCCCTCATTAGCTTGTTTTGATTGCTTTTGGTTAAGGGATGCTCTCTCTTTGATTTCATTCGAGTGAGTCTTGTGTTTTTTAGACCATGTGACCTAGCCCTTTAGAAGTTTCATCGAGAAACCGTTTGCTCAGGTTACT
Source organism: Pinus tabuliformis (assembly GCA_031772625.1). Classification (NCBI taxonomy): domain Eukaryota; kingdom Viridiplantae; phylum Streptophyta; class Pinopsida; order Pinales; family Pinaceae; genus Pinus; species Pinus tabuliformis. The sequence continues at coordinate 461,905,411 of CM062811.1, forward strand.
TGTCTATTCAAGGTTCATCCACAACCTTCTTATTGATTTGCTTGAGGCTTTTTCACTGCTTATTGCTGGTTGATTTTTAGTGTCGATTATTGAACCACTTTTTATGTTGATTCAATTTCTTCACTACCAAGCATAGATCACAATTGTTTGGATCGATCAGTTCACACTTGCTTGTTTGTCTTCTTGAATTCAAAAAAAAAAAATTGCATTCATTTAGCATACTAAAGTGAAAGTGCATTTACATTACGAATTTTCATGTTTGAGAAATTGAAAAGCAAAATTTAAATCTTTCATTAGTAGTATCAATGCATCGTGAGATTAGTGTATTGGTGCATCGTGCCATTGCAAAAGAAATCAAACTAATATCTTTTGCATTCAATAGTTAATGGGAAAAAGAGCATTTCGTTGATTTGTGTTCTCAAAAGAAAAAGTTTCATTTCTTTGCCATTAGCTGCATTGGATTGTTTGATTGATTGAGTTCATTTTGTTTGGTCGAAAACTCTTAACCCTCTCATAGTTAGGATTCATTGAACGAAATGGTATTCTTTGGCATGTAGTTTGCATCCGGGGAATTGCGAGATTTTTCATATGGTAGGACCTGAAACCGAAACTTAATTCAAGATCAACCATAAAATAAACTGAAAAAACCTAAAAACGCATTGGAACTTAACGCAAACATCTAGAGGTCTAGGTTAGAGACGTGTTCCGGCATCTTTAAACATAGTCACTATTGTTTCACATTACGGTTGGGTGATTCCTCCTTCTGTGACTCGATAGTGGTCTAACACGGACTGTGCTCCCATGTACCATTGCATATATAGGGAGACCCCACTAGGCTTTTATCCTTGATCCATAGGAAGCCGAGTCTACCGCCTTGCGAGCCGTAACTCACCGAACACAGCATTCGGGAAGATTGACTGCAGTATGGAAAGTCCTTGGTTCTCATACGATTGCCAAGGTGTATAAGCAGTTTTACAGATTGCTTGGTAAACCCTTTGCCTAGAGTCTCCAGAGCAGTCACTTTTGATCCTTTTCGGACTCCCTAAAAGAAAAGGTGCCAGTGAGCGTCTTGTCACTTCGTGCTCATTAAACATTCGAAGGAGACTAGAGTCATCTTTTCGTCCTTTTCTCGACTCTTGAAACATGAAAAGGTCAAGTTTAGTTCCTGTGTCTTAAAAATTTATTTGGCCACGATTAACGTTACCTGGTTAGATCTTGTGTGTGTTAGCTTGAGTAGGCTTCTTTTTGTTTGCCATGGCAACTTTTCCGAGGTTCACCAACCCAAGTTCCCCTCCTGACGGGAATCCTGGTCATTTCCCTCCTCTCGGGAATGTTGGTGCTCCTTATATGGCGACATTATCCCTTCTAGGGTTAACTGTCGGGTTGCCTGTTTGGTTGTTTTCAACCTCTTTGGTCCCTACCGTATCGGCTACTAGTCCATCAGTCCCTCCACTTGAACAACATCATGTTGATCCTAAGGTGGATCTCTCCCCTTCAACGCCTACTTCTACGTCTTCCTCTTGTACTTCGCCTGGTGAAAGTCTCGATTCGAATAACCAGGTGGCTAAGAAGAAGAAGAAGAAGACGAAGAAGAAGAAGGCTCCCAAGGGAGAGGCTAGAAGTACAGCTCTTACTCCGAGTACACCTGAAGTCGGGCCACCTTCTGCTCCTCCGCGGAAGGTCAAGTTTCCTTGTCGATTATGCAAGGAGGACCATCTTCTTCGCGATTGTCCTGGCATTCCCAGGGTACTAGAAGTATGGTCTCGCGATGCGGCCCGCCCCTCATCATCCACTGAGGCTCACGACGATGTTCCCCTATCGGCTCACAAAGGTAAGGGAAAAGGGAAGATTCAGATCCCCTGTAGACTTTGTGAAGGCAATCATCCCCTTCACCTTTGTCCACTCATGGATAAAGCCTCCAGTGTCTTGGAAAGTCTCCCAGCTCCCTCACCCCAACTCCCCGTTGGATATCAACGTCTTTCTACAGCTGCAGATCATCCACCTCTCGACAATGAGATTGGTTCACATTCTTCTCTTGTCCAGGTCCCTCTTCCCGAACCCGGCTATGTCTAGCCTGTTCCAGACCAACCATTGGTCGGAAAGAGTGTTGACTCGAGTCCGCCGCTTTCAGAAGAGAATCACGCCCATGTTCTTCTCATCTCTTCAGATTCTCCTGAGTCCCGAAATGACTCTCCTAACCCCGCTGCTCCCGAAGGTTCTCATTCGGTTCCTTTAGCACATGGGGGAAATCATACGATTCCCCCACCAAGTAGTCTGGTCGCTTCCTTTGATTGGAATCGCCTGATCGTCGGTCGCCTTCCATCCCATATGCCTTTCCAGATCACAGTACATGCCTGTGCTATGGTAGTACCTGGCACTGTTTTGGATGAAGGGGCGTCTGTCAGTCTTATGCCGTACACTACTTGGCAAGCCTTAGGTTCCCCGCAGCTTGGGCCAGTCACTCAGAATCTGTTGGCCTTCGACGGAGGAGCCTGTCCATCTCTAGGAGTTCTCCCGAAGTTCCCTATTACTTTGGGAGGCAAAACCATCTATATAGACGTCTTGGTCACCCAAGGTGTTTTAGACTTCAGTCTTCTCCTTGGTTGCGACTATGTTTACGCCATGGGAGCACTTGTTTCTTCACTTTTCCGTGTGGTTTGCTTTCCACACGATGGAAGAATTGTGACTATCGATCAATTGTCGTTCGGTAGTCCCCCAATGCCTCCTGTGCAGTTGTCGTCCCCTCCTAGTTTCTATCCACCCATTGTATCTGCCCCACCGCAGATCAACTACGTGGCCACCTACCCTGTGCCTGTATCCAGTGATGACACCGTTGTGCATAGTGTCCTGGAGGCATTAGGTCCTGACTTCCAAGATGTGGTCCTTCCACCAGGAATAACACTCTTGAAAGCACCAACTTCCTATTCATTATGAGGCAGTCTGGTCGGAGCATAGTTCACTTTCCTATGTCAAGCTCCCTAAAAAATGAAACTAGGCTTGGTCGGAGCATAGTTCCTTGTCTTGTGTCAAGCTCGTTAAAAGATGAAACAAGGGTTACGAGGATAGTTCTTTTACTGTGTCAACCTCATTAAAAAATGAAACAACCCCTTTTCCCAATTGAGTCTTTGATTAAGATCTCGTGAAATCCAAGTCGAGTCTTTCCAAGCTCTCAAAGGTGAATCTCCATTCCATCCACTGTGTTGAATGCAATGAAGCTTGGGGGGCATGTACCTCATTTTGCGTCATTATGCTGGGGGCATGCGAACTCATAACAAGCATAGTTTTTCGTTTCAAGCTTGTGTAAACATGAAACCAAACCCAAGCAAAGTTCTCCATGGTTCAAGCTTGTGTAAAAATGAACCCATACTCAATTTACATCTCGTGATTGCCATTTTTATCCGCTGAATTCTTCTAGATGAGCCTTGGTTGTTTCATTCCATTGCTACCATCTCTTTGGCCGATCATATGCTCTCACTTGGTTGTTTATCCTTTCCTGAGGAACCACAGCGATGAGTGGTTTTATTAGCCCGCCTCTTGACCATTACATGTTTTGAGAAGTTCCACCATTGCCGGAATCAGTTGCTACCCTTTATACCACTCGTTCCTCTAGGACGAGTTGCCTTTAAGCTCTTTTCTGACTCGTAAAATATGAAAAGATTGCCGAGTATTTTTCCCTTTTTGACTCGTTAAAAAGAATAAAAATGGAGGTCTGCTTTCAGCTCTTTTCTGACCGTTTAAAGACGAAAAGAGTGTCGAGTCCCCCTCTCGACTCATTAAAGAAATGAGAGGCGGTCGCCTTTAAAGCTCTTTTTTCGACCATTTAAAGACGAAAAGATTGCCGAGTTATTCCTCTTGACTCGTTAAACATGAATAAGAGGCGGTCGTCTTTAAACTCTTTTCCGACCGTGTAAAGACGAAAAGATCGTCGGGCCCTTGTCATTTCAGGCCCGTTAACGATTACGAAATGACGTGGTTTCGATCGCTTTTTTACTTTTTCAGGTCGAAATCACTACTCATGAAAAGTACTCCTCGATCGCAATGGTCGGGCAGTTCTTTCGACCATTGTTTTATACTTTTTCAGGCTCGAGAGACACAACTTTACGAAAAAGGGCCCCCCTGGAGTTTTCTTTTCTGTTGTCTTTTCAGACTCTCTAAACATGAAAAGACGCCGAGTTTTTCCTTTGTCAGACTCGTTAAAAATTAATGACATCGGACACCGTCGAAATGACGCTTTCCAAGCATATGCTATCCCCGTCAAGCTTGTCACCCAAAAATAATCGGGGTACCTGCCAGAAATGGTGGGGAAAATGGAACTGTAATAATGGTCGTATCGGCAGTATGTCGCTCTTGAACATGGCGCTCGTCTGTATTCGTTTCTGGGTGGGGATTTCTCATCTTGTTTTACACTAGCCTCCATGGGTTTGGGTTATCCTATTTGACCTCTCATCTGCTCATTTCCTTGTCACCATGACCTCTGCTCATTTGATGTCAGATACTGCCAAATCCACTGTCGTGCCGCCGATATGTTCAAGAGAAGTTGACCTCTGCAAACTTACAACCTCCCTCTGGTGTCTCACACAAAATATTTTATCCTTCTCTGTCTCGTGTCGATGATGTGGGAAACATTATGGCCCACCTTCGATCAAGGTTACCTCCTATCGACTTCAGCTCATTATCCAGGACGATGACCTAGAGACTCCCTTCAGGTGCCTTAGAGCCTGCATGCCTCAATGGCAGGATCTTCGTGTTCGACGCGAGGTTTTCATCATTGGCCTCCGATCGAATGATTCTGCGGGTGTTCGAAACCATCTCATTGATTGACACGCCGCGGATTGTACCTATAAGTACCTTGAGGACCATTGTCATTATTGGTGGTACCTCTCGCGCCTGTTAACAGTTTTCACTATTGGCTGGTAATTAGACGATGTTCACGCATGTTCGACTTCAGCTCATGTATTCACATGCCTGGACTTGTACTTTGTTCGGGTTGGGATGGAGTGCAAGACCCTAGTTTTTGTCTGTTGTGAACCAGGCTGCGATTTTGTGGATTATTATTACATGACTCATTGATGGATGGCTGCGCCCATACCTGAGTCTTTGGATGGCTGCAACCATACCTTTTTATCATCATGGTCTCTTCAGCTGGGTGGCTGCGTCCATACCACAGACCTTCTTCGTATGTCTTTTGGATGGCTGCGCCCATGCCTAGACTACATGTAATCGAGATATCAGTTGTACATACGTGCAGGTCCTTCCTGGTGGTGTTCCGGTTCAGCAGTTTTGTAAAGCATTTCACCCCTCCCACTCTCTTGGGCTTCATGCTTTAGGGGGCATCTGTTACATAGTAATTTGTCACTCTCTCCCTGTCAGTCTCCCTACTATGTCATGAATTCAAATCAATCATGCTCATGCTCTCTAATCTGGCCAAATGACCCACTTTGCCAAAGTTTTTGCTATCAGCGCGCCTTTTGGAAAAATAACCGCGCTGATGGGCGCTCCATAACAGACCGAATGCGCTGTCAGCGCGGAAGCACACGTGTTTCCCGCGTTGATCGAATTTCATGAGCCAACGTATTTGTTATTCATATCTGATCGCGCTGACATGACCTTCTTTGTTATTCAGCTGCAATGTCAGCGCTCCAGTGCAGTTATGGACCCGCGCTGATCTAGTTTGGGCGAGTTTGTTCTAACAGTCGGCCTTCCAGATGACTCCAGACCTGGTTGTTGGCCTTGTCAATGTCGCCTCCCTTCTCTGGAATGTTTGTTTCGTCATTTGAGCCACCTTCCTTGGAGATAAGCTCATCATCCCACCATTTGTGGAGACTCCTTCTCCTATTTAAGCCTCTACCATTGCCATGAGCAACTAGTTTTTGGATAGTTTTGGGATAGTTTTGATAGTGTGGAATTCATAGTGCTTAGAGTGCTACTGATAGTAGGTAGTTGGTGTGACAAGTGTGGATTTGCTAGAGGAAGCTTAAGGAAGGTTGTCAGTATTGCTTGTGTGATAGAGAGCTTGTCTTGGGAGAATCTACCTCCAAGGGTGAATGCTTAAGAGACTCGCTGGCTGGACCCTCTAGAGAAGGACTCAGCGTCAGAACTTTGGTTGTACCTTTCTCTGTTATTGATTAATAATAGATGACTACTGTTATAGTTCCATTCTCATTTGTCTTTGTAATGGTTAATGTGAATTACATCCTTTCTGACTGATGTATGATTGCATTTATTAGATTTCACGTTTGTGTTTGTGTTTCTCTTCGTGTGTGTAGGTATCTATCTACGGGGATCGTGGAAGATCGTGACCGGCCAAAGCGAAGGATTGAGAATGACATCTCTTCATCAAACAATAGCGTTGGAATCCAAGTAGGTGTTCATTTCCTATCTTTTATTTGCAATTAGGAACTTGCACAGTAGCATTGATTGATTGTTGCTAGACCCATTCTGGGCTAGTAGGGATCGCCTCTATCCGTAGAGGGGATTTACCTCTCCAGCAGAGAGACTATAAAAGTCCCAAAGTGTCTTTCCTATTTTATTTTGACCTCCTCTTTGAGATCTTCAAAAAGAGGTTTTGTGATAGCCAAACAAAGATCGCATGCCAAATTTATGACCTCGGGAAGTTGACGTACAAATTTACAGAAACGAACCCCACATTTTTGGTGCTTCATCTCCTAGGGTTAGGTTTTCGGATGTTTAGGGTTTTTCATTATTTCTCAATAAAAAATAGGCCTTTGAGCCTAATTTTAACACATTTTAAAGGAATGTATCTACCACATCTCTTCTCAGAGATAAGCTACTATCGCCTGAGCTAGTTTATTTTTATTTTTGTATGTAAGAATATTTTAGTTCTTTGATATTAATGAAATGAAGTTTTATTTCTGCTCCATCTCTATGTATATAGGTATTTCTATATTTTGTTGCACTCCTACACAATTCCAGATCAGTGATATCAACGCGGTCTGTTATTTCTCTATTTTTCATTGCATGTCCCCAATGAGGTCAGGGTATAAGGAGTTAGGGCTCGATCTCATTAAACCTTTGCAAGACCAGCCTCAAAAATTCCAATGACCTCCCATTGCAGAAGAAAATAAAGACGAGGCGGTAGGAGATCCTTTCAAAGTACTACTTGAGGAAGCCCTCAAGTGATATATGAAAGAGATGATGGATAAATTTTCCCAGATCCTTCAATTTCTACCCACAAGTGTCGCATCTTCATCCATAAACCACTTTGGAGGTGCCACTCCTTTTAAGGTACAAGTTAAATTTGATATTCCCATATTTGAGGGCCAAATAGATGCAAAAACCATAAATAAATGGTTAAATATTTTTTAATGATATTTTTCAGTTCATGACTTTTCCAATCGAGAAACGATTACTTTTTCACTTCTAAAAGCTTCCCCACAGATCAAGGACTGGTGGGAAACCTATTTTGAACAAAGGACAAGAGGGAATGCTCACTATTTTCAGTCGCACCCACTTGGAATTCTTTCCGAGATGCCATCAAGGAATAATATTACCTTGTTGGGAGCTATGAAGATAAATACATAAAGTGGAACATGCTACGACAGGGAAGGGACCAATATGTGCCGAAGTTTAGAAATGTTTCCATACTCTTCACAAAGCTCGGTTTCAAGGATTTAAGTGGTATTTGGTACCCAAGTACTGTGGCTATCTACACAAGTAAATCGAGGATGAGATGGGGTACCTAGATATCTCCTCACTTGGCATAGCGTACCAATACGCTTTCAAGATTGAGCAGAAGTTTAAACAAAATAAGCGAGACTTTGGGTCTATGAATTAAAGCAAGGAAAAGGTGCCCCCAAACCACACAACAAAGGACAAAGCCAAGGTAGCATGACCCAATACAACCTACGAAAGACACAAGCAAAGAAAAACACCATGAAGAAAAAGAATGACACGGGAAAATGGTGTGAGTTCTGGAATAGCTCCACTCACAACACAAGTGAGTGTCGGGCCAAGCAGTCACTAGTGGATGAGCTAAAGGCTTCCAAATCAGACACATGTTCCACTCTAATTCGGAACCAAACAAGGGGAATGAAAAAGGGAAGAATATCATTGATGCAGAGCCCAGTGCCACCGTGACCACTACTAAGATATAGAAGAATGAGCCTGAAGATCCAGAGGAGGGGGAATGCCTCTTCCACTCACAAATGTGGGTGGAAGGTTTTGTGCTACATTTCATTGTCAACGACGAGAGATAAAAGAACCTCATTTTAGAAAAGGTCGTGAAGCAGCTGGGCCTACCTACTACAACACCTCCACAGTCATACACCATCAGGTGGCTTCACCAAGGAAAAGATCTCCACGTCAGCCAATAGTGGTGCAGTCCCTTTAGAATGAAGCCCTTCATGGATGAGGTACTGTGTGATTTTTCTCCTCTTGAATTTTGTGATGTATTATTACTACAACCATACTTGTGGAAGAGGCATGTTGTATATGAGTCTAGACCTCACGTTGTGATTATTACATTGGGTGATAATTTGTACAAGATACCAGATGTAGAGCTGCCTATCTCCATATATTTGATCACTATAAAGAAACGTAGTAAGATCATTTCCTAGATCAGGAAATTTTTTTCCCTATGATTCACCCTCAAGGAAAGAAGATATTTGTGGCCACGGTTTCTAGACAGGGCTACTTCGTACAATTGCAGTAGATGGACAAGGTCGTGGAGGAGAACACGGGCATTTTCACTGCACCCACATGAGTACCTCTGCACTGTCACATCAAGCACTCCATCAATCTGACCCCAGGTGCGTTGCTACTGAATGGACCAATCTATCGATGCTCTATTCTAGAGAAATATGAGATTAAGAGGCAAATTCAGGAGCTTTTGCAAAAAAGAGCACATCAAGCCAAGCTCATCAACCTGTGGGATCCCAATTTTTTTGGTACAGTAGAAGGACGAGACTTGAGACTCTATGTTGACTATCGAGCATTGAACAAGATCACTTTTTAGAATAGGTACCCAATCCCACATATTGATGACCTTCTGGACCAATTCAACGAGGGAAAATATTTCAACAAGATTGACTTGAAGTCTGGTTATCACCAGGTGTCTATCGAACCCTATCGAATGGTTGGTCATGCCTTTTGGGTTGACGAATTCCTCTGAAACCTTTAGGATATTGATGGATGACATCTTGTGACCTTTCACTAATGCATTCGTGGTGGTTTATTTATATGACATCTTGATCTTTATCAAGAGTTTGGAAGAGCACCTCCACCATATTCAGTAGGTCCTTCAAACTCTTCGACAACACAAGTTGTGAGACAATTTGGAGAAATGCATTTTTGGAATGACCCAAGTTCAATATCTAGGGTACTTTGTTGATGAGAAGGGTGTGCATGTGGACCCAGGCAAGATACAACTCATTCGAGAAGGGTGTGCATGTGGACCCAGACAAGATAAAACTCATTTGAGAAGGGTGTGCATGTGGACTACGGCTTTCTAGGTCTTGCTAATTTCTATTGCAGGTTCGTCTTGGTGTTCTCTCATATCACTTGGCCTTTAAGTCAAGTCACCAAGGGCGAAGAGAAAGCAAATTTATTTTGGTTTGAATCCCAATAGAACACATTTTCCGATTTGAGGCATCGCCTCTTCTCTGCACCAGTTCTCGCGTTATCAAACCTGCAACAACCATTTGAGATCGAGGCAGATGCCTCTAACTATGCTATTGGTCCAGTTCTTATTCAGCAAGGGCATCCATTGGCATATCACATTGAGACAGTTTCAGACACATTCTGAATGTATCCACCTATGAAAAAGAGATTTATTCCATTGTGCAATCGTGCTGACAATAGAATCATTACATTTGGGGGAAGGAAACAGTCATCAACATAGACCACCAACCCCTGCAGTTCATCTAGACACAATGGAAGTTGCATAATGATCACCATCGAAAATGGTCCACATACCAACAACAGTTCCATTTGAAAATTAAGTACAAGAAGGAAAGCACCAACAATCTTGCAGAATACCTCAGCCAACCATTGGTCATGGCACTAACCACCATGATCGACACTTGTGGGCATGAAACTACGGTGTGGCTGCATATTTACAAGAGTGATCCAGAAATCAGGAGCACATACTAGACACTCCTAGAAGGTAAGAAAATTCCAAATTTTCACCTCTAGGATGCACTATTATGTTGCCTATGACACATTTGTGTTCCTTCAACCTAGAGTTCCAAAATGATTTGGGAGGCACACTACAGTTGGGTCACTAGATATTTCACGGTAGAGAAAACAGTGGTAGTGTTGTAGAAGTATTTGTCTTGGAAAAACCTTCGATGAGATGTTGGGAAGTACATCAGATCCTCCACTGCCTGTGCCATTACCAAACCGACTATCAAGAAGCAAGGACTATATACTCCCTCTGCATACTCCTAGTTGACCTTTGGAATCCATCTCCATGGATTACATGTTGGTCCTTCCTTCTACTAAGCATGGAAATGATTGTGTTTTAGTGGTCATTAACAGCTTCTCTTAGATGGCCATTATGGCGGCCTACAAGAATAGTGTCACAACAAAAGCCACTGTTAAGCTCTTATTTGAACAAGTGTGGGTACCTTTTGGGATCCCATAGTCCATTATCTCAGATCGGGACAACAAGTTCCAAAGTACATTTTGATTAAGTCTCTTGTTTATGTTGGATACCAAGCTCACTAAGTCCATGAATTTCCACCCCCAAAATGATCACCAAAATAGAGGTCGTCAACATGATGATCGTACACATTCTTCGTATGTACAACTCGAAGCATCCATGCACATGGGATGAAAGCCTCCCCTATGTCGAACACAGCTACAACAGATCTCTCCATAGCTCAACTAGCCACAAAGGTGGGGTTGGGATTCTAACCACTATGTCACATTGATGTGGCCACACCATCTGAAACTACTCAAGAAGATTCAATTCATGTCAAGTCTGAAGCTGACATGGCTAACAACTTCATTGAGTGCATTTAGCACATTCACTAGCAGGTCCATGACATATTGGACAAAGCCAATGCTAAGTACAAATAACATCATGATCAGTATCAGGTACCACACAAGTTCCAGGTGGGCGACAAAGTTTTGTTAAATTGTTAGAAGAAGTGCCTCGCTAGGTCCCACCATAAGCTTTGCTTGCTATGATATGGTCTAGTTGTAGCAGCTACAACCACCCTCCAAAAATTTTCCTTTGCTTCATTTTGGAGCCTCCATCCTCGAAATCATAACAAATATCATGCACAAATCAGGTAGTTGTGTTTATTGGATTTTATCTGTTGCTTAATAGCTTGTGTTCACTCACTTGTTCCATCGACTAACCATAATTTGATCCATCTCTTGGTCCACATTCGGAAATCTATCCTCCCCTCAGGAATTGCACAAAGCAGCCCAGTAGCTGCCCTCCACTTAGAAATTGCGTAGAGCAGGCTAGCTAGCCTTGCTCTGGAAAATTTCTCAAAGCAAGCTAGCTAGTACTTCTCTCTAGAAATGTGTAGAGTAGGAAAGTTGGCACTACTCTCTAGAAATGCACAGAGCAGGCCACACAACACTGCTCTCCAGAAATGCGTAGAGCATGCCAGCTAGCACTGTTCTCTATAAATTCACAGAGCAAGCCAGCACCTTGCTCTTGAAAATTGTTCATATTTTTCCATCCAACCAGGGCCACTCAACCCAAAAACAATGCAGAATATTTTCCCTCAGTGATTATCTATTGCATGTACTGGTATGTTGCTCAGTTCCCTCGAGAACTATGCAATCCTTCCTTGCATGTCGGGCAGACTTTACTGAAAAATAAAAAAATAAAAAAAAAAAGTGAAAAACCGTCCTTATATTTTAGGGATCTATTTTTAGCAGTGGGAGTTACATGCAAAGTCGATTTTAGAAACTCCCCGCCAAGTGTTGCTTTTTCCTAGATTTGTGGCATGCACATCATAAACCCTAAGTTCGCCAAATCTATGTAAACAATGCCTCGGAGCTCATTCTTCACATTTGACCTTGGAGTTCTAGCATTCCCAAGGTATCTAGGAACCTTCGGCACAGTCGGCACAACTTTTTTGGGGAAGTTTTTCTTTTCATGTATTTTTCCACTTTTTCTATCACTTTTTGGTTCGCAGCTTGTATGAGTTCTTTTTTCCTTATTTTATTGAACGATCGCTGGTGTTTTAATGTGTTTTAACTTGTAGAAGTTTTGTGTTGGGTTTTCCATTGCATTTCCATAGTCTCACAAGCATAACATTGTTTCTACACTGACAATCATCGTTACGGCGACTCCCTTCATGAGCTTCATTGATTTCCTATTCAACTGATTTCTATACTTTCTTGAATTGCATGCGTGTCTATCCACTAAGATCTACACTAGATTTGTACACACATTCAGTCCTTCACGTTTTCAAGTTTTTCTTATATGAAAGATTATCAATAAATGTGTCATTTGTCGCAGGCAATGAACATAATGGATGCACCATTCTACACTCCCAATAGCAGTGCGAACACAAGGGACATCTTGAAGCATTGGGTAAGGGAGCCATCAAAGTTCAGGAAAACACCCAACCAGATATATAACATGAAGACACTCAGGAAGGCTTACCAATTCTTGGTCATCTTCACGTGTCGCTTGTATGGCTAGGAGAGTATGAAGACCTTACCACAGAGTTGGTTTGTTATGTTTGATCAACTGGAAAATGAAGGAAAACATTTCAACTGGTCTGACATGTTGGCTCTCTAGCTGAAAGTGCATGTATCCAATGCCCAGAGTCCACCCAATGATGAGTAAGCAAGATTCTTCATGTTTTCCTACTTGCTCAATGCAATCTTTGCCCATTAACAATTTCCTGGCATTGGTTGGGAATGGACAACTTTAGAGAATGTTGTGAAGATATATTGCAAGTTGCTCTCAGAGTAAAGCTACCGAGGAGTCATGGCTAGACTACCTGACCACTTCATTGCCCCCATGTACATGATGATCTTTGAACAAGATTCACCTTGCATGTCGCAGGCAGCAATGGAGGTGTTGCTGAACATTGCAGATTGGGATGCCTCATCTGATGGTACCTTCATCAGGATGTAGAGAAAGTTTCGCATATGTTTCTAAAGTTTGTCATGGACAAGTTGTTCATGCAAGAGGTTGCATACCACATCTCTATAGGGTTATCAACTAGATTTCATAGGAAGAAGAAGGAACCATGGTCTATCATTCCTTTGAAAATTGGGTTGTACGTGATCCATAGTTTGAAATAAGAGCATGTCGAGATCAAGGACTTCAAGAAGTTTAAGTTCGGCACCAAGAGTTTCAATCTGTACAATCCACATGGCTTATGTAGGGACCACCATGTGAGAGTGTACTATTATTGTATCCACGGGGCATGTCATTGGATAGAGGAAGACCCATGGAGATATTTCTATAATTCCTCTAGGCTGAATGAACCAGTCAGCATGGCAGCAGAGTGGCTAACAGCACACATGGCAGCAACACCACAGGGAACAACAATAACAACAGCAGTAAGTAGAAAACATGTGCAAGACAAAGGCAAGAGGAATATTTCCGAAAGCGCAGAGGCAAAGCAAAGCTACATATTTAAGGAAGACCCACTTGTGGAAAGAGTAGCTTTGGAGATAGAAGCAAAGAGGCAACAACATGACTAGAGAGGAGCGTAGAGAGCGAGAGATAAGAAAAGTCTGGAAGAGATGGAGAGGAATTTGCAGGAAGTAGAGTGGAAGCTCAAAGAAGAACAAGAGTTGCGCAAAAGAGAGAAGGAAGTGTAGCAGGAACAAGAACAGGAATAGGAATAGGAGGAAGTGCAAGGTGCACAGACAATACAAACTACGTCGATATAGGTTGAAGACTCAGAACCAGTAGCAGATGAGGAACAGGGTGAGTAGCCGCAGGAACATGAACTTTCTCAGTAGGATGAACCGATAGCATAACAGATGGACATGGAGATGTAGTAGTTGGAACAGGATCAAGACACTAACTTCATGCCAAAAGCAACCGAGGTCACCCCAAAGGCTTCACTAGCTACATCAGCAGAGAAAGTTCCAAATGAGGAAGGGGATACTATTCTCCTTGAGGATAATCTGAGAACAGATGTCTACAACATAACCTTTGATGAGTCACATCATAGAGTTGTACAAGCATGTAGACCGCACACCCTAGATGAGCATGCATCACCTGCGCACTTTGAAGAATGGGTGATTGTGTCAGATGTGCAAAGACATCTAGTTGCGTTGGCTAATGCTACAAAGGCTTATGCCAAAGCCAAGTTCTTGATAGCAGAAAATGAGCACATGGCTAAGGAATTGCAAGAAGCCAGGGAGAGATAGGAAGAATCAACAGGATCCACCAGAGAAAATATGAAGAAAGTGATACTAGCTGAAGTATCATCTCTTATACAGTCATGTGGAGCATGGTAAATTTTAGGGGTGAATTTTAGCCCAAGGGTGAAATTTAAGGGGTTTTACGTTTTAGAGGGGCGAAATTTTTATAAAACACCCATTGCATATATTTAGCCCAACTTTTATTTAAAAAATAATTATTTTTTTCATTTTAGCCCAAAAAAAGGGGCATATAAACTATGAAAATACTCATTTGACCCGATTTTCCTGGTTTGAGAGGTTGTTTGGGAGGTTGTATTTGGTCCCAATAAATAAAAATATAAAGAAAGTGGAGGTATGGTAAATAAATAAAACCTCTTTTTATACTTACTCCAAAGGTATGGTAAATAAATAAAAATATAAATAAACTAGAGGTATGGTAAATAAATAAACCTCTTTTTATATTTAGTCCATAACCCTCTTTCTATTTAAGAAGGCTCAAAAACGAGGTTTTATTTAAGTGAATCCTATGGGCCAAATACCATATTTATAAAATAGGTATGGTAAATTAATAAAAATATAAATAAACGAGAGGTATGGTAAGTAAATAAAACATTTTTTATATTTACTCCATAAGTCGCCTCATATTTACGAACACTCAAAAAATGCATTATATTTAGCTGAAGCCTATGGGCCAAATACCATGGGCCAGATTATTATTAATACCATGCAAAAAACATTATTAACCCTAATATTAGTATTAATAAAAATAAAGATGGCACATGGTATTGACCCATGGTATTCACATGGAATGTAACCTATTTAAAGGAGGGAATTAAACCATCATAGATCCATCTTTACTCTGGATCTACTAAGCGCCGAGAGGGATCAAATATTGTGATATGCAAACTAGCATAGAGTGAAAAAATATTTGATCCCTCTGGGGGCTTGGTAGATAAAGAGTAAAAATGGATCTCGTAATTTAATGTCACTTAAACATTTTAACTTGGTTAAAAAAATAAAAAATAAAAAATAAAAATAAAAATCAATTATTAATTTTTATAAATTACTAATAGAAGGTTTTAAGCTCCAGGTTTATGATAACCCATGGTAATACCATGGTATTCATGTCAGCATAAACTATTTAAAGGGGAAATTCTATCATCTTAGATCCATCTTAATTCTGGTTCTACCAAGTGCTGAGAGGGATAAATAGATTTCATCCCTCTAAGAGTGGTAGTGTTGGGTCCCTATAATACTAGCGATTACCCCATTACTATTATAGTTATACCCCTTATTTATATTGTTGTGCCCCTATTACCCCCATATTGTTATTTCTGTGCCCCATAGAATCCCTCTATTGTTATTTTTGTGGCTTTATATTATTATTGTTAGGTCGGCTGGATTATATTGTGACTCCTTAGACTCCTATATATAGAAAGAAGGTTTTGTCATTTGGATCATCCAAGAATTGTTCATTTATGTAATGTAAAGGAGGTTGCCCCCTCGAAGAGGCTGAATTCTAAGGTGTTGATTTATCTTTTCTATCTTTTCTTGAGCTGGTTTCATAACATTTGGTATCAAAGCTTTGGATTCTAGGGTTTCGCTGCTCCAAACAGGTCATCGTGGCATTTTCGCTATAACTTTTTTCTATGATGTTTCAGAAGTCGCAAAAAAAAACCCATTTGAGAAGAAATCGTGCGGAACCTTGGGTCTAAATTTCAAAGCGTTTTGCAGGATATTTTCGGAGATGTGATCTGAGGAAGTTGGTCTTTTTGGAGACTCCTGAATTACATTCAAAACAGGTGACCTGGGGAAAATTGTCATAACTTTATCTCTGGGAATCAGATTGAAATTACGTAAGAAGGTACAAAAAGAGGACGGAATGTAGTTTCTTGTATTTCTTTTTCAGAACCAAATATCGAAAATTTTACACGTGGCACTTCATACAACTTCGCTCTTTTGGAAAGGTCTATAATCAGGTCATCTTGGGAGATTGTGCATAACTCTTTCTTGGAGAATCCAATTTGGATCAGAATGGTGGCATTGGAAAGAGGACACAGAGAGCTACTACAAGTAACAAATTGAGAACTAGATGATTGGAAAGTATAGAGATACATCAGAGGCAATATCGAGCTCCTACAAAGTGAAAAAAGGTGTGTAGATTTTTTTTATTTTTGCTTAAGCTTGGTTTGAAAATTTATTTTGAAGGAATTCAAAGGGCATATTAGAGTGTTATTATCGGTAACTGATGCCCCGAGGAAAGAAAATGCAAACACCTAGTAAGGAACCTGAAAGCTCTAGCATGACTCATGAAGAAGAGGAAGAAATGCTACATGATATATCAAAATTACAAGAACAAGTGCAACAAATGTCACGCTCACAAAAGTTAACAGATGCTAAGATAAATGGCGTGGAAGCTAAGATAAATGGCGTGGAAGCTAAGATGAATGGCATGGAAGCTAAGATGGACAATTTGAAGATAGATTTGAACACAAATTTGAAGACAGGCATGGCAGATTTGAAGACAGATTTGACAAATTTTCTACAAGAAATACTTACTAATGGTGAAAAGGTAGTAAAGGAAACTCATGATGAGAACAAAAGAAATGTTAATCATGATTCCATAGATGCTAATGTTGGATTGAAGAATCACCATATTCCAAAAATCGATATGAGGAAGTTTGATGGCAAGGATCCTGCCACATGGATATTACAGATGGAGCAATTCTTCGATCTCAATAATGTGCAAAACGCACAAAAGGTACGTATGGCAACTGTATATTTGGAACCAAATCAGTTTGTATGGTATCAATGGCTTTGTTCTCGTAAAAAATTTATCACTTGGGCAATTTTTACGGAAGAATTGATAGCACATTATGAGGATACAAAAAGCAACAATTTTTTTAACCAATTGATAAGTCTCAAACAAAAGGGTTCAATAATGGAGCACATTGAGGAGTTCCAAAAATTGAACATAAGGGTAAAAGATATTCCAGAGGAGCATAGGATTGATGTGTTCATAGGGTCTTTAAAGGATAATATCCAACATGATGTTCGCCTTTGGGAACCTGATTCATTAGAGAAGGCATTCAGGTTAGCAAGAAAAATGGAAAGCAAAATTATGGCAACTAGGAAGCATACCACTCACAACTATAAAGACGGAAGTGTTGTTGCCCCTAGTCTTCCACAACCTACAAGGTTGACACCACAACAATTGGAAGAAAAAAGAGCAAAAGGGCTTTGTTACAATTGTGATAGCAAATACACAAAAGGTCATAAGTGTGCTGAGAAGAAATTATTCTACATAGATTGTGAAGAGGAAGAAGAAAAGGAGCAAGAAAGGTCAAAAGAAGAGGATATATTCCAGGAACAAAGCCTAGATGAAGAACAAATAAATCTGACCATTGTAATGCATTGGTGTGAATTACCACTCCTCAAACCATCAAGATAGAAGGACAAATCAAGAAAAAAAAGGTAATAGTGTTGATTGATTCAGGAAGCACCCACAATTTTATTCATTGTAGGGTAGCAAAAGAATTGAATTGCTTCCTATATCCAGCACCAGAGTGTCAAGTGATGATTGCAAATGGAGGAACAATAAATTGCTCTGGAAAGTGCCATAATATCAAGCTATCCATGGGAGAATATGTATTGACTAGCCCAATGCTTTCCATTCCAATGGGAGGTGCTGATGTTGTACTAGGAGTCCAATGGCTACAATCCTTGGGTACAATAGCTTTTAATTTTCAAGAATTTTTCATCAAATTTTCTACAGAAGGAAAGGAAGTTGAATTAAGGGGTATTGCAGGGAAACCAGGAAAGATAATCAGCTCTAATGGCATGACTAAGCTTCTAAAAAAGGAGCAAAGAGGTGTAATTGCACAATTATGTTCGCTAGATGTTTCCACATTGGAATCATCTATTTCTCCAGATCTCCAAAAGTCCTGGACAATCATTCCAAGGTATTTGAGACTCCCAAAGGTCTCCCACCTATGCGTGATCATGATCATGCTATTCATCTGATTCCAGGAAGTGTTCCTCCAAACATCAGGCCGTACAGATATCCCTATGTCCAAAAAAGTGAAATTGAACGTATGGTTGCAGAAATGCTAGAGGCTGGTATAATTCAACCGAGTCAAAGTTCTTTCTCAGCTCCAGTAGTATTGGTGCACAAGAAGGATGGATCATGGCGCATGTGTCCGGATTATAGGGAGCTCAACAAGCTCACTATTAAAGATAAGTTCCCCATTCCTGTCATTGATGAATTACTGGATGAATTGCATGGATCAATTTACTTCACCAAGTTGGATCTTCGTTCAGGATATCATCAAATCAGAATGAAGATTGAAGACATTCCGAAAACGACATTTAGAACTCATGAGGGTCATTATGAATTTTTGGTCATGCCTTTTGGCCTTACCAATGCACCTTCAACATTTCAAGGTTTGATGAATTCAATTTTCAAACCATTCCTTAGAAAATTTGTGTTAGTATTTTTTGATGATATACTAATCTACAGCAAGTCTTGGAAGGATCATGTTGAACATGTTGACAGGGTGCTACAACTATTGGAGGAGAAACAATTATATGCAAAAAGATCCAAATGTTTCTTTGGAGTCCAGGAGGTGGAATATTTGGGTCATATTGTATCTCATGAAGGAGTTAAGGTAGACCCTAGAAAAATTAAAGCCATTAAGGAATGGAAAATCCCCACATCCATAAAGCATCTGCGAGGATTTCTTGGGTTGACAGGGTATTATCGCAAGTTTGTTAAGAATTATGGGAGAATAGCAGCACCTCTAACAACATTATTGAAGAAAGATTCATTTTCATGGACTCCGGAAGCAACAAAGGCCTTTGAACATCTTAAAGAGGCAATGTGCCAAGCACCGGTCTTAGCTACACCGGACTTCACAAAAACCTTTATTGTGGAATGTGATGCTTCAGGAAATGGAATTGGTGCTGTTCTAATGCAAGATGAAAGACCCATTGCTTTTGAAAGTCGTCCAATCAAGGGAAAGTTTTTAAGAAAAGCTATTTATGAGAAGGAAATGTTGGCAATACTCCATGCACTTAAGAAATGGTGACCCTACCTAATGGGAAGACACTTCAAGGTAAAAACGGATCATGATAGCCTTAAATACTTTTTAGAACAAAGATTATCCTCTGAAGAGCAACAAAAGTGGGTCACAAAGATGTTGGGTTATGACTTTGAAATCATCTACAAAAAAGGGAAGCAAAATGTGGTGGCAGATGCACTCTCAAGAAAGGATGAGGATGTGGAAGCATTGTTGTGTGCCATTTCTATTATCCAACCAGATTGGATAAATGAAGCAAGGGGGGAATGGAAGAATGACGAAGAAGTGTGGGCACTTATTCGAAAGCTACAACAAGATTCCAGTACTTCTGATACATTTAGCTGGAAAAATGATTCGTTATGGTACAAAGATCGCTTATACCTCTGTAAGAATTCCCAGCTAAAACAAAAGATTCTTATGGAATTGCACACTTCTCCCTTAGGAGGGCACTCAGGATTTTTAAAAACTTACCACAGGGTTAAGAAGGAATTTTTTTGGGATGGCCTTAAATCAGATATTCAAAAGTTTGTGGCAGAATGTTTGGTTTGCCAACAAAATAAAGTTGAAACAATTAAGACATCGGGTCTATTACAACCTTTATCCATTCCAAGCCAACGTTGGGAGGAGGTTTCAATGGATTTTATCACAGGTTTACCCAAGTCTGAGGGAAAGAGTGTCATCATGGTGGTAGTTGACAGACTTACCAAGTATGCACACTTTTGTGCATTATCACATCCATTTAAAGCCAGTACAGTTTCTACTGCATTTATGGAAACAGTTCAAAAGCTACATGGAAACCCAAAGATTATTGTAAGTGACAGAGATCCCATTTTCACTGGAAATTTTTGGACATAATTATTTTCTTGTCTTGGTACTCAGTTAGCTCATAGCTCATCTTATCATCCTCAATCTGATGGGCAAACTGAGATAGTAAACAAATGTTTGGAAGGATATCTTCGTTGCTTTGTATCTGATAAACAGACACAATGGGTCAAATGGTTGCCTCTGGCTGAATGGTGGTATAACACTTCCTTCCATACAGCAACAAAAATGACCCATTTATGGCACTTTATGGGTATCAACCACCATCCATCACATCATATTTAAGAGAAAATTCTAAGGTTCAGGCAGTGGAACATCACATCGAACATCAAAAACAAGTCCTCCAACTCTTAAAGGATAACCTCGTGTTGGCACAAAATAGAATGAAACAACAGGCAGATCAACATCGCAGTGAAAGAATTTTTGATGTAGGTGATTGGGTATTCCTACGGCTACAACCATATAAGCAAATGTCCCTAAAGCAAGCTAAGAAGGATAATAAACTATCACCAAAGTATTATGGTCCATACAAGGTGTTGCAAAAGATTGGTACTATGGCATACAAATTGGAGCTTCCTACAACTTCTCGATTGCACCCAGTTTTCCATGTTTCATGTTTAAAGAAGGTTATAGGCGACAAGCTCCCAATTCAAACAATATTGCCAGAACTTGACGAGGAAGGAAAAATTATATTGGAACCGGAAGCAGTCACAGAAACAAGAACTCGACAGCTACGAAATCAATCAATTTCAGAGTATCTTATCAAGTGGAAGAACTTATCCCCTGAAGATTCCACATGGGAGGATGAAAATTTTATGCAGAAGTATCCAGAATTACTCAAGCGTTGAGGAAAACACTTTTTTGAAGGAGAGGGGCATGTTGGGTCCCTATAATACTAGTGATTACCCCATTACTATTATAGTTATACCCCTTATTTATATTATTGTGCCCCTATTACCCCCATATTGTTATTTCTGTGCCCCATAGAATCCCTCTATTGTTATTTTTGTGGCTTTATATTATTATTGTTAGGTCGGCTGGATTATATTGTGACTCCTTAGACTCCTATATATAGAAAGGAGGTTTTGTCATTTGGATCATCCAAGAATTGTTCATTTATGTAATGTAAAGGACGTTGCCCCCTCGAAGAGGCTGAATTCTAAGGCGTTGATCTATCTTTTCTATCTTTTCTTGAGCTGGTTTCATAACAGGTAGATGTGGATTTAAGATGGATATAGGTTGGTTTTTATCATAACAAAGATATTAAATAGACCTAGGAAATTATATTGTAAAAAGCATTTTAAGGTGAATGGTTAAAGCTACATTTAGTCACTTCACAATATTTAGTAAAAAATACCAATACCTCCATTAATATTGGTTTTTCTGATTTAATAAAAATCAAAATCAAAACAATGAAATTTTATCACTCTTTCCACATCACCCTCGCAGAAGAGAGATAGTGGCTACCCAGATTTCCCACCATTTTTCAAACGTTCTCAATATGACATCTTCATGAAAAAGTTAAGGTACTGATGTTGGATGAGTTGTTTGAAAAATATGTTGGTTTGCACAACCTTTCATCTTCTCTGTTATTCTTAGTTTGTCATAATGATCTCTAGGGGTTGGGCCACTACACCATATTGTCCTAAAAGGAAGAGATTGTGCACCAAAAAGGAAATTAATACACATGTTACAATGTTGTTAAAAAATGCAAGACATATGAAGGTAGTGAATTATGCTAATAAGCAATTTAGATTGGGAGAGATGTAATTAAATTTTATTATTTAATTGAATATTTTGAATTAAAATAATAATAAACCTACATTTATATATTTATATATTGATTGGAAGGCTTTTGACAATGGTCACTTCTTTCCATTAGATCTCCTTCAGGCCTTTGGGATACCTACTACTTTCTTATATTACATAGTTGGGGCTTGCTACTTGTTGGCATGTTGGGGTAAACAAACCTATGTGTTTTTTTTATCTCGCAGTTGGAGTCTATGGAATGAGAAAGAAATTTTATAGCTTGACAAAAGTGGTAGAGAAAATATTGATCTCACCTACCCTGACAGAATTGGTGTTCAATATCAACACCTACAAGAACTTTGTTGTGGAATATTATCAAAACCAATAGAAGGATATGAAAAAGTGTACAGTAAGAACCTTAACAAACATGGCCACTGAAACTTGCAACATTGTTTGTAGGAAGAGAAAATTATGTTTCTTTTTTCCAAACGTGTATTTTAGTAT
Source organism: Pinus tabuliformis (assembly GCA_031772625.1). Lineage (NCBI taxonomy): Eukaryota > Viridiplantae > Streptophyta > Pinopsida > Pinales > Pinaceae > Pinus > Pinus tabuliformis. The sequence goes on from CM062811.1 coordinate 461,927,883, forward strand.
ATTACAGTTTAGTGAATATGTTTTCCTATTATCATATATGGTTTCATAATTTAACAAAACATTTGCCAAAACTTCACAATGTTTTATTATTAAGTGAAAGATTTGCCAATATCTTACAAGATTATATAATTCAGTGAAAGATTCACCATGACTTTACAAGATAATATAATTGGGTGAGAGATTCTTCAAAAAAATTATATATACATATTATATTTTGATAAAATTGCCTCCCATTTTTCCTATGTATCATGGGGATTCGCCCATTTATTATACATATAAATTTAGGGTGGTTCTTAAAATTTTCCCTGATGCAGAGACTCTACGACAGATTAGTCATTGTGCATAAGGAAATTTTCCATCTACATGGTCATCAACAGCATTGCACCAAGATAGTGCGAACACTCAAAGATATACATGTCGTTGTTGATCATGTACATACATGGACAATGAGGTACAAGGGATCCCTTCTTCACTTGCACAAGATGATGAATCTGCAGGTAGATTTGGACATAGCACATATCCAGATCTTGATTTGGAACTATGAGGAACTCCCGCCACTCATCACCAATATTGAGGCTTCATATGCACGGTTGTACAGGAGTTTTGATTTCGTGGTGAGAAAGTATGGCACCCCGTCAATTAGAATGCTCACCAAGGCCAAAGAGAAGAACCAAGTCCGACTGGAGCTCAACGCGTACTTTGATTAGTTCATGCTCATGGCCACCGATGGAGATTTGCAAGTCAGTGGAGATAACATGCAGATGTATATCACTGGTCCGGCCTTACTCAGGACTAAGCTACGCATGTTACAGGATGAGTTGGATAGATATTCCAAATTAGTATACCTAGAAACAATGGAGGCAAGAGTTTGTTTCCAGGAAGACATCATCAAAGAGTACGCGAATGCCATTGTGCACTACCAAGGATGGCATCAGTTCGTCACTGAGGATCATGGAGAGGAGGTTGATGAGTTGGTATTTCCATAGTCGTCCAAGTCTTAGTGTTGCCTTGTATGGCTAACTCAAGTCTATTTTTGTCCCACATGGGTATATGTGGAAAATGTATTTTGTAAACATGATGTAAAGTGAAATTCCAAGTGTCATTGGTGGAATGCAAATAGGCATATGTAATGTAAAGAGTTATGTAGTGAAGTTGAAGATTCATGAGGGTAGTGCAAGAGTCCCAAAGGGGAATGTCAAGGGTCACCCCACCCTTTTTTATATATAGAACCTCATAACTCATAGAACAGGCTTTTGAGAGCCAAGGTTTTGCTAGGCTTAAAGAGCGCTTGGAGAGTTATGTGAAGAGCCTTGGCTTCTCCACAGTGTAGAGAAAGTACGTCCCTTTAGAGGAGCAGAAGGTGTTGACTGTAATATTCCACTATTGGGGCTAGTGGTTGTCATAGTTGTATGTATGGATGGAACTTTCACTTTATATAATATAATAGAGCCACCATGTCTTCATGCATATGTTGTTATTGTAGTTCGACTATTTTGATTACTTTAGAAATGTATGTTGCTTAACTTACACATTTATGTATGAACTATTTAGTATATTATTGTATGAATCTTGTTGAAGTCGTGTTGTTGGTTTAACCCATCACATTGGATTGTTGACTATTCTGCTTTCTAGCTTGTGATGTCATTCATCTGGTGTGTTCCTTTCAGGCTATGTACTATTATAGGCTTATAAGGGGCACACTTACTTTTCCCACAGAGGCTTCACTGAGGGAAAAATAATATACCACGTGGGTTAAAATTGGGGGATATATATTGAGGAAAATTTGACTTAATATATTGGGGGATATATAGGGGGTAAAAGGTTTTTATATTGGCAAGTATAAAAAATGGAGCTGAAAGTTAATGAAAAAATATAAAGGGGTATAAAAAATGTTAATGGAAAAATGGATACCTACAACATCTAGTGAAAATAGGGGTTTTTTAAATTGGGGAGGTGTATTGGGTTCATACTAGTAGGGGGTTAAATAATGTTATTTTTAGATTTATTTTCCAATATGTAGTCAATTTCGGGGTATTGTTTAGTATGCCATGAACGCAGGCGATATGTCAAAGGTTCATTGAGTGAATCCCCTGTTCCTTTTCCCCTCTCTGTGTTAGAATCTCCCCATGCATCTCTCTTGACTCGTTTCAAGTGTTAGAGTCAGTATTTGCATACTGCCATTAGTGATCAAAATTGCTCCTTTCATATTCATTTTAGGTGTCCCACACAGAAATTTCTTATCATTCCACTAGGTCATGCAAAAAATTAGTCACTAATGGTAGTCCTAGCCCAAAAACATCAATCTTCCCTAAATGTGATTACTTGTTGGCATAGTTTCATATATTGTTGACTGTACATCATCCATAAAGTTATTTTTATCATGCCATTTGTATTAGGCATGAGGTCATTATATCATCTTGAAATTTAGTCCTTCAAGGTCTCATTAGGTATTTTAGGGTTTTTCAAGGTTTCATTAGGTCATTAGGGTTGCCAAGGTTCCATTCCATTACATAAGACTAGTAAGTAAAGGATGATCAAATAACATTCCTTCACCATGTGAAGATGACTTGTAAAGAGAAATGCTTATTTCATTATGTAGTTTTATGTCTTTCAAATGTAATAATTTCACCATCCCAAGCTGTTAACTCAGTGTTCCAAAGATGCCAGACCATCAAAAGATCAATTTTTCAAAGGAAATATTCAAGTGAAAGGATAAAGTTTCAAAGGGTTAAGTGCATTCCAAAGGGAGTTGTCTTTTCCCAAGGGTGTCCAAATCATCATTTTCCACAAGCACTAAAACCTAATTTCCTCACCCATTGAGCTAGGGTTGGCTATGGAATCAGAGACATCTTAATATATGAGGCATAAGGGAGCTGATTTCAGCAAGTATGAGGCCATTCCAACTCATACACATCATGTCTCCATCATTTTTCAATAATTCATTCCAAGGGACAAATCATTTGCCACACATAGGGACGGTTTTTATTCAAACTATGTTTTAGACCAAACAGGGATGAATTTGGAAAGAGTGAGAGAGGGTTTTTTCATAATCAGCCAAGGATTAAAAATATTCTTCATGTTTTACACAGGTGTCATGGTTTTAGAGAATTGTCAAAAATACAATTGCTACAAGAGAGTTACTGCACTTCGACAGTGACTTTGGGAAACTCAACTTTTTCTTCTAGTTGGATTGTCCAAATGACTTTCTTGATGAGTCAACTGATAACTAGAGAGAAATATATTTCCAATGAGCTATCGTGATCTTAATTTGGAGTTGAGGAAGACCTCCAAAAGTTTCCTACAAGAGAAAACTTCATTTTTTCACCCTCATTCTGCACTTTTTGACCAGTCTTGGAAGAATTGATTTTCAGAGGCAATAATTGATCATTTTCAGTGCTTGATAGGTCCATTGTGTATCCAAGAGAGAGACCTTTCCCATGAGCTATCATGGGCTCAATTTGGACACCGAAAAGGCAGTAAAAATCAACCTACAAGTTGGAGGGAAAAATTATGGAGGTGTTGTGCATAGAGCAGGGAGTGCTGCGCATACAACCAGAGTGTTGTGCATAGAGCTTGTGTGCCAATGTATTTTTACACGGCACTACACATAGCACTAGAAAACACCAAAACTACCCTAACAACCATCTAAATCACTCCTTTTACTACCTAGAGCCTCTAAGTAAGTAAGTACACTCCTTAAACCATCCTCCCAGCACTCATTTCACGATTTTGAAGTTTGTTTGCTATTTAATTTTTCAAACCCTAGGTTGTCTAGAAAACCCTCCCTGCTTATGATATCTCTTATTCCCACATATTATGTTACATCCATCATTCCCACATTCTGTTTTCATATCCGAAAATATCACCCCTATTCCCTATTTCCTACTATCAAATACACCTACCCTAATCCCCCAAACAAAATCCCTAAACCCCTACTTACTAAACAATGCCTACTAAAAAATACCCTCCTTCTCACTCTCACATCATACATATCTCATCCTACATCACACAAACTCCTCTCCCATTCCCCTATCCCTATTCACCATAACTCACTTCTTGATTACCTTCTCTAGGGTTTCTAAAGCTTCAAATTCAAAAAACATGGATAAAGAGGATAGAGATTATGAGGAGGAGGAAAACAGTGGCAGTGAAAACACGGGAGATGAACCTCAACATTAGATAAAACCACATAAGGGAGGTAGAATTATCAGAGAGGAACCATCAAACATCTGAGAGTTAGAGGCTTCCCCTATGACTGTCTCTTGTTTCAGGCATCTAGGATGTTATGAGTTTTGTGAGCAAGTGAAAAGAGTTCAACATTATCCTGAGTTGACCAAGATTTTTGTAGCCAATATCGATGATAACAAGGTAACTCTTGCCAGGCTGACATTTACAGTTTCATCTTCCATCATTGCTAATGCTACAAGGATTCTGAATGTGGGGGAAAAATGGTATAAAGCACAATATTTGGATGAGCACTACTATGAGCCATACATCAAATCCAAGTAGAGGAATGAAAAGAAGAGGACCTTTCCTTTCAGGTTCCTTGACGACAAGTATGACACTATGATGAGGATCATTATGAAGTATTTTACATGTGAGGGCAGATTTTCCAGATTGTACACCTATCATATTAGCCTTCTTATGCACTACACAAGAGTGAAAATGATGAACATCTCATATTTCGTATTCAGGAACATTGAGAAGATGGCCTACATTGAACAGAAAAAGCCATATGCCCAGCAGATGAATAGTATTTATCACTATTCCTTGATTAATATGATTGTGCTACATCAACTCAACCTCCTCAACATCTCCTGGGATACATTTATTGCCAATGAAATCTTCAATCGTCCTCAGATTCCTCCACCGGTGCCTCAAGAAGTAGAAAGGCCTTCCAACAGTGCCAAAGTAAATAAAAGCAAGAAGGCTGAAGAGACCAAAGTTGTGGAGAAGCCAAAAACCTACAAAAAATATCAAAGAGGGGCTAGAAAGTTGTTTGGAGTGAATAGGCAAGTGTTTACTCCACTTGATGTGGAAGGGGCCTTGCCTTCTTGATCAAATCATAGGCAAATGCTTTCTCAATAAACTGTGGAAGGGGCTTTGCCTTATTCATCAACACAACAGCTACAACAGGTGTAGCAGGTGCATAAAGGGAAAGAAAAGATACTAGAGGAAATCCTCAATGATGAATAGGAAAGGGAATTTGATTTGATGGAACATGATGGATCAGAACAACCACACATTCATCATGGCATTGAGATAATTGACTTGGAGGCTAAATATGAGGCAACAAATGAAAATATAACCATAAGGGAAAAGTATGCACAGATCCAAGTACTGATCGACAACTTGGCGAGAGCTAAGTATTTCATTTCATACCTTGAGCAAGAGAAAAAGCAACTAAGTCATGGAGCTGGAACTTCTCAAAGCAAAGACACAAGGTGACAAAGGCAAATTAGTAATGCAAGAGGAAGAAACCCCAACCACCTTGACTACAAAACAAAGGCTTGAAAAAGAGATTGAGGAGGATAGAGAAACATGGCTTGACAGGGTCAATTTGCATTTGGAGAAGCTGCTACAAATGGCCAACAGGGACAATCAAATCATTAGGCACATGGCTCGCCATTATAGGACCCGGAACAAGATTTGTAACATAAGAGTCAAACAAATGAAGTCAAGGCTAAAACAAGCACTCAAAGACAAAAAGGAGGGTGATAGGCTTAGGTTTCTTGCTAAAGCTTCCTTGGCTAACCCAGACACTTGATGGTGGTTTCCTCCACAAATTTTGAGTAAGTTTTGAGAATTTGTGACTTTTTGAAGAATTTTGCAATTTTTTACTCAAAAAAATTTGCTCTATGCGCAGTGCCATTGGTGCTATGATTTTCCTAGGGGAATCCAAACAAGAAATGGTCAGCATTTTTGGATTCAGAATTATGATTACACGCACCCTGTGAATTTTCTAAGCTTTTGGAGCAAAACTGGTCAACCAAAAGGTCAAAAAACACCCAAAAAATGACCTTTTGGCCCATGGCGCTATGCACAGAAGCAGTCTCGGGAGAATCCATTTTTTAGGGGTCAAATCAACTCCAAATAGGAACATAAAGGCATATTTGGAAAATAGACAAGACAATATTTCCAATTAGCTATCATGAGCTCAATTTGAAGACCAGTAACACCTCCAAAATGGTCCTACAAAAAGTGTTTTTCATAGAGCTTGAGCGTTGCGCATAGGACAATTTTCTGCTAAATTTGCACTTTACTGTGCCATGATTGTAATTTTTGGGTTTTCTCTCATGGATGATGTTTTTACTGATGTAAATGGTGACTAGGAATGTAAATAAGATGAATATTACTCACTGGAGGGCAGATTCATTAGATCAAAAGTTCTCTTGAATTCAAATGAATCAGTTTCCTCCCTTTTAGAGGCAAGTTGTTAGGGTTGCCTAGATTCCAGTTTCTTGTTCAGCATTTGATGGATTAGTTCCTCATCTTATGGATTCGATCCCTGAGGATGGGGGGAGGTTTAATTGAGGTCTATAAATTCTTGTTCTTTCTCATTGTAAAGGGTTGGACTCAGTTGGATGCTTATGCTTTGAGTAGACATCATTTTGTATCAGTTTTCAGCAGGAGATTAATGAAAAGTTGTAGCTATTTCTTTGGGATCCATGTGGTATGATGTTCAATTCAGATTTATCTATTGTGATCATATGTTAGAATGTTTTTTGTAATTCATCAATCATTTCATTTCTTTTAAGTGGATGTTTTCAAGTTGATAGGAAAAACCCATAATATTTATGCTCTTTTTTGGGAAAATATTCACAATCTGTGTTTTCTTCAATTTAGGAAGAATCCATGTTGCTTACATGCTCTTTATAGCTCGTCACTTGTCTTGGGTCACCTCACCCATCAAACCTTAGAGTGCTAAGCCTTGTGCCTACCTTTCCCCATCAAGCACCCTGAAATTTTGACCTAATTTCCTTGCCATAACTATTTGGCTCCTCCTGATCCAGCAAAACCCTTCAAAATCAAATCAAACCTTGTGCTACTATACCTCTAAGCCTAATATCATTTTCTAGATCGAGTCAATTTGGCTGAGATCCTTATTGAGAGATCCCTCTCTTGGCCTAGTAGAGCTAGCTAATTGGCTAAGCGTGGTTTGTAGTTACCCTGGCATTGCCTTCCTTCAGTCTGAGGTTCAATCTAGTTGCTAACATCAAGGTCACACACTTTCTTCCAACAAGGATACGTTTCTTATCTCTACGTGCTATCGTATTCAAGGCATAGATTTACTACCCACGGCCTGGAATCCTACTACAAATGGTCTAAGGTCTAGTTGGGACTTCTTTTTGGGGATATCCTTTGACACATTGGCAAGTCCACCACCGTCAAAATTTCTGGCGTTAGAAGGAGGGCCAGATGACAAGATGAGTCCTCAAAGTCTGTTTTGAATCTCTACACATCTATCATGACTAACTGTACAATTGGTCCTCCAAGATGTATGTCTTATGGAAATGATTTTGAAATCCTAGAGGATCTTTGGAATGACTTGTCACAAAATACATATGAAGGTGAAGGCAGAACAGTGAGGCTTAAACACAGAGTTGTCTTTTCCAGTCTCTATCACAGGTATGGAAGCAATGAGGATTACATGACCTGCTCATTGTTCGCATTCACGCTTCGATGGCACTCATTGCAATGGTGTGTTACACTACCCATTGATCTTTTCACTCTCTTAATCACTTTTCTATATAGGTAGGCCATGTTTCCATCATTTTGACCGTAAAGCACTTAACAAAAAAAATCTGGAACTACAGAAGGCTCCTAATGAATCCTTGTTGCAATTTTGGAAATTTCTTCATGAAACATTTCATTATCTTCTTCACATATCTAAAAATCCACACGTGTTAGAACCATTCAAACCCCTCCCATCATACCTCGATGTTAGAGCTGCCAAATCTAAGACAGACAAGGTCATTGCCACAAGTAATTATCTGTTCTCATCTCATAAAACATCTCTTTCCCAGTAGTGTGAGGTCAGAGAAGTTGTGCATCCATCTGTTGAACTATCACATCCTCCCACCTCACCTACTCTTGATTTATGCGCATATTTGGCTTGCAAGACTATTGGTTGTCACATGGAATTGTTTCCTCAACCTTCGTCCATGCGTTTTGTTGATCCTTTGGATTGTACTACACTATGTTCTCCTGTTCCAGACTCCACACTTCTTGTTCACGAGGATCAATTTGTTGACGGAGTTGGTGTTGAGAAGCAAACCTACACTATCATTTATGATGAGTATGTGTGGGAATCTGAAGAAGAACCCACGGTGAAGGATGAACTCCTTCTATCCACACCTCATCCGCTTTTTCCTGACATCTTTGGTGATTTTTCCATTGTTAATTTTCCATGTGAGAATTCATTCCCGAATGCATCTACTTCCAATCATTCACATAACATACTAGATGTCAGTCTGTCATTGTATAATGGAGAGGAAAAATCTTTGTTTGAAAATCCACTCTATATTTCATCTGTTATTTCTGGAAATGAAGAGGGTGAACATTCATGTTTCTCATCAACCCCTCCATATGATTCGTCATATCATGAGGATGTCGATGAAATTATCGAATTTTCTAATCATGGCTATCGTGATCTCTTTACTCCTTCATTCAATCATGATCATGATTCAAATGCTATTGATCTTTCTAAGACACTAGTATTTGACGATCTACCTGTTGATGGAGTGGGAAACCCACAAGCTGTCGAGGCACTTCAACCCGAGCTGATGGTTATGTCAGGCCCTCATTGTCTTGAGGTAGTTTCTTCTTCCAATCAGAAATATGTTGAAATAGCCAAGGCTCCTCATCACTCTTTTGTTTACATTGAAGATCAATCTAATTTACAGATGTCATATCCTCCACCTGAATCACATGATTCCATCACTCATCCATTGAATGAATCATACACAATGAGAGATCTTACTAAATGTAAGTTTTCTTTCTTTCTTATGTCTTCTTGTTTGTCATGGTCAAAAGATTGTACGTGATTATCGTCTACGCACAGTGTTTTACGTAACCATGATAGGTCCGCAAAATGTTTATCTTGCACTTTTGCTCTTTTCTTTCCTTGGACACTTTTAAACTCGTAGTGTGTTGGTCTTCACTATTATATTTTTCTTGTTTTTTGGTTTACACACTTACCTTTCTCATAAACCACACCTTCATCAACATGGGTCAAACAATGTGGCGATGGCTGCATTGGAAATATCACTTTACGTGAGTATGCCCATGCATTGTTTAGTGTAGGAGTAGGAGTAGTGATTGCTTTCTTGTTCTTCTTTGTTTACAGGGTTGCTTTGTTTACTTTGTTTGCATTGCTTAGTTTCTTGCTTTGTTTACTTTGTTTGCATTTCTTTTTTTCTTGATTTGCTTACTTTTCTTTCTTTGCTTTCTTGCTTCACTTTCGCTTTACTTATGCTCTTTTCTTGTTTGCATGTTTGCTTGTTTATACACCCATAGGTTTAGTTTCGCATGAAACCGTGTGTGGATCTCAAGACAAGAAAGGAAAAGGTAAAGAGGACTTGTACATCTATCAACACTTGGTTATCTATTGTCCTCTCCCTTTATGAAGAGTTTTTTGTCTTCAGTCCATGATACCCTGAGGGAAAATATGTTTTATTTAGAGTGATCTTGGTGAAAACACAATTCTTGTACTTTTAACTAGTACCACCTACTCTAATCGGTTCCTTTGGGTTAACCCTTGTCAGCTAAGTCATGTAGAGTAAGGTGAGGGGGAAAACCTTAACAAGTAGTGTCAAAGGTATATATAAAATACTCATCTAAAGGGCAACCTCTTATGCTCTCAATAAGTTGGGATCCCTCTTCCACCTCTAAAATAAATAAGTCCTATGCACAGCTCTTTAAAAAAAATGAAAAATAAAAAAACAAATAAGGCGAAACAAGAGAACGGCTTCCTATGCAGAGAGTTGATGAAAGTAACTCCGCCGGGGTACTGACCAGGCTCACTGGTAGCAGAGTGATGCTTGTGTCCCTGCATGACTCCATTAGGGTACTGTCCAAGCTTACAGGAAGCGGAGAAACACCAGAGATGAAACTAAGACTATGACATCAATATTACTTATGCACCAATATACCCCTCATCCCCAATCAAAACAACTCAGTTGACTTGGCTTGGTATGTATGTTAATCGATCAAGAGAATGGTCAGGACTATATCTTTAAATCAAGCTTAGTGTTGAAGCCATGAAAATTAAAGAATCAAACAATACTTCTAGAGGAGTCAGACTCCCTTTTCATGAACAAGTTCCATACAGAGAGTTTGAGTTCTACCAGTGTGTCTTCAATGTTGTAGCAGCTACAACCACCCTCCCAAATTTTCCCTTCGCTTTGTTTTGGAGCCTTCGTCCTTGAAATCATAGCAGTTATCCTGCATGAATTAGGTACTTGTGTTTATTTGATTTTACTTGTCACTTAACAACTTGTTTCCACTCACTTGTTCCATCGACTAACAATAAGTTGACCTAGCTCTTGGTTCACATCTGGTTTTTATGCAGTCGAGAAAAACTGCGCAATCCTGAAGGGTAGTTTGTCTTCCCCTCAGGAATTGCATAGAGAAGCCCAACATCTTCCCCGCACTCAAAATTTCTGCAAAGAAAGCCAGCTAGCCTTGCTCTGGAAAATTGCACAGAGCAGGCCAGCTATCACTGGTCTCCATAAAGGTGTAGAGCAGGTTAGCCAACTCTCCTCTCCAAAAATGTACAGAGCAGGCCAACCAGCACTACTCTACAAAAATGTGTAGAGTAGACTAGCAGCATTGCTCTTTAAAATTTCACAGAGTCATCCAACCAAGCAGGTCCATTCAACCGAGAAACAGTGTAGATGAATTCCCTCAGTGATTGTCCATTGAATGTGCCGGTAGGTTGCCTAGTTCCCTCGAGAATTGTGCAATCCTTCCATGCATGTTGGGAAGCTTTTCCTGAAAAATAAAAAAGAAAAAAATTGAAAAAGAATCCCTATAATTTAGGAATATATTTTTAGTAGCGAGAGTTACATGCAAAGTGAATTTTATAAGCTCCCTGCAAAGTGTTGCTTTTTCCTATATTTGTAGCATGCACGTGATAAACCCTAAGTTCACCAAATATATTTAAATGACGCTTCAGAACTCATTCTTCACATTTGATCTTGGAGCTTTGGCATTCACGAGGCATCTAGGAACCTTCGGCACAACTTTTCTAGGTAAGTTTTACTTTTCATGTCGTTTGCCGCTTTTTCTGTCGCTTTTTATTTCTCTACTTGTATGGGTGTTGTTTTCCTTGTTTTATTGAATGACTACTGGCTTTTTATGTATTTCAACTTGTAGAAGTGTTGTTTCGATTTTTTCAATGCATTTCCTTAGTGTTACAAGCATAACATTGTTTTTGCATAAAGAGTTGTTGTTGCAGCGACTCTCTTCATCAACTTCATTGTTTTCCCGTTTAACTGATTTATGCACTTTCTTTAATTGCATGTGTGTCTATCCACTTAGATAGGAACTAGCTTTGCACACACATTCATTTCTTTGCATTTTCAGGCTGCCCTTAGGTAGATTTGGGTTGCCTTGGGCTATATCATGCTTCTCCCAGCATGCACTATGCATTCGTCGCAGTGAAGGGTCTACCTTTCCTCTAGGTATTGGGAAGAGGTTGCTCACACTAGCTCCTAGTTGTGCTCTATGAAATCCTAGGAGGTAGTGCCCAGTATTACCCACTTGAAGTGCACAATGCACAATTCCAGCCAGCAACCAATCCTAACTGATTTGCGCATTACACAGTTTCATTCAAAAATCATCCTCACTGGACTTCACATTGTGTAGTTCCATTCAGTAGTCAGCCTCACTAGCAGCTGAGACTGCGTAATGCACAGTTCCAGTTGACAATCTCCCAACCTCCCATAATCAATGTTGCACAATCTTTACCAGCATTCACCAATTTTTTTCTCTATTTACTCTTGAGTTGATTTATGTTTTAGCTGACATTGTCTTCTCGTGAGTGTCTCCTTTGTCTCCAGGTACCATAGGTTTTTGAGCAACTTCTCAGAAGTACATGTATCATGGCCTCGAAGAGATCTGGATCAAAAGAGACAATTGAAAGTAGTACTAGAGATGTTGTTGAGCAAGTTTCTATGAGATTTCTCATGTACACAGACACACACTTGTTCATTGAGAAAGACATCAAGATCACATGGCAAGACATCAACACTATTTTCGCAGGAAGCTTTGAGGAGAATCTGGACAACCGAAAAGTCTATGTAAACATTCATAAGTAAGGATTATACAAGGTTTCATGAAGGTATCCCACCTTCCCGTGCACAGACATGATCCACTAGATTCTCTCACACACTGATCTTGAGACGATGATACTAAGCAGTGTCAGTGAAGTAGAGCTTTCTACCTTCAAGACGAAAGATTATCAGCATATGTATCATTTTCCGTAGCTGGTGAATAGAATGCATGCACAATTCTACATTCCCAACAATAGCACGAACACAAGAGACATCTTGAAGCATTGGGTAAGGGAGCCACAAGTTTCAAGACAACACCCAACCAAAGATACAAGACAAAGACACTTAGGAAGGCTTACTAATTCTTGGTCATCTTTGCATGTCACTTGTATGGCCAAGAGATACAGATACCTTCCTATAGAGTTGGGTTGTTATGTTGGATCAACTGGCAAGTGAGGGAAAACCTTTCAACTGGCTTGACATGTTGGTTGTCGAGATGAAAGTGCATGTATCCAATTCCCAGAGTCCACCCAAGGATCAAAATGAAAGATTCTTCATGTTTTCCTACCTACTCGATGATAATCTGTGCCGGTTAATAGTTTCCCAACATGGGTTGGGCATGGAAAACTTCTGAGAATGTTGTGAATGTATATTCCAAGTTTCTCTTAGAGTGTAGCTACCTAGGATTCATGGCTAGATATCTGACCACTTCATCACCTCTCTCTATAGGATGATCTTTGAACAAGATTCATCTTGCATGTCCTAGATAGTAACGGAGGTGTTGTTGAACATTGAATATTGGTAGGCCTCACCCAATGGCACCTTCGTCAAGATGTATAATGCAAAGAAATCTCTGCATGTGTTGCCATAATTTTCCACGAAAAAGTTGTTCATGAAAGAGGTTGCATACTACATCTTGAAAGGGTTATCAGCTGGATTGCACAAGAAGAAGAAGGCACCATGGCCTATGCTTCCTTTTTGTATTGGGTTATATGCGATCTAGGGTTTGAAAGAAGCAGATGCTGATGTCGAGGACTTCAAGAAGTTTAAGTTCAGCACCAAGAGTTTCAACCTGTACGATCCACATGGCTAATTCATGGACCATTGTGCGAGAGTGTACTATTCTTGGATACACGGGGCATGTCATTGGCCAGAGGAAGACCCATGGAGATATTTCTATAATTCCTCCAAGCTCAATGAATTGGTCAACATGGCAGTAGAGTGGCTAGCATCACTCAAGGAAACAACACCATAGGGAATAATAACAACAACAACAGCAAGCAGCAAACATGTGCAAGACAAAGGGAATAGGAAGATTGTTGAAACTGCCAAGGAAGAGCAAAGATACAAGTTTAAGGAAGACCCACTTGTGGAAAGAATAGCTTTGGATATAGAAGCAAAGAGGCAATAGCATGACAGGAGAGGAGCACAGAGAGTGAGAGATAAGAAAATGCTAGAAGAGACGAAGAGGAAGTTGTAGAAAGTAGAGCAGAAGCTCAAATAAGAACAAGAGTTGTGTAGAAGAGAGAGGGAAGTGCAGCAGGAATAGGAATGGGAGGAAGTGCAAGGCGTACAGACAACACAAACTATGTCAATACAGGTTGAAGACTCAGAACCAATAGCAGATGAGGAAATGGGTGAGCAGCTGCAAGAACAAGAACTTTCTCAACATGATGAACCCATAGCAAAAAATATGGACATGGATATGGAGAAGTCGGAACAGGATCAGGACACTGACCTCATGCCAAAATCAACAAAGGTCACCCCACAAGCTTCACCAACTCCATCAATAGAGAAAGTCCCAAGTGAGCAAGAGAATATTGTTCTCCTTGAGAATAATTTGAAAACATATGTGTATAACATAGCCTTTGATGAGCCACAGCACAGAGTTCTACAAGCACATAGAGCACACACCTTGGATGAGAATGCATCACCTGCGCACTTTGAAGAATGGGTGATTGTGTCAGATGTGCGAAGACATCTAGCTACCTTGGACAATACTACAAAGGCTTATGTAGAATCCACGAGCTCAAGTGTGAATTTCCTGATAGCAGAAAATGAGCGCATGGCTAAGGAATTGCAGGCAGCCAAGTAGAGATAAGAACAATCAACAGGATCCGCCAGAGAAAAGATGGAGAAGCAATACTGGCTAAAGTATTGTATCTTGAGACATTCATGTGGAGACTGTATAATGGGTTCATCACCATGCACAAGGCAGTTGTCCATCTACATGGTCATCAGTAACACTGTGCCAAGATAGCATGAACATTGACAGATATACATGTCATTGTTGATCATGTACCAACAGGGAAAATGAGATAAAAGGGAGCCCCGCTTCACTTGCATAAGATGATTAAGCCGCAAGTAGATTTGGACAAATCACATATCCAGAGCTTGATCCAGAACTATGAGGAACTCCCATCACGCATCACCAATATTGAGGCTTCATATGCATGGTTATATAGGAGTTTGGATGTCGTGGTGAGAAAGTATGACACCCCATCAATTGGAACACTCACCGAGGCCAAATAGAAGAACCAAGTCTGACTAGAGCTCGACGCGTAATTTTCTCAGTTGATGCTCATGGCCACCAGCGCAGATTTGCAAGTCAGTGGCGATAACATGTGGATGTATATTTTCGGTCCGACCTTGCACAGGACTAAGTTGTGCATGTTATAGGACGAGTTCAATAGATCTTCCAAATTAGTGTACACATAATCAATGGAGGCAATAGTTCGTTTCCAGGTTGACATCATCAAAGAGTATAGGGACACCATTGTGCACTACCAAGCATGGCATCAATTTGCCACTGACGATCATGAAGAGGAAGGTTGATGAGTTGGTCTTTCCATAGTCATCCAAGTCTTAGTGTTTTCTTGTCTAGCTGACTCAAGCTTATTTTTGTCCCACATGGCTATATGTGGAAAATGTGTTTTTTTAAACCTGATATAAATTGAAATTACAAGTGTCATTAGTGGAATGAAAATAGTCATATGTAATGTAAAGAGTTATATAATGAAGTTGAATAGTCATGAGGGTAGTCCAAGAGTCACAAAGGGGAATGTCAAGGGTCAACCCACCCTTTGTTATAAATAGAACCTCATAACTCATAGAATAGGCTTTTGAGAGCCAAGGTTTTGTTAGGAATTGCTTAGAGAGGGCTTGGAGAGTACTCTGATGACCCTTGGCTTCTCCACAGTGCAGAGTGAGTACATCTCTTTGGAGGAGCAGGCAGTGTTCACTATAACATTCCACTATTGGGGCTAGTGGCTATCATGGTTATATGTATGGATGGAACTTTTACTTTATATAATATAACTGAGTCGGGACATCTTCAAGCATATGTTGTTATTTTAGTTCGACTATTCTAGTTACTTTAACAATATATGTTGTTTAACTTATGCATTAATGTATGAACTATTCCATATATGATTGTATGAATCTTGTTGAAGTAGTCTTATTGGTTTAACCCATCACTTTGGATTGTCGAATATTCTGCTTTCTATTTTATGATATCATTCAGCTTGTGTGTTCCTTTAAGGCTGCGTACTGTTATAGGCCTCTAAGGGGAACATTTCATTTTCCCCTCTCTATGTTAGAACCTCCCCATGTGTCTCTCTTGACTCGCTGCAAGCTCATACACTTGCTTCTGACAATCATATCTTTCTTATCTCTACACGCTATCACAATCAAGGCATAGATTTACTACCCACTGTTGGGACTCCTACTCCAAATGATCTAAGGTCTAGTTGGGCCTTCTTACTGAGGAGATCCCCTGACATGTGTGCGGGTCCAACATTGTTAGCAAGTCCTTACACCATCACTAAGGTTGTAGGGGACAATGCTTTTTAGCTCATCATTCCACCATTCCTTGGCCTACACCCAGTGTTCATTGTGGATCGCATTTGACCATACTTTCCACCATTACTAGACACATAATAAATTGTAGAACCGCTCACACCAAAAGTGTTAAACTTAGACTGCATGGAACAGACCACAACTGATAGGATCATTGACATGCAAATCAATAACACTTGCCATCAGAAGATCCAACTGTATCGGGTAGTCAAAGCTGGCTAACTCCTGCACCAAAGAAAGTGGCTCACCAGGGACCAAGTTCAGTAGATATTTCCCCATCTCATGGAGGCAATCAAAGTAATCAGGACCATTGCTTCCTATGGGGGGAGGACTGATCCAAGTGGATATTGGTGGGCACCCGCCTATTCCACTTGGACCGCCACCATTATTTCTTTTTAGTTTCCTTAATTTTAGCACAATTTACTATTTTTTGCAGTTTGTTGGCCCTAAACTTCCAGAGCTATTTTGAGGAACTAAAAGATGTTTTTAGGAAAAAAGGAGAGACTAGTAAAGTCTTGAACGATTAATATTATTTTTATTCGGCCTCCTCTTTGAGGTCTTCAAAAATAGGTATTATGATAGCCAAACAGAGATTGTATGCCAAAGTTACAACCCCAACAAGTTGATGTACCAATTTACCCAAATGGGGCCCACATTTTTGGTGTTTCATCTCCTAGGGTTAGGGTTTTGGATGTTTATGGTTTTCCATTGTTTATCAGTAATAAATAGGCCTTTGAGCCTCATTGTAACACAGTTTAGAGGCATGTATCCACCATATCTCTTCTCAGAGATAAGCTACCATTGCCCCAGGGAGTTTATTTTTATTTTTGTATGTAAGCATATTTTAGTTCATCAATATTAATGAAATGAAGCTTTATTTCTACTGCATCTCTATGTATATGGGTATTTCTATATTTTGTTGCATTCCTACATATTTCTAGATCAGAGGTATCAAAGTGAACTGCTCTTTCTCTGTTTTTATTTGCATTTCCCCAACGAGGTCAAGGTATAAGGAGTTAGGGCTTGATCTGGTTGAACCTTTGCATGACTAGCTTCGCAAAACCCAACAGCCTCCAATGGTGGAAGAAACAAAAGACGAGGGGGCAGGAGACCCTTTCAAATTACTACTCAAGGAAGTCCTCATTCGATAGAGGAATGCGATGATGGATAACTTTGCCCAGATCCTCCGATGACTACCCAAAGGTGATGCAACTTCATCCAGCAGCCACTCCTTCTAAGGTACAATTTAACTTTGATATTCCCATCTTTGAGGGCCAAATAGATGTAGATGTCGTAGATAAATGGTTAAACTTCTTTGAATTATATTTTTCATTTCATGACTTTTCCAATCGGGAAAATATTATGTTTGCACTTCTCAAAGCCACCCCACACGTCAAGGGGTGGTGGGAAACCTACTATGAACAAAAGGACGAGAGGGAATCCTCATTATTTTCAGCCGCACCCACTTGGAATTCTTTCCAAGATTCCATCAAGGAACAATATGACCTTGTCAGGAGCTATGAAGGTAAATACATAAATTGGTCCATGTTACGGTAGGGAAGGGACCAATATGTGCCAAAGTTTACAAATATTTTCAATACCCTTCACAAAAATATCGGTATCAAGGATTCAGAGGAGCATTTGGTACTCAAGTATTGTGGCTATCCAGGCAAGTACATCTAGGACTAGATGAATTTCCTCAACATCTCCTCGCTCGGCACAACATCCTAATACATTTTCAAGATTGAGCAGAATTTTAAACAAAACAAGCGAGACTTTCGATCTACGAATTTGAAGAAAGAAAAATGTGGCCCCAAACAACATAGAAAAGAACAAATCCAAGGCGGGTTGACCCAGGAAAACTGGCCAAGGGTGAAAGGAAAGAAAAACACCACAAAGACGAAAAGGGACAAGAGAAAACGGTGGGAGTTCCATAAGAGCTCCACTCACAAGTAAAGTGAGTGCCTAACCAACCAGTGACTAGTGGCTGAACTAAAGGATTCCGAATCAGATTCATGTTCCAACTCTAAGTTGGAACCTCACAAGGGGAATGGACAAAGTGAAGCAGATCATTGACACAGAGCCCAGTCCGACCATGGCAAACACTAAGATCCAAAAGAATGAACCTGAAGATCTAGAGGACGAGGAACGCCTCTTCCACTCACAAATGTGGGTGAAATTTTCTCTGTTGCAGTTCACTGTCGACAGCGGGAGAAAAAAAAAACACATTCGCAATCGTAAACCATCGGTGGCTTCACCAAGGACATGATCTCCATGTTGACTAGTTGTGTTGCCATCCCTACAACATCAAGCCCTTCACAAATGAGGTATTTTCTGATTTTCCTCTTCTTGAATTTTGTGTTGTATTATTAGGAGAATCATACTTGTGGAAGCGGCATGTTGTATATGAGTCTAGACCTCGCTCTGTTATTATTACTTTGGGCAATAATTTTTACAAGATACCAGAGGCAACCCCACCTACAACCATCTTTTCTATCACTACAAAGCAATGCAGTAAGATCATTTTCTAGATCAGGAAATTTTTTTTCCTTATGATTCACTGTTGGCTTGAGGGGGCTTAACCCAGGTTCATCGTTAATTAGCCAAACAAATCCCTACACTATTGGCCCTTTTGGCATCAGCCCATGGAGTGCAGACTGAAGTCTCACTTGAAGTAGTATGGGGGGATGCAGGAACCAAGTTTCTACACCATGAGACGGTTGTGATGTCGTTTGATTTCTTCTATCCCAGCCTTTGTGCAGATAGACCCATTCTAGGGCTTGTAAGACAAACTCTCTATTTCAGCTTTCAATACCTTCACGAAAGTATATGATCAACCTTCACGCAACCCTAACCTAGGGATCAAGTACTTTTGCACTGTTATGGCAGTGCGCCGTGCAGATTCCTCAATTACCCTAAGTGACTTGCTTATCTTGTCAACTACTTAAAGTTATCACCGTGCAAGCAGATATTGTTAATTGCATTCAATTATTCAATGTAGTGGCATTCATTTGCACATCGTATAAGCATAATAAAGGAAATTCATACATAAAATATCCAAACGCATCGATAGAACAAAGACATAGAAATTGCATAATAACTCCTTTTATTAGTATCTTCCAAGTGTTCACAGACTCTGTCCACCCTGTGCGCACGGCTGCAGGGGTCCGCGCACTCAGCTGCGGAATTCTACCTCAGGCCTCTGTGCACTCAACTGCAAAGCCTCTACCTATGCTATAACCCAAGACTTAGACTTCTTTCTCTAAAGTTATGACTCTCTTACATGTTCCATCCCTCTAACTACTTAGAGCTTAGCTCTTTTTATGCAATCCCATGGTCCGTGGACCATGGGTAGATATCTTACAGCCGACTTTGCTTTACAAAACTAAGAGTGGACTACCCTTTGTGACACATAATGCCTTCGCGCTCTGCGACCACAAAATGCAGAGTCTTTACAATAATATTACACAAATTTAACTTAAACATGGGCTTTTAGCCCCAAAACTGCCCTTGGGGGATCCCACTCCCAACAAGCCCCCAGCACAAACATCATGACTCACCCTCAAGTCACTCGGTAGGTGTGAAGATCTTTGTGCGAAGCCCATCCAACTCAACCTTGATGATCGCAACTTCAGCTGTGCACTGAGCTGCTACCTAATTTGCATCTTCGACTATATTCCGATTACTACCCCTGTGCTGTCAACCTGTAGTTGTTGTTGCATCACTTGTAGAGTCGTAAGCTTGCCTTCAATGTTTCTTGTGATTGCATAATCTTCCTCCAGCCAGGGCATTAGTGACGCCTTGAACACTACTTCCTTGTGCAACGCTACATCCACCTGTTCCTTCAACTTCCTAGCTTCCTGGAGCTTGGATAACCTCTGTGTCAGCACGACGGATCGAGCTATACCCTTAACTTCGTCATAGCATTGTTGGAGTTTGCACACTTCCGTTTCTAGCCTTTGGATGTTTGGGTCCTCTTGCAAGCTGATAAAGACTTCAAACGATTGTCTAAACAACTGCGTGCAGTTTGCTACTGCACTCTCCACTGCCATAACTACTTCTGTGACAGTGGTTGCCCACTGTTCCTTTACCTCTAGCGGTGTTGAAGGCTAAGCCCTCAATTGGAGCTCTCTAATCTACATGTTTAGCTCCAACTGAACCCTCGCCATCTTTGTCCGAGTGTCGCGCACCCCTGTGGCCAATTTATGGATGCGGACCTCGATTGGCTCCTCCTCTAGAATGGCCAATTCTGGGACCATTCTACAAGCCTCCTCCACGACCTGTATGATATTTTTGTTTTGGCTGGTCACCTCGACCTTGGCAGTGATGGCAACATTCCTTTGCAAGGCCATCTACTCATTTTTTATCTTCTGTTCATTGATCACCTGGAGGGTGTGGTGCTCACAGGCCCTCAGCTCTGCAATAACTCCATCTTACAAGATGTGGAGCACTCCATGCGGAAGCACTGCCAGGTTCAATCCCACTCCCTTCAAGGCACTAACAGTGGGCCTGTCATCTTCATTTTCTGTTGTCAGTGCTCCATAAGGCAACGCTAGTGCACTGGAAGCATTCGTGCGCAACATATCAGTGGCCTCTAATGTTCTGATAGCCAAGATGGTGGACAACGTACTAGCTTGCTACGCATGGGTCTGCAACTCCTGCAACCCTGTCTGGATGGCCCCTAAGAGCACTTGCTGCTGCTTCTAAAATTGTTGGAGGGCTTCCGCAGTGACATCTTTAACTGTGTCACCGATGTCATATAAGTCGCCATCCTTCAATGTGATGGGGTCCATCAAGGTCTTGGTTGCCTTGGATTTCTTTCTGGACCCTCCCTTTTCCAGCTCTCTCAGGCGCTTAATGTGGCTGGACATCTCCTGAGGGTCTGCTCCGTGTTGCTATGTGTCATCTTTTTCAGTTTCGGGTGAAGGCAACAGTGCACGTTTATGAGAACCCTGCTTACCGCCACCTGTCTATTTTCCTGCCTCCTTTCATGTTTATTCTACCTGGGCCTTCTCAGCGGCCTCCTTCTTCCTCTTTTCGACCAGCTACGCCATCTTCAACTTGGCCTCTTCCTTCTTCTTTTGTGCAGCAAAATTTCTTCCACCCACCACCAAGTTCGTCGAGGTGTGCCACTCCGCCAGCCATTTATCCAACACCACATCGATGGCATCATTTGTGGCTAGGTACGCAAATCATACCACTTCTGTGCAGTGTCCTTTCATGCCCTAATTGAAATCCGATTGAAATTAGCCTTAAACTTGGCATAGCTCTATAGGTTAGCATATACCGTGGGTGAAAATCATGGCTTGCAATTGATAGCCATCCCGATATTCATTTCCGTTAAGATCCAAAAGATTTTGGTGTCTCAAGTGTGCTCCATATCCTTGGTCACCCATAGCAAAGCGTACTTCGCTGCTTCAAGAAGGTCTAGCGCAACCGAGGGGAATTGGCTCTCCACCGGTAGCCCCCACGCTATGAGTACAATCGATAGCAAGAGCCACACGTAGTGGAACGCCTTTCTTTTCTCTTGCGCTTCGCGACAGTTTTCCAGGAACTCTTCGCAAAGCTAGTCTAACCAGTTAAACTGGACTCCTTCTGCACACTGCTGTGCGAGTGCGACGACAGGAATCGGTACCTCATCAACGCGGCACTTCCACGTCACCTTCCCTATAAGGATCTATGCTGCCACCTTCACAGCAAGGTTGCAGATGTTGGAAATAGCATACCCAAGTGGCTTCTTTACCAGTTTGAACTTCTCTTTCATTAATTCTGCGAGTGCCAACTCACCAGCCTTGCCACCAAAGATCATAGCTAGGTTTTCACCTGTATACGACATGCGTGTTATGTGGTGAATCAACATATCATTGATGGATATCAGCTCCTCCAACGATAGACACCCATCATGTACCAATCACAGCAACTGCTTGATAACCAAAATTGTCACAGGGTTGTGGTGATAGTGCGACACCCAAAGTAGGTTGAGTAATCTTTCCTTTTCTACTCCTTTGAGCCACTTTCGCGGCTCTAGTGAATTCATCCCCGTATTCGTGTCTATGATGTGGTGCATCAACTATTCGGTCACCAGGTGCAGGAACTTCTCATGGTACGCCAAGTCCTAGTCTTCGAGCTTCAAAATTGGCACCTATGCTAAACGCAGACCATCAAAAGTGATTTCATCTGGTAGCAGAGGGGTTTGCAGAGGATTCTTACTTTCATCAATGTCCTTCAAGACCTTGGACTTAGGCTTGCGTGGAAGGACATACTTCAGCAACCATGTAATAGGGTCCGCACCCTGGGCTTCAACCTCCTCTATTTCCACTCCAACATCCTCATCATCCATGGGGATGTCTTCGATATCCTCCTCTTCTGCTTGTAGGTTTATAGCCTTGTGTTTCTCTTGGGCAGTGGGCTTTGGTGGGTTTCGTATTGGTGACACGCACATTGGTATGGCAGGCTTCTTTCCCTTCTTGTCTTTCATGGTCTCCTTGGTTAGGGTTGGCTTTGGTCTCAGCATTCTTGAAGATTTAGGGACCTACGCTAATGCTTCGGCTACTTCCAGGGCAGCTACTTCAGTCCCCATATCAATTTCCTACACATTTTACTCAACAGCCACTCCTTTGGTGTTCATAGCCTCTGCAGGGTTTAACATGATGCTTTTCACTAGTGCTCATATCTCTTTTGACAATTCTTCAAACGCTAGACTCGCTATCAGATCTTGAATGAATTCATAGTTCATGTGCACTTGAGAGCGCAACAACTCAATTCTCAAAATGCCAAGTGTTTTTTGTTGGGAAAACACTTGTAATTTATAGGGCAATTTGAATTCAAATCCGACCATTTCCCCCGACATCAGTTCATTAATGCCAGATTGGCGGCAGATTATCAAGGATCTAAGCCATAAATTTCATCTTAAATGCTGGTCACCTGCTTCATTTGGACTCACTTCTACCATCTCTTCATGAACAACGACTTTAACGGTCACTTTCCAGCCGACTTGCACAATTCCCCCCTGGGTAGTGCAGCTCCCTCCACACTATCGCAGACCCAGTGACACACCCTTTCCTCGCACCATCTTCCAATCGCTCAGCTCCCCAACTTGGGTAGTGTATTTTATAGTCCCGTGCCTCCTTTCAGCTACCTAGAGCGTTAAGACTATGCTACTTTCATTTAGTCACATGGCCGGACTACCGATGTATGTCTTCAAATGACTGCCATTCACATTTACTGGGAAGGGTTCTCCATTTAACTTGACCAGCTGTACCGCTCCTCTGTCAGTAATCTCCTTAATAACATAATGCCCTAATGAGTGCATCCTAAATTTTTCTAGGAATTTATCAAACTTACTATCATACAACAAAACCAAATCATTTACCTTAAATGTGCGCAGCTTGATGTGTCGATCATGCCATGCCTTTTCACGCTACTTTTGGATCTGCTGGTGAAATCAAACCAAAAATATTTCTTCTTCGAGCTCATCCAGCTACACGAGCCTCTCTTCCAGGGCTCTGCGATCCATCATACTTGTAAGAATTGCTATGCGCAGACTAGGAATGATGTATTCCATAGGCATTACGACTTCCACACCATAGACAAGCCTAAAAGGGGTTTGTCTCGTCAACTTCTTGCATGTCGTTCGATAAGCCCACAATACTACAGGTATGCGTAGGTCCCAATCACTTCGCTGAGCATTGCAAACCTTGGTCAGCACATTTTCAAGCACTTTTTTGAATGCCTCCACTATCTTATTAGCCTGTGGGTGATAAGGTGTGCTCTTCTGGTGATATACCTGAAATTCCTCCGTTAGTGCGCTGATCGTCTCATTCAGGAAGTGTGTACCATGATCACTCATCAAGATCCTTGGACATCCAAATCACATTAGTACATGCTCAAATAGGAACTTCGTAGCCGTTGCGCCCATGCAATCCTTCACCAGCTGTGCTTCTGCCCAACAAATCAAATACTCTGTTGTAGTGTGTTGGTACCATTCCATTACCATCTTTTTCTTCTAAAAACACCATCATTTGTCTACCTTTTTCCTCCATAGACCCCTTATATTCCTTGAAATTGATTAATTAATAGCATTATAGTTGTTAGTTTGCATTAAAGTTAATTTATGAGTTTTTATGTTAGAAATTATGAATTTTCAATAAAAAGGTTACAGGAAGTCATAACATCCTATAAATGGTTTATCATCTGACACGTGGCATGACAGGAAAGCCAAAGCAATGGATAGGAACGAAAACTGGAATGTACAAGCATGATGAAATTTCAATTCTACAGCAAATCAAAAGCTCCTGGTTATGCAGTCCACGCTAGTCAAACCTCAGCGTTTTGGTTACAAAGGCAGTAACAGCCATGGTTTCCAAACTGGTTTCGTTTTGTTTTCTTTTTGGAAATCGGTTTAGATTAGAAATGACCAAAAATCATTCCTTTGTAAATGCGGAAACAACTGCTTAATGAATGTACATTCAACTTAGATAGGGACAAGCAGATAAAGACTGCGTATTGTTTTTTTAACAGTTACAGTTACGATTATTATCTATGTGCATCGTTTGAGAATAGAACTTTTGTATGTGATTGCAATCTACAGTACTTGAATATAGTCACGGTTTTACTCCAGCAGTGTTTATGCGTTAATTCTCTCGTTGCTTGAGTTTACTTCAGTGTACCATTGAAACGTGGATGGGCCCTGCGTGGATTGGTATACTGTTAATTTCATTTCCTTAGCAGCTTTCGAATTCGAATAGAACGCATAGTGTTTAATGTTATTTCCAAGCTTTTTGGTGATAGCTTGAAGATTTCATCGTTAAGACCATTGAACCATATCTTGTAAGAGATTTGATCCATCATTATATTTTGAAGCATCTCCATAGACTCTGTTTTTCATGCATTTAAATTTGAATGTGCTTTTGATTGCTTTTGATTTTTTTATGAATGCTCAAGTGTTAACTAGACAGAGCTTTTGTGCATAGCATCCTTGTAAGGGGATTAAATTCTCAGTCTAGTAATACGTTGTATCCTTAGGACAGTTAGATAAGTTAGGTGATCTCAGTGTTAAGGTGAGAGGAAACATACCTTAACCTTCTGTAAAGAAGTACTGCAACCTATCACAATAAACACTTAGTTAGGAATCCTTTATGTCTATAGACTATATATGCATGCCTCGAAGTTTATTGACCCTGGTTGATAATAAATCTAGTCTAATCTAGCACCCTAGATTGGCCACTACATAGTGATAATGTACCTTGCTCTTGTCTTCCCTTGTGGCCAGATGCGTCCTACAAAATCTATTGCCCAATTTTTGAAGGGTTGCAATGTCATTTGTGTATTCAAAGGAATTTCATCACTCCGCGATGGCCTGCTCGTTCTTTAACATACATCACATGCCTTGCAATATACTTTTGAATCTTGATGAAGGGTTGGCCACCACAACCTTGCGCATAGAATCTTCTACGCGGTTGCTCTCCCTGCATAATTTCCTCTCGTGGTGACCCCATGAGTGTCCACAAGGATGTTTCTTCTCTTGAACTCATGTACGTATCATTGCAATATATCATCAATACCCATTTTGTACAGATGCCCAGCAATGACAGAGAAATCTGCCGCGTGAACCACTAATACCTTCTTTTGCTTGATAGTGTATCCTTCCGCTGTTGTTCCTATGGTTAGGAAGTGTATTATATCCTCAAAACGACCATCCGTGACATGCACTGCAAATATCTACACGTCAGGCAATCCTTCTTCCAAGTTAGTAGGTTCCTCCCCTATTTCGATGCACGACAAGTGGTATGGTCCCGCATTCAATCATCCTAGCTTCACAAAAACTTCAAAATCGTACTCTTGGTACAATAAGAGCCATCATCAGATTCGTGCCCCCAACACAGGCTTATTTACCAAGTACTTTAGTGCGGATTTTTCCATATACATCTTAAAATGGCCTCCTAGCAAGTAGTGATGGTACTTATGGAGCACATACACCATAGCTAGACCCTTGCATTCAGTGGTAGAATAGTTCTTTTCTACTTTGGGTAATTTGCGGCTTGCAAATGCGATAGAGTGTTCCAAGCCTTCTCTGCTAGCCTATGCTAGTACTACTCCCAACACTATATATGACGCATCGACATGTACATGGAACCAGGGAAAATTTTAAGGATGGAAAATTATCTTGAAGTTTAAAAACATTGGCGAATCCCACTAATCCCTAATATGCAAACTATAAAATGTTTATTGATGTATTTTTAAAATTATTCAAATTTATAATGATTTTATATATACTCTCTATATAATGTTTGTGATTTTTAAGGTAAAATAATTTTATATTTTAAAATTTGGCCAAATCATTTTTATAAAAATGTAAATTGGTGAATCTTTTTTCTGGAAAAATCATGGAAAATTAGCCCACCTACAAATATTAGCCCTAAAATTTTCCATGCATGGAACTCTTTCTTCCAGTTCGGGTAGACTAGAATCGGTGCAGTAACCATCTTTTCTTTCAATATATCCAAGCACTTCTTGCAGTCATCATTCCAGTAGAACATGACATTTTTCTTTAATAATTTTTCCAGAGGTTCGGTGATCTAGGCATAACTTTTGATCAAATTTATGTAATATCTCGTATGTCCCAGAGTAACACGCAACTATTTCACACTCCTTGGTGCTTCCAAGTTTAGTATCACCACGATTTTCATAGGGTCTACCACCAGTCCTTGTCTACAAACCACATGCCCTAATAGGTTCCCAAAAGGAACACAAAACAAACACTTCTTGAGATTGAACGTGATCTGGTATCTTCGACATGTATCCAGCATCGGGCGCAAGCTTTCTACATGGCGCTTAACCAGCCCAAATACAGTCTAGTCATCATATACCTCCAGAACTTATGAATAAATTCCTTGAATGCCGCAACAACCACGTGTGAAAAGATTGTAGGCGCATTCTTCAATCCAAATGACATTAAAGTGTATTGAAAACAACCCCACTCAATCGTGAAGGTTGTCTTGCTCCTATCCTCCATCACAATTTTGATTTGGTGGTACCCAGAGAACCCATCAGTGAAGGAATATGCTTCCTAGCCACCTACATTATCTAACACTTCATCTGTAAACGGAATCAGGAAAGGATCATGCACACAAGTGTCATTCATTTTTCTAAGATGCACGCATATCCTTATCTCATCCTTCTACTTCTTCTCTTGCACCACCATTGGGCTTACCCAATCAGATTCTTCCACAACCTCAATGATGCCTTTCGCTAGCATTTTTCTAGCTCTAAGCAAAGATTCTGCTTGTATTTCAGATTGAGATGGTAAGGCCTTTGCTTAACTGGCTTCGTGTCAGAATTTAACGTGATCTTCATCATTCCTAGGTCCCTGATTATTCCTTTTATATTCATAAACCTGGTAGGGAATAAGTCCTGGTATTCGCGAAGAAATTCAGTGACCTTATCCACCATCACATCATCCCAATAGTCTCCAATCTTCATGAATTTTGGTTCTGCCTCCGTACCAATGTTCACTTGTTTCATTTTCAATGGCACAGTTATGTCAGGGTTCTCAATCTGTGGTCCTTGAACCGCGCAATGGCCTTCTGTTTCTGGAATGTTAATATTTCATGGATCCTCATCCTATTCTTCAGTAGATACATTATAACATTCTAGTGCGCCACTCAACTAAGTAGCCCATTTAGGCTTAATCAGGTCTAAAGGATCCTGCAGTATCCTAAAGACTGCTGCTTTTACCTCCTGTAGCGCTTCATCAACACTGTCAAACTTGTCCTCAAAAATGAATGTCATCATGAATCCTTTGCGTAGGATATCCCATTCGCCTGTCCCATGGCAGAGCTCTATTTTTATATACCAATTCATTGGGATAACGTCTAGAGTACGACAGAACAGGTGCACCCACTCAGGTTGGGGCTTTTCTCCATAAGCCTACGTCCATTTGGCCAGATGCGTGCGTGGATCGTTCTTCCCATAGTATTTGTCTATGAGTCACGTCTTAGGCTTCCCAAATCATGTTCTCACCATCCTCCTACATTCACGCCAATCATTAAAGCTTCCCTTGTGCGTACCCCACCATCTTGCAGGCATCGCGTGCAGTGCCCAGTCCAAGGCATGGAAGCGCTGCTTTTCTGGTACCTCCCTTACAAATGCATCCAAAAAGATATCTACCACATTCAAACCATTATAAGTAGGCAAATTTCTTACCTCTAACGACACACAGCACAGTGAATGGGTCATCATGTTGTAATTCAGTGTAGTTACTTCATGTAACTGATTCTGCCAGCATTCTATTTCTTCGCCGAAGTTCGAAGTGCAGGAAATCTCGCCATCCCAGGTAATCCGTCCATCTACGGTGGGATTCACCCAATCTTGGTCTCATGCTATTATCTTATATATACAGTCCAGGTCATCATCACTCTCATAATCATGGACAGGTTCATTATATCGTGATCCTTCAGCAAGATCAAGGGTTACTATTACGTGCATTGATTTCTTCTCAAAGATCATCTTTTGCTTCTTCAGATTTATTACCCCGTTCATATCAGTAGCCTAGTCAATTCCCAGGAGTGCAGGATAGGGATTGCTGTCATCCATTATCTCTATTACTTTAAAGTCAGCCAGTGCGCTTGCTCCCTCAATATCCATGATCACCCCTTGCAGCCGCCCCATGGTGATGATTTTCTGCTGATTTGCCATTCTTAGCTGAATCAGAGATCATTGCAGCACAGGTCTCCCCATTCGCTCCCAAGTTTGTTTTGGTAGGACATTTGCATCTGCACCCAAGTCCAAAATGACCTGATCCATTTCATATTCTCCTATCTTCGCGGTCAGTCTCATCTCCCGTCCCGTCCTTATTTTATGCTTGCCCATCTTTCGTACTACGCACGGCTCACCTAGCGCGGTTCCAATGCATCTATTGATGATTTATTATAACCCTTTTATAGCCTTACTATCACATAGTAACTTCGTATAGGTTTCCAGGAAAGTTGTGAGCATAGAGGGGTCCATCTCCGGCTCAGGCTTATCCTTGCTTCTTGAAGTGGAGGCCTCAGCGAAGCTCTTCTTAACTTCCATGAAGGCTTCACGAGCGTGCTCCAAATTGAACTCAGCCTCCTTTGTCGGGGCTTTGCAAACCCATGTACTATCTTCTGGTTGTTTCTCCTTGTCATCTCCTGTCGCGATTCCACTTCTGAGCACTATATTTATGTTTGGATCTTCCTCGAGCAGCTCAGACCTCATCATCTGTAGGTTCTGAGTCGGTGGAGGTGGTAGCACCCCTTTTTCACGTATCCTAGCTATCAACGTAGGATAGTGTTTCGTTTCATGATCAAACAGTCTGCAATACTTGCATGAGGGATGTGTTGGATTAGTGCAATTGTGGGCATAGTGTCCTGGTCTTCCACAATTGTAGCAAATCAACTATCTTCAACCTCTACTAGGTCCTCCTCCGCCTCGGCCTCTCCCTCTCCCTTGAAATCCTGTCTGCAATATTCATGTGTTCTAATCAAGGGATCGTGTTTCAGTCTTAACCCTATAGGCGGGAGTTCTATCCATCATCAGTTCATATCTCCTGCAAGTACGCTCATCATGTCCTACCAACCTACAAAAGTTGCAGAACAACTATTGCGGTTCTTGTACATACTTCTTTAGCAAGTGACAGTTATCTATGGCATGTTTTCCAGCTACCTAACAGATAGCGCACCATAATGCAGGCCCCACACTAGGTCCTACTTGAACTGTTGGCCTTAAAGGCATCGGTCCTCCTCCTGCAATGTAATTTGAAAAGACCGAGCAATGGTCTTTGTCATGACCCTGGCTCTTACATTTTAAGCACCATATCTCCTCACATACCTTCGGTCAAACTGTTATGTCCTACTTCAGACTTTGCATTTCAAGGCACAAATATTTCTGCTGTGCATGGATCTGCTGAATTCCTAGATTAGGATCTTGCATCAGAGTATCATGTAGTCTCATGGCAATCTCCAAGGCCTCTGCCTGAGTTGTTAGCTTCTACTGCGATAACGCACTCCTTAAGTGTGGTAGTAGCAAAGGCTAAAAACCACTCGTGATGCTATCCATCTGTCAAATTCATGTTGGCTTCATGGATTGTACATTTTAGCCTCTAGTCTAGTTCCCAATGCATCTCGCCTGGTTGCATCGTGATCTCTTTGAATCCCACAATCGACTATGCTTCAGATTTAGGCCTGCTAAATTCCCTATTTAATTTTGTCTGGATTGTCTGCTACTCCAGCATTCGGGTTATTGTTAGAGTACTTAATATACCATGTTAGCACATGATATTACAGAGCACTAACTAGTGTCGCCTTCTTTATATGATCATCTGTAACACCTTGAGCTTCCCATACAGCTGTCACAACAAACCAGAATTGGTCCAGGTCCTCATTTCCCAAACCTTTGAACAAAGGAAACTTCATTGTATTTTCCATATTGAACCGTGATGGAGGCGGAGGTGGTACGAGTGAAGTTGGAGGGGGTGTGGGCAGAGGTGGTATTCACAAGAATCCTTGTCTTATTAACTGAATAGCACTTCATGGAAAAACCTTCACTATCCCTTCTTCGTCACTTAGCGGAGGTGAAATCAAAGGGCTATACTCCGGACCCTTTTCTCCTTTGTTTCTATAAGTTTTTCCACTTTGCGTAGTCCCAAACATCAAGGTAGCTTCATAACATGTTTCTTGCACAATAGCATTTTAATCCAAGTATTCAAAGATTTTAAACTATTGGCCCTTTCGGCATCAGCACGCGGAGCGTGGACCGAAGTCTCACCCGAATCAGTATGGGGGGATGCTGGAACCAAGATTTTGCACCCTAAGATGGTTGTCATGTCATTTGATTTCTTTTATCCCAGCCTTTGTGCAGGTGCTCTCATTCTAGGGCTTGTAAGACAAACTCTCTATCCCATCTTTCAATACCTTCGTGAAAGTATATGATTGACCTTCACGCAGCCCTAACCTGGGGCTTAGGTACTTTCACGTTGTTATGGCAGTGTGTCATGAAAATTCCTCAATTACCCTAAGTGACTTTCTTATCTTGTCAACTACTTAAAGTTATCACCACACAAGCAAATATTCGTAATTGTGTTCAATTATTCAATGTAGTGGCATTCATTCGCACATCGTATAAGAATAATAAAGGAAATTCATACATAAAATATCCAAACGCATCGATAGAACAAAGACACATAAATAGAAAAATAATTCCTTTTATTAGTATCTTCCAAGTGTTTACAGACTCTATCCACCCTGCGCACACAACTGCAAGGGTCTGCACACTCAGCTGCAGACTTCTACTCTAGGCCTCTACGCACTCAACTGCAGAGCCTCTACCTACGCTACAACCCAAGACTTAGACTTCTTGCTTTAAAGCTATGACTCTCTTACATGTTTCATCCATCTAACTACTTAGAGCTTAGCTCTTTTTATATAATCCCATGGTCTGCGGACCATGGGTAGATCTCTTACAGCTGACTTTACTTTACAAAACTAAGGGTAGACTACCCTTTGTGACACATAACTCCTTCGCACTCCGCGACCACAAAAAGCGGAGTCTTTACAATAATATTACAAAAATTTGACTTAAACATGGGCTTTTAGCCCCAAACCTACCCTTGGGGGATCCCTCCCCCAACATTCACCCTCAAGGCAAGAAGAAGGTTGTGGCCACGGCTTCTAGACAGGGCTCTTCTGCACAACAACATCAGATTGATAAGGTCGTGGAGGAGTAAACAAACATTTTTGTCTCACCCACAGGGGTACCTCTACACTATCAAGTCAAGCGCTCGAGCGATCTCACCCACGTTGTGCCACTACCCAATGGACTAATCTATCAAAGCTCTATTCTAGAGAACAATGATATCAAGAGGAAAATTCAGGAGCTATTGTAGAAATGGCACATCAGGAAAAGCTCATCACCCCGTGGGAGCCTGGTTGTATTGGTATAGAAGAAGGATGAGACCTGGACACTCTATCATTAAGGAAATTTTGAGGTCTAAAATGGGCCTGCTAAGAATAATGTACAAGTAAAATAAACTTTATAGGAACCAATAGGATTCAAGATGACCATGTCAACCATGGGGGATGATTCACCATTTTTGTAGTAAAAAATTAAAAAGATTAAAAATAATAAAATAATAAAACTACCTTTTCAACTCGTATTTTTAAATTATCTCGATACGTTTTTACCCAAATTTCGAGTAGGAGTACTCGTTAGATGTAAAATTTATTTCCTCATCCAAGAAGTACCCATTTTGCATTCTTTTGATGGACGCTGCTACACAAAAAATGCAAAATACATGAAAAAGCATGATGGCAATCACATTTTTCATGTAGTTCTCATTTTTCATGTAGTAGGATCCATCGAAAGTATGCAACATGGGCACTCCTTGGATGGGAAATCAAATTTTTCATCCAATGTGTCTCTGTGCTCGAAATTTGACTAAACCCATAGGGAGATAAGTTGAAAAAACAATTTTTTACCTTTTCTCTCTAAAAGTTGATGATGTAATCTAATCTTATTTCCCCAACATTAGTTTATCATTTACTTAAGAGGCCCATTTTATACCTCAAAATTCCCCTAATGGTTGACTATCGGGCGTTGAACAATATCATTGTCTAGAATAGGTACCCAATCCTATGGATTAATGACCTTTTGGACCAGCTCAAGGGGGCCAAATATTTCAACAAGATTGACTTGAATTCCTGTTATCACCTAGTGCCTATCAAACCCTCCAATGTGTGGAATACTTCCTCCAAATCCATGGAGGGCCTTTTGGAATGGTTGGTCACGCCTCTCGGGTTGATGAATTCCCCCGCAACCTTCAGGAGATTAATAGAAAACATCATGGTGGTGTATTTAGATGACATATTGATCTTCAGCCAGAGTTTGGAAGAGCACCTCCACAATATTCAACAAGTCCTTCAAACCCTGCGACTGTAGAAAATCTTGTAGATTCACAAGCTCATGTAATGTACTAAAGCATAGGACAAGAATCTACTTCTACTTTCAACTAGCGAAAGCCAATAGATCAATGAAAGCAATATGAAAAAGAAGAAGATAAATCAATGGCACATAAGAAAAGATGTATTTGGGGAAAGCCACTTCTCAAAACCACGCTATTTGTATTGCATATATTATAAATATGAGTGAAGATACAAAGCTTGTTCTCACTAGAACAATTCTGCACAAGTATGCTCAACTCTCTCAGCTCATGAGATAGCTCTTAGCCAACACTTAGCCAATTCTACAACTCTCAAAGCCCCTAATCTCTTGCATAACTCCTAGGATGAATAGCCTGTATTTAAAGGGAATTCATGCTTCCAAAACAGTGCAATCCAAACATAGGATCAATCTCAGATGCATTCATGATATTTACACTCCAGTAAATAATACACCTGATAGTACATTTCCCTAGACTCTAGTCTCAACTGCGTCTTTCTCTGAACTGACATGAATGAGTTTCTGATTAGGGAATCTTCAGTTAACTAGAGTAGAACTATTGGATGCACTAGTGCACCAACTGGCTATTAGTCCTATATTAGTTCCTCAAATAGTTTGGAACTAATTTAACTTAACTCAGTAAATTGAGTAATCTAATGTCCAACTCAATTTAAACTCATACTGAACCCCTAAAACTTAGGGAGAACAATAGATGACTACAGAAAGACATCCAAGTTGAAATTCCTAAGCTAATTAAGTTAATTAAACTTAATTAACTATTTATGAGAATAGAATTTGATTTTAATTCTCATTTTAATTCAAGGACAAATTAAAGTGGAATTTTTTGTTTCCATTTCTCAACGCTCCCTCTCAAAAAGAAAGGGATTATTAGCTACCCTGATCCTGTCTCTGTGAAACTCAAATTTACATCTTGGCAATGCCTTTGTCAAAATTTCAGCATCTTGCCCCTCTGTGGTGATGTACTCTAACAACATAATCCACCTCAATACACAATCTCTGAGATGATGATATCAGATATCAATATGCTTGGAACAATCTTGAAAAACTAGATTTTTAGAGAGTTTGATACAACTATGGTTATCGCAGTAAATCACAGTTGGATCCATCTAATGACCAAACAAACCAACCAAGATCTTCATCATCCAGATGGCCTCACATGTTGCTTGACTCACAACCATGTACTCTACCTCTGTCGAACTGAATGCAACCGAACTTTGTTTCCTGTTGTACCAAGAAACTGACACTGACCAATTACTGAAGATCCCTCCTGATGTGTTCTTCTTGTCAGATGGACTCCCTGCCTAATCGGCATTGGTGAAGCCTTGAAGCTTCACTCCCTCGATCTGTCTATACCATAATCCATACTGAGAAGTGCCCCTAAGGTATTGTTGGGATGGGGTCCCTGGGTTAAATTTTGTATTTCCTTTTTTGTAAAAATTCAAAGTCTCCGCGATTTGTGGAAGCGGAGCGCGAAGATAATAAGAGTCAAATGGTATTTAGTACCTTAGGTGGTTAGGCGTTAAGAAGGTTTTGAGACCCACCCATGGTCCATGGGCCATGGTATTGTAAAAGGAAAGGCTATAAATAGAAGATTCATAGCAAGTCTAGGAGGTCATCAGAAGATATAAAATCATTGTTTTGGACAAGTAAGCTAAGGCATGAAAAGTGTGTTTCCTATACTTAGGTGAATGGGAAGGCTCCTACAGCTGAGTGCGCAAAGACCTTGGTAACTCCACCAGCTAATTGTGCAGGCCCCTACATTTGAGTTTGGGGAAGAAGAGTCTATACTTAGAAGATCACATCTAATAAAGACAGTTTTTATCCATACTTTGTGTATCCGCTTATCTATATTTACTTATACAATTTATGTGTCTCTCCTTTGTATATGTAAATATATGAATAAATGTTTATCTAATGCATGAAATTGGTAGATCAAAATAATTTATGCATGTTATGACTAGTTGATGACGTTTGCGAAGATATAACTGTTGTGTAAAGTCTTTATCGTTATTAATTATTCTAGAAGGGTTAGGGTTCGCAAAGACTAAACTAAGCCCTAGACGTCGTAGGAACCCATCACATAGACCTCTGGGTGCAGAAACCTGGTTTTGTCATCCCCCCAATACTGTTGGAAATAATACTGAGAGGGGGGGTGAATCAGTATTATCAGATCAGATAAAACTTTTCAATTTCATACTCAGAAACATATACGCGACTTCAGATAAGTGAACCCGCGTGTACACGCGACTGTGTCTAATGCAACTAGCGTATACCCAGAGATCTTATAATTCAGTTAGCTTAATCTTCAGTAAATGCATCAGAACATTATTAAGCAATTTAACAGTAAACAGGCGCAGTATAACAGAACAGAACATCACACAAGAGCCACACACATGAACACCATGATATAAGGTGGAAACCCAATGTGGGTGAAAACCACCTGCTGCAATTCGTCTCTTTCTTCTTTAATGAGAAACTTCTTTTACAATGTACTGGTGCAGTCCTTTACCAGTACGCAGGCTACAACCTGCAGAGGGCTACAACCCTCTCTCGTTTTCCAACTACTTCTGGAAGGGAGTTACAACCCCCTCAGCTCTTGTACTAGCTGATCCATTTACTAGTACGTAGGTGCTGACCCTACAACCTTCAGGGACCACGTTTCATCAATTTTCAGACTGGATCCAAGAGTACAAAGAAAACATTACTGCAATACAATCATCAACTTATACTTGCATCATAATTCATTAAACAACCCTATACCGTATCACTGAAACCCTGTCATCAAGAACACAGAACCCAAACCAGAATCCAGAACTCTGCAACAACCACCAGAATCAGCAGCAACCTGAAATATTAACCCTTATCATGCATACGCTACTTCACTGTACCAAAACCGCGTGTATACGCGCTTTCTCCAAAGGCAACCCGCGTGCAGATCTAGAAATGATTACTTCTGCCTTCGCTGTCAGATCCGACCCTTACCAAGCATCCCGAACAGATAACCAGCAATACCAGATCCTCTCACTGCGTCAGACACTCATAATCCATACATCTTTGCCTAGTGATCTTCTCCTTATATAGCCTTAGGCCTTGTTCAATACCAAGAGCCAAAACCATAGAAACACAATACCATCAACCTCGAAACTAGGGATCAACACGTCCGTCGAGACATTATGGTCCAAAACCATAGGCACAACTTCCAAGGTCTAACTACCACGGACCAAAGGTACTTTTCACATGTACGCGCTTTTACTGAAGTCAACCTGCGTGTACACGCGGATTCTCCTTGCTGAACCTGCGTATATCTCTTTCTTGTCCTGCTGTACTGAGATCTGTCCTCTGATCAAGTTGCCATCACCTGTACCAACCTCTGAGCAACTATACCAACCTCTGAGCACCTGTACCAACCTCTGAGTGAGTTGCCATCAAGGACAACACTTGAAACATAATGCCAATAATCTCCCCCTTTGGACTTGATGGCAACCACCACACCAAGTCACTCTCCCCCTTTGACATCAAGGGCAAAGGGCGTACCAAGATATGCTCTTCTTTGGTATACCTTCTACTGTCCATACTCCCCTTGAGTACATGCTGAAGTTTCTGATTTGGCTCCCCCTTTGTATATGCCAAAGTGTACCAATCTATCCACGCTCCCCTTGAGCAGATGCAAGTTCTAAGACCAGCCATTCAGATCTGTATCATAAGCATCAGCCTACAATACCATTCCTTTGATCAAACAACAAGATGTATCATCAACTTCTAACCATAGTGCCAACAATGAATTATTTGAAGAATATTCTCCCCCTGAGTGTGAGCCAACCATGTCTGAACCATTTCCTGAGTCTGTTCTGCTCCCCCTGAGCCTGAGCCAACCATGACTGAACCTGGGTCTGTTCTGCTGCCCTTTCTCCATATACGCGACTTTGCAGCCTGTAACTCGCGTATATACGCGACTTGTCTTCATTATATCAGCGTATGCAGGATGGAATACTGAATTTCATCACTTTCAGATTCCCCTGTGTCTGTTATGTCAGCTGACTGAGTTATCCCACACCTTTCTGTTTCTGTCTTCTTCAATTCCTGCAACTGTGATGATGTATGGTCCCCTTGTCTTGAATTTTGAAATCTGCTCCTGCATTCCCTTGCTTTATGCCCATAGTTGTTGCATGTATAACACCTTATATTTTTCATGTTCCTTCTATCACAATCAATTGCTTTGTGTCCATATGCATTGCAGGCAAAGCAATACCCTCTGAAATACCTGGGATGCGATGATCTTTCTTGAACCATTCGACTTCTACATCTGGCTGCAACGTGTCCAAGATTATGACATACATAACATTCAAAA
Organism: Pinus tabuliformis; assembly: GCA_031772625.1. Taxonomy (NCBI): domain Eukaryota; kingdom Viridiplantae; phylum Streptophyta; class Pinopsida; order Pinales; family Pinaceae; genus Pinus; species Pinus tabuliformis. The sequence continues at coordinate 461,965,344 of CM062811.1, forward strand.
TTATCCAGTGGAGGAAATAATCGTCTATCACGTCCATAGTTAGGAGTAAAGGATCTTCCTTGAGGAATTTCTTTCCTTGGTTGTTCCTTGAGCATTTCAGATTTCTCATTAGAGTTTCTTGCCTTACCTTGTGAACTAGATTCACCTTCAACATATTCATGAAAACCAAGACCAGTCTTGATAGCAGGAGATCTTTGACTATTAAGAATATCATCCAAGACTTTAGAACTATCTTGAAATCGTAAGAGCTTATCCTTTTCTTCTAGTTTACCTTTCAAGATATTTACCTCAACTTGATGTTTTTCTTCCTTTTTCAGATACTGCTTCCTTAGGTCTTCTTCAACTTTTCTCCCTTCTTCCACTTGTCGCTTTAGTTTGATCACTTCATGTTCTTGATCTTCAAGATCTTCTTTTAGAGAGAGGATCTTTGATTCAAGTCTCTGAATAGTTGTGCTCTGATCTTTTGCTATATCCTACAATTTCTCCCTTACCCTGGTTTCTGTCTCCAATTGTTCTTTTAATTTGGCAACTTCTTCAGTTTCTGCATTCTTCTCTTCATGTGCCATGAGACTTTTAATATCCTCGCTATTATTGGATGAAGCATTCTTCTTCTTATGTGCCATGAGACTTCTAATATCTTCACTATCATTTAATGTACTTTTAATATGGGTATAATAGCTTCTACCATCTTCTTCATATATCTTTCCTTTGTTATGAGGACATCTAGCAGCATAGTGACCAACTCTACCACATAGAAAACATTTGAAAGGTAGCTTATCTTTGAACCGTCCAGTTCCCCGTTCAAGATTCTTGACAAAATTTACCTCATCTTCTTCCTCTGACACTTCGAATGCGGCCTCTGGTGGTACCTCTTGTCGCATTTCAAAAGCAGTTAAGATCCCGTGAAGCTGTGACATGGTAATTTTCTGCACATTCTCCTTTTCTTCTATGGCAGATACTTTAGAATCAAATTTAGTAGACAGAGATCTCAAAACCTTTTGAACTAAGACAACTTCCTCAAATTCTTCACCCAGATCCCTCATACAATTCACAATCTCATCCATACGCAGGAAATAATTAGCTACGCTTTCATTACTTCGCATCTTAAGAGTTTCATACCGGATTCTGAGAGTTTGAAGCTTTGCTATTTTTACCTGATCATCTCCTTCGTAGCTTGTAACAATTTTGTCCCATATTTCCTTAGCTGATTTGAGATGCATGATCTTCATAAATTCTGATTGAGTCAAAGTACTCAATAGGACAGTAACTACTTTGGCATTGAGCTCATATTGCTTTTTCTCTGCTGGATCTGTAGGAGTTGCTGATGGGAATTTGTATCCTCCTTCTACGATTCCCCAAGCTTCTGCTCCAAGAGACTGTAGATATGCAGTGGTTCTTATCTTCCAGTGAGTAAAATTGTTCCCGTCAAAGACTGGTGGCCTGATGTGTGCCTCTCTTTCTGGATTAGCCATTTTGATGGATCTTTTCCTTCAAGCAATCAAGCTTCCTCTGAAGGACCTGCTCTGATACCAATTGTTGGAAATAATACTGAGAGGGGGGGTGAATCAGTATTATCAGATCAGATAAAACTTTTCAATTTCATACTCAGAAACATATACGCGACTTCAGATAAGTGAACCCGTGTGTACACGCGACTGTGTCTAATGCAACTAGCGTATACCCAGAGATCTTATAATTCAGTTAGCTTAATCTTCAGTAAATGCATCAGAACATTATTAAGCAATTTAACAGTAAACAGGCGCAGTATAACAGAATAGAACATCACACAAGAGCCACACACATGAACACCATGATATAAGGTGGAAACCCAATGTGGGTGAAAACCACCTGCTGCAATTCGTCTCTTTCTTCTTTAATGAGAAACTTCTTTTACAATGTACTGGTGCAGTCCTTTACCAGTACGCAGGCTACAACCTGCAGAGGGCTACAACCCTCTCTCGTTTTCCAACTACTTCTGGAAGGGAGTTACAACCCCCTCAGCTCTTGTACTAGCTGATCCATTTACTAGTACGTAGGTGCTGACCCTACAACCTTCAGGGACCACGTTTCATCAATTTTCAGACTGGATCCAAGAGTACAAAGCAAACATTACCGCAATACAATCATCAACTTATACTTGCATCATAATTCATTAACCAACCCTATACCGTATCACTGAAACCCTATCATCAAGAACACAGAACCCAAACCAGAATCCAGAACTCTGCAACAACCACCAGAATCAGCAGCAACCTGAAATATTAACCCTTATCATGCATACGCTACTTCACTGTACCAAAACCGCGTGTATACGCGCTTTCTCCAAAGGCAACCCGCGTGCAGATCTAGAAATGATTACTTCTGCCTTCGCTGTCAGATCCGACCCTTACCAAGCGTCCCGAACAGATAACCAGCAATACCAGATCCTCTCACTGCGTCAGACACTCATAATCCATACATCTTTGCCTAGTGATCTTCTCCTTATATAGCCTTAGGCCTTGTTCAATACCAAGAGCCAAAACCATAGAAACACAATACCATCAACCTCGAAACTAGGGATCAACACGTCCGTCGAGACATTATGGTCCAAAACCATAGGCACAACTTCCAAGGTCTAACTACCACGGACCAAAGGTACTTTTCACATGTACGCGCTTTTACTGAAGTCAACCTGCGTGTACACGCGGATTCTCCTTGCTGAACCTGCGTATATCTCTTTCTTGTCCTGCTGTACTGAGATCTGTCCTCTGATCAAGTTGCCATCACCTGTACCAACCTCTGAGCACCTGTACCAACCTCTGAGCACCTGTACCAACCTCTGAGTGAGTTGCCATCAAGGACAACACTTGAAACATAATGCCAACAAATACTGCTTCGGGTGAGACGGTGGCTTGCGCTACACAGGTTGTTGCTCGAACTGCCAACAATTTAAGGTTTGTTGGTTGGCGTAGCGAACGTTGAACCTAGGTCCAGCCCCTAAAAGCCAAAAAATGGTTTTGTTGGCGGCACCAGGATCTTTTTGAGGAATGTGTGATAAGTGGTTCCCCACTAAGAAATAGATTGAAAAGTGGATCAATCGAAAGGTGCACACTTTTGCAGCTCAGGAGAACAGAACTCCATGCTTGTCAAAGGAAGAGTGGTTGAATAGATACCTAATGAACACAAAATATTCTTCTACTCTTTCCCTTGTGAATTGCATGAGTGGCTATCCAAATTGGTGGATAGTCAAGGTACATGGAATCTTGACGACCCTATTGTATGGATCCCCAAACTTATGAAGCTCTTGGAGGGTTTAGAAAATAACATCGCGTGGGCAATTGACCATTGGATCAAGCGTATTCTGGGAGGATTCATCACTGATTTCACGATTGATATGTACACCAGCTACAGTGAAGCAGAGCATAGGTTCTTCAAGGGACCAAGAGGTAAGTACCTGAAATCTCTAAAGACCTAGATTAATATGCTATTGTGCGAAAAGTGGGTTATTCCTTTAAATTAATGTTTGGGACTATGTGAAGTGGGAGAGCATTCAGAACAAACAAAAAATCAGGCTCTAAATACAGTCTGTTGTTAGGATCTCCTGATAGCGATGACGAAGGTAATATCCTACGGACATCGCAAAGTGTGCTACAGATAATAAGTTAGGATATCACAGGGATACCTCGTCCATCCACTCCACCTCCACCTCTACCTCTGCCTCACACACCTACACCTCTGCCTCCACCTCTAGCCCCACCTCAACCATTTACCATGGTGAACATGATGAAGATGTCGGTCTTTAAGGGTTTGGGAACTGAAGACCCTGAAGAATTTTGGTTCTTTGCAGATGCTATATAGAAGTCACAGCAGATCATTGATTGCAATATGAAGAAAGCGCATCTAGTCACAGTGTTGTAGGACAGAGCGCTAAGTTGGTACATCAAATTTTGCATAAATAAACCCAACATAACTATGCTAGAAACCTAGCAAGCATTGAAAAGTGAGTTCAAGAAGCCAAAATCTCAGGCCCAGTCTGTAACAAAGCTCAAGGAGATTCAGTAGAGGGTAAACGAGTCTGCATGGGACTTTGATCAAAGATTAAAATGTCAGATTCAGTAGGCTAATATGACCATTACAGATACTCAACATAGATATTGGTACATTGCTTTGCTCCTACCTCATCTGAGATTACCATTGTCACAACAAAAAATAGGAATGCAAGCAGAAGCAGTAGAGATCGCCATGAGATTAGAAGCTTCACCAGTGTAGGATACGAATATAGGGGTACAACAGATTCAATCATAGCTCACAAGCTTGCACATGGAATTGCAGAGCCTGAAGAAGGGAAAGGAAGTCCAGCCCAAGGTGCACGTAGAAGTTTGGTGCCTAAAGTGTAAAGGCCAAGGTCATGACAAGGACCACTATCTTGTTTATCAAAATTACCTTATTGGGGGAGGTCTTGTTCCTCTAAAGTCATAAAATATCACTAGGACAAGTGCAGGGGTAGCCTTATGGTGCGCTATTTGTCAGATAGCTAGGAAGCATGCAACTGACAACTGTCATCTCCTACATAATTTCGTACAAACTCTGCAACATTTGTTTTGTAATTTTTGTAAATCAGTAGGGCATGATGAGTGAAACTTTCGAAGCTAAGAACTGATGATGGAGCAGACCCCTACATATTAAATGCAGATGGAAAATCAGCCTTAGGATCAAGGCACGGGTGTAGTGTGCAAAGGATTCTAGGGCCAAGGAAGAAGACGAGGCGGAGGGGCTGGAAGGTGTCATGGAAAGGTCATTTGTTATAATTTTGGAGAAGCAGGTCATTTTGCGCGAGACTATCGGAACCCAATGCATCCCTCTTGTTAGTATTGCTGATAGTTTGATCATGTTATAGAAGATTATTCGGTACTAATAGCCAAGGTGCAGGAGAAGAAAGCTCAAACACCTATTGTTAGGCCCCTATACTACTAGTGTAAACCCTTATCGTTATTAGTACAACCCCCTCGAAGAGGCTTATTTCTAAGGCATTGATCTATCTTTTCTATCTTTTTGTGAGCTGGTTTCATAACATTTGGTATCAGAGCTTTGGATTCTAGGGTTTTCGCTGTTCCAAACAGGCCATCGTGGCATTTTCTCTATGAATTTTTTTATGCAACGTTTCAGAAGCTAAAAACAAAACCCATTTGAGCCGAAATCGTACTAAAGCTCGTGTCCGAATTTCAGACCTTGTCTCACTATATTTGCAGAGATATGATCTGAGGAAATTAGGGGTTTTGAAAGCTCAAGAATTTCAACTAAAACAAGTCATCTTGGGATTGTCGCTATAACTCTTTCTCTACGAAGTTTCAGAAGCTAAAACAAAAACCCATTTGAGAATAAATCGGTATAAACCTTGGCTTCGGATTTTAGATCTTGTCTCTCTATAGTTTCAGAGATATAGTCGGAGAAAGTTGGGGTTTTTGCAGACCCCCAAATTACATTCCAAACAGGTCACCTGGAGAAAATTGTCATAAATGTCTCTCTGAGCATCAAATTGAAATTTCGTAAGAAGTTACAGAAAGAGGATGGACTTTAGTTTCCTGTATATATTTTTTAGGTCCGAAGGTCAAAACAATGACACGTGGCACTTCCTACAAGTTTGCTCTTTTGAAAAGGTATATAATCAGGTCATGTTGGGATATTTTGCATAACTCTTTCTTGGAGAATCCTTCTGGCGGAACCAATGAAGCGCAGAACGTAGATCCTTCGCTATTAGTTACCTTTCTAAAGACTTGTATCAAGCTGTTACGAGATAGAAAGGTGGTAGAAGGGCTCCAAGAGTTAATTGATAACTATAAAGGTAAGTTCAAGACTCATCCAAAACAACACATCTTACGAAAAGTTGGAAAAAGCAAGAAATGAACAGGTCACTAAATGAGGCTAACTACACAGATCGAAGAGTATGAAATGGATCAGGTAATTTTCAATCTAGGATTTGATGAGAATGTGCTACCAAAATAAACTTGGGAAAGAATGGGAAGACCTATGTTGCAATGGTCTCCTATCTTGATACACATGGAAAATCAACAAAAGATCATTCATATGGGGCACCTATATGGGGTTACGGTGGATATTGAAGGAGCGAGCACCCTAGCGGACTGTGAAGTGATCGAGATAGTGGACAATATTAATCCTTACCCTAGGTTATTGGGCGTTGATTGGGCCTTCAACATGGATGCATTCATTAATCTTAAGAAATGTAGAATGAAAATTGAGATGAAGGCGCTCTAAGTAATTGTTCCCTTAGATCCAACTGAAGGTGCGTGATACACGGAACCTATTGGGAACGGGTTCCCCTAAGAGTCAGTTTTGGGGCTAAAAGCCTATGTTTTGGGGCAGAAAGCCCAAATTTTGTATAAAGAATGTAAAGTCTCCAACTTTTTTGGTCGCGGAGTGTGAAGATATCAAGAGTCATTAAGGGTTGTCTGCCCTTGTTTTGTAAAGAATCATGTCGGCTGTAAAGATCCACCCATGGTCCGTGGACCATGGTATTGTATAAAAAGAAGCTAAGTAAGTTCTAAGGAGAGTAAGATAAATAAGTAGAGTTCTAAGTGCTTTGGGCCATAGTAGATCTAAGAGCAAGAGTCTTAGCATAGGTAGAGGCTCTGCAGCTAAGTGCGCAGACCCTTGCAGCTGTGTGCGCAGGGTGGATAGAGTCTATACTAGGAACTTGAATCATCAATAAAGAGAAGTATTTTGAAATTGCTATGTATTTTGTCTCTAATTATTGCATCTGATTATGTTATGTTAAGTTCTGGGTTTACATTATAATGCTAATTTGATACGCGAATGTATCTGCTTTTATCTGTTACTTGAACGCAAGTAAGAATATATGTTTACGCTAAGATAACCTTAATTTCATGGTAAAATTGGAGAACATTTGAGGTAATTCAGAAAGTTGTAACCATATGTAGTTACAAAGGCACGTAAGTGCCCGGATCGCTGGTTAGGGCTGCGCGAAGGTCAGTCGTATACCTTCACGAAGGTTCTGAAGGTCGAAGAAGAAGGAACATTGATAAGCCCTAAGGGCTTATTGATTTGCGTGAAGATAGGGGTTAGGGTATAAGATCGACATCACGACCATCTCAGGGTGCGAAAAAATGATTCCTGCATCCCCCCATACTGCTTTGGGTGAGACTTAAGTCCGCGCTCCGCAAATTGATGCCGAAAGGGCCAGTAGTGTAGGGATTTGCTTGGCTTCTTAATTTTGAACCTGGGTTAGGGCCCATCAAGCCAAAAAATGGTTCTATTCTCGGGACCGGGATCTGCATAGCAATATGTGTGATGTCGTATCATTGGAATCCAACTAAGAAATAGATCGAAAACTAGTTAGATAAAACGATCCACAAATTTGCGGCATAAGAGAATAAGAATCCACGATTGATGAAAGAACAGTGGTTGGACATATATATGTACACAAAAATACACGAAATCTTCTTCTGTTCCTTCCTAGTTGAGTTATACGAGTGGATCGCGAAGTTCATAGATGACCAAGGAAGGTGGAGGCTTAACAATCCAATTGTTTGGACACCAAAGTTAGTACGAAGATTGGAAGCCTTTGAAGATAAGATTGCACACGTTGTCAACCATTGGCTTGACCACATCATAGGAGCATTTGTGACAGAGTTCGCAATCGATACTTCTATTATTTACAGCGAAGCAGAGCACCGCTTCTTTAAAGGACCACGAGGTCAGAATTTGAAGTCACTAAATACTTGGATTAAGATGCTCTTGTGTGAAAAGTGGGCCATTCTGTTACCTTGATGTTTGGAGCTACACGAAGTGGAAGGTCTTTCAGGGACGGAGGAAGAAAATGTCCTGAGTATCGCTTGTTGATTGAACCTCCATTGAGTGGCGACAAAGGAGCAGTTCAGTCTTCTCCGCTGAGCACTATTCAGCTGATAAGACAAGGGTTCCCGCGAATACCTACACCGCCCCCATCCTCATCCCATCCAGTCACACCGCCTCCATCCTCACCTCCACCACTCACCTCATCACCCACACCATCACCACCTCCACCATTGTTCAACATGGTGAACTCTGTAAAGCTACATATATTCAAGGGCATAGGGAACGAAGATCCTGACTAGTTTTGGTTCATCGCGAAGGCTATGTGGGAAGCTTAGGGTATCACAGATGACCAAATGAAGAAAGCCACACTAGTTAGCACTTTGCAGGACTGTGCACTAGCATGGTATATTAAGTACAATATTGATAACCCAACGTCCACATTGGTGGAGATCCAGACTGTGCTAAACAAAGAATTCAGTAGGCCTAAATATGAAGTGCAATCAATTATGGGGTTTAAGGAAATCGTGATGAAACTAGCTGAGACACCCTAGGAGTTGGATTAGAGATTGAAGTGTACAATCCGTGAAGATAATATGAATTTGACAGATGGGCAACATCGTGAATGGTTCGTGGCTTTGCTTCTACCTCACCTAAGGGTTTCACTATCACAACCGAAGATTACAACCTACACAGAAGCCTTGGAGATTGCAATAAGACTGCATGAAACACTGATGCAAGATCTGATTCTGGAGGTTTAGCAAATTCATGCACAGCTACAAAACCTTTGCTTAGAACTGCAGAGACTGAAGAATGATAAGACAGTTCAACTAGAGGTGCACGAAGAGATATGGTGCCTGAAATGCAAAAGTCAGGGACATGACAAAGACCACTTCCTGGTATTCATGAATTATGTTGCAGTAAGAGGGCCAATGCCTCTAAGGTTGGAGGTTATGCAAGGGCCAAGTGCAGTGCCCACGCTATGGTGCGCTCTATGCCAGGTGGCAGGGAAACATGCGACCGAAAATTTCCATTTGCTGCAGAAATTCGTACAGACACCACAACTACTCTTCTACAATTTATGTCATTCAGTAGGTATGTTAGGCCCCTATACTACTAGTATAACCCCTTATTGTTATTAGTACAACCCCCTTCTTATATTGTTGTACCCATGTAGTCCCCATATTGTTACTATTGTGCCACATAGAAGCCCACTATTGTTATTATTGTGCCCTTACATTATTATTGTCATGTGGCTCTGATTATATTATGACCCCTTAGACTCCTATATATAGAAAGGAGGTCTTGTAATTTGTATCATCCAAGAATTGTTCATTTGTGTAATGTAAAGGAGGTTTCCCCCTAGAAGACGCTGAATTCTAAGGTGTTGATCTATCTTTTCTATCTTTTTGTGAGTTGGTTTCATAACATTGGTATCAGAGCTTTGGATTCTAGGGTTTTGCTGCTCCAAATAGGTCATTATGGCATTTGCACTATAACTTTTTGTCTGCGACGTTTCAAATGCTAAAAAAAAACCCATCTGGGTAGAAATCGTTCTAAACCTCAGGTCCAAATTTCAGCTATATTTGCGAAGATATGATCTGAGGAAGTTGGCCTTTTTGCGGACTCCCAAATTACATTCCAAACATGTAACCTAGGGAAAATAGTCATAACTTGTGTTTTGCGCATCAGATTGAAATTCCATCAGAACTTACAGAAAGACGACGGACTATAGTTTCTTGTGTATATTTTTTAGAGCCTAAGGTCAAAATAGTGACACGTGGAACTTCATAGAAGTTCACTCTTCTGAAAAGGTATATAATCAGGCCATCTTGGGAGATTGAGCATAACTCTTTCTTGGATAATATAAATTCGATCAGACTAGTGGCATTGGAAAGAGGACGCAAAGGGCTATTGTAGGTCACAATTTTAGAACTTAAAGATCCGAAAGTATAAAGTTGCAGCCATTTCAAGATCGAGCTCCTAAAATCAAGAAAAAGCGAGATGAGGAAGTTTGATGGCAAGGATTCGGTAAATTGGATACCACAGATGGAGAAATATTTTGATCTACATGGTGTACCACTATTACAAAAGGTATGTATTGCATCTTCATATTTAGAACAAGATCAATTTTTATGGTATAAAGGGCTTTTTTCTTGTAAACAACTTGTTAGGTGATCAATTTTGACGAAGGAAATTATAGCACAATATGAGAATACAAAGAGCAACACCTTCTTTAGAGCAAAACCACAACAATTGGAAGAAAAAAGAGAAAATGGGCTTTGTTACAAACTGGGAAGAAAAATTATGGCAACAAGGAATTCTACCCCTTAGAACTATAAATATGGAAGTATTGTTCCTCCTAGCCTTCCACAACCTACAAGGGTTACACCACAACAATTGGAAGAAAAAAGAGAAAAAGGGCTTTGTTACAATTGTGATAGCAAATGCACTAAAGGTCATAAGTGTGCTGAGAAGAAATTGTTTTACATAGAGTATGAATAGGAGGAAGAAAAGGATCAAGAAACATCAAAAGAAGAGGATATACAGTAGGACCCAACCCCAGAGAAAGAAGAAATGAATCTGACCAAATCTTCTAACGCATTGGCAAGAATTACCACTCCTAAAAATCTCAAGATAGAAGGACATATCAAAAATAAAAAGGTTCAAGAAGTGAAAGATCACATCAAGAAAGAAGAAATGAATCCAACCATATCTTGTAATGCATTGGCCAGAATTACCACTCCTCAAACTATCCAGATAGAAGGACATATCAAGAAAAAAAATGTTCAAGAAGTGAAAGATCACATCGAGCATCAAGAAATGAATCCAACCATATCTTGTAAAGCATTGGAAGAAATTACCACTCCTCAAACTCTCAAGATAGAAGGACATATCAAGAAGAAAAAGGTTCAAGCAGTGAAAGATCACATCGAGCATCAACAACAAGTTCTCCAAATTTTAAAGGATAACGCCACTTTGGTGCAAAATCGAATGAAACAACAAGTAGATCAACATCGTAGTGAAAAATGTTTTGATGTAGGTGATTGGGTATTTTTACTACTACATCTCAAGCAAGCTATTTATGAGAAGGAAATGTTGGCAATACTACATGCACTTAAGAAATGGCGACCTTACTGAATGGGAAGACACTTCAAGGTAAAAATGGATCATGATAGTCTTAAATACTTTTTAAAACAACTATTATCTTTAGAAGAATAGAAAAAATGGGTCACAAATATGTTGGGTTATGACTTTGACATCATATATAAAAAAGGGAAGCAAAATTTTGTTGCAGATGCACTCTCAAGAAAGGATGACAATGTGGAAGCATTGTTTTGTGCTTTTTCTATTATCCAACTAGATTGGATAAACGAAGCAAGGGATGAATGGAAGAAGGACGAAGAAGTATGGCCACTCATTCAAAAGTTACAGAAGATCCCAATTCAAACAATATTGCCACAACTTGAAGAGGAAGGAAAAATCATATTGGAACCTAGAGTAGTCACAGAAGCAAGAACCTAACAGCTACAAAATCGATCAATTTCAGAGTATCTCATCAAGTGGAAGAACTTACCCGCTGAAGATTCCACATGTGAGGACAAGAATTTTATACAGAAGCATCAAGAACTACTCAAGCATTGAGGACAACACTTTTTGAAGGAGAGGGGCATGTTAGGCCCCTATACTACTAGTGTAACCCCTTATTGTTATTATTACAACCCCCTTATTATATTGTTGTACCCATGTAGTCCCCATATTGTTACTATTGTACCCCATAGAAGCCCACTATTGTTATTATTGTGCCCTTACATTATTATTGTTATGTCGACTCTGATTATATTATGACCCCTTAGACTCCTATATATATAAAGGAGGTCTTTTCATTTGTATCATCTAAGAATTATTCATTTATGTAATGTAAAGGAGGTTTCCCCCTAAAAGAGGTTGAATTCTAAGGTGTTGATCTATCTTTTCTATCTTTTTGTGAGCTAGTTTCATAACATTTGGTTTCAGAGCTTTGGATTCTAGGGTTTCGCTACTCCAAATAGGTCATCGTGGCATTTTCACTATAACATTTTTCTATGACGTTTTAGAATCCAAAAAAAACCCATTTGATACGAAATCGCACTGAACCTTAGATCTAAATTTCAGAGCTTTTCGCACTATATTTGCAGAGATATTATCTGAGGAAGTTGGCCTTTTTGCAAACTCCTGAATTACATTCCAAACAGGTGACCTTGGGAAAATAGTCATAACTTTTGTTTTGAGCATCAGATTGAAATTTCATAAGAAGTTATAGAAGGAGGACGGAATGTAGTTTCTTGTGTATATTTTTCATATACTAAGGTCAAAATAGTGACACGTGGCACTTCATACAAGTTCACTCTTCTGGAAAGGTCTATAATCAAGTCATCTTAGGAGATTGTGCATAACTTTGCCTTAGAGAGTCTAAATTCGATCAAAGTGGTGGCATTGGAAAGAGGACACAGAGGGCTACTGTAGGTCGCAATTTTAGAACTGGAAGATCCGAAACTACAGAGTTACACTCGTTTCAAGATCAAGCTCCTAAAATCAAGAAAAGGCGATAGGAGGAAGTTTGACGGCAAGGTTCTAGTGAATTGGATACTTCAGATGGAGAAATATTTTAATCTACATGGTGTACCACTATTACAAAAGGTATGTATTTCATCTTCATATTTAGAACCAGATCAATTTTTATGGTATAAAGGGCTTTGTTCTTGTAAACAACTTATTACGTGGTCAATTTTCACGGAGGAAATGATAGCACATTATGAGCATACAAAGAGCAGCACCTTCTTTAGAGAAACACCACAACAATTGGAAAGAGTAAAAGGGCTTTGTTACATAGTGGAAAGTAAAATTATGGCAACAAGGAAGTCTACCCCTCACAACTATAATAATGGAAGTGTTGTTTCTCCTAGCCTTCCACAACCTACAAGGGTTACACCACAAACAACTGGAAGAAAAAAGAGAAAAAGGGCTTTGTTACAAAGTGGAAAGAAAAATTATGGCAATAGGGAAGTCTACCATGGAAACATGCAACCGAAAATTTCCATTCTTTATAGAAATTCTTACAGACACCACAACTTCTCTTCTACAATTTCTGTAAATCAATAGGTCATGACGAGTGCAATTGTCATAGTTACAAATTAATGATGGACAGGACACCTGCACACAGGGTGTAGGCAGAAACGCGGCCTCCGGACCAAGGTGTTGGGGGAATGCGAGGTGACTATCAGGGGCGTGGTTGAGTCTGAGGTGGAGGGGGACCTGGTAGAGGCTGAGGGTAGCCTATTTGTTACAATTGTGGAGGACTAGGAAACTATGCAAGGGACTGTCTGAATCCAACGCGACTGTCATACCACTATTGTACTTAGTTTGACCATGCGACTGATGATTGCCCTATATTGTTGGCTAATATTCGTGAAAAGGGGGTACAACAGAAACAAAACCTCTAGATAATGAGGGCTGAGCCTCATGAGGAAGACCCTAAGGTAAACATTATGCTGCAAAGCGGAACCACGACTGGGAAGGATAAAGGGGAGCAGACTGCAGAAGGTGAAAGGCTCCGCAAAGCACCAGAAAAGGAAACTGGGTTTGATTTCGAGTGTGCAAAAGAAACATTTACGGAAGCAAAGAAAAGATTCGTTGAGGCCTCTACCTCAGGAAGTCAGGAGAAACGAGTTGAAGAAATGGACCCATCCATGATTACCACGTTCTTGGAGACCTGGATGACACTGCCCCGCGATAGTAAGGTTGTGAAGGACCTGCAAGAGCTGATCAATCAGTGCACTCGCAAGGATGACGCCACTGGTGAACCACACGTAGTCAAAAATATTGGCAAGCATAAGGCAAGGATTGGGTGTGAGATGAGACTCACTGCGCAGATACGGGAATACAAAATGGACCAAGTTATCTTGGATTTGGGGTCCGATGCAAATTTTTTGCCAAAGAAAACATGGGAAAGAATGGGGAGACCTACACTCTAGTGGTCTCTGATCTAGTTAAGGATCACGAATCAACAAAAAATTATCCCAATGGGGAGGCTGCTAATGAGCCCCAAATTTTGGTAACATTTTGGGCTCATTTGGCCTACTTACCTTGCTCAACCCTTCATTTTTTATCACTTATGCATCATTTCTTAGTATATTCATGTTATTTGTAGGAAGGAGGGCAGTCATTATGCCTATGCGGCTAATACATGTTTATTTCAGGTCGTTTTGACATTAAATGGAGCAAAACCACGCAGATGGAGGCAAGGAGACAGCCAAGGTGGCATTGCGGGTTTGTACGAAGGTTTTCCACAGCCTTGAATGACCTTCCTCGTGATCTCCACCCCAACTCCGAGCCCCAACAGCTATCACCACCGAGCTAGAAGGAAGCCAACGGATTCTACAAGAATAGCAGTTTACTTTTAGTTGGACAGCCAAGCTCCACTAATTTAGGAGGCCAGCTTGGCCCTCATAATGTATAAATATTAAGGCTGTAACCTTCGATAAAAACTTTTTGAACCTTTGTTGCAAACTCTGAAGTACGAGCTACAGCTCTGTTTTGCTCTTTGTAAGCCATTTTTGGCATGTTGTTAGACTTTTGACTATGATCTTTTAATAAAAGGTAGGCATATTTGAGTTCAATTCTGAGTTCTTAGAGGAGCTATAGCTCTCAGGTTTGGGCCCAACCTGAGATCAATAGGCCTCCTTTATTTGTATTGTTACTTGTCTTTTCTTCAACATCATATTTCTTGTCCTTTACATGCACTTGGAAAACACAGTTTGCTGATTCGAATTTCTTGATGTGGTTAAGTAGGTTAGTTTTATGGATAAAGTTTTCAGCAGTTTAGATTAGAGTAGGAGGATTAGAATTCATCAGAGTTCCAAGAAAAGGTTGATTGTACACTCACTTCCACCTCTGTTTAGAGATTGGGAGTGTAGACCATGCCAACCACCAAAAACACGGTTTTACATGTTCATGCAAGCTTTAAAGTAATATTTCTATTGGTAGAAGTGTCCATACATTTAGATCTTGAGCAATAACTCTTTGTTTCAGCACCATGCACGATTTCTCTCTAAAACTTACATTGCTGTTCTTTGGTTTTTAATAAAACAGTTAGAATAGGTTGATGAATTCTCGGTTTTGTGCAAGACAGAGGTGATTTGTTTCATTTACACTGTGCAGCACCACTCTATCATTTCCTTATCCTTCTCAGCCGTGCCTAAGCCATCTCCTTACCTCCCAGCTAGATCATTTGCCCACCAACTCTTCTATTATCCACGTTGTTTTATCTTTTCGGCCTTCCATTGCTTCCACCCTTCTATCGACCAACCAGCTTTACGCACCCCCTCTCCATCTCATCTCTCTGTCCATAAGCCATCACAAGCTCCCCTCTCATCCTACCTATCCACCCATACAGCTCATTCACTCCTCCATCACCCAAAACTCCGATTGCAGAACATCCTGTAGAAGTTAGCAGACTTCCTGTAGAAATCCCGAGCTTCCTGTAGGATCCCCTGCAGACATCCTGTAGAAGCTTGCAAACACGGTGGCCAGGCATCTGAACGTTGTGAACTTCCGTGGGATGATGTTAGGGATCCCCTGGAGCCTCTCAAAGTCCTCCTGACCTTTTCCAAGCCTTCCTCCCCTTGAACTACTCTTGCACAGTCAAAGACCCAGTAAGAAGCACAATCATAATAACTCCAACCACTTGAGCAAAAATACAAAAACATGTTCTCTTCAGATGAAAGTAGTTTAGACTCATGCATCTCATCTCACTAGAAGTAATGGCATCATTTTTAGAAGTTGCATTCCCACCATTGCATCGTAAGGATTAAGCTGGTCAGATTAGGGTTTACTAGGGTTTCCATCTTTTGTTGGCTTTCAGTTCATTTTTGCAAAGTAGGTTAATTTCATTTGAGATAGCTTTCGTTCATCACTTAAAAAGCTTCTTCTGAGAACCTATAGAAGTTGGCTTGAGCCCTAGCAGACTTGTGCCAGCTGACCAAGTGACAGCTGCGACAAGAGCTAGTACTTGTGCATACAACACCGTCGCTTCCAAGTTTGTTACGAACTACCGGGTTGATAAAATTAGAGAAGGAAGCTCCAGGAGTTGTAGCATTATTGCTACAAAACTAGAGCCCACCATCTTTTTGGCGCCGTTGCCGGGGAAGCGTCAGAGTATTAGTAATTGTTGATTTTCTTCTATTTTCCTACTCTCGCCTTCTGCCAAGTAGTTTATTTCATTTCCATTCTGCAAAAGTAGCATAGACATTTCCTGCCTTCATAGATTAGCATTTCAATTCCGCAATTTCAATTTTGCAAGCATAGATTAGCATTTCAATTCTGCAAGCGTAGACTAGCATTTCCATTCCTGCAATTCCATTTGAGCAAAGTAGATTAGTTCTTTCCTGCTTTCATTTCAATTCTGCATTTTCATTTCAGCAAGATAGTTAGTTGTAGATCAATCTGTTTCAGTTTTTGCAGGTACCAAAGAAAAAAAGAAACAAAAGCAATAAAAAAAAAGTCTTTCCATTTCATGCCTCGTAGGAATCGAGATAAAACAGGCAAATTCTTACCCAACACCCCCACCACATCACTGATTCACCCTTCTCTCTTCTTCGGTGACAGTGATCCAGAAGAACCTATAGGTGAACCTCCTAAGATATACGAAGATCCTATAGCAGAAGAAGAATTAGAGACCATCCCATCTGAAGCTATGGCTGACAATAGAGGAGAAGATGAGAGAATAGAAGGTGCCTTCCCCATCCGAGAAACCAATGGAGACATGAAAATGAAGAACATTAGCCCCTCCGCTTTACCTCACTTCCATGGACTAACTACTGAAGATCCTGATACCTTCCTGTTTGAGTTTGCTGTCCTTTGTCGAACCTATGACTATATTGAAGATGAGCAGAAGCTGAAACTCTTCCCTTCAACTCTTAAGGATGCAGCATTATGCTGGTTCATGGGCTTACCTAGGAATAGTATCACCACTTGGGCTCAGATGCAGCAAGCTTTCAATACCACGTACCGGGACTACTGTAGGTCCAAGGAAACCAAGGGAGAAATCTTTCGGATGACCATGGGAAATGATGAGTCCTTAGAGGATTATGAGGAAAGGTTCCAACTTAGCTATAAACGGGCCAGGTGCACACTTGACCCTGAATCCCTCAAGTTGGTCCTGCTCCGAGGAGTCCCTGAAGACCTCTTAGATACCCTTCACATGTTAGCTGGAGGAGATATTTACCAACTGCCTTATGAGGACATCAAGACTGTGTTTAGGAACCACTCTAGGGCAGCCCGGAAACGAGGTAGAGGAAACCTCCTCTCAGCTGGTATTCCTTTCTCCAAACATGAGTTTACAAATCAATTAGAATATCTCAAGAGTGAGCTGAGACAGACCATTGCCATGCAACTTGACACATTCAGGATCCAGCAGAAGAAGGAAGAAGCTGAGAGGGCCTTGGCTATCTTCTGCCCTAGATGTACAAGGAGACACCCTAAGAACGAATGCCCATTGCATTCGGTTGAAGTGTGTTTCGTTTGTGAGGAGGACCATCTCACAAATCAATGTCCAACCTTACCTGGGCTTAAAGCCATGTACCAAGGGACAGAAGCCCCCACTGAACCTCTCTATTTCCTCAACCAAAGGAGGCCACAAGGACCTAGACCTTACCAGCAGGGGATGCAAGGGGCACCCCAAGCTTATTACAGCCCCAACCAATCTACTCCTATGCCTTCCTGGGGTCCCCCTGCTCATCCTTCCTGGTCTATGCCTCCTCCATGGTCTTATCCACCTCAGTACCCTACTCAGCCCACTACTCATTCATATCACTCACATGCCTAGCCACAGCCTCAGTGGAATGCACCTCAGTTGGGGTGGAGGCCCCAGTACAACACTCCCCCCGCCATTTTTCCTCCACCACCAGTTCAACCTCAACCATTACCTCCTACTCCTCCAAGGCAACCTCAAATTCCTGCTCAACCGAACCCGAACCCCAACAATAGAGAGGCCCAGCAGGTATACATTGGGGAAACATCATACCCTACCTATGCTGTGGGGATCCAGGAGATCAATCTTCGATCTCGAAAGACCCTTCCGGATCGCCAACCTCCTCCCCCAGAGGACGAGGAAGACAAATAGGAAAGTGAACCAAAGGCTATTCCACCCTTTCCTAAGAGACTAACAGCCACCACACAACCCAACCCAGAGGAGGATGAGCTTCTGGGAGAGCTCAAGTAGTTGTGTGTGAAAATACCACTTCTCCAAGCCATCAAGGATGTGCCAATATACAACAAACTGGTTAAGGAAAAGTGTTTCAAACACCCAGGCAGGTGAAAGCGAGATGCTTCAACCATCAATGTCATAGGACAACTGTCTGACCTTATGCTAGGACAAGTCATCTGCCCAAAGTACCTAGATCCTGGGAGTCCTGTAGTAGATGTCCACATCAATGGCACCATCATACCGCACACCTTGATTGATCTGGGGGCTGCCATTAATGTGATGACCAGGGATACCATGCTCAAACTCAATCTTCAGGCTTCCTTTAGGAAGACCTCGACAGTCCTGCAACTAGCAGATCGCTCCACCATGACTCCCGAAGGGATTTTGGAGGATGTCTTGGTCTCTGTCGACTCTTGGGAATACCCTGCAGATTTCTTGGTTCTGCAACCAAAGACAAAGCTTACTGGATACCCTATCATTTTGGGAAGGCCTTGGTTAGCCACTACATATGCTTACATAAGTTGCCGTGCAGGAAACATGACCATCAAAAATGGTCCTATGTCCAAGCAGCTAGTCCTATACCCTCCTGCCCAACCCTCCTTAGAGCATGACTTACCACTTTGGTTGGAGGAAGGAGAAGAGGATGAGGTGTACTCGGCACCTTTGTGCACCCTAGACACCACTAGGGGAGACCCCCAAACCGAGGATGATTTGATTGAGACCTTGATCCAGAATCCACCTCCTAGTGCACTGACCTTAGAGGAATTGGTGGAGGATGCCCAAGCTAGCACCTTAGTGGACCTTTGTGCAACCAACCCTGTCACTCCCAGAATCAAGAATGTGGAGTTCGGCCCTGAGAGAATGTTAAAGATTAGCTCCTCCTTATCTCCTTCCCAGGAAAAGGAGCTGTGTAGCCTGTTGGCCAGTCATCTAGATGCTTTTGCTTGGAGCTATAAGGAGATGAAAGGAGTCCATCCTTTGGTCTGTACCCATCACATTTACATCAAGGAAGATTGTAAACTGGTTAGGCAACCCCAGAGGAGAATGAATCCAGCCCTTAAGGACATTGTCAAGGAAGAATTGCAAAAATTGTTGGATGTCGGATTCATTTACCCCATCTCAGATAGCGAATGGGTGTCCCCTCTGGTGTTGGTTCCCAAGAAAAATGGGAAGTGGAGAATCTGTGTGGACTACCGAGAACTGAAAAAAGCTACCAAGAAAGACCATTTCCCTCTACCTTTCATAGATCAAGTGTTGGATGGACTGGCAGGAAAGAAGTTCTTCTCTTTCCTAGAAGGGTTTAGCGGGTACAACCAAATCCAAATCAGCCCGGAAGACCAAGATAAGACCACCTTCACTTGTCCTTGGGGTACCTTTGCCTACCGAGTTCTTCCCTTTGGGCTATGCAATGCTCCTGCTACCTTCCAGAGAGCTGTCTTGAGCATCTTCTCGGAGCTGGTCCATGATGCGGTGGAAATCTATATGGATGACTTCACTCCTTATGGGTCCAACTTCCAGGAAGCATTGTCCAATCTAGGAAAAGTCCTAACCAAATGCATTGAGATGAACCTGTCCCTTAGTCCTGAAAAATGTGAATTCTTGATGATTGAAGGGACCGTGCTAGGCCATACCATTTCTTGCCAAGGGTTACAAGTGGATCCTAACAAAATTGCTCTCATCAAGAGGGTTCCACCTCCCCAAAAGGTAAGGGATGTTCGGAGTTTCTTAGGATTAGCAGGGTATTAAAGGAGATTCATTAAAGACTTCAGCAAGCTAGCCTCACCATTGTTTGGCCTGTTGGAAAAATATGTGGAGTTTAAATGGACTGAAAATTGTCAGAGTGCTCTGAATGAATTAAAGGGAAAGTTAGTGTCTGCCCCAATTTTGAGAGGTCCAAATTGGGCCCTACCTTTCCACATCCACACTGATGCCTCAAACAAAGCCTTAGGGGCAGCTTTAGGACAAGTTGAACAAAAACTTCCATATGCCATCTACTTTGTTAGCAAAAACTTATCCAAAGCTGAACTGAATTACACTATAACCGAGAAAGAATTCTTGGTTGTGGTCCATGCACTGAACAAGTTCCGACATTATATCACTGGCTATCAAACCTTTGTACATACGGATCATGCTGCAATTAGATATTTAATGAATAAACCAGATGTGAATGCTCGTATTATTAGATGGTTACTTTTGTTGCGGCAGTTTGATTTGACCATTGTTGACAAACCAGGTAAAGAAAATGTTGTTGCTGACTTTTTATCTAGATTGGATTTGTCTGCAGATGAGGATGGAACAGTGGATTACTAGATGCCCGATGAACATCTGTTTTCTATCTCAGTACTCTCTCCATGGTTTGCTGATATAGCAAACTACCTTGTTTCAACACAGTTCCCTTCGCACCTATCTTCAAGAGAGAAGAGCATAATCATCAGAAAAAGTGCCTCATTTACTTGGATCGGGGGCAACCTGTTCAAGCTTGGCCCTGATCAGATCTTAAGGCGTTGTGTAAGGGAGGAGGAAGTCTTTGATATCCTCCTCACCTGTCATGATGGGCCTTGTGGAGGACATTTTGCAGCAAAGAGGACTGCCTTCAAAATCCTGCAGGCAGGCTACTATTGGCCCACACTTCATCAAGATGTCAGAAGGTATATCAGCCAATGTGACCGATGCCAAAGAATGGGGAAACCGACTCAAAGGGATGAGATGCCTCTCCAACCTCAAGTGACTCTTGAGCCATTTGAGAAGTGGGGTATGGACTTTGTGGGTCCAATCAACCCTCCTTCGAGGCAAAGGTCTTACATCATTGTCTGCACTGACTACCTGACAAAGTGGGCAGAGACTAAAGAAATCAAAGCAGCAACAGAAGAAAAGGTGGCTGAGTTCTTAAGAGAGAACATCTTCTACAAATTTGGCTACCCAAGAGAGCTGGTCACCGATCAAGGAAGCCAATTCACATCCAACTTAATTGAAGACCTACTAGCTCATCAAAAAATCAAGCATAGGACTTCCACCCCCTATCATCCACAGGAAAATGGGCAAGTGGAAGTCACCAACAGATCATTGGAAGGGATTTTGACTAAGGTGGTGAGCAGCAGTAGGAAAGATTGGGCAGATCGCTTGGTTGAGGCCACATTGGCTTACAACACCACCTGGAAGACCACCACCGGCTTCACACCTTATGAGCTGGTCTATCGGAAGAAAGCTTTGTTGTCCATTGAATTTGAATACAACACTCTGAGAATGGTAGCTCAGCTGGACCTAGATCTCAGCCATGCACAAAAAGAAAGGTTATTGCAGCTGAATGGACTGGACGAGCACCGAATGCAGGCCCTCCTTCACTCAGAAGTGGTTCAACTTCAGAGAAAGGTGTGGCATGACCAACACCTCAATGACAAGCAATTCCAGCCAGGAGATTGGGCACTGTTGTATGACTCCAGGCACAAAGATTTCAAAGGGAAGCTGAGAACCAGATGGCTGGGACCATATGCAGTGGAAAAATGTCATGACAATGGATCTGTTCTTATTCGGACCATTGATAAGGAGTCCATCCCCATGCTTGTCAATGGGCATCGACTGAAGATCTATAGGAAACCTCTCTCAAGACAAGAGTTCATCAAAACTATGGAGAAATTAGTGTTGGTCATAGAGAAGGGTTCTGCCTCTGCTTTGGGCATACCCTGAAAGATCTAAAAATAATAATAATAATAATAATAATAAAGATCCTTGGGGGAAAACCTTTCTGAGGCTCCCAAGGCAGGTGGTAGGGGTGAAAACCTCATTGAGGCGCCCCTATTGTCTTTCAAGAAAAAAAAAAAAAAAGATTTGAAAAAAGATCCTTGAGTGAAAACCTCTCTGAGGCGCTTAAGGCAGATGGCAAGGGTGAAAACCTCATTGAGGCGCCCCTGCTATCTTTCAAAAAAAAAAAAAAAAACAATATGCAAAAGAAGACAGGGACAGCAAGTTTATAATGTGGAAATGCATGCAGGTTGCAGGTGTTCTATGAAGGAGAGGAGGTCTCTCAACTCAAAGTCAAGGATCCTTATCATGCTGCCAGGAGACCTCACCAGCACCTCCTCCAAGAATACTCATCTTCTCCAAGGTATGGGCACGATTTCATCACAGCTTAAGTCTTCTACAGGAAGATGCAGACTTTCTACAGGAAGGTGCAGACTTTCTACAGGAAGGTGCAAACTTTCTACAGGAAGTTCTGTATTTCTACAGGAACCTTCCTGTAGAAGTTCGGGACGGCCCAGAATTCATTGTATGAGGAGATCTAACGACCAAGGATCGGTTTGGATGCATGCAAGCTACTATTTTCACCCTTACACACTGTTGTCACCTCTTTCTACCACCCCTGTCGACATGCAATGAAGATACCTGCACCATCAAAGCAGATCATTGAGTATCAAGAGAAAGCAATTTTTGAAAATGAAAAAAACATTGAGATGTCATACCATATCCATCCCAGCCATCCATGAGCTCTGTGAGCGTGATCGTGAGGCCACTGCCTTCGTCGTGCAGCATGCACCCGAGGAGGAAAAACTGCTACAGGACATCCTGCAGAAGTCCCGTAGCAGTTAAGCCAACTAGAGTGCACACCATTCCACCGCCTGCAACATGCAAAGATCACGCGGGCGCATGCAGCCGAAGCATCAAATTCATCGTCAGCGGCCTGTGAATATGAACCTCTGAGCCTGTGCAAATCCACCAGCAGCAAATAAATCCACTCATTGTTGTCCAAGAGCCTGAGAAATCGTGTCGCGGCCGCGAAGGTAAGTGCCTCGACCCTTTCTTCCGTCGAATTGCATGAATTTTACTTTGAAAATGTTTGCGAAGTGTAAAGTGAATGGGTTGAGCGGTCGTATGGCCATTCGACTGGCCACGTCGACCATTCAGTGGTCTAATCGGATGTTTGAGCGGTGGTCGTGGCAAAAAGGAACGGGCAGTGCACAAGTGAGAGCCATCTAGTCGGGAAAAACGAGTTTTAATAGAAGTGACGGCGGCGGATCTGCGGGGAATGATGCGGCAGTAAGGGAACTCGCAGACGAATGATGGAGTGACGTCGTCCAATGGTCCGGCAGGGATAGCTCACCCCTGCGCCACGGATTCTGCCGAATTCAAATCTAATCGGCTAGATTGCCACCCCATTCATTTATCATTCACCGTTTGAAACTCGAGTGATCATCCGGATCCCTCTGCAGCTCGACACTCCAAGTCTTTGGCCGTTCGAATGCCTGTTAAGCAGCACAGAGAGTGCAGACCCACTGCAGTATCCTTCGGAATTCGCACGTTGCTTCTACAGGAAAGCTGTTTCTACAGGAAATCGGGTTCCTCACGACAAAAGGTGGCAGATTAAAAAGGTAAGCCTGAACTATCCATGCAATTGGTTTTGAGGGTGGCAGAATCGACATCTACAGTCTGGTCGTAGAAAATTTTTGCAAATATTGTCTGTCGTTGCATGAATTGTCGTCCTACAGGATGTCAGTATAATTAAGTTGTGTTAAGGTCCTCGGGAGAGAAGCTTCGTGAATTGTATGCATGACAGAGGCGTAATTCTACGCTCTGTCCCAGTAGGCCAATTTTCTTCTGCATTCGCCACCTCCAGCTAACGCAGCAGTTTTTCACCATGCCGGGTGGGTTCATCAGAAGGGAACCAACTGATTCAACGAAGTTAAGAGAAAATCCTGAGGTGGTGGAGCTCTTCACGCGAGCGCAATGGATATCATTCTGTGACAAATTGCAGGGCTATGACGACGAGGTGGCAGAGGAGTTTTTGCAAGCTCTGAGGCCAAAATCCAAAACATTGGCCACCGTTAACTTCAGGGGTTTGAGTCTCAGACTCACCCCACAATTCATCAGCCGAGTTACTGAGCTCCCAATGGGATTACCATGGGATAAAGAAGAAAGAAAATTGGGCCAACAGGCTAAGAAAGAATTCTTTCCACCAGAGGAGGAATTCTCAGAAGATAAAAATGGGGTTCATAGAACCAGTTTACTGCCACCGTGGAGTGAAGTTAGCCTGCAGATTATGAAGTACATCACCTGCGAAGGCCGTTTTAACATTGTATATGGGTACCATTTTCGGTTACTCACGGAATTAAGGCACTAGATGGATCTACCTGTAGAAAACAAACTCAGTCTCCCCTACTTTCTACTACAGTCTCTAATTGAGTGTGCCACCAAGTTGAAAGAAGGCACACCAAACCAGGTAGCCCACCATGGACTCATCAAACTCCTCGTGGAGGATGCGCTCCACACATACAAGGTTCCTCTCTCATGGGAAGCCTTCAAAAATTTGACCAAGGATGGTGATATAAAGATGCTGACCAAAGAGCTCGTTTCATCTACCAGTGAGGAGAAAGATTCAGTGCCCGTAGGGAAGAAAGACAAAGGCCAGAAGACCACGACCACGGAGCAGAAGAAAGAGCAAAAGAAGAAACAAGAGAAAAAGGGTGCCAAAGAGAAGGATGACACACCCATTTTGACGGCAAGAGAGAAAAGATTGCAAAGCAGAGTGGACAAGGCTGAGAAGGTCCACATCAGCAAAAGTGCCTCGACAGCAACCGCAACCAAGTCAAAAAGTAAAACTCATGCAGCAAAACAAACCAAAGCGGTGACACCTGTTTCTATAGGAAAACCGAAACCGGCTTCTACAGGAAGCCCGAAATTAACTGAAAAAGGGTCTTCTACAAGAAGCCTGAAATTAACTAAAACAGGGTCTTCTACAGGAAGCCCTGAAAAAGTGAAACCCAAAGAGAAGAAAGCTGACATTCTTGCAAGGGAGGCAGCAGCTCTGCTAGCCGCCCTCAGCACACCTCCTAAGCCAAAGGAGAAGAGAAAGATGGAGACCCCTCTATATTTTAAAGCTAGGAGAAGTGTGAGAATAAAGACGGGCAAGCCACAGCCTCCGTCCAGTAGCCCAATCACTATAGATGATGCCCCTACTTCGCCCAAGGAGAGGTCCCCCTCAAGGATATCAGTCACCTATGAGAGGGGGAGCCCGAAGAAAACTACTTGGAAAGAAAGGCTAGACCAATTGACTACAAAAGCTCGGCTACAGGATGTTGAGGATTCTCTACAGGAAACCTTAGCCAGGCTTAAAGAAACTGAGAGAATGGAAAGAGAAGCACCCTCATCACCACCGAGGGAGGGCGAAGTAGAGCCACCAAAAGAAGTGGAGAAAGAGCATATACCAGAGCCCAGCCCTCAGCCAATTCTGAGTTCATATTACAACTTTTTAGAGGCTGGCAAAATTATACCTCAGAAATTTACTGTGCCACTGTTTTTTGCATTGGAGGAAGAAAGAGTCCGTACACACACGTGGATGAAAATAGCCAAGTCAAAGGGTGTGGCGGACATAGGTCCCTTGCAGGAGTAGCTCAAGGAGGCCAGAAGTGAATTATCCATGGCTAAACACGTGGCAAATTGCCAACGAGTGTTCCTACAGGAAGAAAACCAAAAGCTGAGATTGCAGCTACAGGAGCTGAGGACAGGGACAGCTACATCCTCCAAGGACATCACAGCAGAACAGCAAGGCAAAAAGGAACTGAACACCGGTCTTGGGGAGCCAACCACACATCTACAGGAAGCAGAACAACAAGCACAAATTGAGGTGCAAGCTCTCAGACAACAACTGCAGCAGAAAGAGGCACAATTGGCCTACATGGCCAGTTGGGCCATGGATGCTATACATGCAGGTAGCCGGCCAAATCCTATGGCCTGTACTTGAAAGACCAATGGCTGCAATTTCAAATCAATACCTTGGCGCAAAGAGGTATCTCTCAGCTCCAAGACCCGCAGTAATTCACTGAAGTATGCAGCACCAGCTCATCAGAGGATAAGGCCAAATTAGCGGAGTTCTACCTCCATAATTTGGCCCTGCCTAATGTAGTTTCATGGGATCCCAATACGGCCTTGGGAGATATGCAATTAATGGCATTTGCCTAATGGCTGAACCATGAGGATAAAAGAGCAGCAGAAGCCAAAGCAGTCATGAACCAGGAGCTGAATGAGCCATTGCTCATCAGACCAGAACCAGGGGATCCAGTTGCACTAATCTCAGCACACCAACATTTGTCCACTGACCCTCAAGCTTCATTGAGATATATGGATCAATAGGCCCAAGCCATAGCTCATTTTGAGGACATGGAGAGGCTGTTAGGAGACAACGTTGTCCAAGCATGCACCCACAGATGGAATACATTGGCCCACAGTCTGAAAATCCGAGAGTACCATACCCCAACTCGGATGAGGGAAGCTCTGGTACGGGTGGCCCTCTATAAGAAATCCATGCAAAACCTCTAGGCCAGCTGGATTGGCCTTAAGCTAAGCCCACCACTGCTGCTAGGATTGATGGAAGGCAGCATAGAGAAAGATGATAATGAACAGTGGGAAGAGGTGAACAGAAGGGCTGGGTTTCATATCAGCAAGGAGGAAACTACTACAGAGGCTTAGGATGTGAGGGTGGCAATAAAGGCAATGAAGGATGAAGAGTTGGACTAGTTGCTCAAGGATGAGCAAATATTTTAGCTGGGGGGTGATGATGAGCCCCAAATTTTGGTAACATTTTGGGCTCATTTGGCCTACTTACCTTGCTCAACCCTTCATTTTTTATCACTTATGCATCATTTCTTAGTATATTCATGTTATTTGTAGGAAGGAAGGCAGTCATTATGCCTATGTGGCTAATACATGTTTATTTCAGGTCTTTTTGACATTAAATGGAGCAAAACCACGCAGATGGAGGCAAGGAGACAGCCAAGGTGGCATTGCGGGTTTGTAGGAAGGTTGTCCACAGCCTTGAATGACCTTACTCGTGATCTCCACCCCAACTCCGAGCCCCAACAGCTATCACCACCGAGCTAGAAGGCAACCAATGGATTCTACAGGAACAACAGTTTACTTTTAGTTGGACAGCCAAGCCCCACTAATTTAGGAGGCCAGCTTGGCCCTCATAATGTATAAATATTGAGGCTGTAGCCTTCGATAAAAACTTTTTGAACCTTTGTTGCAAACTCTGAAGTACGAGCTACAGCTCTGTTTTGCTCTTTGTAAGCCATTTTTGGCATGTTGTTAGACTTTTGACTATGATCTTTTAATAAAAGGCGGGCAGATTTGAGTTCAATTCTGAGTTCTTAGAGGAGCTATAGCTCTCAGGTTTGGGCCCAACCTGAGAGAAATAGGCCTCCTTTCTTTGTATTGTTACTTGTCTTTTCTTCAGCATCATATTTCTTGTCCTTTACATGCACTTGGAAAACACAGTTTGCTGATTCGAATTTCTTGATGTGGTTAAGTAGGTTAGTTTTATGGATAAAGTGCTTTCAGTAGTTTAGATTAGAGTAGGAGGATTAGAATTCATCAGAGTTCCAAGAAAAGGTTGATTGTACACTCACTTCCACCTCTGTTTAGAGATTGGGAGTGTAGACCGTGCCAACCACCAAAAACGCAGTTTTACATGTTCATGCAAGCTTTAAAGTAATATTTCCATTGGTAGAAGTGTCCATGCATTTAGATCTTGAGCAATAACTCTTTGTTTCAGCACCATGCACGATTTCTCTCTAAAACTTACATTGTTGTTCTTTGGTTTTTAATAAAACAGTTAGAATAGGTTGATGAATTCTCGGTTTTGTGCAAGACAGAGGTGATTTGTTTCATTTACACTGCGCAACACCACTCTATCATTTCCTTATCCTTCTCAGTCGTGCCTAAGCCATCTCCTTACCTCCCAGCTAGATCATTTTCCCACCAACTCTTCTATTATCCACGTTGTTTTATCTTTTCGGCCTTCCATTGCCTCTACCCTTCTATCGACCAACCAGCTTTACACACCCCCTCTCCATCTCATCTCTCTGTCCATAAGCCATCACAAGCTCCCCTCTCATCCTACCTATCCACCCATACAGCTCATTCACTCCTCCATCACCCAAAACTCCGATTGCAGAACATCCTGTAGAAGTTAGCAGACTTCCTGTAGAAATCCCGAGCTTCCTGTAGGATCCCCTGCAGACATCCTGTAGAAGCTTGCAAACACGGTTGCCAGGCATCTGAACGTTGTGAACTTCTGTGGAATGATGTTAGGGATCCCCTGGAACCTCTCAGAGTCCTCCTGACCTTTTCCAAGCCTTCCTCCCCTTGAACTACCCCTGCACAGTCAAAGACCCAGTAAGAAGCACAGTCATAATAACTCCAACCACTTGAGCAAAAATACAAAAACATGTTCTCTTCAGATGAAAGTAGTTTAGACTCATGCATCTCATCTCACTAGAAGTAATGGCATCATTTTTAGAAGTTGCATTCCCACCATTGCATCGTAAGGATTAAGCTGGTCAGATTAGGGTTTACTAGGGTTTCCATGTTTTGTTGGCTTTCAGTTCATTTTTGCAAAGTAGGTTAATTTCCTTTGAGATAGCTTTCATTCATCACTTAAAAAGTTTCTTCTGAGAACCTATAGAAGTTGGCTTGAGCCCTAGCGGACTTGTGTCAGCTGACCATGTGATAGCTGCGACAAGAGCTAGTACTTGAGCATACAACACCGTCGCTTCCAAGTTTGTTACGAACTACCGGGTTGATAAAATTAGAGAAGGAAGCTCCAGGAGTTGTAGCATTATTGCTACAATACTGGAGCCCACCAACTGCAAGGGCTGATAGTTGACATCGAAGGCGCAAGACCACTGGCAGATTTTGGGTGATAGAGATTGTGGATGATAGAAATCCCTACCCTGCACTCCTTGGAATTGATTGGGCCACTGACATGAACGGGCTAATAAACCTCAAGAAGCAAAAGATAGTATTTGAAAATAGGTCGCTCCACGTAGTGGTGCCGCTAGATCCTACAGAAGGACCGCGCTATACAGAACCAGTCTATGATTATGAAAGTGATGACGATTTGGACCAGATTTACAAGATAACAGTGCAAGGCCAGGATTGGGTAAATCCGACAACATACGGGCGTATCTCATGGGACCACGAGAGCTCCTGCACATCATATTCGAACAAAGAATTAGAGCACTGGCAGAACTAGCTACATGAAGTATCTACGCTACGTTGTAATATGATGACCAAGTCATTGCGCTGCTTGTCATCACAAGTAAGCAATCTGCCTCACTATGATGGGCTAACTGATGTTGATCTCTTTTTGGATGCATTTGAGAGAGACGTGTCAGAGAAGCATTGCTTCTAGGCCTTGGACTGGGTACTGCGCGCTACACCCACAAGATGGTGGGGTACACGCAAGGATAATTTCGGTGATTGGCAACACTATAGGAGGATGATGAGAATACGTTTTGGACAGCTGAAAGTGTGGATGACAAACAAGTATGAGGGAAGGGATGATCCACGTGATCACCTCGCCAAATGGACTAAGGCTTATGGAGCAGAGCACCAGCCTGAATGGGTGCATCTGTTTTGTCATACCTTGGATTTCATACCAATGAATTGGTACTTGGAAATAGAGCTCTCCCATGGCACTAAAGAATGGGACATATTGCACTAGGGGTTTATAATTATGTTCACCTTTGAGGATTAGTTTGACTGTTGTAGAGCTGTAACTAGGGTCTCTCACACTGCTAATTATCCTACATTAATAAGTCAATCCGGGAACGTTTCGTTATTGCAAGGAGTAACTCAATCCGAGGCTGTTTGTCCGAGTAATGCTCGGTAGTATAGTGTCCTAATGGTCTGAAAAGAAGTAGATGCTAAGCTGTAACGAAACTAACCCAAAAGATAAAATCACGCAAGGCAGTTAATCAGTCAAGGGTATGGAAACAATAACCTATCCCTTTAGAAACTGATAAAGAAAGGAAATCAGAGCATGGACTTATAGGTCTGGGGCTAAGCAGCATCTTGCTGAGGCTCACGATAGCCTTAGGCCTGCTCTCACACTAAAACAACAAAGGCAGGTAAATCAAGCAGCGAAAAGTAAAATGGAACAGCGATCTGGAAATGGAACAGCAGTAAAGAAATGGAACAGCAGTAAGGAAATGGAACAGCAAGAACAAATGGAACAGCAAGAATAAATGGAACAGCAATGATAAATGGAACAGCAATGATAAATGGAACAACAAATAATGGAACAGCAATCCTCAACCATATGTACACGTTCTCTACTACTACAGCAATCTGAGAATAATGGAGGATACGACTATGTTCCTGAACAAGGTAATATTGTTTTCGAGTCTTGCAAATACTATTTCACATGGATCTGATAACAATAATATTCATACCAACATTCCGCTACAGGAATAGCTGAAAGACGCAATTCAAATAGATCCACTATTATAATGCAGAGACATGAGATAAAGGACTCATTCAGATGTCAGTTATAACGAAACATAGCATATCGTATAGAAGATGTATCAGATTACTGAAATAATGGAAATAAACAAACCACATAGTATAATAGTACAAAAGTAAGTGTCCGTCGGAGCTGGGCCCTTGGCTACCAATGGAACACCGCCTGAAGTTACTCCAGATGCAGAGACGAAATGAACACCAAGTCTTTTATATTAATTGCATCAACAAAAGTATAACAAAGTCAGGTCTCAGAGAGACTCAGTAATTACAGTTGGTTCTGAAATTGAAAATTACAAAAGACAGTCCTCCCCCGTCCAATGGCGTGGTGCCTTTATATAACAGAAATGACGGAGGTATCTAGATAATCAAAAGATAACTTAAAGCAGCGATCCCTCAGGATCAAGGATCCTGAGGGATTCGCTAATCGTTCGATTCTTCTCTTTCCCTTCTTGCGTTCTCCGTCTCAGTATCCCGCCTTCTTTCTTTGGGCTATTCGGCTCTAATTTTACTTGATCTTGTCCGCATCCGGTTCCCTGTTGGCGGGACAGTAGTTATTTTCCCTTTGCTTCTTGCTTCCAATCGCCGATCCTTTGTTTTCACGTCTTCCTGCATAGAAAACGTCAATCATTAGCATTTAAGCTTCCTTTATCGATTGTTGCACATTTTATAAAAACCCTTTATCTTCTTTGAACTCATAATGCAGAAAAGGTTACAACTATTATTGAAAAACCACTAGATTGCTAGTCAAAAGCATACCTTCCAGGTGCTCCACACACCCCCCTGCTTACCTTGTTTCATGGCCTCATGAAAACATTGTAGTTGAGATGCAAGGCGGTGAGAGAATAGGCCGGAGAAGGGATCTCGTGAGGAGGCCGGCAACCGTGATGA
This sequence comes from Pinus tabuliformis, assembly GCA_031772625.1. Taxonomy (NCBI): domain Eukaryota; kingdom Viridiplantae; phylum Streptophyta; class Pinopsida; order Pinales; family Pinaceae; genus Pinus; species Pinus tabuliformis. Next base: position 461,996,581 of record CM062811.1, read on the forward strand.
GCAACTAGATGGTCAAAGAACTGGTCTATTTGATCTGCAGGCATCTCATATAAGGCCTGATATCCGGGTGCAGGGTGCCAAATAATTGGACTGCGAAATCGATACCCTAACCAGGATGGCCCTGCTTGCAGAATCCGTTCCCCATAAAGGTTCAACCGGCTGGCAGCCAGCTCAAAATTCTCATATTTGAATGGTTCCCTGAGCTGGATGCTTGGACTAGAAGTCCGATATCGAAATTTTGCAGCATCGAGGGCAAGATCTTTAATAGTCAGGAAATATTCCAGACCGTTTCGGATCAAGTCTTCGTGCATGGGCCCTATTATCTCAATGACTACTGGGGTCCTTATGAGACTCCTATGCTTTCTCCATAGCGTCACTGGGTCTCTAGGTTCAGCTCGTATCCACAAGTCTAGGCTATTTTCTTGTCTCTGAAAGGTGTTATAAGCTCTGAGCCATTTCACCTGATTAACCCCAAATGAGATGAAGGCTTGGAATTGTACATCACCAACAAAAGGGTCAGGATTTAAATCAGTTTCCTGGTCTAGCACAAGATTGTGCAGGTAAAACTTGCATAATAACCTCTGAAGTCTAACTCCATAGTGCTTGCAACAGTCTATAAAATCATTAACAGTGTTGATGTGGATAGGTGCTCCTGCCCTAACGGCTTTTATTTTTAATCTCAGATATCGTTCAAGCAAAAATAAAGCATAATTTTTAGCAAGGGCCCTACAAGTCAAAACATCATTATATAAGGAACACACGGTGTCCATCTGCTTAACAATACTATCTAATCGACGAGTTACCTTAGCAACCTTTTCCTGCTCCTTCTGCCATCCTTCAAAGGCCTGGCTCTCGGACTGACTGATGTCTCAAAGTTGTTGTTGGAGCTCTTCGTATCTTTCCTTGGGGACTGTCTGTTCTCGCAATTGCTCGACTTCCTGCTGGGCTTCCTTCATCATTTTATGCAAGGTTCTGGTTTTTGGGTCCTTCTTCCACACAGCCGTAGAAGCTGGGAGTTTAACCTGGGCCTTCCTATTACGTTGCTTTGAATTTTGGACCCGAATTACGCCTGAGGGTGGTGCTTTTGTTTGGACTTCTTTGTTTTCTGTTTCCTTCTTAATGCGAACAAAGGGTTGATGTGGTCTTCCTACCATCGGAGCCTCATGCTGTTCCATTGGGATATCCATTCGTTCTTCAAGGCCAGATGGAACAGCAGTCTGTCCCTCCGCGCTATTTGGAACAGCAATTTGTCCCTCCATGTCATTTGGAACAGCAGTTTGTTCCTCATTATTATTTGGAACAGCAGACTGTTCCTCGGCAGTAGGTCTCCTGATGGGGTTTCGTCCATCAAAGCGAATTCTCATCCTTGGGGTTCTTGCTACCGTGGTCCTCTTCCTTTTCCCTGCAGTCTTTTGTATCCTCAGACTGGCTTTTAGCATTCGAATCTGCTGCCGGAGTCTGGCTATAGTGCCCAGCAACCTCTGCTGCTTCTTTCTTAATTTCGCAATTTCCCTTGTTTCGGCAGAGGGTTTGGTTCTCAGGCTTGTGTCTTCTGTGATATCTTCCAACATCCTGGGGATAGATTGTCCCAGACTGTTATCTTCCATTTCATTATCATGGCCAGGCAGGTTTTCTCCCCCTGCCTCTTCTGCATGCATTTCCTCGGGTAATTCTCTTTCTGTGGGACCGTCGGGGACACCTCCTGTGCTGGAGTCCTGGCCATATTCTCCCATATTGGCCAGAAATGCTGCCAATTCCTCCTCACTTGGAGGGTCTTGCAGCGGGCTACCCCCTGGCTGTGCAATTTCTTCTTCCCGATTGCCCTGTTTAGTGGCCTCTTTTTCCTCCGAGGGTTCATGTCCTTTTTCAATTTCTCCTTCCGGTTGGTCAGTCTTGGCCTCCGATTGCTCAGCATTTCCTTCGGAGGGTCTTCCCTCTGATTCTGGAGGTTCATCCGCAATTTCAATTGGCTGGGCCGTTGTTCCCTGAATTCTTTCCAACCTTCCTCTTGTCCGGGCCAGCCGAGCTGACTTTCTTGGCCTCTCAAGTTGGTCGGGAGTATCAGTAGGTTCTGCGGGTTTCTCTGGTTGCTCTCGCGTATCAGGAGGTTGCTTCCGTTTTGAAGCGGCATGTCTCTCTGCTGCTGACTTCTTGCATTTCTCTAATCGTTCCAGCGTGCCAGAGGATTGTTCCGGTTTTGGGGGTGGTACAGCCGATCCCCCTTCGACTATTGCAACCAATTCCTCCCAAGTGCTCTGCTGTTGAGTGAGACCATGGCTCACTATCAACCGAATCAGCCCATGGTGGCTAACGACTGTGTCTATGTGCTGGGCCTTTTTCAGGCTTTGGGCCGCTCCATGCAGTAACGAATTTAAAAGCGCAGGAAGATTTACAGAACATTTTCCTTTTAAAACAGCTAAGAGTTTCAGGTGACGAGGTCTTACCACGTCTTTTCTCCCTTCGCAGGTGATATAGCTTTGTATTGTCTTTGCTAGCTCGGTCCAGGGTTCCCCTAGTGCTGCCGGCAGAACTCCTTTCCCTTTGACTGTCAAGCTTTGGCCTTCGTCCTGGAAAGTTTCCATAGCTTTTTGTAATCTCTCCTTCTTCGGCCCCCATTTGGGTCCAACAGCTGGTAATCCTGAGACTTCCGCGATGATATCCTCTGTAACCTCTAACCGCTTTCCTCCTACTACGGAGTAGTTTTCCTGCAAATTCTGCAGGAATTCCAATGCTACTGCTTCGTTTGATTCTTGCAGGCGGTTGAAGTAATTCAACCATCCTGCATTTTCCAAGATTTTGCGAGTAGCATCGGAGACTGTCAGCTTGTGAGGTTCGCTCCGGACCGTCCTTCCGCCCATGATTCAACTCGGCAATGGACTCAGAAATGGAATAGCAACTGTTTGCGGTATTTACGATGCAAAAAGGATGATCGATGCCAATTTAGGAAAGGACTACACAGGGCATGCAACAAAAAGAAGAGATCGTGGACGGCAGTCTCCGTGAGATGGAAGCATCATACCGTTAAATCATGTCATTTCCTTGTACATTATTTTGCCCGAATGGTATGCAGCCACGTAATCCACGGAGTAATGAGGTTACTTCCCCCCTCACGATCTGATAGGCTGCCCACAGCCGTCAAAGAGAGGAGCAGCAGCTAGTCGGGAGTGCAATCATCAAGTACATCATATGAAAGTATGCCATGTTGTAAAAGAACAATGAAATGCCGAAACCGAGGCAAAAAGGTGGATCGCATTTTATATAAGCCTGCGTGATATAATGAGGAACCGGGGGATTGGACGTCTGTCAACTGTACGAAGTCTCCAGTAGTCATTGTCAGTTCCGTTGCCATGATTGGTGGTAATGTTCATGCGATAAATATATCGGGGTGTGACATATGATACATGCGAAGGATATAAGAGACAGAAAGATTTAATATCATACCTGGTGGTGTAAATATTACGACTTCGATGCCATTAACAGAGCTCTGCTGCCAACAGGTGTCCATAACCTTGGCAGAGTTGTTTGTCTCACCCTCCGGAACCATGATCCTTTGTGTATATTTTGAAGAGTGCTTTGTCAAAATGCAGGCCATTATGCTGGCTTGGTGACCAGATAGTCATAATGCCATTCACAAGGTAGGCGCGAAACGTGGTCAGGCCGGCTCGCGATGAGACCTCCTGTTCCAAGATTTGCTTGTTAATTTATTTTTGGACCATATCCCTAGTGTGGTGGCCATTATGGGAATGCCACTTCGCTTCCACCCTTATGATCATGGTAGGCCGGATCTGAATGAGACCTCCTATCCTGCATTTGACAACTTTCATATTTTGTTTTTGTTTTATTTTGCAGAGCATCTCTCTTGTTTATTTTCACATCAGGGTGGTTCCGCACTCCTTAAGAGTGGGGAATGGTGGAAGAAGTCTTACGATCCCAACAGATAGATATAAATCATTCGTTATTACTCCCAAGTAGTGATCAAAAAGATTTTAGGGAAATAAAGATCACCAATAACAATGGTAGCGGTAAATGACAATGACAGTGAAGATTAAAAGTTCACGTCCCTCCTCCTGTTCTTTTATACATACTGACTTCATAGTGATAGCGATTTATGATGTGCTGATTTCGGTATCTCATGGTTTATGTTCACGGCATAAGTTCATTGTTGTCTCTAAAAGATTGAGGAAACCATGGTCACAAAGCATCTTCCATAAGGACGAAAACATGACAATGGCATTCATAGGATACCATTTCTTTGAGAGGAGCCACTGAAAATCGGAAATGCTATTCCTTTTGAGAAAGGAATAGCAAAGTCACTCAAATGCTATTCCTTTTGACAAGGAATAGCAGACACTCTCAAGTGTTGTTCCTTTTCGCAAGGGAACAACAAAACATCCAAGTGCTGTTCCTTTTCGCAAAGGAACAACAAAACACACAGGTGCTGTTCCTTTTCGCAAAGGAACAGCAAAACACACAGGTGTTGTTCCTTTTCGCAAAGGAACAGCAAAACACACAAGTGTTGTTCCTTTTCGCAAAGGAACAACAAGACACACAAGTGCTGTTCCTTTTCGCAAAGGAACAACAAGACACACAAGTGCTGTTCCTTTTCGCAAAGGAACAACAAAACACACAAGTGCTGTTCCTTTTCGCAAAGGAACAGCAAAACACGCAAGTGCTGTTCCTTTTCGCAAAGGAACAACAAAACACACAAGTGCTGTTCCTTTTCGCAAAGGAACAACAAGACACACAAGTGCTGTTCCTTTTCGCAAAGGAACAGCAAAACACACAAGTGTTGTTCCTTTTCGCAAAGGAACAGCAAAAAACACACCGGTGCTGTTCCTTTTCGCAAGGGAACAGCAAAAACACACCAATGCTGTTCCTTTTCGCAAAGGGACAGCAAGAACACGCAAGTGCTGTTCCTTTTCGCAAAGGAACAGCAAGACACACAAGTGTTGTTCCTTTTCGCAAAGGAACAGCAAAACACACAAGTGTTGTTCCTTTTCGCAAAGGAACAGCAAAACACGCAAGTGTTGTTCCTTTTCGCAAAGGAACAGCAAAAACACACCAGTGCTGTTCCTTTTTGCAAAGGAACAGCAAAAAACACACCAGTGCTGTTCCTTTTCGCAAAGGAACAGTAAAAACACACCAATGCTGTTCCTTTTCGCAAAGGGACAGCAAGAACACGCAAGTGCTGTTCCTTTTCGCAAAGGAACAACAAAAACACACCAGTGCTGTTCCTTTTCGCAAAGGAACAGCAAAAAAACACACCGGTGCTGTTCCTTTTCGCAAAGGAACAGCAAGAACACTTGGAAAGAAAAAATCAAGGAAACATATATACAAGATGCTATGTACAAGTTATAAAATGAATTTCTTAAGCTATAGGTGAGGAAGATTGCGCTTCCTCTCCTAAAATTTTCATATCAGTATCTTGTCGCAGCTATTGACAGAAGGATTCCCGAGTGAGTGGCTTTCGATAAAGGCGAACTCGGTGGCCATTTACTTTGAATGCATATCCAGAACCGTCAATTGTGACCAAGGTAAGGGTCCCATTCTCGTGTACCTTCTGGATTTCGTATGGTCCTAGCCATCGAGTCTGGAGTTTCCCCGGGAAATCCTGAAACCGAGAGTCGTATAACAAAGCCCAGTCTCCTTCATGAAAGTCTTTATTCTTGATCAGTGCATCATGCCATTTAGCCCGCTGTTGTTGAATCAATGCTGTATTCTGTAATGCAAAGAGCCTGATCTCGTCTAATTCATTAATCTGCTGTAATCGATTGATTTGTGCCTCACTCAGATCTAGGCCGACTTCCTGTGCAGTTCGTAGCATTCGGATTTCGAATTCTATGGGGAAAATTGGCTGCTTTCCAAACACTAATTGATAGGGTGAATAGCCTGTAGTGCTTCTCCATGTGGTTCTGTAGGCCCATAGCGCCTCAGGTAGTCAAGCGGCCCAATCTCGCCAATGTGATGCAATGGTTTTTGTTAAAATTGATTCTATTAACTTATTACTACTTTCTACTTGCCCATTTGCCTGCGGATGGTATGGGGTAGTAATCTTATGTTGGACATGGTAATTGTTAAGTGTTGCAGCTAATTTATTTCCAAAAAATTGTGGTCCACCATCGGTGATTAATTCTCTCGGAAGTCCATAACGTACAAACAAATGGAACAAGAATTGTATCACAGAGTCTTCTGTAGCCTTAGGTAACGATTCGGCCTCGACCCATTTAGTAACATAGTCTGTCGCCACCAGAATGTATGTCCTCTAATTTGATGATGGATTGATGGGCCCAACGAAGTCTAGAGCCCATCGTTCGAATGGCTCAATGACCAATTGTGGTCTCAAAGGCATTTCATCGGCTTGGCCAGGTTTTCCTGCTCGCTGGCAGCTGTCACAGGCTTGTGCAAACTTTTTCGCATCCTTGAAGATTGTAGGCCAATAGTATCCGGTCTGCAATACTTTATGTGCTGTTCTTTTTTCGGCGAAATGTCCCCCGCATGGCCCGTCATGGCAGGCTTTTAGAATGTCGAAGATTTCGTCTTCTCGAATACACCTTCTGATTTGCATGTCTGCCCCTGTATGGAACAAATGGCCTCCAATCCATGAAAAGCGAGTGCTTTTCTGAACAATCTGCTTGCGTTCCTGAGGGGTTAAGTGTTTTGGTAACTTACCGACTGCGAGGTAATTGGCGACATCGGCATACCAGGGTGTTCGAACAGCAACAACAAAAAGGTGCTCGTCAGGGAATTGATCGTCTACTGCTGCTCTTTCGACTGCTTTCGACATCCGTGAGAGGAAATCATCTACAAGGTTCTCCTTGCCAGGTCGATCCTTAATTGTGATGTCGAACTCCTGCAATAAGATCAACCACCTGGTTATTCTAGCATTCGTAACAGGTTTATTTGCCAAATATTTGATAGCAGAATGATCTGTATATAACACAACAGGATAGCCTGTAATATAATGTCTAAATTTGTTAACAGCATGTATTACAGCCAGGAATTCCTTTTCAGTAACGGTATAATTAAGTTCGGCAGAGGATAAATTTTCGCTGATATAGTAAATAGCATATGGCTTCTTATCCTCTTCTTGTCCCAGGACTGCACCGATTGCTGTGTCCGAGGCATCAGTTGAGATTTCAAATGGCAAATTCCAGTTGGGTCCTCGAAGGACTGGAGCTGTTGATAACAGGTTCTTCAATTCCTTAAAAGCCTGGTCGCATTTTTCTGTCCTCAAGAAATCAACATTGCCAGTTAAAGCATATAGAGGTGCAGCAATACGTGAGTAATGTTCTATAAATCGTCTGTAATACCCAGAAAATCCAAGGAAACTGCATACCTCTGTTTGAGTAGTGGGAGTAGGGATGAGCAAAAGAATCTGAATTTTAGCCGGGTCTACCTAGATGCCAGCTACTGAGATGTAATGCCCTAGAATGAGCCCTTCTGTCATCATCATGTAACACTTTTCGTGACTCAAGCAAAGTCTGGTAGCGATACAGCGTTGTAGGACTTTCTCCAGGGTATCCAGAGCTGGGTCAAAATCATCTCCATATGGTGTAAAGTCATCCATACACACCTCAAGTCCGTCATTTATTAGGTCTGCAAAGATGCTGAGAACAGCTCTTTGAAATGTAGCAGGGGCATTGCATAGGCCGAAGGGTAGTACTCGATAGGCAAACGTTCCCCAAGGGCAAGTAAAGGTAGTTTTATCCTGATCTTCAGGGGCAATTTGGATTTGGTTATATCCGCTGAAGCCATCCAGGAAAGAGAAAAATTTCTTCCCTGCTAAAGTGTCCAGTACTTGATCTATAAATGGGAGGGGAAAGTGATCCTTCTGTGTGGCCTTATTTAACTCCCTGTAATCCACGCAAATCCTCCATTTCCCATTTTTCTTGGGTACCACCACTAAGGGAGAGACCCACTTACTGTCGGAGATGGGGTAAATAAAATTAACATCTAAAAGTTTCTAAAGTTCTGCTTTTACTATTTCTTTTAGATGGGGTTTGAGTCTTCTTTGTGGCTGGCGAACAGGTCTCGCATCCTTCTCTATATAGATGTGGTGGGTGCATAATTGAGGATCAATCCCCTTCATGTCAGGGTAATCCCACGCAAATGCTCCCTTATATTTTTGTAACAGACTAACAAGCTTCATTTCTTGATCTGGTGTCAGGTTGGCGTTAATATTTAAAGTCTTACCAGGTTCGATTTCCACTACTTTACTATTGGAAACAACAGTTACTGGTATTGTTTGGTCATGTGGATCTTTTAAGGGGTCTTCTTCTGGCTCACTATCAAATGTTGCCTCTATCATAAAACACTGTGTGTGAGATCTAGATTCGGTTTGACTGATGAAGTTATTGATAGCATCATCTTCTATCTGATCTTTAAAATCTAAAGCCTTCTGTACAGTTAATGGGGCTCTGATATTGTTAGTAAGGTATGACACAGGATACTGATTGGTTTTGATCATTGGCAGGCTTGGCTGTGCTGGAGGATATAGAACGAGATTTTTAACATCTGGTCCTTTAGTTATAGTCATGTTTCCCTGCCGGCAACCAATGTAGGCATCGGCAGTAGCAAGCCAAGGTCTTCCTAATATTAGCGGATGTCCATCTAGTCGGGTTTTTGGATTAATTACCAGGAAATCGGTTGGATACTCCCAGGAATCTACGGAAACCATGACATCATATAGAGTACCTTCGGGTCGGACTACAAATCGATCTGCCAATTCTAACAAGGTAGAAGTAGGTTCTACCGATGTGATGCCAAGCTTTTGGCAGGTGGAAGTTGTCAAAATATTGATTGCAGCTCCCAAGTCGACTAAAGCATTAGGCAGGGTTTGACCATAGATTTGGACAGTTACAATTGGGTTCCCAGGATCTTCGTATTTGATAGGTGTCTCTTTTCCTGATAACAGGTCGGATAAAGTTCCAACTACTTGGACTCTAGGGTTAGTAGTTATATTCCTCCTTGATTTTTTTATGCACAGTTCTTTTATAGTCTTTGCGTATATGGGAATATCTTGAATGGCGTGGAGGAATGGAATTTTTATATACAGATTTTGTAACTCTCCCAGAATGTCAAAGTCTGGATGTTTCACTGGTCGCGGTATGACTAATTGTTCCGGGAAAGGAGGAGAGGATGTATTTGTTTGTTGAGGGGTATGTTCCTTATTTACATCCTTTTGTTGTAGTGGTTGTTCTATTGGTAACTGATCTTCAATGTGACCTATTTTGTCTCCCTCTGTTTCTATGATACGTCCAGATCGTAACTGAAGGTCATTACACTCCCTTAAGTCAAGTCCAGTTTCTGATGTGTCTATGATTTGGATGGATTGGACTGGTCGATTATTAGGATTAGGGTTGGGTTGGGCTGGGAGTTGTGGCCTTAAATTAGACTGGGGGTTTTGTTGTAACGCTGGCAGAGTTGGTTGAGGGAGTGGAATAGTTCCTGTTGAATGATATGTCGATCTTGGCCAATTGGTCTGCCAGGGTGAACCTTGTGATGTGGGGGGAATCCATTGCGGAGGGTATGAATTGTTCTGCCAATATGGTGGGGTGTAGGGAAAATTTGGCCATCCGAATTGGTTTGGCTGATTCATCCATGGATTTGGAGAAGGAAATGGCTATGATGACCAATTCGGGACTGGGGGTGTAGGTTGATTTTGCCACATACCATATTGCTGAGCATTGTATTGTGGAGGTTGAAAAGAAGAAGCTGGATCTGAAAACATACCTGATTGCCTCGGTTGCCATTGGCGACGTTGGTTAACAAAGTATGCTAGTTCTGATTCTTCTTCTGCTTCTTTGTATACAGCCTTCAATCCAGGAAGTGAGGGGCAACTTTCAGTAAGGTGGTCTTTCGTACAGATAGCACAGGCTTGAACTGTATCTAGCGGACATTCTTTGTGGCTGTGTTTTTTTCTGCATCGGGGGCAAAAAATTGCCAGATTTTGCTCTGCCTCCATTTGCTTTTGTTTAGCCTGCACAATATCAAGCTGAGTAGTTAATGTCCCTAGGATATCAGTTTTAAAATTTTCTAGTAAATTCCCAAGTTCTACCCGTGTTACCCCTTCTGTTGATATTTTTTTATCTCTAACAAACCTATCATATTCTGTTGGTTTTATCCTTGTGCTACCCCTTGAACTCCTAATACATAAATTAATGATATCGGCAAAATTCTCTTGGTAAATATCTCCTTTTCCCATGATATTCAACGTTTCAATCCACTGTTCTTTCATACCTCTAATTAATGCAGTTTTCAACACATTGTCAGGCAGAGGTAATGATGCATAAGGGGATCTCTGTAAGTTATACTGGAAGCATTCTACATATTCCTCTAGAGTTTCATTTGGTCTGGCCGTCATTTGGAAGATTTCATCTTTCAGTTCCCTTGACCTACAGTAATCCTGATATTTCTTGAGAAAGGACTCTTTCATTTGCTCCCAATTGTTTATGACTCCACCGCCTAGACCCATAAACCATCTCAGAGCTGCTCCCTTCAAGGTAGAGGGAAACAACTTTAATTTCTGAGGATCAGTGGTGTAATCATACCCTCTACATAACACATCGAATTCAAATAAGAACGCATCAGGGTCCTCTGATGTCAGTCCGTGAAACGTTGGGATGTGTTGAAGAGGAATTGCCTTCATGGGGGCATTCGCAGCAGAATCTACTATCGGATATTGCAATGTGGAAGTTTGGGTATTTGGCTGATTCTGTGCCATGGGATCGAAGATGTGCCAGTAACCTTCCGGGATTTCTAGGAGGGTGTTCCTAGGTTGAGAAGGGGCGGCCTTGGCAGGGGCTGTCTTGATGACACTTCCCTTATCAGGGATTTCTATCTGAAGGACTGGGGTGCTTTCAGTATTAATTCTGGCTGCGCTTCCCTTATCTGGGCTGTTAAACAACTGGATTATCCTGGAGGGAGATTTTGGTTCCTCTATTTCCCCTGTTTCCCCCTATCCTTCACAAAGGTTGCTTAAGTTCCCTTCTTGCAGCCGTTCAGACACGGGATTTTCAATTTCTTGGAAGTCATGTTCAACAGTCTGACTCTGCACCTCAGCGTAGGCTCCAGATGGTGACGCTGTAGCCTGAAGGGAATTGGTAGGCTGCTTAGAATAAGTCTTTCTGATGCCTACTGACGGTTGAGATTCAGTTTTCTTGTAGATTTCATCTATGAAGGTCGTTCGGCCAAGGGTCACCGATCCTTTGGCTTTCTCAGGTTTGGCTGGGGTTTTGGTATTCTTTTCTAACTTTTTCTGCTTAGTCATGCACTCTAAGAACTACTAAATCCTATCAACCAGCAATTATACTAAGAGAGCGGACGGTGGAGCAGGGCTTTTACATGCTCCGTACGCAGGTTCTTACCTTCCGTTTTTAAAATCCAACTCCCTCCTAGCAGATTTGCGCACTACTCTGTAAAGGGCAAATGGCTATTACTCCTCCCCGGCAACGACGCCAAAATGTAGAGCTGTAACTAGGGTCTCTCACACCGCTAATTATCCTACATTAATAAGTCAATCCGGGAACGTTTCGTTATTGCAAGGAGTAACTCAATCCGAGGCTGTTTGTCCGAGTAATGCTCGGTAGTATAGTGTCCTAATGGTCTGAAAGGAAACAGATGCTAAGCTGTAACGAAACTAACCCAAAAGATAAAATCACGCAAGGCAGTTAATCAGTCAAGGGTATGGAAACAATAACCTATCCCTTTAGAAACTGATAAAGAAAGGAAATCAGAGCATGGACTTATAGGTCTGGGGCTAAGCAGCGTCTTGCTGAGGCTCACGACAGCCTTAGGCCTACTCTCACACTAAAACAACAAAGGCAGGTAAATCAAGCAGCGAAAAGTAAAATGGAACAGCAATCTGGAAATGGAACAGCAGTAAAGAAATGGAACAGCAGTAAGGAAATGGAACAGCAAGAATAAATGGAACAGCAAGAATAAATGGAACAGCAATGATAAATGGAACAGCAATGATAAATGGAACAGCAAATAATGGAACAGCAATCCTCAACCATATGTACACGTTCTCTACTACTACAACAATCTGAGAATAATGGAGGATACGACTATGTTCCTGAACAAGGTAATATTGCTTTCAAGTCTTGCAAATACTATTTCACATGGATCTGATAACAATAATATTCATACCAACATTCCGCTACAGGAATAGCTGAAAGACGCAATTCAAATAGATCCACTATTATAATGCAGAGACATGAGATAAAGGACTCATTTAGATGTCAGTTATAATGAAACATAGCATACCGTATAGAAGATGTATCAGATTACTGAAATAATGGAAATAAACAAACCACACAGTATAATAGTACAAAAGCAAGTGTCCGTCGGAGCTGGGCCCTTGGCTACCAATGGAACACCGCCTGAAGTTACTCCAGATGCAGAGACGAAATGAACACCAAGTCTTTTATATTAATTGCATCAAGAAAAGTATAACAAAGTCAGGTCTCAGAGAGACTCAGTAATTACAGTTGGTTCTGAAATTGAAAATTACAAAAGACAGTCCTCCCTCGTCCAATGGCGTGGTGCCTTTATATAACAGAAATGATGAAGGTATCTAGATAATCAAAAGATAACTTAAAGCAGCGATCCCTCAGGATCAAGGATCCTGAGGGATTCGCTAATCGTTCGATTCTTCTCTTTCCCTTCTTGCGTTCTCCGTCTCAGTATCCCACCTTCTTTCTTTGGGCTATTCGGCTCTAATTTTACTTGATCTTGTCCGCATCCGGTTCCCTGTTGGCGGGACAGTAGTTATTTTCCCTTTGCTTCTTGCTTCCAATCGCCGGTCCTTTGTTTTCACGTCTTCCTGCATAGAAAACGTCAATCATTAGCATTTAAGCTTCCTTTATCGATTGTTGCACATTTTATCAAAACCCTTTATCTTCTTTGAACTCATAATGCAGAAAAGGTTACAATTATTATTGAAAAACCACTAGATTGCTAGTCAAAAGCATACCTTCCAGGTGCTCCACAACTGTATTGACGCAATGCTAAAAGAGTTTAAAGAAATGATCTTTAGGATACCATAGGATCCTTTGGACCTGATTCAACCTGATTGGACTACCCAGCTGAACCACGCATTGGAATGTTATAACTTGACTATTGAAGAAGAAGACAAGGATCCTAAAAATATTAATATTATGGAAACCGAGGGTAACCACGAGGTTGAGGGTCCACAGATAGAGGATCCAAAGATAACCGCGCTACTAAAAACTAGGCATGTCAACATTGGCATAGAGGCAGAACTGAAATTTGAAAAGATTGGGGACTATTGGGATGATGCAACAGTGGACAAGGTCGCTGAGCTCCTCTGCGAATATCAGGATTTGTTCCCCTCGAAGTTTTCTGATCTAAAGGGAAAAATAGGAGACCTAGGTGTCATGAAGATCACTCTGAAACCGGACGCGAAACCTATAAAACAAAGACTTTACTGCCTTAATCCGAAGTATAAGGAAAGGGTCCACGCTCATTTAGATAAGATGCTCGTGGCAAGAATTATTGAACCAGTGGAAGAATTTGATTGGGTAAGCCCGATAGTGGTTCAGGAAAAGAAACAGAAAGAAGAAATAAGGATATGAATGGATCTCCAAAAATTGAATGATGCTTGTGTGCATGATCCTTTCCCAACCTTTTTCACTGACGAGGTCCTGGATAAAGTAGGCAGCTAAGAAGCATACTCTTTCAGTGATGGATTCTCTGGGTACCATCAGATCAAAATCACGCCTGAGGATAGAAGCAAGATGAAATTTGTGACTGAATGGGGATGTTTTCAGTACACTGTAATGCCTTTTGGGCTAAAGAATGCACCAACAATCTTTTCACACGTAGTCATTATGGAATTCAAAGACTTCATTCATAAATTTCTGGAGGTATACTTTGACAATTGAACAGTGTTTGGATTGGTCAAGAGCCATGTGGCAAGTCTGTGCTTGATGTTGGATACATTTCGGAGATACCAGATCACACTCAATCTGAAGAAGTTTCTATTTTGTGTCCCTTTTGGGATCCTGCTGGGTCATGTGGTATGCAGACAAGGATTGATGGTAGACCCCGCGAAGATCGCGGTGATAATCAATTTGGAGGCATCAAGGAATGTGAAATAATTGCGTGCAACTCTAGGGCATACCAGATACTATAGGAAGTTCATCAAGAACTCTTCCCAGATCACCATGCCTATGGAGAAATTGTTGAAAAGGGATGCTACGTTCTATTGGAATGATGAATGTCAAAAGATCTTGGACGTGCTAAAAGAGAAAATGGTAACCGCGTTGATCCTAGTCTTCCTAGACTAGAAGAAGGAATTTCATGTGCATGTGGACACATCATGTATTTCACTAGGGGCCGTACTAACATAGGCCTATGAGGGAGAACTAGATCACCCTATAGCGTTTGCAAGTAGGACGCTGTCTATAGCAGAGAAAAAATATTCCATGACAAAGCATGAAGGATTAGCTATGGTGTATGCGCTCCAGAAGTTTAGGCACTATTTGTTGGGCAGACACTTTAAGATGTATACGGATCATTCCGTGTTGAATTACCTGGTCAACAAGCCTATGTTGGGGGGGAAAATATGTAGGTGGTTGATGTTGTTCCAGGAGTACGACTTTGAAGTTATTCTGAAACCACGATGACTAAATGTGGGACCTGATCATCTGTCACACATTGAAATGAGAGAGGAACCTACTAATTTGGAGGAAGGGCTACCTTATGCATAGCTCTTTGCGGTACATGTCGTAGATATTCACTTTGAAGATATCATCCACTTCTTGATGACAGGATCGGCTCCAGAAGGTTATACAAGTCAACAGAAGAAGGAACTAGTAGTGCGCGTGGCAGAATTTTCTATCATTGTAGGGCACTTGTACAAAATGGGGTCAAACGAAATATTGCGACGTTATGTAACTGACTTTGAATGAACCAGCATCCTCGCTAAGGCTCATGGAGGAGCTGCAGGAGGACATTATGCAGGGAAAGAAACAATGCAGAAGGTTCTACGTGCTGGGTTGTGGTGGCCAACCCTGCATAAGGATTCGAAAGCATATTGTAGGGCATGTGACACATGTGAAAGGACTCGTAGAGTGTCACAGAGGGATGAATTTCCTTGGATGTTGCAGGTGAGGTTACAACCATTCAAGAAATGGGTGATTGACTTTGTGGGTCCAATTGAGCCTCAAGGAAAGAAGACAGGTGCACAGTACATCATCACCGCGACTGAGTGCTTGACCAAGTGGGCAGAGGTGCAGCTTATGAATTCTTGTACAGGTGCAACAATAGCAAAGTTTATTTTTGAATATATGCTAACAAGATTTGGCTGTCCAAAGATCTTGATGAGCGATTGCGGTACGCATTTTCTTAATGAAACAATAAGCACGTTGATAGAAGAATTTCAAGTGTATCATCAGAAAAGTATGTCTTATCATCCATAGGCCAATGGGATGATGGAAGCATTCAATAAGATACTAGAGAGTGCACTGGCTAAGGTCTATAATGCTCAGAGAAATGACTGGGATGTATGGGTACCTGCTGTGCTATGGGCCTACAGAACGACTTGCAAGAAGTTGACTGGGAAAGCTCCTTTCAGACTCGTGTATGGCGTAGAAGTTGTGATGCCAATGGAATACATTGTACCTAGTCTGCGCATAGCGGCACTCACATGAATGGCGGACCATGGAGCCCTGGCAGAGAGGCTCGCGCAACTAGCAGAGTTTGAGGAGGACCAATTTCTAGTTGGATTTCATCAACAAGTTCAAAAGGAGCGCAAAAAGGCATGGCATGATCAGCACATCAAACTATGCACCTTCAAGGTAAATGATCTGGTCTTGTTATATGATAGTAAATTTGATAAATTTCTAGGGAAATTTAGGATGCACTGGCTAGGGCCATATGTCATCAAGGAGATTACCGATGGTGGAGCAGTTCAGTTGGTCAAATTGAATGGAGAACCCTTCCCAGGAAAGGTGAATGGCAAGCGATGCAAGCCATAAACCAGTGATCCGGCTAAGTGACTATATGAAGGTAGCACAGTATTAACACTCTAGGAAGCTGAAAGGAGGTGTGGGACTACAAACTACACTGCTTGAGTCGGAGAGCTGCACGAGGAGAGAACTGCGTGAAATGAGGGTATGTCACATAGTCCACAACAATGCACAGAGAGTTGTGCTACCAAGGGAACAACCATGCAGAGCAGTTGGAGAGTGATCGTTAAAGTCACTGTTCATGATTTGACGATGAAAAAATGTTCAAATTGAGAGGGGGGGTGACATTTAAGTGGGAATTTATGGGCAAGATCTTTGAAAATATGCGGCCAATCTAGCATTAATGAACAGATTTTAGGGGAGCGGTTGGATTTGAATTCAAAATGGCCTATAAATTACATATGGCTGCCCAACGGGAAACACCTTGCATATTGAGAAATTGTGATTTGTTTTGTGTGTTGTGCATGAACCGCGCATTTTTAGAAGAGCTACTTGATTTCCCAGTGTTCGATCAATTTCCAGAAACTAAATACAAAATCATCTGCGACATTATTCTAGGAGCAACCGCCATGGATGTTGAAGCAATGACAGCTAAGGGAGTTATTCTGAAGGTCACTATGGCAATAGAAGGAGCTGCCCCGGAGGTTGCGCCTGTAGAGATACCGGCTGAGGTACCAAAGTCTCCACGGTCACCTAGACCAAGGCCTACCCTGACCAAGGAGGGTCCCAAGAACAAGAAGGGAAAGTAAGCCATGACACTGGAGCTCGTGCGTGAATCTCCCAGAAAATACCCACAAAAAGAGAAGACCACTGCATAGGAAAAGGGTAAGACAATTAACCTAGAGCCAGAAGAAGAAGAGATTGAGGATATCCCAATGGATGATGAGGATGTTGGGGTGGAAATGGAGGATCTTGAAATTGAGGGGTCTGGCCCCATCACTAAGCTACCTGAGTATGTTCCTCCATGCAGGGGCAAGACCAAGATGCCTAAAGACATCGATGAGAGTAAGGTCACCCTGCACACACCCCTCTTGCCGGACCAAATTGTGTTCAAAGGACCATGCTTAGGGCATGTCCCCCTTTTGAAATTAGAAGATTGGGATTTAGCAGACACCGAGTGGTTCCCTCATTTAGCAATGGACAAACTCATGCACCACGTTTTCCACAAAACCACTAGAATGACTGCGTTGGAACCGCGGAAGTGGATGAGAGGAATGGATAAGGAAGAACTACTCAACCTGCTATGGGTGTTGCATTACAACCACACGCCCATCACAATGGTGGTAATCAAGGAGCGGTTGTGCTTGGTACACGATGGGTGTCTGTGGCTAGAGGAGCCAATACCCATCACTGCTATGCTGATCCATATGATCACATGGCTACTGTACACAGGGGAAAATCTAGCCATGACGTTTGAAGGAAAGGCTGGCAAGCATGCCCTCATGGAGGCCATGAAGGAAAAGCTCAAGTTATTAAAGAATCCGTGAGGCTATGCCATTACGAGTATCTCTGGCCCCCCGATTAGAGTGGTGACACAAATCTTGGCGGGGAAGGTCATGCAAAAGTTTCACACAGATGAAGTGTTAGCACCAATCATAGCTTTGGCAGCCCAATGCGCAGAGGGAGTTCAATTTAATTGGGTGCGCTACCTCTATGGTGAGTTCCTCACAAACTGCCGCGAGGTACAGGATTTCAGCAAGCCATTCCACTATGCATGGCTCTTTTTGTCCATAGTGCTAGTAGCATGGGAGCTACCCAAAGACAGTCAATTTCCTTTGGTCACACCAAACCTACCAGAGGAAACAAAGTACGCTTCGCTGTGGGAAACTAAGGATCCTCAATGGATAAAGGACAAAAAGAGATTTTGGATCTTGATGGAGATGAACATGCATATGGCTATCAACCGCAAGCCATGGTCGTCGCCTACTAATTTTTATAGATTGTAAGAGTACGTTGAATTCAAGGCTGACTTCCACCACGTCTCAACACGGGCACGGAAGGACCCTGAGCAGAAGTGGAAAACTTTCCCTACTTGGCAATAGATGACGCAATCAACATAGTCCCTTACCGCTGGCCGATAGAGTGGCACACTACCTCAAACTTGGCTATAAGATCGAGCAAGTATGTCGCACAGCACAAGAAGGGAGAGGCCAAGGTGAAGATGGAACAACTAGCCATGAAAAGCAGAAAGGACGTCAATGACAAGGCTAAGGCAGAGCATTATCCCACACAGGAGACGGGTGGACATGCAAGAGAAGAGGAGTGCAGCTTTGACAGAGGTCAGAAATTTCCCTCACCAGAGAGAGAGGAAGAAGAGGATGAACAAACAGAGCAGGGAGGAGCAGACTCAGAGATGACTCCATTCCGTGTCAAGCACACCAAAGCACTAGAAAAGGTAGGGCCATGAAGGAAGTCCAAGGCTAGCAAGATGTCTCTGGAGCCGATCACCCTAATAGAGGGGGATCTGAATGATATAGGGGATGCAGTGCGGGATGCCACCACAAAATTGTTGCAACAGTTCAAGAAACAACAACAACAAGCATTGGGGGCCATTCAAATGGGTGTTTGTGGGCTGAAGATCCATGCATCAGAGATTCAAACCAGTGTGGTGTCCACCAATTTGGCCCTTGGCACCTCAGAAGCCGTAGGGATGTTGCGCACAAGGGACCCTCAAGCCATAGTGCTGCTAGATGGAGCATTGATGATAGAGACTGAAGCTGATAGGCCCACTGTCAATGCCCTCAAGGGAGTGGAACTTAACTTGGCAACACTTCCTAGCGAGGCGCTTCACCTTCTGCAGGATGGTGTGATTGTGGAAATTCGAGCCCATGAACAACGTGCTTTGTAGGTGATCAGTGAGAAAAAGGTCAACAATGCTCAGATGGTTGTGTAGAGAGACTCCATTGTTAACCTTGTGATAGACTTGACAGATAAGAATCAGTGCATAATCAAGGTTGTGGATGAGGCATGCAGAAATCTCATGGAGTTGGCCATTCGTGAGGCTGAGATAGTAGATGTGTGGGTTTCGAAACTCATTTTGGGAGTGCGTGATGCATGCACAGAGTTGGCAAAGGTTCAGCTGGAGCTGAACCTCAAAATTTTCAAATTTCAGTTGAAGGCCTAGCCTTCGACTCCATCGGAAATCATGGAGCAGCGCGCAACTGATGTGACAGATGTGATAGCCGTAGTAGTGAGTGTAGTGATGGACTGCACGATGCTTTTTGAGTAGTCACTCGAGGTACTCACCAGCCTGCAAGAAGACCCCAATGTGTAGAGGCTGGAGACAGAAGCATGGGAACTACAACAATGCTATGACGAGGTTAAAGCGATAGCGTGCATTGTCACCATTACATAGAAACTCATGAAGCTGAAAGAGGCCAAGGCATTGAAAGAATAGGTCGATAAAAATAAGCACAAGGAAGCAGTGTTGAAGGTCCGCTTGAAGCCTTGGTTGGATGAGGCCTACTTGATCATGGCCTCCATTGAAGGCAAGTTGGCTAGTCTATAGGAGACTCAGCAGAAGCTCCAAGCTGATACCGCAGGGCCAACGACCAGCAGTTGGTCGAGGAGATGAAGCAGGCGATCGCACAGTACACTGCCAAGGTAGTAGTTGTCCAAGTCAAGTGCGGAGGTCTTCGCGACAAGATCTTCATGCCAACAGAGTGACTCAAGGGCAAGTCACCATGTTGTTTTTGGGGGCCTATTGGGAATGGGTTCCCCTAAGAGTCAGTTTTGGGGCTAAAAGCCTATGTTTTGGGGCAGAAAGCCCAAATTTTGTATAAAGAATGTAAAGTCTCTACATTTTGTGGTCATGGAGTGTGAAGATGTCAAGATTCATTAAGGGTTGTCCGCCCTTGTTTTGTAAAGAATCATGTCGGGTGTAAAGATCCACCCATGGTTCGCGGACCATGGGTTCTATAAAAAGAATCTAAGTAAGTTCTAAGGAGAGTAAGAAAGAAGTAGAGTTCTAAGTGCTTTGGGTCATAGGAGGGCTAAGAGAGAGAGTCTTAACGTAGGTAGAGGCTCTGCGGTTGAGTGCGCAGAGGCCTAGGGTAGAACTCTGCAGCTGAGTGTGCGGACCCCTACAGCTGTGTGCGCAGGGTGGATAAAATCTGTACTGGGAACTTGAATCATCAATAAAGAGACATATTCTGAAATTGTTGTGTATTTTGCCTCTCATTATTACATGCGATTATGTTATGTTAAGTTCCAGGTTTACATTATAATTCTAATTTGATAAGTGAATGTATATGTTTCTATCTGTTATTTGAACGTAAGTAAGAATATATGTTTACGTGAAGATAACCTTAGTCGCATGGTAAAATTGGCGAACACTTAAGGTAATTCAGGAACT
Source organism: Pinus tabuliformis (assembly GCA_031772625.1). Taxonomy (NCBI): domain Eukaryota; kingdom Viridiplantae; phylum Streptophyta; class Pinopsida; order Pinales; family Pinaceae; genus Pinus; species Pinus tabuliformis. Next base: position 462,016,930 of record CM062811.1, read on the forward strand.
TGCAACCATACATAGTTACAGAGGCGCGTAAGTTCCTAGACCACTGGTTAGGGTTGCGCGAAGGTCAGTCGTATACCTTCGTGAGGGTTCTGAAGGTCGAAGAAGAAGGAACATCGATAAGCCCTACGATCTTATCAATCTACACAAAGACAGGGGTTAGGGTATAAGATCGACAACACGACCATCTCAGGGTGTGGAAACTTGGTTTCTTCATCCCCCCATACTGATTCAGGTGAGACTTCAGTCCATGCTTCGTGGATTGATGCCGAAAGGGCCAGTAGTGAAGGGATTTTCTTTGTTGCTTAATGCTGAACCTAGGTCAAGGCCCATCAAGCCAATAGAACGAGTCCACGATTATGAAGAAAAGGATGATTTGGATTAGATATATAAGATCAATGTGCATGATGAGGACTAGATCAATCCTATAGCATATGGATGGATTACATGGGATAGAGATAGCTCTTGCACCTCATATTCCAAAAAATAACTTGAGCATTGGCAGAACGAGTTATACAAAGTCTCTTCACTGTGCTGAAACATGTTGACAAGATCACTTTACTGCATATCCATAGAGGTATGAAATATACCTCATTATGATGGTTTAGATGATGTTAACTTGTTTTTGGATAAGTTTGAATGCGAGGTGCCAGATGAGCATCGATTCTAGGTACTAGATCTGGAAATGTGCGCTATGCCTGCCCATTGGTGGGGTACACATAAGGAAAACTTCGTTGATTGGAAAGAATACAGGAGAATGATGAAGTTGAGGTTCGAGTACAACAATACCCATATGACGGAGAAATACACAAGAAAATATGACCTACAGAAGCACTTGGTGCGGTGGACTAAAGCTTGGGGAGAGGAACCTCAACCTCAATGGGTGCACATATTTTGTCACACTTTGGAGACCATTTTGATAAATTGGTACCTGGAAACTGAGTTGTGCCATAGAAGGCCGAGTGGGCTATCTTGAGGGAAATTTTCCTATTGAACTTCACCTTTGAGGATGATTTTGAATGTATTGATGAGGCGCTCTAAGAAATTAATGCTGCAATATTTAGAATGCCTAAGGAACCAGTAGAATGGGTTCAACCAGACATGAATACACAGTTGCGCCATGCAGTGGAATGCTATAACGTGACTGTAGAAGAAGAATTAGATGACCCAAGAAATATCAACATTCCAAAGTCTGAGGAATAGTGCAAAGTTGAAGGACCCAACGTAGCAATCCCTGACATAACAGAGCCTTTGAAGACTAGACAGTTAAACATTGGATCATACACACAGTAGAAGTTTGTGAAAATAGGCGACTATTGGGATGAGGATACGGTTGATAAGGTCGCAGAACTTATGTGCGAATACCGGGACCTTTTCCCACCAAGTTCTCGTATCTAAAGGGGATAATAGGGGACCTGAGCGTGATGAAGATTACTTTGAAGCTAGACGCGAAGCCTATAAAACAATGACCTTACCATTTGAATCCTAAATATAAGGAAAAGGTGCACAACGAGTTGGACAAAATTCTAGAGTCTAGGATCATTGAGCTAGTGGAGGAATTCGACTGCGCAAGTCCTATGGTATTCCAGGAAAAGAAGCAACAGGATGAAATATGGATATGCGTAGATCTAAGGAAGCTTAATGATGCATGCGTCCATGACCCATTTCCAATGCCATTTATAGATGAAGTCATGGAGAATGTTGGAGGGTAGGAAGCCTACTCATTCACTGATGTGTTCTCGGGGTACCATCAGATCAAGATCGTGTGGGGGGATTGTAGCAAGACAACCTTCGTGATGGAATGGGGTTGTTTTCAATACAAAGTAATTCCATTTGGACTGAAGAATGCTCCTGTGATCTTCTCAAGGGTAGTAATTGCAACTTTTAAGGAATTTGTCCATAAATTCTTAGAAGTCTACTTTAATGATTGGACTGTAGTTGGGTTGGTAAAGCACCATGTTGTAAGTCTGTGCCTTATGTTGGATACCTGTCGCAGACATCAGGTTGCCCTGAATCTAGAAAAATGCATCTTTTGTGTTCCTTACGGAATATTGATGGGCCATGTGGTCTACAAGCATGGATTGATGCTATACCCTACCGAGATAGTTGTTATTGTCAATTTGGAGGCCCTGAAGAATGTAAAACAACTACGCGTGACACTGGACCATACAGGGTATTATAGAAAGTTTATCAAGGCATATGCACAAATCACTACGCCAATGGAGAAACTGTTGAAGAAGGACACGACATTCTGTTGGGATGAAGAGTGTCAGAACAATTTAGACATTTTGAAGGAGAAAATGGTCACCACGCCCATTTTGGTGTTCCCAGATTGGAAAAAGGAGTTTCATGTTCATGTGGATGCTTCTTGTATTGCGCTAGGTGTGGTGCTGACCCAACCAGGTGAAGGCAATATTGATCATCCTATAGTGTTTGCGAGTAGGAAGTTGTCTAAGGCAGAGAAGAACTACTCGACTACAGAGCGCGAAGGACTGGAAATGGTGTACGCGCTACAGAATTTTGGCACTATCTATTAGGTGCGCACTTCAAAATGTACACATACCATTATGCTCTAAAATACCTAGTCAAGAATCCTGTGATTGGGGGGAAGAATTGCATATGATTTTTTCTCTTTCAGGAGTACAATTTTGAGGTGATTGTGAAGCTCAGATGATTGAATGCTAGTCCTGATCATCTATCCCCGATTGAGACTGGTGATGAGCCTACTAATTTGGAATAGGGGTTGCCTGATGTGGAGCGCTTTGATGTTCTTGTTGCAGGTGATCACTTTACGAATATAATCTAGTTTTTAACAACTCACACAACCCCATAGGGATATTCTACACATCATAAGAAGGAATTGGTGGTTCGCACAGCTGATTTTTCATTGATCGCTAGAAACCTCTACAAAATGGGCTCCAATGAGATACTACGCCGATATGTCCCAGAGTTTGAACGACCAAGTATCCTCCTAGAAGCACATGGAGTAGTGGGAGGACACTATGCAAGAAGAGAGACGTGCAGAAGATCTTATGCGTGGGACTTTGGTGGCCAACGGTGCATAAGGATTCAAAAGCTTATTTTAGGGCATGTAATGCTTGCCAATGGATGGGGAGACCATTGCGGAGGGATGAACTGCCCTTAATCCATAGATAATTTTGCAGGTGTTTAATAAGTGGTCAATTGATTTTGTGGGTCCAATACAGCCACTAGGAAAAAGACTAGAGCACAATATATTATTACAGCAACTAAATACTTGACGTGATGGGCAAAAGCGAAATCAGTAAAGGATTGTAGCACAGCTACCCCTATGAAGTTTATTTTTTAGTTTATCTTGTTTGGATTTGGCTACCCTAAGATATTAATGAGTGACAGGGGCATGCACTTCTTAAATGCAATGATTTTCGCGATGTTTGAATAATTCTAGGTCTATCATCAGAAAAATACGCTTTATCACCCTCAATCTAATGGTGTGGTTGAAGCCTTCAACAAAATCCTAGAGTGCTTTAATGAAGGTTTGAAATGCTAAGCGGAATGACTGGGATGTGTGCATACCAGCAGTCCTATGGGTGTATAGAATTACTTGTAAAAATTTGACAAGCCAAACCCCTTTCAGGTTGGTGTATGGGCAGGAGGCTTTGATGCCCATGGAATATATTGTGTCGAGTTTGTGGATTGCAGTCCTGACCGATATGGTTGATTGTGATATTATGGAGGAGTGTCTCGCGTAGCTGATGGAATTTGAGGAGGATCGGTTTTTAGCAAGATTTCACCAACAGGTGCAAAAGGAGTGCAAAAAGGCATGGAACGATCAACATATAAAGCAGCGCACCTTCGAGGTTAATGATTTGGTATTATTATATGACATAAAATTTATGAAATTTCCTGTAAAGTTTCAAATTCATTGGCTTGGACCCTATGTGATAAAAGAAATTACAGATGGTGGCGTAGTTCAACTCGCGAAGCTAAATGGAGAATTGTTTGCGGGCAGAGTCAATGGAAGTCGATTGATGTTGTATAAGGGTGACCCCTCCCCTATGCAATGATTATATGATAGTGGGATAGTCTTATTACTCCAAGCAGCTGCAAAGAAGTACGGGACTATAAACTACACTACCCAAAAATTAGAAAGATGAAGTAAGAGGGTTGCATGATGGAAGGAACTAGGGCACCGAGGAAAGTTGTGCCACAAAGGTTGGTGTCGCACAGCTTGGTCAAAAAGTAGTCATTGGAAGAACTATAGATGATTGAATGGAAAAAAATTTATTAGGAGGAGTAGGGAAGGCACATTTATGGGGCAAATCTTTGGAAATTTCCCACCCAAGATGCATTAACGATAGAAATTTTGAGGGAAGGTTGGATTCAAATTCGAATTCACCTATAAATCTAGCAAGTTGCCTCGCATTTGAACACTTTTCTTCGAAACATTTTGCCTTAAATTTTGCTTCCAAGTTGAGTGTTGCATGTCTGAGAAGGTTTGGGAGGAAATCCTAGAATAGCCAAAGTTCGCCAACTTGCCTTATTGGCACCGAAAAATCATCTTTGAAAGAATGATTGCAACTCTCCCCGCAACAGAAGCAACGCCCTCCGAAGCAGTGCCCTTAGTTGAAGCAGCACCCTCAATTGAAGAAACACCCTCTATTCCTATGGGATTTCCTACTATGGCACCTATGTCTCCTAGACCTAAGCCCTCTGCAGCTGACAAGAAGCAAAAGAAACCAGCAAGTTCCGGTGAGGCAACCACACAAAAAATTCCCACAGAAATCCATCAAAAGGGGAAGATGGACAGAGTGCAGTAGCCACATGAGCCCCTTGGTTTGGATGAAAAATAACTACGCAGAGGGATCAAGGAGATGGATGCCAAAGAGGATTAGCCTATGACTCATGTCCCAAATTATATCCCACCATCCAAGGGCCTAGCTAAAGTGCCTAAGTACCCAGACAATGCCAAATTTATGATTTCTACACCACTTCTCCCAGAAAGGGTGGTTTTTGAGGGCGCATTGTTGGGCAACATTTAGACACTCAAGATGGAGGACTAGGATTTTGGATATCATGAAAAGTTCCCTCATCTTGAGCCAGCTAAATACTTGTCAAAAATTTATTATGAGGAAACCGGGTTATGCGATTGGAACATATGAAGTGGGTCGCGGGTGTTGAGAAAGCGGGCCCCCTGAACATGCTCTAGTGCCACACTTTAGTCGCACCATAATTAACATTGTATATGTCTGATAGATACTCACCTTGGTGCATGATGGGTGTCTCTGGCTGGGAGAACCCATCCCAATTACCGATATGTTGATCCACCAATTCACCTTGCTATAAGAGAGTGTAGGTCAAGCGAGCGAGATTCAGATGAGCCTGAATCAAGTGAGAGAGACAATGTTGGACACGAGTCACACTTTGGATCTCCATTTTATTCAGTTGTCATATAGGGCCCTGCGCACCGACTCAGAAGATGCCAACGCCCAACTGTCGTAGATCAAGGATCTAGGAATCAACCTCATAGCACTCCCTATCCAAACCCTGCATGAGTTACACCAAGGAGTATCAAATGAGCTAAGCGTTAAGGAGTAGTGCACGCTGCTCATAATTATTGAAGTAAAAACAAAAAACCAGCAGATATTTAAATAAAAGGCACATGCACTAAAGGAGAAGGAAGAAATTTCTACATGCAACCAGCACTTAGAAGCAGCTATTACATCGACGTGTAATGAGCTGCCTGAAATTAACATTGCAGTTGATGTTGCGTCAATAGAAAAGATCCAAAAGCTAGCCAGAGTGGTCAAAGATTCCAATGATGAAATCGTCTGAGTTCAATTTGAATTACAACTACAGATTTCAGAGCTGCAAATAAAGTTGCAACTGACAACTCCACTAGAGGTTCGAGAGCAGCATAAAGCGACTATAAAGGAAGGAATGGCTACACTAGAAGCAGTAGTCAAGGACTGCACAGAGTTATTCAAGAAATCCATGGAGCTATGGATGTCTTTGCAGGAGGACCCCACTCTGCAGAAGATCGGCACCGACCTTAGAGAAAAACAATAGCAGTTCGATGAGATTATATTGACTATGCGCACTTTGGCGCCAGTGCAGCGATTCGTGAGAATACAGGAAGGGAAGCAACTTCATAATGAAATTAAAGAGTTGTGCCAAAAAGAGGCCATTCTTATGGCAAGAGCACAGCCTTGGATAGAGGAGGCCAGCTAGCTAACTCTATCAGTGCAAAGAAATCATAAGGGCATACAGCAGACTCAAAGGTAAATGGGCCTCACGGTGGAAGGCCCCACTACAGAGAAATTAGTCGAGGAAGTGCAGCAGGAAGTTACATAAGGAAGAGCTGATCTGTAGGTTTTAAAGTTGGATTTCCTCGAACTCCAAGCAAATATTGAAATTCCAACTGAGTGACTTGAGGACAAGTCACCAAATTCTGTTGGGGGCCTATTGGGATGGGGTCTCTGGGGTTAAATTTTGTATCTGATTTTTTGTAAAAATGTAAAGTCGCTGTGATTTTTGGAAGCTAAGTGGAAAGATAATAAGAGTCAAAGGGGCTTTAGTCCCTTAGGTGGTTATTTGTTAAGAAGGTTTTGAGACCTACCCATGGTTCACGGGTCATGGTATTGTAAAAGGAAAGGCTATAAATATAAGAGTCATAGTGAGTCTAGGAGATCATCAGAAGATAGAAAATCATTGTTTTGGAAAAGTAAGCTAAGGTAGGAAAAGTTTGTTTCCTGTACTTAAGTGAAGGTGAAGGATCCTACAGCAGAGTGCGCGGAGACCTTGGAAAGTTTGCAAGCTAAGTGTTGAGGCACCTGCAGCTGAGTGCATGGAGACCTTGGAAAGTTCACAAGCTAGGTGTACAGGCCCCTGCTGCTGAGTGCGCAAGCCCCTGCAACTGAGTGCACAGGCCCTTGCAACTCAGTGCAGAGACAAGAAGAGTCTATACTTGGAAGATCACATCTAATAAAGACGGGTTTGATCCATAATTTGTGTATCTGCTTATCTATATTTACTTCTGAAATTTATGTGTCTCTGCTCTCTATGTGGAAATATATGAATAAATGTTTATCTAATGTGCAAAATTGGTAGAACAGTATAATTTATGCATGTTATGAATAATTAATGACCTTTGTGAAGATATAATTGTTGTTTATAAGATTCATTCTTATTAATTGTTCCGGAAGGGTTAGGGTTCACGAAGACCGAACTAAGCCCTAGAAGCCGTAGGAACCCATCACACAGACCTCTGGGTGCAAAAACCTGGTTCTGTCACCCCCCCCAATACTGCTTCGAGTGAGATTGTAGCCTGCTCTATGCAGGTTGTTGTCGGAAGGGCCATTATTTTAGGGTTTGTTGGTTACGAAGCTAAAGTTGAACCTAGGTCAGGCCCCTACAAGCCAACAAGTATCTCAACGCATGCTTTGTCGCCTTCCAATACAACTTGGTAGGCCTAACCATTTCTTGACTAAGTTGGTTAAATACATAGCACATATTCGGTCGTGTCTTCACCAAGTACATGAGTGAACCCACAAGCTTCATGTAAATAGTAGCTTCCACTACTTCCCCTAATGTAGCATCCTCCTTCCTCCAGGTACCTGCTAAAGGAGTCTCCATGGGTTTTCTACTCTCCATGCAAAATCTCCTAAATATCTCATTGGCATACTTGCCCTAAGACACAAACAACTCCCCATCTCCCTACCATACCCCCATGCCAAGAAATGAATGCATGAGCCCCATGTACTTCATCTCAAACTCTCTTGCAAGGTCCTCCTTGCAAGACTTGACCAGCTGATCACCATTTGTCAGTATGAGATCATCAACACAAAGTACAATGATCAATATTTTACCTTCCACCACTATGTGGTATGGGTTTGCATCCACTTCACTCTTCGTGAAGCCCAACCCGTGAAGTAGCTATCTATTTTGGTGGACCAAGCATATGGTGATTGCTTTAGCCCATACAATGCTCTCTTGAGATGGCACACATGCAACTCAGAGTCAAAGGTCTCAAAACCTTCTAGTTGCTTTATGTACACCTCTTCCTCAATCATGCCATTAAGAAAGGTTGTCTTCACATCCATCTAATGTATCTTCCAACCCATCTGTGTTGATAGTTCCAATATAGATCTAATTGATGAGTACCTTGCAACAGGAGTAAAGGTCTCATCATAGTCAATCCCCTCTACCTGTAAAAAGCCACAAGCCATAAATTTAGCCTTATGCTTCTCGACACTACCATATGCAACTCTCTTTACCTTATAAAGCCAATGGAAACTCACCACTTACTTGTCCTCCGGTCTTGGTACCACATCCCAAACACTATTATGAAATATGGATTCATACTCCACCATGGAATCAACCCAAACCGGCTACTAAACTGCTTCCTTAAAGGAAGACAGCTCTGTCACAACACATTTTCCCATAAGAGCCATGTATCCAGTGTACCTCTCAGGTGACCTCTTCCTACGTTGAGAAGTGGGTGCCCCCACATTCTCCCATGCATCATCCAACAATCTGTTAGCCTCTCTGGTGCGCTTTCTTCCCTCTCTGGAAGACTCTGCCTAAGTGGATGTCTCCATTCCTAGATCCTCTATATGTGGTTTATCCACATCAATATGAGTCTCCTCAACCTTAGGAGATAAAAACTCCTAATTCACATGCATCTCAAGCTACCTCTCAAGGGAAACTCACATGGCCTTCCCTTCGTCAAATCTAACATCCCTGCGAACCATTGTCATCCTGCTGGTCGGAAAGTACACCCGATAGTTGTGAGGTGTACCATTGTACCCCACAAATATCCCCAACTCTAATGTAGGCTCAAGCTTCTTCCATGCATCTTTGGTCTCATGGCAATATATTGATGACCCATAAATCCTGAAGTAACCAACATCTGGCCTCTTACCGGAATAAGCCTCCTCTGGTATCTTCATCTCAAGTATTCGATGTGGGCTATACGATTCTGAACATAAACTACTTTGTTGCATGCCTCAACCCAAAAGTGTAGTGGTAGGCCTTGATCATGCAACATCACCCTTTTTGCCCCTACTATGCTTTTGTTCTTCCTCTTGGCCACCCCATTATGCTGAGGGTTATGGGGTTCCGTAAAATCCCGTTTAATCTCTTTCGTTGCACAGAAGTTCTTAAACTCATTTGAGACATACTCACCACCGGTATCACTCTATAGAGCTTTAACCTTCTTTCACGACTCTTTCTCCACCAATTCTTTAAACTCACAAAACTTTTTGAAAGTTTGATCCTTTTTTTGCATGAAAAATATCCAGCATTTACGAGAATACTCATCAACAAATATAACATAATACCTATGTTTGGTCATGGACATTGTCGAGAATGGTCCACACACATCTGAATGGACTTTCTCTAGAATAGCCTCTGCTTGACTGTCTCTGTCATGAAAGGAAGACTTAGTGTATTTTCCCAAAGTAAACCCCTTGCATGTATCAACTTTCTCAAGCATACCTTTGGGAAGACTAGTAGAGATCTACTGCAATATCTTCAAAGCCCCATGATGTAAGTGGTCCAATTTCCTGTGCCACAACTCGCCAACATCTCGGCTCTACACCATGATTTTTTGCTATAAGTAGCACACACCTCTACCTCCATCTTATAGAGATTCTTCACCCGAATCATTATCTTCTTTACTTGACTCATGGCTATGTGTTGAAGGAATGCCTTTCCTTTCAAGAAGATCACATCATAGCCTCTATCCTCAAGCATGGTAATGGATACCAAGTTCTTCTTCAGCCTTGGCACATACATAACATTCTTTAAGATGAGTGGAGCCCCATGATACCTCTAAAAAGTAATCGTTCCCAATCTAGTAACACTATACTTCCCATCATCACACATCCCAATATGCATCTGGATATCTTTCTCCTCCAGGTCACTGAATAACTCTTTGTCACCAATCATGTAGAATGAAGCTCAATTGTCTAAGTACCATACATTTTCCATCATTGATGACACCATGCATGCAATGAGGGAAAAGTCTAGTTCGAATTGAGAGGCCAAAGCCTCACCCATTGCTCCTCCCGAGGACTTCTTCTTGGACTTCTTGGGTAGACAATTTGTAGAAAAATGGCCCAACTCATGACAATGAAAGCACTTCACTTTCGTCATGTCTTCTTCTTACCTCCATGATAAGAATCCGATTTGGAATGGAAAGATTTCCCTTTCCCTTTCTTTGTCTTAATCGCTAAGGCACAGTTCTCTTCATCATAAGTCTTTGATGAAGATCCATCCCTGGTGTTAGTCCTAATCTCCTCCTGCATCAAATCCGACCACTGACTATTGATAAAGTCATAATAACTATGCCAACTCCTTAAGATTCCTAGAAGAGAAAGACTCACCATATCATCCTCAGCAACGTGATTCTCAAAATTGTGTGGCCTTTCTCCATTTTGATTTTTCGAAGTTTGTCCTTCAGTGCCAATTTCCTTTAGTCACATCTATTCTGATACAAGTCCGTCAATGTTTTCCACATAGCATACGAAATTTCCTTTCCATTGTTATAGACATATTTGGGCACTACAACCCCAAACTTATATGTCCATAAACTAAGGGCTCTTTAGTCCCTAAAAGTGTTGTTTCACACCCTAAAGGATCATGGTCAACTAATTACATCATTTCCCAGAAGTTACACCTGAAAAAATACTCAGAACTAGCCAAAATTGGACCATACTGACTGCTCCATGGTCAAGGTGTGATGCATACTGGCTACCACACTAGCCAGGTGCGATGCATACTGAAATGGCCTTCTGTGTGGTGCGATGAGCGAGAATAGACAAATAGCAAAGACAGTTTCCTATGTGGATGATCATGGAATATTCCAGAAACTTCTCCTGTGATACTTGCCTCTCTGAATTCGCCCAGGGATGAGTAAGAGATCAATGAAATCTCTAAGTGGAACCAAGAACTATCAGTGGAATGACACTAATAAAAAGCCCAGAGCTGACTCACACCCTTGCAAGACATCTATAAATGGATCCCTCATCTGAGAGATCTAGAGGCTGGAATTTTGTAATTTGTAAGGAAGTGTTGTTGGTTTATCTATGAGAAGAGACATTGCATTGCTGGGTGATTTTCTTATTCATGAGATGAAGAGGGCTTCTACACTGGGAGGATGATGCTAGATCAGACAACTGGGTTGTAATCCTCTCTTTCACTATTAATAAAGTTCTTTGAGTTTTCCTCCATATCGTCGTGTGTTTATTAATCTTATTGTTTATGAATTGTATGGTCAATGTGTTTCTGATTCTGCATTGTTTATGATGTTTTAGATGGAGATGCTTTGATGGTTTTCTATTACTTTGACTCTACAGGTACTCTTTGAAGCGGGACAAGTAGGAGAGGAGTGACAAATTCTATCAAGGGATAGAGAAATGAAGCAAGGATCAAAGTGAGAGATCCAGGTTGGTCCTCTTTTCTTCCCTCTAATCTATCACACCTAAAGGAATTCTCGAAAGGCTTTGATTGTTTGTATCTAAGATAGCTACCCATCTTAGTGGGACTAGTAGTTCGAATTGACACTAGTTTTCCATGAAACAAAATGGCGACTCCACTGGGGATCGAATAGTTTGTTTTGTTTGCTTATTGTTTTCTTTATAAACTATAGATGGAGCCTAAAGTTAGCCAGCTAGCCTTCGAAATGCCTTTGTTATGCAATTGTGAAGTAGATGAATGCTACTTCAGTCAATCTCCAGGTTGGTTTATGAACTGAACATCTGAATTACAAATCATTCTAAGTGCCCTTGTTGTAGCTCATAACCTCATAAGATATTACCCCTATACTTTGTTTTTTACTATCCATCATTATTCAGCCTAAATCACTGAACTTAGCTGCAAATTTTGAGCAAAAACCAAGCTCAGTTTCGCTCCCTGGTCCATCGCACTTACTGTAACTATGTAGTCTATATGCATTGCACCTCCCGTGTGTTGCAGGTGAGATGCATCCATGTTTCCCTGTGTTGCAGGTGCGATGATTGAGTGATACTGTTTCTCTCATTTAAATTTGGTTCTTTTCTCCTTGTTTTCAGCTCTATTTAGTAGTTTTGTTGTTCATGATCAGTATCTTCTTCCTGAAACCTTCTTCCTTCACATATTTCAGCCTCCATTAGTTAGGAATTGTAAATGTTTATATGTATTTGTGAATCATTTATAGTCTTCGTTTCTCGAAAGTAACTTAATCGAACTATCGTTTTTTGATGCAAGTGTCGTAATTGTCATTTTGAATCAAAAGAAGAGTGTCGTAAAGTCTTCCTCTTATAGATAGTTGATTCTACTTTTGCCATTGTACTTGATTTGAGTTCTTAGTATTTGAAGTGTCGAAAATAGTTTTTATTTCAAAATCGAAAAGTGTCGTCTTAGTCTTCCTTTCATTTTGAAAAGAAATTGTCAAAATGTCGCTTTAAAAGAAAATACTTCAGATCTATACTTAGCTTTCCTTTTTGGCATTCACACATTAAGGAAGCGGAAAACAAATACATGCATGTGCATTTGCATTTTGACTGCATGCGAAATTTGATTTAGGAAAGTGCATTTAGTGTGTGCTCTATGCTCTCTGCTGAAAGAAAATCATAATCTTCTTTCCTTTGTAGCTAGGATTTTCATTGCTAAAAGAAAATAAATGGCTTTTTATCATTTTAGATTGCATATTTAGGAATTTTACATCTACATCACACAGTGAACCTTGAAAGACAAACTTCTAAGCAAGATCAATCATAAAATAAATCTCAATGAACATAAAAATGCTTTGGAACCTAACACAACACATCTAGAAGTCTAGGCTAGAGACGTGTTCCAATGTCGTAAAACCTGGTAACTATCGTTTTCATCGAAGGTTGGGTGATTCCTCCTCTTTGATACGACAAGTTCCAGTACGGACTTGCACTCCCTGTACCGTCGATTATATATTGGGAGACCACAATATGCTGATATCCTTTATCCTTAGGAAGCCGTGTCTGTCGCCCTATCGATTCCAATGCACTGAAAACAACATTCGAGAAGATTGAATACCGTACATAAGTCCTTGGTAATTTCTTTATCATTTATCACCAAGGTGTATTTTGCAATTTTGCGATCAGTTTGGTAATCCCTCTATCTAGATTTCCAGAGTAGTCACTTTCGTTCCTTTTCGACTCCTTAAAAGAAAAGGTCCATCTGAGCACTTGTCACTTTAGGCTCATTAAAAATCGAAGGCGACTAGAGTCACCTTTAGCTTTTTCTCGACTCTTAAAATTTGAAAAAGCAAGTTGCGTCAAAGTGTCTTTAAAATTTATTCAAATCGAAATAACATCCCTATTCCTTCGTTGATTTGAGGTTGAGATAATGGAGACCACCAATCAAGGAATCCCTCTTGGAGGGAATCCTAGTCCTTTCTCCTCTTGGGGAGATATTGGTTCTCCATATATGGCTAAATTGTCCCTTCCAGGAATCACAATCGACCTGCCGGTATGGATTTTCTCGACCTCTGTCATTCAAAACATTGTAATTCCTCAACAATCTAATCAGCAACCAGATGATACTGAAGTTACCCCTTCACCTTCTACTTCGTTTGCTTCTCCTTCCCCTTCTTCCTCTTCGCTTGGTGAAACTAGTGACACTAAAAACCAAGTAACTGAGAAGAAAAAGAAAGGGAAAGAGAAGAAGAAGAAGCCAGCTAAACAAGGAGGTGACCATGCATCATCCAACGAAAATCCACACATTAAATTTTCCAAACCAAAATCTCCATGCGCAATTTGCAAGGGAAACCATTACCATCGATATTTCCCTTGCATTCTGCGGATCTTGAGAGAATGGTCTCCCTATTTGCACCATTCAGTGTGATCAACCTCTAACGGTCAGGCTGACAGTGCACCATCAACTAGTGAAAACGAAGTCAATAAACAGAAAGGAAAAGCCAGATTTCCATGTAGGTTATGTGAAGGTAATCATACTCTTCACCATTGTCCTTTTCTGGATGAAGCCAAAAGCATTTTGGATAACCATCCTACTTCACCGCAACAACTTCCACATGGATACAAGAAACTATTGCCAAATCTTTCGCTAGTTGAAAACCCGATTGACATAACTCAATTGTCGATCGAATCGCCTATCATTGAAAGTGAACCTTCTGAGTCCATACCAGACCAAAGTCAACTGGTCGAGATGGCAGTTGACCCAGTCTTGCCTTCACAAGGCCCACCTTCGGATGATACAATTTCCAAAGAGAATGAGAATGACACCATTCAAATTCTTTTTGTCAATACAGAGTCTAATGAACTTGGGGGCAATCCACCCATTCCTTTACAACAGGAAGAGACCCCCCCAGTTCATGAGATTTATCCGGTCATTTATCCGGTACCTCCACTAAGAAATCTAGTCGTTTTATTTGATTGGAATCAACTAGAAAAACCCCACCTTCCATCTAATGTACCATTCTGAATCATAGTACAAGTTTACAAAATGATCTTGTCTGGCACCATCATAGATGAAGGGTCTTCAGTGAGTATCCTTTCCTCAACTGCTTGGAAAGCACTTGGTTCACCATCGCTTTTGCCTGAAAAACAAAATTTGTCAGGCTTCAACAAAGGAACCAGTTGACCATTATGGATCCTTCCAAAGTTGCCGATAACTTTGAGAAAGAAAACCATTCATTTGAATGTGATGGTAGTCCAAGGGCCACTAGATTACAATCTACTCCTTGGACGTGACTATATATATAGCATGGAAGCTATTGTTTCCACACTCTTTCAAGTGATGTGTTTTCCACATGAAGGCAAACTAGTGCAATTTGTCGACCAACTTTCATTTCCTGGTTCAAACACAGCTATGAATCAACCATCATCCCTAAATGGTCTCTTTGCGTCAACAATGTCTCTTCAACCTTCATTCCATCCACCTAATTACCACGGGTAGTTTGGTGAGTGTGATGAAGTTTAGGGGGTATGCACCCTAGTTTTCTGTGGTAGGTGAACCCAAAGGAAAAGAGAGATCTTCTTGAAGGACATAATGATTGGACTGAAGAAAAATTTTTGTGTATGTTATGTGATCAGTCTGAAAAAAATATTTCCTTGTACGTTATGTGATTTGAAGCTCACACCATTCACCTTCGATCGACAAAGCAAAGGAAGAGTTTTTGTCTGCCGACAGAAAAAATCCTACCTAACTGCAAGGACTTCCATTTGGTAACCTGGAAACTCTCCTTTTACTGAAACACCTAGGAGCATGTAAACCTTTTTATGTAAGCAAAAAACGACCTTTGATTTTCTTTATTTTGTAGGTTCTCATCCCTTTAACCTCGTAGCTCGGTCGTTTCTAGCCTACGTAGAAAGGCAATGAGCACATATTATAGTAGTGTTCAATCTCATTAAAAAATAAATCTACCAAGAGACATTTTCAAAAGACTGGTAAGAGCAATGTTCCTGTAAGGTTCAAGCTTGTTAAAAAATAAACCTACCATTGAGCATAGTTTCTCCTGGTTCAATCTCATTAAAAACTGACACCACCTTTGGTAAATAACCTTTGTGATCGCCTTGCTATCAGCCCTTTTGAACCTTGGTTGTGTTCCTACTGTCACCTCCATTCATTTGGCCGATCATATGCTTCCACTTGATTGTTTACCCTTTTGAGGAACAGCTGCGACGAGTGATTCTGATTTCCACCCTCTTCACACTACCATGTTTTGAGAATTTCCAAACTTACCTCGAACCAGCTGCTACCCGAAAATATCATTCGTTCCTCCAAAAATGAGTCCCTTTTAAACTCTTTTTGGACTTGTTAAATATAAAAATATTGTCGAGCCATTGGCATTTCTGGCTCATTAAAGTAAGGGGAACTCCATCCCTCCCATATATTTTAATCTTTTTGGACCTGAGGAATTATTAAACAAAAAGATCGAGCGCTTGTCTTTTCTGGCTCGTTAAAGTGATCGAAAATTCATCCCTTTCGTATTATTTTATACTTTTTCAGACATAAGGGATTATGCCATGAAAAAGGACTATTGGAGTTTCCTTTTCATCCCTTTTTAAACTCTCTAAACATGAAAAGGACCGATTTATCTTTATAGTTAAACTCATTAAAACAATAGCAACAAACTTGTCCGACATGGATAACAACGAGTCTCACTGACACTAGGCTCGCTAAAAACAAAGCAACAGGTTTGCTCGAAGGGAAAATTATAGACCAAGTATATGTTGTCCTCCTCAAGCTTGAAAAAAATAGAGAGGTACTGGTCAGCAATGACTAGGGAAAAAGGGAAGAAAACTTGAAGAATTTTATTAGTAGCGGGTCACTCTTGAACATGACACTTTCACTCCATCACCATGATTGAGTTGGGTTGGGTTTTTCCGTTCACTATCACCATTGGTCCTCTGTTCCATCCATGGGGTTAACGCTACCATTCCATATCAGTGTCACCGACATGTTCAAGAGAACTCAATCAGAGAATTCACCATCCAGCAAATGCCTCATCCACTGCAATACCTCCACCCTTCATTTTTCATGACTGCCATTCCTGAACCTTATATCATTAGATTGTTTTAACCTCCAGAAAAATCATTTGCTCCGTTTCACATGGTAGATGTCGGATACATCAAGGCCCTCCTACAACAGGTCACTTCTTGTCGACATCAGCTCATTATCCAAGAAGTTGAATCAGAAACAACCCTTTCAGTACTTTGAAGCTTGCATGCCTTAATGGCAAGTTTCTCACTTCTGGCGACAGGTTTACATCAATGGCCTTCGACCGAAAGACTTTGCATGGTGTTCGACATCGGCTCATATATTCACACCACGTGAATTGTACTGTAGTACCTTGAGGGTCATCATCATTATCGATGACTCCTCTCGCATCTGTTAATAGCTTACATTATTGGCTAGTAATCAGGCGATGTCTTTCCATGTTCGACTTCAGAACATCTTTTCACATGGATCGACTTGTACATCGGGCGAAGATTGAATGAGTTTTGAAGACCCCAGATCTAGTTTCATCCATCCGAGCTGCGATATATTCAGGAACATAAAAACATCAAATGTACACAGAAGCTACACAGATAGTCATCTAAGCCAGGGAAGATGACTCTTCATGTGAAGAATCACCAGTCTGCAACAGCAGATGATTGTCTGTCCTATGTACATGAAAATGAATTTATAAAGCTGAGCATGGGAATGCCCGCCTCAGCTAGATCATGAAAATAATAGGATGATGATGTATTGTATTGTATCTTATACAGGTCACCTTCCAGTTCGAATACCTTGGATCCTCATGATAAATCATTTCACCTAACATCATAAGATTTATAACCTCATGCTTTAAGGGGCAGCTGTTATAGACATATTTGGGAATTGCAACCCCAAACTCATATGTCCATAAACTAAGGGCTATTTAGTCCCTAAAATTTTTGTTTCATACCCTAAAGGATCATGGTCAACTGATTACATCATTTCCCAGAAGTTCCACCTGAAAAACTACTCAGAACTGGCCAAAACTAGACCATATTGACTGCTCCATGATCAAGGTGTGATGCATACTGGCTACCACACTAGCTAGGTGCAATGCATAATGAAATAGCCTTATGTGGGGTGCGATGAGCGAGAATAGACAAATAGCAGAGACAATTTGCTAAGTGGATGATCATGGAATCTTCCATAAACTTCTCTTGTGACACTTGCCTCTCTGAATTCGCCCAGGGATGAGTAAGAGATCAATGAAATCTCTAAGTGGAACCAAGAACTATCAGTGGAATGACACTAATCAAAAACACAGAGCTGACTCACACCCTTGCAAGACATCTATAAATGGATCCCTCATCTGAGAGATCCAGAGGCTGGAATTTTGTGATTTGTAAGGAAGTGTTGTTGGTTTATCAATGAGAAGAGACATTGCATTGCTGGGTGATTTTCTTATTCATGAGGTGAAGAGGGCTTCTACACTAGGAGGATGATGCTGGATCAGACAGCTGGGTTGTAATCCTCTCTTTCACTATTAATAAAGTTCTTTGAGTTTTCCTCCATATCATTGTGTGTTTATGAATCTTATTGTTTATGAATGCAATTGTATGGTCAATGTGTTTCTAATTCCGCATTGTTTATGATGTTTTAGATGGAGATGATTTGATGTTTTTCTGTTACTTTGACTCTATAGGTACTCTTTGAAGTGGGACAAGTAGGAGAGGAGTGACAAATTCTATCAAGGGAGAGAGAAATCAAGTAAGGATCCAAGTGAGAGATCCAGGTTGGTCCTCTTTTCTTCCCTCTAATCTATCACACATAAAGGAATTCTTGAAAGGCTTTGATTGTTTGTTTCTAAGATAGCTACCCATCTTAGTGGGACTAGATGTTTGAATCGACACTAATTTTCCCTGAAATAGCCATGAAGACTCAATATAATGTGGTCTCGAACTCCCTCAAGGATTATCCACCTCACCTTTCCCACACACTTCTTCCATTCGGCCAAAATTTGTGCATCCAATGTTGATGGATTAGGAATTTCTTGATCAATGAATTCCTTCAAGCCATTATCCTCTAGCATAGCCTCCATTCTGTCCCTCCAGGCTATAAAATTCAAGCTTCCTTCCAAGGCATACTCGAGCCACAAACCGTAGAACGCCATCTGTCGATCCTGAAGTATGTATTGCAAATTCGAATTTCACATGTAACCCAAAAATCAAAATTTTGAAATATCCTCTAGTATACTATTCTCAATTCTGATACCATGTAGAAAATCCTATAGATTCAAAAGCTCATGCAATGTACTAAAGCACAAGGCATGAATCTACTTTTACTTTCAACCATCAGGAGCCAATAGATCGATGAAAACAATATGAACAAAAAGAAGATAAATCAATGGCACATAACACAAGATGTATGTGGGACAAGCCACTACTCAAAACCCCGCTATTTGTATTGCATATATCATAAATATGAGTGAAGATACAAAGCTTGTTCTCCCTAGAAAAATTCCGCACAAGTATGCTCAACTCTCTTAGCTCACAAGCTAGCTCTTGGACAACACTTAGCCAATTCTATAGCTCTCTAAGCCCCTAATCTCTTGCGTAATTCCTAGGATGAATAGCTTGTATTCAAAGGGAATTCAATCTTCCAAAAGTACACAATCCATACATAGGATCAATCTCTGATGCATGCATGACATTTACACTCCAGTAAATAATACAACTGATAGTACCTTGTCCCTACACTCTAGTCTCAACTGCATCTTTCTCTGAACTGACATGCATGAATTTCTGATGAGGGAATATTCAGTTAACTGGAGTAGCACTAGTGGATGCACTAGTGCACCAACTGACTGTTAGTCCTCTATTAATTCCTCAAACAGTTTGGATCTAATTTCAAACTCAATTTAAACTCATAATTGACCCCTAAAACTTAGGGAGAACATATACATGACTACATAAACACTTCCAACTCAAAATTCCTAAGATAATTAATTTAATTAAACTTAATTAACTATTTAGAAGTTGCTATGAGAATAGAATTTGATTTTAATTCTCAATTTAATTCAAGGATAAATTAAACTAGAATTTCTTTTTGCCATTTCTCAACAGCGACAACACAATTTGTCTGTCAATTTGGAGAAATTCACTTTTGGCATGACCCGGGTTCAATATCTAGGGTACATCATTGATGAGAAGGGTGTGCATGTGGACCCATCCAAGATACAAGTAATTGAGAATTGGTCAGTCCCAACCACTCTAACAGAGCTCCGCAATTTTCTGGGTCTTTCCATTTTCTTTCGTAAGTTCATGTTGGGGTTCTCTCATATCACTTGGCCTTTAAGTCATCACCAAGGGCGGAGCAAAAGAAAATTTATTTTGGTCTGAATACTAAAAGAAGACATTTTTCGAGTTAAAGCATCACATATGCTTTGCACCAGTGCTCACATTACCAGACCTGCAACAACCATTTGAGATCAATACAGATGCATCCGACTATGCTATTGGTGCAGTTCTTACTCAGCAGGGGTGTTGGCTTGATCGGGCTTGATCCAGGTTCAGCTTTAACTGCGCCAACCAATAAAACCCTAAATGTTGGCCCTTTTATAAAAAACCTACATAGCGCAAGCTACAGTCTCACCCGAAGCAATATTGGGGGATGCTAGAACTAGGTTTCTGCATCTAGAGGCATGTGTGATGGTTTCCTGATATCCTTACGGTTTAGATCTGCCTTCGCGTAGCTCTAATCCCTCCAAACAGATAACTACTACAAATCTATCTAAATAACTTCCAGATATTTTTGAAGGTACTTAATTGTACTTATCATGCATAAATATTATAGATCTACCAGTTTCGCGCATTAAATAAGCATTAATTCACATAAAACATATCACAAAGCGAAGATACATAAACTTTGCAGAAGTAAATGATAAGACATAGATGCATCAATTTCGGCCCAAAATAGTCTTTATTAAGTATAAATGTTCAATTACAGACTTCTTCTCCTTGCGCACTCAGCTACAGGGGCCCGCGCACTCAGCCTGCAGACTTACCAAGGTCTTTGCACACTTAGCTGCAAGAGCCTTCCCTTTCACCTAAGTACAAGAAATAGACCTTTCCTACCTTAGCACCTTGCCCTTACAATGATTCTTCTCTAATTCCTTGATTCTTAGACTCACTATGACTCATCTATTTATAGCATTTTCTTTACAATACCATGGTTCATGGACCATGGGTGGGTCTCAAAACAACTCTATCATCTACCCAACTAAGGGACTAAATCCCCTTTGACTTCTACTAGCTTTGCACTCTGCTTCCACATTTCACGGAGACTTTACATTCATTACAAAAGATATTACAAAATTTGCCCAAAACTTAACAAAATTGACCCCAGGGACCTCATCCCAACAAGCCCCCAACACAAATTGGGTGACTCGCCCTCGAGTCACTCAGTTGGCACATCTATCTTGTTGTGGAGGTCACTAAACTCCACCTTCAACACCTCTATGTCAACAGAACCCTGCACCGTGGCCTGTTTCACTTCCTCTACCAGCTTTTCTGTAGTTGGGCCTTCCATTGCGAGGCACATCATCCTTTGTGTCTGTTGGAGTGTCTTCAACTTCTCTTGGATTGACAGAGTAAGTTGGTTGGCTTCCTCTATCCATGGTTGTATTCTAGTCTTTAATATGGCCTCTTTAATTCGTAGCTCCTCAATCTTCGTTTGAATCTGTTTCCTTTCTGTTAAGCGAGTGAAGCGCTGAACTGGCGCCAAAGTGTGCACAGTTGCCTTGAGTTCATCAAACTTTTGTTGCATCTCCCATATATTTGTGTCAAGTTTCTACAGCTTTGGGTCCTCCTGCAGGTTTGTCCATAGTTCCATTGACTGCTCAAAGATTA
This sequence comes from Pinus tabuliformis, assembly GCA_031772625.1. Taxonomy (NCBI): domain Eukaryota; kingdom Viridiplantae; phylum Streptophyta; class Pinopsida; order Pinales; family Pinaceae; genus Pinus; species Pinus tabuliformis. The sequence goes on from CM062811.1 coordinate 462,038,271, forward strand.
GTCTGCAGTCTGTGACTGTTGCATCCAAAGTGGCCATGCTCTCCTTGATATTTGCTCCACGTTGTTCCTAGACTTCTAGTGAAGTGGTTGGCTACAATTTCAACTCGCACTTTGAGATCTTCATTTGGAACTCAAATGTTACTCGTCCAATCTCATCCTTCGATTCTCTGACTGCGGCAGCCAACTTCCGAATATTCGTTGTTGCTGCTCCATCTTCTAGAATGTGCAGTTCTAGCAGCGTCTTACATGCCTATGTAATTTTTGCCTCCAAGATTTGGCTTTGTGCGGCCAGTTCTTCTTTCTCCTTCAACATTTGAACCTTTTCTATGAAAATCTTCTCATTGTTCATCTTTACCTCACTGATAATTGATATGTGCATTGCTCCATGATCCTGAGCTCATCTGATACCCCCTAATGAAGCACGTGGAGGGTTTGAATAGGCAGCATGGCTAAGTTGACACCCATATCCTTGATTTGTTTGAGCTGGGCATTTTCTTCATCTGCTTCTGCACGTAGTGATCCCTCTGGTAATGGAATGTCTCTGAGGTCCAGATTCCTATCTATTTCCAACACAGTCATGCTCACTTGTTGTAGGCTCACTTGAATCCCACTCGCCTATCCCATGCTCACCTGAAGTTGACCTGTTTGAATCTACATGTCACACAAATTCTTTTGCACGTTCCCTAGTGCCTGTTGGTACTGTTGTTCGAATTGGTGCCATAGTTCGATCATTGTATCGTGGACCTTATCTCCGATCACATCCAAGTCCCCCTCAGTGAGGACCATTGGATCTACATGTACGTGCTTGTCTAACTTCTACTTCTTCCTGGGTCTGGAAGTCATCTCCTTCTGGCACTTTGTGATTATGAAAGGAGTGCTCTACTCCTCACCACCACCTCCTTCCTCCTCAAACCCTTCCTTGTTTGTAGTATGTTGAGAAACAGACTCCTCAACCTCCAATGTGGCCTCCTTCGTAGCGTGCTCCTTGTCAGCGGTTGCCTTAGCAGTAGCTCCCTTAGCAGCATCCTTCTTTTTTTGTATTGATTTTTCTTGGGTTGCTACCTCCTTAGCCTCTTTCTTTTTCTGTGTTTCTTTCTCTCAAGCAGAAACCTACTGAGCTTCCTTTTACTTCTACACTGCTATGGCCTACGTAAAGGAGCTTTCTCCACCTTTTCTTGTTCTAGCGCTGAGATCTGTGGGGTGTAGCCACTCCCCTGGCCATTTTCCCATGACTTCATGTACATCTACATCAGTGACTAGGTACGGCAACTTGTACCTTACTTTCTTAGGATCTCATCTCATGTAGATGGATACGTTGTAAAAATCTTCTTTAAACTTTGTGTAGGCCCCCAACTACCCAAACAGGGTAGGTGACAGCCTCAACCTCTGGTTGATCATCGTGCGGAGGTCCATCTTGACCAACACCTAAAATATCTTCATCTCCATGACCCTCTCTAGATACTTTATTTCCCACGGCCTCTGGTAAATCGGCATCCTATGGATGGAACTGATTGTCTTTTGGTAGTCTCCATGCAACTAGGGAAATTAATAACAGCAGTCAAACATAGTGGAATGCATTTTCGTCATCCTGTGCTTCACAACAATTCAATAGAAACTCTTTGCAGACATACTGTGCCCAATTTTACTGCACCCCATTCACACATTGTGCAACCAATGAAATGACTAGCGTCAACACCTCATCCACACGGAACTTTCTCATGACCTTGCAAGCCAAAATCTAGGTGGAAAACTGCATCGCCTTGTCTATGATGGAATGGATAGAGTATCTGTGTGATTTCTTCACTAATCCAAAATTGCTCATCATTCTTTCCGTGAGTTTTTTTCTTTACTCTTGCCTTGGTAGGGAAACCTTGTGATGTAGTGCATAAGCATATTTGTGAAGGGGATGTGCTCTCCCAATGAAAGACACCGATCATGAACCAATGTAAGCAATTGTCGTATGCATGCCATGTTGATAATGGTTCTGCTAAAATATGGTACACATAGCACATTTAGCAACCCAGCCATTTTAACCCACGTGACCCACTTCATAGGCTCCAGTCATGTGACTCTGGTCTCCTCATAGTATATCTTCACCAAATGCGGGAATTTCTCATGATCAACTAGATCCCAATCCTCCATTTTGAGTGTGGGAATGTGCCCTAAGAGCATGCCTTCAAATGGCACTTTCTCCAACAATAGCAATGTAGAGACCATAAACTTGCCAGAATCGGGATCCTTGGGTACCTTTGCTTTTCCCTTTCATGGAGGGATATACTTCGGGAGCATAGTTATAGGCTCTCCCTCCTCAGCATCAAACTCTTCAACCCCTTCACAAAGCTCCTCTTCATCAAGATCCAGGGGTTCGTGTGGTTGTTTCGACTTTTCCATCTTCCCTTTCTGTCAAACCTCCGTAGGGTTCTTCCTCAGTGACTGTCTCACTGGTACAGCCTGTGGCCTCTCCTATTTCTCCTTAGTAGTAGATGGTTTAGACCTGGGTGACCTCAGCGTCGTAGGCACAAATGGTGTAGTTTCCATTTTCGATGCAATTTCAGTGATTGCGGCTTCAAGGACAATGGCTTCAAAACTTGTAGCTTATGTGGGATCAGACGTTTTCTCAAGGATGATCTTACAGTTCCAATTAGGCAAGTTTGCAAACTTTGGTCATGAAAGAAGTTCCTCCCAATCCTTCTTGTACATACAAGAATCTTTCTGGTAGCAAATTCTTTGAAAGCAAAGTGTTGTAATGCAGGCCAACTTGCCAGATATATAGGAAATTTCAAATTTAAATCTGATCGTTCCCTCTAATTTATGATCATAAATGCATATTTGGTGGTAGATTGCCAAATATTTGTACCATAAATGCAGCCTACACGCTCCTCCTGACATGATTTTTTCCATCCAATCAGCTACATTGCATCCAACAACTATTTTTGGACCCTGATGTGCAGCACCATCCTCCATGGTGCAACCCTCCTGATGCAGCTCCTTCTGGCACACTTCTTGCCTCCCCTGCATAGCCCCCTTACTTCATTTTCCCAGTCTTCGAGCAGCGTAGTTTATAGCCCCATACTTCCTTGCTGCTGCCTGGAGTATTAGGACTATCTAGTCATCATGTAGTCATTTCGCAAGGGCAGGATCCCCTTAATATAACTTCAATCAACTTCCATTGACTCTTCCTAGAAAAAATTCCCGATTCAGCTTCGCGAGTTGAATTGTGCCACCATCTGTAATTTCCTTAACTACATAGGGTCCCAACCAGTGCATTTGAAAATTCCCAAGGAATTTCGTGAACTTGCTATCATAAATTAATACCAAACCATTCACATTTAAGGTGCGTAGCTTAATATGTCGATCATGCCATGCCTTTTCTCACTACATCTACACCTGTTGGTGAAATCCTGCGAGAAACCTACCTTCTTCTAGTTCCAACAACTGCACGAGGTGCTCCTCCATAGTCTCTTGGACTGCCATATCATTCAATGCTGCAATTCACAAAATCGGCACAATATATTCCATGGGCATCACAACCTCTATCCCATAGACCAACCTGAATGTACTATCAACTTCTTACACATCATTCTATATTCCCATAGGACCACTTGTATGAGCACATCCTAATCGTTCCTTTGCGCGTTGGATACCTTCGTCAATGTGTTTTCCAAAATTTAATTGAATGCTTCAACCATACCATTTTCCTAAGGATGATAGGGTGTACTCTTTTGATGATAAACCTAAAATTCTTCGAGCATCATGGAAATAGTTTCATTTAGAAATTGTGTACCCCTATCACTCATCAGTATCTTAAGACACCCAAACCTTGTCAATACATACGCAAACAAGAACTTTGCGGTTGTCGCAGTGCTATGTTCCTTCACCGGTTGTGTTTCTTCCCATCTTGTCAAATACTTCGTCGCAGTAATAATGTATTGCGCAGCTGTCTTTTTCCCTGGTGGTTGTATTGTACCCACAAATTCAATCACCCATTTGTCGAACACTTGTAATGAAATCTGGGGATTTAAGGGAAATGTGTCCCTTCGTGATGGCTTTCCCATCCTCTGACAAGCATCACATGCCATGAAATACGTTGTAGAATCCTTATGTAACGTCGGCCACCACAATCCTGGGCACATAATGTTTTTCGTTGTTGCTCTGCCTACATAGTGTCCTCCAGCCACTCCTCCATGTGACTCGGTGAGGATGCTCGATCATTCAAATTTCAGAACATATGGGTGCAATATTTCATTAGTGCCCATCTTATATAAGTGTCCCACAATCACAAAAAAGTCAGCTACACGAACCACCAACTCCTTTTTCTATTGTGTAGAGTATCCTTCCAGGGCTATTCTAGTAGTCAAAAACTAGATTATATTAGCAAAATGATCATCTACGATGCGTACAGTGAAGAGTTGCGCATCTGGCAATCCTTCCTCCAAATTAGTAGGTTCTTCGCTTGTCTCAATTCTGGATAGATGATCTAGACTCGCATTCAATCATCCAAGCTTGACAATCACCTCAAAGTCATATTCCTGAAATAGCAATAAGCACCTACAGATCTTCCCCCCCAACAAAGGCTTGTTGACTAGGTACCTAAGAGCAGAGTGATCTATATACATTTTGAAACTACGTGCCTAACAGGTAATGTCAAAACTTTTGTAGCACATAAAACATTGCCAATCCTTCACACTCTGTAGTTGAAAATTTCTTCTCAGCCTTTAACAGTTTCCTTCTTGTGAAGGCTATAGGGTGATCTATCTTGCCTTCTCCTAGTTGGGTCAATATTGCACCCAATGCAATACAAGAGGCATCCACATGAAAATGAAATTCTTTCTTCTAGTCTAGGAATACCAAAATGGGCGCAATCACCATCTTTTCCTTTAATACGTCCAGACTACACTGACACTCTTCATCCCAGCAGAAAGTCGTGTCCTTCTTCAATAATTTCTCCATTGGCGCAGTTATTTGTGCATAAGCCTTGATAAACTTTCTATAGTAGCTAGTGTGGCCCAATGTTGTGCGCAACTACTTTACATTCTTTGGAGCTTCTAAATTGACAATCACTACTATCTTCATAGGGTCTACCATTAGTCCTTGCTTACATACCACATGGCCTAGCAATATCCCATAAGACACATAAAAGATACATTTCTTCAAGTTTAGAGAAATTTGGTATCTGCGACAAGTATCCAACATAAGGTGCAGACTTGCAACGTGGCACTTTACCAATCCAAACATAGTCCAGTCATTAAAATACACTTCTAAGAATTTATGGATGAATTCTTTGAATGCTGCAATTACAACCCTTGAAAAGATCACGGGCACATTTTTTAGTCTGAATGACATCACTGTGTACTAGAAGCATCCCCACTCCGTCGCAAAGGTCATCTTGCTGCGATCCTCCAGCACGATCTTAATCTGATGGTACCCTGAGAACCCATCAGTGAACAAATAAGCTTCTTGTCCTCCAACATTCTCCAAAACTTCATCTGTAAATGGTGTTGGAAATGGGTCATGAATGCATGCATCATTGAGCTTTCTCAGGTCTATGCATATTTTGATTTCACCCTTGCTGCTTCTTCTCTTGAACAACCATAGGGCTCACCCAATCAGATTCTTCTACTGGCTCAATAATTCCATCTTCTAGCATTTTGTCTAGCTCTTTGTGCACCTTCTCCTTATACTTCGGATTTAGGCGATAGGGTCTCTATTTCACGGGCTTCGCATTGGGTTTTAAGGTAATCTTCATCACTCCCAGATCCCCTACTATTCCTTTCAAGTCTGAGAACTTGGTGGGAAACAAGTCCTAGTACTCACATAGCAGCTCCGCAACTTTATCAATTGTATCTTCATCCCAATAATCACCTATCTTTGCAAACTTAGACTGCGCATTGGATCCAATATTTACTTGCCTAGTCTTCAGCGGTTCTGTTATATTAGGTATCACTACTTTGGGTCCTTCAAACTCGCATTGTCCTTCGATTTCTGGAATTTTCATCTTACGGGGATTCTCTTCTTCTTCTTTTGCAGTCACGTTGTAGCATTCCAATGCATGTAGCAGCTGGGTATCCCAGTCCGGTTGAACCCATTCTAATGGCTCTTTAGGTGTTCTAAAGATAGCGGCCTTAATTTCCTGGAGTGCTTCATAAATGCACTCAAATCCATCCTCAAATCTAAAAGTTAACAAGAAACCTTCCCTCAAGATATCCCATTCAGTTGTCCCATGGTGTAGCTCTGTTTCCAAGTACCAATTCATTGGAATAGTATCTAAGGTGTGACAGAATATATGCACCCATTATTTTTATGGCTCCTTGCCCCATGCTTTAGCCCACCGTGCCAAATTCTCACCCAGATCATCCTTCCCACTATATTTTTCAGTCATTCGGGTATTAGCGTAACCAAACCTTAGCTTAATCATTTGCATGTATTCCTTCCAATCAGTGAAGCTATCCTTATGTGTACCCCACCAACAGGAAGGCGTAGTGCACAGTGCCAAATCCAGTGCCTAGAATCGATGTTCCTCGGGCACCTCCCTTTCAAACTCATCCAAAAATAAATTAACATCATTTAAGCCATCATAATGCGAGATATTCCTTACCTCTGTTGATATGCACCACAGTGATTTTGTCATCATATTGCAACATAGCGTAGATACTTCATGCAATCTATTATGCCAATGTTCGAGCTCTTCATTTGAATCTGAGGTACATGAGTTGTCTCTATCCCACGTGATCCACCCATCTGTAGTGGGATTGATCAAATCTTCGTCACGTGCAGTAATCTTGTATATTTGATCTAATTCATCATCTTCCACATAATCGTAGATCGGTTCAGTGTAGCGAACTCCTTCAGCGAGCTCCAGTGGCACAATAACCCTAAGTGCCTTCTTCTCAAATTTCATCCTTTGCTTCTTTATATTAATTACTACATCCATGTCAAAGGCCCAATCAATTCCTAGTAGCGCAGGGTAAGGATTGTTGTCATCCACTATTTAAATTACTTCAAAATCGGCCAGAGCACTTGCTCCTTCAATATCTATTGTTACCCCATACAGGCACCCCATAGGAATGATCTTTTGTTGATTGGAGAAGCATAGTTGTATAGGAGACCATTGTAGCGCAGGTCTCCCCATCCTTTCCCATGTCTTCTTTGGTAGTACGTTTGCATTAGATCCCATATCTAAGATGACTTGATCCATTTCATATTCTCCAATTTGCGCGATCAGCCTCATCTCGTGCCCTGTTTGCTTCTTGTGTTTACCTAGTTTCCTCACAGCACGTTATTCTAAAGGAATCTTAATTTTTCCTGTACAATTTTTTATTACCTCCTGGAGCCCTTCCACTACCTTCCTATCCCTCAATAGCTTCATACAAGTTTTCAGAAAAGTGGCTAATAGTGAGGGATCCATGTCCTGCACTTCACTATTTCCAGCTGATTTCTCTTGACTCTCTAATGTAGAAGCTTCAGCAAAATTCTTCTTGGCCTCCATGAAATTTTCTCTAACACATTTGGGGTCAAACCTGACTTCCTTTTCAACAGTGTTGCACACCCATCCTTCAGTCTCTGGCTGCTTTCCTTTATCTTCTCTTGTGGCCATACCACTGCGTGTTACGATATTAATATTGTGATCTTATTCACAAGACTCCACCCTCATCATTTGGATATTCTACGTATGTTGTTGCGTCTTTTTCTCCTGCATCTTAGCTATTAGCACTAAGCAATCTTCTATCACATGACCAAATTGTTTGTAATATTGACAAGATGGATGCGTTGGGTTCTGACAATCACTACCGAAATGACCTACTCCGCCATAGTTGTAACAAATGATTTTTCCATGACCTCTTCTAGCTCCTCCACCTCTTCCTCTGCCATGGCCATGAAATCCTCTGCGCACTGCATCTGTGCCCTGATCCTGAGGCTGATTTTATGCCTGCATTCGATATGTAGGGGTCCTTTCCATCATCAGTTCGTAACTTCGGCAGTTTCACTCATCATGTCCAACTGATTTATAGAAGGTACAAAACAATTTTTTGCGGCATATGTACAAACTTTTTCAAAAGGTGACAATTATCCTTCGTGTTCTCTCTAGCTATCTGGTAGATAAAGCACCATAATGGTATTCCTACACTCAGTCCCACAATATTCTTAGTTTTCAAAGGAACGAGACCTCTTCCAATCAAATAATTATAACAAATAGGGAAATGATCCTTATCATGTCCCTTGTCTTTACATTTTATACACCAGACTTCAACGCGCACCCCTGGTTGAGCTTCCTTCCCTGTTTTCAAGCTTTGCAGCTCCATGTTCAGGATTTTCAGCTGTGACTGAATCTGTTGTACTCCAACATTCGTATCCTGTACTGGAAAGGATTCTAACCTCATCTCGATCTCCATAGCCTCTGCTTGCATTCCTATCTTATGTTGTGATAATGGTAATCTCATATGAGGCAACAATGAAGCAATGTACTAGTCTTTGTGTTGATCATCCGTGATCTTCATATTAGCCTGTTGGATTAGGCATTTTAGCCTCTTATCGAAATCCCACGAGGACTCATTTACCCTCAGTTGTATTTCCTTAAACTCGATTACATACTATGCCTTAGACTTAGGCTTTTTCAACTCACTATTCAACACCTGTTGAGTCTCTTCCATCATCGTACCAAGTCTATCCTAACAGAACTTGATATACCAGGTCAGCGTTGTGACCAGCTGCACTTTCTTTATATTATCATTAGTAATCTATTGCGTTGTCTACACAGAATCTGCAACGAACCAGAATTTTTTAGGGTCTTCACTCCCTACCCCTTTAAAGACTGGCATCTTCATTGTGCTTGTCATGTTGAATGGTTGGTGCGGAGGTGGAGGTGGAGGCAAGGGTGTAGGTGTATGCGGTAGAGGGGGGGATGGCATTGGAGTGGATGGATGAGGTATCCTTGGGATACCTTGACTTACTATCTGCAACGCGCTTCACAGTGTACTCAGAATAGTCCCTTCATCGTCACTGGAAGAAGATCCTAACAGCGGACTGTATTCTGAGCCTGATTCCCCGTTCCTTCTAAAAGGTTTTCTGCTTCACGTAGTTCCAAACATCAAGGTAATGGCATAACCCTTTTTTCACACAACAACATCTTAATCCAGGTTTTTAGATATTTTAAGTACTTACCTCATGGTCCCTTGAAAAACCTGTGTTCGGCTTCACTATAGTTGATGGTCGTATCAATCACAAGTTCAGTGACAAATCCTCCTAATATGCGATCAATCCAGTGATCAACGGCCTGCACAATGTTGTTTTCTGAAGCTTCCAGGTGCCTCACCAGCTCTGGAGTACACATAATATGGTCATCAAGTCTCCACGTACTCTGACTGTCTGCTAATCTAGACAGCCACTCACACAATTCACAGGGGAAGAAACAGAAAAAGGCTTTGGTTTCATTTGTGTACAGGTATCTATTCAACCACTGCTCCTTGGATAAATGCGGATTTATGTTCTCCTGAGCCGCAAATGCATGGAACTTCCTATGGATCCACTTTTTGATTTCCTTCTTAGTAGGAAACCACTTATTTGAAATCACACATTCCTCAGATAGATCTTGGTCCCAGCAACAGAACCATTTGTTGGATTGATGGGGACTAACCCAGGTTCATCTTTAACTCCACCAACCAACAAAACGCTAACTTCTAGCCATTTCGGAACCAACCTGTATAGCACAGGTTGCAATCTCACCCGAAGCAGTATTGGGGGATGCCAAAACCAGGCTTCTACATCCAGAGGCCTATGTGATGGTTTCTTGATATCCTTACGGTTTAGATCTGCCTTCGCGTGGCTCTAATCCTTCTAAATAGACAACTACTATAAATCTATCTAAACGACTTCCAGATCTTCGCAAAGGTACTTAATTGTACTTATCATGCAAAAATATTACAGATCTACCAACTCCACGCAGTAAATAAGCATTAATTCACATCAAAAATATCACAAAGCGAAGATACATAAACTTTGCAGAAGTAAATGATAAGACACAAATGCATCAATTTCAGCCCAAAATAGTCTTTATTAAGTATAAATGTTTAATTACAGAATTCTTCTCCTTGTGCACTCAGCTGCAAAGGGCCTACACAATCAGCATGTGGACTTACCATGGTCTCCGCACACTCAGCTATAAGATCCTTTGCCTTTCGCTTAAGTACAAGAAACAGACCTTTCCTGCCTGTTATCATTCTATAATTTTAAGATTGGTAGAATAAATATAGAGGACAACATCAAACCACTTTTGAAGTTGGGATCTAGCCCTGCCAACTCCAGAGAGGGATCTCTCTTTATTATTTAACTTTGTTTCTTTAAGTTGATCTTAGGATAGTTATAATTATGCTTGATTGTTTGTTTGAATTTGGTTGATTGGTTTGGTTGGTTACTCTGATTAAATTATTTTCTTTCCATTGGGATATGGAGACAAATAAAGTTGGATATTGCATCAAATGTTTAAAGCCGTAATCACAGGGAAAGCTAGTTACATTTACTGGATCTTTAAAGTGAATAATGAAATGAAGAAGAGGTGTTTTCAGTAATGATTGAAAATAATTTAAGAATTTTTCAATCAAACTTCAGAAGGAAAACATACAGATTGTAAAATAGTCCGAATAAGGTGTTCAATTAACAAATCTTATTTTTAACATTCCCTGTTTTACAATTAGATTTTCAGATTATTATGATGTAGATAAAAACAATGGAAACAAATATTACTATAGGAAAAACATCACCAGTAAATTAGCACGAGAATCCTGTGAAATTTCTTATATTAATGACGCTCCAACAACATGGAAAAAGTACAATGCTCAATAAGAAAAATTACAATGATCAGGAACCAACCCCCAATACTTTGAATGAATGAAGTATTTAAACTAAATTTCCAAAAGGATTACAATGAATGCTGCATTTACATGGAAATCTATTATTAATTACAAAATAACAGAATTGACTAATGTGACCAAAAGAGGTGAATTTGGTGAAGTGATCTGGATGTCTGACACTATTTTCGCAGAGAACAGTTGCTGAGTTGCCATGATTTGGGTGTTGCGTTGGGTGTAGCTGATATTTTTTCTTTACTCTTGAAAATGTGGGCTTTACCGTGAAAATATGCTTTATCTCATGCTGAATGAAAATATCATTGCTAATAACTTTGAAAAAGGCTCTCCTTGTCATAGCACCTTTAATGTGGGAAAATTTAACAGTGTCCCTTGAAATGTCTTTAAGCTTCCTCATATAATCTTCCCTGGTCATCAGTTTGTCATTAATTACAAATAAAGAAGGTAGGCCCCTCTTTGTTAATGCCTCTATTTTGTTGAAAAACTTGTTGACTACTATTTCCAAACTATGACATTTTTCTTTAATATGCACAATTAAATTTTTCTTTGTAAGAACTTTCTTCACTTCCAAGATTGTCTTTGTCCTGTCATCTACTCCCAAATCATCCAACTCATATCTGTTTTTGGAATTTAGAAACTTGATGATGTTGTTGGTTTTGGCAGGCATATCTCCCAACTCATTGTTAATAGAAGAAATGCCTCATTAGCTCTCTCAATTAACTCTTTTTGCTCAAATATAATATGAATACATGGCTAGATTTCATCCATGGCTTCAATAATATTGGTCCATATAATTTCCTTAATTTGACCCAGTGTGTGGCCAATGGAGGATTCACTTGCGGACTTCTACCATCTTTCTATCTACTTCTGAGCTCTCTATAGCTCTATTGCATGGAAAGTCTCAATCTTTGCCTTCTGGTCTTGCAGAACATTAACTTGAGCCTGCAATATTTTAATTTCTTATGTTTGGAGAGACATATTCTCCACTACACTTTCCAGCTGATCTGCAATTTTCCTTGTGTTTGTTGTAGAAGATGTAGATGTAGGAACTACTATAAGATGTATAGCTTCCAAAGGGACAATAGGCATTCTTGCAGCTTTCTCCTTTTCTTTGATTATTTTTCCATCTTTTTTTCCATTTGTTTCAACTGTACATTCTGCTCCATGATGAGATTCATCATGTTTGTCTTCTGTGACTTTGTTTCTTCAATGTCTTTGGCCAAAGGGTCTTCTGTGGCTGGTAATTTCAACTGTTTTCTCAATGTGACAATGTCAGTATTCATTTTTCTTACGATCTCTTCTGCAACATTGATATTTGAAGGATCATATCCTACCTTAGTTACCAACTCCTCCAAAGATTTGATTCTTGTGTATTTAGCAAGTGAAGAGACTTTCTCCATCTTCAATTGTGACTGAACATTAGCTAAAGAAACCTACAATTTGGACAAACTCATAGTAGTGTTAGTGAGTGTAGATGAAATCATTTGACTAGTTTGTCTATGCATCTCCATTTTATCAATGGGGTGTATATATTTTATATCAAATTCAAATCAAGTCTTTTTGTAATCTGATGTTGCCTTGGGATGTGGGATCTGTGCTTGGAGAAAAGACATATTCATTTTTCCTTTCTCAGAGTCAAAGGCTGACAACAGTCTACTTTGAGAACTGGAAGTCTGCTTCTAGAACTGATTATATGTATTGACCTTCAAAGCTTCATTTTTCAATTTAATCTCCTTGAATATATCAAATATACTATTTTCTTTCTCCTCTATGTTAGATGTCATGGTTTGCATAACTTTTTGTTGATCCTGTGAAGTTGTCAAGGTGGTAGGAGAAAGTGTAGCCTGATCACCTTCTTGTGAGGAAGAAGGTGTCTCTCTGGTAGTGATAATATCTTCCTGAGCTGAATGCTTTCTTAGGTTTATTTTGGGATTGATCTTAGTCCTCTTCCTGTATATGATTTTGAAGTCTTCACTGGGACTATCAGTCACTGGAGGTGACTCTTCTTCTCTGATCCTTTTTGTTGCTTTCTCTTGTGTGACAGGAGTCTATAATGTTGAAGTTGACACCAATTGCTCCTCTGCCTCTTGTAGAGTGTTTTCAGTCCATTCTAACTGGTTCTTGTATCTCTCAATCTCTGGTTTAAATGTATGAACATAAGTTGTAGATTTATTTTCTACCCTTAACTTGGGGATGACACCTAATGGATCATATGACCATGTAAGACTAAGGTTGAATTTCATTTCTTTCAAAAATCTGTCTGCTTCTTCCCCTGCTTCCCTGTTGTTACAAATGAAAGGTCCTATTTGGGTTTTGATCTTGAATTGATATTTCTTCTTGGTAGACACAAAATGAATCTCATTGACATTGAGCATTTGCCTGATGTATTCCAGGGAAAAAATCCTCATTGGGAGGAATTTTGGAAATTTGTAAGGAGAAATTTCATACCCATATATCCTTAGCACTGTGTACTTTTGGTAAATATACCAATCTCCTATTTGGATTTGGTCTAATAACTACAAAATTTTCCTAATTTCTTCATTGATTCTTGGCTCTGGATTGCTACTTAGGAGACTGAGTGTTGGATGTACAAACATTTGTGTGAATTGTTTGTATGAGTATTCGTTTTTCTCCTTCATTACTAGTGTAGTCCAGAAGATTACTAATTGTCAATTTCCCTCATCATCCAAATTTTGTAATGCAAGCCTGAGATTGTCTCCCTAAAAATAAAAACACATATATACTAACGCAAAGGCATATTTAAATACTTGGTTTGGAATTTGAAAATTTTTCCATGGATGGAATCTACAAGGGATTGGCTAAAGTTGAACAATATGGAAGGCTTGGAATCTGTGGAGAAAATTGAAAGAAATCCTATAATGGCTTCATTTACCCACCGATCTGAGTAATAAACAAGGAGGTAGGAGATGTCTGTAATGATCTACTTGGCTCTCTCAGGGAAAATGGAGGATGGATAGGGAGTATTTTTCTTGGGTAATGGGGCATCTTCAGTCAAGAAAAGCTGAAGGGTTTTGGCTCTTTTTGCAAAGTCCGATTTCTGATATAATTCAATGAGTCCATAATGAGAGAAAGGAGTGGAATTATCTGTTATAGAATCTTGCATCATTTGGTCTATAGCTTGGGGAGTTACGGTGAATAAAATTTCTCTTATAGAGGCAATAACAACTCTTTGGCTGGGTAGATAACAAGCATGACATTTCTTAACAAATTTAGGGGCATTGTGGGTGTGGGGAAAGATGTCATGGGGAAAAATGGATTCCCACAGTCCAATATCGTCAGACTTATTAATGAATTTGTCTTCAAGCCAGCAGTACATTTAAAATAAATCAAATTCACACAGGGTTTCATGGATTTTTTAATCTCTGTCTACCAAAGGTATATGATGAAAATCAATCGGAGGGTGGACCAGATGGCTTACAGGTTCTTCCTATCCGTTATCCTTAGGAGGCATGATCAGATTAGGCTGAGAACACTCGTGAAAACTTAATTGTCTAGGTTTACAGGGTGCAAAGATGGACTCAGATTCGAGAAGATAGGAAAACAGAGGCACTGGTTTGAAAGGTAGTTAGCTAGTGTGTTCCTCGGCTAGGTGAAACTGTTGCAATTTGACTTGGAAAACCTGCAATAGAAAAATGGTATTAGCAAAGTATGATATTAGTAACCTGTGAACGGTCGAAAGGAGGGACTTTATAGTTTTCACGCTTCCTGTTGATGATGGCATGGGTCCATTACATTAATGGTTAAGTAATTAAATTACTTAACGGGTTGATTTAGAGGGAGTGGATGTGATTGGAGGGAGCAACAAATAAATGAGGTGGCGAGAAGGGATTGGCAGGAGAGTAATGGATAGGGTGATGGTTTTGTGTGGCGAAGAAAACCAATTTCGAAGGGGGCCTGAGGTGGTTAATGGTTTCTGCAAGAAGGGGTGCGAAAGCACAAGATGGTGACACATTGATGTGGGTCTGAGCTTTAATACCACCCTTTTCGGACCCCCCCCACCCCCACCCAACAACAAATTTCGGATGGTGAGGGGGGATGGAAACATAATATTGGTCGTTAGATGTGAAAAATTTGCGTTCGGATGAGATGAAAAGTGGCGATGCTTTATCACGATTGAATAGACATGTGGTGGGTTAGAGGAATGAACAACATATATAAGCGGAGGAGTGATTTTTGGGTGGTGAACTTAGGAATAATGGAATAACGCACAAAATGTCTCTTGATATAATGAACCTTAGAATAAAACCTTTGTCCTTTTGCTTTTCTCCTGCGCATGAAAATAATCTTTAACATTTAACTTAGGACAAAATTTTCATGCTTTTCTTGAAATCACCATTCTATTTCTACCTACCTTCTCATTTCAATTCTTTTTCTAAGTTAACATTTTTCCTCTTCTTTCTTTGTCGGGTGCATTTAAACTAGCAGACCGAGATCACTTTTATTTTTATGAAAATCTACCTTATCCTATCACTTATCTCACCATTGATTTAGATTAAACTGTTGAGTCAATTTTATTTCTACATAGCTACAGATTTACCAAGATTAAACTGTTTGGTAAATATTTATTCACTAACCTATTCGACAGAAATTGAAATGTGTTCAATCATGATTAAAATGTATGATTTGAATAGAACTTTAGTCATTGTAGCATTCAAAAACAATTTGCACACAACCTTATTTGATAATGACCCAAAAGAACTAACTTATCAGTAGTGGCATTTAGACTTGCGGCACTTTCCGTATTATTTTCTATTTTTCTTTTGAGGGGTTCTTATTTCCTTCTTATTTTTTTAACATTCCCTCTTTTCATTTTATTTTATTTTCATATATTTTGGAAATCATTTGAATATTGAAATTTATGTACAATATGAAATTACAAATACAAAATACTCCATCATCTTGAGATCCTATAATTTATAGGACCCTAATAGTGGCTCTAGCTAGGGATGGCACTTCTCCAAGTGAAGTGTCAAGAACATATGATCAGTAGCCTTGAGTACTCCATGTCTGTAATGTCTTCATTTGATTTCTTTCGTTGTTTTAAGATACTTTTGGTAGCTCATCAATCCAAGCTTAGGGCCTTCACTGCAAGCTTCAACCTTTGTTAATAAGTTACCCAATCAAAACCATAAATACTATGATATTTACAATGATGTAAGAAAAATATGTAGGCTAAGAAAAGTAGTGCTTCAGCATCCTGCCATTGACAGGACCTCCAGGTATCTCGGCTCCATCTAGCTCTTTAAGGAAGAATGCATTATTTCCCCTAAAAGCATAAACAATATATGGCCCTTTCCAAAGATTATCAAACTTTCCATGTTTGCCTTTATCCTCTCTCCTAGAATCCCACCTCAAAACTTTGTCCCCAATGTTAAAGTCATCAGCTTTGGTTCTTCTGTCAAAGATCTTTTTAATATTTTCCTGAATAAGTTGGGTCCTGTTGTATACTTCCTCCCTAGATTGTTGTCGCTGGATAGTTAGATTAATCCTTCTCTGTACATCATTAGGTTCAGCCTGCACTTCTTGAATTATCTTCATGACTGGAACTCCTAAGGATGATGTAAAAACTGCATCCATTCCATGGACCAATTTGTATGGTGACATGCAAATTGATTTTTTAGTAGTAAGTCTGTCAGCCCAAAGTGCATTGACCAACTTGTTATGCCAAGATTTGTTTTTGTCTTCTAACAGTTTTTTGATGATGTTCACCAAAATTTTATTTGAGGATTCAACCAACCCATTACCCTGAGGGTAATAAGATGTTGAATGTCCCAAAGTAATGTGGTATTTATGGAAAAATTCAACCATCTTCTTAGATTTAAAGGTTGCAGCATTATCAATGATGATTCTAGGAAAACCAAATGTGGAGAGGATATTAGTCTCAAGGAATTTAATAATGACAGCATTAGTGGCAACTCTGGAAGGGGTGGCCTCTATCCATTTGGTAAAGTAGTCAGTGGCTATAAGAATCCACTTATGTTGGCCAAAGGAAGAGGGATGAATTTCACCAATGAAGTCCAATCCCCATTGTTGGAAGGGGCTTTCAACAGAGATAGGCTTTAATGGCAGGGGCAACAATTTTCACTTTCCCTAAAAAAATTGGCATTTATGGCATGAGGTGACTTGTTTGTGAATGTCAGGGAAAAGAGTAGGCCAGTAGAAACCATCTCTAAGGATTTTATTGGTAGTGGTTTTCCAATAAAGATGTCCACCGCAATCGCCTTCATGGAATTCCTGCATGACTTTTTATGCATCATCCTTTAACAAGCATTTAAGTAAAATACCCCCAACATATTTCCAATATAAAACATTATCTATAATGCAAAATGTTGGGAGTGGGATCCCCCAAGGGTAGTTTTGGGGCTAAAAGCCCATGTTTAAGTCAAGTTTTTGTAATATTATTGTAAAGACTCCACATTTTGTGGTCGCGGAGCGCGAAGGTATTATGTGTCACAAAGGGTAGTCTGCCCTTAGTTTTGTAAAGTAAAGTCGGTTGTAAGAGATCTACCCATGGTCCGCGGACCATGGGATTGTATAAAAAGAGCTAAGCTCTAAGTAGTTAGAGGCATCAATAGAAGAAGTAAGAGAGTCATAGCTTTAGAGCAAGAAGTCTAAGTCTTGGGTCGTAGCGTAGGTAGAGGCTCTGTAGCTGAGTGCACAGAGGCCTAGGGTAGAAGTCCGCAGCTGAGTGCATGGACCCCTGTAACTGTGTGCGTAAGGTGAACAGAGTTTGTAACACTTGGAAGATATTAATAAAAGGATTTATTCTACAAGTTCTATGTAATTGTTCTGTTGATGGGTTTGGATATTTTGTGCATAAATTTCCTTTATTATGCTTCTATGTTGCGTGAATGAATGCAGTGACATCGAATAATTAAATGCAATTATGAATATCTCATTACGCGGTGATAAACTTAAGTATTTAGCAAAATAAGCAAATCACTTAGGGTAAGTGAGGAATCTACATAGCGCATTGCCATAGTAGTGTGAAAGTACCTAAGCCCCAGGTTAGGGCTGTGCGAAGGTATTGAAAGCCGGGATAGAGGGTTTGTCTTACAAGCCCTAGAGCGAGATCACCTGCGTGAAGGCAGGGATAGAAGAGATCAAATGACATCACAACCATCTTAGGGTGTGGAAACTTGGTTCCAGCATCCCCCCATACTACTTCGGGTGAGACTTTGGTTCGCACACCACGGGCTAATGCCGAAAGGGCCAGTAATATAGGGATTTTTTTGGCTAAATAATGTTGAACCTGGGTCAAGCCTCCTTAAGCCAACAAATGGTTCCGTTGTCAGGACCAGAATTTGCATAAGAGATGTGTGATGTTGTATCAATAGAATCCAACTAAGAAGGAGATTGGAGACTGGTTGGATAGAAAGATCCATGAATTTATGGCATAGGAGAACAGAAATCCGCGACTGACAAAGGAACAGTGGTTGGACCAGCACCTGTATACAGAGATCCACGAGATCTTTTTCTTCTCTTTCCCTATTGAGATATACAAGTGGATCGTGAAGCTAGCAGATAGCCAAGGAAGGTGGAAACTTGACGGCCCTATTGTGTGGACCCCAGAGCTAGTGCGAAGGTTAGAAGCATCAGAGGATAAGATCACTCGTATTGTCTATCGTTGGCTCAATCGTGTCATAGGAGGATTTGTGAGTGAATTCATGGTCGACACCTCAGTTAGCTATAGAGAGGTATAGTGATGTTTTTTCAAAGGACTGCTACGTAAGTACGTAAAATATTTGAATACTTGGATTAAAATGTTGTTGTGCGAAAAATGGGTTATGCAACTACCTTAATGTTTGGGACTATGCGAAGCGGAAAAACTTACAGGAACGAAGGAAAAAGGGTCCAGAGTATAGCCCCTTGGTTTCACCTTTGTGAAGAGATGAAGAAGGGATACCAAAGGTTTCTCTGCAAAGTGTTATTCAGTTAATAAGACAAGGATTCCCACGAATACCACCTCCACCCACACCACCTCCAACTTCACCACCGTCGCCTTCAACTTCACCTGTACCACCTCCACCTCCACCATGGTTCAGTATGGCAAATACAGTGAAGTTTCCTTTGTTCAAAGGCTTGGGAAATGAGGACCTGGACCAATTATGGTTTGTTGTAAGGGCTATATGGGAAGATCAAGGTGTTATAGATGATCATATAAAGAAGGCGACACTAGTTAGTGCTCTGCAAGATCGCGTGCTAACCTGGTATATTAAGTACTCTAATGATAACCCAAATGCTGGAGTAGCAAACATCTAGGCAGCGCTAAATAAGGAATTTAGTAGGCCTAAATATGAAGCACGGTCGATTATGGGATTCAAAGAGATTGCGATGCAACCAAGTGAGATGCCTTGGGAACTATATTAGCAGCTGAAGTGTACAATCCGTGAACCCAAAATGAATTTGACAGATGGACAGCATCGCGTGCGGTTTGTAGCTTTGCTACCACCACACTTAAGGAGTGCGTTGTCGTAGTAGAAGATAACAACTCAGGAAGAGGCCTTGGAGATTTCCATGAGACTACATGAGACTCTGATGCAAGATCCTAATCTAGGAGTTCAGCAGATCCATGCGCAGCTGAAGAATCTGTGCCTTGAGATGTAAAGTCTGAAGTAGGATAGGACGGTTCGGCCAGAGTTATGTGAGGAGGTATGGTGCTTGAAATGCAAGATTAAGGGTCATGAAAAAGACCATTGCCCGGTCTTTGAAAATTACATTGCAGGAGGAGGACCGATGCCTTTAAGGCCAGAAGCTCAAGCAGGACCTAGCGTGGGGCCTGCATTATGGTGCGCTATCTGTCAAGTAGCCTGAAAACATGCCACGTATAACTGTCACATGCTACAGAAGTATGTACAAGCACCACAACATCTGTTCTGCAACTTTTTTAGGTTGGTAGGACATGATGAGTGTACTTGCAGAAGCTATGAATTGATGATGGATAGAACTCCCGCCTACAGGGATCAGGACAAAATGCGGCTTGACCAAAATGCAGGTATGGTGCGGATGGGATTTCGGGGGCGCGGATGAGGCCGAGGTGGAGGAGGACCTAGTAGAGGTCGAGGACAGTTGATTTGCTACAATTGCGGAGTACCAGGACACTATGCACACAATTTCACTAATCCAACATGTCTGTCGTGCAATTATTGCACACTGTTTGATCATGAAATGGAAAATTGTCCTACGCTGATAGCTAGGATATGTGACAAAGGGGCGCTACCACCTCCGCAGACTCAAAACCTGCAGATGATGAGATCTGAGCCATGCGAGGAATATCCAAATGTAAATATAGTACTCAGAAGTCGAATCGCGACGGGTGATGACAACGGGAAACAGCCAGAAGACAGTACATGGGTTCACAAAGCCCTGGCAAAAGAGGTTGAGTTCGATTTGGAGCATGCTCGTGAAACCTTCATGGAAGCCAAGAAGAGCTTCGCTGAGGCCTCCACCTTAGGAAGTAAGGATACGCCTAAGCCAGAGATGGACCCCTCTATGCTCACAACTTTCTTAGAAACCTATATGAAGTTACTACGCGACAGTAAGGCTATGAAAGGGTTACAAGAACTCTTCAATAGATGCGTTGGAATTGTGCTAGGTGAGTTGCACATAGTACAAAAGATTCGCAAGCATAAAACACAGACGGGACAGGAGATGAGACTGACCGCACAGATAGGAGAGTATGACATGGATCATGTCATTTTGGACCTGGGGTCAGATGTGAATGTCCTACCAAAGCAGACTTGGGAGCGAATGGGGATACCTGTGCTACAATGGTCTCTGATTCAGCTAAGTATGGCGAATCAGCAGAAAATCATCTCGGTGGGGCGATTGCAGGGGGTGACTGTGGATATTGAGGGAGCGAGCACGCTAGTGGATTTTGAAGTAATATAGATAGCGGATAACAACAATCCCTACGCTATTCTCCTAGGAATTGACTGGGCTACTGATATGAAAGGGGTAATCAATCTGAAGAAGTAAAAGATGATATTTGAGAATAAATCGTTGCGCATAATAATACCCCTCGATCCTACCGAAAGGATCACGCTATACTGAACCTGTCTGTGATTATGAGAGTGATGACGACCTAGACTATATCTATAAGATAATAGCACAATATCAAGATTGGGTGAATCTCACTGCGTAAGGATGGATTACGTGGGATCGTGAGAGTTCCTGCACTTTGGACTCTGACGAAGAAATAGAACACTAGCAAAATTGGTTACATGAAGTAACTACGCTGAATTGCAACATGATGACTCGGTCACTGCACTGTGTGTCGTTAGAGGTAAGAAATCTACCTATTTATGATGGTCTAAATGAGGTAGATATCTTTTTGGATGCATTTGAAAGGGAGGTACCAGAAAAGTAGTGCTTCCAGGCCTTGGACTAGGCACTGTGCGCTATGACTGCAAGATGGTGGGGTACGCACAAGGGAAGCTTTGATGATTGGTGTGAATGTAGGAGGATGATAAGAACATGGTTTGGGAAGCCTAAGATGTGACTGATAGATAAGTACGATGGGCAGAATGATCCGCGCATGCATCTGGCCAAATGGATGAAGGCCTATGGAGAAAAGCCCCAACCTGAGTGGGTGCACCTGTTATGTCATACCCTGGATGTTATCCCAATGAATTGGTATATATAAATAGATCTCTGCCATTGAATAGGCGAATGGGATATCCTGTGTGAAGGATTCATGACGACATTTAGTTTTGAGGACAGGTTTGATAGTATTGATGAAGCACTACAAGAGTTGAAAGTAGCTATCTTTAAGATACCGCGGGATCCTTTAGACCTAATTCAGCCTAAATGGGCTACTCAGCTGAATCACGCGCTCGAATGTTATAATATAATTGCTGAAGTAGAGGATGAGGATTCACAAAAGATTAACATTCCAGAAATAGAAGGCCACCCCTAGGTTCAAGGACCACATATTGAGAACCCTAATATAACCACGTTGGTGAAAACAAAACAAGTGAGCATTGGTACAGAGGAAGAACCAAAATTCGTGAATATTCGAGACTACTGGGATGACATGATGGCGGATAAGGTCATTGAATTGCTCTGCGAATACCAGGACTTATTCCCTACCAATTTTATGGATCTGAAAGGAATAATCGGAGACCTAGGAGTGATGAAGATCACATTAAAGCCCAATGCAAATCCAGTTAAGCAGAGGCCTTACGACCTCAATCCGAAATACAAGGAGAAGGTCCGCTTAGAGCTAGAAAAGATGCTAGCAGCAGGTATCATTAAGCCTATGGAAGAATCCGCTTGGGTAAGCCCAATGGTTATGCAAAAGAAGAAGCAGAAGGATGAGATAAGGATACCTGTGGATCTCAAAAAATTGAATGACGCTTGTGTGCATGATCCTTTCCCAACTTCGTTCATGGATGAAGTGCGGGATGATGTAGGTGGCCAGGAAGCATATTCCTTCACTGATGGGTTCTCTGGGTACCACCAAACCAAAATCGCATCATAGTAGAGGAGCAATACAACCTTCACCACTGAGTGGGGTTGTTTTTAATACACTGTAATGCCGTTTGGATTGAAGAATGTGCCTGCAATCTTTTCACACGTGGTTGTTTCGTCATTCAAGGAATTTATTCACATGTTATTGGAGGTATATTTTGATTATTGGACTGTATTTGGGCTGGTTAAGCGCCACGTAGCAAGTTTTCACTTGATGTTGGATACCTATCGAAGATACCAGATCGTGCTCAATCTCAAGAAGTGTCTATTTTACGTTCCTTTTGGGAACCTATTGTGGCATGTGGTTTGCAGGCAAGGACTGATGGTAGACCCCGCGAATATCGTGGTGATACTGAACTTCGAAGTTCCGAGGAGCATGAAACAGTTGTGCGCTACTCTGGGACATACGGGATATTACAAAAAGCTTATCAAAATTTATGCCCAGATCACCGCACCTATGGAAAAATTGTTGAAAAAGGATGTCACGTTCTATTGGAATGATGAATGTAAGAAGAGCCTGGATATATTGAAAGAAAATATGGTTACCGCACCGATTCTAATCTTCCTGGACTAGAAGAAAGAGTTTCATGTACATGTTGACGCGTCATGTATAACGCTGGGGGTAGTACTAACACAGGATGGTAGGGAAGGCTTGGACCATCCTATTGCGTCCGCAAGCCGCAAATTATCCAAAGCAGAGAAGAACTATTCTACCTCTGCATGCGAGGAGCTAGCTATGGTGTATGCGCTCCAGAAGTACCAGCACTACTTGCTAGGAGGCCATTTTAAGATGTATACGGATCACTCCACGCTGAATTACCTGGTCAATAAGCCTGTGTTGGGGGGCACATCTGCTGATGGTTCTTATGGTTCCAAGAGTATTATTTTGAAGTTGTTGTGAAGCCTGGACAATTAAACGCAGGACCAAACCATCTGCCGCACATCAAAACAGGGGAGGAACCCACTAACTTAGAAGAAATATTGCTTGACGTCCAGCTATTTTCAGTGTGTGTCGCGAATGGTCATTTTGAGGTTATAATACACATCCTAACAACAGGAACTGCACCAAAAGGATACTCTATCCAGCAAAAGAAGGAATTAGTGGTGCACATGGCAACTTTCTCTGTCATTGTTGAGCATCTATACAAGATGGGGACTGATGAGATATTGCGACGGTATGTACCTAAGCTCGAACAAAGCAGCATCTGCGATGGGGCGCTGCGGGAGGACATTATGTAGGGACAGCAACCGCGTATAATATTCTACGTGTAGGGTTGTGGTGGCCAACCCTTCATCAGGATTCAAAAGCATATTGCAAGGCGTCTGATGTCTGTCAAAGGATGGGCAAGCCATTGCGGAGGGATGAAATGCCTTTGAATCCAGAATTGACGTTGCAACCCTTCAAAAAGTGGGAAATGGATTTTGTAGGACCCATCCGGCCACAAGGGAAGACAGGAGCAAGGTACATTATCACTGTGACGGATTATTTGATTCGTTGGGTAGAAGCACAGTTGGTGAAGGATTGCATGGGTACGACGGCCATGAAATTCCTATTTGAGCATGTACTGACACAATTTGGATGTCCAAGGATCTTGATGAGTGATCGTGGTATACACTTCCTGAATCAGATGATCAGCGCACTAATAGAGGAATTTCAAGTATAACACTAGAAGATCAGACCTTATCACCCACAAGCTAACAGGACAGTGGAGGCATTCAAAAAAGTGCTTGAAAACGCACTGACCGAGGTTTGCAATGTTCAGCGAAGTGATTGGGACCTACGCATACCTGCAGTATTGTGGGCTTATCGAACGACATGAAAGAAGTTGACAGGACAAACCCCTTTTAGGCTTGTCTATGGTGTGGAAGTCATAATACCTACGAAATACATCATGCCTAGTCTACGCATAGCAACTCATAGGTATGATAGATAGTGGAGCCCTAGAAGAGAGGCTTGCACAGTTGGATGAGCTCGAAGAAAAAATATTTTTCGCTGGATTTCACCAGAAGTTCCAAAAGCAGCGTGAAAAGGCATGGCATGATCGACACATCAAGCTACACATATTTGAGGTAAATGATCTGATTTTTTTGTATGATAGTAAGTTTGATAAATTCCCCGAAAAATTCAGGATGCACTGGTTAGGGCCTTATGTTATTAAGGAGATTACCAACAGAGGAGCGGTACAGCTGGTCAAGTTAAATGGAGAACCCTTCCTAGGAAAGGTGAATGGCAGTCATTTGAAGCCATACATCGGTGATCCAGCCATGTGACTAAATGAAAGTAGCATAGTCTTAGCGCTTCAGGCAGCTAAAAGGAAGCACAGGATTATAAACTACACTACCCAAGTTGGGGAGTTGCGTAATTGGAAGATGGTGTGAAGCAAGGATGTGTCACTGGGTTCACGACAGCGTGGAGGGAGTTGCGCTACCCAGGGGGAAATCACGCAGGTCGGCTGGAAAGTGACTGTTAAAGTCACTGTTCATGAAAATATGGTATAAGTGAGGCCAAATGGAGCGGGCAGCCGGCATTTAAGACGAAATTTATGGCTTTGATCCTTGAAAATTTTCCGCCAATCTACCATTAATGAAACGATTTCGGGGGGAACGGTCGGATTTGGATTCAAATTTCCCTATAAATTACAAGTGCCTACCGAGCAAGAAACACTTGGCATTTCAAGGATTCAGCTATTGAGCTCTCAGACGCCTATGGACCCAGAGTTTTTCAAAGCTCTCAAATAGACTCCTGCATTTGCGAACTTGTGTGAGACGTTGCGAGTACTGATAGAGAGTGTTATTTCATCACCCCCAGAAGCTATCAATACACATCAAGTGGTAGAACAACCAGAAAAAGAGATGGAGAAACAAGCGGAAGAAGTTTCTCCAGAAGTAGCCGAAGTACTAACGGAGGTCCCTAAATCTCCGAGAACACTGAGATCGAAGCCAACCCCAACCAAGGATACCATGAAAGATAATAAGGGAAAGTAGCCTGCCATCCGAGTGCATGCATCATCGAGATGAAACCCAACAAAGCCCACTACCCAAGAGAAAGGCAAGGCTATAAACCTAGAGGCAGAAGAGGAGGATATCGAAGACATCCCCATGGACGATGAGGATGTAGGAATGGAAATAGAGGAGGTTGAAGCCTAGGGTGCGGACCCTCTTACACGGTTGCTAGAGTATGTCCCTTGACACAAGCCTAAGTCCAAGGTCCCAAAGGACATTGATGAAAGTAAGACTCCCCTGCAAACCCCATTGCTACCAGATGAGATCACTTTTGACGGTTCACGTTTGGCACAGGTACCGATTTTGAAGCTCGAAGACTGGGACTTGGCGGATCATGAGAAATTCCTACACCTAGTGACTGATTAGTTTATGCACTGCATCATCATAGACACAACGATGAGTATGACTACTCTGTAGCCACAGAAGTGGCTCAGAGGAGTAGAGAAGGAAGGATTACTCAACCTTGTCTCGATGCCGCACTATAACCACACCCGCGTGACAGTTTTAGTTATCAAGTAGCTGTTGTGATTGGTGCATGATTGGTGTCTGTGGTTGAAGGAGCCACTACCCATCACCGATATGTTGATTCACCGCATAACATGCCTACTATACACAGGCAAAAACCCAGCCATGATCTTTGGTGGTAAGGGTAGCGTGCCGGCGTTCACAGAATCAATGAAAGAAAAATTCAAATTGGTGAAGAAGTCGCGCAAGTACGCAATATCCAGCATCTGCAACCCCGCTGTGAAGGTGGCAACAAAGATCCTTGCAGGAAAGGTGATGTGGAAGTGCCATGCCAACGAGGTGTCGATGCCTGTCATTTTTCTCACATAGCAATGTGTGGAAGGAGTCCAGTTTAACTAGTTGGACTACCTTCACGGCGAGTTCATGGAAGACTGGGGGGAAGCTCAAGAGCAAAGCAAGACATTCCACTACGCATGGCTCTTGCTATCAATTGTGCTCATTGCAAGAGATTCAATTCCCCTCGGTCATGCCGGACCTTCCTGAAGCAGCGAAGTATGCTTCGTTGTGGACAACCAAGGACACAGAGCACATTCGGGATAGCAAGATATTCTGGATCTTGATGGAAATGAATATCAGGATGGTTATCAATCGCAAGTTGTGATTGTTGCCTACGGTATATGCTAACATGCAAAGTTATGCTGAATTCAAAGTTGATTTCCATCGGATATCAATCAGGGCACGAAAGGACCCTACGTAGAAGTGGTATGATTTGTCGTACCTGGCCATATATGATGCCATCGATGCAGTGTTGGATAAATGACCGACGGAGTGGCGCACCTCCATGGACTTGGTAGTGGGTGGAAGCAAGTCCTCCACACAAAAGAAGAAGGACAAGGCCAAGTTGAAGATGGCATAGCTAGTCAAAAAGAGGAAGAAGGAGGCCGCTGAGAAGGCCAAGATAGAATAGACAAGGAAGGAGGCAAGAAAATAGACAAGTGGCACAGAGCAGGGCTCTAATAAAGGCACGGCGTTGCCTTCACCTGAAACTAAAGAAGAGGACATAGAGCAGCATGGCGCAGATCCTCAGGAGACATCTGCCTGCATTAAGCGCCTGAGAGAGCCGGAAAAGGGAGGGTCTAGAAAGAAATAAAAATCGACCAAGACTTCGCTGGACCATATCACACTGATGGAGGGAGATTTATATGACATCGATGACACAGTTAGAGATGTCACTGCAGAGACTTTGCAGCAATTTGAAAAGCAGCAGCAGATCATCCTAGGGGCCATCCAAATAGGACTACAGGAGTTGTGGGCCCGCGCATCACAATTTGGTACGATGTCTACCAACTTGTTTTTCGGCACATCAAAGGCTACCGATATACTGCGCACGAAGGCTTCCAGTGTGCTAGTGCTACTGGATGGAGCACTGACAATATAAATTGAGGCTAACATGCCCACTTTTAGTGCCTTGAATGGAGTGGGATTGAACATGACAGTGCTCCCGCATGAAGCACTCCACTCCTTGGAGGATGGAGTAACTGCAGAGCTGAGGGCCCGCGAGCACTGCACTCTCCAAGTGATCAACAAACAAAGAATAAACAATGAGAAAATGGCCTTACAAAGGGATTTTGCCATTTCTGTCGAGGCCGAGGCGACCAACGAGAGTAAGAAGATCATATAAGTTGTGGAAGACGCCTGCAGAATGGTCCCAGAATTGGCCATTCCAAAGGAGGATCCAGTTGAGGTCTGCATCCGTAAATTGGCCACAAGGGTGCATGAAACTCGGACAGAGATGGCACAGGTTCAGTTGGAGCTGAACTTTCAAATTATAGAGCTCTAGTTGAGGGCTCAACCTTCAACACCACCAGAGGTAAAGGAACAATGGCTAGCCGTTGTCACAGAGGTAGTCGCAACAGTGAAAAGTACAGTAGTAGACCACACCCAGTTGTTTGAACAATAA
The DNA here is from genome assembly GCA_031772625.1 of Pinus tabuliformis. Classification (NCBI taxonomy): domain Eukaryota; kingdom Viridiplantae; phylum Streptophyta; class Pinopsida; order Pinales; family Pinaceae; genus Pinus; species Pinus tabuliformis. The sequence goes on from CM062811.1 coordinate 462,066,051, forward strand.
TTTGAGGTCCTGACCAGCGTGCAGGAGGACCCAAACATCTAGAGGCTCGAGATGGAAGTGCGCGAACTCCAACAATGCTATGACAAAGTTAAGGGCACATCGCGAACCGTCGTGCTGACACAAAGGTTAGACAAGCTGCAGGAAGCTAAGCAACTGAAGGAACAGGTGGATGCAACACTGCACAAAGAAGCCGTGTTGAAGACGTGACTAAAGCCCTAGCTGGAGGAAGCTTATGCAGTCATAGGAAACATTGAAGGCAATCTTGCAACTCTATAAGAAATGAAACAACAGCTTTAGGCTGAAAGCGTAGGGGCAGGAACTGAGAAGATAGTCAAAAAGCAGGCAGCAACTCAGTGCACAGCTGAAGTTATGGTCATCAGGGTCGAGCTGGATGGGCTTTGTGCAAAAATCTCCATGCCTACTAAGTGACTCGAGGACGAGTCATGATGTTTGTGTTGGGGGCCTATTGGGAGTGGGATCCCCCAAGGGCAGTTTTGGGGCTAAAAGCCCATGTTTAAGTCAAGTTTTTGTAATATTATTGTAAAGACTCCACATTTTGTGGTCACGGAGCGCGAAGGTATTATGTGTCATAAAGGGTAGTCCGCCCTTAGTTTTGTAAAGTAAATTCAGCTGTAAGAGATCTACCCATGGTCCGCGGACCATGGGATTGTATAAAAAGAGCTAAGCTCTAAGTAGTTAGAGGCATCAATAGAAGAAGTAAGAGAGTCATAGCTTTAGAGCAAGAAGTCTAAGTCTTGGGTCGTAGCATAGGTAGAGGATCTGCAGCTGAGTGCGCAGAGGCCTAGGGTAGAAGTCCACAACTGAGTGCACAGACCCCTACAACTGTGTGCACGAGGTGAACAAAGTCTATAACACTTGGAAGATATTAATAAAATGAGTTATTCTACAATTTATGTGTAATTGTTCTATTGATGGGTTTGGATATTTTTTGTATAGATTTCCTTTATTATGCTTCTATGTTGCACGAATGAATACAATTACATTGAATAATTAAACACAATTACAAATATCTGATTATGCGGTGATAAACTTAAGTATTTGGAAAAACAAGCAAATCACTTAGGGTAAGTGAGGAATCTGCACGGCGTGCTACTACTTGAGAACCAGGTTAGGTTTGCGCAAAGGTTGATCGTATACTTTCGTGAAGGTACTAAAAGTCGGGATAGAGGTTTTGTCTTACAAGCCCTAGAGCGAGATCACCTGCACGAAGGCAGGGATAGAAGAGATCAAACGACATCACAACCATCTCAAGGTGCAGAAACTTGGTTCCAGCATCCCCCCATACTGCTTCGGGTGAGACTTCAGTCTGCACTCCACATGCTGATGCCGAGAGGGCCAGTAGTGTAGGGATTTGTTTGACTAAATAATGATGAACCTGGGTCAGGCCCCCTCAAACCAACACAAAATTTAACTACTTTTAACTTAAGAAATCTTGCCTTTGTTTTTGTCAAACTAGGAAGAGCATTTAAATTAAATAAGATATAAAGCAAGTATGCATACCAGTGTGAGTTTAGAAATTCCTCATCAATTTGTGGAGTCATCTATTCCTCTTGATTATCTAATGAATCAACCAAGTTAATGTCTAATGCATGGAAATTTGGCTAGTCCCTAACCTTTGATTAACTTGGTGGGCTTGATTTCTAAGTCATATTCAAGAATGATGGAAATCCATTTGCCTAGTTTTCCATCAGGTCCATTCTGCATCAAAATGCCTTTGACCACTGAATTAGGTACATAAGTAATAATATGGAAATGCAAGATATATACTCTAAGATATTTTATTTCTTTAACCAATGCAAATGCTTTCTTTTCCATAATTTTGTATTTCAAAGATGCGTCTCTTAAAGATTTACTAAAGATTGCAATAGGTTGTTCAAAACCTTCACTGTTTTTCTGTAGTAAGACCTGAGTCCGCAATAGTGGGTTCAAAAGAAAAAGAGAAGATTATGAAATCTTTTGTAAAATCTGGGCTAATCAACACTGGTGCTTTGGTCAACGCCTATTTAACTAAGTCAAAGGATTATTTAGCCTCAATATTCCACTTGATTTCTGAATCCTTTTTAAGCATGTTTGTTATGTTTCTAAGAAGTTCTGCAAGGTTAGGAATGAATCTCCTTAGGAAATTTATTTTTCCAATAAAATATTGAAGCTCTTTGATGTTTCTTGGATGACTTATTTTTAATATTACTTCAATTCTACTAGGATCAATCCTAATCCCATCCTTGGAAATAATGTGACCATGAAATTTTCCCTCCTTAAGGCCAAACAGTTTCTTCTTAGGATTTAGTGAGATGCCAAACCTTCTACATTTTTCAAACACTCTTCTTAGATGTGAAAAATGTTCCTCGTCAGTTTTAGAATAGATAGCAATGTCATTTAGATAAATGTAATAACCTCCAGGGTAAATGTGCATATAAAAAAAACCATAATAGGAACAGAAATACAATAAATATATTAGCCATCAAAATCCATATATACATCAGTACATTTGAACATGAAAATCAAGGGAATGGATTTTTTCATTCATAAATTCAATGAGCCAACTGGAGATGGGACTACCACATTCCACCTGAGTCCTGACCATAGATTGGCTGAGCCAAGTCTCTCATCAACCAATCACCCCCGTGTCATATTCCAAGCATGAATGTGGGATCTCATAGAACACATCAATCAAAACTCATCCAGGGCTTCCAGAGGCCACCCACCTCAACCCATCAAATAGTGATTCCACCTCATGGTCGGACATCACCAAAAAACCATCATCAGATTGGTCTTCGTCCAAGCCTTCCAGAGCTTCTAGAGCGTTTGTCTAACCAAGGCTTCCAGAACTAGTAACTAAACCCACAGCTTATACAGAGCTTCCAGAGCATTTGTCAAACCAAGTCTTCCAGGACTAGTAACTCATCCCGCCAAGGGCTTCCAAAGTGTTTTTCCAACCAAGGCCTCTAGGACTAGTAACTCAACCCAATCTATTACAGGGCTTCCAGAGCGTTTGTTCAACTTGGGCTTCCAGGACTATTAACTCAACCCAAGCTATGGAAAAATGAGAAACAACCAAAACAAAGCAATGAAAGTAAACCCACAATCACCATGGCTATATATGAAATGGCAATGCTAGGCAATCCACTGGTTGATCCAGGCAAATCCTCCATTCCAATGATAGATCACAACAAAGAAACCATGTGCATGTGCCATGCATGTCAAAACTAGTGAATAAATCATACATGCAACTCGATACCTGCAAGCAAATCTGATGTAGATACTAATGTCGATGCCTTCTTGCACTGTCCTGCTCTTCCTTTGCCTTCTTTCTCCAAGAATCCAAGTATGCCACATCTCCAAGAGTGCTCCAAGAAAACTCTAAGTAACCAAGAGTAAGAGAGACAGAGAGAGAGACAGAATAATGAGGGAGCTCCAAAACTGAACTGACCAAGTCTTGCCCACTGATCCTCATAAACCTTTTTATTAATGAGGCCTCTATTTTCTTCATTTTCCATTATTTTCCTTCAATTTCCTCCTCACATGAAAAATGTGACCCTTCACCTCCTTTTTCCCCTAATTTCCATTATTTTCCTTCATTTTCCTCCTCACATGCAACTTGTGCCCTTTCACCTCCTTTTTCTCCTAATTTCCATTATTTTCATAAATAAATGTGCCAAAATACCTTTTTGCCTCTTTAATGCCTTTGCCAATTTCCTAAGCCATAAATAACCAAATGAACACCACCTAGGATGTCCTAACCACCATTCAACTTGCAATACGTGTCCCATCATCCGTGGTATTTATATATTTTTACATGGAATTTTCACCAGGGTTGCTACAATAAATCACAATAAAATGACCAATTTCATTAGCAAAGGAAATATCCATTGCTCTTTGGAAACTGGCTCCAGCATTCATTAACCCAAACGGTATTTTCACATACATGGAAGTTTCCCATGGAGTAGTATAGGCAGTTTTATCCTGATCATCAGGATGCACTAAGACTTGGTTATAACCTGAGAAACGATCTAATAAGTAAATTCTACTAGACCCTACTACCTTTTGCAATATACGATCCATTTTAGGTAAGGGGTAGTTGTCTTTAAGGGATACCTTATTAAGATTTCTGAAATCAATACACAATCTGATTTCTCTAGTTTTCCTTCTAGTAGGCACAATGTTAGACACCCATTTAGAGTATCTAAGAGGAAGTATAATTTTAGAATCATATATCCTTTTCACTTCTTTCTCAGCCAAATGCATTAGGACAGGATTTATCCTACGAATTTTTTGGTTGATTGGTTTTTTATCTTCCTTGATTGAGATTTTATGTTGTATGATACTAGTGTCATTTGCTTTTAGATCCTCATAACTCCAGGAAAAGACATCTATGAAATCTTTGAAAAGAGCTATGTATCATTCTGTTGTGACAATAGGAAGTGATTTCAAGAGTTTTATCATTTTTGAATTCTGCTTACTATCTATATTGCATTATTCTATGTTTTCCCCTGTGCGTTCCATTTTTGGCATTTTTGCTACATCATTAAAATCAAAAAGCTCTTCTAACGGAGCTAAAGCCCTAGGAAGAACATTATCCTTAAGCTGAAGTACTTCAAATTCTTCTTTTTGTGGATCTATTTCATGCAATTCTAATTTAGGTACATCTTTATTGACTAAAATATTAACATTAGAATCATCAAACTGTTTATATACACTGACATATTCAACAATCTGATTTTCTACTTCACACTCTAAATCTATGCTACTATCTTCATACTCATCCTTGGATTGCAAAAAAAAAATCAATCTTCTTATCACTTCCAAATACCTGCCAATATCTCATATTATCAAGTACAGTTGGATGGTGTTTAACTTCCACTATATATTGTTTCTTGGGATGAGGCATTTTACATGTGATCGCTGAAAAAGCTAAAGCAATAGCCAGGATGTTCTACTTTATGGGAGTAAAAACAAGATCATATTCTACAAAAGTTCCTAGAAAGTCAAGCACAACATTTTTGTATGCTCTCAACCTAGGATGTTTTGCATCATACTCTCCCTTGATCTATTTTATAATCAATTCAGAATCACCATGAACAAAAATTGTTTTAGCACCTAACATTTTCAATAATTGCAATCCTAATAGAAGTGCCCCATATTCTGCTATATTATTGGTGCAATTAAAGTTGAGTTTATAGGAATGACCTGCTGCATGATTGTTCCTTGAATTGGACACCAAAACACCTACCCCTGAACCTGCTTTTCTATAAGAGCCATCAAAGCTAATGTTCCAAAAAGTTTTCTTTTCACTGTTTTGTTGCACAATTTGTACTTGATTTTCATGTTTCTCATCAATGTCATTTTCTGCTTTAGTAACCCATGCATCAATGTCTCCATCATTATAAAGAATGAAAGAGTCCAGGTCAAAATGAACAGAGTAAAGAGGATAGTTATGTGGCCTCTCTTGACTACTCACCATAAACTTCATTAAAGTTTCCCTGTACAGTCTTCTTTGTTGACCAAACACTGGTATGGTGGCGTAAGTCATGTCCATTTGTAGGGTCCCTTGTAATTTTTCTCCCCATGAGTGTGATTGTTGGCATTATGACACAGGTTGGCTCGATGACATAAGTATTGTACTTGATGTCAACTCACTCAAAGTATAGATCACAAGTTCAGGCTCTCAAAATAGTAGAAAATGAGATACCCGCAGGTTCCTATTCATGAAGCCGCAGACGTATGTAGGTGTGCTGAACAAAAATTGTGGACATGTACGCAGGTTATCCGATCAAAAAGTGTGGACATAAAGTACACACATTTTCATGCAGAGAATATTGTGCACGTGGGAAACCTTATGATTGGTCCATGGTATTTAGTCCGACATTTTTGATCCTATGGTTTTGGTCCATGGTTTTGCATCTAAAGTATTGAACCCAGGTTTTGGGTCCCTAGTATTGGATCTCTATGGTTTTGGACCATGGTTTGAGTAAGGCCTAGACTATAAAAAGGAAAGGAGATCATTTGGCTGGAACAACTAATGTGTTGAATATCTTGAGAGGAGCAAGATCTAAAATACTCGTGATCGGTTGGTGAGTTATAACTGAACCTGAATCAAAGAGAAACCTGAGCATTACAAGATGGATCTACTGATGGGTCGAGATCTCTTTGGCGCATGATCAGATCTGTAAATCTGATAATATGGGGTATAATTGAAGTCTGATAAATTTCTATACCCGCAGGCTCAACACAGCGCAGGCGCGGATACCCGTAGGCTCGACACAGCTCAGGCGCAGATACCCACAGGCTCGACACATCGCAGGTGCGGATACCCGCAACTCCGGCAGAGCGCAGGTGCGGATATCGCAGGTTCGACACAGAGGAGGTGCGGATACCCGCAGGGTAAAGAAGGGAATACTGCGGACGTACGCAAGTTTCTATTGGTGAAGTTGCGGACTTTTTCCTTGAAATATATTTTAGCTGCTTTTATCTATTTCTGCAGTGTTCAGGGGTCTGACTTGGTGTCTGGTTACTGGTACTGTGTTCTGAGAAGTTATTGATTCAGTATTTGTACAAGGAAGTTGGTTGATTGCAGATCTATTTGATGTTTGATTGATATTCATGGATCCAGTTTGAAAATTTATGAAACGTGGTCCCTGGAAGAAAAGAGAAGTCTTCTGTAGGTCAACACCTACATACTAGTACCTCAGGTAGTACAAGAGCTAAGGGGGTTGTAGCTCCCTTCTAGAAGAATCTGGAGAACGAGAGAAGGTTGTAGCCTTCTGCAAGTTGAAGCCTGCGTGCTGGTATAAGACTGCACCAGTACAGAATCTTTGTAAAAGGAAGTTTCTAATTGGAAGAAGATAGAGACATATTGCAGCAGGTGGTTTTCACCCACATTAGGTTTCCACCTTATATCTTGTGTTCTTTTGTGTGACTGTTTGCTCTACTTTTCTGTTCCTGCTTATTGTTATATGGTTCTGACACTCAAATTAATGATCAACATCTGAAGAATAAATTAAATTATAAGTCTGGAATGTATACACAAGTTTCATTAGTTAGATCTGCTAACCTTTAAATAAGTTGAAAAAGAATTTGATAATACTGATTCACCCCCCCCCCTCTCAGTATTATTTTCAACAATTGGTATCAGAGCAGGTCCTTCAGGAAAATCTTGATCGCTTGAAGGAAGATCTATCGTCATGAGCAACTACGAAAAGGAAGCATCTATCAGGCCACCGATTTTTTATGGGAGAAACTTCGTCTATTGGAAGGTAAGAATCATTGCTTATCTTCAATATCTTGGTACAGAAGTTTGGGATATTGTGGAAACTAGATACACATTTCCTTCGGCAACTCCCACAGATGCAGCTGGTAAGAAGCAGTATGAAACAAATGCAAACACTGTCAATACTCTATTAGGAAGTCTATCTCAATCAGAATTCGTCAAGGTTATGCAGCTCAAAAGCGCAAAAGAAATATGGGACAAGATCGTTCTGAGCTATGAAGGAGATGAACAGGTAAAACAAGAAAAATTACAAACTCTTAGAATTCAATATGAAAGTCTCATAATGCATAATGATGAAAGTGTGGCTAGCTATTTCCTACGTATAGATGAGATCGTAAATTTTATGAAAAACTTGGGTGAAGAAATAAAATAAGTTGTTTTGGTTGAAAAAGTTCTAAGATCTTTATCTCCTAAGTTTGATTCAAAAGTTTTTTCCATAGAAGAAAAGCAGAATCTACAGAGCCTTACCATGTCACAATTGCATAGAATTCTAACTGCTTACGAGATGAGAAAAGGAGGACCATCAGACAGGAGAGAAGCTGCATTCAAGGCTTCAGGACAAGGAGATTACTATGAGGCAGGACATATGTCAGAAGAAGAGGAAGAATCAAATTTTGTCAAGAACCTTCAACAAGGAACTGGAAGATTCAGAGGTAAGCTACCTTTCAAATGCTTTTCTTGTGGAAGAGTCAGTCATTATGCTACAAAATTTCCTCATAAGGATAAACTAGACAAAGGTAAGGAAACTGTTAGATGGAACAAAAAACAGAATGTAAATAAGAAGAAGTATTACATGCATGAAGATAGTGATGGATTGTCAAACAGTGATGAAGATGAACAAGGTAATGATGATAGACTTTTGATGGCTTTTGAAGATGATGATTTCTTGGATGCTATAAATGAAGGCGGTCTTTATGAAGAAATTTCTAAACTTAAAGTTTGTTTAGAAGAAAAGAATATGATTATAGATACTCTAACATTCCAACTTGTTGAAAAAGATAAACACAATGAAGAGTTAGAATGTGAAATTGTGGAACTTAGAAAAGAAATTGAGAAAACAAAAGCCCTTAATCTCAGATTTGCTAAAGGATCTAAAACTCTGGATGAGATTATCAAAGTGCAACGTTCTCCACTAACCAAGACTAGTCTCGGATATTCCCAAGAAGCATCCCAAGCTCAGAAGCAAGCGCAGAAGCCATCCACCTCCAAAAGCTATCTTGATGCAGCAAGGAGAAGTGAACAAGTTGACAATCGACAGCAAAAGCATAATGCAGATCACCAGGAAAATCAGGGACAGTTTGCTTCAAGAATGATCAAAGATTATCAAGTAAATCAGGGGAAATCTACGTCAAGGATGAACAGAAGCCTCAACCGACCACAGGTAAATTATTTTGGCTCAAGAATGGATGGAAACTACAATCATATGGTTGGTATATTTGATAACCGCAGGAATTTCTTCAATGGCCAATGTTTCTCTTGTCACAACTTTGGTCATAAAGCTACTCAATGTGTTGCCTACAAGACCATCATGACTACGGAAGCTCAAAAACAAAGGAGTATGACAGGAATCATGAAAAGAACCTACAATAACTTCTCTGCTCTTGAAAATGAAATAGAATGTTCTTGTAATAACTTCAGTCATGAATATTCTGAATGCAGAAGCAAGTTTTGGCAAACAACTCAAAAGGAGCAAGCTTCATTGAGTTCCAAAACATGGAAAAAGAAATAAACACAACCAGAAAGATGTGGGATATCCTTATATAAGGAAGGATAGGAAAATCAATGGTACATCAACAGTGGATGCTCGAAACATATGACAGGTGATAAAGAAAAACTTCAGTCATATAGTGCCTTAGAAAAGGAAAAGAAGGTCTCATTTGGAAATGACACCCCTGCATTCATAAAAGGTAAAGGCTCTGTTCGTTTGAAGGAAAAGCTTAAAGCTGGAAATGTTATGTATGTTGATGGCTTAAAGCATAATCTATTGAGTGTCAGTCAGATGTGTGATCAAGGAACTGAGGTAATATTTCGATCAAATGATTTTATTGTTCATGAGCTTGATACAGGAAAGATAGTGATCAGAGGCATAAGAACACCAAATAACTTATATGTACTCAAGGGAGAAGAACAACAATGCTATTTAAGCAAGAATGATGAACAGTGGATATGGCACAGAAGACTGGGGCATCTTAGCTTCTCTCAGATAAGGAAAGAATGCAAATATTAGGCAGTTCATGATCTTCCTAACATCAGAATTCTAGACAATACAATATGCAAGTCATGTCAATTGGATAAGCAAACTAGAACTAATTTCCCTGAGAAGGAAGGATCAGCTAGCAGATCACTTGAACTTGTTCACACCAATATTTGTGGTCCAACTAGGAAGAGGTCACCTCGAGGAGAAGAGTATTTCATATTGTTCATTGACGACTTTTCAAGGATGTGTTGGATAGGATTCATGAAGTATAAAGATGAAGCTTTCGAAAAGTTCAAGTCATTCAAAGCCTTGGTTGAAAACGAATCAGATTGCAAAATCAAATGCCTCAGATCTGATCAAGGAGGGGAATTTAGCTCAGATGAATTTTTCGATTTTTGTGAAGAACATTGAATAAGAAGGGAATTTTTTGCTGCAAGGACTCCTCAGCAAAATGGAGTAGTGGAAAGAATGAACATAACGGTTCAACAAATGGCTTGTGCTATGCTTGATGAATCTGGAACTCCCGCAACCTTCTGGGGTGAAGCCGCATTTGTCGCTGTTACTATTCTCAACAACACAAACGTCTGGGTAAATAGCACTCAGACTCCTCATGAACTTTGGTATGGTAAGACTCCCACGGTAAAATACTTTAAAATTTTTGGAAGCAAATGCTACATTAAAAGGACTGATGAAAATCTTGGCAAGTTTGAACCTAGAGCAAATGAAGGCATTTTACTTGGGTACTCTCCCCACAGCAAAGATTACAAATGTTACAATAAAGACTTGGTAAAATTGTTGAAAGTATTGATGTAGTGGTTGATGAAGAAGGAAACACCCCTAGGTAGGTAAAATCTGAAGATGGCAAAGACTATCCGTCAACATCAAATCAAATTCATGACGAAGAAGAAACCCATGAAGCACCAGAAGAACAAATAAGGATAGAAGAAAAGACTCCATCCAGATACGTTCAGAAGAATCATCCAGAATCTCAAATTTTTGGGCAGAAAGAGGCAGGTGTACAAACAAGAAGAACCATTTCAGAAGCTTCAATCTATCTAGCATTTCTCTCCTCCACTGAACCACAGAATGTAAGAGAGACTTGCAAAGATGAATGTTGGGTCAAGGCCATGAAGGAAGAACTCGAGCATATTGAAAAGAATAACACTTGGGAGTTGGTTCCTAGACCAAAAGATAAGAATGGATTTTCAAAAATAAGCTGAATGAAAATGGGGATGTGGTTAGAAACAAGGCAAGACTTGTTTGTAAAGGATATGCACAACAAGAAGGCATAGACTTTGAAGAAACTTTTGCTCCAGTTGCCAGACTTGAGGCTATAAGAATGTTCCTTGCTCTCTCTAGCTTTTAGAAGTTCAAAGTATTTCAGATGGACGTAAAATCTGCCTTTCTGAATGGAGACTTAAATGAAGAAGTATATATTGAACAACCAGATGGGTTTATTCTTGGAAATGATCCAAAACTTGTATGTAGACTCAAAAAGGCTCTCTATGGCCTTAAACAGGCTCCAAGGGCGTGGTATTATCGGTTGGATAAGTACCTCCATCAACAAGGTTTCATAAAAGGATCGACTGATAGCAATCTATATATAAAAATTAACAATGATAAGTTGCGATACTTGTTGTGTATGTTGATGATATCATCTTTGGTAGCAATGAAGAAGACATGAGTCAAGATTTTGCCTTGGTGATGCAGAAAGAGTTTGAAATGTCCATGCTTGGTGAGCTCACATATTTTCTTGGTTTACAAGTCCAACAAAACAAAGATGACATTTTTCTATCACAAACCAAATATCTCAAGCAGATCTTGAAGAAATATGGGATGGAGGATTTGAAACTAGTATCTACCCCTATGGTGATAGGATGCAGCCTCAGCGCAAATGATGAATCAGCAGTTGTACATAAACCAACATATAGATCCATGATTGGTATTCTGACAGGTACCCGACCAGAAATTATGCATGCAGTGGGAATAGTTGGAAGGTTTCAGGAAAATCCAAAGGAAACTTATCTACAGGCAGTTAAGAGAATCTTCAAGTATCTTCAAGGAACTCAAAACTATGGCTTATGGTATCCTATAGGTACAGATCTCACACTTCATGCATACACTGATGCGGATTGGGCAGGAAGCGTGGATGACAGGAAAAGCACTAGTGGTGGTGCATCCTTCATGGGTCCTCGATTAGTATCTTGGTTCAGCAAGAAACAAAGCTCTATTGCATTATCTACAGCTGAAGCAGAATATGTAGCAGCTCCATCTTGTTGCACACAACTCCTTTTGATGATGCAAACATTGCAAGATCTTCAAATCACCTGCACTCCACCTATCTCTATTTTTTGTGACAATACAAGTGCAATCAGTATTTCAAAGAATCCTGTCATGCATTCAAAGACTAAGCACATACCGATCAAGTATCATTTTCTCCGAGAACAAGTGCTTGAAAAAAAGGTCAAATTGGAGTATGTTCCCTCTAAGGAACAAGTTGTTGATATTCTCACCAAACCACTGCCCAGGGAGACCTTTGAATACCTCAGAAAAAAGCTAGGGGTAATTGATGCATCATCTTGCTATTGAATCTTGTCTGTTTTCAGAGATTGTTTCACATGGGGTATACGCGTACATACGCTGGTTTATGTGGGTACAGTCGACTTGAAGAAAAGCAAGAATGAGAAGAGTCTGATATGGGTCTGTCAGAGACCATCTGGCACAGGTTCAAGGGGAGCATATATTCTTCTAATAATGCATTGTTGGCATTATCGTAGAAGATCTTGGTTCAATTCTTCAGATATTTTGATTTCAGGAGGAACAAGTGCAAAAGGAGAACATGGATACTGATTGACAGATGTTGCTGATATTTTGTCTCTATCTTTCTTTTGTCAAGGTCATGTAACGGCCTATCTTGGTGCCCCACTATGCCTGGGATGGATAATGTAATATGCTTATTATATCATGTATCCCCACTTGGTTGGGAGTCGTATGTATGAGTCTTTGGTGATAGGAAGGTCAGTTATGATGTATAAAGTCATATTTCTTTGTAGAACATCTTCTTGCAGATCTTGCCTATATGTCAGGCAGAGCTTGGACAACACAGCAGAGCAGAGATTTCAGCATGTACGCAGGGGGAGCATAACCCTTTGCCCTTGATGTCAAAGGGGGAGAAAAGACTTTGAGTGACTTTGGGTTGCCATCAAGTCCAAAGGGGAAGATTGTTGGCATTATGACACAGGTTGGCTTGATGACATAAGTATTGTCCTTGATGGAAACTCACTCAAAGTATAGATCACAAGTTCAGGCTCTCAAAATAGTAGAAAATGAGATACCCGCAGGTTCCTGTTCATGAAGCCGCGGAAATACACAGGTGCGCCGAACAAAAATTGCGGACATGTACACAGGTTCTCCAATCAAAAAGTGTGGACGTAAAGCACATGCACTTTCATGGAGAGAAAAGTGTGCACGTGGGAAATCTTATGATTGGTCCATGGTATTTAGTTCGACATTTTTGATCCTATGGTTTTGGTTTGTGGTTTTGCATCTATTGTATTGAACACAGGTTTTGGGTCCCTAGTATTGGATCTCTATGGTTTTGGACCATGGTTTGAGTAAGGCCTAGACTATAAAAAGGAAAGGAGATCATTTGGCTGGAACAACTAATGTGTTGAATATCTTGAGAGGAGCAAGATCTGAAATACTGGTGATCGGTTGGTGAGTTATAATTGGACCTGAATCAAGGAGAAACCTGAGCATTATAAGACGGATCTACTGATGGGTCGAGATCTCTTTGGCGCATGATCAGATCTATAAATCTGATAATCTACGGTATAATTGAAGTCTGATAAATTTCTATACCCGTAGGCTCAACACAGTGTAGGGGCAGATACCTGCAGGCTCGACACAGCTCAGGCGCGGATACCCGCAGGCTCGACACACCGCAGGTGCGGATACCTGCAACTCCGGTAGAGCGCAGGTGCGGATATCGTAGGTTCGACACAGAGGAGGTGCGGATACCCGCAGGGTAAAGAAGGGAATACTACGGACGTACGTAGGTTTCTATTGGTGAAGTTGCATACTTTTCCCTTGAAATATATTTATCTGCTTTTATCTATTTCTGTAGTGTTCAGGGGTCTGACTTGGTGTCTGGTTACTGGTACTATGTTCTGAGAAGTTATTGATTCAGTATTTGTACAAGGAAGTTGGTTGATTGCAGATCTATATGATGTTTGATTGATATTCATGGATCCAGTTTGAAAATTTATGAAACGTGGTCCCTAGAAGAAAAGAGAAGTCTTTTGTAGGTCAGCACCTACGTACTAGTACCTCAGGTAGTACAAGAGCTAAGGGGGTTGTAGCTCCCTTCCAGAAGAATCTGTAGAATGAGAAAAGGTTGTAGCCTTCTGCAGGTTGAAGCCTGCGTGCTAGTATAAGACTACACCAGTACAAAATCTTTGTAAAAGGAAGTTTCTAATTGGAAGAGGATAGAGACATATTGCAGCAGGTGGTTTTCACCCACATTGGGTTTCCACCTTATATCTTGTGTTCTTTTGTGTGATTGTCTGCTCTACGTTTTTGTTCCTGCTTACTGTTATATGGTTTTGACACTCAGATTAATGATCAACATCTGAAGAATAAATTAAATTATAAGTCTGGAAGGTATACACAAGTTTCATTAGTCAGATCTGCTAACCTTTATATAAGTTGAAAAATAATTTGATAATACTGATTCACCCCCCCACCTCTCAATATTATTTTCAACAGCGACAACAGCATTCCATACTTAGGGGGGATGTCTGCAACCACTATATCCATCACTAAACTTTTAGCAGGGATTTTGGCTAAAGTAGCACATAGGTCTTTGATAAGACCTAGTGTCATGCGGAAAGAGTCAATTTTGCGGACAAAATCGACCTCCCTAGAAGCTAAGGCTTTCTAGTGAAAAACAAGACAATCAAGCACTATCTTTCCCTAAATATGCATTTAAAATAAAAGCAACCAGGTGTACAAAGCATACCTTTAGTCCAACGTTGTTTGTAGTAGCCAAGCCTCTCCGATCCAGATGAGCTCCTCCTTCTCCTTGAAGCCTGCATTCACTAACAAGCAAACGATTACATAACACCTAAATAACTCATATAATAAAACATATTCATCATAAAGACCAAGGAGTATATGAAACAAATTATATATAACAACTTGTTGATAAAAATGAACTTAATTGTATTAATTGGAAACAAAAGAAACCATTACAACTAGTGCCTTGGTGTTGTGCAGGTCCCTCCCAGGGTCCAGCAAGAGTTCTCCTTTACTTTGATCAGCTCAACCACTTCCAAATGAAGCTAAGAAAGGATGGGAATCTCTCCTCTCAAGCTCTAAAAGGGAGTCCTAATTTCAGCAGCAGCTACCCTTAGGAATGTTCAGCTTTCAACCTCCCCTCCTTCTGGCCCAATGCCTGTATTTATAATGCTTTGGAGGAAGTTAATCAGGTCCACCATCAATGGGATAAGCCCCTCTTTCAATGGGATAGCTCCCCTCTTGATGGGATAAGTTCCTCTTTCTTTGGGATGCATGAACCATCTGGAGGTGCTCAATACACGTCAAACCATCTTCTAGAATGCTCTAGAATCGACCACAAGTAACTTTTTTGAAGTAAAAATTGCGCCTTTTGACCTTTACAGGAGTACGCACCCACCCCTTTACAGACATAGCATATAAGTACGCAGGTATTATATACTTGAGGTGTGTACACGCAGGTAAGGGTAAGAGAAACTGCGTAACCAGAGTTATATTGACTTTTAAGGACTTTCTCTTTTTCTTGGAGTTTGACATAGGAGCAGAGGTATAAGACTTGCCAAGGAGGACAGTATGACAATTGACCGGGCCATACTGACTGCAAATAGTCATGGTGACAAATTTTAGTGTAACAGATTGCCCCCTAAAGTGCGAAGCCTGTAGTAGATTAGGGTTTCATATCATCTAGGAAGGGTGAAGCACTTTATCATTTCAAAGATTATCTTGTGGAGAGCCCAGTTGGAACCTGCAAATATTCAACACAAAATACATATGTGAGATCATATCATCACTGAGGTAGGCATTCCCATACTCAGATCAAAAACTTTAACTAACAAACTAACTACTGCTCTGATATAGGAATGATTTCGCAGTACATCATAATCATAGACTCATGTAGACACAGTATGGACGCAGCCATCTGTTTATGATTAGTCTACTGTATAA
This sequence comes from Pinus tabuliformis, assembly GCA_031772625.1. NCBI lineage: Eukaryota > Viridiplantae > Streptophyta > Pinopsida > Pinales > Pinaceae > Pinus > Pinus tabuliformis. The sequence continues at coordinate 462,081,776 of CM062811.1, forward strand.
TGAATACAAAACTCCTCGCAGCCTGGATGGTGGAAACTAGATCCAGGGTCTTCATTTCTACTTCCCGAAATAGTACGATTCTATCCATGCGAATAAATGAGTTGATGTCGAACATGGTAGAAACCACTTGATTACCAGTCAATGATGTAAACTGTTAACAAGTGTGAGAGAGACCACCAGTGATGTCAATGGTTCTCAAAGTACCCAGTACAATCCATGAGATGTGAATGAATGTGTTGATGTCGAACATGTCACAGAATCCTTCGATCGAAAGTCAATGATGTAAACCGTCGTCAAAGGCAAGAAACCTGCCATTGAGGCATGCAGATTTCAAGGTACTGACGATTCCTAGATCATCTTTCTAGATAATGTGCTGATGTCGATAGAAAGCGATCCGTTGCAGGCAAGCCCACAACACGAAATCATAAATCAATTTGAAGAAATGTAGCTGTAAGGACTGACTCAGGGATGGTCAAGATGGATGACAGGTATTTTGCAAATGAATGGTTTATTTGCAGTGACCTCTTAAACACATAACGACACAACAGATGGCTTGGTGACGAGTGACCCAAAGTTAATACCCAGAAACTGGCTGAAGATTTTCAATGTGGTTTGATCAACTGTTAGGCAAAGGATTTCCCAACCCAGCTGAATGAAAAGTGTCGTGTTCAAGAGTGGTGATAAGGTTTTTCTGAGACAAAGGATAACAAATAGGCTCATTTTTCTCTCTTTTCCCCCGCCATTTCTGGCAAGTACCTCTTTATTTTTTTACAAGCTTGAGCAAGATAACATTTGCTTGATTATAAGCTCATCCTTCGGATGAGTCCAACTTAGTTTAGATTCGAACCCTAAGAAGGAGTGGTCCATTCCTTCTTTTAATCGAACAGGTCCTTTACTGTGAAATTTTAATGAGTCTAGTATAGGAGAAACTCAGCGTTTTTCAATTTTAGAGAGTCTGAAAAAACTTAAGAAGACTCCAGGGTTGACCTTTTTCGTAAATTTGTGTCTCCCAAGCCCGAAAAAGTATAAAATAATACTTGAGAGAACAACTTGATCTTTATGACCAAGGAGTACTTTCATGATTAGTGTCTCTGACCTAAAAAGTAAAAAGCGATCAAGGACACGTCATTTTATTTCCAATATTGAATTTGAAACAACAAAAATCCGGCAATCTTTTCATGTTTTTACGGTCAGAAAAGGGCTATAAGTGGACCGTCTTTTAATTCCGTTTTAACGAGTGTAAAAGAAATGCTCGGCAATATTTTCATGTTTTAGGAGTCAGAAAAGGGCTTAAAGATGACTCTGATGTTTTTGTTTGTAAAAAATGACAATTTTCCCTGAAAATCCTTTATCCTGCACAAAAACCAACACATTACTCATACCTGTTGAAGATAGATAAAAATACTTTGAAAAATACCTTTTCATGGTGAAAAATAAACAAATTTACCATTTATTTACACAAAAAACCTATAAAAAGGGCTTTTACCAATTCATTTTTACCATTTTACTGTTGAGGAGAGAAAAAGGGCTTTTGGCAAGAAACTTCTCCTGGACATTGCGGAGAATCCGACCGTCGAAATCGAACACTGTCTCTTTCAAGTAATTTTGAACATCCTCCTTTTCATTTTCATCCGTTTAGAATTCGTTTTTAGGCCCTAGATTTCATTTTTTGGAGGCTTTGGGGTTTCAAGAACCGCCTTTCGAGGTACGCAGGTGCCACACTAGGGACCCGCGTACCCCGACATTTTCTCAGTTGGGAAAATGTTAGGCATACGCACCTTGCCTTAAGGGAACCTGCGTACGCACGCTCTGTTCCTAAAGGCCGGGTGTGTACTCCACGCAAAGAGTTTTCAAACCCCAAATTCTCTAAATTGGACCAAAATTTTTTTGATTTCATGGATTCTAATGGATGTTTTCTAGTGTGTATATTGTTCACCATGCTTGATTGGCGCGAGAGAGAGCACAAAGATGTTGATTTGGCCGCCATTAATCATCAACCGTCAATTGATGCTTTGAAGGCATGCGGCCTTTATAAATACTGGACCATACCTGGCATGAGGGCCCAAGTGCGCTTTCTAGAGTGGCTGGTAGAAAGATGGAACGTTCAGGACCAGTGTTTTTATATTGGATGGAACCAGCTCGAGATAGAGCCCGCAGATATCTACTTTCTCACTGGTTTTCCCAAGAGAGGCGAACACTTGACTCTGTTCGGGACTAGGCCGGGTAGCCAGTCCATCGCTAGTCTCCGACTAGAGTGGTGTAACACTCAGACTCAGGAGAAGGGGATAGAGATCAAAATATATCTCGCCCTGAACTTATGGTGATTGCTTTTACAGTTACCAAACTTTGTGGGGCTGCCGCTTTACACATTGCCACTCGATCCCAAATGCGGATGGCGATTGATTGTTATCGAGGTACCATTTTCAACTGGTGTGATGTTGTGTTGGCCAATTTAAAAGGCCAACTGACTAGAGCCAAAAACGGACAGCTAAAGACTTTTGGTTATGGGCCTTTAGTTGTGAGTTTTGGCTCAGAGAGGGTTCCGATGCTGACCCCACAGCAGCTCACTGTTGAGGCTGGGCTTCCCCGAGAGCCCAAATTGATGCGATGGGTTGCGGTTATGGCCCGTCATTCTGATGAGGGCACGGAGGTTGTCCGATTTACTCCGGAGTACTTTCACTGGTTAAAGGACTAGGTCTTTTCTAAACAGGACTTTCCTTATGCCGGAGTTGATTTTCGTGGAGATCGGGACATGGTTCTTCCACCGGGAGAACAACAGGATGATACAGGTAATTCATTTTCCACAAGTTTTTTAAACTATCTATTTTTTTTTGTTTGTTTTTATATCGTCTCAAAACTGATAGTAATAATTTTCAAAATGAAGATGTAGGCCCACGTCGTCCAGCCAATCTCCGGCCTTTCGAGAGGAGACTACCAGTTGCAGTGGCACCGGCCCCATAGGACGAGGCCACAGAGACTTTAGCTGAGTTGGAACAAGACCTAGAGCGTCTTACAACAGATATACCGAAGACTACTATAGATGATATTCCTATCAGGCTTCAGCGCTATGTAGTCGGGGTCCCAGGACCTTTTAGGAGGTTCTTGTGTAGGGTGGCCCGTGCAGTGGTGTCATATAGAGATCATCACCAATGATTGGATGGTCGTTTGTAGACACATGTGACATTTTGGTTTTTTGTACTTATCATTTTTGCCGATCATAAGGTGTTTTTTCAACCTATGATCGAAGACGATGTATTTTTTGACACACTCCTATCTATATATATCATTATTACCGGCTTATCTTGTTAAACATGTGTGATGAAATGTTTTTAAATTTACATGTATGATTATTGCAACTGTCTATTTAACATTCGAGAAGCAATTGCATCTGCTAATGTATTTAAAGACCTTGGAATATGTTGATATTCAATGTAATCAAACTCACGTTCCAAGAGACGCACTCTCAAAAATAACCTTAATAACACTGGATTTCTAATGGCATACACTCTATTAAGCTGTAATACAACGAGTTCATAATCTAACCTCACTATCAAACTCCGAATCCCAAATGAAATAGATTCAGACAATAACTCAATCACTGCACTGTATTCGGCAATGTTGTTTGTTGTTTGACCGAGGCTTACCCCATGCATAGAAACTAACTCGTCAGAGGGCGAATAGATAACCCAAGCTGCGGAAGAGATATTCCGTGTACTACGACAAGCACCATCAGCGAAACCAATGTATGTTTGGAGAGGCATCGACATCTGCAAACATCAAGAGTAAAACCAAGATAAGCAGAATAACGACGAAAAACACACTCTCTAAGCTAAGCACACTGTCTAAACTAACAAACACACCAGCTAGAAAGAAAAACTAACCTAACTAAAAATTCTCCATACCCATCATTTAAGTATAATACCTCTTTAGGTAAAGTCCATTTCTGGGTTTACCCAAAGAGTCCACGTCAAAGTCTACCAGCTCATAGGCCCCTTTTGCTAGCTTTCGCTTGACAATATAGGGCCCATGGCACATAGGAACGAATTTTCCAGCACCTAATTTATCATTAGCTTGATCATATAATAACATTAGGTCTCCTTCCGAAAAATTTCGAGGAGTCACATTTCGATCATACTGAGCTTTCATACGTTTTGCGTGAGTCTCGATCGCTAATGCAGCATCACGTCGAGTCTCATCTAATTGAGCTAAGTATAATAAATGCTTTTCCTCTTCTGAAGTAGCTGGAAGTAACTCGATGGCCATTTGCAGTGACGGGATTTCACATTCAATGGGTAGCACAGCTTCCAAACCATAAACTAGTTGGAAAGGAATGAACCCTATTGATGTTTTTCACTGAGGTTCGGTACGCCCAAAGCGCTTAAAATAACATGTTGTGCCAATTCGACCGATGAATACCAATGATTCGTCGGATCATGAAAACTAAAACTTTGTTTATGGACTCAACCAGACCATTCGCTTGTGGATAATAAGGAGTTGAACTATCGTGACGCAAACAAAGCTAGCCTGTAAGTTTTGTCATCATAACGTTTCGAAAATGGCGCCCATGGTCAGTGATTATCGCTTGTGGGACACCAAACCTAGCAAATATGTGATTGAACACGAAAATTGCAGCTGTCTTGCCGTCTGCCTCAAATGTAGGCATTGCCTCGGCCCACTTAGTAAAATAATCTACCGCAAGGATGATATACGCATGCCCCCCGGCCAAGTGAGGGTTACATGTAATAAAATCGATACCCCATTTGGCAAAAGGACCAACGGCAATTACAGGGTGGAGAGGAGCAGGTAGAGCGCGCATCTTTCGATCAAACACTTGACAGTTGTGGCATTTTCGAACCGCAGTAATACAATCTTTAAACAAGGACGGCCAGAAGTAGCCAGCGCGCAATATCTTTTGGGCTGTGGCATACCTAGACATATTACCGCTACACGCTCCAGAGTGACAGTCATTTAGAACCCTTTCAGCCTCTTCGTGAGTTAAGCAACGTCGAAAAACCAAGTCTGCCCCGCGACGATAAAGAGTATCTCCAATAATTTTGTACTGTTGGGACTGGAATCGAATTTTCCGACATTCCGACTTTGAAACTTCGGGCTAAAAGGATTGGGTCTGGAGATAGACGATGATATCCCCATACCATGGATCCAAAGTGCTGATGAGAAACAAATATTCTTCCGCAATGGGCTCCTCTGCCACAGTTTCCATGTCAGCACGCGGGAAGTCACACATTAACTCTGCAAAAACTAAAGATTTCTTAGACTTAGATTTCTCAAACTCCAAGTCGAACTCCTGCAGGATAACAATCCATTTAGAGTACTTGCCCCCTAGCAATTGTTTAGTCAAAATGTAGATCATAGGGTTGCAATCCGAAATGACTGTAGTTTTACGGAGTAAAATGTAGTGACGAAAACGTTGGATAGCTTGAACGGCTTCCAATGCCAATTTCTCCACATGTGAGTATTTTAGCTTAGTTGGGTTTAATGTCCGACTAAGGTAATATATCACATGTTCCGTTCCGAATTCGTCTTCCTGAACTAAGACCATCCCAATGGTGGAATGAGCGGCGGCGAGGTACAAAAAGTAATCCTGGTTGTAGTTGGGAGGATGCAGCAACGGTGCATGGGTCAACGCGTGCTTGAGTGCATCAAAAGATTTCTGAGCTATCTCATCCCAAGCGAATTGAGCGTTCTGTTTTAACAACCGGGTAAAACCCTTTGTAACCTCGGCGTAGTTAGGAATGAATCGTCGTAAAAAGTTTGCTTTCCCCTGCAAACTTTGGAGTTGGCGAAGACTCGAAGGAGGAGGCAATTTGACGATAGCTTCGACCTTCGAGGGATCGACGTGAATGCCGGCTTTCGAAACTACAAATCCTAGTAATCGACCCACTTCTATACAAAAGACACATTTGTGTGGGTTCAACCAAATACGATAATGCCTACACCTCATGAAGATTGCTCGTACATGGACAAGGTGGTCAGCTCGATGTAATGAATGAGCGGGCAAATCATCGAGATACGGTTGCACAATGTGTTTGATGTCATGAAATGCATAAGACATCGCCCTCTGAAAAGTTGCTCCAGCGTTCTTGAGCCCAAAAGGTAATTTGCAATAAGAAAATGTCCCCCATGGACAAATGAAAGTTGTTTTTGGTTGATCGACAGGTAGAATATTGATTTGATTGTAACCGGAAAACCGTCCACAAAGGAAAATATTTCACTGCTGGCACAATCATCAATTATTTGATCGATATAGGGTGTTGGGTAGTTGTCCTTTGGACAAGCTCGATTAATGTCCCTATAGTCGATGCATATTCTTATTGTTCCCTGTTTTTTGTTAACCGAAACAATAATCGATACCCAATCCGTTAACGGGATCGGATAAATGAAACCTGCTTTCAACAGTTTTTCAACTTCTGCTTTAATTGCAGCCACTTTTCGTGGGTGAATCTGACGCAAACATTGCCGGACGGGTTTAGCATCCGGGTAAGTCTTGATCTCATGGACAACAATCGCAGGATCAATTCCTGGAATTTCCTCATAGGACCAGGCAAACACGTCGCGGAATTCTTGAAATAGGGCCTTGTATGTCTGAATTTCGTCATCTGTACACGAGGCACCTATATGAATGTTCTCAACAATTCCAGGCTTGACTGAAATGTCAATGGGAATAGTTCGAGAGATGTTTCCCAAATTCAGCTCTGAATCAGGATGTTTCATTGGATTTTGAGCTTCTTTGACATATTCAACTGTAAATATTGATGAGAAATCATTTTCAAAACAATCATCCTCAGGTAAAAATGAAGATCTGTGATGGAGATCTTCCCATGGTAAATCGTCTACACACAGGACTTCACGAAGTTGCTCGTCAGATGAAACAACTTCGGGAAATGCTATTAACTCCGAGGTTGATGTAAAAAGTGATTCCTCACGGACCACATTCATTTGGTCGATTTTGGTTGAAAGCGGGTCGGTAAGAGACTGCACAGCTTCATAGGCAATTTCATATGGACTCAACGGCATAGCATCACCAAATGAGTCTATCTCAGATTTAGAAGGAACGATCCAAGGATCATCATAAACAATGGTGTCTGATGTAATCATATGAATGGATGCAAACGAAGACAATGCGTTGATAGGAGGAAAAGGAAAAGTTCCCAGTAAACCGACATCTTTAACTAATCCTACTCCAACATCCTTATAAGGGATAGTCGTTCTACCGACATGCTGAATACTCTCTGAAGAGGATGGGTCGGATGAAAAGTAAGCCAGCTGGTCTATTGTTACGATCTTTCCATTATGTGGGAACTTTATTACTCGGAAGACCGATGAAACGACCGTTGTCATACCGTAAGACCAACTTCAACCCAAGAGAAGGTTGTAGTCTAGAGGGGCATCAACCAACTCCACATCTAGACTAACGGTTTTTCCTTCAACCCCTATAGGCAAATCCTGTAGAATGCCAAAAGGATGAAACCCACGGCCATCAAAGGCCTTAAGAATTGTCGGGGATTGATTTAGTGAAGGAGAACCAAGCGATCTCCAACACTGTATCGACATAATACACGTGGAAGCTCCCTCATCAATTACAGTCTGACGAATAGGCCTGTTTTTTACTATCACTGGGATCTGGAAAGCCATTTGATGAGGCAAACGTGGTGTATGATTTTCTAGATCAAAGATTATTAGGTTCGGTTCCTAAACATCAACGGCTCCTATAGCCGACAAAAGTAATTTGCATTGTGCTGGGCATGATTGCAGCACTTCCAAAGCCGACATTGCTGAGGGTGAAACAGCTAAGTCCTCAACAATGTTGTAATTCTGGGCCGCTCTCGCATGTGGATTGAAAGCAGACCTTCGAAGTACACCCTTGGCGGGCAGTTTGATTACTAAGTCCAGGTTAGGTTTCTCGATCTGTAGTGGATCGGAATCGGGAGCTGAGGTTGATGGATTAGAATGAGAAGATTCTGCTTCTTTGCCATCAACAGGACTTTTACTACCATAATCTTGCGATCGAGTCGCAATCCTTACATGAGACATCATCAATATGGGTTCTTCACTGGCACTCGAGGAAGAACCTATCATCTTACTATCCTGCTTTGGAAATGGATCTTTCAAAACAGCAGGAGTTTGGGAACCTTTGACGATCTTCGCAACCTCTGCTCGATGAGGGCAGTCTCTTGTAAAGTGATCCTCTTCACAAATAAGACAAGGATATCGAGGTTTGCGCTTTTCGTCATTGGTTTCCAACTTTTCAGTTTTCTCCTTTGGAGTTTTGTCTACTTTATTCTTCTTCTTACCTTTCATTTTCCCACCAGATTTTGATGTAGCCGTAGATGACTCTACAGCGTGAATATCGACAGAAACCTCAGCAGAAGAATCTCCTGTCGGGGAATCAGGCAAGGTTATAATAGGAGAAGAGTTCTTGGAAGACTTCTTCTTACTTTTAGTGTTCACCGTACCAATCATACCATCAGCGGCATGAGACCCCGAAGGAGCAGCAGCGATTTGATTTGACTTAGGAAGATCTGGGATCTTTTCGTGTAACGTACCTGACTGAGTATAAACTAAGTCAAGGTACTGCACTTGAGCAATCACTTGCTCCTCAGTAACTACTCCGGCCTTAGCTACATCTTCAGTAATCTTCGATAGCAATGATTTAACAAACCATTCAGCTAAGATCTGGTCCGGGATAAAAACTTTCACTAACCGCCTTCGACGTCTCCATTCATGAATATGATCGGAAATATATGTGGACGTCGATTGTTTTAATGAAGTTAGTAACTCCGTGCCATTATCATATCTGACCGGCAACTGAAAATGAGTTAAAAACGAGGTAGCTAACTGGATAAAATTATAAAAAGAGACCCGTGGTAACTCAATGTACCACTTGGCCACGAGACCAATGAGAGTACGTTGGAAAAGACGTAAGCGGATCGAATCATCTGAGATGGAATTAGAGGCACACCAGAGGTGGTAAGTCATCACATGATTCGACAGGTCCTCTCCAGACTTACCTTCGAACTTGGGAATGTCACTGGGCAACTTATTTGGCATTGGCGGCCAAAACGGAAGATAATTTATTGGATCGTTCGTTAGGCGCGACAAGTCTGGTAAATCCAAAGTTGCGATAAACGGTAACTTCCGATTAGGATCCCTAAAACTCTGGGTCACGAGACCAGTCCCAGGAGGAGGATATCTAGGATAACTAGGAATGGGAGTTGCGTTCGGGATATTGTATCCTCCCGGAAAACCAGGATTAACCAGACCGTACTGGGGTTGTTGTGATTGTTGATAAGTGTACCCAGGATACGGTTGATACTGGTAAACTGGTTGTTGGACAGCAGGGCCAAATTGGTATTGTCCTTGGTACGGTTGATAAGTGAATTGTGGTTGACTTGTTACAACCGTACTTAAACCAGGTTGTCCTACAGGCATCTGAACCGTAGTTTGAATCGTGGATCCAGACGATGGTAAAGATGTCTGAGGAGTAGATACAAAGACAGTAGAAACCGGAGCTGTCGATACTCCAGAAGCAAGTGGGGTAGATTGAACAGATGTTGCGGTAGTTGCAGCAGTCGTTTGAGATGGAGTACGAGGCGAAATAGGCCCAGACTGAGAAACTACCGAAGGTACAGAAGTTTGAATATTAGACTGGACTGGTTGCTGGGGTGAACCAGAAACTAAGGGTTGTCCAGTTTGAGATGACAACTGTACACTTGGCTGCAATACCTGTTGAATTTGTGATGGATCCCACACTATGTTCATTCCGGAGTATTGACCCATGACAGGTTGAGGATATTGAGATCCATAACCGGATTGAGGGTAGGATTGATAATTGAAAGGTACTTTTCCCATACCTTGAACGTAAGATTGACCTTGGGGTGGCTGGAAACCTTGACTCGAGTACTGACCTTGGGGTAGATACCCTTGAGGTATGTACTGATACTGGGGTTGACCTTGAGGTATAAATTGATACTGAGGTTGACCTTGGGGTACATATTGAGTCTGGGATTGACCTTGAGGAATGTATTGTACCATGGGTACATATTGTCCTTGAGGTTGCCCCCCAGACACAATTTGTGTACCTTGAGGTTGCCCCCCAGGCGTTAATTGAGGCTGCCCCCAAGGCGGTAACTGACCACCTTGAGGTTGAGAACTGGGAATTGAACCTGAAATCATGTAAATGTCTCCTACGCTCAATGCTTTATTACCATTGTTTCCAGTTAATAACCCATGTTCAATGGGTTGAGGAGATGCTCCTGCAAAAGTACCAGAAAGTGACTGATACCCAGAGGGAACAGAAGGACCGTCGTACAAAAAAGATTCAGGCGATTAAGTAAACATGGACGACTGACCAGACATATTTACAGGAGTATAAATACCTCTAGGTGGATAAGGAGCACGAGGTGGAGAAAAACTTAACCCTGAGTTGTCCAAATAATTAGTTAAAGAAAGATACCAAGTAGTACTTCTAGGTGGACTGTAAAAAATGGATTCACGCTCCCTTAGATCAATAGTAGGTTGATTTTCAGGGATAGGGATGCCTATTTCTTCTTCTGGAGCAATTTCTTCAATAGCTATCAAACCAGAAGGAAGATTTTCGGTGATGATTCTTTCTACCCTAGGTGAATCAGGAGCACTAGAAGTTGGAGTAACAAGTTCAGATATCTCAGGTTCTTCGCCTATATCACTAGTAGATGAAAAACTACCAGCAAGTTCGGAAACCGAAATAGCTTCAGGATTATAACTTATTTCTAAAGTTTGGTAATCAGGATGAACTACCAACGAAGACTCTCCTTCTTCAGGTGAACCTACTTTACTGCCACTAGGAGTTACGAGGACTTTCAAACCTTCGTAATGACCCAGGACATCTTCAGGAGGTTGGCCCCGAAGTCTACGGGACTTCCTCAACAAATCGGCCACGGTTACAACCTCAGGAGACTGGCCCCGAAGTCTACGGGACTGTCTCGGTAATTTAGCCACAGTTAAAACTTTTAACTACTGCACACGCAAACAAAGTAAAATCTCAAAGCAAACCGCCTAAAGTCTCTAAAGAACCAAACAAATTCAAATCACACGCCTAAAGAATCTAGGGCGTCAAACCATACACAAACAGTAACCTTCCGGACCGAAAACACTAGTTGGTGATGAAATCCAACATCGCAGAATTCAGTACAGAAGTGGCGGGTGGAACAGTTACCCCGGCAACCTGCTTAATGAATAGACTGGACCAAGTTCCTCCACTTTAACCGTCTCGAGTGAAGTGAACCCCCCAGAAAATCCAAGTGAGTCTATCCGACGTCTGCTCCAGGTACAGTGGGATCTTCCCTCCACCGTCACCTTGGGTAGAATCCTAAAGATAATGGTCACTAAGGTCACCAACAGCAACAAATATACCTGGGGGAATAGTCTACGATCCGATAGCATGCAAGGGCAAAGTAACAAGCTCAATCCCCTTGCCGGCTCCTTGACAATAATCCAAGGTTTACCAACAAGTGACCCCAGGCTCCTCGACAATGGTTAATCCGAGGTTTACCGTTTGTAGTACATGCGTATCTGGCGCCGTTCCCAATGAAGGAGGATTGATCCCCTCACTGGTTCGGACACGATCTCGTGCTTCTCCTTTAAGAGGAGCTTTCCCAGAGCATAAATGTAACTATTGGATTTATCATACCACAAGATAAGCTACTTGTTTGGTTTTACTGTCTTGGAGAGTTAATTACTCTCCTACTCCAAGACACTAGCCTGATCTATGTTGGTGTTTCAAAGCCCTAGTAAATAAAAAGTTACTAAGTTAATTTTACTTTAAGAGTTAATTTTTATGGCTTTTCTTTAGGACAAAAGGTAGTGGAGATGAAACTGATTGTGTGTAGACTCGACTCAAATCCACTAAAAAGATGCACCTAAGATGATTTAAACTATCTTTCCTTTTCAATGAATTCCCTAGCTAAGAGAGTTGGAGAATGCAAAATTTATAAAGACAACTTTATTGGCAATGAAAATCAAAGAAACAATCTCTTTATCTTTTCCAAAGCACACAACACATGACCACTAATTATTTCACGAAAACTTCCTTTCTCTTTTCAAAGACTTCAAATGCTACTAAAACAAACTTTCCTTTCCAAAAGAGATTTTTGTATTTTTCCTAATTTTAACAAAGCATGAAAAACTACTTAACAAAAATCAACTTTAAGATCTATGGAAATCTAAGAGAAATTTACGTAAAAGCAGATCTAAGAGAAATTTACCTAAAAGCAAATCTAATGAGGTAAAATCCTACAAAATATAATTCCAGGTTGTTTTACTCAGTTACAATTCAACCAAGGACTAGTTCATGCAGAATCATAAACCAGTCAAAAACAAAAATGAAAATTTTTTGTTCTTTTTCTTAAGAATGAAATTCACAGCTTAACCAACAAGCCTTCTCGAAATTCCGCAAAGAGACAACACAATGGTAGGCTTCTCACAAAGGTGGATTTTATGAAAGGTCCGACTCCTAAGAAGACTGAAAAGACCAGGGATATCCAAGGTTTTTACAACTTCTAAAGCCAAAGTCACTACAGGACCAATACAAAAATCAAACCTAGGGCTAGAACTTCTATGAACTTCACTAAAACCCTTGATGGTAATGAAACAAGCTTAGATGAAAACTTTTGACAGGTAACCAGTGGATCTGGGCAGCAATAAACAAACTATAAACAAAATCTAAGAGGCAAAAAGGAAAAAATTGAAATTTTCTAAAGTTTTGACAGGGTACGCAGGCAGCTTGTTTGCACAGGTGTGGCCACGCTCTGTGTACAAAGCAAAAGTGCGTACAGGTACGCACTGTGCTTAACGCATAGGGTGCGTACTGCTCTCAAAACCAAGAAAAATAAAAACTAACTCAACCCTAAGCTATTCCACCCAAATTCACAGTCAATCAGTCAAAAACCAGAAAGAAATCAAAGTTTCTCAAATCAAAGTATCAATCAAAAGAGAAATCAATCAAAACCATGGATTCCCCAGCGGAGTCGCCATTTTGTCATGCGGAAAGAGTCAATTTTGCGGACAAAACCGACCTCCCTAGAAGCTAAGGCTTTCTAGTGACAAACAAGACAATCAAGCACTATCTTTCCCTAAATATGCATTTAAAATAAAAGCAACCAAGTGTACAAAGCATACCTTTAGTCCAACGCTGTTTGTAGCAGCCAAGCCTCTCCGATCCAGATGAGCTCCTCCTTCTCCTTGAAGCCTGCATTCACTAACAAGCAAACGATTACATAGCACCTGAATAACTCATATAATAAAACATATTCATCATAAAGACCAAGGAGTATTTGAAACAAATTATATATAACAACTTGTTGAGAAAAATGAACTTAATTGTATTAATTGGAAACAAAAGAAACCATTACAACCAGTGCCTTGGTGTTGTGCAGGTCCCTCCCAGGGTCCAGCAAGAGTTCTCCTTTACTTTGATCAGCTCACCCACTTCCAAATGAAGCTAAGAAAGGATGGGAATCTCTCCTCTCAAGCTCTAAAAGGGAGTCCTAATTTCAGCAGCATCTACCCTTAGGAATGTTCAGCTTTCAACCTCCCCTCCTTCTGGCCCAATTCCTGTATTTATAATGCTTTGGAGGAAGTTAATCAGGTCCACCATCAATGGGATAAGCCCCTCTTTCAATGGAATAGCTCCCCTCTTGATGGGATAAGTTCCTCTTTCTTTGGGATGCATGAACCATCTGGAGGCGCTCAATACACGTCAAACCATCTTCTAGAATGCTCTAGAATCGACCACAAGTAACTTTTTTGAAGTAAAACTTGCGCCTTTTGACCTTTACAGGAGTACGCACCCACCCCTTTACAGACAGAGCGTATAAGTACGCAGGTATTATATACTTGAGGTGCGTACACGCAGGTAAGGGTAAGAGAAACTGCGTAACCAAAGTTATATTGACTTTTAAGGACTTTCTCTCTTTCTTGGAGTTTGACATAGGAGCAGAGGTATGCCAAGGAGGACAGTGTGAAAATTGATGGGGCCATACTGACTGCAAATAGTCATGGTGACAAATTTTAGTGTAACACCTAGGCATCTAACTTTGCTAGAATCAAAGGAATACATGTCTTTGTGTTTCCTAGTAATGTCAAGTCCTAGTTTTTCCATGACAACTTTGGACATTAAATTACGAGGTGCACCTGAATCTAGCATAGAATTATGGAGAATTTTATCATGAATATTCAAACTAACATGAAATGGAGGGACCCCTCCTTCTTCTGGTTTGCCTTCAAATTCTGGCCCAAATAAGAGTTCAAGTTGATACTCATTCAAATTTACATTGTCAGTCTTTTCCCCAACGTTTAATGCTTTCATGACCTGAGTCCTGTAGGTATTTTTGTTCATTAATTTAGTTAAGGGGATAGAAATTTTCAGCTTGGCAAGTTCATTTTCAATACTAAATGGTGTTTGTCCTTAAGCAAATTTGGAAAATCAGACTTATCAACAACTATTTTTGTGGCTAGTTTTGCTTGTTGGTTAGTAGAATGGAGATTAGTTTGAGTAGTTCTGGAAGGAGTATCAATCGTCTTTTTCATACTAGGTTCTGTTGACTTCTTTCCAATATTTTTAGTGGTTTTATTAGGAGGATTTTCTATTGTTTTCTTGGAATCATAATCAAAGATGTTTTTGACGGGATTTTTGACATTCTTTTTATTTGCAGTATCTTGATTTTTCTTACTTATAATATTATACTACCTACGGACTTCCATTATGGCATTTTCAAACCATTGTTTGTATTCATCTTACTCTTCAGAATCCAATTCAGTCTGGGCTATGAGAAAAAGTTCATGCTCCTCTTGAGTGAGGAAAATTGTTTCATCATCATTTATCCCCAACAAATTATTTGATTATCATCCAAATATTCCACAATATTCCCCTCATCATCGGTGTAATTTTCTTGAAAAGGAGGTTGAACCTACTAGCCTGGACCCTTTTGTTCTCTTTGTTTAATATGGGGAACATTACTTCTAAAGTTTTGGTTTCTAGTTTGAGGGACATTTTGGTTTTCTCTTGCTTGAGTTTGGTCATTAATGTTCACTCTTTGCATAATTTGATTCACTACTCTGACTAAGTTATCAATCTTATGATCAACAGCAAAAGTAGAAGGTTCTTCTTTTATGGTTACTCTGCTTTCAGACTTCAGTTTGCCTTTTTTGGCCAGGATGTTAGATTCAAATTTAATTGCATTTCTTCCAAAGTTTCTAGGTCTCTCTCTCTAAGTTGATATTCCATATCTACATCAAAACCATCTGGAAAATTAATAATAGCTAGGCCAAGGGAGGGCTTGATGCCTTGGGGAATGGCGTTGTAAACAGTATTGAATCTTTCACAATATTCTTCCACAGTTTCGTTGGGTTTTATTTTCAATATTTTATATTCATTTAGGAGTTGAAGTGGATTCCTCTTGATCTCTAATCTATCTAAAAAAGTTTGATGGAAAGCGTCAAGGTTGGCTATACTTCCTACAGGTAAACCCATAAACCATTTCTTTACATCACCTCCTAAGCTTTGGGCAAAAAAACTCATTTTAACATCAACTCATCCACTTCTTGGAGGTCAAACACATCATTCATCCTATCCACATGTTGTTGGGCAGTATTAGCACTAGTATTATCAAAGGTCACAATTTTGGATGGATAATTTGCAGGCATAGCATTTAGTTGGCTTGGTAACACCAAGGGTGCATACCTTCCTACCATAACTGTCCTAGTAGATTTACTTGAGGATGGACTTAATGGAGGTGCAGTTTTGATAACTACAGGGATAGTAGGGATAGTAGTTTGAGAAATCACAGGTAGGGAAGTTGAAACTATGGAATGAGTAGGACTAGGAGGTTGTAGATGTACAGACAGGGAAGACTAACTATATAAAGATGCTGTTGCAATAGTTAAAGTAGAGAATTCAACATATTTCTTAATAAAATCTTCTTCAATAGCTTGGTCCAAGACTGAAACTGGACCTTCTAATCTGTCAAATTGTTCTAAAGATTCAAGATTAGGATCTATTTCAAGGACTTGGGTTTGGGATACATATGGTTGCAGTATGGTTTTATTTATGATATTTTGATCTACAAAAGCCTCAGACTTTTATCTAAACAAACTTTGCTGGAAAGGCAAATCAAATTCTATATCTTCTAAAGTTTCAAATTTCTCTGGAAGAGAATTAGACCTTGACAAAGGAATATTTTCTAGAGGAGAATTGAACCTAGACAAGGGACTACTACTACCTAGGCTCTCAATAAAACTTTTCTTTCTCACCAACTTCTCAGGGTTATCTATGAATTCAGTAGGGTTGGGATCAGGGTGAGATCTAGTGTAAATTGTTTTGGGAGCCAACGCTATAAAAAATCATCACACAAAAATTAAAACCAAAATCAATGATACAGTAAATATATACAAAATAACAACCTTAGACCATGTATTTCATAATGATACAACAGTTGCTTATCAAAATATTGATTTAAAACCAAGGATTAATAATGTTTTGGATTAAGATGTATCATTCCTCGGTATGATCGCCACTATGTTATCATTCTATAATTTTAAGATTGGCATAATAAATATAGAGGACAACATCAAACCACTTTTGAAGCTAGGATCTAGCCCTGCCAGCTCCAAAGAGGGATCTCTCTTTATGATTTAACTTTGTTTCTTTAAGTTGATATTAGGCTAGTTATAATTATGCTTGATTGTTTGTTTGAATTTGGTTGATTGGTTTGGTTGGTTGATCTGATTAAATTATTTTCTTTCCATTGGGCTATGGAGTCAAATAAAGTTGGATATTGCATCAAATGTTTAAAAGAGTAATCACAGGGCAAGCTAGTTACATTTATTGGATCTTTAAAGTGAATAATGAAATGAAGAAGAGGTGTTTTCAGTAATGATCGAAAAGAATTTAAGAATTTTTCAATCAAACTAAAGAAGGAAAACATACAGATTGTAAAACAGTCTGAATAAGGTGTTCAATTAAAAAATATTATTTTTCGCATTTCCTGTTTTACAACTAGATTTTCAGATTATTATGATGTAGAGAAAAACAATGGAAACAAATATTACAATAGGAAAACATCACGAGTAAATCTCAGCATGAGAATCTTGAGAAAAGTCTTTATATTAATGATGCCCCAGCAGCGTGGAAAAAGTACAATGCACAATAATAAAAATTACAATGATCAGGAACCAACCTCCAATACTTTGAATGAATGAAGTATTTAAACTAAATTTCCAAAAGTAACAATGAATGTGCATCGACATGGAAATCTATTATTAATTACAAAAGAACAGAATTGACTAATGTGACCAAAAGAGGTGAATTTGGTAAGTGATCTAGACATCTGGCACTATTTTTGCAGAGAACGGTTGCTAAGTTTCCACGATTTGGGTGTTGTGTTAGGTGTAGATGATCTAGGATGGTATTTTTGTTGCCTTGTGGTAGATCTCATCTACCTCGGTATATCGAGAAAATGTGGGCTTTACCACGAAAATATGCTTTATCTCATGTTGAATGAAAATATCATTGTTGATAACTTCGTAAAAAGATCTCTCAGTCATATCACCTTTAATGTGGGAAAATTTAGCAGTTTCCCTTGATATATCTTTAAGCTTCCTCATATTATCTTCCTTGGTCATAAATTTGTCTTTAATTACAAATAAAGAAGGAAGGCCCCTCTTTGTTAATGCCTTTATTTTGTTGGAAAACATGTTGACTATTATTTCCAAACTATGACATTTTTCTTTAAGCTGCACAATTAAATTTTTCTTTGTAAGAACTTTCTTCACTTTCAAGATTGTCTTTGTCCTTTCATCTACTCCCAAATCATCCAACCCATATCTTTTTTTTGAATTTAGAAACTTGATGATGTTGTTGGATGTGGAAGGCATATCTCCAACTCGTTGTTAATAGTGGAAATGGCCTCATTAGCTCTCTCAATCAACTCTTTTTGCTAAAATGTAATATGAATATATGGCCAAATTTCATCCACGGCTTCAATAATATTAGTCCATATAATTTCCTTAATTTGACCCAGTGTGTGGCCAATGGAGGATTCACTTGCAGCCTTCTACCATATTTATATCTGCTTCTGAGCTCTCTGTAGCTCTGCTGCATGGAAAGTCCTAGTCTTTGCCTTTTGGTCTTGCAGAACATTAACTTGAGCCTGCAATATTTTAATTTCTTCTGTTTGGAGAGACATATTCTTCTGTAAGAGGTATAGTTTCCAAAGGGACAATAGACATTCTTGCAGCTTGCTCCTTTTCTTTGATTATTTTTTCCATCTATGTTTCCATTTGTTTCAACTGTACATTCTTCTCCATGATGAGCTTCATCATGTCTGTCTTTTGTGACTCTGTTTCTTCAATGCCTTTGGCCAGAGGGTCTTCTGTAGCTGGTAATTTTAATTTTTTTCTCAATGTTGCTATGTTAGTATTCTTTTTTCTTATGATCTCTTCTGCAACATTGATATTTGAAGGATCGTATCCTACCTTAATTACCAATTTCTCCAAATCTTTAATTCTTGTGTCTTTAGCAAGTGAAGGGACTTTCTCCATCTTCAATTGTGACTAAACATTAGGTAAAGAAACCTACAATTTGGACAAACTCATAGCAATGTTAGTGAGTGTAGATGAAATCATTTGACCAGTTTGTCTATGCATCTTCATTTGATCAATGGGGTGTATATCTTTTATATCAAATTCAAATGAAGTATTTTTGTAATATGATATTGCCTTGGGTTGTGGGATCTATGCTTGGAGAAAATCCATTTGCATTTTTCCTTTCTCTGAGTCAAATGCTAACAGCAGTCTACTTTGAGAACTGGAAGTCTACTTCCAGAACTGATTATATGTATTGATCTTCAAAGCTTCATTTTTCAATTTAATCTCCTTGAATATATAATATATTCTCTTTTATTTCTCCTCTGTGGTAGATGTCCTGGTTGGCACAACTTGTTGTTGATCCTGTGAAGTTGTCGAGGTGTTAGGAGAAAGTGTAGCCTAATCCCCTTCTTGTGAGGAAGCAGTTGTCCCTCTAGTAGTGATAATATTTTCTTGAGTTGAATGCTTGCTTAGGTTTACTTTGGGATTGAGCTTAGTCCTCTTCCTGTATATGATTTTGAAGTCTTCGCTGGGAGTATCAGTCACTGGAGGTGACTCTTCTTCTCTGATCCTTTTTGTTGCTTTCTCCTATGTGACAGGAGTCTGTAATGTTGAATTTGACACCAATTTCTCCTCTGCCTCTTGTAGAGTGTTTTCAGTCCATTCTAGTTGGTTCTTGTATCTTTGAATCTCTGATCTGAATGTATGAAGTTAAGTTGTAGATCTATTTTCTACCCTTAACTTGGAGATGACACCTAATGGATCATATGATCATGTAAAATTGAGGCTGAAATGCATTTCTTTCAACAATCCGTCTGCTTCTTCCCCTGCCGCCCTGTCGTTACAAATGAAAGGTCCTATTTGGGTTTTGATCTTGAATTGATATTTCTTCTTGGTAGATACAAAATGAATCTCATCGACATTGAGCATTTTCCTGATGGATTCCAGGGAAAAAATCCTCACTAGGAGGAATTTTGGCAGCTGTAAGGAGCAATTTCACACCCATATAACCTTAGCTCTATGTAATTTTGGTAAAGATACAAATATCATGTTTGGACTTGGTATTATAACTGCAAAATTTCCCTGATTTCTTCACTGATTCTTGGCTCTATATTATTTCTTAGGAGACTCAGTGTTGTATGTACAAACATTTCTATGAATGGTTTGAATGAGTATTATTTTTGCTCCTTCATTACTAGTGTAGTCCAGAAGATGACTGATTGTAGATTTGCCTCATCATCCAACTTTTGTAATGCAAGCTTGAGGTCTCCCTGAAAATACAAAAACATATATACTAACATAGAGGCATATTTAAATACTTGATAAGTTTGGAATTTGACAAATTTTTCATGGATGGAATCTGGAAGGAATTGACTGAAGTTGAACAAGATGGAAGGCTTGGAATATGTGGAGAAAATGGAAATAAATCCTATAATGGCTTCATCTACCCATCGATCTGCGTAATAACCAAGGAGGTAGGAGATGACTGTAATGATCTACTTGGCTTTCTCAGGGAAAATTGAGGATGGATAGGGAGGATTTTTCTTGGGTAATGGGGCATCTTCGTTCAAGAAAATCTCAAGGGTTTTGGATATTTTTTCAAAGTCCAATTTCTGATATAATTCAGTGAGTGCTTCATGAGAGAAAGGAGTGGCATTCTCTATTGTAGGAGCTTCCATCATTTGGTCTATAGCTTGGGGAGTTATGGTGAATTAAGTTTCTCCTGTAGGGACACTAACAACTCTTTGGTTGGGTAGACAACAAGCATGACATTTCCTGATGAATACCGGGGCATTGTGGGCGTGGGGAAAGATGTAAAGGGGTAAATTGGATTCCCACGGTCCAATATCGTCAAAATTATCAATGAATTTGTCTTAAAGCCAACAATACATTTCAAATAAATCAAATTCACACAGGGTTTCATTGATTTTGTAATCTCTATCCGCCAAAGGTATATGATGAAAATCAATTCGACGATGGATCAGAGGGCTTACAAGTTCTTCCTATCCCTTATCCTTAGGAGGCATGATTAGATTAGGCTAAGAATACTGGTGAAACTTAATTGTGCAGGTTTACAGGGTGCAAAGATGGACTCGGATTCGAGAAGATAGGAAAATAGAGGCACTGGTTTGAAAGGCAGTTAGCTGGTGTGATCCTAGGCTGGGTGAAATTGTTGCAATTTGAATTGGCAAACCTGTCATAGAAAAATGGTATTAGCAGAGTATGATATTAGTAACCTGTGAATGGGCAAAAGGAGGGACTTTATAGTTTTCAGGCTTCCCGTTGATGATGGCGTGGGTCCGTTACATTAATGGTTAAGTAATTAAATTACTTAACGAGTTGATTTGGAGGGAGTGGATGTGATTGATGGGAGAAATGGATAAATGATGTGGTGAGAGGGGATTGGCAGGAGAGTAATGGATAGGGTGATGGTTTTGTGTGGCATAGAAAACCATTTTCGGAGGGGGACTGAGGTGGTTAATGGTTTCGGTAAGGGGGGTGTGAAAGCACAAGACAGTGACATGTTGTTGTGGGTCTGGCCTTTAATACCGCCCATTTTGAACCCCCACTCCACCCCCCCCCCCCCCCGACGGTAAATTTCAGATGGTGAGGGGGGGCGGAAACATAATATTGGTCGTCAGATGTGAAAAAGGTGGGTTTAGATGAGGTGAAAAGTGGCAGTGCTTTATCACGATTCAATGGACATGTGGTGGGGTAGGGGAATGAAAAACATATATAAGCGGAGGAGTGATTTTGGAGTGGTGAACTTAGGAATAATGGAATAATGTACCAAATGTCTTCTGATATAATGAACCTTATAATAAAACCTTTATCCTTTTGCTTTTCTCCTGTGCATGAAAATAATCTTTAACATTTGACTTAGGACAAAATTTTCATGCTTTTCCTGAAACCACCATTCTATTTCTGCCTACCCTCTCATTTTAATTCTTTTTCTAAGCTAACATTTTTCCTCTTCTTGATTTGTAGGGTGCATTTAAACTAGCAGATCTAAATCACTTTCTTTTTATGAAAATCTACCTTATCCTATCACTTATCTCACCATTGATTCATATTAAACTGTTGAATCAATTTTATTTCTACCTAGCTACTAATTTACCAAGATTAAACTATTTGGTAAATCTTTATTCACTAACCTATTCAACAGAAATTGAAATGTGTTCAATCATGATTAAACTGTATGATTTGAATAGAAGTTCAGTCAATGTGGCATTCAAAGAGCTAAAATAACTAACTTATCAGTAATGGCATTTAGACTTGCAGGACTTTCCGTATTATTTTCTATTTTTATTTTGTGGGGTTCTTATTTCCTTTTTTTTTAACATACCCTCTTGTCATTTTATTTTTTTCTCATATATTTTGGAAATAATTTGACTATTGAAATTTATGTACAATATGAAATTACAAATACAAAATACTCCATCACCTTGAGATCCTATAATTTATAGGACCCTAACACTGCCTTAGCACCTTTCCCTTACACTGATTCTTCTCTTATTCCTTGATTCTTAGACTCAATATGACTCATCTATTTATAGCATTTGCTTTACAATACAATGGTTTGTGGACCATGGGCGGGTCTCAAAACAACTCTATCATCTACCCAACTAAGGGACTAAAGCCCCTTTGACTTCTACTAGCTTCGTGCTCTGCTTCCACATTTTGCACATACTTTACATTCATTACAAAAGATATTACAAAATTTTCCCAAAACTTAACAAAATTGACCCCAGGGACCTCATCCCAACAAGGGGCATCCAATGGCATATCACAGTGAGACACTTTCAAACACAATCAAAAAGTATCCCACCTATGAAAAATATATGTATTTCACTGTGCAGGCATGCCGATAATAGAAGCTTTACATTTTGGGGAAGGAAACAGTCATCTACACAAAAAACCGACCCCTGCAGTTCATACAAACACAAGGGAAGTTCTAGGACGGTCGCCATCAAAAATGGTCCACATACCTACAACAGTTCCATTTAAATATTAAGTACAAGAAGGGAAGCACCAACAAAGTTGCAGACTACCTCAGTCGACCATCGATCATGACACTAACCACTGTGCTCAATTCTTATGGGCACGAGACTGCGAGGTGGCCACACCTTTACAAGAGCAATCCATAATTTGGTAGCACATACCATACACTCCTCGAAGGTAAGCAAGTTCCAAATTTTCGCCTCCAGG
The DNA here is from genome assembly GCA_031772625.1 of Pinus tabuliformis. Lineage (NCBI taxonomy): Eukaryota > Viridiplantae > Streptophyta > Pinopsida > Pinales > Pinaceae > Pinus > Pinus tabuliformis. Next base: position 462,104,627 of record CM062811.1, read on the forward strand.
ATGCACTGTTATGTCGCCTGGGACACATTTGTGTTCCTCCAAGAGAGTGTGCTAAGATGATTTGGAAGGTGAATTATAGTCTGGTCGTTCGACATTTCGGGGTAGAGAAAATAGTGGCAATGCTGCAGAATTATTTTATTTTTTGAACCTTCGACAGGATGTTGGTAAGTACATCAGATCCTGCACTTCCTATGTCATTTCCAAACTGACCATCAAGAAGCAAGGCCTATATACTCCTCTACCTACTCCTAGTCGACCTTGGGAATCCATCTCCATGGATTACATGTCGTGCCTTCCTTCTACTAAGCATGGAAACAACTACATTTTCGTGGTCATCGAAATATTCTCTAAGATGGCCATTATGGTGGTGTCTAAGAATAGTATCACAGCAGAATCCACTGCTAATATCTTCTTTGAACGAGTGTGGTTACATTTTGGGATCCCACGGGCCATTATCTCAGATTGGGATAGAAGGTTCCTAAGTACATTTTGGTCAAGTCTCTGGTCGATGTTGAAAAGCAATCTCACTAAATCCATGGCTTTCCACCCCCAAACTGATGGCGAAAAAGATGCCATCAACAGGATGATCGTAAACATTCTACATATCTACACTCGAAGCATCCACACACATGGGATGAAAACCTCCTCTATGTCTAGCACAGCTACAACAGATCTCTCCATAGCTCAACTCAGCACAACCCTTTCAGGTCGGGATGGGATTCAAGCCACTATGTCCCATTGATGTGGCCATACCATTTGCAGCTACTCAGGCAGATTCGGCTCATGTCCAGCCCGAGTTGACAGGGCTAACAACTTCCTTCAGCACATTCAGCACATGTTCCATCAGGTCCATTACATATTGGACAAAGCCAATGTGAAGTACAAGAAGCGTCATGATCAGCATGGGGTGCCACACAAGTTCTAGGTGGTTGACAATGTTTGGTCACATTTACCGAAGGAGCGCCTTGTTGGGCCCACCCCCAAGATTTTCCCACTTTGATATGGGCATTACACCATCACTAAGGTTGTAGCGTACAATTTTTTCGATCTCATCATTCCACGATTTGTTATAGACATTTTTGTGCCTTACATCTCTAAGCATGAAATGTCTATAAACCAAGGGCTCCTAAGTCCCTAAAAGTGTTGTTCTAACTCCTAAAGGAACAAGGTCAACAAATTATAGCTTCTCCCAGAAGTTCTCCACCAGAAACTGCTCAGAATCAGTCAAATCAGGATCATTTCAGCTGCTCCACTAGCCAAGTGTGTTGCATAGCACCTAGGTCCACTAGCTAGGTGCGTTGCAACTCTCCTAAATGCACTACCAGGGTGCGTTGAGCGGGAAATGACAAGTGGCAGAGTCATTCCACGAGGTGGAGAGACAATGGAAGCTTCCAGAATCTTCTCCAATGACACTTGCCTCGCTGAATTCGACCAAGGATGAGTAAGAGGCTCTCAGTCTCCAAGTGGAAGCAAGAACTGACAGAGAGAAGGCATTATTTAAATCATAAGCTGACTCATACTCCTTGCATACATCTATATATGGATCCCTCATCCCAGAGATCCAGAGGCTGGAATTTTGTACATTGCAGAGAATTTCTGTTGGTTTAGAGATAGATATCAGAGTATTGGGTGATTTATGCTTTGTTGGAGGTGAAGAGGGGCTTCTTTGCTGGGAGGTAGATGTTGGATCAGGAATCATCGGTTGTAACTCTTCCTGGATCTTCTTGTTATATCAATAAAACTATTTGAGTTTCTCCTACATGCTTGTGTATCATTGATGTTTGTTACATTTGTATGTTTAGTTTAAATATGATCTTAAGCTTTTTATGAGTATAAACCCATGTCTTTGTATAGTTTCCTTCTTCTGTGATCTTGCAGGTACTTGGTGAAGCTGGGAAAGTAAGGGAGCAGGTAACTGGAAGCTGTCAAAGAGGAGAGAGATTGGATCAAAGGACTAGCGCAAGACACAGGTTGGTTCATCCTATTTCTCTTTGTTTATAGTTCATAAAGAAGAATACAAAAGTAGTTTTCTCTGTTTGTTTCTAAGGTCACTGTCACACCTTAGTGGGATAGGGTCGTTCTGAATAGAAACTTTTCCCGTTAACAAAATGATGCACCTCGATTTGCGTTATTATGCTGGGGGCATGCAAACTTGCCATGAGCAGTGTTACTGCAAGGTTCAAGCTTGTTAAAAAATAAACCCGCCTCGAGCAGTTTTAGCACATAGTTCAAGCTCGTTAAAAAATAAACATAAGATATGAGCAAATGTTTCCACCCGCGTTTAAGCTCGTTAAAAAATGAACTATTCCCCGGTAAATAACCACTGTGAATGAAGCATTTCAGCCATTAAAGCCTTGGTCGTGTTTGCACCGTCACCTCCACTTTTCCATTGGCCGATCATTCGCCTCCATTTGATTGTTTACCCATTTTGAGGAACAGCTGCGAAGAGTGATTTCACTAGCCATCCTTGTGACACTGCCGTGATTGGAAAATTCTAACCCTTACCTGGAATCAGCTGCTACCCATTTTATCACTCGTTCCTCAAGAGACGAGTCTTCTTTAAGCTCTTTTCAACTGACTCGTAAAATATGAAAAGATTGCCGAGTTTTGGCCTTCCAGCTCGTTAAAGCGACAGGAAGTGCTATCCCTCCTCTAGATTTTAATCTTTTTGGACCTGGGGGATTATTGCACAAAAAGATCGAGCGCTTGTTTTGTTCGGCTCGTTAAAACTATCGAAAATTCATCCCTTCTGTATTGTTTTATATTTTTTCGGACTTAAGGGATTAGATGACGAAAAAGGAATTTTGGAGTTACCTTTACGTACCTTTTTAGACTCTCTAAAAATGAAAAGGACCGAGTTATCTTTGTCATTAGACTCGTTAAAAATATTAATAGCGACAAACTTGTCTTTAGACGAGAACGAGTTTCACTATCGCTAGGCTCGTTAAAACATAGCGATGGGTTTGCCCGAAGGGAAAATTATAGAACAAGCATATGTTATCCTCCTCAAGCTTGACAAAAATAAAAAGGTACTGGTCAGCAATGACTGGGGAAAAATTGGGAAGAAAACTCAAAGAATCTTTATTGGTAGCAAGTCGCTCTTGAACATGACACTTCCACTCCATGCCTGAGTCGGGTTGGGTTGTTTCATTCACCGGTCACATCACCATGGTCACGCCATACCATCCACGTTTGGGGTAAATGCTACCAATCCATCACATAAGTGTCGCCGACATGTTCAAGAGAAGTCATCCAGAGAAGTCACTTGTGTCCCATCCACTACCATACATTATACTTCATTCTTTCATGACCGCCATCCTAAACCATATATCATCAGATCGTTTTCACCTCCATCAAAATCATTTGCTCCATTCCGTGTCATTGATGTGGGATTCATTAAGACCCTCCTTTGACAGATCACTTCTTGTCGACATCAGCTCATTATCTATGAAGTTGATCTAGGAACACCCCATTCAGTACTTTGAAACTTGCATGCCTCAATGGCAAGTTTCTCACTTCCAGTGACAGGTATACATCAATGACCTTCGACCGAAAGATTTTGCGTGGTGTTCGACACCAAGTCCTTTATTCACACCACGTGGATTGTACTGCAGTACCTTGAGGGTCATTATCATTATCAGTGATTCCTCTCGTGCTTGTTAACAATTTACATCATTGACTGGTAATCAAGCGATGTCCTTCCATGTTCGACTTCAAAACATTTTTCACATGGATCGACTTGTATTTTGAGTGAAGATCAGACGAGATTGAAGACCCTGGATCTAGTTTCACCCATCCGGGCTGCGATATATATTCAGGAAAATAAAGACATTGAAATGTACATCACTGCAGCACAGATAATCATCCTACCAAAAGGATGATGGTTCTATCAGAATCATCAGTCTACCATCAGACGATTGCCTGTCCTATGTACATGAAAATGAATTTATAAAAGCTGAGCATGGGAATGCCCGCCTCAGCTAGATCATGAAAACAGTATGAAGATAATGTATTTTATTGTATCTTATTACAGGTCTCCTCCCAGCATTGAAAGAACTTCAGATCCTCCTAATAAAGCATTTCACCCGATAAATGGCCTCATACTTTAGGGGGCAACTGTTATAGACATTTTTGTGCCTTACATCTCTAAGCATGAAATGTCTATAAACCAAGGGCTCCTAAGTCCCTGAAAGTGTTGTTCCAACTCCTAAAGGAACAAGGTCAACAAATTACAGCTTCTCCCAGAAGTTCTCCACCAGAAACTGCTCAGAATCAGTCAAATCAGGATCATTTCAGCTGCTCCACTAGCCAAGTGCGTTGCATAGCACCCAGGTCCACTAGCTAGGTGCATTGCAACACTCCTAAATGCACTACCAGGGTGCGTTGAGCAGGAAATGACAAGTGGCAGAGTCATTTCACGAGGTGGAGAGACAATGGAAGCTTCTAGGATCTTCTCCAATGACACTTGCCTCACTGAATTCGACCAAGGATGAGTAAGAGGCTCTCAGTCTCCAAGTGGAAGAAAGAACTGACAGAGAGAAGACACTAGTCAAATCATAAGCTGACTCATACTCCTTGCATACATCTATATATGGATCCTTCATCCCAGAGATCCAGAGGCTGGAATTTTGTACATTGCAGAGAATTGTTGTTGGTTTAGAGATAGATATCAGAGTATTGGGTGATTTATGCTTTGTTGGAGGTGAAGAGGGGCTTCTTTGCTGGGAGGTAGATGCTAGATCTGTTGGAAATAATACTGAGAGAGGGGGGGTGAATCAGTATTATCACATTAATAAAACTTTTTCATTTCCATAATCAGATTCATATATGCTACTTCCACAACTCCTTATGATTAAGTTAATTAATCTTCAATGAGTGCATTAGAACTTTATCAACCATATTTTCAGTTAACAAATGCTGTAACATAGAATAGATCATCACACATAAGGCACACACATGAACACCATGATATAAGGTGGAAACCCAATGCGGGAGAAAACCACCTACTGCAAGTCATCTCAATCTTCTTCTTAATAAGAAAATCCTTTTACAATATTTGTACTGGTGCAGTCTTATACCAGTACGGGAGCTACAACCCCCTTTGCTCTTGTACTAGCCGATCCATTTACTAGTACGCAGGCTGCTACCTGCTACAATTCTCCAAAGATCTCCCTTAGCTTTTGTACTAGCTTAGATACTAGTACGTAGGCGCTGGCCTACAATCTTCTCTCCTCCAGGTACCACGTTTCATCAATTTTCAGACTGGATACACTGAAGCACAACACATAATCTGAAAGGCCACATTTCATCCAATTTTCATACTGAACCCAACAACAAATTTGAAGCTCATAATCAAACAACCTTTTGAATCACCCAATCATCAGATCCATACATATACAATGATATTATGAGAGTTATCAACCAGATCTAGTACATCAGATCACATGAAGATAAGTCATTTTAAACCGATCCATTCATCCAACAAAACTGAAGTTAATCATAATCATTCACTCAATTATTGCTGTTATCTGAACATAATATCAGAACCAAACATCACTTCAACAACCCAGATCATAAGAATGATAAGCAGAGATTTTAAGAGAAGTAAGCAGCTTCACCCATGTACTGCCTGCTTACAGTAAGCACCCTGCTCAACTGCTTGCCTGCTTACGTACGCACCCTGCTCAACTGCTCGCCTGCTTACGTACGCATCCTGCTCGCCTGCTTACATACGCACTGTATCCATTGAACTGCCTACAGACCTCCGCACCTGCAACCCTTATGTGCCTGCGTACCGGTGCACCTGAAACGCTTCGTTCCTGCGTATGTACGCACTTTTTCTTTCACTGTACCTGCGTACCTCCGGGCATAGATGATTTCAAGACTTCAAGAATAACCCAGACAGTCAGATCTACAGATCTGATCATGCGCCGAAGAGATCTCAATCCATCAGGGGGTGAATCAGTATTATCACATTAATAAAACTTTTTCATTTCCATAATCAGATTCATATATGCTACTTCCACAACTCCTTATGATTAAGTTAATTAATCTTCAATGAGTGCATTAGAACTTTATCAACCATATTATCAGTTAACAAATGCTGTAACATAGAATAGATCATCACACATAAGGCACACACATGAACACCATGATATAAGGTGGAAACCCAATGCGGGAGAAAACCACCTGCTGCAAGTCATCTCAATCTTCTTCTTAATAAGAAAATCCTTTTATAATATTTGTACTGGTGCAGTCTTATACCAGTACGGGAGCTACAACCCCCTTTTCTCTTGTACTAGCCGATCCATTTACTAGTACGCAGGCTGCTACCTGCTACAATGCTCCAAAGATCTCCCTTAGCTTTTGTATAGCTTAGATACTAGTACGTAGGCGCTGGCCTACAATCTTCTCTCCTCCAGGTACCACGTTTCATCAATTTTCAGACTGGATACACTGAAGCACAACACATAATCTGAAAGGCCACATTTCATCCAATTTTCATACTGAACCCAACAACAACTTTGAAGCTCATAATCAAACAACCTTCTGAATCACCCAATCATCAGATCCATACATATACAATGATATTATGAGAGTTATCAACCAGATCTAGTACATCAGATCACATGAAGATAAGTCATTTTAAACCGATCCATTCATCCAACAAAACTGAAGTTAATCATAATCATTCACTCAATTACTGCTGTTATCTGAACATAATATCAGAACAAAACATCACTTCAACAACCCAGATCATAAGAATGATAAGCAGAGATTTTAAGAGAAGTAAGAAGCTTCACCCATGTACCGCCTGCTTACAGTAAGCACCCTGCTCAACTACTCGCCTGCTTACGTACGCACCCTGCTCAACTGCTCGCCTGCTTACATACGCACCCTGCTCAACTGCTCGCCTGCTTACATATGCACTGTATCCATTGAACTGCCTGCAGACCTCCGCACCTGCAACCCTTCTGTGCCTGCGTATGTACGCACTTTTTCTTTCACTGTACCTGCGTACCTCCGGGCATAGATGATTTCAAGACTTTAAGAATAACCCAGACAGTCAGATCTACAGATCTGATCATGCGCCGAAGAGATCTCAATCCATCAGTAGATTCGCCTTATTTAGATCTAGACATTGCTCCCAAGAGATCATAATATTTCAGATCTAGCTCTCATAAGATGTTCAACCCCAAAACATACACAAGCCAAATGATCTCCTTTGCTTTATATAGGAAATCTCTTCCTTAAATCAAGGATCAATACCACGGGCCGACACCATAATAACACAAAACCGTCAGCTAAATACCAAAGGTTAAACATAAGAAACCCCACGTGTGCTTTTCTCTGCCTTGAAATGTGTGCACTGGGGGTACACACCTCCTGAACGGGATAACTGCGGGTATGTACGCACTTTATGTAACGTTGACCTACGTGTACACACCTTATGTAAGGTGTACCTGCGTACCCCTTATTTTCTTCAATATTTGATAGCTGATCATCAATCTCTGCTGCTGATTTGAAGTACTGTGATCTATCACCTGAATGGGTTTCCATCAAGGACAACACTTTAGCCATAATGCCAACAATCTCCCCCTTTGGGCTTGATGGCAAAGCTTACTAAGAACTTGCTATTTGATTCCTTTGAGCTGTCCTGCATCTATGTATTATGTCACATCTGATATCTCTTTTGTAGATTCATCTAAGTGAGATGATCTTCTATGAGTGGTTTGCCATCAAGTACAACACATGCATCATAATGCGAACAATCTCCCCCTTTGGACTTGATGGCAACAACACCAAATCACTCTCCCCCTTTGACATCAAGGGCAAAGGGTTATGCTCCCCCTAAGAACATGCTCCCCCTGAAAATGAACCAGATCTGCTGAAGTCTCTGAATGAGCTCCCCCTTTGTATATGCCATGGTGCTCCAATCTGATAATGCTCTTTCTGAGAACAAGCTGAGATGTCTGCTCTGCTATATAGTGATATTCATGCTCAAGCTCCCCCTGACTGCAAAAAGATGTTCTACAAGAAGAACATGACTCTATATATCATAAATGACCTTCCTATCACCAAAAGACTCAATACATACATTTATCACAATGGTGATACATCAAAAGTTTACATATGATATCATTCATCCCAGGCATAGTGGGGAAACAAAGGTCGTTACATGACCTGAAAAGAGACACACTATTACATAAAGACCAATCATCAGCAATCAACACTGTATGATCTGCTTCATAGTATCTGTCAACATCAACTTGCATTAGTGCATTAATCTCCAAGGTATGAGAAACACCATAGCCATCCAGATCTGCATGAACTAAGAGTCATCAAATGGGAGTATCTACATCAATCAACATATGAATGAAACCCATCATCATATAGGTAAGATCTCATCATCATCATGTCTCCAAGAATGCAACTTTGAATAATCATCCATGTATCCATCCAACAATCTTCATCCATATATGTACCAAGAACCATAAAGACTCCATGCAAGCACCATTAGAGAATCAACCACAAATCTGATCCAAGAACCATGTGACCAACTCATAACCATAGCAAGATGAATCATAAGCATCATCACCAAGGACCATAATGCCAACAATGCATTAAGAACATATGCTCCCCCTAAACTGGTGCTATCTGTCAGATCTAATCATGCATATCAATAAGAAGAGTCAGCTAATAAATGCTTTAAGACAGGTACGCAGTTGTGCTTTATCTGTCCTGCGTAGCCACGCACTTCTCCTTCTGCTCCCCTGCGTACACCCACAGAGATCCTTCTGCTGCACTGCGCATGTACGCAGACAGTCTTCTACTACCGTGCGTACCCACGCAGCTGTTCCATCAGATGCGCCACGTACCCCACGCAGACTTTTCTTCCATCGCGCCGCGTACTTTTATGTACCTACGCAGGTTATCCTTCTGTCACGCTGCGTACCACGGATCATGATACGCACCTTTTCTTTTGTCTTTCCGCGCCCGTCCGCATATGCTCTTCTGATAAGCCGCGTACCTCCACACAGGGACTGTGCCTTCACTTGCGTACATCCGCACCCAGTCTTACGCTCTGCTGCGTACGCCCGCACTTTCACAGTTAATGATCTGCGTACTTCTGATTAGGGCCAAATTAACAGTCCTCCTTTGTGCCACTGACAGTCAGATTCCCAGATCTGATAGATTCACTTCCAACTTCACTTGCCTACTGCCTTCAAACAAGCATATACGCGATTGTGCAGTATCCAACTCGCGTATATATGCGACTTTCCTTTATGAAGTTTGCATATGAGATTCAGGACACTGAAGTTTTGTACTTTCAGCTCCCTCTGATTCTGGTATGTCTGTACATTGTGCTGTGCCACCTTTTTCTGACTGTACTTCCTTTTTCCTCCATATCTTCAAGCGTGATGATGACATTTTCTTCTTTTGATATGGTGCCCACACTTTGTTCCTGCATTCCTTAGCTATATGTCCAAGCTTGTTACATGCATAACATCTTACATGTTTCATATTCCTCCTGTAACAATCAGCAGCTTTGTGACCAAACATATTGCAAGCAAAGCAATATCCATAAAAATACCTTGATTGAGATGACTTGTCTGCATAATGGTCTTGAACTCTTCTTCTTCTACATCTAGCTGCAACATGTCCAAGATTATGACATACATAACATTCAACATTATTCATAGGAGAAGTAAAGGATTTTCTTTGAGGAATCTCTTTCCTTGGTTGATGATGAGATTGATCTTTCATTTCTTCGTTGATCATTTTAGATTTCTCTTTAGAGTTCCTTGCCTCACCTTGTGAACTAGATTCACCTTTGACATATTTATAGAAACCAAGACCAGTCTTTATAGCAGGAGACCTTTGACTACTAAGAATATCATCCAAGACTTTAGAGCTATCTTGAAATCGTAAAAGCTTATCCTTTTCTTCTATTTTACCTTTCAAGATATTTACCTCAACCTGAAGCTATTCTTCCTTTTCAAGAGATTGCCTTTTCAAATCTTCTTCAGCTTTTCTTCCTTCTTCCATTTGTTCCCTTAGTTTGAGAATCTCCTTTTCTTGTTCTTCATTCAGATCCTACTGCATTTGACGAACTCCGAAGGCACATTCTAGTTGAGATTTTAAGCTGGTGACTTCGTTTTCTTGTTTTACAATAGCTTGGAGTAGATTTGTATTCTGCTTCTTTGATTCTTCAAGATCTCCTTTTAGTGAGAGGATTGTAGCTTCAAGATTTTCATAGTAGCTAGATCTATCTTTGAGTTTCTTGATGGTTGTGCTTCTTTCGTTGACTTCTTTTCTTAATGAAGTCACTTCATGCTACAATTTTTGACATTGGTCTTCCTTGTCCTTGAGTAGCTTTCTTACCTTGTTTCCTTCTTCTAGTTGGGCCTTTAGTTTGGTAGCTTCTTCTTTGAAATCACATTCCCTTTTGTTCAATAGATCTTGTTGATCTCTAATTTTGTCTGTCAACCTTTTAAATTCTGCGTCTATTTGATATCTTTCTTGTTCACCCATAAGAGCAAATTCAGTAGTTTCGCTATCACTTTCATCTCTTCCAAAAGGAAAGATAGCTGGAACATTAGAGGATAATATATTCATACCTGATAATGATTCTGAATCTGAAGAGCTTCTTATACCTAATCCCCAATCGATTCTCCCACTGTCATAGTTCTTCTGAGATGACTTCTTTTTCTTAGGTGCTTTCTTCTTAAGCTTCTTTCCCATTGTTCCACGGATCTCCTTCAAGCGATCAAGCTTCTATCAAAGGACCTGCTCTGATACAAATTGTTGGAAATAATACTGAGAGGGGGGGGGGGGGGGGGGTGAATCAGTATTATCACATTAATAAAACTTTTTCATTTCCATAATCATATTCATATATGCTACTTCCACAACTCCTTATGATTAAGTTAGTTAATCTTCAATGAGTGCATTAGAACTTTATCAACCATATTATCAGTTAACAAATGCTGTAACATAGAATAGATCATCACACATAAGGCACACACATGAACACCATGATATAAGGTGGAAACCCAATGCGGGAGAAAACCACCTGCTGCAAGTCATCTCAATCTTCTTCTTAATAAGAAAATCCTTTTACAATATTTGTACTGGTGCAGTCTTATACCAGTACGGGAGCTACAACCCCCTTTACTCTTGTACTAGCCGATCCATTTACTAGTACGCAGGCTGCTACCTGCTACAATGCTCCAAAGATCTCCCTTAGCTTTTGTACTAGCTTAGATACTAGTACGTAGGCGCTGGCCTACAATCTTCTCTCCTCCAGGTACCACGTTTCATCAATTTTCAGACTGGATACACTGAAGCACAACACATAATCTGAAAGGCCACATTTCATCCAATTTTCATACTGAACCCAACAACAACTTTGAAGCTCATAATCAAACAACCTTCTGAATCACCCAATCATCAGATCCATACATATACAATGATATTATGAGAGTTATCAACCAGATCTAGCACATCAGATCACATGAAGATAAGTCATTTTAAACCGATCCATTCATCCAACAAAACTGAAGTTAATCATAATCATTCACTCAATTACTGTTGTTATCTGAACATAATATCAGAACCAAACATCACTTCAACAACCCAGATCATAAGATGATAAGCAGAGATTTTAAGAGAAGTAAGCAGCTTCACCCATGTACTGCCTGCTTACAGTAAGCACCCTGCTCAACTGCTCACCTGCTTACGTACGCACCCCGCTCAACTGCTCGCCTACTTACATACACACCCTACTCAACTGCTCGCCTCCTTACATACGCACTGTATCCATTGAACTACCTGCGGACCTCCGCACCTGCAACCCTTCTGTGCCTGCGTACCGACGCACCTGAAATGCTTCGTTCCTGGTTATGTACGCACTTTTTCTTTCACTGTACCTACGTACCTTCGGGCATAGATGATTTCAAGACTTCAAGAATAACCCAGACAGTCAGATCTACAGATCTGATCATGCGCCGAAGAGATCTCAATCCATCAGTAGATTCGCCTTATTTAGATCTAGACATTGCTCCCAAGAGATCATAATATTTCAGATCTAGCTCTCATAAGATGTTCAACCCCAAAACATACACAAGCCAAATGATCTCCTTTGCTTTATATAGGAAATCTCTTCCTTAAATCAAGGATCAATACCACGGGCCGACACCATAATAACACAAAACTGTCGGCTAAATACCAAAGGTTAAACATAAGAAACCCCACGTGTGCTTTTCTCTGCCTTGAAATGTGTGCACTGGGGGTACGCACCTCCTAAATGGGATAACTGCGGGTATGTACGCACTTTATGTAACATCGACCTGCGTGTACGCACCTTATGTAAGGTGTACCTGCGTACCCCTTATTTTCTTCAATATTTGATAGCTGATCATCAATCTCTGCTGCTGACTTGAAGTACTGTGATCTATCACCTGAATGGGTTGCCATCAAGGACAACACTTTAGCCATAATGCCAACAAGATCAGGAATCATCGGTTGTAACTCTTCCTGGATCTTCTTGTTATATCAATAAAACTATTTGAGTTTCTCCTACATGCTTGTGTATCATTGATGTTCGTTACATTTGTATGTTTAGCTTAAATCTGATCCTAAGCTTTTTATGAGTATCAACCCATGTCTTTGTATAGTTTCCTTCTTCTATGATCTTGCAGGTACTTGGTGAAGCTGGGCAAGTAAGGATGCAGGTAGCTGGAAGCTGTCAAAGAGGAGAGAGATTGGATCAAAGGACTAGTGCAATACACAGGTTGGTTCATCCTATTTCTCTTTGTTTATAGTTCATAAAGAAGAATACAAAAGTAGTTTTCTCTGTTTGTTTCTAAGGTCACTGTCACACCTTAGTGGGATAGGGTCGTTCTGAATAGACACTTTTCCTGTTAACAAAATGGCGACTCCACTGGGGACGATTGTCTAGTTAGTTTGTTTGTGTTTCTCTTATTGTTTGTTTCATAAACTTAGAAGTAGCAAATCGAACTGCATTTTCCCTTAACAAATGCAAAGTAGACATCTGTTGCTTCAATCCATTCACTGGATCTGTTTATGATTTGAACAGCTGATTCACAAATGATCTGATTGCCCTTTGTGATAGCTCTTAGACCTCCTTTAAATCTACCCTCTGATTGTGCATTACTGATTTCTTTTACTCGGCCAAAAACCATAGATTAAACTGCAAACCGTGACCCAGAACCCAGATATAATTCTCGTTTCTGCCCCAGCGCAGGTACTGTGAAGAGTTCCTGCATTTCAGCGCAGTTCCCGAGAGGGAAACCTGCGTTGCAATCCAGTTTCTATGTGTAGCAGGTGCGCTGATCAGCCTAGCCTTGTGCGGCTGAGGTTCTTTGCTCAATTTTTTCAGTTTTGTCTCTGATTTTTGCAGCCTGTGATCCGTGCGTGTGTCTGTTTAAAAACCCCTTTTCCTTGCTGTAATTCTACTTCAGTTGTATAAAAGAAACTGTAGATGTTTTTGTGTGTTTGTTACATCATTTACAGTTTTCCATTGCAAAATTAGAATAGTCATACTGTCGTCCTTTGATTTACATCTGTCACAAGTGTCGATTTTGATCATAGGAGAAAGTTTATATGCTGTTGACAGTCGATTATGCTTTTACTTTTGCCTTTGGTTTGAATTTGTGACTTTCTAGTGTCGAAACGAGTGTTTATTTCAAAATCGTAAAGTGTCGTAATCGTCTCTACCTTGTGATTTCGAAAAGAAGCTTGTTTGTGTTTTTCACTTGAAAGCGAATTCAGATTTGTACAACAAATTTCTTTTTAGGCATCAATATTAAGAAAGTGAAAAACAAAACACATGCATGTGCATTTGCATACTGACAGTCTGTTTGGCTTGATTTAGGAAAAGTGCATTTACGGTGTGCTCTTTGCTCTTTGCGAAAAGATTGTGTCTTTCTTTTCCCCTTGTAGCTAGGATTTTCATTGTTGAAAAGAGATAAAAGTTTGCTTATCATCTTTAGATTGCATTTTAGGAATTGCATTTACATCTCGTGGTGAACCCAAAAGGCAAACTTCATAAGAAATATCAACTTAAAATAAATTCAATGAACTTAACAACGCTTTGGAACTTAACGCACAACATTTAGAGGTCTAGGCTAGAGATGTATTCCGGCGTTGTAAAGCCTGGTAACTGTTGTCCTCACTGATGGTTGGGTGATTCCTCCACTTTGAGACGATAAGTGCCAGTACGGACTTGTGCTCCCACGTACTGTCGAGTATATATTGGGAGACCCCTATAGGCTTAAAACCTTTATCCATAGGAAGCCGTGTCGGTCGCCCTACTAATCGCAATGCACCGAACACAGAATTCGGGAAGATTGATTGCCGTACCGTAAAAAGTATTCTGCATTTTTGCGATTGGTTTGGTACTCCCTCTGCCTAGACCTCCAGAGAAATCCCTTTCGTTCCTTTTCAAACTCTTTAACGGAAAAGGTCCATCTGAGCACTTCTCAGTTCAGGCTCATTAAAAATCGAAGGAGACTAGAGTCATCTTTTGTTTTTTTCTCGACTCTTAAAAACTTAAAAAACAAGTTGTGTCAAAGCGTCTAAAATTCATTTAATTTGGAAACATACTTCCCCTTCATTTTTAGTTGATCGAGTAATCCGAGATCATGGAAGAAAGTTAATCGAAATCGCTAGTAAATATTTTGGATAAACTAGATATGTCTGAACAACCGTCGACATCCAGGAATGTGTCATCTGACGCAGCAGCGGCAGAGCCTCCTACTGCTACTCCAACGATGTTCGTCGGTATACCATCTGTCCCGGCAAGTTGTCAACAACAAGCTAGAGTCCAATCAGGGACTGTTTCGACGACATGGTTAGTTCCTATTTCTTCATCCGGATTATCATCTGGTATTTCTTATGTTGAAACTCAACAAATTGATCCAATGTGTCTTCAAAGGCCAATATACCCTTTAAGTACTGGATTTCCACCATATGGAGGGCAGTATGCCTTTTCATTGTTCCCTCCCGGAGAACAACCATATGGGAGTTTACAACAAAGTTCAGGTCAAACTGGAATTACATCCAATAGTTGGGTACCTATACTATCTCAACAACCAAGAGTTGTGTATTCGATGCAACAATGTGTACCTGTGTCGAACATACCGACTACGCCAGCTATTGTGACGGTGTCGCAAGTTCAAGCACTGCCTGTTGTATGCCAACCTCAGGTTTCTCAGGTTGTAATGTAACATCCCCTTGACCCTGCGACTCAACCACAATCGCCGACTAGTGGGGCAACACAGGCCCAGACGGGTACAGTTACTCCTCACCATGGTCAAACGGTTAGTATTGGGCAACAGCACATGGTTTCACAACCGTGGCTAGTGCAAGACCAACAACCACAATTCCAACAAGTATACCAAGGTACTGAGCAGCAGATCTTTGCGAACAGTGGACAGTCGTACATTCAAAATGGTAAAAATCAACCATTTTATAATGGTCAAGTCCACCAACCTTACCAAACATACCAGCATCAAATGCATTATGCCGGTATGCAAAGACCAACTGCTCAGGCGATTCCATCATATCCTAGGTATGCTTCACCTAACCTGAATCAACAGTTACCATTCGTGGCAACTTTAGAGTTACCTGATTTAAACCGGTTAACAAACGATCCAATTGCTTACGCCCCTTGGTGGCCAGCGATTCTGCATAAACTTCCATCAGATATTCCTAAATTTAATGGAAATCCGGGTGAATATCCATCGAATCACGTGATGACCTTTCATCTATGGTGTTCATCAAACACCCTAAACGATGATTCGATAAGACTTCGCCTCTTTCAGAGGACGTTAACGGGTCCAGCGGCAAAATGGTACATTGAATTGCCTAGAGCTTCGTTCGACAACTTCAGCACCTTAGCCACAACCTTTTTAACCCATTTTCACTTACCAATAAGGTATGAAACGGGAACAGAACTGCTTACCAACTTCAAACAGACAACGGCCACTCACATATCTGATCATATACATGAGTGGCGACGTCGTCGTAGGATGGTGAAAACGTACGTTCCTGATCAGCTATTAGCTGAATGGTTTATCAAGTCACTACTGCCTTCCATCACGGAAGATGTGGCAAAGGGGGGAGTCGTAACGGAAGAGCAAGTGATTGCTCGTGCACAATATCTGGACCTGATTTACACTCAGTCCGGCACGCTCTACGACAAAATACCTGACGCCCCTAGACCGGAATTCTCAATTCCTCCTCCTCCTAAATCGAACAATGACTCTCATGCCGGCGATGGCGTGATTGGCACAACAGACACGAAATCGACAAAGGCTACATCCAAGAAGGCCCGTAATATTTCAGGTCAAAATGCAAAAGACTAACTTCTTTCTTCGGAAGTAAATGTCGTATCGACAGATAAGGGCAAAGAAACCAAACAACCAGGAAGCAAGAAGAAAGGCAAAGGGAAGAAGAAGAAACAGGATGAGTCATCTCCTGAAAAATCTTCTTCAAACCCTCCTGGAAATAGGAAACCAAGAACTCCATGCTATATATGCGATGAGGATCACTGGACCTCAGAATGTCCGTACAAAGCTGAGCTTAAGAAATTCTTTAAGAGTTCGAAAACCTCAGCAATGTTAACTGATCCATTTCCAAATCCAGGAACAAATCTGGTTGAAAGTGGAAATGCTTCCCCGTCTCAAGTGCTAATGTCGTCGATTTCAAAACAGCAGAATGATGCTTTGATTTCGACAAGGAACAAAGATTATGGGAATCCGCAGTTGTCGAACAACAGGGATAAAGATCAACCAAGTAGTTCGACAACAACTTCGACAGAAATTGTACCACCCACCATTCCTGAACAAATGATAAAGTCGCCAAAGGGAGTAGTACACAAATTGACATTTAATCCTCGTGCAAAAGTAGCACAGAATTATAATATAGTAGAGGACCTGGCCCAATCGCCGTCCGCTATGTCGACACTTGAGGTACCCCAAAATTGCCCCTCCCAAAACCAAGCTTTATTATCAGCAATAGGTGGGATTGGCCCAATGGATTCCAATCTTGTGGCCTTTGATCATAAAGGATATGACCCTCAATTACCAGCTCAACTAGCTTTCCTTATTCAAGTGAAAGCCCTCAACAAAATTGTTCATCGAAAAATTATTGATGAGGGGGCATCCACATGTATTATGTCGATGAGTTGCTGGAAAAATTTAGGCTCGCCACCCTTGCCGCGATCTTCAACAATGTTAAAAGCATTTGATGGACGGTCATACACTCCATACGGGATTTTAAGTAACTTGAAAGTTGAACTAGGGGGCAAAACAGTAGAAATTGATGTTGAAGTAAACGACAGAAACCTCGATTACAACATCCTACTGGGAAGGCCCTGGATATATGCCATGGCCGCGGTTGTGTCGACCTACTTCAGAAAGATTGCATTTCCCTTTCAAGGAAGAATTACAATCGTTGACCAACAAACATTTCTCCCCAACAGTTCACAAGTTACGGGAAGCATTCCAATGATCCATGGAAGCAACCATTCACTTCAAAATATTGGAGTAGGCCTCCTAAAAGACCCTGCCTTAATGGGTACTTTTGCCCTACCGCCTCCGAGTAATTTGGCGGAAGTGGCCACAGTGGAAACCTACAATATGAAATCTTCTGGATTCGGAAGATTCCTGAACATTTTGTCATCATCGCCATTTTAGAAATATTGTAGCAATCAATTTTCTTGGCCTGGGGGGCAACCCCAAATCAACGCTCATCGAGTGTTTGGATAGATAGGTCTAAGGAATATGGCACCTCTTCAAAACCTTGGTCACATGTACATTCTACAAACGAAGGAATCATTCAATCAATGATGATAGAAGAGGTACCATGGGAAGATTACCACCATCACTCCCATCTTCCGGATTACCACGAATATTATTCCAGCAACCTTAATCATCCTTCAGTTTTTGATTTTCTATCAAATACTGTAAATACGGTGGATGCCAAGGACGGTTCTCATCTCGTGTCGACCTCGTTAAAAAATGAAACAAGGAGTCATGAGGATAGTTCTTTTACTATGTCAACCTCATTAAAAAATGAAACAAGTCCCCTTTCCAAATCTAAAAGGTAAACCTACATTCCAACCACCAAGTTGAATGTAATGAAGCTTGGGGGGCATGCACCTCGATTTGCGTTATTATGCTGGGGGCATGCAAACTCGCCATGAGCAGTGTTACTGCAGGGTTCAAGCTCATTAAAAAATAAACCCACCTCGAGCAGTTTTAGCACATAGTTCAAGCTCGTTAAAAAATAAACATAAGATATGAGCAAATGTTTCCACCCACGTTTAAGCTTGTTAAAAAATGAACTATTCCCCGGTAAATAACCACCGTGAATGAAGCATTGCAGCCATTAAAGCCTTGGTCATGTTTGCACCGTCACCTCCAGTTTTCCATTTGCCGATCATTCGCCTCCATTTGATTATTTACCCATTTTGAGGAATAGCTGCGAAGAGTGATTTCACTAGCCATCCTTGTGACACTGCCGTGATTGGAAAATTCCAACCCTCACCTGGAATCAGCTGCTACCCATTTTATCACTCGTTCCTCAAGAGATGAGTCTTCTTTAAGCTCTTTTCAACTGACTCGTAAAATATGAAAAGATTGTCGAGTTTTGGCCTTCCAGCTCGTTAAAGCGACAGGAAGTGCTATCCCTCCTCTAGATTTCAATCTTTTTGGACCTGGCGGATTATCGCACAAAAATATCGAGCGCTTGTTTTGTTCGGCTTGTTAAAACTATCGAAAATTCATCCCTTCTGTATTGTTTTATACTTTTTCAGACTTAAGGGATTAGATGACGAAAAAGGAATTTTGGAGTTACCTTTACGTACCTTTTCAGACTCTCTAAAAATGAAAAGGACTGAGTTATCTTTGTCGTTAGACTCGTTAAAAAGATTAATAGCGACAAACTTGTCTTTAGACGAGAACGAGTTTCACTATCGCTAGGATCGTTAAAACATAGCGATGGGTTTGCCCGAAGGGAAAATTATAGAACAAGCATATGTTATCCTCCTCAAGCTTGACAAAAATAAAGAGGTACTTGTCAGCAATGACTAGGAAAAAATTGGGAAGAAAACTCAAAGAATCTTTATTGGTAGCAAGTCGCTCTTGAACATGACACTTCCACTCCGTGCCCGAGTCGGGTTGGGTTGTTTCATTCACCAATCACATCACCATGGTCATGCCATACCATCCACGTTTGGGGTAAATACTACCAATCCATCACATAAGTGTCGCTGACATGTTCAAGAGAAGTCATCCAGAGAAGTCACCTGTGTCCCATCCACTACCATACATTATACTTCATTCTTTCATGACCACCATCCTGAACCATATATCATCAGATCGTTTTCACCTCCATCAAAATCATTTGCTCCATTCCGTGTCATTGATGTAAGATTCATTAAGACCCTCCTTTGACGGATCGCTTCTTGTCGACATCAGCTCATTATCCAAGAAGTTGATCTAGGAACACCCCATTCAGTACTTTGAAACTTACATGCCTCAATGGCAAGTTTCTCACTTCCGGCGACAGGTATACATCAATGACCTTCGACCGAAAGATTTTGTGTGGTGTTCGATGCCAAGTCCTTTATTCACACCACGTGAATTGTACTGCAGTACCTTGAGGGTCATTATCATTATCGGTGATTCCTCTCGCGCTTGTTAACAGTTTACATCATTGACTGGTAATCAAGCGATGTCCTTCCATGTTCGACTTCAAAACATTTCTCACATGGATCGACTTGTACTTCAAGTGAAGATCGGACGAGATTGAAGACCCCGGATCTAGTTTCACCCATCCGGGCTGCGATATATATTAAGGAAAATAAAGACATTGAAATGTACACCACTGCAGCATAGATAATCATCCTACCAAAAGGATGATGGTTCTATCAGAATCATCAGTCTACCATCAGACGATTTTCTATCCTATGTACATGAAAATGAATTTATAAAAGTTGAGCATGGGAATGCCCGCCTCACCTAGATCATGAAAACAGTATGAAGATAATGTATTGTATTATATCTTATTACAGGTCTCCTCCCAGCATTGAAAGAACTTCGGATCCTCCTAATAAAGCATTTCACCCGATAAACAGCCTCATACTTTAGGGGGCAACTGTTATAGACATTTTTGTGCCTTACAGCTCTAAGCATGAAATGTCTATAAACCAAGGGCTCCTAAGTCCCTAAAAGTGTTGTTCTAACTCCTAAAGGAACAAGGTCAACAATTTATAGCTTCTCCCAGAAGTTCTCCACCAGAAATTGCTCAGAATCAGTCAAATCAGGATCATTTCAGCTGCTCCACTAGCCAAGTGCGTTGCATAGCACCCAGGTCCACTAGCTAGGTGCATTGCAACGCTCCTAAATTCACGACCAGGGTGCGTTGAGTGGGAAATGACAAGTGGCAGAGTCATTCCACGAGGTGGAGAGACAATGGAAGCTTCCAGAATCTTCTCCAATGACACTTGCCTCACTGAATTCGACCAAGGATGAGTAAGAGGCTCTCAGTCTCCAAGTGGAAGCAAGAACTGATAGAGAGAAGACACTAGTCAAATCATAAGCTGACTCATACTCCTTGCATACATCTATATATGGATCCCTCATCCCAGAGATCTAGAGGCTGGAATTTTGTACATTGCAGAGAATTGTTGTTGGTTTAGAGATAGATATCAGAGTATTGGGTGATTTATGCTTTGTTGGAGTTGAAGAGGGGCGTCTTTGCTGGGAGGTAGATGTTGGATCAAGAATCATCGGTTGTAACTCTTCCTGGATCTTCTTGTTATATCAATAAAACTATTTGAGTTTCTCCTACATGCTTGTGTATCATTGATGTTTGTTACATTTGTATGTTTAGCTTAAATCTGATCCTAAGCTTTTTATGAGTATAAACCCATGTCTTTGTATAGTTTCCTTCTTCTGTGATCTTGCAGGTACTTGGTGAAGCTGGGCAAGTAAGGGAGCAGGTAGCTGGAAGCTGTCAAAGAGGAGAGAGATTGGATCAAAGGACTACGCAAGACACAGGTTGGTTCATCCTATTTCTCTTTGTTTATAGTTCATAAAGAAGAATACAAAAGTAGTTTTCTCTGTTTGTTTCTAAGGTCACTGTCACACCTTAGTGGGATAGGGTCGTTCTGAATAGACACTTTTCCCGTTAACACCATTCCTTGGCCTACACCCAGAGTTCAATGTGGACCACCTTTGACCATACTTTCCACAATTACTGGACACATTAGACATTGCAAAACAACTCACACCAATAGATTTAAACCCAGACTGCATGGACTAGGCCACGACTAATCAGATCATGGACACATAGATCAAGAGCACTTGTGAGTAGAAGATCCAACTGTATCGAGCTGTCAAAGTTGGCCATCTCCTGCACCAAGGCAAGTGGCTCACCAAGGACCAAGTTCAGTAGAATTTTTCCCATCTCATGGAGGCACTCAATGCAATGGGGACAATTTCTTCCTAAAGGGAGAGGACTAATCCAGGTGGATATTGGTGGCCACCCACCTATTCCACTTGGATCCCCACCATTTTTCCTTTTAAGTTTCCTTAATTGTATCACATCTTACTATTCTTGGAAGTTTTTCGAGTCCTAAAATTCCAGAGCCGTTTTGAGGGACTAAAGACGTATTTAGGGAAAATGGGGACACCAAAAAAGTCACAAACCATCTTGCTAGATTTTTTTTCGGCCTGCCCTTTGAAATATTCGAAACGAGGTATTATGATAGCCAAACAGAGATCGTATGCCAAAGTTATGACCGCAGGAAGTTGATCTGCCAAGTTACCCAAATAGGGCCCACAATTTTGGTTCTACATCTCCTAGGGTTAGGTTTTTACACTTTTAGGGTTTTTCATTGCTTCTCAATAATAAATATGCCTTTGAGCCTCATTGTAACATGGTTTTAGGGGCATGTAGCTGCCAAATCTCTTCTTAGAGATAAGCTCCCATCGCTCGAGCTAGTTTATTTTTATTTCTGTATGTAAGCATATTTCATTTCTTTGATATTAATGAAATGAAAATTTATTTATGTTGCATCTCTGTGTATATGGGTATTTCTGTATTTTGTTGTGTTCTTTCATAAGTTCGGATCAGCAGGATCAAAGCGGTGTACCCTTTCTCTATTTTTCTTTGCATGTCCCCAACGAGGTCAGGGTATAAGGAGTCAGGGCTTGATTTGGTTGAACCTTTGCAAGACCAGCCTCACAAGTCCTGAAAACCTCCCATGGTCAAACAAAATAAAGATGAGATGGCAAGAGATCCTTTAAAATTATTGCTCGAGGAAGCCCTTGAGTAATAGAGGAACGCGATGATGGATACTGTTTACCAGATCCTTCGACGGCTACCAATATGTGACGTATCTTCATCCAACAACCACTTTGGAGGTTCCACTCCTTTTAAGGTACAACTTAACTTTTATATTCCCATATTTGAGGGTTACATAGATGCAACAACTGTAAATAAATGGTTAAATCTGTTGGAAGGAAACTTTTGAGTTCATGACTTTTTCAGTCGAGAAAATATTACTTTTTCACTTCTCAAATCCGCCCCACACGTCAAGGGCTAGTGAGAAACCTACTATGAACAAAAGGATGAGAGGGAATCCTCACTATTTTCATTCATGCCTACTTGGAATTCTTTTCGAGATGCCATCAAGGAACAATATTACCCTGTCAAGAACTAGGAAGATAAATACATAGTGGACCACTCTATGGAAGGGAAGGAGCCATGATGTGTCAGGTTTTATAAATGTTTTCCATACCCTTCACATGAAGCTCAGTATCAAGGATTCTGAGCAGAATTTGGTACTCAAGTACTGCGGATATCTACACAAGTACATCTAGGACAAGATGGAGTTCCTGGACATCTCCTCACTTGGAAAAACATGCCTATACACTGTCAATATTGAGAAAAGGTTTAAACAGAAGAAGTGAGACTTTGGATGTGTGAATCCAAAGCAAGGAAAAGGCACCCCCAAACCAGAGAGAAAAGGACAAATCCAAGGTGGGGCAAACTAGGACAACCCTTTGAAGCCACAAGCAAAGAACAACACCACAAAGACAAACAAGGACATGGGAATATAGTGTGAGTTCCATAAGAGCTCCACTCACAACACAAGTGAGTGTTAGGCTTAGCAGGCAAGGGAAGTGGGTCATTGACACATAGCCTGGTGCCACCATGGCCACCACTAAGATCCAGAAGAATGGACCTGAAGATCCAGAGGAGGGGGAATTCATTTTCCACTCACAAATGTGGGTGAAATGTTCTCCTCTACAGTTCATTATCGACAGCGGGAGCCTAAAGAACCTCATTTTAGAAGAGGCCATCAAGCGGTTGGGCCTACCAACTACAACACATCCACAGACATGCATCATCAGGTGGCTTCACCACGGACATGATCTCCGTGTCATCCAATAGTGTCATCGTCCCTACAACATCAATCCCTTCATAGATGAGGTACTGTGTGATGTTGCTCCTCTTGAAATTTGTGATGTATTATTAGGAAAACCATACTTCTGGAAGTGGCATGTTGTATATGAGTCTAGACCTCACTTTGTGATTATTACTTTGGTTGATAAGTAGTACATGATACTAAAGGTAGGCCGGTCTACTGCGATCTCTTTGATCACTCAAAATCAATGAAGTAATATCATTTCCCAGACCAAGAACGTTTTTTCCTTATGATTCATCCTCATGGCAAGAAGAAGGTTGTGGCCACGACTTCCATACAAGGCTCCTCTGCATAGCAGCAGCAGATGGACAAGGTCGTGGAGGAGTATAGGGACATTTTCACCTCACCCACAAGGGTACCTCTATACTGTCAGGTCAAGCACTACATCGATCTGACCCTGGGCGCGTTGCTACCTAATGGACTGATTTAGCTAGACTCTGTTCTGGAGAATGATGAGATAAAGAGGTATATTCATGAGCTATTGCAGAAAGGGCACATCAGGCCAAGCTCATTACCTTGTTGGAGCCCCATTGTATTGGTACAAAAGAAGGATGGGACCTGGAGATTATTTGTTGACTATCGGGAATTAAACAAGATCATTATCCAGAATAGGTACCCAATCCCATGTATTGATGACCTTCTGGACTAGCTCAAGGGGACCAAATATTTCAATAATATTGAATTGAGGTTTGGTTATCACCAGGTTCCTATTGAACCCTCCAATGTGTGGAAGGCAGCCTTCAAATCCAAGGAGGTCCTTTTCAAATGGTTGGTCATGCCTTCCGGGTTAATGAATGCCCCTGTAAACTTCATGAGATTGATGGACGACATCTTCCTACCCTTCACCAATGATTTCGTGGTGGTGTATTAAATGACATCTTGATCTTCAGCCAGAGTTGGGAAGAACACCCCCATCATATTCGATAGGTCCTTTAAACCCTGCGACAACACAAGTTTTCTACCAATTTGGAGAAATGCACTTTTGGAATGACCCAAGTTAAATACCTAGGGTACATCATTGATGAGAAGGGTATGCAGGTGGACCCAGCCAAGATATAAATCACTTGGGATTGGCCAGCCCCAACCACTCTAATAGAGCTCTGTGGCTTTCTGGGTCTTGCCAATTTCTATCGTAGGTTCGTGTTGGGGTTCTCTCATATCACTTGGCCTTTAATTCAAGTCACCAAGGTTGAGCGAAAGCAAAGTTATTTTGGTATGAATCCCAACAAAAGGTGTTTTCCAAGTTGAAGCATCGACTCTGCTCTGCACCAATGCTCACATTACCAGACCTGCAGCAACCATTTGAGATTGAGACAGATGCATCTGACTATGCTAATGGTGCAGTTCATACTTAGTAGGGGCATCCAGTGGCATATCACCATGACACACTTTCAAAAACGATCTGAAAGTATCCCACCTATGACAAAAGATGTATTACATTGTGCAGGCATGTTGACAATGGAAGAAATACACTCTGGGGAAGGAAAAGGTAATCAACATAGACCAGTGACCCCTGCATTTCATATAGACACAAGGGAATTTTCAGAACAATCACCGTTATAAATATCCCACATACCTCCAACAGTTCCATTTGAACATTAACTACAAGTTTTGCAGCACCAACCTTGTTGCAGACTGCCTCAGCCAACCACCAATCATGGCGTTGACCACTGTGCTCGACTCTTGTGGGCACAAAACTTTGGGGTGGCTACATATTTACAAGAGCGATCCAGAATTCAAGCACATACCAAACACTCCTTGAAGGTAAGAAAGTTCCAAATTTTCACCTCTAGGATGCCATGTTATGCCACCTCGGACACATTTATGTTCCTTCAAGTGAGAATGCCAAGATGATTTGGGAGGTGCACTATAGTAGGGTTGTTGAACATTTCAGGGTAGAGAAAATAGTGGCAGTGTTGCAGAAGTATTTTTATTGGCCAAAACTTCGATAGGATGTTGGGAAGTACATCACATCCTCCACTTCCTGCGCTAATTCCAAATCGACCATCAAGAAGCAAGGCCTATATACTTCTCTTCCTACTCCTAGTCGACCTTGGGAATCCATCTCCATGGATTACATGTTGGGCCTTCCTTCTAATAAGAATGTGAATGATTGTTTTTTCGCATTCATTGAAAGATTCTCTAAGGTGGTGTTGGCTTAGGGGGCCCTCACCAAAGTTCAGCATTAATTTAGCCAAACAAATCCCCTTTCAGAATAAATCCGTGGAGCATGGAATGAAGTGTCACCTGAAGCAGTATGGGGGGATGTTGGAACCAAGTTTCCACACCCAGAGATGGTAGTGATGTCGTTTTATGCCTTAATTCTTCCCTCGTGCAGATCGATAAGCCTTTTAGGGCTTGTCGATATACTTCTCTTAATCGACCTCTAAACCTTCGCGAAGGTCTACGACTATTGTTCGCAGACCCTAACCAGGCGAATCAACCACTTACATGTTTTCATAATTACTCTTACTTCCATTTTACCCAGATTGACTTAAGTATCTGATAACTTCAATATGCATTAATATGTTCTTCGCATAAACAAATATTATTACTTGTGTTCAGATAACAATGTAAAACATATAGATTCGCGCATCAATATAGCATTAAATCATGAACCCATTATTCAGCATAACATAACCGCATTTATTCATAACATAAGTAAATAGATCAAACACAGATATTTCCATAGTAATCTTCTTTATTAGTACTTCATATCTTCTTACAGACTCTAACTACCCTGCACACTCAGCTGCAGGGGTCTATGCACTCAGTTGCGGACTTCTACCCTAGGCCTTTGTGCACACAGTTGTATAGCCTCTCTTCTACTCTAAAACTCTTCGATCTTTTCACTAATGACCCATTACATTCATCATCATTACTACTACTTCTACCTTAGACTCTTCTAAGACTCTCCTTTTTATACAATCCCATGGTCCATGGACCATGGGTAGATCTTCTAACACAACTTACATACAAGAAGGGCAGAAACCATTTATGACACTTTACATCTACGCACTCTATGACCATAAATTACGGAGACTTTACACTTTACATACAAAAACTTGGGTTTTTTGCCCCAAAATTAACCCTAGGGGACCCTGTCCCAACAGGCGCCCAACACAGATATTGTGACTCGCCCTCGAGTTACTCTACTGGCATGGAGATCTTACTGTGAAGACCTCCTAGCTCCACTTACACCACGGAAACTTTAGTTGTACATTACATAGATGCCTGCTTGACCTGCTCCACCGACTGCTCCGTTTTTGGTCCTGCGCTATCTGCGTGGAGCTTGTGTTGTGACGTTTGAAGGCTAGCCAACTTCTCCCCAATGGTGGTAGAGAGCACATAGGCCTCATCGAGCCAAGGCCCCAACCTCGCCTTGAGGACTGCCTCTTTTCGATGCGCTGCTTCCGCCTATTCTTTTAGTTCCTTTGCCTCCTGTAGCTTGGCTAATCTCAGTGTGATGGTGAAGGTGTGCGTCGTCGCTCTAGCTTCGTCATATTGTTGTTGTAATTCCCTTGCCTCAGTATTCAACCACTATAGGTTGGGATCTTCTTGCAAACTTGTGAGGACCTCCATCAATTGCTCGAAGAGCGTAGTACATTCTTCCACCGCGGCATCTACTGCATCGACTACATTCTTAACAGTTGCCTCGCATTGTTCTCTGACCTCTGGTGGAGTTGAAGGATGTGCCCTCAACTCGAGATGTGTAATCTTGAGGTTCAACTCAAACTAAACCTTGGCCATCTCAGTCTGAGCATCGCACACACCCGTAGAAAACTTCTAAATCTTGGCCTCCAATGGTGCCTCTTCTGGGATGTGCAGTTCTGGAATGGTTCTACAGGCTTCTGCTACTACTACTGCAGTTCGCTCATTCTTCTCCTAGACCTTCTTCCAGGTTTCTATTGTTGTCGTTTTATCAATGAAAATTTGTTCGTTGTTAACCTTCTGCTTGCTGATCGCGCTCAGCGCACGCTACTCTTGGGCCCTAAGTTTTGCGATCACACCTACTTGCAGCGTGTGAAGGAATTCACTTGGGAGCACAGCCAAGTAGAGACCAATGCTCCTTAAAGTAGCCTTGTCAACATCTGTCTCCACACTTAGGGCTCCATCAGGAAGCGTGATGACCTGAGTATCCAAATAGCGAACCATCTTCATGGGTTTAGTCGTTCCCGACGCTAAACTAGTCGATGTCGCACTGCTCTGCCCTACCCCTTCCTGCAATTGATTAGTTTGGATTTGCAGCTCACATAGACCCATCTAAATGGAAACCAAAGCTTGCTTCTGATGCAACAGTTCCATTGTCGTGTCCTTTACCTTATCCCCAATGTCATCTAAGTCGCCCTCTATCAAGGTGATCGGTTCTAGGGACGACTTAGTGGCCTTGGTATTTATGCACAGCCCTTGCCTCTCCTGCTCCCAATTCTGCTTCACCCAGAAGGGAGTGCTTTCTAGATCTACACCACTCTACTTTGATCACTCTTCTTCTTATGTCTGTGGTGAAGGGGATTCCTGACTTCTGTCAGAATCACACTCTTCCTCCCATTCCTTCGTAGCACGCTCCGCTTTTCTCTGGTTTTTTATTAGCCTCCTTCTTCTACTTTTCAGTCAACTGTTGAATCTTTGGTAGTCCTCTTCCTTCTTCTACTTTCCCGTGGACTTACTAGATTGAGCGAAAAAAATCTGATGTTGTGTGCCACTCGGCTGGCCAATGATCGAGTACTGCTGCTATGGCATCATCCATCGCAATGTATGGTAGATCATACCACCTCTTTTCTGGGTCCTTGTGCACCCAGATGGAGATACAGTGGAAGTCTTCTTTGAAATCCATGTATCCCAACAACTGCTCAAAGACAGTTGGTGACATCCATGGCTTGGGGTAGATGGTTGCATAGATGCTTGACTGCATCAGCACCCAAAATGTTTTACTCTCTCGAACCCACATAGTGTCCTTCATGGCCCATAGTGAAGCAAACTTCGTTGCTTCTGTCAAATCTTTCACAATCAGAGGAAACTAGCTGTCCTCCAGCAATTCCCACACAACCAACACAATTGACAACAACAACCATGAGTAGTGGAATTTTTTGTTGTGGTCCTGTGCTTCCCTGCAGTTTGCAAGGAACTTGCTATAGAATAGCATGCCTATTGGGTAGGGAATCCCCCCAAGGCATGTTTTGGGTCTCTAAGCCCAAGTTTTGACCGAATCTTGTTGTAAATCTCTGTGAATTGCAGGTGCGGGGCACAAAAGTATGATAGAGTCATAGGGTTTTCCACCCTAGTTTTGTAATGTAATGTTAGCTAGATAGACCTACCCATCGTCCACGAACCATGGGATTGTATAAATAGAGTGAGGCTCTAAGTGTAAAAGGAGAGAGAGACACATTAGGGAATAAAGGATGAGCATGAGAATTCTAAGTGATTGAGTCGCAGTGTAAAGTGTGTCTTTGGGTCGTAGAGTAGGAGAAGACTCTATAGCTGAGTGCGTAGAGGCCTAGTAGTCCGCAACTGAGTGCACAGACCCCTACAGTTGAGTGCGCAGGGTGAGTCGAGTCTGTAACCATGGAAAGAATCAATAGAGAGAAGTTTGGTTATAATTTTGTGTATTTGTTCTTGGGTTAATGCATGATTGATATAACTTGTAAATATACTATTTATTTACCGCACACACCTGTATGAATGTTTTATGTTGTTAAGTATAACTCAAAGCACTCAAGTAGGCAGAGATAATTAACTGACATTAGAATATAAGCAAGGTCTTGGGTAATAGTACAAAATGCGACACAACCCCTGGATAGGGCTGTGCGAAGGCAGTGTATCAGCTCACGAGGAACGGGAAGGCACGCGAGAGCAACCTGCGTACAAGGAGAAATCGAGGACCATTCGAACCCATCAGACATCTCCAGAGTGCAGAAACCTGGTTCTAGCACCCTCCCATACTACTTCGGGTGAGACCTCAATCAGCAATCAGTGGATTGTCACCGAAAGGGCTAGTAGTACCGGGATTTGTTTGGCTAATTAACTCTGAACTTAGGCCAGGCCCCAACAAGCCAACAAATGTTTATGTTGCCAAGACCAGGATCTGCATAAAGATGTTTGATGTCATACCACTAGAATCCTACAAATAAAGGAATTGAGGAGTGGTTGGACAAAAAGATTCACGAGTTCATGGTGCAGGAAAACAGGAATCCATGATTATCAAAGGAAGAGTGGTTATATTTCCACTTGTATATGGAGATCCACAAAATTTTCTTTGCATCCTTCCCCATTGAGTTGTACGAGTGGATCACGAAGCTAGCAGATAGCCAAGGAAGGTAGTAGATACTTCAGTCAGCTATAGCGAGGCAGAACAACACTTCCTCAATGGACCACAAGGTAAGTATGTTAAATATTTGAACACATGGATTAAAATTCTTTAGTGTGAAAAGCGGGTTATGCGAATATATTGATGTTTGGGGCTACGCAGAGTGGGAGGATCTATAGAAATGAAGGTAGCATAGAACTAGAAGTTAGCCCTTGATTTCACCTCCGCGCGGAGGCAAAGAAGAACTCGCAAAGGTTTCACCAAGAAGTGCGATCAATCTAATAAAGCGGAGAATTCCGCACATACCACCCCCACCCACACCACCACCAGTTTCACCATCTTCACCCCCGACTTCGCCCATACCACCTCCGCCACCACCACAAAGTAGTATGGCCAGAGTGATAAAGCTACCAGTGTTCAAGGGAGTAGGGAATGAAGATCCAAACCAATTTTGGTTCGTGGTAAAAGCAGTATGGGAAGCATAGGGTGTTGGTAAGGTAAATCCCCTCTGCGGACAGAGGCGATCCCACTAGCCTATCACAGAACTAGCCACAAACAAACCACGCTGCTACGCAAGTTCCTAGTTATGCATCAAAGGTGAATCAAGAAGACTAACCTGGAGTCCAACGCTATGATTGAAGCAGAGTTGATATCCTCGCTCCCTTGCTCCAACAAATCATGACAAATACCTGCACATGCAAAGGAAGAGACAGATGCCAACATAAAAACTACCAAGTAACAACTATATTTCAGTCAGAAAGGAAATAAATCAACATATCACCATGATAGATACTGAGATTGGAACTATAATAGCAGTCGCTCATCAATTAATAAACAGGAAAAGTTACAACCATTGTTCTGACGTCGACCCTTCTCCTGGCTGGGCGAGTAACTATATGTGTCTTGACATGCATCTCTTCTCCGGCAGCATAACCTCTCTAGCACTCACTAGCATTCCTCCAAGAACTCAACATCTAACACTCCATGACCAATAATCATCACTACTATCACTCAATCACCAAATCACTAGCATAACACTAAGACCAACACTCTCTCCCCCAATGCATAATGACAAGCTTATATAGATGAAGAAGGGAGGAGGATGCGATGAACTGGGACACCTTTCGTGGAATTAGCAAAAGCCATAAAGATGGATAAAGCTCGACAAAAAACTGATTTTCTATCCTCAGAAAAGCTCCATGTAATGAAGGAAACAACAGTCGGACGTGCATTAAGGCAAAAAGCACGACTAAATTTGGTTGGCGCGACTGTTGCTCTAAGATAGAGCGCCAATGGTCGCGCCCTCTTTTGAGGATCTCCATCATTGGCGCGGGTAGGATACTGTGGACTTGCGCCAATGGAAAAAGAGCACTTTTTAGGGATGATCTGCAGAAGGTGTCTCCAGGGAACATGGAGTACATACTCAGGGGAACATAATGCAAGTGTTTTTAGCCCTTGTCACTTCTTATAACTCCCGGAATGAGTCCTCTAAGGTATGACAAGAGGAGTAACAGGGATGGTGACAAATTACTGTGTAACAGATGCCCCCTAAAGCATGAAGTCCGAGAGGTGGAGAGGGGTGAAATGCTTTACCAGAACGCACATAAGAGCACACAAGAGCACATATAGTTATTGCCGCCGAGGAGCTGTATTAAGAGACATGACTGATAGTTCAATTACATGATGTACGTGGCATGGTCGCAGCCATCCATAAGAGAGTACATAAATAATTTGGATCCATAGTATGGACGCAGCCATCTGGTTAGGATCAATGAACTGACTCATGTATGGTTGCAGCCATCCAGTGAATGAGTCAAGTACCAAGAATCACGCCTGGATTACGACAGACACAATCCAGGGTCTTGCGCTCCATCTCGACCCGAACAAGAGTACAAGTCCAAGCATGTGAATATATGAGCTGAAGTCGAACATGCATGAACATCACCTGATTACCAGTCAATAATGGAAACTGTTAACAGACGCGAGAGGTACCACCAATAATGACAATGGCCCTCAAGGTACTATAGGTACAATCTACAGCATGTGAATTAATGAGCTGAAGTCGAACACCCGTAGAATCATTCGATCGGAGGCCAATGATGAAAACCTCACGTCGAACACGAAGAGCCTGCCATTGAGGCATGCAGGCTCCAAGGCACCGGAAGGGAGTCTCTAGGTCAACTTCCTGGATAATGAGCTGAATTCGATAGGGAGTGACCTTGATCGAAGGTGGGCCATAATGTTTCCCACATCATCGACACGAGACAGAGACATAATGTCGTGAATCAAGATTGTACGAACTATCAGAGGGAGGTTGTTTATTTGCAGAGGTCAACTTCTCTTGAACATATCAGCGGCACATTAATGGAATTGGCAGTATTTGACATCAAGGTATCAAGGGTCATGATGACAAGGCAATGAATGGATGAGAGGCCAAATAAGGTACCCAAGTCCATGGAAGCAAGTGAAAAATATGAGATGAGATATCCCCACCCCGGACACGAAAGCAAAAAGTGCCATGTTCAAGAGCGACATACTGCCTTTACGGTAATAATTATGGTTCAAAATTTTCTTTTCCCCCCACCATTTCTGGCGAGTACCCCAGTTATTTTTAACAAGCTTGATGGGGATAGCATATGCTTGTATTGTGATAAAATCCGATGTCATTAAGTTTTAACGAGTCTGACAAAGGAAGAACTCGGCGTCTTTTCACGTTTAGAGAGTTTGAAAAGACAGCAGAAAAGGAAACTCCAGGGATGTCCTTTTTCGTAAAGTTGTGTCTCTCGGGCCCGAAAAAGTATAAAATAATACCCGAAAGAACCGCCCGATCATTACGATCGAGGAGTACTTTTCATGATTAGTGACTTTGACCTGAAAAAGTAAAAAAGCGGTCAAAACCACGTCGTTTCGTAACCACTAACGAGTTTGAAACGACAAAAACTCGGTAATCTTTTTATGTTTTAACGGTCGACAAAAAGAACTTAAAACGACCGCCCCTTATCACCATTTAACGAGTCAAGAGGAGGGACTCGGCAATCTTTTCCTCTTTAAATGGTCAGAAAAGAGCTGAAAGCGGACCTCCATTTTTATTTTCTTTAACGAGTCAAAAAGGGAAAAATACTCGACAATCTTTTCATATTTTACGAGTCAGAAAAGAGCGTAAAGGCGACTCGTCCTGAAGGAACGAGTGGTATAAGGGATAGCAACTGGTTCCGGTAATGGTGGAACTCACTTGAAACACGTAAAGGTTAAGAGGCTGGCTAATAAGACCACTCATCACTACGGTTCCTCAGGAAAGGAGAAACAACCAAGTGAAAGCATATGATCGGCCAAAAAGATAGTAGCGATGGAATGAAACAACCAGGGCTCATCTAGCAGAATTTTAGCGGATAAAAGGCAATCACGGGATGTAAATGGGTTCATTTTTACACAAGCTTGAACCATGGAGAACTTTGCTTGTTAAAAAAAAAAAATTGTTGCATGCCCCCAGCATGATTATACCAATCGAGGTACATGCCCCCCAAGCTTCATGGCATTCACGGAGTGGATGGAATGAAGGTTTACTTGGAAAGACTCGATTGGAGGATGCCCCCGGGCTTCAGTCACGCGCCCGGGTGAGCTGCCGTCATCAGAATGACGGGGTGGGTGCTGGGGCATTTCCTGTGGAAATAAGACCATTTAGGAATGGCAAATGGCTATATGTGAAGTGTGAACCGGGGAATGAAAGTTGGTCTACGACTTTGATCGTTCTTCCTTCATGCGGAAAACACATCACTCTGAAGAGTGAGGACACAATAGCACATATGCGATAAATATAGTCTCGTCCAAGGAGTAAATTGTAATCTAACGGACCTTGGACTACCATGAGACCCATTTGGATAGTCTTCCCTTCTAACGTGATAGGTAGATTGGGAAGAATTCCTAAAGGTCGAG
The DNA here is from genome assembly GCA_031772625.1 of Pinus tabuliformis. Taxonomy (NCBI): domain Eukaryota; kingdom Viridiplantae; phylum Streptophyta; class Pinopsida; order Pinales; family Pinaceae; genus Pinus; species Pinus tabuliformis. The sequence continues at coordinate 462,138,394 of CM062811.1, forward strand.
TGATTTCTCGATGGAAACCTACAAGGCTTCTCATCTCAGGCAGAAGCAGTGGGGAACCAAGTGCTTCCCAAGCTGTTGAAGAAAGGATACTAAAAGGAGATCCTTCATCAATAATTGTACCATCCATGACCATGCGATAGACTTGAACTATAATTCGAAATGGTATGGAGGCTGGTAACCGAGGATTGACTAGTTGATCCCAATTAAAGGAAATAACTAGGTTGCTCGGAGGTGGGACTGGATATACAGCCGGATATGCCTCTAATGGACTTTCTTCCTGTTGTGAAGAAATGAGAGGGATGCTCACTTGATCATTAACGTCTATGTCAATGAATAGAATTTGGACGGTGGGTTCGTCATTCTTGGCAGTGATAACATCATCTGAGGAGGTAACTTCTGAAGGCGAAACCGGGTCACTTGTAATCCGGACTGTTTGACTGTTGTCTGGTTTGGATTCAGATGTAGGATCATCTAGGGGTGGAAGTTCTGAAAGCAAAACCGGGTCACTTGTAATCCGGACCGTTTGACTGTTGTCTGGTTTGGATTCAGATGTAAGAGCAGCTAAAGATGGAACTTCTGTGGGCAAAACCGGGTCACTTGTAAGCTGGACCTTTTGAAAGACCGGGTTACTTGTAGGCTGGAACTGTGGACTTTCGGTTGGTTTGGACTCAGGTGGTTCATCTTTGATGATCAAGTAGTGCGTAGATGATGAATATAAATCACTTGTTCCGACCAGGGACTGGTCTGGAGCAGGCGGAGCACAGGTAGGTTCAGGAAGAGAAAGCTGGACCAAAGAGGAATCATGTTTGATCACTTGGTTAGTGGAGAGACGCTCTGCAGGTGTAACAAGACGCTGATATCCAGCGGGTAGTTGAGGTAAGGAATTCGACAGACTTGCCAAAAGACGGGAAGCTTCATCCATCAGTGGACAAAGGCGAAGGAGATGATTACCTTCACAAAGTCGACAAGGGAAACGAACCTTCCCTTTTCTGTTACCAACTAGTAAGGTATCGTCAATTTGCGACAGCAACGGGCGAGTCGGGTCACGGGACCATATATCTAGGATCCTGGGAATGCCAGGACAATCAGAAAGAAAATGGTCCCCTTTGCATAATCGACAAGGAGACCGGAGCTTCCGCGGAGGAGCAGAAGGTGGTTCCACTTCTAATAGCTTCGTGGTAGATACGACCTTTCCCTTAGGAGACTTCTTCTTTTTGGTCTTCTTCTTCTTCTTCTTAGCCACCTGGTTAGTGAAATCCAAGGTTTCACCAGGCGAAGTAGAAGATGAGGACGCAGCAATAGGCGAAGAAGGGAAGGGGTCCACCTTAGAATCAACATGGTGTTGTTCGGGTGGAGGAGGTGGTGGTGGGACAAGAGTCATCACACTTGAGACCACTGAGTTTGAAAACAACCATACGGGTAAACCAATGGTCAACCCAGGTAAAGACAATGTTGCGATATACTGAACACCAACATTTCCAACAGAAGGAAATGGGCGAGGGTACCCATCAGGAGGAACTCCTTGGCCGGTGGGCACCGGAAAGGCTGCCATTGAACGAGGAATAACCCTACTCAAGCTAACGCAAACAAAATCTAATTGGGTAGATGTTATCGTGGCCAATAAATTTTAAGACACTGAACTTAACCTTTTCATTTTTTAAGAGTCGAGAAAAGGGTAAAAGATGACTCTAGTCTCCTTCGAATATTTAATGAGCACGAAGTGACAAGACGCTCATAGGCACCTTTTCGTTTAGGGAGTCCGAAAAGGATCAAAAGTGACTGCTCTGGAATTCTAGGTAGAGGGTGTGCCAAACTTTTCGCAAAACCACAGAATACTTTTTAGGGTACGGGTGGTCGATCTTCGTGAATGCTGTGTTCACTGCATTGCGAATCGTAGGGCGGCTGACATGGCTTCCTATGGATAAAGGCTTTATTCCTATAGGGGTCTCCCAATATATACTCGACGGTACGTGGGAGCACAGTCTGTATTGGCAGCTACCGTTTCACTGTGGAGGAATCACCCAACCACTCGACGATAAACTACCAGGTTTAACGACGCCGGAACACGTCTCTAACCTAGACCTCTAGAGTGTTTGCGTTATGTTCCAATGCGTTGTTATGTTCATTGAGTTCATTTTAAAGTTTATCTTTGATTATGTTTCAGTTTTTTGGTCCTACCGTATGTGATATCTCGAAAACTTCTTACATGCAAGCTATATGCCGAAATTAAATCATTTGATTCGATGAATTCTATCTACAGGAGGGTTGAGATCTTTTTCACAAACGAAATGATCACTTCAACAAAGAACAAAGATCCTAATGCAGCTAATAACAAGAAACGAAATTTTGTCTTTTTTCTTTTCAATAGCAACAAATAACAATAAATGCTAACTACTATAATGCAAGAGATTTTTTGTTTTTCTTTCCTTTAAGATGGCATGATGCATGTAAACAAATTCTAAGAGATATGCATAATCCAAGTTCAGTCAATGAAATAGAACCAATTCTAAAACACAAAATGAACCATGCAAGCAAGGAAAAACACAAAAACTAGTGAACTTCAAAGAGGCTAGAAGTGAAGTATTCAGAGTATAGAAGATCAAGCTTTAACAAAGCACTGGATAGGTGTAGAACAATCAACAAGCTGACTGGATGATCAAGAGACCGAAACTTCCGACAGAAGGCTAGACATGCAAAGTCACTGGAAATAAGCAAACAGCTGAGGGATAGAGGCTAAAATCAGTCAAGCAGAGGTTCAACACAGTTCCATAGGCTGAAAGAGATATATAAAGAGACTGAATGAGCTTTCCACCCACACACAGGAAAAATTTACAGAGCTGGCGCGACTGTCAGCCTGCAACTTGCGCTACCACAGAATTGGCGCGAGTTGCTTTTGAGCAACGTGCGCCAACTGGCGCGACTGCCAGAGAAATAACCGCGCCAATTAAGCTTGCCAACTAAAAAGATAAAAGATACGACCTCAGGTCGGGTTGACAGTGCTCAGATGGGTCAAACAGTAAAGAATCAACTCAAAACTGACTCAGGAAGCTCATGCACTCAAGCAAGCAGAAGAAAATTAACATGCAAGACAGAAATCAAAGAGTTACTCCCCAATGCATAATGACAAGCTTATATAGAAGAAGAAGGGAGGAGGATGCGATGAACCGGGACACCTTTCGTGGAATTAGCAAAAGCCATAAAGATGGATAAAGCTCGACAAAAAACTGATTTTCTATCCTCAAAAAAGCTCCATGTAATGAAGGAAACAACAGTCGGACGTGCATTAAGGCAAAAAGCACGACTAAATTTGGTTGGCGCGACTGTTGCTCTAAGATAGAGCGCCAATGGTCGCGCCCTCTTTTGAGGATCTCCATCATTGGCACGGGTAGGATACTGTGGACTTGAATTAATGGAAAAATAGCACTTTTTAGGGATGATCTGCAGAAGGTGTCTCCAGGGAACATGGAGTACATACTCAGGGGAACATAATGCAAGTGTTTTTAGCCCTTGTCACTTCTTATAACTCCCGGAATGAGTCCTCTAAGGTACGACAAGAGGAGTAACAGGGATGGTGACAAATTACTGTGTAACATAGGGTGTCATGGACGATAATACAAAGAAGGCAACATTGGTCAGCACTCTACAGGATCACGTGCTGACGTGGTACATTAATCATTCCAATGAAAATCCAAATGCGGGGATAGTGGATATCCAAACTGCGCTAAACCAGGAATTTAGCAGACCAAAATCGGAGGCACAGTCGATCATTGGATTCAAGGAAATCACAATGCTACGAGGCGAAACCTCATGGGAGCTGGATCAAAGATTGAAGTGCACAATTCATGAAGCGAACATGACACTAACAGATGCGCAACATGTGAATGGTTTTTAGCATCATTAACACTGCATTTATGGAACGCGTTGTCGCAACAAAGGCTAACAACTCAAGCTAAAGCTTTGGAGGTCACGATGAGATTGCACGGGACTCTGATACAAGATCCAAACCTGGGAGTCTAGCAGATTCACATGCAGTTGAAAAACTTGTGCCTTGAGATGCAAAGTTTGAAACAAGATAGGACAACTCATCCAGAAGTGCACGACAAGGCATGGTGTGTAAAATGCAAGGGCCAGGGGCATGACAAGGACCACTGCCCAGTGTTCGCAAATTACCTTGCAGGAGGAGGAACAATGCCATGGAGACCAGAGGCACAAGTAGGACCAAGCACGGTGCTTACATTGTGGTGCACGATTTGTCAGATAGGAGGGAAGCATGCTACAGATAACTGCCATCTGTTACAAAATTATACGAAGAATTCCCAGCAGTTGTTCTGTAATTTTTGTAGGTTAGTAGGCCATGATGAGCACACCTATAGAAGTTATGAACTGATGATGGATCAGACTCCTACCTACAGAGTTCAGGCTGAAACACGGGCCCTTGATCAAAACATAGGAATGGCGCACACCGGATTTCAGGGGCATGGACAAGGCCGAGGACAAATGGGACCAGGAAGAGGTCATGGCCAACTGATATATTACAATTATGGAGGACCAGGACATTACGCCAACGACTGTATGAATCCAACATGACCATCATGCTTGTATTGTACATTGTTCGATCATGAGACAGAGGACTGTCCAACACTGATAGCGAGGTTGCGTGATAAAGGAGCACTCCAACCTCCCCCGACTCAAAACCTACAAATGATGAGGTATGAGCCGCGCAAGGAAGAACATAATGTAAATATCATGCTCCGAAGTGGTATTATGACAAGGGATGACAAGGGAAAGAAACCCAAAGAAAGTACCTGGGTTCGCAAGGTTCCGACAAAGGAACATGAATTTGATATGGAGCGTGCTAAAGAGACATTCATGGAAGCTAAGAGGAGCTTCACGGATGCCTCTACTTCAAGAAGTAAAGACAAACTGGAACCAGAAATGGACCCATCAATGCTCACTACATTCTTAGAGACATGCATGAGTGAAGGGGCTACAAGAACTAATAATTAGATGTGTTGGGACCACGCCAAGAAAATTGCGCGTAGTTCAGAAGCTCGAGAAGCACATCACGCAAACAAGAAGGGAGATGAGATTGACCGCACATATCGGGGAATATGAGATGGATCAAGTGATTCTAGATCTAGGATCAAACGCGAACGTCCTTCCAAAGCAGAAATGGGAGCACATGGGTAGGCCTGTGTTGCAATGGTCTCCTATCTAACTGCGAATAGAGAACCAGCAAAAGATCCTACCTGTGGGGAGACTATAGGGAATCACAGTAGATATCAAAGGAACAAGCGCGCTAGTAGATTTCAAAGTGATAGAGATTGTTGATGACAGCAATCCCTATCCCACGTTACTGGGAATATATTGGGCCACTGACATGAATGGAGTGCTAAATCTAAAGAAGCATGAGATGATTTTCGAGACCTTGCAGAAGGATCGCACTACACAGAACCAGTGCAGGACAATGACAGCGATGATGATCTGGATTTCATCTACAAGATAACTGCACAGGAGCAAGACTGGGTAAATCCCACTGTGGATGGCCGAATCTCTTGGGAGCGTGAAACCTCTTGCACATTAGATTCTGACGAAGAGATAGAACCACGGCAGAACCAATTACACGAGGTAACTACGCTCAATTGTAACATGATGATAAAGTCACTGCGCTGCGTAGAAACAGAGACAAGAGACCTGCCTACGTATGACAGGTTAAGCGAGGTGGAGGAGTTCCTGAACAAATTTGAAAAAAAAGTGCCGGAAAAATAGTGTTTCGACGCTATAAAATGGGTACTACGTACTACACCTGCAAGGTGGTGGGGTACGCACCAGCAGAATTTTGAGGACTGACGTGAATGCGGAAGGATGATTCGACTATGATTTGGGAAGCCTCAAATGTAGATAAAAGCCAAGTATGATGGAAAAATGGCTCGCGCACCCACGTTTCCAGATGGATACAGGCATATGGTGTGCAACCTGCATGAAGACACACCATCCGCGTGGTAGGAAACCCAATTGGTAAGCAGGAGTGGGCAAGACAATTGCGCAAACAACCCCTCCATTTGGGACCAAGACGTATGGTAAGACCAAGCACGCAAAAGGTCATCCACACAGAAACCTTTGAAAAAGTGTGTGAAGTGTTGAACAGGGTCCATAATGTGAAACGAACTGACTAGGACCTATGCATACCAGCGGTTCTATGGACGTATAGGACCACGTGCAAGAACCTACCCGCACAGGCACTGCCAAGGTTGGAATATGAGACGAATGTTGTAAGCCCTCTAGTACTTGAAAAGCCTAATCCAGCACTAGTAGGGATGATGGTTCGCAGAACCTTGGAAGCAGAAATCCAATAGGGAAACCTTAGACTCCAAGAACTTGAAGAAGAAAGGGTACGATTAAGGAAGAAAAGTGCTCTGGTGGACACAGAAGTCAAGAAGCTGGAGGATGAGATAAAGGAATATTTTTCAGCAAAAAGACTAGGATGGTAAGGTAGGGTGTGTACGATCATGCTGACAAGTTTGAGCACTATCGTCGTGACTTGGTCAGTTTGATGCCTTGGCTTGGACCGCATATTGCTAAGCATAGTGACTAGGGTAGCGCGTTGCAAACGATAAAGTGTGCGATGCTAACCATAACAAAAAAAGGTGGGGATTCTCCAGGAAACATGATGGAAGATAGGAGGGGGGGTGTGACCGCCTGACTAGCTGAAGGAAGGATAGTCTTAGCACTCCAAGCAGTTGAAATGAAGCACGAGACTATAAACTACTCTGCCCGGGAGCTACGCGATGTTGGAGCTCTGCGTAGAAGCAAAGAGTCACAAGGTCTGTGACCTTGCACGAGGGTTTGCGCTGCTGCGTGGGTTGACCAAAAAGTGACCATTGAAGTCACTATTCATGATGGGATGCTCAACTTGAGGCCAAATGGAGTGGGCGGTAGGCATTTAAGACACGAGTTATGGGCAAGATTTAGAAAAATTTGTCGCTAAGGAAGCATTAATGAACCGGATTTGGGGGGAATGGTCAAATTCAAATTGACAAAGAGCTATAAAATACAAAGGGCTACCCAGCAAAAAACACTTGGTCATTTTTGAATTGAGAGATTGAGCAGAGCCCTGAGTGTTGTGAGCCGAGCGTTGATTGAACCCCTGAGTTTGCAAGTGCTAGATTTCTGGACGAATATGACAACAACAGATCAGGAAGTTATGGAGATCACCGAAATGACCATCAGAGAGGCCGCGCAGGCCCTGGCTGTGGAAGATGCTCCAGAAGGAGCCGAGATTGTGGTAGAAATCCTGAAATCACCATGCATGCCAAGACCTAAAAAGGACAAGCAAGCAATGGTTCCCGTACGTGTGTCCCCACGGAACCCACTGCGCAGCAAACTGTCAATGGAGGAGAAGGGGAAATCCATCACCATAGAGACGGATGAAGAAGAAGAAGATCTAGAGGATCCTATCATCATGGAGGAAGAGGATGAAGGCATGGAGAAGGACATTCAGCCTACGCACCACGCGAAAAAATTGCCCACCTATGTCCCCCTGCGAAAATGGAAGCCGAAAGTGCCCAAGGATCTGGACAAGACCAAGAGCTCACTCCAGTCCCTGTTCCCCCCAGAAAATATTATGTTTGAAGGCACGCACCTGGGACCTTACTGACCATGAGAAGTTCCCTCTCCTTAAGACCAGGAACCTTATGAAGCCCAAGCAAAACACTACGGCGGGAGTTACAGAGCTAGAGCTGCGGAAGTGGTTGCACAGAGTGTAGAAGGTTGGGATACTGAATTTGCTATGGGTGTTGCATTTCCACCACGCCCTAATAACCATTTTCATCATCAAGCAGCTACTTTGCCTAGTTGATTATGGGTGTTTGTGGTTGGAGGAGCCCATCCCCATCACCGCAGACTTGATTCACCATGTCTCCCGGCTTCCATGCAAATCAGAGGACCTCGCAGACATATCGGAAGGGAAGAGTAGTGACTTGGCCATCGCGGACGCCATGAAGAAAAATTACAAGCTGGAGAAGAAGAAAAGGGGCTACGCTATCTCCAGCATCAAAGAGAAATTAATGCGCATGGAAACCCAAATCTTGGCAGGAAAGGTCATGTGCAAGTGTTGTGCAGACGAAGTACGTGCATCGGTGGTAGTACTGGCTGAGCAGTGTGTGAAGGGGGTCTAGTTTAACTAGTCTAAATTCCTCTGCAAGGAGTTTTTAGAAAATTGCCGCGAAGCCCAAGAACAAGGCAAAAAGTTCCATTATGCATGGTTGTTGTTGTCCATAGTGCTCGTGGTTGGGGAACTATTGGAGGACAGTCAATTCCCCATAATTGATAGGGATTTACCAGAGGCCGCGAAGTACGCTTCACTCTCGACCATAAAGGATGCTAAGAGGATACGCGACAGCAAAATTTTATGGGTGTTCATGGAGATGAACCTCAGAATTGGGATCAATCGTAAGTCACGGTTGTCACCCACTGTTTACAACAGTTTAGAGAGTTTTGCAGAATTTAAAGTGGACATGCATAAAATTTATATCAGGGTGTGCAAGGACCCGACTAAACAGTGGACAAAGCTACCCTTCATAGACACCGACGACGTCATTTTCAATGTACTTGAGGCATGGCCGCCGAAGTGGCACACTCTAGACATCACAAAGATAGAGAAATCTTCATTGCAAAAGAAGAAATATGAGGCCAAGCTGCGCATCACACAGTTGGCCGAAAAACGAAGGAAGAAAGTAGTGGCAGCAAAAGTACGGGTGGCGCGGGACGCAACACAGAAAGCCGCTAAGCAAGAAAAGGTCGTAGAAGCAGCATCAGAGGAGGAAGTTGCAAAGGCGAGCGAGGGCCACACGACACAAGGGTAGGAATCAGAGGAAGCAGAGACAGAAGGAGGAGGCATGAACCCACGAACCACGTCGACCCAACTAAAGTGCTAGCACCCAATAGAGCGGGAAGGGTCATGTAAGAAGGTCAAGGCATCAAAGTTATCCATTGACCCGATCACCCTAACCGAGGGTGATCTACATGACATTGGAAAAATGGTGTGCGATGTCACCTTTGAGGCTCTCCAAGATTTCATACAGGAGAACCATATTGTGTTGGGGGCCCTCAGAGCGCAATTGCAGGAATTACAGGTGCGCCCCCCTTAGGTTGGTACCCTTTTGACCAACCTCACAGTCGGATCCATGGCAACAGAACAGATGTTGCACATGGAGATGATGAACACCATAGTGCTACCGGAAGAGGCACTAGTGACATCAAATGAGGCAGACAGGCCTTCGATTAGCGCACTGAAAGGTATCGGTATTAATCTAGCTACACTCTCGCTCGAGACCTTATATGTGTTGCAGGATGGGATAACTGCAGAGCTGCAGGCTAGGGAGAGCCGCGCACTCCAATTCCTTAGTGAGCAAAAAATAAATATGGAACCACTAAGCTTTCAGCGCGACGAATTGGTGTCACAAAATCAACAGCTGGTATAGGTGATAGATGACACTTGCCAAAGCGTCCCGAAGCTGGCCATCCTAGCAGACATACAAGTGGAGGCACGGATCTATAGGTTAGCAGCAGGGGTTCGTGAGGCCAGGGAGGAAATGACAAAGGTTCAGCTGGAGCTGAATCTTCAGATCGTCGAGATGTGGTTAAAGGCACAGCCATCCACTCCCCCGGAAGTCAGAGAACAGCACGCTAGCGCTATCACAGCAGGGTTGGAGGAAATTGGAGGTGCAGTGCGAGACTGCACCAGTATGTTGGAAGAATCACTTGAGGTCCTCTCAAATCTACAAGAGGACCCCAACATCCAATGCTTAGAAACAGAGGCGCGAGAACTCCATAAGTAGTATGATAGTGTCTGAGGAACTGCACAGACGGCGGTCCACACTTAGAGGCTTGCATGGATGCAGCAGGCTAAAGCACTGAAGGAGTAGGTGGACGCGGCATAGCATAAGGAAGCAGTATTGAAGGTGTTCGTTTAGCCTTGGATCGATGAGGCCTTCATCATCATGAAAGAAATTGAAGGCAAGCTTGTACACATGCAGGGGATGCACACATTGATGCAGAGAATAACTCCCGACACAGAAGTCTCGAAACAGTGTATGCAGCAGATCTAATAAGCAGCAGCTCAGTGCATTGTTGACCTCCATGTAGTTCGAGAATAGTTGGAGGGACTTCGCTCAAAGATCGCCACGCTGACAAAGTGACTTGAGGGTGAGTCACGATTTTTGTGTTGGGGGCCTGTTGGGCAAGGAATCCCCCCAAGGCATGTTTTGGGGCTCAAAGCCCAAGTTTTGACCAAATCTTGTTGTAAAGCTCCGTGAATTTCGGGCATGGGGCACGAAAGTATGATAGAGTCACAGGGTTGTCTGCCTTAGTTTTGTAATGTAATGTTGGTTGGATAGACCTACCCATGGTCTGCGGACCATGGGATTGTATAAATAGAGTGAGGCTCTAAGTGTAAAAGGAAAGAGAGACATAATAGGGAATAAAGGATAAGCATAAGAAGTATAAGAAGTCTAAGTGATTGATTCGCAGTGTGAAGTGTGTCTTTGGGTCGTAGAGTAGGAGAAGGCTCTGCAGCTGAGTGCGCAGAGGCCTAGTAGTCCACAACTAAGTGCGCAGGGCGAGTCGAGTCTGTAACCATGGAAAGAATCAATAAAGAGAAGTTTGGTTATAATTTTGTGTATCTATCCTTGGGTTAATGCATGATTGATATAACTTGCAAATATATTGTTTATTTAACATGTGCACCTGTATGAATGTTTTATGTTGTCAAGTATAACTCAAAGCAATCAAGTAGGCAGAGATAACTAACTAACATTGGAATATAAGTAAGGTCTTGGGTAATAGTGCAAAATGTGGCATAGCCTCTGGATAGGGATGCGCAAAGGTAGTGTATCAAGTCATTAGGAATGGGAAGGCGCGCGAGAGAAACCTGCACGCAAGGAGAAACCGCAGACCAGTCGAATTCATCAGACATCTCCAGGGTGCAAAAACATGGTTCTAGCACCCTCCCATACTACTTCGAGTGAGACCTTAGTCCACACTCTACGGACTGTTGCCGAAAGGGCCAGTAGTACCAGGATTTGTTTGGCTAATTAACTCTTAACCTGGGTCAAGCCCCAACAAGCCAACAATGCCCAATTTAATTGTATGCCCTCCGTGCACTAGGCTGCTAATGAAACAACTGGTGTCAGCACCTCATCTCTGTGGCAATTCCTCATTACCTTCCCAGCCAATACCTGGGTGGTCACCTTCATCGTGTGTTCTGTAATACTTGAAATTGAATATTTGCATGACTTCTTGACAAGCTTAAACTTGTCCTTCATCCTTTCGGCGAGGTCATGCTCACCCGTCTTTCTTCCAAATGCCTTGTTTGGATTTAGCCCTGAATGGGGTAGTAGGGTGATCCTATGGATCAGCATGTTAGTTATAGGGATCAACTCTCCTAACCACAAGCACCCATCATGCACCAAGCACAGTGATCTGATATTCACCCAATGAGTGACCTCAGTTGAAGATTTGTTAAAAAAAAGGTATTACAGACCCATGTTCTGGTATGTGTGTGTTCTGTGTTATTGAAACAACGGATCGAACAGATTGCCAATACACAGAAAATAAATGGAAAGACAGCAGAGAAATATAGTAAGCAACACAAAGACACAAGCAATTTTTAATGAGGAGTTCACCCTATTCTCCAGGGCTATGTCTCCGGTCTAGCTTCAGTGGTGGCCTTGTTTTATTGTGTCTTTCAGCATAGAAATTACAATACAGGGACTCAATGTGAGTTCTCCTAAAGCAGATTTTGCTTGGTAGGGTGGTTCTTAGATTCCCCAAGCCACTCGGAGTACACAGACTCTTGTTCTTCCCACCAGCCCTATGACCCTTGGTCTACAGTGGAAAGAGCCAACTATGATGCTCAATCCGGAAAGATTCCTCTACGGGAAGGCTTGATTCTTCAAGCTCTCTGGTGCTCGATGCTGCCTGTGGTCAGCTCGACCCTCTGTCTCCTCTGCTTGGCTTTACTGCTCTCTGTGCTTAGTCCTCCTCTCAGGGTTCACTGTTCACTGTCTCTCTTGGTCGCTTGGACTCTTCTCTCTCTGAATCTCCCCCTTATTCGACTTTCTTTGTTCATGGCTTTAATCATTCAATCTCCATTCCTGTTTGGTTCCTCTCCTCCCTGCGTCGATTCTCCTACTGCATGTGTGTTGGGAGTTCCCTATTCGATGTAAGCATGAACGCTTGGGAAGTAGCCACGTGTCTCCATCAGAATAGCACTAGCCTGTTCGTCGATTTGTTTCTTCGGTTATGTTGTGGATACATCCTTTCTCCACTGTGGTGGTCAACGAATTCCAAATCCCCTTAAATCGCAGCTTAATTCCCTGTCGATTCTGCTTCTGTCTATTGGGCGCAATCTCAGCCATCCAATCTGGGCTCCTCCAGATCCAACGTCATACGCACGTCGAGCGCGGTTGACTTGCTCGACCGATAATGTGCGATCGCGGTAGTTTTTTTCTCACCTCTACTGCCACGCATCGATCACTGAGTGGGATCACTCCGCACTCCTCCAAAACCTCTTACCGCTCAAGGGTGCCCCGATCAAACCGTCGGTTTCCAGGTCGTGGGTCCCATCTTCATATATTGGTGCTTTTTGTTTCTCTACCCGTGGCTCTTTGGCTCCCAACGTGACCAAGGGCTTAAGGCCCCCCCATTTCGGCCCTGTTTGCCCAGCGATGCGCGATTACATCGAACTCCTGCACAGTCTCCATGGGCCTCGGTCAGCGCGCTTTGACTGAGGTCCTCGTCGTTCTGCGCCGGCTACCATGGCCACTGGTTCATGGTGTTTCCGATTGCTGTTTTGGATTATTCAACAATTTTTTTCGTCCTGATACAGTCAGGGTTCTATGATAGTCATTTATGGATCCGATTTGGATCATGGACTCCCTACTAAAAAGCCTTTGGACCACCAAAAGTTGGTTTTCTTCAAGCATCGACTAAGTGAGGAAACTATTGTCTCACTTGTCCAATCTCAATCCACTTCACACTGCTCGGTTTCAAACCTTTAAGCCCAATCCTGAGGTATTCCACCTGTCCACTGCGCATCTTCCTTACATTCCTGTCCAACACTGTATCTTCCTGCAACTCATTAAGATATTTAGGTAGCAGGTCATCAACAGAAGGTAATTGACTCTGCTCTTCAGGGTCCTCAATCATTGAAGGTTTAAACAACCTCAAGCAATCTGCGTTCACGACTGAGTAGATGTGCATGTAAGCTAGCAGATCAAGGTGAAACGCATTTTCACCAATCTTCTCAAGTATCCTGAAGGGTCCATACCTGATATGTTTTAGCTTCTTGCCTTCACCTTGCGTCCTGTCCTTGTTGATATATAGCCAGACTTGGTCTCCAACTTGGAAACTATGCTCCATCCAATGCTTATCATGCCTAGCCTTGTACTTGGGCTGGCTCTTTTCCAGCTATTCCTGTACTGCCTGGTGGATCTCCTGGATCTATTCAATGAACCTAGTTGCCTGTCCACATCACTGTGTCCATCAACCATGGTATCTTTACCAAAGACAAAATCCAAGGGAGACCTTGGTATGGAACCAAAGCAGGTCTCAAAAGGAGATCTCTGGGTAGAAGAGTGTTTGGCTATATTGTAAGCATGCTGCACATAACACAAGTGTTCATCCCAAAGCTTAGGGTGTTCGCTGCAATATCCTCTCAGTAACTGGATCACTGTCCTGTTAACTACTTCTGTCTGGCCATCTGTTTGTGGATGAAAATGTGTGCTTTTCTTTAATTTGGTGTCCATTAGTTCCCACAGACTGGATCGAAACTTCCCCACAAATTGGGTGTCTCGATCAGATACAATAGAAGTGGGTAATCCGAAATGAACCCATACATGTTCAAAGAATAATTTTGCAGTTTGTTTAGCTGTAATCTGTTTACTACAGGGTATCAAAATACACATTTTTCTGAACCTATCCACAACAACATATAGATAATCATGACCTTTCCTAGATTTACGCAGTCCTCCCACAAAATCCATGGAAATTCTTTCCCAAGGGTGAGAAGGAACTAGCAAGGGAGTGTATAAGCCTAGTTTTTGTTGTTGGGCTTGCTTTTAGCACACATAGAACACCCCTTTACATATCTAGAAACTGTCTCACTCATTCTTGGCCAATAACAAAACCTTTGCAGTTGTGCAACTGTTTTACTTACCCCAAAGTGACCTGATATCAGAGAAGTGTGTGCTTCCCTAATTATCTTTGCTCTCTCAGATTGTGGAATGCAGAGTTTCCCACAATGATATAAGAGTCGGTCCTTCACATGATTGTCCAATTCTTCTACTCTTTTGCCTTGACTCAAAGTTGCATATACATCTTTAAAGTCCATGTCCTGAGCATATTGTTCTATGTAGCTTTCATGCAGCACAGAATTATGCTTAAGTATGGTAGATGCATTTATAATGGGTCTAGATAACATGTCTGCAACCTTGTTATGTATGCCTTTTTTATATCTGATGACTAAATGAAGCTTTTGTAGAAAACCCATCCATCTGTAATGTCTTGATTGTTGCAACTTAGTTTGGGAGTGTAGGTATTGAAGTGGCTGATGATCAGTATGTATTACTGTTTCTTTGCCCATTAAGTAATGTTTCCACTTTTTCACACTCTGAACTAATGCATACAATTCTTTATCACAGGTAGGATAGTTAACTACTGCAGGATTAAAAGTCTCAGAATGATAACATATGGGTTTACCGTGCTGTGTCAACACTGCTCCCATGGCATAGTCACTGGCATCAGTTTGGATCTCAAATGGTCTTTGTAGATCTGGCAGTGCTAGTACGGGTGTTGTACTAATTTTTCCTTTCAAGGTGTCGAAGGCTTTTTGTTGTTTGCCTCCCAACTGAAACACCTTGTTCAATCCTATCAAAGCATGTAAGGGAGATGCAATTGAGGAAAAATTTGAAATGAACTTCCTCCAATACTGTGCTGCTCCTAAGAAGCTTCTCACTTTTGTAGCAGACTTGGGTTTAGGCCAGTTTACAATGACTGCCACTTTAGAGGGATCTATTTTCAATTCACCTCCCCCTACTATATGACCCAAATAATTTAGAGAGGTTTTGCCAAATTCACATTTGGAGAGTTTAACATAAAGTTTTTCTCTTTTCAAAACATCTAATGTCTGCTTAACATGCTTTAAATTTTCTTCCCACATTTTACTAAAAATCAGAATGTCATCCAGATACACAATAACAAAATCATCAAGAAAAGGTCTGAGTACATCATTCATTAATCTCATGAAAGTAGCAGGGGCATTGGTCAAGCCAAAAGGCATAACCAGCCATTCATACAATCCCTGCTTTGTTTTGAAAGCATTCTTCCATGCATCTTGCTCTGCAACTCTGACCTGATGGTATCCACTATGCAAATCTAGCTTGGTGAAATAAACAGCTTCCTTCAGTTGATCCAATAGATCATCTATGCGAGGAAGGGGATAAAGATTTTTTATTGTTATTTTATTTAGTGCTCAGTAATCAATGCACATTCTCCATGAGCCATATTTCTTTCTCACCAAAATGATTGGTGACCCACATGGTGATGTGCTAGGCCTGATGAACCCTTTTTTGAGCAACTCCTGCACCTGCTTCTTGATTTCAGCATTCTCTAAAGAAGATAACCTATACATCCCAATGTTAGGCAGAGGAACACCTTGCTGCAAAATAATATCATGTACTATTCCCTTTTTGGGCGGCAGACCTTGAGGTTTTTGAAACAAGACATCATACTCTGAAACAATATTTTCTATATCAGCTTGCTGATCAGAATTATAGCCCTCAAATACATTGGTTTTATCAGTTTTCTTTTCCTTTACAACCATTAGTAAGAACTGTTTGCATGAATTTATCATTCTTTTCATATGTCCTGAGTTTATGAGAGTATAATTATTGTTAAGCTTATGAGCTCTTACAAAGTATTCGATTCCATCTTTAACAAGTAGATACTTGTTCTCAGCTCTAGAGAAAATAGCCTTTCTATCATATAAGTAAGGACTTCCTAAAACAATTCCACAAATATCCAAAAGAATTACATCTGACTCAACCTCATCTACAAATGCTGACCCAAAAGAAAACTTGAGTTTTCACTGTCTAGTCACTTGTAGTTGTGCTTTATCATTCAACCATCCTAATGGGTATGGCTTCTTATGAGGTGTAGTTGCTAATCCCAATTTCTTTAAAATTGCTTCAGAAATCAGATTTACTTGCGAGCCACTATCAAACAAAGTATCAATCTTTTGATTTTTGGAAACAACTCGAATATGGAAAAGCTCATGTCTTTTTCTCTCATGTTCTTCATCAATAACAGATTGAGTAGAATTACTAGTAGATGCTTCAGAATTCTTACCTTTTATACCTGTGGTTGCAATGATTGTTTCATCTCCCGAGTCTGACCCCAAATCTTTCTGAATAGCTACAGCAATCTTCTTCTTCTTGCCCTCAGACTTCTTAGGCCTCAGCTCTGGATGCAGAATCCAACATTGCTCATCATCATGCCCCTCCTTTTTACAGTGAGTGCATGAGGCTTTGCCTTTCTGTGCAATGTTATCCTTCCTTGCTTTCCACTTCTTCTTTCTTTTCTCCTTGCTCTTGTTTACAGTGGGTTGAGATGGTCCCCCAACTTCTACATTTCCATTCTTTCCTCTAGCTTCTAGATGAGTAGCTTGTACAGATACCTCATCTATACTAGTGGGATTAAACATGAGGACGGTATGCCTCATGTAGCAGTGTAGACCACCAATGTACATCAAAATAGTTTCTGGTGAGTCTAATGAAATACCCAACATCAATGCTCTCTTTCTGAACTCTTGAGTATACCCTTGTACACTTTGCCCTTTCAATTGCTGAAGAGTTTTCCAACTCATCATGGCTTATTGCATGTAGGCCAATGGATAGAACTTCTTTTTTATTGCAGTAACAAATTCACTCCAGACAGAGATGGTCTTACCATGCTTCCTCATATCAGCTTGGGTTTTTCCTTCCCACCAAACCAAGGCAGTGCCCCCTAGGCATAGGCGTGCCAGCTAAATCTTACTCTTGTCTGAGTCTATATTTTGTACTCTGCAATACACATCAATTTGTCTAATCCAATTTTCCAACTTTTCAACATTTAGCTCTCCATCATATATAGGAAAATCAAATTTAACATCTAACTTAATCAAATATGCTTTCTTATTATGCACAGGGCTACTAGGAGGTGTAGGGAAACTTTCTTCTTTCCCCTTTCCTTTGGAGTGGTCATGGGAATGAGATTCATCTTCTTCTTTATCTTGCTTAGAGACTGATGAATCTTCACCCTTATGCTTTCTAAAGTCCCTATACATTTCTTCTACCATAGACTTTATAGTTAGGAAACTTTCTATGAATTGAGGGTCTGGCCCTATAGAACCTTCCTCTGATATTGTCTTCCAAGAATAGACTCTCCCAATTTCAGGATTAGTTTCCACCAACTCTCCTTCTCCTAATTTGAGCTTTGATCTAGTGAGCATTCACAGCTAGACCAACACAAGCTTGTCTAACCTTACAGCCTAGAGCTCTAATACCACTTGATCTGATAATCACCCTATGAGTGACCTCAGTTGAAGATTTGTTAAACAAAAGGTATTACATACCCATGTGCTAGTGTGTGTGTGTTCTGTGTTATTGAAACAATGGATCGATCAGATTGCCAATACACAGAAAATAAATGGAAAGACAACAGAGAAATACAGTAAGCAACACAAAGACACAAGCAGTTTTTAATGAGGAGTTCACCCTATTCTCCAAGGCTACGTCTCCAGTCCAGCTTCATTGGTGGCCTTGTTTTATTGTGTCTTTCAGCAGATAAATTACAATATAGGAACTCAATGTGAATTCTCCTGAAGCAGATTTTGCTTGGTAGGGTGGTTCTTGGATTCCCCAAGCCACTCGGAGTACACAGACTCTTGTTCTTCCCACCAGCCCTGTGACCCTTGGTCTATAGTGGAAAGATCCAACTATGATGCTCAATCCAGATAGATTCCTCTATGGGAAGGCTTGATTCTTCAAGCTCTCTAGTGCTCGACGCTGCTTGTGATCATCTTGGCCCTCTATCTCCTCTGCTTGGCTTTACTGCTCTCTGTGCTCAGTCCTCCTCTCATGGTTCACTATTCATTGTCTCTCTTGGTCGCTTGGACTCTTCTCTCTCTAAATATCCCCCTTATTCGACTGTCTCTGTTCATGGATTTAACCATTTGATCTCCATGTCTGTTTGGTTCCTCTCCTGCCTGTGTCGATTCTCCTTCCGCATATGTGCTAGGAGTTCCCTGTTCGTTGTCAGCATGAATTCTCGGGAAGTAGCCATGTGTCTCCATCGGAACAGTGCCAACCTGTTCATCGATTCATTTCTTCGGTTATGTCGTGGATACGTCCTTTCTCCACCGTGGCGGTCAACAGATTTCAAATCCCCTTAAATCGCGGCTTAATTCCCTGTCGATTCTGCTTCTGTCTATCGAGCACAATCTTAGCCATCCGATCTGGGCTCCTCCAGATCCAACGTCATACGCACGTCAAGCGTGGTTGACTTGCTCGACCGATAATTTGCGATCACGGTGGTTTTTCTCTCACCTCCGCTCCCACACGTCGATCGCTGAGTGGGATCGCTCTGCTCTCCTCCAAAACCTCTTACCACTCAAGGGCGCCCCGATCAAACCACCGATTTTTGGGTCATGGGTCCCACCTTCGTACGTTGGCGCTTTTCGTTTCTCCGCCCACAGTTATCTGGCTCCCAACGTGACCAAGGGCTTAAGGCCCCCCCATTTTGGCCCTGTTTGCCCAACGATGCGCGATTACATCGACCTCCTGCGCAGTCTCCATGGGCCTCGGTCAACGCGCTTTGACCGAGGTCGTCATCATTCTGCATTGGCTGCCATGGCCACTAGTTCAGGGTGTTTCCAATTGCTATTTTGGATTCTTCAAGGATTTGTTTCATCCTGATACAGTCAGGGTTCTATGACAGTCGTTTATGGATCCGATTTGGATCACACAACAACTGTTTGATAACTATCAAATTTATGGGAGCACGATGGTAATGCGACACCCATATTAGATTCAGCAACCACCCCACGAATCCACTTTACCAGCTCCAGTCCGGTGACACCCTGTAGAAATTCCACTGTAGATCACCTGATAATGCAATAGACTAAAGCAAAATACTTGATCTACTTCTACAACCAATTTAGCGGAAGCTTAATCAAACATGAGAAACATCAATAAGAACACATATAACTGATAAGAAGGAATCAATCACACATAACACAGAAGATATAACCCGGGGAAAGCCTCAGCCTAAAACCCCAACTCTATATTATCATACAAGTGGAAATATAGCTAGTATTACAAAAAGAACCAAGCAGTTATATGCAAGCATAGCAGTTATATGCAAGCATGCATTAACTAACTGAACTCACATTAATTTAAACAAACTGTTTAAATCAATCTAACTAGACTTGACTCTATTAATTGAGCCAACTAATTACAACTCAAATTAGAACTCATCCTTATCTCTTTAACTGATGGATAAATTCCTCAATTAATAGAGAAACTATTGCATGTCCCCACATAGACTTCAAGTTTGATTTTCCTTAACTAATTAACTCAAGATGAATTAATTAATTAATTTACAAACTACTATTAATATCAAATTCGAATTTTACTTCCTATTTTAGTCTAGGGACTGACTAAAATAGGAATCCATCCCGAACTGCTAAAAATAGAATGTTATTTTTAGCACTTCCATTTTTCATTCCCTGTTGCCCAATCCAACACTGGTACCCAAACTGCTATTTTTAGCACTTCTATTTTTAGCACTTCTGTTTTTAGCATTTCTTGTTGCCATTTTTCAACACTCCCTCTCAACAAGAAATGATTCAACTCAAACCCAATCGTGTACCTCTGGAATGTTCTACATGCAACACATCTACCAAGTGTGGTTGCTCCAGCAACTCTTGGAACAAAAAAAAACTCCCAACTGACCTCTTTGTTGGGCTAGAAACATAATCTGATGCTAAAGCTCTACCTGCTACTGACAAGTGCTCCCTCTTTGACCTCTAAGTTGCTACAACACTCCATGCATCTCGCACTATTGCACACCTCCCTATGCCATCCTGCACTAGTGCAACACTCCTGTGCCCCTCGCATCGTTGCAGCCTACTAGCTCTACACAGTCCTAGGACTCCTACACTGTAGCTCTCTCTGCCGCTACATCCGCATCTGTCTCTGCCCAATCAGTCAATCCTGCTACTCCTTGTCAGGGCTACAGTAGCAAAGTCGAATCAAATAGGTTGGGTAACTCAAGGATCTTGCCCCTTCTCCTTGGGACGATCACTCCACATCGCCCCACCTCCTACCTGGAGGTATGGCTGCATGTGATCCCTCAGCCCACCTAGCTTGAAGGTTCCCCCTACTGGAGGTCTCTGCATGAGTAGATGTCTCTACTTGATCTCATCTCAACTTCTCTAGTTGTGGTTGCTCCACAACCTCCTAAAGTTGCTTCACCAATCGTGGCTCCTCCACAATCATCTAAGACTTCTTCTGGCACTGCATGTTGAGAGGTAATGTACTCTCCCTCTCAACCACCAAGTGTCCATCAGTTGCCTTGCTCCTCAAGGCTTTGTGTGCATCTTGAACCTCAAGAGCATATAGGTTCTTGACCTGTGAATCGATCTGCTTCACCTGTCTAGTGATGATGTGTCTAAGGAAGATCTTTCCCTTACTGAAGACTACATCATAGCCTTTGTCTTCCAGCATTGCAATCGACACCAAGTTTCTCTTCAGTCCTGGTACATACTTGACATCGATCAAGGTAAGGCAAGCTCCATGCTCCCTCTGAAAATAACCATGCCTACACCTGAGACACTATACTTTTCATCATTACCCATTGCTATGAGTATCTGGAGATCTTTCTCCTCCAAAGTATTGAACAAACTCTTGTTTTCGTTCATGTGGAATGAAGCTCCACTGTCAAGAAACCAACCACTTCCCACCATGGATGAAACCATGCATGTGAATAGTGTGAAATCCAACTCGAACTATGAGGCCAGTGCCTCACCTTCTGATCCTTCCATGGATCCCTTCTTGGATTTCCTCAATGGACAATTTGTAGCAAAATGGCCCACCTCATGACAACAAAAGCATCGCACTTTCGATTTGTCAAACTTCTTCCCACCATGGGAAGAACTAGATTTGGAATGAGAAACTTTCTCCTTCCCCTTCTTCACCTTACTTGCTAAGGCACAGTTTTCTTCATCCTTCATGGATGAAGAACCATCTCTGGTGCTTCTTATTATCTCCTCCTCATCAAATCCAACCAAATTCATTCCCAATCTGGTAGTTTCTCTCTTCCATTAACTGAGTCCTGGTAGCTATGCCAGCTCTTAGGAAGACCGAGGAGTGCAAGACTCACCATGTCATCATCAGCTGTCATGATCCCTACACTTCCAAGCTCATCCCTACATGTGGTGAGCTTGTTCAGATACAAAGAGATCATGTCGCCCTTTTCACACTTGATCTTTTGAAGCTTGTATTTCAATGCCAACTTCCTCTAATCACAGCTATTCTGATATAGATCTTTCAATTTTTTCCACATTGAAAATGGTGTCTCCTTCCCATGGAGACTCGAGACTATGTGATCTCGAACTCCCTCTAGAAGGATTCTTCTTGCTCTAGCCACACATTTCTTCCATTCATCCAACTCAGGAGCACCAGTCGGCTTGGGGACTTCTTGATCAATGAAGTCCTTTAGACCGTTATCCTTTAGTACTGCTATCATGCGATCCTTCCAGGTTATATAATTCAAACTACCATCAAGGGCATATTCGAGTCTCAAACCATTGAATGCCATAGGTGAAATAGATATGTGATAAGAACTCGATTTCTATATTCAGGAATCACAAACTTCAACTTCTCCCTTCTTTTATATTGTTCTTCCTTGATCACCTGTGCTCTGATACCGTGTAGAAATTCCACTGTAGATCACCTAATAATGCAATAGACTAAAGCAAAATACTTGATCTACTTCTACAACCAATTTAGCAGAAGCTTAATTGAACATGAGAAACATCAATAAGAACACATATAACTGATAAGAAGGAACCAATCACACATAACACAGAAGATATAACCCAGGGAAAACCTCAGCCTAAAACCCCAACTTTGTATTATCATACAAGTGGAAATATAGCCAGTATTACAAAAATAATCAGCTCAAAAGCTATCCTACTCTCTCTACAATACCTCTGCTGCTCATAGACAGTCAAAGGCCTCTATCTAACCTCTGGTCTGCCCTCCAAGCCTCCTATTTCTTTGCACAATTATGATTGGGGTCCAATGCAGCCACTTGTGTGAATTGGCCTCTTCACACACTCACTAACCTCTGATCCAACTACGTGGTCATGAAGGAGATAAATCCTCATCATGGATGGGCTTCCTTTATAGAAAAAATATTCATCCAACTAATAGTACATTATCCCTTCTTTGATCTCAACTGGGTCTCTGTCTGAACTAACATGCATGAGTTATTCATGAGAGAATCTTCATTTATCTGAAGTGCAGCAGTTATATGCAAGCATGCATTAACGAACTAAAATCACATTAATTTAAACAAACTATTTAAATCAATCTAACTAGACTTGACTCTGTTAACTGAGCCAACTAATTACAACTCAAATTAGAACTCATCCTTATCTCTTTAACGGATGGACAAATTCCTCAATTAATAGAGAAAATGTTGCATGTCCCCACATAGACTTCAAGTTTGATTTTCCTTAACTAATTAACTCAAGATGAATTTATTAATTAATTTACAAACTACTGTTAATATCAAATTCGAATTTTAATTCCTATTTTTAGTCCAGGGACTGACTAAAATAGGAATCCATCCCGAACTACTAAAAATGGAATGTTAGTTTTAGCACTTCCATTTTTCATTCCATGTTGCCCAATCTAGCATTGGTACCCAAACTGCGATTTTTGGCAGTGTTATTTTTAGCACTTGTATTTTTAGCATTTCTTGTTGCCATTTTTCAACACACCCGAGTCCTTCTAGAATACTCTCTACATGAAATTATCAGTAGCTAAGTGAGGGAACCACTCAGTGTCCCCCAAGTCCCAATCCTCTAATTTCAGATGTGGGACGTGCGCCAAGTGCGGACCTTCAAATGTAATGTTTTCTGGTAGCAGGGCTGTGTTAAGGAGAAACTTTCATTCATCGGGGACCTTCGAGACCTTTATCTTGCCCTGACATAGAGGGATGTATTCTGGCAGCTTTGAGATAGGGTCTACTCCCTCAATATCAATGTCCTCTGTGCCCATATCAGTTTCCTCTACGCCCTCATCCACCTCTAAGTTTAGCACCCTGTCTTTCTCCTGCGCGATGGGATTCTCTTTTCTTTGATTCTTCCTTGGCTACTTGCGCACTAGCTGTGTCGCCTTCTATTTATCCTTCTTTGTCTTGGAAGCCTCTCCTACCGACGTAGGCTACGACCTAGGCGACCTCGGTGAGTTTGGCATCGTTGCAGGAACCTCCACACTTACGACCTAAGGAGCTCCTAGGTTTATTTAGGTAACTTGTCAAACACTGAACTGGCCACCAAATCCTCAAAAACCATAGGATTCATGTGCAACCAATAACACGACACATCAACTCTCCAAATGAAAAGTGTTTTTTTTTGGGCGGCCATCTGTAATTTATAGGCAAATTTGAATTCAAATCCGATCGTTCCCCCAAAAATCTGCTCATAAATGCTAGATTGGCGGCATATTTTCAAAGATCTCGCTCTTGGTTTTAGCCTTAAATGCTTCACCCCCCCCCCCCCCACTCCTCTTAGCCATTTTCTCACTATCAAATCATGAACAGTGACAATAACGGTCACTTTTTGGTTGTCCTCCGCGGCCTCTCCTTTTATAGCATAGCTCCCGTCGCTCTTTTGTTGACGCTGTGACATTCTTCAATCCCACACAATCCCCTAGTCACGCAGCTCTACAACCCAAAGCAGTGTATTTTATAGTCTCTCACATCCTTTCAGCTGCCTGGAGCACTAATACTATGCTTCCATCATATAGTCATCTAGCCGGATCCCCAGTGTATGGCTTCAATCGGCTGCCATTTACCTTTCCAGGAAATGGATCTCCATTCAAGTTCACCAGTTGAACTGCTCCACCATTGGTAATCTCTTTGATGACATATGGCCCCAGCCAATGCATCTGAAATTTTCCTGGAAATTTATCAAACTTGTTGTCGTATAATAAAACCAATTCGTTTACCTTGAAAGTGCGCAGTTTGATGTGTTGATCGTGCCATGCCTTTTCGCACTCCTTTTGAACTTGCTGATGGAATCCAATGAAAAATCTATCAATCTCTGTCAGTTGCGCGAGCCTCTCTTCTAGGGCTCCACGATCCATCATTCCTATGAACACCGCTATGCGTAGACTAGGTACAATATACTCCATTGGCATCACAGCTTCTACGCCATAGACTAGCCTAAAGGGTGTCAATCCAGTTAGCTTCTTACTAGTAGTTCTGTAAGCCCATAGCACCACGAGTATGTGCATGTACCAATCGTTCCTTTGTGCATTGTAAACCTTTGTCAGCACGTTCTCCAATATCTTATTAAATGCTTTAACCGTCCCATTAGCCTTCAGGAATTCCTCTGTTAGTGTGATGATCGTTTCATTAACAAAATATGTACCGCGATCGCTCATCAAAATCTTCGAGCAATCAAACCTATTCAACACATATTCAAAGAGGAAATTCGTTGTTGTTTCCCCTGTACAATCCTTTACAGGTTGTGCCTCCGCTCATCTGGTCAATTACTCAGTTGCGGTGATGATATACTGCGCACCTGTCTTCTTTCCTGGAGGCTGAATTGGTCCTGCAAAACCAATTGCCCATTTCTCAAATGGCTACAACGACACTTGCAGATTCAGAGGCATCTCATCCCTCTATGATGGCTTGCCCATCCTCTGACATGCATCACATGCCTTACAATAATCTTTGGAATCCTTATGCAGTGTCGGCCACCACAACCCAACACGTAAAATCTTCTTCGTTGTTGCTTTGCCTGCATAATGGCCTCCTGCAGCCCCTACATGAGCTTCGGCTAGGACACTACTTCATTTGAACTCAGGCACATAACATCGCAATATTTCATCCGCACCCATATTATACAAGTGGCTTGCAATAAGAGAAAAAATTGTCGCATGCACCACCAATTCCTTCTTGTGTTAGCTGGTGTAACCTTCTGGAGTCGTTCTAGTAGTCAGAAAGTGTATCACGTCTACAAAATGATTATCTGCTACGTGTGCCGCAAAGAGCTACGCTTCAAATATTCCTTCCTCCAAATTAGTGGGCTCCTCACTTGTTTCAATGTGCGATAGATGATCTAGTCCTGCATTCAACCTTCCTGGCTTCACAATGACTTCGAAATCGTATTTCTGAAACAATAGTAGCCATCTGAATACTCCCCCCCCCCAAACACAGGCTTTTTAACGAGGTACTTCAATCTAGAATGGTTTGTATACATCTTAAAGTATCCACCTAGCAAGTAGTTTCTGAACTTTTAGAGCACATACACCATAGCCAAACATCTGCGCTCTGTCGTTGAATAGTTCTTCTTAGCTTTAGACAACTTCCTAATTGCAAATGCTATAGGGTGATCCAACTCTCCCTCACTGGCCTGTGTCAGTACTTCTCTAAGTGCAATACACGACACGTCCACATGAACATGAAATTCCTCCTTCCAATCCGAGAAGACTAGGATTGGCGCGGTGACCATCTTTTCCTTTAACACATCCAGGCTTCACTGACATTCTTCATTCCAACAGAATGTAGCATCCTTCTTTATTGGCTTCTCCATCGGTGCGGTAATCTGGGCATAACTCTTTTTTGAGTGATAAAAGGTGTCTTTTTAACTCCTCTTTATCCTACATTAATTATCAATCCAGGTACGATTTTCTATTTCAAGAGTGTACACAGTATGTGGCAGCAATTTAATCCAAGAGTAATGTTTCTAACTTGTAGTATAATGCTTTCAAATACAAGAGTAAACGGATGCTTGAAAAACCTACTTGCAATTAAAAGAAACTCAATGCTCTGAAACTAAATCATTCACTCAGGAAATTAACAGCAATTATCAGTCAAGGATGCAGTAGCAATAACTCTTTCCTCTGTCAACTGATATAAATGAAATCAAACATAAACAAGATCCTCAATCTGAGAACTCTGACAGTAATAGCCAATGTCCTTTACAGTTGTTGATCTCACACTCCACACTAAAATGACTGATTGGAAAGGAATTAAATCAACAATGTTGCCAATAGAAATGGAATAAATATGCTACTGTAACGATGCTGAAAGGAAAAACCAAATACTTGCAGAAAGGAAATGAACAGCAATGCTATTTAGTAGAAATGAACAGCAGAACTTATGAAACCGTAATGAACAACGAAGTCAGTTTATTGAAATGAAAAGCAAAGCTTTGTAATTGAAATGAACAGCATAACAATATAGTTGTAGAGAATAATAATCTTATTATGATGAAAAGGAACGGCAACATGATTCAGTTACAGCATATACAATAAAACAATTCATAAATTCTTGAAACAAGGAGCAGTAAAGCAATGCAATTCAAATAAACGAAAATCAAACCAAACCATCACACAACTGCGATTGTAAAGTAATGGTACAGAATAGCAAGTGGATCCACCAGGGCCAAGCCCTTAGCCGCTCGTGAAGCACTGCATACATCAGTATAAAAGAATGGAACAGCAACCGACTTATATATTAATCATGTTTGTGTCAGTCTTTGAAGCCTTCCACCAGTGATCAAACATGCTCTTACAAAGTGGTCTTAGGTCTAGGATTTGTTTTCCAAAGTTTTCCAAGTGTCTCACCATTTGGCTGAGTGTACCATCATTCAAAGAGTTATCATCATTTCAAGTTCCAATGGGTCATTTTACACCTTGTTCATGCTTCAGTTGTACTTGGGTAAGGCCCATTTCCCTCTCCTAGGGTTTTGAAGGTAATTTTTCTTGGATGGAAAAATGATCAACAAAACCTGTGTCCTGATGTTCATACACCTTCCCATATCCCTAATATACCTTCTTAAACAATTCCCATCACTGATCTCTGTTGGGTCCCTATAATACTAGTGATTACCCCATTACTATTGTAGTTATACCCCTTATTTATATTGTTGTGCCCCTATTACCCCCATATTGTTATTTCTGTGCCCCATAGAATCCCTCTATTGTTATTTTTGTGGCTTTATATTATTATTGTTAGGTCGGCTGGATTATATTGTGACTCCTTAGACTCCTATATATAGAAAGGAGGTTTTTTCATTTGTATCATCCAAGAATTGTTCATTTATGTAATGTAAAGGAGGTTGCCCCCTCGAAGAGGCTGAATTCTAAGGCGTTGATCTTTCTTTTCTATCTTTTCTTGAGCTGGTTTCATAACATTTGGTATCAGAGCTTTGGATTCTAGGGTTTTGCTGCTCCAAACAGGTCATCGTGGCATTTTCGCTATAACTTTTTTCTGTGACGTTTCAGAAGTCGCAAAAAAAACCCATTTGAGAAGAAATCGTGCTGAACCTTGGGTCCGAATTTCAGATCTTTTCGCGCGATATTTGCAGAGATATGATCTGAGGAAGTTGGTCTTTTTGCAGACTCCTGAATTACATTCAAAACAGGTGACCTAGGGAAAATCGTCATAACTTTCTCTCTAGGGATCGGATTGAAATTTCGTAAGAAGGTACAGAAAGAGGACGGACTGTAGTTTCTTGTATATCTGTTTCAGAACCAAAGGTTGAAAATTGTACACGTGGCACTTCATACAAGTTCGCTCTACTGAAAGTCTATAATCAGGTCACTTGGGAGATTGTGCATAACTCTTTCTTGGAGAATCCAATTTGGATCAGACTGGTGGCATTGGAAAGAGGACACAGAGAGCTACTACAGGTCACAATTTCAGAATTAGATGATTGGAAAGTACAGAGATACATCAGAGGCAATATCAAGCTCCTACAAAGTGAAAAAAGGTGTGTAGATTTTTTTAAATTTTTGCTTAAGCTTGGTTTGAAAATTTATTTTGAAGGAATTCAAAGGGCATAGTAGAGCATTATTATCGGTAACTGATGCCCCGAGGAAAGAAAATGCAAACACCTAGTAAGGAACCTGAAAGCTCTAGCATGACTCATGAAGAAGAGGAAGAAATGCAACATGATATATCAAAATTACAAGACCAAGTGCAACAACTGTCCCTTGCACAAAAAGGAACAGAATCTAAGATGGATGGTTTAAAGAAAGATGTAGAAGCTAAGATGGATGGTTTAAAGAAAGGTGTAGAAGCTAAGATGGACTTTTTAAAGAAAGGCGTAGAAGCTAAGATGGATGGCATGGAAGCTAAGGTGAATGGCATGGACGCTAAAATTGATGGCATGGATGATAAGATGGAAGAATTGAAGATAAATATGAATAAGTTGCTACAAGAAATGGTTACTAAGGGTGAAAGAGTACTAAAGGAAACTCATGATGAGAACAAAAGAAATGTTAATCATGATTCCATAGACTCTAATGTTGGATCGAAGACTCACCATGTTCCAAAAATCGATATGAGGAAGTTTGATGGCAAGGATCCCGCCACATGGATATTACAGATGGAGCAATTCTTCGATCTCAATAATGTGC
Source organism: Pinus tabuliformis (assembly GCA_031772625.1). NCBI lineage: Eukaryota > Viridiplantae > Streptophyta > Pinopsida > Pinales > Pinaceae > Pinus > Pinus tabuliformis. The sequence goes on from CM062811.1 coordinate 462,167,157, forward strand.
AAAACACACAAAAGGTACGTATGGCAACTTTATATTTGGAACCAAATCAGTTTGTATGGTATCAATGGCTTTGTTCTCGTAAACAATTTATCACTTGGGCAATTTTTACGGAAGAATTGATAGCACATTATGAGGATACAAAAAGCAACACTTTTTTTAGCCAATTGATAAGTCTCAAACAAAAGGGTTCAATAATGGAGCACATTGAGGAGTTCCAAAAATTGAACATAAGGGTAAAAGATATTCCAGAGGAGCATAGGATTGATGTGTTCATAGGGTCTTTAAAGGATAATATCCAACATGATGTGCGCCTTTGGGAACCTGATTCATTAGAGAAGGCATTCAGGTTAGCAAGAAAAATGGAAAGCAAAATTATGGCAACTAGGAAGCATACCATTCACAACTATAAAGACGGAAGTGTTGTTGCCCATAGTCTTCCACAACCTACAAGGTTGACACCACAACAATTGGAAGAAAAAAGAGCAAAAGGGCTTTGTTACAATTGTGATAGCAAATACACAAAAGGTCATAAGTGTGCTGAGAAGAAATTATTCTACATAGATTGTGAAGAGGAAGAAGAAAAGGAGCAAGAAAGGTCAAAAGAAGAGGATATATTCCAGGAACAAAGCCTAGATGAAGAACAAATAAATCCGACCATATCTTGTAATGCATTGGCAGGAATTACCACTCCTCAAACCATCAAGATAGAAGGACAAATCAAGAAGAAAAAGGTAATAGTGTTGATTGATTCAGGAAGCACCCACAATTTTATTCATTGTAGGGTAGCAAAAGAATTGAATTGCTTCCTATATCCAGCACCAGAGTGTCAAGTGATGATTGCAAATGGAGGAACAATAAATTGTTCTGGAAAGTGCCATAATATCAAGCTATCCATGGGAGAATATGTATTGACTAGCCCAATGCTTTCCATTCCAATGGGAGGTGCTGATGTTGTACTAGGAGTCCAATGGCTACAATCCTTGGGTACAATAGCTTTTAATTTTCAAGAACTTTTCATGAAATTTTCTGTGGAAGGAAAGGAAGTTGAATTAAGGGGTATTGCAGGGAAACCAGGAAAGATAATCAGCTCTAATGGCATGACAAAGCTTCTAAAAAAGGAGCAAAGAGGTGTAATTGCACAATTATGTTCGCTAGATGTTTCCACATTGGAATCATCTATTTCTCCAGATCTCCAAAAAGTCCTGGACAATCATTCCAAGGTATTTGAGACTCCCAAAGGTCTCCCACCTATGCGTGATCATGATCATGCTATTCATCTGATTCCAGGAAGTGTTCCTCCAAACATCAGGCCGTACAGATATCCATATGTCCAAAAAAGTGAAATTGAACGTATGGTTGCAGAAATGCTAGAGGCTGGTATAATTCAACCGAGTCAAAGTTCTTTCTCAGCTCCAGTAGTATTGGTGCACAAGAAGGATGGATCATGGCGCATGTGTCCAGATTATAGGGAGCTCAACAAGCTCACTATTAAAGATAAGTTCCCCATTCCTGTCATTGATGAATTACTGGATGAATTGCATGGATCAATTTACTTCACCAAGTTGGATCTTCGTTCGGGATATCATCAAATCAGAATGAAGATTGAAGACATTCCGAAAACAGCATTTAGAACTCATGAGGGTCATTATGAATTTTTGGTCATGCCTTTTGGCCTTACCAATGCACCTTCAACATTTCAAGGTTTGATGAATTCAATTTTCAAACCATTCCTTAGAAAATTTGTGTTAGTATTTTTTGATGATATACTAATCTACAGCAAGTCTTGGAAGGATCATGTTGAACATGTTGACAGGGTGCTACAACTATTGGAGGAGAAACAATTATATGCAAAAAGATCCAAATGTTTCTTTGGAGTCCAGGAGGTGGAATATTTGGGTCATATTGTATCTCATGAAGGAGTTAAGGTAGACCCTAGCAAAATTAAAGCCATTAAGGAATGGAAAATCCCCACATCCATAAAGCATCTGCGAGGATTTCTTGGGTTGACAGGGTATTATCGCAAGTTTGTTAAGAATTATGGGAGAATAGCAGCACCTCTAACAACATTATTGAAGAAAGATTCATTTTCATGGACTCCGGAAGCAACAAAGGCCTTTGAACATCTTAAAGAGGCAATGTGCCAAGCACCGGTCTTAGCTACACCGGACTTCACAAAAACCTTTATTGTGGAATGTGATGCTTCAGGAAATGGAATTGGTGTTGTTCTAATGCAAGATGAAAGACCCATTGCTTTTGAAAGTCGTCCAATCAAGGGAAAGTTTTTAAGCAAAGCTATTTATGAGAAGGAAATGTTGGCAATACTCCATGCACTTAAGAAATGGCGACCCTACCTAATGGGAAGACACTTCAAGGTAAAAACGGATCATGATAGCCTTAAATACTTTTTAGAACAAAGATTATCCTCTGAAGAGCAACAAAAGTGGGTCACAAAGATGTTGGGTTATGACTTTGAAATCATCTACAAAAAAGGGAAGCAAAATGTGGTGGCAGATGCACTCTCAAGAAAGGATGAGGATGTGGAAGCATTGTTGTGTGCCATTTCTATTATCCAACCAGATTGGATAAACGAAGCAAAGGAGGAATGGAAGAATGACGAAGAAGTGTGGGCACTTATTCGAAAGCTACAACAAGATTCCAGTACTTCTGATACATTTAGCTGGAAAAATGATTCGTTATGGTACAAAGATCGCTTATACCTCTGTAAGAATTCCCAGCTAAAACAAAAGATTCTTATGGAATTGCACACTTCTCCCTTAGGAGGGCACTCAGGATTTTTAAAAACTTACCACAGGGTTAAGAAGGAATTTTTTTGGGATGGCCTTAAATCAGATATTCAAAAGTTTGTGGCGGAATGTTTGGTTTACCCAAGTCTGAGGGAAAGAGTGTCATCATGGTGGTAGTTGACAGACTTACCAAGTATGCACACTTTTGTGCATTATCACATCCATTTAAAGCCAGTACAGTTTCTACTGCATTTATGGAAACAGTTCAAAAGCTACATGGAAACCCAAAGATTATTGTAAGTGACAGAGATCCCATTTTCACTGGAAATTTTTGGACAAAATTATTTTCTTGTCTTGGTACTCAGTTAGCTCATAGCTCATCTTATCATCCTCAATCTGATGGGCAAACTGAGATAGTAAACAAATGTTTGGAAGGATATCTTCGTTGCTTTGTATCTGATAAACAGACACAATGGGTCAAATGGTTGCCTCTGGCTGAATGGTGGTATAACACTTCCTTCCATACAGCAACAAAAATGACCCCATTTATGGCACTTTATGGGTATCAACCACCATCCATCACATCATATTTAAGAGAAAATTCTAAGGTTCAGGCAGTGGAACATCACATCGAACATCAACAACAAGTCCTCCAACTCTTAAAGGATAACCTCGTGTTGGCACAAAATAGAATGAAACAACAGGCAGATCAACATCGCAGTGAAAGAAGTTTTGATGTAGGTGATTGGGTATTCCTACGGCTACAACCATATAAGCAAATGTCCCTAAAGCAAGCTAAGAAGGATAATAAATTATCACCAAAGTATTATGGTCCGTACAAGGTGTTGCAAAAGATTGGTACTATGGCATACAAATTGGAGCTTCCTGCAGCTTCTCGATTGCACCCAGTTTTCCATGTTTCATGTTTAAAGAAGGTTATAGGCGACAAGCTCCCAGTTCAAACAATATTGCCAGAACTTGACGAGGAAGGAAAAATTATATTGGAACCGGAAGCAGTCACAGAAACAAGAACTCGACAGCTACGAAATCGATCAATTTCAGAGTATCTTATCAAGTGGAAGAACTTATCCGCTGAAGATTCCACATGGGAGGATGAAATTTTATGCAGAAGTATCCAGAACTACTCAAGCGTTGAGGACAACACTTTTTTGAAGGAGAGGGGCATGTTGGGTCCCTATAATACTAGTGATTACCCCATTACTATTGTAGTTATACCCCTTATTTATATTGTTGTGCCCCTATTACCACCATATTGTTATTTTTGTGCCCCATAGAATCCCTCTATTGTTATTTTTGTGGCTTTATATTATTATTGTTAGGTCGGCTGGATTATATTGTGACTCCTTAGACTCCTATATATAGAAAGGAGGTTTTGTCATTTGTATCATCCAAGAATTGTTCATTTATGTAATGTAAAGGAGGTTTCCCCCTCGAAGAGGCTGAATTATAAGGCGTTGATCTTTCTTTTCTATCTTTTCTTGAGCTGGTTTCGTAACAATCTCCCTCAAATTCGTCATTTTCCCACAAACCCTAGCTTATTACTACAATTTGACAATTTTCTAGGTTAGGCCTGTGTTTTGCCCTTTTGGACCCCTTCCCCTCACTCAATCTTTGAAATTCTACTTTCCCATACTTCCTAACTTCCCTCCCTACTTCCCAAAATTTTCTCAATAATTCAGAAGCCCCTCATCCCCTTCATTTCCCTTCATTTCTACAAATCCCCTATTCCACATATCAGGATAGGTTTTCTTCAAACTATGTTTCTAAGCAAGAAAATATGAATTTGACAAAAATGAGAGAGGTGTTTTTCCACCATTTACCCAAGAAGAAAAACCTCTTTCATTTTTTACACAGGTTTCATGGTTTGGGAGAAATGTCGAAAAGATTATTGGCCTCAGGAGGATTGATGCACTTCTGGAGTGACCTTGTGAAAATCAAGATTTCACCTATCTAGGATGTTCAAATGACTTTTTTGATGATTTAAATGATATTTGCATATAGATATCTTTCCAATGAGCTATCATGAGCTCAATTTGGAGTTGAGGAATACCTTCAAAAGTTGACTGCAATAGCACTCTACATTTAGGCAACCTCATTCTACACATTTTGACCAGTCTTGGGAGATTTGACTTTTGACAGGGAAAATGAACTCTAAATTGAAAAATTAAAGATTTTTTAGAAATTAGACTCAACAAGCTTTCCAACGAGCTATCACATGCCCAATTTAGACATCGGTAAGGTAGTCAAAACTCGCCTTAAAGTTGGTGCTATGCATAGGAACAGTGGCACTGCGCATTGGGAGGGAGGCGCTGCGCATCAAAGCCCAACTTCCTACAGAAAAATACACTGGTTTTGTGCATTGGGCTGGTGGCACTATGCATTGGGCTATTAAGCTTCAAAACCTCTAAAAATCATCTTCAATCACTGCAATTGCCTCATGTCACCTCCTATCAAGTAAGTAGAGCCTCTTTTCAGTTGAAACTAGGGTTTACATGAATTTTTGGTGGTTTATACCTCTCTAAAAAATAAACCCTACTTTGTCTCTAAAACTACCTCATACATTTCACACCATAGTTTTTTATCATTCTCCTTCTAAAACCCTATGCCCTAAATCCATTTTCCCAAAACCTATCTCCTAATCCCTTCCCTAACTCCCTAGACATTATTCCCTTCATCTATTTTTTCCAATCCCCAAACCCTAATCCCTACATCCCACTATTCCCAAACCCTATTCTACATAAAATCCTAACCCTCCACATACAAAACCTATTCTACCTACTCCCCTACAAACCTTACCTATTCCCCTAAAAGCCCTACCCTCTCTCCTAAATCCCGTTCACATTCCCTAAACTCTATTTACATCTCATACATTCACATACCCCTCCATACACTCTGTCCACTTCATTCCTCCACTCTGTTTTCACTTCACCATTGTCCATACAACCACAAGTGTTCATAGCCATAAAAATGGAGAGAGATTTTGACCTTGTTGACCATGAGGAGACACAAAGAGTTAATGTCATTGACTTGGATGCTCAAGATCCAAGGATTGTCAAAGACATGATCATCAAGAAGCAAGAGGACAAGATACAAGATTTGTCAGTTAATTTAGAGAGGGCTAAGTGGATCATGAGAGAGAGATATGGCTTGAAAGGGTAAATATCCACCTTGAGGGCCTTTTGAAGAAAGCAAATAGAGACAACAAGATGCTAAGGCATATGGCCCACCATTATTTGACCCGGAATAGAATATGCAACAAGAGGATCAAGCACCTTAAGGCAAGATTAAGGAAGGCCTTAAAAAGGAAAAAAGAAGGATGAAAAGCTCAAAATTTTGGCTGATGTGACTTTAGCCCAACAAAGTAACCCATGATGCAGCTTTGATCCAAAATTGCGCAAATTTTGAAACAATTTTGTCATTTTCCAATTTTTGAATTAGGCAACACAAGAAATTCTGGCTAATGTGCAGCACCACCGGCGTTGCGCATAGAATTGGTGGATCCTCTTGACAAATGGCTTGTTGATTTGGATTCGGCATCAAAAAATAAGCAAACCCAGAAAGTTTCATCAATTTGGAGAAGATCTTGGCCACAAAAAGGGCAAAAAACACTCAAAAAATGCCCTCTCTGCCACTTTTTGGACCCACGGGAAGCAGTCTTGGGAGAATTGATTTTTTAAGGGGAAAATCAACTCCAACACAGAAAATTCAAAGTGTTCCAAAAACTATATAGGTAGATCTTTCCAACAAGCTATCGTGGGCCTGATTTGGATGAGTGGAAGGCCTCCAAAAGTAGCCTTGAAGCGGCATTACGCATCAGGCAAACTTTTGTCAATTTTGCCTAAAAGTCAAAATTCGCCTAGTTTCTTCAACAATTGACTTCTTCTTTTTTTCTTGGTAAATTTTGCATGGTAAATGATGTAATATGATGTAAATTTTAATTAAAATGACATGAGGGGGTAGATACATCAATGAAAAGTGGTTTAAAATTGAATGTATCAGTTTCCATGGTTTTAGAGGAAAGTTGTTCCACTACCTATTTTAATGTTCCCAGTTTAGATATGGTTGAAACAGTCCCTTATCTCTTGGATTCAACCCCTAATGGATAGCACGGGTGGTTTGGATGTCTATATCATGTGTTTTTTAGTCATTTGTAAAGGTTGGACTCTTGTGGAAGCTCTGAGCTCTATTGTACATCCCTACAGCAGTTGGCAAGGAATAAAACCAGGTTTCACAGCTATTTTTGTGGGATTCTTGTGATATTGAGTTTATGTATTGTTTCTTCTTTGTAATGAATTTTTCTGATGTTTTATATGTATCCACATCTCTCTCTCTTCTAAACTAAATGAATCAAGGTGAATAGACAAAATACACTAATTTACAGTGCTTTGTCTTGGGAATGCATTTGGTTTTCTGTGTTTTTCAACAGTTTGAAGAGGATTCATGCTCCTCATGCCCTTTTCAACCCCTCAGCAGTCTAAATCTACCATCTTAACCAATTTCTAGTACATAAATCCTTTGTCTACCTCGCCCCACAGAACATGTCTATATCCCTGATTTGATTTCCCAGACCCAACCTGCCTGCTCCATTTGATCCAGCAACCAATCATCAAAATCAACCAAAAACCCTTGAGCTACTATACCTAGCCTAAAATCTAATTTCATTTCAGTCATCTCAAGCTATAATTGTAGTCATCTTAATCGAGATTGACAAGGAGAGAACCCTCTCTCAACCTAGTAGGGCTAGCTACCAGGTTAAGTGTGGTTTGTGGTTATCCTAAGATTGCCTCCCTTCAGCCTGAGGTCGATCTAGGCTCTAACAAATAATATGTGAAAATGTGTACAGGGAATAGTACTCTGTTTTAATCAATGAGAGTTGATGATCAAAGTGGAAATACAACAGTGAGTTCTGAATAACGATAATGAATCCCCCAATCTTTACAAGCACTGTCCCTTTTATAATGGCCAGGTGGATAAAATAAGAAATAACAAATAGATTTTGAAACAGCGATCCCTCAGGATCAAGAGATCCTGAGGGATCCGCTCAATCTTCTAACTCCAGTCAACTCGTTGTCTTTTTGCGCTGATGTTGTGGTATTTTCCGTTCTTATCCTTAACTGTGCGCTCCAATCTTGATCTTCTTGTCTGGATACGGCTTCCTGGTGAAGGAACAACAGTTACTCTATTTTGTCTTTTCCTCCAGAATGGTAATTTTCCATTTCTTCTCTTTCCTGCATGGAAAAAGACAATAATTAACTAAATTGCAATAATCAATAACTCCCTTGTTTTCGCTATAATTCCTTGATATATTACCATCTTAGAATATAAAGGAGATATGATTAAGGGAAAAGATAAGAAAATAAATGTCAAATTCATACCTTTTCCATAGCTCAACACACTCCCCTGCTTACCCTTTTTCATGCCCTCATGAAAACCATGTAATTTGCATGCAAAGCAGTCAAAGAATAGGCTGGAGAGGGATTGTCATGAAGTGGTCTAAAACCATGATTTGTAGCTAAAACTTCAAAGATGGGCCCTGTCTGCCCTTCAGGCAATTCATATATGGCCTTATATCCTTCTGCAGGATACCAGATAATAGGGCTTCAAAACCTACAACCTAGCCAATACGGGCCTTCCCTCAAGATGAGGTTACTATAGGTAACTAGGCGATCTGCAGCTAACTTAAAGTTTTTGTAGTTGAATGGCTCTCTATCCTGTATATTCCGATTGGAAGTCTTCCATCTGAATTTAGCTGTTGCCAAGGAATTGTCTTTGATAGAGAGGAAATATTCTATCCCTTGCTGGACAATTTCTTTGTGGATGGGTCCCAAGGTCTGAATTACTCCCTCCTTTTGCATTAGGCTTTTATGTTTAGCCAGCAGTTGTAATGGGTTTCTTGGCTCACCCCTGACCCAAAGGTCTAACCCATTTTCTTGTCTCTGAAAAGTATTATGGGCCTTGAGCCACTTTAACTGGTTAACAGCAAATGAAATAAATGCTTGAAACTGTACATCACCCACAAAAGGACTGGGATTCTTCTCCATTTCCTCTTCCAATATAAAATTATGTAAATAAAACTCACAGAGTAATCGTTGAACTTTTACTCCATGGTGTTTACAGCAGTTTATAAAATCCTCAACAGTTTTTAATTCTATAGGTTTCCCTGCCCTAACAGCCTTAATTTTTAACTGTAAATACCTTTCTAACAAAAATAAAGCATAGTTTTTGGCAGGGGACCTACATGTTAAAACATTTGTATATAAGGAACAGAGAGTATCCATTTGACTCATGACTATTTTCAGTCTGTTCTTTACCTCTTCAACTCTTTCTTCTGCCCTCTGATATTTATCGAAGGCTTCGTTTTCTGATGCATTGATGTCCCTTAATTGTTGTTGTAATTCTTGGTATTTCTTCTGAGGAACAGTCTCTTCCTCAAGCTTCTCTATAGTCCGCTGAGCCTGTGCCAGATCCTCTTGGAGTTTTGTTATATCAGGGTTGTTTCCTATCAAAACATCTTTAGGTTGAAGATCTATCTGGGTACTCTTATTACAAGACTGAGTGCCTATAGTTTGCGTCCCTTTATCATGGAATGGAATGCGTGAGGTCTGTGCTACTTGTTGTTCCTTATCGTTTTGAATGAATATGGGCTTGGTTTGAGTCTCTGTGGCCCTTGTATCATGGAGTTTAGTTTGGATAGCTGCATCCACAGTTTTCGATCGTCTGAGTTGTTTTACTAAATTTTGCAGCTTTTTTTGTTCCTTTCGTAGCCTCTTAATTTCGCTTTTCTTCTTCTTGGGAGGAAAAACTATTTCTATAACTATTTCTATTCTTTCTGGGCTCGGCTACTTAGTTGGATTTTGCTCTTCAAGGGTTGTGCCTTTGCCTTGGCTAGTTTCCATATCCTCTGTTTGGAGCATCTCTTCAGTGTTCGCATTATCCGGACTAGGTTCCTCTGGAGAGGTAACCCTAGTTTGGTCTGCCACTTCCTGAGTGGCTTCTGCTCCTACTTCTTCCTCATCATTTATTTCCTCTGATGTATTCTTGTTGTGGGCAGAGTTTTCTTGTAATTGCTCCGCTTCAATATTAAGGTTGAGCGGACTCTAGGGCTGAATATATTCACTCATATTGGCCAAAATCTGGGCCAATTTGTCCTCCTGTAATGGGTTTTGTGGTGGACTTGCACTGGGGGTTAAGGGAAGTTCCGCTTCCTCCCTCTCTTCTTCACTAGTGTGCTCAGTTTCTTCCTCCAATTCTGATTCTCGGTTATCTCTTCCTTCCAACTGTAAGGTTTGCTCATTTTCAGAGCTATGTAATTCTAAGGGTTGGTTGCTACTACCCTGGAGGTTCTCAAACATTCCCCTGCCTGTTCTTAATCTGGAAGAGTGTCTACGTTTTTTAGGTCTGCTTGTTGTGCTGGTGGTTCTTTTTCATTTTGGGGCAGGTAAGGCTAGTCCCCTGTCTATAGAAAATATCAACTCTTCCCAACTGGTCTGTTGTTGAGCAAGGTTATAACTTACTATCAATCGAATTAAACAATGGTGGCTCACTACAGTATCTATATGATGGGATTTCTTTATGCTTTGAGCAGCATCATGCAGCAAAAAATTTAAATATGCAGGCAAATTTACGGCACATTTCTGTTTTAGTACTGATAATAATTTGAGGTGGCGTGGTCTTACCACATCCTTTCTCCCATCGCATGTAATGTAGCTCTGCACTACTCTAGCCAGTTTCGTCCATGGTTCTCCGAGAGATGAAGGCTAGACTCCTTTTCCTTTAACAATCAGGTTCTGTCCCTCGTCCCGAAAGGTGGCCATGGCATCTTGAAGTCTCAATTTTTTATGTATCCAAATGGGTCTGACTACTGGTAGTCTAGATACCTCTGCAATTACTGTATCTGTCACTGTTATTTGACTTCCTCTTACTATGGAATGATCATCCTGCAAATTCTGCAAAAATATGATAGCCACAATTTCATGGGGTTGTTGTAGTCATGTAAAATATGTGATCCATCTGGCTCTTACCAAAATTTCTCGTGCAACATCGGAAATTGCTAGTACCTGTGGCTCGCAGCGTACTGATCAACTTCCCATTTCTCTAAGTTCTGCACACTGTTAATTTTACACAGCAATACACAGAGATAACATTGGAACAGTAAACTGTGCATATCGAATAATACCCCCTTTTTTTAACATCAATACCGTTAAAACTTGCTATTAAGGGATCTGATGCAGTCTAGTACATCCAAATAGAAGACTGACACATATACAGGAGTATTTTGGAAGTCACCCGTGCCCCCCTGAAATATGATAGGTCGTCCTCGACCGGTTAAATGGAGGAGCAACGTACTGGACGGCAATCGTACAATATAAAAAGGGAAAGGTGTACATATTCATGACAAGATCACAAAAAGTATCAAGTTGCTGAAATCGAGGCTTATGATGAAAATCGTGAATAGATATGGAGATGCTATGGAGTGATGCGAAAAAAGGAAAAATGACAGTTGACGTAGGTAAAATGCTTATGCAATCATTATTCCACTTAAACCATTATGATTGACTTTTTAAACGATATTTCATGCATAAAAGGTTCAAAAGGAATTGGGAACATAATCTCTTTTGAAATAAAGATAAAGAAATAAGAAAAGGGTTTGTAATTACTATTGATGTTGAAAAATATGACTCCAATACCATCAACAGAGCTCTGTTTCCCACAGGTGTTTATAACCTTGACAAAGTTGCTTTTTCACCCTTTGGAACCATAATCCTTTATGTATGCCTAGGAAAGTGCTTTGTGATGTCAGAATGGAGGCCATTGTGTTGGCTTGGTAACCAGATGAATCACAATTCCATTCACTAGGAAGGAGTGAAAGGTGGGCAGGCCGACTCATGATGAGACCTCCTGTTCCAAGGACTTTTATTTTTCTGATGTGCCCATTGGATCATATCCTTGGTGTGGTGGCCATAGTGGGAATGCCACTTCACTGCTCCCTTATGATCATGGTAGGTTGGCTCTTGATGAGACCCCCTATCCTCCATCTGACAAATCATATAATTGTTAGTAATCATATACATATATTTTTCTTTTCTTTTCTTTTATATAGCACTTCCTATTTATATATAGAGGATGGCTCAACACTCCTTAAGAGTAGGGATGGTGGAAGAAGTCTGAACATCTCAATAGAAAAAATATGCCCTTATTCTTATTCAATAATAATAATCAAAGAGAATTATGAGAATTAGGGAAGAACCAACATGATAAAAATAATCAATCAATTTGAGTTTTAGTGAAGATAAGGACAGTGAAGTGATATAGATAGTTGTGTCCTTTCCTCTTTCTTATCGATATAAAGAAATCTCATTAAAGATGACAATTTTTCTTTGATTTGCTTATTTCAGTAACCTCTAATTTTTATGTTCTTGCATAAATTTGCATATTTGCCTTGAAAGGATCATGAAGAGTGAAACATTATTCACAAAAACTCTCAATGTTGTTCTTTAAGAGAAACAACGAAAAATGCACCCAAAAAGTGTTGTTCCTTAGATGCAACAGTTGTTGTTCCTAAAGAGGAACAACAAAAAGAACATCTGCACACAAAACTACAGTTCCTTTAAGAGGAACGGTAAAAAAAAGAAAAAATTGCACGCGAAACTGTTGTTCCTTAAGGGAAACAGTAGTTGTTCCATAAGCGGAACAGCCTAAAAACACTCCAAATCAAAACTGTTGTTCCTTAGAAGGAATGGCAAAAAGAAAAAAAATGGCGAAACTGTTGTTCCTTTAAAAGGAACGACAGCTATTCCTTAAGAGGAACAGTGCAAATGTAAGCAGGCAATATTCTTCTTCCTTAAATGGAACATTTGTTGTTCCTTAATAGGAACAGCAGTTGTTCCTTGAATGGAACAACAAAAATATGAACATGCAGGGTTGTTTTTCCTTAAGAGGGACGACTGCTGTTCCTTAAGAGGAACAGCGAAAATAGAGACATGCGAAGTGATGTTCCTTTAAGAGGAACGACTATTGTTCCTTAAGATGAACAGCGAAAATACAATCACACGGAAGTGTTGTTCCTTAAGAGAAACAGTGAAAATACAAACACGTAGAAGTGTTGTTCCTTAAGAGGAACGGCTATTGTTCCTTAAGAGGAACGGCTGCTGTTCCTTAAGAGGAAGGGCTGCTGTTCCTTAAGAGGAACGGCTGCTGTTCCTTAAGAGGAACAATAAAAAAAATAAAAAACTCAGAGGTGTTGTTCCTTAAGAGGAATGGATGTTGTTCCTTTAAGAGGAACAACAGTTGTTTCTTAAGAGGAACAGTGAAAATACAAACGTCAAACAGGACATGTAAAAATGATGTTCCTTAAGGGGAACAGCAAACAAATATAAGCACGCAAGATCGTTGTTCCTTAAGAGGAACAGCAGCTATTTCTTAAGAGGAACAACACGAAAATATAAACATGCAAGATTGTTGTTCCTTGAGAGGAACGATTGTTATTCCTTAAGAGGAACAGTGCGAGAATGAAATAAAGAAACCTTCTGCTACTCCTTAAATGGAATGGCTATTGTTTCTTCAGAGGAATGGAAATTGTTCCTTAAATGGAACAATAGTAAAATTTGTACAAAAAAACTAGTTTATACAAGCAAAATTAAAGAGAAAAGTTTATGTACAAAATTCAAAAACAAAGGAATTGTTCAGTGAATTAATGTTGAAGAGGGGTTATCTTCCTCAGTAAGAATTTGCATGGTGGAATCTTCCCATAATTGTTGGTAAAAGGATTCCTGGGTAAGTGATTTGTGGTAAAGTCGCACTCGATGAGCATTCGCTTTGAAAGAATGTCCAGATCCATCAATGGTAGTCAATGTAATGGTGCCATTGTCATGCACTTTCTATATCTCATAAGGTCCAAGCCATCATGTCTGAAGTTTTTTGGGGAAATCCTGGAACCTGGAATCATATAGGAGTGCCCAATATCCTTCGTAGAATATTTTCTTTTTAATAAGGGCTTCATGCCATTTTTTTCTCTGCTGTTGAATTAATGCAGTGTGTTGAAGAGCTGAGAGCCTGATTTCATCTAACTCATTGATTTGTTGTAATCTATTGGTATGGGCCTCATTTAAATTTAAACCCACCTCCTGCGCTATTCTTAATGTTTGAATTTCGAATTCAATTGGGAAAATGGATTCTTTTCCAAATACTAATTGATATGATGAATACCCGCTGGTGTTTCTCCATGTTGTTTGGTATGCCCACAAGGCTTCTGGAAATCTTGAAGCCCAGTCACGTCTGTGTGGTGCAACTGTTTTTGTAAGTATTGCCTCAATCACCTTAGTAGTGCTTTCTACTTGGCCATTTGCTTGTGGGTGGTATGGAGTTGTAATTTTGTGCCGAACGTGGTAATTTTTTAATAATGCAGCGATTTTATTACCTACAAATTGCGGTCCTCCATCTATAATTATGTCCCTGGGGATACCATATCACACAAATAATTGGAAAATGAAATGTATTACTGAATCTTTTGTAGCTCTTGGCAGTGCCTCTGCTTCAACCCATTTGGTAACATACTCTATTGCAACCAATATGTATGTTTTCTGATTTGATGATGGGTTAATAGGACCAATAAAATCGAGCGCCCATCGCTCAAATGGCTCAATTACTAACTGCGGGTTCAGAGGCATTTCATCAGATTGTCTAGGGCATCTCGCCCTCTGGCAACTATCACAGGCTTGAACAAACTTTTTAGCATCTTTAAAAATAGTGGGCCAATAATAGTCTGTTTGTAAAACTTTGTGACTGATTCTGTCGTCTGCATAATGTCTGCCACACGGCCCATCGTGGCATGCTTTCAGAATGTCAAATATTTCATCTTCTCAGACGCATCTTCTGATGTGAATATCTGCCCCTGTATGAAATAAGTATCCCCCAATCCAAAAGAATTGGGTATTGCGCTGCACTATCTGTTTTCGTTCATTAGGCGCTCGATGCTTGGGTAATTTGCAACGTCAGCATACCATGGTGTTTTGACAGTAACAGCAAACAAATGTTCATCCGGAAATTGATCTTCGACTGCCGCTGCATCCGCTGGATTTGGAATTTGTGAGAGAAAATCAGCTACAGGATTCTCTTTTCCAGGTCGACCCTTAATTGTGATGTCAAATTCCTATAAGAGAATCAACCATCTTTCCACTCTTCCATTTGTAACTGGTTTATTTTCTAAATATTTTATGGCAAAGTGATATGCATATAAAACTACAAGATACCTAGTTATATAATGTCTAAATTTATTTACAGTATGTACTACAGCTAAAAAAAAAATTCAGTCACAGTATAGTTTAATTCAGCAGGAGATAGATTCTTGCTAATAAGATAAATTTCATATGGCTTTTTATCTTCTTCCTACCCAAGAACTGCTCCGATTGTTGTGTCTAAAGCATTAGATGAAATTTGGAATGGCAAATCCCAAATTGGGCCCCTTAACGTTGGGTCTGTCAACATAAGCTTTTTCAGATCCTCAAAAGCACGGTCACACTTATCTGTCCAAATGAAATAAACATTTCCTATTAGTACATACAAAGGTGCAGCAATTTGAGAAAAAATGTTGTATAAATATTCTATAATAACAAGAAAATCCTAGGAAAACTGCATACCTCTGTTTGTGTGGTAAGAGTAGGTATTAACAAAATTATCTGAATTTTAGCCAGATCTACCTGTATTCCAGTTGTTGAGATATAATGACCTAAGATGAGTCCCTTAGTCATCATCATATGACACTTTTCATGGCTCAAACAGAGCCTGGTGGCAATACATCTTTGCAACACCTTTTCCAATGTTTGTAATGCTGGCTCAAAATCATCTCCATAAGGTGTGAAATCATCCATATATACTTCGAGCCCTTCATTTATTAAATCTGAAAAAATGTTGAGGATAGCCCTCTGAAATGTGTCAGGGGAATTGCATAACCCAAAGGGTAAGATTCTGTAAGCAAATGTTCCCCAAGGACAAGTAAAAGTAGTTTTATCCTGATCTTCAGCGGCAATCTGAATCTGAATGTATCCATTGAAGCCATCTAGGAATGAAAAGAATTTCTTTCCTGCTAATGTGTCTAATACTTGATCAATGAGTGTAAGGGGGAAGTGATCTTTCTGGGTTGCTTTGTTCAATTCTCTGTAGTCTACACATATCCGCCACTTTCCATTCTTCTTTGGCACCACTACTAGTGGAGAGACCCACTTACTGTCAAATATTGGGTAAATAAAGTTTACATATAAAAGTTTTTGTAATTTAGCTTTCAAAATATCCTTAAGATGAGGGTTTAATCTCCATTGGGGTTGGCGAAAGGGTCTAGTAACCTTTTCTGTATAAATGTGGTGCGTACACAACTAGGGATCAATTCCTTGCATATCTGGGTAATCCCATGCAAAAGCTTCCTTATATTTTCTCAGTAGTTGGACCAGCTTTTCTTCTTGTTCAGCAGTCAGGTTTTTGTTAATGTTCAAAGTTTTTTCTAGCTCAATTTCTATAGTTTTGCTATTATAAACAGAGGTGGTAGGTATTGATTGATCACGAGTGTCTTTCAGGGGATCTTCTTCTACTTCATTATCGAATGTTGCCTCAATCATGTGACATTGTAAATCGGATCTGGTTTCTGGTTGGTTAATGAAGCTATTAATGATGTCGTCCTCTGTTTGGTATTTAAATTCAAGGGCATCTTCTATGGTTAATGGTGATCTAATTTTTTCAGTCAGGTATGATATAGGTTGTTTTTTTTTATTAGTATTGTTAAGCTTGGTTGGGCTGGAGGGTATAAGGCTAAATTATTGACATTACTCCCTCGTGTTATCGTCATGCTACCTTGTCGACAACCAATGTAAGCGTCAGCAGTTGCTAGCCAAGGTCTACCTAAACTTAAGGGATGTCCATCCAGTTGGTTTTTAGGATTAATGATCAGGAATTCTGTAGGGTACTCCCAGGAGTCTATAGATACCATTGCATCATGTAATGTGCCTTCTAGTCTGACTACTGATCAGTCAGCCAACTCCAATAAGGTTGTAGTTGGATCTAATGATGTAATGCCAAGCTTTTGACAAGTGGTGGTTGTTAGAATATTGTTTGCAGCTCGCAAATCAACTAAGGCATTTAGGAAGGAGCATCCATTTATTTTCACCGTGACTATAGGATTCCCTGGGTCCTCATATTTTATAGGTGCTTCTCTTCCTGATAGTAAGTCAGATAGGGTACCGACTACTTGGACAGTTGGATTAGTTATTATTCTCCTCTTTAGTTTTTTTATACATAATTCTTTGATGGTTTTTGCGTAAATTGGGATGTCTTGGATAGCCTGGAGGAGTGGAATTTTTATACACAAATTTTTTAGTTCTCCTAGAAGATCAAAATCAAGATGTTCTATTGGGCAAGGTATGATTAATCGTTCTGGGAATGGTGGAGAAGACGTGGTTCCTTGTTCATGAGTTTGTTGTCTAACAAAATTCTCTTCTTGTGGTGTTTGTTGTAAGGGTAACAAATTTTCAACTTGAACATTTTTATCTCCCTCTGATTCTATTATACGCCCATATCTTAATTTAAGGCTGTTGCACTCCCTTAACTCGGTTTCTATTTCTGGTCCTTCACTTATTTGAACAGATTGAACCAGTCTATTGTTGGGGTTCGGATTGGGTTGGGCTGGGAGCTATGGTCTTAAGTTGGTCTGGGGATTTTGTTGCAATGTATATGGTGCTGGCAGTGCAGGTTGAGGGAGAGGAATCATTCCAACCGGCTAATTCATAGGTCTTTTCCAGTTTGACTGCCATGCTTGACTCTGCGAGTTGGAGGGTGACCATTGTGTTGAATATGCATTATTTTTCCAAAATTGTGGACAGTAAGGAAAGTTCGTCCAATTGGTTTGATTTGTTTTATTTGGCCATGGTGATATGGGGAATGGCTGTTGTGACCAGCTAGGGAAAGGTGGCTGATTCTGCCCCATTCCATTGTATTGTTGAGCATTATACTGAGGAGACTGAAAAGAAGAGGATGGGTCAACGGGAATACCTGTTTGTCGTGGCTACCACTGGTAGCGCTGATTTAGTAGGTAAACTAGTTCTGTTTCTTCTTCTGCCTCTTTGTAGACTGCTTTCAATCTTGGGAGTGAGGGGCAACTTTCTGTGGAGTGATCTTTCGTGCAGATGGCACAGACTTGGACTATATCCAGCAGGCACTCTTTGTGGTTGTGTTTCTTTCTGCATCTAGGTAGAATATCACCAAATTTTTCTCTACTTTTGGTTGCTTTTGTTTAGCTTGCATGATGTCGAACTGCGTTGTAAGAGTCCCTAGAATATCAGTTTTGAAATATTCTAGTAGATTGCCGATTTCTGCACAGGTTATCCCTCCACCGAAGATATTGTTATCCCTTGTGATCATGTCACGTTCTGCCGGCTTCAGTCTTGTGCTTCCTCTTGAACTCCTAATACACAAATCAATGATGTTAGCAAAATTTTCCTGATATATGTCACCTTTGCCCATAATGTTTAATGTTTCAACCCATTGTTCTTTCATCCCTTTAATTAATGTAGTTTTTAACACATTGTCAGGCAAGGGTAAAGATGCATAAGGAGATCTCTGGAGATTGTATTGAAAGTGTTCTACATATTCCTCCAGTGTTTCACTAGGTCTTGCTGTCATTTGAAATATTTCATCCTTTAATTCTTTGGATCTACAATAATCCTGATATTTCTTTAGAAAAGCAGTTTTCATCTGATCCCAATCGTTTATAACACCTCCACCTAACCCCATAAACCATCGTAAAGCTACTCCTTTTAATGTGGAGGGAAATAATTTTAGTTTTTGGGGATTGGTGGTATAGTCATACCCCCGACATAATACATCAAACTCAAACAGAAATGCATCTGGATCCTCTGATGTTAAGCCATGGAATGTAGGAATATTCTGGAGAGGAATGGCCTTCATAGGTGCATTGACTGCAGTGTCCACAATGGGATATTACAGTGTGGAGGTTTGAGGTGTTTGCTGGTTCTGGGCCATTTGATCAAATATGTGCCAATACCCTTCTGGGATCTCTAGGGAGTTATTCCTAGGCTGACTAGAAGAAGTAGGAATGACCTTAACAACACTTCCTTGGTCTGGGATAATGAGTGTTCCTTGTTGCACTACTATCTAGGGGGATCTTGGCTCTTCAGGTTCTTCTGCTTTGTTTTGGATGATCTTGACAACACTCCCCTTATCTGGGTTGCTGAGTGTTTGAACTATTTCAAGAGGGGATTTTGGCTCTTCTATTTCCCTTGTTTCTCCTCCTCCTTCACGGAGATTACTAGAATTCCCTTCTTGTAAAGAAATTGGGCGAGAATTCTCAATTTCTTGAAAATATTGCTCAGTCTCTTATGTTTTGTTGTGCACCTCAACAAAGGCTACAGATGGTGATCTTGTGGCCCGAAGGGAGCCAGTAGGTTGTCTAGAAGCAACTTTTCTAGGGCCCATTAAGGGCTGAGATTCGACTTGCTTAATGATATCATCTATGAATGCTGATCAACCAAGGGTCACCGGTCCCTTAGCTTTGTCAGGTTTGGGTAGCGGTTTTGGATTATTTTCAAGTTTTTTTCTTCTTAGTCATACACACAACTCAAATGTTTATTTCTACCCAAAAAATTAACAAATCTACTGGAAAGCGGGTGGGGGAGCAGGGCTTTTACATGCTCCATACGCAGGTTCTTACCTTCCATTTTTAATACCCAATTCTCTCCTAGCAGGCACTCATCAGATGCACACTACTCTCTGAAAGAAAAAATGGCTACACTCTCCCCGGCAACGGCGCCAAAATGTTGAGTGATAAAAGGTGTCTTTTTAACTCCTCTTTATCCTACATTAATTATCAATCCAGGTACGATTTTCTATTTCAAGAGTGTACACAGTATGTGGCAGCAATTTAATCCAAGAGTAATGTTTCTAACTTGTAGTACAGTGCTTTCAAATACAAGAGTAAATGAATGCTTGAAAAACCTACTTGCAATTAAAAGAAACTCAATGCTCTGAAACTAAATCATTCACTCAGGAAATTAACAACAATTATCAGTCAAGGATGCAGTAGCAATAACTCTTTCCTCTGTCAACTGATATAAATGAAATCAAACATAAACAAGATCCTCAATCTGAGAACTCTAACAGTAATAGCCAATGTCCTTTACAATTGTTAATCTCACACTCCACACTAAAATGACTAATTGGAAAGGAATTAAATCAACAATGTTACCAATAGAAATGGAATAAATATGCTACTGTAACGATGCTGAAAGGCAAAACCAAATACTTGCAGAAAGGAAATGAACAGCGATGCTATTTAGTAGAAATGAACAGTAGAACTTATGAAACCGTAATGAACAGCGAAGTCAGTTTACTGAAATGAACAACGAAGCTCTGTAATTGAAATGAACAACATAACAATATAGTTGCAGAGAATAATAATCTTATTATGATGAAAAGGAACGGAAACGCGATTCAGTTACAACATATACAATAAAACAATTCATAAACTCTTGAAACAAGGAGTAGTAAAGCAATGCGATTCAAATAAACGAAAATCAAACCAAACCATCACACAACTGCAATTGTAAAGTAATGGTACAGAATAGCAAGTGGATCCACCAGGGCCGGGCCCTTAGCCGCTAGTGAAGCACCGCCGGACTACTTTAGTATAAAAGAATGGAACAACAACCGACTTATATATTAATCATATGCGAAAATGTTTACAAGCAATCGTACTCTATTTTAATCAACGAGAGTCGATGATCAAAGTGGAAATACAACAATGAGTTCTGAATAACGATAATGAATCCCCAATATTTACAAGTGTTGTCCCTTTTATAATGGCCAGGCAGATAAAACAAGAAATAACAGATAGATTTTGAAACAGTGATCCCTCAGGATCAAGAGATCCTGAGGGATCCACTCAATATTCTAACTCTAGTCAACTCATTGTCTTTTTGTGCTGATGCTGTAGTCTTTTCCATTCTTATCCTTAACTGTGCGCTCCAATCTTGATCTGCCTGTTTGGATACAGCTTCCTGGTGAAGGAACAACAGTTATTCTATTTTGTCTTTTCCTCCAAAGTGGTAATTTTCCATTTCTTCTCTTTCCTGCATGACAAAAAGACAATAATTAACTAAATTTCAATAATCAATAACTCCCTTGTTTTCACTATAATTCCTTGATATATTACCATCTTAGAATATAAAGGAGATATGATTAAGGGAAAAGATAAGAAAATAAATGTCAAATTCATACCTTTTCCATAGCTCAACACTCTTGATGAACTTTCTATAGTATCACGTATGCCACAGCATTGCACGCAGTTGTTTCACACTTCTTGGTGCCTCCAAATTAATTATAACTGCTATCTTATCTGGGTCCACCATTAATCCTTGTCTACATACCACATGGCCCAGCCAGATTCCAAAAGGAACACAAAACAAACATTTCTTCAAATTAAGCGTGATTTGATACCTCCATCATGTATCCAGCATCAAGCATAGGCTAACTGCATGGCTCTTCACCAGCCCAAACACTGTCCAATCGTCAAAATATACCTCCAGAAACTTGTGAACTAAGTCCCGTAACGCCACGATGACTACGCGTGAAAAGATCGTCGGCGTGTTCTTCAGTCCAAAAGGGATTACAGTATACTAAAATCATCCCCACTCGGTTGCGAAGGTCATCTTACTTCTATCCTTCAACGTGATCTTGATCTGATGGTACCTCGAGAACCCATCAGTGAATGAATATGCTTCCTATCCTCTTACATTATCCAACAATTCATCGGTGAACAAAGTCGGAAAAGGATCATGCACGCAAGTGTCATTCAGCTTCTTGAGATCTATGCATATCCTTATTTCATCCTTTTGCTTCTTTTCCTAAACTACCATAGGACTTACCCAGTCGGACTCCTCCACTGGTTCAATGATTCATACCGCTAACATTTTGTCCAATTCTAAGTGGACCCTTTCTTTGTACTTAGGATTGAGGCGATATAGCCTCTACTTCACAGGCTTTGCGTCCGATTTCAATGTTATCTTCATTACTCCTAAATCGCCTATTATCCCTTTCAGGTCTGAAAATTTTGTAGGGAACAAGTCCTAGTATTCGCGGAGCAACTCAACAAACTTATCCACCATAGAATAATCCCATTAGTCCCCTATCTTCACAAACTTCGGTTCTGCCTCTATCCCAATGTTCACTTGTCTCGCTTTCAGTGGCACGATGATATCTAGATTTTCTATCTGCAACCCCTCAACTTCATGGTGACCTTTTGTTTCTGGGATGTTAATGTTCCTCAGATCCTCATCTTCCTCTTCAGCAGTCACATTGTGGCACTCCAGCATGTGGCACATCTATGTGGTCCAATCTAGTTGAATTAAATCCAAGGGTTCCTGTGGTATTCTGAAGATCGCTACTTTGACCTCCTGCAACGATTCATCAATGCACTAAAATCCATCTTCAAAGTTGATTGTCATCAACAATCCTTGTCTCAAAATATCCCATTCATCTGTGCCATGGTAGAGCTCTATCTCCAAGTACAAATTCATGGGTATTACATCCAAGGTGTGACAAAACAGATGCACCCACTCCAGTTGCAGTTTTGCTCCATAAGCATTGGTCCATTTGGCTAAGTGATCGCGCAGATCACTCCTTCCATCGTATTTCTCTGTCAATCATACCTTTGGGTGACCAAACCGTACCTTCATCATTCTTCTATATTCGCGCCATCCATCGAAGTTGTCTTTATGCGTACCCCACCATCTTACAGGCGTAGCACACAGCACCAAGTCCAAGGCTTGGAAGCAATGATTCTCTGGCACTTCCCTTTCAAATGCATCTAGAAATTTATCCACATCAATTAAACCATCATAGTAAGGCAGACTTCTTACCTCCAATGATACGTAGTGCAGTGATTTGGTCATCACGTTACACCGTAGCGTAGACACTTCATGTAATCGATTATGCCAGTGTTCCAATTTCTCATCCAAATCTGAAGTGTAGGAGCTCTCACAGTCCCATGTAATACGTCCATCAGTTGTTGGATTCACCCAGTCTTGATCTCGCACTGTTATCTTATAAATCTGGTCCAAATCATCGTCACTTTTGTAATCGCGGACTGGTTCAGTGTAACACGGTCCTTCTGCAGGGTCCAACGCTACTACTATGTGGAGCGATTTTCTTTCAAATGACATCGTCCACTTCTTGAAATTGATCACCCCATTCATGTCGATAGCCTAGTCAATACCAAAGAGCGCAGGGTAGTGTTATACATAATTTATACCTACATATAAGAATATCTTCCCTAAGTGGATAGTTACACTTAGAACAACTGAAGTAAAGATGTTTAACCCTTTCCTACAATAAACAGATAAGATAAAAGAACCTACTTGTGATCCTTTGCTTCCTTTGATCTCCTTTTATTTGCTCCCATCACTCCCACTCAAACTAAATTCGCTCAATTGGTACCTGCCAACATAAACAAAAGATGAGAACAATCAAATAATATGAACTATTTATTGTAAACAAATGGAATCAACAACATTTGAACATACATTCATCATAGATATAGACAAAAGTATTTTAAAAGGAACAAACAACTTTATTGATTGATAGAAGGAGAAGTTACACCCAATGTGGTTTGATCTCGTGTCACTCATCCAGCTTAGTTCAAGCCCTCATCACACCAATAGCAACATCAATCTAGCAGCATAACATTACTTTATAGATGAATGTAAGTGGTTTTGTCATTAATATGGCATTGAATGGGTTTCCATAATTGGATGATTAGTTTACATATTCAAAGGGATGAGAGGATAGAGGATTAGATGATCCAAGACTATCCTAAGTCGATCTCATCTTGATAGGATAGGAGTTGTGTTCCTTCTAGAAGGCTCTACAAAGGAGGAATATACTCATGATTCAATGAACATTTAAAGGATTATCGCCTAGCGTAGGCTTGAGTGGGCTTAGGTGCTCTACAACGAAGCCTTGAATGGGGCTACCTACTCTGTAGAGCACTTACCCCTGACCAAGGGTGTGCTAGTGACCCAGGGAAGCACTTCAGCAAGGTTTGAAGTCAGGAAACTCTCATGGATGAAAGCACTCAATGAGGTGGCATGTCTAGGGCATGTAGCAACTAAATTAGATTTTGATAGACCTATTTACATTGCTTTGATCATCAGGAGTGATGTGCCCAAATAGACCTGTAACAGCTGCCCCCTAAAGCATGAATTCAAAAATGATAATGTTGAGTGATATGCTTTATGATGTGATGAGGAGGATCTGAAGCAGACGGTGACCTACATCAATTACAATACATAATATCATGATATCTTTGAATTTTTCATGAATTATTGAGGGAAGGCATACCCATGCTCAACATATAAACTTTTCATTACATGTACATAAATCAGATAGTCATCTACAGATATAGATCCATGATAAGATGACTATCTGTGTAAAGCATTGTACAGATGATTTAGTACTCTCCTGAAATCGCAGCCCGGATGGATGAAACTAGATCCGGGGTCCTCTATCTCGTCCAATCGTTTTCTCAAGTACGAGTCTAACCATGTGAAAATGTGATCTGAAGTCGAACATGGGAAGACACCGTCTGATTACCAACCAATGATGTAAGTTGTTAACAGACGTGAGAGAAATCACCAATAATGATAATGATTCTCAAGGTATTATAGTACATTCTGCATGGTGTGAATAGATGTTTTGATGTCGAACACCATACAAAGTCTTTCGGTCAAAGGCCTGTGATGTCAACCTATCTCCAGAAGTGAGAAACTTGCCATTGATTTATGCAAGCCTCAAGGTACTGGAAGGGTGTTTCTAAGTCAACTTCCTAGATAATGTGCTGATGTCGACAAGAAGCAACTCATCATAGGAGGGCCTTGATGTATCCACCATCAACGACACGAAATGAGTGTAATGATTTTGAAGCCAGAATGTGACTAATGACACAATTTTTAGGAAGGCAGTGATGAAAATGAAGGTTTATGAGTATTGCAAAGGATGAAGTTTACTGAGTGACTTCTCTTGAACATGTCGGTAACACTGAATGAATTGGCAGCATTGAACCAAAACCAAAGTGTTATAGACAATTTTGTGCCTTATAGCTCTAAGCATGAAATGTCCATAAACCAAGGGCTCCTAAGTCCCTAAAAGTGTTGTTCCAACCCCTAAAGGAACAAGGTCAACAAATTACAGCTTCTCCCAGAAGTTCTCCACTAGAAATTGCTCAGAATAAGTCAAATCAGGATCATTTCAGCTGCTCCACTAGCCAAGTGCATTGCAACGCACCTAAATGTACTACCAGGGTGCGTTGAGCGGGAAATGACAAATGGAAGTGTCATTCCGCGAGGTGGAGAGACAATGTAAGCTTCCAGAATCTTCTCCTATGACACTTGCCTCACTGAATTCGACCAAGGATGAGTAAGAGGCTTTCAGCCTCCAAGTGGAAGCAAGAACTGACAGAGAGAAGCCACTAATCAAATCATAAGCTGACTCATCCTCCTTGCATACATCTATATATGGATCCGTCATCCCAGAGATCCAGAGGCTGGAATTTTGCACATTGTAAGGAATTGTTGTTGGTTTTGAGATACATATCAGAGAATTGGGTGATCTATGCTTTGTTGGGGGTGAAGAAGGGACTTCTTTGCTGGGAGGTTGATGCTGGGTCAGGAATCATCGGTTGTAACTCCTCCTGGATCTTCTTGTATATCAATAAAAACTATTTGAGTTTCTTCTCCATGCTTTTGTATCGTTGATGCTTGTTACATTTGTATGGTTAACTTAAATCTGATCCTAAGTTATTTATGAATATAAACCCATGTCTTTGTATAGTTTCCTTCTTCTTTGATCTTACAGGTACTTGGTGAAGCTGGGCAAGTAAGGGAGCAGGTAGCTGGAAGCTGTTAAAGAGGAGAGAGATTGGATCGAAGGACTAGCGCAAGACACAGGTTGGTTCATCCTATTCCTCTTTGTTTATAGTTCATAAAGAAGATACAAAAGTAGTTTTCTCTGCTTGTTTCTAAGGTAGCTTGTTGGGCCTCACAATGGTCCCTATTTCCACTCCATTATTCACCAATATCTTTACATTTTACCTTCATGTCACCTCCATTCCACCTCCACATCATTCCATTTACCTCATTATTGGGTTATAACTATGCTTTTCTAAAGTTTATTAATTCTTAACATTTTTAAGTGAATTTATGGCTAAAATTTAGAAAATAATATGCTTATACTTATACCTAACAATTAGAATGAGTTTGTTGACATGTGTAGGTACAAAGGAAGCTTCAAGGGCAT
This sequence comes from Pinus tabuliformis, assembly GCA_031772625.1. Taxonomy (NCBI): domain Eukaryota; kingdom Viridiplantae; phylum Streptophyta; class Pinopsida; order Pinales; family Pinaceae; genus Pinus; species Pinus tabuliformis. The sequence continues at coordinate 462,193,271 of CM062811.1, forward strand.
CTTTATGTGGCCTTGAATGATCAAATTCGAATTTGATAAGATAAGCCTCATGGAAAAGATCATGGAGAAAATCATGGACCTCATGGAGGAGATCATGGAGGATAGGGTTATGTGTCTAGATGGTTGAGAAATGTATGGAACTAAAAGAGAGATTAGTGGATCATCATTATGAGTTTGTTATCTCATCCTATTGTATAAATAGGAGTACCTCCTCCATTCCAAGAGGAGGACTCTTAGAGCATGTATCCAAACTTATGATGGAATAGAATAAAGCTTCATTTTACATATATTTCCATTATGTAGTTTTAGATTTAATTTTCCTTAATGTAGTATATGGAATAATTTGTCTTGTTCTTAAGAGAATTGAGCTCACTCTAAAAGGATGAGAGAAACATTTTATTTCATATTAGATCTTATTTCATTTACTTGTTTAGATGTTTGAGGATTTGTTTGTGATTGATGAATGAGTTTTAAATTAGAATCTAATCAGCATATGAGAGGACAACTAAGGGTCTAAGTTAGGCTCTCTCTCTCTATTTGATTTGTATGATAATTGAAATTCATTCTTTTGCTTTTATGTTTCAAGTATCATATGAGGAGATAACCAAGAGTCTAAGTTAGGCTCTCTCTCCATTGATTTATATGGTAATTGAAATTCATCCTTTTGCTTTCATGTTTCAAGTTATTTCATTTCTTATGCTTGTGAATGAATCTTAGTTTAGTTTGGATTAGTACATGAGAGGACAATCAAGAGACTAAGTTAGTCTCTCTCTCTACTTGAATCTGAACAACAATTAAGTTCATTCTCTTGTCTTCATTTCAAGTTTCTAGTTTTATGTAATCAATGATTTCTCTATGATACTGTAGGGAAGGACAACCAGGACCTCCTTAGTTAGGAGCCTCTTCCCTTGCATATTATATTGAATCATAAATAATTTAGTTAGACATAGAGTTAGTTGCCTACTCCTGCATATATTTTGCTGGCATCATCACAAGCTTACGAGTTTCCCTGGTTGATAATTTAATGCGGCAATTTAATCCCAATAAATTTCCCAACACAGCTGTCACACCTTAGTGGGATAGAGTAGTTCTAAATAAACACTTTTCCCGGTAACAAAATGGCGACTCCACTGGGGAAGATTGTATAATTAGTTTGTTTGTGTATCTCTTGTTGTTTGTTTCATAAACTTATAAGTAGCAATCGAACTACACTTGCCATAACAAATGCAAAGTAGACATCTGCTACTTCAATCCATTCACTGGATCTATTTATGATTTGAACAGCTGATTCATAGACTATCTGATTGCCCTTGTGATAGCTCTTAGACCCTCCTTAGATCTACCCCTGATTGTGCATTACTGATTGCTTTTACTCGGCCAAAAACCAAAGACTAAACTACAAACTATGACCCAGAACCCGGATAGAATTCTCGTTTCTGCCCCAGCGCAGGCACTGTGAAGAGGTTCTGCATTTCAACGCACTTCCCGAGAGGGAAACCTGCGCTGCAATGCAGTTTCTCTGTGTAACAGGTGCGCTGATCAGCCTAGCCCTATGCAGCTGAGGTTCTTTGCTTCATTCTTTCCATTTTTGTCTCTGATTTTTTGCAGCCTGTGATCAGTATATGAATGTTTCAGCCCCCTTTTCCTTACTGATATTCCGCCTCATTTGTACAAAAGAATTGTAGATGTTTTTGTGTGTTTGTTGAGTCATTTACAGTTTTCCATTGCAAAAGTATAATAATCGTACTGTCGTCCTTTGATTTAGATCTGTCACAAGTGTCGATTTCGATCATAGGAGAAAGTTATTTGCTTTTGATAGTCGATTATGCTTTTACTTTTGCCTTTGGTTTGAATTTATGACTTTCTAGTGTCAAAACAAGTATTTATTTCAAAATCATAAAGTGTCGTAATCATCTCTACCTTTTGATTTCGAAAAGAAGCTTGTTTGTGTTTGTCACTTGAAAGCAAATTCAGATTTGTACATCAACTTTCTTTTTAGCATCAATACTAAGAAAGTGAAAAACAAATACATGCATGTGCATTTGCATATTGACAGTCTGTTTGGCTTGATTTAGGAAAGTGCATTTACAGTGTGCTCTTTGCTCTTTGCGAAAAGATTGTGTCTTTCTTTTCCCCTAGTAGCTAGGATTTTCATTGCTGAAAAAAGATAAAAGTTTGTTTATCATCTTTAGATTGCATTTTAGGAATTACATCTACATCTCTTGGTGAACCCAAAAGGAAAACTTCATAAGAAAGATCAACTTAAAATAAATTCAATGAATCTAACAATGCTTTGGAACTTAACGCACAACATTTAGAGGTCTAGGCTAGAGACGTATTCCGGCGTCGTAAAGCCTGGTAACTGTTGTCCTCACTAATGGTTGGGTGATTCCTCCACTTTGAGACGATAAGTGCTAGTACGGACTTGTGCTCCCACGTACCGTCGAGTATAGATTGGGAGACCCCTATAGGCTTAAATCCTTTATCCATAGGAAGCCGTGTCAGCCGCCCTACTGATCGCAATGCACCAAACACAGCATTCGGGAAGATTGACTGCCATACCGTAAAAAGTATTCTGTAGTTTTGCGATTGGTTTGGTACTCCCTCTACCTAGACCTCCAGAGCAGTCCCTTTCGTTCCTTTTCAGACTCATTAACGGAAAAGGTCCATCTAAGAACTTGTCACTTCAAGCTCATTAAAAATCGAAGGAGACTAGAGTCATCTTTTGTTTTTTCTCGACTCTTAAAAACTGAAAAAACAAGTTGTGTCAAAGCGTGTTAAAATTTATTTTAAACGGAATATTCATTACTCCTTTCCTACGTTGATCTTGGGTTGAGAAAGTGGAGTCTACCAACCAAGGAATTCCCCTTGGTGGAAATCCTAGTCCCTTCTCCTCTTGGGGAGATGTTGGTGCGCCCCATATGGCCACATTGTCACTTCCGGGACTGACAATTGGTTTGCCTGCATGGCTCTTCTCAACCTCTGTCGTTCAGAACACCACTATTCCTGAACAATCGAATCAACAATTAGACGAGTCCAGAGTTGCCCACCAACCTTCTACTTCCTCTAATTCTTCCTCTCCTCCTTCCTCTTCGCTTGATGGGGTTGGTAAAGCCAAAAGTCAAGTTCTTAAGGAGAAGAAGGAAAAGAAGAAGAAAGAGAAGAAGAAGAAGGAGCCAAAGGCGAATGTGGAAAAACGAGTGTCGTCTAACGAAAATCCACACACTACACCGCCTAGGCCTAAATCGCCATGTGTCATTTGCAAAGGAGACCACTTTCATAGAGATTGTGCTTTCATCCCTCGGATACTAAGGGACTGGTCTCCTCGTTTGCACAACCCGGTGTCGTCAGCCTCTGATGATCATGTTGAAAGCACACCGTCAACTAGTGAAAGTGAAGCCCCAGGACAAAAAGGGAAAGCTAGATTTCCTTGTAAACTGTGCGAAGGCAATCATGCCATCCACCGTTGTCCCTTCTTAGACAAAGCTAAAAGAGTTTTGGATGATCGTCCGGTTTCACCGTTACGACTTCCTCCTGGATATAAAAAACTCTTGCCAAGTCCGTCATTAGTTGAAAATCCGGCTGGCCCGCTCAGGTGGTCGGCTAAAGAACCTATCATTGAAGATAAACCATCTAAATCCATACCAGACGAAAGTCAAAAGGTCGAGGCGGCAGTTGACCCGTTCTTGCATTCAGAGGTTTCATCTTCAGATGATACAGTCACTGAAGAGAATAAGGATGACACCGTCCAAATTCTCTTCATAAACACAGACTCCGACGAACATGGGGGAAATTTACCCGTTCCTTCACCGCAGGAAGGAAGTTCGTCAGAGCTGTACCCGGCCGTCTATTCGGTCCCACCTCCAAGCAACCTAGTTGTCTCCTTCGACTGGAATCAACTAGGCAGACCTCGTTTACCAGCAAGCATACCATTCCAAATTATCGTTCAAATATATAGAATGGTTATGGCTGGTACCATCATAGATGAGGGGGGTTTTGTGAGTATCCTTTCCTCAACTGCTTGGAAAGTGCTTGGTTCGCCATCGCTTTTGCCTGAGATGAGAAATCTGACAGGCTTTGATAAAGGAACCAGTCGACCTTTAGGGATCCTTCCCGATGTGCCCATAACATTGAGAGGGAAAACCGTTCGCATGAACGTAATGGTAGTTCAAGGACCCCTAGATTACAATCTACTCCTTGGACGAGACTATATTTATTGCATGGGAGCCATTGTCTCCTCACTCTTTAGAGTAATGTGTTTTCCACACAAAGGAAGAGTGGTCAAGCTCGTGGACCAGCTTTCATTTCCCGGATCACGCATAGCAAATAGTCATATACCGTCCCTAAATGGTCTTTTCACGCAAGAAATGTCTTAATCTCCAGTCGGTCCTCCCGATGAGCGTGAGTAATTCGGAGGGATATGACTGAAACCCAGGGGGCATGCATCCTGGTCTGCTTCGGCAGGAAAACTTCGGGTATAGGGTAGGTTTCCGCGGGAGAATATGCCTAGTCTGTACCCCGTCCGTGATTGGAAGAGGGGGTTATTCTAGTACAGGATTCTCTTGTCAAAGTTATGTGAGTTGGCGAGCGCCACCACTCACCCTTGTTTATTTCGGTAGATATTGCCAAAGAAGTGTTTTGTTTGTGCCGCAAATAGAACAATCTTTGGGTAACCTGTAAGAGGTACCCTTCCTGATAAAACAAATGTTTTGTCAGCTCGAATAGAGGGTGGCCTTGAAACTCTGTTTTATACCCGGGTGCATGCAAACCTTTTGGAGTGCAAGTGAAGGGCGACTATTTATTTTTTAAATTTTTAGGACCTCTAACCCTTTAAACTCGTAGGATTAGTCGTCACCTAACTTGCATGAAGAAAGGATGTGGGGCAAAACTCTAAAATTTGCCGTTTTTATATGAGACATTCTTATCATATGACTGGATTAATCGAGCAGTGTTACCGCGAGGTTCAAGCTCGTTAAAAAATGAACTATCCCCTGGTAAATAACCACCGTGAATGTAGCACTTCAGCCATTAAAGCCTTGGTCGTGTTTGCACCGTCACCTCCACTTTTTCATTGGCCGATCATTCACCTCCATTTGATTGTTTACCCATTTTGAGGAACAGCTACGAAGAGTGATTTCAATAGCCATCCTTGTGACACTGTTGTGATTGGAAAATTCCAAACCTTACCTGGAATCAGCTGTTACCCATTTTATTACTCGTTCCTCAAAAGACGAGTCTTCTTTAAGCTCTTTTCTGACTCGTAAAATATGAAAATATTGCCGAGTTCTGGCCTTCCAGCTCATTAAAGCGACAAGAAGTGCTATCCCTCCTCTAGATTTTAATCATTTTGGACCTGAGGGATTATTGCACAAAAAGATCGAGCGCTTGTTTTGTTCGGCTTGTTAAAGCTAATCGAAAATTCATCCCTTTTGTATTGTTTTATACTTTTTCGGACTTAAGGGATTAGATGACGAAAAAGGAATTTTGGAGTTACCTTTACGTACCTTTTCAGACTCTCTAAAAATGAAAAGGACCGAGTTATCTTTGTCGTTAGACTTGTTAAAAAGATTAATAGCGACAAACTTGTCTTTAGACGAGAACGAGTTTCACTATCGCTAGGCTCGTTAAAACATAGTGATGGGTTTGCCCGAAGGGAAAATTATAGAACAAGAATATGTTATCCTCCTCAAGCTTGACAAAAATAAAGAGGTACTGGTCAGCAATGACTGGGGAAAAATTGGGAAGAAAACTCAAAGAATCTTTATTGGTAGCAAGTCGCTCTTGAACATGACACTTCCGCTCCGTGCCTGAGTCGGGTTGGGTTGTTTCATTCACCGGTCACATCGCCATGGTCATGCCATACCATCCACATTTGGGGTTAATGCTACCAATCCATCACATCAGTGTCGCCGATATGTTTAAGAGAAGTCATCCAGAAAGGCCACCTGTGTCCCACCCACTACCATACATTATACTCCATTCTTTCATGACCGCCACCCTAAACCATATATCATCAGATTGTTTTCACCTCCATCAAAGTCATTTGCTCCGTTCCGTGTCATTGATGTGGGATTCATTAAGGCCCTCCTATGACGGATCACTTCTTGTCGACATCAGCTCATTATCCAAGAAATTGGTCTAGGAACACCCCATTCAGTACTTTGAAGCTTGCATGCCTCAATGGCAAGTTTCTCACTTCCGGCGACAGGTTTACATCAATGACCTTCGACCGAAAGATTTTGCGTGGTGTTCGACGCCAAGTCCTTTATTCACACCACGTGAATTGTACTGCAGTACCTTGAGGATCATTATCATTATCGGTGATTCCTCTCGTGCTTGTTAACAGTTTACATCATTGACTGGTAATCAAGCGATGTCTTTCCATGTTCGACTTCAAAACATTTCTCACATGGATCGACTTGTACTTTGAGTGAAGATCAGACGAGATTGAAGACCCCAGATCTAGTTTCATCCATCCGGGCTGCGATATATATTCAGGAAAATAAAGACATTCAAATGTACAGCATTACAGCACAGATAATCATCCTACCAAAAGGATGATGGCTCTATCAGAATCATCAGTCTACCATCAGACGATTGTTTGTCCTATGTACATGAAAATGAATTTATAAAGCTGAGCATGGGAATGCCCGCCTCAGCTAGATCATGAAAACAGTATGAAGATAATGTATTGTGTTGTATCTTATTACAGGTCTCCTCCCAGCATTGAAAGAACTTCGGATCCTCCTAATAAAGCATTTCACCCGATAAACGGCCTCATACTTTAGGGGGCAACTGTTATAGACATTTTTGTGCCTTACAGCTCTAAGCATGAAATGTCCATAAACCAAGGGCTCCTAAGTCCCTAAAAGTGTTGTTCCAACCCCTAAAGGAACAAGGTCAAAAAATTACAGCTTCTCCCAGAAGTTCTCCACCAGAAACTGCTCAGAATAAGTCAAATCAGGATCATTTCAGCTGCTCCACTAGCCAAGTGCGTTGCAACGCACCTAAATGCACTACCAGGGTGCGTTGAGCGGGAAATGACAAATGGCAGTGTCATTCCGCGAGGTGGAGAGACAATGGAAGCTTCCAGAATCTTCTCCTATGACACTTGCCTCACTGAATTCAACCAAGGATGAGTAAGAGGCTTTCAGCCTCCAAGTGGAAGCAAGAACTGACAGAGAGAAGCCACCAATCAAATCATAAGCTGACTCATCCTCCTTGCATACATCTATATATGGATCCCTCATCCCAGAGATCCAGAGGCTGGAATTTTGCACATTGTAAGGAATTGCTGTTGGTTTTGAGATACATATCAGAGAATTGGGTGATCTATGCTTTGTTGGGGGTGAAGAAGGGACTTCTTTGCTGGGAGGTTGATGCTGGGTCAGGAATCATCGGTTATAACTCCTCCTGGATCTTCTTGTATATCAGTAAAAACTATTTTAGTTTCTTCTCCATGATTTTGTATCGTTGATGCTTGTTACATTTGTATGGTTAACTTAAATCTGATCCTAAGTTATTTATGAATATAAACCCATGTCTTTGTATAGTTTCCTTCTTCTGTGATCTTACAGGTACTTGGTGAAGCTGGGTAAGTAAGGGAGAAGGTAGCTGGAAGCTGTTAAAGAGGAGAGAGATTGGATCGAAGGACTAGCGCAAGACACAGGTTGGTTCATCCTATTCCTCTTTGTTTATAGTTCATAAAGAAGATACAAAAGTAGTTTTCTCTGTTTGTTTCTAAGGCAGCTGTCACACCTTAGTGGGATAGAGTAGTTCTAAATAGACACTTTTCCCGGTAACACAAAGTGATGGATAGTGTGATAGACCATAGGTATGATAACCATCAAGTAGATAACCCAACCCAAATAGTCATAGAGATGAATTGAAAGTGTCATGTTCAAGAGCGACTTGCTACCATAAAGTGATTTATCCCTTTTTCCATTTTCCCCCATCATTGTTGAGCAGTACCTCTTTATTTTTTAACAAGCTTGAGGAAGATAACATATGCTTGATGTATAATTCTACCCTTCGGGTGAATCCATCGCTATGTGATGTTTTAATGAGTCTAGCGAAGGTGAAACTCGATCTTATCATGATGGACAAGTTTATTGCTATTTTATGCTTTAACGAGTTTAACGACAATGAGAACTTGGTCCTTTTCATGTTTGGAGAGTTTGAAAAGGGACAAGAAGAAAAATCCACAAGTTCTTTTTCATAAATTTGTCTCTCAAATTTGAAAAAGTGTAAAATAATGCAAGAGAGAACCTATTGACCATGTTCTATCTCAACGTATTCCTTTTTCGTAAGTAATCTATCTTAGTCCGGAAAAGGGTTAAACTTATACTGAGTAGATTTCATTTCCAATCTGTTTAGGAGCTGAAAAGGAAAAGCACCTGGTAATCTTTTCATATTTCAAGAGTTTGAAAAGAGCTGAAAGAGGACTCTAGGGGGGTTCCTTTTTCGATGTTTAACATAGCTCGAAAAAGAGATAAAAGTATGCTCTGTGGTCAAAAGTACATTTTACGATCATGCACGTCAAATTCACTATGTCAGTTGTAAACCTGCTCAAAGAACCACCAAACGGATTAAACATACATGTTTCATTGGTAAAAATAGGTAAAAACTATAGTTTATTCATTTAGTGAACATGAAATAACCATAAAACAAGAATTTACCAAGTCATTTTACCATTTGACATTTACCATTCAGTTTTGTGCTCTGAACCAATTTTTTACCTCAAACTTCAGCAGCTGATTGCGGGAGATTTTGTGGATCATTCTTCATGCCATCAGGACTAGGTAGGAGATCTACCTCTTCTCTTTCATTTAAGGTCATTCTTTTTCAATTTCAGGCAAAATTTTTAGGGTTTTAACGTCCCTAGGGTAAATATATCATGCCCTAGGATCAACGCACCCTCATGCATCAAAAACTGCACTGCAGAGCAGTTAAATAGAAGGGAAACTACTCTGCATTGCACGGTCTAAAGATCAGGGGTGCATTGGGTGCAATTTAGAAATTTTATTAATCATTTCTACCCAAAATATCTTCAGTTTTTTGCATGAAATGGATCCTAACTAAGCCTATGGTGTGATTTTAGACTTTGATCAAATCAGAATGGCTATCACATGGCATGAAAGAGAACATGAAGAACAGGATATGGTTGTCCTAAATGATTCTGGTACTATTGAGGCCCTCAGAGATTGTGGGTTACTCAAATATTTTAGGTTATCCTGGATGAGGCAACAATTATAACTATTGTAGTTCTTGGTTCATTCATGGGATCTAGCAGAACAGGATTTTCACATAGGGGACAAAGTACTCCCTATATTGATCGATGATATTTACTTTCTCACAAGATTTTCGAGACGTGGTGCCCCCATTTCTCTTTCAGATTCTACCCGTGGGGGTGAATCAATGAGGGACTACATTCGACAATTGTGTCAGCCAGGTACACAGTCTAGCAAAGATGGAAAGATAAATATCAGGAATGTTCCTAATTTTCCCTTGTGAACAATCCTCTTTACTATCGCAAAGTTGGCGAGTTGTTTGACACTTCATGTTGTGAATAGATCATACATGCAGTATGCACTCGAGTGTCTCGAGCCAACTATGTTCAACTGGTGTGAGGCAGTATTCTCTTTGATGAAAGAGCAGCTAACTAAAGTAAAAAGTGGTAAGACAAAAAATTTCAGCTATGGATCGATCTTGATCGCTTTTACTTTGGAGAGAATTCCATTGATGCAACCTCAGCATGTGACACTGAGTTTAGCTGGTCCTAGAGATCCATGGATGCAGAGATGGGTAGAGTTGATGGCTAGACATGTTGGTCAGTCATCAATCTCATTTTCTACCGCATTCTTCAGTTGGCTCCGTCGACAACATATTGTCATAGAGGAGCATCCATATGCAGGGATGGATTTCCATAGAGATCCAGATTTGAGATTACCAGTGGGTGCTCAATGGGGTGCTATAGGTAAATTGTTTTGACCATGTATTTTTTATTTTTTGAGTTTTTACATGTTTTTGTGTTTTTTGATGTTTCCAAGACTAAACTAAAAATGTTCTCATGTATACAGATGTTGGCACTGTTCGACCAATGGGTCATCAACAGGAGGTGGGTGAACCAGTGGGGAGAAATGTTGGAAGAGAAGTTCTCCAGGATTTAGATCTGATCAAGACACTGGCAGAGTTGCAGCATCATATAGAGGGGTTAACCCTCGGTATACCAAATGTTCGGATCGAGGAGTTACTGATGAGACTATAGCGCCATACTATTGGTGTACCTAGCCGTTGGATGAGGCTATTGCGCATGATAGCTCAAGAAGTGACATGTTATCATGAGCATCATTAGATCTACTTAGGATGATTTATTGTATGCATTTTGAGGTTTTGAGGTCAGATGACCAACATGTCTTGGACACAATTTTTTGTAAAAACTTTGAACATCTATCTATTTTACTTTCAATTTTTTTGTATGGTTATGTGTAATCCTATTCAACTGTTGATGTGAACTGAAAATTTACTCTTTACATATGTCGAAAATGTCTGTTTAACACATAATTCACTAAATAATCATTCAATGTGTTAAAGTTTCTAGAAATGTGTTGATATTGAATGTAATCAAAATGTCTTTCCAAGAGACAAACTCTAAGGAATATACAATGAATAGTTGGATTTTGGATGGTATAAACATTCGTAAGTTGTAGTATGACAAGTTGTGAGTCTAGCCTAATGATGATTCGGCAAATGCCAAGTGAAATGGCATCAGAGAGGAGTTCAATCAATGTGCTATACTCAGCGATATTGTTCGTAGAACGACCGATACAAATCCCTTGAAAACTCACTAACTCGCCACTTGGAGCGAATATGGCCCATGCTGCAGAGGATAAGTTCTGCGTACTACGACTAGCACCATCGGCATAACCAACAAATGGTTCCAAATATTTCGACATCTGCAACAAATGCAAAGCGGATTACTAACCACATAAAAACTCTAAAAGTCACACTATGACACACACATGCACTCAAAGTGAATATATAGTATTTTTACTACGCACAATCAAGCATAGTTACATTTAAGATACAGCCCATTTTGGGGCTGCAACAATGGAATTCCATCATAATCACCCAGCTCGTAAGTGCCTTTTTCCAAAACACGCTTAACAATGTAGGGGCCCAACCAAGTGGTTCAAATTTTCTTGTTCCTAATTTATTGGCTTCCTAATCATAAAGCAAGACCAGGTATCCTTCTGATAATATGCAAGGCTTGACATTGCGGTAATATTGTGCCTTAATTTGTTTCTTATGTGCTTCGTTGTCCAATGTGGCTTCACGACGTGTTTCATCTAGATGGATGAGTTCTAAGAAATGTGCTTCCTCATCAAAAGTGTCAAGTAACAAGTCAACTGCGAGTTTTAGTGATAAAATGTCACATTGTATTGGAAATATTTCCTCAAGACCATACACCAATTGGAAAGGTGTGAATCCAGTTGTGTTTCTTACCGAGGTTTGGTAAGCCCACAAAGCTGAGTACAGGATCAAATGTCAGTTTCATTTGTGAACTCCTGTCATTGTTGAAGCATTCACTTAAGGACTTTTTTATGGCTTCAACTTGTCCATTAGCCTATGGATAATAAGGAGTAAAACTATCATGTGAGAGTCCTAACTTGGCAGTTAATTCAGTCATCATGTGCTTATGAAAATGCAAACCATGATCTGTAACTACAGCTTGTGGTACACCAAACTGTGCAACCACATGGTTGAAGAAAAAAAGTGTAGTCTCACCACTGTTGTTTAATGTAGGCATCGCCTCAACCCATTTCATAAAATAGTCAACAACGCCAATAATATACCCATGCCCTCCAGCCAAGTGAGGGTTACATGTCATGAAATCAATGCCTCATTTTGCAAATGGTTCAACAGTGACGACAAGATGTAGTGGTGCAGCTGCTAATCAAGTTTTACAGTCAAAGGCATGCATGACAACTTCTAACAGCAGTAATGCAATCGTTAAATATGGTAGGCCAAAATTAACCAACATGGAGAATTTTCTGTGCAGTAGCATAACCAAATAAATGTCCACCGCAAGAACCAGAATGGAAATCATTTAGAACTTTCTTGACTTCCTCATGTGTGAGGCACATACAAAAAATCGTATCGATACCGCGACGATAAATGGTGTCACCAATGATCATATAATCTTTGGCTTGATATCGAATACGTTGATGTTGCAAGAAAGAGGTATCATATCGGAAATTTTGGGTTTGGAGATAGATCAGTATATATCCATACCAAGGGTCAGATGACAAGACTAAAAATAGAGACTCATCAAGAATTGATGGTTCCATTTTTGAGTCGATGGCAGTAGAGGGAAGGTCACAAAGAAGCTCGGCAAAAACTAGAGAATTATTTGACTTCAATTTGATGAATTCCAAATCAAATTCCTGCAAAATGATGATCCATGTTGAATATTTTCCCCCTAGCAATTGACGTGAGAAGATGTATGGCATAGGGTTGCAATTCAAAATGATTGTTGTCTTTCGAAGCAAGATATAATGGTGAAATCTTTGTACAGCTTAAACGGAAGCCAAAGCTAACTTCTCCACGTAAGAATACTTAACTTATGTATCATTGAGATTATGACTCAAATAATAGATCGGATGTTCAATCCCATCTTCTTCTTGGACTAAATGCATAGAAATGGTTGTATCTGCAGCGACGAGATACAGGAAATAGTCATTCTAATAATTAGGGGAATACATTAATGATGCTTGGATCAGGGTATCTTTGAGAGCATCAAAGGAAGTTTGCGCAACCTGGTCCCAATGGAAGGAAATTACCTTTTTTAAAAGATGAGTAAATCCTTTATCCATTTCGATGTAGTTGGGAATGAATCTCCTTAGAAAGTTAGCCTTCCCTTGGAGTCTCTGTAACTGAAGTAAATTGGAAGGTGGAGGAAGATCAAGAATTGCCTTAACCTTCAAGGGGTCGAGTCAAATTCCTTCTTTGGACACTATGAAACCAAGAAAATGACCAGAACCAACACAAAACACACATTTATGTGGATTGAGTCGAATTTTGTAGTGTCAGCACCGTAAAAAGATGGCTCTCAAATGTTGCGGGTGATCAGCCTGTTTCCGTGAATGAGCAGGTAAGTCATCTAGATAGGGTTGAATGATGTGTTTGATGTTGTGGAAGGCATAATTCATTTCCCTCTGAAAAGTTTCCCCAATGTTCTTCAAACCAAAAGGGAGTTTCCTATATGCAAATGTGCCCCAGGGACAAATAAAGGCAGTTTTAGATTGGTCTTCTGGGCAGATATTGATATGATTATAGTCGGAAAATCCATCCATAAATGAAAATATTTCACATCCAGCACATTCATCAATTATCTGGTCGATAAAGGGAGTGGGATAGTTGTCTTTTGGACAAGCATGATTAACATCCCTATAATCAACACACACTCATATTGTTCCTTGTTTCTTCATGACATGAACAATATTGGAAACCTAATCAGTAAGAGGAACGGGGTATATGAAACCAGCATGCAAAAGTTTTTCAACTTTTGCTTTTATGGCAGCAGCCTTCTTCGAATGAACAGGATGAAGGCGCTGTCGTACCGACTTGACATCGGGACACATTTGAATCTCATGTTCAACTATACTAGAATCAATACCTGGCATTTCCTCATATGACCAAGCAAATATATCGCGTAATTCACAAAAAAGAGCACGGTAATTTTCAAGTTTTGATGGAGAACAAGATTTTCCATCATGGATGTTTTCTACAATTTTATGTTTGGTCGATAGAAATGGTTTCTTCGATATTCGATAAATTTCATTCAAAATCGACTGTGTCTATAAATAAAGAATTTGAAAGGAAATCAACAATTGAAGGGCGATTTAGTTCATTTGGAATATCTTCTATGTGATCTGGAAGATGGGATCGATGATGATAATCTGCCCATGGTTCTTCTTCTGTCATCATTGATTGGATGATTCCTTCATCAGTAGAAAATGTACAGGAAAAGGGATCAGAGGAAGTACCATATTCTAATGAACAATAAACCCAAACAATCGGTGATGATGGATTTGGATTTGCTATGCAAGCCAAAAAGATTGATTGCTATGCGAGCTCAATTGGTCTTAGCAACATGGTTTCATTATGCATATCAACTTTGGAATTATTGGAAATCTTCCATGAGTCAGATGAAGTGGAAGATATCATGTTACAGGTCTCAACTTTTGCAACTTCCACCATTTGTGATGGTGACGGTAGTGAAAAGGTACCATTAGGGAAGAATCTTTGAAGAGACCTACTCCAATGTTCTGAAGAGATAGTGGAGGTCCGTGAACTAACGGAATGCTTCCAGTTGCCTGTGAACTAGAGGCGAAGAAGGTGAGTTGATCAATTACTATGATTCCGCCTTTATGAGGGAAAGTGATCATACGAAAGTATGTCGAAACCACAGCAGCCATAGCATAAACCCACGGTCTTCCTAGTAAAATATTGTAGTCAAGGGGTCCGTCAACGACCTCAACTTCAACAGTTATAGTTTTTCCCCCTAGTTATATATGCAAGTTACTTAAAATTCCACAAGGTGTATAAGTGTGACCATCACAATATTTTAACGTTCTAGGTGATTGTGAAAAAGGCGGTGAGCCAAGTGTTTTCCAGCAATTCATTGACATGATAGAAGTAGATGTACCTTCATCAACAATGGTTCAGTGAATGAGGTGATTCAAAGCATTTACTTGGATCAATAATACTAACTATTCTAGTAATTGTGGTGTATAACCCACATGGTTAAAAACTACGAGATAGGAATCCATTGGATCAATTCCACCAATTGCTGACAATAAAGCATGCTTTTGGGAGGGAAAATTTTGAAGCACCTCAAGCATCGACATAGCAGAAGGTGACTAAGCCAAATCTTCTATTATGTTATAATTTTTCATTACTCGAGCTCGAGGGTTGAATGTAGTTTTATGAACAACTCCCTTAGGTTATTTATTGTTAACTCTGGTGCAATGGGTGGTGGAATAGAGTTAGACGAAGTCGAAGTCAAATTTGAAGTATTGGGTTGATCTATAGCCTGGTTATTAGACGACGATAGTGGATTACCGTAATATTTACTTCGTGTAGTCACCAAAACATCAGTCTTAGGCTTAGTGGTGGATAGCATAAGCACTTTTGAAGTGGAAGAATGATCTGTAGCAACCAAATAAGTCTCTGGGTTTGGAAAAGGGTCTATCAACACAGCGGATGTACTAGAAGTCTTAAGAAGTTTTGAGACTTTAGAGCGGTGAGGACAGTCTTGTGTAAAGTTCTCCTCATTACAAATTAAACATGGGTAATGAGGTTTCCTAGCTAGAGAAGAGGAATCAGATGATTTCTCTTGAGGGGGAGAATTTTGTTTCTTTTTGGTTTTCCCCTTTTTCTTGCTTCCAGGTTGCTTTTCATTTTTACCTTTGTCATATGACACAACATTTATTTCAGAAGCAAGTGTATTATCAGGTGTACTAGAGGTTTGATTTGAAATAGCAAGTGTTTGACTAGATGTTCTACTTGCTATTTGAGTGGTTGAATAACCTATCACACCGTCACCGACATGAGAGTCCTTACTGGATGGAGGTGGTGGAACAGTAAAACCTGGTCTAGGTGCATTTTGAATCTTATCATAAAGCGTGCCAGAATGGGTGTAAATCAAGTCTAAGTATTGGGAACAAGCAATTACTTGCTCTTCATTAACAACTCCTCCTTTAGCCAAATCCTCAGTGATAGATGGAAATAAGGATTTAATAAACCACTCAGCTAAAATCTGATTAGGAACAAAAGTTTTGACCATTTGACAACGATGATGCCACTCTTGAATATGATCAAAAATGTGAGTAGCATTGGTCTATTTAAAGTTGTTCAATAGTTCCTTTCCAGTTTCATATCTAATGGGTAACTAGAAATGGGTTAAAAATGTAGTGGATAAGGTTGTGAAGTTGTCAAATGAAGCTCATGGTAATTCAATATACCACTTTGTAGCCAGACCAGTGAGCGTTCGCTGGAAAAGATGTAGTCTTACTGAATCATCATTTAGGGAGTTGGATGAACACCATAAATGAAAATTCATAACGTGATTAGACAGATATTCTCTAGGGTTTCCATTGAACTTAGGAATATCATAAGGAAATTTGTGTGGAATCACCGGCCACCAAGCTGAATAAAGAATGGGATCATTGGTAAGCCAATTTAAATCTGGTAATTCAAGTGTTGTGACAAAAGGCAACTGTCGGTTTAGGTTGGGTTGAGTGTAACCAGGGTAAGATGGAATTGCTTGGGCAATAGAGCTTTGCATACCAGCATAAGGAATCTACTGCTGGTAACCTTGATAGGGGTAGCTTTGTTGGGCATATCTAGTATAAGGTTATTGTTGGGAACTAGGATAAATTTTTTGTTGACCAAAACCAGCATAGGCTTGTTGACTAGAACCTGGGTAAGCTTGTTGTTGACCAAACCCAGCATAGGCTTGTTGACCAAGTCCAGGATAAGTTTGGTACTGTTGGAATTACTATTGTTGGTATTGTGGCTGCCACAGTTGTTGCCCAGCGGTATAATTTTGACCAGGTTGTGGATAAATTGGACCAGTATAAGTCTGAGTCATCCCAGTTAATGGTAAACTGGCCTGAGGTTGTTGGATTTTAGACACAAATGGTTGTTGTAAAATGGCCTGAGAAGACTAAGTCTGTAGACCTGAAACTTGAGGATAAGACGTTGAAGGATCAGCTTGCAGAGGTTGAGATACAATCAACTGAGCTTACGACTGTGGTAAAGTCATAATGATAGGGATAGTAGGTATGGATGAAATAGGTTGTATTGGTTGTGATGAATTCACAAGCCTTGGTTGAACAGGCATTGTAGGATTTCATTGACAAACAATCATTCCAGAATAAGATGGACCTAAAGATGATGGTATACTACCATATGATGGCCTCCCAGAGTATGGAGAATAACTAGATTGGGCATATTGTTCTCCATATGGAGGTAATCCAGTGTTAAGTGGATACATTGGACGGTAACCAAATGGACCAGCTTGATATTAACTTGATGGATCAAATTGTTCAGTATCCGTAAGTGAAGAACCAGGTAA
Source organism: Pinus tabuliformis (assembly GCA_031772625.1). Lineage (NCBI taxonomy): Eukaryota > Viridiplantae > Streptophyta > Pinopsida > Pinales > Pinaceae > Pinus > Pinus tabuliformis. The sequence continues at coordinate 462,210,414 of CM062811.1, forward strand.
AATTCCTGTGGACGACATGGGTGAAGACCATGGACTAGAAGAAACACCGGAGTGAGTTCCAGATAATGATTGGTAACCCAGTGGGATGGAAAAACCACCATATAGATGTGACTCAGGTGTTGTGGTAAACATCGAAGAAGTAGCGACAGTAGATGTTGTCGCAACTATAACAGATGATACAGTCTGGGATGTTGTTTCAGCCATAGTCAAATGACCCAATAAATGTCCTAATGAATCTATGGGAGTTTGAAAGTAAACAGGATCAAGAGGAGCAGTATAAGTTAACCGAGGAAAAGAAGGATAAAGATAAATCCCTAGTCCAAAACGAGTTGGAGTTCTAGGTGAAGTTTCTTCTTCAAAATCCTCTTCAATAGCAACCAAGTTGGATGGAAGGATTTCACCGTAAGGTCTGTAATAAATTTCCAGTGTTTGACTCTGTGGTAAAGGAGAAGTCTCAATAGTTACAAATGTCTGAGGATAAACCGGTCGATCATCTTCCCATACAGGAACAACTTCTGGTTTTTCAACTTCGGGATCCAAGTGTTCTAGTAAAAGAAAAATGGGTTCAGGATGAATTTCTTGAACAACTTCTAGTAGAGGATCAACTTCCTGTTGGACAACTGTTTCAGGAATAAGTACCTAGGGATTTGGATTAGAACCCCAACAGATCAGAAGCAAACTACAACAAGAAACACTCATACAAATCAGGAAAAATTCTTATATAATGAAACTACGTAAGAGCGATCGTATCGGGATTTCCTTTGTTCGAGTAGGTCCCACAGGTTTCAGACCCTTTGCAACTCCCGATGTTCATCAAACCTGAAAATCATTCAATTTGAACATACATAGTAGTATAGAAGTAAAGCATATTCACGAAATTGAATTTATATCATATAAACAAATGATTGATCATACATCAAAACAGCATTCATATATGAATTAAAACATAATTTGATGCATAAATATAGTTAATTTCGGAAACAAGACATTATTTCTTTTATTGTGGTAAGCTATAAATAACATGGAGAGAATTCACCTGAGTCTTCTTCTTTCGGCTCCAAGCAGAACTGTCCTCCAGATTCGTCCTATCCCATCCTTCAACAATCTTCTTCCATCACCAACACCATGATATCTCAAGCAAAAGGAAGGATATCTATAATCAAGGAAACAAAGGTTTCTTGATTCTTGGGGAAGTGCATGAGGCACAGGGATTCATCAGACTCAGTCAGGGATAATCTCAGTATAATAACTCTATCTCTTCTCCCTTAAAGCCCTCCCATAGAGGTGTATTTATACCTCTCCCAATTAGTTTTTTAGTTGGGAAACAGTTGGGCCACAGGAAATAGGAGGTAATCAATAGGTAAAACCCATGAAATCCACCCATAATTAAGGAAATTTAATTTTTTTAAGTGTTTTAATACATATACGTAGGTTGGGTATTGACTGACCCGCGTGTACACGCCTTTAGCTTAGGGGAAAGTAGCGTACAGGGAATAAAACATTATTTTTTATATATTTGGACCAAGTCTGGAAGCAGGGGTTGCCCTAGGCCATAAACCAAGCATCACAAATGCCAAGAGTGGTAAATGGTGCTCTAATAGATGCCCCCTAATATATGAGGTCAAAAGGGGTACATGATGGCCAAAATGTATTAAGTGTATGGAAAGAATCATGTCGAGACTGAGAAGGACTTCACCAGAATTTAGCCTGCCAAGCCATCAAAAGAGATCAGAAAGAAACTGCTATCTGAGGCGGGCATACCCATGCTCAAAGAAAGTAAAGCATGTCCACATATCAAGTACAAGCGGATCCAATATGTATACAAGTATAAAGGAACTGAAAGTACATAATGGATCATCTTATCGTGATTGAAAAAGTATGTGTCTGAATATCACATATAAGAAGACGATCAATGATGCTGAAAGATGAAGTTGATCACTAATGTTAGAAACTGATCCCAATAGTACCAAATGAACATGATGGAATAAAATGATACTACATCGCAACTCGGATGCCAATATATAAGATGTCATTGTGAATAACTGCAACATATAAGGTGGATGGTGTCAACTAGCAGCAACAGGAGCAACTGACAAGTGAACTAAAATATGCTGATGCAACTTGAGGTCTTCACCGACCGCTGCGGTACATTTATACACAATGGGAATAAATGATCAGAGGTCGACCACGTGAGAAATCATTTGATTACCGGTCATTGATGTATACCGTCAACAAACACGATACTACTCATCGATAATGATAATGAAAATCAAGGTACCCAGTACAATTTAACAAGTGCGAATGAATGAGCTGAAGTCGAACACTTGAAAGAATCTATCAATCAGGAGACAATAATGGTTTCCCACTATCAATAGTGAAGGAATCTACCACTAATGACTGCAAACCCCAAGGTACTGCCAAATGGACTCTAGATCTTTGTCCTAGAGCAAATGAGCTGTAGTCAATAGAAAAATATCCGCTAGAAGGAAGGCATTAAGGCATCCTTCATCAATCTAGCGTGAGTGTAACACATAGGCCAATAATGTGGAAGGAATCAGACAAAAAAGATGTAGTAACCCAACCGAAGCACGTTTCTGGCATACACAAGATGTATCTAGTGCACAATAGAAACCCTCTGAACCAACCAATAATGAAAGCCGACACAGAGGCGAGGAATCCACCAATAGGGTCAAATGGAAACCAAGGCACTACATGAATCCCAATGTGTGATAATGAAATCTGATGTCGAACATAAGGGAGACCACTCAGTCAAAGACCCATGATACTAATCAATGCTGAGCACAAAGTGACCTATCAATAATGAAAATAAGGCTAGGGTGTGGCTCTAGATCTGTCCTCAGAGCAATATGTCATAGTCGATAAGGACAGGAGCTGCCAGAAAGAAGTCAATGGAGACATTCTCAAACCAACACGAGCAAAGGACTAATATAACTGATGTGATGACAAACATGACACTAACAACCACGGATAGCCGACTGAAAAATAGGTCAAGAAACATCGCAGAGAGGCCGACTCAGGCTTACTTCCCTTGAACAAAAGCACGACTCAATGATGACTATATGGCAGCATATGATAACTCTGTATAAGTTTGTCATGCAAGAGGCATGAGAAAACTCTCCATATGATTGGAAGAGGTAACCAATCGGAGGAGTACTGACTCAATAACAAGGTTAAGGCGCACCTAAGTCAAACTAAATCCCGCCCAAGTGGAGGAGAGACTTTCTTTTGAGTGCTTTGTTCAAGGGCGACATGACTGACTCTAGCTGCCAACAAAATATGGAAATGTTGTCCTGTTCCTGCTTTTTTTGGAATATATAATTTTTTTGTCTTTTTCCTTAAGCTAGAAAAAGAATAAAAGAATGCTATAGTACAGTGGAAAGAATGAGTGTCAGAGAAACAGATGATCTAGTTCCTTGGAGAGGAACATTCCTATGCTTAATGCAGGGAGGTGAAACTGGTCAAGGACACTCAAAGGGATGCTCTTTCCACAGGTAAAAAGATGTGTCAAGCTGCAGAAGCTAAGTGATTGCATGGTTGATTTTGCATAAGACATCGTCAAATAAGTGGCTTAAACACGAGTCCAAGTGAAGCCAGCTCAAGGCCAAAAGGTGCAAATAGTCAAAATGCAATGCAGCAATACAACTTAACAAAAAGGAGCCTCTAGGGTATAAGGCTAGAAATTAGCATGAAAGAAAGGAGAATGTGTCTTCAACGCATCAGTCATGGCAGGACTAAAGAGGACTCCCGAGCCTACTCAGTATAGCAGCATGGGCAACCAATGTCAGCGAGGTTCTAACTAAGATTCCCATGTAAAGGATGGCTCTACCATTGCATCATGATTTCAAAATCGGTGAGTGAAAATGGTTTGCTAACCAAGATACGATGGGGTCAACCCTATGGCTAATGTATCGCTGAATGGAGGCTAGTATGCAAGATGCAATGGAAAATAGTTTTCCCTAACCTAAATGCCAGTGAGTGAATGATACTTGCCATGACGGGTCTGCGATCATGGGACCAAAACAATATCTCGAAGAAGTATCCAAAATTTCCTTAAAAAACAACCCAATCTCGACAATCCAAGCCCATAGGTCAAAAAATCCATGAGACAAAAATCAATTTTTGAAAAAATATTTTGCAATTTCAAATTTATATAATGACTTTTGGACTCACATTTTTTCCATTTTTGTTTGGAGCAAAGAGCTATGGAGCAAAACGAAGTAAGCTTTCCTCTGAACAAGTGGGTCGTTCAAATCACCCCAAAGTCACCAGACAATCCTCAAATCATACTTGTAATGTTTTATGATAGTTTTTAGAAGTTTTCTCAAATTTTTGACAGTGGGAAACTATGCCCAAAAATTCAACTCTGCGTACAGGCAGGTTGGATGTGATCAACCCATGTATACAATGGCCCTACATGTGACTATGTGTAAAGGGAACCCGCGTGTATGCGAGTTAAAGTTTGAACATAAAAATTAACGTTTGAAACTCTAATTTTTTTAAGGATGACTATCACTTAGAGGGAAAGAGAGCACACCACTATTGATAATGAGGTAATGAATGACCAAAATGCACTGGATGCTTTGAGAGGCTGCGGCTTACTTAAGTTCTTCAAAATGCCAAATATGAAAGCCAATACGCGCTTGCTTGAACTTTTGATCCACTACTAGAGTGCAGAGGATGATGCTTTCATGATAGACCAGATGCCTCTACAGATTGAGGTTGAAGACATCTATTTTATTACCGGTCTCTCCCGAAGAGGGGAGGTTGTGCATTCGACTAGCAGGATGAGAAGTAGTCTTTCAGTAGAAGACTATGTCCATATATATTGTCCTGGACATCCAGAGAAGATTGGAAGTCAAATTCCAATCAAACATGTGGAAAGTTTATCCCTGAGGATTTTGTTATTTACCATTGCACGGGTAAATGGGTCAGCTTCCCTGCATTAGGCATCACAAGTATCTATGAGCCTGGCAGTGGAATGTCTTACCATGGTATTTGACTGGTGCACGCCTCTTTTGACTAATATGAAGAGTCAATTGAGCTCTATATAAAAGGGTCAGACGAAGAATTTTGGATATGGAACCATCTTGTGTTCATTCTTCTTCGAGAAGGTACCTGGACTACATTCCAAACTATCAGTGTCCATCAGTAGCCCTAGAGATCCACGAATGGGTAGATGGGCAGACTTGATGAAACGCCTTGGAGGCGGTGACGTGCCTAGAATGACTTTTGATGATGAATTTTTCACCTGGTGGGATCAACAGATCATTGCAGTCATGACTACCCATACGCCAGTATGGATTTCCGAGGAGATCCAGACTTAGTGTTACCACCAAATGTGGCATGGGGAGACATAGGTAACAATTTTTAAGTTTTTTGCAATTTTTTAAGATTTTATAGATTTTTTAATATGAAATGAACTTAGAAAAAAATTATTTTTGATGAGACAAAATACTGAAAAAATGACCATGTTCCAGATGTGGGTCCAGTGAGACCAGATGGATTTCCAAGGCACAAGTGTCGTGGAAGAGGGGCCGAAGAGGAAGTAGCTGAGACAGAGAGATTCCTTTATGTTGTTTAGAGAAACTTGGTGAGACTAACTCACCAGGTAACTATGATAGCCATAGAGGATCTACCTGAGGAGATGCGGCGCCATCTGGTAGGGGTACCACGGGACTGGGTCCGGATACTTTGGCGTGTAGCCAATGCAGTGGTTAACTGTTTAGCCGCTCATCCTGAGCCGGGTCGACAGATAGATCTATGTATGATTAGACATGATTATGGGCATAAGCCCAAATTTTGAGGGCATCTTGTCCCAATTTTGTATATTATTTTTTTAACACTCCATCTATATATAGGAAATTTTATGATATATATACAGATTCAATTTTTTTATGTTATTTAATTAGATGAATGATTAATGTGCCAATCTAATGCTTGATTAGCAATAGAGTCTGCTAATGAATACTCAGATCGTGGAATGTGAACATATGTGATATAAATAAATGATCATTACAACACTCTCACTCTCAAAAATTGGCGATATAAATAAGGATCATGAACCCGATAAATGCTATTTAATTTTGACACCACCAGCTGTGAGTCTAGATAAACTACCAATGAATCAATCCTATAAGATATTGCTTCGGATAGTAAATTAAGAACGGCAGTATATTCGGAAATGTTGTTCGAAGAAAGGCCAATACATACTCCCCTAGACACCATCAACTGGCTAGATGGATAATAAATCACCCAAGCCGCAGAAGCAAGATTCTGAGTGTGCCAACTTCCACCATCGGTGAATCCGAAATATATCGAATCATCCATCAATACCTACCAAAGAATATCAAAAAATGTCCATATCACGAAATTCCAGACAAATATGTACAAAGATACAATATATACAAACAAGCAATTGCTCAACTAAAGCCTAAGCAAAATACTTCTTAAGGTAGAGCCCATTTCGAGGCTCCGCCAGCTTGTTCCCTTCAAAATCAATTAATTCATAACTCCCTTTTCCCAAAACTCGCTTGACTATAAAGGGACCATACCACATAGACTTGAATTTTCCTGCCCCCAGGGCGTCTTTATCTTGCTCATAGACTAAGACAAGGTCGCCTTCAGAAAAACCTGAGGACAAACATCTTTATCATATTGAGTTTTAATCCTCTTCTTATGGGCTTCATTTATTATGGCTACATCTCGACGCTGCTCATCAAGATGTTCCAAATGAACGAGGCGTTCTTCGAGACTAGATGTCTCCAAAAGAAGTTCTACAACTAGCTTAAGGGATGGAATTTCACATTCGATAGGGAAAATAGATTCCAGCCCATAAACTAGTTGAAAAGGAGTAAAACCAGTGGCAATCTTAACCGAGGTTCAATATGCCTAGAGCGCCGAGTACAACATGATGTGCCAATTGGATCGATTTTTATCAATTGTCCTTTGCAGGATAGTCTTAAGGGACTTATTCACGACTCAACCTGCCCATTGGCATGAGGATAATATGGAGATGAATGCTCCTACTGGAAGCCCAACTTGAGAGCCAATTCGGTCATACATTGATTTTGGAGGTGACTGCCATGGTCAGTGACAATCTCTCTTGGGATACCAAATCGTGAAATAACCTGGTTGAAGAGAAACAAGGTTGTTGTCTCACTATCATTTTTGTAAGTAGGCATGGCCTCAGCCCACTTCGTAAAGTAGTCGACGACCACAATGATGTACTTGTGATTTGCTGTCGAAGGTGGATTACCAGTATTAAAATCAATGCCCCACTTCGTAAATGGACTGACAGTGATAATAGGAAAAGGTGGAGCTGGATGCGCACGCATTTTCCGAGTATAAATTTGACAAAGATGACAACGCTTAATCGCTTCAATACAGTCTTTGAAAATTGAAGGTCACAGGTAGCCTGCACGCAAAATATTTTGGGTTATTGCAAGCCTTGATAGATGACCGCCACAAGCTCCACTATGGCAATCATTAAGTATAGACTCAGCTTCTTCTAAAGTTAAACAACGCCTAAGGATTGAGTCAACCCCTCTGCGATATAATATATCACCAATAATAACATAGTTTCTGGCAAGGTGACGTAACTTTTGACGCTCATCTTTGGAGAAAGTAGGTGGAAACTTCGAAGTCTGGAGATATATAATGATATCTCCGTACCAGGGATCTTGTGGAGAAATGAGGAATAAATGTTCATCGGGAAAATTTTAATCATAAACAATATCTTCCTCACAAGGCAACTCCAAAATCAATTCTGCAAAAACTAATGATTTCTTAGATTTAGCTAACAAGAATTCGAGATCAAAGTCTTGCAAAATAAAAATCCATCAATTATACTTGCCCCTAATCACTCACCTATTGAGGACAAACTAAAAAGGATTTACAGCCGCTAAGACGAATGTTTTGCAAAGTAGAATGTAATGACGAAGCCACTGGACAGCACAGACAGCCGCCAAGTCCGATTTCTTGATGGGAGAATAGCGTAGCTCAGGTCCTACTAAGCCTCGACTCAAGTAGTATAGTACATGCTCACTGAAAGCATCATCCTCCTAAACCAGAACCATATCGATGGTTGATTCTGTCACAACGAGATACAAAAGGAAATCTCTGCCATAATATAGTGGACTCAATAATGGAGCAGAGGTTAATGCTTTTTTCAAAGCATCAAAATATCGTTACGCGAAGTCATCCCATAAAAATGGAACTCCTTTCTTAAGAAAATGCATAAATCCTTTGGTAATCTTGACGTAATTTGCTATAAATATCCTCAAGAAATTTGCCTTTCCTTGGAGACTTTGAAGTTGACGAATGGAAGACGGGGGAGGAAACTGAATTATTGCCTCAACCTTGAAAGGATCAACATGAATCCCTTCAGTCGATACGATGAATCCTAAAAATTGACCGGATGTGACCGCAAAAACACACTTATTCGGATTCAACTAGATTTTATAAAAATGACATCTCTCAAAAACTAACTGAAGGTGGCTGGGATGATCAATTCTCTTGCGAGAATGAGCAGCTAAGTCATCCAAGTATGCTTCAATAACATGTTTTATGTCGTGGAAAGCATAAGACATGGCCTACTAAAAAGTAGCTCTAGCATTTTTAAGGCCAAAAGGCATCTTCTTGTATGCAAACGTGCCCCAAGGACAAATAAAGGTTGTCTTGTGCTAATCCTCTGGACGGATAGTAATTTGATTGTAACCAGAGAATCCATCCATGAACGAAAAAATTTCATTATCCACACATTCATCAACAATATGATCAATAAAGGGCGTGGGGTAATTGTCTTTTGGACAAGCTTTATTTAAATCCCTAAATTCGATACATACTCAGATCATTCCTTGCTTCTTATCTACTGGGATTGGATTGGAAACCCACTTAGTTAGAGGAACAGGGTATATGAAACCCGCCTTAAGCAGTGTTTCAACTTCAACTTTAATAGCTACCGCTTTCCAAGGATTGACTAGTCGAAATTTTTTACGAATAGGTTTGGCGTTTTCGTACGTCTTGATCTCATGCTAGACTATAGATGGACCAATTCCAGGCATTTCCTCCTAAGACCAAGCAATCACATCTCGAAATTCTTTAAAGAGGTCGATGTAGATTTGAATTTCTTCAGGGGAACAATCAGCTCTGATGAAGACATTTTCGATTACGTTAGGATTCCTAGAGATGTTTACAGGTATAGTTCGTGAGATAACCGACATGATACCTTCGGCAGAAAATTGTGCTGAGGCCAAAGGGTTTGAAACTGTAGAAACATCACAAGTAGACAGACTTGACAAACTAGATTCAACTTCATGCAATGGAGGAAGAAAATATGAACAGTGATGTAAATCCTCCCATGGTCGATCTACACTGATCATTGTCTCCAAAATTGCTTCTTTAGATGGTAAGACTGTATCCAAGCAATCCAGAGCCGAAGTAGAATCGAGGGTCCAAGCCGGAGCCACATCGCCATCTAACTCCTCTTGTGAAAAAGGAGTGGGATGGTTGTCTGTAGAGTTAACGATAGATTGATAACTGAGTTCCGCTGCAGACATGGGAAATTCCATTCCACCTACCTGCCCTCCATCTAATGTGGTGGTAGATGAAGGTAAGGGCCAAGGGTCCAAAAAATAATGAGTTCGAAAGAACTCTTTCCAAGAAGGTCCCCTAGAGGATGAAATTGCATTAATTCTAGCTGTAGGAGCAGGAAGATCAAATATACCCATTAATGAAGAGTACATCCCAACTCCTAAATTCTCAATAGGTTGACAAGGATTGTCCACCAATGGAACGGTAGAATCTGAAGTTGCGTGGGAGTCACCTCGAGAATAATCCAACTCATCAATTTCAAAAATCCTCCCCTCGTGAGGAAAATAGAGGATGCGGAATAACAATGAAACTATGGCATCCATATCGTAAATCGAATTCCTGCCTAAGGGGATGTTATAATCCAAGTTTGCATCGATGATTTCTACCTCAATATTCACTACCTTTCCCCCAACACAGATAGGAAAGTTCGGGATAATCCCGTGCGACCTATGAGAATGTCCATCAAATGTCGTCAAAAGAGTTGGTGAAGGAACAGCTAAAGGTGATCCAATGGCCTTCCAACATGACATAGACATCACACATGTGGAAGCTCCCTCATCTATAACTGTCCAAAAAATATTGGTCTTTCAGTATGTGCACTTTATCTGGAAAGCCATATGGTGAGGAAGTTTCTTTTTGACATTCAACATATCAAAAGTGATCACTAAGGAATTCTTTGGATCTATTGCACTGATTGCTGAAAGCAAAGCACTTCTCTGAGTAGGGCACGACTGGAGTACCTCCAATGCAGACATAGCACAAGGAATTTGAGCCAGATCTTCTACAATCGAGTAGTTTTGGGCTGCCCTAGCATTAGGGTTAATAGTCGAGTGCTTTGTGGAACCTTTCGGTATCTGAGGTATAGACTCAACATAGGTTCACTCGATATGAAGTGGTTTAGTGGCTTCGTGAAAAGATTTAGCCTTAGATGTTTCTGATTCACCATAATCGTGTGCTCGTGTAGCGACGTCGATATGAGAGCTCATCATATAAACATTTGAGGAATTTTCCCCTTCCTGGTTGCCCCCTGTGGAGGTACCAACGTTTGAATTCGCGCCAGCAAGTAATTGTTGCCCTTGGGGAAAAGGGTTAGTCAGAATAGCTTGGGAGCTAGAGGACCCTTGTTGTACTAATAAGCATTGAGCATCTTGCATCTTAGGGTATAGGTGAGTCAGATGATCTCCATTTCATAACTTGCATGGAAATTTTACCTTTTTCTTGGACTCTTTCCTACCCTCACCGGCACCATTGTCGGGTTTGTTTGCATTGCCTTTCCCTTCCTAGTTCTTCTTCTTACCTCGTCCCTTATTCTTCCCATCGGATTATTGATTTCCTTTGGTATTAGAGGTTTGGAAGGCATTTATAGAGGTAGGTTGGGAAGGTGTAGGTACAGATGGTGTTGCCTGGTTAGAAGAAGTAGTTTGTAGAGACAACTGTTGTAATTGATTCAATAGGTTCACCATGTTAATACCAATTGATTCGACTATACCATCGGCGTGGGGGCCTAGTTTCAATTTGGCTAAATCAACCTTAGATCTAGGAGCATCAAATAGAAATTTCTAAAGATTCCTAGACTGAGAATATATCAGTTCCAATTGCTGGGCTCGGAAAATGGCATGCTCTTCCGAATAAACACCAGAAAGAGACACATCCTTTGAGATCTCAGGTTGTAATGATTTGAGAAACCATTCGAGAAGGAACTCTGGTGGGATTTTAGCTTTGATAATCCTTTTCCTCCTTCTTCGTTCCTGGATGTGATCCGAAATGTGATTTGCAGTGTCTTGCTGAAAGTTAGCCAGAAGTTTAGTTTCGGCTTCATATCGGACAGGCAACTGAAAATGGTTCAAAAAGATATTATCCAAATCACAGAAAGAAGTATATGTGTCCCCTGGAAACTCTATATACCAATTGGCCACATTTCTGGTTAGGGTGCACTAAAATAACCTCAACATGATCGAATCATCTATCAAGGAGTTGGATGAGCACCATAAGTGAAATGTGGTCACATGGTCTCCCGGGTCTTCACTACTCTTCCCTTCGAAATTTTGGATAATTGAGGGAAGTTTAGTTGGGAACGGAGGCCAAGCCGGATTGTATCGATTCGAATCATTTGTCAATTTAGTTAAGTTTGGCAAGTTCAGCGTGGCCATAAAAGGGAGTCATGGCGGACCTTGGGAATGCCATCCAGTGCAGGCAGGATTTCGAAGGTATGAAAAGAATGACCTGGGTTTTGAAAAACACTAGGTTTCCTGAGGTAGCTCGTAGAACCTACTGAACCAAGAGGTGCTCCTTGTGGTCCAGAAAAATTCAGAGTTTGACCAACTCCTGCTAAAAATCTTCCATAACTAGTGAAGTTACCCCCTAACAAAGTGTTGAAAGGAGCTGATAGCCCCTAATAAGGATTCCATGCGTTCGCAAAGGGTGGAAAATTTTGAAACGAATTAGCTGAAGAATACGACACATTCCCTTGTTAGCCGAAAAATTGATTCCAAGCTCCTATCCCACTAATTGCAGGGTTTTTCAAACTCTGGAAGGTGTTATTACCTTGACCTGTAAAAGAAAAAGGCATTGACCCTACTATTGGATTGGAATGTGGTATATGACCACTTCCAAATGGGAAACCCTGAAGAGAAGTCAATACATTCATCATGGATGTAGAGGCAGTCGATGGTATGCTCAAAGGAACTGAAGGAATCCCATGAGACAGCATTCCGTAAGGGATAAATCCAAAACCGGATGAATTAGCCTGAGAACTTCCACTCGTTGATGGAATGGAAGTAGACCCAAACATAGTTGTGCTGGGAGTAATAGAAGGGATGGAAATATTTCCTCCTCCTTTTATAGATATGGGAGTTTTCATGCTCACAACTGTTGAAAATGCAACAAGATGATGGAGCTTAGTGGAAAGGAGTCGCCTTCACTAAGTGGGCCCGCAGGCTATTTTTCGTGCAAAGTCTATTTTTAGACATATGGATCATGGTCTATGAGTTGCAGGATGCTATTTGTGGATGATTGGTCATGTTGGTAAAAATAGATGGACTTCTATTTTTATACATATGGGCGGTTTCTATTTTTAGACTGTCAGGCTAAAAATAGAACAATCGAATATTATTAGCTCATAATAATATTTTGACTATAAACATTATCTTATACTCTTGGAGCACTTCAGTTCGAGCTACAGATGTGGCACATGCAGCTGCCAGAAGGAAATATGCTTTTCTTATGGGTCAGTTGAGCTATTGCATGATGGACTTCAGTTAGAACTCATGTGGTTGAGTTTGGTGGAGTTGATTGTGGAGTTGATGGAATTCTGTTCAGTTTGACTTGGTTAAACTAGTTGTATTTAGTCTAACTGCAGAATACACTAGTGATGAGTGATGTGAATTAGTTATTAATTAATTCACTAATTATTAACTCATAAAGCAACTAAAGAATCCATCAGTTAACTCAGTGCATGGACAGTTCAGTGGAGACAGGTGTTAGAGGTTGAGATTGCTATCAGTTGTGACTATAGTTGTGCATGAGATTTTGCACATGCATGGATTGAGTATTTCCAATGAGGATTGTGTGGTTCAGCCAAGGAAATACGAGTTTGCTTCAGCCATTCATTATTATTCTCATGCAGGATTGCGCAGCGGAGGTAGGCAAGCAGCGGAGGAGATTTGAACCTGTGATTGATTCAGATTTGAGCTAGTTTTGTGTGTAACAGGTGGAGATAGTACTGAGTACTTGTGAGGAGTATTGTACTATGTATTTTTACATGTTCTCAATCATTATAATATATAGATAGTGTGGGGTTTTCAGCTGTATGCTTTCCCCGGGTTACAGACTGTGTTAATGTGCGCATGCAATTGATGTTTCATTGTTTTTAATGCTACTAAATTGATGATCAACGTAGAGGAGGTTATGTATTATGCATGTATTCCGCAATAGTGTATAATCAGGATAATCTCTGTGAATAAGTGTCATATTATTCAAAATTTCTACATGGTATCAGAGTAGAGTTGATCATCAGATCTATTATTCAGAAAGTGTTTACATTTTATTTCTTCAGGCAGAGTCTGTAATTGGGCCAGGTAGCCTCTGGATTCATCCTTCTTTTGGAAGGTGAGATATCTGGTAAAAGCCCATATAGTCAATCTCTGTATGAGAAATAATTTGTTCTCACGAATTTTAGATCAGAGGCGGTTGAGTTTTGAGCTGGTGGAATTCGAATTTGCAACAGTGTTTTCTTGGTGTCAAAGTTGAAATGTCTTTCAACGGATTGCGATTGGAGTATGCTCTTGAAGGCAGCTCAAACTATATTGCATGAAAGACAGGATGGAGGCGGTGTTAGATGATAATGGGCTGAAGGATTTCATAGAGGCTGAGGTCCCAAAGCCTATTGATGCTGCTGAAGCTGTGGTTTGGCAAAAGAAGACAGCAAAGTGTCGAAGGATTCTGTTGGAGGGCATGAAGGATCACATTGTGTCCAGCCTGCATGGAAAGGCTTCTCCATACTTGATGTGGAAAGCGTTGTCAGATCTATTCCAAAGCAAGAGCGATCAGAGGAAGTTGGCACTCAAGGATAAACTCAGAAACATTAAGTGTGAGAATGGAGACAGTATACCCAGGTATCTCATGAAGTTCACCCAATGCCGGGATGAGCTGGGAAGTGTGGGGGTAACTGTTGATGATGAGGACTTGGTGAGCTTGCCTCTCCTTGGTCTTCCGAAGAGCTGGCATTCCTATCAGGACTTTTTCAATGGTCGGGAGAAACTTCCAAGATGGGAGAGACTTTGGTCGGATCTTGTGCAAGAGGAGATCAGACGGAGCACCAGAGAAAATTCTTCATCCATGCATGATGAGGAGAAATGTGGCTTAGCGAGTAAGGTGAAGAAGGGGAAGGAGAAGGGTTCTCTTTCCAAATACAGTTCTTCAAATGATGGGAAGAAGGTTGACAAGTCGAAGGTGAGATGCTTTCATTGTCATGAGTTGTGCCATTATGCTACTAATTGCCCAAAGAAGAAATCCAAGAAGGGATCCAGGGAAGGATCTGAAGGTGAGGCACTTGCTTCACAGTTTGAGATGGATTTCAAACTCTTCGCATGCATGGTTTCATCCATGGTGGGAAGTGGTTGGTTTCTTGACAGTGGAGCTTCTTTCCACATGACTAGTGACAAGAGTTTGTTCAGTTCTTTGGAGGAGAAAGATCTCCAGATACTCATAGCGATGGGTAATGATGAGAAGTATAGTGTCTCAGGGGTAGGCATGGTTATTTTTCAGAGGGAGCATGGAGCTCGCCTTACCTTGATCAATGTTAAGTATGTACCAGGACTAAAGAGAAACTTGGTGTCAATCGTGATGCTGGAAGACAGAGGCTATGATGTAGTCTTCAGTGAGGGAAAGGTTTTCCTTAGACACATCATCACTAGACAGGTGAAGCAGATTGGTTCACGGGTCAAGAACCTGTATGCTCTTGAGGTTCAAGATGCATGCAAAGCCTTGAGCAGCGAGGCAAGTGATGGAGACTTGGTGGTTGAGAGGGAGCGTATATTACCTCTCAACATGCAGAGCCAGAAGAAGTCTCAGACGATTGTGGAGGAGCCACGATTGGTGCAGCAGCTTCAGGGGGTTGTGGAGCAGCCACAACAAGGGAAGGAGATCGAGTAGAGACATCTACTCATGTAGAGACCTCTAGTAGGGGGAAACTTCGAGCCAGGTGGGCTGAGGGATCACATGCAGCCATACCTCCAGGTAGGAGGTGGGGTGATGTGGATTGATCGTCCCAAGGAGGAGGGGCAGGATCCTTGAGGTACCCAACCTCTTGGATGAGACCTTGCTACGGGAGCCCCAATGTGGAGTAGCAAGAACTGACTGATTGGGTAGAGACAGATGCGGATGGAGCGGCAGAGAGAGCAACAGTGTAGGGAATCCCATGACAGCGCATAGCTAGTAGGCTGCAGCAATGCGAGAGGCACAAGTGTTTTGCACAGTGCTAGGTGGCACAGAGAGGTGTGCAATGGTGTGAGATGCATGGAGATGTTTCAGTAGCGTAGATGTCAGAGAGGGAGCACTTGTCAGCAACAGGTAGAGCTTCAGCATCAGAGTATGTTCCTAGCCCAACAGAGTGGTCAGTTGGGAGTGTTTTTGTTCCAAGTGTTGTTGGAGCAAGTGGACCGGGCAAATGTGTTGCACGCAGAACATTCCATAGTTGCAGGATAGGGGTTGCAGATAATCCATATCTTGTTGAGAGGGAGTGCTAAAAATGCAACAAGATGATGGAGCTTAGTGGAAAGGATTCGCCTTCACTAAGTAGGCCCGCAGGCTATTTTTGGCACAAAGTCTATTTTTAGACTATGTATATTTTTAGACTATGGATCATGGTCTATGAGTTGCAGGATGCTATTTGTGGATGATTGGTCATGTTGGTAAAAATAGATGGACTTCTATTTTTAGACATATGGGCGGTTTCTACTTTTAGACTGCCAGGCTAAAAATAGAACAGTCGAATATTATTAGCTCATAATAATATTTTGACTATAAACATTATCTTATACTCTTGGAGCACTTCAGTTCGAGCTACAGATGTGGCACATGCAGCTTCCAGAAGGAAATACGCTTTTCTTATGGTTCAGTTGAGCTATTGCATGATGGACTTTAGTTAGAACTCATGTGGTTGAGTTTGGTGGAGTTGATGTGGAGTTGATGGAGTTGTGTTCAGTTTGACTTGGTTAAACTAGTTGTATTTAGTCTAACTGTAGAATACACTAGTGATGAGTGATTTGAATTAGTTATTAATTAATTCACTAATTATTAACTCATAAATCAACTAAAGAATACATCAGTTAACTCAGTGCATGGACAGTTCAATGGAGACAGGTGTTAGAGGTTGAGATTGCTATCAGTTGTGACTATAGTTGTGCATGACATTTTTCACATGCATGGATTGAGTATTGCCAATGAGGATTGCGTGGTTCAGCCAAGGGAATATGATTTTGCTTCAGCCATTCATTATTATTCTCATGCAGGATTGCGCAGCGGAGGCAGGCAAGCAGCGGAGGAGATTTGAACCTATGATTGATTCAGATCTGAGCTAGTTTTGTGTATAACAGGTGGAGATAGTACTGAGTACTTATGAGGAGTATTGTACTATGTATTGTTACATGTTCTCAATCATTATAATATACAGATAGTGTGGGGTTTTCAGCTGTATGATTTCCCCGGGTTACATATTGTGTTAATGTGCGCATGCGATTGATGTTTCATTGTTTTTAATGCTGCTAAATTGATGATCAACGTAGAGGAGGTTATGTATTATGCATGTATTCCACAATAGTGTATAATCAGGATAATCGTTGTGAATAAGTGTCATATTATTCAACATTTCTACAACAACACTCTTCATAGATGCTATGCTTCCAACAGTGGTCATCAAAGGAATAGATGGATGTAAAACTGGGCTTGAAGGCCTATGAGTCGGGGTTCCAACGTATAATAGAACGTCTGGATGATCATGAGGAAGAGGAGAATTTGGAGCCACAACCGACTCTGAAAGCTCTTCAACTTCGATATTATCTTCTTACTGAAAGGATACTCAAGAAAGAATTGGTGTGTTCCTCTCTAACTCTGTAGTGGTGCCAGGTCTATCTTGTGAATCAATGACCCCAAGCGAAGGATCAATCTTCGATGCGTCTGCTACCACCGGTTAATAACCACCGGTAGAATCGCTCCTACGCCTTCTAGGAGAAGGCTCAGGACTCGTAGGTGATAGCCCACGAAGTCTCCTAGACCATCAAGATGGTCGATCAACCACTTTGAATTATTTAAAATATCTACTTAAAGACTCAAAAAATTATAAAGCTAGGCTGACTAGGAGCAAAGAACACTCACTAAAAAGTCCCTAAATATATCAACAATCAAAAAACTCTCGAGTATTTCTGCTCCGGGTGATTAGGACCAGACACCAAAATAAAAGAAAGTTAATAACAAGGGCCTTCCAAAAATAGACTGGGGTAATTACGCCCCAAGCTTACTAGCGAAGGTATCAGAGGTAGTTACGCTGACCTCCAGACAACAGCCTTTTCCGGTGCAAGCACGCAAGCTTCATAAGGGTACCCTCCAGAAGTACTGATGAACGTAATATAATGTCAACCTCAGGTGTCACGGGATTCCCCTCCGCAACCACCTGTGCGATCCCTAGGATAGGCAACTATGGTCACCAACTCGTATCAGAAGCCGGGCGGAACAATCATGAGCTGAGATCCGACAAGTAAGAAAGAGGGTATCTCTTGTCCTTATATTCACTCTCCCTTGTGCTTTACTCCTAGTTATGGAGCTTTCCCGGTCTCCCTAATGCTATTGGATTTCGCTCATTAATCAAACTTCTATGTTTTGTAATTTTGAGCGGCCTTGGAGAGTTAACTCTCCTCTCGCCTAATCCAAGGCCCTAATAAACCTAAACTTGTTGGTGTATTCTGATGACAATACAAAAGTTCTAGTTTATTTTAATTAATCGCTTGATTTTAATGGTTGTTCTTTAAGTCAAGGGTATAGATGGGAGTGAAACCAATGATGTTTGTATGACGCAACAGAAATCAATGAAAAACTAACTACATGAATGCAATCATTTTTTCTTCGATGAAAAGAGATATCTATATGGGTTCTACAAAACTTCTATAAAGCAAAGTACTTTTTCTCTTCTTTTCTTGAAACACACTTCACACACCCAAAAACTAAAAGACTATGAATGCTTTAACAATGCAAACTACCCTAATGAAAGATATAATGGAGATGCAAGATCCTAAATCACTCAAAAAAGCAAAAGCAATTTTTTATGACTAACAATGAACCAACTTAAGTACTGAAGGGGATACAAATTTTGAAGACAAAATTCTCTCCAAACAAGAAGGAAAAATTGTAAAAGATTGCAATTCGCTTTCAACAACAAAAAGAAACCAAAAGCCAAACTTGGCAAAAGAAAAATGAAAACAAAGTTTTTTGAGATATTTTCTTTTTAAAGAAGCAACCAAAACAACTTTTTGAAATCACCCAAAATGCTACTAAAACTCAAAAGATCAAAAAAAGAGCACAAGGAGTCTTTGCAAGTTATAAACTCGAAAATAACGAAAAATTGAGAAAAAATACTTCAACTTGTACAAAATGACCCAAACAGCAACAAAGAGCTTGACAAACTGACCAAGAGGCAAGGAAAGAAATACTTCCAAATTCGTCAAAAAGACTTTCAAAAAGCAAGAAAACGTATGAGGCCATAAAACAAAGGAAAGAAAAGCAAGTAGATTCGAAATCCAAGCTTGACACTGAAACTGAAAACAATCTCGTGTTCTGGAGGACTAGAACAATCAAGAACTTCTGAACGAAGTCTTGTGTGCCAAAACACCAATTACAAACTTGCTCAAAAAGCAAATATAGGCCAAATATTTTCAATGAGGCAGATACTTCGAAACAGTAAGCTTGCAGAATAATTAAATTCTTCAGACAAAAATTGACCACACAGAGACTAAAAATACCAGGCAACAAATCTATCTGGGCAGAGAGATTTGAAAAAACAATGCAAAAATTTGCATACGCGACTGTGTTCAAACACAGAAGTGTGCACACACGCTTCTGACAAAGGAAACTCGCGTATACGTGGGTTCACTTTACATAAACAAGCGTGTATACACTACTATAAACAAATTAAAGAGCGTATACAAAGCTTTGCAAGAAAAATAAAAAACAAAGTCTCATCCAAAAGATCAGACTTAAGGTATGAGACTCTAGTAGACCAAATAAGACTATAACAACAAGCAAACCAAAGACTGAGCCCTGATTGACACTGAACAACCCAAACTAGGAATAACAATATTGTTATCCCCAGCAGAGTCGCCAATTCTGTTTCAGGAATAAGTACCCTAGGGCTTTGGTTTAGAACCCCAATACAGCAGAAGCAAACTACAACAAGAAACACTCATACAGCCCAGGCAAAATGCTTATATAATCAAACTACATAAGAGCAACCATACCTGGATTTCCTTCATTCGAGTAGGTCCTGCAAGGTTCAGACCCTCTGCAACTCCCGATGTTCTTCAAACCTGAAAATCATTCAATTCAAACATACATAGCAGTATAGAGGTAAAGCATATTCACGAAATTGAATTTATATCATATAAACAAATGATTGATCATACATCAAAATGACATTCATATATGAATTAAAACATAATTTGATGCATAAATATAGTTAATTTCGGAAACAATACATCATTTCTTTTATTGCAGTAAGCTATAAATAACATGGAGAGAATTCACCTGAGTCTTCTTTTTCCGGCTCCAAGCAGAACCATCCTCCAGATTCATCCTATCCCATCCTTCAACAATCTTCTTCCATCACCAACACCATGATATCTCAAGCAAAAGGAAGAATATATATAATCAAGGAAACAAGGGTTTCCTGAAGCTTGGGGAAGTGCATGAGACACAGGGATTCATCATACTCAGTCAGGGATAATCTCAGTATAATAACTCTATCTCTTCTCCCTCAAGGCCTTCCCATAGACGTGTATTTATACCTCTCCCAATTAGTTTTTTAGTTGGGAAACAATTGGGAAATATTTGGGCCACGGGCAATAGGAGGTAATCAACAGGTAAAACCCGTGAACTCCGCCCATAATTAAGGAAATTTAATTTTCTTAAGTGTTTTAATACATATACGTGGGTTGGGTATTGACTGACTCATGTGTACACACTTTTAGCTCAAGTCAAAGTAGCGTACAGAGAATAAAACATTATTTATTATATATTTGGACCAAGTCTGGAAAGAGGGGTTTCCCTAGGCCATAAACCAAGCATCACAAATGCCAAGAGTGTAAATGGTGCTATAACAACAACTTCAGTTACCATTTCACTAAGTTCACTTTCAATGTCCTCAGGTAACTGTAAAGGTTCCACTTCAGTAGCAGATAAACCAGTAATAGTAGGAGTAACTGGAATCGTAGTACGTACCAGTATAGGTGACTCTGGTAAATCAGATGAAGAACCAGAATTTTGTGATGTACTGGACTTAGTTAAATGATACCACTTTCACCGACTAGGTGTAGCTTTAGGCGGTAAAGGCGGTTTACTCATTGTCATACGCGAACGACAGGGTAAAGGTTGATTTTCTTCCACAAGTGTTGATTGATTTTATTACAAAAAGAAATAAAGAAAAAGAGGGTAATCTAGGCAAAAGAATTACCAAGTAACTGTGAATTGTAATATACCACCTCAGAGGAGCCAAGGACTTAACATATGTGCAGGTAATATCCTCGAATGTTATTTTTGGTGTATCACAGTATACAAGGCGGCCGACTCGGTTACCTATGGATGGATAGAAACCTAATGTAATCCTCCCAGATATACCCGAAAGTACATGGAGGCCCAATCCTTGTTAGCGTTGCCTAATGCGAAACCGCACAGTGAGAGCATTCCCTTATACTTTTCATACTATAACACCGCCCCATATTTTTTTTCTCTGTAAAGACTAAATCTATTAAAAGAAAGTAAAAATATAGTTACAAGGAGGTCAAAACCTCAAAGGAGAGCAGAAACTAGCCTTCAGCTCATCAAGACTATCCCAAGGTCGGGAGAACCAGTTACATAATGCCCAAAAACCATACATTGAGAACTGAACATATCAGTAAACCACAGAAAGGTGAGATGGTAGCCTTAAGCAAAGCTGTCAAAACTAACCAGAGACCCAGAGGCAAAAAACAACTGCTGAACCAAAGACCCATAGCAAAAGACACTACCAGAACCAAAGAAACACAACGAAGTGACCTGGGGAGCAAAAAGAAAAGCTGGGGGAGCACGCAGGGCCCAGGAGGCATCAAACGACCGCGTCTTGGCCCGGACCTTCCTCCACAACCAGGCATGCATTGCCAACCCATAATTCGCCCTCCTTTACCTCATCATCCATACCACTGCCACCTGGATGTGCCGACGAACGACGGTTGCCACAAGAACTATCAGCAGGGTCAATAGAGCCCAAGACTCCCTGGAAGTTGCCATCTGGTGGCTGGGTGTCATCAGGAACATTTCCCTCGACATGCAAATCACCACGATTGATCACATTGCCTTCGTCTTCCAGATGCTGCTCGCTGCCATGGCCGCCCTGAGAATGCATCACCGAGGTGTGCACTGAAACGCTAGGCAGAGCCTCTTCCTCCGCGAAGATGATAGTAATGCTGGCCGAGAGAATAGGCTTGTTGAGGCTGCTTTGAAACTTGAAATGGGTGGTCTGGAAGGTGTTATGCGGGAAAGGCTTGCAGACAGAACTGGGCTGAGGCAGAATTGCACGAGCTGAAGGAGGGGACTCAGGAGCCACAGGGATATCAGACGAAGGAACAGGCTGAGACCGCCCACGACCACCGCGACTACCGCCATAGCGACTTCGCTTGTGGTGGCGCACCATGGTCAGGATGCGAATGGAGACCGAAGCAGAGCAGGTAACGGAATAAGGAATACAAGACGGCCTGAAGGGAAACCGCCCAAAATTCAGGTAGCAGAGCTGAGCCTTTGAAAGGGGAAGCTTGGCTTCCACATCAAAAGCCCCTCCAAGCCAAACACTGATGGTTGCATTCAAACCACTCCAAGCCAAACACTGACGCAGGCTATAGCATGAGGACCAGGAGCAGATAATGGATGGGAGAGCCGATGAACCCATGAATAAAACCTCAGGAGAATTTTCTCGACCAAAGTGAACAATAAATTCGAAGTGCAGACTGATCAACAGGTGCCTTGTGTGAGCCTGCGTTAACCAAGAGAGAGCATAGAGGAGTGTGCAATCCTGCCACATGCAGGACCAAACGTCGGCGCAGGAGAACCTCTCCATTAATGATCCATTAATACACCCGCATCCGGGTATAACACTACCCCATATACCTGAAAGTACGTGGACGAGTTACGATATATTTACATACATGGAATGAGGTATCACACTTGGAATGTATCACGGATGCTATGTTTAACAACGCCAGAACACGTATCTAGCCTAGACCTCTAAATGTTATGTGTTAAGTTACAATGCTCCATTAGGTTAATTGAGATAAATTTTAGTTGATCTTGTTTAAAATTTTTCCTTTTAGGTTCACCGCGTGATGTTTCTGAAACTCCTAGAATGCAACTAAGATGGGAAACATTCTTTTCATTTGATTTAAACAATGAAAACTGTAACTAAAAGGGATAGAGCAATCAGAATCTCTAAACAAAGAGCATAGAGCACATATAATACAACTTTCCATTTATCATTCCTACAAGCACACACAAACTTCTAAATTCATTATGCATGTTTTTCTTTTCATTCCTTTAATGTTTAGATGAACATAAAGAAACTAAATGCACAAATGATCAATCAATGCTTTTCACAAGAAACGAAGACTTTACAATAGTTTCTTTTTCAGAAAAGTAAAGACTAATCAATGTAAGCTAACTTTGGGATTGATTCGACAATGATAAAGAAAACATAAAGAAACATTGAACAAACAAAGACAAAGTGGGCATGGAAAAGAAATGCTAATTTGGACTTCAGGGACAGAGAAACATTGACCATTCAGCAAACAATATGTGAAACAGTTTGGAAAAAATCAAGCCAAAAGATGGGTTTTTGGCTTGATAGGGACTAGCGTAGCCCTGAATGGGAGACAGTGCATTGCAGAGCACTGTCTCTAGAATAAGGCTTCTCTGCATCGCACTGTGTCAAGAACAACAGTGCATTTATGCCAAAGAGCACTATCAGCACACAAATAAGCACAAATTTTGACCAAACAAGCTTCAAAATGACTGAATATAGGTAAATGAACTCAAGAAAAGTCTATTGGTACTGCTAAGACAAGGGATAACTACCAGGAACGATGGTCATTCCCTAGTGGAGTTGCCAATTTGTTATACGGAATTTATACCTATGGATAAGTATATATTCCCTAAGTGGGTAGTTACACTTAGAACAACTGCAGTAAAGATGTTTAACCCTTTCCTACAATAAACAAATAAGATAAAAGAACCTACTTGTGATCCTTCACTTCCTTTGATCTCCTTTGAGTTTCTCCCATCGCTCCCGCTCAAACTAAATTCGGTCAATTGGTACCTGCCAACATAAACAAAATACGACAACAATCAAAGTATTCTATTTATTGTAAACAAATTGAATCAACAACATTTGAACATACATTCATCATAGATATAGACAAAAGTATTGGAAAAGGAAAAGACAAATTTATTGATTGATAGAAGGAGAAGTTACACCCAATGTGGTTCGATCTCGTGTCACTCATCCAGCTTAAGCCAAGCCCTCATCACACCAATAGCAACATCAATCCAGTAGTATAACATTACTTTGACAATGATTTCGAGTCTCTAAACCAACATTAATTCTCTATAATATCCAAGCTCCTTTGGCTCTATGATGGGAGGCCAATTTATAGATGAATGAAAGTGGCTTTGTCATTAATATGGCATTGAATGGTTTTCCATAACTGGATGATTATTTTCCATGTTCAAAGGGATGAGAGGATAGAGGATTAGATGATCCAAGGCTATCCTAAGTCAAGCTCATCTTGATAGGATAGGAGTTGGGTTCCTTCTAGAAGGCTCTAGAAAGGAGGAATATACTCAGGATCCAATGAACATTTCGAGGATTCTCACCCAATGCAGGCTTGAGTGGGCTTAGGTTCTCTGCAACACAGCCTTGAATGGGGCTACCTACTCTGTAGAGCACTTACCCCTGACTAGGGGTGCGCTGGTGACCCAAGGAAGCACTTTAGCAGGGTTTGAAGTCAGGAAACTCTCATGGATGAAAGCACTCAATGAGGTGGCATGTCTAGGGCATGTAGCAACTGAATTAGAGTTTGATAGACCCTGTTTACACTGATTTTATAGTCGAGAGTGATGTGCCCAAATAGACCTATAACAAGTAGGGATTGTTGTCATCCACAATCTCTATCACTTCAAAATCGTCCAACGCGCTTGTGCCTTCAATATTGATTGTCACTCCCTGTAATTTTCCCATGGGGATAACATTTTTTTGATTCGCCATCCTCAATTGAATAGGAGACCACTGCAGCGCAGGTCTCCCCATTCTCTCCCATGTTTATTTAGGAAAAACATTTGCATCAGACCCTAGATCCAGAATAACTTGGTCCATTTCATATTCTCCTATTTGCGTGGTGAGGCTCATCTCACACCATGTTCTTGCCTTATGCTTACCAATTTTCCTAACCACATGCGGTCCCTCGGGAATATTACCAGCACACTTATTGATGAACTCCTATAATCCCTTTACAGCTTTGCTATCTCGTAGCAACTTCATATAGGTCTCCAAAAATGTAGTAAGCATGGATGGGTCCATTTCTTTAGTATGCTTATCTTGACTTCCTAAGGTAGAGGCCTCAGCAAAGCTTTTCTTTGCTTCCATGAAAGTTTCCTTCGCGCGGTCCAAATCAAAGCCAACCTCCTTCTCTAGAGCTTTGCTTACTCATTCACCCTCTTCAGGCCACTTTCCCTTATCTTCGCTAGTTGTCATTCCACTTCGTAGCACAATATTCACATTGGGGTCTTCTTCTCAGGGTTCAACCCTCATCATCTGCAGGTTTTGGGTAGGTTGCTGAGGCTACGCCCCTTTTTCGCGTATCTTAGCTAGTAATACAAGGCAGTCTTCTATCACGTGGTCAAACTGAGTGCAGTATCTGCATGACAGGCATGTCGGGTTCGTGCATTCTCGTGCGTAGTGTCCTGGTCCCCCACAGTTGTAGAAAATAACATGTCCCTGACCTCTACCAAGTCCTCCTCCACCTCGGCCTTGTCTGCATCCCTAATATCCTCCTCGCGCTCCCCCAACGCCTTGATCCGGAGGCCGAGTTTCTGCCTGCACTCTATATGCGGGTGTTCTATCCATCATTAGCTCATAGCTATGGCAATTACGCTCATCATGACCCACCGATTGACAGAAGTTGCAGAAGAGTTGTTGCGGTGTCTGTACAAATTTCTGCAGCAGGTGACAATTGTCTGTCACATGTTTTCCAGCTACCTAACAGATAGCACACCATAGCGCAGGCCCTATACTTGGCCCTGCTTGAGCTTCCGGCCTTAGAGGCATCGGACCTCTTGCTGAAACGTAATTTGTGAAGACCGGATAGTGATCTTTGTCATGCCCTTGACTTTTGCATTTCAGGCACCAAACTTCTTCACGCACCTCTAGCCGAACTGCTCTATCCTTCTTCAGACTTTGAAACTCTAGGCAAAGGTTCTACAACTGTGCATGAATCTGCTGAACTCCCAAATTAGCATCTTACATTGGTGTCTCATGCAATCTCATCACAATCTCCAGGGCTTCTGCTTGGGTCCCAATCTTTTGTTGTGATAAAGCAACCCTCAGATGAGGCAAGAGCGAAGCCACAAACCATTCATGGTGCTGCCCATCTGTAAGATTCATGTTAGCTTCACGGATCATGCACTTCAATCTTTGATCCAGATCCCAAGGTGTCTTGCCAAGATTCATCATGATCTCCTTGAATCCCACAATTGATTGTGCTTCAGACTTAGGCCTACTGAATTCCTTATTCAGCGCAGTCTGAATATCTGCTAATGAAGCCATCGGGTTATCAGTGCAGTACTTAATGTACCATGTTAGCGCGTGTTCCTGTAAAGTAGTGACCAATGTTGCTTTCTTCATCTGATCATCCATTATACCCTGAGCTTCCCATACGGCCTTCGCAATGAACCAAAACTGGTCTGGGTCCTCATTTCCCAAACCCTTGAAAACAGGAAACTTTACTGCATTCACCATATTGAATGGTGGTGAGGTGGTGGTGGTGTGGGTAAAGGTGTATGTTGTGGAGGTGAATGCAGAGGTGGGGTGGGTGGATGGGGTATTCGTGGGAACCCTCATCTTATTAACTGAACAACTCTCTATGGTGAAGCTTGTGTTGTTTCCTCATCGTCACTTAGAGGAGGTTCGATCAGCAAGCTATATGCAAGGCTTGTTCTCCCTCTATCCCTGAAAATATTTTCACTTCATGTAGCTCCAAACATCAAGGTAACTGCATAACCTGCTTTTCACACAAGAGCATCTTAATCCAAGTGTTCAAAGACCTTAAATACTTACCTTGCGGTCCCTTGAAGAAGGGGGGCTCTGCTTCGCTATAACTGACCGAAGTATCGACCATGAACTTTGTCATGAATCCTCCTATGATAAGATCAAGCCAGTGATCGACACCACATGCGATCTTATCTTTAGAGGCTTCCAATCTCCTCACTAACTCCAAGGTCCACACTATCGGGTCGCCAAGCCTCCACCTTCCTTGGTCATCTTCCAATTTAGAAATCCACTCATATAACTCAATTAGGAAGGAACAAAAAAGGATTTCGTGTATCTGTGTGTATAGGTATTTGTCCAACCACTTTTCTTTCGTCAATCGCAGATTTCTATTTTCTTGCACTACGAATCCGTGGATCTTTCTATCCAACCAGTCTTCAATTTCTTTCTTAGTCATATTCCAGTGATGCGACATTACACATCTCTTTATGCAGATCCCAATCCCGGCAACGGAACCGTTTGTTGGGTTAGGGGGCCCTAACCCAGGTTCAATATTATTTGCATGTCCCCAATGAGGTTAGGGTATAAGGAGTTTGGGCTCGATCTAGTTGAACATTTGTAAGACCATCCTCACAAAACCTGACACACTCCCATGGTGGAAGAAAATAATGATGAGGGGGCAGGAGATCCTTCCAAAGTACTGCTTGAGGAAGCCCTTGAGTGAAAAGGGAATGTGATGATGGATAACTTTGCCCAGATCCTTCGATGGCTACCCACGGGTGACGCATCTTCATCAAGCAGCCACTTTGGAGGCGCGACTCCTTTTAAATGATATTACCATATTTGAGGGCCATATAGATGCAGATGCCATAGATAAATGGTTAAATTTGTTGGAAGAATATTTTTCAGTTCACTTTTTTCCAAAATGGGAAAATATTACTTTTTTACTTCTCATAGTTGCCCCACACGTCAAAGACTGGTGGGAAACCTATTGTGAACAAAAGGATGAGAGGGAATCCTCAGCATTTTCAATAGCAGCCACTTGGAATTCTTTTTGAGATGCCATCAAGGAATGATATTACCATGTCATGAGCTCTGAAGATAAATACATACAGTGGTCCACTCTACGGCAAGGAAGGTACAAAGATGTGTCAGCATTTACAAATGTTTTCCATACCATTTGCACGAAGGTGGGTATCAAGGATTCTGAGTGGCATTTCGTACTCCAATACGTGACTATCTACAAAAATTAAATCTACGATGAGATGGAGTTCTTGTACATCACCTTGCTCGGCATGACATACCGATACGTTTTCAATACTAAGTAGAAGTTTAAATAGAAGAAGCGAAACTTTGGATCTACAAATTAAAAGCAAGGAAAGGGCACCCCAAAACCACAAAGAAAAGGAAAAAGCCAAGGCGGGGTGACCCAGGACATCATGTTGAAGTCGCAAGAAAAGAGCAACCCCACGAAGACAAAAAAGGACACAGGAAAATGGTGTGAGTTCCATAAGATCTCCACTCACAACACGAGTTTTAGGTCAAGTAGACACTGGTGGCCGCCCTGAAGGCTTCTGAATCAGACGCATGTTCTGAGTCTGAGTCGGAACCCAACAAGGGGAATGAAAAAGGGAAGCATATCATTGATGCAGAGCCCTGTGCCACCGTGGCCACCACTAAGATCAAAAAGAATGAGCCCAAAGATCCAGAGGAGGGGGAATGCCTCTTTCACTCACAAATGTGGGTGCAAGGTTCTCTGTTGCATTTCATTGTTGACAGCAGGAGCCAAAAGAACCTCATTTCCGCAAAGGTCGTGTAATGGTTGATTGTACCGACTACAACACATCCATGGTCATACACCATCAGGTGGCTTCACCAAGGATGTGATCTCTGCGCTAGCTAGCAGTGTCACCATCCCTACTACATCAAGCCCTTCATGGATGAGGTATTCTGTGATATTTCTCCTCTTGAGGTTTGTGATGTATTATTAGGACAACCATACTTGTGGAAGTGGCATGATTTATATGAGTCTAGACCTCGCTCTGTGATTATTACTTTGGGCAATAAGTTGTATAGGATACCAAAGGTATACCCACCTACTGCCATCTCTTTGATCAATGCAAAGCAATGCAGTAAGATCATTTCCCAAACCAAGAATAAAAATCCTTATGATTCGCCCTCAGGGAAAGAAGAAGGTTGTGGCCATAGATTCCAAACAGGGCTCCTCCACACAGCAATAGTAGATGGACAAGGTTGTGGATGAGTACAGGGAAATTTAAGCCTCACCCACGAGGGTGCCTCTACACTGTTAGGTCAAGCACTCCATCGATCCAACCCTAGGCGTACCGCTACCCAATGGACCAATCTATCAAAGATTTGTTCTAGAGAACGATGATATCAAGAGGAAAATTCAGGAGTTGTTGCAGAAATGGCACATCAGGCCAAGCTCATCACCCTGTGGGAGCCCAATTGTATTAGTATAGAATAAGGATGGGAACTGGAGACTCAGTTTTGATTATCGGGCACTGAACAAGATCATTGTCTGGAATAAGTACCCAATCCCATGGATTGATGACCTTTTGGACTATCTCAAGGGTGCCAAATATTTCAGCAAGATTGACTTGAATTCTAATTATCACCAAGTGCCTATCGAACCCTCCGATGTGTGGAAAACTACCTTCAAATCCAAGAAGGGCCTTTTCGAATGGTTGGTCATGACTTTCGGGTTGATGAATGCCCCCACAACCTTCATGATATTGATGGATGACATCTTCCAACCCTTCACCAATGCGTTCATGGTGGTGTATTTAGATGACATCTTGATCTTCATCCATAGTTTGGAAGAGCACCTCCACCATATTCGCGGGTCCTTCAAACCCTGCAAAAACACAAGCTGTGTGCCAATTTAGAGAAATGCACTTTTCGCATGACCCAGGTTCAATAGCTAGGGTGCATCATTGATGAGTAGGATGTGCATGTGGACCCAGCCAAGATACAATTCATTCAAGATTGGCTAGCCTCAACCACTCTAATAGAGCTCCGCAGCTTTCTGGGTCTTTCCAATTTATATCGCAAGTCTAAATACCAACAGAAGTAATTTACTGAGTTGAAGCATTGCCTATACTCTGTACCAGTGCTCACATTACCATACCTGTATCAACCATTTCAGATCAAGATAGATGCCTCTGATTATGCTATTTGTGCAATTCTTACTCAGTAGGGGCATCCACTGGCATATCACAGTGAGACACTTTCAGGCATAATCCAAAAGTATCCCACCTATGAAAAAGAGATGTATTCCATTTTGCAGGCCTGATGACAATGGAAGCATTACATTCTGGGGAAGGAAAATTTCATCCTCAAAGCCCACCAACCCTTGCAGTTCATATAGATACAAGGGAAGTTGTAGAACAATCTCCATCAGAAATGGTGCACATACCTGCAATAGTTCTATTTGAACATTAAGTACAAGAAGGGAAGCACCAACAATGTTGCAGACTACCTCATCCAACCACCAGTCATGGAACTTACCACTGTGCTCAACTCTTATGGGAACGATACCGCGAGGTAGTCGCATCTTATAAGAGTAATTTAGAATTCGGCAACACATACCAGACAATCCTGGAAGGTAAGAAAGTTCCAAATTTTCACCTCCAGGATACATTGTTATGCCACCTGGGACACATCTGTGTTACTTCAGGTGAGTGTGGAAAGATGATTTTGGAAGCACACTACAGTCGAGTCGTTGGAAATTTCGGGGTAAAGAAAATAGTGGCAATGTTGCACAAGTATTTTTATTGGTTGAACATTCGACGAGATGTTGGGAAGTACATCAGATCCTACACTGCCTGTGCCATTGCCAAATCGACCATCAAGAAGAAAGGCATATATATTCCTCTACCTACTCCTGGTCAACCTTGGTAATCCATCTCCATGGATTACATGTCAAGCCTTCCTTCTACTAAGCATGGCAACGACTATGTTTTGGTGGTCGTCGACAGATTCTCTAATATGGTCATTATGGCGGCCTGCAAGAAGATTATAACAGCAAAAGACATTGCTAATCTCTTCTTTGAACGAGTGTGGGTACATTTTTGGATCCCATAGTCCATTATCTTAGATCGGGACAATAGGTTCCTAAGTACATTTTGGTCAAGTCTCTAGTCGATTTTGGATACCAAGCTCACTAATTCCATGACTTTCCACCCCCAAACTGATGGTAAAACAGAGGTCGTCAACGAGATGATCGTACACCTTATATGTATGTACAACTTGAAGCATCCATGCACATGGAAAGAAGTCCCCCCTATGTCTAGCATAGCTACAACAGAGCTCTCCAAAGCTCAACTAGCCACATCCCTTTTCAAGTGGCATGGGGAATCCTGTCGCTATGTCCCATTGATGTGGCCATACCATTTGCAGCTACTCAAGAAGATTCGGCTCATGTCCATTCCGATTCGTATAGGGATAACAGCTTCATTGAGCGCATTCAGCACAACTTCCAGGAGGTCCATGACATATTGGACAAAGCCAATGCTAAGTACAAGTAGTGTCATGATCATCATCAGATACCACACAAGTTCAATGTGGGTGACAATGTTTGGTTATATTTGTCGAAGGAGTGCCTCATTGGGCCCGACCACAAGATTTGACTGCTTAGATATGCACCTTACACCATCACTAAGGTTGTAGGTGACATGAAAATGAGATCTACGATAAATAATAAGGTATTACAGACTTATATGCATGGATTAGTCTATGTCATTATATGAAATGGATCGATAAGATTGCGAAATGCACAGTCAATGAAGCAGTAACAAAACATAATAGATAACACATGGCACAGCAAATTTAATGAGTTCACCCAATACTCCTGGGCTACCTCTCCTGGTCCAGCCTTCAGTGGTGGCCTCTCTATTATGTCTTCAAGCAGAGTTTTGTTTACAACAGTGAGCTCAATTTCAACTTCACACACATCATAAAACAGCAATAAGAGTTTACTTGAACCTCTCAATTTCTCTATGAGTACACAGACTCCCCTAATGCTCTCTGTCCCAACTCTGTCTCAGCATTTGCCTGAATATTGTTCTCTGCCCCTTATGCTCTCTGTCTATGGCTTTTAAAGCAAATTGCATTTCCTGTTCATTTCAAATCTTTGCTTCTTATTCTCCCCAGCCTCTGAAATGCTTAGAATCCCTCTACCAACATTACTCAATCATTGTTTAACGTATGGAAGGGAGGTGGCCACCTATCCATAACGCCAGAGTGCCCGGGTCTCTCAAATTCTTAAGACAGCCGCGCTCTATTAAAACACAGGGAAATGCATTTGAAATGGAGAAATCCGCCAAAAAATCATATATCGGACTTTAAAAATCCTTAAATTTGTTTCATTTCTCCATCAAGTCCATTCATAGATCGGCAATCGCATATTGGGAGGGCTCTGCCTCTGTGTATTTTGTTTAATACGAAAATACACTAAAACACTGCAAACCCCCGCATTCCGGACTTGAAATATTGTTTAATACCGTTGATAAACCCTTTCGGGTCCACAACATCGCATCGACGCTTTTCCCCTTTGCATTTTGTTTAACAAACGAAACTGCGAAATACATTAAAATGTGGTGTTTGGCGGACTTCAAAATCCCTGCAATCTGGCTCATAATCTCATCGAGTCCGTCCATCGGGTCGCATATCTATATATACACATAACCCCACTCATGTGGATCTGCCGATTGCGATCTAGCGATGCAGCACGGGCCGTCAATCTGTGTGCTTGATCGACGGTCCTTGTTGACCCTGCCAATCGCAGTCGAACCTCTTATGTGGGCTTTGCCGATAGCGATCCACCGATCGCAGTTGCAAGACTCAAGTGGATCCCACCAATCTCTACTGAAGGTCACCACCAATTTTGATTACCAATCTGATCTAGACCGTTGATCGGCCAGATTGGACAGCTACTGTGCATCCTCTATTCCGCCTGCAATTGCTCTGTTTTATTCATGATTTCGTGGGTTTTGCCTCCCGATAGTGTATTAAAAGGCTTCCTCTTATGATATTTTCGATCCTTTTAAAGGATTTCTTTGGCTTTGGCATGATTTTTAATGGTTTTACGAAGACTTAGAGGCATTCTTGGATCCATTTGGATCATGCCTTCCCATTGAAAAAGGCTTTTGGACCACCAAAAGTTGGTTTTCAAGCATCAATTAAGTGAGGATATTGCTACCTCACTTCTCCAAACTCTATCCATTTTGCACTGCTGGGCTTTGAACCTTTGAGTCCAATCCTTAGGTACTCAACATCTCCTCTGTGTGTTGTCCTCACCTTCCTGACCAGAACTATATCTTCCTTCAGCTCATTGAGGTATTCAAGAAACAGATCATCAATGGAAGGCAATTGACTTTGCTCTTCAGGATCTTCAATTAATGAAGGTTCAAACAGCCTTAAATTTTCTGAATTTACTACTGAATAGATGTGCATGTATGCTGGTAGATCAAGGCGGAAATCATTCTCACCAATTTTCTCAAGTACCTTAAAAGGCCCATACCTTATTGGCTTCAGCTTCTTTCCTTCCCCTTGCATTTTGTCCTTGCTGATATATAGCCATACTTGATCGCCAACTTGGAAGTTGTGCTCCACCCGGTGTTTATCATGCCTTGCCTTGTATTTGGCTTGGCTCTTTTCCAGTTATTCTTGCACTACCTGGTGAATCTCTTGGATTTATTCAATGAATTTGGTTGCTTTATCCACATCACTGTGTCCAGCAACTGCTATATCTTTTTCAAAGAAAAAATCCAAGGGAGACCTTGGTATAAAACCAAAATAGGTCTCAAAAGGAGATCTCGTGTAGAAGAATGTTTAGCACAGTTGTAAGCATGTTGCACATAACATAAATGTTCATCCCAAAGCTTGGGATGCTTGCTGCAATAACCCCTGAGCAACTAGATCACTGTTCGGTTGACTACCTCTGTTTGGCCATCTATCTGTGGATGAAAGGTTGTGTTTTACTTCAGTATGGTGTCCATTAATTCCCACAGACTTGACCAAAACTTCCCAACAAATCGGGAGTATCGATCAGATACTATGAAAGTGGGTAACCCAAAATGCACCCAGACATTTTGAAATAACAATTTCGATGTTTGTTCAGCTGTAATCTGCTTATTACAAGGTATTAGAACACACATTTTGTTGAACTTGTCCACAATAACATATAAATAGTCATGTCCTTTTCTAGATATTGGTAATCCCCCAACAAAGTCCATGGAAACACTTTCCCAAGGACGGGAAGGGACTAACAGTGGAGTGTACAAGCCTAGTTTTCTATTGTTGGGCTTGCTTTTAGCACACATGGTACACCCTCTTACATATCTAGAAATTGTTTCATGCATTTTTGGCCAATAGTAGTATCTTTGTAGTTGTGCAATTGTTTTTATTACACCAAAATGACCTGATATCAGAGAAGTATGTGCTTCCCTAATTATGTTAATTCTCTCTGTTTTTGGAATGCATAGCTTCCCCAAATGATACAAGAGTTGGTCCTTAATATAGTAATCCAATTCTTCTACCTTTTTTCCATTACTTAAAGCTGCATATACATCTTTAAAGTCTATATCTTGAGCATATTGTTCAATGTAGATTTCATTCATTACTGAGTTATGCTTAAGTATAGCAGATGCATATATAATTGGTCTAGACAACATATCTGCAACTTTATTGTGTATGCCCTTTTTATATCTGATGACTAAATGAAACTATTGCAGGAAACCCATCCACCTATAGTGTCTTTATTGTTGCAACTTAGTTTGTGAGTGCAAGTACTGAAGTGGCTGATGATCAATATGTATAACTGTTTATTTGCCCATTAAGTAATGTTTCCACTTCTTTACACTCTGAACTAATGCATACAATTCCTTATCATATGTAGGATAATTAACTACTACAAAATTAAAAGTCTCAGAATGGTAGCATATGGGTTTACCATGTTGTGTCAACACTGCTCCCATGGCATAATCACTGGCATCTGTTTCGATCTCAAATGTTTGTTGAAGATTTGGCAATGCTAGTACTGGTGTTGTACTAATTTTTTCTTCCAAGGTGTCGAAGGCTTTCTATTGTTTGCCTCCCCACTAAAACACCTTTTTCAATCCTATCAATGCATGTAAAGGAGTTGCAATTAAGGAAAAGTTAGCAATAACTTTCTACAATATTGTGTTGCCCCTAGGAAGCTTCTAACTTCGGTAGCAGACTTGGGTTTAGGCCAGTTCACAATGACTGCAACCTTAGAGGGATCTATCTTCAATTCACCACCCCCTACAATATGACCCAAATAATTCAAAGATGTTTTACCAAATTCACACTTTGATAATTTAACATAGAGATTTTCTTTCTTTAAAACATCTAGGGTCTGCTTGAAATGCTTTAAATGTTCCTCCCATGTTTTACTAATTACAAGAATGTCATCCAAATATACAATTACAAAATCATCGATAAAAGGCTTGAATACATCATTCATTACTCTCATGAAAGTGGCAGGAGCATTAGTTAAGCCAAAATGCATAACTATCCATTCATACAGCGCTTGCTTTGTTTTGAAAGCAATCTTCCATGCATCTTGCTCTGCTACTCTGACCTAATGGTAACCACTACGTAGGTCCAACTTGGAAAAGTGAACAGCCTCTTTCAGTTGATCCAATAGATCATCTATGCGAGGAAGAAGATAACGATTCTTGATCGTTATTTTATTCAGTGCTTAGTAATCAATGCACATCCTCCACGAACTTTTCTTCTTTCTCATCAACACAATTGGAGATCTACATGGTGATGTTCTTGGTCTTATGAATCCTTTCTCAAGCAGCTCCTGTACCTGCTTCTTGATTTCTACATTCTCTAAATCAGATAACCTGTACATTCCGATGTTAGGCAATGGAGCATCTTGCTGCAAATTAATATCATGTACAATTTCCCTTTTTGGTGGCAGACCTTTAGGTTCTTGAAATAATATACCATATTCTGAAACAACCTTTTCTAAATCGGCTTGTTGTTTAGCATCACAGCCTTCAAATACATTGGTTTTTTCAGGTTTCCATTCCTTTACAACCATCAATAAAATTTCCTTGCATGAATTTACAATCCTTTTCATCTGCCTTGAGTTTATGAGAGTATAATTATTTTTTAGTTTGTGAGCTCTTAAAATATATTCTATTCCCTATTTAACAAGTTGATACTTATTTTCAACTCTATAGAAGATGGCTTTTCTATCATACAAGTAAGGACTTCCTAAAATAAATCCACATATATCTAAGGGAATAATATCTAACTCAACCTCATCCACAAATGTTGACCCAAAAGAAAACCTAAGTTTACATTGTCTAGTCACTTGTAGTTTTGCTTTATCACATACCCAACCCAATGGATATGGCTTCTTGTGAGGTGTGGTTAGCAGTCCCAATTTCTTTACAATTGCTTCAGAAATTAAATTTTTTATGAGCCTCTATCAAACAAAGTATTAATCTTTTGATGCTTGGAAATAACTCTAATATGAAAAAGCTCATGTCTTCTTCTCTCATTTTCTTCACTATCAATAGTTTGTGCAGAATTATTAGTAGATGCTTCAAAATTTTTACCTTTTATACCTATGATTTTGATGGTTGTTTCATCACCTGAGTCTGACCCCAAATCTTTTTTGAACAGTAACAGCAACCTTCTTCTTCTTGCTATCCAACTTCTTGGGTTTCAACTCCGGATGCAAAGACCAGCAATGTTCATCATCATGTCCATCCTTCTTGCAGTGAGTGCATGAAGGTTTAGCCTTTTGTACAGTATTGGCCTTCCTCGCTTTCCATTTCTGCTTCCTCTTTTCCTTGTTCTTGCTTGCAGTGGATTTTGATGATCCCCCAATCTTTGGGTTCACATTCTTGCCTCTAGCCTCTAAATGGGTAGCCTGGATAGATACCTCATTGATGCTAGTAGGGTTAAACATGAGAATGGTATGTCTTAAATAACTATGTAGACCACCTATATACTTCAGAAAAGTTTCAGGTGAGTCTAAAGAAATGCCTAGAAACAAAGCTCTTTTTCTAAATTCTTGAGTGTAACTTTGTACACTTTGCCCTTTTAATTGGCGAAGAGTTTGCCAACTCATCATAGCTTGCTGGATATAAACTAGTGGATAGAATTGTTTTTTAAATGCAAAAACAAATTCACTCCAGACAGAAAGAGTTTTACCATGCTTCTTCAAGTTAGCTTTTGTCCTGCGTTCCCACCATACCAAGGCAGTTCCTCCAAGGCGTAGGCTGGCTAGCTGAATCTTACTTCTGTCTGAATCAATATTTTGCACCCTGCAATACACATCAATCTGCCTAATCCAGTTATCTAACTTCTCTGCATTTAACTCTCCATCATAAACAAGAAAATCAAATTTAACATCTAATTTAATCAAAGATGTTTTCTTCTTTTTATTTTCAGGGCTATCAGGAGGCGTGGACAGAGGAACCTCTTTTCCTTTCCCTTTGCCTTCAGAATGGCCATCTATATGAGATTCTTCTACTCCTTTGTCTTGTTTGGAAGTAGAAGAATCTTCACTTCAACCTTTCTTAAATTTTCTATACATTTCTTCTACCATGGCTCTCATGGTCATGAAACTGTCCATGAACTGAGAGTCTAATTCCAAAGGGTTTTCTTCTAAATTTTCCTCCTAGTATAGACTCTACCAATTTCTAGGATAGATTCAACCAATTTTCCTTCTCCTAATTTAAGCTTTGATCTAGTGAGCATTCATAAACAATCCAGCACAAGCTTGTCTAACCTTAGCAACCTAAAGCTCTGATACTAGGTGATCTAAAAATGAGATCTACAATAAATAATAAGGTATTACATACTTATGTGCATGGATTAGTATATGTCATTATATGCAATGGATCGATAAGATTGTGAAATGCACAGACAATGAAGTAGTAACAAAACATAATAGATAACACATGGCACAGCAAATTTAATAAGGAGTTCACCCAATACTCCTGGGCTACATCTCCTGGTCCAACCTTCAATGGTGGCCTCTCTATTATGTCTTCAAGTAGAGTTTTGTTTACAATAGTGAGCTCAATTTGAGCTTCACACACAATAGAAAATAGCAATAAGAGTTTACTTGAACCTCTCAAGTTCTCTATGAGTACACAGACTCCCCTAATGCTCTCTGTCCCAACTCTGTCTCGGCATTTTCCTGAATACTGCTCTCTGCCCCTTATGCTCTCTGTCTATGGCTTTTAAAGCCAATTGCGCTACCTGTTCATTTCACATCTTCACTTCTCAGTCTCCTCGGCCTCTGAAACGCTTAGAATCCCTCTGCCAACATTATTCAATCATTGTTTAATGTATGGAGGGGAGGTGGCCACCTATCCATAATGCCAGAGTTCCCGGGTCTCTAAAATTCTTAAGACAGCCGTGCTCTGTTAAAACACAGGGAAATGCATTTGAAACAGAGAAATCTGCCAAAAACTCATATATCAGACTTTAAAAATCCTTAAATTTGTTTCATTTCTCCATTAGGTCCGTTCATAGATCGGCAATCGCATATCGGGAGGGCTCCGCCTCTGTGTATTTCGTTTAATATGAAAATACACTAAAACACTACAAACCCCCGCATTCTGGACTTGAAATATTATTTAATACCGTTGATAAACCCTTTCAAGTCCACAACATTGCATTGGCGCTTTTCCCCTTCGTATTTCGTTTAACAAATGAAACTGTGAAATACTTTAAAACGTGGTGTTTGGAGGACTTCAAAATCCCAATAATCTGGCTCCTAATCTCATCAAGTCCGTCCATTGGGTCGCATATCTGTATATACACATAACCCCGCTCCTGTGGATATGCCGATTGCGATCTGGTGATGCAGCACGGGACGTCGATCTACGTGCTTGATCGACGGTCCTCGTTGACCCCGCCAATCGTAGTTGCAACTCTTATGTGGGCTTTGCTGATAGCCACCACTGATAGCGATCCGCCAATCGCAAGACTCATGTGGATCTCGCCGATCTCTGCCGAAGGTCACCGCCGATTGCGATTACCGATCCGATCTTGACCATTGATCATCCAAATCGAACGACTATTGTGCATCCTCTATTCTCCCTGCAATTGCTCTATTTTATTCATGATTTCATGGGTTTTGCCTCCCGATAGTGTATTAAAAGGCTTCCGCTTATGATATTTTCGATCCTTTTAAAGGGTTTCTTTGGCTTTGGCATAATTTTTAATGGTTTTACAAAGACTTAGAGGCATTCTTGGATCCAATTGGATCAGTAGGGTATAATTCTTTCAAGCTCAACATTCCACCATTCCTTGGCCTGCACCCAGTGTTCAATGTGGACTGCATTCGACCATACTTTCCACCATTACTAGACGCATCAGACATTGCAGAACAACTCAAACCAACAGAGTTAAACCCAGACTGCATGGAACCTACCACAACTGATCTCTTCGTGGACATGCAAATCAAGAACACTCGCCAGCAGAATACCCAACTGTATCTGGTTGTCAAAGCTAGCCAACTCCTGCACCAAGGCAAGTGGCTCACCAAGGACCAAGTTCAGCAGAAGTTTCCTCATCTCAAGGAGGCACTCAACGCAATGGGGACCATTGCTTCCTAAGGGGGGAGGACTGATCTAGGTGGATATTGGTGTCCACCCACGTATTCCACTTGGACCCCCACCATTGTTTCTTTTCAGTTTCCTTAATTGTAGCACAATTTACTATTTTTGGCAGTTTTTTCAAGTCCTAAACTTCCAAAGTCGTTTTGAGGCACTAAAATACGTATTTAGGGAAAATGGGGAGACCGAAAAAGGCCCAAATTGTATTGCCAATATTTTTTAGCCTCCTCTTTGTTCAAAATGATGTATTATGATAGCCAAATGGATATCATATGCCAAAGTTACGACCCTGGGAAGTTGATGTACCAATCTACCGAAATGGGGTCCATAGTTTTGGTGCTTCATCTCTTAGCATTAGGTTTTTGGATGTTTATGGTTTTTCATTGTTTCTCAATAATAAATAGGCCTTTGAGCCTCATTGTAACACAGTTCAGAGGCATGTATCCGCCACATCTCTTCTTAGAGATAAGATACCATCGCCCGAGCTAGTTTATTTTTATTTCTGTACGTAAGCATATTCCAGTTATTTGATATTAATGAAAAGAAGTTTTATTTCTATTGCATCTCTGTGTATATAGGTATTTTTGTATTCTATTGCGTTCCTACATAAATCCGGATCAGTGATGTCAAAGCGACCTGCTCTTTCTCTATTTTTCTTTGCATGTCCCCAACAAGGTCAGGGTATAATGAGTTAAGGCTCGATCTGGATGAAACTAAAGACCAGCCTCGCAAAGCCTGGCGGCCTCCCATGGAAGAAGAAAAGAAAGATGAGGTGGTAGGATATCCTTTCAAAGTACTGCTCAAGGAAGCCCTCAAATGACAGAGGAATGCGATGATGGATAACTTTTCCCAGATCCTTCGACAGCTACCCAAAGGGTGATGCATCTTCATCTAACAGCCACTTTGGAGGAGCCACTCCTTTTAACGTAAAATTTAAATTTGATATTCCCATATTTTAGGTCCAAATAGATGCACACACCGTAGATAAATAGTTAAATCTGTTGGAAGGATATTTTTTAGTTCATGACTTTTCCAATCAGGAAAATATTACTTTTTCACTTCTCAAATATACCCCACACATCAAGGATTGTTGGGAAACCTACTGTGAACAAAAGGATGAGAGAAAATCCTCACTATTTTCAACCACACCCATTTGGAATTCTTTCTGAGATGCCATCAAGGAACAATATTACCCTGTCGGGAGCTGAAGATAATTACATAAAGTGGACCATGCTACGGCAAGGAAGGGACCAAGATGTGAGAGACTTTAAAAATGTTTTCCATACCCTTTGCACGAAGCTAGGTATCAAGGATTCTGAGCAGCATTTGGTACTCAAGTACTGTGACTATCTACACAAGTACATCCAGGATGAGATGGAGTTCCTGGACATCTCCTCGCTTGTCTCAATGTACTGATACGCTATCAATATTGAGCAGAAGTTTAAACAAAAGAAGTGAGACTTTGGATCTACAAATCTGAAGCAAGGAAAAGGAACCCCCAAACCATAGAGAAAAGTATAAATCCAGGGCTAGGTGACCCAGGACAAACCACTGAAGTAGAAAGAAAATAAAAACACCATAAAGACAAACAAGGACACAGGCAAATAATGTGATTTCTATAATAGCTCCACTCACAACACAAGTGAGTGTCGGGCCAAGTGGTCGGTGGTCGAGCTGAAGGATTCCAAATCATACACATGTTCTGACTCTGAGTCAGAAGCAGATAATGGG
This sequence comes from Pinus tabuliformis, assembly GCA_031772625.1. Classification (NCBI taxonomy): domain Eukaryota; kingdom Viridiplantae; phylum Streptophyta; class Pinopsida; order Pinales; family Pinaceae; genus Pinus; species Pinus tabuliformis. Next base: position 462,251,445 of record CM062811.1, read on the forward strand.
AATGACAAAGGGAAGTAGATCATTGATGCGGAGCCCAGTGCCACCGTGGCCAACACTAAGATCTAGAAAAATGAGCCTGAAGATTCAGAGGAGGGGCGACGCCTCTTCCACTCACAAATGTGGGTGCAAGGTTCTCCGTTGTAGTTCATTATCGACAAGGAGAGCCAAAAGAAACTCATTTAAGGAGAGGTCATGAAGTGATTGGTCCTACCAACTACAACACATCTACAGTCGTACAGCAGCGGGTGGTTTCACCAAGGACGTGATCTCTACGTCAGCCAGCATTATCGTCGTCCCTATAGCATCACGCCCTTCATGGATGAGGTATTGTGTGATGTTGCTTCTCTTGATTTTTGTTATGTATTATTAGAAAAACCATACTTGTGGATGCGGTGTGTTATATATGAGTCTAGACCTTGCTTTGGGATGCCGAAGTTATCCCCACCTATTTCCATCTCTTTGATCACTGCAAAGCAATGCAGTAAGATCATTTTCCATACCAGGAATTTTTTTTCCTTACGATTCACCCTCTGGGAAAGAAGAAGGTTGTGGCCACAACTTCCACACAGGACTCCTCCACACAGGAGCAACAGATGGAGAAGGTCATGGAGGAGTACAAGGACATTTTCGCCTCACCCACAGAGGTACCTCTACATTGTCAAATCAAGCACTCCATCGATCTGACCCCGGGCGCGCCACTACCCAATGGACCGATCTATCGACGCTCTATTCTATAGAACGATGATATTAAGAGGCAAACTTAGGAACTATTGCACAAATGGCACATCAGGCCAAGCTCATCACACTGTGGGAGCCTAATTGTGTTGGTACAGAAGAAGGACGGGACCTAGACACTCTGTGTTGACTATCGGGCATTGAACAAGATCACTGTCTGGAATAAGTACCCAATCCCACGGATTGATGACCTTCTTGACCAGCTCAAGGGGGCCAAATATTCCAACAAGATTGACTTTAATTCTGATTATAAACAGGTGCCTCTCAAACCCTCCGATGTGTGGAATACTGCCTTCAATTCCAAGGAGGGCCTTTTCTAATGGTTGGTCATGCCTTTCGGGTTAACGAAAGCCCCCACAACCTTCATGAGATTGATGGATGACATCGTGTGACCCTTCACCAATGCATACGTAGTGGTGTATTTACATGCCATCTTGATCTTCAACAAGAGTTGGGAATAGCACCTCCACCATATTCGACATGTCCTTCAAACCTTGCAACAACACAAGTTGTGCGCCAATTTGGAGAAATGCACTTTTGGCATGACCCAGGTTCAATATCTGGGGTACATTATTGATGATCAGGGTGTGCATGTGGACCCAGCCAAGATACAGGTCATTTGGGATTAGCCAACCCCAACCACTCTAACAAATCTCCTCATCTTTCTAGGGCAGAGAGAAAGAAATGTTCTTTTGGTCTAAATCCCAATAGAATATGTTTTCCAAGTTGAAGCATCACCTCTTATTTTGACCAATGCTCACATTACCAGACCTGCAACGACCATTTGAGATCAAGACAGATGCCTTCGACTATATTATTGGTGCAGTTCTTACTTAGTAGGGGCATCCAATGGCATATCACAGTGAGACACTTTTAGACATAGTCCAAAAGTATCCCACCTATGACAAAGAGATGTATTCCATTGTGAAATCCTACCAACAATAGAAGCATTACATTATGGGGAAGGAAATGATCATCCACACAGACCACCGACCCCTGCAGTTCATACAGACACAAAGGAAGTTGCAAAACGATCACCATAAGAAATGGTCCACATACCTGCAACAATTCCATTTTAACATTAAGTACAAGAAGGGAAACACTAAAAATGTTGGAGACTACCTCAGCTGACCACTGGTCATGGTGCTGACCATTGTGCTCGACTCTTGTGGGCACAAAAATTTACAATGGCGACATCCTTACAAGAGCAATTCAAAATTCGGCAACACATACCAAACACTCCTGGAAGGTAAGAAAGTTCCAAATTTTCACCTCCAGGATGCACTGTTATGCCACTTGGGACACATTTGTGTTCCTTCAAGCGAGCGTGCCAAGATGATTTGGGAGATGCACTATAGTTGGGTCGCTCAACATTTTGGGGTAGAGAAAATAGTAGTAGTATTGCAGAATTTATTTTTTTTTTTTGGCTGAACCTTCGATAGGATGTTGGGAAGTACATTAGATCCTGCACTACCTACACCATTTCCAAACCGACCATCAAGAACCAAGGCCTATATACTCCTCTGCCTACTCCTAGTAAACCTTGGGAATTGATCAAGTGCTCAAAATTAGGCTCAAAAATCAAAGTGTCAGAATCTTGATAAACTTAGCTTCAGATCTAAGAACTTGTCATTTTGATTCCAACGGTGCAAATGGCACTCAAATCCCATCTCATATGCAAAAGTTAGAGCAAGTCAAAGTTCAAGTTTAACTTGGACACATGGCAGGGTTGGATTATGTGGCAAGGTCCTTTAGCGAATGAGGAAGCGTCAAGTGGTAAGCCACCATTGGCCCCCGCATGTCGCAAATCGCAATCACAGGCAGGTCGGTGTTAAAAATCGGCCCCCGAGCAGGGAAGGGTTGTGATGCGATAAGGCAGGCGGGAAGGCTTTCAAGAATCGGTTGGAGGCTCAATGCGATGGATCGCAATCGCACATTTGTGAGCGGAGGTGTTACAGAATCGGCCCTCGGAAGGTATCAGGTTGCGATGCGATCGCACATCTTGCATGGTACTACAAAATCGGCCCCGACAGGTTTCAGTTGTGATGCGATATCGTAATCACAAATCGCAACACGGTGTAAAGTCTCGCATATACAAGACCCCGGTACTCCACCGATTACGAAAGGATCCCAAACGCGATACAATTATAAGCTCTAGTTAAGAATTCCATCGGGTCCGCTGAATCACAAACACATATTTCCCGCCTGGTTCACAGTCCATAAGACCGCAAGACTCCACCAATTGTGATTTACGATGGGCAGTTGGTGTCGACGGATTATGTCCTGCCACACGGCAAAAGTCTCGCTCGGTTAGTGGATTTTTGGAGCGAAATTGTGGGTTCTTGTCGGATGTGGAGAAATTTGTGGAAAGAATAGTGGGAAAACTAGGAGAGGTCATAACTTCTTCATTTTTTCACCAAATTAGATGCAAAAAGAGGCTAGATATGCATTTTTTAATATTCTAAACTCATTGGCGCAGGTTTTAGAAGCATTTGAGCATTGTAAACAAGGATTTTTACACTTTTGAGCATAATAGAGAGGCCCAAGTCGTTGCAAGCTGGACCAAGGAGACGTAGCCCAGGAGGGGTGAAATCCTTTATCATTTGCTTGTTGTAATTTGTTTTTGATGATGTTTTATACATGTTTATGTTGTTGTTCAGTTTCTAATTTATGTTAAATTGCTCATAAAATTAACATAAAAGCTCTTCATTTCACTTGAAAAAATTCATGAATCCTTAAGCACAATGAAAGCATTTTGTTTATAATCTAAGGAAGATCTTAGAACTACAAACTAATATTCTAAATCACATCAAATTTGGTATCAGAGCACTAGGTTTTTCTTTGTGAAAGAAGGATTTAATTGTTTGTGAGTTTATGCAATGCTTACAAGGTTAAAACTCAAAAGAGGTGAAGGAAAGCTAGTTGGAAGCCTTGAAGTTGGGTCAAGGGGAAGGAGAGAAAGGTTGCCACAATATCCAACACCAGTTCAGCCCAAAGTTGCAGTTGAGACTCCGTAGATCATGTCTCATGAAGGAGAACCTACAAACATGACAAAAGATGAGAAGACCTTTAGAAAAGGGTTTCTTTGATATGACAAAGATGGTGAAGGTCCTCTATGAAGAGAGGAATAGCAGGTTGCAAGGAGAATGTTCCAAACCTCCCAAAGGAGAAGGCTCCGCGGGAGGAGGTAGTGGAAATGGAGACAAACCTCCACCCTCTTCACCATCTTCTTCATCTTCTTCTTCACAATCATCTTCACACTCTTCCACTAACACAACCCTTACTCATATTCATCATCATTCTTCAAAAGGAACTGGTAAATCACCTTTTTTAACACTTGATGTTAAATTCGAGTTTCCCATGTATAATGGTTAAGTGAATGCACAGAAGTTTGATAATTGGATTTGTCAGTTGGAGGTCTATTGCAGGATTCAAAACCTTCAAGAGGATGACATAAAGATTCAGTTAGCTTCCTTGAGAATGGATGGTGCAACACTAGTATGGTGGGAATCAAAGACCCAAGAGGAGATTAAAAGACATGGTAAGATCTCAATTTCTTGGAATGATTTCATTGCTACAATTAAAAGACAATTCTACCCTCTAGGTTATATGCAGAAATCCATCATGAATTGGCGGAACTTTAGACAACTTAAAGATCAAAATGTGCAAGATTACACCCAAAAATTTAGAAAAAGGTCTCTAATGTTAGGTGTAGATTTGCAATCACAGGACACATTGCTAAAGTACATAGGGGGTTTACACAGTTACCTTAGGCATACTATATTAATTTTTAATCCCAGTAATCTAGATGATGTGTGTGTGCAAGCCACTCATCTTGAAGCAAGAGGGAAAAACATGCCAGAAGAAGGTAGTAAAAATCCATTTAAGAGTAAAGGAAAGGAAAAGGCTTTCAAAGGAAAGGCAAAGAAAAATTCATCCATTAAAAAAGGAGGAGAGAAAATAATATGTAAACATTGTTCTAGAGAGGGTCATGGAGAAGCTCACTATTGGAAGTTTCATCCCGAAATGAAACCGAAGAAATTCCACAATAAAGGAGAAGAAAAGACAGCTGCAATCACTCAAGAAGAGGATTTGGGATCTGATTCGGGTGATGAAACAAAAATTACATCCACGGGGTTTCAAGGAAAGGAATACATTGCCAGCACTAGTTCTTCAAACTCACATAATGAAACTCCAAATGAAAAGAGGAGAATAGAATTGTTTCACATAAGGGTGATATCGAAACATAACAAGATTGATACGTTGTTTGATAGTGGCTCTCAAGCCAATCTTATCTCAGAAAACATTGTCAAGAGTTTAAATTTGGAAACTGTTCCACATCATAAACTGTATCCACTTGGATGGGTATGTGACAATGCGCAATTGCAGGTTACAAGAAAGTGTAAACTAAAATTTGCTATCACTGCAAAATTCATAGATGAAGTGGAGCTTGACGTTGTGTCGTTAGATATCTGTGGCATCGTTTTGGGCAGCCCGTACCTTTATGATAGAAAAGCTATCTTCCATCGACATGAAAATAAATATCGATTATTCAAAGGTGGAGTAGAATATATTGTGAGAGCTCAGAGCAAGAAAAAAATCTTTCGCTTGTTAATGCAAGGAAGATGAAAAGACTAGTGAATTCGAACAAGAATCTTGTGCTTCTCATGATCAAACTTGAGAATGATATTGATTATGAAGCATTTGATGGTTGTAATTCGAATTTGAAAATTGATTTGGTTGACACTATTAACCAATCTAATGAAATGTTTCAGGAATCAAAGGGATTACTTCCCAAGAGGGGAATCCAACCTGAGTTACAGTTGCAGCAAAAGTGTCTTCTTCCTAACATTGGCATGTACAGGATGTCAGTGATGGAAAGCGCAGAAATTAAGACGCAAATCCAAGGATTGTTGAATAAAAGGATCATTCGACCTACTCCTTTATCGTGTGGTGCACCTCTTGTTTTGGCACCCGAGAAGAATGGTAAGCATTTCCTTGAATGGGATTCAAGAAGTGGTTTTCATCAAAGTAGAGTTGTTGAAGGAGATATAGGGAAGACGAAATTCAAAACTAGGCAAGGTTTGTTTGAATGGCTTGTTATGCTTTTTGGTATTTTCCATGCTCCTACTACTTTTACGCATATGAAGAAAGATGTGTTGAAGCCATTTCTAGACAGGATAGTCTATTTGGATGACATTTTAATTTTCAAAAAATTTCATTATGAACATGTCATGTGTGAGAGAAAAATACTTGATGTTGTATGTCAAGAACATTTGTTTCTGATGATGTCAAAGTATATGTTGGATAAAACTTCTTTGATGTACTTGAGCCGTGAAATTGGTTCTTCCAAGCGTGTTCAAGTTCCCAAAGGATTTTCGGCAGTCTATGTGGGACGTGCAGAAGGTGAGCTAAAGTTATACGTCTCCAAGATTGATGTCGTAACAGTCTATGGTGGTATTGACTCCATTCCTGTAAACATGGGTGAAAGAATCATACATCCCCGTGAAGCCGAAGATGCCTTTGCTCTGCTCGCAATTTACGAAAGCAGGCTCAAGATAGTCATTTGGATAAGAGGGTTTTTGGGAGCAGCCCAATGTTGGCGGAGAATTTTTTTTTTTTTATTCTATTGTAGCTCATTTGCATTCATTGGCAGTTGTACAAAAGGTCTTCCAGTTGGGAGGAAAACAACGAGAGGCATTTGATGCTTTAAAACAAAAGATCAGTACAGCTCCAGTACTTGCTTTTCCAAACTTGAGACAGCCATTTAAGTCTCACGTTGTTGTATGTGACTATGTCATGGGCGCAGTCTTTTTTCAATGTGGTAATCCCATTTCTTTTCATTTAGAAATTTTCAATGATAAAGTGTTTAAGTTGCAACGAAAAAGGCACTTCCATTGGATGGGTTTTCCTCTACTATTCCACTCGGTCAAAAGGTATAAAAAAGGTATAAGAGACAAGTTTTTATATTTACTTTCTAGGCCTATAGTTTGTATAACTACTTTCATCAAGCATCATTTTGTTTTACATGAAATTTATGTTCAAAAAAATACATACTTTCAAGATGTATATTCAAGCTTGAGTCAAAGGAATCAAGTGAAGGAATTGTTTACCATTTGCATCATAATGTATTGTATCGTCTTGGTAAGAAGGATGTTGCTACTGATAGTAACATGGAAAAGGCCAGAGATTTCATTGATGACTCTAATTGGTACATCAAACAGTGCAAGAACAACTTGAAAAGGTTAAAGGCAAGTACACAGAAAGGCACGACAAGAATCGTCGAGATCACAAGTTCCAATTCAGTGGTCAATGGATTGAGATTGGAAATGTGAGGGAACTGGACCCTCACCTGTTGGTCAATTCAAAGTGATCTTTTGGGGTCCAAAAGACTTCCAGTGGGAAGGAGTGATCAGGTGCTCAAAATTAGGCTCAAAAATCAAAGTGTTGGAATCTTGATAAGCTTAGCTTCAGATCGAAGAGCTCATCATTCTGATTCCAATGGTGCAAACGACACTCAAATCTAAGCTCATATGCAGAAGTTAGAGAAAGTCAAAGTTCAAGTTTGACTTGGACACATGGCAGGATTGAATGATGTGGCAAGGTCCTTCAATGAATGAGGAGGCGCTAAGTGGAAAGCTCCCATTTGCCCCCGCATGTTGCAAATTGCAATCGCAGGCAAGTTGGTGTTAAAAATCGGCCCCCAAGTAAGGAAGGTTTGTGATGTAATAAGGTAGGTGGGAGGGAATTCAAGAATCGGTCGGAAGCGCAATGCAATGGATCACAATTGCACATTGGCAAAGGGAGGTGTTACAGAATTGGCCCCCAGTAATAACCAGGTTGCGATGGGATCGCACATCTCGCATGGCACTATAGAATCGGCCCCGACAGGTTTGGGTTGCGATGCGATATCGCAATCGCAAATCACAACATGGAGCAAAGTCTCACATATACAAGACCCCGATACTCCACCGATTGCGAAAGGATCCCGAACGCAATACAATTATAAGCTTTAGTTAAGAATTCCGTCGGGTCCACCGAATCACAATCACATATTGCCCACCTGGTTCACAGTCCATAAGACCGTAGGACTTCGCCGATTGCGATTTTTGATGGGCATTCGGTGCCGACGAAATATGGCCCACCGCACAGAAAAAATTCTCGCTCAGTTAGTGGATTTTTGGAGCGAAATTGTGGGTTTCTATCGGTTGTGGAGAAATTTGTGGAACGAATAGTGGGAAAACTAGGAGAGGTCATAACTTCTTTAGTTTTTCACCAAATTGGATGAAAAAAAATGCTAGATAGCCATTTTTGAGTATTCTACACTCATTGGAGCAACTTTCAAAAGCATTTGAGCATTGTAAACACATATTTTTAGACTTTTGAGCATAATAGAGAAGCCCAAGCCATTGGAATCTGGACCAAGGAAACATAGTCCACGAGGAGTCAACTCCTTTATCATGTGCTTATTGTAATGTGTTTTTGATGATGTTCTGTACAAGTTTATACTAATGTTCAGTTTCTGATTTATGTTAAATTTCTCATAAAATTAACATAAAAACTCTTCATTTCACTTGCAAAAACTCATGAATCCTTAAGCACAATGAGATCATTTTGTTTATAATCCGAGGAAGATCTTAGCACTACAAACTAATATTCTAAATCAAATTAGGAACCCATCTCCATGAATTATATGTCATGCCTTCCTTCTACTAAACATGGAAATGGCTGTGTTTTCGTGGTCATTAACAGATTCTCTAAGATGGTCATTATGGTGGCTTGCAAAAAGAGTATCACAACAAAAGCCACTGCTAAGCTCTTCTTTGAACGAGTGTGGGTATAGTTTGGGATCCCACAGTCCATTATCTTAGATCAGGAAAACAGGTTCCTAAGTACATTTTGGTCAAGTATCTAGTCAATGTTTGATACCAAGCTCATTAAGTCCACGACTTTCCACCCCCAAACGGATAGCCAAACAAAGGTCTTCAACAGGACGATCATACACATTTTGTGTATGTACAACTCGAAGAATCCACACACATGGGATGAAATCCTCCCCTATGTCCATCATAGCTACAACAGAGCTCTCCATAGCTCAACTGGCCACAACCCCTTTCAGGTGGGGTTGGGATTCCAACCACTATGTCCCATTGATGTGACCATACCATTTGGAGCTACTCAGGAAGATTCGTCTCATGTCTAGTCTGAACCTAATAGGGCTAACAAATTCATTCAGTACATTTAGCACATCCGCCAGTAGGTCCATGACAATTGGACAAATCCAATTCTAAGTACAGGTAGCGTCATGATCAGCATCGAGTGCCACATAAGTTCCAGGTGGGCGACACAGTTTGGGTACATTTGTAGAAAGAGAGCCTCGTTGGGCCCTACTGCAAGATTCGCCCTCTCTGATATGGGCCTTACACAATCACTAAATTTGTAGGGAACAATTCATTTGAGCTCAACATTCCACAATTCCTTGGCCTACACCCAGTGTTCAATGTGGACCGCCTTCGACCATACTTTCCACCATTACTAGACACATCAAACATTGCAGAACAGCTCACACTAATAGAGTTAAACCCAGACTGCATGGAATAGGCCACAACTGATCAGATCATGGACACGCAGATCAAGAACACTCACCAACAGAAGATCCAACTGTATCGGGTTGTCAAAGCTGGTCAATTCCTACACCAAGGAAAGTGGCTCACGAGGGACCAAGTTTAGCAGAAGTTTCCCCATCTCATGGAGGTACTCAACGCAATGGGGACCATTGCTTCCTAAGGGGCTAGGATTGATCCAGGTGAATATTGGTGGCCACCCACCTATTCCCCTTGGACCCCCACCGTTGTTTCTTTCCAGTTTCCTTAATTGTAGCACAACTTAATATTTTTGGCAGTTTTTCGAGTCCTAAACTTATGGAGCCATTTTGAGGGACTAAACAACGATTTTAGGGAAAACAAAGAAACCATAAAAGTCCCTATTGCTTTTTCTATTTTTTTCGGCCTCATCTTTGATATCTTCGTAATGAGGTATTATGATAGCCAAATGGAGATCGTATGCCAAAGTTACGACCCAGGGAAGTTGATGTACCAATTTACCCAAACGAGGCCCGTAGTTTTGGCACTTCATCTCCTAGGGTTAGGTTTTTGGATGTTTAGGGTTTTTCATTGTTTCTTAATAATAAATAGGCCTTTGATCCTCATTGTAACACAGTTCAGAGGCATGTAGATGCCACATCTCTTCTCAGAGATAAGCTACCATCGCTCGAGCTAGTTTTTTTTTATTTTTGTATGCAAGCATATTTCAGTTCTTTGATATTAATGAAATGAAGTTTTATTTATGTTGCATCTCTGTGTATATGGATATTTTGTATTTTGTTGCGTTCCTGCATAAGTCTTGATCAATGCTGATGGTGTGGGTTAACATTAGGCTATCCATTAGACAATGTGAAAATTTTAGCATGGGTTTTGTTTATGGAATTACGAGTTACTTACACGTATCAAGGGTGATTTTGAGAAACTTCCTCCTCTAAGTTGTGAGATAAGTTACAAAAGAAGTTCATGGTATGCAACACATGCTAAATAATGTGAGAAAATGATAGTTTGAGAAAGTAAACCCCATGAAGAGCATGCCCAAACAGAGTTAGTCTCATTAAAGACCCAAAATGAGGCGTATCCTCCTCCATATCAATCCCAAGGGTAAATCAAATTACTACCCTTTTCACTTCAACCATTCTTGGCTAAAAGAGGAGGACTATTGCACTCTTATCAAATCTACTTGGTCACACTTGGTTCATTGGGAGGATTTTACATATATGGCCAAATTTATGGATAATCTCCAGCCCATCAAGAGTGCCTCTTGCACTTGGCTAAAATCCCATCATGCTAGACTAGACAAGGAACTATTGGAAGTAGAAAAGAAGCTTTTAGGTAGACATAGCTCCTTATATTTTTGGTTGGTTTCAATAGAGGCACTCTAGGAACTATACTCCCTTAAAGAAAGAAGGCATCCACTTTTACTTTTGGAAGAAAAGCGTTGGCATTTAAATAGTCATGCAATTTAGCTTGAAAATGGAGATAACAATACAAAAAAATCATCAATATCCAAATTACATAAAGCAAAGGAACACTATTTGGGAAATTAAAATTGAAGACGAAGAATCTTTCCATTCTTTAAAGGAGAAAGCTAAGGTGGGAACTTGTTTCTTCCAATCCCTTTTTCAAGTTCCTCTAGGTTGTCCTGTCCAAGAAATTCTCCAAGTGGTTTCCCTCTTCCCCACTTCATTCAATGATGAAATGAATGTTTTTTTTTAAAAGATATTTATGAATCTGAGATACTTGCAACTTTGATATCAATGCAAAAATCCAAAAGCCTGGGACTGAATGGATTCCCAGTCGAATTTTATTTGAGTTTCTATGGTCTTTTAAAGGATGATCTAATAAAAATTAGAGAAATTTTGAGGTCTAAAATGGGCCTCCTAAGGAATATTATAAAATAATAGTGGAAATAATAAAATGATATTAGATTACATCATCAAGTTTTGCAGGGAGAAAATTAAAAACTACTTTTTCAACTCATATTTTCAACTTATCTCCCTACGATTTTACTCAAATTTTGAGCGGGACCACTCATTGGATGCAGAATTTAATTTTGCATCCAAGGAGTACCCATGTTGCATACTTTTTATGGACCCTACTACATGAAAAAATTGAAACACATGAAAAAAACGTGATTGTAATCTTGTTTTTTCATGTATTTCATAGTTTTCGTGTGGTAGGGTCCATCAAAAGTATACAATATGGGTACTCCTTGGATGCAAAATTAAATTATGCTTCCAAGGAGTGCTCTTGCTCGAAATTTGAATAAAATTATAGGGAGATAAGTTGAAAATATGAGTTGAAAAAGTAGTTTTTTATTTTTATTTTTTTTAGTTTTTTATTCCAAAAATGTTGAATTGATCCCCATGGTTGACATCATAATATTGAATCCTATTGGTTCTTATAAAGTTGATTTTTGTTGTACATTTTTGTTTTGAGGCCCATTTTTTATCTCAAAATTTCTCTAATTGGTGGTTTGGGAATCAAAGGAATAAGGAAAAGTCTTAGGCTCCATCAATGCCACCTTCCTATTTCTAATTCTACGGACACTGGAAGGTACCGCTTTCACACATTACTTTGCTATTGCATGTTGCAATGTCATTTACAAGATCATTTCCATAAGGCTCAAACATATATTGAGCTCATATGTATCATAATAACAATTTTGGTTCCTCCAAAATCAGGATATACTAGACGTTATTGCAGCTACATAGGAAGTAATGCATCACACAAAAATCTCAAAATCCAGTGTGGTCTTCCTCAAATTGGATCTTTCAAAAGAATTTGATAGGATAGACAGGACCTTCATTAGGCTTGTTCTCATTCAAATGAGTATGTCTCTTTCAGTAATTAACTAGATTATGGGATGTATACAATCAATTTCATTCACAACCCTTATTAATGGTGTACCTTCTAGATTCTTCAATGCATATAGAGGTCTCCATCAAGGTTGCCCTCTCTCTCCATTGCACTTTCTTTTAGTGGCTAAAGTTCTTAGCAAACGCATGGATCTTGAAAAGTCTATAAGAGATATAAAGGGTATGGTTTTTTCTAAGGCTATTTAGGTCACTCGTCTCCTTTTTGTGGATGATGTCCTTATGTGCCTACAAGGTACAAGAAGCAATATTATCTCCTTGAAAACTATTTTCAATTCTTTTTGTGAGTCTACAGGAATGCTTATCAATTTCCAAAAATTAGTTCTAATCTTCTGTGAAATCTCTAATCCAATATGTTTATTTGTCATTCATACCTTCCCTTTCCCTACGAAGTCATTGAAGGATGGCTTCAAATATCTCGATTTCTTCTTAAAACCCAACAAATACAAATAGGTAGATTGGTTATGGCTCATCAAGAAGGTCAAAGCAAGGATCCGAATTTTTGACACACTATAGCCTATGTTCCTAAGGGCATCCTAAATTTCATTTGCAGATTAAGCTTCAACTTCCTATGGATGACACCTAGACCCAAACCAAGAATTACACTAGAAAAATGGTCCAAGCTTTCAGCTCCTGAGGAACTCGATGATTGGGGTCTCAAAAACATATTTCTATTTGCAAAGGCCTTGGTTGGTAGGAACCTATGGAGACTTATATCTGGTGATTCACTCTAGAAAAAATATATAATCTATAAATACTTCTTTGGTCTCTCCATTATATATTAGATTCAACTAGGAAATAAATCATCCGAGTGTTCAAATGTATGGAAGGTGATGGTGGCATCCTTCCCACTAATCAGGAAATGGATCGCATGGAAAGTGGGTGATGGTTCTCAAATTCACATTGGTAGGGGCCCATGGTTTTGCACTAGAAACAACTTAGTTTTGTCTCCTCCACTATTACATAGACTTGAAGTAGCTAATATATTTTACTTATCAAAGTTCAAGGCGTAGTCTCTACATGCAGGGACTAGAAAGCAAACATGCTATGGAATGGGATTGCTATATTCAATTTTCATCCAAAACTTTATTATCCTTAAACCTGATGTTTCTAACACGCTTTGCTAGACCAAAAATCCCATGATGGGTGAGTTCACAACCAAGTTGGCTATAAGGCGTGGGTCAAGGATCTCTTTGAAGGTCACAAGTTTTGGTGGTAGAAAGATCTTTGAAAAGTTAATTGCGCACTCAAATCTAAAATATCTACTTGGTTGCCACATAGTAACAAATTTCTCGCATGTGAAGTAATCTCGTCATTTTTATTCTCTTATAAAATTATAAAATCTGGGGTTGCAATAATTCAAGAAAATTATGTAGAAAAATCAAATAAATCTCAAAGCATCTTCTAATTTATAATTTTAAAATTAAAGGTGATACATCTTATCCTATTCTCATTATGAAAATAGGTATTTCTCTCATTGAGAGCATGGTTATGACTAAATACAGATTAAGATAAACAACATAGTAGATAAGAGGCTTCCTAAAATTTCTTCAAACTCTAGTCAAAATCATCTATGGTTCAAGTGGCTAAAGATGCCAAATCTTCGCTAAATCAATCTGGAACCTGAGAAGAGGTCACTTTAAAAGATATTGGTAATATTAAAAGTATTATTACATCTAGATTTAAGGAGGAAATCCTAATATGTTAAAGAATTAAAGGATAAGTGAAAATTAAGATACAATAAGGATGTTATTAACCCTAATTCAAAAAATCAAAAGCATCTCTATGTTTTAATTAGTGTAAATAAATAAACATTTACTCAAATAAATCAAGCTCTCACAAACTCCATAGTGAAATAGGGCATTGGACAATTCCTAAAATGTCATGGGTTGAAAATATTCATCATATTTATGGCAATGAAAGGTTGACTATGAAAAACACTTTTATTATAATATTAATGTACTTCCACAATAACTAGGATGCAAGTGCTCAATCAATAAACAATGGCCGCAGGACAGTACCCCTATACCATGAATCTCCTACGCAAACCTTGTCATTCTTCCAGCACCTTCAGGCCTAAGTGCTTTGGAAATAGGATGCAGTTGCAGAGGTTCTAGGTTATTTCGGGCTCAAGGCTTCTTCTAATTCTTTGTTGTAGTAATTCCATGGTCCCTCACATGAGATTCATGCCCATAAGGGTTTCAAGGAGCAGGTGCAGTCCAGCTAGGGAAGACAAGGGAAAATGGGAGGCCCATGAAGAGAAAATGGGAGGTTTTTTTTTGTATATGGAAACTGTCATTTAAATCTATGTTAGGGTTACAATTTTGTATTACATATTTGGTATAGTGTCTCTCTTGTCCAGGTTATATCTTTGTCTATCATAATCTCGAGGAGGTCAGGTTTTATATCAATATTTAGTCCTCTCAATACGAATGCAGTGTTATACAGTATGTAAATTTAAATATCTAATATAATAGTTTTACTTTACAAAAAAATGTACTTCCACATTAAATCTTACTTTCATAATATTGTTTCAATGAAACTTTTCTCTTAACTTTTTAACTCATTAAAACTAAAATAATTTAGAAATATTTTTCTTAAAAAATTTAGAAAAAAAAAATAGATTTAAATTAAACCACACGGTTTTTTTTTATATAAGATTTTATAAATTAAATTTATGTTAATAAATATTAACCATTTTTATTAATTTTTTAGCTTTTATATTTAAAATTAATTTATTTTTGTATTTTTATATTTATAAATAATATTTTTTAATTAAATTCCTCTCTCACATACATGTAATATTAAATTTATTTAATATATCTATCTAATAATATTAATTAATTAATTAAAATGACTCAAATTTATGTGAAAATATATTCTAATAATTAAATTATATATATTATCATTATTATTATCTAATTTTAAGGTCACAGCCAAGCCAAACACCAAGTTGGTGTATGAGACACCCTTGTTTGTGGGACAAGGGACCCATCTCCGCGTAGTGATTTGACTATTAAATCTACGAAGACATGCGTACTCTACCCCCTCTGGTTTTGAAACTGTGACCTCTTAAGAGGAAAGACATGCTCTTAACCATTAGACCCAATATATAAATAATGTATAACAAATATAAATATACTTTAGTTTTTAAATATTACCATGAAGGGGAAATCACTAACACTGTCATGAAGGCCTTGTGAATAATACGAGGTTAGTTTTTTGATAATTTATTTATAACGCCCAGCGTAATTTTAATTATAACAACTTAAGATACTATTGGATATTCATAAATAGCCAGATGTTTTTATAATTGTTTTCTATAAAAATAAATAATGATTTGGAGAATGTGTTGAATATTTTATAATGTATATGATTAATGTAAATTGAGAACAACTTTGCTAAATAGAATTTTAAGAAAGTTATTATTTAATTAATTTTAATATTTTAATTTTATTATTATACTCATTATAATTATAATTAATTAAAATTATGTATATATAGAATATTTCTTTAAAAATAAATCATGTTAATATATTTTAAAAATATTATTTATATATATATATATTTAATTTTATTTAACTATATAGAATATTAATGATGTGACAGGTTATTATATCATTGTTTCTTAATTGTCATATTTTTCATAAGGTGGGGAAGGTAGTACAAAATTATAGTTGAAGATAGGTAATGATTTCATGCATAAATATCGTAAGTAACTACAAATAATGACATTAATGACCATTAGCATAAGACAACTTCCACACTAGAATGACCTTTAGCATAGGACAACTTCCACACTAGAATGACCATCACCATGGGACAATTTTGACACTAGAAGTTAATCATGAATTTGCAAGATATCATGGTAGCATGCAAGATGAAGGTCTTATTGTACAAAACTTAACATTATAACCCGACATCAATATAGATTTATCTAGAGGACAAAGAGATGGTCAAGCATTCCAATTCTCCTCATGATGAATAATCATTCTGATAAAATGGAAACCCAAACCATGTTATGGCATAGTAGTAGTAATCACCATTTCAAACTAGAGAATCAATGTTACAATGGATTTAAACGTCAATTTTGAGATATCAAGCATCATCATGTCCAAAGGAGATAGGGGAAGAGTAGGAGTTAAAGATGGAGGGGTTGGACTAGTGCAACCAATCCCTTGTCAAGGTTGACCTCCTATGACTTTCACATAGTAACAACCAATCCACCACTCCTAGCTCCCAAGGTAGCAAATGGATGCTTAGGGGTTAGAGACATTATTTCAAGAGAGTCATAACCCAACCACCAATAAATTCAACAGCCAAAGGAGCAAGTCTACTAGAAAAGAAAGGTCACTAATCACACAATGATAAAAGAAGAACTAGCTAATATAGTGTGAGGGCACACCAACACCCATGTTACTTGATTATTTGCCACCTTGGACCTATATTGGAAAAACAAGGAAGCTATAGCTAGACACTATGATAAACTAGACGTATGATGCATCAATGCTCTACAAAAAATCAAATTGAACTCAAGTAGATGAATGCCAACTTTGCTTTATCTTGCATGTGGTGCAATAATCAACTAAGTATTATGTGAATGAGACAACTGAGGAAGAAGAAGAATAAATACTAAGAGTTGATTCCTTGTATCCAATCACAATTGAGAATAATAAACCCTAAAACAAATAGAAAATGGATTTCTCCTTTTTACTAGTTATTTTGTTAAAAAAAATTAATTAATATATTTAAAGGAAATAAGAAAATATATAAGACACAACTCTCTTTTATCATATTTTTAAATTCCATGAACTTAGAATTAGTTATAAACATAAAGCTATTAATGTCAAAGGCCAAAACATCAATAGTTATAACAATTATATGCCAACATATATAAGTTTAGAATTAGAAATGAATTGCCTTAAAATGATATAATTTTTAATTAATTCTTTTAGTTTGAATTTTAATTTAGTTTTTATATACCTTATGTTCAGTTACGTCGCGAGGTTTCTTTTACACCCCCCTTAACCCACCAGTCCTCCATTTTATTACCCTCCTCTATAGTCAAGTTTTTCTCCCTCTGTCATACTACTGAAATCCTAAAGGTGGAAGGTAAGGAATTTGGTGACCACCAATATTTTTCTAATTCTGAGATAAGTGGAGGTTGTCTCAAATGGGTACTAGATCTTGGAAAATTCAAGAAGAGACGCCTCAATTTTCTTCATTCAATTACCCACCATATCCAGATGTAGACACTGCTTAGCATGGTTATCCATGATAAGCAAGTTGATAATTAGAAACTATTTTCATGCCAGGAAGAAATCAAGTGCATCATGTGGGACATTAAATACAACTTGGATGACATAGTGGTAAGGTTGACTCGAGTGGAAAGGTATATAGCTTCAGACTCTGATATTGAATCCAGTGGACATGAGGAAGAGGATGTAGTAATCAATGCAGTTCCTCTCAACACTATCAATGCAAATTCAGCCTTACCGGAGAATGACTCCCATGTTGTTGGCTCTCCCAAATCGACAGTCATCATCCTTGAATAGTTTATGTTTATCTCAGTTCTTGCTACTATGTGTTGTGTTAAGTTTGTCATTTGTGGCGTCCTTATGGTATTTTTTAGCTATCTTATGTTATTTTGTAAAATGTGGTCGATTTGAAGTTCAAATTTTGTTGTGAGACACCCTAGTTTTTGGGTCAACACAAATGTCTAATATGGCCCACTTTTTGGTATCTATAATGGGAAATTTTGTTCACTGTGGAGCTGACAAATTCATGAAAACTTTCCAATGTAAAATATTATGTAACACCCTCAGTTATCAATAGTAATACAAAGTCATATTTACGAAGAAAAAAAAAGAGAGGATAAACTTTTATTGTGCTTACTTGAGTTGAAATTTCATTTTGAGATGTGTTAGGGTTTATCTAAAATTTGTTAATGATGTTTTCTAAAAAAGACTTAGAATAACCATCTCGAATATATATGCAACAAGTTAAGCATATATCAAGTGATCAAGCATATATAAAAGATGTATCTATAAAATGTAGTTATAAAATTTTTGGTAACTTTGATGAAGATATTTTCTCCATGTGATGTCATGTCTAAAGATCCCTTAAGGTGTTGATGGTGGAAGACAAAGATGTGATGATGGGACAATTCCAAAGACACCCTAGAGCAACTAGTTGATTCAAGAAACGAGAAACCTAGCCAAATAAGAGAAAAACCCCATTAAGGAATCTCACGAATGGTTGGAAGGTTAAGAGCACAATATATCCAATAAATCTAGGTGTGTAAGATGTGAGAGTAAGACAACTAGCTCATATGGAATTAATTTGATAAATTAGTGTTGTGTGAGAGAGAACAATTTAGACCCTTTAACAAAAAATATAAGAGGTCTCTTGAATATATTTAGGAACATGCTAGTGGTATGGATTGAAATTAGGCTAGCCATTCCACAATGTACAAATTATAACAACATTTTCAGTAAAAATCACATAAAATAAAATCCCGCCAATGCGTTTCGAACCAACCAGTGTGGTTCATCTTCAGGACAAGATGAGGAATCAGAACATGGCAATAGAATAAATAGATGATGACAGCAGCTAACTAGCCGTTAGAAAACAATAGCTAATATGACTAAAAAACTGAAATAACTAATTCTTTGACCAAGAATTAAAAAGAATTTTAATTAATAATTAATATTAATTTTGAATTAAATTTTTTTTACATATAATTTTATAACTTAAAGTGATTTCATTTAAAGTAATTTTATAACTTAATTTTATAACTTAAAGTTATAAAATTATATGAAAAAAAAATAATTCAAAAATAATATTAATTATTAATTAAAATTCTTTTTAATTCTTGGTCAAAGCTTAATTAGTTATTTTAGTTTTTTAGTCAAACTAGTTGTTATTTCTAATTGCTAGTTAGCTTCTCTCATCATCTATTTATTACATTGCCTAGATCTGATTCCTCATCTTGTCTTGAAGATGAACCACACTGGTTGGTTCAAAATGCGTCGGCGGGATTTAATTTTATGTGATTTTTACCGAAAATGTTGTTATAATTAATATGGATCACAAAAGACCAAATTCCACGATGTAAAAATTGTAGCATGGGTTTTGTTTAAGGAATTATAAGTTTCTTAGTTGTATCAAGGATAATTTTGGTAAACTTCCTCCTCTGATTTGTGAGCTAAGTTACAAAAGAAATTCATAGTATGCAACACATGCCAAGAATAATGTGAGAAAAGGATAGTTTAAGTAAGTATACCCCATGAAAAGCATGCCCAAACAAATTGAGTCTCATTGAAGACCCAAAATGAGGCCTATCCTCCTCGATATTAGTCCCAGGGGTAAATCAAATTACTACTCCTTTTGTTTCAACCCTTCTTAGCTACAAGAGGAGAAATATTTCACTCTTATCCACTCTACTTGGTCGCAATTGGTTCCCTGGGAGGATTATAAATATATGGCCCAATTTATGGATAATCTCTAAGCCATCAAGAGGGCTTATCGCACTTGAAAAAAGACCCATCATGCTAAACTAGGCAAGGAACTATTGCAAGTAGAAAATAAGTTTTCAAATATGCATAGCTCCTTATATTTTGGGTTTCGTTAGAGGCACTAACTGCACTCACTTGAAGAAAGATGATATTCACTTCTAATTTTGAAAAAAGAGCATCGACGTTTAAAAAGTCATGTGGTTTAGCTTAAATTTGGAGATAACAATACAATTCTTTTCATCAATAAGAAAATTACAGAAAGCAAAGGAACACTATATGGGAAATTAAAACTAAAGACAGAGCCTCTCTGCATTCTTTCAAGGAGAAAAATGAGGCAGGAGCTTGTTTCTTCCAATCCCTCTTTTAGGTGCCTCAAGGTTGTCCCATCCAAGAAATTATTCAAGTTGTATCCATCTTCCCCACTCCAATCAATGATGAAATGAATTTTTTTTAACTAAGTATGTTTCTAAACCTGAGATACTTGTAACTCTGAGATCAATGCAAAAATCCAAAATCTCAAGGCTGGATGGCTTCTTAGTCAAATTGTATTTGGGTTTCTATGACCCTTTAAAGGATGATATATTAAATGTGGTTCAGGAATCAAAGGAATAAGGAAAAGTCTTAGGCTCCATTCATGTGACCTTCCTATGTCTAATTCCAAAGACATAGGAAGGTACCTCTTTCATAGACCATTGTTCTACTACATGTTGCAATGTCATTTACAATCTCATTTCCAAGATTATTTCCAGAAGGATCAAACCTATATTGAGCTCATATATATCACGAGAACAATTTGGGTTCCTCCAAAATCAAAATAATTGGATATTATTGCAATTGCACAAGAAGTAATGCACCACACAAAATATGAAAATCTATTCCATTCTTCCTCAAATTGGATCTTTCAAAAACATTTGACAAGGTGGACTAGACCTTCATCAAGCTTGTTTTCATTCAAATGGGTATGTCTCTTTCAAAAATTAATTGGATTATGGGATGTATACAATCAGTTTCATTCATAGCTCTTATCAACGATGCATCTTCAATATTCTTCAATGCATCTAGAGGTGTTCGTTGAGGCTACCCTCTCTCTCCATTTCTCTT
The DNA here is from genome assembly GCA_031772625.1 of Pinus tabuliformis. Classification (NCBI taxonomy): domain Eukaryota; kingdom Viridiplantae; phylum Streptophyta; class Pinopsida; order Pinales; family Pinaceae; genus Pinus; species Pinus tabuliformis. The sequence goes on from CM062811.1 coordinate 462,272,277, forward strand.
TATTTTTGTGGCTAAAGCTCTTATTAAAATCATGGATCTTCATAAGTCTACAAGAGATATAAAGGGTATTATTTTTTTAAGCTATTTAGGTCACCCATCTCCAGGGAAAATTTTAAAATTTTACATGTATAATAAATGGGCGAATCTCCATGGTATATAGGAAAAATGGAAGGCGATTTTATCAATAATATGATATGTATATATAATTTTTTGGCGAATCTCTCACCAGGCATGGCGAATATTTTACTCAATTATAAAATCTTGTGTTTATTGAATACACAAATGAAATCATTGCATTTCTTTAAAATATATTTTGAAATCAAAATTACCGAAATTACATATTGATAACCTAGTGGGTGTAGGATAAAATTCACCTGTGCCATTCACAGAAAGCATGAGAAAAAACCTAATACTATATATAAAACCAAGAAAACTTCAAATTCATCACTTCTAGGGACCTCGTAACCACCATGCCAATACACAAGTATGTTCCTATTTGCAATTAGAAAAATTACCCAAATTACAATCTGTTTACTCCAGCATATGTTGGAAAGTTATAGAAGGATGACTAGTGCAATCAATCCATTCCTTTTAGCCCTGGATTTGTTTCAGTTTAAAACAGAAGTATACAAATATACTTGTGCAATGTCTATGCTTTAACCATTCACCTTAAGATATTTTTACAATATAATTTCCTAAGTCTATTTAATATCTTCATTATCATAAAAACCAACCTATATCCATCTTAACTCCACATCTACCACTCTTAGGGGGATGAAATCTATTTATCCCTCTGAGCACTTGGTAGACCCATAATTAAGATGGATCTAAGATGATAGAATTTCCCCTTTAAATAGTCTATGCTCACATGAATACCATGGTATTACCATGGGTTATCATAAACTTGGAGGTTAGAAATTACTATTAGTATTTTATAAAAATTAATAAAATTAATAGTTGATTTTTATTTTATTTTTTATTTTAACCAAGCTAAAATGTTTAACATACATTAAATTACAACATCCATTTTTACTCTTGATTGGATCAAATATTTTTTCACTCTACGTTAGTTTGCATATCACGATATTTGATACCTCTCGGGGGTTAGTAGATCCAGAGTAAAGATGGATCTACGCTGGTTTAATTCCCCCATTTAAATAGGCTACATTCCAGGTGAATACCATGGGTCAATACCATGTGCCATTTTGGTGAATACAATGGGTCAATACCATGTGCCATTTTTATTTTTATTAATACTAATATTAGGGTTAATAATGTTTTTTGCATGGTATTAATAACAATCTAGTCCATGGTATTTGTCCCATAGTATTTTGCCCATAGGTTTCACCTAAATATAACGCATTTTTTGAGTGTTCGTAAATATAAGGTGACTTATGGAGTAAATATAAAAAAAAAATGTTTTATTTGTTTACCATACCTCTCGTTTATTTATATTTTTATTAATTTACCATACCTCTTTTACAAATATGGTATTTGGCCCATAGGATTCACTTAAATAAAATCTTTTTTATTAATTTACCATACCTCTTTTACAAATATGGTATTTGGCCCATAGGATTCACTTAAATAAAATCTCTTTCTTGAGCATTCATAAATAGAACGAGGATTATGGACTAAATATAAAAAGAGGTTTTATTTATTTACCATGCGTTAGTTTATTTATATTTTTAATTATTTACCATACCTTTTGAGTAAGTATTAAAAGATGTTTTATTTATTTACCATACCTCCACTTTACTTATATTTTTATTTGTTTACACCCTTGCATGTATATAAGGTGACTTATGGAGTAAATATAAAAAATGTTTTATTTATTTACCATACCTCTCATTTATTTATATTTTATTAATTTATCATACCTATTTTATAAATATGGTATTTGGGCCTTTGGCCCATAGGATTCACTTAAATAAAACCTATTCTTGAAAATGGGCGAATGGAGTCACTTAAATAAAATTTATTCTTGAAAATGGGCGAATGGAAGGTTGTAACTCCTAATTTCAAGGGCTAAATTTACCTTTTCTACCCTCTCCCTTAAAATAAGGTGGGCTATTTGAGGTGATTTGTAAAAATGTACTATGATACAAAATATTCGCCCACTAAAAATTTAAAACCCCTTAATTTCACCAAAGGGCGAACATTCGCCCCTAAAATTTTCTATGCCCATCTCCTTTTTTTGGATGATTTCCTTATCTCCCTACAAGGTACAAGACGGAATATTATCTCCTTGAAAACTATTTTGGATTCTTTTTGTAAGTCTCTATGAATGCTTATCAATTCTGATCTACTATGAAATCTCCAATCCAGTTTGTTTATTGGCCATTGATACTTTCCCTTTCCTTGCCAAGTCATTGGAGGATGGCTTCAAATATCTCAGTTTCTTCTTAAAATAATAGATTGGTTGTGGCTCATCAAGAAGGTTGAAGAAAGGAGCTCACTTTAGACATACCATTTATTGTTATAGGTGGCTATCTCATTCTTTTGAAATATATGGTAGAAAGTATACATGTTCCTAAGGGCATCCTAAATTGCATTTGCAAATTAAGAATTAGCTTCCTATGGATAGGAGTTAGGCCCAGACTAATAATTGCACTAGGAAAATGGTCGAGGCTTGCAGCTCCTAACGAACTCGGAAGTTGGGGTCTCAAAAACATTTTTCTATTCACAAATGCATTGTCTGATAGGAATCTATGGAGACTTATATATGGTGAGTCACTCTGGACAAAAGTTATAGTATGTAAATACTTCTCTTGTATATCCAATATAGATTTTATTCGACTACCAAATAAATTATACAAAGGTTCAAATGTATGGAACACGATGGTGACATCCTTCCCACTGATCAAAAATTGGATTGCATGGAAAGTGGGAAATGATTCTCAAATTTGCATAGGCAGGGACCCATGCTTTGTTACTGGAAATGAATTTGTTTATCTCCTCCATTGTTACAGAGGCTTGAAGAGTCTAAGGCACAATCTCTGCAAGTTAAGGGCTTGACTGGATGGAAATCAACCTAGTTGTTGGGACTGAAAGCGAATGAGCTATGGAAAGGGATCACTATATTTAATTATTAATACAAAATGTTATTATCTGTAAACATGATGTTTCCAACATGCTTTACTGGACCAAAAATCCCAGGATAGGTGAGTTCACAGCCAAGCTAGGCTATAAAGCATGGGTCGAGGATCACTTTCAAGGTCATAAGATTTGGTGGTGGAAAGTTATTTGATAAGCTAATGCCCCACTTAAATCTAAAGTATCTACCTGGCTAGCACTCAGTAACAAATTTCCCGCATTGGAAGTCCTCTCCTCTCATGGATTGCTCAACCCCCGTAGATGCCCCATTTGCAACTCAGAAGAGGAGACAACACTATATCTCTTTGTAAAATGTTCGTATGTGACTTGGGTATACTCCCACATACAATCTGAGTTCAACTCTAATGCTCGATGGACTTCATCAACACTTGCTAGCAACACTAGATAATGGCTCTTGGGAAAATCTGTACGATCCTTTTCTGGTCTCCCCTACATTCTAGTTGATAATATCTAGAGAGGCCGCAAATCCATTTTTTTCCTAAACAAAGAGATCCCTCTTGTGTTGTGTGCCACAAAAAATTATCTTCTATGCAACAAAATATAAGATTGAATATAAATCGACAATGTAGCATGTACCACACATGTCAGAGCTCGATTATCATTCCTTGGGGCTTCTTGATGGAAAAATCCAAGGACATCCACCCCACTGTGGTGTTGAAGTGGTCCTATATTTCAATCAAACATATTTTCTTCACTGTCATTATTCGTCTGATAAAGGATTCAATAATAAGGTATAATTCATCGAGTTATGATTTTTCCTTGAAATGGCTAGGAAGAAAATATCTCCAGACTCCAAGTATTCAATGATTCCAAGTTGGTCATAGACTGGGTCAGCATAAGGTCTACAATCCAAAATATTGGCTTTGATCAGTTGTTATAGGATATCTAGTAGATGGTTTTGTCCTTTGAGTGGATTTCTTACAATCATATACTGTGGGAATAAAATAAGGAAGTGAATGATGTTTCCAAATAAGCTCTCAAGCTCCCCTTGGTTTTGTAGGCTTATATGAATCCAACAATGGGGAGGAATTAGAATCTACGGAGGCTCGACTATAATACTCTCTCTCGTCCCATTGTTATCTCCCATTTTGCAATGCATTGTTTAATAGTTTTTGTAAAGGTCATACCAATTTTGTCAAGAATACCAAAGTTGGAAAGACGAAATAGTTGTTTTTGAAAGCAAGAGTATAGGATGTAAAAAAGTAATGATTTACACCAAAGCCTCTCATGATAGCAGATTCAAAGACAATTATATATGCATATGTAAATTGGGGTTAACTCGGGTTGTTTGGAAGAATGGATGTTATCTCATCTACCAAGGTTTAATTCCCTCCGTGATATGATGATGAGAAATGTTGATTTAAGGGCTTCAATCCTATGAAAATTGTTGTATTGACCCCCACTCTTGGTAGAGAAGATGATTTCCCTTAAAAGAAAAAATTACCACGCTTAAGTAAGGCACCAAATTGGTGTATGAGACCTCCTTGTTATGGCTATGTTTGATGTATAAGAAGAAGCTTTACAACATGGAAGCCAAGAGGTTCCCCCACTTATTGCTTCTAACTCTAGCCAAAACCCCCACCTCTAGCTCAAGCGAGGTTGGCATAAGGATGTCTAGCCCTGGCTTGACTATTTGGGGATAAAGGGGGAGATCATATTGGAGAATAAGGATAATATTAAAAATGCTATTACTTCCAAATTTAAGGACAAGTTGTGAGATGATAAGAAGATAGAGGGAAAAATGAAGCTATGATATTATAAGTAGGTGATCAATCCCATTCTTGCTAACCAGAATTATTTTTCTGTCATGACTAGTGTTAAGAAGAAAATGAACATTGCAAAAATAAGGACTAATTCCCATGAGCTTCGAAGTGAAACTAGGCGTTGGTCTATTCCCAAAACACCTTGGGACAAAAGAATCTGCCACCTTTGTGATACTAAGAGGATTGAAGATGAAAAACACTTTCTCTTGTGTTCCTGACTCTTACTCACATCCATTCTCATTTCCAAAACATTTGCCACACTACCAACCTTCTTGACTTGTTAAGTCAGCAAAACTATAGTGATCTTGAAATGCTTCTTTCCCTTTTTTTATCATAAAAATAAAAATTTAAAAAATCTCAATTAATCTCTTATATTCTTAAGATCTATAAACCATATTAATCTTACCAGATATTAATCATCAACACACATATATATTAATTTAGTTATAAATTTAAATAATAAGTTTAATTTTTTTATCTTTAAAAAATAATAATTATATATTTAATATTTTTCAATTTGTTATAAATTAAACATTTATTTTTTTAACTAAATAAATAAATAAATTTTGCATTTCTTTACCCCCATTAAATTGTTAAAATATTAATATTATTTATTTTAATAAAATATTTAAAATTATTTAAAATATAAAATATATGTGCATACATTTGATTGAGTATGACTGTATCGATCATTTTCATATACGGAACCATAAATCTTAATCATTTGATCAAAATACGTGCCAACACGTGCCAGTTGACAAAGTAGCATTAATTAATTAATGATAAATTTGTAACAAAATTTCGAAGCCAAATAACTAATAAATGCGTTAGTGTAACTAGTCGGAGGAACTGCTCAGAAAGTTATGGAAATTCCTATCATAGTTAGAGAAAATCAGACTAGGATTTTTGTAAATCCAAGTTATAATTATTAAGCTTTAAAATTTTAAGTGTTCTAGATGTTTTTATGGTGCTGAATCCATTTCCACCATCAAAAACACGATTCAAACAGTCTCTATAAGATTTTTTGAAATTTTTTACTGAGATTCTAGCCACTTAAACGTGGAAATAGTAAAAAAAATGTGTTTTCCATGCCATCAATGAAAACATTGCACTTTTGAATTTAATTTTATATATAAATAATTTGATTTAATAAGTCCTCGAGCTGAAGGAAGTTTACTTATATTTATACCATCGAGTTATAATTGATTTTCATAATAGATTTATGAGGTGTAGATGACATAATTTTTATGAGGTTTAATCTTATTCAAATTTTATGAGGAGAAATTGAAATAAGCTATATTTTAATAGACTTTTAAAATTAACCAAATCTTACATAATTTTGATGACAATATTTGTAGGTATATCGTTTATCATTCAATATTAGGTTGGTTTTGGTTTATTTTTTACTTTATTTAATTGCGAAAAAAAATCTGTAATAAATTAATTAATTTATTTATTTATCAAAACCACTTATGGTTTAAGTGGGGAAAGATGCCAAAAGTATTTCTCCCATTAAAAGCATGACTGTAACTAAATACCTAGTGTACAAGATTAAGATAAACACCATAGTAGATAAAAGACTTCGTAAAATTGTTTCAAAGTATAGTCAAAACCACTTATGGTTCAAGTGGGAAAAGATGCCAAGTTTTGGCTAAATCATTTTGGAATCCAAGAAGAGGTTACTTTTTTTGTTTGCTAAGTTGTGGGAGCCTTAAGATCACTGCACACTTAACCTTTGGCACGAGAAATTGTGATCCAGGGGCATCTAAGCTGTCAAAATCACCCCGGGATCACATCTAGCTTGGGCCACACCAACCCTTAACATGGCTGGATTTTTTTCTCATGAAATTTCAAACAAGCAACCTTCACATCATGGAGTTCCTTAATAGTACATCCCATTACCATCTATTCTACTTCCTGTAGGCAAGAAAAGGTCACATTAAAAGATATTGATAATATTATTACATCTAGATTTAAGAGGAAATTCCCTTATGTTAAAGAATTACAAGATATAAAAAAAAAAAAAAAAAAAAAATACTATAAGAATATGATTAACTCTAATCCAAAAAATTAAAAATATCCCTATATTTTAATTAGAGTAAACAAATCAACTTTATTCAAATAAAACAAACTCTCACAAACTCCACAGTAAAAAAACATTAAACAATTCTTAAAATATCATAGATTAAAAAAATTATCACATTTATAATAATAAAAAATATTTTTTATTATAATATTAATTTACTTCCCCATTAAATATCAATTTAAAAATATTTATTTCAGTACAATTTTTCGTACCTTTAACTTTTTAGATCATCAATTTAGAGATGTTATCTTAAAAAATTTAAATCACAAAAGTAAAGTTTAAATCAAATCACTTAAATCTTTTTTATATATGTATATTGTAAATTGAATATATTTTAATAAATATTATTTTTTTATTTAAAATTAATTCACTTTATTTTTAATTCATAAAATAAATTAATTATTTATATTTTTATATTTATAAGTAATATTTTTTAATTAAATTTTTTATACAAAGTTAGCTAAATATAATAATTAATTAAAATGACCCTCGAAATTATATTCAAATAATTTTAATTATTATGTATACCAAACATGAGTACACACTTGGTTTTCGATATTACCACAAAATGAGAATTAGGGCCCAGCACATGCGCGGTCATGAAGGCCCCATGAATAAGAGGGGTAGGTTTTTAATAATTTATATAGCACGCCCAAGCAAAGATCGATAGGTGCAATTTTAAATTATAACAACTTAAACTATTATTGGATATCCATATCCAGCAAAATGATTTTTTTATTTTTATTGATAAAAATAAATAATGATATGGAGAACGTTTTGAATATTTATAATGAATATGTTTACCGTAAATTGCGATCAACTTTGCTAATTTTAATTTTAATTTTATATTTAAAAAATTCATATATGGTATAAGTTAACAGATTATGAAGATAATTTGTATTACCTGGATGTACAATAAAATTGAATTTAATAGGTATGTGAAAAAAGTATTAAAAGAAAAAGGTGATTTTAATATTTTTATATCATGATGGGATGTGAAGGGTTGTTATGTCCTTATCTCTTAATTGTCTTATTTTTCATAAGGTGGGAAAGTAATACAAAATTATAGTTGAAGATAGTTAATCATTATGAGTATTGGATAAATTCTACACTAGAGGATAATAATGATTTTGCTAGAGATCACGCTAGCATGTAAGATAAAAATCTCATAATACTAAACTTAACATTATAACCCAACATCAGTATAGATTTATATGAAGGACAAAGAGATGGTAAGCATTCTAATTCTCCCCCTAATGAGGAATCTTTATGATAAAATCAGAATGTCAATAATGTTTTGGCATCGTAGTAGGCATTACCATTGCAAACTAGAGAATTAATATTAGTATGGATTTAGGTGTCTAGTGCTGAGATATCAAGGATCATCATGTCCAAAGGAGACAAGGGAAGAGTAGGAGTTAAAGATGGATAGGTTGGACTAGTGCAACCAACTCCTTGTCGAGGTTGACCTCCTATGACTCCCACAAAGTAATAATTGATCCACCAGTCATAGTTCCCAAGGTAGAAAATCGATGCTTAAGAGTTAGAAACATGATTTCAAGATAACCATGACCCGACTACCAATAAATTCAAGAGCCGGAGGAGAGAGTCTACTAGAAAAGCAAGTTCACTAGTCATGCATTAACAAATGAAGAACCAGCTAATATAGTGTCAGACACAGGGCACACCAAGAATCGTGTTACTGGATTCTTTTCCACCTTGGAACTATAATGGAAAAACAAGGAAGCTCTAGCAAGACACTATGATGAACTAGAGGGTTGATGCATCAATACTTTACAAAAAAGAATTGAACTTAAGAAGATGAATACCAACTACTACTCTATCTCACATGTGTTACAATAATCAACTAAATACTATGTGAATGAGACAACCAAGAAAGAACAAAGACTAGGAGTTGATTCCCTCTATCACAATTTAATCTTTAGATACTACGTTTTATTTATTATAATATAAAATTTATTTAATTAAAAAATATAATATTTTTTTAGTAATTAGAAGAATTTTTATTTAGGGTGATTTTGCATTTGGGTGACAATAGGAATCATCATTGAGGTTGGTTTTGTATTTAGGTGACATGGGTCAATTTGAATGTTATCACTATAGCTTTTAGATGTTTATGTATGTTCTTTTTGTAAACATGTGTAAGTCAAGGTTAAAACATGTGATCTTTACACAAAAAGTGTTTTATCACCAATTAATCTACATATCAAATTTAATATATATATATAACATTTAATTTCACATTTTAATGATTTTCCAATTTATATATTAATTATTTTCCTTAAAAAATATAACAAAATTATCTTTCATAGAATTAACAATAGTAATGAGAAAATGATTTCTTTGTTAGGAAACTAAGGCGTCTCATGTATTACATTGACATGTGTTATTATAATTATAGAAAAACTCATAATTTTAATAATTTTTTAAAATAATATATATTGGATGTGGAGATTTTCACATTTTTGAATCAATCATATCTATAATTGACTGAAGAAAAGGAGTAGGGCCACATCTTTTTTTGTAAATTTCATCTATAGATTTCTATTAATAATAAAAAGATTACAAAGATAAAACTTTATGTCCACACTGACTGATTAGAAGATTGTTGATAAAGTCTTTGAGCCAAGGAATATAAGTGTGAAATCCCTGGAGTTACATCTGAATAAAACAGAACTATGACAACCACACCCAAAATATTAACCTGAAGCCTACAGTAGGTGTGATAGAACAAAGTACAAAAGTAGTAGATAGCTACCAACAACTAGAAATAGACCATAAACATAGTGTGCAAAAAAGTAGACGTGATGGACATATTAGTCCAAAATGATGAGTGGATAGAGAGGAGGAGAGTTTTCATCTATAGTGTTCAGAGGCGGGACATTGTTTGTAGGTTGAACATTGATCACAACATCCTCATCCCAACGATCATTTGATTTTGACCCTGAGTCAGAAATTGCGAATCTTTCTACTCAATTTAATCATACCACTATATCATTGAGGTCATATCTAATGTCCCTTATAATTCTCTTGATATCCTATTGTCCAACAAAGAGCTTGTAGTTGTCTACATGTTTGTCCTAAATTAACATATTAAGAAAAGCTTCCATCTGTCGATGTAGGGTGATGGAATGGAGAAAATGCAATCTTCTCTTCCTTAATTTCCTAGGACCGGGAACCCATTTTAGAGAACTGCCACCAATTTCATAATCATAATGGTATATTTGATCCCCAAACTCCCTTGCTTCCAAATGCAGAATCTTGTTTCTGACTTCCAAGGGAGCCACATAAAAAACGTTAGCTATTGATTCCCAACCAAACATTTGACAGTGTTTGGATGAATATGCCCGCAAAGCACTTCCCAGCGACAGGGAAGCCATTGTCGTGGTTCCATTTCCACAGGTAACCTGCCAACAAAACACAAGACCAAGACTTGAAACAACTAAGAGAACAAGTGGCTTTTGACTTCCCTAAAAGGACCAAGCAGACACAAGAGGGATATATGAGACGATTGAAAGAGTAAATGGCTTTTGACCTCTAAATAGAAGCACTTGTGTAGAGACCAAGCAAATAGGCTGAGGATAACTAGAAGGAGGAAGAGCGACCCCAAAATAATGCTACTTCGTCGCTTGTAGACTACTTTGAGGAATTTGAACTGATTGTGGTTGCATAAGATTGACTTCTCTCTAATAGACAAAGACTCGCAATAAAATGACTTCATTGAGACCCATAAAACTTAAAAACCAAAACTTGATAGGGTTTGTGTGCTTTGATAGAGGTGATAGAAGGCAATATACCTATCAGAACTAGACCGAAAAAGTTCCTTGATATCATACACCACATACCAACACTGGGAAATTGAATGAAATTCCCATTGGGTCAGAACTATGGGAGGTCGCTAAAGGAAGTACTGCAACCAGTTCAAACAAGGAACCTGGCCTAGAATTATGTAAAAACAACACAAAAACATGGACACCATAGATAGTGCAAAAGCAATTTCTGAAACCAACGTAGTTTCCAATGGTAACAAGTTAAGTGGAGAATGAGTACCCAATGTTGCAAGATAGGAGAGTGTTGAACCAATAAGTGAGGTTGAATAATTGAGAAAGTACCCAATTTAGCCCACTTATAGTTCACTACGACCTCTTGAGGTTGAGACCAAAAACAACAGCATAACCTCTGCAACTGAACATCGATCATATGATAATTATTTTTCTGCCGCCTCGAGCCAATGAAGAGGTTCATATAAATAGATATCTGTGTAAGGTCACAACCACCATAATTAAAACACGTCTTATGTAAATTCCTTGGTATTAGCCAAGTGTACTGTAGACTCCAAGATTTTTCCATTGTGAAACAATGATCTAGAATGAGGTCATAAATGAACATTCCTTCGTTGTCAGTACAAGGTCCTGTAATAACCAATCCACGATGGGAGAGATTCTCCATACCTGCGCAAATGAGATAGGTTGCGTTAACCAAATGGATGATTGAAATGAAAACCTTAACCCTTTTCATGCGACCTTTAATGCGATGAGACTTGGGTTGGTGGCTCCCATGGTGTGAGGCGAGGATATGCCACGTGTATCCCATGTGGAGCTATGTGGAGAGCTTAGCTCTCTCTTCGAGGGTCGCCACCTTCGTCCCCATACAAATTCTCCGCATGTGAATTATGATGCCCACCGAAAAATGGATGTCGAAGGGAGATGCCATGTTGAAGATTCTACCTAATCCGATTCTATTTCGATGACCTTGTAACACCTCCATCGAGAATGGATAACTCTAGAAAACTTTTTCACAATTATGAGTTTTTCCCAACTATCTTAACTATGAAATAATTATTATCTCATAATTATAATATTTTGGCAAATTAATTATGAGAAATTGCTCAATTATGTAATTTCACCCTCTTATCATGGGATAAATCTCACATAAGTAAAAAAAAAAAGGTGAAAAGGGATTCATTTTAGCCAAAAAACTGAGGTAAGTTGACATTGGGTTTCTCTCACTATAATGGAGTGGAAAATAGGGTTATAACATGAAGAACGTGAAAAAAATTCCCAATTGAGTCTATCATAGGCCTTCAATAAATCCGATTTTAAAAGCATACCTGGGCATTTAAACTTCCTTAAAGAGTGAATTATTTCTTGCACTACAATTAGCCCATCAACAATTTGGTTTCCTTTTACAAAACTTGTTTGAGTCAGTGCTACTAATCAGGGAAGAAGAAGTTTCAATCGATTAATGATTATCATAGTAATGATTTTATAAAGCACATTGCACAAAGCAATTAGTCTAAATCCATTTGGGCTATCATAGCGACCTACTTTGGAAACTAATGCTAGGAGCGAAGCATTGAGTGTTGGGTGCAAAGATCCCAATCGTCTAGATTCTTCAGCTACCTATTGAATTTCTTTGCCTAAAAAACCCCAACTTACCTGGTAAAAAATTGTCGTGAAGTCATCTGAACCAGGTGCTTTATTCTTAGGCATGTTCATAACCACCAATTCGATCTCGGACATAGTTATTAGTCTCAGTAGTGCATTGTTTTTCTCCCTAATGATAACTCTTGGGATATGTTGGATCACTTCATTGATAGCTCCATGTCTTTTTGAGTTAGCCTCCAACAAAAGATCCTTATAATAGTTCATTAGTTCATATTCTATATCCTGATGTTGTAACTTTTTGATCCCATCCTTGTTTAGATTATCTTCCGGATCCATCGCATAAGGATTCTTTTCCATCGACGTTTCGAACCAACAACGATGGTTCATCTTCAGGATGATGGAAAAAATTCTATTGTTATGGTGCTGCTCGGTCATTACATTACGAAAAAAAAAATGAGTTACGTTCTCCCTCCTTGAGCCATTGTATCCATGACCTTTTCTTCCAAAGAAACTCTTCTTGGTGTCTTTGTTGCTCTAACTTCTGAAGGGTGTCGGCCTCCTGTACTACCAACTCTGTAGTTTGACCTTCTAGAATAATTCTTTGTTGGATGTTCATCATTTGATTTTCCAACTCCCTTTTATTTGCAAAAATATTCCCAAAAACAATCTTATTCCAAAGTTTGATATTTTGTTTCAGCGCCTTCAGTTTAAGTTGAAATGTGTGCATTTTGTTGGTGCCTCTCAAATTCAATTCCTTCCACCAACTGGCTCAAAAAATTTAAAACCATCTGATTGAAGCCAAAAGATTTTAAAATGAAAAGGATGATTTTTTGGGGCCTCTTTGAGATCAATGTCTAGTCGAATAGGTTAGTGATCCGATCCCATGCAAGGTAAAATTGAAACTTCAATAAAGAGATCTTTTTGTAAAATGTCCTTCGTTAACAAAAAACTATCCAAGTGGCAGGCTATCTGGTTGTTACCTCTGTGATGGTTGTTCTAGATGAACACCCCATTATTGGTTGGAATATCTACAAGGTGAAGTTTGTCTATAACACCATCAAAGTCAAGGGATACTTGATCTAACTTGTGAATTCCACCTTTCTTTTCCTTTAATGAGCTGATAATATTGAAATCCCTCTTATTATCCATAAGGAATTTCCTATCAATTGCTTCATATTTTTTAAGTGTTGAAAGAAGAGTTTCTTGCCCCTCGTCCCTAAGGGACAATAAGAAACACAAACTCTTCAGTGCCTACATATCTAAACCTGCCTGTGAGAATATGAGCAGAAGTCATCTAGTTGAGAAAGACGACCTCATTGGGGTTCCACCATACAGCGAAACCACTTGCATTACCCAAAGCATCTAAAGAGACAGATTCATTTTCTCACCATGCAATTTTGTTTCTTGTATAATGACAATCATTGGGTTTTCCTTTTCTATTTGGTCCCTAAGATATCAATGTTTTCCTCGGCTATTGAGCCCACATACATTCCATGAAAGTATTCTCATTATGAAGAGTGGAGAATAAGGGAGTGACTTCTCTGTCACTACTGCAACTTGATCCATATTTCCTTGGTTGGTTCCCGTAATTTGTCTCGCCTCCTTCTTTGATTTGCTTAACTTTTTCTTCAGTTCTTTAGTAAGATCCTTCAAGATAATTTATTTCCCCTTATCCTTGAAAACTTGAAAATGCCGAGCTATTAGATCTGCAATAGAGTTTCTCATCTCCATTTTCCACCTAAGATAAGCATTTGCATAGATCTCCCTCTCGTCCTTGGGTAAGTCCCATAGGTCATATTGTGCCCAATCATTTACCATTGTGACTAATACCCTCTCTTCTTCTTATAGGTCGAACAATGGTTGTTGTAGTAGAGGAGCAACTTCCTCAACTCTAGGCAAGGCGTAAAAGTCAAATCTGTGTTGTGTCTCTACCTCCTCTTCTAGCTTGTGCTTCAATATACCCTTATCAAGGGTGTGTTCAGGTGGTGCAATATACATATGTGTGTCTTCCATATGCTGGGGGTCCTCCTCCATGTACTCCAACGCTGATAAATAATTCTTCTCCTTCAACCCCTTTATTCTAGAGGAAGTGTGGTTTCTGTGATTATGTCTCCATGAAGTGACTTTAGTAAAACCATCATTTTACCTCTGAACTCCAAACCCTTGTTCCTTCTTTTTTAGAGGAAAATCTCTTATTAAGTGATTTTGCTCATGGCATAGCCTACATCTAAACGAAACGTGCTCATAATCCAAAGATTGTTTCCAAATCTCTCCTTGGTAGTCCAACTCAATGGAATTGGGTAAAGGTTGTGATATTTTCATATACACACATAACCTAGCATAAAACATATTCTTTCCCCGTTTTGTGACTTTTGAAACTTTTACAAAGCAACCGAGTGTCTTCCCTATCCCTTCTAGAATTCTCTGAATCAAAAAATCTACTGGTAAAGACAATCTTACCCATATTGGTGCTTCTGTGAATTCCTCTTTATCTGGGTTGAAACAAGCTTCGCAATGCCTAATATAGAGACCCACATTGCTCAAGAAGTATGATCCTCCTTCAAAGATCCTAGGTTTGTCTTCAAGGTTGGAAAAAATAGTGATAAACAAACCTTTTGGGTCGAGTCTCAAGGCCACCTTTCCCTTTGGTTGCCAGTTCAGTTGTATCCATCGCTCTATCTCCTTCTCAATCAGTTAGATACCTATGAACTTGCATATAAAAGTATAATCTTGCATGTGTTTCATGTGATCTTCTAAACATCTTGTCAAGATAACAAATCTAGGATTTTGAGAGGCCTTAGGGATACAATGACCATTTAGCCCCCTTTGCTACTTATCTACCAAAATCAACATGTAAGAATAACTCCTTAGCTCCTTTTGATCTTGCTTTGCCTACTTTACCTTCTCCTTGAAGAAACCTATTGCAACAACTTTTCAGAAAGAGAGGTGACCCCTCCTGCCTTAATACTCATGTAGCGAAAATTTGTAACCAGCCATATCTGAAATTAAGTAGAATTGTGGTATGAAGCAAAATCAAGAAAAACCCTAATCTCTTCCGGTGTTCCTAGTGATAGCTTCCTAATGGCAGAACCGCCTCACCACCTTAATCGCGTATGATGCATCGAAATAGGACCACATCACCCATAACAAATAAAATCGTATACGTCTATAACATTCAATAAAATATAACATTCATCAATCCGTAACATTAATTTATTTAAAAACTTTGCTACTTTTCATTTTTATCATATAAAATTAATATTTCAGATTACGCTATTATTTTATTATTTTATTCTATCCCTTTCTTGAAAGAAGGAACTCGAATTGGATCCTTGTTGATAATAGAACTTTTACATTTATGATCATAAATTGCAAAGAGTTTGTTTGGAAGTGAGGCAAGGTTCACAATTTTTTACTAGGTGTGTATTATGTTCATGTAAAGTTAGGATTTTATAATTTTGTGAGTTAATTAATATTATAATTTTCAAAGTCAGGATAGTTTGATGTGGAAAGTTATAATTTTCAAAGTCATGATAATTTGACGTGGAAATTTATAATTTTATAAAAGTATTTGTTTGTAAAATGATATGGAAAGTTATAAATTAGGAAAATCAAGGTAAAGAGAACATTAATGGAAGACACAAATACGTCATTAAAAATATTTTTAGTGAAATTTTAGTGAATTAGGGATAAATTTTTATTTTATTTACTTGAAATTTCACTGATTTGAGGATATATTTTTATTCTATTTATTTGAGTTGAAATTTCATTTTGAGATACGTTAGGGTTTATCTAAATTTATTAATGATACTTTCTAAAATAGATTTAGAATAATTATATCGAATATATATGGAATAAGTTAAGTATATTTTAAATGATCAAGCATATATAAAAGTTGTATTTATTATATGTAGTTATAAGATTTTTGGCAATTTCGGTGAATATATTTTCTTTATGCCATGTTGGGTTGGAAACTCATTTAAGGTGGTGATGGTGGAAGACAAAGATGTGATGATGGGACAACGCCAAAGATACCCTAGAGTAACTAGTTGATCCAATAAAAGAGAAACCAAACTAAATAAGAGAAAACATCCATTAAGGAAGCTCATGAGTGGTTGGAATGTTAAAAACTCAATATGTCTAAGCAATCCAAGTGTGTAAGATGTGAGAGAAAGACAACTAGGTCATATGGTGTTAATTTGATAAATTAACATTGTGTGAGAGAGAATAATTTGGACTCTTTAACAAAAATATAAGAAGTCTCTTAAACAGATTTAGCAACATGCTAGTGGTGTGGGTTAACATTAGGCTAACCATTAGACAATGTACAAATTTTATAATGGGTTTTGTTTATGGAACTACAAGTTTCTTAATCGTATCAAGGGTAACTTTGGGAAACTTCCTACTCTAAGTTATGAGCTAAGTTACAAAAGAAATTCATGGTATGCAACACATTCCAAGAATAATGTGAGAAATGATAGTTTTAGCAAGTAAACCCCATGAAAAGAATGCACAAACAAAATTAATCTCATTAAAGACCCAAAATGAGGCCTATCCTCCTCCATATCAGTCCCAAGGGTAAATCAAATTACTACCCTTCACTTCAACTCTTCTTGGCTAGAAGAGGAGGACTATTGCACTCCTATCCAATCTACTTGGTCACACTTGGTTCCTCAGGAGGATTGTACATATATGGCCCAATTTATCGATAATCTCCAACACATCAAGAATGCTTCTTACACTTGGGAAAAATCCCATCATGATAAATTGGACAAGGAACTAATGGAAGTAGAAAAGAATCTTTTAAATAGACATAACTTCTTATATTTTGGGTTGGTTTCAATAGAGGCACTCTAGGAACTACACTCCCTTGAAGAAAGAAGACACTGACTTCTACTTTTGGAAGAAGAGGGTTGGAAATTAAAAATTCATGTGGTTTAGCTTGAATATGGAGACAACAATACTAAAAAAATTCATCAATATGTAAATCACATAAAGAAAAGGAACACTATATGGGAAATTAAAATTGAAGACGAAGAATCTTTGCATTCTTTCAAGGAGAAAGATGAGGTGGGAGCTTGTTTCTTCCAATCCCTTTTTTAAGTTCCTCTGGGTTGTCCTATACAAGAAATTATTTAGGTGGTCTCCCTCTTCCCCACTTCAATCAATGATGAAATTGATATTTTTTTTACTAAGGATGTTTCTGAATGCAAGATACTTGTAACTTTGAGATCAATGCAAGAATCCAAAATCCCAAGACCAAATGGCTTCTCAGTCGAATTTTATTTGGGTTTCTATGATATTTTAAAGGATGATCTACTAAAGGTGTGTAACAACCCCTCTCCTAACCCTTACCATAACACTGATTAAGAGGAGGCGATTACTATGCTAGCCCAAGATCCAAAATGTCGTTGTTGAAATGGGGTCTAAAAATTTTGATCTCTTCAACCCACTTAAAGCCTTATTTTGACATCACCATTTTTTTTGTCTTATGAAGATGATTCTGGTGATATAAAACTTCACCTTAATCTGACCTTTGAATCAAGAGATGTGACCATTACAATCCTAGCAAATTAGAGAGTGCCACATCAACATCTTGGGCCATGTGGAAGCCATGTAGCTATACCCACCTAGCTAATCTCCCAGTGCCACTTGACAATTAATTATTGATTGTCAGCCCATTCATGGGTTTGGGTTCCATGACCCCGCGTAATGAACACACACACACACGCACACACACATAAACATATGTCAATGACCCAACTCGACGACCTTCATTTGTTTCCAAACTTCTCGTCTTCTAGGTCCATTACCCGGTCCTTAAACTTTATGCATTCACGAGCTGACCTATCTATGGGCTGCACATATGCACCAATGGTTGGGTTGTCGGGCTTGCATTTCTACCACCATGGCCTAGGCTTATGTAATCCTGCTCCCTTCAAACCTACATCTTGTTTTACAATCCTAGGGGATATTCTTATGGCTTATGTTCCCTAACAAGTCGACAATTATGTGTTAACAATGCTTTTGATTAGGCTACATCCCTTTATGTTACTTAGCATCTCTGATGGCCCCACTCTTTCCATGCTATCCTAGTCCTCATTAGCCCTGGCATTCCTTCCGTGAAACCTTCTGTGGACTTTTGGGATGTAATATCTCCAGGCTTACATCATCACGGGCCCTTTCCCAACCATCAATTTCCCCACTTAATCTTGGGATTCCATCCCCAGCCCTGCACTTGATTATGTGTTGTGGTCGTATGCCGGTGACTTAGATTTCAACTGACCCTCGCATGGTCTGATACATCCATCCAAGTCATGGATTAGGTTAAGGGGTTGAGAATGTGACTAAGGTATTTCTCCCGTGCTGCACTTTGCACCATTTGCAAAAGGATAAACCATGGCTTGGCCACGATGGTTCTACAACTGATCAGACTTACAACAAGGTTCAACCATCACTATTGAAGTTATGTGAAGCACACACTCGTGCTATTCCTCCTAAGCTTACAACAAGGTTACCATCTCTGAGTCCTTGATGGCATCGATACGAAACAAAACCCAGGGACTCATCCATCCACTCTATCAAAGTTCTGTAGTCCCTTGGGTCCTCTAAGTCATATAGGGAACAAACCGCACTCGACGCCGATTTCTATGGACGTCAAGGATTTCAACGTTCCTCGAATAAATAGGAAATCCCCTTTTATGGCCTGATTACAGACATAAGCCATAAATACTGGTACATAAGTGATTATAATACAATCCTATAAGAATTTCATTCTTAAGGATGGGAATTCACAACACCCCCAATACATTTTTCATGCCCACTTCACATCCCTGACCATTAATATATCCAATTGACAACTTTGTGCCAACATATAATGTATGACACATGAATCATAAGTAAAAAGAGATACATTAGTCCTTCAACAATGAACCATTCCTCATCCATCACATGGACCTTTAACATTGTACATGAATTCACATTCCTCATTATGTCATAAGCATTAACCAACACAATAAACTAATATCATCATAGACATTAAAACCAACACATTAAGCATATGCGTAAACATAAATGCATAAAGGCTTGAATATACTTATCTTATTAAAATGTACTCAACAAAAGATATTGGGACTTTGACTCTCTACCAACCATAGACAAGTTGCAACCAAGTATTTCTTACAACTGTCACCCTTGAATCAGATTCCAAAGCTTGAGGTGGAGTGCTTCCAGAGGAGTTTCAACCAGTATTTCAGTTGAAATAGGGTGTCTCGAGGCTACCACACCTCCACCCAGTAGATATCAAAACCAAGTAACCACGGTGAACGACTTCATTAACTTGAAACCATCTTCTACTCAAGAGATTACTTCAATATCATCAATTTAAATAGGGTCTCTCAAGGCTTTCTTGCCTTCACCCACCTTCTATTCAACAAATTCACATCAGGCAGGGAACACTGTCTGTTATGCAGAGGGACTTGCAACATCCCAATACCTTTGAAGGAATAAGAGTGTACTTTCCAACATCTTAGTGGAATCTTCCACCTATGTTCTCATCCAATCCCATGGAACTACCATCAGGTGTTATTAGCCCACTAGCTTTGGGTGCCTCCATTTCTTAAAGATTATCAACCAACATAGCCTCCAATGGATTTATCAGTCCTATAAGGCACAACCACTTCTTTGTGATTATCAGTCAACAAGCCCATGGGATTTTTAACTGGCTCGGTCATCAGAGCTTCCCTTCTTCCGAATTATCTCCATCTTCATAACCTTCCCCGCCCTCTCAGAAATGTGTTGAACCCTTAGGAGCCTCTCGACCTCCTCTTTTCCTCTGTGCACATTGAGTCTCCTCCTCTACATGTGAGAGCATGAGAATTGAGAATACCAATGTGTCCCCCTTTTATGATTTCCCCATCGTTGTAATATAGTGAAGGAGTAGATACTCCCCCTTCTCAGTCACTATGGTTATGTCCCTTTCGAATGGTCTACATGGACCAACTCCATGGACAACGAAACCCCTACTCTCTTGTGTGCTTTGGCCATATCACCCTCTTCTAGCGTTACCACTTTTTATTTAAAATTTTCCTTTCTTGGCTTGTAGTTTTTCCCAATAGACACATGGGCCTATCCTTCATTTTCAACTGAATTTAATACACAATCAAGTCTATTAAAATCACCTAGTCATCCCATGGCTAATATTTAAACCAACTAACTTCCTCAAGCAATCTCCCTCCTCAAGCAATGGAATATGTGTCCCTTTCTCAGTCATTTAAAAATAATTACAATTATTTACAAAAGGGAAATGTTAACTAAGGGATGTTACAAGGTGGTTTAGGAATCAAAGGAATAAGGAAAAGTCTTGGGCTCCATCAATTCCACCTTCCTATGTCTAATTCCATGGGCACAAGAAGGTACTACTTTCACATACTAATTTCCTATTGCATGTTACAATGTCATTTACAAGCCCATTTTCAATATCATTGCTAGAAGGCTCAAACCTATATTGAGCTCATATTTATCATAAGAACAATTTGGGTTCCTCTAGAATTAAAATATAATAATGTTGTTGCAGTTGCATAAGAATTAATGCATCACACAAAATATCAAAATCCAATGCGGTCTTCCTCAAATTGGATCTTTCAAAAGAATTTGATAGTGTAGATTGGACCTTCATCAGGCTTGTTCTCATTCAAATGAGTATGTCTCTTTCAACAGTTAACTAGATTATGGGATGTATACAATCAATTTCATTCGCAACCATTATTACTGATGCACCTTCTATATTCTTCAATGGAAACCTTTACACAGTTTCAGGATGCAAGGCAGATTAGACAGCTGAGGAAAAAAACTACACAGTTTCTAGAGACAATGGGTTCCAATTGAGGGAAGGACACTGGGGGAAACCCATTGCGCAGTTTTGAATGCTAAGGGAGGTTGGGCTTTCTGTGCATTGTGCAGTTAGTGTGTGAGATGAGTGTGAAACATGTCTATGTGGTGAGGACAACCCATTCTCACAAAGCTTTCCCCTTGAAGCAAAATAAACTTCCCTTTGCATGACAAGCGATAATCCCCTACCCAAAGATGACACATACTATATAAAGATAAAAGCGTGAACGACTTCTTAAGATCGAAGAGGGAATCTTGAGATCATCAGCTTACCAAATAAGTGACTAAGGAATGATCGATAAGATGATCCACAATAGGCTCCGAAATTTGAGTACAGGCCAAAATTTATGAGGGTGTTGCAGCCGCTACAACACTAGGCGACACACTGGTTGGATGCCAGCTTCTCTACCTTGGGTCGTTCAATGTAGGGCCTTGGTCCATCAGGGAGTATTGATTCATAATGCATATTACTTCAGCTTCCCCACTTATCCCATGGACAAACATGGTTTGCCTTGTACCAACTCAATTGAACAAAACACAATATTCAACCAAATCACAATGTTTCGAATTGGGAAGGGTAGTTTAGCTCACGAGCTTAAGATTTTCAGAGTATAATTTTTCATTATTGGTGGTACTCCATTGCCAGCAGGCTTGGACGGTACCCCGAAGGATTCATGCAGGAACACAAGCATTGCTCCACTGTCAGCGAACCTGAGCAGTACCCTGGTGGAGTTGCTTGCTTCACCTCTCTACGCAGGAAGCATTTCTCTTCTTTCGCATTTATTATTTTTGAAAGAGAAATGTGCATATGCACTTATTTATTTTTGGGGCGGAAGAGGGATCTCGACTTATTGAGATTAGGAGAGGTTGTTCCTTCAGAGAAGCATGTAAATACCTCTGATTTAGGTTTTCTCGTTTATATTTTTCCCCTTCTCCATTTCTACTAGTTGGATAAGCTTGAACACACCAAAGAAGAAAAATGAGTACATGCATGAGGTTCCCAGACTGGACACAAGTTCATGGTTGGACCAAATCTCTCCTTATAGACGGATCGTATTTTCTGTCAAGACTTCATCGGCCAAAAGTTACAACCAGACACAAGGAAGATGGACACAAGACTAGCCAAGGGCTGCAGTGTCACAAGACTCTTTAAACTTCAACCACATACACATTCAGAAGCTAGGATGTAGGTCCAGGCACAACACTTATTTGCGTAGTGAAAACAAACAGAAAACTAAACAAGGAAGGAAACAAAGAAAAAAGAAAGAAGACACATAACCATGAAACCAAAATCAAAATACAAGGCAACAAATTGACTAAAGCAAACATGATGTAAAACTGGAATAAGAAAACCAAAATGAGTGCAAGATGAGTGCAAGGAAAGGAAAACTAATATGCAACTAATCCTACTCCTATCCTAACAGCTAGACGTTCGGGGTTACATGTAATGAAATTTCCAGTGAAGCCACCATAGTCGTTCCCGACCTGCATCCACAAATATATGAATGATTAAAATAGATAAAATGCGATGTGCAACAGAAAGTATAGAAACTTGAAAAATTTTCAAATGGGAAGGAAGGTCTTTCTTGTGGGAAGAAAGACATGTCACAACCACTACTTTTACCCAATGCACATACTTACCTCTTTGATGGATATCACTTTTCAATAAACCTCAAAAGCCTCTTGCAGGTGTGTCCTTGTCTGCACTGAGCTTCTTATCAAGCACGAGGAAGGATTGAAACTTGCTACCTACAATAGAGCTTGCCAAGTAAGATTGTTCTATTCATTCAGTGATTGGATCGTAAAATTCATGATGGTCATATTGAAAGCCTCGTGATATCTGAAAAGATGAATTTTCGATTGGAGAAGCAAGATCATGATGGAAATCTTGTAAAGAAAAATATATATGATCATCCTCGGTGGTCATGCCAAGACAATGAGGACCTGCCATAACCATCATTGAAGGCTGAAGTGCCTCACCTGCTTGACGGAAAATTTGAAGAGAGAGATGTTAAGCAATGGAGATCAAAGAGTGTGAAGCAACTATCATCGGATGCGCTAATGGGAAAATGATGGCCGAATGAAAATCACCCAAGATAGAGAAATTATCAGATGAGCTATTTGAAATGTCATATTCCCAGTTTGCAATGAACAAAGAAAAATTCATTCGAACAATCTTGTGAATGCTCTGAACAATGGAACCAAGTTCTCTATGAGCTAGATATGACGGACCACCTTCCTGCAACTGGTGACCAATTGTGCAAGCATCATAGTCATCACAAGGGTTTAAGAAGGATGTTGGCACCGTGAATGCATGAAACAAATTTAGGCATGGTGAATGGAGAAGAACTTGATTCGTGTGATAGCATGTGTGTTACACAAAAATATCATCACCATGATTATTTGCAGTCAGTATGGGTCTATCATTACTTGTACTGTCCTCCTAAGCAAGTCTCAGACCTCAGTTCTTCAAATCAAGCTTTGGAAATGAGAGAAAGACATTAAAAATCAATGTAACTCTGGTTTCGCACTTTCTCTCATGGTCACCTACGGTCCCGCACCTTCTGTGTACAAAAACTGCGGACCTGCCCGCTCTGTCCCTAATGGTGTAGGTGCGGACCCCTGTGAAAGTCAAAAGGCGCGAGTTTTATCTTAAAAAACTCACTTTGGTTTAATTCTAGAGGTTTCTAGAAGGAATTTTGACGTGGATTGTTCGCTCTGAGGTGGTTCATGCATCCCAAAAGAGAAGGAGCTAATCCCTTGATGAGAGGAGCTATCCCTTTGAAGGAGGGCTTTATCCCTTTGAAGGAGGACCTAGTAACCTCCCTCCATTGCACTATAAATATAGGCATTGGGCTGGTTGCTGGAGAGGTTAGAAGCTGAACATTTTTGAGGGCAAATGCTGGTGAAGTCAAGACTTCCTAGTTGGGATTAAGAGGAGAGATCACACATCTTTTTGGCTTCATTGGGGAGTGAGTGAAACTTGTCAAAGTAGAGGAGACTTCTTGCTGGACCTTGGGAGGAGCTTGTACAACGTCAAGGCAAAGGTTGTAAAGTTCTTCTTCTTTTGAATTAATACAGTCAAACTCATTTTTCTCAACAAGTATCTTATGTTATTTGTTTCATGAACTCCTTGACTTTCATGTTAAATATGTTTTATGCAATTGGCTTTTCAGGTGCTATTTAATTTGTTTGCCTTGTTTGCGTTTGCAGATTCGCGAAAAGGAGCTCATTTGGATCGAAGGAGCGAGGGCATCCACAAGCTAGCATTGGACCTAAGGTAGGCCCTAAAAACACTTGTTTGCTATTGTTTATCAAAGCATATTTAGAGAAAGATAGTGTCTGGTTGGTTTGCTTGTCATTAGGTCTTCTTTAGATTCTAGGAAGGTCTATCTTGTCCGCAAGATCGACTTATTCCGCGTGACAAAATGGCAACTCCACTGGGGACTTGATTGTTTTCCTTGTTTTTACTTTGACCTGAGAAACTCTATTTTTGTTTCTGTTTTTGGCTTGTTGTGTGTAAAAGTGGGTATATTTTGTAGATCCAGGGTTATTTTTTGTTTTTCATAGCTTTGGGAGAGGACCGCACCCTAGCCGTTTGACACAGTGCGTACTTACCTGCAGCTTGGCTTTTAGCACAGAGCGGGACCGCACCTGTGCCAACTGAGGGCCTGCGGACCCTGTCAAAATTTTGAAAACCCTAAGATTTCCTCTGTTAGTCAGCTTAGTTTGTCTTTAGAAATTGTTATCCACTGCCCAGACCTGCATATAACTTGTCAGAAACTTTCCTTGGATTGATTTCGTTAGTGTTAGGGTTTTAGGTGAAATTCCTAGGAGTTTTGCTTGTTGGGTTTGTTTTTCATTTTGGTTGTGTAGTGGCTCTGAGCTTAGAAGTTGTAGGGACTTCAGATCACCTTAGTGTCTACCAGCTTTCTTATGAGTCTGACCATTTATGAAATCTCCCCTTGTTTGAGGAATCCGCTTTGAGTTTTCTCTTTACAAAACTTCGAAAAGCTTGTGTTTGAGAGTTTGGATTTTCATTTTCAAAAAGAAAACGAAATTGGTTGTTCTTGACTTATTTGTGATTCTGCATAAATTGGTCCTTAGCTTATATCTAGCTAAGTAAAACATCCTTAAAAAAGACTTTTAGTAGGCTTTGACTTCAAATAGGTTTTTATAATTTGTAGATCTCAAAGTTAGTCATTTTCATTAGTTTTGAGTGTTTTATAAAAAATATAAAAAAATCTCTTTTGAAAAAAGTTTGTTTTTTGTAGTGATTGAGTGTTTTGAAACGAAAAAGGGAAATTTTTGTGAAATAACTAGTTGTCTCGTTTTGAGTGCTTTGGAAAGGAAAAGCTCTTCTTTTAATTTGTATAATTGAGAAAGATTTGTGTTTACAAAGTATTTGCATTCTCAAACTCTTTCTTAGTTTAGAAGTTCATCGAAGAGAAAAAGATTGTTTAGATCATCTTAGGTGCATTTTTAGTGATTTTGAGTCGAGTCTTCATACCACGAGTTTCATCTCCGCACCTTTGGACTTAAACAAAAACCACTAAAATTAACGCTTAAAGTAAAATTCACCTAGTAACATTTTTATTTCTAGGGCTCTGATACACCAACTTAGCTTAGGCTAGTGTCTTGGAGTAGGAGAGTAATTAACTCTCCAAGACAGTAAAAACAAACAAGTAGCTGTATCTTGTGGTAGGGAAGAAATCCAATTGTTGCATTTATGCTCTGGGAAAGCTCCTCTTAAAGGAGAAGCACGAGATCGTGTCCGAACCAGTGTGGGAATCAATCCTTCCTCATTGGGAACGACGCCAGATATTCACATATTAAAAACAGTAAACCTCGGATTAACCATTGTCGAGGAGCCTGGGGTCACTTGTTGGTAAACCTTGGATTATGTCAAGGAGCCTTCAAGGGGATTGAGCTTGCTACTCTGCCCTTGCGTGCGTATCGGATCGTAGACTGTTCCCCCAGGTGTATTTGTCTCAGTTGGTAACCTTAGTGGCCATATTCTTTAGGACTCTTCCTGAGGTGACAGTGGTGGGAAGATCCCACTGTACCTGGAGCAGACGTCGGCTAGACTCACTTGGATTTTCTGGGGGGTTCTCTTCACTCGAGACAGTTAAGTGGAGGAACTTGTGCCAGTCTATTCATTAAGCAGGTTGCCGGGGTAACTGTTCCAACCGCCATTTCTGTATTGAACTCTGCGACGTTGGATTTCATCACCAACTAGTGTTTTCAGTCCGGAAAGTTACTGTTTGTGTGTGTTTGATCTCCTAGATTCTTTAGGCGTGTGATTCAAATTTGTTTGGTTCTTTAGAGACTTTAGGTGCTTTTTATTGAGATTTTACTTTGTTTGCGTGTGAAGTAGTTAAAAGTTTTCAACTGTGGCTGAATTACCAAGACAGTCCCGTAGACTTCAGGGCCAGTCTCCTGAGTTTGTAAACGTGGCTGAGTTACTGAGGAAGTCCCGTAGACTTCGGGGCCAACCTCCTGAGGAAGTACCGAGCCAACTTGAAGGCTTAAAAGTCCTCGTAACTCCTAGAGACAGTAGAGTTGGGTCACCTGAAGAAGGAGAATCTTCTTTGACAGTACATCTTGATTTTCAACCATTAGTAGCAGATTATAATCCGCAGTCAGTGTCTGTTTCCGAAATTGCTGGTAGCTTTTCATCTACTAGTGATATAGGTGAAGAACCTGAAATATCCGAGCCTGAAAGTGAATTTGCTGCTACTCCGACATCGGGGTTTGTTTCTCCAACTTTTAGTGGTCCTGGTTCACCTAGGGTAGAAAGAGTAATCACCCAAGATCTTCCTTCTGGACTTATTGCTATTGAAGAACTTGCTCCGGAAGAAGAAGTAGGCATCCCTATCCCTGAAAATCAACCTGTTATTGAACTAAGGGAGCGTGAATCAATTTTTTACAGTCCACCTAGGAGTAGTTCTTGGTATCTTTCTTTGACTAATTTTCTAGAAAACTCAGGGTTAAGTTTTTCACCACCTCGTGCTCCTTATCACCCAACACCTAGAGGTTTTTATACTCCCGTCAATATGGCAGGACAGTCATCCATGTTTACTCAATCGCCTGAATATTTTTTGTACGGCGGTCCTTCTGTTCCCTCCGGGTATCAGTCACTTTCTGGTACTTTTTCGGGAGCATCTCCTCAACCCATTGAGCAAGGGTTATTAACTGGAAACAATGGTACTAAGCCGTTGAGCGTAGAAGACATTCTTATGATGTCAGGTTCTATTCCCAATCCTCAACCTCAAGGTGGCCAGTTACCGCCTGGGGGGCAGCCTCAATTAACGCCTGGGGGGCAACCTCAAGGTACACAATTTGCATCTGGGGGGCAACCTCAAGGACAGTACATACCTATGGGACAGTACGTTCCTCAAGGTCAACCCCAGTACCCCAAGGTCAACCCAATATTTATACCTCAAGGTCAACCCCAGTATCAATTTATACCTCAAGGTCAACCCCAGTATCAGTATGTGCCTCAAGGGTATCAACCCCAAGGTCAATACTCGAACCAAGGTTTCCAACCACCCCAAGGTCAAACGTTTGTTCAAGGAACGGGAAATGTACCTTTCAATTATCAATCCTACCCTCAACCCGGTTATGGTCCTCAGTATTCTCAACCAGTTATGGGTCAATACCCCGGAATGAATATAGTGTGGGATCCATCGCAAACCCAACAGGTGTTGCAGCCAAGTGTACAGTTGTCATCTCAAACTGGACAACCCTTAGTTTCTGGTACACCCCAGCAACCAGTCCAGTCTAACATTCAAACTTCTGTACCTTCGGTAGTTTCTCAGCCTGGGCCTAGTACACCTCGTACTCCGCCTCAAACGACTGCTACAACTGCCGCAACATCTGTTCAATCTACCCCACCTACTTCTGGAGTATCGACAGCTCCGGTTTCTACTGTTCCTGTATCTACTCCTCAGACATCTTTACCACCGTCTGGATCTACGATTCAAACTTCGGTTCAGATGCCTGTAGGACAACCTGGTTTAAGTACGGTTGTCACAAGTCAACCACAATTCACCTATCAACCGTACCAGGGACAGTACCAATTCGGTCCTGCTGTCCAGCAGCCAGTCTATCAGTATCAACCGTATCCTGGGTACACTTATCAACAACCTCAACAACCCCAGTACGGTCCGGTTAATCCTGGTTTTCCGGGAGGATACAATATCCCGAACGCCATTCCCATTCCTAGTTATCCTGGATATCCTCCTCCTGGGGCTGGTCTCATGACCCAGAGTTTTAGGGATCCTAATCGGCAGTTACCGTTTATCGCAACTTTGGACTTACCTGACTTGTCGCGCCTAACGAACGATCCCATTAATTATCTTCCGTTTTGGCCGCCAATGCCGAATAAGTTGCCCAGTGACATTCCCAAGTTCGAAGGTAAATCAGGAGAGGACCCGTCGAACCATGTGATGACTTACCACCTCTGGTGTGCGTCTAACTCCATCACAGATGATTCAATCCGTCTTAGACTTTTCCAGCGCACTCTAATTGGTCTTGCGGCCAAGTGGTACATTGAGTTACCACGAGGCACTTTTTATAATTTTAGTCAGTTAGCTACCTCGTTTTTAACTCATTTTCAGTTGCCAGTCCGATATGACAATGGCACGGAATTGTTAACTTCGCTAAAACAATCGACATCCACTTACATTTCAGATCATATTCATGAGTGGAGACGTCGACGTCGTTTAGTGAAGGTATTTATTCCGGATCAAATCTTGGCTGAGTGGTTTGTAAAATCTTTGTTGCCAAAGATCACTGAAGATGTTGCTAAAGCCGGAGTTGTTACTGAGGAGCAAGTCATTGCTCAAGCACAGTACCTTGACTTGGTCTATACTCAGTCGGGTACGTTACACGAAAAAATCCCCGATCTTCCCAAGCAAAATCAAATCACTGCAGCTCCTTCGGGATCTCATGCCGCCGATGGTATGATTGGCACGGTTAACACTAAAAGTAAGAAGAAGTCTTCCAAGAATTCTTCTCCCATTATAACCTTGCCTGATTCCCCAACAGGAGATTCTTCTGCAGAGATTTCCGCCGATATTCACGTTGTAGAGTCATCTACAGCCAAATCAAAATCCGGTGGGAAGAAGAAAGGAAAGAAGAAGAATAAAACGGACAAAAGTTCAAAGGAGAAACCTGAAAAGGCGGAATCCAATGATGAAAAGCGCAAACCTCGTTATCCTTGTCTCATTTGTGACGATGAACATTTTACAAGAGACTGCCATCATCGTGCAGAGGTTGCGAAAATTGTCAAGGGTTCCCAAACTCCTGCTATTTTGAAGGATCCTTTTCCGGCTCAAGACAGTAAGATGATAGGTTCATCCTCGAGTGCCAATGAAGAACCCATACTGATGATGTCCCATGTTAGGATTGCGACTCGATCGCAAGATTATGGTAGTAAGAGTCCTGTTGATGGTAAAGAAGCAGAATCTTCTCATTCTAATCCATCAACCTCAGCTCCCGGTTCCGATCCACTACAGATCGAGAAACCTAATCCAGACTTGGTAATCAAACCGCCCGCCAAGGGTATACTTCGAAAGTTAGCTTTCAATCCACATGAGAGAGCGGCTCAGAATTATAACATTGTTGAGGATTTAGTTGTTTCACCCTCAGCAATGTCGGCTTTGGAAGTGTTGCAATCATGTCCAGCACAACGTAAATTACTTTTGTCGGCTATAGGAGCTGTTGATGTTCAGGACCCGAACCTAATAATTTTCGATCTAGAAAATAGTACACCGCGGTTGCCTCATCAAATGGCTTTCCAGATTCCAGTGATAGTAAAAAACAGGCCTATTCATCGGACTGTAATTGATGAGGGAGCCTCAACGTGTATTATGTCGATACAGTGTTGGAGATCGCTTGGTTCTCCTTCGCTAAATCAATCCCCGACAATTCTAAAGGCCTTTGATGGCCGTGGGTTTCATCCTTTTGGCATTCTACAGGATTTGCCTATAGGGGTTGAAGGAAAAACCGTTAGTCTAGATGTGGAGGTGGTTGATGCCCCTCTAGATTACAACCTTCTCTTGGGTCGAAGTTGGTCTTACGCTATGACAGCGGTCGTTTCATCGGTCTTTCGAGTAATAAAGTTTCCACACAATGGAAAGATCGTAACAATAGACCAGCTGGCTTACTTTTCATCCGACCCAGCCTCTTCGGAGAGTATTCAGCATGTTGGTAAAACGACTATCCCATATAAGGATGTTGGAGTAGGATTAGTTAAAGATGCCGGTTTACTGGGAACTTTTCCTTTTCCTCCAATCAACGCATCATCTTCATTTGAAACCATTCATATGATTACATCAGACACCATTATTTATGATGATCCTTGGATCGTTCCTTCTGAATCTGAGATAGACTCATTTGGTAATGCCATGCCTTTGAGTCCATATGAAATTGCCTATGAAGCCGTGCAGTCTTTTGTCGACCCATGTTCAACCGAAAATGACTTAATGAATGTGGTCCGTGAGGAATCACTTTTCACATCAACCTCGGATTTAACTACGTTTTCTGAACTTGTTCACTCTGATGAGCAAATTCGTGAAATCCTATGTGTAGATGATTTACCATGGGAAGATCTCCATCACAGATCTTCGTTTTTACCTGAGGATGATCGTTTTGAAAATGATTTCTCATCAATTTTTACAACTGAATATGTCAAGGAACCTCAGAATCCAATGAAACATCCCGATTCAGAGTTAAATTTGGGAACCATCTCTCGAACTATTCCTATTGACATTTCGGTTAAGCTCGGAATTGTTGAGAACATTCATATAGGTGCCTCGTGTACAGATGACGAAATTCAATTATATAAGGCCCTATTTCAAGAATTCCGCGACGTGTTTGCCTGGTCCTATGAGGAAATGCCAGGAATTGATCCCACGATTGTTGTTCATGAAATCAAGACTTACCCGGACGCTAAACCCGTCCGGCAACGTTTGCGTCAGATTCACCCACGAAAAGCTGCTGCAATTAAAGCAGAAGTTGAAAAATTATTGAAAGCAGGTTTCATTTATCCGATCCCGTTAACGGATTGGGTATCGAATATTGTTCCGGTTAACAAAAAGCAGGGAACAATAAGAATATGCATCGACTATAGGGACATTAATCGAGCCTGTCCAAAGGACAATTACCCAACTCCCTATATCGATCAAATCATTGATGATTGTGCCGGCAGCGAAATATTCTCCTTTATGGACGGTTTTTCCGGATACAATCAAATCAACATTCTACCTGCCGATCAACCAAAAACGGCTTTCATTTGTCCATGGGGGACATTTGCTTATTGCAAATTACCTTTTGGGCTTAAGAATGCCGGAGCAACTTTTCAAAGGGCGATGTCTTATGCGTTTCATGACATCAAGCACATTGTGCAACCCTATCTCGATGACTTGCCTGCTCATTCATTACATCGAGCTGATCACCTCGTCCATTTACGAGCAATCTTTATGAGGTGTAGGCATTATCGTATTCGGTTGAACCCACACAAATGTCTCTTCTGTATAGAAACGGGTCGATTGCTGGGGTTTGTAGTTTCGAAAGCCGGCATTCGCGTTGATCCCTCAAAGGTCGAAGCTATCATCAAATTGCCTCCTCCTTCGAGTCTTCGCCAACTCCAAAGTTTGCAGGGGAAAGCAAACTTTTTAAGACGATTCATTCCTAACTACGCCGAGGTTACAAAGGGTTTTACCCGGTTGTTGAAGCAAAACACTCAACTCTATTGGGATGAGATAGCTCAGAAATCTTTTGATGCACTCAAACACGCGTTGACCCATGCACCGTTGTTGCATCCTCCCAACTACAACCAGGATTACTTCTTGTATCTCGCCGCCTCTCATTCCACCATTGGAATGGTCTTAGTTCAGGAAGATGAATCAGGAACTGAACATGTGATATATTACCTTAGTCGAACTTTAAATCCAACTGAGCTAAAATACTCACATGTGGAGAAATTGGCATTGGCAGCCGTTCAAGCTGTCCAACGTTTTCGTCACTACATTCTACTACGTAAAACTACGGTAATTTCGGATTGCAACCCTATGATCTACATTTTGACCAAGCAATTGCTAGGGGGCAAGTACTCTAAATGGATCGTTATCCTGCAAGAGTTCGACTTGGAATTTGAGAAATCTAAGTCTAAGAAATCTTTAGTTTTTGCGGAGTTAATGTGTGACTTCCCGCGTGCTGACACGGAAACTGTGGCAGAGGAGCCCATTGCAGATGAATCCTTGTTTCTAATCAGCACTTTAGATCCGTGGTATGGGGATATCATCGTTTATCTCCAGACCCAATCCTTTCGGCCAGAAATTTCAAGGTCAGAACGTCGAAAAATTCGATTCCAGTCCCAACAATTCAGGATTATTGGAGATACTCTTTATCGCCGTGGGGTGGATTCTGTTTTTCGACGTTGCTTAACTCACGAGGAAGCTGAAAGGGTTCTAAATGACTGTCACTCTGGAGCGTGTGGCGGTCATATATCTGGGTTTGCCACAGCCCAAAAGATATTGCGCGCTGGCTACTTCTGGCCGTCTTTATTTAAAGATTGTATTACGGCGGTCCGAAAATGCCACAACTGCCAGATTTTTTATCGTAAAATGCGCGCTCCACCTGCTCCTCTCCACCCTATAATTGTCGTTGGTCCTTTTGCCAAATGGGGTATCGATTTTATTACATGTAACCCTCACTCGGCCGAGGGGGCATGCGTATATCATCCTTGCGGTAGATTATTTTACTAAGTGGGCCGAGGCGATGCCTACATTTGAGGCAGACGGCAAGACAGCTGCAATTTTTGTGTTCAATCATATAATTGCTAGGTTTGGTGTCCCGCAAGCGATAATCACTGATCATGGGCGCCATTTTCGAAACGTTATGATGACCGAACTTACAGGCCAGCTTGGTTTACGTCACGATAGTTCAACCCCTTATTATCCACAAGCGAATGGTCTGGTTGAATCCATCAACAAAGTTTTAGTTATCATGATCCGACGAATCATTGGGATTCATCGGTCGAATTGGCACAACATGCTATTTTCAGCGCTTTGGGCATACCGAACTTCAGTAAAAACATCAACAGGGTTCACTCCTTTCCAACTAGTCTATGGTTTGGAAGCCGTGTTACCCATTGAATGCGAAATCCCGTCACTGCAAATGGCCATCGAGTTACTTCCAGCCACTTCCGAAGAGGAAAAGCGTTTGTTATACTTGGCTCAATTAGATGAGAATCGACGTGATGCTGCATTGGCAATCGAGACTCACGCAAAACGAATGAAAGCTCAGTATGATCGAAATGTGACCCCTCGAAATTTTTCGGAAGGAGATCTAGTCTTAGTTTATGATCAAGCTAATGATAAATTAGGCGCTGGAAAATTCGTTCCTATGTGGCATGGTCCCTATGTTGTCAAGCGAAAGCTAGCCAAAGGGGCTTATGAATTGGTAGACTTTGATGGGGACTCTTTGGGTAAACCCAGAAATGGCCTTTACTTGAAGAGGTATTATGCTTAAAAGAATGGGTATGGAGATTTAGTTAGGATAGTTTTTCTTTCTAGCTGGTGTGTTTTAGTTTAAACAGTGTGCTTAGCTTAGAGAGTGTTTTTTTCGTCATTATTCCTGCTCATCTTGGTTTTACTCTTGATATTGCAGATGTCGATGCCTCTCCAAACATATATTGGTTTCGCTGATGGTGCTTGTCGTAATACACGGAACATCTCTTCCGCAGCTTGGGTTATCTATTCGCCCTCTGACGAGTTAATATCTATGCATGGGGTAAGCCTCGGTCAAACAACGAACAACATTGCCGAGTATAGTGCAGTGATTGAGTTATTGTCTGAATCTATTTCATTTGGGATTCGGAGTTTGATAGTGAGGTTAGATTCTGAACTCGTTGTATTACAGCTCAATAGAGTGTATGCCATTAGAAATCCAGTGTTATTAAGATTATTTTTGAGAGTGCGTCTCTTGGAACGTGAATTTGATTATATTGAATATCAGCATATTCCAAGGTCTTTAAATACATTAGCAGATGCAATTGCTTCTCGAATGTTAAATAGACATTTGCAATAATCATACATGTAAATTTAAAACCATTCCATAACATGATTTACAAGATAAGCCGGTAATAGTGATATATATATATATATATATATATATATAGGAGTGTGTCAAAAAATACATCGTCCTCGATCATAGGTTGAAAAACACCTTATGATCGGCAAAAATGATAAGTACAAAAAACAAAAATGTCATGTGTGCCCACAATAGGCGATCATCCTATCACTGGTGATGATCTCTATAAGAAACCACTGCACGGGCCACCTTGCAAAGGAACCTCCTAAAAGGTCCCGGGACTCCAATCACATAGCGCTGAAGTCGACGAGGAATGTCGTCTATAGTGGTCTCAGGAATATCTCCTGTCAAGCGCTCGAGATGACCCTCCAACTCGGCCAAAACCTCTGCTGATTCATCCTGTGGGGCTGGCGCGGGTGCAACTGGTTGCCTCCTCTCGTAAGGCCGGAGAGCGGCTGGTCGCTGTGGACCCACATCTGCATTTGAAATTTTTACTATCAG
This sequence comes from Pinus tabuliformis, assembly GCA_031772625.1. Classification (NCBI taxonomy): domain Eukaryota; kingdom Viridiplantae; phylum Streptophyta; class Pinopsida; order Pinales; family Pinaceae; genus Pinus; species Pinus tabuliformis. The sequence continues at coordinate 462,307,142 of CM062811.1, forward strand.
TTTTGAGACGATGAAAAAATAACAAAAAATTAAAATAGAAAAATGTTGAAAAGGATTTTACCTGACTCGTCCCACTGCTCTCCTGGTGGAAGAACCATGTCTGGGTCACCACGAAAATCTATCCCAGCGTAAGGGAAGTCCTGAATAGAAAAGACCTGGTTTTCCAGCCATTGGAAATACTCAGGTTTGAATCGAGCAACCTCTGTCCTCTCGTCCGGGTGACGGGCCATGACTGCGACCCATCGCATCAGTTTGGGCTCTCGAGGAAGCCCAGCTCCAACAGTAAGGTGCTGTGGGATCAGCATAGGAACCCTCTCCAGGCCAAAACTCACGACTAAAGCCCCATAACCAAAGGTCTTTAGTCGTCCGTTCTTGGCCCTGGTCAGTTGGCCTTTCACATTGGCCAACACAGCATCGCACCAGTTGAAGATGGTGCCTCGAAAGCAATCAACTGCCATACGCATCTGGGATCCGGTGGCAATATGTAATGCGGCAGCTCCGCAAAGTCTGGTGACAGTGAATGCAATCACCATGAGCTCAGGACGGGATATCGTCTTTATGTCTATCCCTTTGTCTCTAGCCTGGCTGTTGCAGTACTCTAGCCGGAGGCTATCGACAGACTGGCCACCTGGCCTAGTCCCGTGCAGAGTCAAGTCTTCGCCTCTCTTAGGCAAACCAATCAAGAAATATATGTCCGCCAGCTCGATTTCGAGCTGGTGGCCGCCGATGAAAAAGCACTGGTCCTGTATGCTCCATCTGTCAACCAGCCACTGTAAGAAATCCACCTGAGCCCTCATGCCAGGAATGGCCTAGAATTTGTACAATCCGCACGCCCTCAAAGCATCAAGTGAAGGCTGATGATTCCATGCGGCAGCATCCACGTCCTCATGCTCTCGTTCACGCCAATCTAGCATGATGTACTCTCTGCATCAAGTATAAAGACAAATTAAAATGCTAGAAAATATTTTGTGTGGTCCATTTTTGAGAATTTTTGGGTTCAAAACCCTTGCGGCGGGGACCGCACCCTACAGGTTAGACACAGTGCGTGGGACCGCACTTTGTCTACATGGAAGGTGCGGACCCCGAGCTTTTTCCCAATGGAGAAAAAGTCGGGGTCCGCAGGCCCGCAATGGTAAACCTGCGGGCCCCCGCGCGCGGGTTTTGCGCCTAAAAACCCTCCCAAAAATGAAATAAAGGACTAAAACAAAAAATTAAACGGTTAAAAATGAAGAGTGGGATGATGTGGATTACCTGGAGAAGACGACGTTCGATTCCGACGGTTGGATTTTCCGCAATCTTCACGGGAAGTTTTCTGAGCAAAAGCACTATTTTCTCACCCAAACTCAAATGGTAAAAATGAATTGACAAAGGTCCTTTTTATAAGTTTTTTGAGTAAATAAATTGCAAATTTGTTTATGTTTCACTTTGAAAAGGTATTTTGTGACATTTTTATCCATTTCAAACAGGTATGAGTAATGTTTGTGTTTTTGTGCAGAATAAAGGATTATTCAGGCGAAATCTATCATTTTCGACGAAAAAACATGTAGAGTCATCTTTAAGCTCTTTTCTGACTCCTAAAACATGAAAAGATCGCCGAGTGTTTCTTTTGAACTCGTTAAAACGGAATTAAAAGACGGTCCACTTACAGCTCTTTTCCGACCGTAAAAACATGAAAAGATCGCCGGATTTTTGTCGTTTCAAATTCGATATCGGTCATAAAACGACGTGTCATTGATCGCTTTTTTACTTTTTCGGGTCAAGGGCACTAATGACGAAAAGTACTCCTTGGTCGTAAAAGATCAAGCGGTTCTCTCAAGTATTATTTTATACTTTTTCGGGCTTGGGAGACACAAATTTACGAAAAAGGTCAACCCTGGAGTCTTCTTAAGTTTTTTCAGACTCTCTAAAATTGAAAAACGCCGAGTTTCTCCTATACTGGACTCGTTAAAAATTTCACAGTAAAGGACCTGTTCAATTACAAACAGGAACAAACCACTCCTTCTTAGGGTTCGAATTTAAACTAAGTTGGACTCATCCGAAGGATGAGCTTATAATCAAGCAAATGTTATCCTCCTCAAGCTTGTCAAAAATAAAGAGGTACTTGCCAGAAATGGTGGGGGAAAAGAGAGAAAAATGAGCCTGTTTGTCATACTTTGTAACCACTCTTGAACATGACACTTTTATTCACCTGGGTTGGGAAATCCTTTGCCTAACAGTTGATCAAACCACATTGAAAGTCTTCAGCCGGTTTCTGGGTATTAACTTTGGGTCAATTGTCACCAATCCATCTGTCGTGTCGTTATGTGTTCAAGAGGTCACTGCCAATAAGCCATTCATCTGCAAAATATCTGTCATCCATCTTGACCATCCCTGAGTCAGTCCTTGCAACTAAATTTCTTCAACTTGATCTATGATTTCGTGTTGTGGGCTTGCCTACGACGGATCGCTTTCTATCGACATCAGCTCATTATCTAGAAAGATGATCTAGGAATCGTCAGTACCTTGAAGTCTGCATGCCTCAATGGCAGGTTTCTCGCCTTTGACGACAGTTTGCATCATTGACTTTCGATCAAAGGATTCCGTGACATGTTCGACATCAACACATTTATTCGCATCTCATGGATTGTACTGGGTACTTTGAGAGCCATTGACATCATTGGTGGTTTCTCTCACACTTGTTAACAGTTTACATCATTGACTGGTAATCAAGTGGTTTCTACCATGTTCGACATCAACACATTCATTCGCATGGATAGAATCGTACTATTTCGGGAAGTAGAAATGAAGACCCTGGATCCAGTTTCCACAATCCAGGCTGCGAGGAATTTTGTATTCATTATATAATGGACTATTCATAAACAGATGGTTGCGTCCATACTGTGTCCACATGAGTCTATACTTGTGATGTTTTACAAGATCATTCCTGTATCAGAGCAGTAGTTAGTTTTTCTAGTCAGTTTTGATCTGAGCATGGGAATGCCTACCTCAGCGATGATATGATCTCATATATATATCTTGCATTGAATGTTTTTACAGGTTCCAACCGGGTTCTCCACAAGATGATCCTCGAAATGATAAAGTACTTCACTCTTCCTAAATGATAAGAAATCCTCATCTACTACAGACTTCGCACTTTAGGGGGCAATCTGTTACACAAAAATATCGTCACCATGATTATTTGCAGTCAGTATGGGTCTATCATTACTTGTACTGTCCTCCTAAGCAAGTCTCAGACCTCAGTTCTTCAAATCAAGCTTTGGAAATGAGAGACATTAAAAATCAATGTAACTCTGGTTCCGCACTTTCTCTCATGGTCCCTGCGGTCGCACCTTCTGTGTACAAAAACTGCGGACCTGCCCGCTCTGTCCCTAACGGTGTAGGTGCGGACCCCTGTGAAAGTCAAAAGGCGCAAGTTTTATCTTAAAAAACTCACTTTGGGTTAATTCTAGAGGTTTCTAGAAGGAATTTTGACGTGGATTGTTCGCTCTGAGGTGGTTCATGCATCCCAAAAGAGAAGGAGCTAATCCCTTGATGAGAGGAGCTATCCCTTTGAAGGAGGGCTTTATCCCTTTGAAGGAGGACCTAGTAACCTCCCTCCATTGCACTATAAATACAGGCATTGGGCTGGTTGCTAGAGAGGTTAGAAGCTGAACATTTTTGAGGGTAAATGCTGGTGAAATCAAGAATTCCTAGTTGAGCTTAAGAGGAGAGATCACACATCTTTTTGGCTTCATTGGGGAGTGAGTGAAACTTGTCAAAGTAGAGAAGACTTCTTGCTGGACCTTGGGAGGAGCTTGTACAGCGTCAAGGCAAAGGTTGTAAAGTTCTTCTTCTTTTGAATTAATACAATCAAACTCATTTTTCTCAACAAATATCTTATGTTATTTGTTTCATGAACTCCTTGAATTTCATGTTAAATATGTTTTATGCAATTGGATTTTCAGGTGCTATTTAATTTGTTTTCCTTGTTTGTGTTTGCAGATTCGCGAAAAGGAGCTCATTTGGATCGAAGGAGCGAGGGCATCCACAAGCTAGCATTGGACCTAAGGTAGGCCCTAAAAGCACTTGTTTGCTATTGTTTATCAAAGCATATTTAGAGAAAGATAGTGTCTGGTTGGTTTGCTTGTCATTAGGTCTTCTTTAGATTCTAGGAAGGTTTATCTTGTCCGCAAGATCGACTTATTCCACGTGACAATGTGCGTTCATCATCACAAAGGGATATTTCTGGTGTGATGAGAGGACAAATTTGCAGTACAAGATTTTCAAGAAGATTGAGGCGCTGATCATGAAGGCGGGAATTTGATAAGTATGATTGTATACAAAGATAGTCTTTGAGATTATCAACTTCTCAATTCCATGACTTCGTGAGAGACAGACATTCCCAACCCGAGTTTGACGTGATAGATTTGCATGAAGACGGATGAGTTGTAACAGATTTGTGAATTTGGTCATAAGTGATATTTTGAAAATTTGAGAGATCACACCTGAAATGCCAAACATTTTTCACACAAGAATTCACATTGAGTGCAACCATATAGATAGACGGATTGCACGGGAGAAACTAGATATGGTTTGGTTCGGGGGTCTTACCAGATTCGTGAAGTCCTGACATAACCATCAACGGACGTTGAAGTGCCTCAACTCCCTAGCACATCCCGAAACTTTCCAGAATTGCAGAATCACATTTTGAAGCTTGAACTAGATCATGCATGGCTTGAGGGTGGTTGTTGCTGCTAATTTCAAAACTGCTTTCCAAATGGCAGCCATATCTATCACAGGTTTCAACAACAATTAGATTGCTCAATTGAAGAGGCTCTTCTGATGGTACGTCCAAAGATAAATGAATTGGTGAGATTGCATGAGCAAGCTAATTTGATGAGTTGTCTTCATGTAACATAAGAGATGATGAGGGGTGGGAAGACTCCAATGTGATTAGACTGTTTTCAATTTTATCATGGACAACCTCACTGTCTTTTGTCAATCAAAGAGATAACTAATTGAATGGAGAAACAAAAGAGCATGGAATAACTCTGCCGCATGTAGATGTGTTGCGAATGGTAGGACACAAGGGAAAGTGAGGTGAAGAGGAAGTTTCGATATAGACGTCTTCTTTGACCGGAGCACATTCTAGATTTGAATTATAATCTCCATGGGAAACCGGAAGATCACATGATGTGCTTTGGTGTTCGTCACGACATAGCGACATGGAGTTATCATCATTGGGATGACTACCACCCAAGGTTGGGGATTGATTGAAAGAATTGATTATATAGGATGTTCCACTGAGATTAGCAAATTGAGGATCATTCAAGAGTGGAAGCTCATTGTTTTGATGTGGAAAATTTTGAAACAAAGAGGGAAGATTGATAGTGTCCTCACCTTTCTGCTCCTCTTCCTGTGTAATGTAGCTGCCTTGCAACTGATCACAATTTGAGCCAGCAGCCTGAGAATCAAGAGAATGTGAACAATTGGCCGGTGAAGCAGATTGATCAAGAGAGTCGTGGTACAAGGATTCATGGCTTGTAGATGATAGAGGATGGCAAAGATGTGGATCATATTCGAGACTTGAGCTATGAACGGTGGTGTCCTCTTGTGGAATGGAGGAGTAAGTCTTCGTTGTAGGTTTCTTGAGCCATTCTGGAATTTCCTCCATTGAAGCGGGAGATGGATGAGAAGATGGGTTGGGGACATGTTGCGCATATTTCTCAACTTCATGATCACCGCAAGGGGGCACTCACATCGGGACCAAAAAAGGACGAGGACAAGGAACAAATGGGGTAGTGGGCTCCTCCTCTACAATTTGAGGTGCCTCATGAGCCGCAAGAGTTGAGGAAGAAGAGAAATCAAGCGATTCACCGTATTGGGAAACATGAACCAAGAATTTGAACTCTTGTCTCAAGAAATCCGAGTTCAAAATTGTTAAGGAATTTTGCAACAAAGGTGAAGGAACCGATCAACAAAGTCCTTAACTGATTCGTCAAGCTCCATTCTTAAACAACATTTTTTCACAGACATCCTGGTGGCTATACTTATTGAAAGCTTCCATCATCATCTTGGAAAGCTAGCCAAATGAATTGATAGAAGCAATGGGTAATATATGACACCAGTGTTCAACACGACCTTCGAATGTGAGGGTGAGTAGTACAACCTAGACATATTTAGACTTTATTTGGTGACGATAGAAAAGAGTCATAACTTGAAGCAGATGCGCATGAAAATACGGTTCGCCCTCACCATTGAAATTGAGTTTAGATAGGTCATGGATAACTTTCATGGGGATGGTACAATTAGGATTTTTAGAAAAACACCCCGGGATTATGATTTTAGGAAGAGCCATTTTAAATAAGATATTCAAACTAGAGTCTACAGACATAGGTTGTCGTCTAGCCCTCCTTCTAGCACCATTTTGTTGATGGTGCTGGAAATCTATCAACTAAAGGGATCTCCCTGATATAAAGTCCCAACCAAACCTCACACTGTTTGGTGTAGGAGTCCCATCGGGTTTGATGGCCTGATTGCCATTAACTTAGAGATATGCCTAGGCTCTGGCTATCAGTACATGAGAGTGTTACGCTGGTATCTTCAAACAACAAGGTAAATGTGCCTGGTGAGTGTGTAACGTAACTGTTTCAAGGTTCTCTTATTGCAAAAGGGGAAGAAAAGTGAGCCTCTAAGTGAGAGGTAATAGTACCACCCAAGAAGAGACACACACGAACTAGGAAGGGTTCGCCCAACATCAAGCGGAATAGTCCACAACGGATGCGGAAGTCATTAAAACTTACGTACAAGGGAAAACACGTACTCCATCTAGCAGAGTAGTCCACACAGATGTGACAACCATTATAAACAATAAATAAGGAAGGTATGTCTAGTATCCTACGGAGTAGTCGACAAGGATGATACAACAATGATAACCAATCAAACACATTCCCAACAATGTAAGTACTAAAAAAACCAAAGTAGTTCAACTATCTTAGTACAAGTGAAACAAACATGCATTACAAACGCCGAAAGAATAGTCTTACAAAAGTATACAAAACATGCATGAAAACATGTTGTCCTTAACAGGTTTCTGCATTAAGGAAAAGTTCCATGACACATCTGCACATCATACATCACTAGTCTTAGTAGGGAAACATTGGAGCCACTCCTTTCTCCTTAAAGAACTAACTAAAAACTCTCTATGCTTTGTGGGAGGAACCAAGGTGAAAAGTCCTTGCTCATACAATGGGAGGGTTATATATAGCCAAGGGCGATGCTTTACCCTTGTGACTATTGGACTACCATCATGACTGTTCAAATTCCTATGACTCTTCATCTTCATGTGTGCATTTGTTGGACTTTCACTTTACATTACATTCAATTACAAAAATATGGCCCATAGTAGTGATGTGGCCTTAACAACTCATGACACAACTTGACATGACACTGCTGACATGGGTTGGCTAGTTGTGGTGGCAATGTCAAGACGTTGTTGTTGCTGAGTGATGGATGTGATCTTGGATGTGCTTTGTCTTCACCTCTACGTGGATTGATGTTGTAGGGTCTTCAATCATCTTTGTCTTGTAAGATGGTTACATGCATGCATTCCTTTCGCTTGAGCTTCTTTCTTCCATCCAATTGCAAGTAAGTCTTCTAGCATGTTCACTCTTTCTTCATTCTGTTCATCGTCTTGCCATGATCTATCAGTATACCTATTCCTGCAATTCACTCAAGATGGGATGAAATTAAATCCAAAACCTCCTAGTCTAAGATGATGCATTGTTTTCCATGGATCGGGCCTGGGACAGATGACAGACTAGGAAGAGGGCCCAGTAACTGTGCACTACGTAGTTCTAGGTGATAGGGAGGGAGACTGGTCACTAGCACTGCGTAAAGTGCAGCTCATGCTTGGGTGGGGAACGTCGGGGCACGGTCTTCACTATTAGGTAAAACTGCGCAGAGGCCACTGGGAGGCAATATTGCACAGTTGAGGACACTAGTGGCAGCTACAAGGTGGGACCCTGAGGGACACCTCTACGTAATTTCCTGGGATAAGACAAGGCAGGACAACAGAGGGACCAGAGGACAGTTCTGCGCAGTTTTTGAGAGAAGTGAGTCCCAACTAAGGGATGTCACTAGGAGGAAACCTCTGTGCAGTTTCTGGGAGCATTACAGGCTCAAGTCTATGTGCAATTCGGGGTTCCAACAAATAGGAAGAAGGCTTGATGATTGATCTTGTGAAGTGCACAGTTCAGGTTGGGCCTTGAGGCAGTTTCTACGCAGTTCTGGGAAGGAAGACAGACTGCTCACCTCTAGGATTGTGCAGTGCAACTGACCCAGAGGACAACCTCAAGCACTGCGCAGTTCCAGGAAGCAGAGCAACACCACTGATATATGAGACTGCGCAGTGCAGCTCAGTGGGGGTCTGATGAAGTGGGGTTGTTACATCGAGAGATTTTTAGGAAAATGACTAAGTGTGAGAGGCAAGTGAACTTGTGAGGACTCGACATTGTGATCACACACTTAGCATACTTCGACAACATGGAAACACTGATCACCGAGATAACATAGTAAAGCATGACCCTCTATGGGACTATCTAGAGCCGAAAGTGACATGTGCAACACTTGGGATAGACCTTTGGACGGCCATGACAACACTTGCGCGACAATGCTTACAACTTTTTGTATGAGTGTGATAGGTGTTCACATGGCTAGGACAACTTGTATACAGAAAGACCAACCTTCATGGTCACCAGAACAGTTCACAAACACGACATAACAACCAAACATGTCAAAATATGACAATTGATCCAAAAAGTGAGAAGGAGAACGACACGTCGAGGAAACACATGGAATGACTTTTAGTGCTTGCAACCATGCATGTCATTGAATAGAGAATGATATGAAAATGATTAGCAATCCTTAAAGCCACACTAAGAGGTGTATTTCAAAAGACGTGCTTCATTTTCCATACCTACCCTCCAAAGGTTTATGCATTAGATGGAGTCTTCATGCGATCTTAATCTTCTACCATACCTTGGGTTCATTGGTATGCTTATCTTCCTCCTCAGCTCCTTAATAATCCTCTAGCATGTCATCCTTCTTGTGATCACTGATAGACACATCTACGCAGTTTTAGTGGACAGTGACTGCTGCGGGATGAGGCCCTGGGAGGACACATCTGAGCAATTTTAGGATGCAAGGTAGATTGAGCAGTTGAGGGACAAACTGCGTTGCTTTAGGATACAAGGCACTACTACAGGATGAGGTCCTAGGAGGACACCTCTATGCAATTTCAGGATGCAAGGAATATTGGACAACTGAGTGAAAAAACTGCGCAGTTTCTGGAGACAGTGGGTTCCGGCTGAGGGAAGGACACTAGGGGAAACCCACTACGTAGTTTTGAAATGCTAAGCAAGGTTGGGAATTATACACATTAGACAGTTAGGGTGTGAGAGTAGTGTGAAACATGTCTATGTGCTGAGGACAACCCATTCTCACAAAGCTTTCCCCTTGAAGAAAAACAAACTTCCATTTGCATGACAAGTGATAATCCCCTGCCCAATGATGACACATACTATATAAAGATAAAAGTGTGAACGAATCTTAAGATCAAAGAGGGAAGTTTGAGATCATCAACTTACCAAATAAGTGACTAAGAAACGATCGATCATAGTATCCACAATAGGCTCTGAAATTTGAGTACAGGCCAACATTTTGGAGGGTGTTGGAGTTGCTACAACAAGTCTCTTGTATATAGATTTTCATAGTGTTCTACCACTGCTCTCTTAATTTCTTCAAAATTCTTGGTGTTTTCCCCACCATGATTTATCTGAGTTATATTATTTTTTATTCCCTGAACTTGTCTTGTTTATGGAAAATTTTTGTGTTGTTATCCCTAGCCTTCAACCTGTTAGAACTCTTTAATTTTTTGAGGTTGTAGAAGAAAATCACAAAGGTAACCACAAACCAACTTTGGAACTGTCAGCTTCAGAGAGGGCTCTCTCTGTTAAATTTAACTTTGTTGGATTGAATATTAGGCTAGTTATAAAGTTTAAGGTTTGATTTGTATTTGAATGGTTTGTTGATAACTAGATTACCATTGGGCTATGAAATCTGTGACATAAAATACAGATGATAGTAGTGTCTATAGATAGATCTCACAGGGTAGGGTAGCAAAACTGAATGGATTCTTTTAAGGTCTGTGAAATGGAGAAGAAGAACGGATTTAAGGTTCACTTTAAATATAGAGCATTATTACCTGAATTCTATATTTAAATATTAGAAGAAAACATTAAAATTATTCGTAGCCGGGTGTAGAGTGTACATTTAAACAAATTATTCCCTTTACTTATATGTTGAATAATTCAGATTTGAAAGAAAATATGTGCTATAAACAAAGAAATATAAACACATAAGACGATAAATGCACTTCACCAACAACTTGACACAAGAATGTTGTGAAAGAGCTTCTGTATTACTGGTAATCTGTCGATGCTTCATAAATATACAATAGTATTCTTTGTACAAAAACCAACATCTATTACTTCAAAGGATGAAGTATTTATAACTTGTTTACAAAAATATCTTGATTTAAAATATCAAGATTTAGTATGAATATCTAAAAGAAATATCTTGAAACATAATTCAAGATTTTATTACAAAAAAGGTATGAAAATAGATTAAATTGTCTAAAAAATATCAGTCGCCTTGTAGGTTTTAACCCCGTACAGAAATTACCAGCATACTAATTCTAAAACACATAAAATAAACAATGCGAGAGCATAACACATAAAACACATATACACAGAGATTTTCCCCTAGATCCCAAAACCGGGACTACCAGCTTGATTTTTCATTATATTCCTTTCAATGTTACAATACATATTTATACATGCCGAAGCATCCAATACCATGGACCGAAAACCATCGCATCCAAAACCATGGACTGAAAACTATCGCGTCCAAAAACACGTGTGAAAATCATGCACAAAACCATAGGTGGGTCCGCCCAACCTAACATAGGGTCCAAAACCAAAATTTTCCAGGACGCTGCCCCGGACCCCATAAAGTGGGGTTACGGGTACACCTCAAACCCCCTGTTAACTACGTGGAAAGAATATAACACAACCCAACATTCTCCCACTTGTTGTTTTCTTTCCACAGGGGGCCACAAGAGAGCTTAGAGAGCTTAGTCATTTTTCCAGCCCTGAAATGCCCATTGTATCTCTACACCAAGAGAACTTCTCAGAGCTCACAGATTTTGTCAATGCATCTACATTATTCTTCAAAGTGTCCACCTTTACCAGCAACACCTTTTTGTCTTCTATCATATCCCTCACAAAGTGATACTGAACATCAATGTGCTTTGTCTTTGAATGATATGTAGGGTTCTTTGCCAAGAAAATTGCACTTTGGTTGTCACAATATATCCTTATAGCTTCTTGTACTAACCCCATACTTGAACACAATCTCTATAACCAAACTGCTTCCTTGCTTGCATGAGTGGCTGCCATGTATTCTGCCTTTGTGGTTGATAGTGCGACTACAGATTGTTTCTTACTCATCCAACTGACTGCACCTCCAAATAGGTTAAACACATACCCACTTGTAGATCTTCTCTGATCTAGATCTCCAGCCCAATTTGCATCAACAAACCATGAATATCCAACACTCTATCCAATCCTGGTCTTCCTTGGTACCACAAACCATAATCACTAGTGCCACGCAAATACCTGAAAACCCGCTTCACTGCTGTCCAATTCTCCTTTCCTGGTTTTGACATAAACCTACTCAATACTCCCATTGCTTGTGTAATTTCTGGTCTAGTATAGACCATTGCATACATCAGGCTACCGACTACACTTGCATATGGAACATGGGACATGTCCTCTTCCTCTTCTTGTGTCTTGGGACACTGTTCAACAGATAACCTCACACCTACAGGAATAGGAAACTTCACTGGTTTACTATCTTGCATATTAAACCTCTACAATATTGTCTCAACATACTTCCTCTAGTTTAACCAAAGCTTCCTCTTTGCCCAATCTCTTTTAATTTCCATGCCCAAAATATAGTTTGCAGCACCAAGATCTTTCATGTTGAATTTGGAGGACAATTGGGTCTTCAAATCCTGGATAATTTCTTTGTCATTTCCAACCAACAACATATCATCCACATACAAGACCAGATAAATAACAAAGTCACCAATTAATTTAAAATACACATAGTGATCTGCTTTGCTTCTGGTGAAGCCAAGTCCCCGTATAAATGTATCAAATTTCTGATACCACGTCCTTGGTGACTGTTTTAATCCATACAGAGACTTCTTTAACTTGCATACCAATTCTTTCTTACCCTTCACCGCAAAGCCTTCATGTTGCTTCATGTATATTTCCTCTTCCAGATCCCCATGAAGAAATGTTATCTTCACATCCATCTATTCTACCTCAAAATCAAAAGCAGCAACAACAGATAAAAGTAATCTAATAGAAGTTACCTTGGCAACATGAGAAAAAATATCACCAAAATCAATTCCCGGCACCTGGGAATAACCTTTTGTTACCAACCGAGCTTTGTATTTCTCCACCTTTCCTTCTGCATTTGTCTTCTTCTTGAACACCCATTTGCTGCCTATGGGTTTCCTTCCAGCCGGCAACTCCACCAGATCCCAAGCCTCATTTTTGTGCAAAGATGCCATTTCATCAACCATGGCCTCTTTCCGGAGTTTTCCATCCTTTGAATCCACTGCTTCTTTCACAGTTCTGGGATCATCATCAGTAACAGACAAAGCAAAATTTGAACAGAAAGCAGATGGACTATACCTTTTTGGCTGCCTTCGTTCTCGAACTGATCTTCTCACAGCCGAAGTTTGTGGCTCTTCATCTTCTGATTCCTCCTCTGCTGTAGAGTCTGATTCTTCCTCCTTTAGCTCAAACTCTATCTTCTCAGGTTCCTTTGGTTGGACTTCATGTTTAATAACATCTTTTACCTCTTTGAACACCACATCTTGACTATACACAACCTTCCGTGTCATTGGGTTCCAAAGCTTATAACCTTTTAAACGATCCTTATACCCAATAAAGATGCATTTTTCAGATTTACTATCCAACTTGGTTCGTTTCTACTTTGGAACATGTACATATGCATCACATCCAAATACCCTCCAATGTGAAAGAGAGGGTTTCTTACCAGTCCATACCTCTGGTGGAGTCTTATCCCCCAACGCTGATGAAGGTGACCTATTGACCAGGTAACATGTAGTATCCACCGCCTTTGCCTAGAATTCCTGTCCTAACCCGGCACCACTGAGCATAGTTCTTGCCCTTTCCATCAATGTCTTATTCATTCTTTCTGCAACTCCATTTTGCTGAGGTGTATATGGAGTAGTCTTCTGTCGTGTTATACCACACTTCTTACAGAATTCTTCAAATTCTTTACTGCAAAACTTTCCACCATTATCTGTCCTCAGCACCTTTATCTTCTTCTCTGTCTGATTTTCCACAAGAGCCTTAAATTCTTTAAACTTGTAAAAGGCTTCAGATTTCTTCTTAAGGAAATATATCCATGTATTCCTTGAGAAGTCATCTATAAATGATACATAGTACACAAACTTACCCAGTGATGGAACCTTCACAGGTCCAAACACATCACTGTGCACAAGTTCTAATATTTGTTTCGCCCTCTTACTACCAGAGGGGAAACTCACCCGATTCTGCTTTCCATATACACAATTTTCACAGAAATCAAAATCCAGAGAGCTATTACTCATACCTTCTACCATACCTTTACCATGAAATATTCAAAGGCAATTCTCTCCAATATGTCCAAGCCTTTGATGCCATAGCATGGTCTTCTCTCCAGAGACCACTATATCTTCTGCTCCACTTTCAGGAACTACAGAACTATTGCACCCATCAATAACAATGCTACCTTGCAACTTGTACAGAGTTCCAATCCAAACTCCCCGCATCAATACCAGTGCTCCCTGAACCATCTTGCAGGTATCCTTCTCAAACACTATTTTTACACCTGCATCATCAAACTTGCTTACAGAAATCAGATTTCTGGCCAATGCAGGAATATGTAGAAAACCGGGAAGTGTTCTAACTCTTCCGCCTTGCAATTTCAACTTTACTTTTCTGCGACCAACGATTTTAGCCTTCTTATCATCCCCTAAGAAGACATCACCACCATCGTATTTCTCATACTCGCAGAACCACTCTCTATGGGGAGTGAAGTGAAAGGATGCACCTGAGTCAATCAACCATGCCTCATGATCTACATGTGTACTTGAGGAAACCAAGTACACATCCCCACCTTCATCTGAGGTGGTTTTCACCTCTGCAGAAGGAGCATCATCAGATCCCTTTCCTTTGTCAGGAGCTTTAGATTTACAGTCCCTTTTGAAGTGCCCTTCCTTTCTGCATTTCTAGCACACCACCTTTACAGGTTTTCCTGGATATTTAGATCTCCCTCTAGATTTAGATCTCCCACTCGATGAATTATTTTTGTTTCTGTTTTGGGACCGTCCTCGTACAGACAAGGCATCACCATTCTGGCTCTCCATATTTTTCCGTCTCATCTCCTCTGTCAGCAAGGCTGAGACTATTTCATCAAACTGCAAGGCAGTTGCATTGCTACCTATTGCAATAACCAGAGTATCCCACAAATCTGATAGAGAACACAACAAACTGATGCACTTATCTTCATCTGAAATTTTAATGTCAAAAGATGCTAACTAACTTACCATAGTATTAAATGCGTTCAGATGCTCTGTCACCTAGTCTCCATCTTTCATCCTCAGGTTATACAACTTTTTTCGCAGGAACAGTTTATTCACTAGAGACTTAGATTGGTACAAAGTCCCTAACTTGTCCCACAAAGCCTTCGCCGTAACTTCCCTGGATACATTCAACAATACTGAATCTGAGACACACAATCGTATTGTGCTCTTTGCCTTCCAATCCAACTTTTTACATTCTTCATTGGACACTCTCGTTGGTTTAGTACCTAGATGTACCACGATCCACTGATCTTTATCCACCAATATATCCTCCATCTTGAGTTTCCACAACTCAAAACTCTGACCATTAAATTTCTCGATCTCTATCTTTCCACTACTTGCCATCTTCTTTCACCACCAAAATCGATCTCGCAGATCTCCCACTGAACAGGGTTTACCACAGGCCCGAGCGAAACCCCTCAGCAACAAAGGCATCCCCTTGAAGCCAAAACTGCTCTGATACCAAATGTAGGTTTTAACCTCGTATAGAAATTACCAGCACACAAATTCTAAAACATATAAAATAAACAATGCGAGAGCATAACACATAAAACACATATACATAGAGATTTCCCCTGGATCCCAAAACCGAGACTACCAGCTTGATTTTTCATTATATTCCTTTCAATGTTACAATACATATTTATACATGCCGAAGCATCCAATACCATGGACTGAAAACCATCGCGTCCAAAACCATGGACCGAAAACCATTGTGTCCAAAAACATGTGCGAAAATCATGCACAAAACCATCGGTGGGTTCGCCCAACCTAACATAGGGTCCAAAACTAAAATTTTCTGGGGCGCTGCCCTGGACCCCATAAAGTGGGGTTACAGGTACACCTCAAACCCCCTGTTAACTACGTGGAAAGAATATAACACAACCCAACACGCCTGTGTTCTGGTGTTGTTTCTGGGTGTTCTGGTAGTGTATGTGCCTTTAATTGAGCAATGTTGTTTGAGTTACAGGCATGTGTGTCTCGCTGCCCTACTATTTTAGTGCATTCTCTTTGATGAATATAGTTGTTGAAGAAGCAATGGTATTATCTTGTTGTCCTCTGTCCATTTGATACTTGTTGATTAAAATACGCTGAATGTGTCCTCGTCGTCTTCTTTTCCTTTACTGTTGTTTTTTTGGTTAAAAAGCGAGGCAGGGGGACTATAGGTCGGGAGATGAAGTGGAGGTGGAGCCGGGTTTGAAAGTCAAAGGAATCTGCTTTTCAAAGGGGGCGAGGTGGGGGGGGGGGGGCGCGAAATAAGGAGAGGATGACATGTAGCTTTGAGTTTGGACCCCCTCTCCCCTTGAATAATTTGAAATGGAGCTCAGGGGGGTCCGAAGTTCTCCTCTGCCATTGATTTGGGAAGGTTTGATCTGAGCCATTGAGAGATAAGGATTTTACTTTCAACACACGACCCTTTCCTTATTATAATCGCAAGTTTTCCAAGAAACAAACCTGGAAAACCTTTCCAATTAATTAAATGAAATATCGCATCCAGACAGGGTTTTATCACAATCGCATCCGGATCAGGCCTCTATCATGTTGCAATCGCAATATAAGGAAAATGTTGTAAACACTGATTTTCCCTTCTTTTTTTTACAAAAGGCGGACTTGAAACTTTAAAAATTGTGATGCATGGGATTATCACATCCGCAAGACCTAATCGCAATCACAATGGGATGGAGGACTTTTCACTGTTTCCATAGTACTTCGCTGATGGACCGGACACGATACTTCATTTACGAACACTTTATAAAATATCACGCCTATCTAGGCTTTTTGCATCACAATCGCAATTGTAAACAGGGGTAGGGCCTTGTGGGGGGGAAGGATTTTAAAATGGTGCGATGGCCGAGGTTGAGACTCATAGCTGGGGGGATATCGCAAATGGGACCGGGAGGGATGTGATATCAGAGCAGGGAGTGGTATCGGTGCGGGAGTCATATCGGAACCAAGAGTGATATCGGTGCGGAAGTGATGCAGGGTAACAAATGTAGGATGACCGATGTAGGATTTTTGCGGGGTAAGGAATGCATGTGGGATGACCGATGCAGGATTGTTTATGGGGTCCCACAATCGCAATGGAGGTGTGGGGCTTTGTTTTACTTTCATGTACTATATCGATTGCGGTAATGCGATAGCGGGGTAGTGCGGGCCCATTTGATGCCTCGGGGTAGGGTTTATACATTATGTATTATGTTGTAATATATTACAATATAATGTATTACAAAGGCTTATGCGGGTATGTTCAATAAAATGGGCTTAAGGCTAGAGTTGGACTTATTAATGGAATGTGGCTAGAGTTAATGGATTTTAGTTAGAGTGGTAATGTAAATGGATTAAAGCTAGAGTTAGGATAAAACATGGAAAAATGGCTAGAGTTATGTTTTAGAACAAATGAAGGGATAATGAAATGAAACTATGAGGGAAAGGTTATGTGGTTCTCGGCTAGAGTTAAAATTGTATTGCATATTCATAATGAGGGAAAAGGTTTTTCACAAGGGATAAATGAAGACATAATTTAAACTATAACGAAAATAGTTCCCAGGCCTTCATTTGCTTTTGAAGTGAAAACTTCGTTCCGACCTATCTTTCAATCTAGGAATCAAATTTGTGCGTAGGATGTACCATTGGAAAGCTGCTTCTAAGCACTTTCTGATGAAAACATCTGCAATCCGATATGATCCAAACATTGTCATGCAAAAAATTTCCTCAAATCTTAGTACTTGGTTTCACTTTGGAAATAGTTTGCAGGATGGAATATTATTTACAACATCTCAAACATAATAATGATTATCTATAATCAAGAAATCCTATAAAAAATATAGGACCCTAACACAACCAATTATTTCTAGATTTTAATATCCAATACTCCTCTTCCCTCTTAAGGTTTGTGTGGAGGTCCTAAAAAATCTCCACTTATTTTTGGAAATCTACTTCTCTTACCATAGTTAATTCCATTTGTCCCTGGATAGAAGCTAATTTTTCTTCCATCTCCTTGATGTTGCCTTGTCTGCATGATTTGTTTTTCTTTAGCCACTTTTTAATGTCACCTTTCAACCTGCGAATCTTGGACTCCCAAATAGTTATTGGGCTTCCCTCAATCCACCCTGACCAAGAGAGGGAAACCACCTCCAAGAAATTAGGGTCATCCAGCCATAGGGGAGAATAGCGAAAGGGGATAGGGTCCAAATCCAAGGGCTGGGAGATTATCAGGTTGATCGGTCGGTGATCAGATTTGGACCACGACAGAATAAAGGATTTGAGACAAAAATTTAGGATAAGGAGATTGTTAGAGGCTAGAAATCGGTCCATCTGGGCCACAATATGTCTCACGCCTACTCTTTTATTGGTCCAAGTATACATAAATTTCTGGGGCTTAACATCAAAGAGGTTCAGAGTTAATATGATATCTTCCATATGCTTTTGGAGGGCATCTTGAATAGTGGAGCCACCCCTTTTTTCATGACTGCCCATTGTTGTATTGAATTCTCCTCCAAGAACATAGTTATGACCATACTCTGTACCCTTTATCTCCATTAGGGATTTCCAACAATCTTGCTTTTCCCGGCACTGAGTGGGCATGTAAACATTGATCACTATGAAGGATCGCTGCATTTCTATTATATTAAAAGAAGTTACAATCCAATGAGTAGTTTTTAAAGAACTTACCAATTGCAATTTCATCGAGTTCCACATTGTATAAAGGCCTCCCAATGCCCCTCTCGAACTGACTGTTTCTAGATTGTTGCAACTCCAAATCTTATTTTGGATTGAGTGAAGGGTCTGCTCACCCAGATTGGTCTCTTGAAGGAGGATGGCATATGGTATTTCCTTTTGGATTAGGGATTTCACTCCCATTATTATTTTTACTAATCCCAATCCCCTACAGTTCCAAGAGATTATATTCATTAATCAATTTTTTGTATTTCCCACCCCCTTACCTGGGCCCATATTATTTCTGCCCCCCACACTTCCTTTATTCCTTGCTCTTTCTAGCTTACGAGGGATAGTGTGTTGGATTCTAACTCTTTGTATTTTTCGATTTTACCTTATTTGTTTTACTTCCTGCTTTTTTACCTTTTCTTTTTAGTTTCTTTGTCCTTACCCTTTCTAGCCTTTCATCTATAGAACTTTGCTACGCAGATGGCCCACGACCTTCCTTTAATGAAAGGAATCCATCATCATCCTCATCCTCTTCCGAGGATTCTTTGGAACTACTATTAATGTCTAAAATTAATTTACGTTTCTTTTTAATTTCTAAAATAAATTGAGTATTCATATTTTTATATTTATAAATAATATTTTTTAATTAAATTCCTCTCTCTCACATATAGTATTAAATTTATGTAATACAAATTTACCAAATATCTAATAATAT
Organism: Pinus tabuliformis; assembly: GCA_031772625.1. Classification (NCBI taxonomy): domain Eukaryota; kingdom Viridiplantae; phylum Streptophyta; class Pinopsida; order Pinales; family Pinaceae; genus Pinus; species Pinus tabuliformis. The sequence continues at coordinate 462,326,290 of CM062811.1, forward strand.
TATTAACTAAAATGACCCTCGAATTTATGTGAAAATATATTCCAATAATTAAATTATATAAGTAATGTATACCAAATATAGGTACATTTCGGTTTTCAAAATTACCATGAAATGACAATTACGGCCAATCTCTTACACGTCATGAAGGCCTCGTCAATAATAGGGGTTAGATTTTCAATAATTTGTTTAGCACGCCCCAGCCAAGATAACAACTTAAACTACTATTGGATATTCATATCCAACAAGATGATTTTTTTTAATTGTTATTTATAAAAATAAATAATAGTTTGGAGAATGTGTTAAATATTTATAATGAATATGATTCTTTGCTAAATAAAGTTTTAAGAAAGTGATTAATGAATTAATTTTAATATTTTGATTTTATTATTAAATAAATTATCTATCTATATATATAGAGATAGAAATAGTTAAAAAAAATAATAATTTTAATATATATTTTTTAATTTCTTCCTAGTTAAATTTTATATAACTATATAGAATATTTAACTACCTATATAGAATATTAAGAGGTAACATGTCTTTATATTATTGTTTATTAATCATGATAAATTTTTATAAGGTGGAGAAGGTAGTGCAAAATTATAATTAAAGATAGGTAATGATTTTATGCATAAATAGAATAAGTAACTACAAATAATAACATTAATGACTATTAGCATAGGAACACTTCCACACCATAATGATCATTAATATAGGACAACTTTGACACTAAAAGTTAATCATGACTTTGCGAGATATCATGGTAGCATGCAAGATGAATGTCTTATTGTACTAAACCTGACATTATAACCTAACATCAGTTTATATTTATATGGAGGAAAAAGAGATGGTCAAGCATTCCAATTCTCCTCATGATGAATAATCATTCTGATGAAATGGAAACCTCAATCATGTTATGGCATAATAATAAACATCATCATTGCAAACTAGAGAATCAATGTTAGAATGGATTTAGACGTCAGTGTTGAGATATCAAGCATCATCATTTCCAAAGCAGATAGGGGAAGAGTAGGACTTAAAGATGCAGGGTTTGGACTAGTGCAACCAACCCCTTGTTGAACTTGACCTCCTATGACTCTCACATTCAAAACAACCAATTCACCACTCCTAGTTCCCAAGGTAGCATTAGTGGATGCTTAGGGGTTAAAAACATGATTTCAAGAGAGTCATAACTCAACCAACAATAAATTCAAGAGTGAGAGGAGCAAGTCTACTAGAAAAAAAAAAGCTCACCAATCACACATTGATAAATGAAGAAATAGTTAATATAGTGTTGGGGCACACCAAGACCCATGTTACTTGATTCTTTGCCACCTTGGACCTATATTGGAAAAACAAGGAAGCTATAGCCATACACTATGATAAACTAGATGTATGATGCATCAATGCTTTACAAAAATTCAAATTGAACTCAAGCAGATGAATGCTACCTTTGCTCTATCTTGCATGTGGTGCAATAATCAACTAAGTATTATGTGAATAAGATAAGAGAAAGAACAAAAACTAGAGTTGATTCCCTCAATCCAATCACAATTGAAAATAATAAACCCTAAATAAATAGAAATTGGATCTCTTTTTACTAATTATTTAAAAAATTAATATATTTAAAAAAAATAAAAAAATACAACTCAACTCTTTCTATCATATTTTTAAATTCCATAAACTTAGATTTAGTTATAAACTCTAGATGCAAAAAGCTATTAATATCAAAGGCCCAAACATCTAGATGCATAAAGCTATTAATGTCAAAGGCCTAGACATCCATAGTTATAACAAATATATGCCAATGTATAAACTTAGATTTAGTTATAAACTCTAAATGCATAAAGCTATTATGTGAAAGGCCCAAACATCTACATGCATAAAGCTATTAATGTCAAAAGCCAAAACATCAATAGTTATAACAAATATATGCCAATGTATATAAGTTTAGAATTAGAAATGAATTGCCTTAAAATGATATACATTTTTAATTAATTCTTTTAGTTTGAATTTTAATTTAGTTTTTATATACTTTATTTTATTTATTATAATATAATATTATTTTATTAAAAATTATTAATATTTTTTTAATAATAGGAGAAATTATTATTTAGGTTGATTTTGTATTTGGGTAATATTATGAATTATTAATTAGGTTGGTTTTGTATTAGAGTCACATTACAAATTATTAATCAGCTTGGTTTTGTATTTGGAAATATGAGGTCAATTTTAGATGTTATCATTATAATTTATTGGTGTTTATGTTTATTATTATAAATTATTAATTAGGTTGGTTTTGTATTAGAGTCATATTAGGAATCATTAATCAAATTGGTTTTGTATTTAGAAATATGAGGTCAATTTTAGATGTTATCATTATAATTTATTGGTATTTATGTGTATTTTTTTTTTAAATTATAAATTTTACACCATTAAAAAAAAATATTATATCAAAATACTCTATCCCTAATTAATCTATATAAATTTAAAATATTTAATTTTACAATTCATATATCAATTATTAAATTATCAAAATGATTTCTTTGTTAATAAACTAAAATTAAGGTTAAGGTATATGATATAGTAAGATAAGGAGTCTTATACACTGCATTGACATGTGATATTATAATTATGGAAAAATTCACAATTTTTATAATTGTATAGTGGGCGTGCAGGTTTTCGCGTTTTCAAATCAGCCATGTCTATAATTGACCTGGGAAAAGGAGTAGGGCCACATCATCCCTGACAAATAGAATCATCTACATCTATAATATTCAATAAATAAAATATAACATTTCATCAATTCGTTGAGACATTATTTTATTTTAAAAACTTTGTTATAGTTTTGACCCTTTTCATTTTTATCATATAAAATTAATATTTTAAATTATGTTATTTTTGTTATTCTACTACTATTATTATAATTAATATATACCTTACTACTATTATTATAATTAATATAATATATACCTTATTCATTTCTTGAGAGAAGGAACTCGAATTGGATCTTTGTCGATAACGGAACTTTTACATTTATGATCACACATCGCAAATAGTTTGTCGACAAGTAAGGCAATGTTCACATTTTTTTTTTGAGTGGGCTTGTATTATGTTAATGTAAAGTTAGAGTTTTATAATTTTGTGAGTTAATTAAAAATAAAATTTATCATTTGATGCGGAAAGTTATAATGTTATCAAAGTATTTGATTGTAATATGATAGTGAAAGTTAGGTATAAGGAAATTAAGGTAAAGAGAAAATATTAATGGAAGAAGGGAATAGGTTATTAAATTGATTATTGAGTGAAATTTGAGGATAAAGTTTTATTATGTTAATTTATTTTGAGATATATTAGGGCTTTTTTAAATTTCATTAATGATGTTAGTTATATATGTATGTATATAGATAACAATTAAGTGTAAATGAAGTGATTAAGCATATATAAAATATGTATTTATTTAATATAATTATAATTTTTTTGGTAGTTTTGGTGAAGGTATTTTTTCCATGCAGTATTGTGTTGGAAGTTTTTTTTGAGGTGGTCATGGTGGAAGATAAAGATGTGACTATGGGACAATGCCAAAGACACCTTAGAGTAATTAGTTGATCCAAAAAAAAGAAACCAAGCCAAATAAGAGAAAATACTCATTAAGAAAGTTCATAGTGGTTGGAAGGTTAAGGACACAATATATCCAAGCAATCCAAGGGTGTAAGATGTGAGAGCAAGACAACTAGGTCATATCGTGTTAATTTCATAAATTAGCGTAATAATTTGGACCCTTTAACAAAAAGATAAGAGGTCTCTTAAATAAATTTAGGAACATCCTAGGGGTGTGGACTGACATTAGGCAAGCAATTAGACAATGTGCAAATTGTAGAATGGATTTTTGTTTAAGGAACCAAAAATTTCTTAGTTGTATTGAGGGTAAAAATTCCTCCTCTAAGCTATGAGTCCCAATACATGGGAAAGTAAGTTACAAAAAAAATTCATGGTATTCAACACATGCCAAGAATAATGTGAGAAAATGATCACTTGAGCAAGTAGACCCCATGAAAAGCATGCCCAAACAAAGTCAATCTCGTTAAAGACCCAAAATGAGGCATTTTCAACCAAGTAAGGCCAAATTAAGGGCACAAAGCCTATGTCTCAATCAAGTCACTTGGAAGGTGTTCCAAGTTTAGAAAGAAAATTATCTTGCAAGACCAAATATGCACCCAAGAGTGAAGATGAAATGAGAAAAAAGATAAGGAAACCTTATCAAAGTAATAAATATAGGGCCCATAAATGTGTATATAAAATTAGAAAATGTGAATTGAGTGTAATCCAACACAAAAGAGATGTCACAAACATCCCTTATTGTCATCATTCAGGGTTAGGTTGTGTATGGTGAATATCGTATAATGTCTTTCTAATTTTAAAGATGTGTACAAATAAAGATCACAAAGTGCAAAATCTATACCTTACACTCAAAACTATAAAAGTACACATTGATTCAGAGAATGTGATTAAAGACGTTTATTTTACCAAACACTAAACCTTATTTGTAATAATAAATAACCCCACACTTATTACCCTTGACACAATAGTGTACCAGACATAAGTGAGTATCAAATACCTTACTTTCACCAACCAAAGAAACCCTCATTAACGACTAAAAAACTGAGTCATATTTAGAATAAAAAAATGAATCATGCAAACCAAATGACAAAGGTATGAATCATGCAAGCCAAATGACAAAGGTATGATGCTATTAATGATATAAAAGTAGTGATGGTCAGGGAGATTCTATTGCAAGAGAAGGGGTAATAAACATCAATATCCATCCAGCAAGGGGGGCGTGAGGAAGACCAAGCTTTAAGGATTAGATTAGAGATTGTGCACACCCATTGATAAGCTTGTCACGCGGTGGTGGTGGGGATGATTTCATAAGATGCCCGCCACTTGTATTCGCGGCCATCGAGGGTTAAGCAAGAATACAAAACCCACACGTCATTTAATTACGGTTGTCGACTCCAAAAAGCTTGGGCATAAACTATGTCGGCTCGCACCCCCATGGTGGGGCCCCTTGCTTTAATTAACTGATGGATAAGACCTTTCGACAACACCTTACAAAAATCATTTTAAAATACGAAGGTGATCAGAGGGCAAACTCTGCCAACACCTTAGAAAAATCAACTTAAAATATTAGGGTGATAAGAGGGCAAAATCTGCAAAACCTTAGAAAATTAAGCCTAAAATATTAGGGTTATCTCACATCAAAATCTGCCAACCTTACAAAATTCAACTTAAAATATTAAGGTGATCAGAGGGCAAAACCTGCACACCATAGAAAAATCCAAGGTTATCAGAGGGCAAAGTGGTGTGCACTAATCACATTTTGGATCCTAGTGAGAAGTAATGAGGAGCCTTTGACTTCTCTACTATAAACAATGTGGAGTCAATGTGATTCTATCACTCTTGTCGGATTAAGGAAATAGATTAAGAGCTAAACAATGAGACAAATGTGATGGGACAAAATTAAGTATCAGTTTTGCTTTTTAATCTTGAGTTTTTATCCCTGGTAAGCAAGTTAAGGTTAGTAAAAGGATATATATTGGGTTTATTGGGCATGGGTTATATTGTAAGCAAGTTAAGGTTAGTAAAAGGATATATATTGGGTTTATTGGGCATGGGTTATATTGTTTTTGGTAAGGAAAGGAAGTTATTTTTGAAATTGAAATTTTTTATTATTTAAAAGTTTTATATTATTGAGGTAATGTTTGAATTTTTTAAAATTAATGTAGTGATGGTTAGTGATAGTGATTTAGCATAATGTTAAAGTTTTAATCAAATTTAAGTAACAAGAAAAATAATATAAAGTGTGAAAATTAGTAAAAGATATACATTTGATTTGTTAGACATGTGTTATATTGTTGTGATAAGGAAAGAAGTCATTTTTGAAACTTGTATTTTTTTAGTATCTAAAAGTTTTATATTATTAGGGAAATGTTTAAAATTTTCTTTAAATTAAGATAGTGGTTGTTAGGGATAGTGATTTAACATAATTTTAAAGCTCCTATTGAAGTTTTTGAAACTTGCATCTTTTTAGTATTTAAAATTTTTATATTACTAGGGAAATGTTTGAAATTTTCTTAAAATTAAGATAATGATTGTTATGGATAGTGATTTAACATACTTTTAAAGCTCTCATTGAAGTTTAAGTCTGTCCAATGATATATTTCAGCTTGTTGTGTGTTTGGACATTTTTGTGCTTGTGTTGATGTGTGTTATGCACTTATATTTATTATTATAATAGTGGAGTCATGTAAAAGTTGCATGATAGCCTTTAATGGTTTCTCTCATGTAAAAGTTGCATGATAGCCTTTAATGGTTTCTCTCATTGGTATGTGATAGGGAAGTCCTTTCAAAATCTCTAGAATTTGGATTGAATGTTGCAAGATGGGTATTTGTATTGATATTTGTTGAATTTGTTGAATTATTAAGAAAATAAATACTAAATATTCTATATCTTACTACAAAATTTGGCACCCCTAAGTATGTGAAAATCATAAGTACAAGGTGTTTGTTACTTTTTGAAGCTAATGAAGGCTATTCATTGTCACCACAATAACACTTCCTCTCTCTTTAGGTTGTTATCTCTCCAAGTCGGGGTGGGGTATCGAAAGAATTAGTTCAAGTAGGTTGATTTGAAGTCTCAAGAATTAAGAGGCTAGTCTTATGCAACATTCCCCCCATTACTTGGGACTTTACATCATATGAGGGTGTTAGATTTTGTTGTAATACTAGGTTTTCAACTTTTTTTCGATTTGTCATTATCAAAATTCAATTAAGCAATCTTTGACAAAATTCCAATCTTGGATGGATGGAATCATTATTTTTGATATAGAAATAGATTCAATGCTCTTGAATAGCCCTACAACGAATCAATTATGAATTGTTAACATCCAATATTCCCAATTCTTTGAGCAAAAAATAATTTTTACTAGATTTCAAGGTAAAATTTTTAGATTTCTCTCCAACTATTTTGAGTGACTAGAAAAGAACTAATTCATAACACATTTAAACTATAGCCTAAAAAAAGAAGATAAAATGGAGAATACTCCATACCATCATTGTTTATTGCATTTAAAAAAAGAAAGCAACTACGAGGACACTTTGATTCTTAATAAAATATATTATTTAGTATCTCAATATTATTATAATCAAAATCATTGTAGATTCAAAATATTCTTTAATAATTTTGATATATTATTAAAAAACAATTTAAAAATTTTGATTAAACCTAATAATTAAAAATATGTATTTTCCCATAAAATTTTATATATGTCCAAGATAAAAAATATTTGTAAATAATTTAGTTAGATTTATAAAAAAATGATGATTTAAAAAATGCTAAAAATCCTTTAGTATAAAAATAAGTAGTTCATTTTAACCATTTTTTTAAGAAAGATGCGTACACTAGTGAACAAAATTACTTATTATAATATTAAAGGTACCCTTTCAATAACGGTTATTATAAAATTAAAGCAACCCTGTCAATAACGGTGTAATATGGAAAGGACTCTGAATCATTAAAACTATGAAAAACAACCTTGTTTCTAACAAAATTTAAAAGAGTTTTTTAAAAGTTGAGTTGGATACTTAAAAAGTGGGGCGGGGATGAAAACCAATAAGAATTTCTCAAAATTTATGGGTAGTATGATGAGTAAAATCACTCATTACCATATCAGAAAATTATGTCAAAGTTTTCATTGGATCCTTGAAAATGGGTGATTCACATAGTAGTCCTTGGAAATGTAATGAAGAGCCTAAGAAAAGGTTATAGATACTGTGATGAGCATCATCATTTTTTTCAAAATAGAGGAATTTCTACCATTTTTAAAAGTATTGTTGAATTTGTAAGATAGGAATCAAGACTAATACAAGAAAATTTTGTTGAAATTGTATTTTAAAAAATATGAAAATATAAATGTTGATTTTATTAAAAAAAAATAGAATGCAGAGATTTTATTATATTTAAGAAAAGTAAAAGTGATATGAATTTCTATCATTTTTAAAAGTATTGTCCAATTTGTAAAAGAGGAATCAAGACTAATACAAGAAAATTTTGTTGAAATTGTATTTAAAAAAATATGAAAATATAAATGTTGATTTTATTTAAAAAGTTATATATTGTAGAGATTTTATTATATTTAAGAAAAGTAAAAGTGAAATGTATTTATAATTTAATATAAAAAAGAATAAAGACTAATATAAGAAAATTTCGTTAAAATTGTATTTTAAAAAATATTAAAATATAAAGATTGATTTTAAAAATTTTATTATATTTAAGAAAAAGTAAAAGGGAAATGTATTTTATAATTTAATACAAGAGATGAATAAAGACTAATATAAGAAAAATCCGTTAAAATTTTATTTTAAAAGATATATATATATATATATGTTTTATTTAAAAATAAATTGTAGATATTTTATTATATTTAAGAAAAGTAAAAATGAAATGTATTTTATAATTTAATATAAAAAACTGTTTTGTTCAATTTAATGTATTATTTTAAATATAAATATAAATAATATTTTTAGTATATATGAGTTATTATAGGCTTATAAATCAAAATATTAAAAAATCTAATGGTATTGGTTACTATAAATTAAAAATTCAATTTGTTGTAATTAAAAAAAAATATTAAAACTGGTTGGTTTCTCTTAAAATTTTATTGTTGTGTTTGAAATGTTCCTAAACTATTTTAGTTTTGATTAGTTAAAACATCACGAGGATTTTCAGTATCATAATAAATAATTTTTTTATTGAACATTGATGTGGATGTATGTAGAACATATTATTGGTTTTTATTTTCAATTCTTCTAGGGTAATAAAGATGACAATTTTTTTTGAAGAGTTATTTAGCTCCCTATATCTAAAAAAAAATTTGTGAAAAATTGTTTTTTTTAATAATATTAATTTACTTCACTTTAATGAAATACAATCACTTCTCTATTAAGTGCACTCCTTAGAGTAGGATTGGCGTTAACCCAAAATCCCAAAGATCCCCTCCCCTTGGACCGTTTTTAGGTACAGGCCCACACAAGTGCAACAAAGACATCTATTACTACTCCTTTATTTTTCTTTCAACTCTTTCGCTTAGGGCCAACAAGGACATTGATTGCTACCCCTTCTCTATTTTTCTTTTAGTTAAGGTTGAACGTAAAGTAAACCCTATCCTTAATAAAATTAGAAGGTAAGTTAGATGTATACTACATTATCTTCTATAATTCAAAAATAATATTGAGTAAATTTAAATATTTAAAAAATGTCAAAACCTTCATAAATTATGTCAATAATTTAATCAAAATCTGATAGCTTTATACCAAACCCATTTGAATTACTGTTTTATACCAAACCCATCTAAATTGCATAAGCTATTGATTAGAACTTAAAATAATTATAAAAAAATTATTCTCTTCCCTATTATTTATCTTTATTTTTTATTATTAAAAATCTAATTATATTCTTATTCCTAGTAAAGAAAATACTCACCTTTTATAATAAAAATATTTTATTTATTTTTTAAATAAAAAATTCATTTTAATTTATTTACTGAATTAAATAATAATTTATATATATATATATATATATATATATATATATATATCAAAATCAAGACATTTCTTAAACTTTAATATAATAATTTTATATATATATATATATCAATCTAAATATTTATTGAATTTTAATATAATAGTTACAAAATATTTCTTAAATTTGAAAATAAATTAAAGCACAAGATAACTATCAATTAATTTCAAAGTACAAGTACCCGAACATTCATTAAATTTCAGAGTCACATAATAATTTTAAAAATCTTAAAAATAAAATGTTAATTCTGTCTTAAATCTATTCGACGTTCATATTTTGACTTTTTTTTTTTTCTTCCGAAATTAAAAAAAAAAAATCAAGACTTAATCATTCCAACTAATTCACCAAATTATTTTAAATTTTAAATGCTTTTACGCTCCACATTTTACATCAAAGTTAAAAACATAAAAATCACCAAATCGGTAAACTGTAATATTGAGATGATAAACAATTACCAATTTCCAGTTGTAACATGGATGCCTGAACAACCGGCATCGAGAAGATTAAAAAAGGCCTTTCAAATTCCCGGTGTGATACCTAATCAATTTTGTTCAGTGAGATGTCCACTCTGTAACTGCAATTCCCATTCATGAAGCTTTACAATTCCAAAACTTCGAAGAGGCAACCCTGAATCCAGGAATCCAGGAATCCAGTTGTGTTTATCAGTTAATTATGGTCCAAAACAAGTTGAAATTGATTAATCAAGAAAACTGAACCATTGAAATCAGTGCGATGTCAATTTAAAATCCTCCAAAAAAACCTGCGTGATTGCACAAACAACTGTGCATTACAGCTATACAGAATCGTAATCTCAGGATTTGAGCTCAAAGATCGATGTAGCAGGTAAAAAATAATCTTTAAAAGGGCAGAGCAGGACGTTGGGAGCTACTTCTGCATAATCTTTTCAAAGAAAAACGCAGGGACGCTGGTAATGGTGTCGTAAAGGTTGGGGTTTCCCGTTCATTTTCTCAACAGTATTGCAGTTCTGCAAATGTAAAAAAGATGTGGTGAAATTGTCCGGCAAAATCCACGTGCCGGACAAGAAAAATCGTTGGACCCATCGCACGGATATTCGCACCGGCATGACCTCAAGATACCGGAGGTCTAAGGGTCGACTCCAGCCCATAAGAGCCCGTCCCGTCTGAGCTACGTGCGTGGGGCCTCGCGAAGGCTGAAGCTTACCCGGCGGGCACCGTGAGGGGAAGGAAATTTAAGAGAAGAAATAAAAGGCAGAGGGCAATAAGGCGCCATCGGGTTCCGTAACGCTATTGCTTCTGCTGCTGCGTACGTTCTCCGTTTCGGGCTCTCGTCCTCCGGACAAAACAATATAAGCTCACCGGGTTCATCATATATGCTCAATTAGGGTCTGGTTTCTGAGGAACTTAGGGGTCATAAATGGATACAAGTCCGGAGCAATGCAGCTCGTCATCGTCTCAGGCCGAGCCAAAGCCCGCAAGGCATCACGGGTTCGAATCCGATTCCAGCCTTTCCACATCGATTGAAGATTCTTCATCAGAGTATCGTTCCCAAATCGCGCTATGCCAAACGAGCCAGACCTGCCCGAGCCTGGGGAGCCCTAACCCCATGAGGCTCAGGGCGTCGAAATCAAAGCAAAATCCGGCGAACAAGAACGAGATCAAGAACAAGAACAAGAGCAGCAGCAGCAGTATAAGTAATCGTGAAAAGAACAGCGTAGGGTGCAGAAGCCAGGTCTGCAGCTGCGCGGCGAGCTTTACAGCAGATTGCGCGGCCATTTGCTGTTGCCCTTGCGCGATTCTTCATCTTCTCATCCTTGCCTTTGTGAAGGTTCCAGCCAGCTTTGCCAGGAAATCTCTCTGCTATGCTCGGAAAAAGGCTGCCCTGCGAAAGCGACCAGCGGATCATAAAGATGATCACGACGACGAAGACCACAGGGGTCGGTACTCCTTTTCCCCCTGGTCTTACACAGATTCTCCGGCCACAAGCAACGGCTCTCCGGCTCCCCCGAAATTCGACACGCAGAAGCTCTGGACGGAGCTGTATGAGGCCGGGCACATGGGTTTCGGCGGTCCGCCATTTCACTGGAACAATCATGATCATGATGATCAGCTTGAAGACGCCTGCTTTCACAGCTCTAAAGCCGATTCACTTCCGCGGGTTTCGAACGCGTGACTTTGCGTGACAATCCCGCAACACAAAGCCCCGGATAATCCCAGCATTCTGTGTACAGCACGACAGGCGAAGAAACCTGTTGCAGCTACATTGCGTGTTACTATAATGTATATATACTGGCGCGCTGGTTTGATACACAATGTGTATGCCACGGATTCCTCCATTAATTACTTGCAAGCGATGATAGCCATAGCCACTGTATTATAATATTGCATGCGATCTTCATTATTAGATAACCAGCACTGGAATTATTCTTATCCGAGCATAGAATAGACTAGAAATGGATCAATGGCTGAGCAGTGCGTACTGTGGAATCTGGATCAGTTGGTTGTAGCCTGTACTTTGTTACAGTGCTATACATTGCCTATCTTTCTGTGTCTCAGTTTTATTATATATTTACATCTGTAATGGGAATAATTTATCAAACTTGGGTGCTGGGGATTGAGAAGAATGGCGAACTGGGTACAGTGTTGTTCTGCGCTGAAATTGTGATCCAGTTAAAATTTCATGTAAGGCAACAATCAAAATTGAGATTTCAGGATCGTATGTATGGTTCATTAATTTACAGTGGTCATTGGTCAATCGTAAACAGTATGCTTTGAAATCTGTGGGAGGTCCGTATGTTCGGGTATAACAATTCGAGAGTGGCATGATTCTGTTGCAGGGATTTGGATTTATTAGTCCTTTTGCCCTGTTCGTCAGAAATGTGTATGTCACTTTTATAATGCAGTAATGGATACAGTGAAATAGATTGTTATATTGATTGGTTCTGTTCGTTGTTTCTTCTGAACGCACTGGTTTTCTTTGAAATCTTTCTTACAACAAAAATATCACATTCATATTAACCCTTGAATAAACATTAACACAATTTTTTTTTTACATAGGAAAGGTTGACAAAAGAGAAAAATTTATTTTCACATATGAAGCAATAGCACAAATTTTATTTTTTCATATGAAATCTTGAAAAAAATATGATCCTATCTTTTTATATATTTTAATTTTTCATATGAAATCTTGAAAAAAATATGATCCTATCTTTTTATATATGAAATGTTTTATAAAAGAAATGTGGTGGAAAACATTGAAATGCAAATAATAATTAAGTGCGAGGAAAGTAATGAATGCAGAGATTAGCTTGTTTTTTAATATAAAAAAAATATTAAAAAATTATTCTATATCTAAACAGCAATATGAGTTTTTTTTGGGTGAGTTATATTTTTCTTAACCACTTTGAAAAGTTTTTTCTTTTACCTATCAAAAGTGGACAAAGATGTCACTTGAATTTGATTTTCAAGTGTTTTCCATGTGCTTTAACTATTTTTTTATTTTATATATAAAAGATTGATAAAAGCAGTATTGAAATTTGATTTTAAGATATAAAATATTAAATAAGTATTAGATTTTTTTTGGTATATGAAAATTTGAAATACAAGAATCACACATTATTTTTGATAAATATTAGAAATTTTTTTGGCATATAAAAATTTGAAATAAAAGAATTACACATTACTTTTATATATGAAATAAAAGAATCACACATTATTTTTTATATGAAATGTTAGTAAGAAAAAAGTGTATGGAAAACATTAAAATACAAATAATAACTAAGTGTAGGAAAAACATTGACTTTTATATATAAAATAAAAGAATCACACATTATTTTTTATATGAAATGTTAGTAAGAAAAAAATGTATGGAAAACATTAAAATATAAATAATAACTAAGTGTAGGAAAAACATTGACTTTTATATATGAAATAAAAGAATCACACATTATTTTTATATATGAAATGTTAGTAAGAAAAATATGTATGGAAAACATTAAAATATAAATAATGATTGTAAGTAATTTTTTTTTTGTAGGCCTTGCATTTTAATATAATTTTTTTTTTAATATATTAGTTGTTGTTAACATTATTGGATATTGGAAAATGTGTGATGTATACCAAAGAAATTTTTAACTTGTTTTATAGTTTTTTGAATTAATTTTATTTAATATTTAAAAAATATATTTATAAATGATTAAATTTGAGTTTTTTAACGTTTAAAATTTGAAATTTATTATATAGAGGGAGTTAATTTTGTAATTGTTAAAATTTTTAAATATACATACAACTTTATCATAATATAAGATTTGTAGCTAATGAAATAATGTTTTTGGGATTTTTATCTAATTTTGAATCAAGTAAAATTATTAAAACTAATATCAATATTTTTAATAAATAAAGGTTTTTAACTTTTTATCTCTCCTTTATATAAAAAGAACTTTATTACAAAATTATATAACTATGTAACCTCTTACATGTTTGTTTATTGAAAATTCATATCCATAACATGCCTAAGAGATTTTTACTAATAAAATGAATGTTAAAATTTTCTCAATTTTCTATAAAATGATATTGGTACTTTGCAAATATCCTTATTTGCTAACATTGTTCTTATATCTAAAAATGTTAGTCTTGATATACGTTACAAACTTTTACCAATTTTTATGTCTTGTTACCCACATTCCTATATATTCACAAGTATTTCGATATAAATTCAATCCTCTTTCTTTTACTGACATGCATTGTTGATTTGTAGCAATGATGTGGATTCATGAATTTCTATCAATAACATGTACTCTATATTACTATCCATGACAAGAGTACTTTGTAAATGCCTTTAAAAGAGTACTTTGTAAATGCCTCTATATTATACACTCTAGTACTACATTATCTACATATAATATAAATTTATACCAATAAAGAAAGTATTGTGTGAATGCCTTTATATTATCTACTTGAATATCTATAAACATAGTGAGGAAAAAATGTTTATGGAGAAAATAATTATATTATTTTTTCATAATAATAATAATAATAATAATAATTATTATTATTATTATTATTTTAAAATTAATAATTTTAATAATTTCATTATTATTTCTACTATATTTTAATAATTAATAATTTATAGTTTTTAATTACTAATTATTAATTTGTATTTGTTTATTTATAATACATTGTTTATAAGAAATTTATTAATTAATTATTCTATAAAAAAATCAATAATTTCTAAAGTTTATTTCCTAACATCTCTCTACAATTTTAAAAGATTGGTCTCTTTCTCTTCACTTATGTTTTGCTTCATGTTATTGATGATGGGTGAAGGGTTCACCTAAGACGTTTCAACCATTTGTAACACATTTTCTCCAAAAACACTTTCTTCTCATTATGAATAACAATTGTGGAAATCAACATGTATTCTATTATTTATTTAAAAGTAATAGTGTGCATATGTGAATTTTTATTAATAAGATGTACTCTAAATTTATACCCATAACACGAGTACTTTGTGAATGTCAATGTCTCTATATTATCTACAATAGTCATGTACTCTAAATTTATACCCATAATAAGAGTACTTTGTGAATGTCAATGTCTCTGTATTATCTACAATAGTCATGTACTCTAAATTTATACCCATAACAACAGTACTTTGTGAATGTCAATATCTCTTTATTATCTACAATAGTCGCAAATTCATGATGCACATTCATGAGTGAATTTTTATTAATAAGATGTACTCTAAATTTATACCCATAACAAGAGTACTTTGTGAATGTCAATATCTCTGTATTATCTACAATAGTCGCAAATTCATGATGCACATTCATGAGTGAATTTTTATTAATAAGATGTACTCTAAATTTATACCCATAACAAGAGTACTTTGAGAATGTCAACGTCTCTGTATTATCTACAATAGTTGCATATTCATGATTAGTCAATCTTAAATTTAATTCTTTTTTTTGTAAGTTTGGCAAGATTACATTTTCATCATGTCCAATATATTACCCCGAGCGGGGTGGGGAATTGAACCAGTGACTTCACATCAAGGGGTGCCTTAACAAAGTACCTGATCACCATTTATCCAAGACTCCATGGACCTTAAATTTAATCATTTTAAAATAAGATAAATATTTATTAAACTAACTAATTTTTTACTACTAAATTTAAGCAAACATAGTGATTATAGAAAATGTGATAAACCACATAACATTCTATAAAGGAACACCATATCTCTAAATTTGATTTTAATCCTTAAAGTTATTATTAGTATTTCAATTGAGTTTTAATTCTTTCTCACTTCTTGTGTTGAGTAAGTATGTGTATAATATAAATGATACACATGAGGTGTAGGTTAGTTGGCTTGTGTTGGGTTTAGTCTTCATTGAGTCTTAGGTTCAAATCTCATCGTGAGGAGTTAAAAGTAGGAAATAATCACATGTGAAGACAAAATTTTAAAAGGATTTAGGAAAAATGATGAGAAGGTTATATGGTGAAGGTGAGAAGTGCTTGGCTCAAAAAACGTGTGTAGGTAATAAATAGAAAGATTGATTTAGGAAAAATGATGAGAAGGTTATGTGATGAGGGTGAGAAGTGTTTGTCCTTAAAAAAGTGTGTAGGTAATAAATAGAACGCTTGATTTATTGTTTTCTTAATTAGTATGATATACATACACATAAGAATAAATAAAAGAGAAGAAAGCTTTAATGCAAATCTACATACAAAGCTCTATAAATGTGTGCACTTTGGTCAACAATGAATACGTGGATTATATTTAAAAGCATGGTTGGAAATGGAGATAAGAATAGCAAGTTGGGAAAATGGTTATGTAACCACTATCCAACTCATCCAAACGAAAAGAGAAATTCCTGCCAATTGTTTTGAATTTACAAGAATGTGCACACATTAAAAATGTGGATGTGTTCCTATTACATATGTTCATAATTTTGCAAAACTTCCATCATTTTAGCAATAGGACCTATGTTTCATAAGGAAATATTTAACATTAGAATATATTTTCCTCGCTTAGGCATAGTCCTATTATGCTCATTTTGTTTGTGCAAAAACACCTAATGGTACCTATAATACCACTTGTATTTCAAAGACCTCATGTAGAGAGGGCATGTTTCATGGCTAGAGGCCTTATTCACAATGCTTGAGACCTAGAAGGTTCATTTCCCTATGTATGACCTTTGTTTTTCTTTTAGATCATAATCTAGGCCTCTAAAGCCATCACTAATACCCAAAACCAATTAATGGTATTCATATCCCTTATCCCACTTAGATGACTCATGAATTGGTATTATGAATTATTTAAGGCTCTTGAGAATGAGTACAATAAAAAATATCCTAATGCAATTGTTTTCCTTCATTAACCAGGTTCAAGGCCTTATAACTCATCCTTAGTGTACAAAATCTCCTAGTGGCATTCATATCCAATCTTCATGTCAAAGACCCCTCAAGATGGTTTGTGTTGTGGCTTATAGGTGTTGTTCATGATGATTAAGACTAAAAAGTAGCATCTAGGACCCAAACTCACAAGTGTTTTCATCGCCTAACCATAGTTCTAGAGCTCTAGAAGACCTTCACCTAGATCTTAAATCCCTTGCTCCCCGACCATAACCCTAGACATTGAGGACCATTTTCAATGCACAAATCCTGATCATGACAATTGTATCCCAAGTGATTGCTAAAGAACTTGGGCGATGGTTTGGAGAATGATTGATGGTGTGGACCCAAGACATGTTCTCATTTGGGACATGTGTTGTGGTTTAATAATGGCACTCATAGTCCTATAGTAAGGAAAATATATTGTACAAGGGTCTTGTGTGGTTGTTTAAGGATGCACTCAACACTATATCCATGGAAGCTTTGTGGCTAGTAGTTTTCATTCATAGCAATTGAGCCCAAAAAGTGTCATTTAGGGCATAAAACCTATTATTATCCTCATGTGACCTTAGATAAGCCTATAAGCACATCACTATTGAACAAATAACCTAGTGCCAACACCCATAACACCCTTGGAGGTGATTATTAACCAAAAAAGGTTAGAATTGAGTTTTAAGGACTCACCCATGGCTCTTAAGCATGAGAAACAAGGTTCTGGGATAGAGGCTTTTGTTTCCCTCACTTGACTATGGTCATGGACCTAAGACCCATCTATAATGCCAAATACTTGAAAATGATGCTCATATTCAACTCAAAATTGTAAAAATCCCTAAAGAGAGCTCATTTTATGGTTTCTAAGTGTTGTTCATAGTGCTCAATCTTGAGGTCGTTTTGTCCGCCCTAACCATGTTTATGCATTGACACAAATTTATAGTGTACAAAACCTACTTATGGTACTTGCATCCCACTTATATGTCAAATACCCCTTAAAAAGTTCTTATATGTTGGTTCAACTATTTGTTCATGGCTCTTGATCTCAAGAACTTCAATAACATCCTAAATCACTAGTTTTCAATATTTGATGATGGTCAAGGCCCTATGAATAATCCAAGTGGGGTGGCCTAAGTATTTATTACATGGCTCTTGAGCTTAAGATGTTAAGTTTAGTGGCTTAATATATGATCTTTCCATCCACAAACCAATGTCAAGGGTCTGAGGATGATGTTTCCCCACTATGGCTATGGTAAAAGCCTAAAATCCCATCCATGGTCCATGAAATATCTTAATGGCACCCATATCCAACTCCTAAGGCAAAGAACACCTAGTGAGGGCTTGAATCACTATGTATAGTGTTTTTTCATATTTCTTGAGCTCAAGAGGTTTCAATTAGATCTTCAAGCTTGTGTTTACCCTTTGATAAATGTGGCACGGTCTATATCCATTTATAGTGCCAAAAACCTACCCATGAAATTCATATCCCACTCAAAGTCATATAGAGAACCCCTACAAATGACTAATGTTTTGGTACAAGGACTTGTTCAAGTCTCTTACGTCTATGGATATTCAACAATATCCCAAGGCACTTGTTTCCCTTCCTCAAACATGTTTTCCTTTATTGACACATACTTGGTGTGCAAAAGCTCCTAATGGCATACAAATCCAACCTTGATGCTAAATATGCTCCAAAGAGATTTTGATTTTTGGTTTGCATGTGTTTTTAATGGCAATTGAGCTTCATAAGTGACATCTATGGCCTAAGGCCAAGTGTTTTCCTCCCCTAACCATAGTGCTAGAGATATAAAATACCTTCCTTTAAGGATTGTTGGGTATGTGTTATATACTTTGCACAAATAGTTGCCTATGTTGTTGCATTGCATCAGGCATAATTAGGGGGTCGCATTGGGGGATGACAACCCCCCTACTAGGGGGTTTGAAGGGGGGTGGTAGCCGTCTTGTACAGGGTTCAGGGAAGTGCCTCAATTTTTTTTAGGTGGACCAAGGATGGTTCAAAAGACCCAAGGATGGGGCTAGACCCATGATTTTTCATATGGTTTTTGCACATGATTTTTGGCATGATGGATTTTCCCATGGTATTATGTAGATCTAGTCAATGGAACTACGATTATTTTCTAATCTAGGGTTAATGGGTTGGGGCTTTATGAATGCTTCGACATGTATATAATGTATTGTAACATTTAAAGGAACATAATGTAAAATCAATATGGTTTTCCCAGTTTTGGGTTCCAGGAGAAAAATCTGTGTATATTTTATGTTCTCTCCATTATATATATATATATATATATATATATATATATATATATATATATATATATATATATATATTAAGAATTTGTTTGCAGGGAATTTTTGTACAAGGTTAAAAAATTCAAGGATTAAGCCTCTTTCTCCTCCCTTAACCATGTTTAGAGCTAAAATACAATTTCAAGTGCACAAAACCTACTTGAAGATGGCCTAAATAATGATTCATGGTGTGGGATTGAGATAAATTCATTTTTCAGGTATGCGTTTTGGTTTAATCATGGTGGTTATATCCCTGCATGAACTAGGTATATCATACAAGAGTCTTGTGTGGGGTTTTGAGGATGCATTCAACACTATAATCATAAAATATTTATGAGTAGTAGGCATTCTCAATGAAAATTGAGGCTAGGAAGCATCATCTAGGGCACAAGGTCCATTATTCTCCTCCTATGACGTTGGATAAACCTCTAGACACATTCTTGGTGCATAACTAATCTAGTGGTGGCACTTTTAGCACTCTTAAATGAGATCATTAACTAATAGAAGTAAAATGTTGAGGTTCAAGGACTTATACATGGTTCTTGAGCCTAAGAAGTAAGGTTTGGGGCTATAGGCCCTTGTTTTCCATATAGATGCTAAAGAATCCTATCCATGGCCCTAAGAATGATCCATGGTGTGGGATCGAGATAAATCCTCATTTAAGGCTTGTGTTGTGGTTTAATCATGACACCTATATACAACATCAGAGAGCATGAAAATAAAATAAAAAATTCCTCAAGAGCATTTGGATGACATGCTCATATTGGCCTTTCCAAAAAATTAGGAGCTTACAACACTCAATTTCAGTGCTTGGTGGTGTTTTTATACCTTGGGATCAACTCACCATGTGCCCGTGAAAAAATTGGCTTAAACACAATAAGGGGAAAAAATTCAAACCACTAATTGAAAAGACATATCATTAGTTGTAACACAACTATTTTAATGGGGCCATCCTCATGTAGTTAATGACGTCAAAGAAATGGCCTCTACTATTTTGACCCCCATATAATATCATCTTAAGTTTGTAAGCAGAGTTGTGGAAAGGATGCATTTTGGTGCAATTCTAAGGAATTAGACTCCATGTGCCATATAATTCCTTCTTTATTGGAGAGATAAATTGTGCCTCCTTTTTATTTCTCCAAATATGAACTTACATATACAACTTTAGTTTATGATGCGATAAATTAGTTAAGTAAACAATACATGAGATAAACATGGATGTAAAATCAATCATATACGCATGGGCACAATAACTTGGATAATAATTCAACTCAATATAAAAAAATATAAGAATTCCATTTCCTACATTCCCATGCCATATATTACATAAGTGTACGAGTTTATGAAGATGGAAACACTAAGATGAAGATCACCAAGAATGAAAATTGGAATCCAATACCATGTTGTCTATTAATGCTATTATAATTTCATTGAATTGAGACAACATGTTGATGACTACATGGTGTACTTGAATGACCTTGGTGTACTTGGGTTTAAGCTTTTATATATCTAGTTGTGTTAATAATCATATAAAAATAGTTGTGTTTCTTATTTTTTTTGGCTATATACTTATCAAATTCATCATAAACATCATTCATCATAAAGATAAAATAAACTAAACCATATCCATAGTAAAAAAAAAAAACCATAAAGAATTCAATATACATTTCCAAAATTGTGTATGTATCGTCAAAATTTGTACAACTCTACTTTTTTTACGATATGCAAAATCATGCCCAAGATACATAATGACACTTCATGTTTATAGATGAAAGAATGATAGATCATTCCCTAAACAAAAATGATACATCATGGTTAAGATACTTAATATATCAATCATTAAACCCCACTACCCTTACCACTATTAAGTGCATCTCCAAAGATTATCCTCCTCCTCTTCAAGCTAGAGGAACCTTGAGTCTTCTTGCCTCTTGGAGTTGTGCATATTTATGGAGATTATGATGGAAACAATATTAATATAAGTTTTTTTTCCACAATTTTATCACTTAACATATTTATAAAATATAAATAGAATTAATCATAACAAAACTCACCCTAGATGAGACTGTAAGTTTTGAGGGAATTTCCCTCCTTCATGATCCCAAATTGTTAGTGATGTCTCCTTGTAGTAGCTACAATAATCAATTCATGAAAAAAATCAAAATGCCTATAATCAATTCAATTCATGCCTGATAATATTTTCATCAACTAATTATCTCATCGTGATTAGTTCAAGCATCAACGAATATTAGTTAGGCATATAAGGACTCAACTGAAAACCTCCTCTGAGGAATCAATGAAGGATAGGTTGGGTCTAGTTTCAAAAACCTAGATGTAGCTACTATAGCTATAACTATAGTAGATGCAATAATAGTTTTTGCTACAATGGATGCAACAAGGAGGGCTACAATAAGGAGAATTGGTGCAATGTGGATGGGTGAAACCATTGTGCATTAATGGAATGTAAAAGGTCGTGTGATGTCTAGTGATAAATCCCCATGGGTCGTAAGATCAGACAAAGTACCCTATGGGGACAAAAAGGAACATTGAGGGATGGGGTAAGGTGGCCAATTAGTATATTGTCCCTATACGGTGGGATGAATAGTATGGTTACGAGATGGATAGAGAAAGGTTGTTGTGGTGAATGACATATAAATGATGGGGCCTATATACACCTTTATATTATGTTAGATTATTATGAAAAACATGAAATGAACCAAAATAAGATAATCAATAAGACAACAAATTACAAGCATATTTAACTTGTCACATGATACTTGGATATGGGGCGCTTTTTCCACCTTAAGTGGCGACGACTATTAATTTTGTTATGTGGAAACCTATAGAAATGAAAAAAAATATATATTATAATTTACTTCTCATAAATAACATGGACATTCATTTCTCATAAATAACATGAAGAGGGAGATGAAGGTGAACAATGAGGTGGAAGTAACGAAGCCACAATTGAGAACCATTAGAGAAATTTTGAGGTATAAAATGGGTTCCTAAGGATTATTATAAAATAATAGTGGAAATAATAAAATAAGATTATATTACATTATCAAATTTTAGAGAGAAAAAAGAAAAAACTACTTTTTCCATTCGTATTTTCAACTTATCTCTTTATGGTTTTACTCAAATTTCGAGCAGGAGCACTTGTTGGATGAATAATTTAATTCATCATCTAAGGAGTACCCATGTTGTATACTTTCAATGGACCCTGCTACATGAAAAATGGGAAATACATGGAAAAACATGATTACAATCACATTTTTCATGTTTTTCTCATTTTTCGTGTACTCCTTGTATGAGGAATTATTTTTTTCATCCAACGAGTTCTCTCACAGGAAATTTGAGTAAAACCGTAGCGAAATAAATTGAAAATATGAGTTGAAAAATTAGTTTTGTTGTTGTTGTTGTTATTATTATTATTCTTTTCACCTTTTTACTCCAAAAATGGTGAATCACCCCCCATAGTTGACATCATCATCTTGAATCATATTGGTTCTTAAAAAGTTTATTTTGGTTGTATATTTTTTGTTTTGAGACCCATTTTTTACCTCAAAATTTCTTTAATGTTAATAAAAAGAAAACAAAATTGACATATAAGGATAGAACTTGGTCACCACTTAACTTGTTTTAGACAACTTACAAGCCAAAATTGACAAGTTGACTTGTGCACAAGGAAGATGTGTGGAGACCTTGAATGAATTTGTGGTTTCCCACTTCCATGAGATGAGTGACATGGAATAGTTGCAAGCCAACATCATTACACATATCGAAAGGATGTGGTTGATAAGACAAGCAAAAAGGAAATAAGACAAATGTTAAACGAAATGCAAAGGAAACACCATATGGAATGAGAAGAGAGATATGAAGGTGAAAAGTGAGGTGGAGGCAACCAAACCATAAGGGAGCACTTGGTAAAAGGGAAAGAAAATTGAAAAATGAGGTCTTAGTCACAACTTAACTTTCTTAAAATGGCATGCAAGTCCAAATTAGCAAGCTTTCCCATGAATAAGGAAGAAGTGAGGAGAACTTGAATGAACTTGGGTATACCCACTTCAATGAGATGAGTGGCATGGAATAGTTGCAAGTTAACATTCTTACACCCACCAAAATAATGTGGTTACTATGACAAGCTGATGTGACACCAAGGAGAGGTGTATCTGTTGTTATTAATATAAGTGTAATGTGTAAATGTAAATGTAATAGGGTCATCCTAATAGTAAAGGGACCACATGTGCAATGTGTGAATAAGTGAATATGACATGTGATATGAATATTAAGGACATATGAATGTGATATGAATATATGAATGTATTTGGGTATTTGGAGGAGGGTATCCTATTATTTAAGGAGTTATTGTATAACTTATCTCTCTTTTCTATATTGAAGTTGTGCATGATACTCACATTGGTGTACATGGCATATTTTTAATTTATTAAAAGATTTATGTAGATCATAAAAAGAGCCACAAGGTAAGAAGACCAAACACAAGGTAAACACCATCTAGAACAAGAAGAATAAGGCAAAGGTGAACAATGAGGTGGAGGAAATGAAAACACAAGAGAGTGCTTGGTATAAACGCAACAAAATGACAAGAAAAAATCTTTATTGCCACTTATCTAAGATGGATTTCAAGCCCAAATTAGCAAACCCCCATCCACAAGGAGGAAGTGATGAAGCCTTGAATGAATTTGTGGTTTCCCACTTCCATGAGATGAGTGGCATGGAATAGTTCCAATATAGCATCCTTACACCTACCAAACGTATGTTGTTGGCATAAGCTATAAGGAAAGAAGACCAAACACAAAACTAGACAAAATGAAAGAACCATGTAGAATGGGAAGAAGAAGAGAAAGGGGAAAAATAAGGTGGAGCCAATGAAACTACATGGGAGTGCTTGGTAAACATATAAAAAAAATTGAAAAATAAGAAGAGTCTTTGGCTACCAATTAAATTCCTTGAGACTACTTGAAAGGACAAGTTGGCAATCCTAGTTATGCAAGTGACACGGAAAAAATATTTTAAACATCAATTTCTGCAAACAATATATTCAATTGTTTGCAAACATAAAGATGTATGTGTCCATGAAACTATCACTTGTGTATCTTGGATTCCATGTGACCTATAATGTATCAATGAAATGGTGAACCATATAAGAAACATTTTTCAAATGTTTCCCTCATTTTACACCATCTTAATGCATTGAATTACTGCTATCTATTCAGTTGAGAAGAGGTGCAATGGAGAGCATTTAAAAAGATTAAGCATCTAGTTTTTATTATTTATATCCTTGACTTAGTTACATTAAAAATTCTTTTACATTGATATGGATGTCTTTAGAAATGAAATGAGCATAATTTTTATGCATCTTGAAAGAAAAAAATATTTACCCTTTTGGAATATTTTAAGGAGTTGTTTTGAATTACTCAATTATGATCATGAAATTAATACATTAGCTCAAAAGTGAATCATTATTAATATATTTTTTCTATGTATGTGTTTATTCACAAAAACATAAGCGTTTCAATCTTTTCTACATACCAAAAGAAAACCTAAAAGAAATATATACTTTATAAAACATAAAATTATTTACAATAATGTAAAATCATAATTAAATAAAAAAGAAAAGAAAATATTTCAAATTTATACAACAAAAAAGATGATGGATTGTTAGTGTTTATTAATAATAAGACTTCAACAAAACATGGTTTGTCCCCGCTAACCATGTTTATGCCTTGACACAAATTTCTAGTGTACAAAACCTACTCATGGTACTTGTATCCCACTTATATGTCAAAGACCCCTTACAAAGTTCTTATATGTTGGTTCAACTATTTGTTCGTGGTTCTTAATCTCAAGAAATTCAATAACATCCTAAAGCACTAGTTTTCAATATTTGACGATGGTCAAGGCCCTATGAACCATCCATGCTTTAGTGGAGTGGCCTAAGGACTTTTTACATGACTCTTAAGCTTAATAAGTTATCCTTAGTGGCTTATCTATGTTCTTTCCATCCACAAATGAATGTCAAGGGCTTGAGGATGATGTTTCCCCACTATGACTATGGTGAAGGCCTAAAATGCCATCCACGGTCCATGAAATATCTTAATGGTACCCATATCCAACTCTTAAGGAAAATAACACCTAGTGAAGGCTTGAGTCACTATGTATAGGATTTGTTCATGGTGCTTGAGCTCAAGAAGTTTCAATTAGATCTTCAAGCTTGTGTTTACCCTTTGAAAAATGTAGCATGGTCTATATCCATTTATAGTGCCAAAAATCTACCCATGAAATTCATATCCCACTCAAAGTCCTATAGAGAATCCCTACAAAGGACTTATGTTTTGGTACAAGGACTTGTTTAAGTCTCTTGTGTCTATGGATATTCAACAATATCCCAAGATACTTGTTTCCATTCCTCAAACAATTTTCCTTTCTTGACACATACTTGGTGTGAAAAATCTCCTAATGACATCCAAATCTATCCTTGATGCTAAAGATGCTCCAAAGAGATTTTGAGTTTTGGTTTGCATGTGTTTTTTATGGCAATTAAGCTTCAGAAGTGACATCTATGGCCTAAGGCCAAGTGTTTTCATCCCCTAACCATAGTGCTAGAGCTATAGAATACCTTCCTTTAAGTATTGTTGGGTATGTGTTATATGATTTTCACAACTAGCAGCATATTTTGTTACATTTCATCGGACATAACGAGGTGGTCACATGGGGGGCGGAAACCCCACTACTGGGGGGATCGAAGGGGGGTGGTAGACGCCTTGCATAGGGTTAAGGGAAGTGCCCCAATTTTTTTTTTTAGGTGGACCAAGGATGGTTGGGAAAATCCAAGAATGGGGGCAGACCCATGCTTTTTCATATGGTTTTTGCATATGATTTTGGGCATGATGGTTTTCCAATGGTATTTTGTAGATCTATTCAAAGGAACTACGATTATTTTCTAATATATGGTTAATGGATTTGGGTTTTATGAATGCTTTGAAATGTATATTATGTATTGTAACATTGAAAGGAACATAATGTAAATTCAATCTGGTTTTCCCGATTTTGGGTTCCAGGAGAAAAATATGTTTAAATTTTATGTTCTCGCCATTGTATATTTTCTGTTTTTTTAAGAATTTGTTTGTAGGAATTTTTTGTACAAGGTTAAAACCTTCAAGGATTAAGCCCCTTTCTCCCCCCTTAACCATTTTTAGAGCTAAAATACCATTTCAAGTGCACAAAACCTACTTGACGATGGCCTAAAGAAGGATTCATGGTGTGGGATTGAGATAGATTCATTTTTCAGGTATGATTTTTGGTTTAATCATGGTGGATACATCCCCGTATAAGATAGATATATCATACAAGAGTCTTGTGTGGTTTTTTGAGGATGCATTCAACACTATAATGATAAAATATTTATGAGTAGTAGGCATTCTAAATGAAAATTGAGGCTAGGCAGCATCATCTAGGGCACAAGGTCCATTATTATCCTCCTATGATGTTGGATAGACCTCTAGACACATTCTTGGTGCATAACTAATATAGTGGTGGCACCTATAGCACTCTTAAATGAGATTATTAACTAATAGAAGTAAAATGTTGAGGTTCAAGGACTTATCCATGGCTCTTGAGCCTAAGAAGTAAGGTTTGGTGCTAGAGGCTCTTGTTTTCCATATAGATGCTAAATAATCCTATCCATGGCCCTAAGAATGATCCATGGTGTGGGATCGAGATAGATCCTCATTTAAGTCTTGTGTTGTGGTTTAATGATGACAACTATATACAACATCAAAGAGCATGAAAACAAAATAAAAAATTCCTTAAGATCATCTAGACAACATGCTCATACTGGCCTTTCCAAAAACTTCAGAGCTTACAACACACAATTTCAGTGCTTCATGGTGTTTTTATACCTTGGGATCAACTCACCATGTTCCCTTGAAAAAATTGGCCTAAACACAATAAGGGGAAAATTCAAACCACTAATTGAAAATACATATCATTAGTTGTAACACATCTATTTTCATGGGGCCATCCTCATGTAGTTAATGAGGGCAAACAAATAACCTCTACTATTTTGACCCCTATATAATATCATCTTAAGCTTGTAAGGATAGTTGTGGCAAGGATGCATTTTGGTGCATTATATATGCTCAATGAAAATTTTAAGGAATTAGACTCCACGTGTCATATAATGCCTTCTTCATTGGAGAGATAAATTGTGCTTTTTTATTTCAATATGAACATACATATACAGATTTAGTTTATAGTGTGATAAATTAGTTAAGTAAACAATACATGACATAAACATGAATGTAAAATCAATCATATACGCACGGGCACAATAACTTGTATAATAATTCAATTCAATATAAAAAATATAATAGTTCCATTTCCTACATTCACATTCCATAAATTACATAAGTGTACGAGTTTATGAAGATGGAAACACTAAGATGAAGATCACTAAGCATGAAAATTAGAATCCAATACCATGTTTTCTACTAATGCTATTATAATTGCATTGAATTGAAACAACATGTTTATGACTAAATGGTGTACTTGAATGACCTTGGTGTACTTAGGTTTAAGCTTTTATAGATTTAGTTGTGGCAATCATCATATACAAATAGTTGTGTTTCTTATTCTTTTTGGCTATATACTTATCAAATTCATCATAAACATCATCATCATAAAGATCAAATAAACTAAACCATATCCATAGTAAAAAACTAAACCATAAAGAATTCAATATACATTTCCAAAATTGTGTATGTATCGTCAAAATTGGTCCAACTCTACTTTTTTTACGATATGCAAAATCATGCCTAAGATACATTATGACACTTCATGTTTAAAGATGGAATGATAGATCATTCCCTAGACACAAAATGATACATCATGGCTACGATACTTAATAGGTTAGTCATTAACCTTCACTACCCTTACCACTACTAAGTGCATCTCCAAAGATTATCCTCCTCCTCTTCAAGCTAGAGGAACCTTGAGACTTCTTGCATCTTGGAGTTGTGCATATTTATGGAGCTTGTGAAGGAAACAATATTAATATAAGTTTTTTTTCCACAATTTTATCAATTAACATATTTAAAAAATACAAATAGAATTCATAATAACAAAAATAACCCTAGATGAGACTTGAAGTTATGAGGGAATTTCCATCCTTCATTATCCCAAGTTGTTAGTGATGTCTCCTTGTAGTAGCTACAATAACCAATTAATGAAAAAAAATCAAAAGTCCTATAATCAATTCAATTCATGCCTGATAATAATTTCATCAACTAATTTTATCATCGTGATTAGCTCAAGCATCAACGAATATTAGTTAGGCATAGAAGGACTCAACTGAAAACCTTCTCTGAGGAATCAATGAAGGATAGGGTGGGTCTAGTCTCAAAAACCTAGATGTAGCTACTATAGATATAACTATAGTAGATGCAATAATAGTTGTTGCTACATTGGATGCAATAAGGAGGGCTACAATAAGGAGAATTGGTGAAATATGGATGGGTGCAACCACTATGCATTGATGGAATGTAAAAGGTGGTGTGATGGCTAGTGATAAATCCCCATGGATCATAAGATAAAAAAAAGGACCCTATGGGGACAAAAAGGAACATTGAGGGCTGGGGTAGGGTGGCCAAGGATTAGACTTTCCCTATATTATGGGATGAATTGTGTGGCTATGAGACGGATAGAGAAAGGTAGTTGTGGTGAATGACATATAAATGATGGGGCCTACATACACATTTATATTATGTTAAATTATTATGAAAACCATGACATGAACCAAAATAATATAATCAATAAGACAACAAATTACAAGAATACATAACTTGTCACATGATACTTGGATATGGGGCACTTTTTCCACCTTAGGTGGAGATGCCTATTAAGTTTGTTATGTGGAAACCTATAGAAACAAAAAAAAAGATTATAATTTACTTCTCATAAATAACATGGATATTCATTTCTCATAAATAACATGAAGAGGGAGATGAAGGTAAACAATGAGGTGGATGTAATGAAGCCACAATGGAGAACCATTAGAGAAATTTTGAGGTATAAAATGGGTCTCTAAGTAATATTATAAAATAATAGTGGAAATAATAAAATAAGATTATATTACATCATCAAATTTCATAGGTAAAAAGAAAAAAACTACTTTTTTCAATTCGTATTTTCAACTTATCTCCCCATGGTTTTACTCAAATTTGGAGCGGGAGCACTCGTTGGATGCAAAATTTAATTCATCATCCAAGGAGTATGCATGTTGCATAATTTCAATGGACCCCACTACACGAAAAATGGGAAATATATTGAAAAACATGATTGCAATCACATTTTTCATGTTTTTTTTTCTCATTTTTCGTGTAGCAGGATCCATCGAAAGTATGCAACATGGATACTCCTTGGATGAAGAATTAAATTTTGCATCCAATGAGTGCTCTCACTGGGAATTTGAGTAAAACCATAGTGAAATAAGTTGAAAAAATAGTTTTTTTTTTTTTATTCTTTTTACCTTTTTACTCCAAAAATGATGAATCATCCCCCATGGTTTACATCATCATATTGAATCATATTGGTTCTTAAAAATTGGATTTTGGTTGTACATTTTTTGTTTTGAGACCCATTTTTTACCTCAAAATTTCTCTAATGTTAATAAAAAGAAAACAAAGTTGACATATAAGGATAGAACTTGGTCACCACTTAACTTGTTTTAGACAACTTACAAGCCAAAATTGACAAGTTGACTTGTGCACAAGGAAGATGTGTGGAGACCTGGAATGAATTTGTGGTTTCCCACTTCCATGAGATGAGTGACATGGAATAGTTACAAGCCAACATCCTTACACATACCAAAATGATGTGGTTGCTAAGAAAAGCAAAAAGGAAAGAAGACAAAATGTTAAACCAAATGCAAAGGAAACACCATGTGGAACGAGAAGAGAAAGATGAAGGTGAAAAGTGAGGTGGAGGCAACCAAATCATAAGGGAGTACTTGGTAAAAGGGAAACAAAATTGAAAAATGACGTCTTGGTCACCATTTAACTTTCCTAAAATGGCATGCAAGTCTAAATTAGCAAGCTTTCCCATGAACAAGGAAGAAGTGAGGAGAAATTGAATGAACTTGGGGTTACCCACTTCCATGAGATAAGTGGCATGGAATAGTTGCAAGTTAACATTCTTACACCCACCAAAATAATGTGGTTGCTATGACAAGCTGATATGACACTAAGGAGAGGTGTATTTTCTGTAAAATATAAATGTAAATGTAATAGGGCCATCCTAATAGTAAAGGGACCACATGTGTAATGTGTGAATATGACATGTGATATGAATATTAAGGACATATGAATGTGATATGAATATATGAATGTATTTGGGTATTTGGAGGAGGGTCTCCTATTATTTAAGGAGTTATTGTATAACTTGTCTCTCTTATCTATATTGGAGTTGTGCATTATACTCACATTGGCTTACATGTCATACTTTTAGTTTATTACAATATTTTTTTGTGGATCATAAAAAGGCCACAAGGTAAGAATACCAAACACAAGGTAAACACCATCTAGAACAAGAAGAATAAGGCAAAGGTGAACAATGAGGTGGAGGAAATGAAAACACAAGGAAGTGATTGGTATAAACACAACAAAATGACAAGCAAAAATATTTATCACCACTCATCTAAGATGGATTTCAAGCCCAAATTAGTAAGACCCCATGCACAAGGAGGAAGTGATGAGGCCTTGAATGAATTTGTGGTTTTACACTTCCATGAGATGAGTGGCATCGAATAGTTCCAATATAGAATCCTTACACCTACCAAAAGTATGTTGTTGACATAAGCTATAAGGAAAGAAGACCAAACACAAAACTAGACATAATGAAAGCACCATGTAGAATGGGAAGAAGGAGTGAAAGGAGAAAAGTAAGGTGGAGGCAATGAAACTACATGGGAGTGCTTGGTAAAAATATAACAAAATTGACAAATAAGAAGTCTTTGGTCACCAATTAAATTCCTTGAGAGTACTTGCAAGCCCAAATTGGAAATCCCATCTATGCAAGTGACATGGAAAAAAATGTTGTAAACATTCAATCGCTGCAAACAATATATTCATTTGTTTGCAAACATAAAGAAGTATGTGTCCATGAAACTAGAACTTGTGTATCTTGGATTTCAAGTGACCTACGATGTATCCATGAAATGGTGAACCATCTAAGAAATATTTTTCAAATGTTTCCCACATTTTACACCCTCTTAATGCATTGGAAAACTGCTATCTATTCAGTTGAGAAGAGGTGCAATGGAGAGCATTTAAAAAGATTAAGCATCTAGTTTTTATTATTTATATCATTGAGTTAGTTACATTAAAAAATCTTTTACATTGATAGGGATGTCTTTAGAAATGAAATGGGCACAATTTTGATGCATCTTGAAAGAAAAAAAATATTTACCCTTTTGGAATATTTTAAGGAGTTGTTCTGAATTAATCAATTATGATCATGAGATTAATACATTATCTCAAAAGTGAATCATTATTAATATATTTTTTCTATGTATGTGTTTATTCACAAAACCATAGGTCTTTCAATCTTTTCTACATACAAAAAAAAAACAAAAGAAATATATACTTTATAAAACATAAAAATTATTTACAATAATATAAAATTTCAAATTTATACAACAAAAAAGATGACAGATTGTTAGTGTTTATTAATAATAAGACTTCAACAAATTTATGACCAATGTCCATGCCTTCCACAATTTTATGTAGTTTTAGACACTCATGACAATCTTATCAAAAGAATTATTCTACAACGATATTTTAAGAAGATTGGATTATGCCAAGCAATCAACAAGGATTCTAAAATGGATTTGGTAGCACTTCAATTCAATGCACTCGAGGTTATATATGGATTATTGCAGGCCTTCCTCGATCATACTCCCCATTGTGAAGTCATGTGCAAAGGACATTATCATCCCTTGGGGTCTAGAGTGAGGCACACTATTGTTGTATCATGGTAGAGTGAGGGACTACAACTTTCAAGGACGAGATGGTTCAATGTAATCACGTTCTGAATAAAATGCTGGAGATGTTCAGGCCTTTGTTTACATTGGACATGATGGATCTCTTTGTTGTCTTCTTCTTCATCTCTTGAAAGATGATGCTCAAGAAACCACCATCCTTTTGGCCTATTGGGTTGCTCTTTTTGTTTTTTGGATTGTTCTTAGCCTGTGTACATGTATTTTGCAAGTGTCATGTTTGAAAACATACTCAACATCATAATCTCATGTTCTCATAATCTAAAACTCGGGACCACTAATTTTTTTGTTTTGCTTCAATGTTATGTGATTTAGTAGCCCTTTATGAAGGTCTATCTCCACACATATTTTGGCAAAAGTGAAGAGGCATTTCTTTTTTCTTTCCAGGTCTATTATTTTGAATTTACCCAGAGTATTTCCAATGTCCTCAAGAACTTTGTGATGCCAAAAAGGAAGAGGGAGGTTTGGAAGCCTCACCCATACCAACATAGTTGAGACCACCATAGTTGTGGCATCAAACTCAGGGAACCATGGAGTGATGAATAACCCAACTCTTCCCTAGAACCATGACCCTTCATTTAGAACAAAATTCAGGTCCTTATGTGTATCAAATTGGACTATGAAGAAACCTTTGGAGCATAAATAAATGTCATAGTTGGGTGTCCAAGAGTGAAAACCCACTGGAATAAAGCTTAAGGTTTTCATTAGAGAAATTTTGAGGTGTAAAATGGGCCTCCTAAGGAAAATTATAAAATAATAGTGTAAATAATAAAATAATATTAGATAACCTCATTAAATTTTGGAGTGAAAAAAAACAACTTTTTCAACTTGTATTTTAAACTTATCCTCCTATGATTTTAGTCAAATTTTGAGCAGGAGCACTCGTTGGTTGCGAAATTTAATTTCACATCTAAGGAGGACCTATGTTGAATACTTTTGATGGATCCTTCTAAACAAAAATGAGAAATACATTAAAAAATGTGATTGCAATAACGCTTTTCATGTATTTCTCATTTTTCATGTAGTGGTCTCCATCAAAAGTATTCAACATGGGTACTCCTTGGATGAAAAATTAAATTCTGTATCCAAATAGTGCTCTCGCTCAAAATTTGAGTAAAATCATAGGAAGATAAGTTGAAAATAAAAGTTGAAACATTAGTTTTTTCATTTTATTTTTTGTCATTTTACCTTTTTACTCCAAAAATAATGAATCATCCCCCATGGTTTACATCATCATCTTCAATTCTATAAGCTCTTATAAAGTTGATTTTGGTTGTCCATTTTTGTTTTGAGGCCAAATTTTGACCTCAAAATTTATCTAATGGACCAAAAACCATGAAATTTGCAAATAACAACCTTAGAATGAAGGGCAGAAAAGAGGGAAGTTTCCTCTGAGATATTGACTTCCATGGTTTCCTCTGAGATATTGACTTACATGGACTACCGCAGGTTCGTGTTGGGATTCTTTCATATCACTTGGCCCTTGAGTCAAGTCACCAAGGGAGGAGCGAAAGCAAAATTCTTTTGGTTTGAATCTCAACAGAAGGCATTCACAGATTTGAAACACCACCTCTTCTCTGCACCAGTGCTCACATTACCAAACTTGCAACAACCATTTGAGATTTAGACAAATGCCTCTGACTACACTATTGGGGCAATCCTTACTCAACAGGGTCATCGAGTGGCATATCACAATGAGACACTTTCAGACACAATCCAGAAGTATCCCACTTATGACAAAGAGATGTATTCAATTGTGAAGGCATGTCGACAATGGAAGCATTACATTTTGGGGAAGGAAATGGTCATTCACATAGACCACTGGTCCCTCCAGTTCATACAGATGCAAGGGAATTTGCAGAATGATCGCCATTAGAAGTGGTCCACATACCTACAAAAATTCCATTTTAATATCAAGTATAAGAAGGGAAACACCAATAGTGTTGTAGATTGCCTCAGCCGATCACCGATCATGGCATTAACTACCGTGCTCAACTCTTGTGGGCACGAGACTTCTGATTGGCCACTTCTCTACAAAAGCGACCCAGAATTTGGCCACACATATCAGACACTCTTGGAGGGTTAGAAATTTCCAGATTTTCACCTCTAGGATGCCCTATTATGCCACCTGGGACACCTTTGTGTTCCTTCAAGTGAGCGTGCCAAGATGATTTGGGAAGCGCACTACAATTGGGCAGTTGGGCATTTCGGGGTCGAGAAAATGGTGGCAGTACTGCAGAAGTATTTCTATTGGCCGAATCTTCGACAGGATGTCGGGAAGTACATCAGATCCTACACTACCTGTGTCATTTCCAAACCGAACATCAAGAATCAAGGCCTTTATACTCCGATGCCTACCCCTAGTCGACCTTGGGAAACCATCTCCATGGATTACATGTCGGG
The DNA here is from genome assembly GCA_031772625.1 of Pinus tabuliformis. Taxonomy (NCBI): domain Eukaryota; kingdom Viridiplantae; phylum Streptophyta; class Pinopsida; order Pinales; family Pinaceae; genus Pinus; species Pinus tabuliformis. The sequence goes on from CM062811.1 coordinate 462,361,079, forward strand.
CCTTCGTTCTACTAAGCATGGAACGATTGTGTTTTTGTGGTCGTCAATAGATTCTCAAAGATGGCCATTATGGTGGCCTGCAATAAGAACATCACAGCAGAAGCCACTGCTAAACTCTTCATTTGATTAATATCAAATACTGAAATATGCTTACAAACATAATGGAAATAAGACTAGCTCGGGTGATGGTAGCTTATCTCTGAGAAGAGATGTGGCGGCTACATGCCTCTAAACTGTGTTACAATGAGGCTCAAAGGCCTATTTATTGTTGAGAAACAATGGAAAACCCTAAACATCCAAAAACCTAACCCTAGGAGATGAAGCGCCAAACTATGGGCCCTGTTTGGGTAAATTGGTACATCAACTTCCCGGGGTCGTAACTTTGGCATACGATCTCCATTTGACGCGCACAATACCTCGTTAGAAATATCTATCCAAGTAATCCAAATTTTGAGTGAGAAACATTGGTCAACAACCCATGTTTCTCCCGATTTTCCAAAAAAACGTCGTTTAGGGCCTCAAAACGGCTCCGGAAATTCAGGACCCGAAAAACTGCCAAAAATAGTAAATTGTGCTACAAATAAGGAAACTGAAAAACTAAAAGAAACAATAGTGGGGGTCCAAGTGGAATAGGCGGTTGGTCACCAATATCCACCTAGATCATTCGTTTTTCATGGTTATAGGTCATCCACAAACCCACACATCATCTAAGTCCATTTGCTAGGCCGCACACTGTCAATATCACAGTTGGTCACAAGCATTACAGGGTATCTCTATCCTCGGATCTTCGTTCATCATGGTTATGGATCATCCAAAAACCCACAGTTCATCGAATTCCATTTTCTATGTCGCACACTGTCAGTATCACATTTGGTCACAAGCATTACAGGGTATCTCTATCCTCGGATCTTCATTCATCATGGTTATGGGTTAACCACATAAAACCCTTCTCTTCAGTGGCTCTTCATATTCAACAAAGGCTTCATAGGAGGGAACTTCACGCAATGGGGAACATTGCTTCTTAAGGAGGGAGGAATGATCTGAATAGGAAATGGCATCAACCCATGGTATTCATCCACCCATGGAATTTACCCATGGTATTGTAAGTGGAATCCACCCATGGTATTCATTCACCCATGGTATTTGCCTGTGGTATTGTGATATCCACCCATGGTATTCATTCACCCATGGAATTGACCCGTGGTATTGTAACTGAAAAATACTATAAGTAATAAGTCACATTTTGTAAAAGTAAAGTTTTCCCGCCACAATGTAGCTTCTATAGTTATTCTCCATTTTTAATAAAAAAATTCTTTGTGGTTTTGTTTATTGGGTATTCTCATATTTTTCTTCTGGCATTTTAATTTTTTAGATCTTGGAAGCCTCTCCTCCAAAATCCATTTCAATCTTTTAGATCTTGGGGGCCTCGCCCTAGGATCTGGATCACCGAGCTAGTTTATTTCCATTCTATTTGTAAGTATATTTCAATATTTGATATTAATGAAATGAAGTGTTATTTCTGCTACGCCTCTATATTTATGGTTATATCTATGATTTATTGTCTTCTCTTTCTCTGTTTTTCATTGCATGTCCCCAACAAGGTAAGGATATAAGGAGTTAGGGCTCGAACTGGTCAAACCTTTGCAAGACCAGCCTCACAAATCCTGACGGCCTCCCATGGTGGAAGAGAAGAAAGATGAGGGGGCAAGAGATCCTTTCAAAATATTACTTGAAGAAGCCCTCGAGTGATAGAGGAACACGATGATGGAAAACTTTTCCCATATCCTTCAGCGGCTACCCAAAGGCGATGCATCTTCTCCTAGTAGCCACTCTGGAAGTGCCACGCCCTTTAAGGTACAAATTAATTTTGACATCCCCATATTTGAAGGTTAGATAGATGCAGATGCCATAGATAAATGGTTAAATCTTCTAGAAGGATAGTTTTTTGTTCATGATTTTTACAACCGGGAAAATATTACTTTTGTGCTTCTCAAAGCCACCCCCCACGTCAAGGAATGGTGGGAAACATACTATGAGAAGAAGGACAAAAGTACACCCTCACTATTTTCAGCCGCACCCACTTGGAATTTGTTCCAGGATGCCATCAAGGAGTAGTACTACCCTATCGGGAGCTATGAGGATAAATACATAAAGTGGACCATGCTACGGCAGGGAAGGGACCAAGACGTGCTGAAGTTTACCAATGTTTTTCATACCCTTCGTATGAAGTTGGGTATCAAGGATTCTGAGTGACATTTGGTACTCAAATACAAAGATACATCCAAGATGAGATGGAGTTGATGGAAATCTCCTCGCTCAGCACGACGTATAGATACACTGTCAAGATTGCTTATAAGTTTAAACAAAAGAAGCGAGACTTTTGATTAGCGAACCCAAAGCAAGGGAAATGTGCCCCCAAATCGTAGAGAAAAGGACAAAGCCAAGGCAGGGTGACCCAAGACAACCCACCTAAGATTGAAGCAAAGAAAAATACCCCAAAGATAAAGAAGGACACGGGAAAATGGTGTGAGGTACATAAGAGTTCCACTCACAACATAAGTGAGTGTTGGGCCAGGTAGTCACTCATGGCTGAGTTTAAGGCTTCCAAATCATATGCATGTTTTGACTATGATTCAGAACCAAACAAGGGGAATGACAAAGGGAAGCATATCATTGACATGGAGCCTAGTGCCACTGTGGCCACCACCAAGATCCATAAGAATGAGCCTGAAGATCCAGAGGAGGGGGAACGCCTCTTCCACTCACAAATGTGGGTGAAGGGTTCTCTGTTGCAGTTAATTATAGAAAACAGGAGCCAAAAGAACCTCATTTCGGTAGAGGTCATGAAGTGGTTGGGTCTACTGACTACAACACATATGCAACCATACACCATCAGGTGGCTTCACCAAGGAAGAGATCTCTCCGTCAGCCAAAAATGTGGCCATCCATACAACATCAATCCCTTTACGAATGAGGTACTGTGTGATGTTTCTCCTTTTGAAGTTTGTCATGTATTATTAGGACAACCATACTTGTGGAAGTGGCATGTTATATATGATTATAGACCTCACTATGTGATTATTACTTTGGGCAACAAGTTGTACAAGATACCAGAGTTAGCCCCATCTACCACCACCTCTTTGATCCCTGCAAAGCAATGTAGTAAGATCATTTCACAAACTAGGACATTTTTTTTCCTTATGATTCACCCTAGGGAAAGAAGAAGATTGTGGCCATGACTTCTAAATAGGGATCCTCTTCACAACAACAAAAAATGGATATGGTCTTGGAGGAGTACAGGGACATTTTTGCCTCACCTACAGGGGTATCTCTGCACTGTACGGTCAAGCACTCCATCGATCTGACCTTGGGCATGTCGCTACCCAATGGACCAATCTATCGAAACTCTGTTCTAGAGAACGATGAGATCAAGAGGATGATTCAGGAGTTGTTATTAAAAGGGCACACTAATCCAAGATCATCACCCCGTGGGAGCCCGATTGTATTGGTACAGAAGAAGGATAGGACTTGGAGACTCTACATTGACTATCGGGCACTAAACAAGATCACTGTCTGGAATAGGTACCCAATCCCATAGATTGATGACCTTCTGGACCAACTCAATGGGGCCAAATATTTCAGCAAGATTGACTTGAAGTCTGGTTATCACCAGGTGCATGTTGAGCCCTCCGATTTGTGGAAGACTGCCTTCAAATCCAAGGAGGGCCTTTTCGAATGGTTGGTCATGCCTTTCAAGTTGACGAATGCCCCCACAACCTTCATGAGATTGATGGACGACATCTTTTGACCCTTCACCAATGCATTCATGGTGGTGTATTTAGATGACATCTTGATCTTCAGCCAGAGTTGGGAAGAGCACCTCCACCATATTTGATAGGTCCTCCAAACCCTGTGACAACACAAGTTGTGTGCCAATATGGAGAAATGCACTTTTGGCATGACCCAGGTTCAATATATGGGGTACATCATTGATGAACATGGTTTTCATGTGGACCCAGCCAAGATACAAGTCATTCGAGATTGGCCAGCCCCAACCACTCTAACAGAGCTCTGCAACTTTATGGGCCTTGCCAATTTCTACTGCAGGTTCGTGTTGGGGTTCTCTCATATCACTTGGCCTTTAAGTCAAGTCACCAAGGGTGGAGCGAAAGAAAATTTCTTTTGGTCTGAAACCCAACAGAAGGTGTTTGTTGAGTTGAAGCAACGCCTCTGATTTGCACCAATGCTCACATTACCATACTTGCAACAACCATTTTAGATTGAGAAAGATGCCTTCGATTATGCTATTAGTGTAGTTCGTACTCAACAGGGGCATCCAGTGGCTTACCATAGTGAGACACTTTCAGACATAGTCCAAAAAGATCCCACCTATGACAAAGAAAGGTATTCCATTATGCAAGCATGCTATCAGTGGAAGCATTACATTATGGGGAAGGAAATGGTCATCCATACTGACCACCAACCTCTGTAGTTCATACAGACATAAGGGAAGTTGCAGAACGATCGCCATCAAAAATGGTCCACATACCTTCAACAATTCCATTTGAACATTAAGTACAAGAAGGGCAACACCAACAATGTTGCAGACTACCTCAATCGACCACTAGTCATGGTGTTGATCACTGTGCTCGACTCATGTGGGCACGAGACTTCGGGGTGGCTGCATGTTTACAAGAGCGATCTAGAATTCAGCAACACATACTAGAAACTCTTGGAAGGTAAGAAAGTTCCAAATTTTCACCTCCAGGATGCACTGTTATGCCACCTGGGACACATCTATGTTCCTTCAAGCGAGCATGCCAAGATGATTTAGGAGGTGCACTACACTCGAGTCATTGGAAATTTTAGAGTAGAGAAAATAGTGGCAGTACTACAGAAGTATTTTTATTGGCCAAACCTTCATTAGGATATTGGGAGGTACATTAAATCCTGCACTACCTACGCCATTTCCAAACCAACCATCAAGAAGAAAGGCCTATATACTCCTCTGCCTACTCCCAGTCGACCTTGGGAATCCATCTCCATAGATTACATGTGAAGCCTTCCTTCTACTAAGCATGGAAACGACTTCGTTTTTCATGGTCATCAACAAATTCTCTAAGATGGCCATTATGTCGACCTGCAAGAAGAGTATCATAATAGAGGCCACTGCTAAGCTCTTCTTTGAACAAGTATGGGTACAATTTGGGATCCCACAGTCCATTGTCTCAGATTGAGACAACAGATTCCTAAGTGAATTTTGGTCAAGTCTTTGGTCGATGTTGGATACCAAACTCACTAAGTCCACGACATTCCATTCCCAAACTGACGTCCAAACAGAGGTTGTCAATAGGATGATCGTACACATTCTGTGCATGTACAACTCCAAGCATCCACTCACATGGGATGAAAGCCTTCTCTATGTCCAAAACAACTACAAAAAATCTCTCCACAACTCAACGGGTCACAACCCCTTTCAGGTAGGGCTGGGATTTCAACCATTATGTTCCATTGATGTGACCATACCATTTGCAGCTACTTAGGTAGATTCGGCTCATGTCCAGTTCGAAGCCGACAGGGCTAACAACTTCATTGAGCACATTCAACACATCTGCCAACAGGTCCATGATATATTGGATAGATCCAATGCTAAGTACAAGTAGCGCCATGATCAGCATCGGGTGCCACATAAGTTCCAGGTGGGAAACAAAGTTTGGATACATTTGTAGAAGGGGCACCTCACTGGAGCCCACTGTAAGCTTCACCCACTCCGATATGGGCCATTTACCATCATCGAGGTTGTAGGGGACAATGCCTTCGAGGTCAACATTCCACTGTTGGTCTGCACCTAGTTTTCAATGTAGACCGCCTTCGACCATACTTTCCACCATTGTTGGACACATCTGACATTGCATAACAACTCACACCAACAAAGCTAAACCTAGACTGTATGGAACATGCCACAAATGGTCGACTAATGGACACATAGATCAATAACACTTGGCAGCCGAAGATCTAAATATATTTTTGGCTTAGTGGGGCTTGACCCAGGTTCGAAAGTGATTTAGCCAAGAAAATCCCGGTACTATTGGCCCTTTCGGCAACAACCCGTGGAGCGTGGACTGAGGTCTCACCCGAAGTGGTATGGGAGGGCACTAGAACTAGGTTTCAACACCCTGGGGATGTCTGATATGTGGCGATTGGTACGCAGTCCAACCTTCGCACTTACTGCGCTACGCGCACCTACGGCCACCCTTTGCCTTGTGATACTATCTTTGCACAGTTATAGTCGCAACACAACTCGTGTTATTTACCCAAGCCTTCCTTAATTAGTCTCTGTTAGTTGATTACTTAGATTAAATTCACATATAAGTAATCATACATGTAATTATCAATTGCGCGCAGTAAATAACAGAGTAAAGTAACGCATAACATCAATAAACAGATACAAGAATAGATGCACAGAATAAAATTCTCTTTATTAGCTTTCAAATCCAAGTACAATCCCACTTATAGACTCAACTCCACCCTGTGCACTCAGCTACAGGGGTCTGCACACTCAGTTGCGGACTCTACTAGGCCTCTACGTACTCAGTTGTAGGGGTCCGCGCACTCAGCTGCAGACTCTACTAGGCCTCCACGCACTCAGCTGCAAAGCCTCTTCCTACTACTACGACCCAATACACTTCAACTCTCACTCTATGCTCTGACCATGCCTTTGCATCTATCTATTGCTTTCTTTGTCCAAAAACTATCTTTACACTTAGAGCCTTGCTCTATTTATACAATCCCATGGTCCGCAGACCATGGGTAGGCCGACACAACTTTACATTAAATTACAATTCTTAGGGCGGACAACCCTATGACTCATCCTAGACTTTCGCGCTCTGCTCCCATACTTCGCGGAGTCTTACAATACAATTGTACAAAACTCAGGCTTTAAGCCCCAAAACCTGCTGCGGGGGATCCAATGCCCAACAAGCCCCCAACACAATCATTGTTACTCGTCCTGAGTCACTCTGCTGGTGTGACGATCTTAGCACGAAGCCCCTCCAACTGTGCTTGTGCTGCGTGAAGGTCCGCAACACATTGCTCTGCCGTCTGTTGGATCTTCTCTACTCTTTCTGTCGAATGCTCACTGTGAGGGGCAGATCCCTGTCTTAAGGCATGCATCACCTTCATTTGTGTGAGCTTTTCTTCAATATCGGCAGTGATGCAGAAGGCCTCATCAATCCATGGCTGGACACGCGCTTTAAGTACTGCCTCTTTCTGTCGTGCGGCATCCACCTATTCCTTCAACACATTCACTTGTTGTAGCTTCGCTAACCGTTGAGTCAGGACAACTGTCTGCGCCATTTCGCGCACACTGTCATACTACACTTGGAGCTCCCGCGCTTTTGTTTCTAGGCGCTGTATGGTGGGGTCCTCTTGTAAGGAAGTGAGGACCACAAGGGATTCTTCTAGCATTATAGTACAGTCCTGCACTGCCTATCCTATTTCCTCCAGCCCCTTTTGGATAGCGCCAGTGCGCTGTTCCCTAACTTCCGGGGGCATGGATGACTGTGCCTTTAATCGTAGTTCGACAATCTAAAGGTTGAGGTCTAGCTGTATCCTTGTTGCTTCCTCCTTTGCCTCGCGGAATCCACTAGCCAGTTTGTGAATTCACACTCCTACTGGTAGGTCTGTCACAATTTTTAGCTTCGGGGCGCGATGACATGCTTCCTCTACTATCTGTTCCAGTTGTTGATTCTACACTAGTGCTTCATCGTGTTGTAGACTAAGCTGCTCAATGTTGATTCATTGTTCGCTGAGCATTTGTACAACGCGTCCTTCCCTAGCGCAGAGTTCTACTGTCGCTCCATCCTGTAGCTGGTATAATATATCCCGCGGAAGGGAAACCAAGTTTAGGCCAAGTCCCTTGATCCGGCCCACCGCGGCTCTGTCCTCCATGCTATCCGCTATTAGTGCTCCTTCTGGCAGTGTGATGGTGTTAGCCATTTTGGCCCGCAGCAACTGCTCCATTGCCGATGTACCTGTGGCACTGTAGATGGCTACCATTCCCTCCTGTGGGGGTCGCACCTAAAGTTGCTGCAGCTGCGCTCTGAGGACCCCCAACACATTCTGCTGCTTCGTCATTACTTCCTGGAGCACTTCCCTGGTGACCTCACGAACTATGTCGCCGATGTCATATAGGTCACCCTCTGTCAATGTAATGGGTTCACCATCTAGTTTGGAAGCCTTGGTCTTCTTCCATGGCCCTGTTCGTTCCGTACCGTGCAGGCATTTCAGTTGTGTAGATGTTGTGGTTAGGTTCACGCCTTCCACCGTGTCTTCTGTCCCTTGTCTCATGGTCAGGACCAGGCCTCTTTCCTCCTGCGTTGTGGTGGCCTTGGTCTGCTCTGCGACGACCTTTGTTGCCTCACGGGAATCCCTTATCTCCTTGGCCAATTGCTCGTTGCGCTTCTGCTGTGCCAGCAGCTTGGTAGCATCCTTTTGTTTTTGTACCGCTATCTCATCGCCCGCCGCCAAAACTGGGCACGCCACTCGGGTGGCCATGAGTCGAGCATAGCGAAAACGGCATCATCAATCACAATGAAAGGAAGTTTGGTCCAAGTCTGCACCAGATCCTTACGCGCCTTGATATACACATTGTGCATATCCGCCTTGAAGTCTGCAAAGTTCCGCAGACTGTCGTACACTGTGGGGGATAGGCATGACCTTTTGTTGATCCACATCTAGACGCTCGCCTCCATGAGCACCCAAAAGATCTTGGTCTCGCGGATTTGCGTGGCATTCTTCATCGCCCAGAGCGACGCGTATTTTGCTGCCTCTGGCAAGTCCTGTTCAAGGGGAGGGAATTGACTGTCCTCCGGCAGTTCCCCTGTCACCAATAAGATAGACAAGAGCAACCACGCGTAGTGGAAGGTCTTGCCTTGCTCCTGAGCTTCTTTGCAGTTGGTTAGGAATTCCTCACAGAGGAATTTGACCCAGTTGAATTGGACCCCCTCTGTGCATTGTTCGGCTAGCACGATGACCATCACTAGTACCTCGTTGCCGCGACATTTTCTCATCACCTTCTCGGCCAGTAGCTGGGTGGCTACACACACCCCTTTGTCTTGAATGCTACTAATTACGTAGCCTCTCTGCTTCTTTTCCAACTTGTATTTCTTCTTCATGGCCTCTGCGAGTGCCAAATCTCCACTTTTGCCAGCTATTTCCACGGGGTCCCTTCCTGTACAGGGAAGCCGAGAAATCCTGTGAATAAGCTCTGCCGTGATGGGAATAGGCTCCTCCAGCCACAAGTACCCATTGTGCACCAGGAAAAGCAGTTGCCTGATGACAAAGATCGTGATCGGTGCTCGGTGAAAGTGTGGAATCCATAGTAGGTGGAGTAGCCTGGCCTCCTCCACACTGTGTAGCCATTTCCATGGCTCTAGCACTGTAACTGACCCATACTTTCTATGTTTCATAAGTTTGCTAGTCTCTAAATGTGGGAACTTTTCACTGTCTGCAAGGTCCCAATCTTCAAATTTCATCGTGGGCACGCGGCCCAGAACCGAAACTTCAAACAGAATTCCATCTAGGAGGAGCTGGACTTGGAGTGCACTCTTGACGACATCCAAATCCTTGGGTACTTTTGCTTTCCCTCTCCGCGGAGGGACATACTTGGGTAGTTTTGCTGCAGCGCGCACTAGCTCAATGTCTTTCTCCATTTATTCATCCGCCTTGATTACTTCTACGAAATCCTTGGGATCCTCCTCCTCATCATCTGTCACAAGATTAACAATCTTGCCCTTGTCTTCCATAGACAATTTACCAAACCGCAGATTTCGCGGAGACATGCGGACTGGTCCTGCTGCTTGTGGATCCTTTTTGGGCCTCGGCGTCCAGGGCGATTTTGGAATTTTTGGTGCATCCCCCACCGACAGCGTAGGGCTCTATGCAGCTTCCTCAGTTTTCGACATCATTCTATTCAAGAAGTCCTGCGTCTCCTTCGGCAATGTCTCAAACACTGAACTTGCTCTCAAAGCCTCCAAATTCGTAAGGTCCATACCCACTTGATAGCGCAACAACTGAATTCTCAAAATGCCAAGGGTTGTTTGCTGGATATCCACCTGTGATTTATAGGCATTTTTTAATTCAAATTCGACCGTTCCCCCCTCATGCAGCCCAATAATGCTAGATTGGCAGCAGATTGTCCTAAATCTAGTTTTGACTTTGTGTCTTAATTGCCCGCCGCCTGCTCCTCGTTGTCTTAAATTGGACATCTTTTCATGAATAGTGACCCAAACGGTCACTTTCAAGCCTACCCGCGTGGTAGCACAGCCCCCTATGCGTGGGCGCAACCCCTCTGACATACTGATCCTACGCGCAACCGCCTTATTGTGCAGCTCCCATACAAACTCTTTTATAGTCCCGCGCTCTCTTTCAACTACTTGGAGCACTGAGACTATGCTCCCTACGGATAGTCAGGTGGTCGCACCACCTGTGTGAGGCTTCAATTCACCTTCCAGCCTAGTCCACGGGCACTCCTCAATTACCCTTGTGACAATCAGCGCCATGTGTTCTTCCTTATGCGGTGCGCTCCCCTGGTTACTTTGTCTGGTAAGGTGCAGTCGCAGCCATGGTAGTAGAGCCACAAATTCTCGGCAACAATCTTCTAATGCAGTAGTATGGCTGCCCATATCTTGTCCTGTCATTCTTAGTTTATCGATGTGACATGCTTGCGTGATTTTGTTTTCCAGTTTGTTGATTTTTGCGTCCATTAACATGCTTTTCTTCCTCAGCCGTACCCGATCTTCTTCGAGTTCGCGAAGTTTAAGGTTCCCTCATCGAATGGCTTCCTGTAACTGCATAATTCCTTCATCTGGGTCCTCACGTACTGTCCCACCTATGAGAGCTATTGCGTGAGGATTCCTTTCTTCCAAAATTATGGTCTCAACTCTGCTCTTCAGCTTCGAAATCATTTCCGCGCTCAGGTTTTTTCACATGGCCCTATAGGCCCATCAAACCGTTGGTACGCGTAGGTCCCAATCAGTTCGTCTCGCCTGGTGAACTCTGTTCAGGACTTCGCATACCTTATTGAATGCTTCTACGTGAAACGTTCGTGGTGCGCGTTTCCTTTCCTGCTGCTGCATGCTGCTCCGATTTTTGTTCCTTAGTTTGGGGTGTGCTTGTGTGGACTGCGCAACACACATTTGTACCCATCAACACAGGTGGGCGCGCAAGCTGCTTTGTCCTAGCTGCCCAATCTCATTTGAAGCTGGGGGCTTCCAAACCATAGGTGCATCATCCTTATACATCCGTGCCAGTCCTCAAAGTTTTCTTGATGTGTACCCCACCATTGTGCAAGTGCTGCATGCAGTGCCCATTTCAACGCATTGAACCGCTGCTGTTCCGGTACTACGCTTTCAAATTTTCTCAAGAATTCATCCACCCCTGTCAATCGATCATATGTCGGCAGCTCTCGTGCCTCTGTTGTCACACAACGCAGTGATCTAATCATCATGTTGCAATTCAGCGTTGTTACTTCGTGTAATCGATTCTGCCATTGCTCTACTTCTTCGTCTGAATTCGAAGTGCAAGAGCTTTCGCGCTCCCACGAGATCCTCCCATCCATAGTCGGATTCACCCAATCTTGGTCTCGCGCAATTATCTTGTAAATACAATCAAGATCATCGTCGCTTTCATCCTCGCTTTCATCGTCGTGCACTGGTTTAGTGTAGCACACTCCTTTGGCTGGGTCCAGTGGGACTACTACGTGTAGCGACTTTTTCTCGAAGACCATTTTGCGCTTATTCAGGTTGATGACTCTATTCATATCGGTGGCCCAGTATATTCCTAACAACACGGGATAGGGATTGCTATCATCGATAATCTCTATTACTTCGAAATCCGTCTGTTTGCTCGCGCCTTCAATATCAACTATTACCCCCTGTAACCTTCCCATTGGAAAAATCTTCTGTTGGTTTACCATTCGTAATTGAATAGGGGACTACTGTAATGAGGGCCTACCCATGTGTTCCCATGTTTGCTTCAATAATAAATTCGTGTTCGAACCCAGATCTAAGATTAACTGATCCATTTCATACTCACCAATCTGCGCAGTCAACCTTATTTCTCTTCCAGTGTGCAATGCATGCTTCCCCAATTTTCAGATGACGCATGGTTCCCTTGACTCCGTGCACCTAGTGATCAATTCCTTGAGTCCTTTAACCACCTTGTTGTCGCGCAGTAGTTTCATGAATGTCTCCAAATAGGTAGTAAGCATTGAAGGATCCATTCCTAGCTCTGGTTGATCCTTGCTGCCTGAAGTGGAGGCCTCCGAGAAGTTCTTCTTAGCTTCCATGAATGTCTCCTTTGTGCGTTCTAAGTCAAACTCGGGTTCCTTCACAGGACCCTTGTGAACCCATGTATCTTCCTCAGGCTGCTTCCCCTTATCCTCTCGCATGGTCGTGCCACTTCTGAGCATCATGTTTACATTTGGGTCCTCTTCGCGTGGTTCAGACCTCATCATTTGTATATTCTGAGTTGGGGGAGGCTAGAATACCCCTTTTTCGCGCATCTTTGTGATCAACGTAGGACAGTCTATTGTTTCATGATCAAACTGAGCACAATACGTACATGATATCCTCGTCGGGTTGGTACAGTCGTGGGCATAGTGCCCTGGTCCTCCGCAATTGTAACAAATTAACTGTCTATGGCCCCTTCCTGGTCCCATTCCTCCTCATCCTCAACCTCGCCCCTGAAATCCAGCGCACGCCATCCCTGCATCTGGGTCGAGGGCTCGCGTTTCGGTCTGCATCCTATAGGCTAGGTTCTGATCCATCATTAGCTCGTAACTGCGGCAAGTGCACTCATCGTGGCCTACTGACCTGCAGAAATTACAAAACAATTGCTGGGGTGTCTGTGTATACTTCTATAGCAAATGAAAATTATCCGTCGTGTGTTTCCCTCCTATCTGACAGATCATGCACCATAAAGCGGGTGCCGTGCTTGGCCCTACCTGTGCCTCTGGTCTCAACGGCATTGGCCCTCCTCCTGCCAAGTAGTTCACAAACACTGGACAATGATCCTTGTCATGACCCTGGCCTTTGCATTTTATGCACCATACTTCCTCTCGTGCCTCTGGTCGCAGTACCCTATCTTGCTTCAAGCTTTGCATTTCCAAACATAGATTCTATAGTTGCATGTGGATTTGCTGAACTCCCAACCCCGGGTCCTGTATTGGGGTCTCATGTAATCTCATCGCCATCCCCAACACTTCGGCCTGAGTAGAAAGTTTCCGTTGTGACAACGCCGTCCTCAAGTGTGGTGTCAGAGATGCTACAAACCATGCTATGCATCTGTTAGCGTTATATTGGCCTCACGGATCGTACTTTTCAGCCATTGGTCCAGATCCCAGGAGGTCTCGCCTCGAAGCATTGCGATCTCTTTAAACCCGATGATTGACTGTGTCTCTGATTTTGGCCTGCTAAATTCTCTGTTCAACGCATTCTGGATCTCTGCTATCCCTGCATTTGGGTGGTCATTAGAGTGCTTGATGTACCATGTTAATGCGCGATCTTGCAGCGTGCTCACCAATGTAGCCTTCTTAATATTGTCGTCCGTGACACCTTATGCTTCCCATACTGCTCTTACCACGAACTAGAATTGGTCTGGATCCTCATTCCCTACTCCTCTGAATACTGGTAGTTTGATCACGCTTGCCATACTAAACCATGGAGGTGGTGGAGGTGTAGTGGGTGGAGATGGAGGTGAAGGGGGTGACGTGGGTGGCAGTGTGGGTGGTAACCGTGGAATCCGCTGCCTTATCAAACTGACTGCGCTTCTCGGAGAAACTTTCGTAAGCTCATCCTCGCTCTCCCGCGAGGGTGAAATTAAGGGACTATTTTCTAATTCTTCACTACTTCCGCTTCTGTAGATTCTTTCACTCCGCGTAGTCCCAAACATTAATTTATTCGCATAACCCGCTTTTCACATAACAACATCTTAATCCAGGTATTCAAAGATTTAATATACTTACCTCGCGGTCCTTTGAGAAAACGTTGCTTTGCCTCGCTGTAACTGACGGTCGTGTCCACCACGAACTCAGTGATAAATCCTCCTATTATTCAGTCGAGCCAGTGGTCCACAACTTGCGCTATCTTATCCTCTGAGGCTTCTAGTCTGCGCACTAGCTCCGAAGTCCACACTATCGGTTGGTCGAGCCTATACCTTCCCGGGCTGTCGGCTAACCTCGCAATCCACCCATATAGCTTAGATGGAAAGGATTCAAATAAAATCTCGTGGATTTCTGTATATACGTAGCGATCCAACCACCTTTTCTCAGATACTTGCAGAGTTTTGCTTTCCTGTGTCGCGAACTCGTGAATCTTCTTATCCAACCACTCTTCAATTTCCTTCTTTGTTGGGTTCCAATGGCATGACATCAGACATCCCTTATGCAAATCCCGATCCTGGAAGCGGAACCATTTGTTGGCTTAGTGGGGCCTGACCCAGGTTTGAAAGTGATTTAGCCAAGCAAATCCCAGTACTACTAGCCCTTTCGGCAACAGTCCGCGGAGCGCAGACTGAGGTCTCACCCGAAGTAGTATGGGAGGGTGCTAGAACTAGATTTATGCACCTTGGGGATGTATGATATGTGGTGATTGGTACGCCGTCCAACCTTCGCAGTTACTGCACTATGAGCACCTGCGGGCACCCTGCGCCCTGTGATACTATCTGCGCGTAGTTCTAGTTGTAGCGCGACTCGTGTTATTTACCTAAGCCTTCCTTAATTAGTCTCCGTTAGCCGATTACTTCGTTTAAATTCACATATAAGCAATCATACATGTAATTATCAATTGTGCGCAGTAAATAACAGAGTAAAGTAACGCATAACATCAATATACAGATTCAAGAATAGATGCACAGAATAAACTTCTCTTTATTATCTTTCAAATCCAAGTACAATCCCACTTACAGACTCGAATCCACCCTGTGCACTCAGTTGCAGGGGTCCGTGCACTTAGCTGCAGACTCTACTAGGCCTCTGTGAACTCAGCTGCAGAGCCTCTTCCTACTACTACAACCCAATACACTTCAACTCTCACTCTATGCTCTGACCATGCCTTCGCATCTATCTATTACTTTCTTCATCCAAAAACTATCTTTACACTTAGAGCCTCGCTCTATTTATACAATCCCATGGTCCGTGGACCATGGGTAGGACGACACGACTTTACATTAAACTACAATTCTTAGGGCGGACAACCCTATGACTCATCCTAGACTTTCGTGCTCCAAGCCCGCACTTTGCGGAGTCTTACAATAAAATTGTCCAAAACTCGGGATTTAAGCCCCAAAACCTACCGCATGGGATCCCATGCCCGACATATATCGATTTTTCAAAGCTAACCAACTCCTACACCAAGGAAAGTGGCTCACTAGGAACCAAGTTCAGCAAAAGTTTCCCCATCTCATGGAGGCACTCAATGCAATGGGGACTATTGCTTCTTAAGGGGGGACGACTAATCTAGGTGAATATTGCTAGCCAACCGCCTATTCCACTTGGACCCCCAACACTGTCTCTTTTTTTTTTCAGTTTCCTTAATTGTAGCACAATTTACTATTTTTGGCAGTTTTTTGGGTCTTGAACTTCCGGAGCCATTTTGAGGTCCTAAACGACGTTTTTTGGGAAAAATCAGGGAAACATGGGGCTTATTTTGATGTTTGAATTCAAAATTTGTATTCCTCGGATAGATCTTTCTAACGAGGCATTGTGCACGTTAAAAGGAGATCATATGTCAAAGTTAGGACCCCGGGAAGTTGATGTACCAATTTACCCAAACGAGGCCCATAGTTTTGGCGCTTCATCTCCTAGGGTTCATTTTTTGGATGTTTAGGCTTTTCCATTATTTCTCAATAATAAATAGGCCTTTGAGTATCACTGTAACATAGTTCATAGGCATGTAGCCACCACATCTCTTCTCAGAGATAAGCTACCATCACCCGAGCTAGTTTATTTCCATTCCGTTTGTAAGCATATTTCAGTATTTGACACTAATGAAATGAAGTTTTACTTTTGCTGCATCTTTGTATTTATGGCTATATTTGTGATTTGTTTCGTTCCTATTTAAGTTTGGATCAATAATAAAGTGGACAATAATTGGTAACATAAAGAAAAAATATCGAAATACATGTTAAGTATTCCCTCCTCACCCACGAAAAAAATGTAATACTCCCATTAAGATGTTCTCGATACACCCTGTGTTAGTTTTAAAATTGGAACTGGTCTTGGGGCAACCTCGAATATGTACATTAGGGGAATTTTAAGGTCTCAAATGGGCCTCCTAATAAAATTGTAAAATAATAGTGAAAATAATAAAATAAAGTTAGATTACATCATCAAATTTTAGAGGGAAAAAAGAAAAAACTACTTTTTCAACTCATATTTTCAGCTTATCTTCCTATGGGTTTACTCAAATTTCGAGCAGGAACACTCGTTGGATGTAGAATTTGATTCCTCATCTAAGGAGTACCATGTTGCATACTTTCTATGGGCCCCGTTACATGAAAAATGAGAAATACATGAAAAACAGTATTGCAATCATGTTTTTTCATATATTTCTCATTTTTCGTGTAGCAGAGCCCATTGAAAGTATGCAACATGGGTACTCCTTGGACGAATAATTAAAATTTGCATCCAATGAGTACTCCCACTCGAAATTTGAGTAAAACCTTAGGGAGATAAGTTGAAAATACAAGTTGAAAAAGTAGTTTTATTATTTTATTATTTTTTAATCTTTTTACTATTTTACTCGAAAAATGGTGAATCATCCCCCATGGTTGACATCATCATATCGAATCCTAATTTTTCTTATAAAGTTTATTTTGGTTGTACATTTTTCTTAGGAGGCCCATTTTTGACCTCAAAATTTCTCTGGTCGAAATTCCTTGTAGATCCAAAACTACTAATGTAATTTACTAAAACAAAAGACTTGAATCTACTCTACTCATTAGCGGAAAGAAAATTTAATCGATCGAGAAATCACAAGATAAACATGAGACAATATTCAATCACATATGCTCAGAGATTTATCTGGGGGAAAGCAACAACTAAAAACCCTTCCTATCTGTATATTGCATTTGATCAGAAAATAGAGACGAAATACAATGCTTGTTCAACCCGAATAATCTTTGCACAGGTGTAATTTATCTCACTGCCTCACAAGATGACTCTGGCCAATACTTAGCCTATTATGCTGCCTTCCAAGCTCCTATTTCCTTTCATTATTTCTCAAGGAATTAGCCCCCTATTAAATAGGAAATTCCCTGTCCAAAACTGCGCAATCCCTATAAGCCCTTCTCTGACTGCATGCACCACCTGTACAACTCAAAAAATTGTACAAATCATAGTACACTTCCCTTGAACTCCAATCTCAACTGGGTAACTCGAATTTCATGCATGCATGAGTTAATTATGGCTGATATATCGGTTAACTGGTTGAGCAATGAAGTTGCACCCCACTGCTAGACCTCCTACTAGTTCCTCCAACTGTTAGAACTAGTTTAACTGACATTAACTCAGTTAAATGAATTAAATTATTAAAACTCAAATTAAACTCAACCTAGGCTCCTAAAATTAGGATTCACTGTACACAACTCAAGTTAGACCCTCAACTCGAATTAAATGGGCCAACTAAGTGAAATTAACTAGTTAACTCATTCTTGTTGTCTTGTGAAGTGGAATTACAATTTTCTCCTAATTTAATTCAAAGGAAAATTAAATCAGGATTTTCTTATTGCCATTTTCAACAAAATAATGGAATCTTAAACATGGTTGGCCCCCCTTTGTCTTTGAAGTCCTTTGACCATCCACGTTGAAAAACAAACCACTTCACGGATGGGATACTCCATAAGCATCCATAGCCACCACTATTAGTAAAATGTGGTTTGAAAAACCCTTGTCCTAAGGCATCGAGAGAACCAAGGATGTATCCAAGCAAGATGATGGCGCTAAACTAATCACTGTAGCAAAACAAAACCCTAGCAAACCGTGTCATCACTTTTTCACCCAATAAAGTGTCCCTATCATCCTTAATTATGTTAGCAAGTTCATTACTATAGAGATTGAGAAATACCAAGATCATAAGTATTAGAACATATAATAAAATAGAGATAATAAATTCAATTACGATTTAGATAATATAACTTTTCCATCACATACATAAGTTATTTAATGGTCACAATTATAAATATTTTTTACTTATAATTTTAGTTCAAATTTATGGAAAATACCATAAAGTCATCTAAATGTTTGTATATGAGGAGTTATAATGGAGTATGTTGTAATATTTATTGCACTAAAATTCAAAAGAATATGTAGTTATAGATGGAGGTGTCTCATCTCATAAAAGTTGTATATGTCAACAATTAAAAATAACTACAAATTTTTTAAAGTTTTTTTTTATTGAATATTTGTCAATAAAAAATTGAATACCCAATAAATTAAAATATAAAAAAACATGTCGTATTAACCTCATCCAAGAATAAATAGGATCCTTGCCCCCAGGGAGTTAAATCAATTGGCGATAGAGTGTATTATTAAGGCACTCCTTGCAAAGTCCCTATATTTAGCCCCCGTGTCATTCTTGGGGAGGGGTGTGTGGTATACCTAGATGTTATAATTGTAGTGATTGGAATCAGCACAATGTCATGTGAGTATGAGCCTAGAATAGTTGGAGTTTCATCTAGACCAAAAAAATAAAAAGGGGAAAAAAGAAAAAAAGAATAAATAGGATCCCTTATTGGGCCATGACAAGTACACCCACAATGAAGGCATTGATGTGAAACAACTAGGGAGGAACTGGAATGGTCAACTTGGCCATATGTACTACATGATCCAGAATTGGTGTGACTTAAAAGTCCTACATTTGATGGTCTAACATCATCATGCAATGATTCTCTATGAGAAGTTACCAAAACCTGCTATGCTAAGCTAGATTACGTGTTAAGGATTATATCACAGTACTAGTGATTGAAATCCTATTTTCAAATTGAAGTGGCTTGAGGGAATTAGACATATAATAGAGAAAAATTACAAAAACATACTATGCTAAGCTAGATTATGTGTTAAGGATTATATTATAGTACTAGTGATTGAAATCCTATTTTCAAGTAGCAGTGGCTTGAGGGAATTAGGCATATACCTAAAAGCATGTGGCTCGATGAAATTAGACATATACCACGTACATAGCTCTTTTAATAAATTATTCATAATTGTTGAATTAAAATTATTTTTTAAAATTTACTTATATCAAAATAAACTATATTATAAATTAAATATCAAAATAAAAAATTAAAATTTATTATATTAAAATATTCATTTATATATAATATAAAATTTTAGCTTTCTAGGTTACATCCAAACACAAAGATAAGAAAAATAAAATCATATGCCGCAATTTAAGGACAAAATTCATTTATTAAAAAAGAGAGTTTTGAAATAACAGATGGATGGGAATTAATTTTTTTATATTAAAATTGATGGAAATATGGATGGAAAAGAGACAAGTAAGAAATATGCTGTTAAATGATATTTAAATAATAATAAATTAAAAGTAATTCAAATATAAGAGAAAAGAAAAGTGAGCATGGAAAATTTTAGACTTTATTATTATTTAAATAAAAATTAAATGAATAAAAAATTCAGAATAAATGAAAAATAAAAGCAAAATAAAAGTGGAATAATAAGAAAATAAAATAATAAAAATTACAGAAGAAAATAAAGATAAGACCTGAAAAAGACTATTAAAAGAAAAAAATTAAAATATTATAAGAAAACTCGAAAAGGTAAGGGTGGAAGGTTAAGTTCAAAAAATACACAAAATAAGAATGATTTTTGAGTTTGGATTTTTGATATTTGTTAAAATCAATATTTCATGTTGGATTAAATTTTGCTATGTTTGTAAAGTTAATTGAATCATTAATTAATTTACAACACATTATGTAGTAGAAGTAAATATGCGTAGTAAACTATGAACAATACTTAATCATAAAAACATGTGAATTATAAGAATGAAACATATCATCAATTAGGAAAAACCATTATTGTTGTTGTCTTTGTCTTATTCTTATTATTATAAATAAAACCTTCTTTTACATCTTGCACTAGTGCAAACTCTTACTAGTGCACAGGCTCTTACCTGTTGGAGGCTACCACCTCCTCTTGTTTCTCTAACTACCACTAGAAGGAAGCTACCACTCCCTGATCAAGTTTACTAGCCACCACTGGAAGGAAGCTACCACTCCCTTACTAAGGGCTCCAACTATCAAATCCTCTATGGAACACATTTCATAATCTTTCACATTGGAACCACCTAACTCAAATACAAATCTTGTAGATCACATTTCATCGAATTTTCAAACTAGACCCACATATATCTTTTAGCTCAATCTTAGTAACTGAATACAAAACAAATCCTCTCTTCAATAATCAATCTTCTCACCTCGACAATTCTTAATTCTGTTATAGACTCTAACTCAATAGAATAATGATATCACCCTCAACCACTCAATACAAGAACTCTCTGCAACTCAACAAATTTGTCCTTATGTAATAAGCTCTTAGCAATCGACCATTACGATGCAGACTCCTAAGACTAACAACAACATAATCCAATTACATTTGTGTAGCAAAATATCAAAAACTCTTCCCTCAGTAGAATAATACCATACTCCAATGAAATTTTTTGGTAAGCAACTCTAATACATCCAAACCACAAAAACCTTGAAATCTGTTCACTGCATTGCAACAAAATGCATCCAATAACCCTAAACTTTGTTCACATTCTATAATGATACATCAACCTAAAAAAACTGCAGGGCTCCTAAAACGATCAATGGTCCTATGAAAATGAACTTGTTTATTGCAATAAATAATGTGCATTTACTACCAAATTATCATAGAGAAACACCCTGTGCTCTTAGCATAGACCATAAAATTATCAAGCATAAAAATACTCAGCTAATACCTCAATACATCTCAATCAACTAGATATGTAATCGTACAACATACTCATCAAACCCTCACAACAAAAATACTCAACAACAATCTCTCCATTCAATATTCAACAACATGTATAAGTCCCTGGAACACAAATATGTTAGACATATAAGAACTGATCTCCATAGGCAACAAGCATTAACTCTGTCTTGTGGCCTTTGCACGAAAACTTTGTGAGACATATGAATATGTTGTCCATATGATTAAGAAAAGTTTGTAATAGGTGAGTGTTGTATCCATACACCATATATTTGTCATTCAATCAATAATTCAACTCTTTGTCAATTTCTC
This sequence comes from Pinus tabuliformis, assembly GCA_031772625.1. Classification (NCBI taxonomy): domain Eukaryota; kingdom Viridiplantae; phylum Streptophyta; class Pinopsida; order Pinales; family Pinaceae; genus Pinus; species Pinus tabuliformis. The sequence goes on from CM062811.1 coordinate 462,382,419, forward strand.
TATTGCACATGAACACTGCAGGCATAAAAATCTTCTAACAAGCCTATAAGAAGGCTCCATTCACACCCTCATTCTGTTATGTACTACACTTTTACTAGTAGATCTACCATAACTTTGCCAAAATAAGTGCTTAATACAACAATAGTAGGTCAAGAAAATAGGGTCAACAATCTATATATTGAGAGAGATCATTCAACCATTAATCTCTGCAAAGAACTCATGGTATTCTCTGCAAAACTATATTAGGCACAAACCTCTGTCACTGTGAGCCCAGTTCTACTACACAAGGTTATCAACAGTATAAGGCACATTTTCTCTTACTTAAGAAACATATCTATGCAAAACCTTTCATTCATTAAGTTGTTCTAGATCAATATTAGTGCACAGACTCAAAAAAATGAATTTACCAATGCACTCATCTAGTGGATAACTTAGATCTATGCATAGATTCCTACAAAAGAAACTTAGGAAAAAAATATTCTAGTGCATACTTCTACAAGGAACCTTTGTGCGTTCTGAATGGTGTGAAAGGACCTCCAACCATTAGTGTTTACAAAAAAATCCAGAAGAGTTTAACAATATTCATTCCTTCTAGATCAAGGAATTAGTTTTATACCAAAACCACACATTGTATAATCAGATCTGGTCCTTAGCAGAACATTCAACATTTGTAAATTTATTGCATAGATAGTAGATACATTCGCCCTTCATCGTGCTTGCAATAAACAAATCAAAATGCAGGCAAATCTACCAGTGCATTGTCAACTCGATCTCAGACACTCAATCAGATCCACACTTTCACCAACTCATATGGCTCCATGTAATACAATAAATCTCTATCATATGAACATCATTCCACACCCATTTTTGACCCTTGCGCCCTGGTGCAGAACATAACTCATGAAGAATACACACATTGTTGATCAAACTCCTCGGGTATTTATGACCATTTTCTTTAAGATTACCATGGGAAAACCCAAGGATTGTTGATGGTAGTATTGACTGTATCCAATAAACATTGAACATCTTCCCACACTTGAAATCCATGGGCAATTTGAAGCTTTTCCTATGGGATTCTCAATTTCTTCACCTATAGAGTGTAATGCACCCTTTATTCTCGGGAGATCCATTATAATACATGTAACATGCTCTCTAGGGTGCATTATAACGTGCTAGGTCTACTTAGTCAGTCGTGTTACTAGAATCCTCTACCCAAAACTTTATCAAATTGCTTCAACACTTCACCATGGATCTCCATAGCCCGTCCAACCTTTTCCGCAAACATTGAGACATCACCATAAGGTTCCAACTTGCTAGATACCTCTGCATCCTCTTGCAACTCTATTGCCAATCACTAAGGGTGTGATACGATCCATGTTGACACAGTGTGACAAGATCACGATCTAGGTTGACATCAAGACCAATACACTAGCCACAATGTCAAAAATATTAATTCGATTCATCTTTTAATAATTTTTTATTTTGTGATATTATTATGATTTGTCTTTAAATTTTTTATTTTTAGGTTTGGAAATAATTATGTATAAATTTAGATGTTGAATTATGTAGGATGCTTTTATTAAGAATTATGATTAAAAAATTAAATTTATATGTTTTTAATTAATTTTGATCTTGAATTTTTTTTAATTAATATTTATTAATAATATTAATATTTGGGTGAATAATTGGTATAATATTTTAATGAAAGATTAATAAATTAATTAGCTTTAAATTTAATACTAATCTTTATTAACGATGTTGATGTAGATTTTTTTTTGTTAAATGTTGTAAATTTCAAGGTAAAGATTTATATTCACAAGCAATTGGTATTGATTTTTTTTTTTTGTGATACTTATACATTACATTACAATCATTCTAAAGGTTGAAATTACAATACAATTATTCTAAAGGTTGAATTTATATTATTATAGATTCATTTTAATTTCAAATCTACCAAGGGTTAAGAGGATCAAATCTTTCAAGATGCAAACATTTTTTTGAGTGAAACACTTGAAGAAAAGTTTGCACTTAGAAATATTTGATTCATGTGGACCATTGTAGATCTCGAGTTAAGATGGATCTTTGCTAGTTCTTAATATTATTACTTGTATTCATATAAATTTCAAATCTTTATATATAGATATATTCTTATTTTTATTTATTAAAATCTTGATAATACATATAATTACATATATATGCTGCATTTTCCTTTAACATGTGTTATAATTTTTGTAATTTAGTTTTTTAATGTGATATGCATTGATGATATATATGGATAGATAGATAGATATATAACCCATAGTTTTTTTTAAAGGTAAATATTGAATTTTTATGCTTATTAATTAAATTTAAATATGTAGTTATGAATTATAATGATTACTTATTATTTGAATTTATTTTAATGTGATATGTAGATTATGATTTTTACTTAGAAAAAAAAGTATTTATAATTTACTAATAAAACCAAAATTACAATATAAGAAATTGAATTGAATCTATTACTTAATTTTTATTACTTTTTAATTGATCATACATTATGTTCTATTATTATTATTTCTTCATCTAATACATCATTTTATGACACTATAACATCTCTTTCCTATTGAACGAACATTTAAATGTTTACACTTATTTATAAACACTACAACTTCTCTTTCATATTGAATTGTAAAACACTTATCAATAAAATTATTAAGATAAATATTTTATACTTATTTATAAACACTACAACTTCTCTTTCATATTGAACTGTAAAACACTTATCAATAAAATTATTAAGATAAATATTTTATTAAATATCTTAATTTAAGATTTTAATTAAAACTTATATTTTAGCATAATTAATTTCTAGCTTAATCTTTTCAAACATTCCACCTTGACATGTAACTCTCTATATATATTTCCAAAAAAATTAGCCGAGGAATTGGGTAACTTATTTAGCCAATGCCATGAATACCTTGTTAGAAGCTTAATGCAACATTTTGGTTAAAGATCCATGGTTACGAGTAACTTAGCTTGAATTATTAATTTCAATTTTATTCTATGGATATACCATTTAGATTAATGAGCTAATTATTTGAATATGGATGTTGGGTATTACATATTTGAGGCACCATGCTAAAGCATTTTGACTCACTTTAACATTGAGACCCACGTTGACTACATATGATTGATTTAGTTAACCAGCCTCAATTATACACATTGGTTATGGTTTTGATCTACTTTGACCAAATTGGGTGGATGAGTCTTGGGTCCGTCTGATGGTTGAGCTACCTAACAATCCTAAATGTATACGTTTGTTATGATTTTTATTCTTTTTAATTAAAAACTAATATGATGGATAAAGTTACGGTGAGAATCGTCGATAAAAAAACATTTTTATATTATCAACATAGTAAATGAGAGTACAAAAATTGACTTCACGATTCCCTGGGCTTTAAGTAAACCAACAATGAAAGCGAGGGGCTTTAAGTAAACCAACAATGAAAGCGAGGGGAGCCCGACAATGAGAAGATATAACCATACAACCATTATTGTTAATAGGCTAACCAATTTTACAAAGAAAAAAGGCAAAAAAAAGACAGAGAATTTGAGAAAATCATGTCATGGAGGATCGCGAAGAGGAAGCTCGGGAGGAACTGCTGGAAAGTCATATCGCTCATGCATATGAAAGTCAATGTGCTCTACTCGAGCCTCCAAGTCATGCAGGCAGTCGTTGAGGTGTTGCTGGTTCTGTTGAATGCTCTCGAGCTGCTCCAGAGTCTCATTGAGGCTGAATTGAATGTCGTTCATGTATGCCACTAATTCGTTCCTATCTTCATAACGGTGCTCTCTTAGAATGTCTAGGTTGGCTTGGAATCCTCTCAGTTGTTCAACAATCATTTCCAACGTGGATGGTGCCTCCACTATTCCTGGAATTCGCATGGGCAAACTCACCAACCTGTTCCCGCTGACAAAATCCTTTGAATCCAAGCTCGTCTCATTGGTTGGGTGTCTGATAGGGCCATGTTGCCCACCTCCACTGCGAGGACGTCCACGCTAACGAGGCATCATTGTCGACACCCAAGAATTGTTTACATGAATTTCCACCCAATAAGAATTGACCAACAGAACTTGCATGAACAAATGTGAACCCTGCTGCAACCACCACACGGTGCCTTCACAATCCTATCCAAGCCAGACCTTCTGCCAAGTCTTAACAGTCGGCACCCTTCCATAAACCCAGACCGAATTAACCCCACTAGAAACCCACAACTAGAACAAGGGAGGGCCGACGTCAATTCTCAGACCAAAATCATGCAACAACAAACCTAACACCATGATAGACATAAAGAGGTAAAGGCTAACCAAATGCATGAAAGTCAGCAGATGACCAGTTCCTCCACCAACCAGATGAATTTTCCCTGTGATACACAACAGAAATGAGAACCACCATAGACCATGGTTTACCTCAGGAAAATCTGATTTAGAATAATCCCCCATGCAAGAACTTGCCCACAAACTAGACCACTCACTCAAAAGAATGAGCGACAATGTCACAAAACTAGTCACCTCTGTAAACAGTCATTCAAAAAAAGACTAGAACCAAGAACACCAAATTACTTGGAGACTTTCGAGTACCCACTTTCCTAGAGCAACCCACCCCCATTGACACCCGGGGTTTCGCCACACACAACCAAACTTATAGCACTGGAGAGAAGAGCTACCTCAAAACGTACTAGGATCCCAAATAAAAGCAAAGAATCCCACCTGAGAAGCCACAATAGCGATATATGAACCCTCCGCAAAACTCCAATTATGATATGGCCCTGGAAAGCTCGCTCGAGCACCATCGCTCAAGTCTGCCACCCTGCACTCCAAGTTCATCGCCAAAGATTTGACAGTTGTTGCGCTAAAGCTTCTTTGCATTATAACAAACATAGGCGGGTCTGGATTGTTCAGACCACCGCCATCCTCTTGCATCAACCTGTACTCCATCATAAGATTACCTATCACATGCCTCGTGGGGCAGACCCCGAGGTTATTTTTCCAGCTGTTTGGTCACCCCCATCGGGGGATGATTTGTCTTCATCTATTAATTTGGAGAGGACATCCTTTTCGCCTGGATCCAGATAATTATATTTAAATAAATGTTTTAATTACGTTAATTATTTTTAATAGTTGAACAATATTTCTAAATGCGACAATTTTACAATTTAAATTAAATAATGAATTTAAATAATACTAATAATTTATTTTTAAGTTTATAATCAAATTAAACATTAAATTAATATATTTTTATTTATAGCTTAAATTTAGTAAAATTTACTATTAAAATCTATAAAATATATATATTGCATTTCTTCTAAATTTCAACTCAGAACTTCGTAAAAAAAAACACATGACACTTGGACGTCCCCTTAGGGGTATTCCTGTGAGGCACAAACACTCTTATCTTCCATTTACACTGTTTTTAGTAGTTCTTACATTTCTAAATGATATACCTTTCCACATGGCAAAGAATGAAAATAATGTGGTTGCTCGAATGGCATACCTGGAGTTTGTTGACAAGGTTTCCTCAATTTTATCCATGCAGGTTCCTGTTTTTCTTCTAGGAGACTTTTATAAAGGAAACCAACCTCATCATTCTCCATAAGCATAATTGCAACATCAAACTAGCCTCATCATTCTCCAGAAGCATAATTGCATCATCAACTAAAAGATGAAGTCCTGGAAATAGGATTTTAGATTTATCATTCTCATTCCCAATTTGGAAAGGGTTGTTGCCAAGATTAGAGACCAAGCCCTGATTCATCTTGGTTGTCTTGTTTGTAGGTTGATGGTTAGGAAAATTAATGCAATTAGTTTCACAGCCAACAAGCAACCTCAAATAGTTGATTTCTCCTTTCATATTCTATCACTGCAACTCTATATCCTTTGTAAACATATAAATCAAACCAGATTTATTTTTATATGTGTGTAGAGGAAGAGGAAGAGGAAGAGGAAGAAAAAGATAAATATGTTAAGTTTATTTTTATAATGTGTTTTTTTATAAATCAATAAACAATTTATTATTAAAGCAATAAAATAAAGAGATAAGATTATGTTTAGCATGGAAGTTAGTATTTTAAAGATATAAGATTATGTTTAGCATGGGAGTTAGTATTTTTTTTTGAATAAGTGGAAAGTCATTTTTTCATAAGCTATATATATATATATATAATACCATGATATTCTGTTAAATCAAAATCTGAGTTTACATCGTGACCTATATAATAATTGAGTACAATGAAAATCTTTAAGATGAGCTATACTTATAATTTCATGACGGTCTTTACTCTCAATATCTATTAGTCATTTTACTATATTAAAGGACACAAGTTCTTTGGAGGTATAGATTCTCCAAAAGACTTGTAGATAATGAAAAAAATTACACTAATCATACCCACAGTTAAAGAATAATTGCAATGGAAGGAATACTATTTCTCATTAGGACTCCTGCATCCAAGTTTACACTTTTATTAGTGAGATCATCTTTCCCATAATTGTTCATTCTCAACACATGAAATGAACTAATAGTAGATAAAGTTAGTTTCAGATACCTTACTCCATCAATAATTCTTCGCAACTTGCAATAATTAGACAAATATCTAGAACAAGTCAATGGATAACCAACAACGAATCTCCCAACACCATCAAATATTTGATGTTTACTCTTTTGGCCAATAGTAATCCATATACCTCTACCACATTAATTGCGTAATTATCTAACCCCACTTGTACTAAATTTCAAATTTTCTATTAGAATTGAGAATAACCCCTCAAACCTACTCTTATGAACCTCAAAAATCAATAATTTTTTTTTTTTTTTTTTAAAATATGATAAATTTGGTAAAAAATAATTAAATCGAAATACAATCTTTTATTTATATATATATATATATATATATAAATTCAATGTAATAAATAATTTAATAAAACCACTATTTAAATTTTCATGCATATAAAACAAAATTCTCATTAATCCAATGGCATTGAATACATTAACTATGTGAACAAAGACATAAAACAAAGTTTAAAACATAATTCTCAAAGAAGATGTGCCATTTAATATTTCTCTGCATGCTTTTAGCATACTTGTGTGGGTATAGTGGTTCACCTAGTTTATGGTTACTATGTATGGAAATTAGAAGGCAACCAATGAGGTTATGAAGGTTGCTTCGTTTTGGCTCAGAACCTTTGAAAATATATATATATATATATATATTTTTTTATATATATATATATTTTTTAATATATTATTTATATTAACTTTTTAATCTTCATGTTTATTTTTTATTTAAATATTGTTTTGATAATTTTATATTCTAGGTACTCTATCATCTTCATCTTGGCATTGCTTTCAATTATTTGTACTCCTCCCTATAATTATAGATTGTTTATCTATTAATTACATTGTAATAATTAATTCAAATCCCAAACAACCTAATGTCCCCCGAGACCTATCGTAATACAGTGCGTAGTTGCATACAAATGACACGGAAGTGTCACGTCATAAAAAAATGTTTGGTAAAGTGTGGTCTTTGATGTGAAACTAAATAAATGTTTGGTAAAGTGTGATCTTTGATGTGAAACCATTTGGTAAAGTAGCAAATGTTTGATGTAAAGAGGTAATGAAATGTGTAATTAGTTTATCCTTCTTTTATGTTGATATTATGGGTTATTTATAACTTATATATCCACTCAACTCAACTCATCTAATCGGAGTGGAGTGTTAAATTTTTTTGCTAATATGTGTAATATGCATTAATTTGGATTTTAATAAAGTGGGGATTTAAAATTCATTGTTATTAAATTTGGTTATAGTTTAGGATTTGAAATTTATTATTAAAAATATTTTAATTTTAATAAGCATATATGTTATTACTTAATATGAAGATAATTTCTCAATCTTGGTTAATGGCTCACCATCTTTACATTTTTTCTCTACTTGAGGGATCATGTAAGGCGATCTACTATCTCTATTTCATTTATTTTGGGAGAAGAGGGATTGTGGCATTCATTCAAGGAAGTGGCATCTAAAAAATATTTTAGTTTTAATAAGCATATATGTTATTACTTAATATGAAGATAATTTCTCAATCTTGGTTAATGGCTCACCATCTTTACAATTTTTCTCTACTTGAGGGATCATGTAAGGCGATCTACTATCTCTATTTCATTTATTTTGGCAGAAGAGGGATTGTGGCATTCATTCAAGGAAGTGGCATCTAAAAATAGGTTAACATGTCTTCAACCCTATGGGAAGGATCCCTCACTCACCCACCAACAGTTTCTAGATGATACCATGGGAGTGGGAATTCCAACAACGTAGTGAGCTTGTACCTTTAATAATATTTTGGATTTATTTTCCATAGCCTCAATTATGGATATTAATAGAAGTAAGTATCAAGTTTTTTTCCTTAATACTCATGTGATTGGTCAATGACTTGTGCCACAAGTCCCGTGGATCAAAATCAGTAAATTTCCTTCAAAATATTTAGGCGCTTCCCTAGTGGAAAACTCTCTCAAATGGAGTTCGTGGGAGGAACTTCTCACCACATTTCATAATACTTTGATGAGTTGGACTTTTCGATCCTTGAATATCATTGGACGATTAGTACTCCTCAGAGTGGTCCTCTAAACTCTACGGGGATATATGTGTTTAACAAAGATGGCACCATCATCTATTCTCCAAGAAATTCATAGAATTCAAAGATCATTTCTTTAGGGAAGCTCACACTTGGACAAGAAGTGGCCTTTAGTGGCGTGGGACAAATTATGTGAACCAAAGCTTAAGGGATGACTGGAGCTACGAGATCCGTTCATCATGGAAATAATACTGGGTGGAAAGATCTGGTGGAGGTGGCTAGAATCTTTGGAAACTAATCTAGAAATGAAAGTATGCCCCTTGAACATATCAACAACCTTTCATGAGACTGAACACCATGACCCTTGGATCATCAATTTGGACCCTAGAAAAAAATGTATGAGTTTGATACAAAAGCACTCCTTCTGGGAGATTAAAAATGGTTGCACAACTTTGTTGTAGGTTGACTCCTAGTAGCAATTTCCTAAATTGGGGAACCAAATTGAGTAAGAGTGGTTGAGCCAATATATGAAAACCCAATGTAAAATCAAAACTGCAGATTACTGTATAGAGGAGGAATCGAACCAGAGATGGCATCGATGGAACCTACTAGAGAATTGGCGCCCTAAACCAGACGAGGTAGTCTAGCAACAATTCTAGAGAAATTTTCAAAATCAGTGAATCCCTGCAATAGGAAGAGGGTATGGTCTAAAATATGGAAACAAAAGGGCTGGCCAAAATTCTCTATTTTTCTTTGGCTTTTATTACATAATAAGCAATTAACATGGGAGAATATCCAAAAATGAAATTTCCAAGGCCCCTCTCAATGCCATCTATGTATTTTACACAGATAATCTAGAGCATTTATTCAAGAATTGCACCCTCTTTGTGGGATTATGCAATATATTATCTTACTATTTTATAAGAATTGATAAAGATCCCTTGAATATCTCAAACACTATAGTTAGTTGACGATCTCAAGTATTCTCCAATATGATTCTTAATGGAATACGAATCCTCTCACCAGAGTTCCTCGCATGGGGGATATGGAAAGAATGCAATTGTAGAAGTTTCAAAGGATGGCCTATCCCCTTGGAATCCATATGAAATTATATTGTTAGCAAAATAAAGGAATTGATTCTAACCCTATCTTGGTGCCCTTAGGAATGGAAAGCTTCAAGCAGTGAAGCAAGACTCTTGTATGCATGGTTCCCCTCCCCTCCTCTAGGGCTGATGTTGTCTCCTTCTTCCACCCCTCATGCCTCCAACCTTATTGATTGGTTCCCTCCCTTACCCTCTTTCCAAAAGTTGAATTTTGATGCATATTTCAAAGGTAACACAGAGCCAAAGGGATATGGGGGAATAATTCACAACAAGACAAGTTTTCCCCTCTTCATTTACTCTGGAAAAATTGGCATAAGTAGTAACAATGTTAGAGAACTCATGGGTATTTGTACGAGTCTGGAGTTTTCCAATGCTTAAGGCTTCATTAAGCTCTTGGTGGAAGGTGACTCACAAATGATCATAAATATGCTTTAGAAGCTCTAGAATGGCACCCATATTTACAAGATTTATTCAAGTTGAATATTAGAGTCCTTCCTAGAACATGTTTCCTCCTTTATCTCTTTTATTCTTGCTCTAATTCATGTGCACATTTAGTGAAATGGTAACAAAATTGTTGATTTATTAGCAAACTATGGATGTTTAGAATCATCTCGACAGTTGGCATCCACTTGGAACATCATGCTTGATTCACCTCTGAAGGTCGCTTGTTGGTAGTTGACACAAAAGGATTTTTTAGCCCTGGATAGGCTCAATATCGAGGATGGGTAGGAAAATTTTCTTCCACACCCCTTGCGTAATGTATAGGGGGACAATGTTAAATGTTGCGATGGGATAAAACATCATGCAAAGAATTATGATGGCACGAAAATGATGATGGAAAGAGGGTGATCTATTCGCACAGTTCATCCATGTGATGGCAGCAATTTTTAATACCCTGCTTAGGCTCTTAAATATGTGGATATGTAACATAGGCACCTCGGTTGCAGGTAGTGTGAAACGAATGGTGGAGAAGAAGTCTATAACACAAGAGACAAGGGTGGAGAAACCAGGCGCAAGTAGAAAACATGAAATGATTTTCAATGTAGTGCAATTAAGCCCCCGGCTGGAAATCCATCAAAATGTGAATGTCATTTTACTTTAGGCCTTGTGACATAGGCTACAAACTAGTAACAATGTGTTTTTATAATGATTTTTTTTTGTATCAGTTGATTTGGATCATTTGTAGGGTGGTCAGTGTGGTGTCTAGGTGGGGGCGACAATCTAAATTATTTCCTTTTTTGCTCTCCTCTCCCTATTATTTCGGTGAGTATTTCCCTTTATCCTTCTTAGTAAACCTATCTCTCATTCATGACTTATCTTCGCATTCAGTGGTCCTTCGTTTCATCCCCCTCTAATGGTGTTTCTTCCATTCCTCTATCTCATCCCTTTGGTTATGTAAGGGTTGTTTCCTTGCTGGTATTTTTGTGAGCTCGCTAACTAGTTTCTAAGGGGGGGGAGGATTGGTGCTTAGGGGGTTTTATTGCTACACTTTCCTCTCTTGTACTTTTGGTTTCCCTGGAGTCCCTACTAGTTGTCCTGTTGATCCTTGAATCCTTTCTTCTTAAAAATGTTATAATGGGGTTCCGCTTGCTCCATTGTACACCTGGGTCTAGCTTGGTCATTGTTTGAATTCTTACATTTTGATACTTTTCACCCCATGCCACACCAATGAGCATGTGCTAGAAGATGAACCGCTCACTACCAAGAGTGAGCCCACAAAGGTCATACTCGTATGCACCATCAACTAGATGAATTTTCCAAGTGAAACTGGTATCTAACGTCAACAAATGTACACGAAGAACTCACCTAGGATGAGGGGGAAGCATCCTATTAAAGGATTTACCTTTTGGATAAATAGGTTTTGACGTAATGGGCTGACTGGATCCAAAATACATGGAACATGGGGGGAAGTTTCAATTAATACATGTTAAATGTGGATCCTTGATGGAAGATAAACTTTTTACTAGGATGGACTACCTTGGATTGACATAAGAACTACATGGATATTTTTATAGGATATTTTGTCACATCCAAAAAATAGGCCTCTTAATGGGATCAATCAACATCATATTCCTCCTTTACATCATCATTGCACAAATCCCTATGCATGAATCTCTCATTCCCCAAAGTTTCTACCCTAAACTGCATCATTTGAGCCAGTTTTAGGACCAACGCACCCTGGCCTCTTACTGGACAATGTTCACCTACAAGTTTCTCCACTGTGTCATGCGTTGATCACCTACAAGCTACTCCCCTTTGCACCTATGTTGGTTCTAGAAATTCGGGAAAAAGAGAGAGAATCCCGAAGCCTCCATTTCCAGAAGCTTCCAGGATCTGTTGTAACAATTTACCTAAGATAAAACATTTGGATCCTATCCTATCCTACCTTGGAGTTTCCATCCCTTATCCTTAGATCTCATCCTCCCATCAAGAGTGGATCTCAATCCTAATATTGGTAAAAGGATAAGAACTCCCAACTTACCCCACTCCTCTATATATTTACAACCTTCCATATGAAAGAGGGTGATTCTACCCTTATGATGCTGTTGTGAGAGTGATATTTTTATGCATTTGGGGAGATTGGAGGTACACTCTGTGACAAAGGAAGGATAAGTCAACAACTTGGAGGAGCTCTTCTACAAGATCAACATCTATTTATGGTTGTAACTCACTCCATTTATATCAATACAAAGAGATGTTTGTTTTCCATATGTGATGTTGTTATTTCATGTATTTCAATACCATGTTGATCTGTTGAATAAAGTAGATAGATGATGCTACATAGATCTCATAGTTTCTTGGCTTATGTTGTCTGGTTGTGTAGGTTCTAATTTTGGTAGCTGGAGCTAGGATTGGAGCATTCAAGCCAAAGAAGGAGTGAAACATATGACATATTCCAAGTAGGTTTCATCCCTTCATCTACTTAATTTAAGGAAAACATTGGGTCCTTTGTCCCTTTGTTGTTCTAGGTCAGCCACCAAAACTAGGGGATATGCTTTTGTTCGCAATCGTAAATCATGCATAAAAAATTGGAGACCATATTGGGTCAAGAAGAGTTTTGTTTATTGTGTCAATCTCATTAAAAAATGAAACAAGCTCATGGAGCAGAGTTCCTTAAAAAATGAAACAAGCTTTCAGAGAAGAGTTCCTTTTCTTGTATCAAGCTCATTAAAAAATGAAACAAGCTCTTATGAGGATAGTTATTTTACTATGTCAAACTCATTAAAAAATGAAATAGGTTCCTATGAGCATAGTTCTTTTCCTATGCCAAGCTCATTAAAAAATGAAACAAATCCCATTTTCAATTTGAGCCTTTGATTAGATCTTGTAAATTCCTAGTCGAGTCTTTCACTTGATCTTGTAAATGAACCTTCATTCCATCCACCTGTTAGTACCTAGTAGTCTACTTAGGTGCATGAAATGAAGTTTGGGGGATATGTACCTCGAATTGAGTCATTATGCTGGGGGCATGAAAAAATATTTCAAGCATAGTTTTTCTCTGTTTCAAGATTGTGTAAAAATGAAACCACTTTCAAGCATAGTTTCCCATGTTTCAAGCTTCTGTAAAAATGAAACCATTCCCATTTTATCCCTCGTGATTGCCATTTTTATGAGCCTATTTTTTGCCAGATGATCCTTGGTTTTTTCATTCCATCATCACCATCTACTTGGCCATTCATACGCTTTCACTTGAATTTTAACCTTTCTTGAGGAATTGCTGTGATGAGTGGGATTATTAGCCACCCTCTTGACCTCTAGATGTTGTGAGTAGTTCCAGAAAGACCAGAACCAATTTATACCCCTTATACCACTTATTCCTCCAAGAGGAGTCATGTTTCAACTCTTTTTAGATTCCTAGAATATGAAAATATTTTCGAGCACTTGTCTTTTATAACTCGTAAAAGTAAATGAAAATACGTCTACTTAGTATAAGTTTACCCCTTTTCTGGACTGAGATAGACTAACTACAAAAAAGGAATACCTTAGTCGAACATGGGTAAGAGGTTCTATTGAGTATTGTTTTCTACCTTTTTGGACTTGAGAGACTATTTACGAAAGGGACATTTGGAGTTTTCTTTTTTTCCTCCTTTTCAAACTGTCTAAACATGAAAAAGATGTCGAATTTTACCTTTGTTGGACTTGTTAAAACATCAAACAACGATGGAGTTGTCGAACATGACAAGGCTGAACCACTTCGTCCAAAGGTTCACTAAATATATTCGAAGGGATTTATCTAAAGGATGGACTTACAAATCAAGCATATGTTATCCTCCTCAAGCTTGTTAAAAAATAAAGAGGTATTGACCAGCATGGTTGGGGAAATTGGGAAAATAGGGTACTCCATTTGTTAATGGCAGCGAGTTGCTCTTAAACATGAAACTCTTCCACTTCATCTCCGTGGCTATTGGGTTGGGTAATATTCTTGTCTTTCGGTTCATCATACCTTCACAGAACCTCCATTTTGTTTTGCGGTTAATGCTTCCAACTCCATTTAGTTTCGTTGCTATGTTCAAGAGAATTCGTTCAGTTAATATCTATTGCAATACTCTTAAGCCTTCATTCCATGCTTTCTTTTCTTGATCCAGTTCCATATCAACACCATTATAATCATTCTGTCTCAATCATCATGCCTGTTTCATGTCATTGATGGGGGATACATCAAGGCCCTCCTACAACGGGTGACTTCCTGTCGACATCAACACATTATCCAGAAAGTTGACTTAGAAACACCCATCGGTACTTTGGATCTTACATACATCAATGGTAAGTGTCCTCTCTCTCTAAGACGAGTTTACTTCAGTGGCCTTCGACCGAAGATTTTGTGTGGTGTTCGATCAACTCATTTATTCACACCATATAGATTGTACTTGAGTACCTTGAGAGTCATTAACATCATCGGTGGTTTCTCTCGCATCTGTTAACAACTTACATCATTGACCAGTAATCATATGGTGTCTACCATGTTCGACCTCAACTCATTGATTCACATGGTTAGACTCATATGTTGGTTGGTCATGTGAATGCGATAGAATACCCCATATCTAGTTTTCACCTTCCGGGATGCGATTTTGGGATTATACAAGATCACTATGTATGATGGCTATGATCATACTGACAGTCATCCAGTCATGGGTCCACCATCAGTCATCAGTGGACATGTCTTTGATCATTATACATGTAATGTTAGCTTATGTGTTGAGTATGGGTATGCCTCCCTCAACAAAAGGATGTCATGATGTAAATGTATTGTAACAAAAGATGAAGCTTGCTGGTTTTTCTTGATCCCAACTTGTCACAAGGTAAAGCACTTCAGTCATCAGTCATCATCTCTAACTTTGCGCTTTAGGGGGCACTATGTTATAGGCTATTTTATCACATCCAACCAATAGGCCTCCTAATGGGATCAATCAACATCTTATTCACCCTTTACATCATCATTGCACAAATCCATATGCATGACTCTCTCATTCCCTAAAGTTTTTGCCCTAAATTGCATCATTTAAGCTAGTTTTAGGACCAACACACCCTCGCCTCTTTTTCGACAACGTTCACCTACAAGTTTCTCCCCTTTGCACTTGCGTTGGTTCTAGAAAGTTAGGAAAAAGAGAGAGAATCCCGAAGCCTCCATTTCCAGAAGCTTCCAGGATCTGTTGTAACCATTTAACTCAGATAAAGCATTCGGATCCTATCCTATCCTACCTTGGATTTTCCATCTATTATCCTTAGATCTCATCCTCCCATCAAGAGAGGATCTCAATCCCAAGATTGGTAAAAGGATAAGAGCTCCCAACTTACCCCACTCCTCTATATATTTATAGCGTTCCATATGCAAGAGGTTGGCTTTTGGAGAGTGATTCTACTCTTATGTTGTTGTTATGAGAGTGATATTTTCATGCATTTTGGGTGATTGGAGGTACACTTTGTGACAAATGAAGGAAAAGTCAACAACATGGATGAGCTCTTCTACAAGATCAACACCTACTTATGGTTGTAACTCATTCCATATCAATACAAAGAGTTCTTTGTTTTCCTATATGTGATGTTTTTATTCCCTATATTTCAATACCATGTGGATCTGTTGAATAAAGTAGTTAGATGATGCTACATAGATCTCCTAGTTTCTTGGCTTGTGTTGTCTGGTTTTTCACGTTCTAATTTTGGCAACTGGAGCTAGGATTGGAGAATTCAAGCCAAAGGAGGAGTGAAACACACGACATATTCCAAGTAGGTTTCATCCCTTCATATACTCACTTTAAGGAAAACATTGGATCCTTTGTCTCTCTGTTGTTCTATGTTAGCCACCAAACCTAGGGGAGATACTTTTGTCCACAATCATAAATCTTGCATAACAAATATCCTTCACTCCCTTGAACACCTACACGGGAACTTGAGGGATCTAGATGAGGGAAGGGAGAGGATTGAACAACATCTTGAAATTCCTCCAATGACAAGGGGAACCTTAGAGGACCCAAAAACACCCATTGAGCTTGCAGTATCAGATTCAAACCCCTCGACATAGGTGTGGAATGTTTTCATTTCTTGACATTTTGTTTACAACTATTTATGTACAAGGCCACATAGGCCAAATTTTCAGTCCTAGTTTGGTTGATTTTTTATCTTTTAGTACTCATTTGTCCCTCCCTTCCTAAAGGAGAGTTTATTTTTGGATATGGTTATCTCTCCCCAATGAGCGACTAGCTTGAGTGTTTGCAACTCACTTTATAATTTCAATTTCAAGAGGTAATTTAATTCACCATATCTATATATATATATATATATATATATATATATATATCTATTCTAAAAAATTATATAAAATGTAAATTAGAAAAAAACATTAAAATAAAAAATTAATGTGAAAATATTTATTGTTACATCTAGAGGCACTCTACATCCTAGTGTGAGAGAGATAATGTTGTAACTAAACGTTACTTTAAAATAAATAAAATAATACTTACAATAAAAAAGGTTAATTTTTTTTAATAAAAAAATAATCCTTCAATAAAAACCTTTCAATATCAGTCATAAATAAAAGACATCAACCTCCACAATAAATAACATAATTTTACATAATAAAAAAAAACTAATTTTCTCTCTACTTTTTCGTATGACGGGGAAGTGTCATTAACATCTAAAATAATATTTAATTTTAACCATAAATAAAATATTTTAATTGAGAAAACACAAATTTTGGATAAACCAGATCCAAAAGGATGGAGAGGGAGTGGTCTAGGTTTTCATTTACAAATTACAGCATGCATGGCATCACCATTCGATTGGAACTTTTCTCTGGTGCCCCTAGGGTTCCAGGTCAAGGGGAGCTTGTGACTCGGTATGCCTATAACTCTGGATGGTTTTTTTTATGCCCTATCTTATGGAGAATTGACTGGAACTTCATCGCTCAAAGCCTTGGGAGTGAAAGGGCGGAGGGGTTTTAGATCCTGTGGATGTGTAACATCCCCTCCTCCCATGTTCACCCAAGAAGACAACCAGCTGGACAAAAATGTGATAAGAGAGGTTACTATAAGGGATTTAATATCCTTGGTGACCTTAAGGAAATGGAATCGACGAAACATCACACACAGTCATTCAACATCATCAACAAAACCCTCAGGAGAAAAGTCAACCACTTAGACAACCTATACCTGGGTCCCATTGCTGTTATGGATCTCTTAGGCCATAGTCGCTCTCATGCTATGGGAAAGGGAGCGACCAACAACATAACGTCGCTCTCATAGGCCTCTGTTCAAGCAACTGTGGAATTTTCTCAGCATACCTGTACCAGCGGCCCCAAGATTTGAGCCACTTTTCTAGCCCAGAATCCCAGCCTAAGCCCAAAACTTGTTACAACCTTCAGAGCCATTCAAAGACATGATAAAAATACTTAATACTCAAAATCAACCTTAGGATTAGGCCTGAGCATCCCCAACCAGGACTGATATTCTATCAAACACTTGGTATCAATGTAACCTATAGGTCTAGGATACAAGACAAATCATAAATGACTGAAATAACTTATGAAATATAACCATAAGGATCACCTCCTTCTCCATTGGACTATTATATCATCAATTAGGTATTGCATCCATCCATTTAACAATTACAAGTAAATACATGAAATAACCATGACATGAATCAGTCACATTACCAACATTAAACCATATAAATATAAGAGATATGACAACCATTAAATCCACAAATAAACAGGTACCAAAAGTAAGAGAACTTAAATTTTATTAATATTACGAAAATCCGACCAGTTTCGGGACTTCCACGTACCACCCGACTATAGACATTGCTGAACCAAATCTCTCTTTCAGGTAGTCACCCCTGTGCCATATTCCAAGCATGAATGTGGGATCTCATAGAACAATGAATCCAAGAACAACCAAGGGAATCTAGAGGTTAAACCACCTCCACCCTCACCAAACCGTGATCACACCAAAACCGGAGCTCCGATCACAATCGAATAGAACTTGGAATGCCATTCGGAATCCATCACTATCCTTGAGGAATTTTCCGTCTCCTTGTCTCTTAGGCTTTACCGCAATCCAATCTCAGATCACTAGGCTCTAAACCGAGACTAGTCTCTCAGGATTTATCACAATCCAAACCCAGATCATTAGGCCCTAAACCAAGACTTCTCCCTTAGGCTTTGCTGTGTATCCCGCCAAAATCTATCAAGGGATTCCTAGGCCTTTGGGAATGAACCTTGAGACCACCTCTGCCCTAGATTCTGAAATCCATTCGGCAAACCAAATCTCCAAAACTAGAATAAACATCCCAAAAACATGGCAACTGGAAAAGGGAAAGGTTAGGATGAAAACCAATGTCATATCTCGACAAAACCATGCCCCCAATAATAAGAGAACCATACATCAACATGTAAAGCCATGCATATCCAAACCAGCTAGGAAATCACACATGCAAAAGGTTACATGCAAGTATTCCTGCTGAAGCTGCTTAATCTTGCTCTTCTTCCTTGATCATTCCTTTCCCTCCTTTCTCTTTTCTTGATTTTCCTTCCTTGATCCAAAGCTAGAGTGCTCCAAGAAAGCTCTAAGTGACCAAAAGTGAGAGAGGGAGAGAGAATAATGAGAGAACTCCAAACTTGAACTAACCGAGGTTACATTGACCAAACCTGAGCCAAGAGCTTAACACTGACCAAGAAACTTGCCAACTGATCCTCAAAAGCATTTTTATTAATGAGTCCTCTAATTTCTTCATTTTCCATTATTTTCCTTCAATTTCCTCCTCACATGCAACCTGTGACCTTTTACCTTCCTTTTCTCCTATTTTCATTTATTTTCATAAATAAATGTGCCAAAAATTCCTTTTTTCCTTTTAATGCCTTTTCCTTAGCCTTTTCGAATTTCCTTAGCCAAAAAAATATCCAATGATGCCCACTAGGATATCTTTTCCCAACATCCAGCTTGGAATACATGTCCCTTACCTGTGGTCTTATTTAACTTTTATTAACTTTTATTACATGGAATTTTCACCAGGGCTATTACAGAACCCTCCCCCTTGGGGAACATCATCCTTGGTTGTTATATGGAATTTGCATCTACAGTAAACACATTTTCCCTAGGTGGGTGACTACACCTAGAACAACAGAAAGAAAGTAGTTTAACATTTTCTTATAGAAGATAGATGAGATGGAGGAACTTACTTGTAGTCTTTCGCTTCCTTGATCTCTTTTGAATTTCTCCCGTCGCTCCCACTTGAACTAAATCTGCTCAACAAGTACTTGCATCAAGAGAAATAGAAACAAGAAACGATCAAAGCATACATGATATATCTACTACAAAACAATGGAATCGAAGACATTGAAACACATAATCATCATAGATATGAAAAAAAATATGAGAAAAGGAATAAACTCTTTATTAATGTAGAAGGAAGAGTATCACCCAATACAGTTCGATCTTGTGCCACTCCTCCAGCTTCAGTCCAACCCTCGCCACGTCAAAAGCACACTACTCCAATAGCATAACATTGCTCAACATAAACTCAATTCTCAAACCAACATAATTTCCTTACAAACTTTAGATTCTAGCCCCTTGATCACTATTATGAGTGCTCAATTTATAGGAAATGGAGGTGGTTTTGTCATAAATGAGGGTATTTAATGGCCTTCCAAACTTGGAGTTAGTTTCCATGGAGCAAGGGATGAGAGGATAGGAGGTTAATGGATCCTTAGCCTATCCAATTTTGATCTCATAGGAGGAGATAAGAGATGGGATCCTTCTAGTATCATCTAGAATAAAGGAATGTTCCCAAAACCCTATGCAAATTTTGCTCAATCTCGCCTAGCACATGTCAAAGAGGGCTTAAGTGCACTACAGTGCAGGCCACAGTGGGTCTGCCTACTCTGCAACGCACTGTCTCAAGGCTTGTGCTGCACTGGTGTCCCAAGGAGGCATTTCAGGAAGGCTTCAGGTCAAGAAACTTTCAAAGAAGGAGGCATTCAATGAGTTGACTTGTCTAGGGTATGTAACAACTGAATTAGGGTTTGATGAGCCCTAAATGTACTAATCTGAATTTCAGGAGTGATGTGCTCAAATAGACCTATCACATTGAAAACTGCACTACAGTGCACCCAAAAACAAGGGTACCTACTCTGCAATGCACTATCTCAAGGCTTGGGCTACGCTTGGCACATTTGCTAAATTTGTTTCTCCTATTTATCCAAAAATCCTTCAATTTTTTGCATGAAATGGATCCTAATTAAGCTTATGGTTTGATTTTAGGCTTTGATCGGATCAGAATGACTATTACTTGGTGAGAAAGAGAGCATGGAGAGCAGGAAATGGTTGCCCTTAATGATCCAGGTATAGTTGAGGCCCGCAGAGACAGTGGGTTACTCAAATACTTCAGGTTGTCCAGGACGAGGCAACAACTTGAACTATTGCAGTTCCTAGTTCATTCATGGGATCCAATGGATCAAGCATTTCACATAGGGGGAAAAGTGCTCCCTATATTGATCGATGATGTTTACTTCCTTACAGGATTGTCGAGACGTGGTGACTATTGAGCAAAATAATTTCCATTAGATTACTAACATAAATTATCAACCCGGGGGTTTGTGGACTTGCGAGGCATACTTGCACTATATGTGCTAGAGATTAATTTCAATTTCGAAAGATAAATCTAATCTAGGAAAGCGTAAATGGGGTAGAAAAAAAATACAATGACTAAGGTCTAATGTCATTCCCTAATATCTCAATGTTACTCAATTGTGGAAAAGGTGAAACATTTCATATGAGCAAGTAGTTAGGTCTATTAGATATTCATTAAACCAAAATCAAATCTATCAAAGCAAAGTAAAAGCAACTAAAGTTTAATGCCTTTCTCTAACATCCCAATGTTACTCAATCGTGGAATAGGTGAACCTTTCATATGAGCAAGTAGTCAAGTCTATTACATATTCATTAAACCAAAATCAAATCTATTAAAGCAAAGTAAAAGCAACTAAAGTTTAATGCCTTTCTCTAACATCCCAATGTTTCTCAATCGTGGAAAAGGTGAACATTTCATATGAGCAAGTAGTCAGGTCTGGTAGATATTCATTAAACCAAAATCAAACCTAGAAAGCATTCATAAATCTAAGCTATGAAAGCAATACAATCTCACAATCATTAGATGGCCATTCCAATGGTGTATGAGGATGGCAAGTGAAGAAGCTCCATATGCAAGCAAAACTAAATCTTCAAATCTCCAAGTATAAGCTCCAAATTCTCTATTAAAAACATGAGCATTTCTCCAACTTTACACACCAGTTTTTAGAGAAGAGGCTCCCCTATTTATACAAGTACATAAGTAACTACCCTATTTAATGAAGATCCACTAAAATCTCATATAGTTACAACTAAATAGCTCATAATGAGACACATATCCCCTAAGTGTCTCATAGAGTTCTAATACAAATAAGAAATGATGAGACATCTCATAGAGTTACAATCCAAATAGGACACATATCCTTATTTGACCTTTATCCAAATCTCCTTTGAAGGGAATTCGAATTTGAGCATTGGAGGCCACATAAGGGTGCCTTGGAAGCTTCCAAATGACCTACACATGTCATGAAACTCAAGCCACATATATAGATGCATGAAACCATGTTAATTTCCTAGTTTTTGATCATAAATTCACTTTAAACACATAAAATAAATAACTTTGGTAAATAAGGATCATAACCCATATATTTATGAAAATGGTGGCTAATGAAAAGTTATATGGTTATGGAGTTGCGACATGTGAGTGAAATGGTGGCGATAAAGGTGAAAGTGGATGTCATTTTGAAGACATTTTGGAGGCCCAACATACCCCCCAACTAGAGTAATTGCTTATCCTCATGCAAATATTGCATTAATTCCTTTGATTTGCTCGCAACGTCTTTGCTTTTGAATGAGCTTGGCTTATATCATATGTCTTTAAACTTTTCATTTGACAATTCTATTTATTTTTGAAAAGTATTCCTTGTCATACATTGAATTGCAACATGTTTGGTTGGTTCTTGTGTTTCAACCAAATTTTAATTGGTATTGGTTCTTGTGTTTCAATACCTTGTTTCTTTTTGTTGAAGCAAGATTCATTGGACATATTTAAGAATGTATCTTTAAAATCAACCATATAGTGTGCTCATAATTTAGGCATTATTTGCAAATCATATAAATTTTTGAACCATAATGCAATCATAATTGATTAGGACAAGTATGTTAGGATGAACTGAAAATGTATGATGGTGTATGATATATGAATATGAAATGATGTCCCTTCCCCCCAACTAAATATATGACAATGTGAAAGAGGAAGTGAGGAATTTCCCAAAGTTACAATTTTAGTATTTTAAGGAATTGCATGACTAAAAATTAGAAAACCACATACCTTCACTTACCTTCAATATGCATGAGTTATGGAAATTAAAGAGTGTGGCTACTTCTGGATCATGGAATGAAATGTATAATTCATTTGCTTCTTGGTTGTATAAATGGTGGATGAGGTTGTGAAGTGGATTCTTTATTTTTGCTGCTAAATCTGTTGTATCTACTGCAAAATGCTGAAATGATATAGTCTTCAATCGCTATAAAACCGAAGGTACAACTCTAGTCATGCGAATAAATGTGTCGGTGTCGAGCATGAAGAGAGGTCATTGGATTACCGACCATTAATGAATGTCGTTAACCAATGCGAGGCAAACTAGCCATTAATGTCAACTAGTGCCAAGGTACCTAAGTACATCTTGTGAAGGGCGAATAAATGAGCCAATGTCGAGCCACTTGCAAGATCCAACGATCAAGGGACATTGATGTATTCCCATGATAGTTGGCGATAGAGCCTGTCATTAAGGCATACAATCCTCAAGGTACTAATGAGGACTCTAGCCTTGGACCTAGATAATGTGTTGATGTCGATAGGCCAAGGCTTGTTAGAAGGAAGGCCTTAAGGAATCCTCCATCAACTAACGCGAGCATGAAACAATGATTTTGAAGGACTATGAATTGAAAATTTTGCAGTGGATTAAGGTTTATTTAATGGAAAGGAAAATGACAAGTGAATGGAAAGTAAAAGGAAAAATCATCATGTAAGTGAGCTGAATGTCTTTATGAAAATGGGTTATGAGTTAGTGAAAGCAAGGCAGGAAAATATAGTTTCTATGAATAAAAATGAGAAGTGAAGGAAAATGAGATGAGAATTTTATTGAGTGACTAAGTGAAATGAAATGTGACTGCAAAGGAAATGAGATGAAGGTTTTATTGGTTGAAGGAGTATGGATGCAATGGAAACACTGGCATCTGAAAGGCTTTCAATTGTTGGATCTGATTGCATTAGCATGTGCTCATGCATTGATGTTTCATCTCTGTTGTTGCTCTGATCATTTTCTTGTGAAATAAATGTGGTCTTTGAGAGACACTATTTGCTTATGGTCATCTGTTCTTCCTCCTGGAACTTGCAAAAACTAGTACTTATTCTCGAATGGATTGTAAGGTTATCAAAACAGAGAGGTGATCAATCTCTCTATTAATGTCATTTACATAAAAAAAAAGAATCGGTACTATTAAACAAGTTCATGAAAGAAAACCAAAAGAGTTTATACCTGTGTCGAAAGTAGTACCTCAATTTAATGATAACAACTTCCTCATTTTGTAGATCTCGTTGAGATCTTTTCAATGACGCTTGAATCATCGAATTCCGATGTCGTATGAGAGAGTTAGACTATTTTGAAATTTTTATGAAACAACGAAAATTGTCATGTAAAATGTGGCATGGGAACATGATGCTACAGTGACAGATGATGTAAGTAGATGAAATGTTATGTTGATCATGAATTTCTGGTTAGAATGCATTGTTTGACAAATAAATCATTGAGTTAAATTCATAGCTGCAGAATTGTTTTCCAGCTGCAGAATTGTCGATCAGCTGCAGAATCGTTGTTTAGCTGCAGAATGTGCACAGTTTCTATAGCTAAAATATTTTCGATCTTCTTTGGCTGTGCCATGGCATAAGACTTTTCATTTTGCAATGTCATTGGCTTCTGTATCTGCATGGCTCGTGATCATATAAAAATACTTTATGAAGAAAAAAATGCATGTCCACAAGATTCGATCCTAACATCTACAAGATTCTTGTTAAGGCATTGTGGGTATCCGCAATCCTGTAGATGAAACACCCTATTAGGTTTTTTCTTTTTAATTTCCAAAACCATATTCCTCATGGAAAAAATATTTAAAATATTTACAATTAAAACTATAAATAAAAGGTGATGTTATAAAACAACATGAAAAAGAAAAAAATATTTACAAAACTGTTTGTAATAATGACACGACCATGAAAAAAAATCAAATTATAAAAATCAAAACAACGTGTGAGGTTTTTCTTTGAGGTTTGCTTGCAGAAACATTGGTGGAGGAAGAAATGGCCAACGGTAATTCAATTGCCACGTGATTGAGTAGGCGAGAGTGGCGTATCTACCTCCTCTGGTGGTCTATGAAATTGATATCAGCTCTAGTGGCGGCTTCTGCACTAAAGAGAGAGGAGGAAATTAGTGATAAATGCGTGCATGTTTTGAACACCCGTGGTTTCATTGAGATCTACTAACTGTGTAGTGGGTATGAATTAAATTGGATTGTTAGATCATGTGCCATGTGGATCGAATGCTACAAAAGAGTTTGTTTTTAATTTGACTTCTTCCCTCTTCAACGTGCCATGTTCAAACAGTTCATAGTGTATTTAAAAATCGTTTTTCCTCACGCAGTCAGCGAAACAGGGTCCTGAAGAATCTCAGATTTCTCTCAAATGGTTGTGAAATTGAGAAAACCGTTTCTGGGTTATTTAATTCGACCTATTCTGAGAAAAACCCATGCCTAAGGTTTTTGAAATTTATTCTGATTTGCTCGGAATCAATGTTTTAAAAATGATGTTTTTTAAAGTTCTATGTTTTCTGGAAAATGTTTCTACCAGGTATTTTTTAGAATGACTGCTACATCTGGAGATTTGGCATAAAATGAATAATCATCAGCAGCTGGCAAAGGTGCCCCCCAATCTTTATTATATGCATCGTGGTTTTTTTATTAAAGTCTCGGGTTCTATCCCTTATTTCCATCGACGATATGATTCGTCGCAGACATTTATTAAAACATCGCCAGGACAGCGAGGAGGAGCCATGCCCTTGATAAATGCTTAGCTAGACTTTAGGAAGGCTCTTTGATTTTAGAAATCAGGAAGGATGCCTGGCTGGACCATGGGTTGTGTGGCTGGGCTGTGGCCTGCATATATGCACAAGGCCAAGCCAAAGGGAGGCCTCATGCATATGCGTGGGCCTTTTTAGTTTTAATTTTATTTTAAGTTTTTTTTTTAAACCTAACATGAAAATGATCGATTTCCTACCCTAAACTGTCGTTCATCCATTTTCGTTTGTGCTCCTTATTCACAATCATTTTTATTGAAATTTTTCCTGCTTTGGGTCAGTAAATGGGTGGCTACCAAAAAACATCAAATTTATCCTCAAAATTTCAAAAACTTATTTTTATTGGTTAGTCCTATTCTACTTAAAAAACATGAAAATTCCCTTAAGTGTAAGAGAGTTTCCAATGCATCCATTTGCACAACAAGATCATGATCAAACTCATATCCCAGTTGGTGAATTCTTGGATATGATCATGCAAAATTGTTGTTGCAAACGGATCTTTATTTTTGTTTTTGATTATTTTTGAGTGAATGAATGGGGGTGGATGTTCTATGTTTTCTATATGCAAATGCAAAGAAACTTAAATGAAAATTTGAAATCAAATGTTGATCCCTATGTACGCATCCCTGGCAATGGCACCAAAATGTTGAGAAAAATAATTTCCATTAGATTTCTAACATAAATTATCAACCCGGGGGTTCGCAGACTTGCGAGGCATACTTGCACTATATGTGCTAGAGATTAATTTCAATTTCGAAAGATAAATCTAATCTAGGAAAGCGTAAATGGGGTAGAAAACAAATATAATGACTAAGGTTTAATTCCATTCCCTAATATCCCAATGTTACTCAATCGTGGAAAAGGTGAAACATTTCATATGAGCTAGTAGTAAGGTCTATTAGATATTCATTAAACCAAAATCAAATCTATCAAAGCAAAGGAAAATCAACTAAATTTTAATGCCTTTCTCTAACATCCCAATGTTACTCAATTGTGGAAAAGGTGAACCTTTCATATGAGCAAGTAATCAAGTCTATTAGATATTCATTAAACCAAAATCAAATATATTAAAGCAAAGTAAAAGCAACTAAAGTTCAATGCCTTTCTCTAACATCCCAATGTTACTCAATTGTGGAAAAGGTGAACATCTCATATGAGTAAGTAGTCAGGTCTATTAGATATTCATTAAACTAAAATCAAACCTTAGAAAGAATTCATAAATCTAAGCTATGAAAGCAATAAATATTAATCTATGAAAGCAATACAATCTCAAAATCATTAGATGGCCATTCCAATGGTGTATGAGGATGGCAAGTGAAGAAGCTCCATATGCAAGAAAAACTAAATCTTCAAATCTCCAAGTATAAGCTCCAAATTCTCAATTAAAAACATGAGCATTTCTCCAACTTTACACACCCGTACAAGTACATAAGTAACTACCCTATTTAATGAAGATCCACTAAAATCTCATATAGTTACAACCAAATAGCTCATAATGAGACACATATCCTCTAAGTGTCTCATAGAGTTTTAATCCAAATAAGAAATGATGAGACACCTCATAGAGTTACAATCCAAATAGGACACATATCCTTCTTTGACCTTTATCCAAATCTCCTTTGAAGGGAATTCAAATTTGAGCATTGGAGGCCACATAAGGGTTCCTTGGAAGCTTCCAAATGACATACACATGTCATGAAACTCAAGCCACATATATAGATATATGAAACCATGTTAATTTCCTAGGTTTTAATCATAAATCAACTTTAAACACATAAAATAAATAACTTTGGTAAATAAGGATCCTAACCCACATATTTATGAAAATGGTGGCTAATGAAAGGTTATAAGGTTATGGAGTTGTGCCATTTGAGTTAAATGGTGGTGATAAAGGTGAAAGTGGATGTCATTTTGAAGACATTTTTGAGGCCCAATAGTGCCCCCATATCTCTTTCAGGTTCTTCCCGCGGGGGTGAATCAGTGAGGGACTACATTTGATAGTTTTTTCGGCCAGGTACAAAGCCTAGCAATGATGGGAAGATAAACATGAGGGATGTTCGTGACTTTCCTTTGTGAAAAATCCTTTTCACTATCGCAAAGTTGGTAGGTAGTGTGACACTTCATTTGGCGAACAGATCATATATGCAATTTGCACTTGAGTGTCTTGAGCCAACTGCATTCAACTGGTGTGAGGTTGTTCTCTCTTCGATGAAAGAGCAATTGAATAAGGTAAAGAGTGGTAAGACGAATAATTTTATATATGGTTCGATCTTGATCACCTTTACCTTAGAGAGAATTCCATTGATGCAACCTCAATATGTGTTATTGAGTTTGACTGGTCCTAGAGATCCACAAATGCAGAGATGGGTTGAGTTGATGGCTCGACATGTTGGTCAATCATCAATCTCATTTCCTCCTGCATTCTTCAGTTGGCTTAGTCAAAAACACCTTGTCATCGAGGAGCATCCATATGCGGGGATGGACTTTCGTGGAGATCCAGATTTGAGGTTACCAGTTGGTGCCCAATGGGGTGCTATAGGTAAATTGTTTTAACCAAGTGTTTTTTAATTTTTACGTTTCTACATGTTTTTGTGTTTTTAATGTTTCTAAGACTAAACTAAAAATGTACTCATGCATGTAGATGTTGGTACTTTTCAACCTATGGTACATCAACAGGAGGCAGGTGAACCAACGTGGAGAAATGTCAGAAGAGTAGTTCTCTAGGATTTGGATTTGACTGAGACACTGACATAGTTGCAGGATCATATAGAGGGGTTAACCCTCGGTATTTCGGATATCCAGATCGAGGAGCTACCCATGAGGCTGTAACGCCATTCTATTGGTGTTCCTAGCCATTGGATGAGGCTATTGCGCGTGATAGATCAGGCTGTGATCTGTTATCATGAGCATCATTAGGTCTACTTAGGATGTTTTTCTATATGGATTTTGAGTTTTGAGGTAAGATGACCAACATGTCTTGGACACAAATTTTGTAAAAACTTTAAAACTTCTATCTATTTTTTACTTTCAATGTTTTTATATATGGTTATGTGCAATCCTATTCAACTATTGATATGAATTTAAAAAATTACCTTACATGTGTCGCAAAATGTCTGTTTAACGAATAGTTTGCTAATGAATCAGTTAATGTGTTAAAGTTCCTGGAAATGTGTTGATATTGCATGTAATCAAAATTTCTTTCCAAGAGACAAACTCTAAGGAACATATGATAAATTGTTGGATTTTAGACGGTATAATCATTTGTTAGTTGTAGTACGACAAGTTGTAAGTCCAGCCTAATGATGATTCAGCGAATTTTAAGCGAAATGGCACCAAAGAGGAGTTCGATCAACGCGCTATACTCAGCGATATTTTTCGTAGAACGACCGATACATATCCCTTGAAAACTCACTAACTTGCCACTTGGAGCGAATATGGCCCATGCTGTAGAAGATAGGTTCTGTGTACTATGACTAGCACCATTGGCATAACCAAAAAATGGTTCCAAAGATTCTAACATCTGGAAAAAAATGCAAAGCATATTACCTAACCACATAAAAAATCTACAAGTCACACTGACACACACACATGCAAACAAAGCATATATACAGTGCTTATTACTACGCAAAATTAGGCATAGTAACGTTTCAAATACAACCTGTTACGGGGCTATGCCAATGGAATTCTATCATAATCAACTAACTCATAATCAACTTTTTCCAAAACACGCTTGACAATATAGGGACCCATCCATAATTGTTCAAATTTCCCTGCTCCTAGTTTATCATCTTCTTGATCATAAAGCAAGATCAGGTCTCCTTCTGAGAAAATGTGAGGCTTGACATTTCAATCATATTATGCCTTTATTCATTTCTTATGTGCTTCGTTAGCCAATGCGGCTTCACGACGAGTTTCATCTAGATGGATGAGCTCTAAGAAACATGCTTCTTCTTCAGAAGTGTCGGGTAACAGGTCAATCACGAGTTTTAATGACGAAATTTCACATTGTATAGGCAAGATTGCCTCCAGACCATACACCAATTGAAAAGGTGTGAATCCAGTTGCATTTCTCACCGAGGTTCGGTAAGCCCACAAAGCCGAGTATAGGATTAAATTCCAGTTTCTTTTATGAACTCCTATCATTTGTTGGAGCATTCGCTTAAGGATTTTGTTGATGGCCTCAACTTGTCCATTAGCTTGTGGATAATAAGGAGTAGAACTATCATGTGAAAGTCCTAACTTGGCAGTCAATTCGGTCATCATATGGTTGCGAAAATGTGAACCATGATCTGTAACTATAGCTTGTGGTACACCAAACCGTGCAACCACATGGTTGAAGAAAAAAAGAGCAGCCGTCTCACCGTTGTTGTTTAATGTAGGCATGGCCTCAACCCATTTCGTAAAATAGTCCACAACGACATTAATGTACCCATGCCCCCCAACCAAGGTAGGTTACATGTCATAAAATCGATGCCCCATTTTGCAAATGGTCCAACAGCGATGATAGGATGCAGTGGTGTAGGTGGTAATCATGTTTTATGGTAAAAAGTCAGGCATGCATGACAACTTCTGACATCAATAATGCAATCATTTAATATAGTTGGCCAGAAGTAACCAGCATGGAGAATCTTCTATGCGGTAGCATAACCCGATAAATGCCCACCACAAGCACCAGAATGGCAATCATTCAAAACTTTCTCATCTTCCTTATGAGTGAGGCACCTCTATAAAATTGTATCAATACCATGACGGTAAAGAGTGTCACCAATGATCAGATAATATTTGGCTTGGTAATGAGTACATCACTGTTGCGAGAGAGAGGTATCGGGCCGGAAAGTTTGGGTCTAGATATAGATCATTATATCTCCACACCACGGGTCAGATGACGAAATAAAAAACAGAGACTCATCTAGAATTGATGGTTCCATTGTTGAATTAATATTGGTAGAGGGAAGGTCGCAAAGAAGCTCAGTGAAGAATAGAGATTTCTTTGATTTGGATTTGATGAATTCCAAATCAAATTCCTGCAAAATGATGATCCATTTCGAGTATTTTCCCCCTAGCAATTGACGTGACATAATTTATATCATAGGGTTGCAATCCAAAATGACAGTGGTCTTTCCGAGCAGGATATGGTGGCGAAATCTCTGTATAGCTTGAAGAGTAGACATAGCTAACTTTTAGACATAAGAGTACTTAACTTTCATATCATTGAGATTGTGACTCAAATAATAGATCAGATGTTTAGTCCCATCTTCTTCTTGAACTAAAACCACAACAATGGTTGTATTTACAACGACGAGATACATGAAATAGTCGTTTTGATAATTAGGGGCATACATTAATGATGCTTGAATCAGGGTATCTTTGAGAGCATCAAAGGAAGCTTGCGCAACCTGGTCCCAATGGAAGGGTATCCCCTTTTTCAAAAGACGAGTAAATCCTTTAGCCATTTCAGCGTAGTTGGGAATGAACCTCCTTAGAAAGTTAGCCTTCCCTTGGAGTCTCTGTAACTACAGTAAATTGGAAGGTGGAGGCAGATCAAGAATTGCCTTAACCTTCAAAGGGTCGAGTCAAATTCCTTCTTTAGACACTATGAAACCAAGCAAACGACCAGAACCAACACAAAACACACATTTATGTGGATTGAGTCAAATTTTGTAGTGTTGGCACCATAAAAAGATAGCTCTCAGATGTTGCGGGTGATCAATCCATTTTTGTGAGTGAGTTAGTAAATCATCTAGATATGGTTGAAAAATGTGTTTGATGTCATGGAAGGCATAATTCATTACCCTCTGAAAAGTTGCCCCAATGTTCTTCAAACCAAAAGGGAGTTTCCTATATGCGAATGTGCCCCAGGGACAAATAAAAGCAGTTTTATATTGGTCTTCTGGGCGGATATTGATCTGATTATAGCCGGAAAAACCATCCATAAATGAGAATATTTCACATCTGGCACAATCATCAATTATCTGGTTGTAGTTGGGTAGTTGTATTTTGGACAAGCGTTATTAACATCCCTATAATCGACACACACTCGTATTTTTCCTTGTCTCTTCATGACAGGAACAAGATTGGAAACCCAATCGGTAAGTGGAACAGGGTAAATGAAACCAACATGCAATAGTTTTTCAATTTCTGCTTTTATGGCAGCAACCTTCTTTGGATGAACAGGACGAAGGCACTGTCGTACCGGTTTGACATCAGGATACATTTTAATTTCATGTTCAAAAATACTAGAATCAATTCTTGGCATTTCCTCATATGACCAGGCAAATATATCATGGAATTCACGGAAAAGAGCACGGTAAGTTTCAAGTTCCGATGGAGAACAAGATTTGCAAACATGAATATTTTCTACAATTCCAGGTTTGGTCGAAATTTCGATAGAAATGGTTTCTTCGATATTTGACAAGTTTCGTTCAGAATCGACTGTGTCTATAAATACAAAA
Organism: Pinus tabuliformis; assembly: GCA_031772625.1. Lineage (NCBI taxonomy): Eukaryota > Viridiplantae > Streptophyta > Pinopsida > Pinales > Pinaceae > Pinus > Pinus tabuliformis. The sequence goes on from CM062811.1 coordinate 462,414,274, forward strand.
TTTGAAAGGAAATAAAAAATTGAAAGGTGATTTAGTTCATTTGAAACATCTTCTATGTGATCTGGAAGATGGGATTGATGATGATAATCTTCCCATGGTTCTTCTTCTGTCATCATTGATTGGATGATTCCTTCATCAATAGAAAATGTATGTGAAAAAGGATTAAAGGAAGTACCATATTCTAATGAACGATCAACCCATACAATTGGTGATAATGGATTTGGGCTTTCCGCACAAGCCAAAAATATTGATTTCTATGCAACCTTAATGGGGCTTAGCGGCATAATTTCATTACTCATATCATCTTCAGAATTATTGGGAATCTTCCATTAATCAGATGAAGTGGAAGATATGATGTTGCAAGTGGCAACTTTTGCAACTTCCTCCATTTGTGATAGTGACGGTAGTGAAAAGGTACCCATTAGGGAAGGATCTTTGAAGACCTACTCCAATGTTCTAAAGAGATATCGGGGGTCTGTGAACTAACAGAATGCTTCCAGTAGCCTGTGAACTAGAGGAAAAGAAGCCGAGTTGATCAATTACTGTGATTCCACCTTTATGAGGTAAAGAAATCATACGAAAGTATGTCGAAACCACATTAGCCATAGCATAAGCCCAAGGTCTTCCTAGCAAAATGTTGTAGTCAAGGTGTCCATCAACAACCTAAACTTTAATAGTTACAGTTTCCCTCCTAGTTCTATCTGTAGGTTACTTAAAATTCCATAAGGCATATAAGTGCAACCGTTAAAATCTTTTAAAGTTGTAGGTGACCTTGACAAAGGCGGGGAGCCAAGTGTTTTCCAACAACTCATTGGCATGATACAAGTAGATGCACCATCGTCAATGATGGTTCAGTGAACAAGTTTATTAAAATCATTTACCTGGATCAAGAAAGCTAATTGAGCTGGTAATTGTGGCGTATAGCCCACATGGTTAAAAACCACAAGATTAGAATCCATTGGATCAATTCCACCAATTTCTAACAATAAAGCCTACTTTTGGGAGGGACAGTTTTGAAGCACCTCAAGCGTCGACATAGCAGAAGGTGACTGAGCCAAATCTTCTACTATGTTATAGTTTTGCACTGCTCGAGCTTGAGGGTTGAATGTAGACTTATGTACAACTCCTTTAGGCAGTTTTATTATTAACTCTGGTGCAATAGGTGGTGGAATAGGATCAGACGAAGTCGAAGTCGAAGGATTTGGTTGATCTGAAGCCTGGTTATTCAACAACGATGATGGATTACCATAATCTTTACTTCGTGTAGACACCAAAACATCAATTTTAGGCTTAGAGGCGGATAGCATAAGCACTTGTGAAGTGGAAGCATGATCTATAGCAACCAAATGAGTCTCTAGATTCAGAAAAGGATCTGTCAACATAATGGATGCACTAGAAGTCTTAAGAAGTTTTGAGACTTTAAAGCGGTGAGGATAGTCTTGCGTAAAATGATCCTCATCATAGATCAAACATAGATAATAAGGTTTCCTAGCCAGAGAAGAGGAATCAAATGATTTATCTTGAGGGCGAGAATTTTGTTTCTTTTTAGATTTCCCCTTCTTCCTTTTTCCAGGTTGCTTTTCATTCTTACCTTTGTCAGATGACACAACATTTATTTTGGAAGTAGGAGTGTTATTAGATGCATTAGAAGTTTTATTGGAAATAGCAAGTGTTTGACCAGATGGTTTACCTGTTATTTGTGTGCTTGAAGAATCAATGACACCGTCACTGGCATGAGAGTCCTGACTCGATGGGGGTGGAGGAACAGTAAAAGCTGGTCTAGGTGCATTTGGGATTTTGTCATAGAGCATGCCAGATTAGGTGTAAATCAAGTCTAAGTATTGGGCATGAGAAATTACTTTCTCTTTAGTGACAACTCCTCCTTTAGCCATTGTATCCTCGGTGATAGATAACAACAAGGATTTTATAAACCACTAAGCTAAAAGATGATCGGGAACATAAGCCTTGACCATTCGACGATGACAACGCCACTCATGAATATGATTAGAAATGTGAGTAGTAGTAGTCTATTTAAAGTTTGTCAATAGTTCCATTCCAGTTTCATATATGATGGGTAACTGGAAGTGGGTTAAAATCGTGGTAGCTAAGGATGTAAAGTTATCAAATGAATCTCATGGTAATTCAATATACCACTTTGCAGTCCGATGAGTAAGTGTTCGCTGGAAAAGATGTAGTCTAACTGAATCATCATTCAGGGAGTTGGATGAACACCATAAATGAAAAGTCATAACATGGTTGGATGGGTCTTCTCCAGAGTTTCCATTGAATTTCAGAATATCGAAAGGCAATTTATGAGGAATCACTGGCCACCAAGGTGCATAATGAAGTGGGTCATTGGTAAGCTGATTTAAATCTGGTAATTCAAGTGTTGCGACAAAAGGCAACTGTCTATTGAGGTCAGGTTGAGCGTAGCCAGGGTCAGATGGAATTGCCTGGGCAATAGGCCTTTGGATACCAGCATAAGGAATCTACTACTTGTAACCTTGATAAGGGTAAGTTTGTTGAGAAAATTTGGTATAAGGTGGTTTTTGAGCACCTGGATAAATTCGCCGTTGTGCAAACCTAGCATAGGCTTGTTGACCAGGCCCTGGGTAAACTTGTTGTTGACAAAACCAAACATAGGCTTGTTGACGAAGTCCAGGATAAGTTTGGTATTGTTGGAATTGCTGCTATTGGTACTGTGGCTGCCATGGGTTGTTGCCCACCAATGTAAGTTTGACCAGGTTGTGAATATATCAAACGAGTATAAGTCTGAGTCATTCTAGTAAATGGTAAAATGGCCTAAGGTTGTTGGATTCTAGGCACAAACAGTTGTTGTAAAATGACCTAAGAAGATTGAGTCTGTAAAACTGAAACTTGGGGGGCATAGGTTGAAGGACTAGCTTGCAAAGGTTGAGATACAACTAACTGAGCTTGCGACTGTGGTAAAGTCGTAACGACATGCGTAGTAGGTATGGATGAAACAAATTGCATTAGTTGTGATGGATACACAAGCCTTGGTTGAACAGGCATTGTTGGCTGCCACTGACAAACATTCAATCCAGGTTGACCTAAAGATGATGGAATACTACCATATGGTTTCACCCCAGAATATGGAGGATAAGGAGTTTGTGCATATTGTTCTCCATATGGGGGTAGTCCAGTGTAAAGCGGATACATTGGATGGTAACCAAATGAACCAGCTTGATATTGACTTGATGGATCAAGATGTTCAGTATCCGTAAGTGAAGAACCAAGTAAAATTCCTGTGGAGGACATGGGTGAAGACCATGGACTAGAAGTAACACTTGAGTGGGTTCTAGATAAAGATTGGTAACCCGGTGGGATTGAAAAAACACCATACAGATGTGAATCAAGTGTTGTGGTAAACAATGAAGAAGTTGTGATAGAGGATTCTGTCGCAGCGGTAACAGATGGTACAGTCGGGGATGTTGATTCTGCCATAGTCAAATGTCCTAATAAATTTCCTAACGAATCAATGGGAGTCTGAAAATAATCAGGATCAAAAGGAGTAGTAAAGTGAGGAGCATGAGGATAAAGATGAAACCCTGGTCCAAAGTGAGTTGGAGTTCTGGGCATTTCTTCTTTAGGTTCCTCTTCAATCGAAATCAAACCAGGTGGAAGGATTTCATCATCAGGTCCGTAATAGATTTCTGGTATATGACTCTGTGGTAAAGGGGAAGTATCAACAGTTACAGATGTTTGAGGATCCAGTTGATTGTCTTCTAGTACGGGAACAACTTTTGGTTGTTCAACTTCAAGATCCAAGTGTTCTGGTAAAAGAACAACAGGTTCAAGTTGAACTTCTTGAACAACTTTTGGTTGAACTATGATAGGTTCAGGTTCAACTTTTGGTTGAATAGATTCAGGTTCAAAAGTAATTTCTTGTTGAACAACTTGGGTTACCGTTTCACAAAGTTCACTTTTAGTGTCCTTAGGTAACTGTAAAGGTTCCACTTCGGTAACAGATGTACCAGTAATTGTGGGAGTAACTAGAGTCATAGTACTTACTGGTATAGGTGACTCTGGTAATTCAGATGAAGAACCATAAGTTTGGGATGTACTGGATTCAGTTAAATGAGACCTTTTTTGCAGGCTAGGTGTAGCTTTAGGGGGTAAAGATGCTTTATTCGCTGTCCTCCGCGAACAACGGGGTAAGGGTTGATGTTCCTCCACGATTGCTGATTGATTTTATTACAAAAAGAAATAAACAAAAAGGGGGTAATCTAGGCAAAAGGATTACCAAGCAACTGTGAACTGCAATATACTGCCTCAGTAAACCAAGGACTTAACGTACGGGTAGGCAATCTCTGCGAATGCTGTGTTTAGTGTATCACAGTGTACAAGGTGGCCGACTCGGTTACCTAAGGATGGATAGAAACCTAATGTAGTCCTCGCATATATACCCAAAGGTACGTGGAGGCCCAATCCGTGTTAGTGCTGTCTAATGCGAAATCGCACAGTGAGAGCATTCCTTTATACTTTTCATACCATAACATCAGCCTCTATACTCGAAGGTACATGGACGAGCTATGATATACTTATATACATGGAATGAGGTATCACACTCGGAATGTATTGCAGACAATTAATGACAACTGCTCTGTTTTACAATGCCAGAACACGTCTATAGCCTATAACCTCTAAATGTTATTTGTTAGGTGACAATGCTCCATTAGGTTAATTGAGATAACTTTAAGAGTTTCTCTTTCAGGTTCACCACGTGATGTTTATGAAATTCCTAGAATGCAACTATGATGAGAAACATTCTTTTCATTTAATTTGGACAATGAAAACCTTAACTACAAGGGATAGAGAAATCAAAATGTTTAATGAAAGAACAAAGAGCACATCTAATGCAATTTCCCTATAATATTCCTATAAGCAGACACAAACCTCTAATTGCATAATGCAAGTTTTTCTTTTCAATACCCATAATGTTTTGATGAAGAAAAGGAAACTAAATGCACATACAATCAATCAATCTTTTTCAAAGAAATGAAGACTTTACGACAATTCCTTTTCGAAAGAAATGAAGACTTTACGACACTTCCTTTTCAGAAAAGATTAATCGACTATAAGCTAATTTTGAAATGAATTGATAATGATAAAGAAATCATTTAAGAAACACTAAACAATGAAGGCCAAAGTAGGGCTAGGAAGAGAAATAAAACTTGATTTTAGAACCACAAGAATCATTGACCTTTTAGCAAACAAAGATAGAAGCAACTTTGGAAAAATCAGACCAAAGGTGAGATTTTTTAGCCTAAGAGGAATCAGCACAGGCCAGCGAGAGAGATAGTGCGTTGCAATTCATTGACTCTAAGGCAGGGGCTTCTCTACAGTGCACTATGTCAAGACCAACACTGCGCTAGTGCCAGAGAGTCAAATAAAGAGACATTCAAGCACAATTTTTGACTAAAAACACATCAAAAAGACTGAAATATGATCAATAAAGTCAAGCAAAGTCTACTAGGGTGTAATATGATGAGGGAAAGCCACCAAGAATGACAGTCGTTCCCTAGTATGGTCGCCAATTTGTTATATGGAATTTGCATCTACGGATAAACACACTTTCCCTAGGTGGGTGACTACACTTAAAACAACAAAAATAAAGTAGTTTAACCTTATATAAGATAAATGATGTGGAGGAACTTACTTGTAGTCTTTTTCTTCCTTGATCCTTTTTGAATTGCTCCCTCCCACTTGAACTAAATCTGCTCAACAGGTACCTACATCAAGAGAAATAGAAACAAGAAACGATCGAAGAATACATGATCTATCTACTATAAAACAATTTAATCGAAGACATTGAAACACATAATCATCACATATATGAACAATAATATGAGAAAAGGAATAAACTCTTTATTAATGTAGAAGGAAGAGTATCACCCAATACAGTTCGATCTTGTGCCACTCCTCCAGCTTCAGTCCAACCCTCACCACATCAAAAGCACACTACTCCAATAGCATAACATTGCTTAACATAAACTCAATTCTCAAACCAACATAATTTCCTTCCAAACTTCATATTCTAGCCCCTTGATCACTATGATGAGTGCTCAATTTATAGAAAATGGAGGTGGTTTTGTCATAAATGAGGGTATTGAATGGCCTTCCAAACTTGGAGGTAGTTTCCATGGAGCAAGCGATGAGAGGATAGGAGGTTAATGGATCCTTAGCCTATCCAATTTTGATCTCATAGGAGGAGATAAGAGATGGGATCCTTCTAGAATCATCTAGAATAAAAGAAAGTTCCCAAAACCCTATGCAAATTTTGCTCAATCTCGCCTAGCGCATGTCAAAGAGGGCTTAAGTGCACTACAGTGCAGGCCACAGTGGGTCTTCCTACTCTGCAACGCACTGTCTCAAGGCTTGGGCTACGTTGGTGTCCCAAGGAGGCATTTCAGGAAGGCTTCAGGTCAAGAAACTTTCACAGAAGGAGGCATTCAATAAGTTGACTTGTCTAGGGTATGTAACAACTGAATTAGGGTTTGATGAGCCCTAAAAGTACTAATCTGAATGTCAAGAGTGATGTGCCCAAAATAGACCTATCACATCAAAAACTGCACTACAGTGCACCCAAAAAGAAGGGTACCTGCTCTGCAACGCACTATCTCAAGGCTTGGGCTACGCTTGGTGCATTTGCTAAATTTGTTTCTCCTATTTTACCCAAAAAGCCTTCAATTTTTTGCAGGAAATGGATCCTAATTAAGCTTATGGTTTGATTTTAGGCTTTGATCGGATCAAAATGACTATTACTTGACGAGAAAGAGAGCATGAAGAGCAGTACATGGTTTCCCTTAATGATCCAGGTATAGTTGAGGCCCTCAGAGACTGGGTTACTCAAATACTTTAGGTTGTCCGAGATGAGGCAACAACTAGAACTATCACAGTTCCTAGTTCATTCATGGGATCCAACAGATCAAGCTTTTCACATAGGGGGAAAAGTGTTCCCTATATTGATCGTTGATGTTTACTTCCTTACAGGATTGTCGAGACGTCGTGACTATTGAGCAAATTAATTTCCATTAGATTGCTAACATAAATTATCAACCTGGGGGTCTGTGGACTTGCGAGGCATACTTGCACTATATGTGCTAGAAATTAATTTCAATTTCGAAAGATAAATCTAATCTACGAAAGCGTAAATGGGGTAGAAAACAAATACAATGACTAAGGTCTAATTCCATTCCCTAATATCCCAATGTTACTCAATCGTGGAAAAGGTGAAACATTTCAAATGAGCAAGTAGTCAGGTCTATTAGATATTCATTAAACCAAAATCAAATCTATCAAAGCAAAGTAAAAGCAACTAAAGTTTAATGCCTTTCTCTAACATCCCAATGTTACTCAATCGTGGAAAAGGTGAAACTTTCATATGAGCAAGTAGTCAAGTCTATTACATATTCATTAAACCAAAATCAAATCTATTAAAGCAAAGTAAAATCAAATAAATTTTAATGCCTTTCTCTAACATCCCAATGTTTCTCAATCTTGGAAAAGGTGAACATTTCATATGAGCAAGTAGTCAAGTCTATTAGATATTTATTAAACCAAAATCAAACCTAGAAAGCATTCATAAATCTAAGCTATGAAAGCAATAAATATTAATCTATGAAAGCAATACAATCTCACAATCATTAGATGGCCATTCCAGTGGTGTATGAGGGTGGAAAGTGAAGAAGCTACATATGCAAGCAAAACTAAATCTTCAAATCTCCAAGTATAAGCTCCAAATTCTCTATTAAAAAAATGAGCATTTCTCCAACTTTACACACCCGTTTTTAGAGAAGAGGCTCCCCTATTTATACAAGTACATAAGTGACTACCCTATTTAATGAAGATCCACTAAAATCTCATATAGTTACAACCAAATAGCTCATAATGAGACACATATCCCCTAAGTGTCTCATAGATTTCTAATCCAAATAAGAAATGATGAGACATCTCATAGAGTTACAATCCAAATAGGACACATATCCTTCTTTGACCTTTATCCAAATCTCCTTTGAAGGGAATTCGAATTTGAGCATTGGAGGCCACATAAGGGTGCCTTGGAAGCTTCCAAATGACCTACACATGTCATGAAACTCAAGCCACATATATAGATGCATGAAACCATGTTAATTTCCTAGTTTTTGATCATAAATTCACTTTAAACACATAAAATAAATAACTTTTGTAAATAAGGATCCCAACCCATATATTTATGAAAATGGTGGCTAATGAAAAGTTATATGGTTATGGAGTTGCGACATGTGAGTGAAATGGTGGCGATAAAGGTGAAAGTGGATGTCATTTTGAAGACATTTTGAAGGCCCAACATACCCCCCAACTAGAGTAATTGCATATCCTCATGCAAATATTGCATTAATTCCTTTGATTTGCTCGCAACGTCTTTGATTTTTAATGAGCTTGGCTTATATCATATGTCCTTAAACTTTGCATTTGACAATTTTATTTATTTTTGCAAAGTATTCCTTGTCATACATTGAATTGCAACATGTTTGGATGGTTCTTGTGTTTCAACCAAATTCTAATTGGTATTGGTTCTTGTCTTTCAATACCTTGTTTCTTTTTGTTGAAGCAAGATTCATTGAACATATTTAAGAATGCATCTTTAAAATAAACCATATAGTGTGCTTAAAATTTAGGCATTATTTGCAAATCATATAAATTTTTGAGCCATAATGCAATCATAATTGATTAGGACAAGTATGTTAGGATGAAATGAAAATGTGTGATGGTGTATGATATATGAATATGAAATGATGTCCCTTCCCCCCAACTAAAGATATGACAATGTGAAAGAGGAAGTGAGGAATTTCCCAAAGTTACAATTTTAGTATTTTAAGGAATTGCATGACTAAAAATTAGAAAACCACATACCTTCACTTACCTTCAATATGCATGAGTTATGGAAATTGAAGAGTGTGGCTGCTTCTGGATCATGGAATGAAATGTAGAATTCATCTGCTTCTTGGTTTCATAAATTGTGGATGAGGTTGTGAAGTGGATTCTTTATTTTTGCTGCTAAATCTGTTGTATCTGCTGCAAAATGCTGAAATGATATAGTCTTCAATCGCTATAAAACCGATGGTACAACTCTAGTCATGCGAATAAATGTGTCGGTGTCGAGCATGAAGAGAGGTCATTGGATTACCGACCATTAATGAATTCCGTTAACCAATGCGAGGCAAACTTGCCATTAATGTCAACTAGTGCCAAGGTACCTAAGTACATCTTGTGAAGGGCGAATAAATGAGCCAATGTCGAGCCACTTGCAAGATCCAATGATCAAGGGACATTGATGTATTCCCATGATAGTTGGCGATAGAGCCTGTCATTAAGGCATACAATCCTCAAGGTACTAATGAGGACTCTAGCCTTGGACCTAGATAATGTGTCGATGTCGATAGGCCAAGGCTTGTTAGAAGGAAGGCCTTAAGGAATCCTCCATCAAACTAACGCGAGCATGAAACAATGATTTTGAAGGACTATGAATTGAAAATTTTGCAGTGGATCAAGGTTTATTTAATGGAAAGGAAAATGACAAGTGAATGGAAAGTAAAAGGAAAAATCATCATGTAAGTGAGCTGAATGTCTTTATGAAAATTGGTTATGAGTTAGTGAAAGCAAGGCAGGAAAATATAGTTTCTATGAATAAAAATGAGAAGTGAAGGAAAATGAGATGAGAATTTTATTGACTGACTAAGTGAAATGCAATGCAACTGCAAAGGAAATGAGATGAAGGTTTTATTGGTTGAAGGAGTATGAATGCAATGGAAACACTAGCATATGAAAGGATTTCAACTGTTGGATCTGATATGCATTAGCATGTGCTCATGCATTGATGTTTCATCTCTGTTGTTTCTCTGATCATTTTCTTGTGAAATAAATGTGGTCTTTGAGAGACACTATTTGCTTATGGTCATCTGTTCTTCCTCCTAGAACTTGCAAAAACTATTACTTCTTCTCCAATGGATTGTAAGGTTATCAAAATAGAGAGGTGATCAATCTATCTATTAATGTCATTTACATAAAAAAAAGAATCGGTACTATTAAACAAGTTCATGAAAGAAAACCAAAAGAGTTTATACTTGTGTCGAAAGTAGTACCTCAAGTTAATGATAATAGCTTCCTTATTTTGTAGATCTCGTCGAGATCTTTCCAATGACGCTTGAATCATCGAATTCCCATGTCGTATGAGAAAGTTAGACTATTTTGAAATTTTTATGAAACAATGAAAATTGTCATGTAAAATGTGGCATGGGAACATGATGCTACAGTGAAATATGATGTAAGCAGATGAAATGGCATGTTGATCATGAATTTCTGGTTAGAATGCATTGTTTGACAAATAAATCATTGAGTTAAATTCATAGCTGTAGAATTGTTTTCCAGCTGCAGAATTGTCGATCAGCTGCAGAATCGTTGTTCAACTGCAGAATATGCACAGTTTTTATAGCTAAAATATTTTCGATATTCTTTGGCTGTGCCATGGCATAAGACTTTTCATTTTGCAATGTCGTTGGCTTCTGTATCTGTAAGGCTCATGATCATATAAAAATAATTTATGAAGAAAAAAATTGCATGTCCACAAGATTCGATCCTAACATCTACAGGATTCTTGTTAAGGCATTGTGGGTATCGACAATCCTATAGATGAAGCACCCTATTAGGTTTTTTTTTTTTTTAATTTCCAAAGCCATATTCCTCATGGCAAAAATATTTAAAATATTTACAATTAAAACTATAAATAAAAGATGATGTTGTAAAACAACATGAAAAAGAAAAAAAATATTTACAAAACTATTTGTAATAATGACAAGACCATGAAAAAAAATCAAATTATAAAAATCAAACAGTGTGTGAGGTTTTTCTTTGAGGTTTTCTTGCAACAACATTGGTGGAGGAATAAATGGCCAACATTGATGCAATTTCCACGTGATTGAGTAGGCGAGAGTGGCGTATCTACCTTCTCTAGTGGTCTATGAAATTGATATCAACTCTAGTGGCGGCTTCTGCACTAAAGAGAGGAGGAAATTAGTGATAAATGCGTGCATGTTTTGAACACCTGTGGTTTCGTTGAGATCTACTAACTATGTAGTGGGTATGAATTAAATTGGATTGTTAGATCACGTGCCATGTTGATCGAATGCTATAACAGAGTTTGTTTTTAATTTGAATTCTTCCCTCTTCAATGTGCCATGTTCAAACAGTTCACAGTGTATTAATTAAAAGTCGTTTTTCCTCATGCAGTTAGCGAAAAAGGGTCCTGAAGAATCTCAGATTTCTCTCAAATGGTTGTGAAATTGAGAAAACCGTTTTTGGGTTATTCAATTCGACCTATTTTGATAAAAACCCATGCCTAAAGTTTTCGAAATTTATTCTGATTTGCTAGGAATCTACGTTTTAAAAATGACGTTTTTTAAAGTTCTACGTTTTCTGGAAAATGTTTCTACCAGGTATTTTTTAGAACGACTGCCACATCTGGAGATTTGGCGTAAAATGAATAATCATCAGCAGCTGGCAAAGGTGCCCCCCAATCTTTATTATATGCATTGTGGTTTTTTTATTAAAGTTTAGGGTTCTATCCCCTATTTCCATCGACGATATGATCCATTGCAGACATTTATTGAACCTTCGCCAGGGCAACGAGGAGGAGCCATGCCCTTGATAAACGCTTAGCTAGACTCCAGGAAGGTTCTTTGATTTCGAAAATTAGGAAGGCTGCGTGGTTGGACCGTGGGTTGTGTGGCTGGGCTGTGGCCTGCGTATATGCACAAGGCCAAGCCAAAGGGAGGCCTCATGCATATGCGTGGGCCTTTTTAGTTTTAATTTTATTTTAAGTTTTTTTTTTTTTAAACATAACATGAAAATGATTGATTTCCTACCCAGAACTGTCATTCATCCATTTTCGTTTGTGCTTCTTATTCACAATCATTTTTATTGAAATTTTTCCTGCCAAGGGTCAGTGAATGGGTGGCCACCACAAAACATCAAATTTATCCTCAAAATTTCAAAAACTTATTTTTATTGGTTAGTCCTATTCTACTTAAAAAACATGAACATTCCCTTAAGTGTAAGAGAATTTCCAATGCATCCATTTTCACAACAAGATCATGAGCAAACTCATATCCCAGTTGGTGAATTCTTGGATATGATCATGAAAAATTGTTGTTGCAATTGGATCTTTATTTTTGTTTTTGATTATTTTTGAGTGAATGAATGGGGGTGTATGTTCTATGTTTTCTATATGCAAATGAAAAGAAACTTAAATGAAAATTTGAAATCAAATGTTGATCCCTATGTACGCCTCCCCGGCAATGGCACCAAAATGTTGAGAAAAATAATTTCCATTAGATTACTAACATAAATTATCAACCCGGGGGTTCGCAGACTTGCGAGGCATACTTGCACTATATGTGCTAGATATTAATTTCAATTTCGAAAGATAAATCTAATCTAGGAAAGCGTAAATGGGGTAGAAAACAAATACAATGATTAAGGTTTAATTCCATTCCCTAATATCCCAATGTTACTCAATCGTGGAAAAGGTGAAACATTTCATATGAGCTAGTAGTAAGGTCTATTAGATATTCATTAAACCAAAATCAAGTCTATCAAAGCAAAGTAAAAGCAACTAAAGTTTAATGTCTTTCTCTAACATCCCAATGTTACTCAATCGTGGAAAAGGTGAACCTTTCATATGAGCAAGTAACAGGTCTATTAGATATTCATTAAACCAAAATCAAATCTATTAAAGCAAAGTAAAAGCAACTAAAGTTCAATGCCTTTCTCTAACATCCCAATGTTACTCAATTGTGGAAAAGGTGAACATTTCATATGAGTAAGTAGTGAGGTCTATTAGATATTCATTAAACCAAAATCAAACCTAGAAAGCATTCATAAATCTAAGCTATGAAAGCAGTAAATATTAATCTATGAAAGCAATACAATCTCACAATCATTAGATGGCCATTCCAATGGTGTATGAGGATGGCAAGTGAAGAAGCTCCATATGCAAGCAAAACTAAATCTTCAAATCTCCAAGTATAAGCTCCAAATTCTCTATTAAAAACATGAGCATTTCTCCAACTTTACACACCAGTTTTTAGAGGAGAGGCTCCCCTATTTATACAAGTACATAAGTAACTACCCTATTTAATGAAGATCCACTAAAATCTCATATAGTTACAACCAAATAGCTCATAATGAGACACATATCCCCTAAGTGTCTCATAGAGTTCTAATCCAAATAAGAAATGATGAGACACCTCATAGAGTTACAATCCAAATAGGACACATATCCTTCTTTGACCTTTATCCAAATCTCCTTTGAAGGGAATTCAAATTTGAGCATTGGAGGCCACATAAGGGTGCCTTGGAAGCTTCCAAATGACCTACACATGTCATGAATCTCAAGCCACATATATAGATATATGAAACCATGTTAATTTCCTAGGTTTTAATCATAAATCAACTTTAAACACATAAAATAAATAACTTTGGTAAATAAGGATCCTAACCCACATATTTATGAATATGGTGGATAATGAAAGGTTATATGGTTATGGAGTTGTGACATGTGAGTGAAATGGTGGCGATAAAGGTGAAAGTGGATGTCATTTGGAAGACATTTTGGAGGCCCAACAGTGCCCCCATATCTCTTTCAGGTTCTTCCCGCGGGGGTGAATCGGTGAGGGACTACATTCGATAGTTTTGTCGGCCAGGTACAAAGCCTAGCAATGATGGGAAGATAAACATCAGGGATATTTGTGACTTTCATTTGTGAACAATCCTTTTCACTATCGCAAAGTTGGCAGGTAGTGCGACACTTCATTTGGCGAACAAATCATATATGCAGTTTGCACTTGAGTGTCTTGAGCCGACTGCATTCAACTGGTGTGAGGTAGTTCTCTCTTCGGTGAAAGAGAAGTTGATTAAGGTAAAGAGTGGTAAGATGAATAATTTTAGATATGGTTCGATCTTGATCGCCTTTACCTTAGAGAGAATTCCATTGATCCAACCTCAGTATGTGTTATTGAGTTTGACTAGTCCTAGAGATCCACAAATGCAGAGATGGGTTGAGTTGATGGCTCAACATGTTGGTCAATCATCAATCTCATTTCCTCCTGCATTCTTCAGTTGGCTTAGTCAAAAACACCTTGTCATCGAGGAGCATCCATATGCGGGGATGGACTTTCGTGGAGATCCAGATTTGAGGTTACCAGTTGGTGCCCAATGGGGTGCTATAGGTAAATTGTTTTAACCAGGTGTTTTTTAATTTTTACGTTTCTACATGTTTTTATGTTTTTAATGTTTCTAAGACTAAACTAAAAATGTACTCATGCATGCAGATGTTGGTACTTTTCAACCTATGGGACATCAACAAGAGGCAGGTGAACCAACGTGGAGAAATGTCAGAAGAGTAGTTCTCTAGGATTTGGATTTGACTGAGACACTGACATAGTTGCAGGATCATATAGAGGGGTTAACCCTCGGTATTTCGGATATCTAGATCGAGGAGTTATCAATGAGGCTGTAACGCCATACTATTGGTGTTCCTAGCCATTGGATGAGGTTATTGCGTGTGATAGATCAGGCTGTGATCTGTTATCATGAGCATCATTAGGTCTACTTAGGATGTTTTTTTATATGCATTTTGAGTTTTGAGGTTAGATGACCAACATGTCTTGGACACAAATTTTGTAAAAACTTTAAAACTTCTATCTATTTTTTACTTTCAATGTTTTTATATATGGTTATGTGAAATCCCATTCAACTATTGATATGAATTTAAAAAATTACCTTACATGTGTCGCAAATGTCTGTTTAACGCATAGTTTGCTAATTAATCAGTTAATGTGTTAAAGTTCCTAGAATGTGTTGATATTGCATGTAATCAAAATGTCTTTCCAAGAGACGAACTCTAACGAACATATGATAAATTGTTGGATTTTAGATGGTATAAACATTTGTTAGTTGCAATACAACAAGTTGTGAGTCCAGCCTAATGATGATTCAACGAATTTTAAGCGAAATGGCATTAGAGAGGAGTTCGATCAACGCGCTATACTCAGCGATATTGTTCGTAGAACGACCGATAAATATCCCTTGAAAACTCACTAACTTGCCACTTGGAGCGAATATGGCCCATGCTGCAGAAGATAAGTTCTGTGTACTACGACTAGCACCATCTGCATAACTAACAAATGGTTCCAAAGATTCTGACATCCAGAAAAAAATGCAAAGCATATTACCTAACCACATAAAAACTCTAAAAGTCACACTGACACACACACATGCAAACAAAGCATATATACAGTGCTTATTACTATGCAAAATTAGGCATAGTAACGTTTCAAATACAACCCGTTATGGGGCTATGCCAATGGAATTCTATCATAATCAACTAACTCATAAGCAACTTTTCCAAAACACGCTTGACAATATAGGGACCCATCCATAATGGTTCAAATTTCCCCGCTCCTAGTTTATCATCTTCTTGATCATAAAGCAAGGCCAGGTCTCCTTCTGACAAAATGTGAGGCTTGAAATTCTGTCATATTGTGCCTTTATTCATTTCTTATGTGCTTCATTAGCCAATGCGGCTTCACGACGAGTTTCATCTAGATGGATGAGCTCTAAGAAACATGCTTCTTCTTTAGAAGTGTCGGGTAACAGGTCAATCACGAGTTTTAATGACGAAATTTGACATTGTATAGGCAAGATTGCCTCCAGACCATACACCAATTGAAAAAGTGTGAATCCAGTTGCATTTCTCACCGAGGTTAGGTAAGCCCACAAAGCCGAGTACAGGATTAAATTCCAGTTTCTTTTATGAACTCCTATCATTTTTTAGAGCATTCACTTAAGGATTTTGTTGATGGCCTCAACTGGTCCATTAGATTGTGGATAATAAGGAGTAGAACTATCATGTGAAAGTCCTAACTTGGCAGTCAATTCGGTCATCACATGGTTGTGAAAATGCGAACCATGATCTGTAACTATAGCTTGTGGTACACCAAGCCGTGCAACCACATGGTTGAATAAAAAAAGAGCAGCCATCTCACCGTTGTTGTTTGATGTAGGCATGGCCTCATCCCATTTCGTAAAATAGTCCACGACGATAATAATGTACCCATGCCCCCCAACCAAGGTAGGGTTACATGTCATAAAATCGATGCCCCATTTTGCAAATGGTCCAACATCGATGATAGGATGCAATGGTGTAGGTGGTAATCGTGTTTTGTGGTAAAAAGTCAGGCATGCATGACAACTTCTGACGTCAATAATGCAATCATTTAATATAGTTGGCAAGAACTAACCAACATGGAGAATCTTCTATACTGTAGCATAACCCGATAAATGCCCACCACAAGCACCAGAATGGCAATCATTCAAAACTTTCTCATCTTCCTTATGAGTGAGGCACCTCTGTAAAATTGTATCAATACCACGATGGTAAAGAGTGTCGCCAATGATCAGATAATATTTGGCTTAGTAATGAGTACATCACTGTTGCGAGAGAGAGGTATCAGGCCAGAAAGTTTGGGTCTGGATATAGATCATTATATCTCCATACCACGGGTCAGATGACGAAATAAAAAACAGAGACTCATCTGGAATTGATGGTTCCATTGTTGAATTGATATTGGTAGAGGGAAGGTCGCAAAGAATCTCAGTGAATAATAGAGATTTCTTTGATTTGGATTTGATGAATTCCAAATCAAATTCCTGCAAAATGATGATCCATTTCGAGTATTTCCCCCCCAGTAATTGACGTGACATAATGTATATCATAGGGTTGCAATCCGAAATGACAGTGGTTTTTCAGATCAGGATATAGTGGCGAAATCTCTCTATAGCTTGAAGAGTAGAAAAAGCTAACTTTTAGACATAAGAGTACTTAAATTTCGTATCACTGAGATTGTGACTCAAATAATAGATCAGATGTTTAGTCCCATCTTCTTCTTGAACTAAAACCACATCAATGGTTGTATTTACAATGACGAGATACATGAAATAGTCGTTTTGATAATTAGGGGCATACATTAATGATGCTCGAATCAGGGTATCTTTGAGAGAATCAAAGGAATCTTGCGTAACTTGGTCCCAATGGAAGGGTATCCCCTTTTCCAAAAGACGGGTAAATCCTTTAGCTATTTCAGTGTAGTTGGGAATGAACCTCCTTAGAAAGTTAGCCTTCCCTTGGACTCTCTGTAGCTACAGTAAATTGGAAGGTGGAGGCAGATCAAGAATTGCCTTAACCTTCAAAGGGTCGAGTCAAATTCCTCCTTTAGACACTATGAAACCAAGAAAACGACTAGAACCAACACAAAACACACATCTATGTGGATTGAGTCAAATTTTGTAGTGTTGGCACCATAAAAAGATAGCTCTCAGATGTTGCGGGTGATCAATCCATTTTTGTGAGTGAGCTGGTAAATCATCTAGATATGGTTGAACAATGTGTTTGATGTCATGGAAGGCATAATTCATTACCCTCTGAAAGGTTTCCCCAACGTTCTTCAAACCAAAAGGGAGTTTCCTATATGCGAATGTGCACCAGGGACAAATAAAAGCAGTTTTATATTGGTCTTCTGGGCGGATATTGATCTGATTATAGCCAGAAAAACCATCCATAAATGAGAATATTTCACATCTGGCACAGTCATCAATTATCTGGTCGATAAAGGTAGTGGGGTAGTTGTATTTTGGACAAGCGTTATTAACATCCCTATATCGACACACACTCGTATTGTTCCTTGTCTCTTCATGATAGGAACAAGATTGGAAAACCAACCGGTAAGTGGAACAGGGTAAGTGAAACCAACATGCAATAGTTTTTCAATTTCTGCTTTTATGGCAGCAGCCTTCTTTGGATGAAGAGGACAGAGGCACTGTCTTACTGGTTTGACATCAGGATACATTTTAATTTCATGTTCAAAAATACTAGAATGAATTCTTGGCATTTCCTCATATGACCAGGAAAATATATCATGTAATTCACGGAAAAGAGCACGGTAAGTTTCAAGTTCCAAAGGAGAACAAGATTTGCCAACATGAATATTTTCTACAATTCCAGGTTTGGTCAAAATTTCGATAGAAATGGTTTCTTCGATATTTGACAAGTTTTGTTCGGAATCGACTGTGTCTATAAATACAGAATTTGAAAGGAAATCAAAAATTGAAAGGTGATTTAGTTCATTTGAAACATTTTCTATGTGATCTGGAAGATGGGATCGATGATGATAATCTTCCCATGGTTCTTCTTCTGTCATCATTGATTGGATGATTCCTTCATCAGTAGAAAATGTATGTGAGAAAGGATTAAAGGAAGTACCATATTCTAACGAACGATCAACCCATACAATTGGTGATAATGGATTTGGGCTTTCCGCACAAGCCAAAAATATTGATTGCTATGCAACCTATTGTGCTATACAACAATCCCCCATTTCATAAAATTTTTCTTTAAAAATCATAATATGAAATGGGTCCCTTTTAAACATAGATGTGTGAATAAATTGGTATTAACTTATTATTAGAAAAAACCCTCATCAAAAGGTCTGACTGAAATATGATATCTCTTTTAAACAATGATAAAAGAGGCCTTTTAAATAAATCATAAAGCTTTTTATTATTACGATAAAGTGATTGCAAGATCGCATATCACAATAATAAAAGGAACATAAGTAAAGGCCCATTGAATTACTCTAATCCGAAAAGGGAAATCGCTATCGGATATCACGGAAAGGCAAAGCGCATCATTTATAAGGCATCCCCCATTCCTCCGATGCGATAAAAGGTATCACTATCGGCAATCCGCTGTGGTAATCAATGCGTTAACTGTGACACCTTCAAATCCCCTGATGCGATAAGGCGTATCGCCATCAGCGATTTTGCAATGGCATAAATAAAGTGACCTGAGTTGTGTCCCGATTGCGATGCATTAAATCAGGGTGCGTGTTTCTAAGCATATTAAAGATTCGCATGCATTATATCACCTTTGGTGATTGAACGATATTTTGGACTATCATGAAAACCCTCCCTTTCACGTCTCCAATCATCAAATGCGATTAACCGCCAAAAATCTAAGTCACGCTTGAACCAATAGACGTTATGATGGATTATTTAAAAGCCTCCTTATCATGATTGACAGGTGAAGTGGCCAATTAATGAAGCAGTTATGCCGAGATTTTCCACTTAGATTCTATCTGTGGCAATTTTACCACGATCTTTGATTATTCGTTAAAAGATATAACTCTCTCATATTGGCTCTTTCTATCTATTTCTCTGTATCACGCTGGTTTCCTTCCTTGTGCAGAATTCCGTCGAAGTATCAAGTTTGAAGCAAATGGGAAAGAAATATAAGAAATCTGCTGCGGCAGCGGCCACTGCAGTAACAGTCCAGCCCAACAGTGACCCAGGACTAAGCAAGAAGGGCCTAATTTCCGAAACTACATGTATCGGCCTTGGAAATACAAGCTGGCAAAGCATCTATAATTTGATTGAGGCAGAAGAACTGGAGGAAGTGTCGGAAGAAGCTACGACAGACTCAACTAGCAAATCAGAAGCCTCGCTGAAAGATTTGGCCGACTCATTTTTACACAGGATAGTAGCTCGGGAGAACATTATTCCTTACACTGATGTGGTCATATGGGTCATCGAACAAATTCATGTTTCTAATAGGACCTTTTGCACAGTTGATGGAAGAGTTTTCGGTTCATTTCAGCCTGACGACTTGAGGAAAATGTACCATTTGCCCGAACCTGAAAAGAAATACAACAAAGCTTTTCTAAAGAAATTCGCAGAGGAGAATGAGACGGAATCAACCCCGATTAGACAGTGGAGACAGAATCCCGCAAAGCACAAACATGAATCATCGGGTAAGTACTCCGTGGATTCCTTAGCATCTCCTTACTGTTACACTGGGGCAATGATGTGTAGGATATGGGGAATGCATGATTCAACAAAATTTGATATCGAAATGGTTCCTTTAATGGAAGCAACAACTAGTAGTTATGTCATGGATTGGGCCAATATATTGTTTGATAAATTAGCCTCTGCAATTCTTGATTTTAGATTCAATTCATGCAAAACCACCAGGACTATTCCTCCCTTCTATTACAGTGCTTATGTTATGGATATGCTTTGTTTTAATTCCGAATACTCGATACTTGGGTGGAGGTGGACGCCACAGGACCCTAAGCCAGTCCACATCTACCATCAGATGTTATGGAAGGCACATTATAAAGACCACTTGTATCAAATATGTAATGGTTTCATGTTGCCTATCTATTATGCCATTTTTGACAAGCCTGCCCCGAGGATTTCCGAGGAGGCAGAAGTTGACTTGACTGCTGTGGGAAATTGGTTCGGGGAAGATAAATTCACATATATAAGGGTGTTTGGTAGTGCCACAAAACCCCATGTCCTCCCATTGTATGTACCGGATAAAATGTTGGCACGAGAATTAGCTTACCAAATCACAACCGCTGGAACGTCCAAAACTCTTAGGACTTCCAAAAAGCAGCTATGGCCTGTATTCCCTTTGAGGTGAAGTGTTTATACCATACTTGATTGGAAACATGTTGAGAAGGAGGCAGGAAAAATAAATATGCTCAATCTTGCGACCATCCCTAGCAGTCAATTCGATCCCTGGAAGGTTGCCTATAATGTGCTTGAACAGGCCAAACTTACTAAGTTTGACCATGAAAAAGATAAATTTGATAATTTATTTTCTTCAGCAGAATCATTGTCTCAAGTTAAAGCATTGGCCAGGATGAAATATAATGATGAAGGGCTGGTAAAATTCAATAGGCTCAGAGAACAGAGGTTGCAAACTCTGCCTCTGGACTTGTTGGCTACTACACCAACAACTAAGTCAAGCGAGCCTGGGCAGAAGAGTATTGACGAGCCTCTTGCTACAGAGAAAATTCTCGAAAAGGGAAAAGAGTCAGAAAAAGGTAAAGAGAAGGAAACAGAGCAGGAGAGAGAAAAGAAGCAGGATAGTGAAGTTATTGATTTAGAGACTCAAATTGATCCTAAACTCCTCCAAGAGTGGTAGCAATTTGACTCTATTATAAACAATCCCGAGACTTCTCAAGGATTCGACACACCCCAAGTGACAGTCAGTCAAGAAACAACCACAACTACAGTTCCGATTGAAGGAACCAGCGGCCTACCTAGTAGTAAAGATGCGAAAATAATTCCCAAAGATCCATCCGATCAGATTGTTTTGTAGATAGAAGACATATCACCATTAGACGTCTTTTACAGTCCTAAACATAGGGCTGTGGTGAAAAGACAAAGGAAAAGGAGGAGAATTGATCAATCTTCCCTTTTGCCAGATCAAACAGAGATGGCTAATGTGGTGTGGAAGGAGGAATTGAACCCTTCCAATGACCTTATGAAACTCTCCCAGTATGCCAGAGAATATTCGACAGCCACCATGGATAAAGCCTCGGAAGTGAGCACTCTCCTTAAGGAAAAAGATCAAATGATTGATTCATTACAGTCGCAGGTGTCTGAAGCACAGCGGAAAATAGAACAATTTGAACAACAGCTATCAACACAACAGCAGACAAACAACCAATTAAATGAGCAATTGCTCAAAGAGAAATAGAGGATAGATTCGAGTGCAATACAGAAACATAAGGAATTGTTCGAAGCATTGGCCAGATTAAAGGCGATGAATGAGCAAATCAGCAAGACTAAGGATGAGCAAATCACTCAACTGTCACAAGAAGTAGAAAAGTTCAGGAGCCTTCCTCAAGTAGCAGAGTTCAGAATAGAAGCTCTACAAATCAATAAGGCATTGATTACACAGCTAAAACTGCTATGTCATAACATTTCTCTGGCTGAACCTCTTTGTGAGATTACTACATCAATAGTTGATAAATCAGTTGAAGCTAGACAGGATTTAGAATAGGCCGATGAGACCTTAACCAGTTTTCTTGCTTGGCAAGACTCCCTTGAAGGACAGGCTTTGGATCTGCCCAAAATTCTTGAGTCACACAAAGACATCCTGTTCCTAGAATGGCAGACACAACTAATGAAGGCAGAAAGAGAAACCTCAAGATGTCGATTATCTACTAGCAATTTAATTGAATTTGTCAATGACACCCTTTATCTGTCTAATATGATTTCATAGTGTAATCCAGGAAAATTGACATTGGCCAAAGCCTTGGAACAAACATGCAATCAGGAATTGGAAAAGAAAGGAAGACTAATTGCTGGCATCCAAAGTTTAACTTGGGATACCTTTTTGTTTTTCTTAATCAAGCCATACGGTCAGAGGGCCGCACTCAAATGTTTAACTGATGCTATTAGTTGCATGATCCCTGAGATCCAAGATGCCACATATTCAGCTCAACTGAATTCTCGCTTAAGCCGCCCCCTAGAGTTGCAACCGATGCTAGATATCTGCCAGCTCAAGCCGAAGGGAGATCATCCGAAACAATGAATCATGTTGCCAACTGAGGACAAGCCGATTTTGAGGAGATATTCATAGCATAGTTGTACCAATTAAATAGCACTTTTATTTTGTAATTAGTTAGCTCAATTAGTATTTATAGGCCCTTTCATGCATTTGGAAAGGGTCCTCAGTTTTTGTATAAACTCAAATCACGAAGTCACACTATTGTGCTTCTGATCTATTTTTTTATAAAGACTGGGCCAGTATTCTGAATTTTGACGAAGAAAGCTTTAATGATATGTGCACTATTGCCTTTTGTGGAAGTGTTTCTAAGTTGGAAAAATGAATTTGAATGCGATTGATATCAGGAGTGACTCAAACAACATATGGTACTATTATCTATGCTCTTGTGTCATTTTTATGTGAATCGACATTCGTTTAAATTTTGCTATCATTGAATATATGTATGTGTTTTAACATCAATCCTTGTACTTTTCACTATTGAATGTCTGAGGACTGTTATTCTTTCAATCATATCTATCTCTATGATATATATGAATAATAGTGTAATAATGTTTGCTTGATTGCTTTGTTCAACTATTTGGGCTTAGTAATTATCATATGAATAAACATCTTTGCTTACCAACAAGAGTCATCTATATGCCTATTTGTGAATGAAGACCATCCAAAGTTGCACTAAAAAGTAGAAATTTCCCGGGATAGGATAGCTGTTTATAATTTTACTTTTAGATTAGATCATTCATCCATTATCATTAGATAACAGAAAATCAATCATTTATCCATCCTATTTACCAATCATTGGGAAACTGGTCCCATTATATCTAGTCGGAGCCACCACACCAAACGGAAAAGGAGCTGCCTTTAAGGTCCGGACCGGGTGGTTATCCCCGATGTTGATGCAACGATTTTCGAGGCATCAACATTTTTGGCGCTAGAAGGAGGGCATGAACTATGAATGGCGAGCAAACCCAAACCCATAACCCATTCTGAGAGTAAATCTCCCTCCACCTCACCTCGTACCTCCCGTTTGCATGCTGGAATTCCAGTATCCAAGCGAGAAGAAGAGGAATCAACTACCACTGCTTAAACCCATCATACTTTAGAACGATTAAGTCCTGAGTCCCCTGAAGTTCAGTCTCTCATTCATAAACTTCAAGGCTTTTCGATATCACCATAGAAATCTGAGGTATCTCAAGGCAGTGAGACTTCGCAATTCAATCTACCTCACCCTCTCACCAGACTTCAGAGTGGAAAGCTCGGTATCGAATTTACTGAGTTTCCTTTACCTAAAAAGAAAAGGGCAAAAAAGAATACTTAAGGATCTGACAGTGAAACGTTCTCATCAACATCTTCCATCTCATCTTCCCCAGCACGAAGTCAACCATCCACTCCTTCATTACATATTGTTGTTCAACGGGGATCAAGAACTTCAACATCCCAACCTATTCAATCCTCAATATCAACTCCTTCCCAAACATCTGGAACTTCATCAACAATTTCATCCACTACTGGTGTTTCAATGGCGAATCCATGGAATAGTCCTGGTGCGGTCAACATGCCTGCACCATTACATCCATTGCCTGATTCTCATGAAAAATGGTTACCCAAGTTTAATCTAGATGCTGGAACACAAGCCGAAGAACATATTAATAACTTCATGTTATCAGTTAATTTGAAAGGAGTGACAGAGGAAGATGTTGTCGTTAGGCTTTTCCCTTATACTTTGCAAGGATCAGCAGGATCTTGGTATTTTTCCCTGCCCTCTGGATCCATTACTAGTTGGAACATTTTCCAAGAACAGTTTCTTACTAAGTATGGCGATGATAGATCTTTAGCCACATTAATCAATGATATCTCCAATCTTAGGATAGAACCTAAAGAACCTATTAAGGAATTTAACTCACGATTTAATAAACTCTTCAATAAGATTCCAACCGCCTCCAAACAAAGTGAGAAAATTAGAAGCAAATGGTATATAACTGACCTACCCTCAAATATAGCTATTTTTGTAGACAGGGCTGCAAAACCAACTTTAGCTGAAAACATGAAAGAGGCGCTTGCGGTAGAGAAACGTATTAATGCTTTAGAAAAGAAAGCTGCTCTTGAAGATAGAAAATCCAAAAAAGTTTCTTTCAAGGATGATTCAAAGAAGAAAACCCCTAAAGATCCATATGATATGGAAGGTTTACAAAAAGTCCTCAAGACTATGTCAAATGAAATGGTCGAAATCAAGAAGCAAGTAGTTGAAACCTCAATAAAAAGACCATTTAGAAATTTTAAGAAACCTGAATCAAAACCACCAAATGTTATATCCAACACTAATTCAGATCTTGAAGAAGAAGAAGAAGAAGATGAAACAGTCTTGCCATCCGAGGAACCCGAAGAAGAAGAGACTGTCGATTACCATGGGATGTGGGATTTTATTTTACCCACCTCCGACACAGAAAACGAACAAGAAGCTTTCCCTGTGACTACCAGGAGTAAAGGTACTCCTGAACCTGTCCAGACAACTTTGAAGAAAAGGAATGTAGGTTCCACTACTACCAAAGAAAATATTCCTACAAAGAAAGCTTCAGCGATACCATCCCAAAATCAACCATCATCTTCAAATCTACCTTCAACATCTAAGACATTGGTAGTATTAGATTCTATGGACTACACTATTATCGAAGATATGAAGAAGACTAAGGAAAATATTACTATGTTTGAACTTAGCAAACTCAAACATCAGCAAAAATTACTTCTTAAGGAGTTAAATGATGTTCCTTCTTCACCTCTTCCCAATGCTGTATTGTCCAAAGCTGCTAATGATTCAGTCCAACCACCTTCTGGAAGAGTGGAAGCTACTGATGCAGTCTTAATTGGGGATAGATCAAATTCTCATACCCCTCATTTTCTTTTAACCTATGAGATCTATAATAGAAACCTACACAACTGTTTGATTGACTCAGGGGCTTCCTATAATATAATGCCAGCTTCAGTTTGTTCGAAACTGAACATCGAACCCCAAAAGTCTGCAATTCATATTGTGCAGTTGGATAGAACTAAGGTCCAGGTTTTAGGGGAAATCAACTCAATAACTATCAGGTTATTAGCTGATCCTAGAGTGGTTCAAAGAATTGATATTTTGATCGCTGATATACCTGAATTCTATGGGTTGATTTTAAGCAGAGATTGGTCCGAAAAACTCCATGGCTATATTTCCACTGATCGGTCTCATATGTGGTTACCTTATAAAGGAAAACCAAATCAGATCAAGATTGATCGGGAGAAACACATGACCCGTACAGTTACCAAGTTTGAACAAGAAAACCAACCAATAGCATTCAATAACAATATTTTGTGGAATTATTCATCTGAATCATTCTTTGGCAATTTCAATGCCCAACCATCTCCTTTCCCAGTTAATAATTTCACACCTCAGATCGAAAACATTTCACAAACAGATAGGTCAAGATGTTTTAATCTTACTGAGGAAACTGTAAATAAAATTGTTGATAATTCTTTATTTTGGTCACTATATTTTGACGGGTCTAAATCTAGTGAAGGCTCAGGAGCAGGATGTATTTTAGTTAGCCCTCAGGGAGAAAAAACTATGTTATCATGTAGAATTGAATTTGAATGCACAAACAATACAACTGAATATGAGGCCCTAGTTCAAGGACTCTACAAAGCAATTGGCCTCAAGGTTCAATATCTGAAAGTGTTTGGTGATTAAGAAATTGCTAATAAACAGGTTAGAAATGCATTCATTGCCGTTCTGGTCATCTCAAACACTATCAGTCTCTGGTATAGGAACTCACCTCTCAATTTCTAGCATTCAATATTTCTCCCATCCCTAGATCCCAGAATGTAGCAGCAGACCTGCTAGCTAAAGTTGCTTCCAGACTCCTACCATCCGAAGATTACAGCCCAGATAGATTTTCAGTAGAGTTAATTTTTAGACCATCAATTCCCGATAATATCACCAATTGGAGAGTGTTCAATCATGATGAAGACATTCTAAATTTCTTGACTTCTGACAAGTCCTATGATGATCATGACCTTCAGATGAAAGAAAAGCAAGAGGAAAACTCAATACCAAAACTAGTGGTCAACCTCGAAGATCTTTATGATATTAAAGACAGGTTTAAATAGGTGACCAATTCAAAACTCCAGAGTTCCACTTTAAGATTTGAATTGATAAACCTAGTTACTGTGGAGAACCCTCAAAACATCAATTTGGGACTAGGACTTTCTATAGAAGAAAGAACAGCATTCATTAGCCTGTTAAAAAAAAACAAATATGTCTTCGCTTGGAAATATGATGATTTGAAAACATACGATACATCAATTATTCAACATACTATTCCAATGCTTTCTGAACAAAAACCAGTGCAACAGAAGTTAAGAAAGATTCATCCTAACCTAGAGAGTCAAATAAAGGCTGAATTAAATAAACTCTTGAAGGCTAAGATAATTTTTCCTGTGAGACATTCAAACTGGGTTTCAAACATGGTTCCTGTTTGGAAGAAAAATGGCGATATCAGGATTTGTATTGATTTCAGAAATATTAATAAGGCAAGTCAAAAGGATAACTTTCCTTTACCTACTATGGAGCAGACATTACATTCAGTAGCTGGTTCAGAACTAATGTCATTTTTAGACGGTTTTTTAGGATATAACCAAATTCTGGTTCATCCTGATGACAAGCTTAAAACTACCTTCAGAACTAAGTGGGGAACTTATGCCTACCAAAAAATGCCTTTTGGACTCATTAATGCAGGAGCTACATTTCAGAGAGCCATGGACATAGAGTTCAAAGGATTGCTCAATAAATCAGTAGTTGTCTATTTATATGATATTACTGTATTTTCCAAGAAAAGGTCTAATCATCTACATGATTTAAAACAAATCTTTGAACGTTGTAGAAAGTATGGTATCTATCTTAATCCAAAGAAGTCCTTTTTTTTCCCTTAATCAAGGAAAACTTTTAGGCTTCATTGTTTCAAGATATGGTATCTATATTGATCCAGACAGAATTAAAGAGATTTCTGAAATTCCATTCCCTCATAATAAAAAATCCATGCAGTCATTTTTGGGTCAAATTAACTTTGTTAAACGTTTTGTTCCAGATTTTTCCCAAATTATTTTACCATTGCAAATGATGATTAAGAAAAATGTTGGTGTTTAAATGGAGATCTGCAGAAAAGGAGGCATTTGATTCCATTAAACAATCAATAACTAATGCCCCTGCTTTAAGCACTCCAATTTTTTCTAATCATTTCATACTATATACCCTCGCATCCGCTTCGTCATATGCAGTAGCGTTGACTGAAATTAATGATCAAAACTTGGAAGCACCAATTTCGTTTTACAGCTCAAATCTTCAAGGTGCTGAACTAAACTATTCGGAAGTTGAAAAACAAGCCTTTGTTGTGTACAAAGCCATAAAACACTATAGACCCTTCCTCTTAAAAGCTCACACAAGTCATAGTTCCTTTTTCAACAGTAAGACAATTACTATTTCAAAGGGAATTAGGAGAAAAGAGAGCAAATTGGGTTACAACATTACAAGAATATGACTTGGAAATCAAGCCAGAAAAGATTGTCAAAGGCCAAGGTTTTTGCAGGTTGTTAGCAGGAGCATCCAACATTCAAGAACATGAAAGTACAAAGGATACTGAAGAAATCAATCAGATAAGTACCACAGGTTCTGAATCACAATATACAGATCTGATTTTCTATTTAAAAAATGGGTACGTGTTATGAAACCAGCTCAAGAAAACGATAGATCAACGCCTTAGAATTCAACCTCTTCCAGGGGGAAACCTCCTTTACATTACATAAATGAACAATTCTTGGATGATACAAATGAAAAGACCTCCTTTCTATATATAGGAGTCTAAGGGGTCATAACATAATCAGAGCCGACATAACAATAATAATGTAAGGGCACATTAATAACAATAGTGGGCTTCTATGTGGCACAATAGTAACAATATGGGCACTACATGGGTACATCAATATAATAAGTGGGTTGTACTAATAACAATAAGGGGTTACACTAGTAGCATAGGGGCCTAACATGCCCCTCTCCTTCAAAAAGCGTTATCCTCAACGCTTGAGTAGTTCTTGATGCTTATGTATAAAATTCTTGTCCTCCCGTGTGGAATCTTCAGCGGGTAAGTTCTTCCACTTGATGAGATACTCTGAAATTGATCGATTTCGTAGCTGTCGGGTTCTTGTTTCTGTGACTACTCTAGGTTCCAATATGATTTTTCCTTCCTCTTCAATTTCTGGCAATATTGTTTGAATTTGGATTTTTTGCAACTTTTGAATAAGTGGCCATACTTCTTCGTCCTTCTTCCATTCATCCCTTGCTTCGTTTATCCAATCTGGTTGGATAATAGAAATAGCACAAAACAATGCTTCCACATCCTCATCCTTGAAGAGTCTTCCCATTCGGTAAGGTCGCCATTTTTTAAGTGCATGTAGTATTGCCAACATTTCCTTCTCATAAATAGCTTGCTTGAGATGTAGCAGTAAAAATACCCAATCACCTACATCAAAACATTTTTCACTACGATGTTGATCTACTTGTTGTTTCGTTTGATTTTGCATTGAAGTGGCATTATCCTTTAAGAGTTGGAGAACTTGTTGTTGATGCTCGATGTGATTTTTCTTTGCTTGAACCTTTTTCTTCTTGATATGTCCTTCTATCTCTAGAGTTTGAGGAGTGGTAATTTCTTCCAATCCTTTACAAGATATGGTCAGATTCATTTCTTGATGCTCGATGTGATCTTTCACTTCTTGAACATTTTTCTTCTTGATATGTCCTTCTATCTTGATAATTTGAGGAGTGGTAATTCTTGCCAATGCTTTACAAGATATGGTCTGATTCATTTCTTCTTTCTCTGGGGTGGGGTCCTGGCGTATATCCTCTTCTTTTGATGTTTCTTGATCCTTTTCTTCCTCCTCTTCATATTCTATGTAAAATAATTTCTTCTCAGCACACTTATGACCTTTAGTGCATTTGCTATCACAATTGTAACAAAGCCCTTTTTCTATTTTTTCTTCCAATTGCTATGGTGTAACCCTTGTATGTTGTGGAAGGCTGGGAGAAACAACACTTCCATCTTTACAGTTGTGAGGGGTATGCTTCCTGGTTTCCGTAATTTTGCTTTCCACTATGTAACAAAGCCCTCTTACCCTTTCCAATTGTTGTGGTGTTGCTCTAAAGAAGGTGTTGCTCTTTGTATCCTCATAATGTGCTATCATTTCCTCCGTGAAAATTGACCACGTAACAAGTTGTTTACGAGAACAAAGCCCTTCATACCATAAAAATTGATCTGGTTCTAAATATGAAGATGCAATACATACCTTTTGTAACAGTGGTACACCATGTAGATCAAAATATTTCTCCATCTGAAGTATCCAATTTACCGGATCCTTGCCATCAAACTTCCTCATCTTGCTTTTTCTTGATTTTAGGAGATTGATCTTGAAACGACTATAACTCTGTACTTTTAGATCTTTAAGTTCTGAAATTGTGACCTGTAGTAGCCCTCTGCGTCCTATTTCTAATGCCACCAGTCTGATCCAAATTGGATTCTCCAAGAAAGAGTTATGCACAATCTCCCAAGATGACCTGATTATAGACCTTTCTAAAAGAGTGAAATTTTATGAAGTGCCACGTGTCACTATTTTGACCTTTGGCTCTAAAAAAGATATACAAGAAACTACAGTCCGTCCTCTTTCTATACCTTTTTACGAAATTTCAATCTGATGCTTAGTGAGAAAGTTATGACGATTTTCCCCAGGTCACCTGTTTGGAATGTAATTCAGCAGTCTGCAAAAAGACCAACTTCCTCAGATCATGTCTCCGCAAATATAGTGCGAAAAGATCTGAAATTCGGACCCGGGGTTCAGCGCGATTTCTTCTCAAATGGGTTTGTTTTTGAAACTTCTGAAACATCGCAGAAAAAAAGTTATAGTGAAAATGCCACGATGACCTGTTTGGAGCAGCGAAACCCTAGAATCCAAAGCTCTAATAGCAAATGTTATGAAACCAGCTCAAGAAAAATATAGAAAAGATAGATCAACGCCTTAGAATTCAGCCCATTCAAGGGGGCAACCTCCTTTACATTACATAAATGAACAATTCTTGGATGATACAAATGAAAAGACCTCCTTTCTATATATAGGAGTCTAAGTGGTCATAACATAATTAGAGCCGACATAACAATAATAATGTAAGGGCACAATAATAACAATAGTGGGCTTCTATGTGGTACAATAGTAACAAGATGGGCACTACATGGGTACATCAATATAATAAGTGGGTTGTACTAATAACAATAAGGGGTTACACTAGTACTATATGGGCCTAACAGTACGCTCCTTCCAATCTCTCCTATAAAAACAAACGTGCCATTAGATTGAAAGAAAAAAACTTCACAATTATAGATGATGTATTGTTTAGGCGAAATTATGATTCAATTTTATTAAGATGCTTAGAAAAACCTGAAGCTCAAAAAGTTTTGCAGGAACTTCATGATGGACCAGCAGGAGGACATTTTGGAGCTGACACCACAACTCACAAAATCATTCATGCTGGGTATTATTGGCCCACCTTGTTCAGAGATACTCATGAATATGTAAGGAAATGCCAAAGCTGTCAAACATCTAGTGGAAGACAAAGAAAGCCAGCTTTCCCTTTGAAACCAGTCAACATTGGGCAACCATTTGGGCAATGGGGATTGGACATCATTGGAGAAATCACTCCACATTCATCCAAACAGCATAAGTATATCCTTACTGCCACTGATTACTTTACTAAGTGGGTTGAAGCAATTCCTTTAAAGACAACAAACTCTGAAGCAATTATGGAATTCATAGATCAATTCATTATTACTAGGTTTGGTGTCCCGAATGCTCTTGTTTTTGATAATGCATCTTATTTCTCTGGAAATTCTATGTTTGATTTTGCTATCAAAAGGGGATTTAAATTGAGGTATTCTACAAATTACTACCCCCAGGGCAATAGTTTGGAAGAATCCACCAATAAAAACCTTATTAGAATTATTAAGCGAGCTATTGAACAGAATCATAAAAACTGGCATAAATCTTTGATATTTGCACTATGGGCTGATAGAATAACTCAAAAAACCTCTATAGGCACTTCTCCATTCAATCTAGTGTATGGGAAGGAAACTGTCATACCAGGTAACTTAGTGCTTCCATCCTTAGCTTTAGTGCAGTTTATTGAAGAAAGTTCCTCATCTTCTATTCAACTAAGACACGATCAAATTTTGAAACTAGAAGAAGAAAGGGAAAAAGCCAGAATTATACATGCAAAACATCAGCAAATTATCAAGTCATCTTTTGATACAACTTCAACCAGTTCAAAACAATTACAAGTTGGTGATCTAGTTTTGAAATGGGACAAAGCCCATGAGGATAAAGGAAAACACACAAAGTTCCAGAAAATGTGGCTCGGACCATTTCAAATCAATGAGAAGATAGGCCCTTCTACTTTCATTTTGCAAGATCTATCAGGAAAGAGAGACTCTCTTCCTGTTAAAGGCCTCATCTTGAAAAGATTCTTCAATTGAGGAGGTAACCCCTTCTCCCTTTGTAAATATTCAATTTCCAATTAAATTTTTGTACATAGCTTAGATTTTTATGATTGTGGAAAAATAAAGTTAGCCTTCCATTGGTCTTTACTATGTTGAAAAGTTTCTCAAAAGAAACGGTTATGATATTTGCTTTTAAAATGGAAGCCTTAAACGAAATGAAGATTTCTAGGAAATTAGGTATATTTAGATTCTGAAACCCCATTTTATTTTTGTAAACTCTTCTCAAATATTAGAACTACTGTAAACCATTTTAATGTTTTTAAGCAGTCTGAAAACTGTTATCAATACAAAACAGATACTGATTCAATCTTAGCATCTTCAACTCTTATCCTGTCATCCATCTTCTCTTAAGGAGAAAATTGTTCATCCCATTCATCAAGGGTTATAATTACTCAGAGTGTAATTCTAAAATATATTTGAGGTAAAAGATAAGAGGTCTTATCACAAGCCTGCTTACCATGATCATAGGGAAATTGTTCAACTGACATTACTGATACTGCATACCAAAACAGGGTAATGGCTTATAATTATAAGATGAGGGGTCTTACCACGAGCCAGCTTGTTCAGTTAAATTATCACTAGTGAATGGCATTGTCAAATAGCTGGCTACCAAACTAGGACAATGGCTTTTTATCTTACAAAATAAAGAAAAAGAAAAAATGATACAAAAATATGAAAACATATTTCTGGATTCATTCTTTTTAATTATACTCTGAAATGGATGGGATAATGAACGATCAAATGGTTAAAAGGTATCCCTGTTGAGACTATAGACGTTTGCTGGCAGCAGAGGCTCTACCTATGGCAAAGGAGTCATTATAAAGCTAAGTTGGAAAAGTTTTTGTTTTATCATTAACAACCAATTAAGGCTAATTTGAAACATAGAATGTATTTAATTGTAACATGAGAAGAGAATAGCAGAAATAGCTATCATTACATTCAGAATTTATGTTTGCCTAGTTATATTAAGATTTTTTTCGCTCGGATAAGATTTTCAGATTAAAAAGTTTAAGTATTTTAACTTTTCCCAGAGATAACTGTTTCTCCCAGTAAATCGCCAATTGTTGTGTTGTACAACAACCCCCCATTTCATAAAATTTTTCTTTAAAAATCATAATATGAAATGGGTCCCTTTTAAACATAGATGTGTGAATAAATTGGTATTAACTTATTATTAGAAAAAACCCTCATCAAAAGGTCCGACTGAAATATGATATCCCTTTTAAACAATGATAAAAGAGGCCTTTTAAACAAATCATAAAGCTTTTTATTATTACAATAAAGCGATCACAAGATCGCATATTGCAATAATAAAAGGAACATAAGTAAAGGCCCATTGAATTACTCCGATCCGAAAAGGAAAATCGTTATCGGATATCGGGGAAAGGCAAAGCGCATCATTTATAAGGCATCCCCCATTCCTCTAATGCGATAAAAGGTATCGCTATCGGCAATCGGCTGTGGTAATCAATGCGTTAACTATGACACCTTCAAATCCCCTGATGCGATAAGGCGTATCGCCATCGGCGATTGGTGATTTCGCAATGGCATAAATAAAGTGACCCGATCCCTGTCCTAATTGCGATGCATTAAATTAGGGCGCGTGTTTCTAAGCATATTAAAGATTGGCATGCATTATATCACTTTTGGTGATTGAACGATATTTTGGACTATCATGAAAACCCTCCCTTTCATGTTGCCAATCATCAAATGCGATTAACTGCCAAAAATCTAAGTCACGCTTGAACCAATAGACATTATGATGGATTATTTAAAAGCCTCCTTATCATGATTGACAGGTGAAGCGGCCAATTAATGAAGTAGTTATGCCAAGATTTTCCACTTAGATTCTATCTGCGACAATTTTACCACGATCTTTGATTATTCGTTAAAAGATATAACTCTCTCATATTGGCTCTTGCTATCTATTTCTATGTATCACGCTGGTTTCCTTCCTTGTGTAGAATTCCGTAGAAGTATCAAGTTTGAAGCAAATGGGAAAGAAATCTAAGAAATCCGCTGCGGCAGCGGCCCCTGCAGTAACAGTCCAGCCCACCAGTGACCCAGGACCAAGCAAGAAGGGCCTAATTTCCGACACTACATGTCTTAGCCTTGGAAGTACAAGCTGGCAAAGCATCTATAATTTGATTGAGGCAGAAAAACCGGAGGAAGTGTCAGAAGAAGCTACGGCAGACTCAACTAGAAAATCAGAAGCCTCGCTGAAAGATTTGGCCGACTCATTTTTACACAGGATAGTAGCTCGGGAGAAAATTCTTCCTTACACTGATGTGGTCAGATGGGTGGTCGAACAAATTCCTGTTTCTAATAGGACCTTTTGCACAGTTGATGGAAGAGTTTTTGGTTCATTTCAGCTTGACGACTTGAGGAAAATGTACCATTTGCCCGAACTTGAAAAGAAATACAACAAAGCTTTTCTAAAGAAATTCACAGAGGAGAATGAGACGGAATTAGCCCCGATTAGACAGTGGAGACAGAATCCTGCAAAGCATAAACATGAATAATCGGGTAAGTACTCCGTGGATTCCTTAGCATCTCCTTACTGTTATGCTGGGGCAATGATGTGTAGGATATGGGGAATGCATGATTCAACAAAATTTGATATCAAAATGGTTCCTTTAATGGAAGAAAAAACTAGTAGTTATGTCATGGATTGGGCCAATGTATTGTCTGATAAATTAGCCTCTGCAATTCTTGATTTTAGATATAATTCACGCAAAACCACTAGGACTATTCCTCCCTTCTATTACAGTGCTTATGTTATGGATATGCTTTGTTTTAATTCCGAATACCCGATACTTGGGTGGAGGTGGACGTCATAGGACCCTAAGCCAATCCACATCTACCATCAGATGTTATGGAAGGCACATTATAAAGACCACTTGTATCAAATCTGTAATGGTTTCATGTTGCCTATCTATTATGCCATTTTTGACAAGCCTGCCCTGAGGATTTCCGAGGAGGCAAAAGTTGACTTGATTGCTGTGGGAAATTGGTTCGGGGAAGATAAATTCACATATATAAGGGTGTTTGGTAGTGCCACAAAACCCCATGTCCTCCCATTGTATGTACCAGATAAACTGTTGGCACGAGAATTAGCTTACCAAATTACAACCGTTGGAACGTCCAAAACTCTGCCTCTGGACTTGTCGGCTACTACACCAACAACTAAGTCAAGCGAGCTTGGGCAGAAGAGTATTGATGAGCCTCTTGCTATAGAGAAAATTCCTAAAAAGGGAAAAGAGTCAGAAAAAGGTAAAGAGAAGGAAATGTAGCAGGAGAAAGAAAAGAGGCAGGACAATGAAGTTATCGATTTAGAGACTCAAATTGATCCTAAACTCCTCTAAGAGTGGCAGCAATTTGACTCTATTATAAAAAATCCCGAGACTTCTCAAGGATTCGGCACACCCCAAGTGATAGTCAGTT
This sequence comes from Pinus tabuliformis, assembly GCA_031772625.1. NCBI lineage: Eukaryota > Viridiplantae > Streptophyta > Pinopsida > Pinales > Pinaceae > Pinus > Pinus tabuliformis. The sequence continues at coordinate 462,449,815 of CM062811.1, forward strand.
AAGAAACAACCACAACTACAGTTCTGATGGAAGGAACCAGCGGCCTACCCAGTAGTAAAAATGCAGAAATAATTCCCAAAGATCCATCCGATCAGATTGTTTTACAGATAGAAGACATACCACCATTAGACGTCTTTTATAGTCCTAAACACAGGGCTGTGGTGAAAAGACAGAGGAAAAGGAGGATACTTGATCAATCTTCCCTTTTGCCAGATCAAACAGAGATGGCTAATGTTGTATGGAAGGAGGAATTGAACCCTTTTGATGACCTTACGAAACTCTCCCAGTATGCCGGAGCATATTCGGCAGCAACCATGGATAAAGCCTTGGAAGTGAGCACTCTCCTTAAGGAAAAAGATCAAATGATTGATTCATTATAGTCGCAGGTGTGTGAGGCACAACGGAAAATAGAACAATTGGAACAATAACTATCAACATAGTAGCAGACAAACAACCAATTAAATGAGCAATTGCTCAAAGAGAAACAAAGGATAGATTCGAGTGCAGTACAGAAATAGAAGGAATTGTCCGAAGCATTGGCCAGATTAAAGGCAGTGAATGAGAAAATGAGCAAGACTAAGGATGAGCAAATCGCTCAACTGTCACAAGAAGTAGAAAAGTTCAGGAGCCTTCCTCAAGTAGCAGAGTTCGGAACAAAAGCTCTACAAATCAATAAGGCATTGATTACACAGCTAAAACTGCTATGTCATAACATTTCTCTAGCTGAACCTCTTTGTGACATTACTACATCAATAGTTGATAAATCAGTTGAAGCTAGACAGGATTTAGAACAGGCCGATGAGACCTTAACCAGTTTTATTACTTGGCAAGACTCCCTTGAAGGACAGGCTTCAGATATGCCCAAAATTCTTGAGTCACACAAAGACATCCTGTTCCTAGAATGGCAAATGCAACTAATGAAGGTAGAAAGAGAAACCTCAAGATGTCGGTTATCTACTAGCAATTTAATTGAATTTGTCAATGACACCCTTTATCTGTCTAATATGATTTCACAGTGTAATCCAAGAAAATTGACATCGGCCAAAGCCTTGGAACAAACATGCAATTAGGAATTGGAAAAGAAAGGAAGACTAATCGCTGGCATCCAAAGTTTAACTTGGGATACCTTTTGGTTTCTCTTAATCAAGCCATACAGTCAGAGGGCCGCACTCAAATGTTTAACTGATGCTATTAGTTGCATGATCCCCGAGATCCAAGATGCCACATATTCAGCTCAACTGAATTCTCGCCTAAGCCACCCCCTAGAGATGCAACCGATGCTAGATATCTGCCAGGTCAGGCCAAAGGGAGATCATCCAAAACAATGAATCATGTTGCCGATTGAGGACAAGCCGATTTTGAGGAGATATTCATAGCATAGTTGTACCAATTAAATAACACTTTTATTTTGTAATTAGTTAGCTCAATTAGTATTTATAGGCCCTTTCATGCATTTGGAAAGGGTCCTCAGTTTTTGTATAAACTCAAATCAGGAAGTCACACTATTGTGCTTATGATCTATTTTTTATAAATACTGGGCCAGTATTCTGAATTTTGACGAAGAAAGCTTTAATGATATGTGCACTATTTCCTTTTGTGGAAGTGTTTCTAAGTTGGAAAAAGGAATTTGAATGCGATTGATATCAGGAGTGACTCAAACAACATATGGTACTATCATCTATGCTCTTGTGTCATTTTTATGTCAATCGACATTCGTTTAAATTTTGCTATCATTGAATATATGTATGTGTTTTAACAGCAATCCTTGTACTTTTCACTATTGATTGTTTGAGGACTGTTATTCTTTCAATCATATCTATGTCTATGATATATATGAAGAATAGTGTAATAATGTTTGCTTGATTGCTTTGTTCAACTATTTGGGCTTAGTAATTATCATATGAATAAACATCTTTGCTTACCAACAAGAGTCATCTATATGCCTGTTTGTGAATGAAGACCATCCAAAGTTGCACCAAAAACTAGTAATTTCCCGGGATAGGATAGTTGTTTATAATTTTACTTTTAGATTAGATCATTCATCCATTATCATTAGATATCAGAAAATCAATCATTTATCCATCCTATTTACCAATCATTGGGAAATTGGTCCCATTATATCCAGTCGAAGCCACCACACCAAATGGAAAAGGAGCTGCCTTTAAGGTCCGGACCGGGTGGTTATCCCCGATGTTGATGCAACGATTTTCGAGGCATCAACACAACCTTAATGGGGCTTAGCAGCATAATTTCATTACTCATATCATGTTCAAAATTATTGGGAATCTTCCATGAATTAGATGAAGTGGAAGATATCATGTTGCAAGTGACATCTTTTGCAACTTCCTTCATTTGTGATAGTGACGGTAGTGAAAAGGTACCCATTAGGGAAGGATCTTTGAAGACCTACTCCAATGTTCTAAAGAGATATCGGGGATCCGTGAACTAACAGAATGCTTCCAGTAGCCTGTGAACTAGAGGAAAAGAAGCCGAGTTGATCAATTACTGTGATTCCACCTTTATGAGGTAAAGGAATCATACGAAAGTATGTCGAAACCACATTAGCCATAGCATAAGCCCAAGGTCTTCCTAGCAAAATGTTGTAGTCAAGATGTCCATCAACAACCTAAACTTCAACAGTTACAGTTTCCCCCTAGTTCTATCTGTAGGTTACTTAAAATTCCATAAGGCATATAAGTGCAATCGTTAAAATCTTTTAAAGTTGTAGGTGACCTTGACAAAGGCGGGGAGCCAAGTGTTTTCCAACAACTCATTGACATGATACAAGTAGATGCACCCTCGTCAATGATGGTTCAGTGAACGAGTTTATTAAAAGCATTTACCTGGATCAGGAAAGCTAATTGAGATGGTAATTGTGGCGTATATCCCACATGGTTAAAAACCACAAGATAGAATCCATTGGATCAATTCCACCAATTGCTGACAATAAAGCCTGCTTTTGGGAGGGACAATTTTGAAGCACCTTAAGCGTCGACATAGCAGAAGGTGACTGAGCCAAATCTTCTACTATGTTATAGTTTTTTGCTACTCTAGCTTGAGGGTTGAATGTAGACTTATGTAGAACTCCTTTACATAGTTTTATTGTTAACTCTGGTGCACTAGGTGGTGGAATAGGATCAGATGAAGTCGAAGTCGAAGGATTTGGTTGATCTGAAGCCTAGTTATTCGACGAAAATGATGGATTACCATAATCTTTACTTTGTGTAAACACCAAAACATCAATTTTAGGTTTAGAGGCGGATAGCATAAGCACTTGTGAAGTGGAAGCATGATCTATAGCAACCAAATGCGTCTCTAGATTCGGAAAAGGATCTGTCAACACAGTGGATGCACTAGAAGTCTTAAGAAGTTTTGAGACTTCAAAGCGGTGAGGATAGTCTCGCATAAAATGATCCTCGTTATAGATCAAACATAGATAACGAGGTTTCCTAGCCAGAGAAGAGGAAACAAATGATTTATCTTGAGGGTGAGAATTTTGTTTCTTTTTAGATTTCCCCTTCTTCTTTCTTCCAGGTTGCTTTTCATTCTTACCTTTGTCAGATGACATAACATTTATTTTGGAAGTAGGAGTATTATTAGATGCATTAGAAGTTTTATTGGAAATAGCAAGTGTTTGACTAGATGGTCTACCTGTTATTTGTGTGCTTGAAGAATCAATCACACCGTCACTGGCATCAGAGTCCTTACTCAATGGGGGTGGAGGAACAGTAAAAGCTGGTCTAGGTGCATTTGGGATTTTGTCATAGAGCATGCCAGATTAGGTGTAAATCAAGTCTAAGTATTGGGCATGAGAAATTACTTACTCTTCAGTGACAACTCCTCCTTTAGCCATTGTATCCTTGGTGATAGATAACAACAAGGATTTTATAAACCACTAAGCTAAAAGATGATTGGGAACATAAGCCTTGACCATTCGATGACGACAACACCACTCATGAATATGATCAAAAATGTGAGTAGCAGTAGTCTATTTAAAGTTTGTCAATAGTTTCGTTCCAGTTTCATATCTGATGGGTAACTGGAAGTGGGTTAAAATTGTGGTGGCTAAGGATGTAAAGTTATCAAATGAATCTCATGGTAATTCAACATACCACTTTGCAGCCAGACGAGTAAGTGTTCGTTGGAAAAGATGTAGTCTAACTGAATCATCATTCAGGGAGTTGGATGAACACCATAAATGAAAAGTCATAACATGGTTGGATGGGTCTTCTCCAGAGTTTCCATTGAATTTCAGAATATCGAAAGGCAATTTATGAGGAATCACCGGCCACCAAGGTGCATAATGAAGTGGGTCATTGGTAAGCCGATTTAAATATGGTAATTCAAGTGTTGCGACAAAAGGAAACTGTCTATTGAGGTTAGGTTGAGCGTAACTAGGGTCAGATGGAATTGCCTGGGTAAGTTTGTTGAGAAAATTTGGTATAAGGTGGTTTTTGAGCACCTGGATAAATTTGATGTTGTGCAAACCCAACATAGGCTTGTTGACCAGGCCCTGGGTAAACTTGTTGTTGACAAAACCCAACATAGGCTTGTTGATGAAGTCCAAGATAAGTTTGGTATTGTTGGAATTGCTGCTGTTGATACTGTGGCTACCATGGGTTGTTGCCCACCAATGTAAGTTTGACCAGGTTGTGAATATATCAAATGAGTATAAGTCCGAGTCATTCTAGTAAATGGTAAAATGGCCTAAGGTTGTTGGATTCTAGGCACAAACGGTTGTTGTAAAATGACCTAAGAAGACTGAATCTGTAAAACTGAAACTTGGGGGGCATAGGTTGAAGGACTAGCTTGCAAAGGTTGAGATACAACTAATTGAGCTTGAGACTGTGGTAAAGTCGTAATGACATGCGTAGTAGGTATGGATGAGACAAATTTCATTAGTTGTGATGGATACACAAGCCTTGGTTGAACAAGCATTGTTGGCTGCTACTGACAAACATTCAATCCGGGCTGACCTAAAGATGATGGCATACTGCCATATGGTTTCCCCCCAGAATATGGAGGATAAGGAGTTTGTGCATATTGTTCTCCATATGGGGGTAGTCCAGTGTAAAGCGGATACATTGGATGGTAACCAAATGAACCAGCTTGATATTGACTTGATGGATCAAGATGTTCAGTATCCATAAGTGAAGAACCAAGTAAAATTCCTGTGGAGGACATGGGTGAAGACCATGGACTAGAAGTAACACTTGAGTGGTTTCTAGATAAAGATTGGTAACCCGGTGGGATGGATGAAACACCATACAGATGTGAATCAAGTGTTGTGGTAAACATTGAAGAAGTAGTGACATAGGATTCTACCGCAGCTGTAACAGATGGTATAGTCGGGGATGTTGATTCTGCCATAGTCAAATGTCCTAATAAATTTCCTAATGAATCAATGGGAGTCTGAAAATAATCAGGATCAAAAGGAGTAGTAAAGTGAGGAGTATGAGGATAGAGATAAAGCCCTGGTCCAAAGTGTGTTGGAGTTCTGGGCGTTTCTTCTTCAGGTTCCTCTTCAATCGAAATCAAACCAGGTGGAAGGATTTCATCATCAAGTTCGTAATAGATTTCCGGTATATGACTCTGTGGTAAAGGGGAAGTATCAACAGTTACAGATGTTTCAGGATAAACCAGTTGATTGTCTTCCAGTACGGGAACAACTTTTAGTTGTTCAACTTCAAGATCTAAGTGTTTTGGTAAAAGAACAACAGGTTCAGGTTGAATTTCTTGAACAAATTTTGGTTGAACTATGATAGGTTCAGGATCAACTTTTGGTTGAATAGATTCAGGTTCAAAAGTAATTTCTTGTTGAACAACTTGGGTTACCATTTCACTAAGTTCACTTTTAGTGTCCTCAGGTAACTGTAAAGGTTCCACTTTGGTAACAGATGTACCAGTAATTGTGGGAGTAACTAGAGTCATAGTACTTACTGGTATAGGTGACTTTGGTAATTCAGATGAAGAACCATAAGTTTGGGATGTACTAGATTTAGTTAAATGAGACCTTTTTTGCAGGCTAGGTGTAGCTTTAGGGGGTAAAGGTGCTTTATTCGCTATCCTCCGCGAACAATGGGGTAAGGGTTGATGTTCCTCCACGATTGCTGATTGATTTTATTACAAAAAGAAATAAACAAAAAGAGGTTAATCTAGGCAAAAGGATTACCAAGCAACTGTGAACTGCAATATACTGCCTCAGTAAACCAAGGACTTAACATACGGGTAGGCATTCTCTGCGAATGCTGTGTTGAGTGTATCACAGCGTACAAGGTGGCCGACTCGGTTACCTAAGGATCGATAGAAACCTAATGTAGTCCTCCCATATATACCCAAAAGTACATGGAGGCCCAATCCGTGTTAGTGCTGTATAATGCGAAATCGCAGAGTGAGAGCATTCCTTTATACTTTTCATACTATAACATCGCCCTATATACTCGAAGGTACATGGACGAGCTATGATATACTTACGTACGTGGAATGTGTTGAAAAGTGTGCAACAAGAAATGCTTGTTGAGAATGCAACAAGATGATGGAGCTTAGTGAAAAGAGTCGCCTTCACTAAGTGGGCCCACAGGCAAATTATGGTGCAAGTTCTATTTTTGATCACAGTGTGGATGATCACAGTGTGGGTGATCATAGTATGAGTGATCACAGTGTGGGTGACCACAGTGTGAGTGATCACAGTGTGAGTGATCAAAGTCTATTTTTAGACTGGCTGTCAAAAATAGAAAAGTCAAATATTATTGTCTCATAATAATATTTGGACTATAAACTTGATCTTATTCTCTTGGAGCACTTCAGGATGAGCTACGGATGTGGTACATGCAGATCCCAGAGGGAAATACGTGGTTACCTATGGGATGAATAATATTTGCATGCAGGACTTCAATTAGAACTCAAGTGAGTTGAGTTTAGTGGACTGGAGGTGCAGTTGATGGAGTTGTGTGCAGTTTAGCCTTATTAAACTAGTTGTATTTAGTCTAACTGATCAATAGACTAGAGATGAGTTGGGTGAATTAGTTATTAATTAATTCACAAGTTATTAACTCATAATGAAACTATAGAATACATCAGTTAACTTAGTTGCATGTTAGTGCATGTTCAGTTCAACAGGGACAGGTGTTAGAGGATCAGATTGCTATCAGTTGTGACTATAGTTGTGCATGATGATTTGCACAATCAGAGGGATTGAGTATGCCAATGAATTGGCCAATACCAATAATCATAGCCTTTGATCACGTCCAACAGAGTGTGAGTGATTATTTGTAGGTCAAATACGAGTTTGGTAAGCCATTCTCATCAGTTCTTGAGCAGGTACTGAGCTGGAGAGGCAGGCAAGCAGTGGAATAGATTTGGAGATCAGATCTGAGCTGTATTGTGTGTAACAGGTGGAGCTGGTACCAGATTGCTTGTGATAAGCATTGTACTTTGTAACGTTACATGATTCAATCAATATAATATACAGATAGTTGGGGTTTTTAGCGAGATGCTTTCCCTGGGATACATACCGTGTTAATGAGTTTGATTGATGCTTCTATGTGCGCCTGTGAATGTTTCTGCTTCTGTAAATTGATGATCAACGTAGAGGAGGTTATGTATTATGCATGGTCCGCTTATAAGTGTATAATCAGGATAATCTCTATGAATATGTGTCATATTATTCAAAATTTCTACATGGTATCAGAGCTAGATAATTGTAGAAAAAGTTTCTACATGGTATCAGAGCTGCTTGATTTGTAGAAGAGATTTTTACAGGATATCAAGCGAGGAATGATCATCGGATCTATTATTCAGAATGTGTTTACATTTTATTTCTTTAGGCAGAGTCTGTAATCGGGCCAGGTAGCCTCTGGATTCATCCTTCTTTTGGAAGGTGAGATATCTGGTGAATGCCCATACAGTCGATCTCTGTACAAGAAATACTTTGTTCTCACGAATTCTAGATCGGAAGCAGTTGAGTTTTGAGCTAGTGGAATTCGAATTTAATTCCAAAGCAAGAGATAAAACTCAGAAACATTCAGTGTGAGAATGGAGAGAGTATGCCCAGGTATCTCACGAAGTTCACCCAATGTCGGGATGAGCTGGGAAGTGTGGGGGTGACTTTTGGATGAGGATGGTGAGTCTAGCACTCCTTGACCTTCCTAAGAGTTGGCATAACTACTAGGACTCGGTGAATGGAAGGGAGAAACTTCCAGGATGGGAGAGACTTTGGTCGGATCTTGTGCAGGAGGAGATTAGACAGAGCACCAGAGGCAGTTCTTCATCCATGTAGGATGAGGAGAACTGTGCCTTAGCGAGTAAGGCGAAGAAGGGGAAGGGGAAGGTTTCTCTTTTCGAATCTTGTTCTTCCAGTGATGGGAAGAAGGTTCACAAGTCGAAGGTGAGATGCTTTCGTTGTCATGAGGAGGGTTCACGGGTCAAGAACCTGTATGATCTTGAGGTTCAATATGCATGAAAAGCCTTGAGCAGCAAGGCAATTGATGGAGACTTGGTGGTTGAGAGGGAGTGTATATTACCTCTTAACATGCAGAGCCAGAAGAAGTCTCAGACGATTGTGGAGGAGCCATGATTGGTGCATCAACTTCAGGAGGTTGTGGAGGAGCCACAACAAGGGAAGCTGAGAGGAGATCGAGTAGAGACATCTACTCATCCAGAGACCTCCAGTAGGGGGAAAATTTGAGCCATGTGGGCTGAGGGATCGCATGCAGCCATACCTCCAGGTAGGAGGTGGGGTGATGTGGATTGATTGTCCCAAGGAGGAGGGGCAGGATCCTTGAGGTACCCAACCTCTTGGATGAGACCTTCCTACGGGAACCCCAAATGTGTAGTAGCAGGAACTGACTGATTGGGTAGAGACAGATGCGGATGGAGCGGCAGAGAGAGCGACAGTGCAGGGAATCCTAGGACAGTGCATAGCTAGCAGGCTACAACAATGCGAGAGGCACAAGTGTTTTGCACAGTGCTAGGTGGCACAAAGAGGTGTGAAATGGTGCGAGAAGCATGGAGATGTTGCAGTAGCGCAAATGTCAGAGAGGGAGCACTTGTCAGCAGCAGGTAGAGCTTCAGCATCAGAGGGTGTTTCTAGCCCAACAGGGAGGTCAGTTGGGAGGTGAATTGCGGATGAAATGCTGGGAGATAGAACCAGCAACAGCACAGATGCAGTCAGAGATCAAAGTGACAGAGGCTAGAGCAGTCAGATACTGAAGAGCACAGAGATGTAGAGTTTCAGTCTACAGAGGCAATAGCAGTCAAAGACTTTGATGACAGAGCAAGTGGACTAGCCAGATGTGTTGCATGGAGAACATTCCAGAGTTACAGGATCGGGTTTATGAGGAAGCCTTTCTTGTTGAGAGGGAGTGTTGAAAAGTGTGCAACAAGAAATGCTTGTTGAGAATGCAACAAGATGATGGAGCTTAGTGAAAAGAGTCGCCTTCACTAAGTGGGCCCGCAGGAAAATTGTGGCGCAAGTTCTATTTTTGATCATAGTGTGGATGATCAAAAGGTGGGTGATCACAGTATGAGTGATCACAGTGTGGGTGACCACAGTGTGAGTGATCAAAGTCTATTTTTGGACTGGCTGTCAAAAATAGAAAAGTCAAATATTATTGTCTCATAATAATATTTGGACTATAAACTTGATCTTATTCTCTTGGAGCACTTCAGGATGAGCTACGGATGTGGTACATGCAGATCCCAGAGGGAAATACGTGGTTACCTATGAGATGACTAATACTTGCATGCAGGACTTCAGTTAGAACTCAAGTGAGTTGAGTTTAGTGGACTGGAGGTGCAGTTGATGGAGTTGTCTTTAGTTTAGCCTTGTTAAACTAGTTGTATTTAGTCTAACTGATCAATAGACTAGAGATGAGTTGGGTGAATTAGTTATTAATTAATTCAAAAGTTATTAACTCATAATTCAACTATAGAATACATCAGTTAACTTAGTTCCATGTCAGTGCATGTTCAGTTCAGCAGGGACAGGTGTTAGAAGATCAGATTGCTATCAGTTGTGACTATAGTTGTGCATGATGATTTGCACAACTAGAGGGATTGAGTATGCCAATGAATTGGCCAATACCAAGAATTTTATCCTTTGCTCACGTCCAACAGAGTGTGATTGATTATTTGCAGGTCAAATACGAGTTTGGTAAGCCATTCTCATCAGTTCTTGAGCAAGTATTGAGATGGAGAGGCAGGCAAGCAGTGGAATAGATTTGGAGATCAGATCTGAGCTGTATTGTGTGTAACAGGTGGAGCTGGTACTGGATTGCTTATGATAAGCATTGTACTTGTACATGATTCAATCAATATAATATACAGATAGTTGGGGTTTTTAGCGAGATGCTTTCCCTGGGATACATACTGTGTTAATGAGTTTGATTGATTCTTCTATGTGCGCCTGTGAATGTTTCCGCTTCTGTAAATTGATGATCAACGTAGAGGAGGTTATGTATTATGCATGTTCCGCTTATAAGTGTATAATCAGGATAATCTCTGTGAATATGTGTCATATTATTCAAAATTTCTACATAATGAGGTATCACACTCGGAATGTATCGCAGACAATTAATGACAACTGCTCTATTTTACGATGCCAGAACACGTCTCTAGCCTATAACCTCTAAATGTTATTTGTTAGGTGACAATGCTCCATTAGGTTAATTGAGATAAATTTAAGAGTTTCTCTTTCAGGTTCAACGCGTGATGTCTATGAAATTCCTAGAATGCAAGTATGATGAGAAACATTCTTTTCATTTAATTTGGACAATGAAAACCTTAACTACAAGGGATAGAGAAATCAAAATGTTTAATGAAAGAACAAAGAGCAAATCTAATGCAATTTCCCTATACTATTCCTATAAGCACACACAAACCTCTAATTGCATAATGCAAGTTTTTATTTTCAATACCCATAATGTTTTGATGAACAAAAGGAAACTAAATGCATATACAATCAATCAATCTTTTTCCAAGAAATGAAGACTTTACGACAGTTCCTTTTCGAAAGAAATGAAGACTTTACAACACTTCCTTTTTAGAAAAGATTAATCGACTATAAGATAACTTTGAAAATGAATTGATAATGATAAAGAAATCATTTAAGAAACACTAAACAATGAAGGCCAAAGTAGGGCTAGGAAGAGAAATAAAACTTTATTTTAGAACCACAAGAATCATTGACCTTTTAGCAAACAAAGATAGAAGCAACTTTGGAAAAATCAGACCAAAGGTGGGATTTTTAGCCTAAGAGGAATCAGCACGGGCGAGTGAGAGAGATAGTGCATTGCAATTCACTGTCTCTAAGGTAGGGGCTTCTCTACAGTGCACTATGTCAAGACCAACACCGCGCTGGTGCCAGAGATTCAAATCAAGAGACATTCAAGCACAATTTTTGACTAAAAACACATCAAAAAGACTGAAATATGATCAATAAAGTCAAGCAAAGTCTACTAGGGTGTAATATGATGAGGGAAAGCCACCAATAATGACAGTCGTTCCCTAGTATGGTCGCCAATTTGTTATATGGAATTTGCATCTACGGATAAACACATTTTCCCTAGGTGGGTGACTACACTTAAAACAACAAGAATAAAGTAGTTTAACCTTATAGAAGATAAATGACGTGGAGGAACTTACTTGTAGTCTTTTTCTTCCTTAATCTTTTTTGAATTGCTCCCTCCCACTTGAACTAAATCTGCTCAACAGGTACCTACATCAAGAGAAATAAAAACAAGAAACGATCAAAGAATACATGATCTATCTACTATAAAACAATGGAATCGAAGACATTGAAACACATAATCATCACATATATGAACAATAATATGAGAAAAGGAATAAACTCTTTATTAATGTAGAAGGAAGAGTATCACCTAATAAATTTCGATCTTGTGCCAGTCCTCCATCTTCAGTCCAACCCTCACCACATCAAAAGCACACTACTCCAATAGCATAACATTGCTTAACATAAACTCAATTTTCAAACCAACTTAATTTCCTTACAAACTTCATATTCTAGCCCCTTCATCACTATGATGAGTGCTCAATTTATAGAAAATGGAGGTGGTTTTGTCATAAATGAGGGTATTGAATGGCCTTCAAAACTTAGAGTTAGTTTCCATGGAGCAAGGGATGAGAAGATAGGAGTTTGATGGATCCTTAGCCTATCCATAAGAGGAGATAAGAGATGGGATCCTTCTAGAATCATATAGAATCAAGGAATATTCCCATAACCCTATGCAAATTTCTCTCAATATCGCCCAGCGCAGGTCAAAGGGGGCCTAAGTGCATTGCAGTGCAGGCCACAGTGGGCCTGCCTACTCTGCAGCGCACTGTCTCAAGGCTTCGGCTGCGCTAGTGTCCCAAGGAGGCGTTTCAGGAAGGCTTCAGGCCAGGAAACTTTCATAGAAGGAGGCATTCAATGAGCTGACTTGTCTAGGGCATGTGACAACTGAATTAGGGTTTGATGAGCCCTAAAAGTACTGATCTGAATGTCAGGAGTGATGTGCCCAAATAGACCTGTAACATTGGTGTTAAACCACACCAAGATCTCAGTAAGACCGCTGAAAAGAAAACATACTGCCCGTGGAGATTTATAACTTAGCTCGTTGTAATATTTACAATGAAAGACCTGCTCAAAATAAAACATCATGACAACATGACAACATACCACATATTGGAGCTTTATAACATAGCTCATTACAGTATTTACAATAACCACATATACACATACACATATTTTCTAAACAAACAAATAAAAGGATACGGTGCATGTATCAATCAACAAGGGAATCTAGAGGATCACACCTCCACTCTCGAAATTAGTACCAGGATTCACCTCCTTCCCTGGAAGTCCATAATCCACTATCACAGTCAAAGCTACATACAATGTCCAATGCTATAATCATGTGCCACCTGTCCTCTCAGCGAACAGTTACCAGCTCATTTTTATAGGGTGCATTCCCAATGTGTATCTGATTCCATATGGAAATGCTAGTGACCAAAACAAACACATCCGCGACCTTCCCTTCTCTACTACATAGTCCCTTGGGAAATCCGATAACCCCCTTCCGTTTAGTCACTCGCCTTCCAAGTTCCCCAAAATCCTGTATCCCTAGCGATCCATCCCTTGGAAAGGATCCCTCACATCATAAAGTCAAATAACCAAGGCATATACCTACCTCAAACCATCATAACAGTCATAACATGCTCATGGAAATCAATGGAAAATATTGGGTCCCAGTGTCCCATGAATGGCCCTCCTCCTGAAGTACTCTACCAACATATTGCTGCATGTTCCAATTTATTTTGTTGTTGCTGCCAATTCTTGCTGTCGATTTCAACCACCCAACCGGGCATGTTCATGCATTCTTGTTCCAAGCACATAATTTCCATTAGATTCAAATAAATTGAAATAACTGTAAATCATACCTCATTGGTTGTTCGTTAATAAGGTACACTTGCAATCTTGTTCACTTCCTGTCACAACAAGTCAAAATAACTGTTTGATCAAAACATCATGTATAAACATATCACATTTGATTAGCTCAAAACACAACCATCATAGATGAACATCATAAATCACATGTAACCATCATAAACTAGAATCATGGATCACATATAATCATCATATACCATAGTCATAAATGACACGCATAAATAAAACTGAATTAAAATTTTGATACTTATCCTTTCATCAATCCTTATATTCTACATTTGTCTTTACTTTTTATGCACTCCAGATCGGTTGCCACACCCAACAAACACCCAGTGCCTTATCCTCACCCATGTGCACATACACATAGTGTGCATCACACACATATAGCTACACACGTCATACAACACCATGCAATACATGCATCTACAATAGTACCATATGTACCACATGTACACAATACCACCTATACACTCCAACCACTTGCACGATGTGCGCACAACATCACATGTACACGACACCACCTATACAACATGTACACAATGCCACATGTACACTGCACCACTATACTATGTGTATACAATACCACAATTACATCATTCCACATGCACGACATGTACACGACACCACATGTACATCACATCACATGCATGACATGTACACACCACCACATTAACACAACACAAAATGTACAACATGTACACAACACCACATGCTCATAGCACCACTTGTAAAATCATGCAAACAACACCATATGTACATAGCACCATATGTACAGCATGCATAGAACACCATATGTATGTAGCACTACATATTCAACATGTAGATTGCATCATCTGTACATAGCACTACATATCCAACATGTTCACAACACCATATGCACACAACATCGCATATCCATCATGTACATAGCACCATATATACCCAACACTACATATGCAATATCCACATAACACTACATGCACATAACATCACCTATGCAACATGTGCACAAAAATACTACCACACATCCAAAACTACATTGTCTTTACCAAACAACCTTGCTTCTAGTGTCTTATCCATGCTTGTCCCATCATGTCGCAGATCACACTGCTTTCATTGCACTATTGTATCCCTCGGTATAACCTGTCCATAACATAGAAATAATATAGCCACATAATATCAACTCATAACCACATGATACTGATCTCGTATATTTGTCACGACTATTCTTCCAGTTGATTCCTCATAAACCAGGAACTTCTTCATGTCATTCACATGCATAAGCAATCATTCCTCCACAAGAATGATCCTTAACAACCCTGTCAGATAGTAACATAGATACATGGATACATATATATATATATATATATATATATATATATATATATATATATATATATAAACATTAGCATAAAACAATCATGATCTTGTCAGACAACGACATATATACATACATACATATATAATCATTAGCATAATCATGATCATAACATAATTATCAGATCTCAAGGTCAAGGTTAATAGAAATTCCTTTATTCATGCACAAAATTGAGAACAATCATTCCCAACATAGCCAAGGCATCCGACAACTTAGATCCATTTACTAACTGCCATAGTCTTACCTTGTGCTGCGCTTACTCATGCATCAAGCTTCATCTGAGTCTTACATGATCTGTTGGTTACCACACAACTCTCCCAGAGCTCCATTAAATTCCTCTTTCCCAAACCAATTCCCAAGACTCAAAGCATAAAAGGCAAGCCAAGAAACAAACAAGAAGAAAACCATGAAAACCAATAATGATATGACACCACAACAAAGTGGCATAGTTATGCACCAGACACAATCAAAATCGCAAATCAAGCACAACAATCGCAAAATACCAAAAACAAAAGACCAAAAACGGACACCATGACTCAATCCCCATGGTTCCCAAGTAAAACTTGACCTGAGTCTTCTTCGAGATTTCATGGAAACATCTCTTTCCATGCAAATCCCTGCATCATGTGGTCATTAACACATAATTGTTAGTGCATAAATAAACATAACAATTTACACCAATTACCTCATCTTGTTGTGCCAATCACATTGCTTGCAACTGAACACATCCATGTCATCTCTCGTGGGGCTCCAATTCCTTTGACAGATCCACTTGTAGCTAGAGACTGGATAATATACATGTCAAGTACATGTTCATGGCTATAGCACATATCCACATAATGTCAAACAAAATCAAGTTTAATAACAGGTCATATATGCAAGGCACTCATTCGTTTGGAATTAGGGTTTCCAAACATAGCCAAAGGGATTCTTACCCAATTCTTTCTTTTACCTTCACCCTGCTGCAACTGAGTCTTACTATGTATTGTCATGTCACCCAACTACTAGTTATATAAACACATCAATTATTACTCGTCACACTAATACCAAGCATGTTTCCTGTAACTACTCACACATGTCAACCACATTTTCCAAATATCAAGACAATCATATTTATCACTTTGAAATCAGCCTTTACCAAGACTAACAATCATGTCATACTCCATAGTCAACTCGTAGTTATTAGACATAATGCTACAACTATCACCTACTATACTCAAGTACATATCAACTGTCTCAACACATATGTATTAGTACAATCATCCGAAAACAAGATCATTTGAACACATAATCATATTATGAAATTCATCAAACATTCCACCAACTTGCAACCATACCATGTTAAATAAATCAACTAGATGACATGATAGACACCAAACACCCAAACACCTAATAGATGACATAATCAAACAGTCAAGCACCAAGTATATGACATAAGAAAATTCATACCTTATTGTATTCCAGGGGAGGAAATCGTGTCTGCACAATCAATCCATATTAGCACAATATATCTTCACAATATATTAACTCAAACATAAATAAGATCATGATATCCAAATATTCACTAACTAGCATGTTTACATCATAATTCATACACAATTTTCATTCACACATGTGCAAAGTCAATCTAGATTACTGCAATACCATATCACAAATATGTCGGCTCATGCCTGAATGTCGTAACACTAACCATATGCATAGGCCAATCCAATTTACTATGATACATATAACATCAAGATCTTAATGTAATAACCCTAATCATCAAATTAATAGAATGTAAGAACAACAAGTTAACCTATCATGCTCATCAACAACATATAACATAATCATTAGGTTATCTAATATAAAACAACAATAGCAATGCATACAACTATAGGTTACCATCATTCTTGACTATCCTACGCATGTGCATATAACTGAATGTAACCATAACATCAAAAGACATGTACATAAACCTAATGTATATAACCCTAATGCATATAAAAATTATTAATTTACATACCTGCATGCTAAGCATACAATACTTGTATGACGATATGCTCTTACCCCAAAGTCCAATGTTGCAACCTCATTATGATGATGTGCATCTCCTGCTCTATCTCAGCCAACACATTAGCATCATAACATACCAATATCATCTTGATGACCTAAGTTTCATACCATGACTTCACAAGGCATGTCTGACCTACTATTCAAGAATAACTGTAACCAAGACCATACATGCATGACAAATGCATATAGACATATAACACATGAGCACCAACCAATTCACATCATTCTAGCTAGATTCCAGTTATCAATGCATTTGCATATCAACTTCACAAACCATGACCTCATGCATGGCAACAACCATTACTCCATTGTACACATTGCCACATGAAATCATGAATGTGCATAAGCAATGCCTAATCAACTACACATACACATGAACACATGTAGTTGAGCATAAACGATCAATTCTTGTAACCAACCTACAAGGCTAATACACACAATCAAACATACAAGAATGCAACCTAACATACAAGGATGTAATCAAGAAGATTATAATCATGTAAACAGTCATATACTCCTGATGATGCATTCCATAAAATCAATATCAAATTCCTCATGACATCCTTACTACCATCATGATCAACATGATGCAATGCAACAAGCACATGTAATGCAAGTGTAAGAGACACACATGCAATTGACATGCATAGATGACCAACACTTTCACCCAAGGAGAGTGAAACAATGCTCTGATACCACTATGTAGTATTATATATGACCCAAAGAGAGTGAAACCCACTCTAATACCAATTTGTAACAACCCATCCTCCCAAGTCCACCCAAGCAGCCAACTAGTCGGGAAAACATGTGATGAGAGAGGTTACGATAAGCGATTCAATCTCCTTGGTGACATTAAGGAAATGGAATTGATGGAACATCACACACAGTCATCCAACATCATCAACAAAACTCTTAGGAGACAAGTTAGCCACTTAGACAGGCTGTCCTTGGGTCCCACTATTATTTTGGATCTCTTAGGCCATAGTCGCTCACATGCTAAGGGCAAGGGAGCGACCAAAAACCTAAAGTCTCTCTCACAGGCCTCTGTGCCGGCGACTGTGGACTTTTCTCAACAGACCTGTGCCAGCGAACTTGAGATTTGAGCCACTTTTCTAGCCCATAATTCCTCCCTCTGCCTAGAACTTGTTACAACCTTGAGAATTATTCAAGGAAATGATAACAATATTTAATACTCAAAATCAACCTCAAAATTAGGCCTAAGCATCCCAAACCAGGATTAACATTCTATCAAGCACTTGGAATTAATGAAACCTACAGGTCTAGGATACAAGGCAGAGCATAAATGACTGAAAGAAATTATCAAACATAACCATAAGGATCACCTCCTTCTCCATTGGACTAGTATATCATCAATTAGGTCTTGCATCCATCCATTTAACAATTACAAGTAAATACATGAAATAACTATGACATGAACCATTCATATAACCATGCTTATAACGAGCATTAAACCATATAAATATAAGAGATGTGACAACCATTAAAGCCACATATAAACGAGTACAAAAGTAAGAGAACTTAACTTTTATTAATCATAAGAAAATCCGACCCGGTTTTGGACTTCCACGTACCACCTGACCATAGACATGGCTGAACCAAATCTCTCTTTCAGGCAGTCAACCCCGTGCAATATTCCAAGCATGAATGTGGGATATAATAGAACAACCAATCTAAGAAGAACCAAGGGAATCCAAAGGTTAAACCACCTCCACCCTCACCAAACTGTGATCACACCAAAACCAGTGCTCTGATCACAACCAAACTAAACTTGGAATTCCATCTAGAATCCATCACCATCCTTGAGGAATTTATGTCTCCTTGTCTCTCAGACTTTACCACAATCCAATCCTGGATCACTAGGCCCTAAATCAAGACCAATCTGTCAGCTTTACCGCAATCCAAACTCAGATCACTAGGCCCTAAAATGTGACTTCTCCCTTAGGCTTTATCGTGTATGCTGCCAAAATCAGTCAAGGGATTCCTATGCCTTTGTGAATGATCCTTGATACCACCTCCACCCTAGATTCCAAAATCCATCTGCAAACCAAAGCTCAAAAACTGAAATAAACATCCCAACACCATGGCAACTGGAAAACGACAAGGCTAGGCTGAAAACCACTGTCATATCCCGACAAAACCATGCCATCGAAAATAACAAAACCATACATCAACATGAAAATTCATGCATTTCCAAACCAGCTAGGATAACACACATGCAAAAAGTTACCTGCAAGTATTCCTGCGGAAGCTGCTTAATCCTACTCTTCTTCCTTGATCCTTGCCTTCCTTCCTTTCCCTTTGCTTGCTTTTCCTTCCTTGATCCAAAGCTAGTGTGCTCCAAGAAAAATCTAAGTGACCAAAAGTGAGAGAGAATAATGAGAGAGCTCCAAACTTGAACTTACCAAGGTTACACTGACCAAGCCTGAGCCAAGAGCTTAACACTGACCAAGAAACTTGCCAATTGATTCTCAAAAACCCTTTTATTAATGAGGCCTCTAATTTCTTCATTTTCCATTATTTTCCTTCAATTTACTCCTCACATGCAACCTATGACTTTTTGCCTTCCTTTTCTCCTATTTTCCTTTATTCTCATAAATAAATGTGTCAAAAATGCATTTTTTCCTTTTTATGCCTTTTCCTTAGCCTTACAATTTCCTTAGCGAAAAACACATCGAGTGATGCCCACTAGGATATCTTTGCCCAACATCTAGCTTGGAATACATGTCCCTTACCTGTGGTCTTATTTTTCCTTTATTAACTTTTATTACAAGGAATTTTCACTAGGGATGTTACAGGATGACTTCTTAGTTTGGACTGTCTCTAGGATTTAAAACTGGTACAAAAATGGTGCAGAGGGATGGGTTTGCTTCGAGGGCATTGCTCTTCTGCATCAATGTGGGCATGTTGGAGTTGTAGTTTCTGCACTTATTTGGGGTAATCATGGTTACAACTGCAGGTGCCTCCTCTCATAGGAAACCGTGCGTAGATTTTTTGGTGTGCAAGGTCGTTGTGACTAGACGGTAACTATTGGGTTCTCTTGTATGCTCCCTCCCTCCCTTTTGCCTATTTTTTTGTGAATATAGATAATATATATTCGATATATATTTAGGTGCCTTCCTCTCTATATCTATCATCTTCTGTATCCTGATCTAAGAAACAAGCACCAATGTTTGTGTGGGTACAAATCCCATATCAAATATTTATCAAAAATTTAAATGGGAAGACCTCAAATTTTTGGGTAAGGTGTTTAGACACTATAAAAAACTTGAAGTAGAGAATTGGGGTTTAAATGGGGCATTATTTTCCCTTTTCAAAGCCGGGAATTTGAGGGGAGGGTGCTTCAAAACTCTGCCCAAATCAAATACTACCACATATAAAGGAACTTAGCTATAGTCCTGAACATGGCGCTGCAAGGTGGAGCTCTAGATCCAAGAGCACCAAAAGGACCATCCACCTCCTTTAAGGATACAGTGAAAGAAAATCCTTCCTCCTTAGCTGAACATATACAAAACATCTAGGCCCATACATTGTTGAACAAATAGAGCTTTATCCATCCATGGAAGTTAATCTTCCAGAGGTAAACTCACTCTTCACTACCTTGCAAATAGAGGCAATTATATGCAGGTTTAATGGATTTTGGAAAAAACCAGAAACATTACACCAATGGGTCTTTGACAACCAAGTGTGACATGTATTTATCCTCCAAAGGATTCTTTATTGTCCATTTTGATACACATAAGGATTATGATTTTGTTTTAAATAAAGGGCCTTGGTTTTGGATTAATGTTGGGCTCTTTATGACCCCATGGTTCCCCAAATTCAATGCAACAAATATGGTTGTCTAAAAAATTCCAGTTTGGATGAGACTCCCAAATCTTCCTCTCCCCTTTTGACACCATAAGGTCTTAAAGGATATTGGAAACACTTTGGGAAAATTCAAAAAGAGGGACTCTGAAAGAACTAGAAATGTATCTTCATATTTGATAGAATATGCGTGGAGATCAACCTAAGAAAAGGTTTATCGGATCACACCACTCTAAAATAAGATGATCTCCAGTGGTGCCATGTTATAGGCTACGAGAGCACAACATTCATGTGTAGGAACTATTTCCAAATAGGACATTTGAAGAATACATATCCATAGATAAAAAGGAACCCTAAGAAAATGGAACATAAGCCAAGAGATGGGAGTTTATAGATACACATCCATTTGAGGAGGAAGAAGAAGAAACTATGGACCCAAACAAAGAATAAGGGGGAGTGCATGATAAAAATGCCACTGCTACTCCCAATAATGTGGGACTGATTCAATTATGATTAGGAGACATAATTTTAGCCAACAATGGAACAAATGCAGGATGGCTCAAGGGGTACAAAGTAGTCCCATGTATCAGAAAGTTCAGATTTGGATAAAGAAAACCCTCTAGAGACAAATATGGGCATTTTGAACCTGAATCCAATGGGCCCCAATGTAGGAGATTGACAACAGGTCCAAAAAATGAAAGGAAAAAAGGGGAAGTCTAGTGATTCCTACATTACTTGATCTTCCCATTGTATTATTTTTTTTAATTTTTTTTCTCTTTTTGTTTTTATAATGTAAGCATATAAATGAGAATATTTTACTTGTTTAGTTTTGAAACTTAAGGATCTAGGTAGATTCTTGATGAATACACTCATCCTGAGTGTATATACAAAACGTATTTTCTTTTCATATATGAATGAAAATACAAGTTTCTTTTCACAGGAAAGAAAACAAAAGTTTTCAATTTCGATTGAACATAATTTTATATTAACTTTATTTATAGAGAGATAAAGAAATTGTTTTTTTTTATTTATTTATTTACATTTTAGTATGAACGAGAGGTGTAATTCCTATTTCAATGCACACCTTGAATAAAAACAATTGAAATTAAAAAAATCAAAGAGGTGTATAGAGAGAGAGAGAGAGAGAGAGAGAGAGAGATCCCTTCAGTGATTCATATAAAGTTGACAAGTAGGGTTTAAAAAAAATATAAATAACAAAAAAATATCAATGTATATGTATAGAGAAATCTTATTCCATAGATATATGATTTCTACTTCCCAATAAAGGGAGATGTCTATTTAGAAATATACTGACATGAAAAAAACATTTTAATGTGTTGTTGATGGTGTTGGAAATCCATCAACCAAGGGGTCTCCCTAATGTGAAGTCCCAATTAGACCTCACACCATTTGGATTAGGATCCCCATCCAGAATATTGCCATTGTTTCCATGTATTCTTGTGGATATGCCTTGGCTCTAACTATCAACAAGAGAGAGGGGTGCAAATGCGCCTTCGAAAAGTAAGGGGGGTGTGCCTAGTGAGTGTTCAATTACATGTGTGTCAAATTTATTTCACTGTGAAGGGGAGGGAAAGTGAGCCTCTAAGAGAGAGGTAGTAGTATTACCCTAGTAGAGACACACATGGACAAGAAGGGTCTGTACAAAATCAAGTGGGATATGCCACAGAGATGCAATGGTTGTTACAACCAACAAATAAAAAGGTTTGTATAGTATCCTGCAGAATAGTCCACAAGGATGGGACAACAATGACAACCATTACAACACATTCTCAATAAGATAAGTAATAAAACAACTAAAATAGTTCAACTATCTTAGCACATGTGAAAGCAAACATGAAGTACAAACATCCGCAAAATAGTCTTACAAACATTCATAATCCATGCATGAAAAATGTGCTGGCCTTGAAGGCTTATGTTACTAAGTAAAAGTTATAAGACACATGTATACAATGAACATCACTAGCTGTAGTAATGGAGCATTGGAGCCACTCCTTTTTCCCCAAAAGGACTAGATTATCTCTCAAATGCTTTGTGGGAGGAGCCAAGGTGAAAATTACTTTGCTCATATAATCAGGGAGTATGTATAACCAAGGGGTGATGCTTTCCCTTTCTTGTGACTCTTTGACTGTCCTCATGACTATTTGACTTCCTATGACTTTTCAACTTACATGACTCTTTATATTCCATGTGTGTCCTTTGGACTTCCACTTTACAGTACATTTTGAATACCATTTACATGATCCACAATGATGATGTGTCATATGGAAACTCATGACATGACATGACGTGACACTACTGATATGGATTGCTTGATGATGTGGTAGTGTCAACCCACTGTTGTTGTTGTGTGCTGAGTTTCTTCTTGAGAATTCACTCCTTTTCACCTCTGTATGATTTGGTGATGTTTGTCCTTTTCACCACAATGTAGACTTTACAATTATTATATGTTTTAATAAAAAAGTTTCTTTGTGGTTTTGTTATGTGTTTTCCTCTTTTCTTCTGAAATTTCAATTTTCCAAATATTTGGGGGAGACCCTCAAGATATGAAAAATTGAAATGCTAGAAGAAAAGAGGAGAAATACAATAACAAAACCACAAAGATTTTTTTTTTATTAAAACATATAATAACTATAAAGGCTACATTGTGGTGGAGAATCTATCCTTTTACAAAATGTGACTTGTTACTTGTAGTATTTTTTGGTTGCAATACCATAGGTAAATTCCATGGGTGGGTAAACACCATGGGTGAATGAATATCATGGGTGGATGCCACTTACAATACCATGGGTAAATTCAATGAGTGGATAAATACCATGGAAGGATGAATACCAAGGGTCGATGCCACTTATAATACCATGGGAAAATAGCATGGGTGGATGCCACTTATAATATCATGGGTAAACTCCATGGGTGGATAAATACCATGGGTGGATGAATACCATGGATGGATGCCGCTTACAATACCATGAGTAAATTCCATGGGTGAATGAATACTATGGGTCGATGAATACCATGGGTGGATTCCATTTTCCATTCAGATCATTCTTTCCTCCTCAAGAAGAAATGGTCCCCATTGCGTGAAGTTCCCTCCTGAGAAGCTTTTGTTGAATATGAAGAGCCACTAAAGAGAAGGGTTTTGTGTGGTTAACCCATAACCGTGATGAACTAAGATCTGAGGATAGAGATACCCTGTAATACTTATGACCAACTGTGATACTAACAGTGTGTGGCCTAGAAAATGGACTTTGATAAAGTGTGGGTTTGTAGATGACCCATAACCATGACAAACGAAGGTCCGAGTATAGAGATAAACTATATTGCTTATGACCAACTATGCTACTAACAGTGTGCGACCTAGCAAATGAACTTCGATGAAGTGTGGGTTTGTGGATGACCCATAACCATGAAAAGTGAAGATCCGAGGATAGAGATACACTGTAATACTGGAGGACAGCTGTGATACTAATAGTGTACGACCTAGCAAATGAACTTTAATGACAAGGATTTTGTGTGGTTCACCCATAACTGTGATGTTGACTGTTGATGAAGTAGTAGGTGCCTACATAGCCTGGGGTGGTAGGGCACGTCTCCAAAGAATCTGGGCTAGATGTTGCTATGTTGAAACTGCTGAATGTGAAGTAGGTGTCTACTGAAGCAGGGTGGGAGGGAACCCACTCCGAATGCTGCTCTAGATTTAAAATGGGCATAACTCAGTCAATATAGCTCAGAATATTTATTATAACCTATTTTTTGAAATAGAATGACCATTCTGCATCTTTCCATGTGATTAAAATCCCTACCTCGACAATCTAGAAACTTAGATTCACGTTGCAACAGTCTTGTCGTCACAAAAATTCTAAAAAAAAATAGTTGATTTTTGATCAGCGATATCTCCCTCATCTGAACTCCAATTCAACCAATTTATTTTTTTAAATTGGGTGATTTTTCGAGAGGAGCTTAGATATACAATTATTTTTCAGAAAATCTACACAAAAACTACAAAAAAATGGTAGGCGAGCTGCCATCCACGAATTGCCGTCAGAAACATTTCTACAACATAATTGATTTTAAATCGGCGATATCTCCCTCATCCGAAATCCGATTCAATCAATTTTTTTTTTGAATTTGGGTATTTTTTCACAAGGAATCCATATCTATTATTTATTTTTGTGAATATTTTACCAAAGGTTTCAGATATGTTCTGCAAAATCTCTGCCCAAGAAAATTCTTTCAAAAAAATGGAAAAAGAAAAAGTCTTCCTGCTTTGACCAAGAAAGTTCTTTGTGGAGGTCGGAGCATGTGCCTGAAGTTTGTTGAATATTTATGTAGAAATTTGAAATTGAAATATGCATCAAATCCTCATTCCCATGGAATTGTAACCTGAATTTGATACCACTGATCCAGATCTTGGGGGGAGCCCCCAAGATCTAAAAAATTGAAATGCTAGAAGAAAAGAGGAGAACACACAATAACAAAACCACAATTTTTTTTTTATTAAAACATATAATAACTGTAAAGGCTACATTGTGGTGGAAAATATCTCCTTTTACAAAATGTGGCTTGTTACTTATAGGATTTTTTGGTCACAATACTACAGGTAAATTCCATGGGTGGGTAAATACCATGGGTGAATGAATACCATGAGTGGATGTCACTTACAATACCATGGGTAAATTCCATGAGTAGATAAATACCGTGGGAGGATGAATACCAAGCATCAATGCTACTTACAATACCATGGAAAAATACCATGGGTGGATGCCACTTACAATATCATGGGTAAATTCCATGGGTGGATACATACTATGGGTGGGTGAATACCATGGGTGGATGCCATTTTCCATTTAGATTAGGTGATAAGGAATATTCAATGATCTTAAGTCTTGAGTTGTGATAGCAAACTGATGTCCCTTTTATTTCTTACGAATGATCAACTTACATGTTCAACTACAAGAGTGTCTTTCAACACATTTCCCTCATTCATCTCTTTCTTCATCATCTTGTCATAACATGGTAAGGTACCTGTATCTGCAATTCTCTCATGACAAGATGACATCAGTCCGAAAACCCCCCAGTATAAGATGGTGCATTTTGATCCATTGACTAAGCCAGATTCAGGTGACAGATCGGGAGAGAGGGATCAGTGAATGTGTAGTTTCACAGTTCAAGTAGCCAGGGGTGTAGCTTGAGACTTAAGGCCACTGAATATGCATTTCAGGATGGGGTGAGGAAGAAAACTGTGTAGTGTGGGAGCTGAGGATGACAGGCACTAGATCATCCTATTTCACAGTTCTAGAGGACATATGAGCCTAGGTGTTTACCTTGCACAGTTCAAGAGCTTAGGGCTGAGGCTTGAGCCTTAAGACTGCACAGTGCGTAGTCCAAGCTGGACTGAGGGAGAAAATTGCGTAGTTCCAGAAGCTAGTGACGCAGGTTGAGGGGATGGACAATAAGTGAACACACTACACAGTTCTAGGAGACAAGGGAGGCTGGGATATTGTGCAAATATGCAATTTAGAGGCTTAGGGAATGAGCTTGAGGCTTGTGATTACACAATGTGCATTTAGGGCTAGGTTGAAAGAAGGATTGCACAATTCTGGAGGCATGGGTCAATGCTTGAGCCCATAAACTGCGCAGTGAAACACTCTTGGGAGGTAGGAAATGTGAATTCCATAGTGCAAGGGGGAAAGATCATAGCTAGTGGATTGAAACTACGTAATGTGAAGTTTAGGGAGGCCGGATGAAGCCAAGTTTCATGGTTGGGAAGAATTCTCATAAATGGCTATGTGTAAGACCAGTTAGACTGATGTAAACAATGATAAGATTTCGACTATCATATCACACTTAGAATACTTGATGACACAACAACATAGGTCACCTAGGACACATGAACAATGCATTTCCCTCTGTGCGACAACTTTATGACTAGTTATGACAAGTGCGACACTTAAGATACACTTTGCGATGACTATGACGACACTTGTGCGACAATGCTTAAAACTTTGCGAATGAGTGTGAAAGATATTTACATGGTTAGAAAAACTCATATTCATAAAGATAGACCCTTGAAACCACTAGAACAAGCTTCTACACATTGTGTGATAGCCAATCATGCGAAAAGATGATAGTTTACCCAACTTGCAAAGGGGAGAAAAATACTTCAAGAAAGTACATGAAATGAGTTTCAGTGTTTGTGACAATAATGTGCAAGACCAAGGAAGGCTATGAAATTGAGTGTAAGACAAAATTTTTGAGGGTGTTGTAGCAGCTACAACACTTGGTGATACACTAGTAGAATTCTAGCTTCTTTGCCTCAGTTAACTTCTTCTGTGGAGGGCCTTGATTCTTCATGGATTATTGATTCAACGTGCAGATTACTTTGGTCTCCCCACTTACCCTATGAATAAAAATGGTCCCCTTTATGCCTCAGTTGAAGACAACATAAGATACAACGATATCACAATGTTTTGAGTTGGGAAGGGTAGTGTAGATCACGAGATTAAGATTTTCACAGTATAATTTCCCATCTCTGGTGTTTCTCTGCTTCCAGTAGGACTATAAAGTACCCCGACGGAGTAAAAAAGGAACACAAACATTACTCCGCTACCAGTGACCTTGGATAGTACCTCGACAAAGTTGCTTGGTTCACCTCTCTACATAGGAATCCTTTCTCTTCTTTCACTTTTATTTATTTATTTTAAAGAGGACTGTGCATCGACACATTCATTTTTGGGTGGAAAAGGGATCCCGAATTATTGGGAGTAGAAGAGGTCATTCCTTCATAGAACCATATAGAGACCTCTGATTTAGGTTTCCTCATTTATATTTTCCCCTTTTCCTATTCTACTGGTTAGATAAGCATGAAAATGCTGAAACAAAAAACCGATCACAGGCATAAGGTTTCCTGAATAGACATAGGTTAATGGCTAGACAAAAACTCTCCTTACGGGTGGATCGTATTTTCCGTTGGCACTTAATCGACCAAAATATATAACTAACACAAGGAAATGAACTGGAGGTTAGCCAAATGTTAAAGTGTCACAAGACTCTTTAGACTTCATTCACACACATACTAAGAATCCAAAACAGGTCCAGGCACAACACTTATTCATATGATGAAAATAAAAGGAGACAAACAACAAAAAATAAAAAGAAGAAGAAAAAAACGTAAGGAAAGACAACACACAACAAGGAAACAAAACTAGAAGCTAAGAAAAAGAAACTAAACCAAAGCATCATGCAAGAGAAAAGTGAGAAAAGACAAGAGAGACTAAAGAGAATAAGATGGGATGGGTGCAAGAGAAGGAAAACTAATATGTAGCTAATCCTACTCCTAACCTAACAACGAGAAGGTCAGGGTCATGTATAATGGAATTTCCAATGTAGCCACCATAATCATTCCCGACTTGCAATCACAAAGATACGATCGATTAAAACACATATAAAGAAATTTGCAAGAGAAAAGATGAGAGCTTGAACAATTTGCACAAAAATTTCTTGGTATTTCCTGTGGGAAGAAATATGTGTTACAACCACTACTTTCATGCAATTCACATTATTACCTCTTCGACGTAAAGCATAATCAGAGAAACCTCAAAGGCTTCTTGCTGTTGCATCTTATTCCATGTCATCCTGCTTAGAAAGAACAAGAAAATGCCAAAACCTGTTTATTGCAATGGAGTTTTCCGAGAAAGATTGGTCCAACCATTCAACGGTTGGATCATAAAATTCATGATGATCCTCTTGAAAACCCCAAAATATTTGAAAAGATGGATTTTCAATTAGAGGCACGAGATTATAACAAGAATCTTGTGAGGGAAAATATATTTGATCATATTCAGCAGTCATGTCGAGACAGTGAGGACCTGACATAACCATCAGTGGAGACTGAAGTGCCTCAACCGCTCAACAAAAATCCAAATAGTGAGATGTTGAATGATGAAGATTGAAGGATGTAAAAAAACTACCATTGCATACACTGGTGGGAAAATTATAACATGAATGACAATCATCAAAGATAGAATAATGATCAGATGAGATGATTAAAGCATCAGATTCCCAGTCTATAATAAACGAAGATAAATCAATTTGAATAGTTCTGCGAATGCTCTGAACAATTGAACCAAGTTCTTCACAAGCCAAATGTGACATACCGTTTTCTGGTAACTAGTGACAAATTGTGAAAGCATCGTAATCATGAAAATAATTTAAGAGGGACGCCAACACAACAAATAAATGAGACCATGATCCAGGTGGATATTGGTGGCCACCTGCCAAGTCCACCTGGACCCCCACCATTGTTTCTCTCAGCATTTTCAGTTTCCTTAATTGTAGCACAACTTACTAATTTTAGCAGTTTTTCGGGGGTCATCCACACAGACCACCAACCCCTGCAGTTCATACAGACCCAAGGGAAATTGCAGAATGATCACCATCAGAAGTGGTCTACATACCTGCAACAGTTCCACTTGAATATCAAGTATAAGAAGGGAAGCACCAATAATGTTGCAGATTGCCTCAGTCGACCACCAATCATGGCGTTAACCACCGTGCTCAACTCTTATGGGCACGAGACTTCTGATTGGCCACTTCTCTACAAAAGCGACCCAGAATTTGGCCACACATACCAGACACTCTTGGAGGGTCGGCATGTTCCAAATTTCCACCTCCAGGATGCCCTGTTATGCCACCTGGGTCACCTTTGTGTTCCTTCAAGCGAGCGTGCCAAGATGATTTGGGAAGCACACTACAGTCGGGCTGTTGGGCATTTCGGGGTCGAGAAAACAGTGGCAGTACTGCAAAATTATTTCTATTGGCCGAATCTTCGACAAGATGTTGGGAAGTAGATCAGATCATGTACTGCCTGTGCCATTGCCAAACCGACCATTAAGAAGCACGACCTTTATACCCCGTTGCCTACCCCTAGTCAACCTTGGGAATCCATCTCCATGGATTACATGTCAGGCCTTCCTTCCACTAAGCATGGAAATGACTATGTTTTTGTGGTCGTCGACAGGTTCTCGAAGATGGCCATTATGGCGGCCTCCAAGAAGAATATCACAGCAGAAGCCACTGCTAAACTCTTCTTTGAACGAGTGTGGGTGCACTTTGGGATCCCACAGTCTATCATCTTAGATCGGGATAGTCGGTTTCTCAGCACATTTTGGTCCAGTCTCTGGTCAATGCTGGACACCAAACTCACGAAGTCCACAGCCTTCCATCCTCACACTGATGGCCAGACAGAGGTTGTCAATAGGATGATTGTGAACATTCTGCACATGTATAACTCAAAGCATCCACGCACATGGGACGAGAGCCTCCCCTATGTTCAGCACAGCTACAACCGAGCTCTTCAAAACTCCACTGGCCATAGCCCTTTTCAGGTGTGTTTGGGATTCCAGCCACTATGCCCCATTGATGTGGCCATGCCACTTGCAGCTACTCACATAAATTCAGCTCATGTCCAGTCTGAAACAGATAAGGCCACCAGCTTCATTGAGCGCATCCAACATATTCGCCAGCAGGTCCATGACATTCTTGAGAAATCAAATGCCAAGTACAAGCAGCGACATGATCAACATCGGGTGCCACACAAGTTTCAGGTGGGCGAAAAAGTTTGGTTGCATTTGCAAAAGGAACGCCTTACTGGAGCCTATCGAAAATTGAGACCACTCCGATATGGTCCTTACACCATTACTAAGGCTATGGGAGACAATGCATTTGAGCTCAGCATTCCCCCATTCCTTGGCCTGCACCCAGTGTTCAATGTGGACCGCCTTCAGCCATACTTTCCACCATTGCTAGACACATCCGACATTGCAGAACAGCTCAAACCCACAGAATTAAATCCAGATTGCATGGAACAGGCTGCAACTGATCGGATCATGGACACACAGATCAAGAACACTCGCCAACAAAATATCCAACTATATCGAGTGTTCAAAGCAGGCCAACTCCTTCAGCAGGGCAAGTGGCTCACCAGAGAACAAGTTCAGCAAAAGTTTCCTCATCTCATGGAGGAACTCAACGCAATGGGGACCATTGCTTCCTAAGGGGGGAGGAATGATCCAGGTGCATATTGGTG
Organism: Pinus tabuliformis; assembly: GCA_031772625.1. NCBI lineage: Eukaryota > Viridiplantae > Streptophyta > Pinopsida > Pinales > Pinaceae > Pinus > Pinus tabuliformis. The sequence continues at coordinate 462,480,598 of CM062811.1, forward strand.
GCCACTTGCCAAGTCCACCTGGACCCCCACCATTGTTTCTCTCAGCATTTTCAGTTTCCTTAATTGTAGCACAACTTACTAATTTTAGCAGTTTTTCGGGTCCTAAACTTCTGGAGCCGTTTCGAGGCCCTAAACGACGTTTTTTTGGGAAATATGGGGGCAAAATGGGTCCATGGACCGATGTTTCCCTTCTCAAAGTAGTATTGCTCGGATAGATCTTTCTAACGAGCTATTGTACGCATCAAACGGAGATCGTATGCCAAAGTTACGACCCCGGGAAGTTGATGTACCAATTTACCCAAACGGGGCCCACAGTTTGGTGTTTCATCTCCTAGGGTTAGGTTTTGGAATGTTAAGGGTTTTCCATTGTTTCTCAACAATAAATAGGCCTTCGAGCCTCATTGTAACACAGTTCAGAGGCATGTAGCCACCACATCTCTTCTCAGAGATAAGCTACCATTTCCCTAGCTGGTTTATTTCCATTTCTGGTTGTAAGCATATTTCAGTATTTTCCATTAATGAAATGAAGTATTATTTCCACTGCATCTTTGTGTATATGGTTATCTCTGTAATTTGTTGCGTTCTTGTTTAAATCCGGATCAGACCAGTTAGGACATGGTGAATGGAGAAGAACTTGATTCATTCAATAAATCGTGCATTGATTATTACTCAAGAGGATTTTAGGTGTGATGAAGGGCAAGATATGCAATAAAACATCCAAAAGAAAAACTGGGAGTTGATTATTAAGAGATGAATTTGATAGGCATGATTCTTTTAGCCAAATATAGTCTTTGAAATGATGAACTCCACAATTCCATGACTTTATGAGAGACACACATTCCAAACCTAAGTTTGATGCGAGAGATTTTCATGAAGATGAATAAACTGAAAAAGATTCATGAATCCAGTCATAAGTACAATCTTGAAAATTTGAAAGATCATACCCAAAATACCAAACATTTTTCAAAATGAAAATTTCATTGAGTGAAACCATGTAAAGAGAAGGATTTTGTAGGAAGAATAAGATCTGACTTAGTTTCGGGGGCTTACCAAATTTGCGAGATCCTGACATAACCATCAATGGAAGTTGAAGTGCCTCAACTCCCAAGAAAGTCCCATAACTTTCCAGGATTGTAAAATCACATTGTGAAAATTGAACTAGATCATGCATGGTTTGAGGATAGTTTCTACTACTTGTTTCAACAAAGCCACTTCTCACTCGATGGTAGCCATCTCTGTCATTGATTTCACTAGATTTTTCAACTTCAACAACTAGATTACTCAATTCGAAAGGTTCTTATGATCGCAAATTTGAAGATGAACGAATCGGGGAAATTTCATGAGCAAGATGATTTGAAGAGTTGTCTTCATGCAGACAACAAAAAGCGGGGGAGGAAAACCACTCTCCAAAGAACTATCAGGATAGGAGAAGTGTTAGTAGAGTCAGGCAAATATGCTAAGCTAACTAAGTACTTCAACATCAACCCCAACTCTTCTCAATGAAGTTGATCTCATGGAAGATTAGAGGGATCAATAGCCCAAGGAAGGGTAAACTTCTCAAAAACATGATCATGCAAGAAAAACCTCAAATCCTTTTCTTGCAAGAAACAAAATGCAACTCGATAGTTCTGGAAAAAATGGCAGAGAAAGCCTAGCCAGGTGGGATGGTAACAGCTATAGATGCTCAAGGGGCATCAGGCGGCCTTGCAATTCTATGGGACGCGCGCGCTATCCTGCTCAACAATATACATGCAAACAAGAACTTCATCCAAGCAATATTTCACATAAATGGCACTAACATTTATGGTCATATGACTAATGTGTATTTCCCTCAGGAAACTATGCACAAAGTTGAAATCCTAGACACCCTATCGGAGCTCAACACAAATAGGTTGCACCCCCTATGGATTTCTGGAGGCGACTTCAACATGATTGCAAGGTTGGAAGAAAAAAAAGGAGGGAGAAACAGAGGTAACAGAGATGGGAATCACCTAAAAGACTTCATACAGAATAACTGGCTTATTGATATCCCTTCTAACAATGGCTTGTTTACATGGAATAACAAAAGACAAGGATTGCATCAGATAGCTTCGCGCCTTCCTATTATCAGATAACGCAATTCACTTGGGTGGAGAATTTGTAGCTTCTATACTGCCGATATCGGGTTTCGATCACTGGCCTATAGCCCTTCAGTGGAACCACCCCGGTCACAACATTCAGCTGCCATTTTCTTTTGAAGCCTTCTGGATGTCTCATCCGGACTTCAATAAGTTAGTCAATTCAACATGGAGCAATTGTACCCCCTCTAATGGCTCCAGGATGTCTCAGTTCCAGCAGAAGCTCAAGCACCTCAAAGGCAAAATCAAACACTGGAATCACACCTCTTTTGGTAACATTTTTCAAGCTTAGAATGCCCTCAATCAAGACATGAAGAATTTGTAGCAGAAGATCATAATCGAAGGACAATCTGAGGACCTGACAAAACAGGAACAAATTCTTGAAGCACAAATCTTAGCAAGAGAAAAACAGGAGGAAACTTTATGGTGACAGAAATCGAGAATAAAGTGGTTGAAGGACGGAGAAAAAAATACAAAGTTCTTTCACAGAACCATCGTTCAGCGCAGAATGAACAACAACATATCCCACATTCAAAATGAGCAGGGAGCAAGGATTGAGACTCATGAAGGTATCGAAAGTGAATTCCTCAATTATTTCAAGCAAGCACACCAAGAGCCAAATATAGATAGAATGCCTGCTATTGACAAAGTCCTGAGGAACATTCCCAAACTAATCATAGAGGAGCATAATCAACTCCTTCTCGGCCCATAGACCTTCAGGAAGTTGAAACTGCAGTGCAACAATTGAAAGCGGGCAAAGTGCCGGGTCCGGACGGATTCACCTCCAACTTTTTTCACAACTTCTGGGACTTGATCAAACTGGAGGTTTGGCAAGTAGTGGAGGAATCAGGCACATTAAGATGGATGTACACCGGGTTGAGTGCTACCTTCATTGCATTGATTCCAAAGGAAGCGGAGCCCAGCACACCTGATAAGTATAGACCTATTGCTCTATGCAATATTATCTATAAAATTGTATAAAAAATTATTGCCTCCAGACTGAAATTACTGCTTCCTCTCATCATATCGCCAGAGAAATCTGGCTATGTAGAAGGTCGGCAGGTTACGGATGGAATTATTTTAACTCATGAAATAATCCATTCACTGAAGCAATCCAAGAAACCAGGTATGCTGCTCAAAATTGATTTATCCAAGGCTTTTGATAGCTTAAGTTGGATTTACATTCAGAAAATTCTAAATGCTTTTGGCTTTGCTCCTCCTTGGGTAAGGTGGGTTATGAGTTTGTTATCCTCTTCTTTCTTTTCGGTGCTCATTAATGGCATACCTTCACCCACCTTTCGTCCCTCCAGGGGTATCAGGCAAGGAGATCCCCTCTCTCCCTTCCTTTTTGTCATTATGGCAGAGGGACTGGGTCGGAGCATCAAATCAGCCCTGCATTCTCAGCTGCTCAAAGGTTTATCCTTTCTCAACTCCCCCACGTACTCTCATCAACAATTTGTTGATGATAACATGCTTTTTGGCCATCCATCTGTTCAGGAAGCCCGCCAACTCAAAGCTCTCCTGTCGGACTTCTCCGAAGCCTCTGGAGCCAATGTTAATAAAATCAAGTCTCAAATTTTCTTCTTCAACACTCCTGTAATCACCCAAAATGCCATAGCTCATATTCTTGGCTTCACCATTGCCACTCTTCCTTCCAAATATCTGGGAGCGCCCCTAACTACCTCGGCTCTTAAGCACTCCTCCTGGAAAATCCTCTTAGAAAAGTTAGAGGCTCGTCTATTTCTATGGACTCACAGGGCTCTCAACATGGCCAGCATATTAGTTCTTATTATAGATGTTCTTCTTTCCATGCCGCTCTACCTTTTTTCAATCTTGGCCGCTCCCAAATGGGTGCTCAAGGAAATCAAGAAGCTCCAACGCAACTTCTTATGGGGCAGCTCTGGCCCCACCCGTAAATGGGCTCTTGTCAAATGGGATAAAGTCTGTCTTCCAAAGAAGGCGGGGGGCATCGGTCTAAGGGACCCGTTGCATAGTAATGAGATCATGGGAGCCAAAATTTGGTGGAGATGGCTCTCAACTCCTAACACTCCCTGGGCTTTACTATGGACAGCGAAATATGCAAGCAACAACCCAATCGAAGAACGAATACGAATGTCAGAAGTAGGCATGGGATCAGTGATATGGAATTCGGCCAAACAACACAAGAACCTAATACAACAGCATAGCTTCTGGGAAATCAAGAATGGCAACATAGCTAGATTCTGGGAGGACTCCTGGCAGCAGCTCCCGAAGCTCAAGGACATCCTCTCTCACCTTCACTTCCCGGAGCAGGACTTGCATGAGTTAGACAAGGTCAGTCAATTTTGGAATCCTTCTTCCACACAGGGTTACAGATGTTGGATTGAAGCGGATCAGATTCTTAGGCACGGTACTGAACAGGCTCAGAACTCTCTCTCCTCAGAATTATGAAAAAGGCAAATACTTTTTTCGGAGGGAATGGATATTCTAAGGTGGGGATATGAAGAAAAGGGCACTTTTACCACAAAGGAAGCTTACAATATAATCATCAAGGAACGCATAATCAAATATGTTATATGGAGTAAAATCTGGGATCCCTCCAATTGGCCGAAGGTATCTACCTTTCTTTGGCTCCTATGTCAAAATAAAATACTCACTTGGGATAACCTCAGGAAAAAGAATTTTTATGGCCCTTCCATATGCCCCAACTGCAAGCAAGAAGAGGAATCAGCCATACATCTTATGCAGACTTGTCACATTGGGCGCAAGCTGTGGGAAAAAGTTAGCTTTCGCTGCCAAAAAGAAGGCAGAATTCATGGGGACATCAAAGCTACAGTTCGCAATTGGAATCAGTCACCGTATCAAAGAAAACTCCTAAACACTCTTTGGAAGCTCATTCCTGGACTCCTGATGTGGAACATCTGGAAGGAAAGGAATCGCAGGATATTCAAGGACCAATCCATGTCTACAGAGAATCTCTGGACCATGCTATGCCAAAATATTAAAGAATCCCTCTCCATCACTTCTTGGTCCCAGGAAGACTTTCCATCGCTGCCGCAAGAACAATCCATTTGGGCTAACTGGAATATACATTTGAATCAAGAGCTTACCTCCAAAGGAAACCCATCTCTGCTTGATCGAGTGCCGACAAAATGGATCCCACCACCCAACAACATGATCCAGCTTAACTTCGATGGAGCCTCAAAAGGCAATCCAGGAAGCTCAGGATTCGGAGGGGTCTTCAGAGATCATCAAGGAACTCCTCTACTACTTTTTCTTGGCTCAAAAGGCTGGGATACCAAAAAATTAGCGGAACTGGAAGGCTTATGGCAAGGTCTCACCTTAGCACATGACAGAGGATTTTTCCCGCTCATCATAGAAGGGGATTCGCAGATTATTATAAATATGGTTACAAAAATCATGCAAGGCACTCCCTCACACAAGGTTAGCAACAGCTGGTGAATGGCACAAAGGCTTGAGCTCATTGACAGATGGCTTTCTCGACACAGGGCCATTTCATTCAAGCACACTCGTCGAGAAGGAAACAAACTGGCAAACTTTCTTGCTAATATGGGAGTGGAATGTGGGTTGGAACTTCTTATAGGATCAATCTCCAGTATTGCCTCAGATGACCAACTATTAAATTACCACACCATAGTGAAGAATGATATGAACCAGGAAGTAGAAACACACCCGGATGCGGGTGCTTTCAAGGCTTAATCAATGCGGGCTCATGTCAAGTCGACATCTGGACTTGCACCTGGCAATCCTGCACGACCTTCAATCTCCTCCCGTAGATGAAATGAATCACTCTCAGTACCGGCAGTTCTTCAAGCATTCGGAATTGAATGCGCTCCCTGTTCGAGACTCTTCGCAGGTTGTTATATTCATGGCTTCGTCTGTGGTTTCTGCTGTCATTCTTATCGGGTCTCTCTTCATCAGCCTGTCCTTATTCCTGCATCCTTGTGTTGCTCTGGTAGCTTGGTGGCTTTTCTGGTGTAAGCTCCTTACTTGGCTTTCCCACCTTTGATTCTACTCTGTCTGGCCCTGTTCATCTCTTCCCTCAGGTCTCTGTCGTCTCAACAGACCGATTCTCTCAGCTAGCATTACTGTCATTTTGGCTGAGGAAGAAGATAGGCCCAGTGTCTCTGTCCATACCTCACCCTCGCAGTCTCAGGATGATAGCGTGCTCCAGGGAGAAGAGGTAGGAACTGTGTTTGATCATGGTGACTTGCAGGCTGAGGGGAACGTTCCTGATGTCCCTAAGCCTCCAGAAGATAATGCTCAGGACAGTTTGGCCGCGGTCGATCCGGCGCACCCATCAGATTGCAATCTGTGCTTGGCAGCTCCTCCAGGTGGCAGCGACACGGGCGCCGGGGACAATGTCGATGATACGTGGATGGGCTTTCCTTGCCGGGTGGAGAAGGATGCTCGGGACCCTCTGCAAAATGCATGATGCCTCCGGAACCTCGCCTGATGTCGCAGTTTCCCTTCTGGTTCTTCTATCCTATGTGTTATGCTATTCTGGCTTTTGTCAACATGTTTTGTATCAGGTCTTGGCTCGGCATAGATATCAGCTCTCATGGTCATATGCTCTGTATCAGGTCTTGGCTCGACAAGTTTATCAGGCCTTTGTTTTTGTTCAGTTTTGTATATGGTTATTAGGGTAGCACATAAATTATCATGGCTACAGTTCTCATATGCCTTGTAATGTTGTTTACCATCTTGGCCAACATTTTTTTTATGTACGGATTTTGGGAATTATGTATTGGGTCATCTCAATCCGGGAATTGGGTTATCTGGTTATCTAGTCATCTAGTTATCTGGTCTTATGTTCTCTAGGTCAGTGTTGTTGGATGGCTTCGGCTTCCTCTGAGGTCTTGACCTCCATGTAAATATTTTCTCTTTATTAATAGATTTAGCCTTTACTTAGAAAAAAAAGAGAGTTGTCTTCATGCAATAGAAGAGATGATGAGGGGTGGAAAGAGTGCTCAATGGTTCGATTGTTTTCATTTTCACCATTGATAATCTCACTTTCTTGTGTCAATTGAGAAGATAACTCATTGGATGAATAACTTAAAGAGCATGGAGTATCTCTGCCACAAGTAGAAGCATTACAGACGGTAGAGCACAAGGGATAGTGAGATGAAGAGGAAGTTTCGGTAAGCACATATTCTTTGACTGAATCAGATTCTGGATCTAAAGTAAAATCTTCATGAGAAACCAAAAGATCAGTTGATGCACCTTGGAAATCATGATCATGCATCAACAAAGTCATTATCATTGGAATGATTTTTACCCAAGACTACAGATTTATTGAAAGAATTGATTAAATTTGATTCACTACCAAGATTAGAAGATTGAAAATCATCCAACAATGGAAGCGCATAATCTTCACATGGGGGATTTTTAAAATAGAATAAATATTGAAAACATCTTCACCTTCCTGATCCCATGTCAGTGTAAAATGAATTCCTTGTACCTCATCGCAATTTGAACCAATAATGAGAAAATCAAGAGAGTGTGAAAGACTAGCTGGTGGAGCATATTGATCGGGTGGATCACAGTACAAAGAGTCATGGCATGTAGATGATAGAGGATCACATAAATCTAGATCAGATTGGAGGCTAGAGTTATGAATGATAACATCATGTTGTGGAATGGGGAAGTTAGTCTTCCCCATGGGCTTCATGAGCCATTTTGGTATTTCCTCCATTGAATCTGAGTCATGAAAAACAAAAGAAGAATGAGAATATGGATTAGGAATTTGATTTGGGATTTTTCAACTTTATTACCATCGTACAAAGGCACCTTCATTGAAACTGGAAAAGGAGGAGGATAAAGAAAAAAAGGAGCAGTAAATTCCTCCTTTGAAATTAGAGGTGTCTCATGGTTCACAAGAGTTGGGGAAGTAGGAAAATCAAGGGTTTCAGGTTCACCATGTAAAGAGATAAGAACCAAGAGCACAAACTCTTGTTTCAAGGAATCTTGATTCATGTCTTCTTCAGAAATTTCACAATAAAGGTGAAGGAATCAATCAGAAAACTCCTCAATTGATTCATTAGGCTTCATTCTTAAGAGATTAATTCTTTTACAAACATCTTGGTAATTACACCTATCAATGGATTGATGAAGATCCCTGAGGAAATGATGAAAGGAATGGATGGAAGCATGTGGAAAGGTATGGCACCATCAATTAACATAACCTTCAAGGGTGAGGAAGAAAATCACACAAGCAAAATATTCATCATTGGTTTTGTATGATTCACAAACTTTAGGAAAATAAAAAATGTGCTTGGTTATGGATGTCCCATCCTCACCATCGAACTTTAATTGGGACAAGTGATAAAGAGGCTCATCGAGGGTTGAAAATTGATAAATGGAACAATTAGAGAAACACCCTTAGAGTAATATTTGAGGATCAACCATTTTAGATAAGAGGTTCAACCCATATTTAACAGGCTCATCTTGTCATTTGGACCTCCTTCTAGCGCCACTATTGACGGTGTTGGAAATCCATCAACCAAGGGGTATCCCCGATGTGAATTCCCAATTAGACCTCACATTGTTTGGAGTAGGAGCCCTGTTTGGAATATCGGCCTAGTTTCCATGTATTCTTATGGATATGCCTTGGCTCTAACTACCAGCAAGAGAGAGGAGTGCAAATGCACCTTCAAAAAGCAAGGGGGGTGTTCATGGTGAGTTTTCAATCACATGTGTTTCAAAGTTATTTCACTGCAGAGGGGAGGACAAGTGAGCCTCTAATTGAGAGGTAGTAGTACCACCCTAGTAGAGATACATATGAAAAATAAGGGTCCGTACAACATCAAGTATAATAGTCCACAGCGATGCGATGGTCGTTACAACCAAAAATGAAAAGTTTTGTCTAATATCCTATCGAATAGTCCACAAGGATAGGAAAACAATGAAAATCATTACAACACATTCTCAATAAAATAAGTACTAAAAAGTCGAAATAGTTCAATTATCTTAGCACATGTGAAAGAAAACATGAGGTACAAACATCCGCAGAATAGTATTACAAAAATTCATAATGCATGCATGAAGACTGTGCTGGAATTGAAGGTTTCTGTTATAAAGTAAAATTTCTAAGACACATGTTTATAATGAACATCACTAGCTCCAGGAGTGGAGCATTGGAGCCACTCCTTACTCCCCAAAATAAATAGCTTATTTCTCTAATGCTTTGTAGGAGGAGCCAAGGTGAAAAGTCCTTTGCTCATATAATGAGGGAGAATGTATAAGCAAGGGGTGATGCTTCCCCTTCGCTGTGACTCTTCGACTACCCTCATGGCTATTTGACTTCCTATGAATTTTCAATTTACATGACTCTTTATATTCCATGTGTGTCCTTTGGACTTCCACTTTACAATACATTTTGAATACCATGAGCTACAGAAACAGTATGAAAACATCAAGGGGACTGCGTAGATGGTGGCCCTTACACAGAGGCTCACGCGGATGCAACATGCCAAAGTGCTTAAGGACTAGTTAGACGCGACGTGACATAGAGAAGCGGTTTTGAAGGCGCGCATCCAGCCTTGGATTGACGAGGACTTCGTAATCACATGAACAATTGAAGGAAAGATTGCACAGATGTAGGGGATGCATGAGCGGATACAACGAAGTAGTTCAGATACTGCGATCTCTGAGCAACACATCCAGGAGATATAGCAGGATGCCACTCAGTGCGCTGCAGACCTTGTAGTAGTCCGAGAAAAGTTGGGAGGTCTACGTGCAAACATCTTCGCACCGACAGAGTGACTCGAGGGCAAGTCACGATGTTTGTGTTGGGGGCCTATTGGGCGTGGGATCCCCCCAAGGCAAGTTATGGGGCTCAAAGCCCAAGTTTTGACTAAGTCCGATGTAAAGACTCCGTGATTTTTGGGCACAGAGAGTGAAGTTGTAATTAAGTTATAGGGTCCACCCTTACTTTTGTAATGTAGAGTCGGCTTGAGAGATCTACCCATGGTCCGCGGACCATGGGACTGTATAAGTAGAGTGAGGCTCTAAGTTGTAAGGAAGTAGTAGTGAACAGAAGATCTAATGATAAAGCATTGAGTCTAAAGTGTAAAGTCATGTCTTTGGGTCGTAGACTAGGAGAAGGCTCTGCAACTGAGTGCGTAGAGGCCTGGTAGTCCGTAGCTGAGTGCGTAGGGAAGGTTGAGTTTGTAACTAGTTGAAGCATTAATAAATAAAAGTTTTAAATTATTTTTGTGTATTTTTTCCCGTTTTATGCATTGAAGTATATTGGGTATGAATTGCAAGTTTACTATTTATTTGCTGCGTGAACTTATATGAATGTGTTGAATAAGTGAATATAAGATAAAGTATCTATTTACGTGAAGATAAGTAACTGTTATAAGAAGATAAGTAAGATCTGCAGTGTAACTTGGGGAAATAGCGCAGATCGCTGCTTTAGCAGTGTGAAAGCTCCTCAGCCCCTAGTTAGGGCTGCGCGAAGGCGCATATAATAGGGCGTGAAGGCCTTGAAGGTCAGGAAAGTGCAAAAAGTGACCTATGTGAAGATATTCACAGTCGGACTAAATCGACCCCTTAGACATCTCAAGGGTGAGGAAACTTGGTTCTAGCATCCCCCCATACTGCTTCGGGTGACACCTCAGTCCGCACTCCGCGGGTTGTTGCCAAAAGGGCCAGTAGTACAGGGATTTTTTTGTCTAAATAACTCTGAATCTGGGTTAGTCCCCATCAAGCCAACATGCCTACATAGCTTGGGGTGGGAGGGAACATCTCCAAATGAACCTGTGCTGAATTTTTCTATGCTAACCGTTGATGAAGTAGCAGGTGCCTACATATCTTGAGTTGGGAGGGCACTTCTCTAAAGGAACCCAAGCAAGATGATGTTATATAGAAACTAATGAATGTGAAGTAGGTGCCTCCTATAGTGAGGTGAGAGGGAACATCTCCAAAGGGAACCCACCCTAAATGCTTCTCTCGATATAAAAAAATCATGGATTTTGGGTGGGGTGTGGAGCTAGGCCACACCAGAGATATACCTAAACTATAAATGTGTGCAAGCTTGTAACAAAAGTGTTCATGGGTATTGTATATTTTTTTTATGAGGTTGCGAAAATGAGACTAAAGAAGTATTAAAAAAAAAGTAGATCAAGCCTCAAGGAGCGACATTCTATGATACCAATTGATCTATAATTGATTGAAGGTGAGGCTTAGAGAGCCTCAACTCTCACCTGCATCTTCAAAAAAATCGACTCAGAAACAAATGAATCAAAGAAAATCACACAAGGTAAGATAAAAGACTAACATTCACTTGTATTATCATGAGGCTTCATAGCCTTTTAAATAAGTTACAAATACATATTTTAGAACTTGCCTTTTTTGTTGTGTGTTGTTAAATAGGAAAAAGCTAAATACATTATTTAGATGCTGCCTTTCTTGATATAAGTTTCCTAGGAATAGATGTTTCCTTCCTCATTAGATGCTACCATTATGGGCCAGGAAACCTGCCTACCCATCTCCGGGTTGATAGTATCACACCCAAACCTTCTCTAGGCACGTCACCATAATTCCTTGTCTATGGAAATGAAGCAATCATCCCCGCTAACCTTGACCTACCAAAACTCCAATTATCTCAAGAATCACATGGTAGGCCTTTTCCAATCATGCAGAGTAGGATTAACACTCTCATAAAACTAGAGGAAGAATAACAAAAGTCTTGCGAAATTTTTCCTCCCATTGAAAGCATATCAAAAGGTGGTTTAACAAGAAATATGCAGGAGATAGGGAGTTTAGTGTGGGATATCTTGTCTTGTAGTGGGATACAGCTCACAAAGACAAAGGAAATCACACAAAGTTATAATCCTCATGGATCGGTCCTTTCAGAATTCAAGAAAAACTTGGCCTCCATACCTATCAACTTCAAAGATTAGATGAGAAGATTGAGTCCTTTCCCATAAATGGTCAAGATATGAAATTTTACTTCCACTAGAAACTCTTGAAGCTATTTCTTTCATTATACATATTACCTTCCTATTTCCTTTAATTTCATGTTATTTCATTTCCTATACTGCAAATTCGTTTTCTCAATGAATTTCCTTTTCATTTTCTCCAGTATGCCTCTGTACATAAATAAAGGCCTTGTATATAAATAATCCACCTTGGGACAATGTTAATAAGTCTAATGTTTTAAAGACACTATGGTAACTACTCAACTGTAGGCTGAATTTAGATCTCTTTCTACTGGTTAGTCCTAAATATCTTAATAAAGTCAATGACATCCAAATGGAAAATATAAATTAGACCACGTGGAGAACGCTAGTCAAATGGAATAGCCCATATCCTTAATAGGCTCTTTTCTAATCAAGTTGGATTTGAAAATTCAAGTGGTGTATTAAATGATTTGACCTGATGGTTAGAGAAGGGAAAAGGAGAAGACATATCGTAAGCAAACCCATTTCGAAAAATTTCAAAGTCTCTAAAACAAATGAAACAACCTCTCTAGTTAGAAAATAAGTCAAGATACCTCATCCACCTTGGCACAATGAATGCCAAAAATATGCAAATTACATGAAGTAAAAAATAATAAAATAAAAGGTTAAATTCATGAGAAAGGTTTCCTACACAGAGAGGTGATGTAAGAAACTTCATCGGGGCTGTTATCACTAGAATCTATAGTTCATGTATATGTTAATTATCCATAAGTTTTTATAAAGTCTTGAGGTCTTGTAAATAAGTTTGTTAACTTATGTCAATTTCAAATTTTGAAATTCAAGAGTTATGAATGAAATTCGTGTAAAGGTAAAGGCATTAGTCATCTTCCATCATGGTTAGTTATGTCATGTCATGTCATTGGTACTTGTGCAGTTTCGCAGCGCGGGTATGATCTCTTAGGTACTTGCGCAGTTTCGTAGCGCGAGTGTGATTGGTCAGTTCTGCTGCTAAATAATGTTTGCGTGTTTTCGTAGCGGCCCGTTTGCCAGCGATTTCGTAGCGCATTCCTTTAAATTTGAACTGCCCGCGCTACGAAATCGGGGTTTCGGGCTGTTGTCTAGCTTTTTTCCTGGAATGTCTAATCCGAGAAGTGGTGAGTCACGAGTCCGGTTATGATTGTTTCCTCACACCATTTACGTGTCATGATTAGCCATTACTTTGCCATCAGGTCTGATTTCATTGAGTTAGGTGTTAGTTTGGAGGACGTTATAGGAAGTGGTCATTCCATAATGTGTTTTTCATAACATATGAATGTCTTCTGCTCTATGAAAAGCGTGAGCTTTATTCTAAACAGACTACTGCAAGCGAGCCTGATTTCTACAGCCAAAGAGTGTTATCGTGCTGCAAACCACCGTCATTTCCTTGTGTAGAATTGTGCAAAGAAACATGGAAAGAAAGGAGCACCGTTCGGGTAGATGTGTGAGAACAGAGTCGGAGGGATTAGATGTAACCCTCAGGGATGAGGAAGTAGCAAAGGCGTTCAGAGGTGCTGGTTGTTGGCGGTTCTGTGAAAAACTCAAAGGTGGACATGCAGAAGTGACCAAGGCATTTGCAGTGAACTTCACGGGATTAAATTCAAAGGTGGCCATGCTGGAGTTTCCGGTTTCCCCTGAAGTCATTTCTACAGTCACAGAAATCCCAAGAGGTGGCCAAGAGTGGTTCAAGAATTTCAAGTTTGATATGGGTCCGTGTAAGGAGTTCTTAAAGGCACCATATGTAGACGAAGATCTTGCTAAAGCTGTCCCAAGGAGCTATCTTAAGGAGAATTATGCTACATTATTGACATGCATCCAGAGGTACTTGACATGTGAAGGTCGGTACAACAAAGTCTACTCATATCATTTCAAGCTGCTACTACACTTCACTGGTAAGAGCTCAATAGACATCCCTTTTTACTTATTCAGGAGTATTTCTAAGATGTGTGACAAGATTCAGTTGAAAAAGGAAGCTTATGAAACATCTCTTTTTCATCATGGTCTGGTTAAATTATTGGTGTTGGATAGCCTACATAAAATTGGTAAAGACTGGGATTCGTTTGTATTCATGGCCGGTTTCCCTAGTAAAACGGGCCTCACTCCATTACCTGTAAGAGAAAGAGAAGATAGGAGTGAGGATACTACTTTGGCTGAGATTAGGAAAGAAATAACAGACCATAAGAAGCCCAAAGCTAAAACAAAGAAGCCAGAGAGGTCTGTAACAGTCAAAGAAACACCTGAAGCATCAACAAAGAAGACTCCTAAGTTAGCAGTTAAAGAAACTCCTGAGGCATCAGTAGTCAAAACTTCAAAATCATCCAAAGTATCTGAAAAAGAAGCTTCTAAGTTGCCGCTTAAAGAAACACCAGAATCATCTAAACAGAAGACTCACAAAAGAAAAGATGAAATTAAGTCTAGTGAAGTTGAAAGAGTTTCAAGAGCAAGAACTAGAGGCCAGCTGAACAAAGAAAAAGGAAAATCAGCTCATGTGGAAGAGAGTCCTGTTTCTAAGGGTAGTCTAAATGATTTGCTGGAAGCCATTGAATTAGAACAAGAACATCCAATCCAAGTTGAACCACTTGAAATAGAACCAGATCAATTGGTGTCACCTATGCATATTGATCTAACACAATCTTCACCTGAGAGTTCTAAGAAGTCAAAGGCTTCCAAAAGGTTAAAGTTTGAAGAACCAGGTGAAGAGTATGCCTTTAAACCTCGCAGACCAATGACTAGGAGGCAAATGAAGGAAGCAGAAAAGGCTCAAAAAGAGAAAGTCCCTTCAGACACGCCTAGGACAGAGGCACTTGAAATCTTCTCTGGAATAGTCCAAGCAGTTAAAAACAAGAATAAGGACAATAAGGTGGTTATTAGTCAAAGTGGAAATGTGGTTGCCATTAAAAAACAAGCTGGAGCAAGTAAGGAGATACCTCAGGTTCATAATATTTTTAAAGAGAAGGCAGTGAGATATACTAGTTATAAGAAAGCTGTGATGAAAGGTAAAACAAGTTTGATCAGTCAAGCTAGTTCAGTATCTGACGCCTATGTATGGACAGTACCAGCTCTAAAACAGGCAAAAACTATGAAACAAATGAATGCAAGTCTAAGAGCACAGAACAAGAAGTTGAAGGAGGAAGTCATCAGCCTAAAAGAAAAGCTAGACAAGCTAGCTAAATGATTCAAGGAGGAATGTGTTTTCTCAAATTTTGATATATTTTGGGCCATTGTCTTTTTAAAAGTTTTTGAGACTTTTTTGTGTCTTCACACCTGTATGGAAAGACTAAAGGAATCATAGATTTGAAATATTGCTGTTTTGAGGTTCATATATTTAATTTTGATGACCTACAGCAGTTTCGTAGCGCGCTACGAAACTGCTGTAGATGACTGGTTAGGTTTAAAGCTTGAGTTGGAATGCTGAGATCAGCATATATTTAAAGAGATGGTTTAATATCAGCATGTAGACTATAGAAGATCAGTCAGATATTTTGAAAAGGAGGCCGGGTGTAAATATTCAAAGAAAAAGCCGAAGTTTTGTCTTTTGCCTAAAAGTCACTTTATCTCCGAAATTTTAGGGTTTGGATAGAGCTGCTGAGGTGTTAAATGATACACTTGTCCAGTTGTGGGATGGCTGGGTTATGAGTTCTCTTCAGTCACACGGGACTATCCAAGGTTTAAATGGCTTAAAGATGGATCATTAATATATGAACACCGAGGGGAGGCAGCAACCAAGAATATAGGCTTCATTTTCTTTTCGGTTGTTGAGTCATCTATGCATCAAGTATCCGGAGCTGTATGTACATTGAATCTGTTTTAAGCTTGGATATGGTTATTATTGCAGTACTACAGGTGGCAAGCTCTAAGGACACAGCAGGGTATACAAGGAAGAAGACTTAAAGTGCCAATATGATGGAATCCTCTGTTTTCGTAGCATCATATCTCTTGTAATAAATTAGTTTGTTTATGTTATTGTTAAGGTCATTTATGTCAAAAGCCCGAGCTCCCTTCATGCTTGATGAGGAGTCTCGTACAGCAGTGTTTTGAGAGGCTATATATAGGAATAACTTAGATGTAAAAAAGGTTGGATACTTAATAGAAAGAGTGTGTTGTTTTGGGCCACTGTAAGATCTTTTTTGACAGTAATAGTTAAACAGAGTTATTCTCTTCTCAAGATTCTCGAAGGATTGTCATGGTCAAATGAAGTGATGATGTGTTATACCTTATGTTATTTTATGGTTTTGTTGTATGCAATCACTCAGAATTCATACTTATATGCTCTGACTTCCTGTGTATACAGCAAGCTATGTGTGGTGGAATATGTTTGACTTGTAATGCTAAGAGCCTTGATTTCTATGAGTTCACTGTGTTTTTCTTGTTTACTTGATATTATAGACTCCATAGCCCAATGAGATATCTTTTGGTGTGTTTCCAACCAGTTATGCTTTCATTAAATCTATTGTACAAGAGTTAGCCCTCTTATCAACATTCAAAATCAATAACCTTTTCTTGAGAGAGCCCTCTCAGGCTAGGGAGGCTAATCCTTAGTCAAAAGCTTGGTCTGAAATAGTTACACAGAGTCTACCTGATCAGCAGCCCTTCAGTGCTTGATTTTGTGATAACAGGGGCTATGGACACTCATTGGTAGTGAAGCAAGGCTTGTGATTTCTTGAGTGAATCTTTTGGGGCTATGGACACTTGCTGGTGATGGAGCAATGCCTAAGACACACATTTAATTCTGAACATTTTTTAGCTCACATATTTACAATCCTAATTCCCTATAAAATTCATTAATGTTTGATTCCTAACTTGTAAAGTGTGTTAAAATTAAGCCAATATAAGTGAGAGAGGAACTACATCCTTAACTAGGGTTAATAGTGAAACTAGTGGGAGCCATAAGTCTAATACAATACTTCCTAAACATTAGACCTAAAATTAAAACAAGGGCTAAACAAATATTCTTAGGTCCTACCTATAAATCCATAATTGTTGTAGCTACTACAACACCTCCCAATATTTTGACATTTCAAAAGTTTCGACCCCCTTATCCTATACTCTGAAGATACATCACAAGCATATCCATTCTTTAAAATTTGTTTGAATCTTCCTCTGTTCTAAATATGCCTTAAAAAAGTCCTATCACAAATTTTGCAACTAGGCGCATCGTAGGTCTACTTTGAAAATATGTGATTAAGACCTAGTTAATGCCCTTCATTACATATCCTTGATCACATATCACACATTACACTTTTATTAAATAATTTAACCCCATCTCATCTCTAATATTGTGACCTGTGGACTCGACTGCAACTCTAAGTTGTGCTACTGTATTGTTGTTGTGATTTCAATCACCATAATGTGCGGTCTTGCAATCATGCCATTCCATCACACCACCTAAATCTGACCTAACATTTAATATGCCTCTCTCCACATGTGTGACCAAAGTACTATATAGCGATGAACCCTAGCTCATTTTAAACTTTGTTGTTTTCTCTAGAGCCCTTGACCATTGAACGTAGAAAAATTCATTAGGATGCATCCACCATGTCTAGAACCTGCGTTTACGACAAGTGCATGGAGCCAAGTTGGTTTCATATCCTTTATTTTGTGATTATGATGTACTTTATTCTTTAACACTTTTTCTACCTTGTCTCTTTATTTTCTTGACCCTTCACCTTGCTTAAGCCTCATCTATATATGCATAACCATACTCACATTTCTTCAACCTAGATCTCCTCATTTTCCTCCATCCCTAATCATTTTCTGCATCTTGCACGTGCGCCTTCACTATTCACTATCCAAAGTACTTCTCCTTAATGACCACAGTTCCCTCATCACAAATCATGATCATGTTTTGCATCAGAGTTCTATATCCTACCTATGATCATGATTTACAATTGTGATGGCCCTTTTAACTCCTTGTTTCCCTCATCGCAAATCATGGGCACACATAACACTTGGATCCACATCCCTTGCCATTGTGATTAGAACATGAACAATGATTCTATGCTACCCTATTTACTAACTTTTGTCGTAGATTGCAATCCATCCCAAATTATTTTTTGTATCCGCTATTTGTGATTAATTTCTTCCTCAATACTTCACTTATTGCAAGTAGCCATTGCAATTTGTGATAAGTAACCACCTACCTTATATCCTTGAGGCTTATTTTCCTTCTAAATCTGCAACTTGAATCAATCTCATCATAACCTTGTGAATTTGTGATTTTACTTTAGATAGAGATTTACTTGTGTTTTGCTAACATTTGAAGTTGTTATGGATATATTCGAGTTTCCAGGTACTATTGACATAGATAACCTCAATTTAATATCATTTATGACATATATGTCTCCACCTAGAAGGAGATCTGGAATTGATGTTTCGAGGAGCAGTATTAAAGTTGTTGTTGAGAGTCCTACCAACATACTACCCATATATGGAGACACAACTTGCTATATAGACAAGATGATAAAGATGACCTATATATATATATATATCAAACATTTGGTAGACATGAGGTGCCCAAAGATGAAGAGGATTGTGAGGTGTATATTAATGTGAGACAATACTGGTTCCATAAAGTAGTGGCCCACCCTCCAGTATTCCAATGTGCGGAAACTATCAATTAGATTTTGTAGCATACCGATGAAGATGGTATCATTGTGAGAAAAGATCACCAGGAACTAGTGGGCTCTTATACAACAACAAATAGGAATATTAGAAGATGCCTAAACATCACATAATATTTAATACAAGGTGGGTTTCTTAGTTACAAAAGGACAACCAAAGACATTCAAAAATATTAGTGGTAAGAACCCAACAAGTTTAGGTAGAGATTTGTTGGAACCTATAAGAAAAAATCACTCAGAAAGGCATATCAGATGTTGGTGGCTATGTGTGTAAACTATATGGAAAACCTGATGTAGATTTTTTTTACGAGAATTAGGTTCCAATGCTTGAATCATGTGAAATAGATGGGACAATATCCAACTGGGAAGATATCTTGGCCTCCTCCATATAGAAAATATCAAATTGGCCAAAGGAACTACTGAAGGGAAACAACCGAAGTTATACATGGCTTCATATTTGATAGATGCCATTTGTGCCCATTGTGAGTTTGAAGGAATGGGATGGAATCAGAGTTATGATCAAGATCTACTGCAAGTAAATATTTCTGTATGAATTTATAGGGTACTAGGTACAAAGGGATGCATGAGAAGATTACAAAATACTTTGTCTCAATAATATACATAATACTTTCCAATTCTAACCATCCCTACATGTTTGATAGAGTTGGGAAATATTTGCAAGACATTGCATATTGGTTAACCATGAGAGACACTACTTTCATCACAATATATGATGTGTACAAGGAAAATCACCAATTACCAACTTTCATTATATAAAAGGTAATGCTTCAAGAGGTGGCATATAAACTTACCACCAGGCTAACAAAGTCTCTTGTGAAATACAAGATATTCCCATGGCTCACTTTTCCTTTATATATTAAGGATTATTGTATTAAGAGCTTCAAAGATGCTAAAGTGGAGGACGATGATCTGGAGTGTTATAGGTTCAACGTGCTAAGCTATCACATATATGATCCCAAGAAAAACACCACTAATCACTGCAAAGCTATCAAATATCATTGGCAACATACCCCTACTATTGATGAGGAAGAAGAAAAGGTGAAGAATTTCTTCAATGCTTCTAAAGCCCTAGAATCACCTCAAGTATCCAAAGCTTCTCATGATTTTGAACATTTTGATGATGACTCATAATGAGGTGTAAAATTGGAGGAAATAAGGACTATGATTAAAAGAAAATAGGACCTAGAAGCCAAAAAGGAAAGGTTAAAGAAGAAGAAGGTTGAATGTGAAGCCAATAATTAGGTAGAAGAAGAAGAAGTAAAGAAGAAACAAGCATAGGAGGGAGTCAAAAATAAATGAGAAGAGGATGAATCCTTAAAGAAATGAGAAGAAGAGGTAAGAAGGAAAATATAATAAGAGAAGATATTAAATAAGGAAGCCATGAAAAAGATGAATGAGGAATACATGGAAAATGAGAAAGAAGAGGAAGAAAGGAAAAATAGAGAGGAGGAGGAGAAGAAGAAAAAATATGAGGAATTGAGGAAAAGAGAAGAAGAGAAAAGAAAGAAGAGAGAAGATGAAGAACTAGCCAAAAAAATTGAAGATATGTTGTTAGTCGACACAACAAAAGGAGATATTGGGTTAGATAGTTCACAAGCAGAGGAAATTGTACCACCCATGAATCTCCAACCTCCTACAGCCATTACTGGAGGTCACTTCCTGATTAATGAAATGGATGTCACTTTCAAGGTGGAAAAATAGGTGATAAATCTCTCACACTTCAATTTCAATTAGTTTAAGAAAAATATATATCAAGAGAGGAGGAAATTATTGGCAACAGAGCCTAAAAATACCATATCAGTCACTATAGTGAGGATTGTAGTAGGAGACACTATAAGTAATATAGTCATTGTTTCCACAAGGAATGCATTCAATGTTTCCATTGCTTGAAATGTAGAACATTTGGTGGACGAGGTAAACAGGTCGAAAGAATGTTTGGGAAAGGCTCAATACGAAAATAACATGCTATGATTTGAGAACCAAACCTTAACAATCACATGCTCCCACAACAAAGAATTTAGAGTAGGAATGCAAGAATCGATAAAATTAATGGAAGAAATGATAAAAGAAGTCTATGAAGGGATGATTATATTGCATGAAACTATCTCTCCATGATGAGTCTCTATATTACAATAAGAATACTATAACTCCCAAGGATACCAACTTGAATTTATCAGCCTAGAGTTCATATAAACTTAAGAGGTGTCAGTGTTATATGCACACCAAGCGAGATTCTACTTAAGCTGATCGAAAGCAATGAATTAAACTGAGATGCATAGAGACCACTTTGTAAAGTCAAACAAAATGGAAACTAATTAGCTTATATTTTCAAGAAAAGAGATTACTAAAGCATAACTTGTTCTGCTGCATGAAATAAACCCTAATCTATTTGCGTGAAATTAAATGCCATAAAAGAGATCCTAATCTATATTGCAAAAAAGTATCCCTAATATAGTTGCATGAAATTAAACTCCAGAAAGTAACTTTGATCTATCTTTGCAAGAAACAAATTTATGTTATTGCAAACAAGGTAAATTCTATTCTACTTGCAAAAACAATTAAATTCTCAAGCTAAAGGTAAAATTATTTCATTTTAATTAAGACATAATTGAAACAATATACCCTAGCTGTGACATTAAAGCGAAAGTGATGAAAGTAAAGTATCTAGAGGGTATCTAGTCTTCTCAAATTCATCTTAAGGCTTGGAGGACGTTGTGGAGTGATGAGAAGCAAAAGAAAGCTTTAGAGGTAATTCTGGATGTGTTCTAAAGAATTATGTGTAATGCTACAAGGTTGCTACAACATGCCCTGTTTTGCTATAGGAAAGAATCTAAGAGAAATATTATGGTTCTAGGAGTGGTATGAAGGTGGAAGAAAGTGGTGGGAAGCTATGGTGGGGTGGAAGATACCTTACCAAGCCCATATCTACTTAGTAGACTCACTTATGCAAGGGAAGAGAAAAACTAAAAGTCTCCTGTCATTGAGGCAATTTTTAGCACGCAAACAGTTTGTAGAGATAAGTAAGAATGGAAGGAGGGGTGTTTAAGGATGTGATTACCATGCATATAAAATGATGCTAATATATTCTATGAACCAATAGATTCCATCTACTCACAAAATACATGTTCAACTAATGAAAACAAAGCTATTAAATGACTATGAAACCATTAATTGCAGAAACCAAGATGACGTTGAAAGGATGAGTTGAATTTGGAACAAATTCTACTTGTTGCATAAAAGAAAAACTATTTTTGGTGATTGTACTCATAGGGTACAAAACCAAGCTTCCAAAGAGAGTTAACTTATCAACCTGCAAAGACAATGATTTTCTTATAAACCAGATTTTTCATAAAACCATAGATAGACTAAGTGCATGCAGACAAGTGCATAAATAAATATACAGAGGAAGGAAACTTATCTCCCTTGAAGAAAAATTAGAATAGAATAAAAATGATGCCTTTCATTAACCTCAAAGTTGTTCAAACATGTAACATGACAACGGAAACAACAAGCAGAACTCTCCTTCTCTAATAGTCACTATCTTGCCTCTAGGATTTGAATCCCTACTAAGCTGCTATGCTCTCTTTTTATACAAAACGTGAGTGAGGGCAGTCTCCTCAAAGGGAGGGCCACTTCCATATTAAACTCCTAAAAAGGTGGATTTGTTCTCTTGGTGAACTTGCATCCACTGAGGGGTAGTAACTGCTTATGAGGCAACCAAGTTGTTGATGAGTTGAAGCAAGGAACAAGCCTCCTAAATCTTCTCTTGTTGGTCTCCAACGTGTTCTACACAATAAATATTGTTTGTCCTACACATTTAATGCATTAGGCCACAAGACATCCTAAGAACACATTATAACTTTAAGAGCATATTATCAAATTAAAAAAGAGAGGTTAAAATGTGCCAATGTATGGTCAGATGGGCCTTGAGTTGTACTTATTTTGGAGGCCCGTCATACGATTATACTGAAAGTGTTTCTCATTCTTTGAGCAACTTAGTCACCTAAATTTAATCCATTCATGCCCCTGGTGGGGTATCTGACATCCCAACTATCTTAAAAGAGTTTCCTTCTTCTGGATGGAAGCTTACATTATTTTCAATCTCAGCCCATTCTCTGTGTTCTTTTATCTAGTCACTTCTTTCTTGCAAGGCAAATAGTAGACGGGCATTGAACTTGAGTCTAACCCAATTGATTCCCAATGATTGTACCATCCTTTTCTACATATGTATTCTATCCAAAGCATTCCTCAACCTCTCTAGCGAGTGATATTCGTTCATCCTCAAGTTTTGCGGCAAGGCATGCCACCATCTTTGATAGGCTTGCAGACTCTCATTTCCTAATAATCTAAATATATCTTCAAATTGTAGGATTTATTATTATTGTTTCTCTATATAGGATGCTTCCATCCTAGGTCTTTATCTATGAGTCTATGGTTAATAACGATGAGTCGAGGTCTCTTAATTCTGCCTTGATTTATAGGGGTTCATCTACCTCTCTAGCTATCACTCTTTTGGCCATAAATTTCACATCTCCTAGTCATGAGTTGGGGTCCCATACATTCATGTCAATCATGATTATATTGTGCATGTAAAACTTATATATGTTATCCTTATCTTCATTGTTGCTCCTGTGATAGAAATCAATGATTTTTTTGTGGTCTTGGAAAGGAAGTGAGCCATACTAGGAAAATGTCCCAATATGGAACTAAAACCATTGATCCTTAAGGAATAGTGAGTAGGTTTTTGATGGATGCCTACAATGTATGGCTTCCATGGATAAACTAGCCATGGTGGTAAGATGTTCCTCCTTCTCTTGTAGTTGTGCCTTCAACCTTTCGCTTTCATTTTGCATGTGGTCCCGTATATTGGCTTCTTTGATTCTAAGATCAACTGTTTCTTCCCTAATATTTTTCATTTTCTCCTCCATAACACCCACATCTTCAACTCATTTTGATTTTGAAATTTTCATCCACCTATGGGTCCTACCCCTCTCCTTCTATAGTTCAAAGAAGAGTTGGACTAAAAAATGGGTAGGGAGTATCTTCCCTGCCTTGATCTTGGCATAGTAAGATCTTAGGTTTGGTTGGGGATCAGGCTCCTACAAGTTAGGATTTGGTTCCTATAGCCCCACAATCCCTTCATGAAGTTGTTCTGTCTTTTCCTATAGCTGCAAAATACCTTCCTATAGCCCTTTTTTTCTTCCTGTAGCTCTACAAACCCTTAATTATTTTTGAGGTCTAAAATGGGCCTAAACAAATGTGAAACCAAAATAAATTTTATAAAAATTAATAGGATTCAAGATAATGATGTCAACCACGAAGGATGATTAACCATTTTTGGAGTAAAAAACTAAAAAGATAAAAGATAAAAAATGAAAAATAAATTATTTTTTCAACTCATATGTTAAACTATGAAACTTGGGTACTCCTTGGATTAGTAATTGAATTATAAATCGAATGAGTGATCCTACTCAAAATATGAGTAAAATTGTAGGGAGATAAGTTGAAAATACGAGTTGAAATTTTTTTATTTTATTTATTTATTTTTTCCCTCTAAATATTAATGATGTAATCTAACCTTATTTTATTATTTCCACCATTATTTATAATAATCCTTAGGAGTCCCATTTTAGTCCTCAAAATTTCTCTAATTCCTGTAGCTTTTTTGTGCCTTCCTATAGCTCTGCATATCCTTCCTGTAGCTTTACAGGTTCCTCTTGTAGTTATGTAGATCTTTCCTATAGCTTGATGGTCTATCTAGGAATCCTGGTCCCCTTGGCACTCAACCTCTTTTGTGGGGTCTGTGGTTGTTTTCCTGTAATTTTTATGGACGATATTTCCTCTAATTTCTTCTTGTCTTTTCCAACTCCTGCTCTTGATGGCTAGCCGATTCTTCAATAGTGATGGGAGTTGGAGAAGGTTGCTAAGGTTCCCCCTGCCTTATCCTATTTCTTTTTCTCCTCTTGAAGTACATGGGGGCTTTCCTTGGCCTCCTTCCTTTTGGTTTAGATACAATACTTAATTATGACAAGGTGGAAATAACTTCCTCCATTGTGTCTTCTCTGAAGTGATTTCCTTCTACTCCCTTCTCCTTCACTTTTGTAGCCTAGACATTTCTCCAGTGGCATCTTGGGTATCTTTTTTTCTACTTCTATTACAATGTACTTGGTTGGGTATTCTTTGGGTAATTTTGTTCTTGTTTTTGTCTTAGTTTGTGCCTCTACTTTTTCTTCCTCTTCCTCATATTCTCCCTTTGTTGTTGCTCCTAGTTCTAGGTGAGCTTGTTCTTGGGTTTCTAGGAAGGCCTCTCTGTCCATATACACAAATTCAACCCAAGTCACAAGGTTTTGAAGACCTTCCAGAGAATCCATGACTATTAATTTTATCAGTTCATGATGTGTCATTTATTGATGCTTCCCTATTTTTACCTTCTCACTCATTTTGTTGATTGATTGAAAGACGAAGTGAGGGATGATCAACCTTTCTTGGAGAGGAAAATTCATTTGAAATCTGAGTTGATATAGCAACTTGAACTGGTATGAATAAACAATACTAAGTATCCCCTCATATGAGATATATTTTAAGACATGGTATGCTAAATCATCCCAAGGATAGGTTAAACTCTCCCTTCTAACCCCGTTCTTCTCCTCAATGGTTGTTCACCTTGAAGGAAGAAGTTTTTCTTTATTGTGATGGCCCCAATGCTTTTGTCTTTGCTCCACCTCACCCCAAGGAGAATTCTGGTGACTGCTAACGAATTCCTAATTTAAGTGAATAATGAGGCCCCTTATTATGGTGATGGCATCATGTGCTCCTTGTGGCTAGAGTTTCATAGAAAATTCTTGACTGACCTCATCATCGAAGCCCCGTAATATTTCAAAAATCCCTAACCACTGGTGATTGGAAAAAAGGTCCCTAACATTAAGGTATTGATGAATTATAGAGGGATCTATGGGTTCACTATGGTTTTTGCCCCCAAATAGTCTCAATGGAAGTTTTTCTCAAGTTGGACAAGCACTTTCTCCTCTCTGCTAGAGGGTTCTAGAAATTTCTTCATAATTGGGGTTATTGCGGTAGAAATAGAATGGAAATTATTTTTATAATGTTTAGGGAAGGGAAAAATTCATAATGAAACTCAAGACAATTTCATTCCCTCCTCTTATCATGCTCATCTAAAAAATACCCACACTTCACTTTCCTTCCTACCCGAAATTACAAGAGAAACAACTACAAGATATGCCTCTCAAAATGTGAAGGGTTTTGCAATATTTTTCATCAAAAGGTGAAAACAAGAATTTGTACTTAACCCTTCTCTGATGCTTCAGTTCAAATACAAGGGTTTGGATGACAATAATTCTTAGGACCGGGCTTCGTGTAGCTCCTTGGAATTTTCCTGTAGCAGCTTGGAACTTTCCCGTAGCACTATAGTTCTCCTATAGCAATAGTCTACAGACCCTGTAGATTTCCTATAGTAGTCTGTAAAAGAGATGGTTCGGTTATATTTTCCTTCAATGGCAGTGACGAGCCTCCCTTGGGTTTAAAAAACATTTTTTTTAATGCAAAATGAGGCTTAATGACCCGAATTATGTGGTTGGTGGTCGAGTGGATGGGATCAACATGTTGTGTGAGCTAGCCCCCACCTACCACCTTCACATACTAAAGCATGTGATGAGTAGGCATTTTGAACCACTCCTTGGAGTCATCACCTGTTCTTATTCTTCTTCCTATGCACATGTGGTTGATGTAGGATATGACTGCAGTTCACTACAAAGGTGGTCGAGAATACTAAACCAAACTTAGCCAATAAAACCTCTTCCTTTATGGATTGATACTAATTTTTAAACTAATATGCATTCATGAGAAAGGTTTAAGACTTTTCATACCTGAGCCTTACCTAGCTATGCTCTTGCTAGTGGTGTTGTAGTTGGTGATTTGACTGATTGGTGCTTGAATGAGGTTGTCGAAGCATTGATGTGGATGTTTGGAACTCCTTTTCATGGTATTGAGGTGGCTGGTAATGCAATTTTCAAACTTTAGTAGTCTTTTGGATTTTTTTTGTAGTGTTTATTGTTGGTGGAATTCCCTTGATAAATGTTATCAGAGTATAGGTTGCATAACTGATCATATGCTTCTTTTTTGATGATCAACGGTCATGTAGCAGTCTATAGGAGATCATGTAAATGCTTAGGCCTATTGTTGGAGTCTCCTAAATATTTGTGGTATTCAAAGTTCTCAGTATGATGCTTCGAGTTTGATATTGTAGGGTTTGTTTAGGCTACTACAAGACTATGTGTCTTCCTATAGAAACCACATAGACCCCTTAGAATGACAATTTTTTCTAATTTTGGTCTCCAAAAAACTTGATAATTCATGGTGAAACTGTTGGTGGTGGATACAAAGTCTCCCTTTGATGGAAATGGGTGGAGAAGAGGTGAAGGATAAGGTTTTTGATGGATGGTGAGTGGGATAGAGGTGGAAAATGTAAAAGCTAATGGAGTGGATGGGTTTTAGGGCTCTCATGGGATCCTTCCCTTGTCCCTAAGAGAAAAAATTCTAATTTTCTCCCCTTTTATATGTTTATCAACTCCCTATAGCAATATAGGGACTTTCCTATAGTATTTCAGGATATTAACAAAAAAATGTGAGGGACTAGGTAATGATATGGGAGGCTTCGAAAAGGTTAAGAAATGGGTGAAATGGACATAGAGGGCTTACTGAAAGTGATAGAAGGTGAATATTGATGCTAAGTTTCTTTAATTGTTGCTGGAACCCTGTTGCATCGACAATAATGTTAGGATAGATAAGGCAAAGATCCATTTTCACTTTTCTTTTTCTCTTATTTTTCTTTTTTGTCTTTTTATTTTTCATGAGACCTATAGGCCGCCTCAAAGGAGGTTTTTGGTCTACTAGGCCTACCCCAAGTTCCTCAAGGGAGTTTTTTCAATTGGGTATATTTTTATTCTTTTTTTATTTTTACAGGCTCTCTGGTTGCCTCATGGATGTTTTCAATCCCAGAACTTTCCTCAGGTGCCTCATAGAGGTTTTCACCTGGGGCTTTTTCTTCTTTTTTGTTTTTTTTTTGTTTTTTCCCTTTCTTCTCTTTTCATCATTGCCTAAATGGATTGGGAGATTTAAGGTTCTGAATGACATTCAATTATCTACTTATTGAACTGATAAATTCAACCTTTGACAGGGGATTCTTGTAAAAATTCAACCTATAACCATTGACCGGAAGTGGTATCTTTTCCTCATCAATTGTTCATATCTGAATAGAGCCATTTTCATGGAATTTCTGCACCAGGTAATGCCCTAGCCATCTGGTCATAAGTTTCCCCTTGAAGTCCCCAAATCTAGAATCATATAAGACGACCCAATCACCCTCATGAAAGGTTGTTTTCCTAATGTGCTTTCCATGCCAAACCATTCTTTGTAATTGAGCCACTTCAGTATGCATAAGATCTTGTAGGCTAAGTTCATCAAGGGCATTGAGCTGTTGCAACATCTCTTCCTGAGCTATTGCGATGTCTAGATCAAGTTGCACTGCCATTCTCAAGGTGTTATATTCAAATTCAATGGAAAATAATTCTTTCTTACCATAAACCAACTTGATGGGGGTGAATCCAGTGGTGTTCTTCCATGTAGTATTGTAGGTCAAAGTGTCCTCCACAATCCTAGCTACCTAATCCTAGTTGTTATTGCTAATAACCTTAGTTAAGATGCCTTCTAGTTCTCTATTTGCCACTTCCACTTTCCTATTTTCTTAAGGGTGATATGGGGTGGACTTCCTATTCCCGATGTGATGTTAATTAATTATCCCCTCTATCAAGTTGGAAGTGAATTGAGTTCCTTGGTCAATAACTAGTTCTCTTGGGAAACCAAATTTATAGAAAATGTTCTCCCTTAAGAACTTTGCAACTTTTTGTTCTATTGTTGCTTTGAATTCCTTCACTTCAACCCACTTTGTTAGATAATTTGTGCATATAATGATATACCTCCTTTGTCTAGATGGGGAGTTAATAGGCCCAATGAAATCCATGCCCCACTTCTCAAATGACTCAAGAGTCACTTGAGGTTGTAGTGGCATCTCATCCCTTTGTGTAGGATTCCTCAGTGTTTGGCACTCATCACACCAAGAAATGTACCCTATGACATCTTGATGTAAGGTAGGCGAATAGTAACCTACCTAAAGGGCCTTGGAGGTTGTTCTATAATGACATGATGAGAGGATATCAAAGACTTCATATTCCTTTACACATCTCTTAAAAATATGATTTGGCCCCAATCTGAAAAGGTTTCCCCCAATCCAAGTGTAAGGAGTACTCTTCCTGACAATTTTACTCTTTTATTTGGAGGACAATTTTAAAGGAAATTGTCTAGCAACCAAGAAGTTTACTATGTCAGAAAACCAAGGTGAAAAAATTGATATGGCGAAGAGGTGCTCATCTAGGAGCTGATCATATATCATCTCTTCACTTTTTGTAGACAAGGTTAGTCTAGAAAATAAATTTGCAACAACATTTTCTTCCCCTGGCTTTTCAATAATGGTTAGATCAAGCTATTGTAATAGTAATAACCATATGATAATTGTAGGATTGAAATCCTTTTTTTTCATCAAATACTTAATGACACATGCCTTGGAGTCATCACCTCTTCTCATTCCTTTTCCTCCACACATGTGGTTGATGTAGGAGATGACTATAGTTCACTACCAAAGGTGGTAGAGAATACTAAACCAAACTTAGCCCATAAAACCTCTTCTTTTATGCATTGATAATACTTTTTAAAATAATATGCACTCACGAGAAAGGTTTAGGACTTTTCATACTTGAGCCTTACCTGATTATGCCCTTGTTGGTGGTGTTGTAGCTGGTGATTTGATTGATTGTGCTTGCATGAGGCTACTGGAGCATTGATGTGGCTATTTGGAATTCCTTATAATGGTAATGAGGTGGTTGATAATGCAATTTGGAAACTTTAGTAATATTTTTGGAATATTTTTGTAGTGTTCATCGTTGATGGATTCCCTTGATACAGATTATTAGAGTATAGGTTCCACAACTAATCATATGCTTCTTTTTTTATGATCAATAGTCATGTAGAAATCTACAGGAGATCCTATAAATACTTAGGCCTATTGTTGGAGCCTCCTAAATCTTTGTGGTATTCAGAGTTCTCATTCTAATGCTTCGAGTTTGACCCTGTAGGGTTTATTCAGGATAATACAGGACTATGTGTCTTCCTATAATAGCCACATATACCCCTTAGAGTCACAATTTTCTTTAAGTTTGGTCTCCAAATATCCTGATAATTCATGGTGAAACTACTAGTGGTGGATATAGAGTCTCACTTTGATGGAAATGGGTAGAGAATAGGTGAAGGAGTAGGTTTTTGATGGATGGTGAGTGGTATAAAGGTGGAAAAAGTAAAAGTTTATGGAGTGGATGGGTGTTAGGGCTCTCATGGGATCCCTCCCTTTTTATATGCTTATAAACTTCCTATATCAATACAAGTACTTCCCTATAGCATTTCAATATACTGATAGAAATGAATGAGAGGGACTAGGTAATGATATGGAATTCTTTGAAAAGGTTAATAAATGGGTGGAATGCACACAAAGGGTTTACTGAAAGTGCTTGAAGGCAAATCTTGATGCTAACTTTCTTTGACTGGTGTTGGAATCTAGTTGCACCTGCAATAATGTTAGTATAGATAAGGAAAAGGTCCATTTTCACTTTTATGCTTCTCTTGTTTTTCTTTTTTTCTCTTAATTTTTAATTTAATTTTTAATTTTTAATTTTTTTTATTTTTTTTCAGGAGAACTACGGGCGGCCTCAATGGATGTTTTTAGCCTACTAGGTCTGCCCCAAGTGCCTCGCGAGAGGTTTTCACTTGGGGATATTTGTATTCTCCTTTTATTTATTTGGGCTCTCTGGCTCCCTCACGGAGGTTTTCAACCCAAGAACTTTCCTCAGGTGCCTCATAATTTTTTCCTCTTTTTTTTTGTTTTATTTTCTCTTTCTTCTCTTTTCATCATGGACTGAATGGATTGGGAGCTTTAATCACATTCAGTTATCTGCTTATTGAATTAGTAAATTCAACCTTTAACAGGGGATTCTTGTAAAAATTCAACCTATAACCATTGACCAAAAGTGGTATCTTTTCCTCATCAATTGTTTAGATCTGAATAAAGCCATTTTCATGGCATTTCTCCACTAGGTAAGGACCTAGCCTTATGATCATAAGTTTCCCTTTGAAGTCCTTGAATCTAGAATCATATAAGAGGGCCCAATCACCTTCCTGAAAGGTTCTTTCTCTGATGTTCTTGTCATGCCAAACCTTTCTTTGTAATTTAACGAATGTATTATGCATAAGAGCCTACAACCTAATTTCATAAGGGGCATTCAAATGATGCAACCTCTCTTCCTGAGCTCTTGTGATGTCTAGATCAATTTTTTTTTCCATTCTCAAGGTGTTATATTCATATTCAATGGACAAAAATGATTTCTTACCATAAACCATCTCGAAGGGGGTGAATTTAGTGGTGTTCTTCCATGTAGTATTGTAGGCCCAAGTGGCCTCCACAAGCCTAGTTTCACAAGCCTACTTGTTGCTTCTAATAACCTTAGTCAAGGTGCCTTATAGTTCTCTATTGGTCACTTCCACTTGCTAATTTGCTTGAGGGTGCTATAGGGTGGAATTCCTATGCCAAATGTGATGTTACTTCATTATAAACTCCATCAAATTGGAAACTAATTGAGTTCCTTGGCCACTGGATAGTTCTCTTCGGAAACCAAATTTGTAGAAAATGTTCCCCCTTAAGAACTCTGCCACTTTTTGTTCTATTGTTGCTTTGACTACCTTCACTTTGTAGGAATTTATAGGGTAAGCTTCTCTCATGAACGGTTACCCTACAATTGACCCTCCATGCTCTTTAAATAGAGATCATGGACCAATCGGGTGTTACGCCATGAATCAAGTGTCGGTAATACCAAGGAGAGAATGAACCGTCAGATCACTTCATGTATAGAACATATCATGACTGTCAGATTGTAAGTTACAAAAGTACATAGTAAAGGAACACACTTTACCTAACTCTACACTAGACCAAGTTATACTTAACTATTTCCTATGTGTTGGAATATCCTAACATCCCCCCTTAAGAACAACTTGGGATAGGATTGAAGGATGTACAAATATGACACAATAGGAGAAGGAAGGAGGCATTAGAGCCTACCCCCCCTAGTGACAACTTCCTGAACTCCAACCATGAATCGAAGTTTAGTAAACTTTTCCTCTATGAGAGACTTTGTAAAGATGTCTACAACTTGATCATCTGTTGAACAATATTGCACTTGAATAACATGCTCATGAATGAGATTTCTGATGACATGCATCTGTAGTTCAATGTGTTTGTTGCACTGATGTTGGATTGGACCTTTGCATAGTTGAATGACACTTTGATTATCACACCAAATTGTAGTCAGATGCTGCTGCTGAAAGTAAAACTCTGACAGCATTTGGCGAAGCCACAGGGCTTCCTTACTAGCTTCTACGGCACCACGATACTCTGCTTCTACTAAAGAAAGAGAAATGGCGCTTTGTTCTTGCAAGCCCATGTAATAGTAAACCAAGAGTGAACACATAACCTATAGTAGACTTCCAATCATCTGGGTCACCAGCCCAATCAGAATCAGTGAAACTAACCAATAGAGGAGATGCTTCTCCACTGTAATGAATCCCAAACTTAACTATACCTCGAACATAACGAAGTATTATTTTAGCTGCTTTCCAATGACTTTCATGTGGGTTTTGCATAAACCGAGCAATAAGGCCAACAACAAAGGAAAGGTCAGGATGAGTATGGGTCAGATGCAAAAGTTTTCCTACAAGTTGACGGTATAAGATAGCATCAACTTTAAGGGAAGTACAAGTGATTGAAAGTTTGGCTCCAGATTGAAAGGGATAAGGGGCTAGCTTATAGTCTTCCATGTGAAAATGGCATATAATATCGCATGCATACTTGGACTGGGAAAGGGAAATACCTTCCTTGGATTGCAAGACTTGAAGACCAAGAAAATAATGCAAGTGTCCTAAGTTTGTCATTTCAAACTTATTTTTAAGGCTGGAATTCACATTGTTTATAAGGTTGGGATCACTACCAGTAAGGATAAGATCATCAACATAAAGAACAAGAATGATAAGAGACTTGCCCACTTTCTTGGTGTAAACAGTATTGTCAAAATGACACCTAGAAAAGCCAGTTTCTAAAAGAAAGCTATCCATTTTGGCATACCAAGCCTGAGGGGATTGCTTGAGACCATAAAGGGATTTCTTAAGCTGACATACAAGGTTGGAGTATATTTGTATAAAGCTAGTAGGTTGTTCCATATAGATTTCTTCATGCAACTCCCCATGAAAGAAGACAGATTTAACATCCATCTGATGGACTTCCCATTTGAAAGAGGTAGAAAGGGAAAGAACAAGGAATATAGAGTTAATTTTGGCAACAGAGGAGAAGGTTTCAGTATAGTCAATGCCTTCAACTTGTGAAAACCATTTAGCAACAAGACAAGCTTTATGTTTATCAACTTTTCCATCTGGTCCATACTTGGTTCTGTAAACCCATTTGCATCTAATAAGTTTTCATCCCTTTGGAAGAGGAACAAGATCCCATGGATCATTTGCCAATAATGAACGATATTCTTCATTCATAGCTATGTCCCAATCTGGATGGCCTGAATCTTCTGCAAAGGTGTTAGGATCATAATTTGCTGAAGCTTGAGCCAGTAAAGAAGAGGCCCTATCGAACTGAGAACATGTACATCGTTGATCTGTAGGATCGCCAGCAAGAGCACCTGCTGCATCCCGAGTAGCAGGGACCCATTTTGAAAGCTGAGGATATTAAGGAGGAACCTGTGAAGGTGGGGGAAGATTGTCATCCTCGCTGTCATCATCTGAAGAAGAAATATTTTCAGAAGTAGAAGGGATAGAGAGAGGTGGCACATACACCGAACTAGGCTCGTAGGCCGATATATTTTCAGCAAACTTTACATCTCTTCTAATGATAACATTTTTGGACTTAAGTGGAATAAGTCTATATCCTTTGAAATCTTCATAATATCCAACAAAAATAATTTTTTCACTATTAGGTTCTAAAGCTTTACGTTTCTCATTTGGAATATGGGCCCATGCTTCACTTCCAAAAACATGAAAGTGACTTACATCTGGTTTAATTGAGCTCCATGCTTCTTCTGGAGTGATATTCTTTAAAACCTTAGTAGAATGTAATTTTCACAGTTAATTACTTCTGCCCAAAAATTAAGACTAAGTCCTTTAGATTGAAGCATACAATTAGCCATTTCCTTTAAGGTGCAATTCTTCCTTTCAACTACACCATTTTGTTGTGGGGTATATGGAATAGTATGTTACATTTGAATTCCATTCTCAGTGCAAAAGTTGATGAATTTGTTGTTAACATATTCTCTGCCATTATCAGATCTTAGCTTAAGAATTTGATGTGCAGATTGTTTTTCCACAAAGGCCTTAAAGGCCAAGAACATGTTAAATACTTCACTCTTGAGTTTTAAGAAGTATACAAAAGTGCATCTAGAGAAATCATCAATGAAAGTTAAGAAATACTTGTAGCCAGAGAATGAAACAACTAGAAGTGGACCACATAAATCACTATGCACAATTTGTAAAGGGGCTGAGGCGTGCCAAGAGGCACGTTTTTCAAAACTATCCCGATGACGTTTTCCGAGTACACATCTGGAACAAACACCATCTCTGCAAGATACCATTGGAAGAATTGTCACCATATTTTATTTACATAGATTCTGAAGGGACCAATAGTTTAAGTGACCAAATCGCTCATGCCAAAGTTTTCTCACTTCATCATTATGAGAAAAAAAATACGAGGGAAGATTTGATGAACCAAAGTTGTTAAAATTATACAATTTTATAGAATCATCAGTAATTCTAGTAGCTAAAATCTGTCTAGGATCTCTTAGGTCCTTAATTATAACATCATGAGGTGAAAATTCAACGATTTTACCTTCACCTGAATGAGTTATCTGATATACAGATAGAAGGTTGCAGGATAAGGTTGGAACACATAATAAATCATTAAATTGACCATTGTCTAGATGAACAGTTCCAGTTCCTACAACGCTAAGAGATCTATCATCACCAACATATATATTCTTGGTGTTACAATCATTTAAAGAAGAAAACATGGCTTTGTTTTTGGCCATGTGATAAGAAGCTCCAGAATCAATGAGCCACTTATGAGAATGAGAAGAAGAAGATACATTTAGTGCATAACTAGACCAAGATGCTTGACAACCACATGTAGAAAGTGTTATTCCTGAAGATGAAGTTGAAGTTGAAGAGTGCTCCAAATGGATGTTATGCTTCTTCATTGTTGCTTCCAAGGCTTCCATCTTCTTAAAGAATTTGGATTCTAAGTGGTCATCTCAATTACAAAAGTGGCAATGTGTATCAGTCTTCTTCCCTTTGTTTTTATTTGCGTTATCATTTTGTTGAAATTATTTTTCATTTTGAGACTGAAATTGCTTAGGACCCGTGTTTGGTTTAGGACCATTCTTTTTAGGATAGTGATTCTTAGGATTCTTTGAATTTGGTTGCTGCTAGGTGGCTAAGGATTTCTTAGAAGAGTTTCCAAGATTAAGAAGACAAAGATATAAGAGATTTTGTTGTTCTCTTATTAAAGAATCACAAAAGGCATCAAAAGAGGGGGACTTGTAGTCTTGTCCTTGAGAAATAAAGGCTTCTCTAGTAGAATGGAAGGTGCAAACAAACACAGAGTAGGCTGGTCCCAACTTAGTAAGAATGGAATAGATAAGGCTACCATCTTCTTTCTTAACCTTAACACCTTCCAAGAGAAGTTTAAGGGTCTTGAACTTGGACAAAAAATCTTCAATGGAAGAAAAATTATTGGGGTCTAATGCAAGCAACTCATTTTCGAGTTAACGGGCTCTAATTTCATTTTTAATTCCAAAAATTTTAATGAGTTGTTTCATTGCTTCATTAGGAGTATCAAGTTCTATGATGTGGAATCTAAGGTCTGGAGAAATAGACATCCCTATCAACCCACATGATTTATCTTGCCTATTTTCCCATTTGGTTGCCTTATCTTCATCTTGAGGTTTGGTTTCTTGGTCAGAGGCTATTCTATAAAGACCTTTACTTCTAAGTAAATCCACAATGTAGGACCACGATTGGAAGTAGTTGGTGCTGTCAAGAATAACTTGGCATGGACTTTCCATTTTAACAGAAACTGAAGCTGTAGATGCTGAAACTAAGTGTTCCAATGGAAAGATCTCGATTTTTTTTTGCATAAAATGATATACCTCTTTTGTCTAGGTGGGGAGTCAATAGGAACAAAGAAATCCATGCCCCACTTCTAAAATGGCTTAAGAGTCACTTGAGGTTGTAGTGGCATCTAATTCCTTTGTGTAGGCTTCCCCATCCTTTGGTACTCATCGAACCAAGTAGTGTATGTTCTGTAATATTTGATGTAGGGTAGGTGTTACATAGCATTTGTCACTGTCCCTGTACTCCCCATTCCTAGATCCTGGAGGACCTCTATAGTGAACCCCGCATGCTTTTCCTTCATGAAGAAACTCCCATTATGTCCCTCTTCATGAGCAGATCATTTCCCTTTTGCACCATTTCCCCTGAAACTTCTGTTTTGCCCAGTTTACAAGATCGATGCTAATGGCCTTTTTCTTCCCTGCGCCGATGTGCAGAGATTATCACTACTCCTCGCGCCAACTAGAGTGATTGAGCTGTGTTTCAGTTGCGTCGGTCCTGTTATGGAAAGTTTTTTAAATTAGAGCCGAAGCTTCCAGCTATAGAAGCTTCGTAATGGAAGTATGGTAAATGGTTTGGCCAGATGGGGTTGAGGATGATAGTTTGGGATCCATTCCCCTATAATGATGGAAATACCTCAAGGGATAAGTCCTTCTCCCATGAGAATATGATCCATCTCCCATCCATATTTCCTATATAAACCTCCCTTCTTCCCAAGCACAAACTAGTCACAATTGATAGTTTTTGGCTGAGTGTGAGTGTTATAGTTGCAAAGCGTTGATGCTATTTTGGAGTAGACAAGCAAGCTATTACTAGTTGTAGCTATCTAGTTGTGTGAGGGAGAAGTGTGTTTTGGTTTGGAGTGAAGCCTAAAGGGAAGAGATTTAAAACTATTGTTGTTTGAAGCCATTGTGGAATGCTAGCAGAAGTGTGTGGGAACCTGGTCTTGTCAGAGGAAGACTGCAATGTCAAGACGAATGGTTGTAATCTCTCTTTGATATTAATGTATGCAACTATCGGTTTATTTCCTACATGTTTTGTAATTTTACATATCCATGTCTTAATGTTTCTTGACTTGTTAAGTAGGTTGAATTTCAATTTGTCTATTATTATGTTTGTGTGTTGTTGTTGTTTACTTGTTTCAGGAGCTTAAAGAAGGAAGCAAGAGATTACTGGAGCTAGCAAGCAAGGAAATCATCAAGCAGGATAAGCGACCAAGAGGTAGGCTCTCTTGATTGATTCTAACCTAAGGAAATCTTCCATAGAATGTATCTGTTGTGGCTAGACCCATTATGGGGCTAGAGGAATTCGTTCGTGTCCACACTTATAATTTTACTTCACCACAAATTGGCAACTCCACTGGGGACTTGGTTCTTCCACCAGTTGCTCACTCTATTCCAGAAGAGAGTGGTGATCATACTGCTCATGTTGTTCTCATCTCCTTAGATTCTCATGAATCGAAGAGTGACCCTCCCATCCCGGTTGTTTATGAGAGTCCTTCTCCTATTCCTGTACAACATGGGGGCAATCATATGATACCCCCACCAAGTAGTTCTGTCGTCTCTTTCGATTGGTGTCCATTGAGCGCTTTCCGCCTCCCATCTTATGTGCCTTTCCAGATCACGGTACAAGCCTATAATATGGTAGTACCTGGCACTATATTAGATGAAGGTGCATCTATTAGCATTATGTCTTATACTTCTTGGAAAGCTTTGGGTTCCCCACAGCTTGTGCATATCACCCAGAATCTGTTGGGTTTCAATGGAGGAACCAGTCAAACTTTAGGGATCCTTCCAAAGTTCCCTATTACTTTGGGAGGAAAGACCTTCTATATAGACGTGATGGTAGTCCAAGGTTTGTTAGATTTCAATCTTCTCCCTGGACGCGACTATGTTTATGTCATGGGGGCTCTTGTTTCTTCGCTTTTCCATATGGTTTTCCTTCCTCATGAAGGGAGAATAGTAACCATTGATCAATTGTCGTTCATTGGTCACCAAGTGCCTCCTTTGTAACCATCATCCCCTATTGGCTCTTGTTTTCAAGTGTTGGCTTGTATGGGCCTGACCTAGGTTCAGAGGTGATTTAGCCAAGCAAATCCTGATACTACTGGCCCTTTCAGCAACAGTTCGTGGAGCGCGGACTGAGGTCTCACCCGAAGTAGTATGGGAGGGTGCTAGAACCAGGTTTCCACACCCTGGGGATGTATGATGAGCTTCTGGTGGTTCACAGTTTGACCCTGTGTGTACGTCGCTATGCGCACCTATTAGTCCCTCACAACCTACGTTGCTGCCTCCACACAGCCTTACTTGGTGCATGATCCGTACTATACCCAAGGTCCTTACTATTTAACCTGTTATTACCCGATTACTTAACTTATTTGTGTAAGACTGATGATAAATTAACAGTATATCCAGTAATCATATAAGTGCACGTGATAAACAAAATAGTATAAATGTAATGAAGGAAATATACAAGTAGATGCACAGAAATTGGAATCAACTTCTCTTTATTATTCTTAGTTCAAGATTACAGACTCGACACTGCCCTACGCACTCAGCTGTAGGGGTCTACACACTCAGCTACGGACTCTACTTAGGCCTCTGCACACTTAGGTGCAGAGCCTCTTCCTACTACTATGACCCAATACACTTAGACTCTTACTCTATGCTTGAACCATTCGTATTTATCTATCTCTCTAATTCGCTCCTTTTTGCTGCCTTTACAACTTAGAGCCTTGCTATATTTATACATTCCCATGGTCAGCGGACCATGGGTAGGCCGACATGACATTACATTATTTTATACTACTTAGGGTGGACAACCCTATGACTCAACCTATACTTCGCGCTCCACACCCGCAATTCGCACAGTATTACAATACATTTGACCAAAACTTGGGCTTTGAGCCCCAAAACATGCTATGGGGGGATTCCAAGCCCAACATGCCCCCAACAAAATCATCGTGACTCGTCCCCGAGTCACTTTGTTGGTGTGGCGATCTTGGAGCGGAGTCCCTCCAACTGGTCTTGTACTGCTGAGAGGTCCGCGACGCATTGTTCTCCGGTTTGTTGGACTTGCTGCATGCGCTCTTCTGATGCTTCTTTGTGAGGATCAACTACCTACCTTAGCACGTAGAGTCCCTGCATCTGTGCGAGCTTTCCCTTGATATCTATCGTAATGGTGAAGGCCTCATCAATCCATGGATAGACGCGTGCTTTGAGAAGTGCCTCTTTCTGTCTTGCGGCATCCACCTACTCTTTCAATGCCCTTACCTATCTCAATGGTGACAACCTTGCCCTTTTCTTCCATTAAGAGCTTTCCAAATTGCAGATTCCTCGGGGACATGCAGACTAGTCCTACTTCCTGCTTATCTTTCATGGGCCTTGGTGTTTAAGGCAATTTCAGGATTTCCGGCACAACCCTAGTATCGTTGGGAACATCATGTACTGTGGGGTCCTGCGTGACCTCATTGGTGGTTCCTTCTGCAAAGCCCAAACCTGTCTTGGTAGCCGCCATCTTGTTTGAACTGTTTGTTGTCATTCGCGAACTTCGGGGCTCGAACATCGCTCGACACTCAACATTCTATGCTCTAATCAACTGCTCAAATCTCAAGTGAACAAGTGTTGTCTTGTGGCTAGCCCTTGGAGTTTTATAGCACCTTTTGAATTCAAATTCGATTGTTCCCCCCAATTTTGTGTCATCAATGTTTTCTTGGTGGCAGATTGTCCCAAATCTTGCCCTTAATTCACGTCTTAAATGCCCATGTGACAACGCATCCCCCCATGCGCGATCACGAACCTTGTGACATGTCGATTCTACGCGCACCTCCCTCATTGTGCACCTCCCAAATAGACTCTTTTATAGTCTCGCACTCTCTTTCAACTACCTGGAGCATTGAGATTGTGCTCCCTATGGTTAGTCAATTGGTCACACCACCTGCGCGAGACTTCTTGCCTTCCAGTATAGTCCACAGAAACTCCTCAATTGCCTTCGCAACAGCTGGCACTACACATTCTACTATATGTAGTGCGCTCCCCTGGTTACTGTGTTTGGTGAGGTACGGTCCTAGCCATGGCAGCAGAGTCATAAATTCTCGGTGACAATCTTCTAATCCAGTGGTATGATCATCTGCACCTTATTTTGTCATCCTTGGTTTATAGATGAGACATGCTTGCTTGACCTTGTTTCCAGCCTCTTGATCTCGGCATCCATCAAAATGCTTTTCTTCCTCAGTCATACCCGGTCTTTTTCGATTTCACGAATTCTAAGGTTCCCTCACCGAATGGCTTCCTGAACCTCTATGTGTTCGACCTCGTGCAACTATGTTATTTCTTTGTCCTAGTCTTCACGTACTGTCACAACTGTGGGGGTTATTATGTGTGGATTCCTTTCTGCATTCTCTTTAGAAATTACGGTCTTTACTTTGTTTCACACCTTTGGAATCGTTTCCGCAGTCAAGGTTTTGCACATGGTCGTATAGGCCCATCGAACCGCTGGTACGCGTAGGTCCCAATCAGTGTGTCCTACCTGGTGAACCCTGTTCAGTACTTCGCACCCCCTATCGAATGCTTCTTCATGGATAATTGGTAGCACACATCACCTTTCGTGTTGTTGCGGTTTGTTCTGATTCTCTATTCTAGGAGTGGTGTGTGCTTGTGCGGGCTGTACAGCATATGTTCTTACCAATCGGGAAAGGTGTGCGTGCAAGTTGTTTTGCCCCTGCTCACTGGCTCTAATTCTGAGCTAGGATTTTCCAAAGCATAGGTGCATCATCCTTCTGCATCCACACCAGTCCTCAAAACTTCCTTGATGCATGCCCCGCCATTGTGTGGTCGTTGTGCGCAGTGCCCACTTTAGTGCATCGAACAACTGTTGTTCTGGTACCGCACTTTCAAATTTGTTCAGGAATTCATCCATCGCTATCAACCCATCATATGTTAGTAGATCCCTTGCTTTTGTTGTCATGCAGCTTAGTGATATAACCATCATGTTGCAATTAAGTGTTGTTACTTTGTGCAACTGATTCTACCATCGCTCTATCTCTTCGTCTGAACCCGAAGTGCAGGAGCTTTTGAGCTCCCACAAAATCCTTCCATCTGTAGCCGGATTCATCCAATCCTCTTCTCGCGTAGTTATCTTGTAAATACAATCGAGATCGTCATCACTAACATCGTCACACACTGGTTTAGTGTATCACGCTCCTTCGGCTGGATCTAGCGGTACTACTACGCGTAGTGACTTTCGTTGGAAATAATACTAAGAGGGGGGGTGAATCAGTATTATCAAATTCTTTTCAATATATCTTCCTTATTTATACTTTGAATAATTCTTCAAATATTGATCATTACTTTGTATGTCAGAATCATAAAATAATGAGCAGGAACAAGAAAAGCAAATAGTCACACAAAAGAACACCAGATATAAGGTGGAAACCCAATGTGGGTGAAAACCACTTGCTGCAATATGTCTCTATCTTCTTTTAATAAGAAACTCCTTTTACAATGATTTTGTACTGGTGCAGTCCTTTACCAGTACGCAGGCTACAACCTGCAGAGAGCTACAACTCTCTCTCTCGTTTTCCAGTCTCTCCTGGAAGGGAGCTACAACCCCCTACTTCTTTTCTTTCAAGGACCACTTTTCATTAATTTTCAGACTGGATCCAAGAACATAAAAAAAAAACATCAACTACACTTGCATCATCAATCTCTGATTTCACCAAAGCCAACCCGCATACAGATCTGCAAATATTTCCTTATAACTTTGCAGTTGTTCCATACATCAGACATACCCAGATCATAACATGTGTAAAATAAAACATGCATCAATAATTCAGACCCAGATTATTAGATTTATAGATCAAGCGTATGCCACATATCACAGATCAAAATCATATAGAGATACCACTATTCCAGCCTTAAGATTTTGACCCATCAATAGAACTTATCCTTCTCCTTACGCTCAGGTTCCTTCTTCATTCAAATCCAGATCTGCACCATAACCCAATCATGATATTCCAGATCTAGCACTTTATTAGATATTCAATAATTCAGAAGATGCTTTGTCAAATGATCTCCTTCCTCTTTTATAGCCTTAGTCCTTTCTCAATACCACGGTCCAAAACCATAGGATCAAAAAACTGTTGGACTAATACCATGAACCAACCATGAAAGTGCGTGAGATCAACACTTTTGGATGCAATACCATGGGCCAAAACCATAGGATCAAAAACTGTCGAACTAATACCATGAACCAACCATGAAAGTACGTGAGATCAACACTTTTGGATGCAATACCACGGGCCAAAACCATAGGATCAAAAACTGTCGAACTAATACCATGAACCAATACTTGGGATCAACACTTCTGATGAGGTACCATGGTCCAAAACCATAGGTTCAAATACCAAGGACTAACTACCATGGACCAAAGGTAAGTTCTCCAACATATACGCGCTTTTCCTTGCATGAAAGTGCGTGAACGTTTTCTCTACATGCAATACCACGGACCAAAACCATAATAAACCAATACCACGAACCCAATACTTGGGATCAACACTTCTGACGAGGTACCATGGTCCAAAACCATAGGTTCAAATACCAAGGACTAACTACCATGGACCAAAGGTAAGTTCTCCAACATATACGTGCTTTTCCTTGCATGAAAGTGCGTGAACTTTTTCTCTACATGAAATAAACTTTTCTCTGCATAAAACTGCGTGAACTTTTCTCTACATGAAATAAACTTTTCTCTGCATAAAAGTGCGTGAAATTTTCTCTACATGAAATAAACTTTTCTCTGCATAAAAGTGCGTGAACTTTTCTCTACATGAAATAAACTTTTCTCTGCATATAAGTGCGTGCAATTTTCTCTACATTATAATTTATTATCTGAGATGAGTGGGTTGCCATCAAGTACAACATATGTATCATAATGCCAACAATCTCCCCCTTTGGACTTGATGGCAACAACAACCAATCACTCTCCCCCTTTGACATCAAGGGCAAAGGGTTATGCTCCCCCTAAGAACATGCTCCCCCTGACTATAAACCAGATCTGCAAAGAAGAACCATAATCCATGACCATGAAAGAGATAGAGACGTATTGCAGCAATATTCATACCAGCATCCATGATCTCCTTCTGTACTTCCTCCATAATGCCAACAATGCATGATATGCTCCCCCTAAACCTGTGCCATTCGATCTTTGACCAATCTGCAACCCAGCACATGTACGCATATACTTCAGATGAACCTTGCGTACAACCAACAATCAAAAGAGATTCAACAACAAGATGATGCATCAACAACCCCTAGCTTTTGCCTGAGGTGTTCAAAGGTCTCCCTAGGCAATGGTTTGGTGAGTATATCAGCAACCTGTTCCTTAGAAGGAACATACTCCAACTTGACCTTTTGTTCAAGCACTTGTTCCCGGAGAAAGTGATACTTGATTGGTATGTGCTTGGTTTTTGAATGCATGACTGGGTTCTTTGAAATGCTGATTGCACTTGTATTATCACATAAGATGGAGATGGGTGGTGTACAAGTGATTTGAAAATCCTGCAAGGTCTGCATCATCCAAAGGAGTTGAGTGAAGCAAGATGCAACAGCAACATATTCTACTTCAGCTGTAGACAAGGCAATCGAACTCTGTTTCTTGCTGAACCAAGATACTAATCTGGAACCCATAAAGAAAGCACCACCACTTGTGCTCTTCCTGTCATCGACGCTTCCGGCCTAATCTGCATCAGTATAAGCATGAAGTGTGAGATCTGTATCTCTAGGATACCATAAGCCATAATTTTGAGTCCCTTGAAGATATTTGAAGATTCTCTTTACTGCCTGAAGATGAGTTTCCTTTGGATTTGCCTGAAATCTTCCAACTATTCCCACTGCATGCATGATGTCTGGTCAGGTACCTGTCAAATAAAGTAGACTTCCAATCATAGATCTGTAGGTTGGTTGATGTACTGCTGTTGATTCATCATTTGCACTGAGGCTAAATCCTGTGACCATGGGTGTACATACTGGTTTTGCATCTTCCATGCCATATTTCTTCAAAATTTGCTTGAGATACTTGGTTTGAGACAAGAAGATCCCTCCTTCCTTTTGTTGGATTTGCAGGCCCAGAAAATATGTCAATTCTCCAAGCAAGGAAATTTCA
The DNA here is from genome assembly GCA_031772625.1 of Pinus tabuliformis. Lineage (NCBI taxonomy): Eukaryota > Viridiplantae > Streptophyta > Pinopsida > Pinales > Pinaceae > Pinus > Pinus tabuliformis. The sequence continues at coordinate 462,524,794 of CM062811.1, forward strand.
AATTCTTTCTGCATCACCAAGGCAAAGCTTTGACTCATAGATTCTTCATTGCTGCCAAAAATAATGTCATCTACATACACAACAAGTATCAGCAATTTGTCATTTTCAATTTTTATATAAAGATTGCTATCTGCTGATCCTTTTGAAAAACCTTGTTGATGAAGATATTTGTCCAAACGATAGTACCAAGCCCTTGGAGCTTGTTTAAGACCATAGAGAGCCTTTTTCAATCTGCATACAAGATTTGGATCATTTCCAAGAATGAAACCATCTGGCTGCTCAATGTATACTTCTTCTTCTAAGTCTCCATTCAGAAAGGCTGATTTCACGTCCATTTGAAATACTTTGAACTTTTGAAAGCTTGAGAGAGCAAGGAACATTCGGATGGCCTCAAGTCTTGCAAAAGGAGCAAAAGTTTATTCAAAATCTATTCCTTCTTGCTGCGCATACCCTTTACAAACAAGTCTAGCCTTGTTTCTAATTACTTCCCCATTTTCATTCAACTTATTTTTGAAGACCCATTTTGTCCCTATAACATTCTTATCCTTTGGTCTAGGAACCAACTCCCAAGTGTTGTTCTTTTCGATTTGCTCAAGTTCTTCATCCATTGCTTTGACCCAACATTCATCTTTGCATGTCTCTTTTATATTTTGTGGTTCAGTGGATGAGAGTAATGCCAAATAGCTTGAAGCTTCTGCAATTGTTCTTCTTGTTTGTACACCTGCTTCTTTTTGCCCCAAAATCTGAGATTCTGGATGATTCTTCTGAACGTACCTGGATGGAGTCTTCTCTTCTACCCTTATCTATTCCTCTGGTGCTTCTTGAGGTTCTTCTTCTTCATCATTCTGTCTTTGAGGGTAGTCTTCATCTTCTTCGATATTTTCATGATTTACTTGCCTAGGAATGTATCCTTTTTCATCAACCACTACATCAATGCTGTCAACAATTCTTCCAAGTCTTTTATTGTAGCACTTATATGCTTTGCTGTGTGGAGAATAACCAAGAAGAATGCCTTCATCTGCTCTAGGTTCAAGTTTTCCAAGTTTCTCATCAGTATTCTTAATATAGCATTTGCTCCCAAAGATTTTGAAGTGTTTTACCGAAGGAGTCTCACCATACCAGAGTTCATGAGGAGTTTGAGTGTTGTTCACTCGGACATTTGTTTTATTGAGAATAACAACCGCAGCATATGCAGCTTCACCCCAGAAAGTTGCGGGAGTTCTGGACTCATCAAGCATAGCACGGGCCATTTGTTGGACTGTTCTGTTCATCCTTTCCACCACTCCATTTTGCTGAGGAGTTCTAGCTATAGAGAATTCCCTTCTTATCCCATGTTCTTCACAGAAATCGAAAATTTCATTTGAGGTAAACTCCCCACCTCTGTCGGACCTGAGGCACTTAATTTTGTAACTTGATTCATTTTCAACCAAGGCTTTGAAGGATTTGAATTTTTCGAATGCTTTGTCTTTGTGCTTCAAAAGTTCTAACCAAACAAATCTGGAGAAATCGTCAATGAATAATATCAAGTATTCTTCTCCTCGAGGTGACCTCATCCTGAAAGGACCACATACATCTGTATGGACTAGTTCAAGAGGCCTGCTGGCTGATCCTTCCTTCTCCGGGAAGTTGGTTCCGGTTTGCTTACCAAACTGACATGATTTGCATATAGTGTTGTCTGGAATTTTGATATCTGGAAGACCACGAACTGCCTGATATTTGCATGCCTTCCTTATTTGTGAAAAGCTTAGATGCCCCAACCTCTGGTGCCATAACCAATGTTCATCATCCTTGCTCAAATAACATTGTTGTTGTCCTTCTTCAAATATGTATAGATTATTTTGAGTTCTTCTACCTTTGATCATTGTTTTCCCTGTATCAAGATCACGAACGCTACATCCATTTGATCGAAATATTACCTCGGTTCCTTGATCGCACATCTGACTGACACTCAGAAGGTTATGCTTCAAGCCATCAACATACAAAACATTTCCAGCTTTAACCTTTTCTTTTAACTGAGCTGTGCCTTTTCCTTTTATAGCTGCTGGAGTATCATTTCCAAAAGAAACTTTCTTTCCCTTTTCTAAAGCAGAATATGATTCAAGTTTTTCTTTATCACCTGTCATATGCTTCGAACATCCACTGTCGATGTACCATAGATTTTCCTGTCCCTCTACATAAAAGGCTATCCCACATCTTTCTGTTTGTGGTTCCTTTATTCTCCATGTTCTGGTGCTTGAGGCTTGTTCCTTTGTCTGCTGAAACCTGCTTCTGCATTCAGAATCTTCTGTCAATGAAATTGACAAGTGGTTGTCAGACTGAAAGTCTCGACAACATCAGCGATGCAGCCAGTGGGCATCTTCATCAGCCAGTGGGCATTTTTCATCAGCAGCGAGCATCAGCAAATTCGCTAGTGGGCGATCGACGGCCAAAGCAGCAGTGAGCAGCTTTCATCATAGCAAAAGCAACATTGAGTTGTTTTTAGACATCTTTAGCCAGTGGGCAATCATCATCAAATTGTGTCAGTGGACACCGGATGCTGTTTTCAAGCAAAGGACAGTTGGATCCTTTTGCGGCTTGGCACATGATGGAGTTGTCAAGCGTCCTTCAGAGATGAATCAAGCATGCAGCTGATTCATGTTCTCTTCAGATTTGAGTTTTTTCCAGCATCCAGTTTTTGGCGGTTTTTTCAGGCAATGTTTTTGAGGATCAACATGAGAACTTGGAAGATGGTTCTCGTTTTTGGATTTATCATTGAGGGGGGGAATGTTAGACTCTCTCATAAAACAATAATAAATCCAAAAATAAATAAATTAATTAAATATTCCAAGTTAGGAATTTGTGCCTAACTCTTGGGTTGTTCCTCTAAGATAGGAGTTAGTTTAGGTAACTCCTATATTGGTGTGTCTGGTGAGAAATTATCTCAACCAAAGGTGTCTAAGATAGCACGCACTATCTTAAGAACACTATCTCTCATCTATTTATTTGTAACACTATATTCAATTTTTAGTGGTGTAAGAATGAGAGTGAGAGAGAATACATAAGGCTTCAGCCTTTTTCCGTCAATATTGTGTCTCTGGTTTTTATGTGTGATTTATGTGTTTTTCTGTAATGTGTTTGAGTTAATCTCATTCTCATCATGTGGTATCAGAGCTTCTGATTGTTGGGACCCTGTGACAAAGCTTGAGTGTTAAAAATTCTGTGTGCAACGAAGGAGAACCAAATTCATGACCAAAGTTATTGCAAATAGAACATTCAACTTCATTTTCAAGAGCCGAAAAGTTGTTATAGGTCCTTTTTGTAATCCCGATCATACTTCTTTGTTTTTGAGCTTCTCTAGTCATGATTGCTTTATATGCAACACATTGAGATGCTTTTTGACCAAAGTTATGGCAAGAGAAACATTGCCCATTGAAGAAACTTCTGCGATTATCAAATCTACCGGCCAAATAATTGTAATTTCTATTGTCATCAATTCTTGAAGCAAATTGAGAAGATTTTACCTGTGGCTAGTTGTAGCTTTTGTTCATCCTTAAGACAGATTGCCCCTGGTTTACCTGATAGTCTTTGTTCGTTCTTGATGTATTTTGTCCTTGCTTTACCTGATGATCTCCATTGTGCTTTTGCTCATTCCTTCTTGCTGCATCAAGATAACTATTTGAGGTGGATGCTTGAGATGTTTCTCCATTATACCCCAGACCTATCATGTTTAGCGGAGAACGCTGTACATTGATGATCTCATCCAGAGTTTCAGATCCTTTGACAAACTTAAGATTAATAGCCTTTGTTTTCTCAATTTCTTTTCTAAGGCCAACAATTTCACCTTCTAACTTTTCAAGATATTTTTCTTTTTCATCAATTTGAAATTGTAGAGTATCAATGATCATATTCTTTTCTTCTATACATGTCTTAAGTCTAGAAATCTCTTCATAAAACCTATCCACATCTATAGCATCCATGTAATAATCATCTTCAAATGCCATTAAAAGTTTATAGTCATTACCTCGTTCATCTTCATCACTATTTGATAGACCATCACTGTCTTCATGAGTGTAGTAGCTTTTCTTATTTGCATTCTGTTTCTTGTTCCATCTAATAGGTTCCTTTCCCTTGTCGATCTTATCCTTATGAGGAAATTTGGCAGCATAGTGACCTACTCTTCCACAAGAAAAGCATTTGAAGGGTAACTTACCTCTGAACCATCCAGCACCCTGTTGAAGATTTCTGACAAAATTTGATTCTTCTTCTTCTTCTGACCCATGTCCTGATTCATAGTACTCTCCTTTACCTGAAGCCTTGAAGGCAGCTTCTTTCCTGTCAGATGGACCTCCTTTTCTCATTTCATAAGCAGTTAGAATTCCATGTAGTTGTGACATTTTAAGATGTTGTAGATTCTCCTTTTCTTCTATAGCAGAAAATTTAGATTCAAACCTAGGTGAGAAAGATCTTAGAACTTTTTCAACCACAACAACCTCTTTTATTTCTTCACCCAAATTTTTCATACAATTAACAATCTCATCCACACGAAGAAAATAGTTAGCCACACTTTCATCATTATACATTCTGAGATTCTCATACTGAATCCTGAGGGTTTGAAGTTTTGCACGTTTTACCTGTTCATCTCCTTCGTAGCTCAAAACAATCTTGTCCCATATTTCTTTTGTGGATTTATATTGCATAACCTTCACGAATTCAGATTGAGATAGACATCCTAGAAGAGTATTAACCACCTTTTCATTTGTTTCATATTTCTTCTTCTCAGCTGAATCTATAGGAGTAGCTGATGGAAAAGTATACCCTATTTCTATAATGTCCCATACTTCTGTACCCAAGGATTGAAGATAGGTAGTAACTCTTACCTTCCAATATACAAAGTTTGTCCCATCAAAAATTGGTGGCCTGATTGATGCTTCCCTCTCGTAGTTGCTCATGATGTTAGATCTTCCTTCAAGCGATCAAGCTTCTTCAGAAGGACCTGCTCTGATACCAATTGTTGGAAATAATACTGAGAGGGGGGGTGAATTAGTATTATCAAATTCTTTTCAATATATCTTCCTTATTTATACTTTGAATAATTCTTCAAATATTGATCATTACTTTGTATGTCAGAATCATAAAATAATGAGCAGGAACAAGAAAAGCAAATAGTCACACAAAAGAACACCAGATATAAGGTGGAAACCCAATGTGGGTGAAAACCACCTGCTGCAATATGTCTCTATCTTCTTTTAATAAGAAACTCCTTTTACAATGATTTTGTACTGTTGCAGTCCTTTACCAGTACGCAGGCTACAACTTGCAGAGAGATACAAATCTCTCTCTCGTTTTCCAGTCTCTCCTGGAAGGGAGCTACAACCCCCTACTTCTTTTCTTTCAAGGACCACTTTTCATTAATTTTCAGACTGGATCCAAGAACATAAAAAAAAAACATCAACTACACTTGCATCATCAATCTCTGATTTCACTAAAGCCAACCCGCATACAGATATGCAAATATTTCCTTATAACTTTGCAGTTGTTCCATACATCAGACATACCCAGATCATAACATGTGTAAAATAAAACATGCATCAATAATTCAGACCCAGATTATTAGATTTATAGATCAAGCGTATGCCACATATCACAGATCAAAATCATATAGAGATACCACTATTCCAGCCTTAAGATTTTGACCCATCAATAGAACTTATCCTTCTCCTTACGCTCAGGTTCCTTCTTCATTCAAATCCAGATCTACACCATAACCCAATCACGATATTCCAGATCTAGCGCTTTATCAGATATTCAATAATTCAGAAGATGCTTTGTCAAATGATCTCCTTCCTCTTTTATAGCCTTAGTCCTTTCTCAATACCACGGTCCAAAACCATAGGATCAAAAAACTGTTGGACTAATACCATGAACCAACCATGAAAGTGCGTGAGATCAACACTTTTGGATGCAATACCACGGGCCAAAACCATAGGATCAAAAACTGTCGAACTAATACCATGAACCAACCATGAAAGTGCGTGAGATCAACACTTTTGGATGCAATACCACGAGCCAAAACCATAGGATCAAAAACTGTCGAACTAATACCATGAACCAATACTTGGGATCAACACTTTTGACGAGGTACCATGGTCCAAAACCATAGGTTCAAATACCAAGGACTAACTACCATGGACCAAAGGTAATTTCTCCAACATATACACGCTTTTCCTTGCATGAAAGTACGTGAACTTTTTCTCTACATGCAATACCACGGACCAAAACCATAATAAACCAATACCACGAACCCAATACTTGGGATCAATACTTCTGACGAGGTACCATGGTCCAAAACCATAGGTTCAAATACCAAGGACTAACTACCATGGACCAAAGGTAAGTTCTCCAACATATACGCGCTTTTCCTTGCATGAAAGTGCGTGAACTTTTTCTCTACATGAAATAAACTTTTCTCTGCATAAAAGTGTGTGAACTTTTCTCTACATGAAATAAAATTTTCTCTGCATAAAAGTGTGTGAACTTTTCTCTACATGAAATAAACTTTTCTCTGCATAAAAGTGTGTGAACTTTTCTCTACATGAAATAAACTTTTCTCTGCATATAAGTGCGTGAAATTTTCTCTACATTATAATTTATTATCTGAGATGAGTGGGTTTCCATCAAGTACAACATATATATCATAATGCCAACAACTTTTTCTTAAATATCATTTTTCACTTCTTCAGATTTTTGACTCCATTCATATCGGTAGCCCAATCTATTCCTAGTAGCACGGAATAGGGATTACTTTCACTGACAATCTCTATCACTTCAAAATCTGCCTGCGCGCTCGCACCTTCAATATCTATTGTTACGCCTTGCAATCTTCCCATGGGAAAGATATTTTGTTGGTTCACCATTCGTAACTCAATAGGAGACCACTGTAGCATGGGTCTGCCCATGCGTTCCCATGTTTGTTTTGGCAGTACATTCGCATTCGATCCCAAATCCAGGATTACCTGATCCATTTCATACTCACCGATTTGCGCAGTCAACCTCATTTCCCTTCCTATGCGCAATGCATGCTTTCCAAGCTTTTGGACCACGCGCAGCTCTCCTGACCCCGCGCACCTAGTGATAAGTTCCTATAGCCCTTTTACTACCTTGCGGTTGCATAGCAGTTTCATGCATGTCTCCAGAAAGGTAGTGAGCATTGAAGGATCCATCCCTGGTTCTAGTTGATCCTTACTACCTGAAATGGAGGCCTCTGTGAAACTCTTCTTAGCTTCCATGAATGTCTCCTTCGCCCGTTCTAAATCAAATTCGGGTTCCTTTGTAGGAGCCTTGCGAACCCACACACTTTCTTCTGGGTGCTTCCCTTTATCATCACCGATGGTCACACCACTCGTAAGCATGATGTTTACATTCAGGTCTTCTTCGCACGGTTCAGACCTCATAATCTGCAAATTTTGAGTCAGAGGGGGTTGAAGTACCCCTTTTTCACGCAGTCTCGCTATCAATGTAAGGTAGTATTCTACCTCATGATCAAATTGAGTACAGTACAAACATGATGTCCTTGTCAGGTTTGTACAATTGTGGGCATAATGCCCTAGCCCTTCGCAATTATAACAAATTAACTGTCCGCGATCCCTTCCTAGTCCCATTCCACCTCGACCTCAGTCGCGTCCCTAAAATCCAGCACACGCCATTCCTGCATTCGGGTCAAGGGCTCGCGTTTCAGTCTGAACCCTGTAGGTAGGAGTCTGATTCATCATTAGTTTGTAGCTTTTGCAGGTGCGCTCATCATGGCCTACCGACCTACAGAAGTTACAAAACAATTGCTAGGACGTCTCCGTATATTTCTGCAATAGATGACAGTTATCCGTAGTGTGCTTTCCTCCTATCTGACAGATTGCACACCATAATGTCGGCACCACGCTCGGTCCTGTCTGTGCCTTAGGTCTTAATGGCATTTGCCATCCTCCTCCAAATAATTCGCGAACAATGGACAATGGTCCTTGTCATGCCCTTGGCCTTTGCATTTTATGCACCATACCTCCTCGTGCACCTCTGGCTAAGGTGTCCTATCTTGATTCAAAATCTGCATTTCCAGACACAGATTTTGCAGTTACGTGAGGATTTGTTAGACACCCAGACCAGGGTCTTGTATAGGTGTCTCATGCAATGTCATTGCCATCTCTAAAGCTTCGGCTTGGGTGGAAAGTTTTTGCTGTGACAGCATCGTCCTTAAGTGCGGTGTCAGTGATGCTACAAACCATGCACGGTGTTGTCCATCTGTCAACATCATGTTGACTTCATGAATCATACCCTTCATTCTTTGGTCCAGATCCTAGGGGGTCTCGCCTGGGAGCATCGTGATCTCCTTAAACCCGATGATTGATTGTGTTTCCAACTTTGGCCGGATAAATTCCCTGTTTAGCGTGGCCTGGATTTTTGCGATTCCTACATTTGGATGGTCATTAGAATGCTTGATGTACCATGTTAATGCATGATCCTGCAATGCACTCACCAGCGTAGCCTTCCAGATATTGTCATCCGCGACGCCTTGTGCCTCCCATACTGCTCTTACCACAAACCAGAATTGGTCCGGATCTTCATTCCCTACTCCTTTGAATACCAGTAGTTTGATTGCAATCGCCATACTGAACTGTGGTGGTGGTGGAGGTGGGGTGGGTGGAGATGGAGGTGAGGACGGTGAGATAGGTGGTGGCGTGGGTGGAGGTGGTAAACACGAAATGCGCTGCCTTATCAGACTGACCACGCTTCTCGGAGAAACTTTCATGAGCTCCTCCTCACTTTTCCGCGAGGGGGAAATTAAGGGACAAGTTTCTAATTCTTCACTATTTCCACTTTTGTAGATCTGCCCACTTCGCCTAGTCCCAAACATTAATTTATTTGCATAACCCAATTTTCACACAATAGCATCTTAATCCAAGTGTTCAAAGATTTAATATACTTACCTCGCAGTCCCTTGAGAAAACGTCGCTCCACCTCACTGTAGCTGACTGTCGTGTCTACCACGAACTCAGTGATAAATCCTCCTAAAATTTGGTCAAGCCAATGGTCCATAGCTCACGCGATCTTATCTCCTGACGTTTCTATTTTATGCACTAATTCCGGAGTCCACATGATTGGTTTGTCGAGCCTACACCTTCCCTGACTATCTGATAGCTTCGCAATCCACTCATATAGCTAAGAAGGAAAGGATGCAAAGAAAATTTTGTGGATCTATGTATACAAGTAGCACTCCAACCACTATTCTTTAGTGACTCGTGGATTTCTATTTTCTTGCGCTGCGAACTTGTGAATCTTCTTATCCAACTACTCTTCAATTTCTTTCTTTGTTGGATTCTAGTGGCACGACATCAGACATCCCTTATGTAGATCTCGGTCCCGGCAACAAAACCATTTGTTGGCTTGTATGGGCCTGACCTAGGTTCAGAGGTGATTTAGCCAAGCAAATCCCGATACTACTGACCCTTTCGGCAACAGTCCATGGAGCATGGAATGAAGTCTCACCTGAAGTAGTATGGGATGCTAGAACTAGGTTTTCGCACCCTGGGGATGTCTAATGAGCTTCTCGCAGTTCGCGGTTTGACCCTGTGCGTATGTCGCTACACACACCTATTAGTGCCTCGCAACCTGCGTTGCTGCCTCCACACAACCTTACTAGGGGCGTTATCTGTATTATACCCAAGGTCCTTACTATTTAACCTGTTATTACCCAATTACTTAACTTAATTGTGTAAGACTGATGATAAATTAACAGTATATGTAGTAATCATATAAGTGCACACGATAAACAAAACAATATAAATGTAATGAAGGCAATATACAAGCAGATGCACAGAAATTGGAATTAACTTCTCTTTATTATTCTTTGTTCAAAATTACAGACTCGACACTGCCCTGCGCACTCAGCTGCAGGGTTCCACGCAGTCAGCTGCAGACTCTACTTAGGCCTCTGCACACTCAGCTGTAGAGTCTCTTCCTACTACTACGGCCCAATACACTTAGACTCTTAATCTATGCTTGAAACAATCGTATTTATCTATCACTCTAATTCGCTCCTTTTTTCTACCTTTACAACTTAGAGCCTCACTCTATTTATAAAATCCCATGGTCCGCAGACCATGGGTAGGCAGACATGACATTACATTATTTTACAATACTTAGTGCGAACAACCCTATGACTCAACCTATACTTCATGCTCCGCGCCTGCAGTTCGCGGAGTCTTACAATACATTTGACCAAAACTTGGGTTTTGAGCCCCAAAACATGTTGTGGGGGGATTCCATGCCCAACAACAAGTAGTACTTTCCCCGCCACAAGTCAATTATGTGGCTACCCATTCCGTCTCCACATTTGTTGATGATCACACAGATGTTATTGTACATTATGTACTAGGGGCATTGGAACTTGATCCATCTTTGGTACCAATTGACATGTATTCCTCCTAGAGGGTGGTTCTTTCATCTAGTGAAGACCTCTTGGGAGCCATGTTCTCGTCTACTTCATAAACATGAGTCATGAGGATAGTTCCTGGTCTTGTGTCAACCTCGTTAAAAAATGAAACAAGAGTCTCGAGGATAGTTCTTTTATTGTGTCAACCTCATTACAAAATGAAGCAACTCCCTTTTCCAAATCAAGTCTTTGATTAAGATCTTGTAAATCCATGTCGAGTCTTTCCAAGATCTCGAAAGTGAACCTTCATTCCATCCACCTGGTTGATTGAAATGAAGCTTGGGGGGCATGTACCTTGATTGAGTCATTATGCTGGGGGCATGTGAACATATTCAAGCCTAGTTTTTTCGTTTCAAGCTTGTGTAAACATGAAACCGAATCCAAGTAAAGTTCTCCATGGTTCAAGCTTGTGTAAAAATGAACCCATGCCTAATTTATATCTCGTGATTGTCATTTTTCAGCTAATTTCTGCTAGATGAGCCTTGGTTTTTTCATTTCGTCACAGCCATCTCTTTGGCCGATCGTATGCTTTCACCTGGTTGTTATTCCTTTCCTGAGGGACTGCAACGATGATTGGTTTTGTTAGCCAGCCTCTTGACCATTACATGTTTTGAGCAATTCGACCATTGTTGGAACTAGTTGCTACCCTTTATACCACTCATTCCTCCAGGATGAGTCACGGTTCAGCTCTTTTCTCAACTCGTTAAACTTATATGAAAATATTGTCGAGTATTTTTTCCCTTTTTGACTCGTTAAAGAGAATAAAAACAGGGGGTCTGCTTTAAGCTCTTTTTCCGACCCTTTAAAAGTGAAAAGATAGTCGAGCCCTTGTTGTTTCGAACTCATTAACGGATGCAAAATGTCATGCGCTCAGTATAAGTTTACCCCTTTTTGGGTTGGGAGGAAAAATTTACGAAAAAGGTACTCCTTGACTAAAATGGTCAAGCAGTTCTCTCAAGTATTGTTTTCTACCTTTTCGGGCTCGAGAGACACAAATGTATGAAAAGGGACCATGTGGAGTTTTCTTTTACGTGTCTTTTGCAAACTCTCTAAACATGAAAAAGATACCGAGTTACACCTTTGTTAGACTCGTTAAACTATTAAACGACATCACATTTGTCACCATGATGAACATAAGCTTCTCCTTCCTAGGGCTCATTAAACTTACTAGGTCGGATTAAAAAATAATTGGGGTACCTGCCAGAAATGGTGGGGGAAAATTTGGAAATCTATCAGTCGTGTCAGTAGCTCACTCTTGAACATGATACTCTTTGCTTCGTGTTAGGTTGAGACATCCTCCTTTGCATCATTGACCTTCCTGGGTTTGGGCCATTCATTTTTGCCTTCCATTTGATCTCTGCCACATCATCATGACCACCGATCCCATGGATCCAAAAGCTGCCAAACAGCCAGTTGTGTCGCCGATATGTTCAAGAGGTGTCCTTCTGCAGTTACACTTACCTCTGATTCTCTGTATTGTCCAAAATCATTTTGCATCCTCTTGTCTCGTGTCGATGATGTGGGATTCATTATGACCCTCCTTCGACATGGTCTCTTTCCATCGACTTCAGCTCATTATTCGGGAAGTTGATCGAGAGACTCCCTTCCAATACCTTAGAGTTTGCATGCCCTAATGGCAAGTTCTTCACACTCGATGACAATTTCACATCATTAACTTTTGATCGAGTGATTTCACGGGTGTTCGAATTTAGTTCCTGTATTCACATTCCGTGAATTGTATTGATAGTACCTTGAGGGCCATTTCCATTATTGGTGGTTTCTCTCACTCTTGTTAACATTTTACATCATTGACTGGTAATCAAGCGACTTTGTAGCATGTTCGACATCAACACATCCATTCGCATGCTAGGATCTATACTTTGATCGGGTCGTTCAGAGCATAAGACCCTGGACTTAGATCACAAAAAGTCTAGGTTGCGAAGTGGTGTGACATGGTTATGATGATATGCATGTCTCTTTCAGATGGCTGGATGCGACTAGACCATGAGTTATCATATGTGATCCTTCTCATTATTGGATGGTTGTGACCATACCTCGTTTTCATTATGATCCTCTTTGACGGATGGTTGTGCCCATACCTAGATCCATTTACATGATCATTCTATGGATGGTTGCGTCCATGCCACGATTCATGTATCGTTTGAAAAAGATCTCAGTTTATGTATATGTATCTGTACTTGCTTTCAGGTTTTCCAACGGCAGACCGGTTCCCCGCACTGATTTATAAAGCATTTCATCCCTCACTCCAGCTCGGCCTTCACACTTTAGGGGGCATCTGTTACACAACATTTTGTCACTATCCCTGTACTCCCCATTCCTTGATCCTGGAGGACCTCTATAGTGAACCCCGCATGCTTTGCCTTCATGAAGAAACTCCCATTATGTCACTCTTCATTAGCAGATCATTTTCCTTTTGCACCATTTCCCCTGAGACTTCTGTTTTGCCCAGTTTACTAGACCGACGCTAGTAGACTTTGTCTTCCCCACACCGATGTGTAGAGATTAGCACTACTCCTCGTGCTGGCCGGAGTGACTGAGCTGTGTTTCAGTCACATTGGTCCTGTTATGGAATTTTTTTTAAATTAGAGTTGAAGCTTCCAGCTCTAGAAGCTCTGTAACGAATGTCTGGTAAATGGTTTGGCCGGATGGGGTTGAGGATGAAATTTTGGGCTCCTTTCCCCTATAATGATGGAACTACCTCAAGGGATAAGTCCTTCTCCCATGAGAAGAGGATCCATCTCCCATCCATATTTCCTATATAAACCTCCCTTCTTCCCAAGCACAAACTAGTCACAGTTGATAGTTTTTGGCTGAGTGTGAGTGTTATAGTTGCAAAGTGTTGATGCTATTTTGGAGTAGACAAGCAAGCTATTACTAGTTGTAGCTATCTAGTTGTGTGAGGGAGAAGTTTGTTTTGGTTTGGAGTGAAGCCTAAAGGGAAGAGCTTTAAAACTATTGTTGTTTGAAGCCATCATGGAATGCTAGCAGAAGTGTGTGGGAACCTGGTATTATTAGAGGAAGGCTGCAATGTCAAGACGAATGGTTGTAACCCCTCTTTGATATTAATATATGCAAGTATCGATTGATTTCCTACATGTTTTTTAATATTACATATCCATGTCTTAATGTTTCTTGACTTGTTAAGTAGGTTGAATTGCAATTTGTCTATTATTATGTTTGTGTGTTGTTGTTGTTTACTTGTTTCAGGAGCTTGAAGAAGGAAGCAAGAGATTGCTGGAATGAGCAAGCAAGGACATCATCAAGCAGGATAAGCGACCAAGAGGTAGGCCCTCTTGATTGATTCTAACCTAAGGAAATATTCCATAGAATGTATCTGTTGTGGCTAGACCCATTATCAGGCTAGAGGAATTTGTTCGTGTCCGCACTTATAATTTTACTTCACCACAATCGGCCAATTATAACCTACCTGAAGGGCCTTCAAGGTTGTTCTCTTGGTAGAAAAATGACCCCCACAAGTTCTATCATGGCATGCGAAGAGGATATGAAAGACTTCATCTTCCCTTACACATCTCCTAAAAATATGATTTGGCCCCAATATGAAAATGTTTCCTTAAATCCAATTGTAAGGGGCTCTCTTCCTGACAATTTTTATCTTTTATTTGGAGGAAAAATTAGGAAGAAATTGTCTAGAAACCAAGAATTTTGATGTGTCAGCAAACCTAGGTGACAAAAGTGATATGGAAAAGAGGTTCTCATATGGGATTTGATCATCTATCATCTCTTCACTTTCTATAGACAAGGTTATTCTAGACAATAAATATGCAACAACATTTTCTTTCCTTAGCTTGTCAACAATGGTTAGATCAAACTATTTTAATAGAAATAACCATCTAATAAATATAGCATTCACATCATATTTTTTCATCAAATACTTAAAGGTTGCATGATTAGTGTGCACAAAAACTTGATACCCTATAATGTAATGTTTGAATTTATTCAAGGAATGTACAACAAACATGAGATATTTTTCAGTGATTGTATAATTGAGTTCAACCTTGGACAAATTCTTACTAACGAAGTAGATTGCATGAAGAAACTTACCTTCCAACTATCCCATGTATTCCCCTACTTCTTTGTCGGATTCATCTATAATGTGAATATGGAAAAGCAAGGCCCAATTTGGGCCCCAAAGAACAGGTGTAGTTGTCAAATTCTCCTTGAGATATTCAAATGCTTCTTTTTAATGGTTTGTCTAATGGAAATTTGAATCTTTTGTTAGCAAACCAAACAAAGGTAAGGAAATTTTACTAAAATCTTTGATAAGTATCCTATTATCTAGGTTGTCCTAGGAATCTCCTAACATCCTTTTGTTTCTGTGGAACATGAACCCTTTTGACAATGGAAATTTTATTAGGGTCTCCCCAAACCCCTTCCTTAGAGGAAGTTACCTAGAACAATTCTTGCATTCATAAAAAAATGGCAGATTTCTAAAATTAAAGGGAGATTCCTTTCAATGTATCTTTTCAAAACTTTACACAAGTTAGAGAGGACTTCATGGAAAACATCTTCATAAGGTGTGAAGCTATTGATATAAATGTCAATAGAGTCATCTACAAGATCAACAAAAATATTCAAGACTCCCCTCTGGAAGGTGGTAGGGGTGTTACTCAAATCCAAATGGCAGGATCCTATAGGAAAAGGTCTCCCATGGGCATGTGAATATAGTCTTATCCTAGTATTGAGGGATAATTTGGATCTGATTGTACTCATTGAAACTATCCGTAAATGAGAATAACTTTTTTCCTACAAGAGAATCCAAAGATTGGTCAATAAAAGGTAGAGGAAAATGATATTCTTGGTAGCATTATTAAGCTCATTGTAATCAATGAAAACCTTCCATTTCCCATTATTTTTAGGTATAATAACTAAAGGTAATACCCATTCATTGTATGAAACATGGTCAATGAATCCTGCATCTAACAATTTTTGCAATGCCTCTTCTACAATGTCCTTAAGTGTAGGTTTCATCCTTTTATGAGGTTGGAAAACAATTTTGTGGCCTTTCTTATGTATATATGATGTGTACAGACTCAGGGGTGGACCCCTTTCATTTCTTTGTAATCCGAAGCGAAGGCATCAAGATGTTTCCTTAAGACAGTGAGAAATAGTTCCTTTTGTTCCACTGAAAGGAAATGATTGCTTTTTAGAGTTCTAGAGGGGTTGATCTCTACGATTGTAGCATGGTACTAATCATAACCAATAGTAATTAATTCTTCCCATGTAATGTCTTCAAGTTGTCCTAAACGCTCCTCTTTTAGTCCATCGATTTTCATGGCAGCAAGATATGTGTTTTGCAAAAAATTATCAATTAGATTATCTTCATCCATCTGCCTACTTCCAATAGTGGATTCTAGTGTAGAGATGGGGTAGGGTGATGATTGATAAAATTCTTCCTCTTCTTCCTCTTCTACTAACATAGGAAAATCATGCTCAACAAGGGGTTGAGCAAGGGGGTCTAATATAATATGCTTTGTGAGCTTCCCATTATTGGTTTTCATGCTCCCAAATATACAACTAATATAGACATCAACAATAGTGATGATCCCCAGTATTGCAACAAGAATGTTACAACTCCTGAGGCCATTGACTTAAATTATCCACTCAGGTTCATACAAACTTAAGAGGGTTCAAAAATATATGTGCAACAAAGACCTTCCTCCTCCAAGTCTAACTCCCTTTGATGCAAGTGAAAGAAGACATTCAAGAAACTTGAAATGAGAAAAGATCTAGGTAAGCCATCAATCCTAAATTTCAAAAGGTAAATCACAATAAGAAAAACTATTGTACTTTTGCTGGAAAGTAAATGGAAGAAAGGAAATCTATTCTATTTACAAAAATGTAAAGCATAATGACAACAAGAAAATATAATCTATCTTGTTGTAAAGGAAATGGAATTAAAGGAAATATATTCTATTTTGTAGGAAAATAAAGTCCTAGATTGCTCTTGCAATAAGGAAATCACACTTTGCATAAAGTAAATTCCAGAAAGGAAATCTAGACTAATTACAGAAATCAACATTAGAATAAAGTAATGTAATAGCTAAATGGTGACCTAACCAAGACTTAGCTTAACCAAAGTGGCCTTAGAGCATTCATAGGCTATAAATATATGTATACCATGAATTTGGAGTGAATATGGGAAAGGAAGATCTCGAAAGAAAACTGCTATAAGATTGCTACATGATTGTTGTTTCTTGAGTTAACTTGCCAAATTCCCAAAAATATCAAATAAAAATGAGATGGGGTATTTTTTTTTATTATTAATTAGGATTTTCCATGCCTCCAATACAAGTCAAATCACTCAAAATTACCCTTGTTAACATGTGCCAAAAATTAACAGAAAATTAGTACTATAAAAACCAAATACCTAACATGATCAAGTGAAAATTCTATGGGGTGAATTTTGTTATTAATTAGAATTTTTTCAAGACTCAATACAAGTGGAATAAACTCAAAAGAGCCTCATTACCATGTGCTCAAAAATACAATAAAATTACTACTATTTTGCTATAAGATTGTTGGGAATGACTGTTTATCTACTTTATTAACCAAAGAAAAGTTCCTACTAGGTATGAATCCATTTTATTCATATTTATGGTATTATTATCATTATGGAGTTCCTAGAGGTGGTCATGAGTGTTTTGGGGCAAATTAGAATGCATTTGGAGACTTTTTTTGTAGTGCTACAAGATCGAGACAGAGTGTTACAGGATTGCCCTATTTTGCTACAGGATTGAATTCGTGAGAATTCTGAGGGTGGAAAAGGTGATATGAAGGTAGGGAAAGGTATTGGAGGGTAAATTAAGGTTGTATGAGACATTTTCCAAGCCTAGTACCCTTCAAGGGCCCATCTTGCACAAAAACCAATGCACATAGTGGCCTTCAATAACCTAGAGATGTGCTCTTGGTGAACAGTTATTTGAGGGGGTTGTTGAGGTTGAATAAAGGAAGATAGTGGTGGGATGATGAGTGTGAATGAAAATTCCAACCCTAAATATCTACCTGCACACCACACCAAGTTACTCTATTTTCCAAACAATTAAAGCATGTTAACAATGTAAATTGCAGAAAATTGAAATGACAGAAAAAGGATGAGTTGAATTTTATTGGAAATCTAACTATTGAATTGAAATAAAACCTATCTTGAAATTTGCACAAGGCCTACAACCACTAGAGGTTATACTTCATGTGCTCAAAGAAACTACTAAACCAATCACTAGTTTGCAGAAAATAGAGATGCAAGAAAAAGGACTAATCTGAGGTCTAATTACTGCAAAGGAAAGTAAATATATATTTTTTTGCTTGTAAAAAAAACATTTCTAACCACATTTCCCACAAGAGAGGTGATTTACATACTTGTACAATAAATTTTCTCATAAACAATTTCTGCTAAAAAATATGGAAATACTGCTAGGAAAGGAAATGCATGAGTAAAATACACAAAAGAGAGAGACTATAGCCTTTGGGTTGGGCCCTAAACCAAGAATAATCAAACCTCTAAATATGAATCATACTGAAAATAATATGGCTTTGATTCACTATAAAAATAGTTCATACATAAAAAAATACTAGGTAAAGAAGCCTACTACTCATCAAAGTCTATTCTCCAGTAATTCGGACTTTTCTATTGGGATATTGGGCTCCTTTATTTATATAAAAATACTTGAGGGTAAGCTTCCTTGAATAGGGGGACAATTTCCCTCCAATTCCTTAAAATTGTGGATTTGGTTCCCTGATTGATTTCAAATGCTAAGGAGGATAGATCCTTTGTAAGCCAGCCAAGCTCAAGATCCTCTTTTGGTGGGGAACACATCCCTACATTTTCTCAATCAATGAAGCTCCAAAATATGCTCAATAACTTCATAATATTCCATTCATTTATTGGCATGGAACAAGTCCCTAGATTCTCTCATTCTGCAGATCTTTTAGAGTTCACTCAATATTCTCTCAATATTTTTTAAAATTAATAATATTAGGCACATAATAGGAAATGGGAAATCAAATTCCTAAGGACTTATTAATACTATGATTTAACCCTATAATGTGGACATAAAGGGGTTAAATAAATGTTTTAGGTGTCTATAAAACACCAAATGGACATTATAAAATATCCGATTCTAGGGCCCATCAAGTAGCTAATCAACATCTCCCTAGAACAAGAGGATGCTCGTTGAACTTGGTCTTACGCTGGAGTACAAGGAAATTAGTGGGGTACTCCCAAGAATTGATAGAATGCATAACATCCTCAATGAAACCCTCCATCGCTACAATGGATTTATTTGCAAGTTGCAACACTATTGTGGTTTTCCTTAGGGTTTCCTAGAGGTTAAGTGTAAGCATGGTTTCCTTGGTCATGACATTAGTTGAAGCCCTTAAATCAATGATGGTGTTGTGTACTATAATATTGTTGATATGTACATCCACTTTCGGGATATCAGGATCCAAATATTTTGGGGAAATGACTTTCCCAAACATTATATCAACCAATTTCCGAATGACATTTATAGTGCGAGAATCCTTCCTCTTCTTTCGTAACCTCTTGAAACATTCTTCCTTGATGGATCTATTATATATGGGAACATCTTTGATGGCCTATAAGAGAGGGATTTTGACATAGGTTTTTCATTTCTTCCAAAATTTTAGGCTCTTTTGGGGTGCGGGGTTTGGGATGGACCAACCTTCTAGGATAGGGAGGTGCGTTGGCTTGATGATTACTTTCTTCCTTCTCTTCTTCAATATCTTCTGATAGAGAAGATTGGTGAGCATTAGGAAGTACTTTCCTAGACCTAACATTCATTTCTTTGATTTCTATAACATAGGTAGGATAAGAAGTTTCTCCATTGTAGACTTGTTGGGCTTGCTTATTATTTAGGTTTAGATTAGGTTGAGCATGCATTTGGGCTTGCTTAGGTGGATTGTTTTTGGGGTAGTTGTGGTTGAGGAGGAGTAGGCATTAAGGTAGGTGGTTGGAATTCTTGAGGCCTCCATCCTTGTGAGGGATTACCCCATTGAGGAGGTTGGTGTTGATATGGTTGGAAAGGGGAATGACAGGTTGAGGAGGATAGGGCCAAGGAGAAGGCATGGACCATGGTGAGTTGTTTGGAGGATACCAAGACTAGAAAGGTGCATTATGATTTGTATTGAATGAAGGAGGATAATTTATACCTTGCATACCTTGTTGATATGGCTTAGGGACTTCTAGCCTCCTTTAGTTGATGAAGAAAAATTGCTCCATGCCTCCTTCTACTCCTTGAAACACTACCTTCAAACCTGGAAGATATGGACACTTGTTAGTTGCATGTTTTTCCTCACACTTAGAGAATATTTCTATTACATTCAATGGACACTCATTTCTAGGGTGCCTCTTGGTGAATCTAGCGTAGAATATGGCTAATGACATTTATGCCTCCTCTTGTTTCTTCTTGATCTGCATTGTGTCCATGTGCAAGGAAAAATTGTGTGAAATTTATCTTTTAAAATTCACTAACATACCCCTTATTTCATTCTTGATGGCTGAGGTAGAAGGTGAAGAACTTACCAAACATTGGTTGGATTCACCTCTTTTCCTTGCAATAATAGAGTGGTTTTTCAACACTACCTTGATGTCCTCATAATTGAGCTGGTAAATATTTCCATTAGACAACATGTTGAGGGTCTCCATCAAATCTTCCCTGGCCCCTCGGAGTAACACTAGCTTCATTGATTCTAGATCAAGGGTGTAGTTAGCTCTCCTATAACTCAGCTGAAATATTTCTTCAAAGTCCTCTAGGGACTCATCTGACCCTTGAGTCATCCTGAATATTTCTTCTTTTGTGTCCCTTTATCTATAATAATCCTTGTACTTTAAGTTGAATTCTTTCTCCATCTTAGCCCAAGTAGTGATGTCACCTCCCTCCAAATTCATGAACTAGCGCAAGGTTTCACCCTTAAGGGTGGAAGGAAATAATTTAAGTTTCTTCTCATTAGAGTTATAATCATGTGTCTTGCAAACTACAACAAATTCAAACATGAAGGTGTCAGGGTCCTCAGAAGTCAAGCCATGAAAGTGTGGAAGATAAGTGGGGCTAATGTTTTTCATTTTAGCTTTCCCCATTTGACTCTCTGATAGGAAAGACTTATGGATGCATATTTCCAACCATCTCTTTAACCAGTGATGGAGGTTCTTCTTCCCCTATAGTATCCTCAAATATTTCTTGTTGGTCACCCAAAAGGGTCTCCAAATCCTTTATGGTCAGAGGAGGAGGTCCACAATCACCAAAAAGTGAAGGTTGAATGCTTGTTGAATTGGGGGTTTAAGGAAAAAAATCTTTGAGTTATTCCTAACTCTACGAGGCATGAAATGAATGCCTTTATTTTTTCTTTTTGTGCATTTTATAAATATATATACTGATGCACAATTTTTTGTTGTTTTCGGGAAATGAAATGAAATGGAAGAGCAACTTAAAGCAGAAAAAAATACCTACTTCAGCACCTCCCTAACAATGATGCCAAAAAGTGACGAGTCTTGGTATTACAACAAGAATGTTGCAAATCCCAGGGCTACCAATTCTAACTTATCAATCTAGATTTTGTACAAACTTAAGAGATGTCAGTGTTTTTTTTCCAAGGGAAATAACGGTAACCTTTTATTTAAAAAATGAAAAGTTACACTAGCAGATGCATTGAAGCATTTCCATAAGCTGCCCATTTGGGCTCGAGTGCTTTCGCACCCCACGAAACGTTAAAAGGCTAACGTGCATAAAGGAGAAGAAGAAAGGAAAAGAGAGGAGAGAGAAGAAAGAGGCAGAAAACTGAACTCCGACAGTGAGTAAAAACTCACACTTCAAATTTTTCTCCCCTTTTTCTTTTCGACCTTGCGCCACTCTCCTTGAGTGGGCTCGATCGAAGCTATGACTAACTCTGTTTCTACTTTCTGTGAGGCTGTTTCCTTGTCTGAGTCTGAAGTATCTGAGTGGTGATGCCGTTTGATCCCTCCCATGCTTTGATCCTTGCTTGCCTTCTCTGCCTGATTTGGGTGGAGCTGTGAAATCTTGTTATCTGATGTAGTTCCCTTCTGAGTCTCCATTTCTTGGGATACCTCTGCATTCTCTGCGGGGGTGTCATCCTCTTCTGCTTATGATTCTTCATCATCTGAGTTAGGGGGGGAAATTGCCATCCTTTCCTCTGCTTCCCTTTCTGCTTCTTTTTACTGTTTGCTTTCTTGGCTTCTGGACATGTGCTTTGCAGGTGTCCTGTCTGCCTGCAGAGCCTGCATCTGAAAGCAGTATTTTCATAGTCTAGTGCTTGCAGCCAATTTTGTTGTTTGTAGATCAGCCTTATGTTGTCTGGAAGCCCTTTTCTTAGATCTACTTCCACACAAATGCATGCAAAAGTGTATACCCTTTCATCAATCCTCTCCAGATCTGTTTTGATATATTTCCCTATGCTGTTCCCAATTCCTTCCAAGACTCGTTCACTCCAAAAGTGAAGGGGAAGGTTATACAGACGGACCCAAACCGGCACTTTGGATACTGTCATGTTGTTTGGATCGAAGTCTGGGAACCATGGGGTCATGAACAGCCCCGATGTTCCCCAGAACCAAGGCCCATCTCTGATGATCGTATCTCTGACTTCCGAGGATGCGAATCTAACTATAAAAAACCCCTTGGAGCATAAATGTATATCACATTCCATGGTCCAAGTGGTGAAAATACGATGGAATAGATCCATTGGTTTTGGCTAGAAACTGTTAAAACGGCAGATTAGGGCCTGCGTTTCATAGGACTTAACGAAATCATCAAGCCCTATAGAATCAAAGTTTAGGGCCGGGGTTTGCCCTAACTGATCTACTATGTATGGCCTAGGAGTATATCTGCCTTGATCTGGAGAGGACCCTGTATCTTTGTTACCCTGAAGAATGTTTTTGTAGGAGGATCCTCCCTTGGGTTGTTGCTGAGGTGCTGCCTTTTTCCCCTTGTCCCCTCCTGAGGAGCTTTTGTCTCCTCCTGAGCTGCTTGGCTGACCCTGAGGAGGGGCCCCTCCTCTCAGTCTGAGGTTCAAAACAATGGTTTCTCCTGGGCTAATCTCATAGCTTCCCATGGTTCTGTTGTCCTGGAGAGACCATCTGCCATTGACTAAATGTTGGATCTGGCTAGGGTATCCAGTCAATGCACAGATTTGCTGCTTCAGCTGCAGCACAGTACTTTCTGCATGTACCCATACTAAAAAAGATTGCTTCTCTGGGGTTTTAATGAAAATCTGAAAATGAGTTTTTGTTACCTGATGTCTGCATTTTAGCTGAGTTCCTGCTCTGCCTGAACCGGTGTCGTTGCTGGTTGCCTTGTGATCTGGCTGTCGGCGGTCTTCCAGATCTGAGCTTCTATTGGGGCATTCTTCCATTTGCATGTCGCGATCTGCAAACCCTCTGTTGGATCGATGCATATATCCACCGATCAGCTGCCTGAGTTCTTGGAGATCTTGAAACTTGCTCATATTAGATAGATCCGGCCTGGATCTACAGGGTTTGGGCCATGCAAATGTGTGCATAGGCAGATCTGCACCATGAAATCCCTCGTCTTTGCATGCATGAAGCGACTGTAGAGGGGTGAGCTTGACTATCACCAGACTGGCAGATCCTGTATATATCAGGCCGATCTCTGACGATTTTCCGCCCCCAAGTTGGGTTCTGAGCCCAAAGACGAATAATGTCTGCAGATCTCTGGCCTCGAATGGCTTTGCTGGCTTCTCCTTCAGATCGGCCTTAGTTGCATTTGGCCCATCAAGCAATAGGTGATATGGACGAAGGATGACTGCTGTGCCAAAAGCATCCGGTGCTTTCCAGGCATTGGGCCGCATGACCAAGGCAGTTCCAGAAGCTTGAGGAGGGTCGAAACGCTCCAGCGCCGCGCTCTTAATGTCAATCCTGTGGGGAGCAGTGACTGCGTCCTTCCCTTCCACGCCGCCTCCGACGATCGCCATGACGAGGGTTTCATTCCCTGCGCAGACAGAGTTCTCAGCGATGGCCATCTCTCTCTCTCCCGAAAGACCAATCCAAGAGGTGTCAGTGTTATATGCACAACAAGGTATATTCTACCTAAGTTGATTTGAAGCAATGAATTTAATTTAGACGCATAAAGACCAATTTGCAAATTCAAATAATAGGGAAACTAATTAACTTATATTTGCAAGAAAAGAGATGGCTGAATCATAACATGTTCTACTGCATGAAATAAACCCTAATATATTTTCATGAAAGTAAATTCCAGAAAATAGATCCTAATCTATGTTGCAGAAAACAAATGATGAAAAAGTAAACTCTAATCTAGTTGAATGAGATTAAACGCCATAAAGTAACTATAATCTATCTTTGTAGTAAAAAAATCTATGCTATTGTAAACAAGGTAAATTATATTATACCTGGAAAAACAATTAAATGCTCAAGCTAAAGGTGAAATGTTTTCATTGTAATTAACACATAATCAGAACAATATACCCTAGTTGGAGGATTGAAGCTAAAGTGATGAAATTACATTTTCTAGAGCATCTACGGTATTATAAAGTTCATGTTCAAGGTTTGGAGGACCTTGTGGAGTGATTAGAAGTGAAAACCAAGATTTAGAGGTAATTCTAGATGCATTCTGAATAATTTTGTGTACCGCCACAAGATTGATACAAGATGCCCTGATTTGCTATAGTAAAGCATCCGAGAGAAATCTTATGGTTCTATGAGTTGTTTGAAGTTGTAATAAAGTGGTGTAAATATATGGAGGGGTGAAAGATACCTTACCATGCCCATATCTACTCAGTAGACTCACCTGTGCAAGGGAAGGGAAAAACTAAAATCTCATGTAGATCGGTGAGGCAATTTCCAGTACACAGACAATTTACAGAGATGAGTAAGAATGGAAGGAGGGGTGTTGGAGGAGGTGATGATCATGCATATAAAATTATGTTACTCTACCCTAAGAATCAATAGATGCCATCTTCACGCAAAATACATGTTTAACTAATGAAAACAAAGTGATCAAATGATTATGAAACCATTAATTTCAGAAACCAAGATGAAAAAGAAAGGATGAGTTGAATTTGGAACAAAATCTACTTATTTCATAAAGGAAAATCTATTTTTGGTGTTTGTACTCGCAAGGTACACAACCGAGCTTCAAAACAGAGCTCACTTATTAAACCATAGAGACAATATTGTTCTTATAAACTTGATTTGCAAAAAAACCGCAACTAGACTAAGTGCATGCAAATAAATGCATAAAGAAATATACAAAGGAAGGGGCTTGAGTACTTGGGTTAGGTCTAACCCAAGGAGACTCATTAACCTAAAATTTATTCAAACACATAACATGACAATGGGTGATAACAAGCAGAAGTATCCTTCTCTAATAGTCATTATCTTACCTCTAGAATTCAAATACCTACTGAGCTACTAGACTATATTATTTATACAAAAGGTGAGTGAGGGGTAGTCTCCTTGAAGGGAGGGTTGCATCCTTCCAAAACTCTTAAAAAAGGTGGATCTGGTCTCTTGTTGAACTAGCAGCCACTGAGGGGTAGTAACTGCTCATGATCCAGCCGAGTTGTTGACAAGATGAAGCAAGGAACAAGCCTCCTAAATATTCTCTTGTTGGTATCCAATGTGTTTTGCACAATAAATTCTCTTTTTCTTGCACATTTAATGTATTTGGCCACGAGATATAACAAATATTTCCCAAACTTCCTAAGAACACATTATAACTTGAAAATATATTATCAAATGTGAAAAGGGAGGTTAAAATGTGCCAAAGGATGGTTAGATGGGCCTTAAATTATAGCTATTTGGGAAGCCAATCACTCCACTAATAGGGATATAAAAGGAGTTGAAAGGGAGAGTAAATCTCATAAAGAACACCTTCTCAACTATAGAATACCTCTACGCATGGTGTTGAAATTATCCCCAATGCCCCAAAAGCACCACTGAGAAAAGAAAAAATGAGTACATATAAAGACACAAAAAGGCTCAGAATGACAGTGCAACTGCATGAGAAATTAACCAAGGATATAGCCAACATATTGGATGCATATCAATTACGACTCAGTGAATCTGATGCTCTTGTGGAGGAATACAAAATACCCTTCGTTGGTGCAATGGAAGTGATAAGTCTCGAAGAAGAAATTTGGCAGGAGGTCCATGAGAAGTTGGACATGATGAAGCAAATAATTATCCAAGATAATTTGGAACCTACTAAAGAGACAATTGTAGAACTTATTGTAGGATCAACAATGTTGCACACCAAGCTCTTGATGCTCTCTTATCAGATAAAGATGGACTGGAACATCCTTTTACTAGATGCCTTAGAATGTCAAATGAGATTTGAATGGGAGCTACCTGAAAATGTCACACCATACGAAGCTAATTACAAAGCATGGTATATGTCCCTGATAGAGGAGCTACATGTAGAAGCCTCTGATATACCCATTGTGCATCTTGTTCCATGAATAAATAGTTTTTCTCTTGAAATTCCATATATTTTGTAAATAAATTGATTTTTGAAATTAATTTCATTTAGAGGAAAAAAGTCATGTAGAAGGTGAGAGGTCATGAGGGAAGTGGAAGTTGAAAAGTCATGGAAGGTGAAAGGTCACCTCTTTTTGTATAAATGTACCCTAATTGATAGTTAGAAATAAATTTTAGTTTTGGACTTCATCTTGAGCACTTTGTTGTGAAATCTTGTAGATCCTTTTGAGAATTCAAGTGGTAGCTTAGCATCTCCACTAATGTATTTTATGGATACTTCACGTGATTGTGTTATTGACATTTCATCATAATTTTGAGAAGCTCTTTGAGCCCAAGCAAGAAATTCCATACACGTGTTGTTGAGCATTGTGAGAGTAATCTCTTGGGTATTCAATGTATATGTTTGTGTTTTCATGTGTTTGGTCAACCAACTATTTTGTTTATCTAGGCACATATTATACTTGGGTTTGTATGACATTCATGCTCTCATGATTTTTGTCCATTAGGAACTAATTTGTGATCGATAAACAAATATTTCTTTATATGCATGTATTTTAATTAAAGTTTTCTAACATTCTTCTTTGATATTCGTGTTACACTATTTGGTTGTTGTTATGTTTTTAACATCTAATATGTAAAGTATTTCATAAAGCTACTCTAACTTGTGTTTGTTAGAAGATTTGTTAGTTTTCTAATGTGTTTTTCTTATTCCATCCAAAATGAATAAAAAAGAAATATGGTGGCTGTTAGGTCCACATACTAGATGGGACTCCTATCCAAAATGGTGTATGGTCTATTTCAGATTTTGTACCAGGGAGATCCCCTAACTATTAGGGGTAAATCTTGACCCGTTAACACTTTAGTATATATGTTGTGATGAACTATCTTGTGGAATATTCATGACAATTTACATATCACATTCGTATAAGAGTAGGTGTATTTGATTGTTTTGCGGGAAGTAGTAGGGATCTAGATGGGTTTAAGTAGAAAGTCATAAAACCAAAACCATGGTTGAAAAATCTATTAATATCCCTCAAAATATAGTAGAGGAGATGTTCTCAAGGCTGGAAGAACATGTCACATATATTAGCCATAACATGAATCTCCACATGGAGGATTTGGAAAACATGTTGGGAATCATAAAAGACAAAGGTTCCAACTCAAAGGTAAGATCAGAGGGGAAATCAAGGTATCAAGAGGAACCATAGAAGGAGTCTAAGAAAGAACCTGAGTAGGAACAACCTAGTTCCAGTGCTATGAACCATTCACACTCCCTATTCAAAATGGAAGTGAAGGTTGACATCAAGCCATATTAAGGCAAGATTGACACTTGAAAGTTAAACTAGCCTAGATGCATCTTAAATTTGGATCTATCAAGCCCCGAGAGGGATAAAATCTCTCGAGGTGAAAACCTCCTTTTTGAGTGCAAAACTTGAAGAATTCTTTGCAACTTGAGAGATTTGTTCCCTCTTAGAGCTTGATATATTTGGAGTTAAGATGGATCTAGGCTGGTTTAATTATTAATTTATTTTTTTAGCTTTATTTTTATTTTTATTTAATTTCACGAAATCAAATGGTTTTAATTAATAAATTTATTTTTTATTTTTATGTAATTTGACTTGGTCAACATGTTTAGATAACATAATATATCAAGACATTACAACATTTCTTCCATACTGTGACATGAATGTCCATGGTTAAAAATATTGTTATATTGTAAGTGTATTGTAAGTATTAAAGTTTTTATCTGTTTATTAATTAAATTTAACTATGGTTACAGAATCATTATTGTAGTTTATAAGGTAAAATGGATCTTAACTTATGGATGCTACATATATATATATATATATATATATATATATATATATATATGTTTGTCTATGTTCCTCTAGGCTTAACCTATGGCTTGAGAAACTGCGACCTAGGGGCATCTAAACAGTCAAATTCATCGAGGATCGCACCCGAACTAGACCACACCAGCCCTTGCATGAGTGCAACAACCTCTATGAGGTTTGATCCTGGGTCGACTTGCAAACGAGGCCCATCCTCAACTGGTTGTGCTAGTGGGACTTGACTATATTATGATTTTCTTTTATCTAAAAATTTATTTGTACTTTAATTAATAAATACAAAATTACAATGTAAAAACTTGAATTTTATTATTTTTATTACCTTTAACTTTTTATGAACACTATAATGTCTCCCCCAAATTGGGCTCTATATTACTTTTAACCAACATGTAAATGTTTACCAATCAATCCTTTACATATTATAAATTGGACATATTATTAAAAAATCAACATATTAAGCCAACAACTAAAATTGTTTACAAATTTTCTTACATTACACCTACACATCACCGCTATACTCGGTTATAGAGCGCCTCTTAGTGCAATAATTAGATGTTTATTTTATTGTTCACCACATAGATGAAGAACAATAAATTTCATTTTCTCGATTGAAATTAGAGGGACATTTCCTGACTTGGTGGGAGATATACACAAAAAACCAAACATTGGAGGGAGATCCTATAGTGACCAAGTGGCAAGATTTAAAAACTATCATAAAGTCATAAGTTTATCCTATCATTTATGTAGAGGACTAGTGTATCTGGTGGCATTACTTCAAGCAAAGAAAAGGGGAGTGTGTAAAGGAGTATAACACATAAGTTAGAAAGGTGTCTATAATACTAGTTATTTCCCAAAAGAATCCATATGTACCCCTCAAGTATCTGGGGGGTGGTCTATATAATCATTTATGGAATCAAGTGATGTTGTTCAAACCTAAAATGGTGGATGAGGCTTGTGTATAGGTGCAATACCTGGAGAACATAGGCTAGAAGAAATGACATTCAAGTGGGTCAATGTAGAAGGAACACTAGAAAGCTTCCAAGGAGGGGAAGAAGAAGTGGAAAAGAGGAAATACAAAAAGGCAGTAGCTACACCACACCATTGCAAAGACACCAACAACCACTACAAATAATGCAACATTGATGGTCATACATAGGTTAAGTGTTGGAAGTTACATCTAGACATCAACCCAAAAAACTAAAAGAAATATGGTAAGAAGAAAAATATCATGGACATAGAGTCAAGTAATTAGGTGGAAAGTATAGAAGGGGGTGAATTTTAGTATCCTTCAATAAGGGGAAGAGAAAGAAACAACTAGACTCTTTCATATAAAGACACAGGTTAAGTAGATGAAAATTAATGCTCTATTTGACTTAGGATCATAGGTGAATCTTAGAGTAGTAGATATGATCAAGAAACTAGGAATGGAGACTCATGACCATCCTAGTCCATATATATTGGGATGGGTCAATACGTAAGTAGAGAAAAAGGTAACCAAATAGTGTAGAGTAAAATTTTATATTAATGCTAAATATATTGATGAAGTAGACTTGGATGTAGTTCCACAAGATGCATGTGATGTTGTTTTTGGGAGTCCCTATATGTACATGTGAGATGTTATATTAATGTAGAGATCCAACTAGTATCATCTCATCAAGGATAGAAAATCCTTCATTATCAACAAGCATAAGGGAAATTCTAATATCACACAGGTAAGTGTGGCAACCATGCCAAAAGGTTAATTAGTTATAGTAAGAAATATGTTTAATTATTTTAGGAGAAAATTAGTCTATAGAAGAGCCTATGAGAGCTAAGTCACCCCATGGAGGGATGTATTAAGAAATAAAGGCAACAACTAGAAGAGTTCCTATAGGCATACATGGGTCATTTCTAGGAGCCTGAAGGGCTACCACACAATAGGGAAGTGGAGTATTTGTTCTAATATTTTCTAGACCCTCTATTGCCAAACATTGGGATGTATAGGAAATTTGTTGTAGAGGAAAAAGAGTCAAAGAAGCAGTTGCATAATGATATGAATGGGAAAATTAATTTTTTTGTGCTAAATTCCAATTCAGAATAAAACAAAGTGCTTGAGGATTAGAGGTAACTTGCAAGTTTTACATGAGTCTTTTTTATATATTTTTATGTAAATTTCATGAGCAAATTAAACTAAGTAAAACACTGAAAAACAACAAAATAGTAATACACTCAGCAATTGATAAAGGAGTTCACCCCTCCTAGGCTACGTCTCCTTGGTCCAGCTTCCAATGGCTTGACCCAATCTCATTATGCTCAAAATACTTTAGTGATAAAGAGTACATAAAGTGTGCTGACCAAAAGAGTGGCTAGTTTCCGCTTCAAGGAACCATTCTTCTGCAAAGAAATCTCACTCTAAAAACATGAAAACCTATAGTCAGTCATGAAACTATCAACAAGAAAATGGTTCTCAAATCAAGACCCCATACTCCATCTAACAATGAGCATAACAAGTACAAAAATTCACTTGAAGTACTGAAAGAGAGCTTTCCTAGAAGACGCAATGAGAAAAGAGAAACATGAGATACACCATATATGTCTCAGCTACTACATAAAACATATAAAGGCAAGAAAATCCCTACAAGGTCCTCTCCATTCTCAAAATCCTTCAAAAACTGATTCAACCTCCTTGTTGATCCTAGCACCCATAGACTTAAACCTACAAAATGTCCATTCAGAATTGCTCCAATGGTTATGAAACCTATTCCCTTGGCTTAATAAGACCCAAAAATGCCTAAGCAGCCTCTTTCTACTTCTCAATTGGATCAAAACTGAAGAAGTTACGAGCTCTCCAAGTTTTGTTGCTAGTTGACCCACAAATTCACCAAGTCTGGCTAACTGCCCTACAATTTTGCCCTATTTTCCACTAACAGAGCAACAAATTGGCGCAATATTGACACAATTTGTGGGCTCATTAAATTTCACAATGACACTTACACACTGTCCTAGTCACATGGACCCCCAATGTGACTTGGGGTTGGCTCCCATGGTCTAGCCCTATTCGAATCGGCCCTTAGTTCTTTCTTATGGTCGCATGGGAAAATATTTAAGGTTGTGGGGGCCAGGGCTAAGCCCTGGCCCTTGGTACCGCCCCTGGTTCTTTTGGGCATATTGATCAAGGCTAGGGCTAGCCCTCGACCCTCACCCCATATCTGCCCCAACATTAATTTAAATAAGGTTTGGGTGGGTCCTTTTAACAAGGCCCACCCTTGGCGCAATGGCATATGTAGATAGTTTTTTGGCATGAGATGCCATAATAGAATCCCATGGTGTGAAATTTTGACTCCTAATAAATTTTTGGTGGCCCCCATTCTGCCATGTGGTGGCCTCCAGTTGGGCCACGTGGCAACATGTGGTTGGCCACCATGCCACCAATAAAATGCTACCACATCACACCAATGACGAGGTGCCACTTGGCACCACCTAATTAAGCAAAGGAAATCTAGTCAATGAAAAATCACCCTACCACGTAGGCATGCCCTGTCAGTGCCACGTCAACAGTACAGACTGCTGATGGGGCTGTCATTTTTGCAAAAATTTGCTTATTTTGAAAAATGAAGAGAACGCAATAAATTTTTCATAGGACATGCGTTTAACGCACCATTTGCACTATTGGAATCATGGCGATGAGAAATAAACGATCGTTAAGGTTATCCACTAATCTGAAAACTTTGATTTTGAGCAAATTTTTGAGCTCCGGATCACTCCTCCCCACTAAGATATTTTGGACTCCAAAATATCACTTTCAAGTGTTCAGCAGATGAGGGTACCAATTGAATTTTCTCAATGAACTTTTGGCTTTGTCTATGTCTCTATGGCCATCAATAGCAACATCCTTCCCAAGAATGAAATCCAATGACGATCTTCTGCAAAATCTTTACCAAGGATAAAATCCAAAAAGACTTTGGAAAATAACCCAAACAAGCTTCATATGGAAATACTTGTGTACATGAGTGCTTGACACATTTGTAACATACTGAATGTGCTACAACTACTCATCTCAAATATTAGGATGCTTGCTAAAATATCCATAAATGGAAATGCATCTTACAATATAGAATCAATTTGACTCCCAATTCCCATACAAATTGACTCATCATGAAGCCAAAATAGCATAAAAACGCCAAAGAAAACACTGTTGCATATAAGTGATTTATTAAAAAACATCACTTTTTACAAAATTCCCAATTATGGGGACATGAAACAAGTGAAATACAAAGATTAATGCAGTCTTTAATTAGACAAATAGTCCAACCATTTCTTACCCAGCCATGCTAGAGAATTTTCTTTCTGCACTTCACTTCCTTCTGGAACTGCTTCTGGAATGGCTATGGTGTGCCTTGCACACTCCTCTACCTTATCCTTCTTAGGTTATTCCATTACTTGTCTCCTCTTATCTGGATGAAGATGTGGATGCAACTTCCAACACTTTTCAATCCAATGCTCACTTATGTTGCAATGAGTGCAAACGTTTTGTGAGATTTTCCTGGCACACATGTCTTTAAACTTGGATGAGAATTTCCCTTCTTGGTCTCATTCCCAATTGACATATTCATCTTCTTGACTAATGCTTTCCTTCTGTGGCACTTAGCTACACAATTGTTAGGTGCATGACAAAACGTGCATGGAAAAATATTCCACAACATGTTATTAAAATCATCATGTTATATGAAATCATCAAAATCCTTTTAATAATTAGGACACTTATACCTATTATGGTTGTCCTATGGCTTATGAGCCTAGTGAGGAGAACTTGAATGGCGAGAAGAACTTGTCTTAGTCTCTTCTTCAACTTGCTAATTTCTCTTTGGAGAAGTCTTGCATTTCATGTCCTCCTTTTGCTTTAGAAACCAAACTAGTACCAATTCTAGATGCAAATCCCAACACTTTTCCTCCTCATGTCCTTTCTTATGAAAAAAATAACAAGATACCCAAGAGCTATCGCTGAAATGTCATTCTTCCTTTTCAACATAGAACAAACCTTCATATCGATGTCTCTCCTTTGCCTCAATTGGATGGATAATGCCCTAATTGTTCACTCCAAGGCTTCCTCCCTTGTAACCCATCTTGGACAGGAGCATTATTCCTATACCTTTGCTATGCTTATCAAAGGATGGAAAAGAGCTTAAATCAACATTTTCATGTAAATAAACTGCATGTAAATGCTTACCATTTTCCTCATCTTTCGACCGAGGGACAAAGATGTTCTTAAAATCTTTCCTAATTATTGAGGTGTCTTCTTGGACTCTTGTTGTTTCTTCTTTCAGCTCCTTGGACTTTGGTGTTGATAGAATCTCAACCTCAACATAATGTGGAAAAAAGGTGTAGACTTGGCCATCTTCCTTCTCCAAGGGACTTTCTACACCAACCTCTTGTGGGTACTCATCTAACAATTCCTCCTTCTTCTCTGATCTAGATGAAGCGGTGGAGGATGCTTTAAGGAAACCTCCTTGTGTCCCTGGTACACAGGAGGCATCCTCCATTTGACAAGAGACATAGGTTGCATTATTTCCATGTCCATAAGATTTCTTAGTATTGGAGGGACTCTTTGCTGCTTTGGTAGAACAACTTTCATCAGTTTGTTCCTCCACAACATTCTGCAACATGAGGCACATCTTTTGCTTCTCTTCCTCAACAGCTTCAAGTAGTCTTTTGAGCTCCATGTTCTCTTGTTGGATAAATGAAATAATTTCCTCCAAATCTTGGAGACTATCATGCTTTGAACTCATGCCCATGCTTACTGAAGCTTCAACTGCAATTTGAGGTAGAACTGGTGGTGGAGATTGTAGCAATCTTGCTCTCCTACCCAAACCTTCTCCTCTCTTGAGATTCAAACTTGTAAGCTTCACATTCACTTGCAAACAGTTAAATCCTCCTTGCACAAAGAAAACCAAGAGCTCTGATACCAACTTGATCTGAATGGGAAAATTAGTTTTGCTGTGCTAAATTCCAATTCAGAATAAAACAAAGTTCTTGAGGATTAGAGGTAACTTGCAAGTTTTACATGAGTTTTTTTTTTAATGTGTTTTTATGTAAATTTCATGAGAAAATTAACATAAGTAAAACACTGAACAAAAACATAATAGTAATACACTCAACAATTGATAAAGGAGTTCACCCCTCCTAGGCTACATCTCCTTGGTCCAGCTTCCAATGGCTTGACCCAATCTCATTATGCTCAAAATACTTCAGTGATAAAGAGTACATAAAGTGTGCTGACCAAAAGAGTGGCTAGTTTCCCCTTCAAGGAAACATTCTTTTGCAAAGAAATCTCACTCTAAAAACATGACAACCTATATTTAATCATGAAACAATCAACAAGAAAATGGTTCTCAAATCAAGACCCCATACTCCATCTAACAATGAGCATAACAAGTACAACAATTCACTTGAAGTACTAAAAGAGAGCTTTCCTCAAAGACACAATGAGAAAAGAGAAACATGAGCTACACCATAGATGTGTCAACTATTGTAGAAAACATATGAAGGCTGAGAAACCCCTACAAGGTCCTCTCCATTCTCAAAAGCTCTCAAAAACTGATTCAACCTCCTGGTTGATCCTAGCACCCATAGACTTAAACCTACAAAACTTCTCTTCAGAAGTGCTCCAATGGCTCTGAAACATTTTCCCTTGGCTTTAGAAGATCCAAAAATTACTAAGCATCCTATTTCTTCTCGTCAATTGGATCAAAACTGAAATATTTATGAGCTCTCCAAGTTTTGTTGCTAGTTGACCCACAAATTCGCCAAATATCAGCTAACTGCCCTACAACTTCGCCCTATTTTCCGCTAATGGAGCAACAAATTGGTGCAATCCCGGTGCAAATTGTGGGCTCATTAAATTTCGTAATGACACTTGTGTACCCTCTTGGTCACATGGACCCCGACGTGACCTGGGGTTGGCCCCCATTGCCTAGCCCCCTTCAAATAGGCCCTTGGTTCCTTATTATGGTTGCATGGGAAGATATTTAAAGTTGGGGGGGGCCGGGGCTAAGCCCTGGCCCCTGGTCCTTTTTGGCGTGGTGAATAGGGTAGGGGCTATCCCTCAGCCCTCATTCCATATCCACCCCAGCATTCACTATAGTTGCCCTCCCTCCTGTCCATTCATTTAGCTAGATTCTAGATCTGCTTTCTGTGTTGTTGCTTTGATTTTTGATGTGCTAAATGTATGGTATTGCTTTCAGATCTGCAAGATTATGGTGATTTATGAGTTATAAAGCCCATGACATTGTTTTTTATTAATCAAATCTTTAATTTTATATCTATGTACGTGGTTCTGGTCATATAAGCATTGCAGAGAGTTAAATCATTGTTGTGAACACTGCATATCGAGTTTTGTTGTGAATGACATCTTTAACTTTTAGAAAATCTTTTGCATAAAGACTATGGTGAGAAAATAATTAATACTCTACATCACAAGTTTAAATTTTGTGACATTTCATTGATTATTAACACTGAGAACATGGGGTCCATTTTGTTTTAAAGTCTCTCTGTTGAATCACATCAAATCTAGAGATCATTGATGAATGGTAACCTGATTTGTCACGTGATCTGGATAAAAATATAAGTTGCAGACTTTGCAGTGTCACTCTTTGACTCCTTTATGCTTGTGCACTGAAGAAATGTGAAAAAATCAATTTATAAGTTGCTTTATTTATGATATTTTGAGACAGATCTTTGCACATAAAATCATTTAAAGCTTATACACATTTGGGTAGTTTTGAAAGGTTTGACATGCATTGGTGCCATATCGGATCTTATGGATCTCTGTGTTGGAACATTCTGAACATGAAATATGTACCCTGTAGATTTTATTGAGACACTTGCATAGCATATTTGTCATTCCTGTAGGGTATTTAACTTGTATTCATATATTTGATATTTCTGTATGAGAACAAAGAAAGGTATTCTAATGAAATAATAGTTTTGACTCTAATAAGTATTGCTTGTTTTATTTAAATAATTTCTAAAAGGGTTTGATTTTTAAATGTGCTTTTGAATATTATACTTTTGTAGCTCAAGAATCAATTTCCTTTTATTTTGGAGAAACAAAGTATATATACGAGAGAAAATCATCAATGGTGTTGTAAAATGGTTTATGCATGCAAGGTGGATCTTTGCCAACACATTTCTATTGGCCTTTTTATGGCAATGCATGTACATGATACTATTATTAACAATTGATTGTGCAGGGTGTTCAAATAATGGATTTGAGGCATCATAATTTATTTCCCAGATCTTGTGTGGTTTGTGGAAACAATAATATTGTTTTCAAATTTTGATTAGATTTGGCCTTGTTGTTATGCATAGACTCCCATAGTGAGAGAAAAGTTTTTTCCACATTGTTATTTTGTACCTTTGATTAGAAAGTAATAGATATAGAATCTTTCTTCTTTGCACATTTAATTTTGTCACAAGGTTAGTTTGCAAGAGCATAGTCACAATAGACTTGGTTGTTTTGAATTGAATGAGAGAGAATTTATTTTACAATGAATTTGATTTTCTCAGTTTAGTTAGGAAGCAGTGCTCAAGTTTTCAGATTGATCAATAGTTAGGGTTTGCATTTTCTCCGAATTTCAATGGTTTTGTTTTTAACAAAGGTTTGATATTTAATTACTAACAATTAAGGTTTTCCTTCAAATGTTGGTGAATTGCAAGAGTAGTGTTTGGAATAGCTATGGTTTTCTTCTAACGAATGATTTTTAGTGCAGGATTAGAGCAGAGTGCAGGAACTCAAGGTGTGAACAATTTCTAGGTAAATCAAGGTTTTGTTTTGCGGGTTGCTAAAATCACTCTTTGGAATTTCCTGTGTTGGATCTCTAAGTCCACAAACCCTGGATTGACATTAATTGTTAGTCTATTCATATACTATATACTGCACCCAACATGTCCTAGAAATAAAATCAAGGCTCTATGATATGATTCCTTTAAGATAATGGAAAATTCAGGATATAACACCTATAGACTTAGTCTACCATTATACTCAATTGTGAATGTAGAAAAGTTAAAATTCTTTAAGCCTTCCATGATGGATGAGGAAGAGGAACATGTCCTACGTTATATGAATCATTTGGTACTAGAAGGTCAAGTAGAGTTGACAAAGGATATAATTTGTAGAAGAGCTCTTGAACTACAAGACATGGGTAGCATGACCATTAGTAGATCGGGTTGAAAGGAAAGGTTCCAAGCAAGGCTAAGTGGTACTATGAGGAGAAGGTAGAAGAAAACTTTCCTCAGCTCATTTAGTAAATTATTTTTGGGACCAAAAGTATCCCAAAATGGAGTGGTACGATATTGAATGGATCAATACATTATTTTTCATCCATATCAATGGTTTTAGAGTGGAAAATTTAGTGGAATAAGCTTGCAAGATCATTTTTACCGGTGGTCCCAATTTGGAAAATTTATGGTGAGAAACTTCAAGATCCAATTTTAGGCCTTAAATAACCACCTTTTTTGGTCCCAAAATTGCTATGGACCTATATTCCATAATATACACATTGATACATTTCCAATGATGTAAGAGTCACCTTAATTAGAGCTCGTATGAGAAAGTTATTCCTCCAGGATGTTGACCTATTGAAATTGACCACCATAATTTGAGGGGATGCTACGATAGTCCTTGTTACTCATGGAAAAGGGGCTAGACAGGCGTGAACTATGAAGAATACTCTAGAAGTATCAATTTGTAACTCATGTTGAGGGTTTAATCAATCAAATTTAACCCATAATTTTGTTACAAATTAATTGATGGAGCAAGGAAATACATAAAATATTGCGAAGACACAAAAAACAAGAGAGACACATATATACATGGTTCACCCAGTTTGGGTTATGACAGTGCTTGTACATGATACTATTATTAACAATAGATTATGTAGGGTGTTCAAATAATGGATTTGAGGCATCATAATTTATTTCCTAGATCTTGTGTGGTTTGTGGAAACAACAATATTGTTTTCAGATTTTGATTGGATTTGGCCTTGTTGTTATGCATAGACTCCCACAGTGAGAGAAAAGTTTTTTCCAAATTGTTATTTTGCACCTTTGATTAGAAAGTAACAGATCTAGAAGCTTTCTTCTCTGCACATTTAATTTTGTCACACGGTTAGTTTATGTATATTTTTAAACTACCATTAAAAAAATAATAATAACATTAATTTTACATATAAAATGTCAATAAAGAAAAGGTGTATGAGAACAATCAAATGCAATATTAAAAGTAAATATTTAAAATTAGTAATGTTTAAAGCTATTTGATTATCTATATATGGATGAGTTTGAGTGATGTCATGGTTTAAAATTTTCAACCACTCTTTAGCTATGTTTCCAAATAACTTATATTTAAAATTAGTAACGTTTAGGGCTATTTGATTATCTATATGTTGTAGTAGCTACAACCACCCTCCAAAATTTTGGCTCGCATGCAAATTTCGGAGCCTACCTTGGAGCCTACGATTGATTGTTCCTTGGTCACTTGTTGGTAAGCTGATGATCTCAATCTCCCCTCCTTGATATTAAGAGTTGTCATGTCTGTCTTGCATGCAGAAACTACACAGATGGGCCTCCTAGGGCCTCATTTTGAAAATAGTCACTACTCACTGAAACTGAGTTGATCTATCTCTCAGTGAATATAGGGAAAGGCGACATGCTGAGATCACTCCCAAGGAGTTGAGGAGAAGGACCAGAAGACCAAGTGATGGAAAAAGATCAGGACCACATGAAAAATCCTTCGGATACATGATCCTCTTGAGGGTAAGTATGGTAAGTAAAGAAGACCTTTCAAAGTTGTTTTGGTGAATTTGGTATCTACAGATAAATACTACTTCCCTAGATAAGTAGCTGTATCAAGAACAACAGTTTAAAGTGTTTTAGACTTTTCCTATAAGAAATAGATAAGATGAGAAGATGAGAAGACCTACTTGTAGTTCTGCTTTCCTCTAATCTCCCTTGTATCAATCCTGTCGCACCTTCCCTTACTTAATACACTTGAGAAGTACCCTGTAAACACAACAGAAAACAAAAAACTAATCAAAGGACACGATCTATTGAATATAAGTGAAAGGAATCAGATATAATTCACACATATAAGCATTATGAAACAATACAAACATATGGGAGAAGGGTTCAAATACTTTATTAGATAGAAGAAGGAATTACAACCATTGGTGTCTGATTCAAAGCCATTCCTTCAGCTTGGATCCCATCCACATCACATCAAAAGCATGACAAACTTGTAGCATTACAATACTTGTTTCAAAGCCAAATCTCATAGCAGCATTATCTCCTTACAATTCAACATAATCCAGCCCTTGATCACTTAAATGAGTGGTCAATTTATAGGAAGATGAAGGAGGTTTTGTCATAAATGGTGTCATTGAATGGCCTTCCATACTTAGAATTAGTTCCATGGAGGAAGGGATGCGAGGATAGGATGCAACTTAACTCACTCCTCATCCATTTTCTAGCTCATAGGAGTTTATAAGTGAGGGAACCTTCTAGATGACTCCAAAAGATAAGAATATTCCCCAAACCCTATGTGAATTTCGCTGATTCTTGCCCAGCACATGTGAAAGGAAGCCTAAATGCTCTAAAGAGCACCCTGGCAATGGACTCAACTGCTCTGCAGTGCACCTTTACAAGGTCTTACCTGCCCTGGTCCCTCTAGAGGCTATTTCTGGATGTCTTCAAGTCATGAAACTATTTGGGAAGGAGGCATTCAAAGGGGTGACTTGTTTAGGGCATGAAGCAACTGAAATTAGGGTTTGATGAGCCCTAAAACAATGATCTGGATGTTGGGATTGATGTGTCCAAATGGATCTATAACAGCTACCCCTAAAGCATGAAGTTGGAAAAATTCCAGTGTCGAATGAAATGCTTTATGATGTGATGAGGTGGTATCGAAGTGGAAGGTGACCTGCATCAATTACAATACATATATCATGATATTTGATTTTACATGAATTGCTGAGGGAAGGCATACCCATGATCAACTTATAAAATTTCATTACATGTACATAAATATTCATCTACAGATATAGACCCATGATTGGAATGACCATCAATGTAAAGCCATTGTACATATGATTTAGTACTCCTAAAATCGTAGCCCAGATGGATGAAACTAGATCGGGGTCTTCTATCTCGTTCAATCATTCACTCAAGTACGAGTCTAACCATGTGAATATGTGATCTGAAGTCGAACATGGGAAGACACCATCTAATTACCAGCCAATGACGTAAGCTGTTAATAGATGCGAGAGAAATCACCGATAATGAAAATGATCATCAAGGTAATGCAGTACATTCTGCATGGTGTGAATGGATGATTTGATGTCGAACACCATACAAAGTCTTTCAGTCGAAGGCCATTGATGTATGCCTATTGCTGGAAGAGAGAAACCTGCTATTGATGCATGCAAGCCTCAAGGTACTGGAAGGGTGATTCTAAGTCAACTTCTTGGCTAATGTGCTGATGTCGACAAGAAGCGACTTGTCACAGGAGGCCCTTAATGTATCCCACATCAACGACACAAAATGAGTGTAGTGATTTTAGAGATGAAATTTGATTGATGACACAAGGTTCAAGAATGGCGGTCATGAAAATGAAGGTTTATGGTATTGCAAAGAATGAATTTTGACTGGATGACTTCTCTTGAACATGTCAGTGACACTAAAATGAATTGGTAGCATTGACCCAAAACAAAGTGATGGATGGTATGATAGACCAACGGTGTGATAACCATCAAGCTAATAACCCAACCCAGATAGTCACGGAGATGGAGTAGAAGTGTCATGTTCAAGAGCGACCTACTACTATAAAGTGGTTTTCCCCTTTTTCCCATTTTCCCTAGTAATTTCTGACCAATTCCTCTTTATTTTTATCAAGCTTGAGGAGGATAACATATGATTGTTGTATAATTTCACCCTTCGGGTGAATCCATCGCTATTTGATGTTTTAACGAGTCTAGTGAAGGTGAAACTCGGTCTTGTCTAGATGGACAAGTTTGTTGCTATTTGATGTTTTAACAAGTTTAACGACAAAGATAACTCGGTCCTTTTCATGTTTAGAGAGTTTGAAAAGGGACAAAAAGAAAACTCCACAAGTTCTTTTTCATAAATTAATCTCTCAAGCCCGAAAAGCGTAAAATAATACAAGAGAGATATCGTTTCCAATCCGTTAACGAGCTGGAAAGGACAAGCGCTCGACAATATTTTCATGTTTAGAGAGTCTGAAAAGAGCTTAAAGAGGACTCCAAGGGGGTTCCTTTTTCATTTTTAACAGACTTCAAAAAATAGATAAAAGTGTGCTCTGTGGTCAAAGGTACAATTTACAATTGAGCACGTCAAATTTGTAAGTTAGTTGCAAAACCTGCTCAAAACACCACCAAATGGATTAAACATACCTATTTCATAGGCAAAAATAGGAAAATATTAATTTTTGCTTGATTAATGAACATGAAATAAACATAAAACAAGTTTTTGCCATGAAATTTTACCATTTGGAACTTACCATTAAGTTTTGTGCTCTGAGCTAGTTTTTTACCTCGATCTTCACCAACTGATTGCGAGAGATTTTGTGGAGCATTTCTCAAGCTGTTTGGACCAGGTAAGAGCTAAACCTCTCTACTTTCCTTTCAAGTCATTCTTTTGTCATTTCATGCAAGTTTTAGGGTTTTTGGGGGTCCCTGGGGTTTTCATTTTTTTCCCTAGGATCAGTGTAGGCTTTCACATCGAAAACTACGCTAAAGAGCACCCAGATAGAAGGCTGCATGCTTTGCAGTGCACTGTCTTTGTGCATGGGCTGCACTGGGCGAATTTCCCAAGTTTGATTTAGTTGTTTTCTCCAAAATTTGTCCTATTTTTTGCATGGAAAGGATCCTAATTAAGCTTATGATTGTGTTTCAGGCTTTCATCGGATCAGAATGTCAATTACATGGCGAGAAAGAGAGCACGAAGAACAAGACATGGTTGCCCTAAACAATCTGGGTATAGTTGAGGCCCTCAAAAACTATAGGTTACTAAAATACTTTAAGTTGTCTGGAATGAGGCAAAAAATAGAACTAATGTAGTTTCTTGTTCGTGCATGGGATCCAATAGATCAGAAATTTCACATTAGGGACAAGATGGTCCCTATTACCATTGATGATATTTACTTTCTTACTGGACTGTCGAGGCGAGGTGCCCCCATCTCACTTTCTAGATTTTCTCGTGGAGGTGAATCGGTGAGAGATTATATTAGACAGTTTTGTCAGCCAGGTACACAACCTAGCAAGGATGGGAAAATAAACATCAGGGATGTAGGTGATTTTCCTTTAAGAACGATCCTCTTCACAATCGCAAAATTGGTTGGCAGTGTGACACTACATCTGGCGAACGAATCTTATATGCATTATGCAATGGAGTGTCTAGAGCCAAAAGTTTTCAACTGGTGCGAGGCTGTGCTTTCCTCATTGAAAGAACAATTGACCAAGGTAAGAAGTGGTAAGACGAAGAATTTCTGCTATGGTTCGATCTTAATCACTTTTACCTTAGATAGAATCCCATTGATTCAACCACAGCATGTATCGCTAGTTTTAGCTGGTCCTAGAGATCCATGTATGCAGAGGTGGGTCGAATTCATGGCTCGACATACGAGTCAGTCAACAATCATTTTTTCCATTGCATACTTCAGTTGGCTCAAGCGACAACACCTTGTCATCGAGGAGCATCCATACTTAGGGATGGATTTCTGTGGAGATCCAGATTTGATTCTACCAGTTGGATCACAATGGTGTGCTATGGGTAAG
This sequence comes from Pinus tabuliformis, assembly GCA_031772625.1. Lineage (NCBI taxonomy): Eukaryota > Viridiplantae > Streptophyta > Pinopsida > Pinales > Pinaceae > Pinus > Pinus tabuliformis. The sequence continues at coordinate 462,567,454 of CM062811.1, forward strand.
TTGTTCGACCAAAGTTTTTTTTGATTTTTCAAGTTTCTACATGTTTTTTGTGCTTTTAATGTTTCCAAGACTAAACTAAAATTACTCTTATGCATGTAGATGTGGGTACTGTTCGACCTGTGGGACACCAATAGGTTGCAGGTGGGCCAGCGTGGAGAAACATTGGGAGATTAGTTCTTTAGGACTTGTATTTGGCCAAGACCTTAGCAGAGTTGTAGGATCACATAGAGGGATTAACCCTTGGTATTCCAGATGTCCGGATTGAGGTGTTATCTATGAGGTTGCAGCACCACACTATTGGTGTTCCTAGCCGATGGGCGAGGCTTTTGCGCATGATAACACAGGCTATGACCTGTTACCATGAGCGCCACTAGATCTACATAGGATGTTTTGCATGTATTTTGAGTTTTTGGGTCAGATGACCAAACATGTCTTGGACACAAATTTTGTAAAAACTTTTAAAACACCTATCTATTTTACATTCAGAGTTTTCTATGGTGATATGCAATCCTATTCAAATGATGATGTGAATTGAAAATATTACTTTTACATGTGTCGCAAATGTCTATTTAATACATAATTCACTAGAAAATTAGTTAACGTGTTAAGATTTCTAGAAATATGTTGATATTGAATGTGTTCAAAATGTCTTTCCAAAATACGAACTCTAAGGAACATACAAAAAATTGTTGGATTTCAGATAGTATAAATGCTTGTTAGTTGTAGTACAACGAGTTGTGAGTCCAACCTAATGATGATTCGGTGAATTCCAAGTGAAATGGAACCATAGAGAAGTTCAATCAACGCGTTATACTCAGTGTTGTTGCTTGTCGATCGACTGATACAAATCCCTTGGAAACTCACTAACTCGCCACTTGGAGCGAAAATAGCCCATGCTACAGAGGACAAGTTCTATGTACTACGACTAGCACCATCAGTAAAACCAACAAAAGGTTTCAAATACTCCGACATATGCAACTAGATAAAAATATCTAAAATACACACACACACACATGCAACGAAAGCATATATATAGTGAGTTTTACTACACTTAATCAAGCATAGTAACGTTTGAGGTACAACCCGTTTCGGGGTTGCGATAATGGAATCCCATCATAATACACTAAATCATAGGCGCCTTTTTCTAGAACACGCTTGACAATATAAGGACCCATCTACATTGGTTCGAATTTCCCTGCTCCAAGATTATCAGCTTCTTGATCGTAAAGCAAGATAGGTCACCTCCTGAGAAGATAAGAGGTTTCACATTTCTATCATATTGTGCCTTAATAAATTTATTATGCACTTCGTTAGCCAATGCGGCATCACAACAGGTTTCATCCAGATGGATTAATTCCAAGAAACACTCTTCTTCTTCAGAAGTGTCGGGTAACAAGTCAATCGTGAGTTTGAGCGATGAAATTTCGCATTGTATCGATAAGATTGCTTCCAAACCATACGCCAACTGAAAGGGGGTGAATCTAGTTGCATTTCTCACCGAGGTTTGATATTCCTACAAGGTAGAGTACAGGATTAAGTTCCAGCTTCGCTTATGAACCCCTATCATTCTCTGCAACATCCACTTCAGGACTTTGTTGATGGCCTCAACTTGTCCATTCGCTTGTGGGTTGGAAATAATACTGAGAGGGGGGGGGGGGGGGGTGAATCAGTATTATCAAATCAATATAACTTTTTCATTTCCATATTAAGATTCATATATGCTACTTCAGTTAACGCAACCGCGTGTATATGCAACTGTGTGTAAAGCAACAAGTGTATATCCAGTAAACTTATGATTCAGTTAGTTGATCCTTAGTGAGTGCATCAGAACATTATTAACCATATGAACAGTAAACGGGAATAGTAAAATAGAACAGATCATCACACACAAGAAGTACACATGAACACCATGATGTAAGGTGGAAACCCAATGTGGGTGAAAACCACCTGCTGCAAGTCGTCTCAATCTTCTTTTAATAAGAAACTTCTTTTTACAATAGTTCTGTACTGGTGCAGTCTTATACCAGTACACAGGTTGCTACCTGTAGAAGGCTACAACCTTCTCTCATTCTCCAGACTCTCCTGGAAGGGAGCTACAACCCCCTTAGCTCTTGTACTAGCCGATCCATTTACTAGTATGTAGGTGTCGGCCTACTAAATGCTCCAACCTTCACTCGTTTTCCAGCTGCTATTGGAAGGGAGCTACCACCCCCTTAGCTCTTGTACTAGCTGATGTACTAGTATGTAGGTGTTGACCTACAGAAGGCTACAACCTTGTCTTTCCTTCCAGGGACCACATTTCATAAATTTTCAGACTGGATCCATGAATATCAATCAAACATTAAATAGATCTGCAACAACCAATCTCCTTTGTAAAAATACTGAATCAACCAATAACTTCTCAGAACACAGTACCAGTAACCAGAAACAAATTCAGAACTCAGTTCAGTACAGTAATAAACAGAAGTAGCTAAAACATATCTCAAGAAAGGTATGCTACTTCACCAATAGAAACCTGCGTACATATGCAGATATGTCAAAGAAAACCTGCATGTATACACAGTATTCAGTTGATTAACCTACGGTATCCGCGTCTCTGCTGTGTCGAACCTGCGGGTATCTGCACCTCTGCTGTGTCGATCCTGCGGAATACGCGCCTGCGCTGAGTCAAACCCACGTATATATGCGTCTCCACTGTGTCGATCCTGCGGAATACGCGCCTGCTCTATGTCAAACCCGCGTATATCCGTGCCTCCACTGTGTCGAACCTGTGGGTATACACGCCTCCACTGTGTCGGACCTATGGGTATAGATAATTTATCCCTTTTTCTTAATTAGACTTCAATTATACCCAGATTATCAGATTTATAGATCTGATCATGCGCCAAGGAGATTTCGACCCATTAGTAGATCTTAACCATCTTGTAATGCTTAGGTTCCTCCTTGATTCAGGTCCTTCTATAACTCACGAACCGATCACCAGTATTTCAGATCTTGCTGTTCTCAATATATTCAACACATCAATCACACCAAGCCAAATGATCTCCTTCCCTTTTTATAGTATAGGCCTTACTCAAACCATGGTCCAAAACCATAGAGATCCAATACTAGGGACCCAATACCTGGGTTCAATACTTTAGATGCAAAACCACGGACCAAAACCATAGGTTCAAACATGTCGGACTACCAACCATAAGATTTCCCACGTGTGCGTGCTTTTCTCTGCATGAAAGTGCGTGTACTGTACGTACACACCTTTTGATTGGTACACCTGCATATATGTACGCACCTTTTGATCGGTACACCTGCGTATGTACGCGACTTTTTGATCGCTACACCTGCGTATATGTACGCATCTTTCTATTGGTACACCTGCGTATATGTGCGCATCTTTCGATTGGTACACCTACTTATGTACACGACTTTGTGAACAGGAACCTGCGTATATGTAATTTTCTTCCATTTTTTGTAGACTGATCATCAACTCTTTTCTAGTGACTTGCTACACTATGATCTATCATCTGTGTGAGTTGCCATCAAGGACAACACTTGTATCATAATGCCAATAATCTCCCCCTTTGGACTTGATGGAAAAGCTAACTTGTCGTACTGAGAATTATCATCTGATTCCTTTTAGTTGTCCTGCATCTCATGTATTCTGTCACATCTGATATCTCTTCTGTAGATTCATCTAGTTATATATAAGTGAGTTGTTCTTCTACGAGTGGGTTGCCATCAAGTACAACACATGCATCATAATGCCAACAATCTCCCCCTTTGGACTTGATGGCAACAACACCAAATCACTCTCCCCCTTTGACATCAAGGGCAAAGGGCGGACCAATATATTCTCTTTCCTTGATAAACATTGCACTGTCCATACTCCCCCTGAGTACCTGTTGAAATCTCTGATTGAGCTCCCCCTTGGTATATGCAAAGTTGTACCAATCTGTCCATGCTCCCTCTGAGTACATGCTGAAATCTCTGCTCTACTGAAGTGTGCTGTTCATGCTCCCCCAGACTGTAAGCAAGGTCTGCAAAAAGATGTTCTACATGACTTTATACATCATACATGACCTTCCTATCACCAAAGACTCATACATACAACCATTTCCCAACCAAGTGGGGATATACCAATATTGACTCATCCACCCAACCAAGTGGGGATACACCAAATACCAAATGTTTGTACATGACTGAAATATTACATCATCCTTCCCATGCATAGTGGGGGTACAAATTACATCATATGACCAAAAGGGATTCATCAAATGACTACAATAGATAGAGACAAATTATTACATCATGGGTCTTGATATGACCTTTACATGATATTTATAATAGAGACCAAACATCATGATAGTCATCAACAACTATCATACACAATGTATGATCTTCTCCATAATCATCTGACAACAGCATCTAGACTTGCAACCTGTATATGTTCATTAGTGTATAAGTCATCAACAGGGTATGCATGCATCAACTCATCCTTTTGAACAGAATTCTGCATATGATATATAGAATCATTCACATTATATCATATGTGAAAAACACCATAGCCATCTTATCAGCATCAAGATCTGCATGATCCAAGTATCATCACTTGGGAGCATCTGCATCAATCAACATATGTAAGTATCAACCTATCATCATATAGGTAAGAACTCATCATCATCATATCTCCAACAATGCAACTTTGAGTAATCAATCATGTATCCAGCACTATATATCTTGAGCTCGAGATCATTTGTCAACAATCCACATCCACATGAGCACCAAGAACTATAGGAATTCTACATCATAACCGTATGATCTTTATGAAGATGTGTATTCAAGCTTTGTACTTCTCTTTATCCTTATGAAGATCACCATGTAAGCACCATATATGCATCATCAGAGAATCAACCACAAATCTGATCTGAACATCAACTATGTATCCCCAAGAATCATATGACATTTTGTCATGGACAACTCATAACCATATCATAGCAAGATATATCATTTAGCCATATAATCATCATTACCAGGACTACTAACCATAATGCCAATAATGCATTATTAAAGGCATATGCTCCCCCTGAACCTATGCCATCTGTTCTCTGTCAGATCTTTTTCCTGAGCCTGTCCCTATTGCTTTTCCTCAAACTAACATATATGTGGCTGTGCAGTAACTAACTTGTGTATATACACGACTTCCCTTTATGAAATTTGCGTATGAGATTTAGGACACTGAAGTTTTACACTTTCATCTCCCTCTGAATCTGTTATGTCTTTATATTGTGTTGTGCCACATCTTTCTGCTTGTACTTCCTTCTTCTTCCATATCTTCAAGTGTGATGATGTTTTCTCCTTTTGGTATGTTGCCCGTACTTTGCTCCTGCATTCCTTTGTTGTATGTCCAAGCTTGTTACATGCATAACATCTTACATGTTTCATGTTCCTTCTATAGCAATCAACAGCTCTGTGACCAAATATATTGCAAGCAAAGCAATGTCCCTTAAAGTACTTGGAACGTGATGATCTTTCTATGTGATGGTCTTGAAACATTCTTCTTCTGCATCTAGATGCAACTTGTCCAAGATTATGACATACATAACATTCAACATTATTCATTGGAGGAGTAAAAGATTTTCTTTGAAGTATTTCTTTCCTTGGTTGTTGATGGGATTGACCTCTCATCTCCTTGTTGAGTATTTCACATTGAGCATTAGAGTTCCTTGTCTTATTTTGTGAACTAGATTCATATTCATGAAAACCAAGACCAGTTTTGATAGCAGGGGACCTTTGACTACTAAGAATATCATCCAAGATCCTAGTACTATCTTGAAATCGTAAGAGCTTATCCTTTTCTTCTAAGTTATCTTTACGAATATTTACCTCAACCTGATGTTGCTCCTCCTTTTCACGATACTGTTTCTTCATGTTTTCTTCAGCTTTTGTTTCTTCTTCCAACTGATGTCTTAGTTCAAGAACTTCGTTTTCTTGTTTTTCAAGAGCTTGGAGTAGTTCTTTATTATGCCTTTTTGATTCTTCAAGATCTTCTTTTAGCGAGAGGACCGTAGCTTCAAGACTTTCGTAGTAATTGGACCTGTCTCTGAGTTTCTTGATTGTTGTGCTCCTTTCATTGACTTCATTTCTTAATGATGTCACTTTATCCTGCAACTTTTGACATTGATCTTCCTTATCCTTGAATAACTTCCTTACCTTGTTTCCTTCCTCTAGTTGAGCTTTTATTTTGGTAGCTTCTTCTTGGAAGGCACATTCCCTTTTGTTTAATAGATCTTGTTGATCTCTAATTTTGTTTGTAAGCCTTTTAAATTCTGGCTCTATTTGATATCTTTCTTGCTCACCCATAAGAGAAAATTCAATTGTTTCGCTATCACTTTCATCATCTTCAAAAGGATGGATAAATGTATCACCAGAGTATAACAAATTCATACGTGCTAGTTCTTTTGCTTTTTCATCTTCATTCTGAAGTGATTCTGAATCTAAAGTGCTTCTTCCACATATTCCCCAATCGATTCTTCCACTATCATAGATCTTTTGAGATTTCTTCTTCTTCCTAGATGCTTTCTTCTTAAGCTTCTTTCCCATTGATCTACGGATCTCCTTCAAGCGATCAAGCTTCTACCAAAGGACCTGCTCTGATACCAATTGTTGGAAATAATACTGAGGGGGGGGGGGGGTGAATCAGTATTATCAAATCAATATAAATTTTCATTTCCATATTAAGATTCATAGACGCTACTTCAGTTAAGGAAACCGTGTGTATATACAACTGTGTGTAAAGCAACAAGCGTATATCCAGTAAACTTATGATTCAGTTAGTTGATCCTTAATGAGTGCATGAGAACATTATTAACCATATGAACAGTAAACAGGAGCAGTAAAATAGAACAGATCATCACACACAAGAAGTACACATGAACACCATGATGTAAGTTGGAAACCCAATGTGGGTGAAAACCACCTGCTGCAAGTCATCTCAATCTTCTTTTAATAAGAAACTTCTTTTTAGAATAGTTCTGTACTAGTGCAGTCTTATACCAGTACACAGGCTGCTACCTGCAGAAGGCTACAACCTTCTCTCATTCTCCAGACTCTCCTAGAAGGGAGCTACAACCCTCTTATCTCTTGTACTAGCCGATCCATTTACTAGTATGTAGGTGTTGGCCTACTAAATGCTCCAACCTTCACTCGTTTTCCAGCTGCTATTGGAAGGGAGCTACCACCCCCTTAGCTCTTGTACTAGTACGTAGGTGCCGACCTACAGAAGGCTACAACCTTCTCTTTCCTTCCAGGGACCACATTTCATAAATTTTCAGAATGGATCAATGAATATCAATCAAACATCAGATAGATCTGCAACAACCAATCTCCTTTGTACAAATACTGAATCAACCAATAACTTCTTAGAACACAGTACTAGTAACCAGACACCAATTCAGAACTTAGTTCACTGCAGTAATAAACAGAAGTAGCTAAAGCATATCTCAAGAAAGGTACGCTACTTCACCAATAGAAACCTGCATACATACACAGATATGTCAAAGCAAACCTGCGTGTATACACAGTATTCAGTTGATTAACTTGTGTGTATCCATGCCTCTGCTGTGTCGAACCTACGGGAATCCGCACCTCTACTGTGTCGATCCTACGGAATACACGCCTGCGCTGAGTCAAACCCGCGTATATCCTTGTCTTCGCTATGTCGATCCTGCGGAATACGCACCTGCTCTGTGTCAAACCCGTGTATATCTGGGCATCCGTTGTGTCTAACCTGTGGGTATACGTGCCTCCACTGTGTCGGACCTGCGAGTATAGATAATTTATCCCTTTTTCTTAATCAGACTTCAATTATACCTAGATTATCATATTTATAGATCTAATCATGCGGCAAGGAGATTTCGACCCATTAGTAGATCTTAACCATCTTGTAATGCTTAGGTTCCTCCTTGATTCAAGTCCAGCTATAACTCACCAACCGATCACCAGTATTTCAAATCTTTCTCTTCTCAAGATATTCAACACATCAGTCACACCAAGCCAAATGATCTCCTTCCCTTTTTATAGTCTAGGTCTTACTCAAACCATGGTCCAAAACCATAGAGATCCAATACTAGGGACCCAATACCTGGGTTCAATACTTTAGATGCAAAACCACAGACCAAAACCATAGGTTCAAACGAGTTTGACTAAATACCATGGACCAACCATAAGATTTCCCATGTGTGCATGCTTTTCTCTGAACGAAAGTGCGGGTACTGTACGTACGCACTTTTTGATCGGTACGCCTGCATATATGTACACACCTTTTGATCGGTACACCTGTGTATATACGCGACTTTTTTATTGCTACACCTGCATATATGTACGCATCTTTCGATCGGTACACCTGCATATATGTACGCATCTTTCGATTGGTACACCTGCATATGTACGCGACTTTGTGAATGGGAACCTGCGTATATGTAATTTTCTTCCATTCTTTGTATACTGATTGTCAACTATTTGCTACTGACCTGCTGCACTATGATCTATCATCTGTGTGAGTTGCCATCAAGGACAACACTTGTATCATAATGCCAACAGTAGAGCTATCATGTGACACTCCTAACTTAGGAGTCAACTCAGCCATCATGTGATTGTGAAAATGTGACCCATGATCTGTAACTATGGCTTATGGTACACCAAACCGGGCAAGCACATGGTTAAAAAAGAAAAGAGCAGCAATTTTGCCAGTATTGTTCAATGTTGGCATCGCTTCGGCCAATTTGGTAAAATAGTCAATGATGACTATAATATACGCATGCCCCCCGACCGAGGTGGGGTTACATGTCATAAAGTCAATGCCCCATTTGGTGAATAGGCCAATAACAATGACTGGATGCAATGGTGCAGGTGGTAATTTGGTTTTTCGGTCATATATCTGGCATGCATGACAACTTCTGACAGCAAAAATAAAATCTTTGAATATAGTTGGCCAGAAGTAACCAGCACGGAGAATTTTTTTTGCAATTACATATCCAGATAAGTGTCCACCACAGGCACCTGAATAGCAATCATTTAATCCTTTCTTTGCTTCCTCATGCGTGAGGCACCTCCATAAAACTGTATCGATACCACGATGGTAAAGAGTGTTGCTAATGATCAGATAATATTTGGCTTGGTATTGACTACATCATTGTTGTGAGCAAGAGGTATCAGGCTGGAAAGTTTGGGTCTGGAGATAGATCAGTATATATCCATACCATGCGTCAGATGATGATATCAGAAACAAAGACTCATCCAAAATCGATGGTTCAGATGTTGAATTAATGGAGGTCGAGGGAAGGTCGCAAAGTAACTCTGCGAAAACTAGAGATTTCTTTGATTTGGACTTGATAAATTTCAAATCAAATTCCTGTAAAATAACTATCCATTTTGAGTATTTGTCCCCCAGAAATTGGCGTGACAAAATTTATGTCATAGGGTTGCAATCTGTAATGACAGTTGTTTTCCGTAGCAAGATGTCATGGCGAAATCTTTGTACAACTTGCACATCTACAAAAGCTAGTTTCTCGACATAAGAGTACTTACTTTATGTATTGTTGAGATTACATCTCAAATAATAAATCAGATGTTCAATCCCATTTTATTCATGGACTAAAACCATGCCAATGGTTGTATCTGCAGTGGCGAGATACAAGTAATAGTCATTTTGATAATTTGGAGAATACATTAATGAAGCTCTAATCAAGGTATCCTTAAGTGCATCAAAGGAAGCTTGCGCAACCTGATCCCAATGGAAGGGTATCTCCTTTTTCAAAAGACATGTAAAACCTTTAGCTATCTTAGCATAATTAGGAATGAACCTCCTCAGAAAGTTTGCTTTCCCTTGGAGTCTCTGTAACTGTAAAAGATTTGAAGATGGAGGCAAATCCAGAATTGCTTGAACCTTTAACGGATCGAGTTGAATCCCCTCTCTAGACACTACAAATCCAAGCAATCGACCAGAACCAACACAAAACACACATTTGTGCAGATTGAGTCGTATCTTGTAGTGTCAGCACCGTAAAAATATCACTCTCAAATGTTGCGTGTGATTAGTTCGCTTTCGTGAATGAGTAGGTAAATTGTCAAGATAAGGTCGAACAATGTACTTGATGTCATGGAAGGCATAATTCATTGCCCTCTGAAATGTGGCCCCTGCATTCTTCAAACCAAATGGGAGTTTCCTATAGGTGAATGTTGCCCATGGACAAATAAAAGTTGTTTTCGATTGGTCCTGTGGGCGAATATTGATTTGATTGTAGCCGAAAAAACCATCCATGAATGAGAATATTTTGCATTCAGCACATTCGTTAATAATCTAGTCGATAAAAGGAGTAGGATAATTGTCCTTTGGACATCCCTATAATCGACACATACTCAAATTGTCCCTTGTTTCTTCATGACAAGAACAAGGTTGGAAACCTAGTCAGTAAGAGGTACAGGGTAAATGAAACCAACCCACAATATTTTTTCAACTTTTGCTTTAATTGCAATGGCTTTCTTTGGATAAACAGGTCGAAGCCATTGTCGAACTGGCTTGACATCAGGGTACATTTTAATTTCATGTTCAACAATACTAGAGTCAATGCCTGGCATCTCCTCGTAAGACCATGCAAAGATATCTCTAAATTCATGAAAGAGAGCACAGTAACTATCGAGTTCTGATGGAGAACAATATTTGTTGACATGAATGTTCTCTACAATATTAGGCTTGGTCGAAATATTAATAGAAATCGTTTCTTCAATATTTGATGGGTTTCGCTCAGATTCTACTGTGTCTATTAAAACTAAATTTGAAAGGAAATCAACAACTGAAGGGTGGATTAGTTCATTTGAATAATTTTCAATGTCATCTAGAATATGGTAATGATGATGATAATCTTCCCAAGGTTCTTCTATCATCATTGAATGGATTATTCTTTCATCCGTAGAATGTATACGAGAGAAAGGATCCGAAGAAGTACCATATTCTAACGAACGTTCTACCCATACAATTGGTGAATGCAGATTTGGGTTTTCCTCACAAGACCAAAAAATTGATTGCTATGCTAATCCAATGGGGCTTAGCGGCATTACCTCAATATTACTATCAAGTTCAAAATTGTTGGTAATCCTCCTTAAATCAGATGAGGTGGAGGAAATCATGTTGCAAGTCTCTACTCTTGCCACTTCCACCAAATTAGATGGTGACGGTAGTGTAAAAGTACCCATTAGGGAAGGATCTTTAAAGAGACCTACTCCAACACTTTGAAGTGACAGCGGGGGTCCGTGTACCAATGGAATGATTCCCGTAGCCTGTGAACTATTGGCAAAGAAGACTAGTTGATCAACGACTGTGATTCCACCGTTATGAGGGAATGAAATAGTATGAAAGTACGTGGAAACCACAGCAGCCATAGCATATACCCATGGCCTTCCTAATAAAATGTTGTAATACAGGGGTCTATCAACTATCTCAACTTGAATAGTAATTTTTTTCCCCCTAGTTCGATTTGCAGGTTACTCAAAATCCCACAAGGAGTATATGTTCTTCCGTCAAAAGCTTTTAACGTGGTTGGTGATCATGACAACGACAGTGAACCAAGTGTTTTCTAGCAGCTCATTGACATAATGAAAGTAGATTCCCCCTCATCAATAATAGTTCGGCGAACATTCTTATTGATAGCTTTTACTTGAATTAGGAAAGCTAATTGTGCCGGTAACTGTGGCGTATATCCCACATGGTTAAAAACCACAATATTGGAACCCGTAGGGTCTATTCTTCCAATTGCTAAAAGTAATGCTTGCTTATAGGAGGGGCAATTTTGTAACACCTCGAGTGTCAACATAGCAGAAGGTGATTGAGCAAGATCTTCCACTATGTTATAGTTTTGAGCTGCTCGAGCCCGAGGGTTAAATGTCGATTTATGCACAACTCCCTTTGGTGGTTTTATTGTCAATTCTAGTACAATAGGTGGAATATTTTTAGATGAAGTCAAAATCGAAGGATTAGGTTGATCAGTGGCCTGATTATTCGACAATGATGGTGGATTTCCATAATATTTATTTCTCATTGACACCAAAGCTTTGTTTTGTGGCTTTGTGATGGATAACATGAGTACTTGGGATGTGGAAGCATGGTCTTTCGCAACCAAATGTGTCTCCGGGTTTGGAAACGGATCAGTCAACATTGCAGATGTGTTTGAAGTCTTTAAAAGTTTAGAGACCTCTGGGTAGTGTGGGAAATCTCTTGTAAAATTCTTGTCATTACAAATTAGACATGGATAACGAGGTTTCCTTTTCGAAGTAGAGGAATCAGATGATTTCTCTTGAGGGGAGTTATCTTGTTCCTTCTTTTTTTTCCCCTTTTTCTTGTCTCCTGGTTTCTTTTGATTTTTTCCTTTGTCAGATGACACGACATTAATTTCGGAAGTAAGAGTATTTTTTGATGCATTGGCAATTTGATTGGTAATGGCAAGAGTTTCACTAGATGGTCTTCCTGCCATTTGCATGCTCGAAGAACCGATAACACCATCGCTAGCATGAGAGTCCTTACTCGATTATGGAGGAGGAGGAACAATGAAAGTTGCTTGGGGTTCATTGGGAATTTTGTCATAGAGCGTGCAAGATTGTGTGTAAGTCAAATCCAAGTATTGGACACGAGCAATTAGTTGCTCTTGTGTGACAAATCCACCTTTTTCCACATCCTCAATGATTGATGGCAACATGGATTTTATCAACAACTCAGCCAAAATCTAATCGGGAACATATGTCTTAACCATTCGACAACAACACCACCACTCATGAATATGATCTAATATATGGGTAGTAGTAGTTTGTTTAAAGTTGTTTAGGAGTTCCGTTCTAGTCTTGTATTTGATAGGTAACAGGAAGTGGGTCAGAAATGTGGTGGCTAAAGTCGTAAAGTTGTCGAAAGAAGCTCTTGGTAACTCGATGTACCATTTAGCAGCTGGACCAATAAGTGTTCTTTGGAAAAGGCGGAGTCTAACCGAATCATCATTTAAGGAGTTTGATGAACACCACAAATGAAAGGTCATGACATGATTTAATGGGTCTTCTCCGGGATTTCCATTGAATTTCGGAATATCAGATGGTAACTTATGCAGAATTATCATCCACCAAGGTGCATATAATATTGGATCATTAGTGAGCCGATTTAAATCTGGTAATTCTAAAGTTGCTACAAATGGAAATTGTTGATTCAGGTCAGGTTGAGCTTACCCAGGATATGATGGAATTTCCTGAGCAATAGGTCTTTTCATACCAACAGAGGGCATCTGTATTTGGTAACCTTAGTAAGGTTGTTGTTGAACAAATCCGACATAAGGTGGTTGTTGATAACCAGGTTGAATTTGTGGTTGTCCATAACCTACAAAGCCTTGTTGACCAGGACCTTGGTAAGCTTGATATTGTCAAAACCTATGTTGAGCCTGATGGGCAAGTCCAAATTGGGGTTGGAATTGTTGGAATTGGGGTTGTTGAAATTGAGGCTGCCATGGTTGTTGAATCAACTGTTGTTGTTGTTGATACAACTATTGTTGTTGCCCAACAATGAAAGGTTGGCTAGGTTGTGAATAAACTATACCAGTGTAAGCTTGGGTTAGTTCAGATAAGGGTATACTAACTTGAGGTTGTTGTTGAACCCTGGAAACAAGTGGTTGTTGTACAATAACTTGAGAAACTTGAGCTTCTTGACTTGAAACTTGTGGTTGTGAGGTAGAAGGGCCAATTTGTACCGATTGAGATACAACTGTCTGAACTTGTGACTGTGGTACAATAGTAACAAGTGTAGTAGGAATAGCTTACACAGTTTGCATTGGTTGTGTTGGATACACAAGCCTTAGTTGAACTGGCATTGTTGGTTTCCATTGACAAACTCAAATTTCAGGTTGAACTGAATACTGCGGGATATTACCATATGATGGTCCTCCAGAATAGGGAGGATAAGGTGAATAAGCATATTGCTCTCCATATGGTGGCAATCCAGTATTTAATGGATACATAGGTCTTTGTTGACCGGATTGCCTAGCTTGATATTGATATGCAGGATCAAACTATTGAATTCCCGTTAGAGAAGAACCAGGTAGAATTCTGGTTGAGGACATGGGTGATGACCATGGTGTAGAAGAAACCCCTGAGTGGGTTCTAGATAAAGATTGGTAACCAACTGGGACAGATGATTCACCATATAGGTGCGACTCAGGTGTGGTAGAAAAAATTGAAGAGGTCGCAACAAAATATTTTGCCGCAGTTTCATGAGATGATATAGTCTGGGATGTTGACAGTTGTTTAGCCATAGTTAACTGACCCAAAGTTGTCCTAAAGAATCGATGGGTACTTGAAAATAAGCAGGGTCAAACAGAGCGGTAAAATGAAGAGTATGAGGGTAAACATAAAGCCCAGCTCCAAAGTGGAATGGGGTTCCAGGTGTAGAATCTTCTTGCAATTCTTCCTCTATAGCAATTAAACCTAGTGGAAGAACTTCACCGTCTGGTCCGTGAAAGATTTCTGGTGTTGATAAAGTTGAAGTTTAAGTAGTTACGGATGTCTGAGGGGTAAACGATTGATCGTCTTTTGGTAAAGTAACAACTTTTGAATGTTCAAATTCGAAGTCCAGATGTTCGGGTAAATGAAAATTAGTTTTAGAAAGATGTTCCTAAACAACTTCAGGTTCAGATGTAACTTCTGTTTGAACTATGATAGGTTTTGGATTAACTTCTGGTTGAACTGATTCAAGTTCAGAAGTAATTTCTTGTTGAGAAACTTCAAGTTGAGGATCAACTTGTTGTTGAACAAATTCGGTTACTATTTCACTAGGATCAGTGCTAATGTCCTCAGGTAATTGTGAAACTTCTTCTTCAGAAATGGATGTACCAAAAATGGTTGGAGTAACTGGAGTCTCAGTACTTACTGAAATAGATGATTCAGGTAATTCAGATGAAGAACTAGGAGTTCTTGATGTACTTGACTTAGTTAAGCGAGACCGCTTTGACCAAATAGGTGTAGCTTTGGGCGGCAAAGGCGGTTTGCTCACTGTTCTCCGCGAACGACGGGGTAAGGGTTGATGTTCCTCCACGATTGCTGATTAATTTTATTATTAAAAAAGAAATAAACAAAAAGGGGTAAACTAGGCAAAAGTTTTACCAAGTAACTGTTAACTCTAGAATACCTCCTGGTGAACCAAGAATTACGGGCAAGAAATCTCCCTGAATGCTGTGTTCGATGTATCATACTGTACAAGGCGACCGACTCGGTTACTTAAGGATGGATAGCAACCTAGAGTTGTCCTCCCATATATACCCGAAGGTACGTGGAGGCCCAGTTTGTATAAGCGTTGTCTAATGCAAAACCGCACAGTGAGAACATTCCCATATACTTTACGTACTGTAACACTGTCCTATATACCTGAAGGTACATGGACGAGCTACGATATACTCATGTACGTGGAATGAGTTATCACACTCGGGATGTACTACAGACAAGTTAGCGACAACTGCTTTTTTTTACGATGCCGGAACCCATCTCTAGCCTAGAACCACTAAACGTTCTCCTTAATGACAATGCTCCATTAGGTAAATTGATGTTAATTTTAAGTTGATCTTGCTTAGTAATTTTCCTTTCAAGTTCACCATGTGATGTATTCTGAAATTCCTAGGAATGCAACTATCATGATAAGCATTCTTTCCATTCAATTTAACAATGAAAATCCTAACTACTTAGGGATAGAGCAATCAGATTTCTTTCAATTAAAGAGCCAAGAGCACAATCTAATGAAATTTCCCTACACTATTCCTATGAGCACACAAAACGTTTTCAATGCAACATGCATGTATTTCTTTTCGATTTCCTTAATGTGAATATGAACAAAAGGAAATATGCACATATAATCAATCAATCTTTCATAATAACGAAGACTTTTAGGACAGTTATAATTCGAAGGAAGAGAAGACTTTATGACACTTTATTTTTAATGAATATTAATCAACTATATTCTAACTTTGACTATCGATCAATAATGACAAAGAAAACATTAAGAAACATTAATCAATCCAATCAAATTTGGGCTAGACCAGGAGATAAAAACTTATTTTCTAAGACATGACATTCATTGATCAATAAACAAACAAACAAACAGAGAAAAGTTGGCAAAAACACTTTCCAAAGGTGGGAAACTGACCCTAGGAGGACCAGTGAAACCTAGAGTGGGAGACAGTGTGCTTCAGAGAACTTTCCCTAAGCCAGGGGTGCTTTGCAGTGCATTGTGTCCCTCACAAGCCTGGGCTAGTGACAGTAACCCATTTCAAGAGGCAATTTGACACATTTTTGACCAATTTTTCAATGCAAAGAGTTGAATTACAATCTATGAATACAAATAAGGTCTACAAGGATGTCCTAGGAGGTGGATAAGCTACTAGGAAAGAGGATCTTTCCCCAGTGGAGTCGCCAATTTGTTTTAAGGAATTTGGTATCTACAGATAAATACTAATTCCATAGATAAGTAGTTGTATCTAGAACAACAATTTAAAGTGTTTTAGACTTTTCCTATAAGAAATAGATAAGACGAGAATATGAGAAGACCTACTTGTAGTTCCGCTTTCCTCTTGTCTCCCTTGTATCGATTCTGTCGCTCCTTCCTGTACTTAATATGCTTGAGAAGTACCTTATAAACATAATAGAAAACAAAGAACCAATCAAACTACACGATCTATTGAATATAAGTGAAAGGAATCAGATACAATTCACACATATAAGAATTATGAAACAATACAAAAATATGGGAGAAAAGTTCAAACACTTCATTAGATAGAAGAAGGAATTACAACCATTGGTGTCTGATTCAAATCCATTATTTCAGCTTGGATCCCATCCACATCGCATCAAAAGCATGACAAACTTGTAGCATTACAATACTTTCTTCAATGCCAAATCTCATAGCAGCATTATCTCCTTACAATTCAACATAATCTAGCCCTTCATCACTTAGATGAGTGGTCAATTTATAGGAAGATGAAGGAAGCTTTGTCATAAATGGTGTTATTGAATGGCCTTCCAGACTTAGAATTAGTTCCATGGAGGAAGGGATGAGAGGATAGGATGCGCCTTAACTCATTCCTCATCCATTTTCGAGCTCATAGGAGTTGATAAGTGAGGGAACCTTCTAGATGACTCCAAAAGATAAGAATATTCCCCAAACCCTATGTGAATTTCACTCATTCTCGCCCAGCATGGGTGAAAGGAAGCCTAAGTGATCTACAGAGCACCCTGGCAGTGGACTCAACTGCTCACCATCACACCTTTACAAGGGCTTACCTGCACTGGTCCCTCTAGAGGCTCTTTCTGGATGTCTTCATGTCATGAAATTGTCTGGGAAGGAGGCATGCATGAAGCAACTAAAATTAGGGTTTTATGAGCCCTAAAGCACTGATCTAGATGTTAGGATTGATGTGCCCAAATGGAACTGTAACAGAAGTACATATCTTAGCTGAGTTTGCAAGACTGCTTGTCATTGCCATATCATCCTGTATTCAGTAACATGCATGTGTCAAAACACAAAAGTCATTTCATGCATTTCCTCTACATGTCTTACTTCCTTTTCACTTGTTTAACCAAATGTCATCTTTGACGTTCTGATTGTTATGTCATGCTTGCAACCTTGTTCTGGTGATATCGAAGGTTTGCCTTTGTGTGCATGAGTTGTTCTAACTATATAAACACCCATTATACTCACACAAAAATTTGTAGAAACTATTGCGCAAGTGTCATCACGATCGTTCAATGAACCATCTCAAGTGTCGCACTTGTCACTCTTAACCTTTAGACAAACACATTGAAACATGTTGTCTTATTGGTTTGAGGTGTCTTGTTGTCGAGGCATGTTGAGTGTGTGTTCACAAGGTCATGTATATAGAGTTCACTCGTTCACACACAGATATTTTTCCAAAAATCTATTGACCAGACCACCCTTCATCAGCCAGACCTCCACTGAGCTGCGCTACACAGTCTTAGCCCTCAGTGACGAAGCACTATTACCCAAACCTACACAGAGCTTGAGGATACCCTCCGGGTAGTCTGCACTATGCAATTATGGAATCAACCCGACTAATTGTCACCCAGAACAATGCAAAAGTTGACCAAGAAGCCATCTCAGTATGCGCTTCCCACAAGCCTATCCATCATGCCTCCTGCTAGTCAATCGAAGAATTTGACTTGATTAGTGACCTAGGGCTGCACTCATCTCCAAAACTAAATATAATTTGTCCAGCTTTCCTACTTGCACTACCTGAAGAAATTGCATAGACATGAGGGATAGGCACCTGATCCCTATCACTACACTCTCTCGGGAAATTGCATAGTTTTGCCAAGAAGTACCCTATTGGGCTACTCTCCACTCCTCCTGAAAACTACTCAGTTTTCATTGATAGTCCACCTACTGCACGACACCTCGCTCAGCACAAAAACTACGTAGTCATGTCCTGATTGACTTCTTCCCAGAACTGCATAGTTCTAACCAGCAGGGTCTCTCAACCCGATCCCAGCCTCCTCTAGAAAACTGCACAATTTTCACTACCAGTGCCTCCTACTGCTGGCGTTGCCTTTCTCGGAAAAAATGCACAATTATTCCTCCTAGCTGAGCCATATCCCATAGATGTCACTGTTTTCCCAGACTTCTCAACTGAGCCTCTAAGTGACCTTTGTTTATTTTTTCTCAACAGTGCCCCAGAGCCTCGCATCCTGGCCTGACATGTGCTACGTGTTGTTTCAGATCCTTGTCCTCTCTCCCAGTCAACTGCACCCGGAAACAAAAGACAATGCATCATGGTAGACTAGGGGATTTTTTGATTTTATGTCATCTCGTCATGAGTGATTGAAGAAATAGGTACATGGATGAGAAATAGTGCAATGATGAACAAGATGAAAAAGGAGTGGATGCTAGAAGACTTTCTTGCAGTTAGACGAAAACATGAAGCATTCCAATTAGCAAGCGAAGGAGACACATGCACATGCATGAACCATCAAGCAAACACCAAGACCATCGAAGACCCGGCACGCTTCGTCATGTGAAGGTGAAGATATGATACACCAAGAGAAAACTCATCACTTAGAAGCATAATAGCTCGACACGAACAACACAACCAGGATATGCATACCATCAATTTCATGTTGAGTTGTGTCATGAGTCATCTTGGCCACATTACTACTATGGGCCATACCCGTTGTAATCAATGTAATGTAACATGGAAGTCTAAGAGACCCATGGATGAAGTCAAAGAGTCATGTAATTCGAACAGTCATGTAAATCAAACAGTCATGAGAGAAGTCGAATAGTCACAAGGGTCAGTTTCACCATTGGCTATATATACCCCCTCATTTACACAGCAAAAGAAGTTTCACCTTGGCTCCTCCCACATAGCCTTGAGAGTCTGTAATATTTTCTTTGAGGAGCAAGCAATGTCTCCAATGCTCCACTACTGGGGTTAGTGATGTCAGGTCTACAAATGTGTCTTAGAAATTTCATTTAATTTAGAAGCTTGTTTCCACGTTTCGACACATGTATTGTATTTGTTTGTAAGACTATTCTTTGGACGCATGTAATGTATGTTGCTTTAACTTGTACTAAGATATTTGAACTATTTTGGTTGTTTTAGTGCATATGATGTTGGCAATGTGTTGTATCAATTGTTATCATTATCTCGGCCATGTGGACTACTCTGCCAGACACTAGATGGACTCATCATTATAAACCTGTTATAATGACTATCACACTCGTGTGGACTATTCCGTTGGGTGTTGTACGTGCTATTTGTTCACCTTTGTGTATGTGACTGCCACATCCGTGTGGAATACTCCATTGGAAGCTGCACAAATCTTGTTGTGTTGTGTGTCTCTACCTGAGTTGGGACTACTACCTTTCGATTTGAGACTCACTCTCACCCTCCCCCTCTGCAATGAAGGAACTTAGACACAAGTTACACTAAGCACTCACCAGGCACAAGAACCTCATTGTTTGAAGACTAAGTATACCAATCTCATGTGCTGACAAGCAAGAGATAAGGTATATCTTTAAGATAATTTCAACCAGTCCATCATACTAGATGGGATTCCTACACCAAACGGTGTGAGGTCTAATTGGGACTTCATGCCGAGGAGATCCTTTGAATGTTGGTGGGTCCAACACCTACAATATTTTTGGCACTAGAAGGAGGCCCAGAGGGTCTAAACAAATCATGCTCCTAAAGTGTTTCTCCCATTTATCCCTTAATAAAATATCACTCCCCGGTGAGATTCTCGATCAATTATCCTTGTTATAGTTTGACAGTGAGGACATAACATCTGTAACCAAGCACATTTTTTATTTTCTTCATTTTTGCGAATCTCATGAAATCGATAGTGAAGAGCTTGTTTGTGTACTTTTCTTCCTCACCCTTGAAGTTCATGCTAATTGTTGGTGTCATACCTTTCCACCTACTTCCATCCATTCTCTTCTTACTCTCCTCAAGGAGCTCCATCAATCCTTTGATAAGCGTAACCATCAATATGTCTATGAAATAATATCTCATTAAGAATGAAGCCTCGAGAATCAGTTGAAGACTTTGCTACCCACTTCCTTCACCTCTGTCACGAAATTCCTGAATAGTTTTTGGACCTTGACTTCATGAGCCAGGAGTTGAAACTCTTGGTTCATGTTTTCGGACACAGTGAACCTCCTAATTTCCCTTCTTCCTCGACTCTTTCAGATCATGAGGCCCCTCAATTTACAAGGAGGAGCCCAACACCCCATTTGTTCCTTGTACTCCTCCCTTTGTGGTCCCAAAGTGGATGTCCCCTCGCAGGGATTGCAAAGTTGAGAAATTTGTGCAAAGGGTGTCCCCTCGCAGCAGTCGTAAAGCTGAGAAATTTGCGCAAAGGGTGACCCCTTGTAGTGGTCGCAAAGCTAAGAAATATGCGCGGCATTTTTCTTGCCCATCTTCTTAGCTGTGTCCCACTCCAATGGAGGAAATTCCATAATGGATTAGAAATCATATGGAGAAGACTCGTTCCTCCTTTCCGCAAGAGGACATCACCATTCATAACCCAAGTCTTGAGTCTGATATGCATCTCTTCCATCCCCCATTATCTACAAGGCATGACTCCTTGTACCATGACTCACCTGATCAATTTGTTTCACCAACCAGCTATGCACATTCTATCGATTCTCAAGCTACTAGATAAAATTGCGATTAGGCGCAAGGAAGTCACATTACACCGGCAAAGGAGCGGAAAGGTGAGAACACTATCTATTCCCCCTCGTTGATTCAAAATTGTCTGCATCAAAACAATGAGATTCCATTCTCTAACAATGCTCAATCTACTAATCTCGGTGAAACATCTTGTATAAGTAATTCTTTTGATCAACCCCCAGTCTTGGGAAGTTGTCACTATGATGCTTCCATATGCCTTGACAAATTCCCAAGCACGTCATGTGATCTTTCGTTTTATCATGAATACTTTAACTCAGATCTAGAATTTCCTCTGGTCAAAGAAGACATTCATATTGAAAATTCCTTTGCACCTCACTTGCCCACGAGTCCTACCATTCATAGCGCATCTACATGTGGCGGAGATACTCCTTCTTCTCTTGCTTCTTCATCTGATGAGTTATCTCCTCGATTGACACAAGGTAGTGAGGTTGTCCATGATGAAAACAGTCTCAATGCACAAGATTCTTCCCACTCGTCATCATCTTGTATGTTTCATGAAGGCAACTTGTCAAGTTAGCTTGTTGAAGCTGAAATTTTGATGAAGCTTGCCATCCTAAGAGCAGTTTTGAAATTAGCAACAATAACCATCCTCAAGCCATGCATTATCTAGTTCACATCTCAAAATACGATTTTCAATTCTAGAAGGTTCAAGGATGTGTCAGGGAGTTGAGGCACTTCAACTTCCGTTGATGGTTATGTCAGGACCTCACGACTCTAGTAAGCCCCTTGAACCGAATCATATTTGCTTTCTCATGCACAATTTGTCTATCTGCATGATTTCACTCGACGTGGATCCCTGTGTGAAAAATGTTTACTATTCCAGGTTTCATATTTCAAGATTTCAAAATTTCACTCACGAACGAATCCATGAGTCTATTACAGTGTGTCCATATTCATGCACATCTCTTACATCCAACTCAGGTTGGGAGTGTCTGCCTCTCATGCAATCATGGAACTGTCAAGTTGATTATCTCAAAGACTGTCTTTGTCTAGAATCATACTTATCGGATGTTCTCTCTCGTTATCAGCTCCTTTGTCTTCTTGTGAATCTTTCACTTAAAATCTTCCCACTCATCACACTAACAATATCCTTGTGTGATGATAAGTGCACAAGATATCACACGAATCAAGTTCCTCTCATTTCACCACACCCAAACTGGCTTCACAGATTCACAGTGTTGGCATCCTTTCTACATTCCTGTGATGACCATGATGCTTGCACAATTTTTCACCAATTGCAAGTGGGTGTTATATCATATCTAGCACACAACAAACTTGGTTCCATCATTCAGAGCATTCGCAAGATTGTTCAAAAATTTTCTTTGTTCATGTCAAACTAGGAATCTGGCATCTCGACCAACTCGTTTGATTCTTCTATCTTGGGTGATTGTCATGCGGTTTATCATTTTCCCAACAATACATCCAATGACAGTCGCTTCATGTGCTATCATCTTCACCATGTAACATCTTTCTCCTTAGACTTCTATCAAGCAAGTGAGTCACTTTAGCCAGCGCTGATGGCTATGGAAGGTCCTCACTGTCTTGATATGACTAACGAGAATGAACAGATATATCTATCTGTACCAGATTCCCATCCTAATCCCCTCTCTTGAATCACAAATCCATCTTTTTAAAGATCACGAGTCTTTCAGAACAACCATCATGAATTTTATGATCCAATCACTAAATGGTTGGAACAATCTTACTTGGCGAGTCGTGTTACAGGTAACAAGCTTCAGTCCTTCCTCACACTTGCTAAGAAACTTGGTGCAGATGAGCACACACTCACAAGGGGCTTCCGAGGTTTGTTGAAAAACAATAGTCATCGAAGAGGTAAGCATGTGTTTTAGATGGTTGTGACACATCTTTCTATCCACAGGCAAGACCTTCTCTCTCATGTGCAAGATTGTCAAGTTTTTGTATTTCTGTTGCACATTGGTTTTTATTTGTTTTAATCGCTTATATCTTTTTGGTTGCAGGTCAGGTATGCCTATTGTGGCTTCACTGGAAATTTCATTTCACATAACCCCGACTGGATAGCATAGGAATAGTAGTGTTTTATTTCTAGTTTGCATGTTTGTTTGCTTGCTGACTTGGTTTGATTTGATTTCTTGTTTGCTTTTCTTACTTTTTTTGCTTTCAATTTACTTCTGCTTTTCGCTTTTTATTTCTTTGCTTGCTTGTACATGTAAGTTAGCCTCTCATAAAACTGTGTTTGTCTCTCGAGACAAGCCAGGAAAATCTAAGAGGACTTGTACTACTATCAACATCTGGTTATATTTTGTCCTCTCTCTTTATTTATATCTTGTTATCTTCAGTTGATGATGCCTTAATGGAAAATACATTCTGTTTAGAGTGAGTTTTGGTGAAAACACAATGCTTGCACTGTTAACTAGCACTGCCTACTCTAATTGGTTATTTTGGGTTAACCCTTGTCAGCTCAGTCAAGTAGAGCAAGTTGAGGGGGAAAACCTTAACAAGTATATCAGATTTATATATAACATACTTCTCTAAAGAAGCAACCTCTTCCGCTCTCAATAAGATGGTATCCCTCTTCCACCTCTGAAATAAATAAGTGCCTATGCACAGTTCTTTGAGAAAATGAAAAAAAAATGAAAAATGAATAAGGCAAAAGAAGAGAAAGGCTTCCTTCACAAAGAAGTGATATAAGTAACCCCACTGGGGTACTGACCAAACTCACTGGTAGCAAAGAGATTCTTGTGTTCCTGCGTGACTCCGTTAGGGTACTATCCAGGATTGTTGGTGGCGAAGAAACACCAGAGATGAAACTTGAACTCTGACAATTATATTACTTGTGCACCCATATACTCCTCATCCCCAATTGAAACAACTAAGTTGACTTGGCTTGGAATGTGTGATGACTGATAAAGAGAATGGTAGGAACTACATATTTCACACAAGCTAGTACATAAGCCATCACGATCAAAGAAGAAAACAATACTTCCAGAAGGGTTAGACTCATTTTTCATGAAACAAGTTCCATATAGAGAGTCAAAGTTATATTAGTGTGTCACTAATGTTGTAGCGGCTACAACCACCCTCCAAAATTTTGGCTCACATGCAAATTTCGGAGCCTACCTTCGATCCTATAATCGATTGTTCCTTGGTCACTTGTTGGTAAGACGATGATCTCAAGCTCCCCTGCTTGATCTTAAGAGTTGTCCTATCTGTCTTTCATGTAGAAAATACATAGATGGGCCTCCTAGGGCCTCATTCCGGCAATAGTCACTGCCCACTGAAAATGTGTTGATCTATCTCTCAGTGACTGCAGGAAAAGACGACATGCTTAGATCACTCCTAAGGAGTTGAGGAGAAGGACCAAGAGACCAAGTGATGACAAAAGATCAAGACCGCATGCAAACTTCATCGGATGCATGGTCATCTTAAGGGTAAGTATGGTAAGTAAAGAAGACCTTTCGAAGTATATCTCTTAGTTGAGTTTGTAGGACTGCTTGTCATTGTCATATCATCCTGTCTTCAGTAACACACGTGTGTAAACACAAAATTCATTTCATGCATTTCCTCTACATGCCTTGCTTCCTTTTCGCTTGTTTAACCAACTACCATCTTTGGCATGTTGATTTCTATGTCATGCTTGCCACCTTGTTTTGGTGATATCGAACGTTTGTCTTTATGTGCATGATTTGTTACGACTACGTAAACGCCCATCGTACTCACACAAAAGTTGTAGACATTGTCACGCAAGTGTTGTCACAATCGTTTAATGACCCATCTCAAGTGTCACACTTGTCGATCTTAACCTTTGGATAGTCACACTGAGACATATTGTCATGTTAGTTTGAGGTGTCTTACCGTTGAGCCATGTTGAGTGTGTGTTCGCAAGGTCATGTATACACGAGTTCACTCACTCACACACTTAACCATTTTTCTAAAAATCTATCGATCAAACCACCCTTCATCATTCGGACCTCCACTGAGTTGCACTGCACAGTCTCAACCCTCAGTGACCAAGCACTGTTACCCAGAACTGTGCAAAGCTTGAGATTCCGCTCTAGGCATCCTGCACTGTGAAATTTTGGAATCAACCTGATTGACTGTTGTAGAAGTTTCCCAAGAAGCCATCTAAGTTTGCGCTTCCTGCAAGCCTATCCATCAAGCTTCCCACTGGTCAACCGAAGAATTTGACTTGAGCAGTGACCCAGGGCTGCACTAATTTCCAAAACTGTGCAGAAGCTATCCAACTTACCTTCCTACACTACCTAAAGAAACTATATAGAAATAAGGGACAGGCACCTGATGCCTGTCACTCCACTGTTCCAGGAAATTGTGCAATTTTCCCAGGCAGTCCTCTTGTTGGCCTGCTCTCCAATCCTCCTAAAAACTGCGTAGTTTTCATTGAAAGTCCACCTGCTTCCTGACACCTTGCTCAACCCAGAAACTACGGAGTCATGTCCTACTTGATTGCCTCCCATAACTGCATAGTTTTGACCAGCAGGCTCCCGCAACACGATCCCAGCCTCCTCTGGAAAACTGTGCAGTTTCCACTGGCAGTGCCTCTTGCTACCCATGCTGCCTTCCCCCAAAAAATTGTGAAATTATGCCTCCCAACTGAGCCATATCCTACAGATGTCACTGTTGTCCCGAACTTCTCAACCCAGCTTCTTAGTGACCTCTGCGCAGTTTTTCCCGATAGTGCCCCAGAGCCTCACATCCCATCCTAACATGTTCTTTGCGCTATTTCAGAGCCTTGTCCTCTCTCTTGGTCACCTGCACCCGGAAACGAAAGATAATGCATCATGGTAGACTAGGGGATTTCTGGATTTGATGTCGTCTCGTCATGAGTGATTGCAGAAATAGGTACATGGATGAGACATGGCATGATGACGAATGGGATGAACAAGGAGCACATGCTAGAAGACTTGCTTGCGGTTGGACAAACACACAAAGCATACCAAGTAGCATGCGAAGGAGACACATGCACATGCATGAACCATCAAGCGAACACTAAGACCATCGAAGACCTTGCACACTTCATAATGTGGAGGTGGAGATATGATACATTGAGACTACACTCATTACATCATAACAACTTGACATAAACAACACAACCAACACGTGCATACCAGTAGTTTCATGTCGAGTTGTGTCATGAGTCATCTCGTCGAGATCACTACTATGGGCCATACTTGTTGTTATTAATGTAATGTAACATGGAAGTCCAAGAGACCCACGGATGAAGTCAAAAAGTCTAGTAAGTCGAACAGTTATGAGGGAAGTCGAACAATCACAGGGGTCAGTTTCACCCTTGGCTATATATACCCCCTCATTTGTACAACAAAGGAATTTTCACCTTAGTTCCTCCCACATAGCCTTGAGAGTCTGAAATCTTTTCTTTGAGGAGTGAGTAGTGGCTCCAACGCTCTGCTACTAGGGTTAGTGATGTATGGTGTATGTGTGTGTCTTGGAACTTTCGCTTAATTCAGAAGCCTATCACAGGTCAACACATTTCACACATGTATTGTATTCGTCTATAAGACTATTGTTTGGGCACTTGTAATGCATGTTGCTTTAACTTGTACTAAGGTAGTTGAACTATTTCAACTATTTTATTGCATATGCTATTGGAAACGTGTTGTATCAATTGTTATCACTACTCCGCCAAACACTAGACATACTCGTCCTTGTAAACTTGTTATAATGACCATCGCACTCGTGTGGACTATTTCGTTGGGTTGTGTATGTGCTAGTTGTTCACCTTTGTGTATGTGACTACCGCATCCATGTGGATTACTTCGCCGGAAGCTGCACAGATCCTGTTGTGTTGTGTGTCTCTACCTGAGTTGGGACTAATCCCTTTCAACCTGAGACTCACTCTCACCCGTCCCCCTCTGTAGTGAAGGAACTCAGACACAAGTTACACTAAGCACTCACCAGGTAAACGAACCTCATTATTTGAAGACTAAGTATACCACTCTCATGTGCTGACAAGCAAGAACTAAGGCATATCTTTAAGATAATGGCAACCGGTCCATCATACCGGATGGCACTCCTACACCAAATGGTGTGAGTACTAATTGGGACTTCATACTGGGGAGATCCCCTAAATGTTGGCAGGTCCAACACTGTTAACACTATATAAAGATATGGATGAGTTTAAGTGATGTCATGGTTTAAATTTCTTGACCACTTTTCAACTATGTTTCCAAATAACTTTACATATAGTTTCATAGTTTGAATGAATTTGTAATGACAAATGTTTTTGTTTGATATTTTGGTTAAGGATTTATATTTATGGTGATTAAGGTTGATTTTTTTTTTTTTTGCAATTAGTCTTTATTTTCAATTTTTTTGTTTTCTTTGATGTTTTTGAATTAAATTATTTTATGAAAATTTCTATACATTATGGATTTATACCATTGATGTGAGGATTTGAATTTCCATCGATGTCATACATTACAAATTTTTATTAATAGTATGGATTTAGTATCAAATGTCCATATCTACTAACATTTCTCCCATCTTCATAAGTAGTTGGTCATGATTTTGACCTCCTTGCCATGCCCACAAATTGCAATTTTCACCAATGACATGCATTGTGAATTTTCAACTAATGATATGGCTACCTAAATTTCTACCAATGACATTTATTGCAAGTTTCTGGCAACAATGTGGGCACCTTGTCAAACACTCGAATCCACAAACATTTTTCCCATATTAATAAGTAGTTCGATATGACTTTAAGGGGGGCATATATGGAGTCTCAACACCATATAGTGACCCTAACAGGGGGCATATGTGCAGTCTTAACGCCATTTAGTGACCCTAAGTGGGGAGTATATGGTGTTAAATGTATATGTTATGACCATATATGCCCCCCTTAGTGTCATATTGTAGTTGGCCTTGAGTTCAATCCCCTTGTGACATCCATGCATTGCAAATTTCTATAATGACATGAGTACCTTATTGAATGCCTTGAGGAAGCATTTTGGTTAAGGACCCAGTACACAAGTAGTTGGTCTTGAGTTTAATGTGAATATCTAGCAATGATGTGGGTATATTATTGAAAGTTTTAATTTCACATTTTGATTAAGAACCCACTCCAAAAGTATTTGGGCTTGAAATTGATGCTAATTTGTATCAATGATGCACACATCTTATTGAATATTACAATCTAACCTTTCGGTTAGGAACACATATCTACAAATAGTTTGTCTTGAGTTTAATCCCCTTGTGGTGCCTATACAATACTACAATTCAAAATACAACTACTTAGTTTAAATTTATACCAATGTCACAAATACCTTGTTAAATGCCAATGTATAACCCTTTTGTTTACAACTCATATCTAGGGTATTTAGACTTGAGTTTGATTTCCTTATGGTGTATGTACATTGCTACTGCTCCATATACAAGTCCATTGGTTGTTGTGGAATTTCTTAGTCTAGTTTTTAAGTTAATGATGTAGATTGCCTTGAGTTTGATTCCCCCACAATGCTCATATACTACAACTTTTAACTACTTTGACTAAGCTAAGGTGATTGGGTGTAGACCCACTTTTACCAAGGTGGATTGGTTGAGATAACAACCCTTTGATATGGTACCTAATAATACACGTTGATTATGATTTTTATTCACTTTGACCAAGACAATATAATTAGATTAATATATGTTTTAACAAAGTGAAGTTCATAAAGATAACAAGCTTTTAATAATTATATTTAAATAAAATTTCTAATTGTATTAGTTAGGTTCAATAATCCAATAACAATCCATAAGATCATTCAACATATCTCTCATTTAAGTTTTAATTTTTAATAGCTAGTTGCATTGAGTAAAATGAAATATTTGTACAACTTATCTATAAAAAAATATGTTATCTATGTACACATATATTATTCAATGTGTTATCTATGTACACTTATATTATTAATAAATTAAAATGAAAAATAATAAGTTATAAGAAATGTATTGCCTATATATACTGTTAATGAATTAAAATAAAAATAAACTTGTAATTTTAATTAAAAAAAAAAACATAAGTAAAATAAAAAACATTAAAAATTAAGATAATATAAATGAAACTAACTCTATAACTATTAAATGATCACACGTTTCACATTTATCTTTATTTATTCCTCCATTTAAAATATAAAACGAAGATAAATTTATTTTCATAAGGTATTTTATTTATTTTATTTATATGGTTAGAGGTGAATTAAGTTTTTTTTTTTTTTAATAAATAAAATAACATAAAAAAATATAAAAAATCATAAAAATTATGTATATGAATATGAAAATGGGAAAAGTATAAATTAAATAATATTTTTTAAAATTAATAATATTTTAAAAATCAATAAAAAAATTACCAATTTTCCAAAAATTGAGAATCAAAAGATTTCACTGAGAGTAAATTCAACCATACAACTAAACAGTCACAAATCCCCTTACCAAAATCAAAGTACATCATTTGGGATGTTCCATTTTACCATTAACTCTAATTATCATCGCTTTATTTTTTTAAAATTTACTATTGGAAAAAATAACTTTATTATTTTAATGATTATTTAAAACTGTAGACAATTTAATTTAATTAAAATAATTATTTTATTTAAATATTTTTTAATTATATTTAATTTTTAAAATATAATTATATTCATTTTTTAAATATAACTATATTTATCTTTCTAATATAATTATTGATTTTTCAAAAAAATATTTATATAAAAAAATATAACTAATAATGAAACAAGTTTGTTAATATTGTCCCTTCCCTCCCTCTAATCCATATAATCCATTAAGCGATATTCAAGCAAAACACACTACGCTATGAATGCTTAGTTACCACTAATGAAAGACTTAATATTGAGTTTAAAACATAACTCTATTTTTGAAATTCGACTTATATAACTCTAGGGGGTTTACATGTATCCAGTTGTCCACCTAATTGCTCTAGGTGGAGGGAGTGGTGATGGAATATCAAGAGAGTGAAATTTGTTGACCACAATATTTATAACGTTTTCAATATTCAAAATTTTCATTGAAATATTTTTTAATTATATAGTTTTTAAATTCAATAGTATGTACTTTATATCTCTATCCTTAACATGCATACTCTGCTTTGTACTTCACCTTTAATCAATACAAGATTCTTTACCTCTATAGTTTCTTGTCTCTATAGTCCACAATTAGCTATGTCCTACTCTTCACAATTTATGTTTCTTGTCTCTATAGTCCACAATTAGCTATGTCCTACTCTTCACAATTTATAATTAAATGTTTCTAGACATTATTGTTTACATTTAGCAATACTCTGGGACTTGTCATATTTTGACAGGGTTTAACCTTTTATATACTCCATAGAATAAGATACTCAATGAGGTCCAAACACAAACATGTGTGTAACTAGTTATATATTGAGATGAAACCCATAGAAGTTTTACTATTAGATAAAAGGTACATGAATTTACTATTGTTATATATATCTTTTAAATTTAAAATTTACTATCAATGGTTGGAAAAATTTATATATATATGAGTCTTTAGTACACTATGTTTGGTGTGAAGCGATAGTTGAGGTACTACACCTAATATGTTACGCATAAAAGTATTCAATAAAAATATTGTTTGTTAATTAATTAATGTTTGGTAAGTTACAGCCTTTAGTACCAAAAAGTTTGATGTGAAACTATAGTTTGTACTTACATGAAGTACTGCTCCTGTGTTTTACTTTTTACTAACCAGTTTGGCCCCTTTTTTCAAATATTATGTGAATTTGAAAATTTTTCAACTATTATGTGATTTTTGAAAAAGGGTCAAATTTGTAATAGGTTTGAAAAACAATCAGAAATTGGTAATAGTTTTGATTTAAAAAAATAAATAAAGAGACCTTTCTTATATTGTGAGGAAATATGTGTAAGTAGCTTTTCACATTTGAATTAATTATTTGTAACTGATTGGTTATAGTTTTGACAATTTAATTTATGGCAAAATTTTTGACAACTTCAATTTAATTTTGTGATAAAATCGCAATATAATTTTGGGGGGAAAACTTATGGGTTACAATTTTGACAATCTAGTCTAATATGTACCTAAGTGAGGATTAATAATACCCATAAAGGCAACTAGGTTAGAGACTTGGCCTTTGTGATTTCTTGTTTGTAATTCACAATCCTCAAGTATTTGAGTTGCTCCACCCACCTTAATTAAAATTATGATTATACAAGTTAAAATTTAATTTAATTTGTTTTTTTTTAATAATTATTTTTGAAGGATAATATATTTTTTATAAATATTTAAATATTGATTTTAGTTATAAATATAAATATTTGAATATTGATTTTAGATATAAACCTAATTCAAATCTAAAACCAAAAATAAAAAAATTGGACATAAGGTATTATAATTTGGAAAATTGATATAAAGATGCAAAATTTTGAGATAGAGATAAAGATAAATAAATTTTATTTAACCTTGTAATGTTAGTGATCCTCTAGCTCCAAGGGGCAACTTAATTGGTGATTGTTATGATAATGAAGTGTTATGTAATAAGAGATTTGAGGTTCAAATCCCATTGCATGCGGTAAGTTGCTCAGTTATACATTATGTTCTTCCTATTCGGAGATGGGTTGCCACTCTCATGGAGGATTGGATGCGTTTGAAGTCACCTTTGAAAACCGAGGTAAGCTCATTTATGAGAAAATTAAGTTTAACAATATAATTGGAAGGTTGCATTACAAGTTCGTTCTCTACACCTGGCTTGCAATGGAGAGTTTACCAACTCCTTTCCTCATTCTACACTCTCACGCACTCATGTCTTGGGCACCTTATATTTGCATGGCTAAGATTTCAAGGTGGTGGAGGTTTTGGGTCAAGAAAGTGCTTTGTGTATATTGACAACCATCGTTCGTTTTGCATAGATGTGGAGTTATTTGTCTCCTGGTCTTCATTTATGTTGCTGAAGCATGGTCCCACGCTAGCCTCATAGTTGTTGAGATATCATTTTGCAGTGGGATTATCTCTTCAGGTATCTCTTTCATAGTGTTAAAGAAGTGTTTGGTTCTAGTCTCACAAAGGTTGATATGTCCTGTACAATTTAGTCATGGGATTCCACTAACATTATCAACAGCTAGTTATGTCATATTTTGGTCAAGGGTGGGTTATATATTGTTTGTTGAATATAACCATTCACGGTTTCAATTTTTTCAAGCTCCATTATTTATTATTCACAAGGGTCAATGTTCTTTGTTCTTTTCCTCCACAATTTTGGGTCTGGTCCATCGTTTGAACTTGTCATAGTCTTACCCTCGGAAACCCCTCACAAATCGAACCCTGTTGGGATTTACTTTAGTTGTCTAGTCTTGGTGTGTGGAGTATGGTACCCAGGTACCTTCTCCATATGGTTTTAATTGGGTCTACATTGTAACCTTCAAATTCATTGGTGTAACCTTATGTTTCCTGAATCCTCTTCTCACATCACTGTAATATCACATTGTGCAACCCCTTGGAGTCAGTTTGCATACCACAAGTGTTAGAAATTTGTATTGCAGGTTCATTTTGTTAATGGCTCCTTAGCTATGCCTTTCCAGCCGTAGAGGTGGTGCTCCTAGGTCACCTTCAATGCAGTGACGACGACTACTTGGTCAAGAATCTGTAGCAAATTTCTTTGAAGCAGCTCCCTTGGAGGCTCCTAAGGAAATTCTTCATCTGAATGCAAAAGAGTTTGGGCATCATGTTTACTTCTAAGTTCTTAGATTCAAAGTTAGGAGGTAGTAGCCTCAAGTGGGTACCACATTCGGGGAAGTTTTGCAAGTGAAGGATTCACTTCCTTCATTCCATCAATATTCATCACCAACTGGAAACTCCTCTCAACATGGTTATTAGAGACAAGCAAGTAGACAACTACAACCTCTTTACAGGCTAGGAGGATATAATGAGAATTCTAAGGGATATTAGATACAACTTGGATGATATAATGCTTTTAATGTCTTGCATAGAAAACTATGTGGTTTTGGACTCAAACACAGAGTCAAATGAGCATCATGAAGTGTCTGCGGTTATCCATGCTCTAGCTCGGGCCTCACCTCAGGCCAACTATACTGCCACATCTCCAATCATAATTTTGGACTAAAATGTCTACCAAGAAATATGAGTGTTGGTCTACAGTGGATGGAAATTTGGGTTGTTTAGTGTCAAGATGTTTTTGTTAGTTTTGGTTTTTTGACAAGCATATGTATTACAGTAGATATTTTAGTTTCCCACTTGGTTCAGTTTATAGTAGAAAGACTAGATATGCATCATAGCTAGTTTCTTATGATATTCTATACTTTTGGTTTTTGAAAGTTCAAAGCATTACCTATTTTTCATTCCAGGTGGTAAAAGAAGTCTCACTCGATTACTTAGAGTTTTTTTTTGGAAAGTGTTGAGAAAGCAATTGCTATGTAAATTTTTTAATCTCAATATTAATAGAGATATACTGGCCAATTTACAAAAGAAAAAGAGGTTTAAATCTCCTTAATTTACATGTGTTTGTGGAAGTGGCATATGTAGGTACCTATAGGTTATAGTGGTAGTGATCAAAATCGATCCCATGTCATGTCAGCACAAAACTAGCCTAGTTGTCAATTCTTATAGTCACAAAAATAAAATGTTAGTGATCCTCTGTGGTTGTGAGATTTGATATGGAAGCATATCCAAAAGAACTTAGACTAGAATTGAGAAAATCCAAAATCAATTCATTTCTTGTGACTTCAAAATTAAAAATAATGCTCCATAGCACAATGGAGGATAATATATCCCCATTGAACACCAAGCTTTGAAACATTTATATTATATGAAAGAAAGCTGGATAAACTTGACCAAAATAAACTTCCCATCCTTCCCTATAGTTGTGCCTAACCCATCTTCATATAAAAAAGGGTTGAAAATTGACTTTCATAAATAGTTAAAATTTTGGGATATCCAATATAACATAATTGTCTCTCATTATGGAAAACTAAAATTGAAATTGAAAATAAAGTGTGTAATTTTCTATGGAGTGATGAAATATCAAAAACAAAAGGAAACTATGTTTTTATAAAAACACGATCAATCCCAAGCATGATCATCCTTGCTACCCTAATAAGGTTGGATGCCTCAAGTTTCAAGGTGAGGAGGTGCTTCCAGAAATACAATTGATTATCTTGTTTGAATTTATGTCAATTCTAGGATGACATGGTTGATGTAGGAGGTCTCTTGTTAATGTTTGTGTTTTGGTCAACATTGATGTCTCCCTAATGTTTTATTTTGTATATATATACACCAAAAAAATGTTGCAAGCCTCATGAAAAAAAGAGGATTTCTCAGCTAAGAACTAACACACATGAGTTGGATACTAAAACTAATAGTTGGATTTTTTTCAATAACTCCTTAGGAAAATTAATCTATAATTTATTCATATTGGAGGAGATTGATGACAATGCCCATTTCCTTATGAGGTGTTCTTTATATGAAAGCATTAAATGTGTTTATTTAATATTTTCAATTACAATTTGGTTAATGAAATCTCACACTAAGATTCTCAAAATATAGTTGAAATTTTATTGTGAATTTAAACTCATATTGAAACAACTCTCATTTCTTATTTTTATTTGTTACCTCTCTCTTTTTAGTCTTTATAGACAATTTTTTTCTAAATAACATTAAAATAAGACAACATCGTCATTATTGTAATGTGGCATGATTGAGATAAAATCATGACAACTCATCATCATTGTTAATTTTTCACACATATGAAAGTTAATGTGTAAAATGTTTGTTAAGAAGTGAACCTTTATCTCAATACTTTGAATCCTAAATTAAGTCCATCTACAGTAGAACTTAAATAGTTTATTATTTTTCCTCATCCTAGATTTAATGTTATTAATATGATATCTTTCAAGGATTGAACATATCAATTTCTAAGATTGGCTTGAGTCATGCATTCAGAAGTTCAAAGGAGGTTCAGTTGTTTTTAATATGTTGCACAAAATATTTCCACGGTTCCTTTAATTTTACCCCTGATCCTGGTGACTAGAGGGTGATATCCCTGGAAAAATGATAGTAGCAAGCACATGAAGGGTGTCTTTCAACTCATGGAAAACACCTATCCTCATTACTCCACTCATCCCCTCTCCTTGGATTGTGCGGACCACCCTGTCAATCAAGGCGTTTTATTCTGCAACATCATGTCCTCCTAGCTATTCTTCCTCTGGTTGCCTACCTCCGTGCACCACACTACTCGTTATGACCTTAAATTTGCGCATCCTTTCTCTTGCAACCCAATTATGAGTGGTGATAGAGGGGGAGGTCGTCGCCTAGGTCAGGGTAGAGGTCGTGGATGACCCCCAACCACCTTGGACGACACCTCCATAGCCACTTTGTTCGACCACAACATACATGAGCATATTCGCAGAAAGGTGGTGACCATGGAAGAAGAGGAGACCCATCGTGGACACTCATCCCTCTGGGCTCTCCACAACTTTCTCACCTAACATCTGAAGGACAAGGAAGAATGCAAAACCAAAGTCACTGATCGGATTGAATATCTCTCCGCGCTCTTTAGCCACTCGTCCTCCTTGCTGAAATGATTTGCCAAAGACCTATGTATCGACTACCCTCACAACATCCCTTCCCATGCTATGTCTCCCTCACAATAACCTCTATCTAGTTCATCCCCTCCCCCCTCTCACATAACTCCTCCACCTCCCTTTGCGGTCTCCACTCACCCGTTGATGGTTGAAGGTCACCCTCCCTCTCCCCCTCAGCCTATCCCATTCAGGTGCTTCATTCTGGAGGAGCTCCCAGAGGAAACCAACATGTTATAGGATGGTGGCAACACTTAAGCATGTGGTGACACCAGTTAGGCTTCGGTATGGCTTTACAGTGGCACGTGTTATTGATGAGCCTCATCATTGGGTAATTATATGGGCCTTAATTCACCTCCTAGCTTAGTCAAACCAACTCTTCTCACAACTTATTATATGTTTTGATTATATTTTGTTTAATGAGATGAGTTAAAGTGAGATATTATGCCTAGTGAACTAATATGTATTGAATGTAGGTTTGGAAGAGAAAATCAAGGAATTTTGGCAAGACTAAAGTTTTGAAACTCAAATGGGACAAGGGAGAGATATTGTAGGAGGTACTCATTTACTCCTCCCCCATTCGAATATTCCTCCATTAATCCCACTAGCTCGGAGTGCAAGCAGCCAAGTCATGAAGATCATAAGGTAGTCGAGCAAGTGATAGACAAAGAGTTAGTTCATCTCGAGTTTGGGAGCCGAGCCTCCCTAAATTTAAGGAAGTCATTGGGGACTTCATTTGGATAAGTAGAGAGGTCTAGAGTCTCATTAGGATTCGAATTTTTGTTGTAAAAACTCTAGTTATTTTCAAGCTCCAGACTTGTGGAAGACTTTGATGTAATTTTTTTTTTTTGGTAATAAGAATGAGATTTTTCTTGATCCAACACTGAGTTAACTCAGAGGGCTAAAGCTCTTGGGTTAGGACCCAACCCTAGTAGCAAAGGATCCTCTTCTTGTATCTATGTGCTTATCTTACTTTCATAGATTCATGGTTAAATTGTCTTTAGAAGTATTTCATTGCAAGTACTGTAGATTTGATTAATTGTTTATTAGTTTGCTTCCATTTGTGCCTTACTTTAGTAGCAAGTTAGAAGGGATAAAAGAAGCACCACAAAGCTGTCAGTAGGTGTCCTAGCCTCACTTCTTCCTTCTGGGATCA
Source organism: Pinus tabuliformis (assembly GCA_031772625.1). Classification (NCBI taxonomy): domain Eukaryota; kingdom Viridiplantae; phylum Streptophyta; class Pinopsida; order Pinales; family Pinaceae; genus Pinus; species Pinus tabuliformis. The sequence goes on from CM062811.1 coordinate 462,604,467, forward strand.
TGATTTGAGGAAAAGACCCTTATGCAGCCCCAAAAAGACAAATTTCCATTTCTTTCATAAGATTTAGAGTTTACTATACTTGAACCAACATTTGATCAGTTTTTCAAGTGTAGGATTTCATTGCCATCTCTTCTATCTTCATTCTTGCAGTAGATCTCATCCATGATTCCATTTTATTTAGCAATTTCCTCATGCATAAGGTAGACAGTTAGTTCATTAAATTATGCTTTTCTAGCTCATGAGAATTCTTCTTGTTTACATGAATTTTTGAAAATTACACATGTTTGATGCAGACCAGGTGCTTCAGAAGTAGAAAGAGATCTCATAGCAAGAAACCACCTTCCAACTTCATCCACCCATAGGCATTCCTTGTTTTCATCAAGACCTTCACCAATTTCATCATTTTACATAGAAATTTCCCCAAGTATGTTGAACAAATCCAACCATCTCCTAAACTTGGTTTTGGGTTCTGAGTGATCCTAGGCTTTTTCTCATTCCATTCCACCCATCAACCACCTTCCCTAAGCCTTCCATCACAAACAACACCCATCATTTTTCTCTCGGTTGTATCCTGTAGAAATATAGGGAATCATGTAGGTTTCTAGTATGTCCTGTAGGTTTTCCAGTAGTGGCCTGTTTTGAGGCCGAATTGAGGGAAAACCTCTAGGAAGCCACCCAAGGTCACCCAAGGGTCTCCCAAACCTTCAAGCCATCTCTTGAACCTTCCAGCCATCCTCCAACATCCCTAAGCCACCTTCCACATCACCAAAAGAGATTAGCTTGCACACTTGATTTTTCATGAAAAGCATAGAAAGACAAAACAGATTTATTACAATCCTTTACATGCATAATACAGATATTTGATGTTTTTAACTTCCATGCTTATGACAATAGCATTTTTTCCATGTTAATTTAGCATTATTGCAAAGCATAGCTCTTAGCAGTCAATTAGGAAATGGTGTGCCTTAGCATTGAAATTCAGTCTTTTTCATTATTACAGTAGATCAACGCTCTCTTAGAGTAGATTTCTATTTCTTTCATCAAGGAATCAATCTTCTTCTGAATCCATAGAAGCATGGCTTGAAAACCCAAGTGGTCTCTCACCAGCAGAACAGTGACAAAAGGCAGAACCATCTCTTTTACTTGTGTATACAACACTGTCACCTCCAAGTTTGTACGAACCCCGGGTTGATAAAGTAAAGCTGGTAGCCCAAGAGTTGTAGCATTCTTGCTACAATATTGGTGCTCATCACTTTTTGGAGCCGTTTCCAGGGAGGTGTCTGAGTAATATGTGATTACCAGTTTTGTTCTTCTATTTCTTGTTTCTAATATTCCACCATTAGTTTCATTTGTGCAAAAGTAATTTAGTTGCTTCCTTTTTCATTCTACATTCTCTGCTTTCCTTTCTATTTTGCAGGTAAGATTTCAATTCAACAATTAGTTTTTCATTCAGTTAGTAGTTTTCATTCAATATGCAATTTCAGTTCTGCAAAGTACTTCTGAAAGTTTGAAAAAACACAAAACCAAGCCAAAAACATCTCCTTTCATGCCTCGTAGGAATAGGGATAACTTAGGGAATTTTTTTCCAAATACCCCCACTACATCAAACAGCCAACCTTCCTTCTTCTTCGATGGCTATGAACTGGAGGAACCCTTAGGTGAGAAACCAAACATATTTGAAGAACCTACAGGGAAGAAGAAGAAGAAGAACCCATTCCTAATGAGACAATGGCTAAAAACAGAAATGATAGAGGGAATAGAGAGAGAGAGTTGAGGGTACCTTCCCCATCAGGGAAACCAATGGGGACATTAAGATGAAAAATATAAGCCCCTCTGCTCTTCCTCATTTCCATGGTCTGACCACAAAAGATCCCGACACTTTCCTATTTGAGTTTGTTGTTATATGTCAAACCTATGACTACACAAATGATGATAAAAAGTTGAAACTATTTCCATCTACCCTCAAGGATGTAGCTTTATGCTAGTTCATGGTTTACCTGGGGATAGCATCACAACTTGGGCTCAGATGCAGCAAGCCTTCAACAACAAGTATTGAGACTACTGTAGGTCTAAATATACTAAAGAGGAAATTTTTAGGATGACCTTAGGTAATGATGAATCCCTAGAGGATTATGAAGAAAGATTCCAGCTTAGTTACAAAAGGGCTAGGTGCACACTTGACCCTAAGTCACTGAAGTTGGTCATGCTTAGAGGAGTAAGGGAAGACCTTTTGGATACCCTACACTTGTTAGTAGGAGGAGATATATACTAGTTACCCTATGAGGATATCAAGACTATCTTTAGAAACCATTCTAGAGCAGCTAGGAAAAAGGGTAGGGGAATTCAACCTATGGTCAATACATCCTCTTCCAATTCATCCATCAAGGGTGAAATTGGAAACATGATGGAAGATTTCAAGAGTGAGATGCTACAAACCCTTGCCTTACAGATGGACACTATGCACATTAGGAGAAAGCAAGAGGAAGAAGAGAGAGTCTTGGCCATTTTCTGTCCTAGATGCACCAGTAGGCTCCTTAGGAATGAATGTCCATTGAATTATATTGAAATTTGCTTAGTTGGTGAAGAAAACCACTCCATAAACAAGTGCCCTTCTTTGTCTTGACTCAAAGCTATATATCAAGGAGTTGAAGGGGTCATTGAGAAAATCTGCTACATAAACCAAAGGAGACCTCATGGGCCTAGGCCATACAAGCAGGGCATGCAAGGGTTATCGCATGCATATTACAACCCCAACCAGACCACATACATACCTTTTTGGGGACCCCCTTCTCATCCTTCCTGGTCTACACCTCCTCCTTGGTCCTTTGCATCTCAGTATCATTCCCAGCCAACCAGCTAGTCATTTCAACCATATGCTTCACCACAACGTCAGTGGAATGCATCGCCCCAAGGGTGGAGGCCCCAGTGTAACAATGTTCCTGCTTTATTGCCTTCACCACTTGCACAACCACAACTGTTACACTTTGCTCCACCTAAACAACCCCAGATGCCTACGCAACCAAATCCAAACCCAAACAACAAACAGGCACAACAAGTATACAGTGGAGAGACATCATATCCAACTTATGGTGTGGAGATCCAGGAAATTAACCTGAGATTTCAGAGAGTTCTCCCGGATAACCAAACTCCACCTCCACCTAGGGAGGTTGAAGAAGAAAGAGAGGAAAGCATTCTTAAAGTAAATCCACCCTTTCCTGAGATATTAACTTGACCACTCCAGCCTACCCCAAAAGAGAATGAACTTCTGGGAGAATTGAAAAACCTATGTGTCGAGATTCCACTTCTCCAAGCCATTAAAGATGTACCTATTTACAACAAGTTGATTAAGGAGAAGTGCTTCAAGCATCTAAGGAGGCGAAGAAGAGATGCCCTTACCATTAATTTCATTGGTCAGTTGTTTGACTTAATGCTCGGGCAGGAAATCTGTCCAAAGTATTTGGACCCTGGGAGCCCTGTAGTAGATCTGCACATCAATGGCACCATTTTCCCACACACTTTGATTGACCTTGGGGCTTCCATTAATGTGATGACCAAGGACACCATGCTCAAGCTCAACCTCCAAGGTTCATTGATAAAGACCACAATAGTCCTGCAACTTGTAGACCACTCCACAATGACCCCTGAGGGGATTGTGGAGGGTGTGATGGTCTCCATTGACTCTTGGGAGTACCCTAAAGATTTCCTAGTTCTCCAGCCTAAGGCTAAGCTTACTGGTTACCCTCTCATCCTTGGGAGGCCCTGGTTGGCCACTGCCGATGCTTACATCAGTTGCAGAGCTGGAAATATGGCCATCAAGAATGGGCATATGTCCAAGCAGTTAGTCGTATACCCTCCTTCTAAACCATCTATAGAACATGATTTAGCTTTATGGCTGAAAGAGGAGGAAGAAGATGAAGTTTATTCTACCCAACTGTATACCTTAGAAACAGCCATGGGAGGAGGACAACATGATGAAGATGATTTGATTGAACACCTACTCCAAAGTCCAACTCCTAGTACATTGTCCCTAGAAGAAGTAGTAAATGGAACCCAGAACAACCATCCAATTGATCTGTACTTGGGCGATTCCAACCCTCTCCACATCAAAACCATATAATTCAGCCCTGAGAGAACTTTGAATATCAATCCATCTCTTTTTGTTCTTGAAGAGGAGAAGTTGTGAAACATGCTAAAGGAACATTTGGATGCCATCGCTTGGAGTTATAAATAAATGAAGGGAGAACACCCCTTAGTGTGTACTCACCACATTTACATAAGAGAAGGTTGCAAGCCAGTCCGACAACCCCAAAGGAGGATGAATCCATCTCTTAAAGATATAGTCAAAGAATAACTACAAAAATTGCTAGATGCATGATTCATTTATCCTATCTCCAATAGTGAGTGGGTCTCTCCTTTGGTGTTAGTTCCCAAGAAAAATGGTAAGTGGAGGATTTGTGTCAATTACAGGGAATTTAAAAAAGCCACAAAGCAGGACCATTTCCCTCTACCTTTCATCGACCAAGTCCTAGATGGCCTGACAGGGAAAATGTTTTTGTCTTTCCTAGATGGATTTAGCAAGTACAATCAAATCTAGATCAGCCCCTAGGACAAGGATAAAACCACCTTCACTTGTCCTTGGGGCACTTTTCCCTATAGGGTCCTTCCTTTTGGCCTATGCAATGCTCCTACCACTTTGCAGAGAGTAGTCCTGAGTATCTTTGCCGAGTTAGTCAATGATGCGGTAGAAATTTATATGGATGATTTTACACCTTATGGATGTGATTTCCAGGAGGCTCTGTCCAACCTAGGTAAAGTACTGCACAAATGCATTGAAATGAACGTGTCTCTCAGTCCCGAAAAATGTGAATTCTTGATGCCTACAGGGACCATGCTAGGTCATTCAATATCTTAGCAAGGACTGCAGGTGGACCCAAACAAAATAGTTATCATCCAAAGGGTCCCACCTCCTCAAATGAAGAGAGATGTCAGAAGCTTCCTAGGGTTAGCTGGATACTATCGAAGGTTCATAAAGGACTTCAACAAGTTGGCCTCTCCTTTATTTGGGTTGTTGGCCAAAGACTGTAAGTTAAGAACAAGTTAAGCACTGCACTGATTCTCTGAGGCCCAAATTGGCCCCTTCCTTTTCATATTCATGCTGATGCCTCACAGAAAGCCATAGGAGAAGCCCTAGGTTAGATAGATGAAAATTTGCCTTATGCCATTTAATTTATTAGTAAGAATTTGTCAAAGGCCGAACTGAACTACATAGTGACCGAAAACGAGCTCCTAGCTGTTGTGCATTCATTAAACAAATTTAGGCATTATAATACAGGCTATCAAAAATTTTTCCATACTGACCATGCTACAATCAAATATTTAATGAATAAACCCGATGTGAATGCTCGTATTATAAGATGGTTAGTTTTATTACAAAAGTTTGATCTAACTATTGTTGATAAGCTTGGCAAGGAAAATGTTGTTACAGACTTTTTTTCCAGAATAAATCTGCTTGTAGATGAGGAGGGAATGGTTTATGAGGAGTTACTGAATGAGCACTTGTTCTCCATTTCATTTCTCTCTCCATGGTTTGCTAACATAGCAAACTATTTGGTATCTACACAGTTCCCACCGAAATTGTCCTCCAAAGAGAAAAGAAAGATTATAAGGAAGAGTGCCCCCTTCACTTGGATTGTGGGCAATCTATTCAAACTTGACCCAGATCAAATCCTGAGAAGGTGTGTCAGGGAGGAAGAAGTCTTTGACATCCTTCTGACCTGTCATGACGGGCCTTGTGGAGGTCACTTTGCAGCGAAGAGGATAACATTCAAAGTGTTACAAGTATGCTATTATTGGCCCACTCTTCATTAGGATGTGAAAAAATATACTAGTTAGTGTGATCAGTGCCAAAGGATGGGAAATCCTACTCCAAGGGATGAAATTCTTCTATAGCCTCAAGTGACTTTCGAGCCATTTAACAAGTGGGGCATGGACTTCATTGGACCTATTGACCCTCCTTCCAAGAAAAAACAATACATCATTGTGTGCATTGACTAAGTGGGCTGAAACCAAGGCAATTAAGGCAACAACAGAGGAGAAGGTAGCTAAGTTCTTAAGGGACAATGTATTTTACAAATTTGGGTACCCTAGATAGTTGGTCACTGATCAAGGCAACAATTTTACCTCCAACATGATTGAAGACTTGCTCAGCTAGCACAAGATCAAGCACATAACCTCCACTCCATATCACCCACAATCTAATGGGCAAGTGGAGGTAACCAACAGAGCACTGGAGGGCATATTGACCAAAGTGGTTAACAACAATAGGAAATATTGGGCATATAGACTAGTTGAGGCCAGCTGTGCCTATAATACCACCTGGAAGACCACCACTGGATTCACACCCTATGAGTTGGTCTATGGGAAAAGGTCTTGTTGTCCATTGAGTTTGAGTATAACACATTAAGGATGGTAGCCCAACTAGATCTAGATCTCAGAAATGTACAAACAGAGCGATTGCTCCAGTTGAATGGTTTAGATGAGTTCAGAATGCAGGCCCTCCAACACACAGAGGTAACCCAACTTTAGAGGAAGATCTGGCATGATAATAACATCAAGGATAAGAAATTTCAAGAAGGTGTTTGGGCTTTGTTGTATGATTCTAGATATAAAGAATTTAAGGGAAAGTTAAGGACAAGATGGCTAGGAAATTATGTTATAAAAAGATGTCATGATAGTGGTTCAGTGAAGATAAGAACCATAGATGCAGAGGCCATTCCTTTATTTGTTAATGGACACATATTGAAAGTTTACAAAAGACCATTGTCAAAGTAGTGATGGTAATGGAGCAAGTCTCAGCTCCTGCCTCATTAAGTCACTAAGAAGAAAAAATAAGGCGACTCAGGTGAAAACCTCCATGAGGCACCTTAGTCCCACTATTGGGTTGAAAACCTCTTGGGTGGCCCAATGGTGTCGGAAAAAAAGAGAAAAAAAAACAAAAGAATGAGAAAATGAAAAGATATCTGGGTGAAAACCTCTCTTGGGGCACCCCGGGCAAACAACTAGGACAAAAACCTCTTAGAGGCAGATTAGTTGTTTTAAAAAAAAAAAAAGAGAGAAAAAAATCATGAAAATTTCTATTTGCAGGTTAGTAAGGAGGACGATTAGAGCACATAGGAGAATAAAAAAGGACCTGTTCCACTCCCATGTTTATTTTTCCACCCATTGTCATTCATCACTCAACCATTTATTTCATTTTTTTCTATCATTTGCTTCAGTTTACACGGGGACTGTGTTTTCTCAAGAATCCTATAGAAAGTGACCCTAGGAAGATAAATTGACCTGCCATATCAAAATAATAACATCCCTACATCACAACTTCATTACCATACCTGTCTCCACTTTCATCACCCCTACATTCACCATTAAAAAAATCAGTTTAAAAAAATAATAATATATTTTTCAGTGTTGAAGAGAAAAAACAGAGAGAAAAAATGAAACAGAGAGCAGAAGGGAGCAACACCTGAGTATTTCTCATTCTCCACACTCCTAGTCTTCCTCTCAATCCATGTCATCATCCTCAAAATCCCAATAGAAGAAATGATTAGAAATTTTGAGGGAGAAGCAGCTACAGGACATCCTGTAGGAAATCCTGTAGTAGCCTATCCCACAGAATACAAATCATGATTGCAGCAAGCTTCCAGCATGAAGATCCAAGGGCAGAAAAAGCTCCAGAGCAGCAGCAACACCATCATCTTCAACACCAAGTACCTACACATCAAGGGAACCATAAAAAATTAAAAATAAAAAATAAAAAGAAGAAAGGAGAAATAACATGTAGCCAACAAACAACAAGCACCTCAGGTCTTCAACAAATGCAGCAAGGTATTAGCACCATAGGTAATTATCTCGCTTCACTCTCTCATTTGCATAATGTAGTCAAAAGATGTAAAGGTTACGAGCAAGTTGGTTTATAAGCGAAAGGTGCCTAGTTAACTTGGCCACCTTCGTTCAGTCAAAAATACAAAACAATTGGTCCTCCCAGATGTGGCAGTAGTCAAGTCAAGAAAAGAAAGGAGAAGGATAAAAGCAGTTAAGGCTACGAATGCATGAAGTGGGAGTTGATTATGAGGAGAGGGGAATGATGAGGTGGTAGTGGGGACCAACGGTCCAAAAATGGAAAACGTACCTCAGCTGCCAGCATGTTGGTGTCCCAAATTGCCTTAATTTCTACCCCATTTTAACCTCTGTTTTATCTCAACATAAACCTCTCTTTCTTTCACTAGTCCAAGATAACTACCTATTCCTGCACATGCTTTGTATTTTACATTAAGATTTATTATAGTGCTTTATTAAACATTTTTGTATGGATTTCATGCCTATTACGTAACTCTTGTAACTTATGTTAATTTCCTAGAAGTAATTGATAAACTTAGTATTAATTATGAGTAAGTATGACTAGTGCAGGTAGATTCTTGCACCACCACGAGGACTATCCGAGATTTCCATGAGCCAAATCTCTCCATGAGGAAGGGTTTGATCCTTAACTTTGAGTTTAGTTGTTGATGATTTGAAGAAGGATATTGATGGTGTGCAATCAGGGAATGTTTTCCAAAGTTAGTCTACGGCCAAGAGAGATACATGTTTCATTATAACTGCCAGTTGATTTTGTAATTTCGGTTGTTAGTTTGTTCGGCCAAAAGGCCTGAATAAGAAAATGTCTGTAATTAGTGGAAAACGGCTAAGGCTGAAAGGATGTATAAGATATAGATCATAGGTAGGACTAGCTAGCGAACCATCGACTGTAATTTCATTTTCATGTAATCTGGGTATCACCTCAGCTCTGGGGCTAGACTTGCACTATTATGTACATTTGCTGAATCGAGTAATACAAGAAATCCGCCATGATTTTCATACACAGTGTTTAATTTATCTTTGATGCATATTTGAGTGTTGAGCCTTTTCGTTTCTTAGACGGGAAACGAGTTGGTTGGCTAGGGCCCAGCCAACCCAGCTTGTTTACCCCTTGTACTTCCATTATTTAGAAAGACAGTGTGAATATTTCCTTTTGCAACTATGTGGTGTGACAATTCTGATATTTATTTCTGAAATTCTGATTTAAATCTCTTTTGTAGTTAAAGTGTGAAACGGATCCATGGCTTTGGGAGTTAGCTGAGTTTATTTCGTTTATGAAATTCCTTTCTCGCATTTTCTTTACTCTCAATCCTTGTCTCAATTCGCTTTCATTCACATCATGCAGGAAGCTCTTTCCTACACCAGTGCATGCGGTTGCCTGCACTTTGGTTTAGTTCTTCATTTTGCAGCAAACATTGAATTACTTTCTTTCATATTATTTCCAGTTATTTTTGCAAGCGAATGAATTGTTAACTTAAGTAATTGTCTTCAGCATCAAAAGTATATCTCCAAAAGATCTGAGAACAATTGCATGAATTTATCATAAACATGTTATACTTGCATTTTATGTCTTATGAACAAAGAACAAAAACACTTTGAGTGGATCACCAAAGTTAGTTGGAACATGCAAATCACTTAGACTACTGGCTTGATTCCTTTGAGTTTCTTTCATTTCATGAAGTTTACTTCCTTTGCAGGATTTAATTAATTAAAGAATTTATTTTCCACAGATAATTTACTTCAGGATTTCATTTGCAGTTGCAATTCTTTTTCAACACATCTTTCAGTCCTTTCAAAATTAATTTGGAAACTGGGTGAAGGAAACTCTGCCTCGGTATAAACGCTGGTCTCCTGTCACAAAAAGAAAGTTCTCTAAGCCTAGAAGCTTAGAGCACCTTCACTAAGACATAAATCTTTAGTAAGGGAGGTCAGATATACTTTTACACAGAGACATTGTACCTGCACTAGTGCAAGCAGATTGCAACAGTGCAAGAATAGGTTGTTTGTGTGGAAGGAAGATCAAGAGGAAAACAAATCTCTGCAAGGGACCACTTTTCATACTGTTAACCATCCATTTGAAGATGAACATAGCATTTCATTCCAGAATTTAAGATTGTTTCAGTTGTGTGAAAACTCCTTTACTTGATTTACTTGCAAATTGTTCTTTTACATTCCAACACTAGAGTTTCTTTAGTGTCAATTGCCTTTACGATTGTTTTCTATTTGATTCTGCAAGCATTTCCTTTAAGAAGTAGGATTAGGAATAGGGAAATTCCATACCACTTCTAGCATTTTCTATGCTTTGTCTCGAAGTTTATGAAACCCCCGGATTGACAATTAATTGTTGAGGAGTTTTCTAAGCGCAATTCCTGCACCCAACATTTTGGCACCGTTGTTGGGGAGGCGATTTGAATTGGTAAGAATTTTCAATTTTTTGTAATAGGGGCAAGCCTGCTATTATTTTTTCCTACAATGTGCTTCTATTGTTTGAAGGAATTTATAGGTTCTGATTTATTTTTCGAAAATTGCAGTTTTCATTTGAATTTCGTTTTGTCATTTTTTGAAAGGAATGCCTAAAAGAGTTAGGGTCTGAAGCCCACTAGGCGCCAAAGAAATACTGAAAAATATTAAACCAAAACTCATATTGGGCCTTCTTTTGTAGGTAGAAAATCCAAACAAACTCAAACTCATCACGCAAGAACAATCCACTTAGGCTCTGGTAACAATGGTCTAGGTGTGACACAACCCATAAAGGGGAAGAAGGGGATTGTTGGAATCCATAGTTAGCCTTCTCAGCCTATTGAGAGCAGTTCATTTGGAAGAACACCAATGGCAGATATGGAAGACCATGTAGAAGGAAGAGGTGAAAATTAGGTAAATGAGGAATAATCCACTTTCGGATTCCCGATTGTGAATCCTAATATACAAGTACAAATGAAAAATATTTCACCATCAGCTCTTCCTCATTTCTACGGTAAGGTACATGAAGATCTAGACTCTTTCTTATTTGAGTTTGATATTTTGTGTAGAAGTTATGACTACTCATCTGATGCCCAGAAGTTAAAGTTGTTTCCTGCAACTCTCAAGGACACAACACTCCATTAGTTCATGGGACTAGGAGGAAACACTATAAATTCTTGGGAGAAAATTAAGAGAGTGTTCTTATCGAAATATCAGGAATATTGTAAAACTAGAGATATTCAAGATGAAATATTTACTATTGTGCAAAATGATGATGAAATGCTAGAGGACTACTTGGAGAGATTCCTGTACATCCTCCAAAGGTCAAAGCACAAATTTGATCTAAGTACCATTAGAACCTTGTTCCTACGTGGGCTTACTGATGATGCTAGAAATAATTTAAATCTGTTAGGACAAGGGGATATTGCTCAATTTTTTTTTGATCAGATCTGTGACTTATGTAGGAAATTATCGAGGAACCAATATAGATCCGGTAAAAGAATTCAGAATAGAAACATGAAAACCGAATCTACTAATGCTATGATTATTGGATTAGAAAACAAAATGGACAATACGAAAATTTAAATAATGAATACTATTATTAAACAAATAGACTCTTTGAAGTTGCAGCAAAAACTTGTAGAAGAGCAAGAGATATTGTCTAGTTTTTGTCCTAAATGTAGAAGAAAGCATCCTTTAAGATAATGTCCTATCGATATTAAAGAAACTAATAAATGTGCAATTTGTGCAGATAACCATGCTACATAGAAATGTCCCTCCATACTGAGGCTGAAAGCTATACTTGAAGAGGGAAAATATGAAGCTGAATCACTACATGCTATGGGAGCACGAAGAAATTGGCCTCAAGTAAGTGTAGGTATGGTTCTTGAACCTGCACCACATTTTTTTGGTTATAATGCACACTCATATTCCTATCTTAACTCTTAGCATTGGCAGCATTGGGATCAATATCAGTATGGACAACCCTCCCAATCTTGGCAACAAGGATGGAGAGGGCCAAACCATTCACATCATTCCTATCCTACACATATGCAATCATACCCTCCTACATATGCACCTTACCCAATGCCTGAACCATCATTACCTCAGCTGATTCAACCTATGCCACCATTACCTTTACCTCCATCGTTTTGACCTTTTCAGCTGTCTACTCAACCTTTACCCAACCCTAATAATAAAGCGGTACAAATGATTCATTCTATGAACCTACTTTCTTCATCTAGATATCTGACTATGCCAGTTGGAGTCAATGATCTCCAATTGAGATCAGGGAAGGTAGTAACCTCAAAAAAGCAAAAGAAGCCTATGGTGACTATCAATGAGAAAGGAGAGGAGGAAAATGCTGACCATTCTGAAAAAGATGACACCATTCAGCCTATGCCTATACATTCTGAGCCCTTGTCATCTTCTTCCAACCAACCTCCCTATCCAGAGAGGTTAGTTGTAGAGAAGAAAGACCCCATTCCTAAGTCTATCCTGGATTTTGAACTTAGGAACCTTTTCATAAGGGTACCTTTGCTCCAAGCTATCAAAGAGATCCCTGTCTATAAAAACATCATTAGGGAACTCTGTCTTAAGAATTAGGAAGGAGAAGTTTGGAACCTCAAACTATTCAATTTGTTGGTAGAGCAACAGAGTTGATGACAGGGTGTATGCACATGGAAAAATATATCAACTCGGGAAACCCTGTTGTCTCTGTTTAGATAGGTGATTTCCTTGTCTCCAATGTACTTATAGACCTAGGGGCAACCATGGATGTTATGACCAAGCAAACCATGGATCAACTTGGATTGGTCCATATTTGTCCTACTCCCATTGTGCTTGAACCGGCGGATAGATCTAAAATCAAGCTAGAAGGGGTGTTGGATGATGTGTTCGTTTCCCTAGATTCTTGGGAATATCCATAGATTTCATTGTGCTTCAGCCAAAGAACCCTATGGGAGGGCATCCCTTGATCTTGGGATGACCATGGCTTGCTACGACGATGCTTATATCAGATGTCATTCTGGTGATATGTATATTTCCCATGGAGATTCCAAAAAGAAGGTCACCTTATCCACCTACTAGATCCATTCAGGAGCTCCGAGTCACTTTATGGTTAGACTATAGTAGTGATGAGGAGACTTATCCTGTTTCCTTGATACATCAGAATGACGAGTCCTCACAGGAGGGTGAGATTCAAGACTTCCTGAACAATCTAGACACCATGCCTAATTTTGAGTCATTGAGTCAAATTTTTAGTCTAGATTTTCAGGAAAGATATGACTCTCTACCTCCATCACCACCATCTATAGCAACACCTTTGTGTACTCTTGAGCCTGATACTACTCTTGTTGAGATTAGTCCATGTAAATCCTTGTATATCAGTTCAGAATTGGGTCCTTCTCAGCAAGAGAAGCTTGTGAATTTGTTGCAAAACCATCTCGATGCCTTTGCATGGGGTTATGTAGATATGAAAGGAATCCCTCATGAAACTTGTACATACCATATCTATATTTAGGATGGAGCCCGACTTGTCCAACAACCCTAAAGGCGAATGAACCCAACTCTAAGAGACATTATAAAGGAAGAATTGTAAAAACTCTTAGATGTTGATTTTATCTATCCCATTTCTAATAGCCAATGGGTCTCTCCATTAGTATTAGTCCAAAATAGAGATGGGAGATGACACATTTGTATTGACTACAGAGAATTGAATAAATCCACTCTCAAAGATTACTTCTCCCTTCCTTTCATCAATCATGTACTCGATGCCCTTGCTGGTAAGAAGTACTTTTCTTTTCTAGACGGCTTTAGCGGATATAACCAGATACAGATAGCACTCGAGGATCAAGACAAAACCAATTTTACATGTCCATGGTGTACATTTTCTTATCGAGTACTTCTCTTTGGGCTATGTAATGCCCCAACTACCTCTCAAAGGGCGGTTTTGGCTATTTTTGACGACCTTGAGTGTGTAGAAATCTATATGGACGATTTCTCTATGTTTGGTGATTCATTTCAGGAAGCCCTCAATAATCTAGAAAAAGTGCTTCTTCGCTACTAAGAAGCTCATCTCACCTTGAGTGATAAGAAATGTAGATTAATGTGTAAGGAGGGAGTGGTTCTTGGCCATCTTATTTTCGACAAAGGTATCCAGGTTGACCCTGCAAAAATAGAAGTCATTTTGAGTCTTCCTATACCCAAAACTCAAAGGGAAGTGAGAGGTTTTCTAGGATGTGCGGGCTACTATAGGAGATTCATTGAGAATTTCTCAAGGATAGCTACCCCCCTTTTCTGACTTTTGGCTAAAGATAGTGAGTTTTCTTGGTCCACAACTTGCCAATAGTCCTTTGAGACATTGAAGGAAAAATTAGTCCAGGCACTAGTTTTGAGAGGACCAAACTGGTCCCTGCCATTCCATATTTCCTCTGATGCCTCAGATACTGCTATTGGTGCATATTTAGGACAAGAAGAAGACAAACAATGTTATGCTATGTATTTTATTAGTAAAAACTTGTCACCCACTGAACTGAATTATATGGTTATTGAGAACGAGTTTTTAGATGTAATTTTTTCTATTAATATATTCAGACATTATATTACATGATATGAAGTCTTTGTACATACTAACCATTCCAAAATAATATATTTGATGAATAAACCAATAACTAGCGATAGAGTGACTAGGTGGTTGCTATTGTTATAGGAATTTAATAGTACTATTGTTGATAGACCAGGAAAATCAAATGTAGTAGTAGATTATCTTTCTGTTGGGTTGCGTTATATTCTTTCCACAACTAGCCCACTTAGTTAACCGGGGGGGTTAGAAGGGGGGCGGAGGCCCCCCCCCCCCCTCTTCGTTGCGCCGATTGCATAGTGGGGGGAAGGGGGTCACAGGGGGTTTGAGGGTGCAAGTTACCCCACTCTATGGGGTTCGAGGCAGCACCTTGGAAAATTTTGCTTTTGGACTCTATATTAGGTTGGGCAGACCTACCTATGATTTTGTGCATGATTTTTCGCACATGGTTTTGGAAGATGTTGTACCTTAAGAAACCAATTTCCTGGCTGTAGAGAAATTGTGCTTACGACATTAATGTTTGTAATTACTGTCACTTAATCATATGTTGTGTTTTCAAATGAAGGACCTGGGAGACTTGGTTTTTAACTCTCAATACTTAGGTGACAATGAAATATTAGAATGCCATTTGATAGCTGAATATGAATGATAAATGAAGAAATCTTGAAGAAGTCAGAGACAATATGCTATTTAACACAAGATCTACTATCTGTGACACTTGGAAAAGTTAAAGATAATATGTTGCCTTACATAGAAACTACTATCTGTAACTTAGAATAATTATGAAGGTGAGAACTGAGTCATAGACAATATGTTGTTTAACATAGGATCTACTATCTGTGACACTTGGAGAAGTTAAAGATAATATGTTTCCTTACACAAAAACTACTATCTGTAACTTAGAAATGAAGGTGAAAACTTCAAGTATAGGAGCGCTCTTTTAAGGAACTTTAACTTTATCTACATAAGCAAATAAATACCTGCAGCTTCATTACCATACTTGAAGGAAGAAAACATAAGATGACACATAACAGAGAAGTCACAAAATCATACCTAGCAATACATGGAAACTTTTGATTCTTTCATTAATCAACAGTTATATCAGGAATACAGTGGCCTAGTCTTTGGGTTCTCCCAAAATTCCGAACCCATTACAATTCCCTTTTCGGGCTTTTATCTCTTCCCTCTCTAATTAACTATCAAATCAGTTTTGGAAAATGATTTCTCGAAACAGCCAATAAACTGCTTTATAAAAATTATACAACTATTTCCTATTTGAAATAATTCAACTTTATTACATATAAAATATTGAAACTCAAAACATATGTAAAACTGCACCAAAAACTTTGGAAGGGGTCCACATATATGTTGGGAGTGTTTTGATTGGCGGAAACACAAAGAAACCCGACCAATCACCTTTTCTTTGGATTCATCTCTAACATTGATTTTTCCCTTTACACAATGAAATCGACGCAAACCTTCGGTTACCGCAGAACTCAAAAACAAATTAACTCTGTTTAAAACCCATTGGTTCTGCCTTTTCAATGGTCTTCTAAATCCCTTACAGACTTGATTAGACATAAATATGTATTTAATAATTCATTGGGTCCAAAACCCATGGCAAATTGCAATCAATGCTTTCAATTGTTGTATTAACCCAAACCTTAACAATCTGCGATATGGCGGACCTACCGGAAGTATAAAACATGGCATATATAATATCGGGTCCAGAATCCCCATTGCAAATCACAATCGGCGGAATGAACCAACACATATACATAAGGCGTTCTACGGACCCACCAGAGTTATTAAACACAATACATATTATTCTCGCAAATCGCAATCGGTGGAACCCAGGTGATACTTCATACTATTGCCCCACTGTGATTGGCGATTGCGATTTGATCGCATCGCAACCTTGGCTGAACTTGGGGCCAATTCTTTAACAATTGCTTTTTTGTGATTTCGGTATATTACAACAAAAAAAATACTTCATTACTTTTAGACTTTGCAAGGGTAAAGAATATAAAGGAGATTCATTGAGGTTGAATTCCCGCAGTGATTTTAGGCCACACGTTGTGATAAAACTGATAAATAAGGCTTAAACCACAATATAAGCTACAACAAGCGCGATGGTTTTCGGTCCATGGTATTGGATGCTTTAGCATGTATAAATATGTATTGTAACATTGGAATGAACATAATGAAAAATCAAGCTGGTAGTCCTGGTTTTGGGATCCAGGGGAAAATCTCTGTGTACATGTGTTTTATGTGTTATGCTCTCGCATTGTTTATTTTCTGTGTTTTAGAATTCGTATGCAGGTAATTTTTGTACGGTGTTAAAACCTACATTTGGTATCAAAGTTGTTTTGGCTTCAAGGGGATGCCTTCGCTGCTGAAGGGTTTCACTCGAGCGTGTGGTAGACCCTGTTCAATGGGAGATCTCTGGGATCGATTCTGCTGGTGAAAGAGGATGGCAAGCAGTGGAGAGATAGAGATCGAGAAATTTAATGGTTATAGTTTTTAGTTATGGAAACTCAAGATGGAGGATCTGTTGGTGGATAAAAATCAGTGGGTCACAGTAGATCCAGGTACTAAACCAGCGGGAGTGTTTAATGAAGAATGGAGGAAGTTGGATCAGAAGGCTAAGAGCACAATTCGATTGTGTGTCTCAGATTCAGTATTGTTGAATGTATCAGGGGAAGCTACGGTGAAGGATTTGTGTGACAAGTTAGGGACTTTGTACCAATCTAAGTCTCTGGTGAATAAATTGTTCCTATGGAAAAAGCTGTATAACCTGAGGATGAAAGATGGAGACTCGGTGATAGAAAATATAAATGCATTTAATACTGTGGTAAGTCAGTTATTATTTGTTGATATCAAAATTTCAGATGAAGATAAGTGCATCAGTTTGTTGTGTTCTCTACCAGATTTGTGGGATAGTCTTGTTATTGCAATAGGTAGCAATGCAACTGCCTTGCAGTTTGATGAAATAGTCTCATCGTTGCTGATAGAGGAGATGAGATAGAAAAATATGGAGAGCCAGAATGGTGATGCCTTGTCTGTACAAGGATGGTCCTAGAACAAAAACAAAAATAAGTCATCGAGTGGGAGATCTAAATCTAGAGGGATATCTAAATCTCCAGGAAAACTTGTAAAGGTGGTGTGCTGGAAATGCGGAAAGGAAGGGCACTACAAAAGGGATTATAAATCTAAAGCTACTAACAAAGGAAATGGATCTGATGATGCTCCTTCTGCAGAGGCAAAAACCACCTCAGATGAAGGTGGGGATGTGTACTTGGCTTCTTCAAGTACGCATGTAGATCATGAGGCATGGTTGATTGACTCAAGTGCATCCTTTCACTTCACTCCCCATAGAGAGTGGTTCTGCGAGTATGAGAAATATGATGGCGGTGATGTCTTCTTGGGGGATGACAGGAAGGCTAGAATCGTTGGTCGTGGAAAACTAAAGTTGAAGTTGCAAGGTCGAAGGGTTAGAACACTTCCGGGTGTTCTGCATATTCCTACATTGGCCAGAAATTTGATTTCCATAAGCAAGATGGATGATGCAGGTGTAAAAACAATGTTCATGAAGGATACCTGCAAAATGGTTAGGGGAGCATTGGTATTGATGTGGGGAGTTCGAATTGGAAATCTATACAAGCTGCAAGGTAGCACTGTTATTGATGGGTGCAACAGTTCTATGGTTCCTGAAAGTGGAGAAGAAAATCTAGTGGTCTCTGGAGAGAGGACCATGCTGTGGAATCAAAGGCTTGGACATATTGGAGAGAAGGGCCTTTGAATACTTCATGGTAGTTTATGGTAGAAGGTATGAGTAACAGCTCTTTGTATTTTGATTTCTGTGAAAATTGTGTATATGGGAAGTAGAATCGGGTGAGTTTCTCCTCTAGTGGTAAGAGGGCGAAACATATATTAGAGCTTGTGCATAGTGATGTGTTTAGACCTGTGAAGGTTACATCATTGGGTAAGTCTGTGTACTATGTATCATTTATAGATGACTTCTCAAGGAATACATGGATATAATTCCTTAAGAAGAAATATGAAGTCTTTGACAGGTTTAAAGAATTTAAGGCTATGGTGGAAAACCAGATAGAGAAGAAGATAAAGGTGCTGAGGACAAATAATGTTGGAGAGTTTTGCAGTAAGGAATTTGAAGAATTCTGTAAGAAGTGTGGTATAGCATGGTAGCAGACTACTCCATATACACCTCAACAAAATGGAGTTGCAAAAAGAATGAACAAAACGTTGATGGGAAGGGCAAGAAGCATGCTCAGTGGTGTCGGGTTAAGACAAGAATTTTGGGCAGAGGCAGTGGAGACTGCATGTTACCATGTCAACAGATCACCCTCATTAGCATTGGAAGATAAGACTCCACAAGAGGTATGGACTGGTAAGAAACCTTCTCTTTCACATCTGAGGGTATTTGGATGTGATGCATATGTACATGTTCCAAAGGAGAAAAGAACCAAGTTGGATAGTAAATATGAAAAGTGCATTTTTATTGGGTATAAGGATGGTTTAAAGGGTTATAAGTTTTGGAACCCAGTAACAAGGAAGGTTGTGTACAACCAAGATGTGGTGTTCAGAGAGGTGAAATAAGTTATTAAACATGAAGTCCAACCAAAGGAACCTGAGAAGATAGAGTTTGAGCTAAAGGAGGAAGAATCAGACTCTACAGCAGAGGAGGAATCAGAAGATGAAGAGCCACAAACTGTGGGTGTGAGAAGATCAGTTTGAGAAATAAGGCATCCAGAAAGGTATAGTCCATTTGATTTTTATTCAAATTTTTCTTTATCTATTAGTGTGATGATGATCCCAGAACTGTGAAGGGAGTAGTAGATTCAAAGTATGGAAAACTATGGAAAGAGGCCATGGTTGATGAAATGGCATCTTTGCACAAAAATGAGGCTTGGGATCTAGTGGAGTTGCCGGATGGAAGGAAACCCAATGGCAGCAAATGGGTGTTCAAGAAGAAGACAAATGTAGAAGGAAAGGTGGAGAAATACAAAGCTCGGTTGGTAGCAAAAGGTTATTCCCAGGTGTCGGGAATTGATTTTTGTGATATTTTTTTCTCCTATTGCCAAGGTAACTTCTAATAGATTACTTTTATTTGTTGCTTCTACTTTTGATTTTGAGGTAGAACAAATGGATGTGAAGACAACATTTCTTCACGGGGATCTGGAAGAGGAGATCTACATGCAGCAACTTGGAGGTTTTAGGTGAAGGGTAAGAAAGAATTGGTATGCAAGTTAAAGAAGTCTCTGTATGGGTTAAAACAGTCACCAAGGATGTGGTATCAGAAATTTGATAAATTTATACGGGGACTTGGCTTCACCAGAAGCAAAGCAGATCACTGTGTGTATTTTAAATTAATTGGTGACTGTGTTATTTATCTGGTCTTTCATGTGGATGATATGTTGCTGGTTGGAAATGACAATGAAATTATCGAGGATTTGAAGACCCATTTGTCCTCCAAATTCGACATGAAAGATCTTGGTGCTGCAAACTATATTTTGGGCATGGAAATTAAAAGAGATCGGACAAAGATGAAGCTCTGGTTAAACCATAGGAAGTATGTCGAGATAATATTGCAGGGGTTT
This sequence comes from Pinus tabuliformis, assembly GCA_031772625.1. NCBI lineage: Eukaryota > Viridiplantae > Streptophyta > Pinopsida > Pinales > Pinaceae > Pinus > Pinus tabuliformis. The sequence continues at coordinate 462,624,540 of CM062811.1, forward strand.
AATATGTAGGATAGTAAACCGGTGAAGGTTCCTATTCATGTAGGTGTAAAGTTATCTGCTGAACTGTGTCCCAAGACACAAGAAGAGGAAGAGGACATGTCCTATGTTCCATATGCAAGTGCAGTCAGTAGCCTGATGTATGTGATGGTTTGTACTAGACCAGACATTGCACATGCAGTGGGAGTATTGAGCAGGTTTATGTCAAAACCAGGGAAGGAGCACTGGACAATAGTGAAGCAGGTTTTCAGGTAGTTGCTTGGCATTAGTGATTATGGTTTGTGCTACCAAGGAACACCAGTATTGGATAGAGTGTTGGATATTCGTGGCTTTGTTGATGCTGACTGGGCTGGATATCTGGATCAAAGAAGATCTACAAGTGGGTATGTGTTTAACCTATTTGGAGGTGCAGTCAGTCGGATGAGTAAGAAACAATTTGTAGTGGCACTATCAACTACAGAGGCAAAATACATGGAAGCCACTCATGCAAGCAAGGAAGCAGTTTGGTTGCAAATATTGTGTTTAGGTATGGGGTTAGTACAGGGAGCTATAAGGATAGATTGTGACAGCCAAAGTGAAATTTTCTTGGTAAAGAACCCTGCATATCATTCAAAGACAAAGCACATTGATGTTCAGTATCACTTTGTGAGGGATATGATAGAAGACAAAAAGGTGTTGCTGGTAAAGGTGGACACTTTGAAGAATACTGCAGATGCATTGACAAAATCTGTGAGCTCTGAGAAGTTCTCTTGGTGTAGAGAAACAATGAGCGTTGTAGGGCTAGATAAATGACTAAGATCTCTTGTGGTAGCGCCCCGGAAAAGTTTGTTTTTGGACCATATATTAGGTTGGGTGGACCTACCTATGGTTTTGTGCATGATTTTTCACACATGGTTTTGGACGCGATGTTTTTCGGTCCATGGTTTGCACGTGATGGTTTTGGGTCCATGGTATTGGATGCTTTAGCATGTATAAATATGTATTGTAACATTGAAAGGAACATAATGAAAAATCAAGATGGTAGTCTCGGTTTTGGGATCTAGGGTAAAATCTTTGTGTATATGTGTTTTATGTGTTATGCTCTCACATTGTTTATTTTCTGTGTTTTAGAATTCGTATGCAGGTAATTTTTGTACGGGGTTAAAACCTACGCTTTCAGGGTTAAATAATCCTGGTGAAGCAATTCCTATTGATGATGATTTTCCTGACGGACATCTATTTCTTATGTCAACAAAATCCCCATGGTTTGCTGACATAGCTAACTATTTAGTCACCAGAAAATTACCACCTCACTTATCCTCTCATGAAAAGTGGAATATCATTCAGAAAAGTGTTGCGTACTCCTAGATCCAAGGAGACCTCTTTTACACCAGAGCAGATCTCATTATCTGTAGATGTGTAAGAGGGGAAGAAGTGTTTGATATTTTAAAACTCTGCCCATGATGAACCTTGTGGGGGTCACTTCGCTGATAAGCGGATTGCATACAAAGTGTTACAAGCTGGTTATTTTTGGCCTTATTTGTTCAAAGATGCCAAACAATATGTCAAGCGGCGTGACAACTGTTAGTGAGTTGGCCAACCTAATAAAACCAATGTAATGCCTTTATTTCCTCAGGTTATGATTGAGCCTTTTGAAAAATGGGCCATTCATTTTGAAGGACCAATAAATCCAGCATCATCAAATAAAAAGTATACTTTGGTTTGTACAAATTTTTTTACAAAATGGGTAGAAGCTAAAGCTATTTCTTTTGCTACTGAAAGAGTTTTTGATTTTCTTTTTATTGAAATCTTTACTAGATTTGGTGTGCCTAGAGAAATTGTTTCTGACAATGGACTGCAGTTTATTTCTAATCTAGTACAGGGTGTGATGGTGTAGTACAAAATACGGCATAGGAAATCTACACCGTATCACCCACAAACAAATGGTCAGGTGGAGTCCACGAATAAGGTGATTGAGTGCATCCTCACAAAGACGGTAAACATGCACAGAAAGGATTGGGTTGAAAAATTACCGGAAGCATTATGGGCCTATCGAACCACTTGGAGAAACAGAACAGGACATACACCATATAAGCTGGTGTACGGAAAACAAGTCCTCTTGCTGATAGAATTCCAGATCAAGACTTTTAGGACTGCAGTCCAATTGGAACTAGATCTATTTGAAGCATAGCAACAACGTCTTCTATACTTAAATGAGTTAGATGAATTTTGAAGAGAGTTGTTCAACAGAACGTCTTGGTTCAACAGCAGCACAAGAAGTGGCATGTCAAGTCTATTCAGAAGAAGCAGTTCCAAGCAGGGGATTGGGTACTCCTTTACGACTCGAGATTCAAATATTTTAAAGGAAAATTCCATACATGTTAGATGGGACCCTATGAAGTGATCAAAGTGTTCGAAAATGGAGCAGTAGAAATCAAAACTATTGATGGGCAGAATTCTGTATTCCTGATAAATGGGCATAGATTGAAGGTATATTTTTAGCCCCTTACTAAAGGAGATTTTATGTAGCAAGTCCAATATCCATTTGAAAAGGAGTTGGTAGGTAGTAACACCAACCTGTTGAATATTTGATTCCTTCTTATCCTTATTGAAAAAATAATAAAAGAAAAATAAAAAGAAAACAAATGATAAAAATAAGAAGTATACGTTCCCCCCCCCGTAATTATGAAAATAAGTTGACTGACATGATTGCAGAAGGATCAAATTGAAAACTAGCATTCTGGCAGGAAGATCAAAATTTTAATAAAAAGGGAATGTTTATTTTTACATATGCTTGTTGCCACTAAGAAGAAGCAGGTTCATGAAACTGAGCACTTACCCAAGTTTGGGGTAACTAGCATGGACATTTTTATTTCAAGTAAACGCTTACTTCCTGCTGCAGTTATTTTTTCCTGCACCAGTGCAGGCATATTTCAAGGTAAAGACATTGTCTTTCTTCTATCTCCCATTTCAAAAATTCCCACTAGTTTCTTTTCTAAAATCCCCAATCAATCACCTTCCTCTTTCTTCTAAGAAACTACCCTTGCCCGATTTCGTAAAATCCCTCTTTTCCCTTGAATTTTTTCCACATCCTGTTTCTTTTATCCCTCTTGGTGATATTGCTTCCGAAATCCATGTTGTAATATTCCTTCCCATTCTAAAAATTTTTACCGCTTCCCACTTCTTTATTACCTCATAAATTGATTGCAGAATTTCATGCAGTCAATCCAGAAGGCATGCTCATAAAATACCAAAGGATTGTGAATAAATGTTTTCTTGTATATTGAGGCAATTTTTTTTAAGTCCAACTACAGAAGTATGTTCTATCAGATTCTCTGTTTGGTAAAAGTCTTTGGTGCAAGCACATCGTAGTGCAAGCAGGTTTAGTGCAGGAACATAGCTGACTATGAAAGCAAGTAAAATTCACACAGTCCTGGAGTGTTTTATCAAGGATATTTATGGATCTGTACTTTCCTATACATGTGTACTGATATATCATAGCATTGCATGTTTTAATTGATACTCTGTTTCATTATTTACTAACCTAAGAAAAATATTTAAAGTGCAAGATGTATAGGGTTTTGAAATCTAATCTTTTTAATAAGTGTTGAAGTATGTCTTGATTAAATTATGATGCTGACTGTGGGATAGTACTGTTGTCCAATAGCCTATATTCACCCTCCTTGAAATAATTCTGCATTACTTGTCCATTATTACCTTACCCGTAATCCGATCATTGTAACTGTTGTGCCACCGCTGCCTACACCTCCATTGCACCCAATCATTATGATTCACCCATAGCAGGCTGACACGAATCTGCACCTGATATGAAGGGTTGTTCCATCATAACCAGGTGAGTGGGTTTGAAAATATGGAGGGCGATGAACCTCCAGCATAAATCTCTCGGAAAACGTTGGAGCCACTCACATAAATTCTTTCGAGAGTGTGATTAGAAAGGGTGAAGTGCAGTTCAAAATGGCACCTGTAAGGAGTGAGCCACTGTCTTTGCAAGAGATTGAGAAAACTGCAGAGTACAGGAACAATCTTGCACTATTGCAAGAATCTGGGTTCCTGCCATTCCTCCAGAAGTTTGATGGGTTCGACATGGCTGTGGTACTGGAGTTCTCAAGGACATTCAAAGGAGGTCGAGTCAGGGTCGACCAGAGTAGTTCAAAATTATAGAGGAGTCTATTGTGCAAGCCACAAACTTTCCACTTACAGGAGAGCACTGGTTTAAAAAGGAGTGGCTCGCAAAGAAATGATGGCACCGGTTCGTGGTTGACAAGAAGATTAAGGTCGACTAGAGGAAGGGACTTCCACAGAGTGCCATGGTTAGGAAGTGGTGAGACCTATTGTTTATACTGTAGAAATTTGTAACTGGGGAGGGACGCTATACATTGGCATTTGTATATCACCTTCGGTTGTTGCTGCACTTCGAGTCGAGAAAATTGATTAATTTCCCTTACTACTTGCTCAGGAGTCTTGAGAAGATGGTGAAAGGCGTGCAGAGTGGAAATGTAAGCCAAGTTGCAACCAAGCTCTACCATCATGGGCTTATCATGATTCTGGTCAAGAAGAAGCTGGAAGAAAAGGGAGTAACTTGGGGAGCATTTCTGAAAGAATTTCGAGCGAGGGGTGCAGAGAAGCCTGCTAGCACGAGTACAAGTAAGAAGAGGAAAGCAGAGACATCGTCTCCTACCAAGAAGCGAGATGAAAGTACACCAGTGCAAGCAGAGAAGAAGACTGTTGAAAATACTCCACCCGCAGCTAAGAAGAGAAAGACCAGAACCTTGGTGAGGAGGAAGACCATCTCCCAAGGGATGAACCAATCAAGCTCTCCGATCATAATCGACGAATCACCCCAAGTTTCCCCTACAGTTCATAATCTCTCGGTGCTTGCAGATGCAGTAGCACACACTATGGAAGATGAAGAGAATGTGGAGGACGACGTATTGTTGTCAACTTTTGTCAGCGGATTAAGGAAAAGGAAGATGACACCGAGTACTGGTGAAGTCCAAGTAGAGGGTCATGAGGATGAAGAGGAACAACATGTAGAGACCCTTGATAATTTCAGTGAACTAGACATGGAAACCCTCAATGATTTCGAGGAATAGGGTACTGAAGCCCCTACTGTTTTAGAAGGATAGGGTATTGAAGCCCCTACGGTTTTAGAAGGATAGGGTACTAAAGCCCTTGTTGTTGTAGAAGAACGGGGAACTGAAACCCCTACTGATTTGGAAAGATAGGGTGCTGAATCCCCTAAGAAATTGGAAGAACAGGGTGTTAAAAGCCCTGAGGAAGTGAGTGCACAAGGTACTCAAACCCTTGGCACAAAGATTATGGAGGGCATCAAAACCCTTGGTGACAAGAAAAACCTTTCCCTTACTGAAGACAACATCGTAGCCTTTGTCCTCCAACATCGCAATCGATACCAAGTTCTTCTTCAGTCCAGGCACATAGTTCACATCTGTCAAGGTGATGAGAGCTCCATGCTCCCTCTGAAAAGCAACCATGCCCACTCTTGAAACACTAAACCTTTCATCGTCACCCATCTCTATGAGTATCTTGAGGTCTTTGTCCTCTAAGGTACTGAATAAATTTTTATCGTCGGTCATGTGGAATGAGGCTCCAATGTCAAGAAACCAACCACAACCCATCATCGATGACACCATGCATGCGATGAGAGTGAAGTCCATCTCAAACTGAGAGGCTAATGCCTAACCTTCAGATCCTTCCAAGGATCCCTTCTTGGACTTCTTCGATGGGAAATTAGTCACATAATGACCCATCCCATGACAATTAAACCATCTCACTTTAGACTTGTCAACCTTCTTCCCTCCATGAGAAGAATTCAATTTGGAATGAGAATCTTCTCCTTCCCTTTCCTTTCCTTACTTGCTAAGGCCAGATTTTATTCATCATCCTTGGATGAAGAACCATCTCGTGTGCTCCTCCTGATCTCCTCCTACATGAGATCCTACCATAGTCGTTCCCAATCTGATAGTTTCTCCCTCCCATTCACAGAGTTCTGGTAGCTATTCCAGCTCTTTGGAAGGCCGAGGAGAGTGAGGCTCAACATATATTCATCAACAGTAGTTATTTCCACACTTCCAATCTCATCTCTATAGGTGGTGAGCTTGTTCAGATATGTGGAAATAGTATCACTGTTCTCCATCTTGATTCTCCGAAGCTTATCCTTGAGTGCCAATTTCCTCTGGTCACTACTGTTCTGGTAGAGGTCCTACAATGTCTTCCACATTGAATATGGAGTATCATTCCCATGGAGACTCAAGACAATATGGTCTCAAACTCCCACAAGGATGATTCATCTCGCCCTCACCACACAATTTTTCCACTCAGCCAAGTCTTGTGCATTAGTTGAAGCTGGCTTTGGTATTTCTTGATCAATGAAATCCTTCAAGTCGTTGTCTTCTAATACAACCTCCATGCAATATTTCCATGCTATGTAATTCGAGCTGCCATCCAAGGCATAATCGAGTCTCAAGCCATAGAACTCCATTGACCAACCTAAAGTATGAGATGAATTCGATTTGTGCCTGCAACCAAGAACTTCAAACTTCGAATTTCCCTTCTCAGTATACTGTTCACAACTTCAATCACCTTTGCTCTAATACCATGTAGAAATTCTCACTGTAGATCAACCTGGTAATGCAATATACTAAAGCAAAATACCTTATCTAAATCTACAATAAAACTTGCGGAAGCTTAATCGATTTGAGAAATATCAAACAGAACACATATAATAGAGAAGAAGAATCAATACACATGAAACACAGAAGAATGCTAGGGGAAAGCCTAAGCTAAAAACCCCACTATCTATATTATCAAACAAGGTGGATATACATCAAGATTACATAAAGCCTTAGCTCTCACAGCTAGCCAACTCTCAGTACAATCCTCCTGGATGCTCACAGGCTAACAAAGCTTCTCACAAGTCTTCTCCTATGCCCTCCAAGCCTCCTATTTCCTTTCACAGTTTCTCTGGGTGATCATAACTATGCAATCCTCAAGGAACCTTGTTCCTTCAACATGGATGAGTTTCCTTTATAGGAAAATTCCTCCAACTGATAGTACACTGTCCCTGTCTTTAATCACAATTGGGTCTTTGTTTGAACTGACATGCACGAGTTATTCATGAGAGAATCTTCAATTATTTGGAGTACACTAGTTTGACGCATGCATGCATTAACTGACTGAACTTACAATTAGTTCCTCAAACTGTTTGGAACTATTTTAATTGGACTTAACTCAGTAAACTGAGCTAACTAATTACAAATCAAATACAACTCATCCTTATCTCCTTAATTAAGGGATAATCCCCTTAATTTAAGGGATAACTGTTGCATGACTTCATAAATACTTCTAGCTTGAATTTCTCCAACTAATTAATCCATAATGAGTTAATTAATTATTTTTCAAGCAGGTGGTGAGACTAAATTCAAATTTTAATTCAAGGAAAAATTAAAATTGGAATATTCTGAATGCTATTTTTAGCATTTCTTGTTGTTATTCTCAATAGGCCTATCGGACAACATGCAAGAAGTTGACTGGAAAAACACCCTTTCGGCTTGTCTATGGTGTTGAAGAAGCAATTCATATGGAATATATTGTGCCTAGTCCGCACATAGTAGCACTCACAGGTATGACGGATCGTGAATTCTTGGAGGAAAGGCTCACACAGCTGGATGAACTTGAAGAAGAAATATTTTTGGCTGGATTTCACCAATAGGTCCAAAAGTAGCACGAAAAAGCATGGCATGATCGACACATTAAGCTGTGAAACTTTAAGGTAAATGACTTGGTTTTGTTATATGATAGCAAGTTTGATAAATTTCCAGAGCAATTCTGAATGCACTGGTTAGGGCCCTATGTCATTAAGGAGATTACCGATGGAGGAGTGGTATAGTTGGTCAAGCTGAATGGAGATCCCTTCCCAGGAAAGGTGAATGGTAGTCGGTTGAAGCCATACACTGGTGGTCCAACCATGTGACTAGATGAAGGTAGCACAATATTAACACTCCAAGCAGCTGAAAGGAGGTGTGGGACTATAAAATGCATTGCTCGGGTTTGGGAGCTGTGCGATTTGAGGACTATGTGAAGCAAGGAAGTGTCACACGGTTCATGGTAGCGTGAAGGGGGTTACGCTACCCAGGGAGGAATCACGTAGATCGGCCATAAAGTGACTGTTGGAGTCACTTTTCATGATTGGATGGTAGAAATGCGGCCAAATGGAGCGAACTGCCAGCATTTAAGACAAAATTTATGGCTCATATCCTTGAAAATATCCTGCCAATCTAACATTAATGAAACGAATTTGGGGGGAATGGTCAGATTTGAATTCAAAATGCCCTATAAATTACAAGTGGCTTTCCAGCGAAAAACACTTGGCATTTTGAGAATTGAGTTGTTGAGCTCTCAAGCACTCATGAACTAAGAATTTTTCGAGGCTTTGAAAGAGACTCCAGCATTTGCAAACTTACTAGAGATGTCGCGAGCACTGTTGGAAAGCATTATGTCGGCACCCACATAAGCCATAGATACTGAAGCAGAGGAGTCGGTGCCGGAAGTTGAGATGGAGGTAGAAGTAGCTACTCCAGAGGTCGCCGAAGTACTAGCTGAAGTCCCTAAATCATCAAGGATGCTGAGACCAAAGATGACCCCAACCAAGGAAACCGCCAAGGATAAAAAGGGCAAGCAACCTACCATACCGATGTGCACATCACCAAGGAGAAACCCACCAAAACCCACCGCTCAGGAGAAAGGCAAGGCCATAAATTTGGAGCCGGAGGAGGAAGACATTGAAGACATCCCAATGGATGATGAGGATGTGGGAGTTGAAGTGGAGGAGGTTGAAGCCCAGGGTGTGGACCCTATTACTCGATTGCTTGAGTATGTCCCTCCACGCAAGCCCAAGACCAAGGTGCTAAAAGACATCGATGAAAGAAAGACCCCCTTGCAAACCCCTCTACTGCCGGATGATATTGTTTTTGATGGACCACACTTGGTGTAGGTGTCACTACTAAAACTAAAGAATTGGGACTTGGATGATCATGAGAAGTTCCCACACCTGGCGACTATGTAGCTGATGTGTTGCATCATCGATACAAACACTGGAATGATGACATTGGAGCCGTGGAGGTGGCTCAGAGGAGTAGACAAGGTAGGGTTGTTGAACCTGCTTTGGATTCCACACTACAACCGCACCCCGGTGATAGTATTGGTCGTCAAGCAGCTGCTATGCTTGGTGCATGATAGGTATCTATGGCTAGAGGAGCCAATACCCATCACGGATAGACTGATTCACGGGATAATGAAATTTCCCTATACAGGAGAGAATCTAGCCATGATATTTGGCAAAAAAGGTGGAGAGCAGGCCCTCGTAGAGTCTATGAAAGAAAATTTTAAACTGGTGAAGAAGTTGTGCAGATATGCTATATCCAACATCTGCAACCCTACTATGAAGGTAGCCACACAGATCTTAGCAGGGAAGGTGATGAGGAAGTGTTGCGCCGATAAGGTGTTGATGCTTGTTGTCGTGCTAATAGCCTAGTATGCCAAAGGAGTCCAGTTCAACTTGTTGGACTACCTTCGCGGTGAGTTCCTAGCGAACTGCCACGAAGCACATGAGCTCAGCGATATGTTCCACCACGCGTGGTTCTTATTGTCAATTATGCTGGTAGCATGGGAGCTGCCAGAGGATAGTTAGTTCCCTTTGGTTGTGCTAGACCTCCCAGAAGTAGCGAAGTACGCTTTGCTGTGGGTGACCAAGGATGCACAACGAGTCAAGGATAGCAAGATATTTTGGATCTTGATGGAGATGAACATCTGCATGGCCATCAATCACAAACCGCGATTATCACCTACGGCCTACGTGAACTTGCAGGGCTAAGTAAAATTTAAAGCAAACTTCCATCATGTATCCATCAGGGCATAGAAGGACCCTGTGTAGAAATGGTATGACTTTCCCTATCTAGAAATGAATGACGCCATTGATGCCATACTTGATCAATGGCTGGCAGAATGGAGCTCTACAATAGACTTGGCGGTGGGAGGAAGCAAGTCCGCCGCATAGAAAAGGAAGGAGGAGGCCAAGCTAAAGATGACTCAGCTGGCCAAAAATAGAAAGAAGGAGGCTACTGACAAGGCCTAGGCAGAGCACGAGGCTAAGCAACAGACAACAAAGCAGATAGGTGGCTCTGACAAAGACGCATGGTCGCCTTCACCTAAGACTGAGGAGGAGACATATGAGTAGCATGGCGCAGACCCACAGGAGACGTCTGCTCGCATCAAGCACCCAAGGGAGGTAGGGAAAGGAGGGTCCAGGAAGAAATCAAAGGATACCAAGACATCACTGGACCCTATCACCCTAACAAAGGGTGATCTGCATGACATCGATGACACAGTGAGGGATGTCATCGTGGAGGCCCTGCAATAATTTGATCAGCAGCGGCAGATCATCCTAGGGTTATCTAGACTAGTTTGCAGGAGCTATAGACCCATGCATTGCAGGCTGGCACAGTGTCTACCAGCCTTGTCATTGGCACTTCAAAAGCTGCCAAGATGCTGCGCGCAAATGCCTCCAATGCGATAGTGCTTCCTGATGGAGCACTGACCACATAGAATGAGGCTGACAGGCCCACTATCAACGCCCTAAAGGGAGTAGGGGTGAATATTTTAGTGCTACCACGTGAAGCACTCCACCTCTTGTAGGATGGAGTGATTGCATAGGTGAGGGCCCATGAGCACCGTGCCCTCCAAGTGATCAGTGAACAATAGATCAATGACAAGCAAATGACACTACAATGAGATTTTTCCATCACCGCTGAGACCGAGGCGACCAATTAGAGCAAGAGAATTATGCAGGTCATCAAGGAGGCATGTCAAATGGTCCCAGAATTAGCCATTCTAGAGGAGGAGACAGTCGAGGTACGCATCTGCAAGTTGGCCACAAGGGTGCATGACAACTGCACTGAGATGGAAAAGGTTCAATTGGAGTTGAACCTACAGATCACAGAGTTGTAGTTGAAGGCCCACCCTTCAACTCTCCCAGAAGTCAAGGAGCACCAGGTGACCGCTGTCACAGAAGCAGTAGTGGTTGTGGATAGTGAAATAGCAGATTGCACACAACTTTTGAGCAGTTGTTTGAGGTCCTGACAAGCTTGCAAGAGGACCCCAATGTACAACAACTAGAGACAGAAGCATGTGAGCTACAATAGCGTTATGATGAGGTTAAGGGCACAAAGCGAACCGTTGTGCTGACACAAAGACTAGCAAAGCTACAAGATACCAAGCAATTGAAGGAACACGTGGATGCAGAGGTGCACAAGGAAGCAGTGTTGAAGGCAAGACTGAAGCCTTGGCTGGATGAGGCTTACATGGTGACAGGATCTATTGAAGGCAAGCTTGTGACTCTGCAAGCGACACATCAAAAGCTTCAGGCCGACAGCTCAGGAGTAGTGACCGAGAAGATGGTTGAAGACACGAAGCAGGCGACCGCACAGTGCACAGTTGAGGTTGCGATCATACGAGTCAAATTGGAAGGTCTTCGTGCAAAGATCTTCGCGCCTACCGAGTGAGTCAAGGGCGAGTCACGATGTTTGTGTTGGGAGCCTGTTGGGAACGGGATCCCCCAAGGACAGTTTTGGGGCTAAAAGCCCATGTTTTGAGTCAAATTTTGTAATAAAATAGTAAAGTCTCCACATTTTGTGGTCGTGGAGCACGAAGGTGTCATGAGTCATAAAGGGTTGTCAACCCTTAGTTTTGTAAAGTAAAGCGTGATGTAAAAGATCTACCCATGGTCTATGGACCATGGGATTGTATAAAAAGAACTAAGTAAGTAAGCTCGAAGTAGTTAGAGGAAGTCTAAGAGAGTCATAGATCTAAAGTAAGAATTCTAAGTTTCGGGTCATAGCGTAGGTAGAGGAGTCTGCAGGGGAGTGTGCGGACCCCTGCAGTTGTGTGCGCAGGGTGGATAGAGTCTGTAATCACTTGGAAGATATCAATAAAGAGAAGTATTCTACAAATTTTGTGTCTTTATTCTTGTTAATGCATCTTGACATGTTATGTATGAATTTCATTTATAATGCTTATATGATGCATGAATGTATGTAATTTTGTTGGTTAAGAGAATGCAAGTAAGAACATTTGTTTATGTGGTGCTAACTATACTTGTTTAATAAGATAAGTAAGATTCTTAAGATAACTTGACAATCTGTGCAATACGTTGCCTTAGCAGTGCAAAAGTATCTGAATCGAAGGTTAGGGCTGTGCGAAGGCTATCTATACCCTTTCATGGAGTTATTGAAGGGAGGAATAAGGGGTTAGGAAGATAGAGCCCTAGAACTTAGTGACTTGTGTGGATGTAGGAATAGAAGGAATAAACTGACATCACGACCATCTCAGGGTGCAGAAACTTGGTTCCAGCATCCCCCCATACTACTTCAGGTGAGACTTCGGTTCGCGCTCCGCAAGATGATGCCGAAAGGACCAGTAATGTATGTTAGTGCCTAGATTTACCTTAGGCTGAAAAGGTAGGATCCAAGGCCAACATCAAACCACGCTTAGCCTCATAGCTAGCCCTACCAGAACAGGAGAGGGCTCTCTCCAGGTCAATCTCAATAGAAGATGATCTATGGGACTTGAGATGACTGAAATATAAACTAATTTTAGGCTAGGTATGAAGTACAAGGATTTGATTTGATTTTTTGGGAGTTTTGTTGGAAACAAGGGAAAGGCAATTTTGGGTCCATGGATTTTGCAGAGTTCTGATTGGGGAAAGAAAGGCAATCGTTTTGATGCTTTGATTTGTAAAGGTAGAGGGTTTAGACCAGTGAGAAACTGAAGAGGGAAAGAGGGTACCAAGGATCCTCCTCAAACTGAAGAAAACATTGAAAATTAAACGAAACTAACAGGTAGAGCACAACAAGCTAATGAATTCTACCTTTATCACTCATTTGTTTAATTTCAGAAGCAAAGAGAAGGGAAATGGCATACATAAAACATCAATGAACTTAAAATTACATGAAGAAAAACACCATCAAGACACAGAGCCACAAGGATCCCAACAAGTGCTGCAAAACCCTGGTCTTTCCTTTGCCAAAAACGATGAAAATGAATGTACAATGAAGTGCCAAGCAATCCCATGTGTCCAACCATGAAAATGATTGAGAAATTACATGATATAGACAAGCCTAACTCCTTCCCATGCCTCTAGGGGTCGAGCTCATCATTCTAGGAGATGTTTCAACCATATCTAAACAAGGAACTGAAAAATAGGCAATGAAACAACTTGCCTCTATATGCTAGGAAACTGATTCATTCACTCACATTTCACCTTTTGGTGAATGAATCTACTAAGACAAGTAAAAATGTGCCAAAATTACATCATGGTCATGAATTTACATCAAGATAAGTCAAGAGTTACATGAAAAAGTGAAACTAGTCAAAACTGGCTGAAATTCTGAGTTGGAGAGTGAAAAATAGGCCAAAATTCTCTATGCATCGCGCCTAAAACCTGTATGCATAGCACAACTTTTGAGCTGATTTTTAGGTACTTCTCGAAATCCAAATTGAGTTCATAATAGCTCGTTGTAAAGCCCTACTTGTCTACTTTTCAACCCAAGTGGAATTTCTAGATTTGGATGTCATTTGCCCCTCCAAAACTTCAATCTCCCAAGACTGCTTCCTGTGGGTGCAAAAGGTGGCAGAGAGGTCATTTTTTTGTGTGTTTTTGACCCTTAAGGCAACCCAGAACTTGATGAAATCCTTAGGTAATCCATGAGCATGCATAAATTTTGATGAAAAATCCAAAAATGTAAAGTTTTCCTCTAGAGGATCTCCCAATTATAAGCGCGCGCCAAGTGGCGCTACGCGTTGGGCAGGAAAATCTGTTTTGAAGCCAAAAAATTCAAAATTGACAAAATTTTCTCCAAATTTGTTGAAATTTGGACTGAAGGTCCATCATCAAGTATCATGCTCAGCCAAAAAGGCTTCAGCCAAGATTCGGAGTCTATCCTCCCTTTTTCGACGTTTTAGTGTCCTCCTGGTGCATGCAGTTTCAGTGGTGGAAATCACTGTCTTGTTCATATGATATGTCGGTGTCCATCTCCATGGTGCTGCAAGGTGTATGTCAAGTGTATGTTTGGTTTGTTGAAAATGAGAAATGAGAACTTGGTGTCTTTATCTCCAATTTCCAACTATGTGCCAAATGTGTGCCAAAGGGAAAAGACTGTGGGAGAAATAGGACAGCGGGAACAAGGACTGTAACCAAGTGAAATTTGCCCTTTTAAAACTTCTGATTTGTCAAATGTGGAGACAATGGGACAGTCACTTGATTGTTTGGGGTTTAGGGATTTTACAAATGAGATGGGGAAATAGGAATGATAGGGAATGATGTGACTTAGGGATAGGAAAAAGGGGCTTAGGAGTGAATGACCTTGAGGATGTAAAGGAAATGAACAATAGGTGGGGAATGATAATATAACATTGATATATCACTAATGGGAAAGGAACAACAGGTGGGGAATGGAATACTTGGCACCAAAGTTACTTTGAAACACCATTTCAAAACCCAAAGGAGCAGTTTTGACAAGAAGGTAAGGTTTATATTTTCAACCTCCAAACTTCCAAATTCCTCCCTCCAAACAACACGCAACACCAGCTAAAATCAATGACAAGAGCTCACAAACTACTTGGAGCAAAAATAATTGAGTCGTTTTGCAAATTTGATGAAGAAATGGTGAGAATCTGCTTTGGAGGCTCTGTGCGCCGCGCACAAACCCAGTGCGCCGCGCCTCCTGGATGCGCCGCGACAGTGCAATTCTACACAGTGAAAATTGGCCCAATGCGCCACGCAAGGTATGTGCGCCGCGCCACTCAGCCAACGCGCCGCGCAGCTGATTTCAACACACAATTCAGCCTTAAACAATGCCTTCGCTCCTCCATGACTTGTCTTTGGTTCTCTGATGTCTTTGGCGTGTGAATGGATTTTTTTAAACACCAGAAATGCCTTATATATCATGGACCTTGATTTTTGATGTGAAAAACCCACTGTTTGAAGACTTTGGCACTTTTAATATAAACTCTGATTTTCTTGTTTCCTCTGATTTTCGGCTGAATGATGAAACTTTTCCAATGTTTTTGCAGGGATGTTTGGCATTGGAACTCAACAAAGGATGACCAGGGCTGCGCCTGAAACATTTCATGTTTGAAAACTTTAAAAATTACATGTTCATTACAAAAAACAAATTTGACTATCTCTTCTTCAAAAGAGAGTTTTGAAGAAGAATCATTCTCGAGCATTATTGATGATGAAAATTATGAAATGAAAACTTATTGGAGACATCCTCATGGCCTGTTGGCATTATTGGACACTTTGAAGACAAAATTTGTGAAACCCTAGACCTAATGATTGAAATGACTCTTGGATGACCAAAAGACCATCCATAATGACTATAAAATTGACTTTGATGAACTTTGATGATCAGACACGAACCAGCAGGTACATGACATGAGGGAAGTGAGTGACAAGACCCTTCCATCAGAAGATTGATGCTCTTAACGGAATGCAAATGATTGAACATGAATGAGACCCCTAAAATGAAATGCAACAAAAGAGATTTTGATCTTTGACAGAGGGCTGAAAAGACCCACTCTAACATTGGCTCCAATGGGGATGGTAGCTCCTTAGAGGTTCCAAGGACCACAAATCCTTGGGAGAGCAGACAGTGCCTTCAGCCATTGGGCAATGGAGTCAAAACACGAAAACTGACATTATGCAAACTGACTCTGACTCAAAACTAAAACTAAAAATAAAACCAAACATGACTAAATCATAACTAACAAACTGGAGACATGCTCATATTTGAGCTTATTCGTCAAACCTACTCTAATTGTTCTTTTTACCACCTAATCAAGTGAAATGGAACAACCAATGCAACCACGTAAGCATCCTGGTTGGTATTTGATTTCTTCCCAAATGCTTTCTGATGCGTAGGAAAAGGGAAGAATCGAAAGGCAACTCCCATGGAAATTTGGAATCAAGTTGACTGCTGATAAGCTTGCAAAGCATGAATTGACTGGATGACTACAAGAATACTGCGAAAGGATCTTCATAAATATCTCTATTGATTTCCATTAACACATTATTGCTCTGGTCCAAGTAGTCTTCATAGCTGGATATTAATATTTTCCTCACATCTGTGTTGTCTTTCTTTTGTGATAGCAGCAGGCTGTCAAAAGGATCCTGAATTTCGTGAATAACCAAACTCTGTTTCTGATTCCAAACAAAAAAAAAGTCTCCTTTATCAATCTCCTCATATGACTGCAAACCTTGGTATGGGGTATGCAATGAACAATCGGTTAAACAAGACAATGAAGGCGACTTTTGAATAAGATTATTATCAACATTCTTATCTGGCACATGGTTAGCCAATGGGGAAGAACTTTTACAGCAAACATCATCCAACACACAAACAATAGGATCATCAAAAATTTGAGAAGACTGCTGCGATGTATCCATTAAAACTGTATGATATCTTACTAGCTGTTCATCTTTTTCTTTAGAGATATTACGGAGATTCTGCCTTGTAAACTGAAATGCTCCGAAACAAAAGGGTACAGAATCCTCTTGCATCATTAGATCATGTATTTTAGATTCCACGCCTTCATCTATAATCTGACCATCTATAATTTGACCTTCAATTGTGTTTGGTGGCTGCAAATCTGGTGTTAGGGAGGGTTTTGTATCCAAAATGTTTTCATCAATCATTTCAGGGGAAGATTTCTCATTAACAACTTGCTCAAGAATTTCGCTATCTGTCTCATCCTCAACATCAAAACTGAGAAATTGTTGACTTCCTACAAGCTATTCATTTGAAGATTTACTATGCAATTTACCCTTCAAAATCTGAAATGATTCAAAACAAAATGGTACGGAATCATCTTGTATCATTTGATCATATGTGCTAGCTTCCATGTCTTCATTTGCAACTTGACAAGCAATGGCTTTCGGGGACTGGAAATCTGAATATGAGAAATCTGGAACAAAGTTTTCATCGCCCTCAAGAGGGTCCAAATCAAGACTTGTTGACAACTGATTTCTGATTGCATGGAAGTTGTCTCTAATGAACTGAAATGAATCAAAACAAAAAGGTAAAGATCCTTCACTGACTTCAAAATTTGCTGTACTTTCCTCGTCATTTCCATAGCTGATATGTATCGGTTGATCACAGTACTCGAGCTGCTGAAAATGAACTTCTTCCTCCCACAAACTAGCTGCTGATTTGTCTGCAAGATTAGCTTCTGTTTGGAGAACATAATCATCATCATGCTGATCAAACTGAGGCAAATCGTCAGTATAAAACACATCATCAAGCATACATGTCATATCAACATATCTCTCTTCTCTGAGATGATCTATAAAACAATCTCTATGACAACTGGGATAAGAAACAAAATGTTTTGGATCAGCCACTTGTTCATGAATGTCATTTTCATTTTTTACAGTCATTTTCTGCACCATCTCTTCTACGACACTTACCAGAATGTCAAGCTTTTCCTCTGAAGGTGTCGATTCCTCCGGATCTATGTTTTTCATCTCTTCTTCCTTCAACTTTTCCCTTCGGATTAGCAAATGTGCCTCTACATCTACTGCGTTGTTTTGCATTTCTTCAAGTGTTGCAAGATTCCTTTATATCAGCTGAAACTCCATTTCCAGATCAAAGGCACTCGGGTAGTGCAAGAGAGAAGATCCAGGAGGAGGTCTTATATCAACAGGAATAGAATAATAAACTTGGTTAAATCTGTCCAAAAATTTTTGTACTCTCTCTCCTGGTAGTCTTTTCAGCTGGTTACACTCTTCTATAATCAAGAAAGGGTTCTGTCTAACCACCCACCTGTCGAGTAAAACTTTGACGAACTACTGTAAATCTGAGATGCTCGCATCAGGCAAGGTTTTGAACCAACTCTTGACTTTGCCTTGCAAAGAAAGAGCAAAAAGCCTAATACTAACATCTTCGTTATCAACTTCAAAAAGGTCTAGAAAAGTCTCAACATTCTGCACATGTTGCTCAGCGTTGACATTGTTACATCCACCGTCAAATTTTGGCAAATATAGATAATAATTTGCAGGGAAAGCATGGAGTATAGAAGGTAAAACAAGAGGTTTATACCTATCTGGGACTATAAAAGGTGTAGGATTATATACAAGAGCTACAGGATCAGTTTTGTTTTCTTTAGGCTCATCGCTCTGAAGAGAGTCATCATGAGATGTGGGAAAAGTAAAGAGGCCAAGATCAAAGGGAAAATCAGTATTTACACTTTTTGAATAGATCGAGTGAAGATTTTGATCACCTTTATCATACAACAATTTCTGAAAAAAATTCAGGACAACTTCAAGAACAACAAAGAAGTAATTTACAAGAAAGCAGACTAGATCCTGAATACCATTCCACTTTGGATACCCGAACTTTGTGTAAGATTCTTCCATTTTCTCAGAGAAAGAGTTAGTCCTCCAGTGGAGTCTTTACATTGAGTTGGAGTCACTAGGTGAATGATTTCAGCCTTCTTATGTCTGATCGTTGTCCACCATCAACCATTAGATCTAACTTGATACATGTACTGGGGTGATTGTTTAGATTAGATGTTTAGTTTATAAACTAGACTGGAGATTGACTGAAGTAGCTTTTATCTACTTGCACTAATGCAAAGCAAAAGTGTTTCGAAGGCTACTTGGCTAACTTCAAGCTCCATCTGTAGTCTACAAAGCCAAACAATGAAAATAAACTTTCTTCCCCAGTATGGTCGCCACTATGTTAGTGCCTAGATTTCCTCAGGCTGAAAAGGTAGGATCCAGGGCCAACATCAAACCACGCTCAGCATTGTAGCTAGCCCTACGAGGATAGGAGAGGGCTCTCTCCGGGTCAATCTCAACAAAAGATGATCTATGGGACTTGAGATGACTAAAATATAAACTAATTTTAGGCTAGGTATGAAGTACAAGGATTTGATTTGATTTTTTGGGAATTTTGTTGGAAACAAGGGAAAGGTAATTTTGGGTCCGGGGATTTTGCAGAGTTCTGATTGGGGCAAGAAAGGAAATCGTTTTGATGCTTTTATTTGTAAAGGTAGAGGGTTCAGACTGGTGAGAAGCTGAAGAGGGAAAGAGGGTACCAAGGATCCTCTTCAAACTGAAGAAAACATTGAAACTTAAACGAAACTAACAGGCAGAGCACAACAAGCTAATGAATTCTACCGTTATCACTCATTTGTTTAATTTCAGAAGCAAAGAGAAGGGAAATGGCATACATAAAACATCAATGAACTTACAATTACATGAAGAAAAACACCATCAAGACACAGAGCCACAAGGATCCCAACAAGTGCTGCAAAACCCTGGTCTTTCCTTTTCCAAAAATGCTGGAAATGAATGTACAATGAAGTGCCAAGCAATCCCATGTGTCCAACCATGAAAATGATTGAGAAATTACATGATATAGACAAGCCTAACTCCTTCCCATGCCTCTAGGAGTCAAGCTCATCATCCTAGGAGCTATTTCAACCATATCTAAACAAGGAACTGAAAAATAGGCAATGAAACAACTTGCCTCTATATGCTAGGAAACTGATTCATTCACTCACATTTCACCTTTTGGTGAATGAATCTACTAAGACAAGTAAAAATGTGCCAAAATTACATCATGGTCATGAATTTACATCAAGATAAGTCAAGAGTTACATGAAAAAGTGAAACTAGTCAAAACTAGCCGAAATTATGAGCTGGAGAGTGAAAAATAGGCCAAAATTCTCTATGCGTCGTGCCCAAAACCTGTATGCATAGCACAACTTTGGATCTGATTTTTAGGTACTTCTCGAAATCCAAATTGAGCTCATGATAGCTCATTGGAAAGCCCTGCTTGTGTACTTTTCAACCCAAGTGGAATTTCTGGATTTGGATATCATTTTCCCCTCCAAAACTTCAATCTCCCAAGACTGCTTCCTATGGGTGCAAAAGTTGGCAGAGAGGTAAATTGTTTTGTGTGTTTTTGACCCTTAAGGCAACCCAGAACTTGATGAAATCCTTAGGTAATCCATGATCATGCATAGATTTTGATGAAAAATCCAAAAATGTAAAGTTTTCCTCTAGAGGATCTCCCAATTATAAGCGCACGCCAAGTGGCGCTACGCGTTGGGCAGGAAAATCTGTTTTGAAGCCAAAAAATTCAAAATTGACAAAATTTTCTCCAAATTTGTTGAAATTTGGATTGAAGGTCCATCATCAAGTATCATTCTTAGCCAAAAAGGCTTCAGCAAAGATTCGAAGTCTATACTCCCTTTTTCGACGTTTTAGTGTCCTCCTAGTGCATGCAGTTTCAGTGGTGGAAATCATTGTCTTGTTCATATGATATGTCGGTGTCCATCTCCATGGTGCTGCAAGGTGTATGTCAAGTGTATGTTTGGTTTGTTGAAAATGAGAAATGAGAACTTGGTGTCTTTATCTCCAATTTCCAACTATGTTCCAAATGTGTGCCAAAGGGGAAAGACTGTGGGAGAAATAGGACAACGGGAACAAGGACTGTAACCAAGTGAAATTTTCCCTTTTAAAACTTCTGATTTGTCAAATGTGGAGACAATGGGATAGTCACTTGATTGTTTGGGGTTTAGGGATTTGACAAATGATATGGGGAAATAGGAATGATAGGGAATGATGTGACTTAGGGATAGGAAAAAGGGGCTTAGGAGTGAATGACCTTGAGGATGTAAAGGAAATGAACAATAGGTGGGGAACGATAATATAACACTGATATATCACTAATGGGAAAGGAACAACAGGTGGGGAATGGAATACTTGGCACCAAAGTTACTTTGAAACACCATTTCAAAACCCAAAGGAGTAGTTTTGACAAGAAGGTAAGGTTTATATTTTCAACCTCCAAACTTCCAAATTCCTCCCTCCAAACAACACGCAACACTAGCTAAAATCAATGACAAGAGCTCACAAACTACTTGGAGCAAAAATAATTGAGTCATTTTGCAAATTTGATGAAGAAATGGTGAGAATCTGCCTTGGAGGCTCTATGCACTACGCACAAACCCAATGCGCCGTGCCTCCTGGATGCGTCGCGACAGTGCAATTCTACACAGTGAAAATTGGCCCAATGCGCTGCGTCACTCAGCCAACGCGCCACGCAGCTGATTATAACACACAATTCAGCCTTAAATAATTCCTTCGCTCCTCCACGACTTGTCTTTGGTTCTCTAATGTCTTTGGCATGTGAATGGATTTTTTTAAACACCAGAACTGCCTTATATATCATGGACCTTGATTTTTGATGTGAAAAACCCACTGTTTGAAGACTTTGGCACTTTTAATATAAACTCTGATTTTCAGCTGAATGATGAAACTTTTCCAATGTTTTTGCAGGGATGTTTGGCATTGGAACTCAGCAAAGGATGACCAGGGTTGCGCCTGAAACATTTCATGTTTGAAAACTTTAAAAATTACATATTCATTACAAAAAACAAATTTGATGATTTCTTCTTCAAAACAGAGTTTTGAAGAAGAATCATTCTCGAGCATTATTGATGATGAAAATTCTGAAATGAAAACTTATTGGAGACATCCTCATGGCCTACTGGCATTATTGGACACTTTGAAGACAAAATTTGCGAAACCCTAGACCTAATGACTGAAATGACTCTTGGCTGACCAAAAGACCATCCATAATGACTGTAAAATTGACTTTGATGAACTTTGATGATCAGACATGAACCAGCAGGTACATGACATGAGGGAAGTGAGTGACAAGACCCTTCCGTCAGAAGATCGATGCTCCTAATGGAATGCAAATGATTGAACATGAATGAGACCCATAAAATGAAATGCAACAAAAGATATTTTGATCTCTGACGTAGGGCTGTAAAGACTGACTCTAACAGTGTAGGGATTTGTTTGGCTAACTAATGCTGAACCTGGGTTAGGCCCCCTCAAGCCAACAATATGTCAAAGAAATTAGTCCTATACCCTCCTTCTCAGCCATCTCTAGAACATGATTTACCTTTATGGCCAAAAGAGGAGGAAGAAGATGAAGTTTATTCTACCCAACTGTATACCTTAGAAACAACCATGGGAGGAGGACAACATGATGAAGATGATTTGATTGAACACCTACTCCAAAGTCCAACTCCCAGTACATTTTCCCTAGAATAAGTAGTAAAGGAAACCCAAAACAACCATCCAATTGATCTGTACTTGGCCGATTCCAACCCTCTCCATGTCAAAACCATAGAATTCGGCCTTGAGAGAACTTTGAAAATCAATCCATCTCTTTCTGTTCTCGAAGAGGAGAAGTTGTGCAACATGCTAAAGGAACATTTGGATGCCTTCGCTTGGATTTATAAATAAGTGAAGGGAGTACACGCCTCAGTGTGTACTCACCACATTTACATCATAGAAGGTTGCAAGCCAGTCCGACAATCGAAAAGGAGGATGAATCTATCTCTTAAAGATATAGTCAAAGAAGAACTACAAAAATTGCTAGATGCAGGATTCATTTATCCTATCTCCGACAATGAGTGGGTCTCTCCTTTGGTGTTAGTTCCCAAGAAAAATGGTAAGTGGAGTATTTGTGTCGATTACAGGGAATTGAACAAAGCCACAAAGAAGGACCATTTCCCTCTACCTTTCATCGACCAAGTGCTAGATGGCCTGACAGGGAAAAAGTTTTTCACTTTCCTAGATGGATTCAATGGGTACAATGAAATCCAGATCAGCCTAGAGGACCAAAATAAAACCACTTTCACTTGTCCTTGGTGCACTTTTACCTATAGGGTCCTTCCTTTTGGCCTACACAATGCTCTTGCCGCTTTCCAAAGAGCAGTCTTGAGTATCTTTGTCGAGTTAGTCAATGATGCAGTAGAAATTTATATGGATGATTTTACACCTTATGGATGTGATTTCCAGGAGGCTCTATCCAACCTAGGTAAAGTACTACACAAATGCATTTAAATGAACATGTCTCTCAGTCCCGAAAAATGTGAATTCTTGATGACTGCATGGACCATGTTGGGTCATTCAATATCTTATTAAGGACTACAGGTGGACCCAAACAAAATAGCTATCATCTAAAGGGTACCACCTCCTCCAATGAAGAGAGATGTCATAAGTTTCCTAGGGTTAGCTAGATACTACCGAAGGTTCATAAAGGACTTCAACAAGTTGGCCTCTCCTTTATTTGGGTTGTTGGCCAAAGACTCTAAGTGTATATGGTCAAAAAGTTGTCAAGAGGCCTTGGACATCTTGAATAACAAGTTAACCACTGCACCAATTCTCCGAGGCCAAAATTGGCCCCTTCCTTTTCATATTCATGCTGATACCTCACAAAAATCCATAAGAGCAGCCCTAGGCCAGATATATGAAAAATTGCCTTATTCCATTTACTTTATCAGTAAGAATCGGTCAAAGGACGAACTGAACTATGCAGTGGCCAAAAAGGAGCGCTTGGCTGTTGTGCATTCATTGAAAAAATTTAGGCATTATATTACAGGCTATCGAACATTTTTCCATACTAACCATGCTGCAAGAAAATATTTAATGAATAAAGCCAATGTGAATGCTCATATGATGAGATGGTTACTTTTATTACAACAATTTGATCTAACTATTGTTGATAAGCCTAGCAAGGAAAATGTTGTTGCAGACTTTTTGTCCAAGTTAACTTTGCCTGCAGGTGAGGAGGGAATGGTTTATGACTAGTTACTGGATGAGAAGTTTTTCGCCATTTTAGTTCTCTCTCCATGGTTTGCTGACATAGCAAACTATTTGGCATCTTCACAGTTCCCACTGAACTTGTCCTCCAAAGAGAAAAGCAATATTATAAGGAAGAGTGCCCCCTTCACTTGGATTGGGGGAAATCTCTTGAAACTTGGCCCAGATCAAATCCTGAGAAGTTGTGTCAGGGAGGAGGAAGCCTTTTTCATCCTTATAACCTGTCATGAAGGGCCTTGTGGAGGTCACTTTGCAACAAAGAGGACAACATTCAAAGTGTTACAAGTAGGCTATTATTGGCCCACTCTTCATTAGGATGTGAAAATATATAATAGTCAGTGTGATTGGTGCCAAAGGATGGGAAAGCCTACTCCGAGGGATGAAATGCCTTTGCTGTCTCAAGTGAATTTTGAGCCATTTGACAAGTGGGGCATGGAATTCATTGGACCTATTGATCCTCCTTCCAAGAAAAAACAATACATCATTGTGTGCACTAACCATCTGACTAAATGGGCTGAAAACAAGGCAATTAAGGAAGAAACAAAGGAGAAGGTAGCTAAGTTCTTAAGGGAGAATGTATTTTACAAATTTGAGTACCCTAGAGAGCTGGTCATTGATCAAGGCAACCAGTTTACCTCCAACATGATTGAAGACTTTCTCAGCCAGCACAAGATCAAGTATAGAACCTCTAGTCCTTATCACCCACAAGCTAATGGGCAAGTGGAGGTGACCAACAGAGCACTGGAGGGCATCTTAACCAAAGTGGTTAACAACAACAGGAAAGATTGGGCAGATAGACTAGTTGAGGCCACGTGGGCCTATAATACCACCCAAAAGACCACCACTGGATTCACGCCCTATGAGCTGGTCTATGGGAAAAAGGTCGTCTTGTCCATTGAGTTTGAGTATAACACATTAAGGATGGAAACCCAACTAGATCTAGATCTTAGAAGTGCACAAAAAGAGAGATTTCTCCAGTTGAATAGTTTAGATGAGTTCAGAATGAAGACCCTCCTACACACAGAGGTAACCCAACTTTAGAGGAAGATCAGGCATGATAAGAACATCAAGGATAAGCAATTTCAAGAAGGTGATTGGGCTTTGTTATATGATTCTAGATATAAAGACTTTAAGGGCAAGTTAAGGAAAAGATGGCTAGGGCCTTATGTTATAGACAGATGTCATGATAATGGTTTAGTGCAGATTAGAACCATAGATGCAGAGGCCATTCCTTTACTTGTTAATGGACATAAATTGAAAGTTTACAAAATACCATTATCAAAGCAAGAGTTCATTGATGGTATGAATAAAAAAATGATGGTAATGGAGAAATTCTTAGCTCCTGCCTCATCAAGTCACTGAGAGTAAAAAAATAAGGAGACTCAGATGAAAACCTCCATGAGGAGCCTGAGTCCCACTATTGGGTTGAAAACATCTTGGGGTGGCCCAATGGTGTCGGAAAAAAAGAGGATAAAAAATAAGAGAAAATGAAAATATCTTTGGGTGAAAACCTCTCTTGGGGTGCCCAGGGAAAAAAACTAGGATGAAAACCTCTTAGAGGTAGACTAGTTGTTTTAAAAAAATAAAAGAAAAAAAAAGAGAAAAAAATCATGAAACTTTCTATTTGTAGGTCAGTAAGGAGGATGATTAGAGAATAGAGGAGAATAAAAAAGGACCCTGTTCCACTCCCATGTTTATTTTTCCACCCATTGTCATTCATCACTCCACCATTTATTTCATTTTTTTCTATCATTTGCTTCAGTTTACAAGGGGACTGTGTTTTCTACAGGATCCCCTGAAAACCTACAGGATCCCCTGAAAACCTACAGGATGATCGGGTAGGAATTACAGTGGCCCGGGAATCATATAGAAAGTGACCCTAGGAATAGAAATTGACCTGCCATGTCAAAATAATAGCATCCCTACATCACAACTTCATTACCATACCTGTCTCCACTTTCATCACCCCTGCATTCACCATTAAAAAAATCAATTGATATATATATATATATATATATATATATATATATATTATTTTATTTATATTTATATTTTATTTATTTATTTATTTTTATTTATTTATTTGATTTATTATTATTATTATTTTTTTTTCAGTGTTGAAGAGAAAACACAGAGAGAAAAAATGAAACAAAGAGCAGAAGGGAGTAGCACCTGAGTATTTCTCATTCTCCACACTCCTAGTCTTCCTCTCAATCCATGTCATCATCCTCAAAATCCCAACAGAAGAAATGATTAGAAATTCTGAAGGAGAAGCAGCTACAGGACATCCTATAGGAAATCTTGTAGTAACCTATCCCACAGTATAGAAATCATGATTGCAGCAAGCTTCCAACATGAAGATCCAAGGGTAGAAAAAGATCCAGAGCAGCGACAACACCATCATATTCAACACTAGGTACCTGAACATCAAGGGAAGCAAAAAAAAAAAAAAAAATAGAAGAAGAAGAAGAAGAAGTAAGAAGAAATAGCATGCAACCAACACACAAGAAGCACAAGCTTCCAACATGAAGATCCAATGGTAGAAAAAGATCCAGAGCAGCAACAACACCATCATCTTCAACACCAGATACCTGAACATCAAGGGAACCATAAAAAAGAAGAAGAAGAAGAAGAAGAATAAGAAGAAGCATGCAACCAACACACAAGATGCACATCAGGTCTTCATCAACTACAACAAGGTATTAGCACCATGGGTAAGTATATCACTTCACTCTCTCATTTTCATAATGTAGTCAAAAGATGTAAAGGTTACGAGCAAGTTAGTTTATAAGTGAAAGGTGGCCAGTTAACTTGGCCTCCTTCGTTCAGTTAACAAAGACAAAACAATTAGTCCTCCCACACATGGCAGAAGTCAAGTCAAGAAAAGAAAGGAGAAGGACAAAAGCAGTTGAGGCTATAGATGCATGAAGTGGGAGATGATTACGAGGAGAGGGGAATGATGAGGTGGTAGTGGAGACCAACCATCCAAAAATGGAAAACGTACCTCAGCTACCAGCACACCACCTCACCCAACCTGACCATAAGAGAAAATAATCATCGATCCCCATGCACTCATGCATTCATTTCCTTGAGGCTCACTCTAGCAAAGTCGCTATCATACCCAGGTAACCTACATAAGAGGAATATTCCATCTTTCTTCTATGTAGGACATCCTACAAGATTACACAGGAAATCCTATAGGATCGCACAAGAATCCTACAGGATACAGATAGACAGTCTACAAGATTGGCCGAGAGGAGTTTCAGAGGGGAAAACACGGGGGTTGGCTACAACAAACACTATGAGGAGGTAGGCTCTATAATTACTTCCCTTTTTCAAAGTGAATTGAATAGAAAATCCTCTAGTATTGAGTGAATTTGGCAGCTGTGTAAGGGAATTGTCTTCACAGTTCTTTTAGTTATTTAATTCTGCATTTAAAAATTGTATCAAGCATCTTAGCTCCACAAAATTCACCAACCAAAATGACAGGGGGGTTTAATAGAAGGGAGCCCATTAACACTGTGAGAATCCACCAACACCCTCAGGTGTTAGAAATCTTCACAAGGCATAATTGGATGGGGTATTTTGAAAAATTAAGAGGGTATGATGATGAAGTGGCCCGAGATTTTTCTCTCTCCCTCATTCTACTGACCAGAGTCCATGCCACTATTGTGGTGAGAGGCCTCTCCATAGAGCTCACCCCTAAACTCATAAGAAGAATTACCACACTTCCCGTAGGAGTGCCTTGGAGAAAGGAAGACAAGGGAGATAGCCTGAATTCTAAGAAGAAATTATTTTTAGAGGGTGAGGAGCCCATTGAGGACAAGAATAGAGTAAGGAGAACAAGCCTACCATATCTTTGGAATGAGGTGAGCTACCACCTTATAAAATATATATCATGTGAGGGTAGGTATAGTGTGGTTTATGGATATCACTTTAGGCTTCTTGAAGAATTGAGGTTTGGAGAAAAAACACCTCCTCACCACAGGCCCAACATACCATACTTCCTTCTGCAATCATTGATAGACACAAGCATAAAGGTGCAGGAGGGAAACCCCTAGTATTTAGCTCACCATGAATTAATTAGAATCATTATAGAAGATTCCCTCCACAACCTCATAATTCCTATCCAATGGTCAATTTTCATAAACATGCAGACAGAGGAGGATATCAAATCCCTCCCGTATGATGTTAGCCCTACTGTCAGTTAGAAGGATGAAGATGAGATAGATGAGGAGAGAGATGAGGAAGAAGAAGAGGAGGAAGAGAAAGAGGATGATGAAGAAACAGAAGAAGATGACAAAAAGGAAACTGATAAACAAGAAGAGGATCTACAAGGAGAAGGAGAAGGGAAAGACATAGGAGAAAAGGGAAATGGGAAAGAGGGGCCAGAAGGTAAGGAGGATTCACCTAGGGTGTCTCCAAAAGCCATTGAGAGAGAAGCAATAGATGCCTTGACTTCTCTTAGCACCCCTATCAAGCAAAAAGGAAAATGACAAAGGAATACCCCCTTATATTTCAGAAAAATTAAAAGCACAAGGATAAGGCAAGGGAAACCCCAATCTCCAACCAAAATTCCCATTGTAATTGAGGACTCACCGAAAAAGCAGGAGAAAATGCCTCCTCCTATGAAAACTCAAGAAAGAGGATCCTCAACGCAAACCTCCCCTAAGTCTCTTAGCACCTATGTGAGAAGGCCTTTAACTAGATCCACCTCATCCAAAGGAAACGAAATGCTACATGATACACAGGAGGACCTATAGGAAGCAGAATAAGTCCTACAGGAGACTTTTCTAAACCTACAGGAGACTAAAAAATTGGATAAGGAGGGAAGCCTACGGAAAAAAACTAAAGGAGAGGAGCCAAAACTAAGGGAACCTAGCCCCCAACCTAACCTTGACTCCTACTATGGATTTGTTGAAGGGGGCAAGGTCATTCCACAAAAAATTGCTATTCCATTATTCCTTGAGCTTGAGAAGGAGAGAGCCAGAACACATAGATGGATGCAGATTTTGAAGTCTAAGAGGGTGGAGGACATTGGTCACATGGAGGAGAAGCTCAAGGAGATAGGAAGAGAACTAAGTAGCTTAAGAGATAGAGAGGCCATAATGAAAAATAAGTTAGAGATAGAAAATGCATGGTTGAAAGGAGTGTTGCAAGAAAGAGAGAATCAATTGGCATCCATGGCCAGCCTCTCTTTGGGAGCAATCCAGTGCAGGATGCCAACTAAATCCTATGCCCTATACCTTAAGGAACAATGGTTGTAGTTCTAAATCAAGACCCTAGCAGAGAGAGGCACTACGCCATTTCAGGATTATAGAAAGTTCATTGATCTTTGTGATCAAAGTACATTGGAAGATAGGGCCAAGATGTCTGAGTTTTATTTGCATAACATGGCCTTAACAGACATGAATATATGGGATCCTAATGACAAGCTAGGATATTTATAGTTGATGGCTTTGGCATCATGGATGAACCATGAGGAAGCGAGGGCTGCAGAAATTAAGTTATTGACAAGAGAACACATAGAGCCTCTTATGATTATAGCTGAGAAGTCCAATCCAATGGCCCTCATCAGTACACATAATTTAATTGCAAATGATCCTCAGCTTGCACCCAGGTATCTTGCTTCCCAAGAGAAAGCAATTACACATTTTGAGGACATGTTCAGGTTTTTAGGGGATGACAACATGCAAGCTTTCCTGAGGAGATGGAGCACATTTCCATACAGTTTAAAGATAAGAGAATACCACTCACCTCAAAGAATGAGAGAAGCACTTAACAGGACACCCATGTACAAGCAATCTATTCAAAAGCTCAAAGTCAATTGGATTGGCTTGAGACTTAGTCCACCACTACTCTTAGGGATGCTAGAGGGAAGGAAGGAAGAAGAAGAAAGTAGGTAATTGGCGGAGGTAGAAAGAAGGCAGGTTTCTATGCACAAGAAGAGGAAACCACAACAGAGGCATGGGATGTGAGGAAGGCCACTAGAGCTATGAAAGACATGGATATTGATTGAGTTGCTGAGAGGATGAGAAACACTTTCAATGGGGGGTGATGATGAGCCTCATCATTGGGTAATTATATGGGCCTTAATTCACCTCCTAGGCTAGTCAAACCAACTCTTCTGACAACTTATTACATGTTTTTATTATATTTTGTTTAATGAGATGAGTTAAAGTGAGATATTATGCCTAGTGAACTAATATGCATTGAATGCAGGTTTGGAAGAGAAAATCAAGGAATTTTGGCAAGACTAAGTTTTGAAACTCGAATGGGACAAGGGAGAGAGATTGTAGGAGGTAAATCCTCCTCATTTACTCCTCCCCCATTCAAATATTCCTCCATTAATCCCACCAGCTTAGAGTGCAAGTAGCCAAGTCATGAAGATTAGAAGGTAGTCGAGCAAGTGATAGACAAAGGGTTAGTTCATCTCAAGTTTGGGTGCTGAGCCTCCCTAAATTTAAGGAAGACATTGGGGACTTTAGTTAGATAAGTAGAGAGGCCTAGAGCCTCATTAGGATTTTAATTTTTGTTGTAAAAACTCTAGTTAGTTTCGAGCTCCAGACTTGTGGAAGACTTTGATGTAATTTTCTATTTTGGTAATAAGAATTGGCTTTTTCTTGATCCAGCACTGAGTTAACTCAGAGGGATGAAGCTCTTGGTTTAGGGCCCAACCCTAGCAGCAAAGGCTCCTCTTCTTGTATCTGTATGCTTAGCTTAGTTTCATAGATTCATGGTTAAATTGTCTTTAGAAGTATTTCGTTGCAAGTAGTGTAGATTTGGTTTATTTTTTATTAGTTTGCTTCCATTTGTGCCTTACTTCAGTAGCAGGTTAGACGTGATAACAGAAGAACCACAAAGCTGTCAGTAGGTGTTCTGGCCTCACTTCTTCCTTCTGAGATCATGATTTGAGGAAAAGACCCTTATGCAACCCCAAAAAGACAAATTTCCATTTCTTTCATAAGATTTAGGGTTTACTGTACTTGAACCAACATTTGATCAGTTTTTCAAGTATAGGATTTCATTTCCATCTCTTCTATATTTATTCTTGCAGTAGATATCATGCATGATTCCATTTTATTCAGAAATTTCCTCATGCATAAGGTAGACAGTTAGTTCATTAAATTATGCTTTTCTAGCTCATGAGAATTCTTCTTGTTTACATGACATTTTGGAAATTACACATGTTTGATGCAGAGCAGGTGCTTTAGAAGTAGAAAGAGATCTCATAGCAAGAAACCAACTTCCAACTTCATCCACCCATAGGCATTCCTTGATTTCATCAAGACCTTCACCAATTTCATCATTTGACATAGAAATTCCCCCAAGCATGTTGAACAAATCCAACCATCTCATAAACTTGGTTTTGGGTTATGACTGATCCTAGGCATTTTCTCACTCCATTACACCCATAAACCACCTTCTCAAGCCTTCCATCACCTACAACACCCATTGTTTTTCTCTCGGTTATATCCTGTAGAAATACAGGGAATCGTGTAGGTTTTCTTGTACATCCTGTAGGTTTCCTGTAGGTTTTCTTGTAGTGGCCTATTTTGAGGCCGAATTGAGGGAAAACCTCTAGGAAGCCACCCAAGGTTACCCAAGGGTCTCCCAAACCTTCCAACCATCTCTTGAACCTTCCAACCATCCACCAGAAAGAGATTAGCTTGCACACTTGATTTTTCATGAAAAGCATAAAAAGACAAAACATATTTATTACAGTCCTTTACATGCATAACAATGATGTTTGATGTTATTAACTTCCATGCTTAGGACAATAGCATTTTGTTCATGTTAATTTAGCATTATTGCAAAGCATAGCTCTTAGTAGTTAATTAGGAAATGATATGCCTTAGCATTGAATTTCAGTCTTTTTCATTATTACAGTAGATCAGCTCTCCCTTAGAGTACATTTCTATTTCTTTCATCAAGGAACCAAGCTTCTTCTAAATCCATATAAGTCTAGCTTGAAAACCCCAGTGGTCTCTTGCCAACTGAATAATGACAAAAGGCAAAACCATCACTTTTACTTGTGTATACAACATTGTCACCTCCAAGTTTGTACGAACCCCGAGTTCATAAATTAAAGCTGGTAGCCTAGGAGTTGCAGCATTCTTGCTGAAATATTGGTGCTCATCAGTTATCTGTCGACTACTTGAACAACACAAGGTTAGTTGTACCTCCTTCTCTTTGGTTGATGGCTTATAGAATGGCCCTGTTTTGGCTCGGTAAACACCAGTACGACAACATGTTGATTTTTGTAGCTTCAGAGGTACTCCAAGCCTCGGGGATCGAGGGTTTGGAGGAAGGAGCTCCACAAATGACTTTGTGGGCTTAAAACCAAAGCATGGGGTTTCACACCCATCAATGTTTGGGGAAAATCCAAGTGAAAATTTCTACATGTGATGGGTTGTGATGATAGAGGAGACCGATACAAGAAAGATGCAAGTGGAATCATTCAATTCTGAGTTGTAGAAGTAGAGGTATGAATTTTTTAAGTTATAAGGGTGATATTGTATGGGCATAAATGTCAAAGTTGTAGGTTGGCTAGCTTAAAGGTGCCCCAAAAAAGTGTTTGATGTTTTACCCACAGAAGTGATCAACGTAAACTTTGAAACGGGAACTGATATTGTTACCCGTTTTGTAGAGATAGCAAAAAAGTGACCCGATTTTGAAAAGGGGTGATGCAGAATACACATGTTTTTTTTAGAGCATAGCTTTTGGCACTTTAATTTTTTTTTATGTACATTGCGTTTTAGAATGGTAGTGATTTTGATGCTGATTTAAAAAAGTGGTTATTCTGCATCAGACCCTTTTTTCAAAAGACCTATTTTTTTACTTTTGATTTTCTAATGTATGAAATGTAAATAATATTTAGTAAATTTAATCATTTTGGAAGTAGTCTTCCTCTTCATATATTCTTGTTTTTATTTTTATTTTTATTTTTTTGTAGTGGGGTTTTTATTGATTTGCATATTTAAGGAAGAAGGTCGATATTTTGCATTTTCGATATTTTACATATTTATACATCGTTAATTAAATTTTCAATCCACCTGAAATAATTGTCTCTAGAAAACAAATATAAAAATATATATATAAAAGACAAAAATAAAAAATAAAAAACAAACTAGTTTAAAAAAAAAATTAAAAAATAACGAAAAAATTAAAAAAACTAGTAAAATTAATAGTAAAATTTTTTTATCTCACAAACCATAAAAGAATTTGGAATATATATATATATATATATATATATATATATATATATATATATATATATATATATATATAAGTAAAAATAGAGAAATTAAAAAAAAAAAAATTAGCAAAAATTGGGAAAAAAAAAATAAAAACAATCTAGTTTAAAAAAAATTAGAAAATTAACGAAAAAAATAAAAACTAGTAAAATTAATATTAAAAATAACAAAAATAAATTTAAATTATTAAAAAAAAACCAAAAAAATGTGTATTTTTTATTAAAGAAAGAAAAAATGTAATTATTTTTTATTAAACATACATATTTTATTTAAAAATAAATAAATAATTTTTTTTTTAAACAATTTATTTATTTATTTAATTTTTTTTTTTAAATAATTATTATTATTATTATTATTTTTAATCTAAAAATACAAATTATTAAACCTACATTTTATATTAAAAAAATTAAACCTTCATTTTATATTTAAAAAAAAAAAATTACATTTTTCTTTATTTCTAAACAATTTTTTCTTTTTAAATACAAATCATAAAAAATATTTTAATTTTCTTAAAACAAATTTAATTTTTTAATTTAAAATTTAAAAATTTATTAAAAAAAATTTAAAAGTTAATTTTGGTTTATTATTATTATTATTATTATTATTTAATTGGTGGCCCTCCGCCCAAATTAAACAATTTTAATTTTTAATTATACATATGTTTATTAAAAATGCTTTTATTAAATATTTATTAATAATTGAAAAAAATTATTAAACAATTAATTTTTTTTTTTTTTTTTTTTAATTTGATTTTTTTTTTTAATTAAACCACTTTAATAAAAATTATTAAATTTTAATTTATTAAACAATTTTAATAAAAATTAAATTTTAAACAATTTTAATAAAAATTAAATTTTAAATTTTTTGTTTTTATACAATAAAAAAAAAAAAAAAACCGGCCCTCAGCTGTGCCACCACTGGGCGGCGGGCGGGCCATTGGGTGATTCCCGGAATCGCCCAACGGCCCGCCTGCCTCCTGGTGGTGGCGCGGCCGGGGGCTGAGGGGCTGCGCCGCCCAGTGGTGGCGCGGCCAAGGGCCGAGGGGCTGCACGTAGACCTTGGCCCAGGGCTGCGCTACCACTGGGCGGCGGGTGGGCCGTTGGGTGATTCCCGGAATCGCCCAACAGCCTGCCCATCGCTCGGTGGTGGTGCGGCCGGGGGCCAAATTTTTAATTTAATTTTATTTTTTTTCTATAGTATAAAAACAAAATTAAAAAAAAAAAAATTAATTTTTATTAAAATTGTTTAATAAATTTTTTTAATAATTTAATTTTTATTAAAATTGTTTAATAAATTAAAATTTAATAATTTTTACTAAAATTGTTTAATGAATATTTTTTTTCCAAAAAAAAAAAAAATTATATTTAATTTGTTTTTTGGGTTTGTTTTTAAATAAATAATGAAAATTTAATAATTAAAAAAAAAAAAAATCAAAAACACTTTTTTTTTAAAGTTTAAAATGTTTTTTATTTTTTATTTTTAAATTTTTATTTATTTATTTTTTTAAAATTGGAAAAGACGTATATTTTTAAAATTTTGATATTTTTATTTTAATTTTTTTAATTTTTTTTAATTTTTTTAATTTTTTTTTAAATTTTTTTTTTTAATTTGAGCTTACTTTTGTCATTTTAGTTTTTTTTTAAATGTTTTTAATATTAATTTTTCTAGTTTTTAATTTTTTTTTTGGGTAATTTTCTATTTTTGTTTAATCTAGTTCGTTTTTAATTTTTTTTTTGCTAGTTTTTGTTAATAATTTTTTTAATCTTTCTATTTTTACTTATATATATATATATATATATATATATAATTTTATTTTATTTATTTATTTATTATTATTATTATTTTTTTCCAAATTCTTTTATGATTTATGAAATAATTTTTTTTTAAACATTTTGTATTTATTTTAGTTCTTTTATATATATATTTCTACATTTATTTTTTTAAGTAATCATCATTTTAATCTTAATTTCACTAGTTTTTAATTTTTTTTTGTTAATTTTTTTTTTTTTTTTTAAATCTAGTTTGTTTTTAATTTTCAATTTTTTTTTAGTTTTTTGTTAGTGTTTTTTAATTTTTCTATTTTTACCTACTTAATTTTATAGTTTTTTTTAATGTGTGTTTTTTTTTTTTTTTTTTCTTTTCCCAAATTTTTTTATGCTTTACATGTTTTTTTTTACTATTTATTTGTTTATAATTTGTAATTTTTTCTAGTTTTTTAATTCTTATTTTTTATAGGTTAATTTTGATTTTTGTTTTTTTTTTACATTTTTATGATTGATTTTTATTTTTGATGTTTGGTTTTTTTTGTTTTTTATTTTTATTTTATGTTTTGTTTTTAGTATATATTTATGTTTTGTTATTTTTTTTTTTTGTTTTATGTTTTTTCATTGTTTTAATTTTTAATTTTAATTTTATGTTTTTATTATTTTTTTGAAATTTTAATGTTTTTCGGGGTAATGATAAAATATTTTACGCTATTATTTTGAAATGTTGAAATTTTACCCTTGAATTTTTTTTTGTTATTTTAGCATCGACACTTTTCGTTTTGAGGGTGTTTTTTGCACAAAATTTACCGTTGAAAAAAAAATGTTATTCAAACATCAACACTTCGTTTTGAGGGCATTTTTTGGACAATTTTTGCACAAAAAATTGGTTTTCACTACCATTTTTAAAACATGTTGAAAATTTACCCTGGAAAAAAAAGGTGTTATTCCAGCATCAACACTTTTCGTTTTTGGCACTGTTTTTGATGTTTTTTCGGGTTTTTTGGCCAGAGTTCCTGTTTTGAGTTTATGGTTCCCGTTTCAAAGTTTACATTGATAGTGTATATAATGGATGAGGAAGATCCTCATTGTATGATCAAAGGATACATTTCTTTCTCTTAAGATAAGTCTGAAATTGAGGCCCTAGGAGACCTAACGAAGAGGAGAATGAGGTCATTCTTGTGATTGTTTGGGCAGATGCGGCCAGTGAGGGAGAGAGGCTCTAAAGGAGACTAGGCTGAGTAGGTGAAGGGTTGTCTTGGGCATAAAATCAATGAGT
Organism: Pinus tabuliformis; assembly: GCA_031772625.1. NCBI lineage: Eukaryota > Viridiplantae > Streptophyta > Pinopsida > Pinales > Pinaceae > Pinus > Pinus tabuliformis. The sequence continues at coordinate 462,660,600 of CM062811.1, forward strand.
ATTTTCTTTGTTGTAGGTAACATTTCTCTGTTGCAAGTGTAGGTGGGTATAAGGCATATTTAAGGAGGTTAAGTATACTACTAGGCTCCCTAAACAAGGCCGCAGACATCTCTAGCAAGAACACAAGGAAAGGAGGCCTGTAGGGTGGAGAAAATATAATATTTATGCTTACCTTTTATGCCCTAGCTAGGCCGAGACTTGAGGGACAAGTTGAAGTCTATTTGTGCATGGATTTGAGGGCATAATCCTTATTTTGAGGAGTCGAGTTCTCCATGTGCAGACTGAAGAAATTTTGGGTATTTTATGGTGTGTTAATCATAGCTTGTCTCTATTTTAGGTGGTATCAACTTTGAGGAAAGGTATAGACCAAGCGAAGTTTTGTCTGAGCCTTTTAGAGAAGGCCGAAAGGTATAGAATTGGGTACATGCCAGCTTGGGTACTAACATCTTGAGGCAACATTGAAGGGAAGGCAATCTGTGGCTAATATAGGTTGTTTGAGAAGTGAATTAGGGATGGAATAAACCCTAACTAGAAGAAGCAACCTACAACAGTATCACACCAACCATAAAGGTATGTTAAAAATATTTTGATGTTGTTGGACAAAGAACACAAATCTTGGAGGACTGTTGTAGGAGTTTTGGAGGAGACTATAACAATGTGCTTGCACCGCTTGGCAAGATATCAACAACAACATGTTGATGTTGTTTTCTTGATGGTGTCCTAGGAGAGGACTAGTTGAGGAGTCTATTGGAAGCCAATAAGAGGGCTTTCCAAGATGATTGGATGCCCTAACTAGGAGCAAATGCTACAACAACATTTGTCACTCATGGTCTATTGGAGGGAAACGTGAGAGTGGACCAAGTGTGGATGTGGATTGGGTATTTATGGTCTGTTGGAGGATAGTGTGATAGTGCCAAAATTGGAGCCCAGTGTGCACCATCTTTGTCGACTTAGGTGGTTGCTAGAGTGGTAGAAGGTGAGCTCAAGGTTTGATCAATGAGAGGAGAAGTTGAGTAGCCCTGGACTTGTGTGTGGAGAAGGACGTCTAAAAGAGATGATGGGAATTCCTCCTAGCCTGTGTTAATTGTAGGAGATGGACATCTTGTAGTAATAGGTGGTAGCCTTTCGTGCCTTATGTTGGTCTTCATTGGAGCAACATAAGAAGACCATAGTGGGCTGATGTCCTTGAGTAGCTGAGGAGCAGTAGTGGGCAGATTGTGAGTTATTCACAAATAGAGTTGTGAACAACTCGATAAGAGTCTCGATTTGTTGTGCCCTTCATAGGCTAAGGAACAACTAGTGAGAAGATTAGATAGCCGAGGTTTAGTGGCTAGATAGACGTGGATTGTTGATAGAGGTAGGTTGCAAATCAGGAGCCAAAGGACCAGGTATGTACAGGGTATGACCAAGGAAGCTATGAGGAGCTCTACATTAGCTAGATGGCCAGAGTATCTTGTTGAGTGTAGATTGGTTGTTGATGGATTGACACCAAGCCCTGGTTTTGTATTCTTGTAGTAGTGGATATTTGAGGGCCATTATTCTTGGTACGGGAGCTTAGATTGTTGTATTATTCAGTTTGATTAATATAATGAAGTTGGGTAACTGTACAAAATTGTAAAAATGCATCTATATTTTGTGCATGTGTGATTGACTTTTGTTTATATTCCACTATGCAAATTAGTTTCATTGTGATTCTTGGTTTGGTAGCGTAAAATATTTAAGATTCTATCCCAGACATGGAAAAACAACATGGTATCAGAGGATGTCTGAGCTGCATTGAGGGACAGTGAATTAGAGTGTGCACAATGAAGTAATTCAGAGGGAGTTGTGGGTGTCTAGATCATGGAGCAGACGGTTCAGCTGAAGACATAGAGATGTGGTCTTGAATGGATTGAAAAGCAAGATTGGCTGGGAGTTTTGGTGGATTGTTGGAGAGCCTAGTGAACAACAATTTGTTGTAGGGAATATTGTTGATCACGGAATTCTGTTGATTTTCCATGGATGGTTGGGACAAATCGAGGATTTATTTGGGATAAATGAGATTAGTATGATCAATATGGCTTCATAGGATAGAGTCTTAATCGGATCATGATGTTGCATATCCGAGATTGGAAAGATTTTCATGAGTGGTATTTGATCTAGGAGGATGAGTGCTTATATGACTAAGCCAGTGAAGGTCACGTATGCTTAGAGGGAGTAGCTCTATAGAGGTTTAGGATCTTTAGGTTCATATATGATGAGGCAAAGGCACTATCGAGATTGCCAGGTTTATTCGTTAGAGCATGCTGAAGTGATGGACGCTAGATGGGCTAGTGTTGTCGGATGATGATGGTTACTTCCTAGTCTTGGAAGTACCTCCCTAGTTAAGAGGGAGTGTTTATTTTTGTAGCTTGGGAGGTACTCCAAGCCTTTAGGATCAAGTGTTTAGAGGAAGGAACTCCACAAATGGCTTTGTGGGCTTGAAACTCAAAATTGGGGTTTTGACAGCCATCGATGTTTAGGGAAAATCCAAGTGCATATTTTTTGATTTCTATCCCCTTATCCTGGTTTTGGTTATTACACCACTCTAGCCGGAGGCTAGCAATGGACTGGCCACCCGGCCTAGTCCCGGACAGAGTCAATTGTTCGCCCCTCTTGGGCAAACCAGTGAGAAAGTAAATATCAGAGGGCTCTATCTCGAGTTGGTGCCCTCCAATGTAGAAACACTGATCCTGAACGTTCCACCTTTCGACCAGCCACTCTAGAAAGTGCACCTGGGCCCTCATGCCAGGTATGGCCCAGTATTTGCAAAGACCGCATGCCTTCAAAGCATGAATGGAAGGTTGATGATTAATCGCGGCCAAATCAACATCTTCGTGCTCTCTCTCGCGCCAATCAAGCATGGTGGGAAATCTACACACCATAAAACATCTGTTAGAGTCCATAAAATTGAAAGTTTTTGGTTCATTTTGGAGAAATTGGAGTTTAAAAAACCACTCCGTGGTGTACGCAGCCAGCCCTTTAGAGACAGGGCGTATGTACGCAGGGTCTCTTAAGGCAAGCTGCGTACGCCCGGCATTTTCCCAATGGAGAAAATGTTGGGGTACGCAGGTCACCCATGGGGCACCTGCGTACCCCGAAAAGCGGACCTTGAAACCCCCAAGGTCTCCAAAAAATAAAACTAAAGCCTAAAAACAAATTCTAAACGGATGGAAATGCAAGGGAGGATGTTGTAGAATACCTGATGAGACGGCGTTCGGTTTCGACGGTCGGATTCTCTGCAATGTCCACGGGAAGTTTCTTGCCAAAAGCCCTTTTTCTCTCCTCAACAGTAAAATGGTAAAAATGAAATGGTAAAAGCCCTTTTTATAGGTTTTTTGAGTAAATGAATGTCAAATTTGTTTATTTTCCACCATGAAAAGGTATTTTTCAAAGTATTTTTATCTATCTTTAAACAGGTATGAGTAATGTGTTGGTTTTTGCGCAGGATAAAAGGATTTTCAGGGAAAATGTCATTTTTTCACAAACAAAAATATCAGAGTCATCTTTTAAGCCCTTTTCTGACTCCTAAAACATGAAAAGATTGCCGAGCGTTTCTTTTACACTCGTTAAAACGGAATTAAAAGACGGTCCCTTTATAGCCCTTTTCTGACCGTAAAAACAGGAAAAGATTGCCGGATTTTTGTCATTTCAAATTCGATACTGGAAATAAAACGACGTGTCCTTGATCGCTTTTTACTTTTCAGGTCAAAGACACTAATCATGAAAGTACTCCTTGGTCGCAAGATCAAGCGGTTCTCTCAAGTATTATTTTATACTTTTTCGGGCTTGGGAGACACAACTTTACGAAAAAGTTCAACCTGGAGTCTTCTTAAGTTTTTTCAGACTCTCTAAAAATGAAAAACGCCGAGTTTCTCCTATACTGGACTCGTTAAAATTTCACAGTAAAGGACCTGTTCGATTACAAACAGGAACGGACCACTCCTTCTTAGGCTTCGAATCAAAACTAAGTTGGACTCATCCGAAGGATGAGATTATAATCAAGCATATGTTATCCTCCTCAAGCTTGTAAAAAATAAAGAGGTACTTGCTAGAAATGGTGGGGGAAAAGAGAGAAAAATGAGCCTATTTGTTATCCTTTGTCTCAGAAGAAGCCTTATCACCACTCTTGAACACGACACTTTGCATTCACCTGGGTTGGGAAATCCTTTGCCTCACAGTTGATCAAACCACATTGAAAGTCTTCAGCCGGGTATTAGCTTTGGGTCAAATGTCACTAAGCCAGGTATTAACTGTTGTGTCGTTATGTGTTCAAGAGGTCTCTACAAATAAATCATTCATCTGCAAAATACCCATCATCCATTTTGACCATCCCTGAGTCAGTCCTTACAGCTACATTTCTTCAACTTAATCTATGATTTCGTGTTGTGGGCTTGCCTGCAACGGGTCGCTTTCTATCGACATCAGCACATTATCTAGAAAGATGACCTAGAAATCGTCAGTACCTTGAAATATGCATGCATCAATGGCAGGTTTCTCGCCTTTGACGACGGTTTACATCAATGACCTTCGATCGAAGGATTCCGTGAAATGTTCGACATCAACTCATTCATTCACATCTCATGGATTGTACTGGGTACTTTGAGAACCATTGACATCACTGGTGGTCTCTCTCACGCTTGTTAACAATTTACATCATTGACTGGTAATCAAGTGGTTTCTACCATGTTCGACATCAACTCATTTATTCGCATGGATAGAATCGTACCTGTTCGGGAAGTAGAAATGAAGACCCTGGATCTAGTTTCCACCATCCAGGCTGCGAGGAGTTTTGTATTCATTATACAGTAGACCAATCATAAACAGATGGCTGCGCCCATACTGTGTCTACAAAGTCTATGATTATGATGTACTGCAAAATCATTCCTGTATCAGAGCAGTAGATAGTTTGTTAGTTAAAGTTTTCAATCTGAGTATGGGAATGCCTACCTCAGCGATGATATGATCTTATATATGTATTTTGTGTTGAATACTTGCAGGTTCCGACTGGGCTCTCCACAAGATAATCCTTGAAATGATAAAGTACTTCACCCTTCCTAGATGATATGAAACCCTAATCTACTACAGGCTTCGCACTTTAGGGGGCAATCTGTTACACTAAAATTTGTCACCATGATTATTTGCAGTTAGTATGGCTCCATCAACTGTCATACTATCCTCCTTGGCGAGTCTCATACCTCTGCTCTCCATGTCAAACTCCAAGAAAGAGAGAAAGTCTTTAAAAATCTATATATCTCTGGGTACACAGTTTCTCTTAGCTTTATCTGTGTGTACGCACCCCAAGTTCACAATACCTGCGTACTTGTACGCTCTATCTGTAAAGGGGAGGGTGCGTACACGCAGATAAAGCTAAGAGAAACTGCGTACCCAGAGATATATAGATTTTTAAAGACTTTCTCTCTTTCTTGGAGTTCGACATGGAGAGTAGAGGTATGAGACTCGCCAAGGAGGATAGTATGACAGTTGATGGAGCCATACTAACTGCAGATAGTCATGGTGACAAATTTTAGTGTAACACATATTTCTACATGTGATGGGTTGAGATGATATAGGATATAGAGACAAGAAATATGTAAGTGGAATCACTCAATTCCGAGTTGTATAAGTAGAGTTATGAATTTTTGAAGTTATAAGGGTAATATTGCATGGGCATAAAGGTCAAAGTTGTAGGTCGGCTAGCCTAAAGGTGCCCCCAAAAAGGGCTTGACATTTTACCCATATAAGTGTATATAAAGGATGAACAAGAGCCTTAATGTATGATCGAAGGATAGCTTTGTTTCTCTTAAGGGAATTCTGAAATTGAGGCTGAAGTCTACCTCAGAGAGACATAGCCCTAGGAGACCTAGCGAAGAGGAGAATGAGGTCATTTTTGTGAATGTTTGGGACAATTTTGGGCAAATGCAGCCAGTGAGAGAGAGAGGGTATGAAGGAGACTAGGGAAAGTAGGATTAAGGGTTTTCTTGGGCATAAAATCAGTGAGTATTTTCTCTGTTGCAGCCAACATTTCTATGTTGCAATTGCAGGTGGGTAGAAGGTTTTTTTAGTCAGGGCGAGTAGCCTACTAGGCTCCTTAAACAAGGCCGCAGATATCTCTAGCAAGAACGTAGGGAAATGAGGCATGTTGGGTGGAGAAAATATGAGTTTTATGCAAACCTTTTATGCCCTAACTAGGTCGAGACTTGATGGAAAAGATGAGGAATGTTTTTGCATGGATTTGTGGCCATAATCCTTATTTTTGTTGGGTTGTGTTATGTTCTTTCCATGACTACCCCACGTGCGGGTGCTGTGGGGGGATGATAGCCCCCTTGCACGGGGTCCGTGGTAGCACACCAGGATTTTTTTTTTTTGACACTATATTAGGTGGGTGGACCTACCTATGCTTTTGTGCATGGATTTCGCACATGGTTTTGGGCATGATGGTTTTCTATCCATGGTATTTCGTAGATCTAGTCAAGGAAACTATGATTATGTTCTAATATAGGGTTAATGGATTGGGGTTTATGGATGCTTCGGCATGTATATATATGTATTGTAACATTAAAAGGAATATAATGAAAAATCAATATGGTAGTCTCGGTTTTGGGATCTAGGGGAAAATTGCCATGTATATATTGCGGTCAATCTAGGTACTAAACCAACATCAATGTTAGCTGAAGAATGGGAGAAGTTGGATTAGAAGGGTAAGAGCACAATACGATTTTGTGTCTCAAATTCAGTATTGCTGAATGTATCAGGGGAATCTTCGGTGAAGGCTTTGTGGGACAAGTTAGGGACTTTGTACCAATCTAAGTCTTTGGTGAATAAAATGTTCCTACGGAAAAAGATGTATAACCTGAGGATGAAAGATGGAGACTTAGTGATATAGAATATGAACGCATTTAATACTATGGTAAGATATTTATTATCTATTGATATTAAAATTTCAGATGAAGATAAGTGCATCTGTTTTTTGTGTTCTCTACCATATTTGTGGGATATTCTGGTTGTTGCAATAGGTAGCAATGCAACTGCCTTACAGTTTGATTAAATGGTCTCATCCTTGTTTTCGGAGGAGATGAGAGGGAAAAATATGGAGGGCCAAAATGGTGATGCATTGTTTGCATGAGGACGGTCCCAGAACAAAAACAAAAATAAATCCTTAAGTGGTATATCTAGATCTAGAGGGAGATCTAAATCTCCAGGAAAACTTGTAAAGGTGTGCTAGAAGTGCGAAAAGGAAGGGCACTTCAAAAGGGACTGTCAATCTAAATCTACTGAGAAAGGAAAGTGATCTGATGATGCTCCTTCTGTAGAGGCAAAAACCACCTCAGATGAAGGTGGGGATGTGTACTTGGCTTTTTCTTCAAGTACACATGTAGATCATGAGGCATGCTTTATTGAACCAGGTGCATCCTTTCACTTCACTCCCTAAAGAGAGTGGTTCTACAAGTATGAGAAATATGATGGTGGTGATGTCTTCTTAGGAGATGACAAGAAGGCTAGAATCATTGGTCATTAAAAAGTCAAGTTGATGTTGCAAGGTGGGAGGATTAGAACACTTTCGGGTTTTTTGCATATTCCTGCAATGCCCAAAAATACAGTTTCTGTAAGCAAGATGGATGATGCACATGTAAAAGGAGTGTTCGAGAAAGATGCCTACAAGATGGTTCGGGGAGAAGTGGTATTAATGCAAGGAGTTGGGATTGGAACTCTATACAAGCTTAAAGGTAGCATTATTATTGATGGGTGCAATAGTTCTGTGGTTCTTGAGAGTCGAGCAGAAAATCTAGTGGTCTCTGGAGAAAAGAACATGCTATGAAATCAAAGGCTTGGACATATTGGAGAGAAGGGCCTTTGAATACTTCATGGTAATGGTATGGTAGAAGGTATGTCTAATAGTTCTCTATATTTTGATTTTTATGAAAATTATGTATATGGGAAGCAGAATCGGGTGAGTTTCCCCTCTGGTGGTAAGAGGGCGAAACATATATTAGATCTCGTGCACAGTGATGTGTTTGGACCTGTGGCAGTCCCATCAATGGGAAAGTATATGTACTACGTATCATTTATAGATGACTTCTCAAGGAATACATGGATATATTTCCTCAAGAAGAAATCTAAAGTCTTTGATAGGTTTAAAGAATTTAAGGCTTTGGTGGAAAACTAGATAGAGAAGAAGATAAAGGCGTTGAGGACAGATAATGATGGAGAGCTTTGCAAGAAGGAATTTGAATAGTTCTGTAAGAAGTGTGGTATAGAAAAACATAAGAATACTCCATACACACCTAAGAAAAATGGAGTTGCAGAAAGAATGAATAAGATGTTGATGGAAAGGGAAAGAATCATGCTTAATGGTGTCGGGTTAGGACAGGAATTCTGGGTAGAGGCAGTGGAGACTGCATGTTACCTAGTCAATAGATCACCTTCATTAGCGTTGGAGGATAAGAATCCACAAGAGGTATGGACTGGTAAGAAACCTTCTCTTTCACATCTGAGGGTATTTGGATGTTATGCATATGTACATGTTCCAAAGGAGAAAAGAAAAAAGTTGGATAGTAAATCTAAAAAATGCATATTTATTGGGTAAAGGATGGTTTAAAAGGTTATAAGATTTGGAACCCATAAACAAGAAAGGTTTTGTACAACCGAGATGTGGTGTTTAGAGAGGAATAAGAATCAGACTCTACAACAGAAGAGGAATTAGAATATGAAGAGCCACAAACTCTAGCTATGAGAATATTAGTTCGAGAAAGAAGGCATCAAAAAAGGTATAGTCCATCTGCTATCTATTCAAATTTTTCTTTATCCATTACTAACGATGATCCCAGAATTATGAGGGAAGCAGTAGATTCAGAGGATGGAAACTTTGGAAAGAGGTCATGGTTGATGAAATGGCATCTTTGCACAAAAATGAGGCTTGGGATCTAGTGGAGTTACCGATTAGAAGGACTTCCATTAGAAGAAAATGGGTGTTTAAGAAGAAGATGAATGCAAAAGGAAAGGTGGAGAAATAAAAATCTCGATTGGTAGCAAAAGGTTATTCCCAAGTGTCGGGAATTGATTTTGGTGATATTTTTTCTCTTGTTGCCAAGGTAGCTTCTATTACATTACTTTTATCTATTGTTGCTTCTTTTGATTTTAAGGTAGAACCGATGGATGTGAAGACAACATTTCTTCACAAGGATCAGGAAGAAGAAATCTACATGAAGCAACCTGAAGGCTTTGCGGTGAAGGGTAATAAAGAACTGGTATGCAAGGTAAAAAAGGTATCTGTATGGGTTAAAACAAACACCAAGGATGTGGTATCAGAAATTTGATACATTTATACGGGGACTTGGCTTCACCAGAAGCAAAGAAAATCACTGTGTATATTTTAAATTAATTGGTGACCGTGTCATTTATGTGGTATTGTATGTGGATGATATGTTGCTAGTTGGAAATGACAGTGAAATTATCGAATATTTGAAGACCCAATTGTCCCCCAAATTTGACATGAATGTTCTTGGTGCTTCAAACTATATTTTGGGCGTGGAAATTAAATGAGATCGAGAAAAGAGGAAGCTCTGGTTAAACCAGAGGAAGTATGTTGAGACAAAACTATAGACTTTTAATATGCAAGATAGTAAACTGGTGAAGGTTCCTATTCCTGGAGGTGTAAAGTTATCTGCTGAATAGTGTCCCAAGACACAAGAAGAGGAAGATGGCATGTGCCGTGCTACATATGCAAGTGTAGTTGGTAGCCTGATGTATATAATGGTCTATACTAGACCAGACATTGCACATGCAGTGGGAGTATTGAGTAGATTTATGTAAAAACCATGGAAGGAGCATTGGACAGTCGTGACGTGGGTTTCCAGGTATTTGCGTGGCACTAGTGATTATGGTTTGTGCTAGCAAGGAAGACCAAGATTGGACAGAGTTTTGGGCATATGTGGCTTTGTTGATGCAGACTGGGCTGAAGATCTGGATCAGAGAAGATCTACAAGTGGGTACGTGTTTAACCTATTTGGAGGTGCAGTTGGCTGGATGAGTAAGAGACAGTTTGTAGTGGCACTTTCAACTACAGAGGCAGAATACATGACATCCACTCATGCAAGCAAGGAATCAATTTGGTTGCAGAGTTTGTGTTCAAGTATGGGGTTAGTACAATGAGCTATAAGGATATATTGTGACAACCAAAGTGCAATTTTCTTGGAAAATAACCCTGCTTATCATTAAAAGATAAAGCACATTGATGTTTAGTATCACTTTGTGAGGGATATGGTTGAGGATAGAAATGTGTTGCTGGTAAAGGTGGACACTTTGAGAATACTGCAGATGCATTGACAAAGTCTGTGAGCACTGAGAATTTCTCAGTGTGTAAAGAAACCATGGGCATTGTAGGGCTGGATCAATGACTAAGCTCTCATGTGGAAAGAAAACAACAAGTGGGAGAATATTGGGTTGTGTTATATTCTTTCCAAGATTACCCCACCCACAGGGGGGGTGGAATCCCCCCTGCACATTGTGCCAGGGGGTCCAGGGCAGCGCCCCAAGAAAAATCTTTTTTGGACCCTATATTAAGTGGGCGGACCTATATATGGTTTTGTGCATGGATTTCGCACATGGTTTTGGGCATGTTGGTTTTCTGTCCATGGTATTTTGTAGATTTGGTCAAGGGAACTATGGTTATGTTATAATATAGGGTTAATGGATTGGGGTTTATGGATGCTTCGACATGTATATATATGTATTGTAACATTGAAAAGAATATAATGAAAAATCAATCTGGTAGTCCCAATTTTGGGATCTAGGTGAAAATCTCTGTGTATATCTATTTTATGTTTTATGCTCTCGCCATTGTTTATTTTCTACTTTTAGAATTTGTATACAGGTAATTTCTATATAGGGTTAAAACCTACAATTTTGAGGAGCCGAGTTCTCCATGTGCAGAATGAAGAAATTATGTGCATTTTATGGTGTGTTAAGCATGGTTTGTCTTTGTTTTAGATGGTCATAGCCTTGAGGAAAGGTACAAACTAAGAAAAATTCCATCCCAACGTTTTAAAGAAGGCCGGAAAGGTCTAGAATTGGGTACAAGCCATCTTGGATACTAGCATCTTGAGGCAGTGTTGAAGGGAAGGAAATTCATGGCTAAGATAGGTTGTTTGAGAAGTGAATTAGGGATGGCATAACCCTAACTAGAAGAAACAACCTACAACAGTATCAGACTAGCCTAAAATGTATGTTAACAATATTTTGATGTTGTTTGACAAAGAGCACAAATATTGGAGGACCGTTGTAAGAGTTTTGGAGGAGACTACAACAATGTGCTTGCATTACCCAGCAAGAGAGAAACAACAACATGTTTCCATTGTTCTCTTGATGGTGTCCTAGGATAGGACTAGTTGAGGAGTGTGTTAGTAGCTAAGAGGAGGGGTTTCCTAGATGATTGGATGCCCTAACTAGGAGAAGATGCTACAACAACATTGGTCACTCATGGTATGTTGGAGGGAAGTGTGAGATTGGACCAAGTGTGGACGTGGATTTGGAATTTATGGTCTGCTAAAGGAAAATGTGATAGTGCCCAAATTGGAGCCTAGTGTGCAACATGTTTGTGGACTTAGGTTGTTTCTAGAGTGGAAGAAGTTGAGCTCAAGGTTTGATCAGCGGGAGGAGTAGTTGAGCAGCCCTAGACTTGTGTGTGGAGAAGGACTTCTACAATAGATTATGGGTAGTCCTCCTAGCCTGTGTTCATTGTAGAGATGGAAATCTTGCAGTAATAGGTGGAATCCATTTGCTCCCTATGTTGTTCTTCATTGGATCGACATAGGAAGACCACAGGGGGCTAAAGTCCCTAAGTAGATAAGAAGAAGTAATGGGAAGATTGTGAGTTTTTCACAAACATAGTTGTGAAAAAATTAACAAGAGTCTCGATGTGTTGTGCCCTTGATAGACTAAGGCACAATAGTGAGAAAATTGGATAGCTGAGGTTCAGTGGCCAGATGGACTTGGATCGTTGATAGAGGAAGTGTTGTAGATCGGGAGCCAAAGGACTGAGAAGGTACAAGGTATGACCAAGGAAGTTGTGAGGAGCTCTACATCAACTAGACAGTTAGAGTATCTTGTTGAGGGTATATTGGTTGTTGATGCATTGACACCAAGGCCCATTTTTCTATTCTTTTACTAGTGGATATTTGAGGGCAATTATCCTTGGTACGAGAGTCCTAGACTATTGTATTATTCATTTTGATTAATATAATGAAGTTGGGTTATTGTACAAAAATGTAAAAAGTTATTTATATTTTATGCATGTGTGATTTACTATTGTTTATATTCCATTTTGCAAAGTAGTTTTGTTGTGATTCTTGGTTTGGTAGCTTAAGATATTTAATATTCTATCCTAGACACTAAGATCGTGTAAAAACAATATAGCACCCTTCTTGCTCAGCCTAAGAGCGCCAAGTCAGAGACTGAGAAGCCCCCAATTTTGTTGTAATTCATATCTTCCACCACCACTCAGTAAATTATCTAGATGCTGTGAGGCTTGTCCCTCTTATTTAATTCGTATGGCTACATATTTTTGATAAACACTCTAGAAATTGTAAGCTCTAGTTTCCCCTTTCAAGGGTAGAGATCTTCTGATTTTTCTCTCTGTTTCCTTGTGCTGAGATAGAGATGGAAATCATGGCCATAAATATTGTATATTTTGTTTAGTTAAGATAATTTATAATCACTTACCTACAAAAAAAAAAGGTTCCTTTGGTTTTAAGCATCGTCAAGGTTGATATTATTATCAAATATTTTGATCAGCAATGTCTTTATTCATTTTCTATTGTTTTTCCTATGGGACTTTTGCTAACACTCTTGAATCCTCCAAACATATAGGATGATTAGAGGTGTGAGAGTGTTCAAGAATGGTATATTTCTTGATCCTACCATTAAGTATATATGTGATGCGTTCTTTTAACCTAGTTTTAATTGAGTCACATTTCCAATGTACACTTTTCCACAACAACATTGTATCACATATACCCATTTATAAAGATTTGGTTCAACATGACCCTTTAAAAATTTAACACTTTCTTATGGAGTTTGAAAAAGAGAAAGACATTCTTATGCTTATTCTTCTAGGATCTTGGAAATTTTATCTACAATACCTTAGATATGATATGGATTGGATCACTATGTTGTTTTTCATCTATGGAAAAAATGGAGGAATTAGTGGAGGGTCATTTCAACACTAGAAGGTCCTAGGAATTAGGATTTTAAACCTTCCAGAGTCATTTTGAGGTTTTAAATGGAACGTTTTGGGGTAAAAAATTTCCCACTTTTGTGTTGGAATTTGGGAAATTGATATACACTTAAACACATTTCCAACAATGCAAAAATCATTTCAATCAAAGTTTGTATGCAAAAGTTATTACTCCCATGAGTTTACCTACTATGTTGACCACCATGGTATAAGAGGATTCGATGCCAACCCTTGTTACACATGAAAATAGGGATAGCCATGTGTGGAATTAAAATATTACTCTAGAAGGTCCAAAACCATAACTTTTATTGAGGTTTGAGGGAGTCATAAGATTATGCCTAGTTGACTATTGGGCTATGTTAAATATTGGGCCACAAGGAGTAGGGGTTCCAATCTAAGCTATTATATTTGTTCTATAGTTGAGAAAATAGATTGGGAGTGAGAAAATAGAGAGAAGAACACAAGGGGTTAAGGATATCTATTATCCTTATATACCATAAGTCTCAAGTAACTCCATAGAGAGTAGCTCTAGGTTTTGTAATTGCATATTTCCATACTAAAGAAAAGAAAACAAAGAAACCTCACTTTCTAGCTAGGTTTTCTATTGTAAGGGTTTCTCAAGGAATTTTGTTTCTCTATAATGTATGTATGCACGTTTTTGTAGCTTTTTGTTCCATATTTCTCACATTTAATCTCTTTCATTCATTTAAGCAAAAAATCAACTATTAAAGTATCTTAGATCTTAAGGATAATTAACGTTGATAGTATAAATATCAATTATTTTTTTATCTTTGATTTATTGTGATGAACCATTATAATGGAATATCCATGACATTTTACATATCATTTTGGTGTCAAAGTAAGGTTTCTTTGGGTTGTTTTGGAGGAAATTGCAGGTACGATATCATCACGCAATGAACTTGGGACATAGAACATGTATTTTTGGACTATTAATTAATACCCCTAATTTTACTATGTATTGATAAATACCTCCCAAAATCCTATTTTTGAACCCCCTTCCCAATACATTTGTTTGATAAAAAAAAACATACTTTTACTAAGTAACCTTTTTTATGTTCCTTGATACCTATAAACCCACTGGTACCATATACCTCTCCCTCAATACCTATATATTGACTTTATATTTCACATTTTTAAAACCCCATTTATTAATAAACATGGTAAGATATTAGTCAACAAGGTGAATCCCTTATTCTTGAATGAGATCCACAAACCAATTTAAGAAGAAATTCATAGAACCCTAGCCATGGCTTATGAGTCTATTCACATTAACCGTCATGATTCAATGGAAGATATATTTGTGAGGTTGGAAGTATAATCATGTTGGCCCTAATAATAAAGCTAAAATGATTTAGAGAGGATGGAGGATATCACTTAGAAACTAGATTGGAGGGGAAATTACAAGATCAAGAAGACCCAAAAATAGAGTCATGGTAAGTGCTCAAGAAAGACAATCGAGATCAAGTGTCATTAACCCTTTATATTCCCTAATCAAGATGGAAAATAAAGTGGAAATAAATCCATATTATGGTGATATCAATGCATTAAAACTAAATAATTGGTTTCAATAACTATAACTTTATTTCATCTTTCACCATATAGTTCAAGAGCAAAAAATTTCATTTGCTAGAGTGAACTTAGAGGGACATAGTTTAACCTAGTGGGAAAGATATACAAAAACGCTTAGGATAGAGGGTGATTCACCAATAAATAGGTGGAAGGAAATCAAAGACATCATTAACTCCCAATATTAACCTATCGGTTATGTAGTGGACTAATGGATATAGTGGCACTACTTCAACTAGAGGTAGTGGAAGAGTGTACAAGAGTAAACCACTTAGTTTAGAAAGATTGCCATCATGTTGGGTATCTTTCACAAGAACCTAGATGTGCTCGTAAAGTATTTAGGGGGTCTACATAGTCATATATGAAATATCATGATGTTTTTGAAGTAAGGATAGTAGACAAGGCATATCATAGGCCACAAGAAAGGGTAGCCAAGTGGTGCCAAGTATAAAAAGTACCAAGAAGATTTCAAGGAGGGGAAGAAGTGGAAAGGGGGGGAATTATAAGAAGAAAAAAACATTTTACATTAGTGTAAGGATCCTAGCAGCCATTATATCCATTGAAATTTTGATGGAAACAATGAGAAAAAGTGATAGGAACTACATCTAGAGCTGACATAAAGAACCACAAGAAGGATGCAAAAAAAAATAATGTTCTAGCCATATATTCAACCAATCAAGTTTAAAGGAGATCCAATGTGCATGAGAATATTGTTTGGATGCCTATTCAAAAACAGGAGAACTTAAACAACATTCATCGCTAGGAAGAGGAGGAGATGACCAATGTTTTCCACACCAGGATCCAGAGCAAGCAGACCAAGATAGATGCTTTATTTGACTTTGGATCATAGGATATTTTCATAGTAGTAGATCTAATCAATAAGCTAGAATTGGAGGTTCGTGGTCATCCTAGTCAATATCCATTGGGATGGGTAACTAAGGTTGTATAGATCAAGGTAACGAAATAGTGCGATTAATTTTGTTGAAATTGTTGACTATATTATTGAAGTGGAATTAGATATAGTACACATTGACATATGTGTATTATTTGGAAGCCACTACATGCATATGAGGGAAGTATTGGCCTCATGGTGTTGGCATTGGCATCAACCTAAGGAGTCAATTGTGTTGGAATTGATGTCAACAAGTTTGGAGGTATTTTCATGATGATTAGAGCCTCGATGACATGTTGTTGAGGTGTTCCTAATGTTTGTAGTGGCTCTAGAGGTGTTGGAGAATAATTAAATAAAAATGACAAATTTCTGGGTAGAGAGGAGGTGATTTTGCATGAGTTAGGGCATCTTCTATGAGAAGTAGTTATGCACAGAGTGATCATGTTTATATCTTAACTGGGATGCCTATATTGTCCTAGTGAAAATAGATTTAGAGAGGAATTCCTGAAATGTGCACGTGCATAATTTCCCAAGGTTTTTGCCCAAGGTTGTTGACAGTTTATAGTCAACTTGAGTTGCTCCACATTCTATAAGGTGATTAAGTCAAAGGTAATGAGGATTAGTGCTTTTTATTGATTTCATATTTGTTCACTAATAAGATGTTGGAGTGTGAAGTAGAATGGGTTAGATAGAGAGAGAATGTGAGCTATAATACTGTAGATAGGGTGCAAACCATATATTAGATTTGAAGTAGTATTACATACATGTGGAGAGTGCCTATGGAGAATAGATGATCATATTTTGTATGCAAATTCCAGTATTATGATGTTGTAGATATGGAGATAGGTTATTGTTATAGATGCCTCTAAAGAGACTTTAGATTAGAGTTTAGATTGTTGATATGTTTGTATTCTAGGAGTTCTATTGGAGAGTCTATTGTTGTAGAATTTTTGTATGATTGCTAGAGTATGCTAGAGATGGTTGAATATGATATTGAGTTGATTGTATGAGGGTAGATTCAATGATTCAGTTTGTTGTAGAGTTTTGTATGCAGATTGTTTATTGTGTTGCAGATTTTATTGTTGATTGAGTAGAAGGGTTATTGTGATTCCACTATGAATATGGATGAAATGTGTCTCACAAGTACTTGTATGCAAAGATCTTTCATCTAGAATGAAACATTGTTAAATGGGGACCAAAAGAGGACCTTGAATGTTGGGGCCTGGCTTGTTGTGACAAGCTATAGCGACATCCTTCAAATAGTGGCCTGAGAGCCTAGGAGTGGTGGCTAGATAATCTAGTGGTGGTTGGGTGAGACTTATTGGGAATGGTGGCTTCTAGTAGGTGGTGCCTTGCAAAGTTGTGGGAGTGGTGGCTTCCAACAAGTGGTGGCCTATAAAGTTCATACAAGTAATGGCCTAGAGTGAGTAGTGACTCACATGATTGGAAAGTTGTGGCTTGAAAATTGGTGGTGGCTAGTGAATATGTAAACAAAATATTTTTATAATAATAAAATAAGAGAAAAGAAGAACATTTGACGTTGGTTTTCTCCATTTGTGTTTCCACCTAACATTTGGTAACCCTATGTGTGATGATGTGATTTTTTGTGTTGTTTCTCATGGTCACTTGTGCTTATGATGATCACTGCATATGTTTATGATTATGCATGTGTTTTCCATATATGTTTCTGGTAGACTAATGCATGAATGAATAATTGTGAAAATAAAGAAAAAATTTGGTTAAAATTGATCATAGGGAACAATACTGATTCAAACCCCCCCCCCCACACAACCCCCCCACCCCCCAACCCCACACCCCCCCCCACCCCCCCACACAAGCCCCCCCCCCCTCCCCCACCAGTATTTTTCATAGCTTCCAATAGGATTAAATATTCATGTAGAGATACAAAAAATACCACATTACAAAGAATAAAAAACCATAAATCAATATTGCACACAAAGGAAAGTCAAATATCTCACTGGTAAGTGCCAACCAAGCTAAGAAGTTGATTAGTTCTTGTAAGAAATAGATTTTACTTTTCATAAGAGAAAATTAGTTAGATGATGAGTCAATAAGAGTGTAAGGTCCCTATAATACTCATTTATCCCCCATATTGTTATTGTTTTTTCCTTACATTATTATTATTATGTAGGCCCTAATTGTATTTTGACCCCTTAGACTCCTATATATACCGAGGAGGTCTTGTCATTTGAATCATCCAAATATTGTTAATTTATGTGATGTAAAATGAGGTTTTCACCTCCAAAGAGGATTGTTTTTAAGTCGTTGTTCTATATTTTCTTCTATTTTGTGATCTGGTAACATAACATTCGGTATCAGAGCTCTGGATCCTAGGGTTTCACTGCTTCAAACAGGCCATCTTGGAATTATCACTATAATGTTTTTTCTATGAGACTTCAAAATATGAAATTTCAGCGTCATGGAGTAGAAATATTAATGAATATCGTGTAAAAATTTCAGACCTTGGTTTGCTATATTTTAGGAGATATCGTCCAAGCATCTTAGGGTTTCTGCATAATCTGGAATTTAGACTCAAACAAGTGTTTTAGGGAAAATCATTATAAATTTCTATTTGAGCATCATATTTGAATTTAACAAAAAGAAACAAAAAATTCACAAACTTTGGTTTTTTGTGTATCATTTTCAGGGCCGAAGGTTAAAACAATAACACATGGCATACTGTACAAGTTCGCTCTACTGAATTAGTCCATAATCAAGCCATCATCGGAGATTTGGCATAACTTCACTTGAAGAATCCAATGTTGGTATAAATTGTGGGGTTGGAAATAAGACATAGAGGGGTACCTCTACACAATTTTGGACCTTGGGATGCCTAAAATTTAGAGACAAAATAATTTCAAGATCAATTTCCTAAAAGAAAGAAAAAGGTGTGTATTTTTTAAATTTTCATTACTTTTGTTTGAAAAATCAGTTTGTTGTGATTCAAAGGGCATATTGAAGCATATATATCATTATTTGTT
Organism: Pinus tabuliformis; assembly: GCA_031772625.1. Classification (NCBI taxonomy): domain Eukaryota; kingdom Viridiplantae; phylum Streptophyta; class Pinopsida; order Pinales; family Pinaceae; genus Pinus; species Pinus tabuliformis. Next base: position 462,679,333 of record CM062811.1, read on the forward strand.
TCTAAAATTTCTCAAAACAAAAAAATAGATACACCCAATAAGCCAATAGAAATCTCTAGTATGATGCATGAAGAAGAGGAAGGCATGGAACATGATATATTGAAATTACGAGACCAAGTGCAACAAACTTCTTTCTCGCAAAGAGTTGCGAAAAATGAATTGGAAGTGATTATGAATGTTAATATGGATGGTTTAAAAGGGGACGTGGATGGTTTATAATAAAAAATAAAAAGGGACATGGGCTTTTCGAATGACGGTTTAAAAGTAGACATGGAAGCAATGATGAATGTCAAGATGGAAGGGTTGAAGGAAGGTTTGACAAACTTGCTGTAAGAAAGGATTCCTGGTGGTGACAAGGTATTCCATGAAAATAATGATGAATACAAAAGGAAAATGAATTATGATGTTAGAGACTCCAACATTGGGTTGAATACTAACCACATTCCAAATATCGATATGAGGATGTTTGATGGCAAGGATCTAGTAACATGGATACGATAGATGGAGCAGTTTTTTGATCTACACGATGTGTAACAAAAAAAATGTATGCATTGCATATTTATATTTACAACCTAATAAATTTGTATGGTATCGATGTCTTTGTTCTTGTAAAGCACTAGCCACTTGGACAATTTTTACGAAGGAATTGATCATACATTATGAGGATACAAAGAGAAATACCTTCTTTAGCCAATTGATAAATCTCCAGCAAAAGGTTTAGTTAGGGATCACATTGAGGACTTCCAAAGATTGAATATTAACTAATATCCCATAGGAGCATCTGATTGATGTCTTCATAGGGACTTTAAAGAATTGTATCCAACATGAGGTTTGCCTTTGGGAACCTAAGTCATTGGAGAATGCATTCAGGGTGGAAAGAAAAGTTGAATGTAAAATTATGGAAACAAGGAGGTATGCCACTCACAACTATAAAGTTGGAAGTGTTTTTATTCCTATCTTCCTAGAACCTACAAGGTTAACACCACAAAAACTGGAGGAAAAAAAATTAAAATGGATTTGTTACAGTTGTGATAGAAAATGCATGAAAGGTCATATGTGTTCCGAGAAGAAATTATTTACATAGATTGTGAAAAGGAGGAAGAAAAGGAACAAGAAAACTCAAAAGCAGAAGATATACACTAGGAACTAACTCCCGTGGCTAAAAAAATAAGAAATCAATCCAACCATATCTTGTAATTCATTGGTGGGAATTACCACTCAAATTTTCAATATAGAAGGCTATATCAAGAAGAAAAGGGTAATACTGCTAATTGACTAAGATATTAGTCATAATTTTATTCATTGTAAGATAACCAAGGATTCAAATTGCTTTTTGTACCCAACACTAAAGTGCCAAGTGATGGTTGCAAATGGAGGAACTATAAATTTCTCAGGTAAGTGCCATAATATCAATCTAAGATGGGGGAATATGTATTGAAAATTCCAATTATTTTCATTCCAATGAGTGGTGTTTATGTTGTATTATGATTACATTGGTTACAATATTTAGGGATGATAGATTTTAATTTTCAAAAACTTTACTTGAAAATTTTCTCAAAAGGAAAGGTAATTGAATTAAGAAGTATTACAGGGAAACCTGAGAAGATAATCAACTCTAACGGCATGAAAAATATTTTGAAGAAGGAACAATAGGGGGTAATTGCACAATTATGTTCAAACTTCTAATTCATCCATTTCTCCAGATCTCAAAATAGTCCTTAACAATCATTCCAAGGTATTTGATACTCCCAAGGGTATCCCACCTATTCAAGATCTTGATCATGCTATTCACTTGATTCCAAGAATTGTTCCTCAAAACATTAGACCTTACAATTATAGCCATGACCATAAGAATGAAATCGAAAATGTGGTTGCAAAAATGCTAGTGGTAGGTATAATTCAACCTAACCAAACTTCTTTCTCTACTCTAGTAGTATTGGTGCATATGAAGGATGGATCATGGCATATTTGTATGGATTATAGAGAGCTCAAGAAGCTCACTATTAAATATAAGTTTCCGATTCTTGTCATTAATGAATTGGATGAATGACATGGAGTACTTTACTTCACGAAGCTAGATCTTTGTTTAGGATATCATCAAATTAGAATGAAGACAAAATACATTTCAAAAACAACATTTAGAACTCATGAAGGTCATTATGAATCTTTGGTCATGCCTTTTGGCCTTACTAATGCACCTTACACATTTCAAGGTTTGATTAATTCCACTTTCAAACCCTTTGAAATTTTTTGTTAGTATTTTTTGATGATATACTAATCTATAGCAAGTCTTGGAAATATCAGGTTCAACATGTTGACATGGCACTCAAACTATTGGAGGAGAAACAATTGTATGCAAAATCCTCCAAATGTTTCTTTGAAGTACATTAAGTGGAATATTTGGGTCATATTGTATCCCATGAGGGTGTTAAGGTAGACCCTAACAAAATTAAATCCATCAAGGGATGGAAAATCATCATAACCTTAAGGCATATTTGAGGATTTCTCGGGTTAATAGGGTATTATCACAAATTTTTTAAGAATAATGGGAAGATAACAACACCTCTAACAACATTATTGAAGAAATATGCATTTTTTGGGACTCGAGAAGCAACTAAGGCCTTTGAACATCTTAAAGAGGCAATGTGCCAAGCTCTAATATTAGCTACACTAGACTTCACAAAAACCTTTATTGTGGAATGCTATGCCTCAGAAAATTCCATTGGTGCTGTTTTAATGCAATAAGGATGGCCCATTTCTTTTGAAAGGTATATACTTAAGGGGAAATATTTACGAAAGCCTATTTATGAGAATAAAATGTTGGAAATACTACATGCATTGAAGAAATAATGCCCTTACCTAACAGGAAGACACTTCAAGGTAAAAAAAAATATCATGATAGTCTTAAATATTTCTTGGAACAAAGATGATCTTCTAAAGAGAAGAAAAGATGGGTCACAAAGATGTTGGGTTATGACTTCGAAATCATCTACAAAAAAGGGAAGAAAAATGTTGTTGCAGATGCACTCTCAAGAAGGGATGAAGATGTGGAATCATTGCTCTATGACATTTCTATTATCCAACCTGATTGGATGATTGAAGCAAGGGATAAATGGAAGAATGATGAATAGGTATGGATAATCATTCAAAAATTGTAGCAAGATCACAGTGCATCTGATTCATTTATTTGTAAAAATGATTCACTGTTGTACAAATATTTCTTATATCTATGTAAGAACTCCAAAATTAAAAGAATTATTATTTTGGAATCACACACCTCTCCTATAGGAGGGCACTCAGGATTTAAAAAAACTGACCATAAGGTCAACAAGGAAATTTTTTGGGATGGACTTAAATCTAATATTCAGAATTTTGTGGTGAATGTTTGGTTTTCCAACAAAATAAGGTTGAGACAATTAAGACCCCATGTCTTTTACAACCATTAGCCATTCCGAGTCAGCATTGGGAAGAGGTCGCAATGGATTTTATCATATGTTTACCCAAGTCTTAAGGAAAGAGTGTCATCATGGTGGTAGTTGATAGACTTACCAAGTATGCATACTTTTGTGCACTCTATTATCATTTCAAATCTGGTACAGTTTCTATTTCTTTTAAGCAAATAGTTCAAAAGCTACATGTAAACCCAAAGATTATTGTAGGTGATAGAGATCCCATTTTCACTGGAATTTTTTGGACATAATTATTTTACTTTCTTGGTGCTAATTTAGCTCATAGCTCATCTTATCATCCTCAATCTGATGGGAAAACTAAGACAATGAACAAATATTTGGAAGCATATCTTTGTTGTTTTGTATGTGATAAACAAAATGGATCAAGTGGTTACCCATGGTAGAATGGTGGTATAACACTTCCTTCCATAGCACAACAAAATGACCCCATTTTGGTACTTTATGGATATCATCCACCATCCATCACATCGAATTTAAGAGACAATTCTAAGGTTTAGTCAATGAAGATAAAATTGAGCACCAACAACAAGTTCTCCAACTCTTAAATGATAATCTATCTCTACAACATCATAGTGAGGGAAGTTTTGATGTGGGTGATTGGGTGTTTTTATGACTACAGCCATACAAACAAATATCCCTCAAGCAAGCTAAGAAGGATAATAAATTATCATCTAAGTAATATGGACCTTATAAGGTGTTGCAAAAGTTTGGTACTATGGCATACAGATTGGAGTTGCCTACATCTTCACGAGTACACCCATTTTTCCATGTTTCATGCTTAAAGAAGATTATAGGTGACAAGGTTCCAGTTCAAGCTATGTTGTTAGAACTTGACGAGGAAGGAAAAATCATGCTGGTTCCTGAAGAAATCATGAAAAGAAGAATTTGAAAACTATGGAACAGATAAATTTCAGAGTATTGCATTAAGTGGAAGAACTTAGCTATTGAAGAATCTAGATAGGAGGATGAGTATTTTATTCAGAAGCATCCAAAACTACTCAAGTGTTGAGGACAACATTTTTTTGATCGAGAGGGGGATGTTAGGTACCTATAATACTAGAGTAGCCCCCATATTATTATCGTTGTGCCTCATAGAAGCCCACTATTGTTATTGTTGTGCCCTTACATTGTTATTGTTATGTAGGCCATAATTATATTTTTACCCCTTAGACTTCTAGATATACTATGTAGGTCTTTTAATTTCAATCATCAAGGAATTTTTCATTTATGTGATGAAAAAGGAGGTTTCCCCCTTTGAAGAGGCTTATTGTCAAGTCATTGATCTATATTTTCTTCTATTATGTGGTCCGTTTACACAAAAAAGAGCAAATTCATTTTTGGAGGGATATAGTAAGAGAAGAAGCATCAATTCGAGAATTTTCTATAGGAGTGTTGTAGAAGCCTAAAGGGATAACATCTAAGATGAAAGTGGAGCATGAAATACTAATTTTTTTTATTTTTTATTTTTATTTTTTTAACATTGTCGGTTGCTGTATTGTATTTCAAAAAAAAGAGAGGAGAAGGCAGTTCCCGTGAGGTACATAATGTTATGCCATGAGATGCTAGGAGAGAAGGAGTTATAGTAACAAAAATCTCCTTGTTCCTACCTTTAGGCTTTGAAAAAAAAAATAAGCAAAAGTAAATCCTAACAAACTATAGCAACAAAAAACAACATTTGCAAAACATAATTAATCTATATTGATGTGGCTGATATGCCTCACTATAGATTCTTCAGGCTTATCATCTTCTCCAGCTTGCTTTATGCTTGAGGAGATTGTGGGTACTACATTTCTCTTTTCCATTATATATTTCAAAATTTCAATGGATTCTTCAGCATGAGCACACCTGTTGGATAGTTGGTTGAACTGTTCATGCAATGAAGAGATTCTATGCAGAAAAAGATTAATATCTTCTTCGTATTTTTCCTTAATGAGTCGGCTTTGGCTGTCAATCTTGGCCTCCATGATCTTCTGGTTGTTGTCGATCTTGGCATCCAAGATCTTTTGATGGGCTGTCAACTGTTCCAACTCAGCTTGAAGGTTGGCACAATGAAGGCAGTACTCACTTCTCGCCATTGGAGTAGAAGAAGACTGTGATTGAGGGAGTTGAATGACCAAAAGAGCAGATTTGAGGCACTACACTGTGTGGCATGAGATGCTGCCTGAGAAAAAATTCACTAAAATAGGATAGACCAAAGATTCTAGAGGCTAATGAGGAGTTGAACTAATGGAAAAGAGCGAGGGCCGCATAAGCTGCAAGGAGAGGGGAGCGGACCAGGGAATCAGGGCGAAACAGGAACAAGAGTGTGAAGGCATGGAGGGCCGTAGACACCACATGAAGATTAAAGCGGACCAGGAATTCAATGAGGAACTGGGATGAGAGCATGAAGAAGTGGAGGGGGTGAGATATAAAGAATAAGAAGGGTGCAGGTCATCTATCACAGGACAGAGGGGAAGAACAAAGGAGGGACAAGGTAGATCGGGGAGATGATTCGGCAGAGCCAGGGAGGGATGGCTGATTGGGAGAAGGACGGCCAATCGACTGACCAAGAGTGTGAGAGTGTATTTTCCAAGGAAAAATCCAGATCCCAATACAAATTGAAGGCATGAAGAGGATTTGGTGGATCTTTGACCATTCCACCCTGTCAGGGATTTCAGATTTATTGCAGTTCTGATTAAGGACATAAAAATCTTTGTCATGGTAAGTAATGTAGGGTCTCCACGTCGTTGCACAGAAGACTGCCCATTGACCTGGCACATGCCCTGTTGGCTTGATTATCAGCATGCTTATTGAAGGAACACACGATATGATGAAAGCGTAAATCGGTCATCGTTTGATTTAAAATTTGGCACCGATTAATGGTCTTTTGGAGGAGAGCGTTGGAAGATTCCCTATTCTGTGCCATTAGAGTGATAACCACTGCCGAGTCTCCAAAAATCAGGGTTGTGCCTATACCAAGTTCCCTAAGCTGGATGAGTCCCTGGTAGAGGGCAAAGGCTTTTGCCCTATTGTTGGAAATGTGTCCAAGTCCCCATTCATAAGAAAGAATGCGATCTCCATTAGCATTAAAAATAACTCCTCCTGCTCCTGCAACTCCCAGGTTTGACTTTGAAGCTCCATCAAAGAAAAGATAATGTTTGTTGCAAATTTTGATCCATATTGCAAACTATTCTTCCTTTAATCAAGTTTTCCAGTTATGAGGAACATTACTATGCCTGTTACTTGCAGTGTTGCCATTCTGATTATTGTTGTTTTTATTCAACAAGTAACTGATGAAATCTCCCTCATCAACACTTAACTCAGTTATGTCTATATTTTTCTGATTCTTGACTGATATGGTTTCAAGGGAGAGACTCCTTGCCTTATTGCATAGATTTCTGATGGTTGAGTCCTTTCCCTTGAAGACTTTACGGTTTCGAGCCAGCCAAATATTCCATAACATAGTGTAAGGAAGGGTGTCCCAGACCCTTTTTACTATGTTATTCCTTCTTTGTTGCCAAGGATAATTTTTTTTCCATTGGTGAAGAATTTCTCCTATAGAATCCTGATTGTTCCATGGAATATGATTATTATGGGTTAAGTTCCTCCAGCAGCTCATAGCAAAGGGACAATCAATAAATAGATGATGAATGGATTCCTCGGTAGCTTGACAGTTGGGATAGTGAGAGGGGCCATTGATTCCTTGCTTTTGCAAATTCTCAGTAGTAAGAATTTTCCCCTTAAGAAGAGTCCAGAGGAAAAACTTGATTTTTGGTAGGACTTCAGATTTCCAGACCATCTTCCAGTGATTCCAGAGAGGCATGGGATAGTTACTACTGCAGATGAAATGATGGGCAACATGAATGGAGTAAATAGATCCAGATGGATCCCAACGAAATCCATCTAAATCATTCTTTTTTAATAGGAGCTATACTATGCAGATGAGATTGAAGAGCAGATAAGATGGATTTAAGATCATTGGGAAAGGCTGGGAAAGACTAACTAGACCAGAGATGGGAATGGGGATCCCACTTAGAGATCTGATCCAGATGAAGGATACCTACTCTTTCATAAAAGGAAAGAATGGGAATGACTCCAATTTGACTATTTATTGGTTGCTAGCCCATGATTTTGTCATTTCCAATATTAACATTGGCACCTCCCTTGGGAATTTTTGAAGTGTTCTGAGACATTAGAGGGATTGCTCTTTTACATAGGCACCAAATTTTGGAAGAATCTCTGTTGGGAATGTCTTTATCAAGAAGCTACTGCATTGGATAGTTTAAATATTTAATTTCCAGCACTCTGTTCCACCATGCAAGAAGGCCGGTTATAAATCTCCATACAATTTTTCCTCCGAAGGCTAAGTTTAGGAATTTGGGGGATTTGATTCCAAGGCCTCCTCAGTCTTGGGACTGGATTATCTGCTTCAAATTGACCAAATTGAATTTCTTTTTGTCATTTTTCCCTCCTTTCTAGAGGAATTGGTGAAGGATGACTTCCATTTTGTAGTGAAAGGAGGCCAGAGCTTGATGGAGAGAGCATTGATATAGAGGCAGAGAAGAAATACCTGACTTAAGAAGAATGAGACGACCAGCTGGGTTGAGTGACATGGGGCCCCACTGTTGCACTTTTATTTTCATCTTATCTATAACAGTGTCCCAAACTTTTTCCTTCAAAGGACCTGCACTTACACGCATGCCTAAATAAGAGAAATGAGTCCAGTCAGAATTACATGAGACTCCAAAGGTGTTGGAAATATTATGTAGGATCTGTGCTGCTGTGTTCCAACCATAAATGCAGCTTTTCAGCTGATTAACCAAGCCACCAGAGTACCTCATATATTTATCAAGGAGAGACTTGAAGTGCCTGGCTATGGTGATGGATGCTCCTCCAATTAGTAAAGTGTCATAAGCAAATTATGAGTGATTTATATTCTTAACTCCATTCCCAAATTTTATGCCTGTGATTAGGCCGACCCTCTGATTGAAGTCCAGTGCTTTGCTAAAGGATTCAACCAACAAAATAAAGAGATAAGGTGAAAGAGGACAACCTTGTCTTAGACCACGGGAGGATTGGAAGGCTTCTCCCGGTCTGCCATTAACCAGAGGGGAGATCTAGGGCCCAAATATGTAGGCTTTGATAAGGTTTAGGAAGACTACATCGAATCCCATCTTCTTCAGAATGGCCAGGAGGAAGGAGTGTCTTACTCTGTCAAACGCATTGCCCAAGTCAAGTTTAAGGATAAAGCCTTTCTCATTCTTGGATTGACTCGAGTGTATAGCTTCTTATACAAGGAGAATAGAGTCAATTATTTGTCTATTGGCCAGGAACCCCCCTTGATTTTCAGAGATGAGAGAAGGAAGAAAGGGTTTAAGGTGAGAAGCAATGATTTTGGTCAGGATTTTGTAGGAAGAGTTACAGAGAGAGATGGGCCGAAATCGTGCAAAGGAAGAAGGGCGATTTTCTTTGGGGATTAGAGCTAGATGGGTAGCATTGGTGTATCCCCCTACTTTACCCTTTCTTTGGATCCATTTGAGCATTTTTGTCAAATATTTTTTAATAATTCCCCAGAATGCTCAATAGAAACAGATGGGGAAGCCATCTGGACCTGGGGCTTTATCAGGCTGGAGTGTCCAGATCGAACTTCTGATTTCCTCCTCATCAATCTCCTTATTTAGACTATTATTCATTTCCTTGCTTATCCCAGTGGGAAGATGTTGTAGCAGCTCTGTGTAATCCTCTTCTTCTTTTGTTTTAGTTAGAATATCTCTATAATGTTCTATAGTGGCCTTTCGAATACCATCCCGTGTATTTTGTCGATTTCCCTCAGCATCTAGGATGGAGCTGACATTATTCCTTATTTTTCTAGTTGTGTTTTTTTTGTGAAAAAAGGTTGAGTTCTTGTCTCCCCCTTGCAACTAAAGTTGCCTTGACTTTTGCCTCCATTTTAATTCCTCTTCTCTGTTTGCCTGACATAGCTGTAGATAGAGGTTGCTTTCCTGTTTTTTATTCTCTTGAGAGAAGCCATGCTCCTCTATTTCTCTTTGGATACAAACAAGATTATTCTTAATCTCCTTTTTTGCCTTCTCAAGTTCTTTGTAACTGATTTTAGCCCATTCTTTTATAGCCTATTTTGTTTTTTTTTTTTTTAATTTGGTTTCCCAAATGAAACCAGGAGACCCTTCAACATGCCGATTCCAAGAGTTGTGAACAATCTCTGTGACTATTGGAATGTAGTTCCAGAGGGAACTATACTTGAAAGGAATGGGTCCAAAAGAGCTATGAGTTTACAGCATGAGTGTTATAGGGTAATGATCAGAGGCTAAACATGGTAGAATGTTGGCATACCCAATAGAAAAGGAAGCTAGCAGTGAGACATTAATTAAAATTCTGTTGAGCCTTTCCATAATGTTACCAATGCCCAATCTACAATTTCTCCAAGTATACCTTCGATTTTTTGGAGCAATATCCATAAGGTCATGATCTTGCATGATATTTTCTAAATGAGTTCTATAAGGATCAGGGGTGAAACTACCTCCTCTTTTCTCATTAGCATGAAGAATAAGATTGAAGTCTCCTCCCAGAATGATGTTAGAGTTTTCTTCTGCATCTATGTTGGCTTTAAGATCATGCCAACAACACTCCTTGTCTCTGAAATGGTTAGGAACATATATGTTGTAGATGACTATAATTTGCTTATCTTCTTTATTTTCCAAAACCGTTTTGATCCAATGTTGATTGACAGTTTTAGATTTGTAGTTCCATATGCTTTGGTTCCAGATTGTTGCTATTCCTCTTGAGGCTCCTCTTGAGTCACTAATGCTACCTTTATACTGCCTCTGTTGTTCAATAATTCCACACATTTCCTGCTAACCTTGCTTTGTTTCTTGTAACAAAAAAATTTCAGGTTTCTCACAGTGAATAAGATCTCTTAGGGCTGCTACCTTGGAGGGGTGCCCTAGTCCCCTACTATTCCAAGACAAAAATTTCATCATTGGGTATGTGGGGTGCGGGAAGGTACTCACCCCCTTGTTCCTTGATGGCTGCCTCTTTATCATAATGCCCCAGAATATAAGATACTATAGGGGTCTTAGTTCCCATTACTATGTCTTTCTGTGCATTCTCATCTCTATGCTGCTTGGCAGTTTTCCTACCCGGACCAGGTTTCTTATGTGGTTCACTAGTGGCTCCGTGATCTTTGGAAGAGCTCCTGGTAATTCTGTTAAGGGGAGGATCAAGAGAGGGCTGAGAGGAGATGATAAGGGGTAAAGAAGATTCAGTGGTATCAGGTTGGGTTAGAGAAGGGGGAGAGGGATCCATGGGATGGCTTTCAAGGGGGGACAAAATAGAGAAGGGATTGGATGAAGAGAAGGGCGGAGGATGGGAGAGGGGAGGAGGGATAGAAGGTGCAGGGTCAGGTGAGAAAGGATGAGCTGCAAAAGGGGCCGAAGGGCCTGCTTCAGGGGGTTTGGATGAAGAGGCCGACTTCTTTTTTTTAACCACTTCCCATTGTTCTTCTTGAGAGCCATTCTCTACATCAATAAGCTTAGTACATCTATTGTTGAAGTGGTCATATTCATGACATACCTTACATTTGAAGGGAATCTGATTGTAATCCAGCTACTACAAATGGCTCCAGTCATCCACTTTGAGCTCAATAGCTTTAGGTAGGCCTTTGCCGAGGTCCACTTCAACACAAATCCGCGCACAAGCTTGCATGTTTTATTTTGGTTCGCTATGATCAATGTATTTTCTGACTGCATTCCCTATGGCACGAACCGACTCATCCCCCCAGCAATGGAGAGGGAGATGAGGGAGCCGGACCCAAACTGGAACATCGCAAGGGATGTCTAGCTCAGGATCAAAGTTTGGAGTCCATTTATTGAGATACAGGCCTCTGGAATCCATGAAATAAGGCCCGTTTTTGCATATGAGGTCCTTATCTTCTTTGGATTCAAAGTGAAAGGTAAAGTAGCCCTTCTTGCAGAATCTGATGGATATTTTTCCTTGAATTTTATCGGACCAGTTCCTCTCAACCCATCTCTGGATAGTTTTTGGAGATGGCCAAAGGCTCGTGAATTGACCAATGAGACCTTTTTCTACAAGGGAGAGAGCAGCCATGCGAGGAAGATTTGGGGGCAAGTTAACTTCTTGTAAGACATCTAGCTTCTTAACAAACTTAGAGACTACTGGACGGGGGCGCTGTGGAGGTAGAGATTTGACAAGAGCAGAGAAAGATTGTTGTGGATTGCCCCCCTCCAATGGAGCTTCCAGAGGGGCCATGGCAGGAGGCCGAAGGCCAAGGCTACCCCAGAGCAAGGGAGACCTAATGGCAGCGCACACACAGTAGCAGCAGCTCGAGAAAAATCTGTAATATCCACTAATTTTAAAAACAGAACTTATTCACACTCCATTTGACATAGCATGAAATAAAATTATTATTAGACTCTCCATAGCCAAATATTAGGGTATAGACAATCTAATTTGGAAGCAAATGAGGTGAAGAAGTAGTTGCAACAACTGTTGGAGAAAGGCACGATTTTACTAAGCATCTCAACTTGTGGGTCACCCATCATAATTATACCAAAGAAGGATGGGACTTGGCTAATGTGCATTTATTAAAAATAATTAAAAAAGATTACACTTAAGAATTGATACCCTCTTCCTAGGATTGATGTTATATTAGATTAGTTGTAGCATACAATATAGTTCACAAAGATGGATATGAAACTAAGGGTACCACTAGGTTTAAGTCAAAGAAGAAGACAACTAGAAGACTTCTTTCAAAACAAGGAAACATTTGTATGAATGGTTAGTCATGCCATTTGGTTTATGTAATGCATGGGCTACATTTAAGAGACTAATGAATTCTATATTACACCCATATCCAGATTCATTTGTTATAGTATATTTGAATGTTATATTAGTTTATAGTGCTACTTGGGAGGAGCATATCTCACATCTTATGCAAGTGCTAGAGTCCTTGAAGAAACACTAGTTACTGGACAACCTCAATAAATGTGAGTTTTCCTAGTAGTATTTGGTGTATTTAGGGTATGTTATTGGTGGAGGGGAATCTTAATACAGATACCATGAAGATGGAGGTCATCATGTTCTTGATGTTAGGAGTTTTATTGGCATAGAACACTACCTACCGAATTTGATAGCTTTATTTTCAGTAGTAGCTAGACCACACCATTCCATGACAATGAGTGAAAATAGTTTCTAATTGGGGAAGAACTAGAAAAAGGATTCCAAGGAGATGAAAATAGATATTAGTAAAGCAAAAATTTTCACATTACCAAACTTGCACAAGCCCTTTGAAGTGGAGGTAGATACAAATGGGTATGTTATGTGAGCATTCTCAATACAAGGAAGAAGGCATGTATGTTATCATTTTGAAGTTTTTCATGGGGAAATTTTCAACTTATTTACCTATGACAAGGAGCTCTATGCCCTAATACACAATGTTAAAAATTAGAAGAACTATCTAATGGACAAGGACACCATCATCCACGTAGATCATTATTTGCTATAGTATTTATAAGCCTAGAGTACGCTATGATATATTAGACATGACAAGTGTTGATGTTATTTCAATAATTTAATTTAGTCATCAATAACAAGTAGGTAAATAGAAATAGGCTAGAAGACATTCTTTCAAGGCCACCCACATAGAGAATTATAGCTTTGAAAACCCTGATGCACATAAAAACTTTCAGCCATGATGCATGTAGAGTGAGACACAAAAAATATTAGGACTTCAAGGAGGTGTTTTAGTAGTTGCATGGCTATCCATGTAGAATATGGTGACAAAAATGTTGTTTATCATCTCAAAAATAAGTTACTATATAGGTTATACAAGATTTTTATTCCTAAATGTGAGTGACTTAAGGTTATTAAAGAGACTCACACCTTCAAGGTTATAGGACATTTTGGCATTAGGAAGAAATTTACCAACATATAGAAGTATGTGTGCTAGCCCATAATGCAAGAATATGTAGCATGGTACATTATAGGATGTATATAATATTGTACTAGAAAGATCAACAATAGGAAGCAAGGTCTATACCTCCCTTGTGCCCACTTGTCTTTCAGAAATCATTTCCATGGATTCTATTGGAGGTTTACCAAAAAAATAGATGGGACATGACTACCTGTTTTTGATGGTTAACAGATTCAACAATATGTGCATTTTCATGTCTTGTAAAAATATCATCAAAGGATAGGACGTAGAAAACTTGTTCTTTAAACTATTCCATGTTCCCTTTGCAATATTAAGGAACATATCTTCAGATCAAGGCACCATATTTATTAATGGATTTTAGAATACATTGTAGGAGAAGATGAATATGAAGTTAAAAAGGTTTACAACATTCCATCCACAAATATATGGGAAAATAGAAGTAGTCAAAAGGATTTTAGTCTAGCTTTTGAGCACTTGCAATTACTAGAAGCGTCCAAAGAACGAAAATGAAAATATAATCTAGATACAAAACTCTTATAATGGATCAATCCAATATTCTATTGGTAAGTCACCTTTTCAAAATTACTTTGGATAGTTTCCATTTTCACCCTTGGATGTTATTTATGGATAGTAAACAGGATTGAGGGAGGACATCACTTGAGATACTTTAAGAGTGGAAAATTTTGTTGATAATATTAAGAAAATCCATTTGCAAGTATAATAGATGTTGGAGAAGTCACATGAAAAATATAAGTCTAGGCATAATCAACATAGAACAAATAATCCATTAAGAGTGTTATAGATTATGATTACAACTGAATAAGGAAAGACTACAGGATCCTGGTATGAAGATCAAGGCTTTGCAGTATGGTCCTCTCAATATGTTGGAAAAGGAGGTTGATAATGGATCCAATATACCCCCATACATGTACATATACTCAATAGTGAATGTGGATAATCTAAATCCATGTGAGCCTTACATGTTGGATCAAGAGGAGGGTAGGTTCAAAACTCCATTGAGGACATATCACCATAGTCTGAGGTAGAGTTGGAAGAGACCCTGGTTTTGTAGAAGAGTTATAGATACAATAAAAGGGCAGTGTGATATTTTGTAGATTAGGTTGAAAGGACAACTTCTTTGAAGACAAATGTTGTACTCTAGGGATAATGTATAGGAAAAATTTATTCACCTCAGTTTTGGAACCAAAATACTCCTAAAATGGGGAGGTATTATCCACATTAGATCATTATATCAATTTTCATCTATCTCAATGATTTCAAAGTGGAAAAGGTTGGAGGAATTAACTCTCATGGTCATTTTAACTATGGATCCTGGTTTCGAAGATGGGGGTTTGAAACCTTCCTTTTACATCTACTTTGAGGCATCAAATGGTTTTCTTTTAGGCCACAATTTTCCCACTTTAGCATTGGAATCTACCACATTGATATACACGTAGATACCTTTCCAATGGTATAAGAATCGCATCAATAAAAGTTCATATGCAAACATTATTCCTCGCATGAGCTAACCTACCATGTTGACCACCATGGTATGAGATAATGCTACATAATCCCTTGTTAATCATGCAAATGAGGTTAGTCACATGTGTAATTTCAAGAAGACTCTAGATGTTTCAAAGTTGTAACTTTGGTTAAGGGTTGTGGGAGTCAAACTATTGGAAAATAGGACAATAATGAGAGGGGGGTGAATTAGTATTGTAGGAATTTCTAACAATTAAAAAACTTTATTTTACTTTGTGCAATTATAGTGAAACACCATTAAATAATTCACCAATTAATTTAAATAAGCATAACATGAATCAATATCAACAATCTCAATAGAACACACAAAGAACAAATAAAATTTTAAAATTTCTCTTCAATTCATTCATAGGGAAAGCTACAACTTGTTGTTACAATTCTATGGATACAAGCAAAAATAAGCTACAACTCCTTGATTTATCAGCTACAACTGAGGGAGCTACAACCCCAAAATATTTATCAGCACCCACTAGAAGGAGCACCAACCCCTAATATGAAAGTTACAACTTGCTTGGAAATCACTGGTTCATATTTCATCCATTTTCATACTAGATGCATGTCTTCCATCTCTTCTTTCACAATAAAATAATTTCTCCTTGATCAACAATACCTTCAACAATCTTTGATTGTTGAGAAACCACCAATATTTTCACCATTGAAAAATCACCTACAACAACACCACCATACCAACACCTTGTTTCTTCAGAAGCTTTGTCTCAAAACATTCTCTCAATTCTGCCCGTTAAGGTCTTCTTTTAAAGTTTTCCTTTTGTTAATTTTAGCTTATTGCTATTTTCTTGAATTTATGCATGAATCATTATTTTTTCCTTTGAACTATTCAAGTTAGTCCTCTAAGAATGATGTTCATTTTTTCTTGAGGTCCGCTGTCGGTCACAACCTTTTGGATCATTTTTCCTGTTTAATTTAGTCAATTCTAGCTTTTTGTAGAGTTAGCTGAGGTTTTGTAAAGTTTGCAACCTTCTAAATTTTTCCAAACTACCAAAACTACCTCTTAATAGGAAATTATGCCAAAATTGTCACTAAAATAGTTGTTGACCCATCCATGCCACTATAAGGCTTAATCCTGCTAAAATAGTTGCCAACTCATTTGAAAATGCCAGATCTCAAGGCCTTTTAACATGTCACTACCACTAAACCTATCCTTAATACTAAATAGAGCTTCCCCATGCCTTTTTCTTTTACAACATGAATATCGCCACATATCCTATCAGAGGAGAGAGAAAAGGCCCCTCAATCCTTGGTTTTGCAAGCAATTGAGGGTCCCACATAATACTGCGGTGGTATCGAAAACCACCCTCAGTGGTTTATGAAATCTGGGAGAGTGCCCCAAAAATAACTGCGAGTTGTAGATCGCAATTTGTGAAATCACCTTCTGGGACAACCTACTTTGTTAATGTTTAGAAAAATTCGTGGTGTACTCACCACTGGATACGTTGGAGTCGATTTGTGTCATTGCTTGAGAGTTGATCCAAGTTGTTGATTGTGATTGGTTGTCATGCACCCATGGGACCACCTCCACCGTTCTATGTTTTGGAAAAAACTTTGTCTTCTATCATTCTGTCAACTAACTATCCCAGCTATTCCACTACTCCATCACCCCTTACACATTCATAAATAGTTACAGGGTTCTGGGCTTCTATACTTCTGTGTTTTTGGGGTTCCACGCTTCTGGGCTTACTACACTGGCTTATTATTGTTATGGGCTTCTAGGCTTCTGACCTTTTGAGTTTCCCACCTCTGGTATTCCAACCCTCTAGGCTTCCTGCCTCCTTGGATCCTTGTGATCTTGTAACTTCTTTTTAATTAACCCTCCAAGATTTTGAGTTTTGTAGGTCCAACTTTGAATGCCTCTATTTTTTAATCCAGGAGGCCATTTGCAAACTTCTTTATGCCATTGGAAATCTCTTTTAGAGAAATTTCTAGTTGAGTGGGTCCAATGTAGCCTTTGATCTCATCTACTACTTGAAAAATGGCATCAAAATCTCTGATATTCCTTGCACCTCGACCATTCTTCTTATGTTTAGAACTTGTTCTTTTGAGACACCTATGCCACATGTTGACAACATTTTCAACCTTTTTCTTAATGGATACACTGTTGACATCATGGACTATCCTATTGACATTAATGAAAACATATTTCCAACATTCTCCACGTTGGGAATTGATGGAAACACCAAGACGAAAAAATACATCCTTTAGGAGATATGATTGTCTCTTTTGAGTGTTGCTCCCCCTGAGATGAACTTCTCTTATTCTTTGTTGCTTCTTCTATTGCTGCTCATGCTTCTCCTTAAGCCGTGGCTAGATCACTAACACCTCTCCTTGTACTCCTTTATATGAACATTATTGTCTCTCCCCTTATTAGTTTGTTTGATCACCATTATCATCCCACCTTTGACATAAATGGAAAATACACCAACATCCTCCTCCTATTTCCATGCTCCTCCTTGAAACAATAATTCTTTGTCATGTGGACCCTATGGGCCTGATAGCTTCATCATGACATGTTGAAAATACAATGAATGCCTTTCTTTCTCTTGAAGGAAGAGTTAGTGTAGGGAGAGTCATTATGCTGACCTAAGTAGGATAGACGAGTCATTATGTACCTCAAATTGAGTCACTATGTTGGGGCATGCAAACTTATCTCAAGCATATTTTTTCTTTGTTTCAAGCTTGTGTAAAAAAGAAACCAAATCCAAGCATAGTTTTTCTTTGTTTTAAGCTTGCGTAAAAATGAAACCAATATCAAGAATAGTTTCCCATGTTTCAAGCTATGTAAAAATGAAACCATTCCCACTTTACCTCTCATGATTTCCATTTTTATCAGCCTGTTTATCCTAGATGAACCTTGGTTTTTTCATTCCATCGTCACCATCTCTTTGGCTGATTATACGCTTTCACTTAGATGTTTTACCCTTGCTTGGGGAACATATGCAATGAGTGGTCTTATTACCCAGCCTCTTGGCCTTTACATGTTTTGAGTAGTTCCATCATCACTGGAACAAGATGTTATCCTTTTATACCACTCGTTCCTCCAGGTGGAGTCATCTTTCAACTCTTTTCATACTCCAACAATATGAAAAGATTTCCAATCACTTGTATCTTCGAACTCGTTAAATTAAATGAAAAGAAATATACTCAGTATAAGTTTAACCCTTTTCCGGATTGAGATAGACTAGGTTACAAAAAAGGAATACCTTAGTCACATATGGCTAAGAGGTTCTCTTGAATATTGTTTTCTACCTTTTAGGATTCGAGAGACTATCTACGAAAAGGGACCTCTGGAGTTTTCTTTTCGCCTCTTTTCTAAAATCTCTAAAGATGAAAAATATGTCAAGTTACTCCTCTGTTGGACTCGTAAAACTGAAATGACAAAGGACTTGTCACCATGACGAGATAGAGCTACTCCTTCCTAGGGCTCGTTAAAAATACTAGGATGGATTCATTTGAAGGATGAACTTATACGACAAGAATATGGTATCCTCTTCAAGATTGAGATTAAAAATAAAGAGGTGCTCCCTGGAAATAGTGGGGGAAAATGGAAAGAAACATATATCCTATATTTTGTATGAAGGGTAGTATGTCGTTCTTAAAAATGACACTTATTTGTATCTTGTGTCAGGTTTGGGTCTTCCTCACTTTGTCACTTCTCTTACCAAGTTTGGGAAATTCATTTGCCTCTCATCTGATTATATCCTATTTTCATCATGACCTCTGATCCTATGTTGAGTCAAATGTTGCCAAAGTCTAGAGTTGTGTCGCTGATATGTTCAAGAGAAGTCCTGTCTACAGTTCATACCACTTACACCCTGTTTGACTTTTCTAGAACAATCTTGAATCACTCTTACCAACTCTGCTAAATGCTACTTTTCACGTCCATGATGTGGGAAAAATTATGGCCCTCCTTCGATGGATCACTTCCTATCGACTCCAACTCATTATCCATGAAGATGATCTAAAATATCCCTTTATGTACCTTGGAGCTTGCATGCCTTAATGGTAGGTTCTTCGCATTCAATGATAGGTTCACATCACTATCCTTTGATCGAATGATTCTATGAGTGTTCAACTTCAACTTCATTCTTCACACTCATAGAGTTGTGTTGTATTACCTTGAGAGCCATTATTATCATTGGTGGTTTCTCTTGTTCCTGTTAATGGTTTACATCATTGACCAGTAATCAGGTGGTTTCTACCATGTTCGACTTCAACCCATTTATTCACATGGTTAGATTTGTACTTTGGTTGGATCAGGACGGAGATGAAGACCTTGGGTTTCATCTGATAAATACATGCTACATGGAGTTATTAAGTATTCATGTTTGTACACATGATCCCTTCTATTATGATGGCTTTGCCCATGCCGTGGATTCATACACATGATCTCTTCTATTCAGATGGTTGCACCCATGATGTGGATTAATACACATGATCACTTCTATTCAGATGGTTGCGCCCATGTCATGGATTCATACACATGATCCCTTCTATTCAGATGGCTGCATCAATTTCGTGGATCTATGCACATGATCCTTCTAGTCGAATGGAAGTGTCCATGTCATGGATCTATGTATTGTTATATTCTTACACTTTGAGCATACTTACATCAAAGATGTCAAATATATTATATTATGTTTGATTTGTAGATTTCCTGATGGTGGTTCTCTAAATTCCTTGCCTTAATTTGTAAATAATCTAAACCCTCACATCCCATTCTTAATTCATGCTTTAGGAGGCATATGTTATACAATACTTTGTCACACTCCTAAGTGTCACACTTTGTGTTGTCAATGTCGCAAGTGTCGCAAAGTGAAAAAATCTATAAAAAACAATGTATTCGCCATGAAACATGTTCAAAAGCATCCCTAAAGGAAGAAGAAGAGTTGCATTGAAGGAATTCTGAAAAATTGTCCAAAACCTTATTTTTCAAGACCAATGCTACTTTTAATAGAGAAATCTGAACTGGTAAACTTTTTTCTAACTAGTGATTAGTGTTGGCATTGTGCCTTTCAATAGGAAAATCTATGCTGGCTGTCCTCAGGCAGGTTTTCCTAAAATGGAGGAGAAGCTTCTCTTACTAGAAGTCTTGAGAATGACGAGCTGGATGGAGTTGAATGAGGATTAGATTGAGACCTCCCATTCTTGGTTCTTGATCCTAATTTCAGGGATCTTCCCCTTGAAATGTGGAACCTCTCCCTCTTTTTATGGATCCTCAACTCCCTCTCCTTCCCTATAAATCAAACCCCTACCATCTACTTTTGATTAGCTGCTGGTTGGTCATTGCTTGGTTTCATTCCTATGCTGAAACTATGCCTAAATGCTACCCATTTTGCTAAGGAAAATGAGTACTTGAAGGTCTTGGCTAGGACTTTGAAACTCATCCAACAAAGGCTTCTAACATCAAGGCTTAAATGGTTGTATGCTTCCATCATTTTATATTAATAAATACATCATGTGTTTACTTTCCATAAATGTGTAAATCATTACTCATTTATGCTATGTATGCCTTTTTCATTTTTGTTTGATCTTCCTAGCAGGTACTCATCATCAACGACTTAATGAGGGTTGAACTTGGAAACGAGAAGATCAAGGATGACATCATTGGGTGTTATCATTAGAGTGAGATAGGTCATCTATCCTACTATGTCTTTTCTGATATAAACTAGGAAAGTTTGCACATGTTTGTCTTGTTTATTACTAGATCGTCTTATAAGACTAGAGATATCGCTTCTCTCCGCAGAAGGCATTGTGTGCACAACAAAATGGCGTCTCCATTAAGGAGCTTGTAACCCTTCAAAACTCCTTTTTATGTTTGGCATTTGTGATCTATGATTTAGGGTCATTTTGGGTCTACACTCTGAGTACCACATTCTTTAGAGTGTCAAGTCTAGATATCTCTTTTGATTTCTCCTCATTTTCGTAATTCTTTCTCGCTTGACATGTTTTTTATTAGAAAGAATCACACTATTAGCACTGATATTTCTCATTACAATTGCATTGAATACCCTGTCATCCTGTTAGCACAAGTTTTGACCATAAAGGTAGGGTTGATCCACCTTATCAATGCGGATTTTTACCATAAAAGTAGTGTTGATCCAAAAAATAAGATATTTTTAGAGTTTTTATCAGAAAGGTCTAGTGTCTTGATCTCTGAAGTGTTCTCCTTCTCTGTGTGAATATAATTTTCTATTATTTTTGTTGATTTCTTATTGGTTTTCAAAATCTCGTCCCATTGTTTGAAGTAGTGAAAGCAAATTTTGGTTGGGTCTTTAGTTCTTTGGGTCAATTGAATTTATTGTTTGCTACTTGTATGTGTGGAAGGAATACTAATTTGTTGTTGGTTAAAGCATTATTAGTTATTTTGAAAACCATACAAGAAATTTAATTTTCATTTTCTTTTCTTTCATCTCAAGGTTTAATTTTCGAGATTGCATTAAATTACATTGCATTGAAAAATTATTTTTGGGATTATCATTGAGCATAGATTACATTGCTTAGTGTTGAAAGTTGAAAAGTGCATTCTCTTTCATTGAAGGAAAAAGTGAAAAAATCATGTAGGTGCATTTGAATTGAATTTCATTTTACTTTTGGTGAGTGCATTGAAAAAGAAAAGTGAACAATTCATGTAACTTCATGTTAGTGAATCGAATTTCATTTTTACTTTTGGTGGATGTATTGGAATAGTGAAAGTGAAAGATCTAGTCAAGAAGCTTTGTTTTTTGCATACCTAGTTGTATCAGTGTATGAACTTCTTCCCTATGCTAGATAGATTTCATGAAACTGAAAAGAATCATTCTTTTTCATATTAGTTTCATCATAGGTGTGTTCAGGTGACATTGGTCTTTGAGCCTTAAAACTGAAACTTAATCCAATATCAATGTTAAAATTTATCTAAATTAACCTAAGGAGCATTTGGAATGTTAAAGAAAGCATCTAGAGGTCTAGGCTAGAGAGATGTTCCCGCGTCGTTAAACATAGGAGTTACTGTTATTTTCCTATGTTGTATCTCGGGGGTGAAATCTCATTCCACGTACAAAAGTGTATAGGACTGTTCTCTAGTAGGTTTGGGTATATCGGAGGCGCTCCACACATGGTAAGTATATGGGAATGCTCTCATTGAACGGTTACACATTAGACAACACTACTACAGACTGCACTCCCACATACCGTCACGTATATTTTGGGAGTCCCCAATAGGATTCTATCCATACATAGGTAACTGAGTCTCCTGCCTTGTATATCGTGATACACCAAACACAATATTCAGGGAGATTGGATATCATACATTAAGTCCTTGGTTTGCCAAGGTGTATATTGTAGTTCATGGTTGCTTGGTAAACCTTTATGCCTAGTTACCCCTTTTTGATTTATTTTTATTAAGTTCTAAAATCAATTAATTGACCGCGAAAAAACATCCTTCCTGTGGAAATACTCCTTAGTAGATCTTAGGTTGAGACTAATGGAAACAGTTCCCGATTTCACCAACTAAGGAAATCCCTCTGATAGGAATCATGGTTTGTTTCCTTCTTTTGGAAATGTTGGTGGTCCCAATGTGGAAAGATTGTACCTTCCTAGGTTTACCATTGGTTTTCTAGTTTGGTTATTTTCGACCCCTATGGTTATGAATTTCCAAACTGCTCCTCAATTGGGCTCTCCTCCACCTGAATAGTATCAACCTCTAGTTGAGACTAAATTTTACTCTTTTCCTTCTTCTCTTGTTCAATCTTCTTCCTCTTCACCTAGTGAAAGATTGCGAGCTAGTAACCAGGTGGATAAGAAGAGGAAGAAAAGGAATATTAAGAAGAAGAAAAATAAGCAAATGGCTAACCAAGCGACCATTGCTATAGATGAAGCTGATGTTGAAAATCTTCCAATCAGCCTCATAAAGTGAAATCCCCTTGCAAGATTTGTAAGAGTGACCACCTTCTTTGAGAATGTCTTGGTATTCCCAAGATATTAGAAGTGTGGTCCACAAGTTCACTTTGAAATTTGTCATCGGCCTTTGGAGATCATTGATGGGCCTCTAAATTAGACATAAATTAAGGCCCATGCCTCTAATTTAAAACATAAATTAAGGTCTATGACCATCCTTCAGCACATTAAACCTTTCTTTTTGCATCAGATAATTTATTTTTAACTTTAATATATTCATTATGAAGGTTTATGAATAATTGAATATTTGTGCCTAATATTATTTATTTTTGTGGAATATTATGAGAATATTGGGTAGATTATGAAGAGTTGGAGGAGGAGATAATTTAGGAACTTGTTCCCTACTACTAGAGGATCGATAATATATAATAAGTCAACAAGATATTATGGAATTCTTGGCCACATTGTGGATCTCCAATGATTGAGAAAATTTAGGAATGTGTTCCACTAATCAAGTGAGTAGATCCACAATCAAGGGATTTCGGTGGGGAAAGCTTCCTCCATTCATGGGGAATGATTCCTAATCATTTTGTATAAGTACCAAGTCTAATTTACCTAAAGGGAATGTATAAGTATTGGGGACTAGATCCACTAATCAATGGATTTTGGTGGGGAGATTTTATGGGGAGTTTTTCATTAGTTTTATTGTGGAGAGAGCTTGTATTTTTTCAACTCCATTGTATTTTCTTGCAAGGATGTAATTCTATTGATGAAAATAATGAATATTGGTGTCATGTTTATCTTCTAAATCTTGTTCTCCTCCACAGGTCTCTGAGTTTCCTTGGGCTTGGCCGTCCCAAGAACCTCAGAGCCCTTTTGTATCATTTTCTTTCCTTCTTTTCATTGCTTCTTCACATGCATCTCTAGTTTTATTTCTTTCTATTTCTGCATTTAGTATTAATGATTTCTTGTTTTAGGATTGTGTTAAATGGTTGATGTAAGTTATTTTTCAGGATCACAAGCATTATTTCATCCTTGGAAAATCTTTTGAAGTCCATAATAATCATTGAGTTTCTTGGATTAATCTTCTTATTCCCAAAATTGTTGGACCTCCTTTTTAGAAAATAACAGTAAATTTATGCTATTTTTTAGAGCATCCTAATGAGCTTCAATCGAATTGGTTACACTTGAATTAGATAAAAAAAAAATTATAGTTCATAAAAAAAATTATCTGTTGCATTTTCACTTGGTTTGGTTAGGCATTTCTTAGATTTACTAGCTCACTAGTTCTCAAATTTCTAGATTTTCGACTAGTAATGTTTTTTTATTTTTTTTGCATGGGTTAACATAGGTATTTTTGAGTGATTCTACTTGGAATAGGGACCTAAGACATCCTAGTTAATAACAAAATTTGTCCCATCCAATTTGAATTTGATTTTCTTGGTCATTAAACCCTCACCAATTTCATCATTTCACAAGGAAACTTCTCCAAGCTTTTTGAGCGAATCCATCCATCTCCTGACTTTGGTTTTGAGTTCTAAGTGATCCTAGGAATTTTCCCACTCCATTCCACCCATCACACACCTTTCATAGGCCTCTCATCACCTCCAACATCTCACATTTTTCTCTTGGATGTATCCTGTAGGTTCACTGCAATTCCTATAGGATCATCCTATAGGTTTCTAGTACATCCTGTAGGTTTTCCTGAAATGGCCTGTTTTGAGGCCGAATTGAGAGAAAACCTCTAGGAAGTCACCAAAAGCCTCCCAAGGGTCTCCCACACCATCCAACCATATCCTAACCCTTCCATCCATCCTCCAACATCCTTAATTCACTTGCCACATCACCAAAAGAAATTAGTTTGCATACTTGATTTTGCATGAAAAGACAAAAAGACAAAAATAGATTTATTTCAGTCTCTTTACTTGCACATTAGTGATGTTTGATGCTTCTTAATTCCATGCTTAGATATTAGCATTTGGTTCATGATAATTTATCATTATTGCAAAGCATATCTTCTTGGCAATTAATTAGGAAATGGTGTGATTTAGCATTGAATTTTCGTCTCTTTCCTTGTACTTTCTTTCTTGCAATAGGTTAAGGTTCCATTTCAAACATTTCATTTTCTGCAATTAGTTTAGGATTTGACTTCATTACATGCAATCCATTACATCATGACAACAAAGGAAGGACACATTGTATGTTGCACATATAGTGCTGACACCTCTTAAGTTTGTACGAACCCCAGGTTGATAATTAAAGTCGGTAGCCTTGGGAGTTGCAACATTCTTGTTGCAATACCGAGGCTCATCACTTTTTGGCACCATTGTCGGGGAGGTGTCAAAGTATGCATTGTTTTCTTCCCTAGTTGATTCATTTCTTTTTAATTTTTGCAAAAACAAAAAAAATATTTTCATTAGGCATATTTAATTTCAAAAGTAGAAAATTGCATTTCATTATAGTTTTCATTCAATCATAAAAATAAAAAAAATAAAATTCTCCAACACCAACCCACCTCTGAATTTGATCACATGGTGCAGTAAGAGCGATATCACCATTCAATTTTGCAAGTAGAAGAAGAATATGGCGAAGAATGTAGAAGAAATTGATGGCGATGATGACAACGAGGAAGATCCTATCAGATTTCCCATTCAAGATACTAATGGAAGTGTGCACATGAAGAACATCCATACATCTTTTCTTATAAAATTTCATGGTCTAAGGTCAGAGGATCCAGAAACCTTTCTCTTTGAATTTGTGATTGTTTGTAGATCTTATGGTTACTTATTAAAAACTCAAAAAATTGAGATTGTTTCCGGCAACATTGAAGGATATAGCTCTTAAATGGTTCATGAGTTTAGGGATTAATTCAATAAGATCATGGAATGATATGAAAAATATATTCTTGGAAAAATATAAAGATCATGATCTTAAAGAAGAAATCTTTAGAATGAATTGAAGTGAAGATGAGAGTCTAGAGGATCTAATAGAGAACTTCATGTGTAATGTTAAGAGGGCAAAATTACATCATTTAGGATCCGACACACTAAAAAACCTCTTACTTAGAACAATTAGGGATGAGTGGATTTATCTCCTTTATCTCATGAGTAGAGGTGATGTATATCAATTATCACTTGAGGAAATTTTTGAAACATGCAAACACATATCAAGAGGAAAATCAAGAGTAGGTAAATTAGCATCAAGATTGGTAAGTCAAGCTAAACTTGGAAATTTGTTTGATGACTTTAAAACATAAATTCTTAGCAATCTAACCAAACAAGTATAAATTTTAAGAATACAAAATGAGAAAAAAGAAGATGTTTGTGTTGTCCATGCAAAATCACATGATGTTAAATGTCGCTCCTCATTACCAAGGTTGAAGGAAGTTCACCAGGAAGACAATGGATCAAGTCAATTGCCAATGCATCAATGTTATGTAGCTCCAAGAGGACCATGGAAGCCTATTCAGCCTGATATGATGCAAGAACCTAATTCCCAATTTCAAGGTTATGCATATCCACCTCAAAGTGATTGGAACACACCTTTTCCTTGGCAACATTGGCTATCTCAACCCCAAAACCAATCTTGGCAACAAGGTTGGCAAGAAACTTATGGGAGCCATCCACAATATCCCCAATATTTTCCTCAATATCCTCCATACCCAACTCCATGTTATCCCTACCATTCATCTCCACCACAACCACAACCCCATCCAAATGCATCTCAAATATACACTCCCACTCAACTACCTGTACCACCATTTCCAAACCCACACATTGAAGTAGCTTAGCCCACTTACAATGCTGAGGTACAAAACTTCCAAACATCTCTTGTTGAGCTCAATGGTATTCACCATAGCTTAGGAAGAGTATTGAAAAGAAGAGATTATCTTGATATCATTGAAGGACCACATTCAGAAGAAGAAGATTCAAATAAGAAGACCAGAGAACCATGGGTTGCAATTGATGAAGAGCATACATCAAAATCAAAAATCGAGAGAACTCCCACATGGTTACCATCAAATCCTCTATGTATTCAAGAGAACAGTTGGCAAAAAGAGGAATATTTGAAGGTCATGGTAGAAGAAGACATGAAGAATGATCCAGATCAGGAAAAGGACCAAGGACATCACAACTATATTGAAATATGGTTCTAGACAGTCACTAAGTTGCAGCATCACTCTCTTCCTCAACTATGCTTAATCCTTTCAAAGTCAAATCATTTGGTCTCTGAAATCCAGGTACATGTCAAAGCATACATTTCAAGCCTCCACATAATTTTATCTGCCATCTTGATGTGCACATGGCTCCATTGGAAGTATTCTTATACTTGAAAGTGATTTTGTTTTTCAAGTACGGTAGGGTAGAAAAAAAATTGAAAAATAAGAGAAAAAAATAAAAATATAAGGTGAAAACCTCCTAGGAAGTGCCTCAGATTGGCTCATTGATTGAAAACCTCCATGAGGAGGTCAATGAGTTGAAAAAAAAAAGAAAAAAAAAGAGAAAAAAAGAAGAAGATCCTAAGTGAAAACCTCCTTTGAGGTGCATAGGCAGACCTACTAGTTGAAAACCTCATTGAGGCGGCTAGTAGGCCTAGAAGAAAAAAAAAAAAAAGAGAAAAAAAAAAAATCCTTGCTCCATGCATCCCTCCAACATCTGTAAGCAACAAGAACAAGTTGGTACCAAAAGGAAAATTGGTCAAGCATAGTCAAAAGAAGTCAAATTTTGAATTTCTCCTACTTTGCTCAAATTATACAATAAGGCCAAGGCCATGCCAATCCATCAGCCTCATCTATTTTCACCATCCACCCATCATTTTCAAGCTTCTACCACTCATTTTCATTGCTGTCCTAAAAAGCTATAGGATGCTCTGTTTTACTACAGGATACAAAAATACATAGAGCAGAAATTTGTTTTTGCCATAGCTTGAAAACCATGCATCCATTGGGCAAGTGTTTCAGGAGGAGATGCATATGGATGATGGTAACATGCTCAAGAAATTTCAACAAATTCCATTGCATGGTTTCCAAGAAATTGGCCTCCATCACCTTTAGCCATTTTTGCATCTTCTCGATATCCGTGCATCCATTTAAAAATATTTTTCATAGGGAGATCCATATGGATGATGGTAACATGCCTAAGAAATTTAAGAAAATGCCAGTGCACGGTTTCCAAGAACTCGACCTCCATCACCTTCAACCATTTTTAGTTTTTATCGATATCCCT
Source organism: Pinus tabuliformis (assembly GCA_031772625.1). Lineage (NCBI taxonomy): Eukaryota > Viridiplantae > Streptophyta > Pinopsida > Pinales > Pinaceae > Pinus > Pinus tabuliformis. The sequence goes on from CM062811.1 coordinate 462,707,412, forward strand.
GCATCCATTGACCAAAATGTTTCTATGGGGAGGTGCATAATGATGATGGAAACATGCATAAAAAGTTTCAACTCAATCCAGTCTACCGTTTGCGAGATATGGAGAAAACAAGTCGCTATCCTGTAAACCTACAGGATACAGAACAACACCTACATGATTGGCAGTGAGTAGTTTTAAAGGAGATCCATAGGTCAAAGAAGCTCCTCTAGAGCTTAGTAGCAACATCAAGATCATCAGCATCACCATCCAACACCTTCACATCAACATCAACTCAATAGCAGCATGCATGTCTCTCCAACAACCATTAGGTAGGTACAAGTATGCAATATTCTTGACCTCTTCTTTTGAGCATATTATAGTTAGAAATTGGTTGTCAATGCATGAAATATGAGGTTTTATAAGTTAAAGATTGGTCAATAGTCTCAACCACCTTCAACTAGTTAATTGCAATTTACTCCTTCACTCATGCAATGTTGAAAAGTCAAATTATGAAGGGTGATGATTTCAAGGAATGAGGACAGGAGTTAAAAGAAGGAATTTTTGCAAAGTCCAAGTCACTACAACACTCCAAGCCCTCCATCCACTTCATATTCACTATCTATTCATCCTTTATCCATCCCATTTCATTCTTGAAAAAAAAACAAAGAGAGCATCCTCTCCATTTTCATGAAATTTCCATTTGTAGGTCAGCAAGAAGGACGGTCAAAGAGTAAAGGAGGATCACAAAGAGACCCCTGTCACTCACATTTTTATTTTACCACTCATTTCCATTCATTCCTCCACCATTTTTGTCATTTTTTCCACTCATTTACTTAAGTTTACAAAGGGACCGTGTTTTCTATAGGATGATCTTGTAGGAATTACAGTGACCCAAAAATCCTACAGGAGGTAGTTCTAAGGGGAACAAATGACTTTCTATGCCAATAATGGTATGGAATACCTTTCTAAACAAAAAAATTATTCAAGAACTCATCTTGAATAAGGGAAAGAAAGTAAGCTAATGGTCTCAAGAAACAATGATATTTCTTTCAACAAATATGTTTTTGGGCTTGTCCTTGCAGAGCTTACAACCAAGATTCTTAATGCAAAAGATAGAGGCTACAAGGGCCATGGATGAGTCACAATGAGGTCACTAAGTTGCTCAGAGGATGAGCAACACTTTCAGTAAGGGGGTATGATGGGCCTCTAAATTAGACATAAATTAAGGCCCATGCCTCTGATTTAAAACATAAATTAAGGCCTATGACCATCCTGCAGCACATTAAACCTCTCTTTTTGCATTAGATAATTTATTCTTAACTTTAATATATTCATTAGGAAGGTTTATGAATAATTAAATATTTTTGCCTAATATTATTTATTTTTTCTGGAATATTATGAGAATATTGGGTAGATTATGAAGAGTTCGAAGAGGAGATAATTTAGGGACTTGTTCCCTACTACTGGAGGATCAATAATAAATAACAAGTCAACAAGATATTATGGAATTATGGCACAAATTGTGGAACTCCAACGATTGAGAAAATCTAGGAATGTGTTCCACTAATCAAGGGAGCAGATCCACCAATCAAGGGAGAAGATCCACTAATAAAGCGATTTCGGTGGGGAATCTTCCTCCATTCATGGGGAATGATTCTTAATCATTTTTTATAAGTACCAAGTCGAATTTTCCTCTAGGGAATGATTAAGAAAATATAGGAATGTGTTCCTTGCCATTTAATGCAAATTCCTAGTATTGGGGACTAGATCCACTAATCAAGGGATTTTGGTGGGGAAAGATTCCTCCATTCATGGGGGATAATTCCTAATAATTTTGTATAAGTACCAAGTCGAATTTTCCTCTGGGGGGAGATTTTCATTAGTGCTATTGTGGAGAGAGCTTGTATTTTTGTAGCTCCATTGTATTTTCTTGCAGGGATGTAATTCTATTAATGAAAATAATGAAGATTGGTTTCATGTTCAGCTTCTAAAGCTTGTTCTCCTCCATAAGTCTCTGAGTTTCCTTGGGATTGGCCATCCCAAGAACCTCAGAGCCCTTTTGTATCATTTTCTTTCCTTCTTTTCATTGCTTATTCACATGCATCTCTAGTTTTTATTTCTTTCTATTTCTGCATTTAGTATTAATGATTTCTTGTTGTAGGATTGAGTTAAATGGTTGATGTAAGTTATTTTGTAGGATCAAAAGCATTATTTCATCCTTGGAAAATATTTGGAAGTTCATAATAATCATTGAGTTGCTTGGATTAGTCTTCTTATTCCCAAATCTAGATTGTTAGACCTCATTTTTAACAAAGAACAGTAAATTTCTGCTATTTTTTTAGAGCATCCCACCGATCTTCAATAGAATTGATTCCACTTGCATTAGATCACAAAAACATTAAATTTCATAACAAAAATTACCCCATTGCATTTTCACTTGATTTGGTTAGGCATTTCTTAGATTTACTAGCTTACTAGTTCTCAAATTTCTAGATTTTCGACTAGTAATGTTTTTTTTTTTTTGCATGGGTTCACATAGGTATTTTTGAGTTATTCCACTTAGAATGAGTTATTCCACTTAGAATAGGGACCTTAGACATCCTAGTTAATAGAAAAATTTGTCCCATCCAATTTGGATTTGTTTTTCTTGATCGTTAAACCCTTACCAATTTCATCATTTCACAAGGAAACTTCTCCAAGATTTTTGAGTGAATCCATCCATCTCCCAACTTTGGTATTGAGTTCTGAGTGATCCTAGGAATTTTCCCACTGAATTCCACCCATCACACACATTTCTTAGGCCTCTCATCACCTCCAACACCTCAAATTTTTCTCTCAGCTATATCCTGTAGGTTCACTATAATTCCTACAGGATCATCATGTAGGTTTCTAGTACATCTTGTAGGTTTTCCTGAAATGGCCTGTTTTGAGGCCAAATTGAGAGAAAACCTCTAGGAAGTCACCAAAATCCTCCCAAGGGTCTCTCACACCATCCAACCATCTCCTAACCCTTCTAGCCATCTTTTGGCTTGATGGGGCCTGGCCCATGTTCAGATTTAATTAGCCAAACAAATCCCTCTACTACTGGCCCTTTCGGCAACAGCCCGTGGAGCATGGACTGAGGTCTCACCCGAAGCAGTATGGGGAGATGATGGAACCAAGTTTCCACACCCTTGAGATGTCTGAGGGTTCAAATTAGTCCAACCAGGAATGGCTTCGTGTAGGTCACTTCGCGCACTCTCCTGTCCTGCGAGGCCTTCGCGTTTTGTTATAATCACCTTCGTGCAGCCCTAATCAGGGGCTGAGGTGATTTCGCACTGCTAAGGCAAAAATCTACGCTCTTTCCCTAAGTTACACTACAGGTCTTACTTATCTTCTTATAACTGTTAGTTAAATTTGCATAAACAGATACTTATCTTATATTCACTTATTCAAGAAATTCATATAATTTCGCACAACAAATAAACAGTAAACTTGCAATTCATACCCAATATACTTCAATGCATAAAACATGAAAAAGACACATAGAATGATAAGAAACTTCTCTTTATTATTTTCTCCAACAGTTACAGACTCGAATCACCTTGTGCACTCAGCTACAGGGGTCTGTGCGCTCAGTTGCAGAGTACTAGACCTCTCCACACTCAGTTGCAGAGCCTTCTCCTATCCTACGACCCAAGACACGACTTTACACTTCCACCAAGACTCAATGCTTCATCTTCTCTTAGATTCTTATATCTAATAAGTTGTCTCTACAACTTAGAGCCTCACTCTATTTATACAATCCCATGGTCCACAGACCATGGGTAGAACTCTCAAGCCAACATTACATTACAAAAGTAAGGGCAGATAACCCTATGACTCAATTACAACTTTGCGCTCCACGCCCACACTTCACGGAGTCTTTACATTGGACGTAGTCAAAACTTGGGCTTTAAGCCCCAAAACTTGCCTTGGGGGATCTCATCCCCAATTCCATCCTCCAACATACTTAATTCACCTGCCACATCACCAAAAGAAATTAGTTTGCATACTTGATTTTGCATGAAAAGAGAAAAAGCAAAAATAGATTTATTTCAGTTCCTTTACATGCACATTAGTAATGTTTGAAGCTTCTTACTTCCATTCTTATATAGTAGCATTTGGTTCATGATAATTTAGCATTATTGCAAAGCATGGCTTCTTGGAACTTAATTAGGAAATGGTGTGATTTAGCATTGAATTTCCGTCTCTTTCCTTGTACTTTCTTTCTTGCAATAGGTTAAGGTTCCATTTCAAACATTTCATTTTCTGCAATTAGTATAGGATTTTACTTTAGTACATGCACTCCATTACATCATGACAGTAAAGGAAGGACATATTATATGCTGCACATATACTACTAACACCTCTTAAGTTTGTACAAACCCCAGGTTGATAATTAAAGTTGGTAGCCTTGGAAGTTGCAACATTCTTGTTGCAATACTGAGGCTCATCAATCATGTTGGTGATAAACCTTCAACTAGTGACAGTGAAGCCCATGGGAAAAAGGGAAAAGTCAAATTTCCCTATAGGTTATGTTAAGGGAATCATCCTATTCACCTTTGTCCTTATATGGATGAAGCCTCTAACATGTTAGACAACCTTACCACTTCTTAACTTCATCTTCTGATTGGTTATCATAAGCTTTCCCTTGATACTCCACTAGTTGATGAAGTGATTCATCAGAACTCATCTCTGGTCAATCCCACTCTCTCTAAAAGTGAATTCCATGAGTTAATTTATGAATAACCATTGGTCGAAAAAATGGTTGACCCGATTCTGATTTTAGCTGATTGTATCTATCCTATAGAGAGTGAAGTTCATACCACTCAAGTTATTTTGGTTTCTTCAAATTCCAAAGAATTAGTGGGAAATCCACCTATTCCCATGGTACAGGGGGGTGATCCTCCTATTTCCATGGTACAGTGGGGGGATCCTCTTGTTCCCGTAACACAAGAGGGAAATCCTCCCATTTCAATGGTACCCTCTCCAGGTAGTTTAGTCACTTTCTTTGATTGGAGTCAACTAGCAGGATCTCTTCTATGCCTGTGGTGATGGCACTGGTGAGTTGTTCCCTCACCTCTAGAGGAGTTGAAGGCTGCGCCTTCAACCACAGCTCTACTATCTGGAGGTTTAGCTCCAGCTGAAGCTTTTCCATCTCATCTCGTGCCTCGCACACCCCAGCTGCTAACTTTTGAATGCGCACCTCTACTGGGATGGCCAACTTAGGGACCATCTGGCAGGCTTCTTCAAGTACTTGTACTATCTGCCTGTTCTAGGACATGACCTCGTCACATTGCAAGCTCAACTGCTCCATGTTGATTCTTTGTTTGCTCAATACCTGTAGTGCGTAACCCTCCCTGGCCCATAGTTCTGCAGTCACTTTGTCTTGCAGGACATAGAGTGTCTCTCGAGGGAGTGTAGCCATGTTGATCCCTACTCTCTTCAATGCACTGACCATAGGCCTGTCGGCCTCATTTTCTATAACCAGTGCCCCCTCTAGTAGCACTATTGTGTTGGTCATGTAGCTGCGCAACTTTTCCTCAGCCATGGCCATTCCTACTGCGAGGCTATTCGAGAGAGTACCAGCCTGAGGAGTGCGCACCCGCAAGTCCTGAATTTTTGCCAGGAGGTCCCCCAACACAATCTAATTCTCCTCTGCCAACTACTGGAGGGCCTCTGTGGTGACTTCGCACACCGTCTCCCCTATATCATGCAGATCTCCCTCAGTGAGGGTGATCAGGTCGAAAATAGTCTTAGATGCTTTCGACATCTTTAGTGACCCAACCTGCTCTCTTGGGCGCTGGCGCTTTAACTGTGTCGATGTTGTTTGTAGGTCCACACCACCCTCCTTTATCTCTATCTACATTTCTTGTTCCTGCTTAGGCGAAGACAACTTCGAGCCCTCGCGCTTCTTCTCTCTTGCCTTCTATGCTTCTTCTGCAGCCTTCACAGTGTCCCGCTCCTCCTGTGCCTGTGCTGCTACTGCCTCTTTTCTTCTCTTCTCTGCCAACTGCGCTACTTGCAATTTTACCTCCTCCTTTTTCTATGCAACAGACTTGCCTGCTTCCACCGTGGAGATGGCTGGATTGCGCCACTCCGGTGGCCACACCTCAAGTACGTCGAAGATAACGTCATCCATGGTCAGGTATGGTAGTTCATTCCACTTCTTTAGAGGGTCCTTGCGCGCTGCGATGTAGATGTGATGGAAGTCCGCCTTAAACTCTGAAAAGCTTTGTAAGCTATTATAGACAATGGGTGATAACTACGTCTTTTGGTTAATCCTTTTCTGATGTTCATCTCCATGAACACCCATAATATTTTATTGTCTTGGATCCTACACACATATTTAGTGGCCCATAGCAAAGTGTACTTTGCGGCCTCTAGGAGATCCCTCGCAATTGGAGGGAACTAGCTGTCCTTAGGCAATTCCCCAGCCACCAGCACTATGGACAGCAAAAGCCATGCATAGTGGAAGGTTTTCCCCTATTCCTGTGCCTCACGACAATTCTCCAGGAACTCTTGGCACAAGTATTCAGACCAGTTAAACTAGACCCCCTCTGCACATTGCTCGGCAAGTGCAACTATCGGTGTGGGCACCTCATTCGTGCAACACTTCTGCATGACCTTACCCGCTAGTATCTGAGTCACGACTTTGACTGCCTTGTCATTGATACTGGAGATCGTGTAGCCCCTCTTTTTCTTCTCTAGCTTATATTTCTTTTTCATGGCCTTCGCGATGGCCAAATCACTGCTTTTACCCTCTGAAATGTTTGCTGGGTCTTCTCCTTTACAAGGTAGTTGGGTAATTCTATGGACTAGGTGGTCCATGATGGGGATGGTCTCCTCCAGCCACAAACACCCATCATGCATCAGGTAGAGTAGCTGCCTGATGACAAAGATAGTCACTGGGGCATGATGATAATGCGACACCCAGAGCAGTTTCAACAACCTTGCCTTTTTGACATCGCACAACCACTTGCGCGGTTCAACTCTACGACTCCCACCGCGGTGTTTTCATTTGGCTTCATGAGCTGTGTAGTTGCCAAGTGAGGGAACTTCTCGTGGTCGGCGAGATCCCAATATTAAAACTTCAAACTCGACACCCATCTTAGGTGTGCCCCTTCGAAGATGATATTGTTGGGTAGCAACGGGGTCTATAGAGAGCTTTTACTATCATCGATATCCTTGGACACCTTCGCCTTCCCCTTCCGTAGAGGAACATACGTGGGCAGCCTAGTTAGAGGGTTCGTGCCCTTGGTTTCTTTCTCCATGTCTTCGTCCTTGTCCTCTTCTATCAGGATGTCCTCAAGGTCTTCCTCCTCCTCATCGGTTTCCAAATTAACCGCTTTCCGATTTTCTCCCATTGTTAACTTAGTTCACTGTGGGTTTCAAGGGGACACACACACCAGAATCATGGGGAACTTATCTTTCTTGGGTCTTGGTGTGCGCAGTGATTTAGGGATTTCCGCAACCATCTCAGCACTTTCAGGGGCATCTTCTATGGTCATGGCTTGCACAGCCTCTTCGGCGGTCATTTCTCCGATATCCCTGGCTTCTTCAGATGCTGCCATCTTGTTTTTCCTGAAATCACTCAACTACTTAGGTGGGTGCTCAAACAATGCTCTCAATAGGTCTGGGTTTAGAAGTCTTTGGGCACACAACAACTCAATTCTCAAATGACCAAGTATATTTTGTAGGACATGCCTTTCTAATTTATGGGGCCTTTTGAATTTGAATTTGACTGTTCCCCCAAATGTGGTCCATTAATGCTCCTTTGGTGACAAATTTTCCCAAATATAGCCCATAAAGCTTGCCTTAAATGCCTGCCGCCTACTCCATTTGGTCTCAAACCAAGTATCACATTGTGAATAGTGATTATAACAGTTATTTTCCTACCAAAGCGCGTGGCAATTCAACTACCTTTGCGCTGCCGCGGACCCTGTGACACTTCACTCCTGTGCCCAGCCCTGACATCGTGTAGCTCTTGGGTAGAGTAATTTATAGTCTTGCACCTCCTTTCAACTACCTGGAGTGCTAAGACTGTGCTTCCCATGGCTAGTCAGGTGGTCGTGCCACCTGTATATGAATTTACCCAATCATCATTTACTTCTCCTTGGAAAAGTTCACCTTTTAACCTTACTACTTGTGTCACGCATTTTACCATTTGCATTGCACCACCATCTGTGATCCTTTTAGTAATACATAGTCCAATCCAAGGCATCAAATTGATCAACTCTCAGCAGTAGTTTCCAAATTTATCAATGTAATTGTTCGCATCCCGTTTTATCACCACAATCCTTTTATAAAGAAAATCTCTTTTCATTCCTCCCTCTAGCTTCTTGACTACTTCTTCTGCCATGATGATTTTCTCCTTCAAATGAACTTTTTATTTCAAGAGTTCTTGGAGCCTAAGATTACCCTGTTGGATCTCTTCATCAGGTCCCAAGAATTCTTCTTCTTCCAGCTGTGTGATCCCTTCTTTCAAGGCTTCGCAATCTATCGTATCTACGGGCGCTGCTATGCGCAAACTAGGCATGATATACTTCATCGATATTTCAATGCTCACTTCATAAACTAGCCTAGAAGGCGTCCATCCCGTCAGTTTCTTGCACGTAGCCCTATAAGCTTATAGGACTACTGGTACGTGTAGGTCCCAATCACTTCGATGCACATTACATACCTTGTTCAACCCTCCACACACTTCGTGAAAGGCTTCTGTGTGGGAAACCATCTACACACTCATTCTTTCCACACTCTGTCATTCAATTTTGAGCAGCCATTCGCGCATTTCCCCCCCCAAGACATGCTTATTGTCCATATTTCCCATTGCGAAGTTCATGTGCATCTACGCAAGTGGTTTACCATAGGTCTGTACCCATATGGATAGATGCGCATGCGGACCATCCTAGACATTGTATCTAGCTGTCGGCCACCCCATATGCTTCCCAAACCATGTGCGTATCATCCTCCTACATGCACGCCAGTCATCAACATTTCCTTTGTGCATACCCCACCACCTCGCGGGTGTAGCACGCAGTACCCAATTCAAGGCTTCGAATCATTGCTTTTCCGACACCTCCCTTTCAAATCTATTCAAGAAAGCATCTACCTCTCCTAATCCATCGTAAGTAGGTAAATCTCTCGTTTCCATTGATACATAGCGCAACAATCTTGTCATCATATTACAGTTTAACGTGGTTACCTCATGTAACCTATTCTGCCACTGCTCTATCTCCTCATCTGAATCTGAAGTACAGGAGCTTTCACGCTCCCATGAAATTCATCCATCTGCAGTGGGATTTACCCAGTCTTGCTCTCATGCGGTTATCTTGTAGATGCAGTCCAAATCATCGTCACTTTCATAGTCGTGCACTGGCTTAGTGTAGCACGATCCCTCAGCAGGGTCCAACGATATTACTACGTGCAAATATTTCTTTTTGAAAATCATATTACCCTTTTTCAGATTAATCACCCCATTCATGTCAGTGGCCCAATCAATTCCTAAGAGCACATTGTAGGGATTGTTGTCATCAACAATCTCTATCACTTCAAAATCTTCTAGCGCACTTGCTCCCTCAATATCCATTGTGATTCCCTACAATTGCCCCAGGGGTACTATCTTCTGTTGGTTCACCATACGTAGCTAAATAGGAACCACTATAGCGTAGGCCTCCCCATGTGCTCCCATGTCTGCTTCAGCAGAACGTTCGCGTCTGACCCCAAATCCAAAATTACTTGGTCCATCTCATATTCTCCAATCTGTGTGGTTAACCTCATTTCTCTTCCTGTTCTTGTCTTTTGTTTTCCAATCTTTCAGACTACACGTGGTTCTCCTTGCGTGGTCCCTGCGCATCTGTTAATGAGTTCCTGTAATCCCTTTACAACCTTACTATTGTGCAGTAGCTTCATGCACGTTTCCAGGAACATTGTGAGCATCGATGGGTCCATCTCTGGCTCTAGTCTATCTTTGCTTCTTAAAGTGGAGGCATCAACGAAGCTCTTCTTAGCTTCCATAAAGGTTTCTCGAGCGTGCTCCAAATCAAACTCCGCTTCTTTCGCCAGATCTTTGCGAACCCAAGTACTTCTTTGGGCTATTTTCCTTTATCATCTCCCTTCATAATTCCACTGCGGAGCACAATATTCACATTTGGATCGTCCTCGAGCGGCTCAGACCTCATTATTTTCAGGTTTTGAGTTGGGGGAGGTAGTAGCGCTCCCTTGTCACGTAGCCTAGCTATCAGCATAGGACAATCCTCCGTCTCATGATCAAACAAGGTACATGTCATATCCCTTATCAGGAATATACCCCAAACACAAGCAAACTCCAACCAGAGATGGACTGGGAGGGCATTTACTAGATATGTCGCCTCTAAAAAGAGACGAGATCCAGAGGCTACCTGGCCCTTTCCAGACTCTGTCTAAGAGTATAAGAAAAACACACAAGTAGTATAATAGCTGAGAATGCTCAAAGAGATACAAATAATAGTGATATGATATATATCAAATAAACCATAAGCAGATACACAAGAAATGCAGCGTGAAATGCTAAGCCATTTTATTATACTGAGCAATAAATGAGTACAAGAGGTGATTAGACAGACAGTACCTCGACTTGCACAAGGCAAGTGAAGAAATACTCTCAGAATGACAAGAATGGCCTCTCTGCATGGATGTTGTTGTTGTGCTACTGTTGCAGCTAGAAAACAAATGATGATTTGGGGCTGCTCCCCTCCTCAGAAAAGGTTGAAACTCTGGATTCGGGCTTTACTCAAGAAACCCAGAAATCTTTCCTGGAATGGCCTCACACTGATCTGCGTCCCAGCTGCTGGGAAACTATCATGCTATTGTTGCTATTGGAAATCAAATGAGGATTTGGGGCTACTCCCCTCCTCAGAAAAGGCTGAAACTCTAGAATCAGACTCTACTCAAAAAACCCAGAAAAACCTAGAAAGCATTTCTGAAATGGATGACCCCCGAAAATCACCCCCTTGGGGTTCTACACAGTTCCTCAAGGAGGCTGATGAAACTGCTGCTGAAATGCTGATGAAACTACTGCTGAAATGCTAATGAATATACTTCTGGAATGCGAATGGAAATACCTTGCCCAAGCAGGCACTCGAAGTCCCCCGGGGCTAAGGGTGAGATCTTCGAACGGAGACACTCAATGCACTAAACAGTGTTGCAGACTAGCTAAATAGCTAGCATGCTCTAAGTCCAAATGACTATCACAAATGATCATAACCAGAATGATCAAAATGAGGGGGCTCCTCTCTCCTTTATAGCCTTTTCCTCTCTCAATCCCAAGGCTCACCTCCTCCTACGTGATTTCTCTCTTGCCATGTGTTTCTTCCCTCCTGTGCAGTCCCTCCATGTGTCTGCATGGGCTCCATTTTTGTGTCCGCTTTTGGCCCCCTTGGCTCCCCTTTAAGTCACAATGTTGTGCTACTAGGAAGTGACTTTTTATTCTAAAAGTGAGTTATGTCCCCCTTCCTCACTTTTTATTTACAAATAACTATAGAAGGAAAAAATCGAACAAAATCGAATATTCCAATTAGCCATGGCTAATTAGGAATATTACAGTCTCCCCCAGAAAAATGTTGCTTGTCCTCAAGCAACTGAAGTGATGGATGCTGTAAGATCTGCTCACTCTCCCAAGTGGCATCCTCATCCGGCAAATTCTTCCACCTCACCAAGAATTTCCAGACCATCCTGCTCTGCAACCGCCTCTCCCTAGTGTCGATGATAGCCTCTGGCTACAATACCAAATGCCCCTCATCATCCATGGGTGGTAGCTCATCCATCACGGTCACCTACTGCCCCAATTCCTTCTTTAGGCATGATACATGAAAAATGTTATGAATCTCGCTGCCTTGGGGTAGCTCCAACTCATATGCAACCTGTCCAATCCTGTGTATCACCCTGTATGGCCCATAAAAGCGGGGCTTGAGCTTCTCAACCCCCTTCTGCTTCAGTGATGACTGTCGGTATGGTTGTAATCGTAGGTAGACCATGTCCCCTACCTCGAACTGTCTCTCCACCCAACCCCTGTCGGCATACAGCTTCTACTGGTTCTGCGTTGTAGCCATGTTATCCTTGAGAGCTTGGAGGATATCTTGACTTACTTGGATCCAAATCTTGGCTCTAGGAGCCTTGCTATCACCAAACTTCACGTCGACAAAAGATAAAGGATGATACCCATATAAGGCATAGAATGGTGACATACCAATGGACATGTGATGTGAAATATTATAGCAGTACTCCCCTAGATGCAGCCACTTCAGCCATGCTTGCTGCTACCCACTAACATAGTTATGCAAGTAGCCCTCCAACTACTTGTTAACTATCTCCATCCGTCCGTCCGTCTGTGGGTGATAACTGGTACTCAGTGTCAACTCCGTCCCCACCAATCGGAAAAGCTCCTGCCAAAACCTGCCCATGAAACAATTGTCCCTGTCACTGACGATGGTTTTAGGAAGACCATGTAGCCTAAAGATCTCCCTGAAGAACAGATCGGCCACCTGTGCTGCTGTATAGTGTGCGGATATGGAAAAGAAATGTGCATACTTCGTCAGTTGATCAACGACGACAAAGATACAATCCTTGCCCTGTACCATGGGCAACCCTGTGATGAAATCCATCGAAATACTCTCCCATGTCCCCTCCGGAATGGGAAGAGGCTGCAATAAACCCGCATGATGGCTCATCTCTCCCTTGTTCCTCTGGCAAACATCACACTCCCGAATGTGCTGGAGTACGTCCTCCTTGAGGCCCTTCCATGAGAACCTCTCTCTAATGGCCCTATAGGTTTTGGTAAACCCCTGATGTCCTGCCAAAGGTGAATCATGTGATGCCTGGAGTATCTTCTTCTTGAGCTGAGACCCCTTAGTCAAGAAGATCCGGTCCCTGTAATAGATGATCTCATCGACCACCCTGTACCTGTCATCTGCCACCTGCCCATCCAGAATCTCACATGCAAACCTGTCCTTGGAGTACTCTACTAAGAGTTGAGCCCTCCAATCTGTATCCAAGCTCATAAGAGACAATGTGGCTGGTCTACGTGAAAGGGCATCTGCTACCACATTGTTCTTACCCTTGACATACTCAATGTCAAAGTCATATGCTTGGATCTTACTGATCCATTTTTGCAGCCTCTCCTGTAGCTGCTTCTGCTCCAAAAAGAACTTGAGGTTGTTGTGATCAGTCCTCACCCTGTAGTCGATGCACATCCTCAATGTACCGTCCTTCTTCTTCACTAAAACCACAGAAGAAGCAAAAGGACTCGTGCTCGGTCGAATGCGCCCAAGAGCCAGCAACTCCTAGATAGCCCGCTCAATCTCATCTCGAAAGGCCTTGGGGTGCCTATAGGGGGTGGTGATCACTGCCCGGATGCCTTGCTCAAGCTCGATAGTGTGCTCAAACCCCCGGTCTGGTAGCTTTCCTGGCGGAATCCCCCCAAACACTATGGCATACCGGTCAAGGATGGATTGTATCTCTGGATGTACTGTCCACCCTGTAGTCCCTGCCTCTGATGCACGCAGCTCTACTGCCCACTCTATGTCTCCCTTTCGGAAGACTGCCTCCATTCGATGAGCTGAAACAGTCTGAGGCAGATATGTGTGCTGTCCCCATATCTTCTCATGCCTCCCTGTCTTCTCATCATTCCACTCCATTTCCAGGGTCTTCCAATCTGTTGTGACCTTCCCTAGAGTGATGAGGCACTTAACACCGAGTATCATGTTGGTGTCCGGAATATCGACCATGAAAAAGTGGTCAGTCAATGTGTAGGTGCCCATTGTCACTGATAGCTTTGGAACATAATGAGCACACATCATAGTCTGATCTCCTGGGACCAAAACTGAAAACCCATCGAAGCTCTCTATCTGTATACCTCTCCGCTCAACCATCGGTGCATCGATGAAGTTGTGGGTGGCCCCACTGTCAACAAAAACTAATACGCGCTGGCCACGTACTGTACCTTGTACGCGTAGCGTTAGATACTTGGGAACTCCTTGCAACATTGCAAGGGCCCCTCCGGTGGGTGCAAAAGATGCACCACCTACTGCTGGTGGTGGAGGTGGCAAAGGTCCCTGCATGTCATGGCTATCTCCTGCCTCCACATCCTCCTCGTCATCCTCTTCTCCACTGCTCTCGGAGAAGACCTCAATAAAATGTGCTTTGCTAGCAGCACATCTATGTCCTAGTGCCCATGGCTCTTGAGAGGTGAAGTACAACCACTTCTTCCTCAGCTCCCTCCTGGCATTGTCGTCAAGCTGCACTCTTCCTGGATTCCCCTTTGGAGGAGGAATCCTCACATCCTTCCTCTTAGATTGAAAAGTTTGTCTTTGGGGGTAAGGTGTCCGGGTCCTAGGTAAGACATCCTGTAAGTCCCAGGTCCTGCTGATAGCATCCTGGAGTGTAGCTGGTCTAGTGGATCAGACTAGACCCTGAAGTGGCTCTGCTAACCCCTCAATATACATATAGACCCTCTGTGCCGTGGAGAGGTTTGGCACCATCACGGAGACCCTCAAGAAATTTGCAATGTAGGTCTCTTGGCTCCCTGTCTGTTTGAGCCTCGTCAGCTCAACGAAATGCTGCTCTGGATCCCTCCGATCAAATCGCTCCATCAGTCTCCTGGTAAATTCGGCATATGACGTCACTGTGGAGTGCCCCAATGTAACCATCCCATGAAACCACCAATCCTGGGCCTTGCCATCCAAATGCAATGTTGCCACCTTGATGGCCTCTGCCTCCGACATTTGGTTAAGATGGAAATAAATGTCCAACTTCTCCACCCAAGACTTTGTCGAACTGTTTGATGAGCCATCAAATGTAGGCAAGTGGAATCTACTTGCTGCATGGTGGGTGTCGCCATCATGGTAATGCCGGTACCCTCTGTGATGATCATGGGGTCTGCTATCCCGCTGGAGCTGAACAATTTTTTTGAATGAGAGGGCTTCCCTGAACTCCTGCCCATAGGCCTGGTACTTTGGAAAATAATCGCCCATATGCCTAGGCTCTGCCTCCTGCTGGGCTGCGGTCCCCGTGTTTTCTCCTACGAAGGTGGGAATGGTAGAGTGTGTAGGGGCATGTGAGGCCCCCTACTACGCAGTATCACGCTACTTTGGCAAGTGATGGGATGCACCTGATCCCTCATCGATCTAAAAAACTCGTGGGCTCTCCCACTGTCTAGCCTCTACTATCGTGAATCGCTGCCCCATCACCTCAATCTGCCTCGACAGATCCTGCATTGATTTGAGGAGCATATATGCAAATATCTTCCCGTCCTTGTCTGCCATCTGCTATGCATCCACTACTGGTTCTCTCTATTCTGCGTCTACTACAGGAACACAATCTCCCTCTCCATAGGTATTCTCCAACCTATGCCCAGTGTCTCTGTATCTCTGACCTATGTAACAGATATAGGGTTCTTCCCTGGTGTCATAGATTGCTAGCTCCATAGGCTGAGCCAGATCTATGCTCTGATACCAATGTAATATCACTTATTAGGAATATACCCCAAACACAAGCAAACTCCAACTAGAGATGGACTGGGAGGGCATTTACTAGATATGTCGCTTCTAAAAATAGGACGAGATCCGGAGGCTACCTGGCCCTTTCCAGACTCTGTCTAAGAGTATAATAAAAACACACAAGTGGTATAATAGTCGAGAATGCTCAAAGAGATACAAATAACAATGATACGATATATATCAAATAAACCATAAGCAGATACACAAGAAATGCAGCGAGAAATGCTAAGCCATTTTATTATACTAAGCAATAAATGAGTACAAGAGGTGATTAGATAGATGGCACCTCGACTTGCACAAGGCAAGTGAAGAAATACTCTCAGAATGACAAGAATGGCCTCTCTGCGTGGATGTTGTTGTTGTGTTGTTGTTTCTGTTAGAAAACAAATGATTATTTGGGGCTGCTCCCCTCCTTGAAAAAAGCTGAAACTCTGGATTCAGGCTCTACTCAAGAAACCCAGAAAAACCTAGAAAGCTTTCCTCGAATGGCCTCACATTGATCTGCGTCCCAGTTGCTGGGAAACTGTTGTGCTACTACTGCTACTGGAAATTGAATGATGATTTGGGGCTACTCCCGTCCTCAAAAAATGCTGAAACTCTGGAATCAGACTCTGCTAAAAAAACCAAGAAAAACCCAGAAAGCTTTTCTGAAATGGCCGATCCCGAAAATCACCCCCTTGGGGTTCTACGCAGTTCCTCAAAGACACTGATGAATCTGCTGCTGAAATGCTGCTGAATCTACTGCTGGAATGCCAATGGAAATACCTTTCCCGAGCATGCACTCGAAGTCCCTCGGGGCTAAGGGTGAGATCTTCGAATGGAGACACTCAATGCACTAAACAATGCTGCAGACTAGTTAAATAGCCAGTGTGCTCTAAGTCGAAATGACTATCACAAATGCTCATAACCAGAATGATCAAAATGAGGGGGCTCCTCTCTCCTTTATATCTTTTTCCTCTCTCAATCCCAAGGCTTACCTCCTCCTACGTGATTCCTCTCTTGCCACATGTTTCTTCCCTCCTGCACAGTCCCTCCATGTGTTTGTGTGGGCTCCATTTCTGCGTCCCCTTTTGGCCCCCTTGGCTCCCCTTTAAGTCACAACGTTGTGCTACTAGGAAGTGACTTTTTATTCTAAAAGTGAGTTATGTCCCCTTTCCTCACTTTTTATTTACAAATAACTATAGAAGGAAAAAATCGAACAAAATCGAATATTCGAATTAGCCATGGCTAATTAGGAATATTATAGTACATTACAGACATGATGGATGCATTGGATTTGTACCATCACGAGCATAATGTCCTAGCCCTCCGTAATTGTAGCATATCAGTTGTCTATGACCTCTCCCAGGTCCTCCTCCACCTCGGCCTCGTCCACGCCCTTGGAATCTAGTTCACGCCATCCCTGTGCCTTGGTTTAGGGGCCAAGTTTCGGCCTGAACCCTATAGGTAATAGCTCATAACTTCTACATGTGTGCTCATTGTGTCCCACCAATCTACATAAATTATAGAACAACTGTTGCGAGTTCTGCATTTACTTTTGCAACAAATGGCAGTTGTCTGTAGCATGCTTTCCCCCTATTTGGCAAATCGTGCACCACAGAGTAGCTGTCGTGCTCAGTCCTGCTTGTATTTCCAGTCTGAATGGCATCAGCTCCCCTCCTGCGAGGTAATTCACAAATACCAAGTAGTGGTATTTATCATGACCTTGACCTTTACATTTCACACACCACACCTCTTCGCGTGCTTCTGGTTGGACTGTTCTATCCTGTTTTAGACTTTGCATCTCGAGGCATAAGTTTTTCAACTGCGTGTGGATCTAGTGAACTCCCAAGTTAGGATCATGTATTAGGATTTCATGCAGCCTCATCGTGATCTCCAAAGCCTCTTCTTGAGTTGTTAACCTTTGCTTTAACAATGCATTCCTCAAATGCGGCGATAGTGATGCTACAAACCATTTGCGGTGCTGTCCATCCATCGGAGTCATGTTAGCTTCACAAATCATGCACTTCAGCCTCTGATCTAGCTCCCAAGGAGTCTTTCCTAGTAGCATTGTAATCTCTTTGAACCCAATGATCGACCACGCTTCTGACTTCGGCCTACTAAACTCCCTAGTTAGCATAGCTTGGATAACCATGATTCCCACATTCGAATTATCACTTGATTGCTTGATGCACCAGGTCAGTGCGTGATCCTACAAAGTGCTAACCAATGTCACTTTCTTGATATTATCATCAGTAACTCCCTACGCTTCCCATATTGCTTTTACAACGAACCAAAACTGGTTCGGATCTTCATTTCCTACTCCCTTAAACACAAGAAACTTTATCAAGCTTGCCATATTAAAACGCGGTGGTGGCGGAGGTGGTATGGATGAAGATGGAGGTGATGATGGTGAAACTGGTGGTGGTGTGAGTGGAGGTGGTATGCGGAATCCTCTCGCTTATCAAATGGATGGAGCTTCGCAGAGATGCCTTTGCGAGATATTCCTCGTCCCTTCGTGCAGGTGAGATCACGGGGCTAGTCTCTAGTCCCGCACTTCATTCGTTTCTATAAATTCCCCCACTGCACATAGCCCCAAACATCAATGTAGCTGCGTAATCCTATTTTTGCACAATAACATTTTAATCCAAGTGTTCATAGACTTTATGTACTTACCTCGCGGTCCCTTGAGAAAGCGTCGCTCTGCCTCGCTATAGCTGACCGAAGTATCTACCCTGAACTTAGTAATGAATCCTCCTATAATCCGATCAAGCCAGTGATCAACAATGCGTAATATCTTATCCTCCGATGCTTCCAATCTGCGCACCAACTTTGGGTCCACACAATAGGTCTGTCGAGCTTCCACCTTCCTTGGCTATCTGCTAGCTTCGCAATCAACTCGTACAGCTCAGTAAGGAAGATGCGAAGAAAATTTCGTGGATCTCTGTGTATATGTAGCAGTCTAACCACTCTTCCTTCGATAGTTACGGATTCCTGTTCTCCTGCGCCGTGAATTCGTGAATTTTCCTGTCCAACCAACCTTTAATTTCCTTCTTAGTTTGATTCTAGAGATATGACATTAGACATCTCTATGCAGATTCTAGTCTTGACAATGGAACCATTGTTGGCTTGATGGGGCCTGAACCGGGTTCAGAGTTAATTTGCCAAACAAATCCCTGTACTACTGGCCCTTTCGGCAACAGCCCGCCGAGTGCAGACTGAGGTCTCACCTGAAGTAGTATGGGGGGATTTTGGAACCAAGTTTTCTTCACCCTTGAGATGTCTGAGGGGTCAACTTAGTCCAACCAGGAATGACTTCGCGCAATGTCCTATCCTGTGAGGCATTCGCACTCTGTTATAATCACCTTCGAGCAACCCTAATTAGGGGTTGAGGTGATTACATGGTGCTAAGGCAGCGATCTGTTCTCTTTCCCTAAGTTACACTGCGAATCTTACATATCTTCTTATAATTGTTAGTTAACTTCTTGTAAACATATACTTATCTTATATTCACTTATTCAACAAATTCATATAAGTTCGTATAGCAAATAAACAATAAGCTTGCAATTCATAACCAATATTCTTCAATGCATACAATAAGAAAAATATACATAAAATGATAAGAAACTTCTCTCTATTATTTTCTCCAATGGTTATAGACTCGACTCACCCTACGCACTCAACTGGAGGGGTCCATGCACTCAGCTACAGACTACTAGGCGTTTGCGCACTCAGCGGCAGAGCCTTCCACTATCCTACGACCCAAGACATGACTTTACACTTGCACCAAGACTCAATGCTTCATCTACCCTTAGATTCTTAGATCTCATAAGTTGTCTCTATAACTTAGAGCCTCACTCTATTTATACAATCCCATGGTCCACGGACCATGGGTAGAACTCTCAAGCTGACATTACATTACAAAAGTAAGGGTGGACAACCGTGTGACTCAATTACAACTTTACGCTCCGCTTCCACACTTCATAGAGTCTTTACATCAAACGTAGTCAAAATTTGGGCTTTAAGCCCCAAAACTTGCCTTGGGGGATCCCGTGCCGAACGCCATCCTCCAACATCCTTAATTCACCTGCCACATCACCAAAAGAAATTAGTTTGCATACTTGATTTTGCATGAAAAGACAAAAAAACAAAAATAGATTTATTTAAGTCCCTTTACTTGCACATTAGTGATGTTTGATGCTTCTTACTTCCATGCTTAGATAGTAGCATTTGGTTCATGATAATTTAGCATTATTGCAAAGCATAGCTTCTTGGAAGTTAATTAGGAAATGGTGTGATTTAGCATTGAATTTCCGTCTCTTTCCTTGTACTTTCTTTCTTGCAATAGGTTAAGGTTCCATTTCAAACATTTCATTTTTTGCAATTAGTTTAGGATTTGACTTCAGTACATGCACTCCATTACATCATGATAGTAAAGGAAGGACACATTGTATGCTGCACATATAGTGTTGACACCTTTTAAGTTTGTACGAACACTGGGTTGATAATTAAAGTCAGTAGCCTTAGGAGTTGCAGCATTCTTGTTGCAATACTGAGGCTCATCAATCATGCTGGTGATAAACCTTCAACTAGTGATAGTGAAGCCCATGGGAGAAAGGGAAAAGTCAAATTTCCCTGTAGGTTATGTGAAGGGAATCATCTTATTCACCTTTTTCCTTATATGGATGAAGCCTCTAACATGTTAGACAACCTTACAACTTCTCAACCTCGTCTTTTGATTGGTTATCAGAAGCTTTCCCTTGATACTCCACTAGTTGATGAATTGATTCATCAGAACTCATCTTTGGTCAATCCCACTCTCTCTGAAAGTGAATCCCATGAGTCCGTTTATGAATAACCATTGGTCGAAAAAATGGTTGACCCAATTTTGATTTCAGTTGATGGTATCTATCCTATAGAGAGTGAAGTTCGTACCACTCAAGTTATTCTCGTTTCTTCAGATTCGAAAGAATTAGTGGGAAATCCTCCTATTCTCATGGTACAGGGGGGCAATCCTCCTATTCCCATGGTACAGGGGGGGGGATCGTCTTGTTCCCGTAACACAAGAGGGAAATCCTCCCATTCTAATGGTACCCTCTCCAAGTACTATAGTCACTTTCTTTGATTGGAGTCAACTAGTAGGATATCATCTTCCTTCCTATATGCCCTCTCAAATCACAGTATAAGCTTATAATATAGACTTACCTGGCACAATCATAGATGAAGGTGCATTTGTTAGTATTCTGTCCTTAACTACATTGAAAGACTTAAGTTCTCCGTAGCTTGTCCCTGTTACCCTGAATTTGTTAGCTTTTAACAAATGAACCAGTCAACCCTTAGGGATCCTTCTGAGGTTTCCTATTACTTTGGGAGGAAAAATAATCTATCTCGATGTGATGGTTTTCCAAGGCCCTTTGGATTTTAATTTACTCCTCGGCCATGACTATGTTTATGTCATGGGAACTATTGTCTTTTCTCTCTTTTGTGTCATATGTTTCCCGCATGAAGGAAGAATTGTGCCCATTGATAAGCTTTCATTATTTGGTCCTAATTTGACTCTCAATCAACGAAATTACCTAAATGGTCCTTGTATGCAAGTGACATCACCCTCGCCATAGGTTAATTATGTGGCCACCTATTCTGTGCCCAGATCTACTAATGATATAGTCAGTGATATAGTGCATCATGTATTAGGGATATCGGACCCTAATATTTCCATTAGATCCCTTGAAATGTATCCATGCCAGATTGTTGTTCTCCCATCCGATGAGAACCTCTTGGAATATATGAACTCTTATAGGCTATAATCCACAAGGGTTTCACTCAATGAACCTCATACATATCACGTGTGTTCGTGGCATATTAAACAATACCCTTAATTTGACTACATATTGGAAAATATCTCTAAAAAACACATTATTTAACCCCCTACCAATATGAACCCAATACACCTTCCTAATTTAAAAACCCCTACTTTCACTAGATATTGGAGGTATCCATTTTCTCATTAACATTTTTTAGACCCCTTTATATTTTTTCATTAACTTTGGCCTCCATTTTTTGTTCCTGCCAATATAAAAATCCTCTAACCCCTATATATCACCCAGTATATTATGTGATTTTTTCCTCAATAAATATCCGCCAATATGAACCCACGTGGTATGGTATTTCTCCCCCAGTGAAGCCCCCATGCCGTAATCAAGGTACCATGAGAATATTTCTTTCACTGTGTCAACCTCGTTAAAAAATGAAATAGGTCCCTATAAGCATGGTTCTTTTCTTGTGTCAAGCTCGTTAAAAAATGAAACAAGGTGTCAAAGAAAAGTTATTTGTCTTATGTCAAGCTCCTTAAAAAATGAATCAAGGTTCTTGGAGTACAATTCCTTTTCTTGTGTGAGGCTCCTTAAAAAATGAATCAAGTTTCCTAAAGCACAGTTCCTTTTCTTGTTTCAAGCTCCTTAAAATATGAATCGAGGTTCCCGAGGTAGAGTTCCTTTACTTGTGTCAAGATTGTTAAAAATTTAAACAAGGTGTCATGAGCATAGTTCTTTTCCTGTGTCAAGCTTGTTAAAAAATGAAACAAATCCCCTTCCAATTCAAGTCTTTGATTAGATCTTGTAGATTCCTAGTTGAGTCTTTTACTTGATCTCAAAATGAACCTTCATTCCATCCACCTGTTACTAACTAGTAGTCTACTTAGGTGAATGAAATGAAGCTTGGGGGGCATGTACCTAGAATTGAGTCATTATGTTGGGGGCATGAAAACTTATCTCAAGCATAGTTTTTCTTTGTTTCAAGCTTGGGTAAAAATGAAACCAAATCCAAGCATAGTTTTTCTATAGTTTTTCTTTGTTTCAAGCTTGTGTAAAAATGAAACCAGTCTCAAGAATAGTTTCCCATGTTTCAAGCTTGTGTAAAAATGAATCCATTCCCACTTTACCTCTCGTGATTGCCATTTTTATTAGTCTGTTTATGTCATATGAACCCTGATTTTTTCATTCCATCATCACCATCTCTTTGGCCAATTATACGCTTTCACTTGGTTGTTTTACCCTTGCCTAGGGAAGATATGTGATGAGTGGTCTTATTAGCCAGCCTCTTGAACTTTACATGTTTTGAGCATGTCTATCATCACTGAAACAAATTTCTATCCTTTTATACCACTTGTTCCTCCAGGTGGAGTCATCTTTCAGCTCTTTTCATACTCCAAAAATATGAAAAGATTTCTGAGCACTTGTATTTTCGAACTCGTTAAATTAAATTAAAAGACATCTACTCAGTATAAGTTTAACCCTTTTCCGGATTGAGATAGATTAGGTTACAAAAAAGGAATACCTTAGTCACACGTGGCTAAGAGGTTCTCTTGAATATTTTTTTTCTACCTTTTAGGATTCGAGAGACTATCTACGAAAAGGGACCTCTGGATTTTTCTTTTCACCTCTTTTTCAAATTCTCTAAACATGAAAAATATGTCGAGTTACCCCTCTACCAGACTCGTAAAACTGAAATGACGAAGGACTTGTCACAATGACAAGATCAAGCTACTCCTTCCTAGGGATCATTAAAAATACTAGGATGGATTCATATAAGGATGAACTTATACGAAAATCATATGGTATCCTCTTCAAGCCTGAGGTTAAAAATAAAGAGGTACTCACTAGAAACAGTGGGGGAAAATGGAAAGAAACATATATCCTGTATTTTGTATAAAGGGCAGTATACCGCTCTTGAACATGACACTTATCTGTATCTCGTGTCCAGTTTGGGGCATCCTCACTTTGTCACTTGGCTTATTTGGTTTGGGAAATCAATTTTCCTCTCATTTGATTATATCCTATTATCATCATGACCTTTGATACTATGTTGAGTCAAATTCTGCCAAAGTTCAGAGTCATGTCGTTGATATGTTCAAGAGAAGTCTTGTTTGTAGTTCGAACCACTTATACCATGTTTGACTATTCTACAACAATCATGAATCACTCTTACCAACTCTGTTAAATCCTATGTTTCATGTCGATGATGTGGGAAACATTATGGCCCTCCTTCGATGGATCACTTCATGTCGACTCCAACTCATTATCTAGGAAGATGATCTAGAAACACCCTTTTAGTACCTTGGAGCTTTCATGCCTCAATGGTAGGTTCATCGCATTCGATGATAGGTTCACATCAATGGCCTTTGATCGAGTGATTCTTTGAGTGTTTCACTTCAGATTCATTGCTCACACTCATATATTGTGTTGTTGTACCTTGAGAGTCATTATCATCATTGGTGTTTTCTCTCGTGCCTGTTAACAGTTTACATCATTGATTGGTAATAAGGTGGTTTCTACCATGTTCAAATTCAACCTATTTATTCACATGGTTAGATTCTTACTTTGGCTTGATCAGGATGGAGATGAATGCCCTCGGTTTCTTCTGATAAATGCAGGCTGCATGGAGTTATCATGATTGTACAGATGATCCCTTCTATTTGGATGGTTGTGCCCATGTTGTGGATTCATACACATGATCCCTTCTATTCGGATGGCTACACCCATGCCATGGATTCATACACATGATCCCTTCTATTCAGATGTATGTGCCTATGCCATGGATTCATACACATGATCCCTTCTATTCAGATGGTTGCGTCCATGTTGTGGATCTATGCACATGATCCTTTCTAGTCGGATGGGTACATACATTCCATGGATCTATGTATTGTTAGATGCTTACACTTTGAGCATAGTTACATTAGACATGTCATATATATTATATTATGTTTGATTTGTAGGTCTCTTGATGTTGGTTCTCCAAATTCCTTGACTTAATTTGTAAATAATTTCCACCATCACTTCTGATTCTCACTTCATACTCTAGGGGGCATCTGTTACACAATATTTTGTCACAGTCCCAGTCTTGTATCCTAAGTGTCACACTTTGTGTCGTCAATGTCGCAAGTGTCGCAAATTGACAAAAGTTGTAAAAAACAATGTATTCACCATGAAACATGTTTAGAAGCATCCATGAAGGAGGAAGAATACTTCTGTTGAATAAATTCTGAAAAACTTTTCCAAAACTTTGTTTTTCAAGCCTAGCGCTACTTTTAACAGACAAGCCTGTGATGGTAACCTTTTGTCTAACTAGTGACTAGCGTTGGAAGTGAGCCTTTTGATAGGAAAATCCGTGCTCACCCTCTTCAAATTTTTTTTCCTAAAATGGAGGAGAAGCTTCTCCTACTATAATTCTCGAGAACAACGAGCTGGTTGGAGTGGAATGAGGATGAGAGTGAGGCCTCCCATTCTTAGTTCTTGATCCTAATTTCATGGATCTTCCCCTTGAAATGTGGAACCCCTCCCTCCTTTTATGGTTCCTCAAATCCCTCTTCTTCCTTATAAATAAAAACCCTACCCTCTACTTTTGGTTAGTTGTTGGGTGGTCATTTCTTGGTTGCATTTGTATGATGAAACTATGCCTAAATGCTACCCATTTTACTAAGGAAAAGCAGTGATTGAAGGTCTCGGCTAGGACTTGGAAACTCATACAAAGAAGATTTCCAACATCAACACCTAAATGGTTGTATGCTTCTGCTAGGCAGGGGATCCCCCAAGGGTAGTTTTGGGGTTTAGAGCCCATATCCTGGTCCAATAATGTAATCCAAGTGTAAAGACTCCACATTTTGTTGTCGCGAAGCGCATAGTTGTTAAAGAGTCATAGGGTTGTCCACCCTTACTTTGAAAATGTAATGTTGACTGTAAAAGATCTACCCATGGTCCGTGGACCATGGGATTGTATAAATAGAGATAAGCGCTAAGTAGTTAGAGGCATATAAGGAATAATCAAATCAATGAAGATATGATGTATGAGAGATGGCTCTCAAGTAGAAGTCTAAGTTTTGGGTCATATCATAGGTAGAGGCTCTACAACTGAGTGTGCGAACCCCTGCAGCTGAGTGCGTAGGGTGAGTTGAGTCTGTAATTGTTTGGAATTATCAATAAAGAGAAGTATTCTACAATTTTTGTGTCTTTATTTCCTGCTTATGCAGCTTGTATGTCGAATATGAATTTCACTAACAATTCTTGTATGATGTGTGAATATATGTAAATGTATTGGTTAAGTGAACACAAGTAATAACATCAGTTTGTGCGAAGCTAACTAAGATCTGTTAATAAGACAAGTAAGATACTTAGCGTAGTTTGGGAAATATCATAGTTCGCTGCCCTAGCAGTGCAAAAGTATATCAACCCTTGGTTAGGGCTGTGTGAAAGCCGATTGTATCCTTTCGTGAAGGTACTGAAGGGTGGAACAGAGGGCTAAGCAACCTGTGTGAAGGCAGGTATAGTTGGGATAAACCGAAATCACAACCATCTCAAGGGTGTGGAAACTTGGTTCTAGCATACCCACATACTGCTTCGGGTAAGACTTTAGTTCGCGCCCCGTGAACCTGGGTCGAGCCCCTATAAGCCAAAAAATGGTTCCATTATCGAGGCTAGAATCTGCATGAGAGATCTGTGATGTCATATCACTGGAATCCAACTAAGAAAGAAATCAAAGGCTGGTTGGATAGAAGGATTCATGAGTTCACAGCACAGGAGAACAGAAACTCGCGACTATCAAAAGAATAGTGGTTGGACCAATACCTATATACTGAGATCCAAAAAATATTTTTTGCTTCCTTCCCTACTGAGATATACGAGTGGATCATGACGCTGGAAGATAGCCAAGGATGGTGAAACTTGACAGTCCTATTATGTGGACCCCAGAGCTAGTGCAAAGGTTGGAAGCATGAGAGGATAAGATAGTGTGCACCATCGATCATTAGCTCGATCACATCATAGGAGGATTTGTTACTGAACCCGTTGTCGACACCTTAGTCAACTATAGCGAGGTAGAGCAATGTTGTTTCAAAGGAATGCGAGGTAAGTACATAAAATATTTGAATACTTGGATTAAAATGTTGTTGTGTGAAAAATAGGTTATGTAGCTACCTTGATGTTTGGGACTATGTGAAGTGGAAAAAGTTACAGAAATGAAGGAAATAAGGGTCCAGAGTATATCCCTTTGATTTCACCTCTACAAGGGGATGAAGAAGGGATAGTGAAGGTCTCTCCACGATGTGCTATTCAGTTGATAATACAAGGATTTCTGCGAATATAACCTCCGCCCACACCGCCTCCATCTTCACTGCCATCACCTCCAACTTCACCCGTACCACCTCCACCACCATTGCGATTCAGTATGGCAAACACAATGAAGTTATCTTTCTCAAAGTCTTGGGAAATGAGGACCCAAACCAATTCTGGTTCATTGTGAGAGATGTATGGGAGGCTCAAGGTGTTACAAATGATCACATAAAGAAGGAAACACTGGTTGGTGCTCTGCAAGATCGTGCGCTAACCTAGTATATTAAGTACTCCAGTGATAACCCAAATGCTAGAGTAGTGGACATCCAAGCAGCACTGAATAGGGAATTTAGTAAGCCTAAATCTGAAGCAAAGTCGATTGTGGGATTCAAAGAAATCACGATGCTATCAGGTGAGACACCTTGGGAACTAGATCCGTGGCTGAAATGTATGATCCGTGAATCCAACATGAATTTGATAGATGGACAACATCGCGAGTGGTTTGAGGCTTCTCTACTACCACACTTAAGGAGTGTGCTGTCGTAGCAGATGATAACAACTCAGGCAGAGGCCTTGGAGATTGCCATGAGACTCTGATGCAAGATCCTAATCTAGGAGTTTAGCAGATCCTCACGCAGATGAAGAATCCGTGCCTTGAGATGAAAATCTTCAAGTAGGATAGGATGGTTTGGCCAAAGGTACATGAAGAGGTATGGTGTTTGAAATGCAAGAGTGAGGGTCATGACAAAGACCACTGCCCGGTCTTTACGAATTACCTTGCAGGAGGAGGACCGATGCCTTTAAGGCTAGAAGCTTTAGCAGGACCTAGCGTGGCACCTACTTTATGGTACGCTATCTGTCAAGTAGCTGGAAAACATGCCACGAACAACTACCACTTGTTACAGAAGTATGTACGAACACCACAACAGTTGTTCTACAACTTTTGTAGATTGGTAGGACATGATGAACATACTTGCAGGAGCTATGAATTGATGATGGATAGAACTCCTGCCTACAGGGTTCAGTCTAAAATGCGGCCCCTTGACCAGAATGTAGGGATGGAATAGATAGGATTTTAGGGGTGTGGACGAGGCTGATGCGGAGGAGGACCTGGTAGAGGTCGTGGATATTTGATTTGCTACAATTGCAAAGGGCCAGGACACTATGCCCACGACTGCACTAATCCAATGTGACCATCATGAAATTATTGCATGCTATTTGATCATGAAACAAAAGATTGTCCTATGCTGATAGCTAGGATACGTGACAAAGGAGAGCTACCACCTCCCCCAAATCAGAACCTACAGATAATGAGGTTTGAGCTGCACGAGGAAGATTCGAACGTAAATTTAGTGCTCTGAAGTGGAATCACGACATGAGATGAATAGGGGAAACAACCAGAGGAAAGTACATGGGTTTGCAAAGCCCCAGCGAAAGAGGTTGAGTTCGATTTGGAGTGTGCTCATGAAGCCTTCATGGAAGCTAAGAAGAGCTTCACTAAGGCCTATGCTTCTGGAAGCAAGGATAAAACGGAGCTGGAGATGAACCTCTCTATGCTCACAACTTTCTTGGAAACCTGTATGAAGTTACTGAGTGATACTAAGGTTGTGAAAGGGTTACAGGAACTTATCAATATATGTTGGGATCGCACCAGGCGAACCACGCATAGTCTGCAAGATTGGAAAGCATAAGACAAGGACGAGGCATGAAATGAGACTCACCGTGAAGATCGGAGAATATAAAATGGATCAAGTCATTTTGGATTTGGGATCAAATGTGAATGTTCTACTGAAACAGACATGGGAGCAAATGGGGGGGCCTACACTGCAATGGTCTTTGATTTAGCTAAGGATGGCAAATCAGAAAAAAATCATACCCATGGGGTGGCTGCAGGGATGATCGTGGATATTGAGGGAGCAAGCGTGTTGGAAGACTTTGAAGTAATAGAGATTGTTGATGATAGCAATCCCTACCCCGTGCTCTTGGGAATTTACTGGGCTACTGATATGAATGGGGTAATCAATCTAAAGAAGTGAAAGATGATATTTGAGAAGCAATCATTGCGCGGAATAATACCCCTAGATCCTTCTGAAGGATTGCGCTATACGGAACTAGTTCGTGACTATGAGAGTGATGATCATTTGGATTGCATCTATAAGATAACAGTGTGAGACCAAGACTGGGTGAATCCCATCACGGATGGATGGATTACACGGGAGCGTGAGACTTCCTACACTTCAGATTTTGACGAAGAAATAGAATGCTGACAGAATCGGTTACGCGAAGTAACTACGCTGAATTGCGACATGATGACCCGGTCGCTACGCTGTGTGTCGTCAGAGGAAAGAATTTTTCCTACTTATGATGGTCTAAATGAGGTAGATACCATTTTGGATGCATTTGAAAGGGAAGTGCTAGAAAGCCAACACTTCCAGGCCTTGGATTGGGCACTACGCGCTACGCCTGCAAGATGGTGGGGTACACACAAGGGGAGTTTTGATGATTGGTGCGAATGTAGGAGAATGATGAGAGCACGATTTGGGAAGCCTAAGATGCAACTGATAGACAAGTACAATGGGTAGTGTTTCAGGAAAAGCTAGTGTTGATTTGAACTGCTAGTCCCACTAAGACAGGTAGTTATCTTAGAAACAAACAATGAAAGCGTTTCAAGAGTTCCTTTAAGTGTGATAGATGGAAGAGAAGAAAAGAGGACCAACCTCGATCTTCCGCTTTGATCCTAGCTTGATTTCTCCTTTCCTTGATAGAATTTTCCACTCCTCTCCTACTTGTCCTGCTTCAAAGAGTACTTGTAGAGTCAAAGTAACAACAAACTATCAAAGCATCTCTATCTAAAACATCATAAACAATGTGGAATCAAAAACACATTGATCATACAATTGCATTCATAAATAATAAGATTCACAAATACAAGATTATATGGAGGAAAACTCTTAACTTTATTAATAGTAATGTAAGAGAGGATTACAACCCAGTTGTCTGATCGAACATCATCCTCCCAGTTGTAGAAGCCCTCTTCACCTCATGAACAAGAAAATCACCCAACAATGCAATGTCTCTTCTCACAAACAAACCAACAACACTTCCTTACAAAATACAAAATTTCAACCTCTAGATCTCTCAGATGAGGGATCCATTTATAGATGTCTTGCAAGGGTGTGAGTCAGCTCTGGGTTTTTGATTAGTGTCATTCCACTAATATTTCTTGGTTCCACTTGGAGATTTCATGATCTCTTACTCATCCTTGGGCAAATTCAGAGAGGCAAGTGTCATAGGAGAGGTTTCTGGAAGATTCAATGATCATCCACCTTGCAAACTGTCTCTGCCATTTGTCTATTTTCGCTCATCAACCCCACAGAAGGCCATTTCAGTATGCATCACATCTGGCTAGTTAGGCAGTCAGTATGCATCGCACCTTGGCCATGGAGCAGTCTGTATGGTCCAATTTTGGCCATTTCTGAGTAGTTTTTCAGGTGGAACTTCTGGGAAATGATGTAATCAGTTGACCATGATCCTTTAGGGTGTGAAAAGAAACTTTTAGGGACTTAAGGAGCCCTTTGTTTATGGACATATGAGTTTGGGGTTGCAGTGCCCAAATATGTCTATAACAACTGCTCCCTAAAGCATGAGGTCATAAATCTTCTGATGTTGGGTGAAATGCTTTATTCATGAGGATCCGAGGTATTCATACTGGAAGGTGAACGATATAAGATACAATAAAATACATCATCATCATATTATTTTCATGATCTAGTTGAGGCGGGAATTCCCATGCTCAACTTTATAAATTCATTTTCATGTACATAGGACAGACAATCGTCTGCTATTGCAGACTTGTGATTCTTTGCATGAAGAGTCATATTCCCTAGCTTAGATGACTATCTGTGTAGCTTCTGTGTACAATTGATGTCTTTATTTTCCTGAATATATCACAACCCGGATGGATGAAACTAGATCCGGGGTCTTCAAAACTCGTCCAATCTTCGCTCGATGTACAAGTCGATCCATGTGAAAAGATGTTATGAAGTCAAACATGGAAAGACATCATTTGATTACTAGCCAATGATGTAAGCTATTAACAGATGTGAGAGGAGTCACCAATAATGATGATGACCCTCAAGGTACTACAGTACAATTCACGTGGTGTGAATATATGAGCCAATGTTGAACACCACGCAAAGTCTTTCGGTCAAAGGTCATTGATGTAAACCTGTTGCCGGAAGTGAGAAACTTGCCACTGAGGCATGCAAGCTTCAAAGTACTAAAAGGGTTGTTTCTAAGTCAACTTCTTGGATAATGAGTTGATGTTGACAAGAAGTGACCTGTCGTAGGAGGGCCTTGATGTATCCCACATCTACGACGCGAAACAGAGCAAATGATTTTTGTGGAGGTGAAAACGATCTAATGATATGAGGTTCAGGAATGGTGGCCATGAAAAATTAAGAGTGGATGTAATGCAATGGATGAGGCGTTTGCTGGGTGGTGAATTATCTGAATGACCTCTCTTGAACATATTGGCAACACTGATATGGACTTGGTAGCGTTAACCCCATGGATGGCACGGTGGACCAATGGTGACAGTGAACGGAAAATCCCAACCCAACTCAATGGTGATGGAGTGAAAGTGTCATGTTCAAGAGTGATTTGCTACCAATAGAGTTTTTCAAGTTTTCTTCCCATTTTTCCCCAGTCATTGATAACTAGTACTTCTTTATTTTTGACAAGCTTGAGGAGGATAACATATGCTTGGTCTATAATTTTCCCTTGGGGCAAACCTGTCGCTTTGTGTTTAGTGAGCCTAGCGTTAGTGAGACTCATTCTTGTTTGGGTGGACAAGTTTGCCACTGTTGTTTTAACGAGTTTAATGACAAAGATAACTCGGTCCTTTTCATGTTTAGAGAGTTTGAAAAGGGACGAAAAGGAGACTCCAATAGTCCTTTTTCGTGGCATAATCCCTTAAGTCCAAAAAAGTGTAAAATAATATTAAAGGGATGACTTTTCGATAGTTTTAACGAGCCGAGAAAGACAAGTGCTCGATCTTTTTGTTTAATAATCCTTCAAGTCAAAAAAGATTAAAATATATGAGAGGGATGGCATTCCCTTTACTTTAACAAGCTAAAAAGGCCAATAACTCGACAATCCTTTTATATTTAACAAGTCTAAAAAGAGTTTAAAAGAGACTCATTTTTGAGGAACGAGTGGTATTTCTCGGTAGTAGCTAGTTCCAGGTAAGTTTGGAACTTCTCAAAACATGGCAGTGTGAAGAGGGTGGAAATCGGAATCACTCGTCGTATATGTTCCTCAAAAGGGTAAACAATCAAGTGGAAGCATATGGTTGGCCAAATGAAATGGAGGTGACAGAAGGAACACAACCAAAGTTCAAAAGGGCAAATAGCAAAGCGATCACAAAGGTTATTTACCAAAGGTGGGTTTATTTTTTAATGAGCTTGAACCTTGTGCCAACATGTGCTCAGTGCAAGTTGATTTTTTACCAAGCTTTAACCTTGCGGGAACATTGCTCTTACTAGTCTTTTGATAATGTCTCTTGGTAGATTTATTTTTTAATGAGTTTGAACACTACTATAACATGTGCTCATGACCTTTTTATGCAAGCTAAAAATGACTGAGCTACGAGGTTAAACGGTTGAGAACCTACAAACTAAGAAAATCAAAGTTCGGTTTTCACTTGCATGCAAAGGTTTTCATGCCCCCAGGTCTTTCAGCAAAAGGAGAGTTTCTAGGTTACCAAATGGAAGTTCTTCCGGTTAGGCAGGATTGTTTCTGTCAGCCAACAAAAAACTCTTCCTTCGGTTTGTCCATCAAAATAGACGAAGGTGATTGCTATGAGCTTCCAATCACATAACATATGAAGGTGAATGCTGTGAGCTTCCAATCACATAACATACAAAGGTTAATGTTGTGAGCTTCCATTCATAATCATACAAAGGAAATAATCGCGTTAGATTGATCACATAACCTATACAGGAATGTTATTCGGTCCAAGTATTATAACCTTTCAAGAAAATCTCTCTTTTCCTCTGGGTTCGCCTGTCGAAGTAGACTAGGGTGCATGCCCCCTAACCTTCATCACACTCACCAAACTACTCGCGGTAATTAGGTGGCTAGGATGAAGGTTGAAGAGACATTGTTGATGTGAAGAGACCATTTTGGGATGATGGTTGATTTATAGCTGTGTTTGAACCAGGAAATGAAAGCTAGTCAACAAGTTGTAACGATCTGCCTTCATGTTGGAAACACATCACTCGAAAGAATATGGAAACAATAGCCTCCATGTTATATATATAATTGTAGAGCATTGGGAAGGTATGTTTTAATAAATGATTTAGTGATGTTTTAAGCAATAGTTGTAATCTTTTCTTTATTATAAAGTAGGGGAAATGCAAAGACAACGAGTCTAAAATGATCCAATCACTAACAGTTGTCTTCTCTACGCAGGAAAAGGTAAAAGCAGGAAGGCACAACGCGAAACGGGGATTTGACGAGAAGATAACGGCTGTCCCTCCAATTCTAAATAAGGTTCAGACCAGGTCGAGTAAATCAAGGGAGATCAGTCCGAAACGAGATGAAGGACTGCCAGTTCGGAATTACAGGCCGAGTAAAGGAAAGCGTTAACAGTTTAGCGGATCCCTCAGGATCTTCGATCCTGAGGGATCGCTACGATCAATCGTTTTGTCGACTGATGAACTCCGCCGTTAATTGTATAAAAGGAGGGTAGCATTGAAACTAGAGGATGACTTTTGTATCTTTAACTTTCTGTTCATGAATTTTATTATCAGTTGAACTCAGACTATTAAGTCTCTCTGAGACTTAGTTTTGTACTCTCATTGATGCGTTAATATAATATCTCGGTGTTAATTTCTCCGTGCGTCTGAAGTAGTTTACGGCAGTGCGCCATTGGAAGCTTTGGGCCCGGCTCCAACGGACACTGGCTGATTGTACCATTACAATTCTGCTTTGTGTGGTTTGTTTCTCATAATCTGTTATGGTTACATGTTGTTTCATATTTATTCATCTGTAGCTTCCCTGTTATAAATCTCTGTAATAAAGGATTCTTCGCATACTGTTGATCTGAGTTGTTTGCACTAATTACAGAATTCATAAGAGGAATATTTCAGCTACAGGTGATTGGGGTTAATGGATTGTTGGTGACTATTGCAAATCGTGTACATATGATTGACGTTTCCTGTCTTTAATGATTTGCTGTTCCATTTGATATATATATGATTGACGTTTCCTGTCTTTGATAATTTGCTGTTCCATTTGATCAAGCTACAAACCTGTATAAATGATTGCTTTCCTTTTTGTATGCAAGTGTGTGCCAAGGATTGGAAGTGTAGACCTCGCGAGACTTAGTTTCTTTATTGCCGTTCCATTTACTGCCGTTCCTTTTATTGCTGTTCCATTTCTGAAGTTGCTGTTTCATTCTGTTTTCTTGCTGTTCCTTTCGCTTGCGTTTATTGAAGTGGCATGAGAGGAGGTTCAAGACTGTCGTGAGATACAGCAGACGCTATAATGCTCCCAGATCATGATCCATACTCCTTCATCAATTTCTAGGGGGATAGGTTATTAATTCCATACCCTCGACCGACGAAGTTGCTGCGTGTGTGATTTCTTTATGCAAAAGTAATTTAGCATTAGCATCCGTTTACTCTTGTATTCTTTAGATCTATACTACGAAGCATTATCCTGACAAATAGCCTCAAATTAAGATGTCCCTTACAATAACAAAACGCTCCCGGATTGACTTGTAATGTGAGATAACTAGAGGTGAAAAAGACCCTTGTTACAGCTCCACATTTTGGCGCCGTTGCCGGGGAAGGGGCATAGCCATTTGTTTTTTTAACAGGGTAGTGTGTGAATCTGTTAGGGGAGAACTGGATTTTAAAAACGGAAGGTAAGAACCTGCGTGCGGAGCATGTAAAAGCCCTGCTCCACCGTCCGCTTTCCTAGCAGAATTGATTTAGTAATTTAATTGGAGTGCATGACTAAGCAGAAAAAGCCAGAAAAGAATCAAAAACCTCCATCCAAAATCGAAAAAGCCAAGGGGTCGGCGACCCTTGGAAGAAAGACCTTTATAGACGAAATTTACAAGAAAGCCGGATCTCCGCCATCAGTAGGTTATAAGAAAGTAAACTCTAAACAACCTGCTAGTTCCCTTCAGGCCTCAGAATTACCATCTGAAGCCTTTGCGGAGGTGCACAGTCAGACAGAGGAGCAGGACTTTCAAGAATTTGACAATTCGACTCCTGGACCAGTGCACGAAGGAAATTTTAGTAACCTTTGCGAAGGAGAAGGAGAAACAGGGGAAATCGAGGAACCTAGATCTCCTATTGAACTAAACCAGCCTTTAAATAGTCCGGATAAAGGAAGCGCTGCAAAAATCCTTGTTGAGGGAATTCATTCACCTCAGACCGTAGGGGCCATCATTATCCCTGATAAAGGGAGTGCTGTAAAAACAGTTCCTGCTAAGATTACCCCTCCTCAACCAAGGAATACTCTATTGGAAATTCCTGAAGATTACTGGCATATATTTGATTCCATGGCGCAGAATCAGCCAAATACCCAAACCTCTACTTTGCAATATCCCATAGTAGATTCTGCTGCGAATGCACCAATGAAGGCAATTCCGCTTCAACATATTCCGACGTTTCATGGACTCACATCAGAAGACCCTGATGCGTTTCTATTTGAATTTGATGTGTTATGCAGGGGATACGATTACACCACTGATCCCCAGAAGCTAAAACTGTTTCCCTCTACCTTGAAGGGAGCAGCTCTGAGATGGTTCATGGGTCTAGGTGGTGGAGTCATAAACAATTGGGACGAAATGAAAGCGGCCTTCTTAAAAAAATATCAGGATTATTGTAGATCAAGAGAACTAAAGGATGAAATATTTCAAATGTCTGCCAGACCAAATGAAACTTTAGAAGAATATGTAGAACGTTTCCAATATAACTTGCAGAGATCTCCATATGCATCGTTACCTTTGCCCGATAACGTGTTGAAAACTGCATTAATTAGAGGTATGAAGGAGCAATGGATTGAAACATTGAATATTATGGGAAAAGGAGACATTTATCAGGAAAATTTTGCTGACATCATTGATCTGTGTATCAGGAGCTCAAGAGGCAGCACACGGATAAAACCAGCAGAATATGATCGCTTCACTAGAGACAATCGAACATCAACAGAAGGAGTATCACGAGTGGAACTTGGAAATCTGTTAGAGAATTTTAAAACTGATATCATGGGGACATTAACAACACAGCTTGATATTGTGCAGGCTAAACAGAAGCAAGCAGAAGCGGAACAGAATCTGGCAATTTTCTGCCCACGATGCAGGAAGAAACATAGCGAGAAAGAATGCTCGCTCGATACAGTTCAAATATGTGCTATTTGTACCAAGGACCATCCGACTGAAAGCTGTCCCTCGCTCCCTGGTTTAAAGGCGGTGTACAAAGAAGCAGAAGAGGAACCAGAATCAGCATACTTTATCAACCAGCGTCGTCAATGGCAACCTAGGCAACCTGGTATGTTTCAAGATCCCTCCTCTTCTTTTCAATCTCCGCAATTTAATGCTCAGCAGCAGAATATGTGGCAAAATCAGTCTCAGCACCCGTTTTCAAATTGGCCGCCTCAAATGTTTCCTACTCCGAACCCTTGGATGAACCAAGCTGGTTGGCCAAACTTTCCTTATCCTCCGCCATATTGGCCAAATAGTTCATATCCTCCGCAGTGGACCCCTTCCACTTCGCAAAGTTCACCCTGGCAGAGCAACTGGCCAAGATCGACATATCAAACGCCAGGATCAATTCTGCTCCCTCAACCAACTCTGCCAGCCTTGCAACAAAATCCCCAGCCCAACCTAAGACCGCAGCTCCCAGCCCAACCCAACCCGAACCCAAATAATCAGCCAGTTCAATCTCTTCAAATTATAGAATCTTCCGAGATTGAATCTGCTCTACAGGAGTGCAATGATCTTCAGTTGAGATCTGGGCGAATAATAGAAACTGAGGGACATAGAACCGCTCATATTGAAAACCAGTTACTGATAGAACAACCGTTACAAGAAGAAGAAGTAAGTAAAGACCAAGTTCATCAGCAAGTACTTACATCTTCTCCACCTTTCCCAGAACGACTGGCCATTCCAAGACAAATGCAATATCCGGATTTTGATATTCTGGGAGAACTCCAAAACTTGTATATAAGAATTCCATTCCTTCAGGCTATACAGGACATCCCCATATATGCAAAAACCATAAAAGACCTGTGTAGCAGAAAAACAAAAAGAAATATAACCCCTAACCCTAGAGTCCAGGTAGTCGGCACCTTATCCGACCTCTTATCAGGGAAAGAAACACCAATTAAATATGAGGATCCTGGAAACCCAATTGTCACTGTTCAAGTCTGTGGGCAGACCCTGACCAACGTTTTAGTAGATCTAGGGGCTGCGATTAACATCCTGACAACATCAACCTGCCAGAAGCTTGGAATCACATCGGTAGAGCCTACTTCCACTTTACTAGAACTAGCTGACCGATCAGTAATAAGACCAGAAGGCACCTTGTATGATGTCATGGTTTCAGTGGACTCTTGGGAATACCCGACCGATTTTCTGGTGATTAATCCCAAAACCCGACTAGATGGACATCCGCTAATTCTAGGTAGACCATGGCTCGCTACTGTTGACGCCTACATTGGATGCCGGCAGGGAAACATGACCATAACCAGAGGACCGGATATCAAAAATTTAATCTTATACCCGCCAGCCCAGCCAAGCATCACACCTCATATATCGATGACCAATCTGCGCCCTGCCTCATATATTACTGATAATATTAGACCACCATTAACAGTTCAGGAAGCGCTAGATTTTAAAGATCAAACGGAAGATGATGCCATCAATAAATTCATTAATCAAACAGAGTCCACATCGTATACACAATGCTTTATGATAAAAGCGGCATTTGATAACGAATTAGAGGAAGATCCTCTAAAAGATGACAATGACCCAAATATACCTGTAACCTCTGTTGCTAACAGCAAAGTAATACAAATTGAACCGGGCAAAACTTTAAACATTAACGCTAATCTGACACCTGAACAAGAGACCAAACTCATCCAGCTCCTACGAAAGTATCAGGAGGCATTTGCTTGGGACTATCCCGATATGAAGGGGATTGATCCCCAGCTATGTACACATCGTATCTATATCGAGAAAGATGCAAGACCAGTTCGCCAACCACAGAGAAGACTCAATCCCCATTTAAAAGATGTTGTAAAAGATGAGCTGCAGAAATTATTAGACATTAATTTTATTTCTGACAGCAAATGGGTCTCCCCACTTGTGGTAGTACCTAAAAAGAACGGGAAATGGAGGATCTGCGTTGATTACAGAGAATTAAACAAAGCTACACAAAAAGATCACTTCCCTCTCCCTTTCATAGACCAGGTATTGGACACCTTAGCAGGCAAGAAATTTTTTTCTTTCTTGGATGGCTTCAGCGGATATAACCAGATTCAGATCGCCCCTGAAGACCAGGACAAGACTACCTTTACTTGCCCCTGGGGAACGTTCGCATACCGAGTCTTACCCTTTGGATTATGTAATGCTCCGGCCACATTCCAACGGGCTGTTCTTAGCATCTTCGCAGATTTAATTAATGATGGATTGGAAGTCTATATGGATGAGTTCACACCATATGGAGATGACTTTGATCCAGCCCTTGACACTCTCGAAAAAGTTCTAGAGCGTTGCATTGCTACCAGGCTTTGCTTGAGTCACGAAAAATGTTACATGATGATGATAGAAGGACTCATTTTGGGACATCACATCTCAGCAGCTGGCATTCAGGTAGACCCGGCTAAAATTCAAATACTCATGCTTATCCCAACCCCCACTAATCAAACAGAGGTACGCAGTTTTCTTGGTTTTTCTGGGTATTATAGACGATTTATACAACATTACTCACGTATTGCCGCACCTCTACATGCATTAACTGGAAATGTTGATTTTTTGTGGACAGAAAAATGTGATCGAGCCTTCACAGAGTTAAAGAAGTTGCTATCTACAACTCCAGTTCTCAGAGGACCTAATTGGAACTTACCATTCCAAATTTCAACCGACGCCTCAGACACAGCAATCGGTGCAGTGTTGGGCCAAGAAGAAGAGAAAAGACCATACGCTATCTATTACATCAGCAAAAATTTGGCTCCGGCTGAATTAAATTACACTGTTACCGAAAAAGAATTTTTAGCTGTGATACATGCTATTAATAAATTTAGACACTATATTACAGGCTATCCCGTTATTTTGTTTACAGACCATTCTGCTATTAGGTATTTAGCAAATAAGCCTGTTACAAATGGAAGAATAACCAGGTGGTTGATCTTGTTGCAGGAATTCGACATTACAATCAGAGACCGACCAGGGAAGGAGAACCCTGTAGCTGATTTTCTTTCACGAATACCAAAAGCAGTTGAAACAGCAACAGTTGAGGACCAATTCCCAGATGAACACTTATTTGCAGTCGCTGTTCAGACTCCCTGGTACGCTGATGTGGCTAATTATCTTGCAGTGGGTAAGCTTCCAAAACATTTAACTCCCAACGAACGGAAACAGATCGTTGCGAAAAGCAATCGATTTTCGTGGGTTGGGGGCTATCTATTTCACACAGGCACAGATATGGAAATCAGAAGATGTATTCGAGAAGACGAAATCTTTGATATCTTGAAAGCTTGCCATGACGGGCCATGTGGAGGACATTTCGCTGAACGAAGGACAGCACACAAAGTATTACAAACAGGATATTACTGGCCTACAATCTTCAAAGATGCCAAAAAATTTGTCCATGCCTGTGATAGTTGTCAGCGTGTAGGACGACCTGGCCCAGCAGACGAAATGCCTTTGCGGCCTCAATTGGTGATCGAACCTTTCGAACGCTGGGCTCTGGACTTTGTCGGACCCATCAACCCCCCATCAAACCAAAAAACTTACATTTTGGTGGCAACTGAATATGTTACCAAATGGGTTGAGGCGGAGGCATTACCTAGAGCTACAGAGGAGTCGGTAATTCAGTTCTTGTTCCATTTGTTTGTACGTTATGGTCTCCCAAGGGAAGTGGTTACAGATGGAGGACCACAATTTGTGGGACATAAATTAGCTGCAACACTCAATAACCATCACATACATCACAAAATTACTACCCCATACCATCCGCAGGCAAATGGGCAAGTCGAGAACAGTAATAAGATAATAGAGTCCATCTTGACAAAAACTGTTGCCTCACACCGCCGCGATTGGGCCGCCCGACTACCGGAGGCACTGTGGGCTTATCGAACCACATGGAGAAGTACCACTGGCTATTCACCATATCACTTAGTGTTTGGAAAGCAACCCATTTTTCCTATAGAATTTGAGATCCAAACCCTGCGAACTGCCCAAGAAGTCGGATTAGATTTAAGTGAAGCACAGAAAAATCGATTACAGCAAATTAATGAGTTGGACGAAACAAGGCTCGCTGCATTACAGAATACAGCACTCATCCAGCAGCAGCGAGCCAAATGGCATGATGCGCTCATCAAAAATAAGATATTTCACGAAGGAGACTGGGCTCTATTATATGATTCTAGATTTCAGGATTTCCCGGGGAAGCTTCAGACTCGATGGTTGGGACCATACGAGATTCGAAAAGTCCATGACAATGGGACCCTTACTTTGATTACAATCGATGGATCTGGATATACATTTAAGGTAAACGGCCACCGAGTTCGTCTGTATCGCAAACCGCTCACTCGGGAATCATTTTGCCAGCAGTTACACCAAGATACTAACATCAAGATTATGGGAGAGGAAGCAAAAACTTCCTCCCCTATAGATTCGTAAGAATTTCATTCTTTATTACCACATTTTGTATATAAGATTGTAAATTTTGTATATATGTTTCAACTGTGTGTTTTGTTGTTCCTTTTCAAAAGGAACAGCACTTGTGTGTTTTGCTGTTCCTTTTCAAAAGGAACAGCATTGGTGTGTTTTGCTGTTCCTTTTCAAAAGGAACAGCACTGGTGTGTTTTGCTGTTCCTTTTCAAAAGGAACAGCACTTGTGTGTCTTGCTGTTCCTTTTCAAAAGGAACAGCACTTGCGTGTTTTTGCTGTTCCTTTTCAAAAGGAACAGCACTTGTGTGTTTTGCTGTTCCTTTTCAAAAGGAACAGCACTTGCGTGTTTTGCTGTTCCTTTTCAAAAGGAACAACAATTGTGTGTTTTGCTGTTCCTTTTCAAAAGGAACATCACTTGCGTGTTTTGCTGTTCCTTTTCAAAAGGAACAGCACTTGCGTGTTTTGCTGTTCCTTTTCAAAAGGAACAGCACTTGTGTGTTTTGCTGTTCCTTTTCAAAAGGAACGGCACCCTTGAGTTTTGCTGTTCCTTTCCAAAAAGAACAACACTTTTTGAATTTTTGCTGTTCCTTTCCAAAAGGAACAACACTTTTGAATTTTTGCTGTTCCTTTTCAAAAAGAACAGCACTTTTTATTCCGTTTAAGGAGCAACATTTGTGTTTTTTTTTTTTTTTCAATCTTTTTTTTTTTTTTTTTTTAGTAAGCAGCGTTTGAGTGCTTTTGTTATCTTAGGACATTGCATCAAAAAGAACCCTCCCACCCTCCCTTGTAAGAAAGAAATAGTATGCCCTCGTCCTTTCTATAAGAAGAAAACATTGTCCCGAGGCCATAAATAGCAGCTATATATTTATGCAACAAATATAAAAGGCATGATATATCAAGATCAGCACATCATAAATCGCTATCTATAACAGCCCTAGTATTGATGCAACAAAGGAGGAAACCATACACTCATCATTCTTTTAGCCATAAGTCTCACTTCCTCTGCCCTGTTGGAAAACTTTATCATGTTACGTTCCTACAATTTTCTTTATTATTACTTGGAAATAAGAATAGAAAATTTATATCTTCCTATTGGGATAACAAGACTTCTTCCGCCATTCCCACTCTTAAGGAGGGCTGAACCACCCTTATGTGTAACTATACAAGAGCAAAAGTCTATCTCAAAAGAAAAAGCAGCAGAACCAAAAGAAATTATTTGTCAAATGCAGGATAGGGGGTTTCATTAAGAACCAGCCTACTATGATCATAAGATTGGAAGCGAAGTGGCATTCCCATTATGGCCACCACACCAGGGATATGGTCCAACAGGTTCATTATATAAACAAACCGTGGAACAGGGGGTCTCATCACGAGCCAGCCTGCCCACGTTTCGCGCCTCTCTGGTGAATGGCGTCATGGTTATCTGGTTACCAAGCCAACATGATGGCCTGCATGTTGACAAGAATTGCTCTTCAAAACTACACAAAGGACTATGGTTCCGGGGTGAAATAAACAACTCTGCCACGGTTATAAACACCGGTCGGCAGCAGAGCTCTGTTAATGGTATTGGAGTCAAAACATATACACCAATTTGGATCTTATTAAATCTTTCTTTCTATCCTTGTAATAATTATATCTTACACCTTAATGGATACGTCACATGACCATTTATCATTACCAATTATGGCAAAGGCATTGACTATGACAATCTCAGACTTTCCATGAGTGCTAGACGTCCTATCCTTATGTTCTGCATCACATCACGAAGGCTTATGTTAAACGCGATCTATCTGTCGCATCGATCTCGGTATTTCTTTGTCTAATCTGAAACATGGCAAAATTTTAAAAGCTGCTCTATTATGACTCAGTGATGGAATGACCGCCTTCTTCTATTTGACGGCTGGGGCAGCCTATCATTTCGCGCGGGGGGGAGGTGACTTCATTACTCCGCCGGCCACGTGTTAACACATCATTCGGAAATGATATGATACGGAGGTACGATATGCGTTAACGGCATGACAATGCTATTTTTTTGAAAAAGTTGTTATTTATGATCAATTATTCATGCATACTCTGTATCTTTTCTTTTTGCCGCAATTACGTTCTTTGCATTGCTGTTCCATCTAGACCCTGAAACAGAACCATGGGGGGAAAGTCTATCAGAAGCGAGCCGAGCGAGCTCATAGTTTCCGAAGCCGCTCGGAAGATCTTAGAGAAAGCAGGGTGGTTAACTTATTTTGGCCGCCTGCGCAAATCAAATGAAAAAGTGGCCATGGAATTCCTGCAGAATTTGCAGGAAGAACACTCAGTGGTAGGTGGGAAGCAGATAGCAGTCACGAAGGAAATAATCGCGGAAGTAACCGGATTACCAGACTTAGGTCCAATATGGACAACAAAGAAAGAAAGACTGCAAAAGATCGTAGAACTCTTCCAAGATGAAGGGCAGGAGCTGACAGTGAAGGGAAAAGGAGTGCTGCCGGCAACACTGGGAGAACCTTGGAGCGAACTGGCAAAGGTAGTACAGAGCTACATCACCTGCGAAGGACCATTTGAGGAAGATACGCGTGACGAATTGCATGATGGAATGGCAGGGGAAGAAAACCCCCCTGTCATCGACAAAGAAAATGTGAATACCAATCAGGAACAAGCCGTTCCTAAAACACCAGAAGGAAATCCATCCGCTGATGGCGGGGTGGATAAAAATGTTTGTCGGGAACAGGACGTTCCCCGAATGATGGAAGAAACCCTCGATGAAAGAGGAGCAGAACTGAGGGCCGCCCATGTGCCCACAGCCGAGGCAAAAGAAATTAAGAAGTTGAGAAGAAAACAGCAGAAATTGCTGACCATTATAGCCCAGCTTCGGCGGAAAATTCGAAGTCTGAAATCCAGTTTGAGAATAAAGAGGACTGTGAGAAGAAAAATAAGGGCAAATACAGCTGGGTCCTCTCAGAGAGGAAGACAGAGCACCTATAGGCATCTAGTAGGTCGATACTCTGCTAGCAAGCCTGCAGCTGTTCCAATTAATACTGAGGAACAAAATGCTGTTCCATCTGGAACAGAGCACCAGAATGCCGTTCCTATTGACATAGAGGAGCAGGCTGATATTCCAAACAGCCCATTAGAACCAACTGCCGTTCCAATTAAAGTTGAGCCACAAGACGACATCCTAGTTACAGAAGGACCACCGCACCCCTTTGTACATGTCAAGAAGGAAGGGGAAAATAGAGCAGTTCACACTGAGACACCACCATCAAGGAGAATTAAGCGACGAAATGTAAAGGTCCAGGCGAAACTTCCGGCCTCCAGGGAATTATGGGAAAGGGATCCAAAAACCAAGGCCTTGCGCCGCGAGATAAGTCAGGCCCAACAAGAGGCTGAACAGCTACGGGAACAAATGATCCCTCGAGAGAAATATGAGGAGCTGCAACAGGAGGTTGAGCAGAGGATTCCTCGAGAAAAATATGAAGAGCTGCAGCAGGAAGTTGAGCAGAGGATTCCTCGAGAAAAATACGAAGAATTGCAGCAGAGGGCTGAGCAGTTAGAGCAACAAAGGATCCCTCTGGAAAAACATGAAGAACTGCAACAGCAGCTGAGAAACATGAGTGAATCGGAGAGTCGGGCTTTTGAAGGATGGCAGAAGGAGCAGGAAAAGGTTGCCAAGGTAACACGTCGACTAGATGCTGTTATTAAACAATTGGACACTGTATGTTCGTTGTATGATGATGTTTTGACTTGCAGGGCCCCCGCGAAGAATTATGCTTTATTCCTCCTTGAAAGATACTTAAGATTGAAAATAAAAGCTGTCAGGGCAGGTGCCCCCATTCAGATTAACACTGTTAATGATTTTATTGATTGTTGCAAACATTATGGGGTTAAGGTCCAACGATTATTATGCGAATTTTATTTGCACAATATGGTGCTTGAGCAGGAAACTAATCTAAACCCTGGCCCCTTTGTGGGGGATATACAGCTGCAAGCCTTTGTTTCATTTGGGGTCAACCAGTTAAAATGGCTTAGGGCTTACAATGCCTTTCAGAGGCAGGAGCACAGCCTGGATCTATGGGTCAGGGCTGAGCCTCGAGATCCAGTTCGCCTATGGCAATCACATAAAAGCCTTATGAGAAACCCTGGCGTTATGAAACTACTAGGACCCATGCATGAGGAGTTGATCCGAAATAGCTTAGAATACTTCCTGGTTATTAAAGATTCCGCCTTGGAGGCTGCCAAATTCCGTTATCGGATTTCCACCCCAAGCATCCAGCTCAGGGAGCCCTTCAGATATGAGAACTTTGAGCTGGCTGCTGAACGATTGCCTTTTTATGGCCAGTGCATTCTGCAAGCTGGACCATCATGGTTAGGATATCGGTTCCGTAGCCCAATTATCTGGCACCCTGCACCAGGGTACCAG
Source organism: Pinus tabuliformis (assembly GCA_031772625.1). Classification (NCBI taxonomy): domain Eukaryota; kingdom Viridiplantae; phylum Streptophyta; class Pinopsida; order Pinales; family Pinaceae; genus Pinus; species Pinus tabuliformis. Next base: position 462,752,352 of record CM062811.1, read on the forward strand.
GCCTCGTATGATATGCCTGCAGATCAGTTGCATTATTTCTTTGATAATCTGGTTGCCTATCATGGTTGCAGACCCCCTCATGAAGTACCCTCTCCAGCCTATTCTCTTACTGCTCTCCATGTTAATTATAACGGTTTCATGAGGCCATGAAACAGAGTAAGTCGGGGGGTGTGTAGAGCATTGGGAAGGTATGTTTTAATAAATGATTTAGTGATGTTTTAAGCAATAGTTGTAATCTTTTCTTTATTATAAAGTAGGGGAAATGCAAAGACAACGAGTCTAAAATGATCCAATCACTAACAGTTGTCTTCTCTACGCAGGAAAAGGTAAAAGCAGGAAGGCGCAACGCGAAACGGGGATTTGACGAGAAGATAACGGCTGTCCCTCCAATTCTAAATAAGCTTCAGACCAGGTCGAGTAAATCAAGGAAGATCAGTCCGAAACGAGATGAAGGACTGCCAGTTCGGAATTACAGGCCGAGTAAAGGAAAGCGTTAACAGTTTAGCGGATCCCTCAGGATCTTCGATCTTGAGGGATCGCTATGATCAATCGTTTTGTCGACCGATGAACTCCGCCGTTAATTGTATAAAAGGAGGGTAGCATTGAAACTAGAGGATGACTTTTGTATCTTTAACTTTCTGTTCATGAATTTTATTATCAGTTGGACTCAGACTATTGAGTCTCTCTGAGACTTAGTTTTGTACTCTCATTGATGCGTTAATATAATATCTCGGTGTTAATTTCTCCGTGCGTCTGAAGTAGTTTACGGCAGTGCGCCATTGGAAGCTTTGGGCCCGGCTCCAACGGACACTGGCTGATTGTACCATTACAATTCTGCTTTGTGTGGTTTGTTTCTCATAATCTGTTATGGTTACATGTTGTTTCATATTTATTCATCTGTAGCTTCCCTGTTATAAATCTCTGTAATAAAGGATTCTTCGCATACTGTTGATCTGAGTTGTTTGCACTAATTACAGAATTCATAAGTGGAATATTTCAGCTACAGGTGATTGGGGTTAATGGATTGTTGGTGACTATTGCAGATCGTGTACATATGATTGACGTTTCCTGTCTTTAATGATTTGCTGTTCCATTTGATATATATATGATTGACGTTTCCTGTCTTTGATAATTTGCTGTTCCATTTGATCAAGCTACAAACCTGTATAAATGATTGCTTTCCTTTTTGTATGCAAGTGTGTGCCAAGGATTGGAAGTGTAGACCTCGCGAGACTTAGTTTCTTTATTGCCGTTCCATTTATTGTCGTTCCATTTACTGCCGTTCCTTTTATTGCTGTTCCATTTCTGAAGTTGCTGTTTCATTCTGTTTTCTTGCTGTTCCTTTCGCTTGCGTTTATTGAAGTGGCATGAGAGGAGGTTCAAGACTGTCGTGAGATACAGCAGATGCTATAATTCTCCCAGATCATGATCCATACTCCTTCATCAGTTTCTAGGGGGATAGGTTATTAATTCCATACCCTCGACCGACGAAGTTGCTGCGTGTGTGATTTCTTTATGCAAAAGTAATTTAGCATTAGCATCCGTTTACTCTTGTATTCTTTAGATCTATACTACGAAGCATTATCCTGACAAATAACCTCAAATTAAGATGTCCCTTACAATAATAAAACGCTCCCGGATTGACTTGTAATGTGAGATAACTAGAGGTGAAAAAGACCCTTGTTACAGCTCCACAATAATCACGTCCAAGGAGTAGATTGTAATCTAGTGGACCTTGGACTACCATCACATTCAAATGAACGGTTTTCTTTCTCAAAGTTATCGGCAACTTTGGAAGGATCCCTAATGGTCAACTGGTTCCTTTGTTGAAGCCTGACAAATTTTGTTTTTCAGGCAAAAGCGATGGCGAACCAAGCACTTTCCAAGAAGTTGAGGAAAGGATAGTCACCAAAGCCCCTTCATCTATGATAGTGCCAGACATGATCATTTTGTAAAATTGTACTATGATTCAGAATGGTACATTAGATGGAAGGCGAGGCTTCGCTAGTTGATTCCAATCAAAGAAAATGACTAGACTACTTGGAGGAGGTACCGGATAAATGTTTGGATAAGTTTCATGAACTGGGGGGGTCTCTTCCTGTTGTGAAGGAATGGGCGGATTGCGCTAAAGTTCATTAGACTTCATATCGACAAAAAGAATTTGAATGGTGTTGTTCTCATCCTCTTTGGAAAGTATATCATCTGAAGGTGGATTTTCTGAAGGCAAGACTGGGTCGACTGCCATCTCGACTAGTTGACTTTGGTCCAGAATGGACTCAGAAGGTTCACTTTCAATGATAGGTGATTCGATCGACAATTGAATTATGTCAATTGGGTTTTCAACTAGAGAAGGACTTGGTAAGAGTTTCTTGTATCCAGGTGGAAGTTGCTACGGTGAAGCAGGATTATTATCCAAAATGTTTTTAGCTTCATCCAAAACAGGACAACAGTGCCGAATATGATCACCTTCACATAACCTACATGGAACTATGACTTTTCCTTTTTGTTTTCTTACTTCGTTTTCACTAGTTGATGATGCACTGTCAACCTGACTATCAGGGGTTGATGACACTGAATGGTGCAAATGGGGAGACCATTCTCTCAAGATCTGCGAGATGCAAGGGAAATCTCTATGGTAATGTCTCTCCTTGCAAATTGCGCATGGAGTTTTTGGTTTGGAATTTTTAGTGTGCAGATTTTCGCCAGATGATGTCTGGTCGTTCCATTGTTTAGCTGGCTTCTTCTTCTCCTCCTTCCCTTTCTTTTTCTTCTCAGCTACTTGGTTTTTCGTGTCACTAGTTTCACCAAGTGAAGAGGAAGAAGGGGAAGGAGAAACAAACGAAGTAGAAGGCGAAGGGGTAACTTTAGTATCATCTAGTTGCTGATTAGGTTGTTGAGGAATTACGGTGTTTTGAACGACAAAGGTCGAGAAAAGCCATACCAGCACGCCGATTGTGATTCCTGGAAGGGACAATGTAGCCATATATGGAGAACCAATATCTCCCCAAGAGGAGAAAGGACTAGGATTCCATCCAAGGGATATTCCTTGATTGGTAGACTCCATTATCTCAACTTCAGATCAATGAAGGAACATGGATGTTATTCTGATTAAAATAAATTTTAAAGACACTTTGATGTAACTTGCTTTTTCAATTTTTAAGAGTTGAGAAAAAGCTAAAGGTGACTCTAGTCGCCTTCGATTTTTAATGAGCCTGAAGTGACAAGTGATCAAATGGACCTTTTCTTTTAAGAAGTCGAAAAGGAGTGAAAGTGACTGCTCTGGAAGTATAGACAGAGGGTTTACCAAACCGATCGTAAAATTGCAAAATACACCTTGGTGATAAATGATAGAGAAATTACCAAGGACTTATGTATGGCAGTCAATCTTCCCGAATGCTATGTTCAGTGCATTATGATCGACAGGGCGGAAGACACGGCTTCCTAAGGATTAAGGATATCAACCTATTGTGGTCTCCCAATATATACTCGATGGTACGGGGAGCACAAGTCCGTATTGGCGCTTGTCGTATCAAAGAGGAGGAATCAACCAACCTTCGATGAAAATGATAGTTACCAAGTTTTACGATGCCGGAACATGTCTCTAGCCTAGACTTCTAGATGTGTTGCGTTAGGTTCCAAAGCATTTTTATGTTCATTAAGGTTTATTTTAGAGTTGATCTTGCCTAGAAGTTTGTATTTCAAGGTTCACCGTGTGATGTAGATGTGATATTCCTAAATATGCAATCTAGAATGATAAACAATTGTTTATGTTCTTTTAGCAATGAAGATCCTAGCTACAAAGGAAAGAAGATGATGATTTTCTTTCAGCAGAGAGCATAGAGCACACACTAAATGTACTTTTCCTAAATCAAATTTTTCATGCAGTCAAAATGCAGATGCACATGCATGTATGTTTTTCCTCTTTCTTAATGTGTGAATGCCAAAAATAAAGCTAAGTACAGATCTGAACTATTTTCTTTCAAAGCGATATTACTAACAAATTTCTTTTCAAAACGAAAGGAAGACTAAGACGACACTTTTCGATTTCGAATTGAAAACTGGTTTCAATACTTCAAATACTAATACTTCCAAATCAAGTACAATGACAAAAGTACAATCAACTATCTAGAAGAGGAAGACTTTACGACACTCTTCTTTTGATTCAGAATGACAATTACGCACTTGCATCAAAAACGACAGTTCGATTAGGCTACTATCGACAAAGGAAGACTGTAAATGATTGAAAAATACACAAAAAAATTTAGAATTCCTAACTGATGGAGGCTGAAATAATGTGAAGGAAGATGGTTTCAGCAAGCAGGTACTGATCATGAACAACAAAACTATTGAATAAAGCTGAAAACAAGGAGGAAAAACCAAATTTCAGAGAAGAAAATAGTGTCACTCAATCATCACACCTGTAACATAGGGAAAATAGGGATGCATCTCACCTGCAACACATGGGAGCTGCGATGCATCTAGGTTGCACAGTTACAAATAGTGCGATGGGCCAGGGAGTGAAATTGAGCTTGGTTTTTGCTCAAAACTTGTAGTTAAGTTCAGTGATTTAGGCTGAGTAATGATGGACAATAAAAACAAAGCATAAGGGTATCATTTGATGAGGTTCTGTGCTACCACAAGGGCACTTAGAATGCTTTGTAAGTCAGATGTTCAGTTCATAAACCAACCTAGAGATTGACTGAAGTAGCATTTATCTACTTCGCAATTGCATGGCAAAGGTGTTTTGAAGGCTAGCTGGCTAACTTCAGGCTCCATCTATAGTTTATAAAGAAAAAAATAAACAAACAAAACAAACTATTCGTTCCCCAGAGGAGTCACCATTTTGTCTCAGGGAAAACTAGTGTTGATTCAAACTACTAGTCCCAGTAAGACGGGTAGCTATCTTAGAAACAAACAATGAAAGCTTTTCAAGAGTTCCTTTAAGTGTAATAGATGGAAGAGAATAAAAGAGGACCAACCTAGATCTTCCGCTTTGATCCTAGCTTGATTTCTCCTTTCCTTGATAGAATTTGCCACTCCTCTCCTACTTGTCCCACTTCAAAGAGTACTTGTAGAGTCAAAGTAACAACAAACTATCAAAGCATCTCTATCTAAAACATCATAAACAATGCAGAATTAGAAGCACATTGATCATACAATTGCATTCATAAACAATAAGATTCACAAATACAAGATTATATGGAGGAAAACTCAAAGAACTTTATTAATATTAATGCAAGAGAGGATTACAACCCAACTATCTGATCCAACGTCATCCTCCCAGTTGTAGAAGCCCTCTTCACCTCATGAACAAGCAAATCACCCAACAATGAAATGTCTCTTCTCACCAACAAACCAACAACACTTCCTTACAAAATACAAAATTTCAGCCTCTAGATCTCTCAAATGAGGGATCCATTTATAGATGTCTTGCAAGGGTGTGAGTCAGCTCTGGGTTTTTGATTAGTGTCATTCCACTGATAGTTCTTGGTTCCACTTTGAGATTTCATGATCTCTTACTCATCCCTGGGCGAATTCAGAAAGGTGTCACAGGAGAAGTTTCTAGAAGATTCCATGATCATCCACCTTGCAAACTGTCTCTCCCATTTTTCTATTCTCGCTCATCGCACCCCACAGAAGGCCATTTCAGTATGCCTCGTATCTGGCCAGTTAGGTAGTCAGTATGCATCGCACCTTGGCCATGGAGCAGTCTGTATGGTCCAGTTTTGGCTAGTTCTAAGTAGTTTTTCAGGTGGAACTTCTGGGAAATGATGTAATCAGTTGACCATGATCCTTTAGGGTGTGAAACAACACTTTCAGGGACTTAAGGAGCCCTTAGTTTATGGACATATGAGTTTGGGGTTGTAGTGCCCAAATATGTCTATAACAGGTAGAATGATTCGTGCACGCATCTGGCCAAATGGACGTAGGCCTATGGAGAAAAGCCACAACCTAAGTGGGTTCACCTATTCTATCATACCCCGGATGTTATCCCAATGAATTCGTATATAGAAACAGAGCTCTGCCATGGGATAGGCGAATGGGATATCCTATGCGAAGGATTCATGATGACTTTTAGTTTTGAGGATGGGTTTGATAGCATTGATGAAGCACTACAAGAGGTGAAAGTAACCATCTTCAAGATACTGCAGGTTCCTTTAGACTTGACGCAACCTGAATGGGCTACTTAGCTGAGTCGTGCATTGGAATGTTATAATGTAACTGCTGAAGAAGAAGATGAAGATCCGTAGAAGATTAACATTCTAGAAATAGAAGGCCACCACGAGGTTCAAGGACCACAGATTGAGAACCCTGATATAAATGCGTCGGTGAGAACTAAATAGGTGAACATTGGTACGGAGGCAAAAACCAACTTCACAAATATTGGAGACTACTGGGATGATGCAACAGTGGATAAAGCTACTGAATTGCTCCGGGAATACTAGGACTTATTCCCTACCAAGTTTACGGGTTTGAAAGGAATAATCAGAGATCTAGGAGTGATTAAGATCATGTTAAAACCCGACGCAAAGCCATTTAAGTAGAGGCCTTACCACCTAAATTCGAAATACAAGGAGAAAGACCGCTTAGAGCTAGACAAAATGCTAGCAGCAGGCATCATTGAGCCTGTGGAAGAGTCTGATTGGGTAAGCCCAATGGTGGTGCAAAAGAAGAAGAAGAAGGATGAGATAAGGATATGTGTGGATCTTAGGAAGCTAAATGACGCTTATGTACATGATCCTTTCCCAACTCCATTCACAGATGAAGTGTTGGACAATGTAGGTGGCCAAGAAGCATACTACTTCATTGATGGGTTCTCTAGGTACCACCAATTCAGAATTGCGCCAGAGGATAGGAGCAAGACAACCTTCGTGACAGAGTGGGGTTGTTTTAAATACATTGTAATGCCATTTGGATTAAAGAATGTGCCTGCTATCTTTTCGCGCATGGTTGTTGTGGCATTCAAGGAATTTATTCATAATTTCCTAGAAGTTTATTTTGATGACTGGACTATATTTGGGCTAGTTAAGCACCATGTAGCAAGCTTGCGCTTGTTGTTAGATACCTGTCGAAGATAGCAGATCGCGCTCAACCTCAAGAAGTGTTTGTTTTGCGTTCCTTTTGGGAACCTTTTGGGGCATGTGGTTTGTAGACAAGGCCTAATTGTAGACCTCGTAAAGATCACAGTGATTCTGCACTTGGAAGCACCAAGGAGTGTGAAACAGTTGTGCGCTACTGTGGGACATACGGGATATTACAGAAAGTTTATCAAAGGCTATGCCCAGATCACTGCGCCAATGGAAAAATTGTTGAAGAAGGATCTCTCATTCTGCTGGAACTAGAAAATGCATAAAACAAGAGAGACACAGATATACATGGTTCACCCAGTTTGGGCTATGTCTACCCCGAACAGCCAGTCCTTCCTTTCTATTATCCAGCAAAATGAAGAGACACAACCTACAACAAATCCGCTGTAATATCCTTTGTTTTCTCTCACAGTCTCACCTCTCTGTTTCTCGCTCATAGAATACACATCTATTACACAGCCTCAAATACAATGCCCTCATACAAAGAGAGGGGTTGCCTTCTAGGGAAAAAACCCTAAACTAAACATAAGTTCTACCGTCAGATCATCCTCCTAATGAACGACCCAGATTGACTAGAAATTACTATACTTTTACAAGGCAATTTTACATCTGTTTTTAGCTTCGGGGGCGCTACCCCCAAGCCCCTGGACCCCCCAGCTGGGGGGATTGGCCCCCTCGGATCCCCGCGGGGTCTCGGGGGCAGCGCCCCCGAAGCTAAAAGTAGACGTAAAATTGCCTTGTGAAAGTATAGTAATTTCTAGTCAATCTGGGCCGTTCATTAGGCAGATGATCTGACAGTAGAACTTATGTTTAGTTTAAGGATTTTTGCCCTAGAAGGCAACCCCTCTCTTTGTATGAGGGCATTGTATTGGAGGCTATGTAATAGATGTGTATTCTCTGAGCAAGAAATAGAGAGGTAAGACTGTGAGAGAAAACAGAGGATATTACCGCGGATCTGTTGTAGGTTGTGTCTCTTCATTTTGCTAGATAATAGAAAGGAAGGACTGGCTATTCGGGGTGGACGTAGCCCAAACTGGGTGAACCAAATATATCTGTGTCTCTCTTGTTTTATGTGTTTTCTATGTTTATATTTCTGCAATATTTTATGTGTTCCATTGCTCTGTAATATATAATTATCTAACAACTGGTATTAGAGCCAGATATTGGCTTTAAAGGGATTCTTTGATGCCAGGGGTTTATAGTGCCTGATGAGATCAATGCAGCCTTTTTTATAGATCTGGGTCTGGAAAATAATGGTGGAACAATCGTACACGGAAGAACCTCAAGGAAGAATGTACGGAAGATAGTGTTGTACTGCCAGGGATCGCAGTGCATTTGCGATATTTACCTTTGGAACATGTTGACGAATTGTTCGGGATTCATGTGGCTATTTAAAGAAGGTCAATAGAAGAAAATTGTTCACGCGACTTTGAAAATTGTTCGTTTTCTGCTACGTGAGGCCAATGGTGCTAGAATCTACGAGGTTATCGATGGGCTCATGGTTGGAGTGGTTTGATAGAAGTTTTTGAGCAAATCAAATTGAGAGATGATGGATCAGAATCACAACACAAATAAACAAAAAAAAAATTAATGAAGTCAAAATTATTGCATGTAAATGGGCATACTACTGTAAGACCTGGTAAGGCATGTGTACCCCTCGGTGATCAATGATAAAGTCTGGGTTAGATCTAGGTTATAGGGGGGATGTCGCATTAACAATACCCTAGGTAAAAACTTTGACAGGGGTAAGAGCTAGAGTGAGTGAGATTGTCTCACTTAGCAAGTTTTGCTAGAGTTAGTCAAGGAACCCCAAGTCAAGTTTAAGGGGGGAATTGTTAGGTAAACTTGACTCAAGATAGAGTCAAAGTTGACCAGGTTAAACAATGATGGTTTTGGGGCACATGGTATTGTGCACCCATAGTATTCTGCTTGTGGTATTATATGTAATGGAACTTATAAAAGGCTGGAAGGACTTCATTGTAATGCAAGACCTGGAGGTGAGTGGTGAAGGCTCACTTGGTTAGATTGGCTAGGGTTTTGGCCAATGCTAATGAGATCTTATTAGGTTGGGTTTTTCCCCAGGTTTGGGGTTTTCCCGGATAAACATTTGTGTTTATGTGTTTATGGTTGTTGCTGGTTATTTTTATATTTATTCCTCTCAATAATTATTTATGTTATGCAGTAAATTTCTTAACACGTGCTACTATGGGACATACAGGATATTACAGAAATTTTATCAACGGCTATGCCCAGATCACCGTGCCGATGGAAAAATTGTTGAAGGATCTCTCATTCTACTGGAACAATGAATGTAAGAAAGCCTGGATATATTAAAAGAAAAGATGGTTATCGTGCCTATTCTAATCTTCCCGAACTGGAAGAAAGAATTTCATGTACATGTTGATGCGTCATGTATAGTGCTGGGGGCAATACTAACACAGGATGGTAGAGAAGGATTGGACCACCCTATCATGTTTGCAAGTCGTAGATTATCCAAAGCAGAGAAGAATTTTTCCACCACTGAACGCGAAGGGCTAGCTATGGTATATGCGCTCCAAAAGTATCAACACTACTTGCTAGGAGGACACTTTAAAATTTATACGGATCACTCAGCACTAAAGTACCTAGTTAATAAGCCTGTCTTGGGGGGCACATCTGTAGATGGCTCTTATTGTTCCAAGAATACGATTTTGAAGTTGTTGTAAAGCCTAGATGATTGAATGCGGGACTTGACCACCGGTCGCGCATTGAGATAGGGGAGGAACCCACTAATTTGGAGGATGGATTACCTGACACACAGCTCTTTGCTGTGCACGTCATGGATGGACATTTCAAGGACATAATACACTTCCTAGCAACTCGAACTGCGCTAAAAGGATACTCTGTCTAGCAAAAGAAGGAATTAGTGGTATGCACGACATATTTCTCTGTCATTGCTGGGCATCTATACAAGATGAGGAATGATGAGATACTGCAAAGGTATGTACCTGAGCTTGAACGAAGTAGCATCCTCGTGGATGCTCATGGGGGCACCGCAAGAGGACATTATCCAGGGAGAGAAACTGCGCAAAAGATTCTATGCACAGGGTTGTGGCGGCTAACCCTCCATAAGGATTCAAAAGAGTATTTCAAGGTGTGTGATGTATGTCAAAGAACAGGCAGGCCATTGAAGAGGGATGAAATGACTTTGAATCCACAAATAACGTTGCAACCCTTCGAAAAGTGGGCAATATATTTTGTAGGAACTATTCAGCCTCAAGGAAAGATAGGCATAAGGTATATTATCACTACGACGGAGTACTTGACTTGTTGGGCAGAAGCGCAGCTGATGAAGGATTGTACAGGTGCGACTACTGTGAAGTTTCTATTTGAACATGTACTGACACGATTTGGATGTCCAAAGATGTTGGTAAGTGATTGAGGTATGCACTTCCTGAATGAGACGATCAACGCACTAACGGAGGAATTTCAGGGGTATCACCAAAAGAGAACACCTTATCACCCACAGGCTAATGAGACAGTGGAGGCATTCAACAAAGTGCTCGAAACCGTGTTGACCAAGGTATGCAATGCTCAGCGAAGTGATTGGGACCTACGCATACCTGCAGTATTGTGGGCTTATTGGAAAACATGCAAGAAGTTAACGGGGCAAACACCCTTTAGGCTTGTCTATGGGGTTGAAGCCATAATGCCTATGGAATACATTGTGCCTAGTCTACGCATAGCAGTCCTCATAGGTATGACAGATCATGGAGCCCTAGAAGAGAGGCTTGTGCAGTTGGATGGGCTGGAAGAAGAGAGATTTTTGGCTAGATTTCACCAGCAGGTCTAAAAGTAGTGCGAAAAAGCATGGCACGATCGACATATTAAGCTGCGCACCTTTAAGGTGAATGACTTGGTGTTATTGTATGATAGTAAGTTTGATAAATTTCCAGGGAAAATTAGGATGCCTTCATTGGGGCCATATGTGATTAAGGAGATTACCGACGGTGGCGCGGTCTAGCTGGTTAAGTTAAATGGAGATCCCTTCGAAGGAAAGGTGAATTGCAGTCGATTGAAGCCATACATAGGTGGCCTAGCCATCTAACTAGCTGACCAAATCACAATCTTAGCACTCCAGGTGAATGAAAGGAGGAGGGAGACTATAAACTACACTGCCTGGGTTGGAGAGCTGCGCGATTTTAGGACTGCGTGATGTAGTGAAGTGTCACAGGGTCCGCGATAGCGTGAAGATAGTTGCGCTAGAGCGCAAGTCTACCAAAAAGTGACCATTAAAGTCACTATTCATGATTTGATGGTTAGTTTGAGGCCAAATGGAGTGAGCGGCAGGAATTTAAGGAGAACTTTATGGACTAGATTCTTGGAAATCTTCCGCCAATCTAGAATTAATAAGCTGAATGTGGGGGGAACAGTCGAATTTGAATTCAAAAGGTCCTATAAATTACAAGTGGCTATTTAGCAAAAAACACTTGGCATTTTGAAAATTCAGTTGTTGCGCTATCAAGTGTGTATCGACCTTTCGAATTTTGAGGCTTTGAGAGCAAGTTTAGAGTTTGAAACATTGTCGAAGGAGACGCAGGCCCTCCTGACTAGAATGATGTTGACACCCGAGGAAGTTGCGCCAGAAATTGCGATAGTTGAAGCCCCGGAGAGCGCTAGAGTAATAGTTGAGGTCCCTAAATCACCCAAAACACTAAAACCTAAGAAGGATAAGTAGGCTATGATCCCGATGTGTGTCTCACCAAGAAACCGATAGAGGACCAAGCTCACCTTGAAGGAAAAAGGGAAGCCCATTAATCTAGAGGCCGATGAGGAAGAATCTGAAGAAATCTTGGTGGATGAGGAGGACGAGGAAATTGATGTTGAAACCCAGGGTGTGGACCCTATTACTCGGTTACTAGAATATGTTCCTTCACACAAGGGTAATGCCAAGGTGCTAAAGGACATAGAGGAGGGAAAGAGGTCCCTGCAAACCCTGTTTCTCCTAGACGATATTGTTTTTGAGGGGCTGCACTTAGGGAAAGTTCTTGTACTAAAGTTTGAATATTGGGACCTCGCGGATCATGAGAAATTCCCACATTTAGTGACTGAGTAGCTAATGCATCGACTGATTGATGCGATGGTTGGAACGATTGAATTGGAGCCACAGAAATGGCTCAAGGGTGTAGAGAAAGCCGGGTTGCTAAACCTGCTCTGGGTGCCGCATTACCACCATGCCCCACTGACCATCTTTGTCATCAGGCAGCTACTTTGCTTGGTGCATGCTGGGTGTTTGTGGTTGGAGGAGCCCATTCCCATCACAAACCACTTAATTCATTGAATTACATAGCTGCCTTACTCAAGGGAGGATCCAGCCAATATATCAGAAGGAAAAGGTGGTGAGTTGGCCCTCATAGAAGTGATGAAGAAGAAGTTCAAGTTGGAGAATAAGAAGTGAGGATATGCCATCTCCTGCATTAACAACCCTGTAGTCAAGGTCGCGACACAAATACGAGCAGGGAAAGTGATGTGGAAGTGCCGTGCGGATGAGGTGCCTGCGCCTGTGATTGCATTGGTGGCCCAATGTGTGGAAGGAGTCCAATCAAATTGGGCAAACTATCCATGCGGTGAGTTCCTTGCGAACTGTCGCAAGGCACAGGAGTAGGGCAAAACGTTTCACTACACGTGGCTCCTGTTGTTGATCATACTGGTGGCATGGGAGATGCCCGAAGACAACCAATTCCCTTTTGTCGTGCCAGACCTTCTAGAGGCAGCGAAGTACGCTTCGCTATGGGCGACCAAGGACATGCAGTGAATAAAAGAAAGAAAGATCTTTTGGGTATTAATGGAGATGAATATTTGGATGGGGATCAATTGCAAGCTGTAGCGACTGCCCACAGTATACGCCAGTCTACAATGCTTTGTAGAGTTCAAATAATATTTCCACCATGTCTTCATTAGGGAACAAAAGGACCCTATGAAGACATGGCATAACCTACCATATCTGGCAACAGATGATGTGATCTTTTCAATCCTCGAGTCTTGGCCGCTGGAGTGGCGCGCTCCAGCAGGCTCTGCGGTGGAAACAGATAAGTCCTCTGTGCAATGCAAGAAGGAAGAAACAAAGCTCCGAATGGCGCAGCTAGTGGAGAAGCATAGAAATGAGGAAGCAAAGGCTAAGGCCCAAGCAGCGCACGATGCCACAAAACTGGCAAAACAATAGAAAATAAAAGGAGAAGAGCGTGAAGGACAGAAGTCACCTTCACCCGAGAATGAGGCAGAAACAGAGACAAAACAAGGTGGCGCAGACCTGTAGACGAAGTCCACCCAAATCAAGTGTCCACAACCATGAGAGTAGGCAGTGCCATGAAAGAAACCAAAGGCATCAAAGACATCTTTCAACCCAATCACCCTCACTGAGCGGGATTTGCATGATATCAGAGAAACGGTGAGAGATGTCACCGCAAAGGCCCTCCAATAGTTCAAAGAACAACAGAAGTTGGTATTGTGGGCTCTCTAGACAGAGTTACAGGAGTTACAGGTATGCACTCCATAGGTTGGCACAGTGTCCACCAATCTCGCAATCGACACTTCAGCTACCGAGGAGATGTTGTGCATAAGGGTGACCAACACGATAGTGCTACCAGATGGGGCACTTACTACAAATAATGAGGGCAATAGACCCATGGTCAGCAACTTGAAAGGGGTAGGATTGAACATGGCTACGCTCCCTCGAGAGACACTCTGCCTCTTGCAGGATGGAGTCACTATAGAACTCAGGGCCTGAGAGAGTCGCGCTCTATAGGTGATGAGCGAGAAGCTCATCAAAATTGAGTAGTTGGGCCTACAAGGCAACGAGGCAGTGAAGCAGAACAAGCAAATAATACAAGTAATGGAGGAAGCCTGCCAGATGGTCCCGGAGTTGGAAATTCAAGCAGAAGAGCCAGTGGAGGTGTGGATCCGCAAGTTAGCCACAGGGGAGCGCAATGCTTGAGTAGAGATGGAAAGGGTTCAACTGCATATGATCCTACATATCGCAGAATTGTAGTTGAAGGCTCAGCCTTCAACTCTGCTGGAAGTCAGGGAACAATGTACCACCACTATTAGAATAGCAATAGTGGCGTTTAACAGTGTAGTAGTAGACTGCATGCATCTTTTTGAACAATCATTTGAGGTCCTAACCACCCTACAGGAGGACCCGAATGTAGAGCGCCTAGAGACCAAGGTGCGCGAGCTACAACAGAGGTATGACAAGTTAAAAGGGACCGTGCAAATGATTTCCCTTACGCAGAGGCTTGCATGGATGTAGGAGGCAAAGGTGCTCAAGGAACATATGTATGCCACTCAGAACAAAGAAGTGGTCTTAGAAGTGGGCCCACAACCATGGATAGATGAGACTTATGCGATAATAGCCTCCATTGAAGTAAAGCTCACAAAACTGCAGGTAGCTTAGCAGAAGATTCAGGGCTACAGTTCAGTGATAGTCATTGAACAACAAGTGGATGAAGTCCAGTAGGCAGCTGCTCAGTGCACTGCCAAATTTGCGGTAATCCAAATGGAGCTTTGAGGTCTTTGCACTAAGATCTCCACACCTGCAGCGTGAATCGAGGGCGATTCACAATGTTTGTGTTGGGGGCCTGTTGGGCGCGGGATCCCCCAAGGGTAGTTTTGGGACTTAGAGCCCATATCTTGGTCCAATTTTGTAATCCAAGTGTAAAGACTCCGTATTTTGTGATCGCAGAGCGCGTAGTTGTTAAAGAGTCATAGGGTTGTTTGCCCTTAGTTTTAAAATGTAATGTCGGCTGTAAAAGATCTACCGATGGTCCATGGACCATGGGATTGTACAAATAGAGCTAAGCTCTAAGTAGTTAGAGGCATAGAATGAATAATCGAATCAATGAAGATATGATGTATGAGAGATAGCTCTGAAGTAGAAGTATAAGTTTTGGGTCATAGTGTCGGTAGAGGGTCTATAGCTGAGTGCACAAAGGCCTAGAAGTCTGTAGTTGAGTGCACGGACCCTTGTAGCTGAGTGCAAAGGTGAGTCGAGTCTGTAATTGTTTGAAATTATCAATAAAGAGAAGTATTCTACACTTTCTGCATCTTTATTTCATGCTTATGCATCTTGTATGTTGAGTATGAATTTCAGTGATAATGTTTATATGATGCGTGAATATATGTAAATGTATTGGTTAAGTGAACACAAGTAAGAACATCTGTTTACATGAAGCTAACCAAGATCTGTAAATAAGACAAGTAAGATTCTTAGCGTAGTTTGGGATATATCATAGTTCGCTGCCCTAGCAGTGTGAAAGTATATCAGCCCCTGGTTAGGTCTGCGTGAAACCCGATTGTATCCTTTCACAAAGGTACTGAAGGGTGGAATAGAGGGATAAGAGACTTGTGTGAAGGCAAGTATAGCTGGGATAAACTGACATCACAACCATCTCAAGGGTGTGGAAAATTGGTTCCAGCATCCTCCCATACTTCTTCAAGTGAGACTTCATTCCGTGCCCTGTGGGCTGATGCCGAAAGGGCTAGTAGTGTCGGGATTTGTTTGGCTAACTAATACTGAACAAGGGTCAGGCCCCCACAAGCCAACAACTTCCCTCATTTTCTATTAATAAATACATCATGCGTTTAGTTTCCATAAGTGTGTAAATCCTTACTCATTTAGTATGAAATTCCTTGATATATCATATAGTTTATGTTAGAATGAATTATTTTATGTATGCATTTTTCGTTTTTGGTTGATCTTCCTTGTAGGTACTCATCCACAACAATATAAAAAGGATTGAACTTGGAAGTGAGAATATCTAGGATGGCATCAACGCGTGTTAACATCAGAGTGAGGTAGGTCATCTATCCTACTTTGTATTTTATGATATAAACTAGGAAAGTTTGCACATGTTTTTCTAGTTTGTTGCTAGATCCTCTTATAGGAATAGAGAGATCACTTCTATCTGCAAAAGGGATTTTGTGCACTAACTCTTCTATCAAGAGGAAGAAAGAGTCCTTATGTTGACCTAATTAGGATAGATGAGACATTATGTTGGGGGCATGTAAATTAGGATAGATGACCTACCTCACTCTAATGCTAACACCCATTGATGTCGTCCTCAATCTTCTCACTTCCAAGTTCAATCCTGTTTATGCCATTGCGGGCGTGTTACACGGAAAGAGTCGTTAGTGCGGACACAACCGACCTTCCTAGAAGTCTAAGACTTTCTAATGACAAACAAGACAAATAAGAGCAATCCTTCCCTAAATATGCTTTTACAATATGAGAAATCAAGTGTTTAGATCCTACCTGTAATCCAACGCTGTTGTAGTAGTCCAGCTTCGTTGATCCGGATGAGCTCCTCCTTCCCTTCGAAACCTGCATTCACTAACAATCAAACGATTAAATAGCACCTGAATATCACATAAAATAAAACATATTTAACATATAGACCAAGGAGTATATGAAACAACTCATAAATAACAAATTGTTGAGAAGAATGGACTAATTTGTATTAAAAGGTAACAAAAGGAACCATTACAACCTGAGCCTTGGTGTTGTGCAAGCTCCTCCCAGGGTCCACAAGAGTTCTCCCTTACTCTGATCAGCTCACCCACCTCCCAATGGAAACAAGCAAAGATGGTAATCTCTCCTCACAAGCTTCTACAAGGAAGTCCTAATTCCAGCAGCATCTACCCTTAGGAATGTTCAGCTTTTAACCTCTCCTCCCTTTGGCTCAATGCCTGTATTTATAGTGCTCTAGAGGAAGTTATTCAGGTCCACCATCAATGGGATAAGCCCCTCTTTGGATGGGATAGCTCCCCTCTTGATGGGATAAGTTCCTCTTTGGTAGGGATACATGAACCATCTGGAGGCGCTTCATACACGTCAAACAAGCTTCTAGAATGCTCTAGAAATGACCACAAGTAACTTTTTTGGAGTGAAACTTGCGCCTTTTGACCTTTATAGGAGTACACACCCATCCATTTACATACAGAGTGTACAAATACGTAGGTATTGTGAACTTGGGTTGCGTACACGCAGGTAAGGCTAAGAGAAATTGCGTACCAGAGATAATTGACTTTAAATGACTTTTCTCTTTTTCTTGAAGTTTGACATGGAGAGCAGAGGCATGAGACTTGCCAAGGAGGATAGTATGACAGTGGATGGAGTTATACTAACTGCAAATAGTCATGGTGACATTTTTTAGTGTAACAGATTTCCCCCTAAAGTGCGAAGCCTGTAGTAGATTAGGGCTTTTATGATCTAGGAAGGGTGAAGTACTTTATCATTTCAAGGAGTATCTTGGGGAGGACCCGATCAGAACCTGCAAATATTCAACACAAAATACATATATAAGATGATATCATCGCTGAGGTAGGCATTCCCATACTCAGATTGAAAACTTTAACTAACAATCTAACTATTGCTCTGATACAAGAATGATTTTGCAGTACATCACAATCATAGACTTTTGTAGACACAGTATGGATGCAGCCATCTGTTTATGATTAGTCTACTATATAATGAATACAAAACTCCTCGCAGCCTGGATGGTGGAAACTAGATCCAGGGTCTTCATTTCTACTTCCCGAATTGGTACGATTCTATCCATGCGAATAAATGAGTTGATGTCGAGCATGGTAGAAACCACCTGATTACCGGTCAATGATGTAAACCGTTAACAAGTGTGAGAGAGACCACCAGTAATGTCAATGGTTCTCAAAGTACCCAGTACAATCCATGAAATGTGAATGAATGGGTTGATGTCGAACACGTCACGGAATCCTTTGATCGAAAGTCAATGATGTAAACTGTCGTCAAAGGCGGGAAACCTGCCATTGATGCATGCAAACTTCAAGGTACTGACGATTTCTAAGTCATCTTTCTAGATAATGTGCTGATGTCGATAGAAAGCGACCCGGTGCAGGCAAGCCCACAACACGAAATCATTGTTCAAGTTGAAGAAATGTTGCTATAAGGACTGACTCAGGGATGGTCAAAATGGATGACAAGTATTTTGCATATGAATGGTTTATTTGCAGAGACCTCTTGAACACATAACGACACGACAGATGGCTTGGTGACGATTGACCCAAAGTTAATACCCGGAAACGGTTGAAGACTTTCAAAGTGGTTTGATCAACTTTAAGGCAAAGGATTTCCCAACCCAGGTGAATGAAAAGTGTCGTGTTCAAGAGCGGTGATAAGGTTCTTCTGTAACAAAGGATAACAAATAGGTTCATTCTTCTCTCTTTTCCCCCACCATTTCTGGCAAGTACCTCTTTATTTTTTACAAGCTTGAGGAGGATAACATATGCTTGATTATAAGCTCATCCTTCGGATGAGTCCAACTTAGTTTAGATTCGGACCCTAAGAAGGAGTGGTCCGTTCCTGTTTGTAATCAAACAGGTCCTTTATTGTGAAATTTTAACGAGTCCAGTATAGGAGAAACTCGGCGTTTTTCAATTTTAGAGAGTCTGAAAAAACTAAAGAAGACTCCAAGGTGAACTTTTTCGTAAGTTTGTGTCTCCCAAGCCCGAAAAAGTATAAAATAATACCTGAGAGAACCGCTTGATCTTGCAACCAAGGAGTACTTTCATGATTAATGCCTTTGACCTGAAAAGTAAAAAGCGATCAGAGGCATGTCGTTTTATTTCCAGTATCGAATTTGAAATGACAAAAATCTGGCAATCTTTTCTTGTTTTTACGGTCAGAAAAGGGCTATAAGAGGACTGTCTTTTAATTCCATTTTAACGAGTGTAAAGGAAACGCTCGACAATCTTTTCATGTTTTAGGAGTCAGAAAAGGGCTTAAAAGATGACTCTGATGTCTTGGTTCGTAAAAAATGATGATTTTACCCTAAAGTCCTTTTGTCCTGCACAAAAAAAACACATTACTCATACCTGTTTAAGATGGGAAAAAATACATTGAAAAACATCCTTTCATGGTGAAAAATAAACAAACTTAGCATTCATTCATCCAAAAAACCTATAAAAAGACTTTTTACCATGTCATTTTTACCATTTTACTGTTGAGGTTGAGAAAAGGGCTTTTGACAAGAAATTTCCCGTGGACTTTGCGGAGAATCCGATCGTCAGAATCGAGTGCCGTCTCTTTCAGGTATTTCATAACATCCTCCTCTTCAATTTCATCCATTTAGAATTTCATTTCAAGTCTTAGTTTGATTTTTTAGAGGGTTTTGGGTTTTAGGGTCCGCTTCTCGGGGGACGCAGGTGCCCCATGGGCAACCTACGTACCCCGACTTTTTCGTATATGGGAAAAAGGTCGGAGTACGCAGCCCACCTTCAGGACAGTTGCGTCCCGCCACTCTATTTTCTGAACGCGGGGTGCGTACTCCCTGTAAAGCGGATTTTCAAACCCCAAACACAAAAATCAACCATTAAATTTTTATTTTATGAATTCTAATCAATGTTTTTTGGTGTGTAGATTGCCCACCATGCTAGATTGGCGTGAAAGAGAACACGAAGATGTCGATTTGGCTGCAATAGGTCATCAACCTTCCATTGATGCTTTAAAGGCATGCGGCCTCTACAAGTACTGGGCCATACTTGGCATGAGAGCCCAGGTGCCATTCTTAGAGTGGCTGGTTGAAAGGTGGAATATTCAGGATCAATGTTTTTACATCGGAGAACACCAGCTCGAGATAGAATCCTCTGACATATACTTTCTCACTGGCTTTCCTAACAGGGGCGAGCAACTCTCTCTATTCGGGACTAGGCCGGGTGGCCAATCCCTTGCTAGTCTCCGGCTAGAGTGGTGCAACAATCAAAACTGGGATAAGGGGATAGAAATCAAATACATATCCCGACCTGAACTTATGGTAATTTCCTTTACAGTTACCAGACTTTGCGGCGCTGCCGCTTTGCACATAGCCACTGGTTCCCAAATGCGGATGGCTATAGATTGCTTCCGAGGCACCAT
Organism: Pinus tabuliformis; assembly: GCA_031772625.1. Classification (NCBI taxonomy): domain Eukaryota; kingdom Viridiplantae; phylum Streptophyta; class Pinopsida; order Pinales; family Pinaceae; genus Pinus; species Pinus tabuliformis. The sequence continues at coordinate 462,772,365 of CM062811.1, forward strand.
TTTCAACTGGTGCGATGCTGTGTTGGCCAATATGAAGGGCCAACTAACCAAGGCAAAGAACAGACAACTGAAGACCTTTGGATATGGGCCTTTAGTTGTGAGCTTTGCCCTAGAGAGAGTTCCAATGCTGATCCCCCAGCATCTTACAGTTCCAGTTGGGCCTCCTCGGGAGCCTAAGTTGACGAGATGGGTTGCGGTAATGGCCCGGCATCCTGATGAGGGAGCAGCAGTTGTTCGATTTCCTGATGGTTACTTTCGCTGGCTGGAGGGCCAGGTCTTTGCGATCCAGGATTTTCCTTATGCCAGAATGGATTTTCGCAATGATCCGGACATGGTTCTTCCACAGGGAGAACAATGGGACGACAGAGGTACTTCATTTTTCACAAGTTTTTTAAATTATCTATTTTTTTTTTTGTTTTTTATATATCGACTCAAAACTGACAGCAAAAATTTTCAAAATGCAGATGTAGGCCCACGGCGTCCGGCCAATCTCCGGGCTTTTGAGAGAAGAGTACTAGCTGCACCAGCACCAGCCCCACAGGATGCGGCCGCAGAGACCTTAGCCGAGCTGGAACAGGATCTAGAGCGTTTGACGGCGGGTATACCAGAGACCACTATAGATGACATTCCTATCCGACTTCAACGCTATGTGGTCGCAGTCCCAGGACCTTTCAGGAGGTTCCTGTGTAGGGTAGCGCGGGCAGTGGTCTCGTATAGAGAGCACCACCAGTGATTGGCTAGTCACTTTTGTAGACACATATGACATTTTTGGTTTTTTGAACTTATCATTTTTGCCGATCATAAGGTGTTTTCAACCTATGATCGAAGACGATGTATATTTTTGACACACTCCTATCTATATATATCATTATTACCGGCTTATCTTGTTAAACATGTGTGATGAAATGTTTATAAATTTACATTTATGATTGTTGCAAATGTCTATTTAACATTCGAAACGCCATTGCATCTGCTAATGTATTTAAAGACCTTGGAATATGCTGATATTCAATGTAATCAAATTCACGTTCCAAGAGACGCACCATCAAAAACAATCTTAATAACACTGGATTTCTAATGGCATACACTCTATTAAGCTGTAATACAATGAGTTCAGAATCTAACCTCACTATCAAACTCCGAATCCCAAATGAAATAGATTCAGATAATAGTTCAATCACTGCACTGTATTCTGCAATGTTGTTTGTTGTTTGACCGAGGCTCACCCCATGCATAGAAACTAACTCGTCAGAGGGCGAATAGATAACCCAAGCTGCGGAAGAGATATTCCATGTACTACGACAAGCACCATCAGCAAATCCAATGTACGTTTGGAGAGGCGTCGACATCTACAATATCAAGAGTAAAACCAAGATAAGCCAGAATAACGACGAAAAACACACTCTCTAAGCTAAGCACACTGTCTAAACTAAGCAAACATACCACCTAGAAAGAAAAATTAACCTAACTAAACTAACTGAATCTCCATACCCACCATTTAGGCATAATACCTCTTTAGGTAAAGTCCATTTTTGGGCTTACCCAAAGAGTCCCCATCAAAATCTACTAGCTCATAGGCCCCTTTTGCTAGCTTTCGCTTGACAATGTAGGGCCCATGCCACCTAGGGACGAATTTTCCAGCACCTAATTTATCATTAGCTTGATCATATAATAGCACTAGGTCTCCTTCCGAAAAATTACGAGGGGTTACGTTGCGATCATACTGAGCTTTCATCCTTTTCGCGTGAGTCTCGATTGCCAAAGCAGCATCACGTCGAGTCTCATCTAATTTAGCTAAGTATAACATACGCTTCTCCTCTTCGGAAGTAGCTGGGAGTAATTCAATAGCCATTTGAAGTGATGGGATTTCGCATTCAATGGGCAACACTGCTTCCAAACCATAAACTAGTTGGAAAGGAGTGAACCCTGTTGATGTTTTTACTGAGGTTCGGTACGCCCAAAGCGCTAAAAATAACATGTTATGCCAATTCGACCGATGAATACCAATGATTCGTCGGATCATGATAACTAGAACTTTGTTGATGGATTCAACCAAACCGTTTGCTTGAGGATAATAAGGAGTAGAACTATCATGGCGTAAACCAAGCTGGCTTGTAAGTTCTGTCATCATAATGTTTCGAAAATGGCGCCCATGGTCAGTGATTATCGCTTGTGGGACACCAAACCTAGCAATAATGTGATTGAATACGAAAATCGCTGCTGTCTTGCCGCTTGCCTCGAATGTAGGCATCGCCTCGGCCCACTTAGTAAAATAATCAACCGCAAGGATGATATACGCATGCCCCCCGGCCGAGTGAGGGTTACATGTAATAAAATTGATACCCCATTTAGCAAAAGGTCTAACGGCAATTATAGGGCGGAGAGGAGTAGGTGGTGCGCGCATCTTGCGATCAAACACTTGACAGTTGTGGCATTTCCGGACCGCAATGATACAATCTTTAAACATGGATGGCCAGAAATAGCCAGCACGCAACACCTTCTGAGCTGTGGCATACCCAGACATATGACCGCCACATGCTCCAGAGTGACAGTCATTCAGAACCCTTTCTGCCTCTTCATGAGTTAAGCAACGACGAAAAACCAAGTCCGCGCCACGACGATAAAGAGTATCTCCTATAATTCTGTACTGTTGGGACTGGAATCGAATTTTCTGGCGTTCCGATTTTGAAGCTTCGGGCCGAAAGGATTGGGTTTGGAGATAGACAATTATATCCCCATACCACGGATCTAAAGTGCTGATAAGAAACAAAGATTCGTCCGCAATGGGTTCCTCTGCCACAGTTTCCGTGTCAGCACGCGGGAGGTCACACATCAATTCCGCAAAAACTAAGGATTTCTTAGACTTGGACTTCTCGAACTCCAAATCGAACTCCTGCAGGATAACAATCCATTTGGAGTACTTGCCCCCTAGCAATTGTTTAGTCAAAATATAGATCATAGGGTTGCAATATGAAATCACTGTAGTTTTACGGAGAAGAATGTAATGACGAAAACGCTGGACAGCTTGAACGGCTACCAGTGCCAACTTTTCCACATGCGAGTATTTTAGCTCGGTTGGATTCAACGTCTGACTGAGGTAATATATCACATGTTCCGTTCCAAATTCGTCTTCTTGAACTAAGACCATTCCAATGGTGGAGTGGGAGGCGGCGAGATACAAAAAGTAGTCCTGGTTGTAGTTGGGAGGATGCAACAACGGTGCATGGGTCAACGCGTGCTTTAGTGCATCAAAATATTTCTGAGCTATCTCATCCCAAGAAAATTGAGCGTTTTGTTTCAAAAACCGGGTGAAACCCTTTGTAACCTCGGCGTAGTTAGGAATGAATCGACATAAAAAGTTTGCTTTCCCCTGCAAACTTTGGAGTTGGCGCAAACTCGAAGGAGGAGGAAATTTGATAATAGCTTCGACCTTCGAGGGATCGACGCGGATACCGGCTTTTGAAATGACAAATCCTAGCAATCGTCCCACTTCTATGCAGAAGACACATTTGTGTGGGTTCAACCGAATTCGATAATGCCGACACCTCATAAAAATAGTGCGTAAGTGGACAAGGTGATCAACTCGATGTAAAGAATGAGCAGGCAAATCATCGAGATACGGTTGCACAATGTGTTAGATGTCGTGAAATGCGTAAGACATTGCCCGTTGGAAAGTGGCTCCGGCATTCTTAAGTCCAAAAGGTAATTTGCAGTAAGCAAATGTCCCCCAGGGACAAATGAAAGCCGTTTTTGGTTGATTGGCAGGTAGAATATTGATTTGGTTGTAACCGGAAAAACTGTCCATAAAGGAAAATATTTCACTGCCGGCACAATCATCAATTATTTGATCGATATAGGGCGTGGGATAGTTGTCTTTTGGACAAGCACGATTTATATCCCTATAGTCGATGCATATTCTTATTGTTCCTTGTTTCTTGTTAACCGGAACAATATTTGATACCCAATCCGTTAACGGGATCGGATAAATGAAACCTGCTTTCAACAGCTTCTCGACTTCTGCTTTAATCGCAGCCGCTTTCCTAGGGTGTATCTGACGCAGACGTTTCCGAACGGGTTTAGCGTCCGGGTAGGTCTTGATTTCATGAACAACAATGGAGGGATCAATTCCTGGCATTTCCTCATAGGACCAGGCAAACACGTCGCGGAATTCTTGAAATAGGACCTTGTATGTTTGAATTTCGTCATCCGTACACGAGGCACCTATATGAATGTTTTCAATAACTCCGGTTTTGACTGAAATGTCAATGGCAATAGTTTGGGAAATGTTTCCCAAATTCAACTCTGAATCAGGATGTTTCATGGGATTCTGAGCGTCCTTGACATATTCAGCTGTAAAAATTGATGAAAAATCATTTTCAAAGTCATCACCCTTAGGTAAAAACGAAGATCTATGATGAAGATCTTCCCATGGTAGATCGTCTACACTTAGGATTTCGCGAAGTTGTTCGTCAGATGACACGACTTCAAGAAACGTTATCCGTTCTGAGGTTGATGTGAAAAGTGATTCCTCACGGACCACATTCATTTGGTCGATTTGGGTTGAACGCGAGTCGGTAAAAGACTGCACGGCTTCATAAGCAATTTCATATGGACTCAAAGGCATAGCATCACCGAATGAGTCTATCTCAGATTCAGATGGGACAATCCAAGGATCATCGTAAATAATAGTGTCTGAAGTAATCATATGAATGGACGCGAATGAAGGGTCTGCATTGATCGAAGGAAAAGGAAAAGTTCCCAGTAAACCGGAATCTTTAACTAATCCTACACCAACATCCTTGTAAGGGATAGTCGTTTTACCGACATGCTGGATACTCTCTGAAGAGGCTGGGTCGGATGAAAAGTAAGCCAGCTGGTCTATCGTTACGATCTTACCATTGTGTGGAAAATTTATAACTCTAAAGACCGATGACACGACCGATGTCATAGCGTAAGACCAACTGCGACCCAAAAGAAGGTTGTAGTCTAGAGGGGCATCAACCACCTCCACATCCAGACTAACGGTTTTTCCTTCAACCCCTATAGGCAAATCCTGTAGAATGCCAAACGGATGGAACCCACGGCCATCAAAGGCCTTAAGAATCGTCGGGGATTGGTTCAGTGAAGGAGAACCAAGCGATCTCCAACACTGAATCGACATAATACACGTAGAAGCTCCTTCATCAATTACAGTCCGATGAATAGGCCTGTTTTTTACTATCACTGGAATTTGGAAAGCCATCTGATGAGGGAGACGCGGTGTACTATTTTCTAGATCAAAGATTATCAGGTTCGGGTCCTGAATATCAACAGCTCCTATAGCCGACAAGAGTAATTTTCGTTGTGTTGGGCATGATTGCAGCACTTCCAAAGCCGACATTGCTGAGGGTGAAACAGCTAAATCCTCAACAATGTTATAATTCTGAGCTGCTCTCGCATGTGGATTGAAAGCAGACTTTCGAAGTATACCTTTGGCGGGCGGTTTGATTACCAAGTCCGGGTTAGGTTTCTCGATCTGTAGTGGATCGGAACCGGGAGCTGAGGTTGATGGAGTAGAATGAGAAGATTCTGCTTCTTTGCCATCAACAGGATTCTTACTACCATAATCTTGCGATCGAGTCGCAATCCGTACATGAGATATCATCAATATGGGTTCTTCACTGGCACTCGAGGAAGAACCTATCATTTTACTCTCCTGCTTTGGAAATGGATCTTTCAAAACAGCAAGAGTTGGGGAACCTTTAACGATTTTCACAACCTTTGCCCGATGAGGGCAATCTCTTGTGAAATGATCTTCTTCACAAATTAAACAAGGATAGCGAGGTTTGCGCTTTTCGTCGTTAGATTCTGACTTCTCTTTTTTCTCCTTTGGAGCCTTGTCTGCTTTATCCTTCTTCTTACCTTTCTTCTTACCACCGTTTTTTGATTTAGCCGTAGATGTCTCTACAGCATGAATGTCGGCGGTAATTTCAGGAGAAGACTCTCCTGTCGGGGAGTCTGGTAACGTTATTATTGGAGAAGAATTCTTTGAGGATTTCTTATTACTTTTAGTATTCACCGTACCAATCATGCCATCAGCAGCATGAGACCCCGAAGGAGCAGCAACGATTTGATTCGACTTAAGAAGATCTGGGATCTTCTCGTGCAACGTACCCGACTGAGTGTAAACTAAGTCAAGGTACTGGGCTTGAGCAATGACTTGCTCCTCAGTAACTACTCCAGCCTTAGCTACATCTTCAGTAATCTTCGGTAATAATGATTTTACAAACCATTCAGCTAAGATTTGGTCCGGGATAAAAACTTTCACTAAGCGTCTTCGACGTCTCCATTCATGAATATGATCGGAAATATAAGTGGACGTCGAAATTTTTAATGAAGTTAATAACTCAGTACCATTATCGTATCTGACCGGCAGCTGAAAATGAGTTAGGAACGAGGTAGCTAACTGGCTAAAATTGTAAAAAGAGGCCCGTGGTAACTCAATGTACCACTTGGCCACGAGACCAATGAGCGTACGCTGGAAAAGACGTAAGCGGATCGAATCATCCGAGATAGAATTTGAAGCACACCAGAGGTGGTAAGTCATCATGTGATTGGACGGATCCTCTCCAGACTTACCTTCGAACTTGGGTATATCACTAGGCAACTTATTTGGAATTGGCGGCCAGAACGGAAGATATTGAATTGGATCGTTCGTTAGGCGCGTCAAGTCTGGTAAATCCAAAGTTACGATAAACGGTAACTGCCGGTTAGGATCTCTAAAACTCTGGGTCACAAGACCAGTCCCAGGAGGAGGATATCCAGGATAACTTGGAACAGGAATCGCATTCGGGATATTATATCCTCCTGGAAAACCAGGATTAACCGGACCGTACTGGGGTTGTTGAGGTTGTTGATAAGTGTACCCAGGATACGGTTGATACTGGTAAATTGGTTGTTGGACAGCAGGACCGAATTGGTATTGTCCCTGGTACTGTTGGTAGGTAAATTGAGGTTGACTTGTTACAACAGTACTTAAACCAGGCTGCCCTACAGGCATCTGGACCGTGGTTTGAATCGTAGATCCGGACAACGGTAAAGATGTCTGAGGAGTGGTTGCAGAGACAGTAGAAACCGGAGCTGTCGATACTCCAGAAGTAAGTGCGGTAGATGTTGCGGTAGTTGCAGCAGTCGTTTGAGATGGAGTACTAGGTGCAATTGGCGACTGAGTAACTACCGAAGTTACAAAAGTTTGAACATTTGACTGGACAGGTTGCGGTTGCTGGGGTGAACCAGAAACTACGGGTTGTCCAGTTTGAGGTAACAACTGTATACTTGGCTGCAACACCTGTTGACCTTGTGATGGATCCCACACTATCATTCCGGGGTATTGACCCATAACAGGTTGAGGATACTGAGATCCATAACCGGATTGAGGATAGGATTGATAACTGAAAGGTACAATTCCCATACCTTGAACATATGACTGACCTTGAGGTGGTTGATAACCTTGACTCGAGTATTGACCTTGAGGTTGATAACCTTGGGGTAAATACTGATACTGGGGTTGACCTTGACCTTGAGGTTGATACCCTTGAGGTTGATACCCTTGGGGTTGATATTGATACTGAGGTTGACCCTAGGGTACATATTGAGGCTGGGGTTGACCTTGAGGCATGTATTGTACTATGGGTACATACTGGCCTTGAGGTTGCCCCCCAGACACAATTTGTGTACCTTGAGGTTGCCCCCCAGGCGTTAATTGAGGCTGCCCCCCATGCGGTAATTGGCCACCTTGAGGTTGAGAAACGGGAACTGAACCTGACATCATGTAAATGTCCCCTACACCCAACGGTTTATTACCATTGTTTCCAGCTAATAACCCATGATCAATGGGTTGAGGAGATGCCCCCGCAAAGGTACCAGAAAGTGACTGATACCCGGTGGGAACAGAAGGACCGCCGTGTAAGAGAGATTCAGGAGATTGAGTGAACACGGACGACTGACCAGACATATTTACAGGAGTATAAATACCTCCAGGTGGGAAAGGAGTACGAGGTGGAGAAAAACCTACCCCTGAGTTGTCTAAATAATTGGTTAACGAAAGGTACCAAGTAGTACTTCTAGGAGGACTGTAAAAGATAGATTCACGCTCCCTTAGATCAATAGTAGGTTGATCTTCAAGGATAGATACGCCTAATTCTTCCTCTGGAGCAAGTTCTTCAATAGCTATCAAACCAGTAGGAAGATTTTTGGTAATGACTCTTTCTACCCTAGGTGAATCTGGTACACTAGAAGTTGGAGTAACAGGTTCAGATACTTCAGGTTCTTCGCCTATATCACTAGTAGATGAAAAACTACCAGCAAGCTCAGAAACTACAACTGCTTTAGGATTATAACCTGTCTCTAAACTTTGGTAATCTTGATGGACTACCAACGAAGATTCTCCTTCTTCAGGTGAACCTACTCTACTGCCACTAGGAGGAGTTACAAGGACCTTTAAACCTTCGTAATGACTCGGGACGTCTTGAGGAGGTTCACCCCGAAGTCTACGGGATTTCCTCAACAATTCGGCCACAGAAACAACCTCAGGAGACTTGCCCCGAAGTCGACGGGACTGTCTCGGTAATTCCGCCACAGTTAAAAACTTTTAACTACTGCACATGCAAACAAAGTAAAATCTCAAAGCAAACCACCTAAAGTCTCTAAAGAACCAAACAAATTTGAATCACACGCCTAAAGAATCTAGGGCATCAAACCAAGCACAAATAGTAGCCTTCCAGACCGAAAATGCTAGTTGGAGATGAAACCAAACATCGCCGGATTCAGTACAGAAGTGGCGGGTGGAACAGTTACCCCGGCAACCTGCTTAATGAATAGACCGGCACAAGTTCCTCCACTTTAACCGTCTCGAGTGAAGTGAACCCCCCGGAAAATCCAAGTGAGTCTAGCCGACGTCTGCTCCAGGTACAGTGGGATCTTCCCTCCACCGTCACCTCGGTAGAATCCTAAAGATAATGGTCACTAAGGTTACCAACAGCAACAAATGCACCTGGGGGAACAGTCTACACTCCGACAGCATGCAAGGGCAGAGTATCAAGCTCAATCCCCTTGCCGGCTCCTTGACAATAATCCAAGGTTTACCGACAAGTGACCCCTGGCTCCTCGACAATGGTTAATCCGAGGTTTACCATTTGTAATACGTGCGTGTCTGGCGTCGTTCCCAACGAGGGAGGATTGATCCCCTCACTGGTTCGGACACGAGCTCGTGCTTCTCCTTTAAGAGGAGCTTTCCCAGAGTACAAATGAAACAATTGGATTTATTCTATCACAAGATAAGCTACTTGTTTGGTTTTGTTGTCTTGGAGAGTTAATTACTCTCCTACTCCAAGACACTAGCCTGATCTAAATTGGTGTTTCAGAGCCCTAGTAAATAAAAGTTACTAAGTTGATTTTACTTTAAGCGTTAATTTTATGGTTTTTCTTAAAGACAAAAGGTAGTGGAGATGAAACTGGTGGTGTGTAGACTCGACTCGCAACCACTACAAAGATGCACCTAAGATGATTTACACTACTTTGCTTTTTCAATGAATCTCCTAACTAAGAGAGTTTGGAAAATGCAAATTTTATAGAAAACAACTTTCTTAGTAAAGACAATCAAAGAAACAATCTCTTTATCTTTTCAAAACACACAACTCATGACCACTAATTACTCTAAGAAATTTCCTTTTTCTCCCAAAAGTCTACAAATGCTACCAAAGCAAACTTTTTCCAAAAGAATTTTTTTGTTTTTTCTATATTAATAAAGCATATAAAAACTATTTTATCAAATCAAATTTAACAAATCTAAGACAATCAAATCAAATTCACTCAAAAGCAAATTAAAAGGAAATTTACCTAAAAGCAAAAAATAATGAGGAAAAAAGCCTACAAGGATAATTCTCGGATGTTTTACTTAGTCAAAATGCAACTAAGGATCAGTTTATGCAGAATCATAAACTAATCAAAAAACAAAATCGAAATCTTTTTGTTATTTTTTCTCAAGAATGAAATTCAAGGTTTTAACAAACAAACTTTTCGAGATTCGCAAAGAGAAGACACAAAGGTAGGTCTCTCACAAGGGTGACTTCTATGACAGGCCCGACTCCTAAGAGGACTGATCAAAACCAAGGAGATCCAAAGTTTGACAACCTCTAACGCCAAAGTCACTACAGGACCAGTTAAAAATCAAACCCTAAGGCAAAATCCCTATGAATTCCACCAAAACCCTCGACACTAACGGGACAAGTTCAGGTGAAGATCTCTGACAGTAAACTAATGGATCTGGGCAGTAAAAACAAATTAAAAACAAAATCTAAAGAGCAAAAAGAGGAAAAATGGAATTTTCTCAAATTTGACAGGGGTACGCAGGTGATCTGTTGACACAGGCGCGGGTACGCCCTGTGCACAAAGAGGCAGTGCGTACAAGTATGCACTGTGCCTAACTCAGAGACTGCGTACTGCTAGCAAAGCTAAGAAAAATAAAAATCTAATTTGACTCTAAGCTAACCCACCCAAATACACAGTTAGACAGCCAAAAATCAGAAAACAAGCGATTTTTCTCAGACCAAAATATCAAAGCAAAAAGAACTCAAACACATTCATGGATTCCCCAGTATGGTCGCCATTTTGTCACATGGAAAGAGTCGTTAGTGCGGACACAACCGACCTTCCTAGAAGTCTAAGACTTTCTAATGACAAACAAGACAAATAAGAGCAATCCTTCCCTAAATATGCTTTTACAATATGAGAAATCAAGTGTTTAGATCCTACCTGTAATCCAACGCTATTGTAGTAGTCCAGCTTCGTTGATCCGGATGAGCTCCTCCTTCCCTTCGAAACCTGCATTCACTAGCAATCAAACAATTAAATAGCACCTGAATATCACATAAAATAAAACATATTTAACATATAGACCAAGGAGTATATGAAACAACTCATAAATAACAAATTGTTGAGAAGAATGGACTAATTTGTATTAAAAGGTAACAAAAGGAACCATTACAACCTGAGCCTTGGTGTTGTGCAAGCTCCTCCCAGGGTCCATAAGAGTTCTCCCTTACTCTGATCAGCTCACCCACCTCCCAATGGAAACAAGCAAAGATGGTAATCTCTCCTCACAAGCTTCTACAAGGAAGTCCTAATTCCAGCAGCATCTACCCTTAGGAATGTTCAGCTTTTAACCTCTCCTCCCTTTGGCCCAATGCCTATATTTATAGTGCTCTAGAGGAAGTTATTCAGGTCCACCATCAATGGGATAAGCCCCTCTTTGGATGTGATAGTTCCCCTCTTGATGGGATAAGTTCCTCTTTGGTAGGGATACATGAACCATCTGGAGGCGCTTCATACACGTCAAACAAGCTTCTAGAATGCTCTAGAAATGACCACAAGTAACTTTTTTGGAGTGAAACTTGCGCCTTTTGACCTTTATAGGAGTACGCACCCATCCCTTTACATACAGAGCGTACAAATACGCAGGTATTGTGAACTTGGGTTGCGTACACGCAGGTAAGGCTAAGAGAAACTGCGTACCAGAGATAATTGACTTTAAATGACTTTTCTCTTTTTCTTGAAGTTTGACATGGAGAGCAGAGGCATGAGACTTGCCAAGGAGGATATTATGACAGTGGATGGAGTTATACTAACTGCAAATAGTCATGGTGACATTTTTTAGTGTAACAGGGCGAGTACCTGCAAGGAAGATAAAGAAAATGACAAAGGCATATATTGCATAATTCATTCTAACATAAAATATATGATAGATCAAGAATATCATACTAAATGAGTAATGATTTACACGCTTGTGGAAAGTAAACACATTATGTATTTATTAATAGAAAATGAGGTAAGCATAAAAAAATTTAAGCCTTAATGTTGGAAGCATCCTTTAGATGAGTTTCCAATTCCTAGACAAGACCTTCAAGCACTCCTTTTCCTTAGCAAAATGGGCAACATTTAGGCATAGTTTTAAGATAGGAATGCAACCAAGCAATGACCAACCAACAACTAGCCAAAAGTAGATGGTATGGATTTGATTTATAGGGAAGGAGAGGGAGTTGAGGATCCATAAGAGGAGGGAGAGGTTCCACATTTCAAGGGGAAGATCCATGAAATTAGGATCAAGAACTAGGAATGAGAGGTCTCGTTCTAATCCTCATTCAACTGCAACCAACTCATCATTCTCGAGACTTCTAGTAGGAGAAGATTCTCCTCCATTTTAGGAAAAATTGTCTGAAGAGGGCCAACATGGATTTTCCTATCAAAAGGCGTGCTTCCAGCGCTAGTCACTAGTTAGAAAAAAGGATACCAATGAGGGTTTATTTGTTAAAAGTAGTGTTGGGCTTGAAAAACAAAGTTTTGTACAAGTTTTTTCAGAATTTATTCAAGGTAAGTCTTCTTCTTCCTTCAGGTATGCTTCTAAACATGTTTCATGGTGAATACATTGTTTTTGACAACTTTTGTTACTTTGCGACACTTGCGACATTGACGACACAAAGTGTGACACTTAGTATATGAGTTTGGGAGTGCGAAAAAATACTATATAACAAGTGGGTCCATTGTAGTCTTTGATGTCATCTACTACTTGAAAAATGGCTTTAAAATATCTGTTATTCTTTGCACCTCAACCATTCTTCTTATGTCTGAAACATGTTCTTCTGAGACACCTGTGCTAGATGTTGACACCATTTTCAACCATTTTCTTAATGGACACCCTGTTGACATCAATGAAAACATATTTCCAACATTCTCCCTATTTTTCATTGATAGAAACACCAAGGTCAAAAAATACATCCTTCGGGAGATATGTTTGTCTCTTTTTAGTGTTTCTCCCCTTGAGACGTACTTCTCTTATTATTTGTTGTTTCTTCTACTGCTCTTCATGCTGCTCTTTAAGCCATGTCTAGATCACTAACACCTCTCCTTGTACTCCTTTATTTGAACATTATTATCTCTCCCCTTATTTGTTTGTTTGATCACCATTATCACTCCCCCTTTGACATTAATGGAAAATGCACCAACATCCCCCCCCTGTTACCATGTTCCTCCCGAAAATAATAATTCTTTGTTATGTGGATCCTGTGGACATGGAAGCTTCAGCGTGATATATTGAAAATAAAATGACTTCCTTTCTTCCTTTTGAAGGAAGAGTTAGTGTAGGGAGGCAAGAGTAACAATTCCCAATATCATGGACTTGTTCTTTTGTAGGAAAAAAATCCATCTTCACAACCCGATTTGTAATTTTCTCTGTTAATGAGCGATACATGATTAGAAGATGATTTGTTTTGGAGTGAAAAACTGGATTCTTTGACATGCGTATTGCACTTGTGTTGTCACAAATAATGGGAATAGGATGATCATAGGACACTTGTACATCTTGCAAGGTCTACCTCGTCCACAATAGTTGAGCACAACAAGAGGCTACTGTAATATATCTTGATTTATATGTAGATAAGGAAATAGAAGATTAATTCTTGCTCAACCATGATACTAAACATTCTCCTAGAAAGAAATCGCCACCACTTGTGAATTTTTTATCATCTACATCACTTATCCAATCAACTTCAATATAAATAGTTAATAAAAAATCTTTACCTCTGGGGTACCACAAACCATAGTCCATTGTTGCTCTGAGATATCTAAGAATCATCTTGGATTCTAATAGATGGATTTTTTAGGGGTTTCTTGAAATCTTCCAACTATATAAATGGCATGCATTATGTCCAGTCTTGATGTTTTGAAATATAAAATACTGCCAATGATGGATCTATATAAAGTCTGGTCCACTGCTAGAGATTCATCCATCTTGCTAAGTTTGCAACCTGCCACCATTGGAGTTCTCACTAAAGAGCATTCTTCCATGCCAAATTTCTTCAACATATCTTTGAGATACTTTCTTTGAGAGATAAAAATTCATTTGGGTGTCTGTGCAATCTACAATCCAAGGAAATATGAAAGCTCTCCAAACATGGAAATGTCGAACTTAACCTTCATATCATCTACAAATTCATTGTTCAACAAATTTGAATCACTGGAAAAGATGATATCATCGACATATACAACCATTACAATGAGTTTGTTTTCTTTTGCTTTGACATACAAGTTGCTATTGGTTGCACCTCTTTTGAATCCATACTTGAGTAGGTAATTGTCTAGTTTGGAATATCAAGCTCTAAGGGCTTGCTTGAGACCACACAAAGTCTTCTTGAGTCTGCAAACATAATATGGTTTCTTTGTCGGCTAAAAACCTTATGGTTGTTGTATGTAGACCTCCACCTGCCACTCTCCATTGAGAAAATCTGATTTCACATCAATTTGATAGATTTTGAATTTCTTAAAGCAAGCAAATAAAAAAGAAATATCATTACTTCTAATATAGTAACAGGAGAAAAAGTTTCATGAAAATCCAAGCCTTCTATTTGAGCATAGCCTTTGCATACCAACCTAGCCTTATTTCTTACCACTTCTCCATGGTCATTTAATTTATTCTTGAAAACCCACTTTGTGCCAATGACATTCTTGTTAGCAGGCCTTGGAACAAGTTCCCAAGTCTTATTTTTCTCTATTTGATCCAATTATTCATTCATTGCAATTAAACAATGTCTATCTTGACTAGCTTGAACAACATATTTTGGTTCCTCCATGGATAACAAGGCAACATGTGCCTGCATGAGGGAATCTAGCAACTTCCTTCTTGTTTGCACTCCAGAATTTAATTCACTAATGATCTGATCAGTTGGGTGGTGTTTTTGTACATACCTTGGAGGATATTTAGCTTGAGGACTAGAGGGTTCTTCATCGCTTTCTTCTGCAGCTGCCTCATCATGCTCCTCACTAATGCTCACTAGTTCATCAATGCTAGTTTTTGCAGGTTGTTTCTCTTCTTGATCAGCATGCTCATCCACCTTTACATTGATACAGTTGATGATCCTCTTGGTGACTTTATTGTATAATATGTATCCTTTGCTATTGTGTGAGTATCCCAAAAAAATTCCTTCATCTTCTCTGGCATCAAACTTGCCAGGATTTTCATTGCTTCTCTTGATGTAGCATCTGCTACCAAAACATTTGAAGTGTTTGACTGTTATAGGTTTTACATACCATAAATCATAGGGATTTTTTCCACTTTTTGGTCTAAAATGAGATTTGTTGAGGCTAAATACTTTTGTATGAATACATTTTACCCAAAACATCTCTTGAACATTCCTTTCGGTCATCATTACTCTAGCTAATTATTGTACTGATCTGTTTTCTCTTTCTACTACACCATTTTGTTGGGGAGACTCTGCTATTGTAAACCACCTTTTTATGTTCTTCTTTTTACATAATTCATCAAATTATTTTGAAGTGAAATCAACTACATCGCCAGAACTTATGATTTTGATTTTGCAATCAGTTTCATTCTTAACCACAACTTTGAACTCCTTGAATTTCTCAAAGGTTTTGGATTTCTCTATGAGGAAGGTAACCCATATCATCATTTTACTAAAATCATCAATTATTAGCATAAAATATAATTTACCTGTGGATGAATGCATTATGGATGGTCCAAAAAGATCCATGTGTACCAGCTGTAATGGCTTTGATGACAAGTTCTCCTTTTCCTTCAATGGAACTCGAGCTTGCTTTCCCAGTAGGTAAGATTTACAGATTGAATTCTCTAGTTTTGAAAGCCCGTGAAAGTCCTTGAAAAAATTCTTCTTGCTTAGCTTGACTATTGGATCAAAGTTCATATGTCCAAGCCTTTTTTTCCATAACAAACTCTCATTTATCTTCGATAAGCAACATTCTATCTTCTCTTTGAGCACATATAGCTGTGGACTTCATTTGATAATTTTTGGCTTTAAAAATCACATCATATCCTTGATCACACATCTATGATACACTAAGAAGGTTATAATTCAACTCACCAAAATATGAAACATATTTGGCTATACCTTTTCCATTTGATAGACTAACCATGCCCTTTGCAATTATTTTTCTAGGAGCATTGTTGCCAAAAGTCACATTACCTTTGTCAATTAGTTTCCATGTCAAAACTTGCTTTTGTCTCCTGACATATGCCTGGAACATCCATTGTCCACATACCAATGGCTCCCACCATTCTGAGCATACAAAGAAATATCACATTGCTATGATTTCTCCTTTTCTTTCTAGACCTTGGGCTTTTGTTCAATTTCCTTAATTAATGGGATTTTCCTTTCTTCTCTACTTTTGCAATTGACTACTATATGCCCAACATTTTGACATTTAAAATGGTATACCTAATAATTTAGTGGAGAAAAATAATTATTGTACCTGGGTCTACTTTTCCTTTGTTTAAATCTTCTCTTGGATATGAGCTACCTGTATGATAGATTGACTTTGCAATTTTCTGCTCTATGGCCATAGTTAGTGCATGTGAAACAATACCCTGGGAAAATATCATTATACAGAGAATATTTCCTTTTATTTTGGACTAAATTCTGGTTAGTTCGATTTTCTTGTCTAATGTTCTTGTTTTGTTGCTGCTGATTTTTATGGGTCTAATCATTGGGATGCATGTCTCCCATTTTTTGATGCACAAATCCTTATTTAGCTAGAACAAAGATAATTCCATTTCCAACTTCGAATTCAACTATTGTGTTGGATTCAAATTCAAATCCAAGGACAATACAGTTTGAGGATACTCGTTGTGCTTCCAATATCTCATTTAAATCCTTAGTTCCTTTATTGAATTTTTGATTAAAACTGAGCTGTGTTTTGGCCTTCTCCAATTCCTTCCCCAGCAACACAGATTCTCCTTCTAGCTTCTGACATTCTTGATCCTTTTAATTCAATTGCTGGTTCAAGGATTCTTGAATCTTCTTACCTTCTTCTATTTTCAAGAGTAATGACTCCACATCCTCAAATTTTTCTTTTGTCAAAGACTCCTTCAAGACTTTATTTTTCTTCCTCAACCTTTCTATTTCATCAAGAGCACTTACCAATTCTCCTTCAAGATCTACTTCTCCTTCTTCATCATCAGAATTAATAGCCTCGACTTGCAGATTTTCTATGGCCATTAGCATAAACTCTTTTTGGATCTGATAATATCTATCATCATCTAAGGATTAGATGGGTTCACTTTCTGAGGAGATCTCTTCTTGAACATAAAAACATCTCTTCTTAGTGTTCTTACTGTTCTTTTGAAATTTCTTGAATTTTTCTTTAGGGTCATAATCTTTCTTTTTATTTTCAAGACAATTCGATGCATAATAACCAACTTTGCCACAATTAAAACATTTTAAAGGTAGCTTATCTTTATACTTTCCTGATCCTCACTTGAGCTTCCTCACAAGGTTGGTTTCTTCTTCATATGATTCACATGATTCATCGTGCTCATCCTTGCACTTCTTTTCTGCTTTGAAGGTTGATTCTTTGGCTACAAACTTGCCTTTAGAAATCCTCATCTCATAGATATAGAAGTTGATCTAAAGTGAGAGTGCTTAGATTGATCATTTATTCAATGGCTAACACCTTGTGTTTTAACCTCTTAGGAAGAGATATTAACACTTTTTTAACTATCTTAGCTTCATCTAGTTGCTCATTAATCCCTATTATGGTGTTCGCAATTTCATCAACTCTCGAAAAATACTTTGCAATATCTTCATCGGCATGCATGCTTAAAGATTCAAATTTCATCTTGTAACCTTGGAGTTTATCTTTATTTACATTGTTGTCTCCCTCATAGAAACTACTCATCTTTTCCTAGATAGGTTTGGCATATGTGTAATCCATTACCTTGACAAGTTCTGATTCAAGTAGCCCAACAAGCAGAGCATTCATTGCCTTAGCATTGCATGTAAACTCCAACTTCTAGTCTTTGGTAACCACTGCTGGAGGCCTTTGATATGCTTCCTCCACAACATCCCACACATAATTTCCAAGTGATTGAATGTATGTATTCATGTTCAGTTTCCAAAACAAAAAAATTGTTCCATTGAATGCTGGTGCCTTGTTATTAAAACCTCCTTCCTGGTTTGTCATGGTCCTTGATCTTTCTTCTAGCTATTAAACTGATTTTAAGTAACTTGGCTCTGATACCAATTGTTGGAAACCAGGGAAATACTGAGAGTGGGGGTGAACCAACATTGTATAAATTTTTAACAATTAACAAATTTCGTTTAATTTGTTCAAGAATATTGAAACACCATTAAATACTTCACCAATTAATTTAATTAAGCATAACAAGAATCAATATCAACAATCTCAATGGAACACACAAAGAACAAGTAAATTTTCAAAACTGCTCTTCAATTCATTCATAGGGAAAGCTACAACTTGTTGTTACAATTTATGGCTACAACCAATAGGAAGATACAACTCCCTTATTTATCATCTACAAATGAATGGAGCTACAATCCCAATATATTTATTAGCACCCACTAGAAGGGGAACCAACCCATAATCTACAAGCTACAACCTGCTTGGAATTCACTTGTTCATATTTAATCCATTTTCATACAAGAGCCATGTCTTTCATCTCTTCTTGCAAAACCACCTTCTAGGACCACCTTGTTTGTTAACATTTGACAAACTTCGTGTTTCCTCTCACTACTAGATATGTTGGAGTCAATCTATGTTGTTGCCCAAGAGTTGATCCAAGCCAATGATTGTGATTGACTTTCATGCACTTGTGCGACCATTTCCATCATTTTATGTGTTGGAAAAAACTTTGTGTCTTATCATTCTATCATCTAACAATCCCTTCTAGCCCACTACCCCGTCGCCACTTATGTGTTAGTAAATAGTTATAGGGTTCCAGGTTTCTGGGATTCTGGGGTTCTGGACTGCTACTCTAGCATATTGTTTTTCCAGGCTTCCGGGCTTTTGACCATTTTGGCTTCTTGCCTCTGGGATTCTGACCTTCCAGGATTCTTGCCTCCCTAACTCCTTGTGATCCCATAACTTCTTTTTAATTAACCCTCCTGGATTTTGACTTTTGTTGGCCCAACTTTGGCTGCCTCTATATTTTGATCGAGGAGGCCATTTGTAGACTTCTTTATACCCTTGGAAGGCTATTTCAGAGCACCTTCTATTTGAGTGGGTACTATGTAGTCTCTGAGCTCATATGTTGCCTAAAACATGGCTTCAAACACTCTGCTATTATTTTCACCTTGACCCTTCTTCTTGTGCCTAGAACCTATTCTTTTGAGACACTCGTGTCACCTGCTGACACAATTTTCAACCATTGTCTTAATGGACACCCTGTTGACATCAATGAAAACATATTTCAAGCACAAACCTTTCCCCTAGTTATCTATCAATCTATGTGTTACAGGTCAATTTGGGCACATCAATCCCAACTTTTGGATCAGTACTATTAGGGTCTATCCATCCCTAATTCAGTTGTTTCATTCCCTAATGAGGTCAACCTACATCATGCTTGCCTCCCAAGAGTTTCCATGACACCATTCATCCAAAAAATTCCCATAAGGAGATCATCGCAGGGAGCCTTCTATCAAGCTACATTACAATGCAAGGATTGCACTAACTAGGTGCACTTCATCGCACCTAGCCTTTGTTTCACCTTCGCTGAGCGAGTTTTAACTAATTTTTTTAATGAATCCATTGGATTCCTCATCTAATGGATATTTATGGAAATTTCCAAGTTGGTTGAGCTTGCATTTGGATGAGGAAGAGGATTAATGAACCTCAATCCATTATCCCTTCCTCCATGGAACCACCTCCCAAATTTGGCAGAGAATTAATGAGGGCCATTAATGGCTTAACCTCCTCCATTTAGCTATAAATTGATCAAGCATTCAAAGGCTGGCCTAGGTTGGAATTTCTTGAGTTAAGGAGATGCTGTTTGAATGAGATTAGTGAGAGTATTGTAATGATTTCAAATTGTTGCTTCATGAGGGGAGAAGGGATTGAATTGGAAGGACACCGAATCAAGCATGAACATTCATGGGTTGTAATCTTTCCTTTCATTAATAATGAATTCAAATGTTTTTCCATTCATGTTCTTATATGTATATCGTATTCTGGATTCTATGATATGTTTAATTAACAGAGCTTTATTTTATTCTTTAATTGGTTTCTATCTTGGCTTGTGTGCAAGTACTTTGTAATCAGATTAAGTATGGAAAGGAGTGGAAAAATCAGTCAAAGGAGAGGGAGTAAGCAAAAGCTACAGGTTGGTTTCTCTTGCTGCTTCTCTTATCTGTTGATCATAGAAAAGGTAGTGAATTACTTTATCTGTTGTTTCTAGGCTAGCTACTAAGTCTAGAGGGTTAGGCATTTGTAAAAAACACTAAATTTGCCCAAAACACTATGCTAAATATTGGGGCAATAGGAGGAGTAAGGGTTTCATTCTATGTTATCATATTTTGTTCCAAAGTGGAGTAGAGAAACTAGGAAGGGGAAGTATTGTTCCTCAGTTTGAGTTTGTTAAGAGCTGATACTAAGGCACCCAATGGAGGTTGATAAAACTTCCCTACTTTAGGTCACAACTTGGTCATTGAAGAAAATGAGGTAACCTTCAATGTCATAAAAGATAATCATTTTGAATTACCTTATACTACATTTAAGCTTTTATATTTCTAAGTTCACGATGGTGGATAAGATGAAATATGAAGAGCTAATAACATAGTGGAGAGTATAAAATTCTTGAAACAAAGTTAAAGAATGAAGGCACCTTCAATGAAAACATTTATCTCTACAACATAAATACTTAAAATTTAATAGCTAAAACATTTAGAGGAAAAATGTGTCTAATGAATAGTGCAAGTATTCACTAGCACATAATACAACAATATATTCAATTTTAAGTAATAGTGTGTATTTTTGTTAGTAATATAATAAGAGGAATGTTTATTAAGTTATCATTAATAAAACTATGGTATGTGCAAAAAAATAGATTAATCATTTATCTAAATAGTTCACAACATATGCACATCTTTACAACATTGATTATTTAATAAAAAATATATTCGTGATTGATGATCAATAATATATATATCTTTCTCATATAAAAGTTCTAAAAGAAATATTTTCTTAAAACCTTTTGATGGTGCTAGATTCTGCTAACATTTCAAGGGGATCTCCCCAATGTAAAGTCCCAACTAGACCTCACATCATTTGGTGTAGGAGTCCCATCTGGTCATACAGTCTGGCCACCATTGGAATGGTTTTCCAGGAAATGCCTTGGTTACAATCAGACATAAGAGAACACAATGCCTCTTTGGGTCAGCAAGGATGTGAGCTTTGTGAGACACTCAGTGTAAGGTGTATGAGGGAGACTTCCATGGATGGTGAAGGAAACGAGCCACCGGTTAGAAAAGTAATAGTACTATCCTAAAGGGGGGCCTGGGGTAAAGAGAAATACTTGTTGTGTACCTATATATTAGTCCACATAATAAACAACAATCATTAAATCATAACAAAATTCATTAAATAACATCCATAACCAAGCAATGAAATAGTTCATTGACTTAGCATGTAAATAAAGAAACATATACTGTACACATAACCAGAATAGTCCAACTATATACACGATACATGTATGAAGGAATGTCAGCTCATTGAGCTTCTGATTATAGGTGTAAGATCCCAAGAACAATGTTACATGAGTGAAACATTGTATCCAATAGTGTAAGACAAAGCCATAACTTTATTCTCCAAATAATAGTCTATCTATTATGTAGTACAAAAGAAACTAAGGTTAGGCCTCCAAAATCCCAACAAAAGCTTGGTCCCCAAAAGATTGCTTCTTGAGTTATGAGGAGCTATTTTGTTGGGTCCCTATATTACTAATGATTACCCCATTACTATTGTAGTTGTATCCCTTATTAATATTGTTGTGCCCCTATTGTCCCCATATTGTTATTATTGTGCCCCATCGAATCCCTTTATTGTTATTTTTGTGGCTTTATATTATTATTGTTAGGTCGGCTAGGTTATATTGTGATTCCGTAGACTCCTATATATAGAAAGGAGGTTTTGTCATTTGAATCATCCAAGAATTTCTCATTTGTGTAATGTAAAGGAGGTTTCCCCCTCGAAGAGGCTGAATTCTAAGGCATTGATCTCTCTTTTCTATCTTTTTGTGAGCTAGTTTCATAACATATTTATAACAAATAGAATGACTCTTGATCTTCCCATGACTCTTTGAATTCTATGAATATTCATATTATAATATGACTCATTACATTCCAATGTGTGGCCATTCATATTCCACTTGTGTCCCTTGGACTTCATTACATAACATTTATTACATAAGATAATTTACACATGAGATGGTGGCCTAATAAGACAAAACTGCTAAAAGACAAAACTCATCAAATGGATAGATCATGTGCTTCTTCATGGAGTTCATTTGTGATATAAGTGTGCCATGCTCTGAAATCCTTTGCAATGGCTTTGATCTGGTCTGGAAATTCTCCTTTCTAGTGTGCCCTCACCTCCAATGCTTCTGACAATATGTTCTTGGAGCTTGACTAGACATTATTCCACAACCATGAAAGCTTCATGTGCACTTTGACTGGTGCAAAGGCATACTGCTAAATAACATATTTGGTCACTTCCAAGCATTCCTGTTCTGTTACCTACTTTATTTGTTTAATGTAATCTCATATCTCCTGAAAGAATACATCCCTGCCCATGATTTCTTCAAGGGATCTGATGGCTAGCATCCTATGATTTTGTGTAGGAGACTCAAACCCATTATGGAGTTGGTTATATGTAACCATAGTGTTAATCGTCCGTGCTCCTAAATGTGAGTAATTTTGTAGGTGGAGTCTCAATTTCACTCTATCTATTTATGTGGAGAGCTTATCCTTATTTTCCAAATTCTCTAGGGCATTTGGATATTTGGCAGTACACTCCTGCATCTCGTCAACTGATTTGGTTTCTATCTTCAGGAGCTTCACCACTTCGTATGCACTCTTCTGAATGCCAATGAGAGGATCCATGACCTATTGTATAAGTATCATCTCATCATATAGTCATGCCATGGTAACCTCTGTTAGTCCCAATTCATCTAGCATGGTTGACTGCCATTTTTCAATATTGGAGTTCTATGATAACAATTGCTGGTTCTCTACTACAAGATGCTCTACATGTTTCTTCATCGCAATGAGTTCTCTTCTTACCCTAACATTCTCATTTAGAAAATAATCTGAGTTATCATGTGCTGCAATAGCAAATGCAACACTTGTTGCCATAACTTCCCTCATATTTCTTTTAGTTAAGGAGGTGATCACCCTTTTTGTCGCTACTGTTATTGGGTTCTAAGGATCATTTGGAAAGTACCTATGCCTTTGTTTCATGATCCTCTTCTTCAGATGATCAAATGTTACGCTGCAAACATCTATGACTTTATTTGCTAGTGGAGGTGTAATCCCCATCTCTCCAAATGGAAGATGTCCTCTTGTGAGTGGTTGTTCACCTAGAGTATTGGGCTCATCATCCATGGGTTGGATGTTGTCTTCTTCCTCATACTTCTCCTCCTCTAGTTCATAAGTCAACTATTCTTCTTCCATCCTCTGCGCTGCTTCCTCCTCCTGAGACTATCGTTGTTGTTCTTCCTCTATCTATCTCCTCTCTTCTTCTTTTACCAATTGCTTATAAAGAAGCTCATTATGCTTCCTTCTCTCCCCTTCTTCTCCTTCTCTCCTCTCTAGTTCTATTTGTGTATCTCCTATATTTAAAGGAACAACTTTCCATTCTTTTCTACTCTGACCTAATGAATACCTGATCATTTTCTTGGGAGCTAACTTATTTACTTGAGGCGTTGTTTCCTCTTCTTCCTATTCCTTATCCTACATGTCCTGAGCTGGTGCATCGTGAGTTGAACTAGTGTTCATTGCTGGACGTGTCTTCATTCTGGAATTATACTAGTTATTTATATTTTCATCCTCTGGTTGGCATATTGATGAATACCTTGTATTATGCTTGATCCTTTCACAATGTTGCCATAAAATTTTCCTAGAATCATATGCATGGAAATATTTGGTGGCTAACTGTAGGTGGTTTAGCTCTTTAATTTTGGCTGGAAATGTCATGTGACTCTTTAATTCATATAATCTGATCCTTAATGGAAATATGGTACAAAGGGCTTTCTTCTCCTGTGAAGGGTTCCTAACAGTCCCTTGTCCAGCAGATTTTCCACCTCTTGCATGACCACATTTTTTGTCACATAGTGCGGCATAAGTTGAGGGGTTGTTTGACATCTAAAGCATATGATTTAAGTTCCCTTAGGAGATGAAAACAAGTCTATAATATATTGAAGATAATCCTTCACTTCGTCTGTCATGCATGGCGGATTGGTCTTGAATATTAGGTGAAAGATGGTTGGAAAGAAGTATTCGACCAATCTGTCATACACGCCCTTGAAGCTTCCTTTTGATACCACCTTGTAGTGGACATAAACTAGGAACTTCTCTTTAGGAGTTCAATTCCAATACAACTTCAGTAATGCATATTGTGCACATATACCATCCAAGAGATATGCAGACAAGTAAAATTATGCAGCTTGATTGGCTTTCAAAGATGCTTTGACTTGTCCCACCTACTGCTGCAACTCAAATGATAATATATCAACCCAATTAAAATAATTTCACAGTTCATCACCAGATTGAGCATATATATCCAGTTCTCTTATAATATCTCAGTGTTCTAGTGCCCAAGCATTTGACAATACATAACTATCAAATACTGATATACATCTCTCAAGATCTTTGTCGAATAATTTTTGTTTGGGTGATGGCGGAACTTGACAAGTTCTCGACACCATTTATTGATAACATCAGTCATATCAAGGTTAGACCATCTTCTGTAAAAGGCACCATTTTCGTATTCATTGGGCTTTAGAATATTATAATACGTCTACATATCCTCACCATAATAGGTGGTGAGGTGTTTGCCACTTTCACTACATAACACAAGGTGTGAGTCATCCATATGTGTAATTATCCATTCTATAGCTTCAGCACATGGCATGGCCAGGTATCTGCATGCGATATTTTGTATCATGGACTTCTTACTGTTTATATATGAATGCACATCTTCTAAGTCCTCAGGGAATGTCTCTTCATAAAAGTCTTGTAGATATTTCTCGAGGTAACCTATGTTGTATTGTCAATAAAAAATTGAGTGTACACATATATAGGAATATTGGACTTTGTAAATTTAACTGGCTAATCATCACTTGCTCCTGAGAGTTCTTTAGAGGCTACTTTACATAGTGGAATGTCTCCAACAAATGATGACACAATGGTAACACTTGTAGCACAGACACATGTTTGTGGAATTACACTTATAGCGACAAGATCAACTTAAAACAAATAACTATGCAACAATATTCATAAATCATGTTAAAAGAGTCACCATGGATGATATAGCATAAAAAAAATGAATTATAACCAAAAATAACTTGCATGTAAGCAAAAATACACTTCCAAACTAGGAGAGCTCACTCTCGAAGCACGAATAGACATGCATGGTCATTTGGGGCTTCGAAGTGCGCTAGTGTGCTCGAGAAAGAGGAAAACAATAAGACAAAACACAATGTAGTGCCCTAGAGGTTCGAGGGAATTATGAAAGGTTTCTTAAGGTCTACTCTATGTTCCCATGCACCTTGGGAGACAAGGAGGGCGCATTGTCGCACTCCAAACTGGTGAAGGATGATGAAAAGGGAGCTTTGGGTCTTCAAAGTGTGCCTATGCGCTCAAGTAAAAGGAGGGCACATTTTCACATGATGAAGGGTTGAATTATAAGGCTTCATGCCTCTGCAATGCGTCCATTCACCCTAAGGCAAAGAGGGCACATTGTAGCACTCTGAAGGGTCAAAGGGAAAAACTTCATGCCTTGTGATGTGCCCATGTGCCTAGGAAGAAAACTGGTTTGAATAGGGCACACTTTTTTAGAGTGAAGGATCTTCATTCTTAGGGAGTGCGCTCTCCTTGAAAAGAGCCTAGAAACAAGTACAAAAAGAATAATTAAATGCTAATATAGGGAGAGGAATTATCTACAAGGCTATATAAGATGTTCTCGCATGCATGGTGGAAGATGAAAATTTTCAAGAATGTGAAAGTTTTCTTACATACGACTGTAAATGAACACTTGCAAGATGAATATCTAGCTAAAATTCCAGCAAACACACTACAAAACAAGAAATCGACAACAAAAAAAACCAAGATTTGATAGTGAAATGATAAAAATAAGTAAATATTTGAGCATACAAACTTACTTGCTAGACTGGTTGATGAAGGGCTTGATGATTTCTACCATTGCACTTAGATGAAATGATGATGAAGGAATAATTAGCTGAGTTTATTTAATGAGATCAATATGCAAAACTAACTCATGCATGAGTGCCACTAGTCATCAAATTGAAGGATTAGTTAAGGAGTTAAGGCGGTTCCTATTTTCTAGGAGTATGCCATCATGTAACAAGTTGGATCATGTATGCAATTGGATAGGGTGAAAGTATTCATCACGAAGGTGTGCACCTAGGTAGGGCATGCTTGCTTAGCCTGAAGGAGTTCACCCACGTAGGGCACATTTTCAAAGCACGATGAGATTGTGGTCACCTCAAGTGCAATCTTTTGTCAACTCAAAGTGCACCTTTTCTTTTGTGAGATATTATCTTGCGTTTTTCTTGATTTTTCCTCTTTTGTGTGCTTTTTGAGTGTGTGCATGGTTAGAAGGAAAGTTTCTAAGTCAAGAAAGACCATGAGTTCACCTAACCACAACCTACTAACTCAAACACTTCTAATGGTTAAGTGACAACACTTGAGACACATTGACTTAGGAGGATGTGAAACTAGGAGAAAACACTCAAATAAAAAATCAAACCACATGAAAATGCATGGGGGATTGAAATGAGAATTAACATAGGCTCCAAAATTGACATAGGAAAACATTTTGGAGGGTTGTTGTCACAACAAAAACATTAGCGACACACTGGGAGAACCTCAACTTCTCTAAGATAGTTTCATTGTAAGTGTAGAGTCTCATTTCTCTAGGAAGTATTGATTCGATCAATGAGTTATCTTTAGCTCCCCATTCTACCTGGTTAAATATATAGTGTTCCCAATTCCACTACTCGGTGTGGAAAAAAGATTAAACAAGCTACATCAGTGTCCTATCGACATAAATAAGGTTAATATAGTACATTGAAATAAAACAATTAGAGTTTGAATTTTACATCTTTGGTGTTACTCCACCACCAGGAGGCCTGGACAGTACCCTGACAGAGTCGCTTTAGGAATAGAAATGTTTCTTCACTTCCAACGAGCTTAGATAGTACCCCGACAAAGTTGCATGCTTCACCTCCTTGGGCAGTAACCCTTTCTCTTCTTTCACCCTTTTATAATTTTCTTTTATTTCATAGGACTATACATAGGAACTTATTATGGTTGAAGAGGGATCCTGACTTATTGAGATAAAAAGAGGTTGTTCCTTCAGAGATATGTTTTAGACCTCTGATGCTTTAGTTGCTGAAAGCTCCCCCCTTATCTTATTCTACATAGATAGATAAACAAGAACATGTCTTTCTTAACAAGGCCGACTTTATGACTGAGAAATCTAAATAGATGCGGGTTTCATGGTTTTCTTATAGTTTCCCACTTGAAGGATCATATTTTCCATTAGAAAATCACTAACTTGAAACACATAAACCAAATCAAGGAAGAGGAAGAAACATAAGCCAATAGCTGTGATCTGCTTCAATTTTCCTTGCACAAAAGATTAGCCAATCCCAACATTTAAACCAAAGGATGTGATCATGTACAGTAAAAATGAAAAGTAATGTAATGAACAAGAGGAAATGTGCAAGAATATATACTAACATGTGAAAATAGAAAGTGAAAACACAATGGTGCATTACACTTAACTGCTCTACCACATGGGGGACTCCACAACAACAATAATCATTAGGCTTATGACCATGCAAAAGTTGAAAAATCATATGAAAATACAAGCCACGAGACATGGGCCCAGACTAAAAAGACTCTTCTAATAAATCTACAAAGGGATCATGGAAGAAACATTTAAGGAAAAATATCCAAGGGATATTATAGAAAGATAGATCCATGTCATAAATAATATTCTCAGGTTGATCGTGATCCAAGATATTGTGTGTGTAGGATTCTTGAATGAATGATAGAAAATATTTGTTGAGATTATTTTCTGCTTCTTCATTACGGATTAGGGATTTTCTTGAAAATGGATGAATTGGTTGAAGTTCAATAGTCAAATTAAATCTCCTTCCCTAAGGGTTAAATTTTTTTTAGTGAATAAAAGAAACATCCCTCAAGAAGGAATCACCATCCCATGTGATGACATCGATGAAAAAGTTGTGCAAACAAATAAAAAACTGACTGAAATCACACATACCGCCATGGTGACAGGGACTTAACATAACCATTTGCCTTAGTTGAAGTTCCCTACTCACCTAATTTGACTTTAGATTATGAGAAAACATGCTCAGTTTCTTATCAAGAGAGGGTTCAACATTTTAATCATGAGATCCAAAAAAATATAGGTGTTCAAGAATAGTACAAAACTTTTCAATGATAAGCATGCCATATTCTTGATCGAAAGGAGATATACTTGAAATAAAATCTTTGATAATCATGTCAGACTCCATTGAAAATATTGCAACCCCCGATCTTCATGTAGGAACAACAGTTCGTCCAACTTTCTTGAACGACCATTACCATATAATTAAGAGAGAAGAAAATCATCGAGGTCATGGTCATCCATGGGTTCTCCTTGATTAACAGGTGCAAGATTGACAGGAGAGATATCATTATTTGGACATGGTTGATTGATAAGATCAAATGAATCACCATGAGGAGATACATGTGAAATAAACATGAGTTTTTCATCAACAGATTGATCTTCCAATTCAAATATTGATTTAGGTCAAACAAACGAAACATCAAAGGGAGGAAGACATGGGACAACGAGCATTCATGGCTCTTCTTCTGGAAGTTGAAATTATTCATGTTAAGAAGGATCTGATTCGAAATATTTCCTTGACATCTAGAATAAGAATCAAAGTTTCTCATCCAAAAACCGCCATTCCTGATCCGGATTTAAACAGGAACACAACAAATTACAGCAATAACCATAAATACAGAGATGCGATAACCATAAAAACAGAGATGCAGCGGAAATAATACTTCATTTAATTACTGTAAAATACTGAAATATGCTTACAAATAGAAATGGAAATAACCCAGCTAGGGCGATGGTAGTTTATCTCTGAGAAGAGATGTGTTGGCTACATGCCTCTGAACTGTTCTCCAAAAAACTGTGTTACAATGAGGCTCGAGGGCCTATTTATTGTTGAGAAACAATGGAAAACCCTTCACATTCCAAAACCTAACCCTAGAAGATGAAACGCCAAATTGTGGGCCCCGTTTTTGGGTAAGTTGGTACATCAACTTCCCGGGGTCGCGAATTGGTCGTACTATCTCCGTTTGACGTGCATGATAGCCCGTTGGAAAGATCTCTTCGAGGACTATGACGAAAAAGACGATTTTTAGTCAGAAAAATCGTTGGCAATGGATTTCCCAAAAAACGTCGTTTAGGGCCTCAAAACGGCTCCGAAAGTTTAGGACCCAAAAAACTGCTAAAAATAGTAAACTGTGCTATAATTAAGGAAACAGAAAAACTGAAAGAGACAGTTGTGGGGGTCCAAATGGGATAGGTGGGTGGCCACCAACATCCACCTGGATCATTCCTCCCCCCTTAGGAAGCAATGGTCCCCATTGCGTTGAGTTCCTCCCTGAGATGAGGAAGCTTCTGCTGAGCTGGGTCTCTGGTGAGTTGTTCTGCAATCTCTGATGTGTCCAGAAATGGTGGGGAGCATGGTCGGTGATGGTCCACATTGAACACTCAGTGCAAGCGAAGGAATGGAGGAATGCTGTGCTTCAAAGCATTGTTTCCCGTAGCCTTGTTACTGGTGTAAGGACCATGTCGAAGTGGTCTGAGTTTCTGATGGGTTCTGGTAAGGCACTCCCTCTGCAAATGTAACCAAACTTTGTCACCCACCTGAAACTTGTGTGGTACCCCTCCGGGTAAGGAGAAGTTGTTCCTGTGTTCTGTCACGACTGTATCCCTCTGTTGCTGCTGCTGTGTGGAGGAACCCTTCGCGGGGGTCATGGATGTAGCAACGATCTTCCCCTTACTTTGGGAGCGAACCAAACAGAAAATAAATTTCCTAGTCTGTGAGATGAGCTTGCTGCCTTTCTTAGCAGTGATCAAAGAGGTGGTGGTAGGTGGGGCTACCTCCGGTATCCTGTATAATGAATTATCCAAAGAAATGATGACAGCGTGAGGCCTTGACTCATACACAGCATGTCGCCTCCACAAGTATGGTTGGCCTAATAGTACATCACAAACATCCAGAGGTGTAACATCACACAATACCTCATCTGTGAAGGGCTTGATGTTGTAGGGAAGGCGGCACTGCTGGCGAACTTTTAGATCTCATCCTTCGTGAAGCCAACCGATATTGTACGGCTGTGGGTGTGGTGTAGTTGGTAGGCCCAACCGCTTCACGACCTCTGCTGAAATGAGGTTCTTTTGGCTGCCACTGTCGACAATGAATTGCAGCGGCGAACCCTTCACCCACATCTGTGAGTGGAAAAGACGTTCCCCCTCCTCTGGATCTTCGGGCTCATTTTTCTGGATCTTGGCAGTAGCAACAGTGGCGCTGGGATCCACATCAATGATCTGCTTCCCTTTGTCATTCCCCTTGTCAGGTTCTGACTCAGAGTCGGAACATGCATCTGATTCGGAAGCCTTCAACTCGGCCACCAGCGACTGCTTGGTCCGACACTCACTTGTGTTATGAGTGGGACTCTTGTGGAACTCACACCACTTTCCTGTGTCCTTCTTCGGCTTCGTGGTGGTGTTCTTTTCTTGCGGCTTTGACGGGTTGTCTTGGGTCACCCCGCCTAGGCTTTGTCCTTTAGACTTCGGATTTGCAGATCCAAAGTCTCGCTTCGTCTATTTGAACTTTTGCTTGATTTTGACAGCGTATCGGTATGCTGTGCCGAGGGAGGAGATGTTCAAGAACTCCTTCTCTTCCTGGATGTATCTGTGTAGGCAGCCGCGGTATTTGAGTACCAGATGCAGCTCAGAATATTTGATACCCAACTGTGTGCGGAGGGTATGAAAAATATTTGTGAACTCTGGCACATCTTGGTCTCGTCCCTGCCGCAGTGTGGTCCATTTGATGTATTTGTCCTCATAGCTTTTGACAGGGTAGTACTGCTCCTTGATGGCATCCCGAAAGTCATTCCAAGTGGGGGCGGCTGAAAACAGTGAGCTTGTACTTTCATCCTTCTGCTCGCAGTATGTTTCCCACTAGTCCTTGACGTGGGGGGCTGCTTTGAGAAGAGCGAAAACAATCTTTTCTCGACTCGAAAATTCATGAACAGAAAAATACCCATCTAGCAGATTTAACCATTTATCTACGGCATCTGCGTCTATTTGACCCTCGAAGATGGGGATTTCAAAATTAACTTGTACCTTAAACGGTGTGGCGTTTCCAGAGTAGCTGTTGGAAGCCAATGCGTCGCCTCTGGGTAGCCGCTGAAGGATCTACGCAAAGCTATCCATCATCGCGTTCCTTTGCCGCTCGAGGGCTTCTTCGAGCAAGATTTTGATAGGATCTCCTGCCCCCTCGTCTTTCTTCTCATCCGCCATGGGAGGTCGTTGAGATTTGCGAGGCTGGTCTTGCAAAGGTTCGACCAATTCAAGCCCTAACTCCTTATATCCCGACCTCGTTGGGGACATTCAAAGAAAAACAGAGAAAAAGCAGACCGCTCTGATACCACTGATCCGGATTTAAACAGGAATGCAACAAATTACAGCAATAACCATAAATACAGAGATGCGATAACCATAAAAACAGAGATGCAGTGGAAATAATACTTCATTTAATTACTGTAAAACACTGAAATATGCTTACAAATAGAAATGGAAATAACCCAGCTAGGGCGATGGTAGCTTATCTCTGAGAAGAGATGTGTCGGCTACATGCCTCTGAACTGTTCTCTAAAAAACTGTGTTACAATGAGGCTCGAGGGCCTACTTATTGTTGAGAAACAATGGAAAACCCTTCACATTCCAAAACCTAACCCTAGAAGATGAAACGCCAAATTGTGGGCCCCGTTTTTGGGTAAGTTGGTACATCAACTTCCCGGGGTCGCGAATTGGTCGTACTATCTCCATTTGACGTGCATGATATCCCATTGGAAATATCTCTCCGAGGACTACGACGGAAAAGATGATTTTTAGTCAAAAAAATTGCTGGTGGTGGATTTCCCAAAAAACGTCGTTTAGGGCCTCAAAACGGCTCCGGAAGTTTAGGACCCAAAAAACTGCTAAAAATAGTAAATTGTGCTATAATTAAGGAAACAGAAAAACTGAAAGAGACAGTTGTGGGGGTCCAAATGGAAAAGGTGGGTGGCCACCAACATCCACCTGGATCAATTCCATATCCTCATCTAGAGACTGATAACAAAGATGAAGGAACCTATCAACAAAATGCTCAAGAGATTCAGTCAATTCCATTATAAGTTGATCAATTTTGTCAATAACATCCTGATACTGATATTTATAAAAAAATCGATAAATCTTGTTAAACAAGTGATTGAAAGATGTGATAAAAGTTGTGGGTGAAGAATAACACCATTTCTTCGCACGTCCATCCAATGTAAGGGTAAAAACCGTGTAACAATTTATTCTGAATCAACACCATTCAAGAAGAAGAATTGAAAAAATCAATAGCATACACAAGAATAGTTAATGTACCCTTGCCATCAAATTTAAATCATGACAAGTCATGTAAAAAGTCCACGAGGATTGAAAGATCTAGATATTTTGTTAAAAACCTCTGGATTATGACTTGGGATGAAGCCATTGAAGGTAATAGATTCAAATAGACTTCACAGGCTGGACTTGTCATCTGGCCCTCCTTTTAGCACCAAAAATGTTGATGGTGTTAGATTCTACTATCATTTCAAGGGGATCTCCCCAATGTAAATTCCCAACTAGACCTCACATCATTTAGTGTA
Source organism: Pinus tabuliformis (assembly GCA_031772625.1). Taxonomy (NCBI): domain Eukaryota; kingdom Viridiplantae; phylum Streptophyta; class Pinopsida; order Pinales; family Pinaceae; genus Pinus; species Pinus tabuliformis. The sequence goes on from CM062811.1 coordinate 462,805,448, forward strand.
AGAGTTCCATCCGGTCATACAGTTCGACCACCATTGGAATGGTTTTCCAAGAAATTCCTTGGTTACAATTGGACATAATAGAACACAACGCCTCTTTAGGTTAGTAAGGATGTGAGCTTTGTGAGACACTCGATGTAAGGTGTATGAGCGAGACATGCATAGATGGTGAAGTACATGAGCCACCAATTAGAAAATTAATAATACTGTCCTAAAGGGGGACCTCAGGTAAATATAAATACTTTTTTTATACCTACATATTAGTCTAGATAATAAACAACAATTGTTAAAGCATAACAAAATTCATTCAATAACATCCATAACCAAGAAACAAAATAGTTCATTGAATTAACATGTAAATAAAGCAACATATATCATACACATTGCTATGGGGTAAAATGCACGGTGTCTGGAGAATGAAAACTACCCTCAAAGGCCTTCCCGGGACCTTTGATAGGCTATAAGATTATCTGCAGAAGCTACCAAGTTATACACATGTTCATCTATCAAATATAAGTTAACAAAGTATGGAAAGAGGATTACCTCAAGTCTCCTTTTAGATTTGTTTGGAGATTTCAATAAAGCCAAGAAGAACTCCTTCAAAGTCGGCTCCAAATCAATTCCTGCACAAAGGAAAGGCAAACACAATCACAACATACAATATTGAAAACTAATATAATAATGCACAATGAACATCTATTTGCATACAACTAAAGCACTCATCTAAACAAGTATCGAATGAACAACTTAATCAACAAAGGTTACCAACACCATAGAGTAGGGAACACAACTGTAGTTCTGTATTAATAACGAAAGAGTGATTACAACCATCCATTGTATCAGTCTTCCTTTGCCCCTTCCGCTTCTCTCTCTCTCTCTCTTCTAGCTCACTTCTTCAAGTATGTGACAGTTCACAACAACTTAGTAGGCTATCCTTTCAAATGTTCTGACCTCTTTCACAATGACCCTCACCTTGCTTATATAGCAATTGAGTTAGGGTTTCCAAGTTCCTCATAGAGTTCACTAGGGAAAAAGCAATGAACTTGCTTTTCTTTTTAGCTCTTTCCCATTTGCCTTCTTTTCTTAGATTAGAAATCCTCCAAATATCTTGATTTTGGATGTTTCCTTGCTTTTCTTGAGAAAATTTAGGGATAAATATCTAGATATTTGTGAGTCAATTTGTTGGCTTGACCCATTAAAACTCCCTTAGTTTCATTAACGCTGCCCCTGGTCTAACAACTTGAGTTAGTAGGGTCACTAATGCACCCTTAGGCTTGGTAACAAGCTTTATAAAGTAGGTTTTCAGTGTGTAACTAGCGTTAGTGTGGAATCAAGGCCTGCAATTGTGGTCTTTGCTTCAGTCATCATGTCTTTCACCTCTGAGTTGATGAGGAGGTCATTTTGTTGTATAACATATGCCCCTTAAAGTATGAGATCAGAGGCAGAGACGATGGCCGAAATACTTTACTGAAACTGCAAGTTTTCCTGTCAAAATGTAGAGAGAGAGGAAAGCTTCGGGAGGTAAGGAAAACCTGATACAACACACACACACACACACACACACACACACACACATATATATATATATATATAATTGCTAAAATCATGTCCTGAGTCGAGCATTCCCTTGCTGAATAACTATGTTAGAGTAATTTTCTCAAAGAGATATGACAATACTGGCCGCCGATAAGCACAATGTGGATATAGTGTCATAATAGAATCATCCTAAAACATCTGTCTCCAAAAAAACAATATCCGCAGCTTGGGAGCAGAAACAAGACTGAATGATGCAAGCCTCTACCCAAGGTCTTGATTTCCGCTTCACCGAACAACATAGATCGATACATGTGAATATATGCGTTGATATTGAACATGCATGAAATCATCTAATTACCAGTCAATAATGGATTGCGAGGAAGGCCACCAATAATGGATATGGTCTCCAAGATGCACAATGCAATCTAACGAGTGTGAAAAATTTCTTTGTTGTCGAACACCCATAGAATCGCTTGATTAGGAGTCAATAATGAGAACGCTTGACCAAGCACAAGGCAACCTGCCACTAATTTCTGCAAGTACCAAGGCACTAAATGTGTTTCTGGGTTATCTTCCTAGATAGAGTGTTGAAGTCGATAGGAAGAAACCTGTCGAAAGGTAGGCAATAATGTGTCCTACATCAATCGACACAAAATAGGACAAGAATGATTTTGTTTTTTGAGGAATCTTTTGAGCATTTGGGTCTAAATAACAGAGGGCGTGATGAAAGGATATGTTTGATATGTTGATGGAGGAAACAAATGGGTAACCCTTGAACAATAGAAGGCATGGCAATGGTTCTAACCAAACAACGCTAGACTCATGAACACTACAGAGTGTTAGGATACAGAGATGCAATTACATCAGGGTATATAGGCTAAAACTCATAGGATGGTAGGGTTCATATTGAGAGGCCATCAAAAGGAGGTTTATCTGAGGGAATTCCATGTTCGACTGCTGCCAAACCACGCTTTCAAATACAGAATATAGTTGTATTGTCCACTTTCCCCGTCTGATTAATTTTATGAGTCCAGATGGGTAAACTCATCGATCTTTTCATTTTTAAAGAGTTTGAAAAGGACCACAAAAAGAACGACTCTTTGCCCTGTCTGATTAGTTTAATGAGTCCAGACAGGTAAACTCGTCGGTTTTTTCATGTTTTAAGAGTCTGAAAAGTATCGTAAAAATGACTCTATATCTTGTCTGTGTAATTTAAAGAGTCCAGACTAGACAACTCGGTGGTCTTTTCATATTTAGAGAGTCTGAAAAGATCGTAAAGTGCAACTCCATGGTGGTCCCTTTGTCATAGTTGTTAACTGGGTGTGACAAAAGGTTAATAGTATACCCAAATCGATTACTTTTCCGTTAGTTAATCTATTGAACCTGGATAAAGAGAAACCTATTTTCAATAGATGTCGACCTCATTTTGTTACGAGTACGAGGCGACGGACTAAACTCGTTTTTCATAGTGAATTTTTAATGAGTCACGTGACGACAAACTCAATACCTTCATCAAAAATTTTAATGAGTCAAATGAAGAAAACTTAGGGTATATTTTTCAGTTTAGTGAGCAAGAAAAATACGGAAAATAACAGCTCATCCCTTCTTCATAGTTTTACAAGATCAAAGGAGGGGAAAAACTCGGGGATTTTTCGATTTAAGAGCGAGAAATGGTCCCAAAAAAGAACATGCGCTGGCTGCAATCGTATGTTTTTAACGATCCCGGTAACAAAAACTTGGGATTGTTCAGTTTAACGAGAGAGAAAAGTACCTAAAAGAATGCTTGGGTCATCTTTATAAAGTTTAACGAGCCTAAAGATAAAACTTGGGATTTTTCCAGTTTTAAAGAGCGAGAAAAAAGAGCCTAAAAATAAATGTTCCCTTGGTATTTTTCAGTTGAATGAGCTGGAAAAAGATCAACAAAGAGTTTGCTCAATGCATCATCATATAGATTTAATGAGTTTGACGATGAAAACTCAGAGATGTTTATATTTTTTAAAGAGAAATAAAATATCACAAAAAGTGCTCTAACTATCGTCGCATAGATTTAACAAGTTCAACAATAAAAATCTGAGATGTTTATATTTTTTAAAGAGCAATAAAATATCTCAAAAAAGTGCTCTATAGTATTTTTGATTTTGGAATGTTAATGTAATGTTACAAAGCACATGCCGAGTGAAATACTAGGTGTAATACTTTTTCAGATAGAGCCCATATGTGGGCTCCTTGAGCGGGACTCCTTCCTGGTCCTGTAGTTCATATGCCCCCATGGGGAGGACTTTTGTTATGACATAGGGACCTAGCCTTTTTGGTTGAAGCACACATGCCTCCAAGAGGTCATCTTTTGGATGATAGAGCAACACAAGGTCTCCCTCATGGTAAGGAGGAAACTTAAGCTCTTTTGCAAATAGGGATTTTATCTAGTGCTTGTGAGCCTCGAGTGTCAAGTTGGCATCTCGATGGGTTTTATCTATTTGTTTAAGGTATAGTAAGTGTTCTTCTTCGGCGCAGTGCCAGGCATGGGTTCAACGGGTATTTCTAGGGAAGGGATTTGATACCTAATGGGTTGGTCATCGTCATAAATCTGGATCTCATGTGCGACATTCAATGGATTAATGTCAGGCATTTCCTCATGAGACCCATTGAATACATCGTAGAATTCCTGAAATAGGCAGGTGGAGCTCGCAATTTCCTCAGGATTGCAATCTACTCTCATCTGGATGTTTTCCACGATGCCTGTCTTGATAGAAATATTGATGGGCAATGACCTGGAAGTGTCGCCCATGTTTCCTTCTGCATCCAAAGTTTGGATGGTCGTATATGGATAGGAAACGATTTCTGGTATGTCAGGGGACAGGATTTGAAGAGGTGTCATGTCTGAATCAGATATCAGACCATGATGATGCCAATCCTCCCAATGTTGCTCTCCAAAACTCATGATCTCTCGAACAGCTTCGTCCGTAGGTAGGAGTTGATTGAATGGATCTAAAGGAGGAGCGGTTATGGGAAGGGCGGAGGTACCGTTGGCAATAACCAACATGACTGGAGATGTGGATGTGGATTGAATGGCTTGGTAGGCCAATTCAACTGGTGGCAGCGACATTTGGTCTCCAAATGTGTCAAGGTCTGAAGGAGTTGGCGGGATCCATGGATCGGTCAGTTCATGAGGAATAGATGAAAGCATGTTGACCGTCTGTGAAACCTTGGGCGGCTTAAGAGGAAAACAACCCATGAGGGAAGAAGCCTTTAGTAGATCAGTACCTATATTGACATATGAGTCAGTTCCACCTCTTACTAGGGGTATAGAGCCACTTGGTAATGGTGAATAATCAGGGGTGTAGAAAGACAACTGATCTACTGTAACTACCTTTCCATTCAATGGAAATAGGATGATGTGAAAGACAGTAGATACGACAGCCGTCATGGAATATATCCAATTGTGACCCAGCAAGAGATTATAGTCGAGTTTCTTGTCTACGAATTCTATGTCCACCGTTACAGTTTTCCCATACAAAGTGATGGGGAAATTGGCTAGGTATACTTTTGGTATAAAGGTGTGGCCATCGAAAGCTTTAAGAGAGTTAGATGGCGGGGTTAGGGTTGGAGAACCCAGGATGAGCCAACATGAAGCCGACATGATGTAGGTAGAAGCACCTTTGTCGATGATAGTTTTGTGTATACCTTTACCTTTCGAAGTGATATGCACCTGGAATGCAAGCTGGTGAGAAAGGGGAGGTTTACACTTGTCCATGTTGAAAATAACAAGCATGGAATCCATTGGGTCAATACCTCCAATAGCTGAAAGCAAAGCTTTCCATTGCATTGGGCATGTTTGTTATACTTTGAGTGCCAACATAGCCGACGGTGCTTACGCCAAATCCTCTACAATGTTGTAGTGTTGGGCGGCACGTGCAGATGTATTGTGCATTGTGCGTCGAAGTGCCCCTTTTGGGGGTTGAATTACAAGGTCCTCAACTGGCCTTTCGATATGCAAATCGTTAGGCGGTGGTGGGTTTTGACCCGAGGATGGCTCTGCTGCAGGAGTGACAGGAGCTCCATATGGTTTGGCTCTTGTGTCGAGTTCTACCGTTTCAAATGTGTAAATGGTAGAAGATCTTTCACCAGCCGAAGGATGTTGTGAACAATCGTTTCCCCCTTACGGGGGTTGCAGTTGGTTTGCAATAATATTTTGCTACTGTTGAGTGTGAAAAGGATTCCTAAGGACAACAAGGGCCTTATCAGTTTCCTTTTTGGCAACGTATTCAGTGCATTCTTGAAGCCACAGACAACGCCAAGTCGTGTGGTCTTCAGCACAGAGTTTGCATGGATATCTGGTGGGTTTATCCTTTTCTTCGTCAGTAGGCGTAATGACCTTCTGTTTTAGGTTGGGCTGCTTTGTTGATTTCTCTTCAGAAGGAGTGGTATTTTTCTTATTCTTCTTGTTCTTGCCACCGGATTTTTGCTTAGACTGCACAGACTTTATCACAGTGGCAGGTGTTATACTCCTATACCAATAGGTTTCATATTTCATGATTGACTTGTTAAGCTCTGTAATATGTTCATTCATTTTGTTGTTGCAAAGGTTTCCATATTATCAAAAAATAAAAAAAAATGTAAAAAATGTAAAGAGGATATGCCCTAAAAGAAAAATCAAAGGGTAAAAAGAATAAAATGGTCAAAAAATGAGAAGAAATGAACCCCAAACAAAAATAGACCAGGAAAGTGTGCAAGTCCAAAATGCCACTACTTTTTCATTTTCTGTAACAAGCATTGTGTGCAACTTGTTAATTCATGCCACAATGGATGAAGAGTCAAACAGCGTAAACTTGGCTCATTCATATTTTGAATCTCATGTTTTAGAGATAGAGAATAAAATCTGACCAAACTGTTTAATCTTGGCAGATGAGTAGATAGGTAGAGAAGAAAAGGAGCTCAATAGTTTAATTTGAGCCCTTGCAGGTAATAAGTGCAGACTTAGGTAGGCTTACTATGCAAAGAAAAGAAAAGTTAGATAAGGGTTTGCCAGTCTAAGTGCACCCAAATGAAGAAGAAAAAATGATCGGCCAAAGTAGGCAGGGTAGGTAGATGGTGTTGCAGAATGACACTTGTGATAGATTATGTCTCTAAAAATGTTAATCTTTATCTCTATCACCAGTGCAAGGCAGACGGTATACTTGATGCAGCTCAAGTGAGGCAAGGTTGAATAACTAACTCCGTTTCATAATTTTACCTAAAGATTTCACTAATTTCCCCAAAGTATTAAGATCTGTTCTTAATATCATTCATAAATCACTCATTCCACTTCATAAAGATTGCCTACGTAAATTCTTATTTTACTTAGGAAAATGGCAAATATTCCTCATATAAACCCCTTCTTCCCCTTCAAAGCCTAAGTTTAACCACAAAAGACAACTATTTTTAAACTTAGCACTTTTTATTTTATAATTCATATTAACAATTAACATGCTTATTATATAAATCCCATATAAACGTTAAACCTTCCCGTACTATGTAACTATATTAAAAACCCAGATTTTTATGTATTCTCGCCCCTGGTCGATTACGACCATAAACACTGTTTTAACAGGGATTGATAAATTTATTTGAAATCTGTTAAATAAACTTTCCCCGCTGTGCAACAACCGGGATTAATTAACCATTGGGTTAATTAATAACCGTGACCCCGACCAATAATAGTATGCCCGATATGATTAAATGTTGTATATTATGATAGGGCCCCCCACAAATAAAGTTCCACCATATTCCATGCCTATCCGCTATCTGATCAACCCATTCGCATCCAACGGTTGACATACATATCGCGACCCCCCTCCCGACCGAACGTGAACTCGCGGGGGTCTGGCAGTTTTCTGTCGTACCTCTACCACGCGTCGCCCATCCGGGGTGCTCGCTCGCCCTCCTCTCAATACTGCCTAGCCCAAAAAGTAGTGCGGGGTAAATCGATTATCGCCCTCCACGTCATGACAAACCTCTTACATCATCTGGGTACCACTGACATCACCTGCCACATCATCCACCACGTCACTCCACCCCGCTGACATCACTCTGGTACCACTTATGTCATCCGCCCAATCATATCAAAAAATCCCGCCAAAAGTTTAGTTTTGTCAAATAAATGATAAAAACGCCATTTTTTCATTGTAATGCATTGCGCCCCGCTCTCTCCTGCAAAATAAAGACCGAAATCAAATGTTCCAGTTTCAGGCCAGCCCCCGACCGGAAATACTACAGCATGAGCTCCGCAGCTGGCCATTCGACCTGCATTTGTATGGTTTTCTTCTTTTACGCAGGTATTTACCCAGTTTTCCATGAAACCCTGCAATTTCGTTCTCGGCTGAACAATTCTACTAGATGGAGCTGTTTACCAGATTGAGCTTTTTACCAGAGCAGGATGAATAGGGGTCAGATCCCAGTCAAAGAGTATCAGATCATAGTCAAAGAGTATCAGTTAAGACAGGCAGCCAGCGCAGAGTAACTGAAGAAGACAGTTGCAAGCCGAATCCTAGGGCCTGCCTCTAGCACATTCAACAAAAACAGGACCAACACAACATCCGTTCATCTTTTCCCTATTTTCAAGGCTAGTTGTTTCTATTTTTTGTAAACTATTTTTAGTCATCCTAGATATTATCTCACTGAGATATTTGTTGTATAATTTTCTACATAAATACCCCCTCAAATGGAGTATTAAGTGTGGATTCCTAGACTTGGATGTAATATTGAATTTTTGGAATAAAGAGCTGTTAGAATCAATTGTTGTATGGATTACTGGATGAAGAATTGAAGCAGAGGACTTGTCATAAACTTCTTGAATCAACCACCGGATCAATAAGTCCTCTATATCTTGTGTTTTAAAGTTTTCTAGTTTATTATATCATCTATGTTTCCCAATCTGAACGATAAAGAAATATTAATTTCAGAATTTGCTTGATTGCACTCTGTTTTCAGTCATTATTGTTCTCTATGTTTTCTTCAGAATTAGGATAAATAGTGAAATCTTAATTGCTCCTGTTTCCCTAATTATTTCATGTTGATTATTTGCTAAAGAATACTTAACTGCTCCTTATCAGTAATCAGCCAATTTCCCTCTTTAATTTCAGAATTTGCTTGATTGCACTCTGTTTTCAGTAATTATTGTTCTTTGTGTTTTCTTCAGAATTAGGATAAATAGTGAAATCTTAACTGCTCCTGTTTCCCTAATTCTTTCATGTTGATTATTTGCTAAAGAATACTTAACTGCACCTTATCAGTAATCAACCAATTTCCCTCTTTAAATAGGTTGAAGGATTCTCAACTTCCCTTCACCCCATTTGAGCCCATTCCATCTGTTTCAAGTCTTTATTTGTTCCCTGTTTGACCACCTTGCTCTGTGAAACCATCCTCTGTTAAGAAACCAAATCCAGAAAGCCATCTTCTTTGACTCCATTAGCCCAATGGACTGAACTACTCTGTCTTACCTCTCTGTTCTATTGAATCTCACCACCCAAACTCAAACAAAACCCTTGAACTTCATAACTAGCCTAATACCTTTAAAAACAAAGTTAAATCATAAAGAGAGAGACCTCTCTAGATACAGATTGGCTAGATTCTGTATGTAAAGATTGGTCTGTGGTTACCTCGGCCTCCTTTCCCTTTCTTACAACTTTTGGGAAAACCTTAGTGATAACATCAATGGCGACTCCGTTGGGGACCTGAATAATTGTTTGTTGCTACTGTTTTATGTATAAGCTACAGATGGAGCCTGAAGTTAGCCAGGTAGCCTTTGAAATGCTTTTTCTTTGCAATTGCAGAAGTAAATGAATGTTGCTTCAATCTATCTCCGGTCTAGCTTATGGACTGAACATCTAGTTTCAAATACTTGATCAGTTCCTCTTTTCAAATAAGTCTTTAAGAAAGTTCAAAATTCCCACATCTAAAACTTCTTAGAAGATACTGTTAAAGTTGTATTGTCAAATCTATTTCAAGAAAAAACCAAAAATACACCTAGAAACCTGGCTTCAGAAAGGATTCATTACACCAGATCAAATCTTGATCCAAATCCCCCACCTGTGTTTGAAAATCCTAATCTGATTCCTAGGATTCTTAGAAGACAAGAGAGCCAAGAAAATTCTGCTAGTTCTCGGCCTCTATACAGATCAAAATCCTATCCTGTGAGGTCGATCTACCCTGAGGACGAACCTTTTGATGAGTATTTTGAAAACTCTTTATTTGAGACCTTTTCATAATCTGGATTAACCCACATAGTTCAAGATCCAATATTCATTGAAAATTTGCAGATTGAAGTTGTTACTTCACACCTTGACAGACATTTGCAGAACTCCATTCAATCTAAGCTTACCTCTGAAAGAACACCAAACCTTTCTGTGATTACTACAGCTTCTCCAAGTTCACCATCAGCCACCCCTTCCACTCCTCCATCTACAACACACATTCCCATTGTTATCCCTACTCCTCAAGTTGCTACATCTACTTCTACAACCATGGCAAACCGATATACTCCCCTGCACTTACCTGCCAATCTAGGGGCTATGCCCCAAGACTATCAAAATAAAATCACTTCTTTTGAAGGTACTGGCACTTACACAGCTCAACAACATACCAAGAAAATGACTGACTATTTTGAAATATATGAGGTTGATCCTGATGATGTTAGAATGAAAGTATTTGTTCAAAGTTTGACTGGAGATGTTAGAACATGGTTTAGAGCCCTCCTTGCAAACAGTATCAATGACCCACAAGCTCTTTATCAGACCTTCTTGAACAGATGGGAAAATAAGAAAGATCCTCTCCACATTTTATCAGAATATGAAAACCTAAGAAGAGGCACACAAGAAACTGTAAAAGATTACTGTATCAGATTCAACAATGTCTACAATGCTATTCCTCAGAATCTCAGACCTCCTCCAGATTTGGCCTTGATCAAATTCCCTAGTGCATTTGATTCCAATATGGCATACCAACTTAGGGAAAGAGCTCCTCGAAACTTAGAAGAGATGCAAAGTATAGCTGTCAGTGTTGAGGCCAACCTGATATCTAAACGATCTAGAGCCAGAGCTGAAAGGAGGACATCTTTCAAAGAAGAACCCTCTGCCTTTGAACAAAAATTAGATGCCATTATTAAAGGAATGGATAGACTTGGAGATAGAGTAGAAACAATTGAGAGAAAATCCCCTTGGGATGGACAACCAGGCAACACTGGGAGAAATCAAAATTTCAGGAAGAACCAAATGTTGGCATTATGTTACAAGTGTTGTCCTTGATGGCAACTCACTCAGAGGTTTGATATAGGTGATGGCAATTTAATCAGAGGACAGATCTTAGTACAACAGGTCAAGAGAGAGATATACACAGGTTCATCATGACCAAGCCGCGTATACACGTGGGTTAGACATTCCAAAGATGTGTATGCGTATACACATACTTTGACGCAAGGAAAGACGCATACATATTAGAAAATTAAGTTTTGGTCCGTGGTATTTTGTCCATGTTATTTTGGTATTGGTCCGTGGTATTTGTGTTGATCCCAGGTATTGTTTCTACATGGTTTTGGACCATGGTATTGAGAGAAGCCTAAACCTATATAAGGAGAAGATCATTAGGCAAAGGGAATGAGCAAGGAATGCATGTCTGACGAAGTGTGAAGATCTAGTATGTTGGTTATGGGTTTGTGATTCTTGGCTCAGGTTGGAAATGACAGCGAAGGTATAAGTAATTATCTTTAGATCTGTATGCGGGTTGTCTCTGGTGAAAGCGCGTACACACACGGTTTTGATATAGTCAAGTAGCATATGCATTATGAGATTTGGAGTTTCAGGTTGTTGTTGGTTCTAGTGGTTGTTGCAGAGTTTTGGGCTCTGGTCTGTGTTCTACTAACTGTGTTTTGATGATAGGGTTTCAGTGATTCAGTATTGGGTGAGTTAGAGATTTATGATGCAAGTATAAGTTGATGCTTGTATTGCAGCAGTGATTGTTTTATACTTATGGATCCAATCTGAAAATTGATGAAACGTGGTCCCTCGAAGAAAAGAAGGTGGTAGCCTTCTATAGGTCAGCACCTACGTACTAGTATATCAGCTAGTACAAGAGCTAAGGGGGTTGTAGCTCCCTTCTAGGATTAAGCTGGAAAACGAGAGAGAGTTGTAGCTCTCTGCAGGTTGCAGCCTGCGTGCTAGTAAAGGACTGCACCAGTACATTGTAAAATAAGTTTCTTATTAAAGGAAGATGGAAACAAATTGCAGTAGGTGGTTTTCACCCACATTGGGTTTCCACCTTATATCATGGTGTTCATGTGTGCTCTTTATGTGTGATGATCTGTTCTATTTACTGTTCATATGGTTAATAATGTTCTGATGCATTCCCTGAAGATGAACTAACTAAATCATAAAGTTTACTGTATGTACGCTAGTTGCTTTTAACACAGTCGCGTATATACGAGGATATCCTTAACTGAAGTAACGTATATGAATCAGAATATGAAAATGAAAAAGTGTTTGATTTGCTAACACTGATTCACCCTCCCCCTCTCAGTATTATTTCCAACACCAAAGTCCTAACACTGGAAAGACAGGGCCTGGCCAAAATATTAGGCCCCCATTTCAATAAAATTATGCTGAAGCCTCAACTTGTAATGAACCAACAGAAGACACTCAAATTAATTTGATGGGACTCAACAATGAACAACAAGTTTTCTTGACCCAAGAGGATCAAGAAGCTCAAATTCTTAAACAATTCCAAACTCAGTCAGGTGAATCATTTGACTTTAGGGAGGGATATGATACAACCATTTATGAAGTCCACAAACAATACAATCTAAGGAGAAAAAGAATAAATGTCCCTGAAACTAGTAAATGGAAAGGTACCAAGCAGCCTAACAAAGGTAAGATCAGGATTCAGTACCCCCCCTGTACATATTCTTTCTAGAACAGGCCCTAACCCTAATAACCTAATTATTGAAGATGTATCAGATAATCAACCACCTAACAGACAACCTTACACTTCTATTACTTCTAAAGGAAACGTAGAAGAGTCTCTAGAACTTGATTTGGAAACAACTTCAGCCCATAATCCCACTCCCAAAGAAGAGAAAAATGCAGAAAATCCATCTGTCTGAAAAACAAGAACTCAGACCGAAAAACCTTTTAATCTTGAGACAGAAGTAGGCAAACTAAAGATAGTTATTCCATTATCAGAATTAGCTAAACATGATGTCTACAGAAGTCAAATCAGCAGATCATTCAAAATTTCTGTGAACAAAGATTCAGTAAATGTTTTTGATGACTAGCCTGAATTGATATTTGGCCCTAGAATAAATGGAAAAACAGTGGAGGGAGAAGTTCCTCCTTTCTATGTAAGTTTAAACATATATGATAAAATACTTCATAATGCCATGTTTGATTCTGGTGCTTCCCATAACTTAATGCCTAAATATGTAATGGAGAGACTAGACCTTGACATCACTAGGCCATATAAAGACCTTTTCTCTTTTGATTCAAGTCAGGTCAAATGTTTAGGTTTAATCAAAGACTTATGTGTGTCACTAGTCCAATATCCTGCCAAAACCATCTTAATGGACATAGTAGTAGCTGATATTCCACCAAAGTATGGCATGTTATTGTCTAGATCTTGGGGTGCAAAGCTTCAAGGATCTCTACAGTTAGACATGTCTTACGCTACTATTTCAGTGTTTGGTCAACCCAAGAGACTATATAGAGAAACTTTAATGAAGTATGTAGTAAGTAGTCAAGGGAAACCTCAAAATTTCCCTATCTACTCAGTACATTTAGATATGGATTATTTTATCCTTTACAATGCTGAAATTGATCCCCCACATGAAATAAAAGTTTTAGCAGATGAAACAGAAGGAATAGCAAATGAAAAGTCTAGTGTTCAAATACAAGAAATTTCTAAAAATCATGAAACATCAGATAAACCAGAAGAAACTAAAAAACCAGATCTCCCTATTAAACAGATCCCTGAAACTCCAGATACTAATTATGAACATGAAATCCTTTGGTACTTAGGATTTGACGGTTCTGTGAACAAATTAGGAGCAGGAGCAGGAGTCTGGGTGCACAATCTTGAAAACAATCATGCTGAAGGCCATGCCTACAGATTAAACTTTAGATGCACTAATAATATGGCTGAATATGAAGCTCTATTGCTAGGTCTTAAACTGGTCAAGAAATTGGGAGCAACTAGAGTGTTAGTCCTAGGAGATTCTGATTTAATCATTCAATAGATAAAATGGAAGTTTGTAACAAATTAACCCAGATTAAGAGAGTACAGAGGAACAACTATAGAGATCCTCAATACATTTCTAGAAACTCAGCTTGCCAAAATCTCAAGAAAACATAACTTGCAAGCTCATAGCTTGGCAATGTTTGCCAGCACCTGTAAATTACCATTTGAACCAAATCATCAATTCACAGCTGAAATTAGACGTAGGCTAGCCATACCTGATAATGTAAAGAACTGGCAAGTGTTTGAAAATGATAATTAGATCAACAATTTTTTAACCCTAGAAGAAGAATTCTCTAGCACTAACATAGATGTAGATACAGTTAGTGAGTTTGATCCAGCAAATCAGATAGAAACAGAAATTTCAACAGAAAATGCAACTCAAATGCTTCATCCAACGAAATTTACCAAAAAGGAAATACAAGACCTTAAAGAAATAGATGTTGATGAAATTATTGAAGGAGAATCTGAAGTTATTAATTTGAAAGACAATCATTTGCCCAAAGGATTAACTCCTTTGGAAGATCTCTTTGATTTCAACGATATTCCAAAGAAACCCAAGATGGAACCCCTAGAAGTAGACATTGAAGACTATAACACAGGAACCAAAGAAAAGCCAAAAATGGTAAAATTATCCAAATCTTTGCCCCCTGATCAAAAACTTAAGTATGTTGAACTAATCAAAGAATTCCATGATGTTTTTGCCTGGAGCTATGAAGACCTGAAGTATTATGACACCTTTGTAACTCAACATACAATACCCCTCAAGGAAAATAAAAAACCATTCAAACAAAAGCTTAGAAGAATTAACCCTGTACTGCTTCCTTCAATTGAAAAATAAATCAAACGAATGCATGATGCAGGGATAATTGCTCCAATCAGATTTTCAGAGTGGGTGTCTAATTTAGTGCCTACTAGGAAGAAAACAGGAGAAATCAGATTATGTGTTGACTTAAGAAATGTAAACAAGGTTTCTTTGAAAGAAAATTACCCTTTACCTAAGATGGATCATATTTTGCAGAGGGTAGTAGGTGCTTCTAGGATTTCACTTTTGGATGGGTTTTCAGGTTATAATCAAATTCTGGTTCATCCTGATGACCAAGAAAATACTGCATTTACAACACCATGGGGTACATTCAAATATGTTAAAATGCCATTCGGACTTAAGAATGCAGGGGCAACCTTTCAACGAGCAATGGACATAGCTTTTGCAAAAGAAATTCATGATTTTCTGGTTATATATCTAGATGACCTGACTGTATTTTCCGAATCAGATCAACAACATTTAGATCATTTAAGACAAGTGTTTTTAAAATGTAGAAAGTATGGCATTTCATTAAATCCTAAAAAGGCTCTATTTGGTCTAGAATAAGGCAAACTGCTAGGCCATATCATCTCCAAAGATGGCATCAGAATTGATCCTACTAGAATAGAAGCTATTCTGCAAATACCCCACCCTAGAAATGTCAAAGAACTTCAAGCTTTCCTAGGAAAGATTAACTTTTTAAGAAGATTCATATCTAATTTGGCTGAATTAATTAGATTGCTGAACAATATGTTAAAAAAGTATTCAAAGGTTAAATGGAAAGTAGAAGCCAAACAAGCATTTGAAGAAAATAAAATGGCTTTGACCAAAACTCCAGTCCTTACAAGTCCAAAGTTTGATAAAGACTTCATAATTTTTTCATTTGCATTTGAACACACTATAGCAGCTATTTTATTGCAAAAAGATGATCAAGGATGTGAAAAAGCCATAGCCTTTTTCAGTAAAGCAATTAGAGATGCACCTCTAAATTACAAAATCATGGAAAAACAAGATTTTGCACTTGTGAAAGCTATTAAAGACTTCAGAGTCTATATACTGTACTCCCATGTAATAGCTTATGTACGAAATGCTGTTGTCAAAGACATCCTGACTCAGGATGGAATTGAAGGCAAATGAGGTAAATGGATAGCTAATATATTGGAGTATGATATTGAGATAAAACCTACAAAGCTTATAAAAGGACAGGGATTGGCTAAACTCATGACTGAAACAAACTTTCAAGCCTTGGATATTAATGAACTGGATAATGAACAGGAGATGTTGACTCCACAAATTAGCCATGCCTTCTTAGAATCACCTTGGTATGTTGATATAACTCATGTATTATTAAACCTGCAAGCTCCTCCAGCGTTATTTAGAACAAAGAAAAGGTTTTTAAAGATGAAAGATTCAAAATTCTATATTTTAGTTAATGCTCTCTTTTGGA
The DNA here is from genome assembly GCA_031772625.1 of Pinus tabuliformis. Lineage (NCBI taxonomy): Eukaryota > Viridiplantae > Streptophyta > Pinopsida > Pinales > Pinaceae > Pinus > Pinus tabuliformis. The sequence continues at coordinate 462,821,488 of CM062811.1, forward strand.
AAAATCATGGAGGTATTCTATTGAATTGTTTAATAAAAGAAGAAGCTGACAAGGTTCTCAAAGAATTTCATGCAGGGGACTGTGGTGGACACCTTTACTGGAAATCAACTACAGACAAAATCCTAAGGGCTGGATTTTACTGGCCAACCTTGTTCGCTGATGTAAAGAAGTTTGTCACTACTTGCCACAAATGCCAAATTTTTGAAGGCAAAAGGAAACTGTTACCCTTACCCTTGAGACCAATTTCCACGGAAAAGCCCTTTCAACAATGGGGTTTGGACTTCATTGGAGAAATCCATCCTCCCTCTTTTGGTCAACATAAATGGATCCTCATTGCCATAGACTATTTCACCAAATGGATAGAAGCCATTCCTTCTAGAGAAGCCAATGATACAGTGATTATAGGATTCTTAGAGACCAACATACTATCTAGATTTGGTTGTCCTGAAAAGATCATAACCGATAATGCTACTGCCTTCAAGTCCAAGAAAATGATAAATTTCTGTAACAAATACCATATCACTTTAGGCCATTCCACAGCTTATTACCCTTAAGGTAATTGTCTAGCTGAATCTTCCAATATAAGCTTGATTAATATTATTAAGAAATTGTTGGAAGAGAATAAGAAAAACTGGCACAAGAAACTTACAAATGCACTATGGGCAGACAGACTTACTACAAAGAGATCTATTGGAACTAGCCCTTATGAGTTAGTTTATGGCATGGAGGTTATATATCCTTCATCTTTAGGAGTTCCTGTAATGAAATTACTGCAAGAAGCTCAGGTGGAACCCAATTACATTCAAAGGAGAGTAAATCAGACCATCCATTTGCAGTAGACCAGAGAGGAAGTGCACCAAAGATCCCAAGTGTTACAAGAAAAACTCAAGAAAATATTTGACAAAAGGACCAAAGCAGAAGACTTCTACCTTGGAGACAAAGTTCTAAGGTGGGATTCCAGGAGAGAACATAAAGGAAAACATGGGAAGTTTGACTTCTTGTGGAAAGGGCCATTTATCATCCAGGAATTGTAAGGGAACAATACTTACTTTCTGAAAAGCCTGGATGGTACAGAAACAGAAGAAGGACTAGTGAATGGTCAAATGCTAAAACATAAATTTGATTCAGTTTTTTAATGTATTCTGAATCTAACATGTACATACTATATCCTTAATAGTGTCACAGTTTGGATTGGATAGTAACTTGTTGTAGTTGAAGCCCGAAGGGAAGGCCCTAAGCTTCACAAGTGTGCTGTCATATATACAATAAAGAAACCAGCAAAAGGAGATTTCAGAGCACAGTATAAGTTATTCAGAAGGCCATCTAACCTGCTGTTCTTGACTTTCCACTAGGGAAAGCCATCCCCAAGTGGAGCCACTATTATACTCCTATACCAATAGGTGTCATATTTCATGATTGACTTGTTAAGCTCTGTAATATGTTCATTCCTTTCCTTGTTGCAAAGGTTTCCATATTATCAAAAAATAAAAAAATGTAAAAAATGTAAATAGGGCATGCCCTAAAAAAAAATCAAAGGGTAAAAAGAATAAAATGGTCAAAAAATGAGAAGAAATGAACCCCAAACAAGAATAGACCAGGAAAGTGTGCAAATCCAAAATGCCACTACTTTTTCATTTTCTGTAATAAGCATTGTGTGCAACTTGTTAATTCATGCCACAATGGATGAAGAGTCAAACAGCTTAAACTTGGCTCATTCATATTTTGAATTTCATGTTTTAGAGATAGAAAATAAAATCTGACCAAGCTATTTAATCTTGGCAGATGAGTAGACAGGTAGAGAAGCAAAGGAGCTCAACAGTTTAATCTGAGCCCTTGGAAGTAATAAGTGCAGACTTAGGTAGGCATACTATGCAAAAAAAAGAAAATTTAGATAAGGGTTTGCCAGTCTAAGTGCACCCAAATGAAGAAGAAAAAATGCTAGGCCAAAGTAGGCAGGGTAGGTAGATGGTGTTGCAGAATGAATCTTGTGATAGATTATGTCTATAAAAGTGTTAATCTTTATCTCTATCACCAGTGCAAGGTGGATAGTATACTTGATGCAGCTCAAGCGAGGCAAGGTTGAATAACTAACTCCCCTTCATACTTTTCCCTAAAGATTTCACTAATTTCCCCAAAGTATTAAGATCCGTTCTTAATGTCATTCATAAATCACTCATTCCACTTCATAAATATTGCCTAAGTAAATTCCTATTTTACTTAGGAAAATGGCAAATATTCCTCATATAAACCCCTTCTTCCCCTTCAAATCCTAAGTTTAACCACAAAATACAACTGTTTTTAAACTTAGCACTTTTTATTTCATAATTCATATTAACAATTAACATGTTTATTATATAAATCCTATATAAACGTTAAACCTTCCCGTAGTATGTAATTATATTAAAAACCCCTATTTTTATGTATTCCCGCCCCCGGTCGATTACGACCATAAACACCATTTTAACAGGGATTGATAAATTTATTTGAAACCTGTTAAATAAACTTTCCCCGCTGCGCAACAACCGGGATTAATTAACCATTGGGTTAATTAATAACCGCTACCCCGACCAATAATAATATGCCTGATATGATTAAACGTTGTATATTATGATCGGGCCTGCACAAATAAAGTTACACCATATTCCATGCCCATCCGCCGTCCGATCGACCGTTCGCATCCAATGGTCAACATACATATCGCGACCCCCCTCCCAACCGAACGTTAACTCGCGGGGGTCCGGCGGTTTTCTGTCGTACATCTACCACGCATCGCCCATCCGAGGTGCTCGCTCACCCTCCTCTCAATACTTCCTAGCCCCAAAAGCGGTGCGAGGTAAAGTGCTTACTGCCCTCCACGTCACGACAAACCACTTACGTCATCCAGGTACCGCTGACATCATTCGCTAATGTCACCCGCCACATCATCTACCACGTCACTCCACCCTATTGATGTCACTCCAGTACCTCTTACATCATCCGCCCAATCAAATCAAAAAAATCCCGCCAAAACTTCAGTTTTTTCAAATAAATGATAAAAAAAGCCATTTTTTCATTGTAATGCATTGCACCCCATGCTATCTTGCAAAATAAAGACCAAAATCAAATGTTCCAGTTTTAGGCCGGCCCTCGACCAGAAAGACTACAGCATGAGCTCCGCAGCCGGCCATTTGACCTGCATTTGTATGGTTTTCTTCTTTTACGCAGGTATTTACCCAGTTTGCCATGAAACCCTGCAATTTCATTCTCGGCTGAACAATTCTACCAGATGGAGCTGTTTACCAGATTGAGCTTTTTACCAGAGTAGGATGAATAGGGGTTAGATCCCAGTCAAAGAGTATCAGATCACAGTCAAAGAGTATCAGTTAAGACAGGCAGCCAGTGCAGAGTAACTAAAGAAGACAGCTGCAAGCCGAATCCTAGGGCCTGCCTCCAGCACATTCAACAAAAACAGGACCAACACAACATTAGTTCATCTTTTCCCTATTTTCAAGGCTAGTTGTTTCTATTTTTTGTAAACTATTTTTAGTCATCCTAGATATTATCTCACTGAGATATTTGTTGTATAATTTTCTGCATAGATAGCCCCTCAAATGGAGTATTAAGTGTGGATTCCTAGACTTGGTTGTAATATTGAATTTTTGGAATAAAGAGCTATTGGAATCAACTGTTGTATGGCTTACTGGACGAAGAATTGAAGCAGAGGACTTGTCACAGACTTCTTGAATCAACCACCGGATCAATAAGTCCTCTATATCTTGTGTTTTAAAGTTTTCTAGTTTATTATATCATCTGTGTTTCCCAATCTGAATGATAAAGAAAGATTAATTTCAGAATTTGCTTGATTGCACTCTGTTTTCAGTCATTATTGTTCTTTGTGTTTTCTTCAGAATTAGGATAAACAGTGAAATCTTAATTGCTCCTGTTTCCCTAATTCTTTCATGTTGATTATTTGCTAAAGAATACTTAACTGCTCCTTATCAGTAATCATCCAATTTCCCTCTTTAAATAGGTTGAAGGATTCTCAACTGCCCTTCACCCCATTTGAGCCCATTCCATCTGTTTCAAGTCTTTATTTGTTCCCTGTTTGACCACCTTGCTTTGTTAACCATCCTCTGTTAAGAAACCAAATCCAGAAAGCCATCTTCTTTGACTCCATTAGCCCAATGGACTGAACTACTCTGTCTTACCTCTCTGTTCTATTGAGTCTGACCACCCAAACTCAAACAAAACCTTTAAACTTCACAACTAGCCTAATACCTTTAAAAACAAAGCTAAATCATAAAGAAAGAGCCCTCTCTGGATACAGATTGGCTAGATTCTATATCTAAAAGATTGGCCTGTGGTTACCTTGGCCTCCTTTCCCTTTCTTACAACTTTTGGGAAGACCTTAGTGATAACAGCAGGAAGAGCAATCGTATTGGTAGAGGGGTCCACTGCCAGCTTGGCAATGGAACCACTAAGTTGTTTTACAGTGACCTCAGAGGTTGCACTGACAATCCTGTCGGCATGCACTCTGGGGTGCTGAGTGGTGGAAGCATTGGGGCTACCACGAGCATTGGGGATTATGTCATAAAGAGTGCCAAATTGTGAATATATCAGATCTAAGTGTTGGGAACGACGTATGGATTAGTCTTCATGGACCGCACCACGTAGAGTGACATTTCTAGCAATTTGCAGGAGTAAGGACTTGCAGAACCAGTCCATTAAGAGAAAGTCTTGGATGGGAGCTTTTACTAACCTTCGCCTACATCTCCATTCATGTATATGATCGGAGATGTGGGTGGTGGTATCCTGACGAAATGAAGTGAGTAGATTTGTCCCAGTCTCATAGCAAATAGGTAACTGGAAGTGCTTTAGGAATTCCATCGCTAAAGTGTCAAAGGTGTTTATTGACGCGCGTGGGAACTCAATATACCATTTCGCTGCATTTCCATTGAGGGTGCAGGGAAAAAATGTAACTGGACACTATCATCCACCATAGAGTTTGAAACACATCAGAGATGGTAGGTGGTGATATGGGTGCCTAGATCCTCCCCTTGTTTTCCATCGAACTTTGGGATGTCCATTGGTATTTTATGTGAGATCAACAGCCATTATAAGTTGTGATAGATGGGGTCATTTGTTAACTTGTATAATTTGGGTATATCCAACATTGCCAAGAAAGGTAGAGAGTTAGGTACCCCCAACTCAAACCATGGTGATGACAGATGACTTGAGGAGCTTTGCACTCCTCCCATCATTTGGTTCCCCATATTATACATGGGTTGCATGGTGTAGCAGTTGCTCTGAGGTATGGTGTTGTAGAGTGGATTTCCATGAGGATTTTGATACTAGGGTATGTAATTGCCCCCAAGATAAGCGGTGCCCCATTGACTCGTTTGAATATGTGAGTAGTGTGCCCCCATGGACTGGTTGGGAACCCCTTGAGGATTCCCGCCTGACACAAAACTAGCCATTTGTCCTTGATTGGCAGAGGGAATGCTCATGTCAATTAGTGACTAACCATGCATGCTTGAGAACGGAGGGGGAACTATTACATTCCCTACCGGCATGTACATATTGGGAAACCCCCCAGGTATATGAGTCTGGGAGTTTGAACTGTATATTGGCGGCCAACCATATTGTTGGTAAACGAGAACCATGCCCATAATTCCACACTGAGTGTTATAGGGAGAACTGTATGTGGCACTTGTTGAAGGTATGCAGTTTGGCACCATAGGGGTGGAACCTGGCATCTGCTGGGTTCCACTTGGATATGGTGTCACGTGAGTGGTTGTACCTGGGACAAATGGTATAGAGGGATTCACCATTACCGGTGTTGTGATGACTATCGACTGGGGAAGTGGTGAAGGACCAAAAGTGTCCTTGAAGTTCCACAACCCATTAGTCGTCAACTAGATAGATGGAAATGTTCCAACTACCGAAGCAGGAAGTACAGGTACCACGGGAGCCAAGACAGGTTCCAACGGATTCGTGAGTGGAGTGTTAAAGGAAGGAAGGAATCCTTCGGTAAAGAAATCCTCCGACAAACTTGAATCATCGGTAGTCCAAACAGATCCCGTGTGAGATCTAGGAGACTGATCCCCTAAAGATGGGGAATCCGGTTCAGTGGAACTCGGTGGATCCTCCACAATGAGTGGAGGAAGTCCTAACAATCATTTGGAGTGACGATGAGGGCTGGATGTAGCCACGGTGACCGTTAATTTTTATCAATAAATTTTATTGTGATATTCTTTTAAAGTCTCAAAATGATAGCACTCAGGTACCTAAAAAATATATAAAAAATACACTAAATGGATCAATCAGCAAACAGAGGGAAATTACCTCGTCTGATAAGCATCGATCACCAGAGATGAAACCTAGTATCTCAATGAATAACAGAGAAGGATGGCCAAATGTACAGTTATAGTTACTTTAGAGCTTTGCCCGAACCTCAGATTGAGGGGCCAAGTACTCTCGTGAAGACGAACACCCTCCTAAAAACTGAAGACAAAGTAGATCCATCTGTGTTAGGTACTAGGATAGCTCGTCCCAGTCACCTTGTGTAAGTCCCTATAAGTTTGGCCACTAGAGATACCTCAGATCACATACATCACTGGGGGAGACATAGTCGTAGACAGCACGCTGTGTGGGCAGGATACCTGAGTCCCCGACTCAGTTCCAAAATCCCCAAAGGGAACCCCAATACATAGAATGCCCAAAGGATTTGTAAGAGAAGGCGGGCTACCTTCAATTACAGTCCGATGTTGTCTTGTATTTCGCTCTGTTGTTAGTGGAGTGGTCCCGGTAATATGAGTGCAGAAGGAATTTTTTGCTCGTTAACAACACTAGTTTTGGTTTTCAACCTTGGGCAGTTCACTTACATGCTTATCCCAAGATCTTAGCCTAGCTAATGTTGGTTTGCTCAAAAGAGTAAATGATTGATTTTAATGTAAATTTTATGTGTACTTGATTATTTGTCTTCGGTAGGGGTGTTGACGTATGAAATATGGTTAGACTCTTGACTCAATAAATCATGCAAAACAATGCTCTAATTTTTTTCAATTTTTATGCAAACAAGCTTTATTCTACATATTCATCTTTTCACATATTCATAGTTTCGTCTGTGCATCTATAGCCTTTCAACACTTGCATAACCAAAAGATTCTTTTCCAATATTTCCTAACAACTACTGAAAACCAAAATGAAACAACTCACAACTATTTAAACAAAAGGATGAATACAAATTATTAGTCTTTCTTTCAGAAAAAAAAATAAAAAATAAAAAATAAAAAATAAAAAATAAATAAATTAAGAGAGAAAAACCAAAACTTTTTCCTAAAAATAAATTTCTAGGACACCAATTTTGCTGACATAATACAGTTACAGATCTTATTTCAGCCCATGAGAATATTTTCCATCCCTTTTGGTCCATAGATACTACTGGAAATCAAGGCAAAGGGAGACTAACGCTCTATAACAATGGTTACAGAGAGTCAGTAGGGCCACTAACGCTCCCTGTACACAGGGACAGTGGTTTATAAAGCTTTGTGTAGACTGGTAACCTATGTTAGTGTGGGAAATCTTTCACAACGAGGGTTTCCAATATCAGTTTCTGAGATGAATGTATACTAGTAGGATGCAGCAAGATATTTGGTGGATCAAAAAAAGGATTGCTGAAGAATAGGGAGTTCTTGGAAGGAAGAGAGAACAGAGAAGAGTCTGGGTAAACCAGGAACTAGATGTATAGTCCCCAGCGGAGTCGCCAATTCTGTTATGGGGTAAAATGCACGGTGTATGGAGAATGAAAAATACCCTCAAAGGCCTTACTAGGACCTTTAACAGACTGTAAGATTGTCTACAGAAGCTACCAAGTTATACACATGTTCATCTATCAAATATCAGTTAACAAAGTATGGAAAGAGGATTACCTCAAGTCTCCTTCTAGATTTGTTTGGAGATTTCAATGCAGCCAAGAAGAACTCCTTCAAAGCTGGCTCCAAATCAATTCCTGCACAAAGGAAAGGAAAACACAATCACAACATACAATATTGAAAACTAATATAATAATGCACAATGAACATCTATTTGCATACAACTAAACCACTCATCTAAACAAGTATCAAATGAACAACTTAATGAACAAAGGTTACCGACACCATGGAGTAGGGAACACAACTGTAGTTCTGTATTAATAATGAAAGAGTGATTACAACCATCTGTTGTATCAGTCTTCCTTTGCCCCTTCCGCTTCTCTCTCTCTCTCTTCTAGCTCACTTCTTCAAGTATGTGATAGTTCACAACAGCTTAGTAGGCTATCCTTTCAAATGTTCTGACCTCTTTCATAATGACCCTCACCTTTCTTATATGGAAATTGAGTTAGGGTTGCCAATTTCCTCATAGAGTTCACTAGGGAAAAAGCAATGAACTTGCTCTGCTTTTCAACTCTTTCCCATTTTCCTTCTTTTCTTAGATTAGAAATCCTTCAAATATCTCGATTTTGGATGTTTCCTTGCTTTTCTTGAGCAAATTTAGGGATAACTTTCTAGATATTTGTGAGTCAATTCGTTGGCTTGACCCATTGAACTTCCCTTGGTTTCACTAATGCTACCCCTGGTCTAACAACTTGAGTTAGTAGGGTCACTAACGCACCCTTAGGCTTGGTAACAAGCTTTATAAAGCAGGTTTTCAGTGTGTAACCAGCATTAGTGTGGAATCAAGGCTTGCAATTGTGGTCTTTTCTTCAGTCATCATGTCTTTCACCTCTGAGTTGATGAGGATGTCATTTTGTTGTATAAAAAACATAACAAGAATAGTCCAACTATATACACAATACATGTATGAAGGAATTTTGGCTCATTAAGCTTATGATTATAGGTGTAAGATCCCAAGAACATTGTTACATGAGTGAAACACTATATCCAATAGTGTAAGACAAAGCCACAACTTGATTCTCCAAAGAATAATATGTCTCCTATGTAGTACAAGAGATACCAAGGCTAGGCCTCCAAATTCCCAGCAAAGCCTGGTCCCCAAAATCTTGTTGCTTGAGTTATGAGGAACTATTTATAATAAATACAATGACTCTTGAACTTCTCCTGACTCTTTGAATTTTTGACTATTCATATTCTAATATGACTCATTACATTCCAATGTGTGGCCATTCATATTCTACTTGTGCCACTTAGAATTCATTACATAACATTTATAACATGAGACAATTTACACATTAGATAGTAACCTAATAAGACAAAACTACTAAAAGACAAAACTCATCAAATGGATAGATCATGTGCTTCTTCATGGAGTTAATTTGTGATATAAGTGTGTCATTATCTGGACTCCTTTGCAATGGCTTCGAACTGGTCTAGAAAGTACCCTTTGTAGCACGCCGTCACCTCCAATGCTTCTGACAATATGTTCTTGAAGCTTGATTGGACATTATTCCACAACCATGAAAGCTTCATGTGTGCTTTGACTGGTGCAAATGCATACTACTGAATAACATCTTTGGTCACTTCCAAGCATTCCTATTTTGCTACCTGCTTGATTTTTTCAATGTAATCTTTGATCTCCTTAAAGAAGACCTCCCTACCTCAGCTTTCTTCAAGGGATTCGATGGTGGGAATCACGTGCTTCTATGTAAGAGACTCAAACCCATTATGCATCCATTTATATGTATCCATATTGTTAACTGACAGTGCTCCCAAATGGGAGTAATTATGTAGGTCAACTACTCTGGTTTATATCTTCAGGAGCTTCACCACATCTTCTGCATTCTTTTGAATTCCAATGAGATGAGCCATGACCTCTTGTATAACTATGATATCATTATATAGTCACGCCATGGTATCCTCCATTGGTCCCAATTCATCTAGCATTGACTTCCATTCTGAAGTATTGAAGTTTTATGATAACAACTGTTGGTTTTTCGTTGTAAGATTCTTTGTTGGGCAGTGGAGCCTTCATAGCGAGTTTTGGGGCTTAAAGTTGAGTTTTGGTCCATGTAATGTAAAGACCCTGCAAAATGTGGGTGCGGAACATAAAAGTTTAGGGTAATCTACCCTAAAATATTGTAAATTTAATATAGAGTGTGTCAGCTTACCCATGGTTCAGGGACCATGGGATTGTATAAATAGAGTGAGGCTATAAATGTAAAAGGGAGTTGGAAGTCTTATGATGTTCTTAGAGGAGGAAACAACTCTGAGTCTGTAAGTCCGAGTCTTGGGTTGTAGTAGGAGGTAGACGCACTGCAGCTAAGTGCACAGAGGCCTAGTAGAGTTCACAGCTAAGTGCGCAGACCCCTACAGCTGAGTGCACATAGGCCTAGTAGAGTTCGCAGCTAAGTGCGCAAACCCCTACAGTTGAGTGCATAGGGAGGAGTCGAGTCTGTATTGGATCAAGCTTTGAAGTTATTAATAATAAAGATCAGTTGGGTTATTATATTGTGCAATTGAATAATATGTGTTGGTAATACCTGTTTCTTTATCTGTGCGCACTTATATGTAAGTCTATGATTAAAGATCGTCTTAGTAATTAATGAAAAAACCCTAATTAAGGAAAAGCTGGGTAATTAACATAGATCACACTGCGGTTGAGGCTGCACGGTTCCACTGAATACCAGAAACTATTGAGTATGCATAATCTAGTCACTGCGGAGGCTGGATCAGGCACCAATCTCCCACATCAAGACATCCCTAGGGTGCAGAAACCTAGTTCCAGCACCCTCCCATACTACCTTCGGTGAGACCTAAGTCCGCGCTTCGTGGAATGTTGCCGAAAGGGTCAGTAGTACCAGGATTTTCTTGGTTAAACTCACTGCTGAACCTGGGTCAAGCCCCAAGTAGCCAACAAATGGTTCCATTGCCGGGACCGAGATCTGCCCAAGGGATGTTTAATGACGGAACACTGGAACCCAATGAAGAAGGAAATTGAAGAGTTATTAGATCAGAAGATTCATGAGTTCATGACACAGGAAAACTGAACTTCGCGGTTGTTTGAGAAAAGGTGGCTGGATCGCTACGTATATACGGAAATCCATGAGATTTTCTTCGCATCCTTTCCAACAGAACTGTATGATTGGATCGCAAGATTAGCCGACAGTCAGGGAAGGTATAAGCTTGACCAACCAATAGTGTGGACTCCGGAGTTGGTGCGCAAGTTAGAGGCATCAGAAGACAAGATCATGAGAGTTGTGGACCACTAGCTTGACCAGATAATAGGGGGATTCATCACTGAGTTCGCAATAGACACAACTGTGAGCTACAGTGAAGCAGAATGACGTTTTCTCAAAGGACCGCGAGGTAAGTACATTAAATCTTTGAACACCTGGATTAAGATGTTGTTATGTGAAAAGCAGGTTATGCAAATTCATTAATGTTTGGAACGACGTGGAGTGGAAAGATCTACAAAGGAAGCGAGGAATTAGAAAATAGTCCCTTAATTTCACCATTACAAGAAAGCAAGGAAGAGGTCACTCAGTTCTCTCCGAGAAGTGCGGTCCAGTTGATAAAGCAGCGCATTCTACAGTTACCACCTCCACCCATGCCACCACCCACTTCGCCTCCCTCACCTCCATCTTTACCCACTCCACCTCCACTAACCCCACAGTTCATCATGGCGAATGCGATCAAGCTACTCGTATTCAAAGGAGTAGGAAATAAGGACCCATATTAGTTCTGGTTCATGGTAAGAGCAGTATGGGAAGCACAAGGGGTCATGAATGATAAGATCAAGAAGGCTACACTGGTGAGCATGCTACAGGATTGTGCATTGACATGGTATATCAATCACTTTAGCGATCACCCAAACGCAAGGATAACAGAGATCGAGAATGCATTGAACAGAGAATTTAGCCGACTGAAATTCGAGACGCAGTCAATCATTGGGTTCAAAGAAATTGCGATGCTTTTGGGTGAGACCCCCTAGGATCTGGATCAGCGTCTGAGGAGTACTATTCGCGAGGCTAATATGATGCTCACAGATGCGCAGAACTGCACATGGTTTGTGGCATCCCTAACACCACACCTGAGGACAGCGCTGCCACAACAAAAGCTTTCAACCTAGGATGAAGCATTAGAAATGGCGATGAGGTTGCATGAAACTCCGATACAAGATCCTAGGTTGGGATTTCAACAAATCCATGCACAACTATAGAACCTATGCTTGGAGATGTAGAGTTTGAAGCAGGATAGGGCAACCCAACTAGAGGCGTGCGAAGAAGCATGGTGTATAAAATGTAAAGGTCAGGGTCACGACAAGGATCACTATACAGTGTTCACGAACTACTTGGCAGGAGGAGGGCCAATGCCATTGAGACCAGAAGCCCAAGCAAGGCCAAGTGCAACACTCACTTTATGGTGTGTGATCTATTAGATAGGAGGGAAACACATGACCGACAATTGTCATCTATTGCAGAAGTATACACAGGCCCCACAACAACTGTTTTGTAAGTTCTGCAGTTCGATAGGACATGACGAGCGAACTTGTTGCAGTTATGAGCTAATGATGGATCAGACTCCAGCTTATAGGATGCAAACAGAAACATGAGCCATTGACCCAGTTGCGGGGATGGCGTGCACTGGATTTTAGGGGTGAGGTCGAGGAAAAGTAGGAATGGGACCGGGTAGGGGCCGTGGACTGTTGATTTGTTACAATTGCGGAGGACCAAGGCACTAGGCCCATGATTGTACCAACTTGACGAGGATATATTGTTCGTACTATGCTCAGTTTGATCATGAACCAGTGGATTGTCCCATGTTGATTGCACTGATGCACAAAAAAGGGGTACTCCAGCCCCTTTCAACTCAGAATATCCAAATGATGAAATCTGAACCTCGCGATGTAAATGCCAACGTAAACATGATACTCAAGAGTGGTACGACCATAGGGGGGACAAGGGGAAGCATCCTAAGGAGGATACATGGGTTTGCAAGGCTCCTGCAAACGAACCTGAGTTTGACTTGGAACGCGCAAAGGAGATGTTTATGGAAGCTAAGAAAAGCTTCACAGAAGCCTCCACTTTAGGTAGTAAGGACCACTCAGAGTCGGGAGTGGATCCTTCAATGCTTACTACCTTTCTGGATACTTGCATGAAGTTGTTTTTGTGCGACAATAAGGCAGTTAAAGGACTATAAGAGTTGATCACTTAGTGTGCGGGGTTAGGAGAGCCGTGCGTAGTCTGAAAATTGGGAAAGCATAAGTTGCGCATGGGGAGGGAGATGATATTGACGACGTAGATTGGTGAATACAAAATGGATCAAATTATCTTGGACCTGGGGTCAGACACGAATGTATTACCTAAGAAAACTTGGGAACGCATGGGTAGTCCCACATTGCAATGGTCCCCTATCCAATTATGAATGACAAAATATCATGCCCATGGGAAGGTTGCAAGGAGCAATAGTTGATATCGAAGGTGCGAGTACACAGATAGACTTTGAAGTGATAGAGATTTTTGATGACAACAACCCTCATCAACCTGAAGAAGAGGAAGATGATATTCGAGAAAAAGTCACTATGTGTGGCAGTCTTGTTAGATCCCTCTGAAGGGGCACACTACACTGAACCTGTGTGTGACAATGAAAGCAATGATGAGTTGGAATGCATTTACCAGATAGCTATGCAAGATCAGGATTGGGTGAGTCCAACTACGGATGGAAAATTTCATGGGAGCATGACAGCTCCTGCACTTCGGATTCAAACAAGGAAGTAGAATGCTGGTAGAACCGATTACATGAGGTGACAATGCGAAATTGCAACATGATGACTAGATCACTTCTTCGCATGATAAGAGAAGCAAGGGAACTATGAACACATGATGATGTGATAGTAGTAGAGGAATTTTGGGACAAAGTGGAAAGCATAGTACCTAAATAGTAGCGGTACGCAATGCTAGAATGGGCACTGCATGTGACACCTACGGGAGAATGGAGTACACATCCAAAAACCATGGTAAAATGGTGTGAGGATAAGAGGTAGATGCAATTATGAGTTGGAAGCCACCAGTGCCAGACGGAAGTTGAGCAACCAGGACAGAGAAGTCTGTACACTCACTTGTGTCGATGGATGCAAAAGGGGGTTGTGCCGCCCACAACCGCACACTCCAGACTATGGCTCGATACTCAAAACTAGCTGCAGTAGCAGGAAAGGTGTTGTGCACTGCACAAGTTCCACCTAAAAACATTTAAAAGGGGATGCAGGATCTTGAAAAAGGTTCACTAGGCCAGACGGACTAATTGCGACCAGCACGTACCAGTGGGTCGATGGGCCTTTAGGGCCATGTATAAGAATCTGAGAACAAAAATGATCCTAAAGATGATGACAGAGTCGAGGTCGTAAGTTTGGAAGGACGACATCCTCACATAATTGGAACAATTTGTAGGGACTAGGATGAAGGAATTATGTAGCTGCACAGGGTCAGACATATGCAGATTCAAGAAGCCATTTGGCAAGGGCACTTGAAAATTTGCGATGACCAAATGTGGCCGAGGCAAAAAAGTAGGATATTGGACGAATAAATCAACAAACTGGAAACTGAAATAACACAGGCAGGCTACGTGGAGAAACTAAGCCTGACAGAACAAAAGGTAGGTAGCCACGCTACTACATTGGAAGAATTGGTGGCTTTGATATCATGGCTGTGGCCGCCCCTCACTAGACAAAGGAACCAAGGGAGCACACCATATAAGGAAGAATGTGACACGCTGACTAATGCAAGGGTAATTGAGGAGTGCCCACGGACTAGGCTGGTAGGTGCAGGGAAGCTTTGCGCAGGTGGTGTGCCCACCTAACTAGCCATAGAAATCATAGTCTCAGTGCTCCAAGCAGTTGAAAGAGAGTGCAGGACTATAAACAACTCTATAAGAGAACTGTGTGAGAAGGAGGTTTCGCGTAGGGACAACTTGTCACAAGGGTCGTGGTCGCGGATATGGGGCTGTGCTGCTACGCGGATAGACTGGAAGGTGACCGTTGATGTCACTGTTCATGATAAGAGGTCCAATTTAAGGCAGAAAGGAGTGTGCAATAGGAAATTAAGGCTGGAAATAAGAGCTATATTCAAGATGATCTGCCGCTAAGAAGGTATTAATGACTTAGAGGTGGAGGGAATGGTCGAATTCAAATTCAAATGACACTATAAAATCCATTGGGCTAGCTTCGAGGCAACACTTGGTTGTTTAAGATCTGAGCTAGTACAGAGAATTGAGCACCAAGCACTCTTGCCACCTTTGAGTACATGACCGAATGGATCCAGTGTAGATACAATGATGAGTACAAGAACCAGAGTGCGATTCGTGGAAGTTACTCCAGAGCCCCATATGACCCAAGAGGTGCCAGGAGAGGCAGCAATTGCACCAGAGGTTTCAAAGTCACCACGCATGTCGCGACCACAGAAAGAAAAGCAATCATTGGGGCTAGTCCAGGTATCACCACAGAACCCGCGATTTAGTAAATTGTCAATGGCAGAGAAGGGAAAAGCCATCACACTTGAAATAGAGGAGGAAGAGGAAGATTTCCAAGCCTTGATTTCCCAAATTGAAGCGCAGGATGATGAGGTGGAGAATGTCTCCCAAGTACCGTCGGTGATAAAGTTACCCCCCTACATCCCCCCGTGGAAGGGGAAAGCCAAGATACCCAAGGACTTGGAGGCCACGAAGAGTGCGCTCCAGACCCCGCTCCTTCCTGATGAACTAAGGTTTGATGGACCACTGTTGGGACGAGTATCGAATATGAAGTTCAAAGACTAGGACCTTGGGGACGGCGAGAAGTTCCCTCAATTGGTCATGGAGAAACAACTGAAACAGAAATGGATTTATAGAGTAGAGAAGGTTGGGTTACTCCATCTATGATGGATACCCCACTACCACCACGCGTCCATCACCATCTTTGTCATACGAAAGCTACTATATCTAGTAGATGATGGGTATCTCTAGTTGGAGGATTCGATTCACATCACAGCCGATCTAATCCACTAGATTTCTTGGCTACCCATCAAAGGAAATGACCATGTAGCCATAGCAGGAAAGAGCAGTGACTTGGCCCTCGCAGAAGCTATGAAGGCCAAATATAGGCTGGAGAAGAATAGGAGAGGGTATGTAATAGCAAGAATCAAGGACCGGGGGGTGCACGTAGCCACCCAGCTGCTGGTCGATAAGATGATGAGGAAATGATGCACAGATGAAGTGCTAGCATCTGTAATTGCGTTGGCAGAGCAATGCGCAGAGGGGGTCTAGCTCAACTGGGTGTAGTTCCTCTACGATGAGTTTTTGACAAACTGCAGGGAGGCCCAGGAGCAGGGTAATACCTTCCACTATGCGTGGTTGCTCTTATCCATCCTGTTGGTTGCAGGAGACCTGCCAAAGGATGGCTAGTTTCCCACGGTTGAGGGTGACCTACCCGAAGCCACGAGGTACACCTTGCTATGGGCAACAAAAGATGCAACGAGGATTTGCGAAATAAAGGTGTTCTGGGTGTTCGTAGAGGCGAGCATATGAACATGGATCAACTGTAGGCCATGCTTGTCCCCTATAGTGCATAACAGTTTGCAAAGCGCGACAGAATTCAAGGTGGATATGCATAGCCTGTATATTTAGGCACGCAAGGATCCCACACGCACATGGGTAAAGCTCTAGTTCATCGCAACGGATGATGCAATCTTTGCGGTGATGGAGTCATGGCCTTCGGAGTGGAATGCCCTAGACTTGGCCAAAATGGAGAAGATCACCGAGTAGCAACAGAAGAAAGATGACAAGCTGCGGATCGCACGGCTGGCTGAAAAAATGCACCAAGAACAGGAGAGGGCCACACAGTTGAAGGTGGCTGAGGTAGCAACCGCAGCGCAGACGGCATAGCCCACAGTCATGCCAATCAAGGAGCCTGAAGAAGGCCAGCAAGTGTCCACAGAGCAGGACATACAGGGGGAGGAATAGACAGAGGAACGCATGGACCCTGCCTCAACTCAACTCAAGGGGCCACACATCCAGGAGAAGTCATCTCGCGGAAAAGGACAAAGGTATCAGTGACACAAGATGCCTTGGAAGAACTAATGGTAGAGAAAACAATTGTGTTGGGGGCACTCAGAGCGTAGTTGCAGGCATTACAGGTGCGACCCCGAGGAATGATGGCACCACACATTGCAGCAAGAACATCCGATGTCGAGCAGATGTTGCGCGCCTACACATCAAACACTTTGGTGTTAATTGAAGGCGTAGTTGTAGCTACAGCCGAGGGCGACAGGGCCATGGCGTGTCACATGAAGGGCTGGGGGTTGAACTTGGCCGCCCTTCCTAGGGAAAACCTATACCAGCTATAAGATGGGGTAATCACTGAGCTTTGTGCCAGGGAAGGTCGTGCCCTCTAGGTCTTAAGCGAGCAAAAGGGAAATATCGCACAGCTTAGCCTCCAACACGACGACCTAGTTGCACAAACTCGGGGGTTGGAACAGGTCGTGGAGGAGGCCTACAATAGTACCCCAGAGTTTGCTGTACCAATGGAACTTCCAACAGTCAAAAAGGTTCACCACATGGCGGCCAGAGTCCGCAAGGCCCAGGAAGAGGCCGTGAAAGTTCCGTTGGAGCTAAACTTGCAGATCGTTGAGCTGGGGCTGAAGGCATAGCCTATACACCCCCAAAAGTCAGAGAGTAGCATCACTGCACCATTCTATCGGGTTTGGAAGCAATAGGGCATGTTGTACAGGACTGCACATGATTGTTGGATCAGTCCCTCCTCTCGCTCATCTCATTGCAGGAAGATCCAACCATACGGCATCTGGAGGCAGAAGCATGGCAGCTACAGTAGGCATATGACAATATCAAGGGGACCGCACAGACGGTTGCCCTTACTTAGCGACTTTCCATGATGAAGGAGGCCCATGCTCTAAAGGAACAGGTGGATGCTACGTGCCAAAAAGAAGTAGTGCTTAAAGCACACATTCAACCTTGGCTCAAGGAAGCCTTCACGGTCACCGCCACAATCAAGGAAAATTTGGCACAGATGCAAAATGCATATATTCTAAGGCAAGAAGGTGCCCCGGACAATTATGCATTAGAGAGTTGCACACAACTGATACAACAGACAGCGGAAGAGTGTGTTGCCGACGTAAGCAAAGTGCAGAAGTTATTGGATGGACTGCGCGCAAAGATCAACACACCAGCTGAGTGATTTGGGATGAGTCACAATGATTTTGTTGGGGGCCTGTTGGGTAGCAGAGCCCCCATAGTGAGTTTTGGGGCTTAAAGTCCGAGTTTTGGTCCATGTAATGTAAAGACCCCGTGAAATGTGAGCGCGGAGCGGAAGAGTCTAGGGTAGTCCACCCTATAATATTGTAAATTTAATATCGAGTGTGTCAGCCTACCCATGGTCCGCAGACCATGGGATTGAATAAATAGAGCGAGGTTCTAAGTGTAAAAGGGAGTTGGAAGTCTTATGATGTTCTTAGAGGAGGAAACAACTCTGAGTCTGTAAGTCCGAGTCTTGGGTCATAGCAGTAGGTAGAGGCTCTGCAGCTAAGTGCGTAGAGGTCTAGTAGAGTCCATAGCTGAGTGCACAGACCCTTGCAGCTGAGTGCGTAGGGAGGAGTCGAGTCTGTATTGGATCAAGCTTTGAAGATATTAATAATAAAGATCAGTTGGGTTGTTATATTGTGCAATTGAATAGTATGTGTTGGTAATACCTATTTCTTTATCTGCACGCACTTATATGTATGTCTATGATTAAAGATCGTCTTAGTAATTAATGAACAAACCCTAATTAAGGAAGAACTGGGTAATTAACATAGATCACACTGTGGTTGAGGCTGCACAGTCCCATAGAACACCAGAAACTGTTGAGTACGCATAATCCAGTGACCATGAAGGCTGGATTAGGCACCAATCTCCCACATCAAGACATACCTAGGGTGTGAAAACCTGGTTCCAGCACCCTCCCATACTACCTCAGGTGAGTCCTCAGTTTGCGCTCCATGGGCTGTTGCTGAAAGGGCCAGTAGTACCGGGATTTTCTTGGCTAAACTCACTGCTGAACCTGGGTTAGGCCCCAAGTAGCCAACATTCTCTACCTATTGCATATTCGCACGAAGTTCTCTTCTTAGTTTAGCATTCTCATTTAGAAAATACTTTGATTTATCTTGTGCCATTGTAGTGAACACAACATTATATGCCATAAATGCCCACATATTTTTTTCTAGTGTTGGAGGTGATTACCTTTTCTGTCTCTATTGAGACTGGGTTCTGAGGATCGTTGGGAAGTTACATTTCCCTCTGCTGCATGATACTCTTCTTCATATGATCAAATGTTATGCTACAAACATCTATGAATATGTTTGCTTCTAGAGATGTAATCCCCATCTCTCCAAATGAAAGATGTCCTCCTGTGAGTGGTTTTTCACCTGGAGTACTGGGCTCATCATCCATAGGCTAGATGGTGTCTTCTTCCTCATATTGATCCTCCTCTAGTTCTTGAGTCAACTATTCCTTTTCCAGGCTTTGTGCTACTTCCTCCTCTTGAGACTACCTCTATTGTTCTTCCTCCATCTGTCTCCTCTCTGGTTATGTTTGTGTAGCTCCTATATTTAAAGGATTGGCTTTCCATTTTCTATTGCTCTCAATTATGAGCTCAAGATAAAGGAGGGCACATTGCTGCATGTTGAAAGTTTCAATGATGAGGCTACGTGCCTTTGTGATACATCCATGCACCCTAAGGTAAATAGGGCACACTATAGCACTTTGAAGGGTTGACAATAAAATATTTGTGCCTTCATGATGTGCCCATGCGCTTAAGAATAAAACTAGGTTAAATAAGGCACATATTTCTAGAATAAAGGAGATTTGAGCTTAGTGAGTGTGGTCTACCTGAAAAGATACGAGAAACAATTGCAAAAATTAGAATTCGATGCTAAGATAGGGAGAGGAATGGTCTGTAAGGCTATATAAGTTGTTGTTGCATGCATTATGGAAGATGAAAAGTTTCAATAATGTGAAATGTTTCTTGCATGCAATAGTAAATCAACACTTGAAAGATGAATATCCAGCAAAAACGCTGGCAAAAACAGTGCAAAACAATAAATTAACAACAAACAAAGCAAGATTTGACAGTGAAATGATAAGAAGAAGTAAATATTTGATCCAGATTTAAATAGGAATGCAACAAATTACAGAGATAACCATATACACAAAGATGCAGCGGAAATAATACTTCATTTCATTAATGGAAAATACTGAAATATGCTTACAACCAAAAATAGAAATAAACCAGCTAGGGCGATGGTTGATTATCTCTGAGAAGAGATGTGGTGGCTACATGCCTCTGAACTGTCTTACAATGAGGTTCAAAGGCCTATTTATTGTTGAGAAACAATGGAAAACCCTTAATATTCCAAAACCTAACCCTAGGAGATGAAACGCCAAACTGTGGGCCCCGTTTGGGTAAATTGGTACATCAACTTCCCGAGGTCGTAACTTTGGCATACGATCTCCGTTTGACGCGTACAATAGCTCGTTAGAAAGATCTATCCGAGCACTACCACTTTGGGAAGGGAAACATCGGTCCATGGACCCATGTTGCCCCCAGATTTCCCAAAAAACATCGTTTAGGGCCTCAAAACGGCTCCAGAAGTTCAGGACCCGAAAAAACTGCTAAAAATAGTAAGTTGTGCTACAATTAAGGAAACTGAAACTGCTGCGAGAAACAATGGTGGGGGTCCAAGTGGACTTGGTAGGTGGCCACCAATATCCACCTGGATCATTCCTCCCCCCTTAGGAAGCAATGGTCCCCATTGCATTGAGTTCCTCCATGAGATGAGGAAACTTTTGCTGAACTTGTTCCCTGGTGAGCCACTTGCCCTGCTGAAGGAGTTAGCTTGCTTTGACAACTCGATACAGTTGGATATTCTGTTGGTGAGTGTTCTTGATCTGTGTGTCTATGATCCGATTAGTTGCAGCTTGTTCCATGCAATCTGGATTTAATTCTGTGGGTTTGAGTTGTTCTGTAATGTCGGATGTGTCTAGCAATGGTGGAAAGTATGGTCGAAGGCGGTCCACATTGAACACTGGGTGCAGGCCAAGGAATGGGGGAATGCTGAGCTCAAATGCATTGTCTCCCATAGCCTTAGTAATGGTGTAAGGACCATATCGGAGTGGTCTCAATTTCCGATAGGCTCTAGTAAGGCGTTCCTTTTGCAAATGCAACCAGACTTTGTCGCCCACCTGAAACTTGTGTGGCACCCGACGTTGATCATGTCGCTGCTTGTACTTGGCATTTGATTTCTCCAGAATGTCATGGACTTGCTGGCGAATATGTTGGATGCGCTCAATGAAGCTAGTGGCCTTATCTATTTCGGATTGGACATGAGCTGGATTTATGTGAGTAGCTACAAGTGGCATGGCCACATCAATGGGGCATAGTGGCTGGAAACCCAAACCCACCTGAAAAGGGCTATGGCCAGTGGAGCTGTGAAGAGCTCGGTTGTAGCTATGCTAAACATAGGGGAGGCTCTCGTCCCATGTGCGTGGATGCTTTGAGTTATACATGCGCAAAATGTGCACAATCATCCTATTGACAACCTCTGTCTGGCCATCAGTTTGAGGATGGAAGGCTGTGGACTTCGTGAGTTTGGTGTTCAGCATTGACCAGAGACTGGACCAAAATGTGCTGAGAAACCGACTGTCTCGATCTAAGATGATAGATTGTGGGATCCCAAAGTGCATCCACACTTGTTCAAAGAAGAGTTTAGCAGTGGCTTCTGCTGTGATATTCTTCTTGTAGGCCTCCATAATGGCCATCTTCGAGAACCTGTCGACGACCACAAAAACACAGTCATTTCCATGCTTAGTGGAAGGAAGGCCTGACATGTAATCCATGGAGATGGATTCCCAAGGTTGACTAGGGGTAGGCAACGGGGTATAGAGGCCGTGCTTCTTAATGGTCAGTTTAGCAATGACACAGGCAGTACATGATCTGATGTACTTCCCAACATCCTGTCGAAGATTCGGCCAATAGAAATAATTTTGCAGTACTGCCACTGTTTTCTCGACCCCGAAATGCCCAGCAGCTTGACTGTAGTGTGCTTCCCAAATCATCTTGGCACGCTCGCTTGAAGGAACACAAAGGTGACCCAGGTGGCATAACAGGGCATCCTGGAGGTGAAAATCTGGAACATGCCGACCCTCCAAGAGTGTCTGGTATGTGTGGCCGAATTCTGGGTCGATTTTGTAGAGAAGTGGCTAATCAGAAGTCTCGTGCCCACAAGAGTTGAGTACAGTGGTTAACGCCATGATCGGTGGTCAACTGAGGCAATCTGTAACATTATTGGTGCTGCCCTTCTTATACTTGATATTCAAGTGGAATTGTTGCAGGTATGTAGACCACTTCTGATGGCGATCATTCTGCAATTTCCCTTGGGTCTATATGAACTGCAGGGGTCGGTGGTCTGTGTGGATGACCGTTTCCTTCCCCAAAATGTAATGCTTCCATTTTCGGCAGGCCTATACAATGGAATACATCTCTTTATCATAAGTGGGGTACTTCCGGACTGTGTCTGAAAGTGTTTCACTGTGATATGCCACTGGATGTCCATGTTGAGTAAGGATTGCCCCAATAGCATAGTCAGAGGCATCTGTCTCGACCTCAAATGGTTGTTGTAAATATGGTAATGTGAGCACTGGTGCCGTGCAGGGGCGATCCTTCAACTCCATGAATGCCTTCTGTTGAGATTCAGACCAAAAGAATTTTGCTTTCGCCCCTCCCTTGGTGACTTGACTCAAGGGCCAAGTAATATGAGAAAACCCCAACACGAACCTGCGGTAGAAGTTGGCAAGACCTAGAAAACTGCGGAGCTCTGTTAGAGTGGTTGGAGATGGCAAATCCTGAATGACTTGGATCTTGGCTGGATCGACATGCACCCCCTGTTCATCAATGATGTATCCCAGATACTGAACCTGGGTCATGCCAAAAGTGCATTTCTCCAAATTGGCACATAGCTTGTGTTGCCACAGTGTTTGGAGAACCTGTCGGATGTGGTGGACGTGCTCTTCCCAACTCTGGCTGAAGATCAGAATGCCATCCAAGTATACTACTACAAAGGAGTTGGTGAATGGCCGCAAGATGTCATCCATTAGCCTCATGAAGGTTGCAGGAGCATTCGTCAATCTAAAAGGCATAAGCAACCATTCGAAAAGGCCCTCCTTGGATTTGAAGGCAGTTTTCCACACATCAGAGGGTTCGATTGGTACCTGGTGATATCCTGACTTCAGATCGATCTTGCTGAAATATTTCACCCCCTTTAGTTGGTCCAGGAGGTCATCAATCCGCGGGATCGGGTACCTATTACGGACAGTGATCTTGTTCAGCGCCCGATAGTCAATACAGAGTCTCCACGTCCCATCCTTCTTCTGTACCAACACAATCGGGCTCCCACAAGGTGATGAACTCGGACGGATGTGACCTTTCTGCAGGAGCTCCTAAATCTGCCTCTTGATTTCATTGTTCTCCAGAATGGAGCGCCGATAAATTGGTCCATTGGGTAGCGGCGCACCTGGGGTTAGATCGATGGAGTGCTTGACCTAACAGTGCAGAGGAACCCCTGTAGGGGAGGTGAAGATGTCCTCGTACTCCTCCACAACCTTGTCCATCTGTAGTTGTCGTGCAGAGGGACCCCGTCTGGAGGCCGCGACCACTGTTTTCTTCTTTCCTTGAGGGCGTATCATCAGGAAAAAAAATTTCTTGGTTTTGGAAATGATCTTACTGCATTGTTTTGCAGTAATCAAAGAGATGGAGGTAGGTGGTGCTACCTCTGGTATCCTATACAACTTATTTCCCAATGTAATAATAACAGCACGGGGCCTTGATTCATACACAACATGTCGCTTCCACAAGTATGGCTGTGCTAATAATACATCACAAACTTCAAGGGGAGAAATGTCGCACAATACCTCATCCGTGAAGGGCTTGATGTTTTATGGAAGGCGACACTGCTGGCTCACGCGAAGATCTCGTCCTTGGTGAAGCCACCCAATGGTGTATGGTTGTGGATGTGTTGTGGTCGGTAAGCCCAACTACTTCACGACCTCTGCTGAAATGAGGTTCTTTTGACTCCCGCTATCAACAATGAACTGTATCGGGGAGCCCTTTACCCACATCTGGGAGTGGAAGAGACGCTCCTCCTCCTCTGGATCTTCGGGTTCATTTTTCTGGATCTTGGTGGTAGCAACAGTGGCGTTGGGATCCGCATCGATGATCTGCTTCCCTTTGTCATTCCCCTTATCGGGTTCTGACTCAGAGTCGAAACATGCATCTGATTCTAAAACCTTTAGCTCAGCCACCAGCGACTACTTGGCCTGACACTCACTTGTGTTGTGAGTGGAGCTCTTATGGAACTCACACCATTTTCCAGTGTCCTTTTTTGGCTTCGTGGCGCTGTTCTTTGCTTGCAGCTTCGGCGGGTTGTCTTGGGCTGTCCCGCCTTGGCTTTGTCCTTTGTTCTATGGTTTAGGGGCACCTTTCCCCTGCTTTGGATTCGCAGATCCAAAGTCTCGCTTCTTTTGTTTAAACTTCTGCTCGACCTTGACGGCATATCGGTATGCTGCGCCGAGCAAGGAGATGTTCAGGAATTGTATTTCTTCCTGGATGTACTTGTGCAGGCAGCCACGGTATTTGAGTATCAAATGTTGCTCCGAATACTTGATACCCAACTTTGTGCAAGGGTATGGAAAAGATTGGTGAACTTCGGCACATCTTGGTCCCTTCCCTGTCGTAGCGTGGTCCACTTTATGTATTCACCCTCAAGCTTCCGACAGGGTAGTACTGCTCCTTGATGGCATCCCGGATTGAATTCCAGGTGGGTGCGGCTGAAAATAGTGAGCCAGTACTTTCATCCTTCTGCTCGCAGTAGGTTTCCCACCAGTCCTTGACATGGGGGGCTGCTTTGAGAAGAGCGAAAACAATCTTTTCCCAACTCGAAAATTCATGAAAAGAAAAATAACCCTCTAGCAGATTTAACCATTTATCTACGGCATTTGCGTCTATCTGACCCTCGAATATGGGGATTTCAAAATTAACTTGTACCTTAAAGGGCGTGGCGTTTCCAGAGTAGCTGCTGGAAGCCAATGTGTCGCTTCTGGGTAGCCGCTGAAGGATCTGGGAAAAACTGTCCATCATCGCGTTCCGTTGTCGCTCGAGGGCTTCTTCGAGCAAGATTTTGATGGGATCTCCTGCCCCCTCATCTTTCTTCTCATCCGCCATGGGAGTCCATCGGGATTTGCGAGGCTGGTCTTGCAAAGGTTCGACCAGTTCAAGCCCTAACTCCTTATATCTCGACCTTGTTGGGGACATGCAAAGAAAAACAGAGAAAAAGCAGACCGCTCTGATACCACTGATCCGAATTTAAACAGGAATGCAACAAATTACAAAGATAACCATATACACAAAGATGCAGCGGAAATAATACTTCATTTCATTAATGGAAAATACTGAAATATGCTTACAACCAGAAATGGAAATAAACCAGCTAGGGCGATGGTAGCTTATCTCTGAGAAGAGATGTGGTGGCTACATGCCTCTAAACTATCTTACAATGAGGCTCGAAGGCCTATTTATTGTTGAGAAACAATGGAAAACCCTTAACATTCCAAAACCTAACCCTAGGAGATGAAACGCCAAACTGTGGGCCCCGTTTGGGTAAATTGGTACATCAACTTCCCGGGGTCGTAACTTTGGCATACGATCTTCGTTTGACGCGTACAATAGCTCGTTAGAAAGATCGATCCAAGCACTACCACTTTGGGAAGGGAAACATCGGTCCATGGACCCATGTTGCCCCCAGATTTCCCAAAAAATGTCATTTAGGGCCTCAAAACGGCTCCAGAAGTTCAGGACCAGAAAAACTGCTAAAAATAGTAAGTTGTGCTACAATTAAGGAAACTGAAACTACTGAGAGAAACAAGGGTGGGGGTCTAGGTGGACTTGGCAGGTGGCCACCAATATCCACCTGGATCAATATTTGTGCATGAAAAATTACTTGTTGCAATGGTTGATGAAGGGATTGATCATATCTAGCTATGCACTTAGATTAAATGATGATGAAGGAATGATTTCACGAGTTTATTTAAAGAGATCAACATACAAAACTAATTCATGCATGAGTGCCAATTGTCATCGAATGAAAGGATCTGTTAAGAAGGAGTTACGGAGGTTCCTATTTTCCAGGAGTGTGCCCTCATGCAACAAGTTGGATCATGCATGCAACTGGATAGGGCACAAGTCTTCATCACGAAGGAGTGCACCTAGGTAGGGTTCACTTTATCGTCTTGAAGGAGTGCATCCAAGTAGGGCACATTTTCGAAGCACGAAGAGATTGCACTCACCTCAAGTGCAAGCCTTCGTCAACTCAAAGTTTTCTTTTTATTTTCTAAGAGATTTTCTTTCCTTTTGCTTGTTTTTTCTTCTTTTGTGTGATTTTTGAGTGTGTGCATGTGTAGAAGGAAAGTGTTTAAGTCAAGAAGGGAAGTGAGTTCACCTAACCACAACCTACTAACTCAAACAATTCT
Organism: Pinus tabuliformis; assembly: GCA_031772625.1. Classification (NCBI taxonomy): domain Eukaryota; kingdom Viridiplantae; phylum Streptophyta; class Pinopsida; order Pinales; family Pinaceae; genus Pinus; species Pinus tabuliformis. The sequence goes on from CM062811.1 coordinate 462,848,004, forward strand.
AATGGTTAGGTGATGACACTTGAGAAATGTTGACTTAGGAGGATGCAACACTAGGAGAAAACACTCAAATAAAAAATCAAACCACATGACGACACATGGGGGATTGAAACGACAGTTAGCATAGGCTCCAAAATTTACATATCAAAAAATTTTGGAGGGTCATTGTTCAATAGTGATAGTGTATATCATACTCATATGCAAGTTCAGGAAGATTTAATTTCTTAAAAGCTATTTATTCATTAAATGGTTTTCAATATAGTCAACAAGTAAAAAAGAATGAATATTTATAGATATTATTTATTTATTATTGAAATCAATAATTACAAAAAATTACAGTTATATACCAATAAGAACATATTTGAAATACATAAGAAATATTTATGATCACGAAAGAAGGTTGGATTGAATTTGTACACTAGAGGAAAATTCATTGGTTGGTCTCAATTTGTTGTAAACTCATCCCTTCTAGCTACCCTAAGAATTTTTCTCTTGTCCTCTGGTAAAACTTCTTCCCAAAAAGTCCTCTAGGATCCTTTTTACCATTTTGAAAGTTAGTTTCTAACTTTCCATTCTTGTTATGTAACCAATATACCAAATAAACTTTGAATTGAAACTAATTATAAATATTCTCAACCTTTTAACTTTTTTAAAATTTATTAAACTAAATATACATCTCCTCTTTTAATAATATGAAACTTGTCATCATTTTATAGTTTCTCACATGAGTTAGTTGAATGACGACTATTAATTTAAATTTCATTGGGTACCACTTATTTATTCTCCTCATTATGATTCCAAGTCAATTATGTGTGTGCCTGTGTTTCATTGTGTATTCCAATTTCACTAGGTCTAAAACTAGCTTCATGTTACAAAGACAATTTAGATCGTGGCTTGTTGAACTCTAAAGTGAGCCCTTCATGATTCTCCTCCATATCCACCAATAATGTAAATAGGTCTACAAGGATCAAATTTGTTGGTATACATAGGAGTAAAGTGTTTTTAGGAATTCATGTGGTCTCATTCCTTTGTTTAAATTCTCTAAATCTATCCTCATACATTGACCAATAAATTCAAAGGATGTGTAGTACCAAAAATTGCGCTCTTGTAATTCCTTTTCCTCTTTGAATATAACCCATCAGTTATTTCTCCATTATTCACCACCATAGAAACAATGTTCAATTTGTTGCTAAATGCTAACATCACTCACAATTATTCTCTTCCATACATTGGAAATGATATTAACATGGAAAAGATCCATACACATATAGGCACATAAATATTTTTGAGGTATATATCAATCTTTGGTATCCTTTTTAGGAAACACATATTCAAGTAAGATTTAAAAACTGGTAAGATTTAAATTCAAGTACATTTATCTCTATTCTTGATCTGAAATGATCATAAGTTAAAACTGATGTAAAATTGATTAGCCATTAACGAATTGAATGTTCGCTGAAAGTGCAGAAACTGAGAGAAATGCTTGAGAATAAGGACTTTATGACAGTTGATAAAACATAAGTACGATGCAAAACATAAGTGAAAATAGCTAAAACACAGTAATACCAGACAAAAAATTGATTATGGAGTTCGTCCTTGGTGAACTACGTCTCCGGGTCCGCTTTGAAGATGGGTGACCACTTTATTAGGATTGAAACAAAAGAAGTTGATTACACAGAGATTTGACCAAACTAAGTGTGTATGCAGGCACTTCTAGTCACTATTAAAGGATAGCTCCCTTAACCATTTTTCCAATTCCTATCACGGTTCTCAATTCCGACTTTGGATGCTCTTGTTACACTGAAAACAAAAATGACTATGACCTCCAAAACCTACATACAAAATCCAAAACCACTCTTCTCCACTTCAATGGATAAAAATGTCTTTTAAAACCCACCAAGTGCATTCAAACCTCCTCAAGCTGAATTTTGAATGCACAAGCTGTGATCTAGGGGTGGTTTGGTCACGGTCTAGTCATGAAATGACACATTAGGATAGCACCATTGTCCTCGAATTAATTTGTTTAACAAACTTGTAACAAAACCCATAAAAAGACTTTATAATAACTCTTTAACTGATGGCGGCTTGTTAACCGAGCGGAGGAGGCTAATGGTTACATGTGACTAGACACACGTTGCCACCACCGTGCTTGCCCCAACGGTCACAAATAATGATGCTTCAACAGTTCCATCTTGTGGTTACGGTGTGTTCACATAACACAACCTCTGACGCAGTTACGGTTTAGGCTTTATTCCACACGGTTAACTCCCAATGCTAACCCAACGGCTAACCACTAACTATTCACATGTCAAAGTTACTCCATTGTGGCTTCAATGCAGTTGATGTTGTGGTTAACTGCTAACCAGGCGGTTAACAACTCCAACGTTTACACACATCTAGTCACATGGGTTTACATCCCATGGTCTTCTCCTGAATGGTCAAGGCTGCGACTTATGACTGTGTTAATGTATTTAATGTTTTGTATTATTTTATATGTTTATATCATATTTCGAGAGGGTTTAGAGCTACGGTTAGGACTTTTAATGTATGGATTTAGGGTTTTGAACATAGTTTTCAATGTGATAGGTGTGATAGGTTTAGAATTTAGGGTTCTAGGTCTAGAAGTTAGGTTTTGATGGTCTAATTCATGGATTTTTAGCATAGGTTTTAAATGTTATTAGGTTAGATTTTACATCATTTTTATTTTAAAAAAACCCATGTACATCACTTTGTCACAAAGTGACGTTTGTATCGACATCATAGGACAACAACCTATATCGACAATCAACCATTTCAAAAGGGAAGACAAACCCCATGTCGATGATCATCATGGTGGAATTGACGACGAACACTTGTCGACAACTAGGTACACACCATATCAACTAAACACAATGTAAAACCATAGACATCACCTGAAAAATATGATCCATAACCAACACTACCGAAATTGAATGACATCGAACTGAATTGTTGACGACACTGAACTGAGTGCTGACAATGATACTGAATACCAACGATGAACCTGTGCAACTAATCTAACGAGATCCTCCTAGATCAATCCTTTCCACTTGAAAGCTTTTGGACCACAAAAGTTTGACTAAACAAATAGTCGATGATGGTATATCTCTCTTGATCTCCACCTTGCCCTGATGATGTACCAATACATTCAATCAATCAACTACAAGTGATGACCTTGATGATGCTGACCATGGCACATTTTGGTTCAGTGACCTGTTCCATCCATCTACAATGTGAACAACTTGCGACGATGGTTAAACAATTTGTTATGAACATGGAAATTGATTTATTTCCATGAAAAACCATGAGTTAGTGATTCATAAACATCTTTGAAAATATTCTCTATAGGATATTTTTCAATACCATTGATATGTATTAACAATCTATTTTGTGGAATGACAGAGACAATAAAATATGTTTTTGACATCAAACCATTTACCTGAATTAACATACTTTCCTTATTCCTGATTACTAAGTGAATTTGTTGGAATGAACCCATCAAACTGTAATATGGACACTGCTGCAACTTAGTTTGATTCTGAAAGTATTGAATTAGCTGTTGATTTGTTTGAATCACTTTTTCTTCATTTATTAAATGATGTTTCCATTGATTAGCACTTTCCCCTGATGAATAAGTTTCCCTTAGCTGTATTGGATACTTTGATAATGCTTTAGAAAAGGCTTGGATATGAAAACAAATGGGTTTATTCTCCACTTGAAAAGAGGTTTCCAAACTGTTCAAAACATGAATTGGTGAAACAATATAAGAGAAATTTAACACTGACTTTCCCCAATACTGACATGTATCCCTGTAACTGTTAGTTTCCAAACTTGGACTGAATTGATTCATTTTGACATTGGGAAGAGGAGCTTTAGGCACAAACTGTAATTCATGTTGTATTCCCTACTTACGAGTAAGATGTTTGGTTTTACATAGAACTGGAATAGTTTCTATCTCTTTGATAAAACTATCTTTAAGCTGAGACTCATAATTTGAACAAACATCCTGTCGACTCTTATGTTGTTCCTTTACAAACATGATTACAAATCTTTTAATTGAATTTATTAATCGCTTCATCTGATTAGCATTGACTGAATTCAATTGATTTTTGTTATGATGTGCCCTGACAATAAATTCAACCCCATCTTTCTTAAGGTGATATTTATGTTCTCTTTTGTAAAATACTTCATCATGATCATAAAGATAAGGACTTCCTAAGACAACTCCACATATGTCTATTGGAACCACATCTAATTCCACTTCATCAATGTAATTAGCTGTAATCGCAAATCTTGATCGACACTGTTTGGTGACTTTTATCTGAGTTGATTTATTTAGCCATCCTAATGGGTAAGGTCTTGGATGATTCCATGTTTCCAAACCCAAATTCTTAACTAAATATTTAGATATTAGATTGTCCTGTGATCCACTGTCAAACATTGTATTTATCTTTGTGTGCTTAGAAGTTATTCTTATGTTAAACAATTCAACTCTTTTATCCTCATTTGAAGGATTTATGTTTGATGAAGATGCAATAGTTTTCAAACTTTAACCAGTGTCAGAAGTTTTACCTGTCTTAACCATAGCAGTTATCCTCCTTTCATCACCTGAATCTGAACCTATATGTTACTCGATTGCTGCAATTTCCTTCTTTTCATCCTTCTCTTTAAGGAACCTTTTGGGCTTAAGTTCTGGATGAAGTTTCCAACACTTCGATTAATCATGACTAATTCTTTGGCAATGAGAACAAGTAGGACTTTCCTTTTGAGCTATTGCTGATTTCTTTCTCTTTGAATTATTCTTCCCCTTACTATCATTGGAATCTTTGATTTCCACCTCTTTGGATGATTACAATGAAAACTTGAATGGTCTGCCACCTAATTTGATATGTATGGCCTAAACACACACTTCATCAAAATCATTTTAAACATCAATAACGTATGCTGCAAATATGAATGTAAATTGTCGATGTATTTTAACAAAGTTTCACTTTATCCAATGAAATACTAAGTGCCAATGCTTTCTTTCTAAACTCCTAAGTATACTCCGAACACTCTGCCCTTTACCTTGCCTCAGATGTTGCCAATCAATAACAACTTGTTACATGTATCCTAAAGGATAGAATTATTTCCTAAGAGCTTTTAAAAACTTAGACCATGAAGAGATGACTTTTCCTTTCTGCTTTACATCTATCTGAGTTTTACTTTCCCACAAGATTAAAGTTGTTCCCCCCATTCTAAGTGTAGCTAACTAAATTTTCATTTTATCAGCAGAAATGATTTGAATAGGACAATACACTTCTAACTGCGTAATCCAATTATCTAACTTTTCAGGATTCATTTCACCATCATAAATAGGTAACTCAAATTTTACATCAAGTTTCAAAAGAGATGTTTTCTTAGGTTTCTTTTTTGTTTCATATTCTACACTAGAAGAAGAAGAAGAAGAAGAAGATTACGATGGAGATGATGGAGGTGAAGATGGTTTATCAGCCTTGCCTTTACCTTTTTCCTTCTTCAATGTCTTTTAAGAAGAAGATGCATCTCTCATCTTATTGTCTTCATACAATTCTCCCAAAACCTGTTGCATAGTCAATAATGCTTGCTGAAATTTTTCATCACTCATATTAGTTTTAGTGTTTTCACTTGCATCAAATCCTATCATGGTCGACTTATGAATGGCTCATATCTTTCCAATCTTTGGATCAATCTACTCAAGGATTCCTTATCCACATTGTGAGTTTGACCTGGTTAATATTCAATGGAAAATTCTACAAACGAAACCTGCTCTCATACCAAATTATATGATCTGAAATGATCATAAGTTAAAACTTATGTAGAATTGATTAGCCATTAATGATTTGAATGTTAGCTGAAAGTGCGGAAACTGGGAGAACTGCTTGAGAAGAAGGAATTTACGACAGTTCATAAAACATAAGTACGATGCAAAATAGAAGTGAAAACAACTCAAACACAACAATACCAGATAGAAAAATTGATTACGGAGTTCGCCCCTAGTGGACTACATCTCCGGGTCTGCTTTCAAGATGGGCGACTACTTTATTAGGATTGAAACAAAAGAGGTCGATTACACAAATATTTTACCAAATTGAATGTGCACACAGGCACTTCTGGTCACTTTCAAAGGATATCTCTCTGAACCAGCTTTCCAACGCCTATCACGGTTCCCAATTCCGACTCCGGATGCTCCTGTTACACTAAAAACAAAAACGACTATGACCTCCAGAACTTGCATACAAAATCCAAAACCACTCTCCTCCACTTCAATGGACAAAACTATCTTTTAAAACCCGCCAGGTGCATTCAAACCTCCTCATGCTAAATTTGGAATGCACAAGCTACAATCTAGGGGTGGTTTGGTCTTGGTCTAGTCATGAAATGACACATTAGGATAACAACATGGTCCTCAAATTAATTTGTTTAACAAACTTGTAACAAAACCCATAAAAAGACTTTATAATAACTCTTTAACTATTGGCGGCTTGTCAATCGGGCAAAGGAGGCTGATAGTTACATGTGACCAGCCACAGTCTACGACCTCCACACTTGCCCTAGCGGTTCCGGTTTGTGGTTACGGTGTGTTCACATAACAAAACCTCTGATGTAGTTACAGTTTAGGCTTTGTTCCATATGATTAACTCCCGATGCTAACCCGATGGCTCACCACTTGGTAACAGTGTGTTCACATAACACAACCTCTGATGCAGTTACGCTTTAGGCTTTATTCCATACAATTAACTCTCAGCGCTAACCCGATGGCTCACCACTAACTATTCACATGTCAAAGTTACTCTGATGTGGCTCTGATGTAGTTGATGTTGTAGTTAACTACTAACCAGGCGGTTAACAACTCCAACGTTTACACATCTAGTCACATGGCTTTATAACACGTGGTCTTCTCCCACGCGGTCAAGGTTCTGGCTTATGACTGTGTTAATGTATTTAATGTTTTTTATTGTTTTATATGTTTATAACATATGCCGAGAGGGTTTAGAGCTAGGGTTAGGACTTTTAATGTATGGATTTAGGGTTCTGAACATAGTTTGCAATCTGATAGGTTTGATAGGTTTAGAACTTAGGGTTATAGGTCTAGAACTTAGGTTTTGATGGTTTAATACATGGATTTTTAGCATAGGTTTTGTTGCATAGGCTTATAATGTTATTAGGTTATATTTTACATCATTTTTATTTGAAAATAACCCACGTACATCACTTCATCACAAAGTGAAATTTGTATCAATATCACACGATGACAACCTATATCGACAATCAACCCTTGCAAAAGGGAAGACAAACCCCACGTCGATGATCATCCTAGTGGAACTAACGACGAACACTTGTAAAAAACCAGGTACACACCATATCAACTAAACACCATGTAAAACCATAGACATCACCTGAACAATATGATCCATAACCAACACTATCAAAATTGAATGACACTGGACTGAATTGTTGACGACATTGAACTAAATGCTGATGATGATAATGAATAATGATGATGAACGTGTGCAACTGATCTAACGAGATCCTCCTGGATCAATTCTACACTTTTGTAGACTAATGCTTATCAAGAAGATTGATATGAGCAATTCTTATGTAGTGTGAAGGTGTCACTTGTGGTTTCTTATTTGAATGAGGGTAACTATGCTTCTAGCACTAATGATAATTTTCAAAATGAAAACATCATGGTTTAAACAATAATTCATCAGTGGATATTTCCTACACTGTGATATATGTTGACATGAGTTGAGCTTATCCTCCTTAACACAAATAGACAAATACATGATATTTGAACTAGCATTGGTTTTAGTTGTTTTCCCCTGATCATTGTCAAATTTAGATCCATGCCATCCAGTTTGTACATGATGACCAACACCAGGGTGAGGAGTGTGTGGCATAGAGCACTATAATAAATCAAATAACCATGTTCCTTTTCTCATAGCCACAACCCTCCCATGTCCATTTTAGAAATTACATCAAAATAATCAACCATACTCATGCCTTGTGTTATAACTTATTTTACCTAGGAAATGTATTCTTAAATTGTATGGTATTCAAAAAAAAATAAAAATTAGTTATTACACTTTGTAAATAAAGCCGACATATTCTTTATAAATGTCACTTTAAATAAATTTCAGCACAAATGAACTTAGTTTTATTGGTTATTTTAATAAATTTCACTGATGGTTATCACTTAAGCAAGTTTCAACGACTGTAAACCTTTCTACCACAATCAATGCATCAAAATAAATTGCGAGATCCCCCACATTTATGATGTTTAATGAAGATGGGGGGTGTTACACAACATTTTGTCAGTATCCCTGTACTCCCCATTTCTTGATCCTGGAGGACATCTATAGTGAACCCTACATGATTTCCATTCATGAAGAAACTCCCATTGTGTCCATCTTCATGAGCAGAAAAATTCCCTTTTGCACCATCTCCCCAAACTCTTATGTTTTTCCCAGTTTATAAGGCCGATGCTAATGACCCTTGTCCTCCTCGTGCCAATATGTAGGGATTTACACTATCTCTAGCACCGACCGGAGTGACTGATCTTTGTTGCAGTCGCATAGATCCTCTTATGGAAAGTTTTTTAAATAAGGAGTTGAAGCTTCCATCTCTAGAAGCTTCGTAATGGAACTCTAGTAAATGGTTTGGCAGGTGGGGTCGAGGATGTTAGTTTGGGCTCCTTTCCCCTATAAGGATGGAACTACCTCAAGAGATAAGACATTATCCCATGAGAAGAGGATCCATCTACCATCCATTCATGCTATATAGACCTCCCTTTTTCCCAAGCACAAGCTAGTGTTAATGTTGGTGTGCTAGTGCTAATTAAGTTTGGAGTAAAAATCAAGCTATTCATAGTTGTAACTCTCTAGTTGTGTGGGGGAGAAGTGTGAAATTGGTTTAGTGTGAAGTCTAAAGGGAAGAGCCTTAAAAATATCATTGTTGAGGCCATCATGGAATGCTAATGGAATTGTGTGGGAACCTGGTTTTGTCAGAGGAGAATGACAATGTCAAGACAATGGTTGTAATCTCTTCTTGATTCAATATATATGCAAATCGATTGACTTCCTACATAATGTGTCATCTTAAATTCTTATGGCTTAATGTTTCTTGACTTGTTAAGTAGGTTGAATTACATTTTGTCTATTATCACGGTTGTTGTTTGCTGTTGTTTACTTTTTTCAAGTGTTTGAAGAAGGAAACAAGAGATAGTTGAAGCGAGAAAGCAAGGTCATCATCAAACAAGATAAGCATACTAAGAGGTAGGCACTCTTAATTGGTTCTGTTATCACTCAGGTTGTCCTTAAGCTCTGGAAAAGGATACGGCTGAGGTAACCACAGACCAACTTTGGACTGCAGGTTCTAGCCAACCTGCAATGAGAGAGGGCTCTCTCTTTTAGATTTAGCTTTGTTGAAAAGGATTTTAGGCTAGGTTTTGAGTTCGGAGGGTTTTTTGTTTTGTTTTGGTGGGAAAATTGATGTTTTCAGACAGAGAGGCAAGGCATAGTCTGGAAGTTTCAAACCATTGGGTGTGGAGTCAAGGAGGAGAACTGCTGGTGCATTTCTTCGGTCACAAGAGAGGGAAAATGGAGCAAGATAGCTGAGCATGAAACAATATTTCAGGTTTAAATGATGGAAAGAATGGTAAGTAATGAGAGGCAGTTAAGAATCTCTCAATCAGCTTAACAGATGGGGGTAACAGAGCTCTACCTAGGGGCAGTAAAGAATCCATAGATAATTGGCAAACACAGGTGAATCGGGGTAAATATGAGCCCGGGGGAATTCACATTCATAACCAATTCATTCATTCCAAGGAAAACATAAAGAACCAGCAGAAATTGAGCATAGAGTGTACTTAAACAAATTCTAAGCTATTCTTTCTTTCTGCTATTTAGATAGTGGTAAACAATAAACAGAGGTAAGATGCACTTATTGCTTCAGACTGCAGCACAAGAATTCCATCTTCATATCTCCAAACATTCATTTACAATAGACAGTTTTCTCTCCCAGCTTTCAGCAATCTTTGATTATAGAAAAAACTCAGGTATACAATGCGAGTCTCTAGTGAAAATTCTCAATTTACCAACCCTTGACACAATGTAGAGGGCGGTATATATAGGTAAAAACTCTCTACAACTGCTTTTATTACAACTTGACCTAAACAGGTCTGAAAGAAAGATGATTACTTAACCTAATCCTATCCAGAAATAAATGCAAAAAAATATCTCGAGCTGCGCTCAGGGCTGCCGTATCAAAACTGAGTAAATGATGTAGTCCTTGGTGGCTTGGTGCAGTGTCTTCTGCAATAAATGTGTATGGGTTTCTGTTTTTTTGCTGTCTGTCTGCATTTAAAGCTTTAACTGTGATTTGAGGGCAAGGATAGGCTTACGCCTCTTGATTTGACTTTCTGGGGGGCTCATCAATGTTCAGGTTCTTCGAGCCCCTAAAAAAAAATCTTCGGCTGATATTCTTTGGCTCTTCTTCTTCCTCTGATACTCTTTGGCAATAAACTGATGCTGTTCTGATGCGCTGTGGGTCTAATCACAAATTAATGGCTGTTGTTCGGCCTCTGTTTCCTTCAAAACTCTTTTCTGCTCCTTTCTGAGTGCTTCGTGAAGAAAAATGGTTCATTCGGCACCTTTCGGGCTTCCTGGGGGCTGCAAAATGAAAAGATTCCCTAAAGATTCCCCATTCTGGCCTAAAAAATCTAGCGATGAGCGATTTGCACACTGCCTCAGAAACTGATTTCGGGGCTCCGAAGTGCGATTTTTGCTCCTTCGCGCCAAAAAAGTTTTGATGACATCAGCATGACAGGACGTTGTACGGCGGGTGACGTCAGCATGATGACGTGGCGGGATGATGTCAGCGGGTGACATCATCATGTACGGACGGTGACGTAGCATGTACAGTGGCAGGGTACGGTGGCAGGAGGCCACGTGGCTGGTGACTCGGCGGTACGGTGGCAGGGGGCCACGCAAGTGGATGACACGTCATGGTGACTGGGCAGGGGGGGTGACGCTGCAGGTGAGGTGGGGCTTACGTCACAGGGGAGGGCGGTAAGTGGTTTTGGGCGCACTGCCTTAGCGCCTGGGCGGTTTTGGGGGGAGGGGCTCCGCCACACCTCAGAGCTTGATGCGTGGTGGGAGTACGGTGGTAATACCGCCCATCTCCCGGATGCTAAGCTTCGGGCGGTTCGGGGATGGGAGGGCCTGTCAGCCGTAGATCTGCGGGGCGAATGATCCAACGGCTGGCAGCGATGGTGAGTCGGCGAGGGTATACGGGCGGGGAATATGAGCAGAATATTCCAAATTTAATACGGTGCGGCAGTAGGGTTTTAAAACTTAGGTTTAGTGGGTTTGGGGGGTTTATGGAGTTTAAAAACGGGCGGGTTACGATATTTACAGTTAGGACTTAGGAAAGAGGGGTGGAACATGGGTTTTTTTGCGTGCGGGTTTAATGATTTATGTACAAACTTTGGATTAGGGGTGGAATAGAGGGATTTTTGAGGTTTTTAGGGCTAGGGGAGAGATTATTAATCTGCCCTGGTGTTAGATTAATCCCTGCTTGGACACGGATGGGCTAAAAGTAGCCCCAGATGGACCATTTTTTCCCGGACTTATAAAGAATATGGCTGTATTGCCAGGGAGGGGATATTTACATAGGGGAATTTTATATACAAAGTTGTAGTAGGGGAAGGGGGAAAATTAATAGGGAGTTATATAATAGAGTTAGTAGTTAATATGGAGATGATAAGCAGGCGCCAAGGTCAGGGACCTTAGGCTAATTTTGGGGAAAAGAGTTTGAAAAGAAATAAAATCCTTGAGTGAAGCAGATCTTCACCAAGGCAACTGATATGGAGGATGATGAAACTAAGAGGAATCAAGCAGATCTTGACCTCTTTGGGAAGTTAGTAAGTGACTTGGGGAATTAGAAGAAGGGGGAGTTAGTTATGTCCACCTTTGAGCTCCTTTGCATGAAAACTGCCTGCACTGTAATCTGTAAAGATAAAGCACTTTGTAACACAAAATTGATCATAAATTATCATTCTGCAACCACACATCTACCTACCCAGCCTACCTTCCTAACATTTTTTCTTCTTTTTGGTTGGGTGCACTTAGACTTACAGATCCAGATTTACAATTTTTCTTTTGAATGTTTCCTATCTAAATCTGCACTTATTTCTGCCAGGGCCCAGATTAAACAGTTGGGTCCCTTTGATTCTCCACCTATCTACCGATCTGCCAAGATTAAACTGTTTGGACAGATATCATTCTCTATATTCTACAACAGGAAATTGAAACCTAGGGAGACCAAGATTAGACTGTTTGGACCTCCCCTAAATGAAAACTCTTCAAAAACTGGAACTACCCATAAAAAATGGAATACAACAGTGAATTTGGACTAAGCATACTTCATGGCACCTCGTGGAAATATGGAACACTGCAGTCTGCAAAGTATGACATATTTGGCATGTAAAAATGTCAATCATGAAAGATGATACCCTGTTGCGACAGGAGGCTAACAGTGGCTCCACTTGGGGATGGCTTTTCCTTGTGAAAAGTCAAGAACAGCAGGTCAGACTGCCTTGATTTTCTATTTGTTGCTGTAGACTGGAAACACTTCTTTGTTCTGGCTGCTGAAAATATGAAACTTTGGAATCTGAACAACCTCCTCCTCAACTGAATTACTGTGAACTGTACAGCATCGCCTGCTTTCTTCTGTGTGCTTGATAATTATGTACAATGCTGCTGGAACATGCCTTTGATTTCGGATAGTTCTTTTCTACCTTGAATTGCTTGTAATGTGACAGTTTTCCTTTTGCTGTTTTGTGCATTGGTGCAAAGACAAAGTTTTCAGAACTGGGGCACTTGCATCAGCTACGTCTTCACAGAATTTACTGCTGTTCTTTAAACAATCGGCTTGCTTATAAAAATGAAAACAAAGTGCTGATATATACAAATAAGACTGTACAAATATATATATATATATATATATATATATATATATATATATATATATATATATATATATATATATATATATATATATATATATATATATATAGATATAAAACTGCATTGTGTCCCTTTAAAAGGGGTCATGGTAATGCTTCAGCATACGGCCATTGACAGGGCCTTCTTCAGCAGAACAATCCTCTACAGATATGAGAAAATAAGTGTTATTTCCCTGAACAACAGAAATAACCAATGGACCTCTCCATAGAAAATCAAACTTGGCATGTTTTCCCTTGTCTTCCCTTCTTGAGTCCCATCTTAGAACTTTGTCACCAACATTGAAATCCTCAGCCTTAGCTCTCTTATCAAACATCTTTTTGAGCTTTTCTTGCACAATTTGAGCTTTGTCATAAACTTGTTCTCTGGTTTGCTGTAGATGGATGGTCTGATTGATTCTTCTTTGAATGTCATTCGGTTCAGCCTGAATCTCTTGTAACAGCTTGATAGTAGGAATGCCCAGGGATGAAGGAAATCTAGCCTCCATGCCATATACTAGCTCATAAGGGCTCATCCCAATTGATCTTTTGCTTGAAAGTTTGTCTGCCCATAGGGAATTTACCAGTTTTTTGTGCCAGTTCTTCTTGTTTTCTTGTAGCACTTTCTTTATGATGTTGATGAGGCTTTTGTTAGATGATTCGGCCAAGCCATTACCTTGAGGGTAATAGGCTGTGGAGTGGCCCAAGGTAATATGAAATCTGTGGCAAAAATTGATCATCTTTTTGGACTTAAAGGCAGCAGCATTGTCAGTGATGATTTTCTCAGGGCAGCCAAATCTAGAAAGGATATTGCACTCAAGGAATTGGATAATGATGGTGTCATTGGCTTGTCTACAGGGAATGGCTTCAACCCACTTAGTGAAATAGTCGGTGGCTATTAGGATCCATTTGTGCTGGCCTGAGGAAGAGGGATGGATTTCTCCAATGAAGTCAAGACCCCATTGTTGAAAAGGTTGTTCGGTTGAGATGGGTTTAAGGGGCAGGGGTAACAGCTTTCTCTTGCCCTCAAAAATTTGGCATTTGTGACATGACATGGCAAACTTCTTTACATCTGCAAAAATAGAGGGCCAATAAAAACCAGCCCTTATAATTTTATCAACAGTGGACTTCCAATATAGATGTCCTCCACAGTCACCTGCATGGAATTCTTTCATGACATTGTTAGTTTCATTCATGGTTAAACAATTAAGCAATATACCTTCATGATTTCTCCAAAATAATGCACCATCTATAACACAAAACTTTAAAGCCTTCATTTTCAAAAATCTTTTCTTGGTTCTGGACAATCTTGGGGGAGCACAGAGGTTTAACAATACAAAGCATATATCAGCGTACCATGGGGATTGTAAAAAGATTTCACTGATCTGTGGAGTCGCCAGCTCTGGTTCATTGTCCAGCTGGTTAATCTCTAAGGCTTGAAAATTTGTTTCGGACATCAGTTTAGCTAAACCTTGTCCTTTTATTAGCTTGGTTGGTTTTATTTCTATATCATATTCAAGGATGTTTGCAATCCACTTGCCTCTTTTTCCTTCTAATCCCTCTTGGGTCAATATGTCTTTTACAGCAGCGTGTGGGACATAGGCAATCACGTGTGAATATAAAATGTACACTCTGAAATCCTTGATGGCCTTAACAAGTGTGTAGGCCTGCTTTTCCATTATTGGGTATTTCAAAGGGGCGTCTCTTAGAGCTCGGCTGAAAAAAGTGATTGGTTTTTTAGCTCCCTGCTCATCCTTTTGCAAAAGGACAGCAGCTATAGTGTGATCAGATGCAAACGAAAATATGATAAAATCTTTGTCAAACTGTGGGCTAGTTAGGACAGGGGTTTGTGTTAAGGCTGATTCGATACTCTCAAATGCTTGCTTGGTTTCAAGAGACCATTTTATCTTGGCATCCTTCTTTAACATGTTGCTTAACAATCTTATCAGCTCAGCTAGATTTGGAATAAATCTTCTCAAGAAGTTGATTTTCCCAAGGAATGCTTGTAGCTCTTTAATGTTTCTTGGAAATGGGATTTGGAGGATGGCTTGTATTCTTTCAGGATCAATTCTGATCCCATCCTTTGATATGATGTGGCCAAGTAATTTGCCTTCTTCGAGGCCAAACAGAGATTTCTTGGGGTTCAAGGAAATGTCATATTTCCTACATGTCATGAAAATTTGTTTGAGATGCTTGAGGTGTTCATCATCAGATTTGGAAAATGGGGTCAAGTCATCAAGGTATACAACTAGGAAGTCATGTATTTCTTTGGCGAAAGCAATATCCATTGCACGTTGAAAGGTAGCACCAGCGTTTTTAAGACCGAATGGCATCTTTACATATTTGAACGTTCCCCACGGTGTAGTAAAAGCTGTTTTGTCTTGGTCGTCCGGGTGAACAAGTATTTGGTTGAAACCTGAAAAACCATCTGGCAAAGAGATTCTAGATGATCCCACTACTCTTTGCAAGATGTGGTCCATTTTAGGCAAAGGGTAATGGTCTTTTAGGGAGACTTGATTTAAATTTCTGGGATCTACACAAAGTTTGATTTCTCCTGTCTTTTTCCTCGTAGGAACAAGATTGGACACCCATTCAGAGAATCTGATAGGTGCTATGATGCCTGCTTCAAACATCCTCTTTACTTCCTTCTCAATCGGGGGAAGAAGCATAGGGTTAATTCTTCTAAGTTTCTGTTTGAAGGGTTTCTAGTTTGGTTTTAAAGGAATGGTGTGTTGGATCACCGAGGTGTCATAGGATTTCAAATCCTCATAGCTCCAAGCAAATACATCTTGGAACTCTTTGAATAAGTCAATATACTTGGGCTTTTGATCAGGTGGTAAATTTTTGGACAATTTGATCATTTTTGGCTTTTCTGTTGTCCCAATGTTGTGTTCCTCTATATCAGTGTTTATAGGCTGCAATTTTGGCTTTCTTGGCACGTCATTAGCATCAAACATGTCTTCTAATGGGGTTAGGCCAGTAGGCAGAAAGTTATCCTTTAAGTCAATGATGTCTGCCTCTATTTTGGCTATATCTTCCAAGTGTATTTGTTTCAGCTTTTCTATGTTTTCTTTGTCAAAATTAGTTGGTTTCAGGATTTGCTTGACTGTTGCAGCCGTTATATCTTGCTGATTTTCATTTGTTTGGTGTTGGGAGCCATTCATAGCATCCATGTCGATGTTAATATTCGGAAACTCATGCTCAAGGGTGAGGAAATTATTAATCTGGGCATCATTTTTGAATACTTGCCAATCTTTAACGTTATTTGGGACAGCGGGCCTATGTTTTATTTCAGCTGTAAAGTGATGGTTTGGGTCAAAAGGAAGCTTGCATGTACTAGCAAAGGTGGCTAGGCTGTGTGCATGAATGTTGTGATTTCTGGAAATCTTGTCAAGCTTGAATTCAGTGAATGCCTGGAGTATATTAGTAGCAGCGGTCCTATAGGCTCTCATTCTATTGTCATTGGTTACAAAATTGCCTTTCATTTGTTGTATGATTAAATCAGAGTCTCCTAAAATAGACACTTTTGCAGCTCCTAGAGCTTTGAGGAGTTTAAGGCCTAAAAGTAGAGCTTCATACTCTGCCATGTTATTTGTGCATTTGAAGTTCAGTCTGTAGGCATGGCCTTCTGCATGGTTGTTATATGTGTTGTGAATCCATACACCTGCCCCTGCTCCTAACTTGTTGACAGAGCCATCAAACTCTAAATACCATGTGATTTCTTGCTTATGGTCAGTATCAAGAGATTGAGCTGTTTTAGGATTGGGCATATTTAAAATTTCTGTTTGGGGAACTTCTTTTGGTAGGCTGGTTGCATCAACTGCTATTACAGTTTCGTCAGTGTGTGCAACTGATTCTTCGTTGATGTGTGCTTGTTGCTCTAGAGTAAAGAGCTCATTATCAATTGGAGAATTTGTATCATCATTAAACAAAATAAAGGAATCCATATCAGAGTGGATCGAGTAAATGGGAAAATTTTCAGGTTTGCTCTCACTACTTGCCACATATTTCATGAGCGTTTCTCTATACAGTCTCTTTGGTTGCCCAAAGACTGAAATGGTGGCATAGGAAAGGTCTAATTGAAGGGATCCTTGGAGCTTTGCTCCCCATGATCTTGACAGGAGCATACCGTACTTTGGTGGAATGTCAGCAACCACTACATCCATGAGGATGGTCTTGTTGGGATATTGGACTAAGGAGACACACAAGTCTTTGATGAGGCCTAGACATTTCACTTGACTTGAGTCAAATGAGTATAAATCTTTGTAAGGTCTTGTAACATCAAGATTCAGTTTTTCCATAACTGCTTTGGGCATAAGATTGTGCGATGCCCTTGAGTCAAACATAGCGTTGTGCAAAACTTTGTCATGTATATGCAAACTGACATAAAAGGGTGGGACCGGTCCATGTGTTGATTTTCCATTAACTTATGGGCCAAATAGCAGCTCTGGGGTGTCATCTAAAACATTTACATCATCCTTAACCTCTGGCATTTGAAGTGATCTTTGAATTTGCTGCCTATATACATCATGTTTGGCAAGTTCTGAGAGGGGAATGGATATTTTTAACTTAGCTATTTCTGTCTCTAAGTTAAATGGCTTTTCCAGTGGAGTCTTGGTGTTGATAATGGCAATTTTTTTCTGTTTCATTTGAATTGTCTACGTTTTTCTCTTGTTTATCACTGCTATGGGAAGTTTTAGCTTGCGGTTTTTCAACTTCAGGAAAGTTTTTTGGAACCCTGTTCGAGCTTTCTTTCGAGGAAGAAGGTGACAAAGGCTGATCTTTGGAAGGCTGTATTTTTGTTATGACTTCTATAGTCACTTGATGCGGGTTTGGGACCGGTATATCAGCTGGTTCTGTTATGACAGTCTTGCCTTTGATCTTGTTGGGTTGTTTGCTATCCTTTGTTTTGCTAGGTTCGGAAATGTCAATGGTCCTAGTTCTCAGCTTATATTGTTTTTGTACTTCATACACAACGGTATCATAAACTTGTTTAAAATCAAAAGACTCGCCAGACCTAGTCTGAAACTGATTGTAATCGGGTTCATTTTGGTCTTCTTGGGACAGGATAGTTTGGTGCTCGCCCTTTAGATCCATTAAGTTCATGTGAGTGTCCTCTATGGGTTCACTAGAAGTAGATCCTTCAACATAATTATCTTGGAAAGGGGGTCTTATATCATGGTCTTGATTGGGCCTACCAGCATTTGTGTTCTGCGTTTTCCTAAAATTTGGGTTCCTTATGGTATTAGACTGTTGTCCTTCCCATGATGCTTTTCTCTCAACATTTTCTACTCTTTCTCCCAACCTTTGCAGGCCACTGATGATAGCATCAAGCTTTTGATCAAAAGCTGAGGGTTCTTCCTTAAAGGTGGTTCTTCTTTCCATTCTAGCTCTGTTTCTTTTGGCAATTAAATTGGCTTCTACGCTGACAACAACATTTTGCATGTCCGCAAGGGTCTGAGGAGCTCTTTCTTTTAACTGGTATGCCATATCCGGGTCGAATCCATCAGGAAATTTGTACAAGGCAAGGTCAGGTGGAGGCCTTAAGTTCTGTGGTATTGCGTTATATACATTATTGAATCTTGCACAGTACTCCAAAACAGTCTCTTGAGGACCTCGTTTGATCGTATCATATTCAGCTAGTATGTGCAAGGGGTCTTTCTTTTTCTCCCATCTGTTGGTAAAGGATTGGTAAAGCTCATCTGGGGTGGTTATGGAATTTGCAGCAAGTGATCTGAACCAAGTTCTTACATCACCTGTTAAACTATGAACAAAAATTCTCATTCTTACGCTATCATCATCTATTTCGTAGTTTTCAAAATAATCTTGCACCTTTTTGGTATGCTTAATGGCTGTGAAAGGACCGGTGTTGTCAAAATAGGTAATTTTAGATTGGTACTCTTGAGGTAAATCCCCAACATTAGCAGGTAATTGCAGGGGTGCATATCTATTAGCCATATTGGTAGGTATAAGTGGAACAACGGGGATAAGTGGAACAATTGGAGTAATGTGGATCACAGGAGTAACTGGAACGCTGGAAACAGCAGTAGTGTTAGTATGTACAGTGAATGAAGGTGTGGAAGGAGTACTACGAGATGTAGATGATGAACTAAGGGAAATAGGGGTTGAATGGAACAAAACCTTGACAGGAGTCAGAATATTGCTAGGGTAAGCTGTTTCAGGGCTCAAATCAGCAAAATTTTCCTGTCTTTCTTGCTTCCTAAGGATTTTCGAGATTATGTTAGGGTTTTGAAAGACAGCTGGAGGGTTGGGATTTGGATTTGATCTGGTATATCGTGGATTTTTCTTGGGAGCCAACTTCCGAATTGTTTTTTGGGTATTTTTCCTAGGAATGTTTTTGTAATCGACAAGGGACTATTTAAAATTTGGGACAGCTCATTTGTAACTTAAAACTAGCATGAAGATTGACTGAAGCAACATTTATTTACTCTTGTTAATGCAAAGCAAAAAACAGTTTCAAAGGCTTCCTGGCTGACATTCAGGCTTCATCTGTAGTTTTAAGAGATAAACAGCATTTGGAAAGTTTGATTTATGGTCTCAGCGGAGCTTTCTTACCTTCTTCGTGAAACTATCTGAGGAAGTTCCCTAGCGGAGTCGCCATTATGTTATCACTCAGGTTGTCCTTAAGCTCCGGAAAAGGATACGACCGAGGTAACCACAGACCAACTTTGGACTACAGGTTCTAGCCAACCTGCAATCAGAGAGGGCTCTCTCCTTTAGATTTAGCTTTGTTGAAAAGGATTTTAGGCTAGGTTTTGAGTTCGGAGGGTTTTTTGTTTTGTTTTGGTGGGAAAATTGATGTTTTCAGATAGAGAGGCAAGGCATAGTCTGGAAGTTTCAAACCATTGGGCGTGGAGTCGAGGAGGAGAACTACTGGTGCATTTCTTCGGTCACAAGAGAGGGAAAATGGAGCAAGATATCTGAGCATGAAACAATATTTCAGGTTTAAATGATGGAAAGAATGCTAAGTAATGAGAGGCAGTTAAGAATCTCTCAATCAGCTTAACAGATGGGGGTAACAGAGCTCTACCTAGGGGCAGTAAAGAATCCCTAGATAATTGGCAAACACAGGTGAATCGGGGTAAATATGAGCCCGGGGGAATTCACATTCATAACCAATTCATTCATTCCAAGGAAAACATAAAGAAACAACAGAAATTGAGCATAGAGTGTACTTAAACAAATTCTAAGCTATTCTTTCTTTCTGCTATTTAGATAGTGGTAAACAATAAACAGAGGTAAGATGCACTTATTGCTTCAGACTGTAGCACAAGAATTCCATCTTCATATCTCCAAAAATTCATTTACAACAGACAGTTTGCTCTCCTAGCTTTCATCAATCTTTGATTATAGAAAAAACTCAGGTATACAATGCGAGTCTCTAGTGAAAATTCTCAATTTACCAACCCTTGACACAATGTAGAGGGCGGTATATATAGGGAAAAACTCTCTACAACTGCTTTTATTACAACTTGACCTAAATAGGTCTGAAAGAAAGATGATTACTTAACCTAATCCTATCCAGAAATAAATGCAAAAAAATATCTCAGGTTGCGCTCAGGGCTGCCGTATCAAAACTGAGTAAATGATGTAGTCCTTGGCGGCTTGGTGCAGTGTTTTCTGCAATAAATGTGTATGGGTTTCTGCTTTTTTGCTGTCTGTCTGCATCTAAAGCTTTAACTGTGATTTGAGGGCAAGGATAGGCTTACACCTCTTGATTTGATTTTCTGGGGGGCTCATCAATGTTCAAGTGCTTCGAGCCCCTAAAAAAAATCTTCGGCTGATATTCTTTGGCTCTTCTTCTTCCTCTGATACTCTTTGGCAATAAACCGATGCTGTTCTGATGTGCTGTGGGTCTAATCACAAATTAATGGCTGTTGTTCGGCCTCTGTTTCCTTCAAAAATCTTTTCTGCTCCTTTCTGAGTGCTTCGCGAAGAAAAATGGTTCATTCGACGCCTTTCGGGCTTCCTGGGGGCTGCAAAATGAAAAGATTCCCTAAAGATTCCCCATTCTAGCCTAAAAAATCTAGCGATGAGCGCTAGGCACAAATCTCTCATCAAAAACTGCCTCAGAAACTGATTCCGGGGCTCCGAAGTGCGATTTTTGCTCCTTCGCGCCAAAAAAGTGCTGATGACGTCAGCATGACAGGACATTGTACGGCAGGTGACGTCAGCATGATGACGTGGCAGGATGACGTCAGCGGGTGACGTCATCATGTACGGACGGTGACATAGCATGTACAGTGGAAGGGTACGGTGGCAGGAGGCCACGTGGCTGGTGACTCGGCGGTACGGTGGCAGGAGACCACGCAAGCGGATGATGCGTCATGGTGACTGCTCAGGGGGGGTGACGCTGTAGGTGACGTGGGGCTTACGTCACAGGGGAAGGCGGTAAGCGGTTTTGGGCACACCGCCTTAGCGCCTGGGCGGTTTTGGGAGGAGGGGCTCCGTCGCACCCCAGAGCTTGACGCGTGGTGGGAGTACGGCGGTAATACCGCCCATCTCCTGGACGCTAAGCTTCGGGTGGTTCGGGGATGGGAGGGCCTGTCAGTCGTAGATCTGCGGGGCGGATGATCCAACGGCTGGCGGCGATGGTGAGTCGGTGGGGGTATACGGGCGGGGAATATGAGCGGAATATTCCAAATTTAATACGGCACGGTGGTAGGGTTTTAAAACTTAGGTTTAGTGGGTTTGGGGGGTTTATGGAGTTTAAAAACGGGCGGGTTACGATATTTACAGTTAGGACTTAGGAAAGAGGGGTGGAACATGGGTTTTTTGCGCGCGGGTTTAATGATTTATGTACAAACTTTGGGTTAGGGGTGGAATAGAGGGATTTTTGAGGTTTTTAGGGCTAGGGGAGAGGTTATTAATCTGGCCAGGTGTCAGATTAATCCCTGCTTGGACACGGATGGGCTAAAAGCAGCCCCAGATGGACCATTTTTTCCCGGACTTATAAAGAATATGGCTATATTGCCAGGGAGGGGATATTTACATAGGGGAATTTTATATACAAAGTTGTAGTAGGGGAAGGGGGAAAACTGATAGGGAGTTATATACTAGAGTTAGTAGTTAATATGGAGATGATAAGCAGGTGCCAAGGTTAGGGACCTTAGGCTAATTTTGGGGAAAAGAGTTTGAAAAGAAATAAAATCCTTGAGTGAAGCAGATCTTCACCAAGGCAACTGATATGGAGGATGATGAAACTAAGAGGAATCAAGCAGATCTTGACCTCTTTGGGAAGTTAGTAAGTGACTTGGGGAATTAGAAGAAGGGGGAGTTAGTTATGTCCACCTTTGAGCTTCTTTGCATGAAAACTGCCTGCACTGTAATCTGTAAATATAAAGCACTTTGTAACACAAAATTGATCATAAATTATCATTCTACAACCACACAGCTACCTACCCAGCCTACCTTCCTAACATTTTTTCTTCTTTTTGGTTGGGTGCACTTAGACTTGCAGACCCAGATTTACAATTTTTCTTTTGAATGTTTCCTATCTAAATCTACACTTATTTCTGCCAGGGCCCAGATTAAACAGTTGGGTCCCTTTGATTCTCTACCTATCTACAAATCTGCCAAGATTAAACTGTTTGGACAGATATCATTCTCTATATTCTACAACAGGAAATTGAAACCTAGGGAGACCAAGATTAGACTGTTTGGACCTCCCCTAAATGAAAACTCTTCAAAAACTGGAACTACCCATCAAAAATGGAATACAACAGTGCATTTGGACTAAGCATACTTCATGGCACCTCGTGGAAATATGGAACACTGCAGCCTGCAAAGTATGACATATTTGGCATGTAAAAATGTCAATCATGAAAGATGATACCCTGTTGCGACAGGAGGCTAACAGGTTCTAACCTAAGGAAATCTTCCATATAATGTATAGGTTGTGGCTAGACCCATTATCGGGCTAGAGGAATTGTTTGTGTCTGCACTCATAATTTTACTTCACCACAAATTGGTGACCATACTGGGGAGCCAATCCTTCTATTTGTTTGTTTGGGATTTCATGGTTTTGTGTGAACTTTTCTAGTTACACTTTTTCCCTTTGGCTCTATTTTTTTTTCTTTGCTTGCTGGTCTAAGTTTGAAATTCGTAGTAGCAAGTCTAGTCCCAGTTTTAATTTTTTATATTTTTTTTCTTTGCTTCCCCACTCAACACACTTAATTCACTGATAGTCATGCCAATCACCATGATATGCTGAGAAACAGTCATGCCTATCGGCGCTAGTTGTCAGTTAGGCAGTCACTCTAGTCTCTAAGTTAATAAAAAATCATAATTTCTCCTATTCCAGTGCTAGTGTGTCTTGACCCTTAGACTCTCTTCTTCCTCTAAAAAGTGACTAGGATGCTTTGTTTGCTGGTTTGATTGATCGATTGGCTTGAAGTTTCATTGCTTGATTTTTTTTTTGAGTTTTTTGGATGGTTTCTATGACCCTAGGGCATCTAGGTTAATTACCATTCATTTTTTTGTTTACTCATTGTGTCAAGTTTCTGATTTGATGCTTCATTTAATCCATCTTTCAGTCGCAACGTCTTCATTGCTTCATTTTCATTTGAATGAGTGAAAGAGTCTCATTTGTTCTCTTATTTCGAGCGTCTCTTTTCTCTTCCCAAGCATAGATTACATTGCTTAGTTTTTCGATTGAAGCATTTATGTGTTTGGTTTGTTCGATTCAGGGAAGAAGTTGCTTTTAGTTTCATTTATCATGCTTTGGGTTTGATTGATGCTTGTTTTTTCAGAATTGGGAAAATTTTCATTAAAGTACTTTATGTGAAAGATTCACTTTACATTTTTATTAAAATAAGAACATCATTCTAGTTTACTTAAGAAAAAATATTGCATTAGTAGCATTATTGAGAAGCTAGAATTGCATCATCATAGGCATGGAAATGAAATGGAACTTATTTTTTTGTTAATGGAAGATTAAGTGCATTTAGGACATATCTTAGTGAAAGATTTCATTCTTATTGTTGTATTGATTATGTGCTCTCTATCCCTCAATTAGTGTTAACTTTCATTGAAGACAAATATCTCTTTTCTCATATAGCTGCATGTAGGCGTTTTGTCAGATGACAGCGTTAGGGCCTTGAAATTGAGACCTAATTCAAGATCAACCATTAAAATTTATTGAATTAACCTAAGGAAGCGTTGAAATGTAATGCTCACATTTAGTGGTCTAGGATAGAGACGTGTTTCGGCGTCTTTAAACCTAGCAGTTGTCGTTAGCTATGGCACTAGACAGTGCTAGTACGGATTTGTGCTCCTGGTACCATCGAGTATATAACAGGAGACCCCTCTAGGCTGAAATCCTTTACCCATAGGAAGTTGAGTTTGCCACATTATAAATGTGATACACCGAACACAACATTCAAGGAGAATTCCTTCCCGTACTTCTCGGGTCACCGAGAGGTATTCTGTAGTTCACGGTTACTTGGTAATCATTTATGCCTAGAGCACCTTGAGAAGTCAGTTTTGATCTTTACTGACTCGTTAAATTTGAAAAGGTCATCGAGCACTTGTCCTTTTAAGCTAGTTAATTCCGAAAGTGACTAGAGCCACCTTTCATCCTTTTCTTAACTCTTAAAATATGAAAAGGCAAAGTTTTGTTTCAGTGTCTTAAAATTAACTGCCCACGAAATATTCATGGTTAAAGTTATATTCCTTAGTAATTATTTAGGGTTGCTTCCAATGGAAAAATGTCCAAATTCTACCAGTCAAGGATTCCCCTCGGATGGGAATCTTGGTCCTTTTCCTTCTTTTGTAAACACTGGTGCTCCTTATATGGCAATGTTGTCCCCCTGGGTTAACCATTGGTTTACTTGTCTGGTTATTTTCAATCTCGATGTTCCTAACTGTCCCAAATCCTGCCTTGCCATCTCCTTCATTTGAATCATGTCACAATGATTCTAAGGTTGACCCCTCACCTTCTTCCCCCATTTCTTCACCCTCGTCTTCTACTTCACTTGGTGAAAGTTTGAAATCCAGTAACCAGGAGGCTAAGAAGAATAAGAATAAGACGTAGAAGAAGAAGTCAAATAAGAGAGAGGCTAATCGTGCAGCAATTACTCCAAATGCACCCCCCGTTAACCAACCTTCCGATCCTTTGTGGAAGGTAAAATTCCCTTGCAAGCTATGTAAGGG
This sequence comes from Pinus tabuliformis, assembly GCA_031772625.1. Lineage (NCBI taxonomy): Eukaryota > Viridiplantae > Streptophyta > Pinopsida > Pinales > Pinaceae > Pinus > Pinus tabuliformis. The sequence goes on from CM062811.1 coordinate 462,873,217, forward strand.
TGACCATCTACATCGAGACTATCCTAGCATTCCTAGAGTCTTAGAGGTATGGTCTCAAGATCTAAATCGACCATCCCCATTGACCTCTGGAGATCATGTCGATGCTACGCCTTCAGCCAATTATGGTAAGAAGAAGGGAAATATTATATTCCCCTATAGGTTATGTGAAGGAAAGCATCTTCTTCACCTTTTTCCTCTTATGGATAAAGCTTCCAAAGTTTTGGAAAAACTTACAGCTCCTCAACGCCATATTCCTATTGGTTATCAAAGGCTTTCTTCTAACCCTCTCCCGGTTAGTCAAGAGATTGACTTAGGTTCATCTCTTGCCTGTCCCGCTCTTCCTGAGTGAGACTCTTTTATGTTTTTTCCCGACCAACTATTGGTCGAAAAGAGTGTCGACTTGGTTCCACCACCAATTGCTCACTCTGTCTGTTCTGGGAGAGAGTGGTGATCATAGTGCTCATGTTCTTCTTGTCTCCTTAGATTCTCATGAACTGAAGAGTGACCCTCCCATTCAGATTTTTTAGGAGAGTCCTTCTCCTATTCCTGTACAGCGTGGGGGAAATCATATGATTCCCCCACCAAGTAGTTTTGTCATCTCTTTTGATTGGAGTCCATTGACTTCTTTCTGCCTTTCATCTTATGTGAATTTCTAGATTACAGTACAAGCCTATAATATGGTAGTACATGGCACTATATTAGATGAAAGCTTGTCTGTTAGCATCATGTCTTCTACTACTTGCCAAGCTTTGGGCTCCCCACAGCTTGTGTCTGTCACTCATAATCTGTTGGCTTTCAATAGAGGAACCAGTCAACCCTTGGGGATCCTTTCAAAGTTCCCTATTACTTTGGAAGGGAAGACCATCTATATAGATGTGATGGTAGTCCAAGGTCCTTTAGATTTCAATCTTCTCCTTGGATGCGACTATGTTTATGTCATGGGAGCTCTTGTTTCTTCACTTTTTCGTGTGGTTTGTTTTCCGCATGAAGGGAGAATAGTGACCATTGATCAATTATCATTCATTGGTCACCAGGCGCATCCTTTGCAACAATCGTCCCCTATTGAATTTTGTTTGCAAGCAGTACCTTCCCTGCCACAGGTCAATTATGTGGCTACCCATTCCCTCTCCACATTTGCTGATGATCACTGGGGGCATTGGAACCCGATCTGGCTATGGTACCAATTGACATGTATTCCTCCCAGAGCATGGTTCTTCCATCTAGTGAAGACCTCTTGGGAGCCATGTTCTCGTATGGTCCATGATCCAATTCTGAGGATAGTTTGTTCCTATGTCAACCTCGTTAAAAAATGAAATAGCATGTGGAGCAAAGTTCCTTGTCTTGTTTCAAGCTCTTTAAAAAATGGGACAAGGGCTGTGGAGTAGAGTTCCTTGTCTTGTGTCAAGCTCAAAAAATGAAACGAAGGGTTTGAGCATAGTTCTTTGTCTTGTGTCAAGCTCGTTAAAAGGTGAAACAAGGGTCTCAAGGATAGTTCTTTTACTATGTCAACCTCATTAAAAACTGAATCACCTTCCATTTCCAAATTGAGTCTTTGATTAAGATATCATAAAATCCCAGTCGAGTATTTCTTGGATCTCGAAAGTGAACCTTCATTCCATCCACCTAGTTGACTAAAATGAAGCTTGGGGGGTATGTACCTTGATTGAGTCATGATGCGGGGGGCATGCAAACTTATAGCAAACATAGTTTTTCATTTCAAGCTTGTTTAAACATGAAACCGAATCCAAGCAGAGTTCTCCATGGTTCAAGCTTGTGTAAAAATGATCCCATGCCCAATTTACATCTTGTGATTGTCTTTTTTATCAGCTAATTTCTGCTAGATGAGCCTTGGTTGTTTCATTCCATTAACACCATCTCTTTGACCGATCATATGCTTTCACTTGGTTGTTTTTTCCTTTCCCGAGGAACCGCAGCATGAGTGGTTTTATTAGCCAGCCCCTTAACCTTTTAGTGTTTTGAGTAGTTCCTCCCTTACTGGAACCAGTTGCTACCCTTTATACAGCTCGTTTCTCTAGGATGAGTCACCTTTAAGCTCTTTTCTAACTCATAAAAGATGAAAATATTGCCGAGTATTTTTCCCTTTTTACCTCGTAAAAGAGAATAAAAATGGGGGGTCGACTTTCAAGATATTTTCTGACTCTTTAAACACGAAAAGCTTGTCGAGCCCTTGTTGTTTCAAACTCATTAACAAATGCGAAACACCATGAACCCAATATACATTTACCACTTTTTCGGGTTGGGATGCACTAGCATTGGTCAAGTGGTCCTCTCAAGTATCGTTTTATACCTTTTCGAGCTTGAGAGACACAACTATATGAAAGGGGACCATGTGGAGTTTTCTTTTCTGTGTCTTTTTCAAACTCTTTAAACATGAAAAAGATATCGAGTTACACCTTTGTTGGAATTTTTAAAATATTAAATGACATCGGATTCGTCACCATGACGAAGATGAGCTTCTCCTTCCTAGGGCTCATTAAAATTACTAGGTTTGATTCATCCGAAGGATGAACTTACAGTGCAAGCATATGCTATCCCCTTTAAGTTTGTAATTAAAAAATAAACAGGGTATGTAGGTTTTAAACCCATACAGAAATTACCTGCATATGAATTCTAAAATAGAAAATAAACAATGCAAGAGCATAACACATAAAACACATATACACAAAGATTTTCCCCTGGATCCCAAAACCGGGACTACCAGCTTGATTTTTCATTATATTCCTTTCAATGTTATAATAAATATTTATAAATGTCGAAGCATCCAATACCATGGACTGAAAACCATTGCGTCCAAAACCATGGACCGAAAACCATCACGTCCAAAAACATGTGCGAAAATCATGCACAAAACCATAGGTGGGTCTGCCCAACCTAACATAGGTTCCAAAACCAAATTTTCCAGGGCGCTGCCCCAAACCCCATAGAGTTGGGTTACCTGCACCCCTCAAACCCCCTGTGACCCCCCCTACTATGCAATTGGTGCAACGAAGGGGGGGCTGCACCCCCCCTCTAACCCCTCGATTAACTACGTGGGCTAGTTGTGGAAAGAATATAACACAACCCAACATTCTCCCACTTGTTTTCTTTCCACAAGGGGCCACAAGAGATCTTCTTCATTTATCTAGCCCTGCAATTCCCATTGTTTCTCTACACCAAGAGAACTTCTCAGAGATCATAGATTTTGTCAATGCATCTGCAATATTCTTTAAAGTGTCCACCTTTACTACAACACCTTTTTGTCTTCTATCATATCCCTCACAAAGTGATAATGAACATCAATGTGCTTCATCTTTGAATGATATGCAGGGTTCTTTGCTAAGAAAATTTCACTTTGGTTGTCACAGTCTATCCGTACAACTCCCTATACTAACCCCATACTTGAACACAATCTTTGCAACCAAATTGCTTCCTTGCTTGCATGAGTGGCTGCCATGTATTCTGCCTCTATAGTTGATAGTGCCACTACAGATTGTTTCTTACTCATTCAACTGACTACACTTCCAAATAGGTTAAACACATACCCACTTGTATATCTTCTCTGATACAGATCTCTAGCCCAGTCTACATCAACAAAGCCATGAATATCCAACACTCTGTCTAATCCTGGTCTTCCTTGGTAGCACAAACCATAACCACTAGTGCCACAAAAATACCTAAAAACCCGCTTCACTATTGTCCAATGCTCCTTTCCTAGTTTTGACATAAACCTACTCAATACTCCCACTACATGTGCAATGTCTGGTCTAGTACATACCATTGCATACATCAGGCTACTGACTACACTTGCATATGGAACACGGGACATGTCCTCTTCCTCTTCTTATGTCTTGGGACACTATTCAGTAGATAAATTTACACCTACAGGAATAGGAACCTTCACCAGTTTACTATCCTACATATTAAATCTCTGCAATATTGTCTCGACATACTTCCTCTGGTTTAACCAGAGCTTCCTCTTTTCCTCATCTCTTTTAATTTCCATGCCAAAAATATAGTTTGCAGCACCAAGATCTTTCATGTCGAATTTGGAGGACAATTGGGTCTTCAAATCCTGAATAATTTCTTTGTCATTTCCAACCAGCAACATATCATCCACATACAAGACCAAATAAATAACACGATCACCAATTAATTTAAAATACACACAGTGATCTGCTTTGCTTCTAGTGAATCTAAGTCCCTGTATAAATGTATAAAGTTTTTGATACCACATCCTTGGTGACTGTTTCAACCCATACAAAGACTTCTTTAACTTGCATACCAGTTCTTTCTTACCCTTCACCGCAAAGCCTTCAGGTTGCTTCATGTAGATTTCCTCTTCCAGATCCCCATGAAGAAATGTTGTCTTCACATCCATCTGTTCTACCTCATAATCAAAAGCAACAACAACAGATAAAAGTAATTAAATAGAATTTACCTTGGCAACAAGAGAAAAAATATCACCAAAGTCAATTCCCAACACCTGGGAATAACCTTTTGCTACCAACCGAGCTTTATATTCTCCACCTTTCCTTCTGCATTTGTCTTCTTCTTGAACACCCATTTGCTGCCAATGGGTTTCCTTCTAGCCGGTAACTCCACCAGATCCAAAGCCTCATTTTTGTGTAAAGATGCCATTTCATCAACCATGGCCTCTTTCTAGAGTTTTCCATCCTCTGAATCTACTGCTTCCTTCACAGTTATGGGATCATCATCAGTAATAGATAAATCAAAATTTGAACAAAAAGTAGATGGACTATACCTTTTTGGCTGCCTTCTTTCTCAAACTGATCTTCTCACACCCGGAGTTTGTGGCTCTTCATCTTTTGATTCCTCCTCTGCTGTAGAGTCTGAATCTTCCTCCCTTAGCTCAAAGTCTATCTTCTTAGGTTCCTTTTGTTGGACTTCATGTTTAATAACATCTTTCACCTCTCTAAACACCACATCTCAGTTGTACACAACCTTCCTTGTTACTGGGTCCAAAGATTATAACCCTTTAAACCATCGTTATACCCAATAAAGATGCACTTTTCAGATTTACTGTCCAACTTGGTTCATTTCTCCTTTCGAACATGTACATATGCATCACATCCAAATACCCTCAGATGTGAAATAGAGGGTTTCTTACCAGTCCATACCTCTTGTGGAGTTTTATCCTCCAATGTTGATGAAGGCGATCTATTAAACAAGTAACATGTTGTCTCCACTACCTCTTCCCACAATTCCCGTCCTAACTCGGCACTACTGAGCATGCTTCTTGCCCTTTCCATCAATGTCTTGTTCATTCTTTCCGCAACTCCATTTTTCTGAGGTGTATATGGAGTAGTATTCTGCCATGCTATACCTCAGCACCTTTGTCTTCTTCTCTGTCTGGTTTTCCAATAGAGCCTTAAATTCTTTAAACCTATCAAAGACTTCAGATTTCTTCTTAAGGAAATATATCCATTTATTCCTTGAGAAGTCATCTATAATTTATAAATGATACATAGTAAACAGACTTACCTAGTGATGGAACCTTCACAGGTCCAAACACATCACTATTCACAAGCTCTAATATCTGTTTCACCCTCTTACCACTAGGGGTAAACTCACCCAATTCTGCTTCCCATATACACAATTTTCACAGAAATAAAAAACCAAAGAGCTATTACTCATACCTTCTACCATACCTTTACCATGAAGTATTCGAAGGCCCTTCTCTCCAATATGTCCAAGCCTTTAATGCCACAACATGGTCTTCTCTCCAGAGACCACTATATTTTCTGCTTCACTTTCAAGAACCACAGAACTATTGCACCCATCAACAACAGTGCTACCTTGTAGCTTGTACATAGTTCCAATCTGAACTCCCCGCATCAACACCAGTGCTCCCTGAACCATCTTGCATGTATCCTTCTCGAACACTATTTTTACACCTGAATCATCCAACTTGCTTACAAAAATTAGATTTCTGGCCAATGCAGGAATATGCAGAACATCTGGAAGTGTTCTAACCCTTCCACCTTGCAATTTCAACTTTACTTTTCTACAACCAACGACTCTAGCCTTCCTATCATCCCCTAAGAAGACACCACCACCATCGTATTTCTCATACTCGCAGAACCACTCTCTATGGGGAGTGAAGTGAAAGGATGCACCTGAGTCAATCAACCATGCCTCATGATCTACATGTGTACTTGAAGAAGCCAAGTACACATCCCCACCTTCATCGGAGGTGGTTTTCGCCTCTACAGAAGGAGCATCATCAGATCCATTTCCTTTGTCAGGAGATTTAGATTTACAGTCCCTTTTGTAGTGCCCTTCCTTTCCGCATTTCCAGCACACCACCTTTATAGGTTTTCCTGGGGATTTAGATCTCCCTCTAGATTTAGACCTTCCACTCGATGACTTATTTTTGTTTCTATTTTGGGACTATCCTCTTACAAACAAGGCATCACCATTCTGGCTCTCCATATTTTTCCATCTCATCTGACTCCGTCAGCAAGGATGAGACTATTTCATCAACCTGCAAGGTAGTTGCATTGCTACTTATTGTAATAACCAGACTATCCCACGAATCTGGTAGAGAACACAATAAACTAATGCACTTATCTTCATCTAAAATTTTGATATCAATAGACGATAACTGACTTACCATAGTATCAAACGCATTCAGATTCTCTGTCACCGAGTCTCCATCTTTCATCCTCAGATTATACAGCTTTTTCCGTAGGAACAGTTTATTCACCAGAGAATTAGATTGGTACAAAGCCCCTAACTTGTCCCACAAAGCCTTCACGGTAGCTTCCCCTTATACATTCAGCAATGTTGAATCTGAGACACACAATCGTATTGTGCTCTTTACCTTCTGATCCAACTTCTTCCATTCTTCATCAAACACTCCCGTTGGTTTAGTACTCGATCTACAGTGATCCACTGATCTTTATGCACCAACAGATCCTCCATGTTGAGTTTCCACAAGTCAAAACTATGACCATTAAATTTCTCAATCTCTATCTTTCCACTGCTCGCCATCTTCTTTCACCACTAGAATCGATCCCACAAATCTCCCACTCAACGGGGTCTACCACAGGCTCGAGCAAAACCCCTCAGCAACAAAGGCGTCCCCTTGAAGCCAAAACAACTCCGATACCAAATGTAGGTTTTAAACCCATACAGAAATTACTTGCATACGAATTCTAAAACAGAGAAAATAAACAATGCGAGAGCATAACACATAAAACACATATACATAGAGATTTTCCCCTGGATCCCAAAACCGGGACTACCAGCTTGATTTTTCATTATATTCCTTTCAATGTTATACTAAATATTTATACATGTTGAAGCATCCAATACCATGGACCGAAAACCATCGCGTCCAAAACCATGGACCAAAAACCATCGCGTCCAAAAACATGTGTGAAAATCATGCACAAAACCGTAGGTGGGTCCGCCCAACCTAACATAGGTTCCAAAACAAAAATTTTCCTAGGCGCTGCCCTAGACCGCATAGAGTGGGGTTACCTGCACCCCTCAAACCCCCTGTAACCCCCCCCTGCTACACAATCAGCACAATGAAGGCAGGGCTCCGCCCCACCCTCTAACCCCCGGTTAACTACGTGGGATAGTCGTGGAAAGAATATAACAGAACCTGACAAGGTACCTACCAGAAATGGTGGGGGAAAATTTGGAAATCTAATCAGTTGTGTCGGTATCTCACTCTTGAACATGACACTTTCTGCTTCGTGTCAAGTTGGGATATCCTCCTTTGTATCGTTGACCTTCCTGGGTTGGGCCATTCATTTTTGTGTTCCATTTGATCTCTGCCACATCATCATGACCACCAATCCTATGGATCTAAAAGCTGCCAAACATCCAGTTCTATCACTGATATGTTCAAGAGTTGTCCTTTTGCAGTTACACTTACCCTTGATTCTTTGTATCATCCAAAATCATTTTTCATCGCTTTGTATCGTGTCGATGATGTGGGATACATTATGTCCCTCCTTCAACACAATCACTTCCTTTTTTGAAGAATTCTTTGGCGAAAATCACATGGAGAAATTTTTGTTGACGCGTTTCGAACCAACCAGTGTGGTTCATCATCAGGACAAGTTGAATGAGCAGATCTGGCTTTGCACTTTAAATAGACATGGCAGAATCACTTCCTGACGACTTCAACTCATTATCTGGGAAGTTGACTGAGAGATTCCCTTCTAGTACCTTAGAGATTTCATGACGTAATGGCAAGTTCTTCACACTTGATGACTAGTTCACCTCATTGGCTCTCGATCGAGTGATTTCACGGGTGTTAGACTTCAGTTCCTCTATTCACATTCCATGGATTGTGTTGATAGTACCTTGAAGACCATTATCATTATTGGTGGTTTCTCTCACACTTGTTAACAATTTACATCAGTGACTGGTAATCAATCGACTTTCTAGCATGTTTGATGTCAACACATCTATTCACATGTTAGAATTTGTACTCTGATTGGGTTGTGTTGGAGCGCAAGACCCTAGGCTCAGATCACAAAAGTCCAAGTTGCACAGTGATATGACATGATTATGTTGATATACATGTCTCTTTTAGATGGATGGTTGTGACCATACCATTAGTTTTCATATGTGATCCTTATCATTATTAGATGGTTGTGACCATACCTTGGTTTCGATATGATCCTTTTTATAGGATGGATGCGCCCATACCTGGATCCATTTCGATGATCATTCTTTAGATGGTTGTGTCCATACCACAATTCATGTATCATTTGACATTGTTTTTAAGTTATGTATATGTATCTATACTTGCTTGTAGGTTTTCCGACGACAGATTCTGGTTCCCTGCACTAATTCATAAAGCATTTCATCCCTTACTCTAGTTCGACCTTCACACTTTATGGGGCATCTGTTACACAACATTTTGTCACTGTCCCTATACTCCCCATTCCTTGATCCTGGAGGACCTCTACAGTGAACCGTAAATGATTTCCCTTCATCAAGAAACTCCCATTGTGTCCCTCTTCATGAGCAGAACAATTCCCTTTTGCACCATTTCCCCAAACTCTTATGTTTTTCCCAGTTTACAAGACTGGAACTAATGACCCTTGTTCTCCTTGTGCCGATATGAAGGGATTTACAATGTCCCTAACATCGACCAGAGTGACTTATCTTTGTTCTAGTCACGCCGATCCTCTTATGGAAATTTTTTTAAATAAGGAGCCAAAGCTTCTAGCTCTAGAAGCTTCGTAATGGAAGTTTGGTAAATGGTTTGGCCAGATGGGGTTGAGGATGTCAGTTTGGGCTCCTTTCTGATGTAGGAGCATTCAACCCAAGAGAAAATCATTGTATTTTAGTAGACATAGGGGGTCATGTGTTTTAAGGAAGTTGGATTCCTAAGTGATGAATTAATGTAATATTCAGGCTTTTGAGTGAGTAGGATAAGAATTAATTAGATGTTGTGAGGATGTTGTAAAAGCTTTCAAATTAAGGAGAACATGAGTGGTTAATAATGACAAGAGAGTTAGAAGTCAATTATAACTCTTAAGGCAATTTCATGATTAGAGGAACTAGAGAGAGTTCTTAGGGATTAGCTGGAGTTAGAAGTGGACTTAGAGGAAATTTAGGAGTGAGTTCAGTAGATTAAGTATTTGAACTAGAATTAGTTCAATAGAGCCTTTATGGTATAAATATAAGCCTACGGGCAGAGTGAGAAGAGGAGGCCACTGATATTGAAGATCAAGTCTGAGAGACAAAGAGTCTCATTCTGTAATCATTGTTATATTTATAAATACAGAGGTTAATTTCAAACCTGTATAAGTGTGTTTCGAGTGTTGAATTATAGTGAATCAAAATTATGTACTAATTGTGTGCAGGCAGAATTTGGTGAAACACAGAGAGGAGAATGATTCAGAGGAATCATAGTGGGTCTTTGAATCCAATTGAAGGATCAGAGTGAAGCTTTGGAGAGATAGCGAAGTGAGAATTCACAGAGTTAAGCTCAGAGAGAGTTGAGCAGCGGAAGAGCGAAAGAATGAAACCCTGAAGAAAACCCGAAACCACAGAGTAAACACTGAAGAAATGAAGTAAAGTCAAAGTAAAGGGATGAACGAAGAAGCAAGTCAATGATGGATGAGAACTGTTGGATCTTGGAGATTGATGGATGAGATTAACTGGAAATGTTGGTAGAAGAGGAATCTGGAGGAGCATTGTAGCCGTCGATGGTATAAGATCTACAGTCATCGGGTGCAAACAAGCTCGGATGTTAGTTAACAGAGGAAGGCGGATTTAAAATTATAAGCAGATTATCAGGCGGAGGAAGAATGGTAAGTGGTATTGAAGGGTGAGCACCCGATTCCACTTAGTGATTGACACGTAGCAGCGAGGAGGAGAGAGGAAACCGCTTTATCGGGCAGTTAATCCTCGTGCTTGTTGTCTACCTGATATCGCTATGGACTGTCGGATCCACTAAGTGCAGATCAACGATGAAGGATTGTCATGCAAGTTTGATGGATTGAGAAAAGACATCAACCATCGGATCATGGGGGAAATCTAAAGTGGAGAATGAGCCGATAAAGGTAAACCTCGGTAAATGTGCAAGGGATGTATAAAGGCAAAAAAAGGTATGTTTTGTGGGTATTTCCTTTGTAAATGGTTTATAAAGGATTAAGCGCGGATATATGAGGGTTTATATATAAGTCCAACGTTATGAAAGGATGGAAGAGTTTATGTGTTAAAATATATGTAACCAATCATAAAGAGGGGAAGGTTATATATATATATATATATATATATATATATATATATATATATATATATATGCGGTTAAGGGTTAGCGAAGATTTATAAGGGTGAATAAGTCCCCTTATTAACATTAATGAAGGTTAAGGGTTGATTAAAGTCTTGATAATGGAATATTGTATAAGGGTTAGACTATGGTTGAGTGTTGATAAATCATTCAACATGAGATGTATAAAAGGGGCCTTAAACCTTAGATATTTTAAATGAATATTTGACTCCTTAGAGAGTTAAAATTCCTGGGACAAATGTGCTTATGCATTTCACATGCATACTATGGGTGTAAGCGGGGGTAACCCTATGTTAATTTCCCCTATAAGGATGGAAATACCTCAAGAGATAAGACCTTCTCCCATGAGAAGATGATCCATCTCCCATCTATGCATGCTATATAAACCTCCCTTTTTCCCAAGCACAAGCTAGTGTTAATGTTGGTGTGCTAGTGCAAATTAAGTTTGGAGTAAACAACAAGCTATTCATAGTTGTAGCTCTCTAGTTGTGTGGCGGAGAAGTGTGAATTTGGTTTAGTGTTAAGTCTAAAGTGAAGAGCCTTAAAACTATCATTGTTGAGGCCATCATGGAATGCTAATGGAAGTGTGTGGGAACCTGTTTTTGTCAGAGGAGAATGGAAACGTCAGGACAATGGTTGTAATCTCTTCTTGATTTAATATATATGCAACTATCAATTGATTTCCTACATAATGTGTCATCTTACATGTTTATGGCTTAATGTTTCTTGACTTGTTAAGTAGGTTGAATTACAATTTGTCTATTATCACGGTTGTTGTTTGCTGTTGTTTACTTGTTTCAGGTGTTTGAAGAAGGAAATGAGAGATAGCTGGAGCGAGAAAGCAAGGTCATCATCAAACGGGATAAGCATACTAAGAGGTAGGCCCTCTTAATTGGTTCTAACCTAAGGAAATCTTCCATAGAATGTATCAGTTGTGGCTAGACCCATTATCGGGCTAGAGGAATTGTTTGTGTCTGCACTCATAATTTTACTTCACCATAGTGGGATGGGGGGGTCCTGGAAAGAAGTTTTATCCAAACCACCATAGATTATGTGTCAGTCAAATAGGAATTGTGGGACCCCCCACCCAACAAACCACTTCTGCCTACACTATCATTCTCTCCAGTTTGTTCCTCCGCCACAACTTTTTCCAAATTAATCTTTGCCATATTTTCTTGATAATTTAACGATATGACTTAGTTAATTAATAAATACTTCCTTCCAATGTCCCAATAGTCATTTATTGACATTCCAAGCCATAATTTCGTAAATGGCTATTTGAACTTATTTTGATAAACCCAAATTTCCCCCCGTCAACTATATCATTTTTTTATATTCGACAACATATGCATAATTGTTCAGTGCCAACAAGCTTTCAAATTATACAGTTGACCACTTTTGTTGTTCAGCAGATTCACCCCATAGATCAAATTGATCTACATAAACAATATGGAGAAATGATATACTCCTCTTTAACAAGTTTCGCCATGGCAGCTTCAAAGCTGCAAGCTTCTCTAGAAAATATTCATTCTCAACATAAAATAGAAAATATGTCCTCATTAGCTAATGATACAAAGACAAAGGGTTTAGAATATATTGTAATCAAAGTAGGATTAGATCATAGTGATATTAATGTTGCTAAAGAAATTATTAAGAGAAGGAATGCAAACATTTGAGCATTAAGAAGGCAGTTGAAATTACAAATAACAGAACATCCTCAAGCTTAGGAAGTGGGTAAATTAAAGAAAGAGAAGGAAAGTATGTTGTGTATGATTGCTGAGAAAAACATTCAGATTCAAAAGATGGAAGAAGATATGGAAAAACTCTTGAAAGTGAAAGAGAAGCTCATTAGTGTAGGGATTTATATAGCAGAAATAGGGTCACTCAACCAAGGAGCCATTGAACAGTTGTCAAAAGATATGGGAGATATGTCATTAAATAATGTTGAAATCAATAAATTAAAGGCACCATTTCAAAAAATAAAAGAAAATAAAATTAAGGAAGATAATGCATACATGTCATAAGTACAGAAGAATTTTAAGCTTACTAAAAAACTTGAAAAATATATGGATGAATCAACTAGTGCATGGACATTATCAGAAGCCAAGGAGAAAATATAGATTGATATCAATTCAACTATTTCATACTTATGGACATCTATTGAAATTATTTTTGAACAAGAACAATTGGTACACAAGAAAAAACAACCATAACAGAGATCAAAGAAGAATTGGACCACAAACCTGGAGAGGAAACAAGAGTCATCAAAGTGTTAAATTCAAAAACTAAAGATGAGTTTTAAGACAGGACAAATATAGTCCTAGAAGTCAGAAAAGTGTTTAAAAAAAGGAATTTGATGTTGCAGTTAGAAAACAAATGCCAAAACTTAGAAACTCAAATAAAAAAGTTCCATAGAAAGTTTTCTATCCTTCATAAAAAAGTACTCCCAACCTTAAAATATTATCATGGTCAATTGATTCCATAGGAAAATTACCAGTACAAGTTACATGACATAGCAAAATATAACTTAAAGTTTGCTAAAGTAAAATGGATTATTGGTGTCAAATATTTTCTTAAAGGTATATAAAATGATTTATTTATTTCACATGAGGTTCATCATATTTTTATCACTAAGCCAACTTTTGAAAATTACATTGAGGTGGATGAAGCTCACAAGAGAGTAATAAAGTTTTCATGTCTAGATGGTGAGAAGTGGGATAAGTTCCTTGAACTTATTGAGTAAGCTGAAAGCATATTTACAGATGGAATTGCATAAAAGACAGGAACAAAATCAACAGAGTTATATTTCAAGGCAATAGTTACAAACAACATCCTTGAATAGTGTGCTACTTTGACATAATGAGTTCCATAATTCCTATTTTGAGTTGTATAAATTAGAAATATCCAAATTATTTTGGATAAACATTTAATTTCTGTAAAATATTGTATTAATTTATATATTTTTGAATTACATTCTATATATACATTGTAATTTGAAGAAGGGTTGATCCTTTGACAAAGCCAAGAAACATCATTGTATTGTTCTGGAGATTTTGAAGATAATCAAAGGCTTTTGACTTCAGTTTTAGCAACATTTGTGTTAATGTGAGTTTTTCATGTATAATTATTTATGTTTTTCATCATATGTTCAAGGTAATATAGAAGTTAGGGTAAGGCTAAGTTGAGGATTGACTTCCCTGAAAACCCACTACAAAGTTATAATCATTACTGAGAATAACTAATTGAACAGGTTGTTTAAATTAGTACCTCTGCATCATTAAATTGTTTCCTTATGTCATCTCTTGAATATATATATATATATATATATATATATATATATATATATATATATATATATATATATATATCTATATATATGTGTTGGCTGTAGAAATTTCTTTACACGCTTCTACTATATTTGATAAATTAAGTATTCAGGATGAATGTTTAATTATCAAATATCTTATTCTTTCATCTATCACAATCAATTGAAGAATTATATGTTGTTAAGATTGAAGATCAACACTTTGAAAAATATCTGAAGCTTTTAGATTGTATAAGTGTGAATAGTTTGAATCATTGGTCATCCATTTAAAATAAACCTTTCACTTAGATTCTTTGGCACAATTCTCAAGCCTAGAACTTTCTTCAAAGAGATGTCATCATATTGGTGTTGTTGTCGGGGAACGGAGTTTGAAGTTCATTTACATGGTACAATGATAAGACATACCTCTTAATGGTGAATAAGATGTTGGCAGGCTAAAATTTTCACTTGGAGGCTTCATAAATTAAATCTGTCTTCACACATGCATATATGATTTCACTTTGATCTTTAAATTTTCACTCCATTATCAGATCCAAAGAGACTTGTGCGAGTTGATTCCTTTAGATGTATACTTGAAGCTTCTACTTCTACTTCTCTCCCACCTGAAATAATTTCATAGCCTGAGAAATTGGAATCAATTTCTATCCCCACTGAATTATCTAATTTACCACCTAAAGTCTTGGAAATCCTTTCTAAGGGAGTAGATCTACAACCTGCTTTATTAGTTCATCAACTTGAATCCTTTGAGCTTCCTCTATCCCTTTCAAAATCATCTGATACAGAAGCAAAACTTGAACTAAAGTTGCTCGAGATTAAACGTGAAGATTTTATATCCTCTGCTATACACACTTGTCCTTCTACTTCTGACAATTCTTGAAGAGGAACTTAAAATATACACAAATCCTTTAGATTTTGAAGACCAAGAAAAAAATGTTCCTAAAGTTGAAATGCTAATTGTCCATCCTTAGTATCCAAAGAAGCCTATAGTTTTAGTACAATCATCTTCCAATAAAACTTATCTCCTAAAAAACCATTTTTACCACAACAAGAAATGGTTGGATTTAGACCAATTGTGATAGTTCAATATGAAGCTCTAGTACTTCCACCAACAAATCAAATTCATGATTTTCCTATTGGATATTTGAAACATCTTCCTAGAGTTAATGAAGAAACAACACCATCAACAAAAGATCATTTATCTACATTTCTGGACTTTGTAGATAATATGAACATAGAACATGAAGATGCTTATATGATTCTGTTTTTTGAATCATTAGAAGGAAATATCGGGATTTGGTTCAAACAGTTACGAGAAATTCTATTAATGCATGGATAAAATTAACTACTATCTTCATAAACTAGTGGGGAATGAAAAAGGATCATGTTTATTATCTAACAAAATTTTAAGACCTAAAAAGGAATCTTGGTGAACCTATTGTAGAATTTATTAAAAGGTTGAATAAGATTTATAATAAAATGCCACTAGATTGTAAACCTCTGGTCACCACAACTAAAGTTAGATTTTCTAAAGAATTTGATGATGATTTTTCTTTAATGTTGAAGGAAAGAAAATATGAAACCTTAGTAGATATGAAAACCAATGAAATTGAAGTAGAAGTTGACAAAGTAGCATTAGGTAAATTGAATGCAAAGCCAAAAATAGCAGAAAGAAAATTGAAAGCTAGAGAAGAAATTGGTTCATCATCAAAGAATAAGGAAGAGGAACACAAAATTGATGAGATTACTTCATTATTAAGAAATTTGTCTAATCGAATCTCAAGGATGGAAACTCAACTGATATTAGCACAACAAAATGTAAATAGACCTCTAGGACAATACGAAATACCTTTTCAGCCACAAATCTTACAGGGAGAAAGATCGCATAATGACCAGCAAATCCAATCTCCATTGATGATTGATGATCAAGACCTTGAAGAAGTGATACCAGTGTGATAAATGACATCAATTATTTTATAGATAAACCATCTGAAAATGTTATTCTCCTTGTTAGTCAAATTCATCCTCTTATTCAAAATAAAGAATGTTCTGAAGTTTCCAAATACCAAGATTTTTCTAAATTCCTTATTGTTGAGTTCAATAAAAGATATGATTTAAGACCCAGAAAAGGTTTAGGTAGACTAGCTAAAAAGGTTACCTTTGATGTCCCACAAGATAAATATCATCAAAATTCATATGTTCAACCTAAAAGTCAGCCACAAGACTAGTCAACTATAGAAAATATGGTGTCTCCTATTTTAAATGTGGAAAAGGAATTAGAAAGGGTCAAAATTCCAATCCCTTTATTTGAAATTTCCAGAACTCTAGGTTACAAGCCACAAGTTTCCAAATGCAAGTGTAGATGCTGAAGGAGATGTGATTAGCCTACAAGATGAGAAACCTTTTGCAGTTTTTGGTCCTAGTCTGGATATGATGGATGAAAGTGTTCCACCATTCTATGTCACTTCAGAATTTCATGACTTTCTTTTGTACAACTATATGCTAGATTCTGGTGCCTCTCATAATTGAATGCCTAAAGTTATTATGCATCAACTTCAGTTGCAAATCACTAGACCCTATCATGACTTGTATACATTTGATTCAAGGAAAGTGACATTCTTGGGGTTAATCAAAGATCTGGTTGTCACCCTGTTATAGACATTTTTGTGCCTTACAGCATCGAGCATGAAATGTCCATAATCTAAGGGATCCAAAGTCCCTAAACATGTTGTTCCTACCCCTAGAGGAACAAGGCAAACTAACCACAGCAATTCACAGAAGTTCTCCACCTGAAAACACTCAAAAACAAGCCAATTCTGGATCATGTCAACTGCTCCACTGAGTATCTGCGTTGAATGTCAACTGCTCCACTGTCTACCTGCGTTGAATGTCAACTCCAACAAAGGCTACCTGCGCTGAGCGAGTTTGGACAAGTGGCAGAGTCATTCCTCAAGGTGTCAATGCCCAGGAAGCTTCCAAAATGACACTTGGATCAGGGAATTCGATTGGTGATGAGTAAGAGGTTCCAAATCTCCAAGTGGAAGCAAGAACCTCCAAGTGGACTCAAGAACTGAGAGAGGGAGAGGACACTAGTCAGCTTCATACCAGCCTCAAGCTGACTCATCCTCCCTCCAAAAGATCTATATATAGATCTCTCCTCCATGGGAAGAGGGGGGCTGGAATTTTGTGAATGTAAAGAATTGCTGTTGGTTTGAGACTGGATCATTGGGTGCTTAATGCTTTAAAAGGAACTGAAGAAGGAATTCCATTCTGCTGGGAAGGAGATGCTGGATTGGAGCCCTATGGGTTGTATCTCTTCCTGAACCCTGTTACTTATCAATAAAGCTATCTTGGTTTGCTCCTATATGCTGGTGTATTTTGTATGATTGCATTAGTGTATTTGATTTACTTCTAATCCTGAATCATTTATGAATATGTATATTTGCCTTTGCATTGTGTCCTTCTCTTGTCGCAAGTAGCTGTTCTCTTGTCACAGGTAGCTGTTCTCTTGTGATCTCGTGGGATTCAAGTAGCTGTTCTCTTGACCAAGCGAGGAGACAAGTAGCTATGGACACACAAAGAGAAGAGGATTTAGATCGAGGGACAACCGGAAGACAATGGTAAGTCTGCCAATCTCCCCTCTTTCACATTTCATAAAGGAAGAAATCATAATAACTGTATTCGTTTGTTGCTAAGTCGCTGTCACACCTTAGGTGGATAGGATCATCCTGCATAGGCATTTTTCCCCCCAACACACCCTTGCCCAGATTCCTGTAAAGAGTATAGTAATGGATATAGTAGTGACAAATATCCCTCCTAAATTTGGTATGTTATTATCAAGATCCTATTGTGCTAAGCTTGGAGGAAGCTTACAAATGGATATGTCTTATGCTACCATCCATGTTTATGGAGGAGAACATATAAGATTGTATAGAGAAGTGAGGTTTATAAATATTGTGTGTAATGTTAATCAAGAAATAAATCACCCTATATATGCCATTGATCAAGATTTAGGGTGTTTTATCTTAGCTGTAAATGATGAGTGCAATGTACATAATAGAATTTAAGATATTATAAGTGTTCCCCAGTATTTAGAGAATGGTGTGGAAAATGTACTTTTATGCAACCTTCTCCAGAGATGGGGCTGGAGCCAGAATTGTTTTGATTTCACCTAAAAAGAAAAATATCACTCAATATTTCAAGTTATATTTTGAAGTCACTAACAACATGGCAGAATATGAAGCTTTAATATTGGGATTAGAGTTAGCCAAGAAAATGAAGGTGCAAAATTTGACAGTATTTGGTGATTCATAATTGATAGTGAAACAGGTTAGAAATTTGTTTCAAACAAAACATCCTAGATTAAAATCTTACAGAAATGAGGTATGGGACTATGTGGAGAATTAATTTTAAGATTTTAACATCTCATCCATACCAAGAGAAGACAACATACATGTAGATTCCTTGGCAGCTTCCGCAAGTACTTTCAAAATTTTAGTTTCCCTACAGCTACATTATCAAGTTGAAATTAAGTATAGACCTTCTATCCTTGATAACTTAAGACACTGACAAGTTTTTGAGGATGATGAACAATTGAAAGATTTTTTGCAAAATATTGAGGAGTTTTCTTGCTCACATATCAAAGAAGAAAATAATGCAGTGGTAAATGGAAGTGTTGTTGATTTAGATGCAAGTTTGAAACAAAAAATAGTTGATCATGATATAATACATATGGATAACAATTAAATTCCTAAAAGACTAGTTACTCTTCAGAAATTGTTTGATCAGAGTGACATTTCAAGAATTTTAATGCTAAACTCACAACAAGAAAATATACAAGACTACAATATTGGTACTATAGAAGAAGTAAGAAATATCAAAATCTCATCAACTTTGCCACAGGATATTAGAGATAAATATATCAAGTTGTTCAAAGAATACAAAGATTTATTTGCAGGCTCATATGAAGATTTGAAAACATATGATATAACTATTATTGAGCACAACATTCCTTTGAAACCAGGAGCTAAACCATTTTAGCAAAAGCTGAGAAGAATCAATCTTATCTTGTTTCCAATTATTGTGAAAGAAGTAAAGAAATTGTTAGATGCAAAAAATATTTTTCCTTTAAGACATTCTGAATGGACAAATAATCTAGTTCCTGTTAGGAAAAAGAATGGAGAAACCTAACTATGTGTTGATTTTAGAAATTTGAAAAAGTATACGTTGAAGGATAACTATTCACTGCCAAAGATGGATCAATTGCTTGAGAGAGTAACATGTTCTAATAGGATTTTAATGTTAGATGGATTTTATGGATACAATCATATACTAGTTAGACAAGAAGACAAAGAAAATATAGCTTTTACTACACCATGGGGTACCTCCATGTATGTTAAAGTTCCTTTTGGTTTGGCAACTGCAGGGAAAAAATTTCAAAGATCCATGTACTTGAAATTTGTGTGAGAAACAAATAAGTTCATGGCAATTTATCTTGATGATCTTATAATTTTTTTCAGAATCAGATGAACAACACCTTAATCACTTAAAGAAATTTTTTGAAAGATGCAGGAAATTTGGAATTTCCCTCAATCCAAAAAAATTAGTATTCGCCATGAAGGAAGATAAATTGTTAGGACATATCATTTCAAAGGAAGGAGTCACAATTGATCTTAAAAGAGTCTCAACAATCCAGTTAATCAACTAGCCCAAATAAATAAATAAATTCAAGCATTTTTAGGGAATTTTTTATTTTTAAGAAGGTTCATACTTAATTATGTTGAGATTGTCAAAGATATTACTAATATGCTTAAGAAAAATCATGAAGTAAAATGTAATGCAAAAGCTAAATTTTCATTTTCTCAAATTAAGAAGGCAATTTTAGAAGAATTAGTGCTTTCTAGTCCTGATTATTAAATGCTCTTCAGTATTTTGTCTTTTGCATTAGATACCACAATAGTGGAAACTTTATTGCAGAAAAATGAATACCATCATGAGCATCCAATTTCTTTCTTTAGAAAAGTTATGAGAGATGTATAATTGAAGTATGACATAATTGAGAAACAAGCCTATAATTTAGTTCAAGGGTTGAAAGATTTTAGAATTTATGTGTTGCATTCTCCAATAATTGTTTATGTACCTAACAATGCAGTAAAAAAAATGTTGACTCAACCTGATACATATGGGAAAAGGGGCCGATGGATTCCTAAGATTTTGGAGTTTGATTTAGACATAAAACCAAAAAACTTAGTCAAAGGAAAAGGTCTACATAATCTATTAACATAATCAGATTGTAAATTTTTGGGCATCAATTCAATATTGCAAGTTTCAGATGCTCCATAGGAGAAGAGTCCACAATAACCTTATTTTGTTTCATAAGAGAAGAATACACAAGAATCTTCTTCCAACTCACCACCCGTACCACTTCCATTGCGTATTGATGAAAAAATTCTATTGTCATATTGGTATAGGACATTGTACATTTTCTGCAATATTTTAAATATCCTCTTTGGTTCACTAAGAATCAATGCAGGTATCTTAAGCTCAAAGCAATGAAATACTATATAGTAAATGAAAATCTATATTGGAAGGATCCATTGAATATTATGTTGTTGTGCTTGAATGAAAGTGAAACAAAAGGGGTGATTGAATAGTTTCATGGAGTGTGTGGAGGCCATTATTCTTGGAAAGCAACAACATATAAGATATTGAGAGCAGGGTTCTACTGGCTGAAGTTGTTTACTCAAGTCAGTTTAAAGGTACGAAGTTGCATTCCTTGTCAATTTTTTGTAGGAAAACAAAGGTTAGCTTCCCTTCCTCTCATTCCAATTTCAGTTGAAGCTCCTTTCATGTAGTGGGGCCTAGATTTTATTGGTGAAATATTTCCTTCTTCCAGCAATCAACACAGGTTTATTCTTACAGTAATTGATTATTTTAGAAAATGGGTGGAGGCTATTACTATGAGAAATGAAACTGATTCTGTGGTCATGAATTTTATTGAATAAATTTTCTTTCTCCATATTTGGATGTCCAAGATAAATAGTTACAAATAATACTCAAGATTTAGTTCCATTAAAATGATTTAGTTTTTTCGCAAATATAAAATTTCATTGCATCACTCTACATCTTGTCATCCACAAGGGAATGGACTAACAAAAACCAAACAAAAGTATGATTAAAGTCATTAAGAAGATGTTAGTAGATCATAAAAGAAATTGGGACAGTCATTTGAAGTATGTAGTTTGGGAAAACAGAGTTTCACCTAAGGGATCCATTGATAAATCTCCTTTCCAACTTGTTTATGGAACAGAAGCTATTTTCCTTACTCAATTAGAATTTCCAATCATGAAGATTTTGCAGGATCCTTACGAGGAAATTGATGATTTCTCAAGAAGTATCAATCAAATTATTGAAATCAATCAGGATAAAAAAGAAGTCCAACACAAACTCCTACAATATCAGGACAAGATGAAAATTTTGTTTGATAGAAAGGCCAAAGAAAGAGATTTCAGACAGGGAGACTTAGTTCTAAGATGGGATGCAAGAAGAGAAGAAAAAGGAAAGCATGGAAAGTTTGACAATCTCTAGTTGGGACCTTTTAGTATTGCAGAAGTCAAAGGAAATAATACCTTCATTCTTTGGAATTTGGAGGGAGAATATTCCCCATTTCCAGTCAATGGGAAATATTTAAAGCATTACATCTAGTACTGAGTGAGTTTCTATTATCATCATTGTAAATAAGTGGTTTGATTTATTTTTCCAGAACAAGTGTGATTTTTCTATAGCAATGACTCCATAGCTTGAGGAGAAGGCACATGGATATGCAGGTTCTATGCATCTTGTGTGGGGTAGCATTCCCCAGATGGAGCCAATGTTGTAAGTTATTTTACCTAGGCAATTTATTCTTAAATTGGATAATATGCAAATTAAAAGAAAACACAAAAAACAAAAAATAAAAATAAAAATTAATTATTGCACTTTGTAAATAAAGTCAACATATTATTTATAAATTCCACTTTAAATGAATTTTAGCACAAATAAACTTACTTTTATTAATTATTTTAATAAATTTCATTAATGGTTATCACCCGAGCAAGTTTCAATGACTGTAAACCTTCCTATGACCTGTCGCTATCAATGCATCAAAAGAAATTGCGGGACCCCCCGCATTTCTGATGTTTAATGAGGGGGGGGGGGGGGAAGTCTGCAAAGCAGTTTTATCCAAACCATTGGAGATTACGTGTTGGGCGCATAGGAATTATGGGACCCCCCTCTCATAAACCACTTACCACCACACCCCCCCCCCCCCCCCCCCCGCAAACTACTTCTGCCTCTACTATCTCTCCTGCCATTTTGTCTCTCTGCTACCACTTCCGCCAAATTAACCTTTGCCAACTTTTCCCTATAATTCAATGATACGACAGTTAAATTAATAAATCCTTCCCACCAACATACTGATAGAAATTTATCGATGTGCCAAGACATAACTTATTTAACAGTTATTAGAACTTATTCAAATAAACCCAAATTCCCCCCCATAAACTGTATCAATATCTCGAGTCGGCATATGTAGAATTGTTCAGCATTAACAAGCTTTCAAATTATATAGTTGATCACTTTTGTTGTTTAAGAGATTCACCCCATAGATCAAATTGATCTACACAAATATGTCAAAGAAATGATATATTCCTCTTTAACAAGTTCTTCCATGACAGCTTCAAAGTTGCAAACTTC
This sequence comes from Pinus tabuliformis, assembly GCA_031772625.1. Lineage (NCBI taxonomy): Eukaryota > Viridiplantae > Streptophyta > Pinopsida > Pinales > Pinaceae > Pinus > Pinus tabuliformis. The sequence goes on from CM062811.1 coordinate 462,896,061, forward strand.
TCTAAACAGTATTCATTCTCAGCTTAAACTAGAAAAGGTGTCCTCATTAGCAAAAGATACAAATAGAAATGTTTATAAATCTAGTAATCAAATTATGATTATATCCTATTGATATCAATGTTGTTGAAGAAATTATTAAGCGTAAGAATGCAACATTCAAGCGTTAAGAAGGCAACTAAAACTACCAACAACAAAACATACTCAAGCTCAGAAAGTGGGGAAAATAAAGAAGGAAAATGAAAATATGTTGCATATGATTTTTGAGTAGAACATTCATATTCAAAATATGGAAGAAGATATGGAAAAGCTATTGAAATAGAAAGAGCAACCCATTAGTGTAGAGATTTCTACAGCAGAAATAGGGCCAGTCAGCCAAGAAGCCACTGAATAATTGTCAAAAGCTATGGGAGATCTGTCATTAAAGAATGTTGAAATTGAGAAATTAAAGGAATCAATGCAAAAAAGGAAGAAAATAAAATTAAGCCAGATAATTCATACATCTTAGAAGTACATAAGAATTTCAATCTTACTAAATAGCTTAAGAAATATATCCAAATGAATCAACCAATGCACAAACATTATCAGAAGCCAAGGAGAAAATCTAGATTGGTATCAATTCAACCATTTCAGACTTGTGGACGTCTATTGAAATTATATTTGAACAGGAACATTTGGTACACAAAGAAAAAGCAACCATAGCAAAGATCATAGAATAATTGGACCACAAACTTGGAGAGGCATCGAGAATCATCAAAGTGTTAAATTCAAAAACTAAAGATGAGCTTGAAGACATGGGGATTGAAGATAGGACAAATGCAGTCCTAGAAGTAAGAAAATTTTTAACAAAAAATAATTTGATGTTGCAGTTGGAAAAAAATGCCAAAACTTAGAAACTCAAATCCAAAAGTTCTATAGAAAGTTTTCTATCCTTCAAAAAAATGGACTCCCATCCTTAAGAGATTCTCATGGTCAATTGATTCCATAGGAAAATTACTAGTACAAGTTATATAACATAGAAAAATATAACTTAAAGTTTTCTAAAGTAAAAGGAATTAATGGTGGAAACACTTTTCTTGAAGGTCTAGAAAATAATTTATTTATTTCACATGAGGTTCATCATCTTTTTATCACTAAGCCAACTTTTGAAAAATACACCGAGGTGGATGAAGCTTATAGGAGGGTAATCAAGTTTTCATGTCTAGATGATGAGAAGTGGGATAAGTTCCTTGAACTTATTGAGTAAACCGAAAGGAAATTTTCAGATGGAATTGCATAAAAGACAACAACAAAATCAACATATTCATATTTCAAGGAAATAATTACAAACAACATCCTTGAATAGTGTGTTGTTTCCACATAATTAGTTTCAAAGTTCCTATTTTGAGTTGTATAAATTAAAAATATCCTAATTATTTTGGATAAACATTTATTTTTTGTAAAATATTGTATTAAGTTAGATATTTTTGAATTACACTCTATATATACATTGTAATTCGAAGTAAGAAGGGTTGATCTTTTGAGAGAGCCAAGAAACATCATTGTACTTTTCTGGAAATTTTGAAGATAATCAAAGGCTTATGACTTCAGTTTTAGCAACATTTGTGTTCATGTGAGTTTTTCCTGTATAATCATTTATGTTTTTCATCATTTTTTCAAGGTAGTATAGAAGTTAGGGTAAGGCTAAGATGAGGATTGACTTCCCTGAATGATCCGAATTGGATCCATGAAGAATAATCAAAGCACCATGACTGTATCAAATCATGACAAAACTTATAATTCAAGAGCACAGAGTGATTAGGAAGACCTCTAAACAATGGCAGTTGGTAGCCAGCGAGGAACGACAAGGACCTTGGTCAAAGCACGCTAACCAAGGCCCATGGAGATAGTGTAGGAGGTGAAACTGGCCATTGGGAGGCCCGAATCGGGAAACAGAGGGCATTTGGGCAAAACCCCTTGAGAAGGAAAGCCCTAAAGCGCTCGGTCGCATGGAAGCTGGGAAAACTGTGGGGAAAACGCTAAAGGCTAAAGGCGGGTCCCGCGCTCCAAAACCGGTGGTATTTATTGGGGGCATCCTTGGGCAGTAAGCGGAATTGAAGAAAAGTGAGCGATCCCATTCAACGCCCGACATGTGGTAGGTAGAGGAGAGAGAAAACAGCCGCTCAGTGCATGCTAATGGTTGAGCAAGTCAACCACGCGAAATGAGCGAATGGTGTTGGATGTGGGGGCTCTAGATCTAATAGCTGAGATCGTGCTCGATGGAGGAACCGGATTTAACAGGGGATTAGGTCGTGATTTATAAGGATTTGAGGTCCGATTTGACTACTGAGGTGGCGGACGAGTCATTTCCTGACATAACTGAAGAACCAAACCGACGAGGAAAAGCTGGCGCAGTTCGCAAGAGGACAAGTGGCCACTCCCTGTGAGCCATTGATGATGACGTTGAGATATGGAACTCCGAGCAAGCAGCAGCAGGCGATTTGATGGGGGCGGAAGAGGAAACGAGCAGTCATGAGAGCAACTAGCTTTAAAGCCATGAACAGGCAGAACAGAGGATAGAGAGGAAGACAAGGAGAAAGAAGGAGACGAAGATAGAGAACGAAGAGACAATGAAGCAAAGAGTAGAAAGACAGAGAGCCGAGCTTACCTGCAGCATAAGGCAGCATCGAGCCATCCCTGAGAGGATCTTTCGGGGAACTAAGCACCACATTAGGCTCCTCCCATTAAAGACTAGAGAGGTCAAGAGCTAGTAAGGAAAAGAATCTGTGCACTCTAGTGTCTTGGGGAATCCAAGAACCACCCTGCCAAGCAATTCTATTTCAGGAGACTCAGATTGAGCTCCTCATTGTAATTCTCTGCTTAAAAGACACAATAAAAGAAGGCCACCACTGAAAGCTGGACTAGAGATGTAGCCCTAGAGATTGTGGTGAACTCCTTATTAATTGTTGTGTTCTTGCATTTGCTTACTGTGTTTCTTTGTTGTTTTCCATACTTCCAGTGTCTGTGTATTTCACAATCTGATTGATCTGTTGCCTAAAATAACATGGACACACACCAGCACATGAGTCTGTAATACCTTCATTCATTAATTAACTAACTCAGGTCACTCAATGGTGATTTTCAGATCAAGTGGTATCAGAGCTCTAGGCTGTAAGGTTAGACAAGCTTTTGTTGGTTTAGCTATTGAATGCTAACTATATCAAAGCTAAAATTAGGAGAAGGAGAGTTGGTCGAAACTAATCCTGAGATCGGAAGAGTCTATCCTCAGAAGACAATGTCAGAGGAAGGTTCTGTAGGGCCTGACCCTCAATTCCTAGAAAGTTTCCTAGCCATAAAGTCCATTGTAGAGGAAATGTATAAGGACTTTAGAAACCATAAGGATGAAGATGCATCAAGCTCCAAACAAGACAAAGGAGAAGATAAGTCCTTCCTCCATGACCACTCAAAAGGCAAAGGGAAAGAAGAACACTTTCTCGCACCTCGTAATAGCCCTGTACATAACAAGAAGGCATCTTTGATTAAGCTAGATGTTAAATTTAACTTGCCTATATATGATGGAGAGTTGAATGCAGAAAAGTTGGACAATTGGATTAGATAAATTGATGTTTATTGCAGAGTGTAGAGTATTGATTCAGACAAGAACAAGATTCAGCTGGCAAGCCTATGACTTGGAGGCACTACCTTGGTTTGGTGGGAAGGCAGGACCTAGGCTGACTTAAAGAGACATTTTAAGACTCTTTTTGTCTGGAGTGAATTTGTTTCTGCAATTAAAAAGCAGTTCTATCCATTGGCCTACATGCAACAAGCCATGATGAGTTTGCAAACTCTTCAATAGTTGAAAGGGCAAAGTGTGCAAGGGTACACTCAAGAATTTAGAAGGAGAGTATTGATTCTAAGAATCTCATTAGACTCACCAGAAACTTTTTTGAAGTACATTGGTGGTCTACACAGCTACATGAGGCATACCATCCTCATGTTTAATCCCACTAGTATAGATGAGGTATCTGTACAAGCTACTCATCTAGAAGCTAGAGGAAAGAATGGAAATCCATAAGTTGGGGGACCATCCCAACCCACTGCAAGTAAGACCAAGAAGAAAATAAAGCAGAAGTGGAAAGCAAGGAAGGCTAACACTGCACAGAAGAGCAGGTCTTCATGCACTCACTATAAGAATGATGGGCATGATGATGAGCATTGTTGGATTCTGCATCCAGAGCTAAGGCTTAAGAAGTTCGAGTGCAAGAAGAAGAAGACTATTGCAGCTATTCAAAAAGATTTGGGGTCAGAATTAGGAGATGAAACAACTATTGTAGCCACAAGTATAAAAGGTAAGAATTCTGAAGCATCTACTAGTAATTCTACACAATCTATTATTGTTGAAGAGAATGAGAGAAAAAGACATGAGCTTTTCCATATTCGAGTTATTTCCAAAAATAAAAAGATTGGTACTTTGTTTGATAGTGGCTCACAAGTAAATTTGATTTCTGAAGCAATTGTAAAGAAATTGGGATTAGTGACTACACTTCACAAGAAACCATACCCATTAGGATGGTTGAATGATAAAGCACAACTACAAGTGACTAGACAGTGCAAACTCAAGTTTTCTTTTGGGTCAGCATTTGTAGATGAGGTTGAGTTAGACATAATTCCTTTGGATATATGTGGAATTGTTTTAGGAATTCCTTACTTGTATGATAGGAAAGCTATTTTCTATAGAGCTGAGAACAAGTATTTACTTGTTAAAGATGGAATTGAATACTTTGTAAGAGCTCATAAGCTCAAGAATAATTATACTCTCATAAACTCAGGGTAGATGAAACGAATGATAAATTCATGCAAACAATTCTTACTGATGGTTGTAAAGGAAAAGAAACTTGATAAAACCTATGTATTTGAGGGCTGTAACGCTAAACAACAAGTTGATTTAGAAAAGGTTGTTTCAGAGTATGATATCTTGTTTCAAGAACCTAAGGGTCTGCCACCCAAAAAGGAAATAGTGCATGATATTATTTTGCACCAAGATGTTCCATTGCCTAACATTGGAATGTACAGGTTGTCTTCTTTAGAGAATGTTGAAATCAAGAAGCAGGTGCAGGAGTTTCTCAAGAAAGGGTTCATCAGACATAGCACATCACCATGTGGGTCACCAATCATTTTGGTGAGAAATAATGATGGCTCATGGAGAATGTGCATTGATTACCGAGCACTGAATAAGATAACCATCAAAAATCGTTATCCCCTTCCTCGCATAGATGATCTTTTAGATCAATTGAAGGAAGTTGTTTATTTCACCAAACTAGACTTGCATAGTGGATACCATTAGGTCAGAGTTGTAGAACAAGATGCATGGAAGACTGCTTTCAAAACAAAGTAGGGATTGTATGAGTGGCTAGTTATGCCTTTTGGCTTAACTAATGCTCTTGCTGCTTTCATGAGATTAATGAATGATGTACTTATACCTTTTCTTGATGATTTTGTTATTGTTTATCTGGATGACATTCTGATTTTTAGTAAAATGTGGGAAGAACACTTAAAGCATGTTAACTAGACATTAGATGTTTTGAAAAGAGAAAAACTTCATGTTAAACTCTCAAAATGTGAATTTGGAAAAACATCTCTAAATTATTTGGGTCATATAGTAGGGGGTGGTGAATTGAATATAGATCCCTCTAAAGTGGCAGTTATTGTAAATTGGCCTAAACCCAATTCTGCTACAGAAGTGAGAAGCTTCTTAGGGGCAGCACAGTATTGGAGGAAGTTCATTTCTAACTTTTCCTTAATTGTAGCTCCCTTACATGCTTTAACATGATTAAACAAGGTGTTTTAGTGGAGAGGCAAACATCAGAAATCCTTCGACACCTTGAAAGAAAATATTAGTACAACACCTGTATTAGCATTGCCTGATCTTCAAAAACCATTTGAGATCCAAACGGATGCCAGTGACTATGCCATGGGAGTAGTGTTGACACAGCATGGTAAACCCATATATTATCATTCTGAGACTTTTAATTCTGTAGTAGTTAACTATCCTACATATGATAAAGAATTGTATGCATTAGTACAGAGTGTCAAAAAGTGGAAACATTACTTAATGGGCAAAGAGACAGTAATACATACTGATCATCAACCACTTCAATATCTACACTCCCAAACTAAGTTGTAGCAATCAAGACACTATAGATGGATGGTTTTTCTACAACAGTTTCATTTAGTCATCAGATATAGAAAGGGCATACACAATAAAGTTGTAGATATGTTATCTAGACCCATTATAAATGCATCTACTATACTTAAGCATAATTCTGTGTTACATGAGAGTTACATTGAACAATATGCTCAAGATATAGACTTTAAGGATGTATATGCAACTTTAAGTCAAGGAAAATGAAAAGAAGAATTGGACTATCATGTAAAGGACCGACTCCTATATCATTGTGGGAAGTTATGCATTCCACAAACTGAAAGATTAAGGATAATTCGAGAAGCACACACTTCTCTGATATTAGGTCACTTTGGAGTAAGTAAAACAGTTTCATAGCTACAAAGATTTTGTTATTGGCCAAAAATGAATGAGACAGTTTCTAGATATGTAAGAGGGTGTACTATGTGTGCTAAAAGCAAGCCTAGCAATAGAAAACTAGGCTTGTACACTCCATTACCAGTTCCTTCTCACCCTTGGGAAAGTGTTTCCATGGATTTTGTTGGAGGACTACCTAAATCTAGGAGAGGTCATGATTATCTATATGTTGTTGTGGATAGGTTCAACAAAATATGTATTTTGTACCTTGTAATAAGCATATTATAGCTGAACAAACTGCAAAACTATTTTTTGAACATGTATGGGTTCATTTTGGATTACCCACTTCCATTGTATCTGATCGAGACACTTGATTTGTGGGGAAGTTTTGATCAAGTCTGTGGGAACTGATGGACACCAAACTGAAGAAAAGTATAGATTTTCATCCACAAACTGATGGCCAGATAGAAGTAGTCAACAGGATAGTGATACAGTTGCTCAGAGGATATTGCAGTAAACATCCTAAGCTTTGGGATGAACATTTGTGTTATGTGCAGCATGCTTACAACAGAGCAAAGCATTCTTCTACACAGAGATCTCCTTTTGAGACCTGTTTTGGTTTCACACCAAGGTCTCCTTTGGATTTTGTCTTTGGTAAAGACACCACAGTTGATGGACACAGTGATGTGGACAAGGCAACTAGGTTCATTGAACAAATCCAAGAAATCCATAAGGCAGTACAGGAACAGTTGGAAAAGAGCCAAGCCAAATAAAAGGCAAGGCATGACAAGCATCGGATGGAGCATAGTTTCCAAGTTGGTCACCAAGTTTGGTTGTATATCAGCAAGGACATAATGCAAGGTGAAGGTAAAAGGCTAAAGCCTATCAGGTATGGACCTTTCCAAATACTTGAGAAGATTGGTGAAAATGATTTTCACCTTGATCTACCAGCTTACATGCTCATATACTCAGTCGTAAATGCAAATTACTTGAGGTTGTTTGAACCCTCTCTAATTGAGGATGCCGAAGAGTAGAGTCAATTTCCTTCTATTGATGACCTACTAACTAAATATCTTAATGCATTATAGGAAGACACAGTTTTGGACATTAAGGTGAGGACAAAGCGCAGAGGAGATGTTGAGTACCTCAGGATTAGGCTCAAAAGTTCAAAGCCGAGTAGTGCAAAGTGGATAGAGATTGGACAAGTGAGACAATTGTATCCTCACTTAGTCGATGCTTGAAAACCAACTTTTGGTGGTCCAAAAGCTTTTTCAGTGGGAAGGCTGTGATTCGAATTGGATCCATGAAGAATAATCAAAGCACCATGACTGTATCAAATCAGGACAAAACTTCGAATTCAAGAGCACAGAGCGATCAGGAAGACCTCTGAACAGTGGCAATTTATAGCCAGCAAGGAACGATGAGGACCTCGGTCAAAGCACACTCATCGAGGCCCATGAAGACTGCGTAGAGGTGAAACTAGCCATTGGGAAGCCCAGATCAGGAAACAGAGGGCATTTATGATGCATCGCTTGGCAAAACCCCTCGAGAAGGAAAGCCCCGAAGTGCTCGGTCGCATGGAAGATGGGAAAAACATGGGGAAAATGTTAAAGGCTAAAGGTGGGTCCCGCACTACAAAATCAGTGGTATTTATCAGGGGCACCCTTGGGCAGTAAGTGGAATTGAAGAAAAGTGAGCAGTCCCATTCAGCACCCGACACATGGCAGGTGGAGAGGAGAGAAAACTGCCACTCATCACGTGCTAACGATCGAGCAAGTCAACCGCGCGAAATGAGCGAATGGCATCGGATCTGGGGGGCTGGGGCTCCAGATCTAACAGGCTGAGATTGCGCCCAATGGAGGAACCAGATTTAACAGGGGATTAGGCTATGATGTATAGGGATTTGAGGTCCGATTTGACCGCTGAGGTGGCGAACAAGTCATTTCCCAACGTAACCGAAGAACCAAACCAACGAGGAAAAGCTGGCGTAGTTGATAAGAGGACAAGTGGCCACTCCCTGTGAGCCGTTGATGATGATTCTGAGACAAGGAACTCTAAGTGAGCAACAACAGGCGATTTGATAGGGGTAGAAGAGGAAATGAGTAGTCATGAGAGTGACTGGCTTTAAAGCCATGAACAGGCAGAATAGAGGACAAAGGGGAAGACAAGGAGAAAGAAGAAGACGAAGACAAAGAACGAAGAGACATTAAAGCAAAGAGTAGAAAGACAGAGAGTCGAGCTGACTTGCAACATAAGGCAGCATCAAGCCATCCCTGAGAGGATCTGTTGGGGAACTGAGCACCACATTGGGCTCCTCCCATTAAAGACCAGAGAGGTCAAGAGCTGGTAAGGAAAAGAGTATGTGCACTCTAGTGGCTTGGGGAATCCAAGAACCACCCTACCAAGCAATTCTATTTCAGGAGACTCAGATTGAGCTCCTCATTGTAATTCTCTGCTTAAAAGACATAATAAAAGAAGGCCACCACTGAAAGCTAGACCGAAGATGTAACCCTAGAGATTGGGGTGAAGTCCTTATTAATTGTTGTGTTCTTGCATTTGTTTACTGTGTTTCTTTGTTGTTTTCATACTTCTAGTGTGTGTGTATTTCGCAATCTGATTGATCCGTTGCCTAAAATAACATGGAAACACACCAGTACATGAGTCTATAATACCTTCATTCATTAATTAACTAACTGAGGTCCCTCAAGGGTGATTTTCAGATCACTGAAAATCCATTGCAAGGTTAAAATTATTACTGTGAATATCTAATTGAATATGTTATTTAAATTAATACCTTTGCATCATTAAATCGTTGTCTTTTGTCATCTCTTGAATATATATGTGTTGGTTGTAGAAATTTCTCTACACACTTCTAATATATCTGATAAATTAAGTATTTAGGATGAATGCTTAATTATCAAATATATTATTCTTTCATCTATCACAATCAATTGAAAAATTATATGTTGTTAAGAATGAAGATCAACACTATGTTCGGTGCTGGTGACGAAAACCTCAGATAGTTTGTAGTTTGGCGATAAGTCTAGTTTCAGGGTTTCATAGTGGGTTGTGTAGGGTGGAGCACCGCTCCCTCCTACGGGCAAGTCGTCATGGAGGGTAGCAAGGAGGAGGGAGGGAAGTTGTTCCGAACTCCTTTGGAGAAAAGATCAGAAGCAAGAGGTAAGGAAACAGAGGGAAGCAAGGAGATCCAAGATCAGGAAGAAAAACAACGGACTGCGAATCAAGAAAGGGGGAAAGAAGGCAGTAGTAGGAAAATGCCTCATGCAAAAACTACAGGATTCTGTAAACCCAAGTCGAGCACCATCCCTAGGGTCATACTAAATGATCCGGAGATTCAAGTGCACAGGGACCATATGAAAGAACATGCAATCATCTGTAGGTTCATGGGGTTATGGCCAACAGAGAAAGCTCTACACATATGGATCAAGAGTCATTGGAAGCCTAAGGGAGAAATAAATTTGCATCTAGGATCTAAGGGATTCTTCACAGTGGTGTTTGCGAGCTTAGAGGACAAGGATAGAGTGTTTGAAGGAGGACCTTACTTCTTCACAGCGGCAGGACTCTACATGCGCCCATGGACGATCAACTTCATTCCGGAACACGAAACATTCACATATGTATCAGTGTGGATCAAACTTTACTCACTACCTCTGGACTACTGGCAACCAGAGTCATTGAAAACTATTGGCAACAAGTTGGGGCATTTTCTGAAAATATATGAGGCAACTCTCAAGGGTAAATATACCTCCTTCACCTGAATATGTGTGGAAATGGATTTGTCTGGAGCTCCTCTAGAAGCAATAATATTAGAAGTATATGATGAGGAATGGGTGTAAACGATAGACTATGAGCATATACCATTCAGATGCCGCAAATTTCATGAACATGGACATCTATTCAGAGATTGTCCGATAAACTAGGTAGAAAGCAATGGGAAAACCTCAGTGGACAAAGACCATGAGGGCTTTACCATGGTTGGGAGTAAAGGCAAAGGGGGTAAAAGATCACACAAGAAAATGAGTGACGACAGACAAACAAAACACAATAGTTTCAAAATCCTAGAGGATATGGAGGAGAACATGGAGATAGCACGGGTTAATGAGAACGTCCCCAAGGGGTAGGACATGGAAGCTGACATGGAATATATCCCAGAAAATCACCAGTAGACAGAGGAGACAAAAAATACATGGAAATCAGCAAGGACCAAGAAATGACCCCAAGTGAGGCAGGCACGGAGGATCATGATCTATAGGAGATTCTAGATATGGAAAACCTGGATCTAGAACAATTTCCGGAACAAGGAAAGAACAAAGGAGTAGACTCATTACCCAAAGAAGACTATGACCGAGTCCAACAACTCTATCTCTAGAGGGCACAAGCGAAGGGAAATGGGGTCAAAAGAAACCACGAAAGTCAAGAGTAGAGCGGGATCAAGATGATGGAGAATCAACAGACGCTATCTCCAAAAAACTCAGGCAGGAAAAGAGGAAGGAAAAGACAGAATGAACTGCTTACCGAATGCGGGAAACTACTGATTAACTCAGGTAAGATGAAATATCTTACCAACTATTCCTTTACCAATCTTTCTTAATGAAGCTTACAACCTGGAACATTAGAGGTTTAGGCAGTAGAAGGAAACAGAGAAACTTGAGTAATAGAATAAAAGAAGTAAAACTAGACATGGCATTTATTCAGGAGACAAAATGTTCAATGGAGAAAATAAGAGAAATTCACAGTAAATGGTTAATCAAGTATGAGTATTTGGAGGTTAAAGCTAACAACTCTGCAGGAGGGATTCTTACGTTGTGGGATCCTCATAAATTGGGAATCCTGGATGCAGAAGCATCCAAGAACTATCTTTCTCTGGTTTGTAGTCCTGTAGGTGACAAGGAGACTTACATGATAACCAATGTATATGGCCCTCAATAGCAAGCAGGTAAGATCAAGCTTCTCACCTCCTTGGAGGAGCTCAGAGCTCGTCACCCCAACATACCTTGGATACTAGCAGGGTATTTCAATATGATAAGATCTCTTTCGGAAAAAAAAAAATAGGCATGAGACAGCTTGGTAGGGACTCTAAGGTCTTCCAAGAATTCCTCATGAACATGGGACTGGTGGATACAGAGAATATAAATGGAACTTTCACTTGGAACAATAAAAGAGGAGGAATTTCGCAAGTGACATCAAAATTGGACATGCTTATTGTTTCTGAGGATCTCATTCTCACAGGATCAACGATCACTGCGTCCATTCTGCCCTTTGGAGGCTTGGATCATTGGCCTATACAGCTAGAGGCCTCCTTTATGGGCACTCTGAGGAATAGGCCATTCAGATTTGAAAATGCCTGGCTCTCTCACCCCAACTTCACCAGTCACATCGGCACCTGGTGGAAAGAGGATTTGAATATTCAGGGAACCAAGATGTATATGCTCCAGCAGAGACTGAAACACATCAAATCCAAACTCAAGGAATGGAACAAAAAAGAATTTGGGGACATCATCAAATCCAGAAAGAGTTCGGAACAGAAACTCCAGGAAATCAATCAAATCAACATCACAGAGGGTTTCAATGAGGAAAGACAGAACCTAACCGATTCTTTGCAGAAAGAATGGGAAGAGCGCTGCCTACAAGAGGAAACTTTTTGGAAACAAAAATCCAGGATCCAATGGCTCAAAGAGGGAGAAAGGAATACCAAGTTCTTCCACAAATCCACTATGGCCCATAGGGCACATAACATAATCACAAAGTTAAAAGATTCTCAAGGAATTGAGCTCATAGCCCACAAGGATATGGAGACAATCCTAGTACAACACTTCTCTGACATTGCCAAGGAGCCAATGGAAGACAGAACTAGGTTCATTGAAAGAATCACTAAGCACATCCCCAAGTTGGTCACAAGGGAGGACAACCATAATCTCAACAGGCCAGTCTCGGAAGAGGAGGTCAGTGAGGTAATCAAGGAAATGCAGAGTGGAAAAGCACCAGGCTCGGATGGTTTCAATGTTGATTTCTTCAAAGCCTGCTGGGACATAGTCAAGCAGGACATCATTGAGGTGGTGGAGGACTCAAGACAACACAAAAAGGTGTTGAAAGCTCTAAATGCAACCTTTATAGCTTTAATCCCCAAAAAGGAGGATACTATCATTGAGGTGGTGTACAAAATCATCTCCAATGTGATAGCAAAAAGACTCAAGCCTCTACTAACTTCACTCATCTCTAAAGAGAAAACAGGGTATGTGGAAGGAAGACAGAATCTTAACAACATCATCCAAGCACATGAGGTGGTTCACTCTCTTGAAAGCAATAAGCAAGCAGGTATGATCATTCAACTGGACCTAGCGAAGGCCTATGACAAACTCAACTGGTCTTACATAAGAGCTATTCTGAAAACCTATGGCTTCGACCAAAATTGGATAAGGTGGATCATGGCGCTTGTCACCACAACCAGTTTCTCCATTCTGGTTAATGGATCTCCCTCCAATACTTTCACACCCTCTAGAGGGCTTCGACAGGGTGATCTGCTTTCTCCTTTCCTCTTTGTACTCATCATGGAAGGACTAGGCAGGGAAATAAAATCAGAAAAATGTTGAAGGTAGAATTTTGGGGATCAAGCTTACCTCGGATGGAAAGGCTAACACTCATCAACAATTCGTGGATGATACTATGCTACATGGTGTTCCCACAGTTAGGGAGGTGAGGGCAATCAAAGAGATCTTAAACATCTTTACTATGGCAGTGGGCATTGAGGTTAGCCAAAATGAGTCCAAAGTTTTCTTATTTAACACTAATATTGCTATTCAGAAAAACATATCTAGAGTTCTTAGTTTTCAAAGGGAACAGTTGCCCTCCAAATATCTAGGCATACCTCTTACAGACAAACCTTTATGTAAGCAAATATGGGAACCAATTTTAAACAAACTTCAAGACAAGATTAGAAATTGGACTTGTCGTGCTTTAAACCCTGCAGGGCAACTAGTGCTCACTCAGGTGGTTTTGCAGGCCATTCCCATCTTTATGTTTGCAGCTTTCCCTGCTCCTTAAGGCATCAAGTAGCAAATAAGAAGAATTCAGAGAAACTTCCTGTGGGGCAGAGGGGAAAAGAAAAATAAATGGGCTCTTGTAGCTTGGGATAAGCTCTGCAAGCCCAAAAACCATGGTGGTTTGGGTTTGGAGGATCCTGACATTCTAAGTCAAGCTTTGAGGGCCAAGCTTTAGTGGCACTGGATCAAGGAGCCAGGTGCGCCTTGGGCCAAGATTTGGACACAAAAGTATCCTAGGCACTGGCAGGAACAAGACCGTATTAGAATGACAGGAGAAATCAAAGGTTCACATATCTGGAACCTTGCTTGGGAGAACAAAAGCATCATTCAGCAAAACTGCTTTTGGGAAATTAGAGCAGGGGACCAGGCTCGCTTCTAGGAGGATAGCTGGCAACAGGAACCTATCATAATCAGGGATGAACTGGCAGCTCTCAAGAGGGCTACAGATAGTAAAGGGCTCTCACTAGTAAAAGATTTCTGGGATCAGGGGAGAGATAAGGAAAAATGGAGGAAATGGAAGAACCTAAGTTATAATGGGGAGAACCCTTTGAAGGCCATGGCGGAGGTTCTAGCCAAGAATTTAGAGTAGAGAAGAATTTTGGTCTCCTCCTCTCTGGACCAACTTATATGGGGAAAGAATAATGAAGGAAACTATAATCTCAAAGAAGCCAAACAGGTAATCACAGGTTATAACTCTGTAAATGTTGAGAAAGTTTGGCAGGAGCTGTGGCATTTGCCACAATGGATGAAAGTCAAACATTTTATCTGGCTAGTTCATCAAAAGAAATTTCTCACTTGGGATACCTTCTCAAGAAAGGTTTCATTGGTCGCTCCAAATGTTACCTATGTGGCTCCTAGGAGGAAAAGATCGATCACCTTCTAAATATTTGTTATTATTCTGCTAGAATTTGGGATTGGGTAGCTTCCAGCTTCAAATAGACCGATAGGGATAGGCTTAACATATCCAATACTTTAACAAACTGGAGAAATAACTTCTTAGACAATGAGATTATCAACAAGGCCTGGATTCGGGTGCCAGGCTTTGTCATCTGGAACATTTGGAAAGAACGGAATATCCGAATCTTCAAAGATAAAGCCATAGAATCCCTACTTATCATCAATCAGATTTTGAAACAACTCAAGGAAACGGTCAGGAGTACGTTGAGCACAAACCCCTCAAATACTCATCTTCCTCATGAAGTGCACATTCTCACCAATCTGGATCTCCAATCCCTCAATCCTCATGGGACAAAGAAGAACATAAGCACAATCAGCATTGGGGATGGGGGCTAGTAGCCCCCTCCACAGGGCTTCTTCAAAGCCAATATTGATGATGCTTCCAAGGGCAATCCAGGGGAAGAAGGTTTCAAAGGAGCTATAAAAGACTCTAAGGGGCTAATAAATTACATTTTCCATGGCCACCTGGAAAAGGGTACCAATAACATGGCTGAGCTTTTGGCTCTTAATTAATGTATGGAGGTTCTAATGGAAACAAATTTACAAAATGTCATAATTGAAGCAAATTTGGATTTGGTCATCAAAGCAGTCAAGAAGATTCAAAATGGGACCTCGCCTGACAAAGTGTTGAGGCACTGGAAGCTGCTGCAGGTGTTTTACCGTATCCAATCTCACTTTCGCATCCTTAAGACTATAAGATTTGTCCATGTCAGGAGGAAGGAAAATATGCTTGCAGATAGGTTAGCCAATGAGGGCATGACCAATGGAGATAGGGATTCACAGTTTCCATGGGATTTACTGCCTGAAGGGAAGCTGCGGAAGGACTGCGTAACTCTGGCTAATGCAGACTAGGGTTTGTGGATGAAAAGGGTTGACACTGGAGATAGAGGCGGTGAACACATCACCTAATTCGACTTCGCATTTTGTTCAAAGGGTTAAAAGATGCAGGTTTGGACTCGAGCATTGGCAGCTTTGGCTCTTCTGGCTCAGCGGGTCTCTAATGGAGACTCCTTGTGGACAACCTGGCTAGGATGGAAGTAGATTGACTGGAAGGAATACTTGGATAATACTCTTTGGGCAGTTTCTGGTTCATCGCATAGGCTTGGGGCTGTTCCTAGCTTTGTGGTTGATGCGGGAACTTCCACCCTAGCGGTGACTTGGGGAGTTGAGAGAAGAGAGAATTATGCTCTTTTATCGAGGGGCGTGGGTTTCAGTGGCCTCTTTCCAAGGTCAGGGGTCGAAAGTGGTTTCTGGTTTGTCGCGCAGGCTACGGGTGGTTTCTGGTTTATTGCGCAGGCTCTGGGTGGTTTCTGGTTTCGAGGCTGGGGCATGCGATTCCACTCAGGTCGTGGCACGTGGTGTCGAGATGAGAGAGAAAAATGCTCTCATCGCGCAGTATCTCCCGAGCATCTCGGCTGTGCGATATCGTCAAGGGGCGTAGGATCGGGCCGCCACTCTCAACGGTCAGGATTCATCGTGCAATTTTCTTATGGTTTTTTGTTGGTGGATCCCTCAGTGGGTTCGACATGCCGATTCTCCTAGTTCTTACTACCCTTCCTTTCTGGGGTTGTTGTGTGGCCTTTTGTGAAGCTGGGGTTTCACTCTTTTGTGTTCTCCGCGCTCCTTTCTGTGGTTTGAGAGGCTATAGTTGTTGCTTCTTTGGCTTGGATGCTTTGCTTCCTTGCTGCCCTATCTTTTAAGGTTTCCTGTACATTATGTAACTTTTTTTGTTTAATAGAAGGTTCATCTCTTACTTACCAAAAAAAAATATTGAAGATCAACACTTTAAATAATATATGAAGCTTTTAGATTGTATAAGTGTGAATGGTTTAAATCATTGGTCATTCATTTAAAATAAATCCCTCACTTAGATGCTTTGTCACAATTCCCAAGTCTAGCTGTCTTCCAAGAGACAACACCTTGGTCATCCATTTTTTGGAATTTGTCCTCGAGGAATTTTAGGATAGATGTTGAAATAACCTCTGAAATCCTCCTGCGTCAATACATTGATATATCAATTCAATGGATGAAGTGGAATTTCATTCATATGTGCTATTAAATTATCTTAATGGGCCTTGTTAATAATAATACCAACATGTTTAGTGAAGAATATCAATGTTTCTTCAAACGAAGAAGACAATATAGGAATCAAAGTTGGCAGTGCTGAGAATTCAAAATCAAGCTTGTCCTAAGATTCGTTTATCCCCTCTTGATTATTCTTCCATGGCATCATACTTACCTGACTGGAAAACTATGTGCTTTTGATGGACAATTGGGAGCATAGGAGAAGCATAATGGTGGATTGGACATCATGTATATTAGAATGAGAGGAGAAACGAATTTAATTGAAATGTGCAATCTGATGAGATCCAAAGGTGGATATTTAATGTGATCAATGGAGGATATTTTTGTTGGGTTATAAAGTAGTCAAGAGATAAACCTTTTTTTTTATTTCGATGGAATCATAACCCTCCACGTGGCTTGATCATGTAGATAATAGTTTTCTAACTTAGAATACCAATATAATCATTTATCATGATGTTTGATTACACAACATATTTATTCAATTGTATAATGTCTTCATCTGAATGTTGCAATGGTGGATTGTTTTTCAACATTCCTTTAATGATATTTTTTAGAGAATAGATTCAACCAAGAAAGTAAACATCAAATAAACATTAAGGGAAAATGAAATTTATTCCTTTTCTTTTTAATCTTCTCTACCAATGTGAAATGTATTAATTATAGAAATTATGTAGACAAGGTCTAACACACACAACATCATGCCATATATTCAAGACAATGTTGCATTTCAAGCTATCTACATGTGAAGATACATTTTCACAACATTCAATCCATTTATGAAATGGATATTATAAATTGGGAATCCTTAAATTCAAAAGTTTTACAATCTCTCAATCTACATTTCTATATATTTTGAAAATATTGTAAGTATTATGATCGCTCAACCTTGTAATAAATGAATTTATAGTCATTTAATTTTCTTGGTTCTCCATATTTGAATGAATCATTGAGTGTGATATTTCCTTGTAGAGTATAATTCCATGACTTGGATTTTTCATGCGGGCTAAGTGTAATGTCTAACCCAAATAATGAAATCCTTTGGAGGCACATGTTGATTATGTTAGCAGATTATTGAGTGTGTGTTGTCATTGATGTCAAGTTTAGGAGGATCTTGTTGTGTGTATGTTGTTACATGAAGTTGTCATTATTTGTTGAGTGTAACTTTTCTAAATTAATATTATGGTAGTATATCTTTGAAGGAAGTACTTTTTTAGTTCCTTATTTTAAATGAGAATGAAAAATATGTAATTTCCTAACCTGGTCAGAGACATTTCCAAAAATATATGGCACATTTTCTAAACACACGAACTAAAGAGAAATATAAGTTTATGTTAGAAATATGTTTGGATTGATTGAAAAGGTGATGAGGATGATGACATAGACAAAGAATATGATGGGAGATTATTAGAATATGTTGGCAAAGGAGCTGCTAAATGATGTCTAGTCATTGTGGTCAAGTATTGATAAAGGTGTTGTCATTAGTCCATTGATGTCACAGGTGTCAATGGTGGTGTATCCAAATAAAAGGTACTACAATGTAAAAATTAGAGAAGACTGCAAGAATAAGGAAGACCAACACATGTATCGAAAAGTTGTTGCAACACTTAGATGTTTCCAAGCAAATTGGTGAATAGTATTGGTGGAGCTAATTAGTGAAGGTGCAGATATTTTGGTCTCATTTATTATACATTAGATGATCTCAAATGTAGTTAGAAACTATTTAAATGGATAGAGCTCTAAAAGAGTTTTCCAGTGGTATATGGAAGTTTAAAAATGGCCTCCTGGATTGAAAGTTATTCGTAGTCAAAGACAGGTATCCCCAAAGTCAAATTTGTAGAGTTAAAATTGGTGACACAATTAGTTGGAGTTAATTTTGGCATTTTGGCCAAACATGGTCGAGCTTGGCAAACAAGTTATTGGAAGGAATAGAGTAAAGAATTGGGAAACTTTGATAGTGGATCTTGTGCCATGTTTCCCCATCGACCCATCAGAGAAAATGTGTAGGTCCAAGCATGCTCAAGGGTTACTAAAAGGGTGGGGAGGGGAGATCTACTATTAGCAGTATTTCCATATCACTGATCTTGAGATCAAAGATTGTGGTTAATATAGAAGAAACCCCACTGCCCCCCCCCACTCTTTTACGTCCAAACTGTTCATGGGGGTTTGCAAACCATATATCATTCTCAAAGACAGTGCAACTAGGTGGAGGTGGTATTCCACGTAGGAGGAAAGGCTTTAGTAATAGTGGAGAACCTGGACATTGGTGGTCCCTAGTGCTAACACATCCTAGCAACCTTAGAAGGTTTTAATGGATGTCGAGTGTAGAATCCTAGGATGATTCAAGTTTGGTCTCGGAGGTCATTCCTCGTATGGTTAAAGGTGAAACACAATTATAGAAAGGCCCAAGACGAGTCAAAGTCGGGCTAGTGTGGTGAAGACATGTAGCAACAAGGCCCAATGGAATTGTATTTGGGCTAATGAGGAGTGTAACACAACATTAAATAAACTGGTTGGGACCCTTAATATTTTATAAAGGAATTCAGCTCAATACTCAAAGCAGAGGACCCTTTCTCTATAATCTTAGGAAGAAAAGTTGGCAACATCTAATTGGTTGTGATGATGTCAGCATGAAATGTACAGGAGTTATGAAACTAGCTCACAAGAAGATAGAAAAGAGAGATAAACTACTTAGAATTCAAACTCTTTGAGGGGGCAACCTCCTTTATATTACACAAATGAACAATTCTTGGATGATACAAATGACAAAACCTTCTTTCTATATATAGGAGTCTAAGGGGTCACAATATAATCAAATCTGACCTAGGAATAATAATATAAGGGCACAACAATAACAATAAGGGCTACAATGACAATATAATGGGGGAATCACTAGTATTATAGGGAACTAACATGCCCCTCTCCTTCAAAAATCTGTTTTTCTCAACATTTGGGTAGTTTTGGATGCTTCGGTATAAAATTATCATCCTCCCATGTGGAATCTTCAGTGGATAAGTTCTTACACTTGACAAGATACTTGAAAATTAATCGATTTCGTAGTTGTTGAGTTCTTGTTTCTGTGACGGCTTCAGGTTCCAATATTATTTTTCCTTCCTCATCAAATTCTGGCATTATTGTTTGAACTGGGAGCTTGTCACCAATAACCTTCTATAAGCATGAAACATGGAAAACTGGGTGCACTCTAGAAGCTGCAGGAAGCTCCAATTTGTATGCCATAGTACCAATCTTTTGCAACAACTTCTATGGACCATAATACTTTGGTGATAATTTATTATCCTTCTTAGCTTGCTTGAGGAACATTTTTTTAAATGGTTGTAGCCGTAGAAATACCCATTCACCTAAATCAAAACTTCTTTCGCTGCAATGTTGATATGCCTGTTATTTCATTCTATTTTGTGCCAAAGTTAGGTTATCCTTTAAGAGTTGGAGAACTTGGTGTTGATGCTCAATGTGATCTCCACTGCTTGAACCTTGGAATTTCTCTTAAATATGATGTGATGGATGGTGGGTGATATCCATAAAGTACCATAAATGGGGTCATTTTTTTTGCAATATGGAAGGAAGTGTTATACCACCATTCAGCCAAAGGCAACCATTTGACCCATTGTGTGTATTTATCAGATACAAAGAAACAAAGATATCCTTCTAAACATTTGCTTACTATCTCAATTTTCCCATCAGATTGAGGATGATAAGATGAGCTATGAGCTAACTGAGTACCAAGACAAGAAAATAATTATGTCCAAAACTTTCGAGTGAAAATGGGGTGTCTGTCACTTACAATAATCCTTGGGTTTCCATGTATCTTTTGAATCGTTTCCTTAAATGCAATAGAAACTGTACTGAATTTAAATGGATGAGATGATGCACAAAAGTGTGCATACTTTGTAAGTCTTTCAACTACCACCATGATGACACTCTTTCCTTTGGACTTGGGTAAACCTGTGATGAAATCCATTGAAACCTCCTCCCAATGTTGACTTGGAATGGATAAAGGTTGTAATAGACCTGGGGTATTAATTGTTTCAACTTTATTTTGTTGGTAAACCAAACATTCCACCACAAACTTTTGAATATCAGATTTAAGGCCCTCCCAAAAAAACTCCTTCTTAACCCTATGGTAAGTTTTTAAAAATCCTGAGTGCCCTCCTAAGGGAGAGGTGTGCAATTCCATAAGAATATTTTGTTTGAGTTGGGAATTCTGACATAGGTATAAGCGATCTTTGTACCATAACGAATCATTTTTGTAGCTAAATGTATCAGATGTACTTGGATCTTGTTGTATCTTTTAAATGAGTGCCCACACTTCTTCATCATTCTTCCATTCATCCCTTGATTCGTTTATCCAATCTAGTTGGTTAATAGAAATGGCACAAAGCAATGCTTCCATATCCTCATGCTTTCTTGAGAGTACATCTGCCACAACATTTTGCTTCCCTTTTTTGTATATGATTTCAAAGTAATAACCCAACATCTTTGTGACCCATTTTTACTTCTCTTCTAATGATAATATTTGTTCTAAAAAGTATTTAAGACTATCATGATCCATTCTTACCTTGTAGTGTCTTCCCATTAGGTAGGTTCACCATTTCTTAAGTGCATGTAGTATCTCCAACATTTCCTTCTCATAAATAGCTTTGTGTAAATACTTTCCTTTGATTGGACGACTTTCGAAAGAAATGGGTCTTTCTTCTTGCATTAAGACAACACCAATTCCATTTCCTGAGGCATCAAATTCCACAATAAAGGTTTTTGTGAAGTCTGGAGTAGCTAAGATCGGTGCTTGGCACATTGCCTCTTTAAGATGTTCAAAGGCATTCGTTTCTTCTGTAGTCCATAAAAATGCATCTTTCTTCAATAATTTTGTTAGAGGTGCTTCCATTCTCCCATAATTCTTAACAAACTTGCGATAATACCCTTTCAACCCGAGAAATCCTCACAAATGCTTTAGGGATGTGAGGATTTTCCATTCCTTAATGGCTTTAATTTTGCTAGGGTCTACCTTAACACCTTCATGAGATACAATATGACGCAGATATTCAACCTCTTGTACTCCAAAGAAATATTTGGATCTTTTGCATATAATTGTTTCTCCTCCAATAGTTTGAGCACCATGTCAACATGTTGAACATGATCCTTCCAAGACCTTATATAGATTAGTATATCATCAAAAAATACTAACACAAAATTTCTAAGGAAGGGTTTGAAAGTGGAATTCATCAAACCTTGAAATGTAGAAGGTGCATTGGTAAGGCCAAAAGGCATGACCAAAAATTCATAATGACCCTCATGATTTCTAAATGTTGTTTTTAGAATGTCTTTAGTCTTCATTCTAATTTGATGATATCCTGAATGAAGATACAAGTTGGTGAAGTAAATTGATCCATGCAATTCATCTAATAGTTCACCAATGACAGGAATTGGAAATTTATATTCAATAGTGAGCTTTTTGAGCTCCCTATAATACAGACACATGTTCCATGATCCATCCTTCTTGTGAACTAATACTACTGGAGTAGAGAAATAACTTTGACTAGGTTGAATTATACCAGCCTCTAGAAATTCTGCAACCATACGTTCAATTTCACTCTTTTGGGCATAGGGATATTTGTAAGGCCTGATGTTTGGAGGAACACTTCCTGGAATTAAATGAATAGCATGATCATGATCACGAATATGTGGGGAGACCTTTGGGAGTCTCAAATACCTTGGAATGATTATCTAAGGCTTTTTGGAGATCTAGAGAAATAGATGATTTTGATGTGGGAACCTCTAGCCAACATAAGTGTGAAATTACGCCTCACTGTTCTCTCTTTAGAGGCTTTGTCATACCATTAGAGCTGATTATCTTTCCTGGTTTCCTTGCGATACCTCTTAATTCAAATTCCTTTCCTTTCGAAGAAAATTTCATCAAAAGTTATTGAAAATTAAAAGCTATTTTACCCAAGGATTGTAGCCATTGATCTCCTAGTACAACATCAGCACCACCCATTGGAATGGAAATCATTGGGCTATTCAATACATTGTTGGCATAGTTGTTATAGACATATTTGGGCACTACAACCCCAATCACATATGTCCATAAACCAGGGGCTTCTAAACCCCTAAAATTGTTGTTTCATACCCTAAAGGCACAAGGTTAGCTAATTATATCATTTCCCAGAATTTCTCCCTGAAAAACTACTCAGAATTGGTCAAAACTAGACCATATAGACTGCTCCATGCTGAGGGTGCGATGCATCTCACCTGTTACACATGGGGGGTGTGATGCATATTGAAAATCCCTTCTGTAGGGTGTAATGCGTGAGAGCAGACAAATGGCAAAGGCAGTTTGCTAGGTGGAAACTCAAAGAATCTTCTAGAAACTGCTCATATGACACTTGCCTCTCTGAATTTGCCCAGGGATGAGTAAGAGATCATGAAATCTCCAAGTGGAACCAAGAACTATCAGTGAAATGATACTAATCAAAATACCAAAAGTTGACTCACTCTCTTGCAAATATCTATATATGGGTCTCTCATCCTAGAGATCCAAAAGGCTGGAATTTTGTAATTTGTAAGGAAGTGTTGTTGGTTTCTCTTTGAGACATTGTATTGTTGTGTGATCTGGCTTTGTATGGGGTGAAGAGGGCTTTCATGCTGGGAGTATGATGCTAGATCAGACAGCTTGGTTGTAATCCTCTCTTCTACTACTTCTATCAATAAAGCTATTTGAGTTTTCCTCCATATGTTTGTATATCTCTGAATCTTTATTTATATATGCATTGGTATGGTTAATATACATTTGATCCTATATTGTTTATGGTTATAGATCTCTATGCTTTGATGGTATTTTGCTGTTTTGACTCTACAGATGTTCTTTGAAGCGGGAAAAGTGAGAAAGGAGTGGTGAAAGCTCTATCAAAGGAGAGAGGAAACAAGCAAGGAGACTAGCAAAAGACTGAGGTTGGTACTCTTTGCTTCTCTCTCATCTATCTCTCATAAAGGAAATCACAAGTAACTTTGGTTTGTTTTTTTCTAAGATAGCTACCCATCTTAATGGGACTAGCAGTTCTGAATGGACACTAGTGTTCCCGATAACAAAATGGTGACTCCGTTGGGGAGTGAATAGTTTGTTTGTTTTGTTACTATTGTTTGCTTTATAAACTATAGACGGAGCCTGAAGTTAAGCTAGCTATCCTTCGAACTGCATTTGCTATGCAACTGCAAAGTAGATCAATGCTGCTTCAGTCAATCTCCGAGTTGGTTTATGAACTGAACATCTGACTTGCAAACATCCTAAGTGCCTTGGTGGTAGCTCAAATAACCTCATTAGATCAGCCCTATACTTTGTGTTTACTGCCTATCATTAGCTCAGCCTAAATCCTTGAACTTACCTGCAAACTGTGAGTGAAAAACTAAGCTCAGTATCATCCCTAGACCATTGCACTGTCTCTCATAGGAATTCTGGATGCATCGCACCTCCCGTGTGTTGCAGGTGAGATGCATCCCTGTTTCCCTGTGTTACAGGTGCAATGATTGAGTAAGACTGTTTCTGCCTCCAGATTTTGGTTTTTTCTTCATTGTCTTCAACTTTATTTAGTAGTTTTGCTGTCTATGATCAGTATATCACTATTGAAACCATGTTCCTTTGCATTATTCAGCCTCCATTGATAAAGAATTGTGAATATTTTTTATGTATTTTTCATCATTTACAGTTCTCCTTTGCAAATTGTAGCTTAATCGAACTATCGTCTTTTGATTTGAAAGTGTCACAACTGTTGTTTTCAGTCAAGAAAAAGAGTGTTGTAAAGCATTCCTCTTTTAGATAGTCGATTACACTTTTGCCATTGTACTTGATTTGAAATTATTAGTATTTCAAGTGTCGAAAGTAGTTTTAATTCAAAATCGCAAAGTGTCGTCTTAGTCTTCCTTTCATTTTTTGAAGAGAAAAATGTTAGTATTGTTGCTTTGAAAGAAGATAGTTTAGATCTGTACTTAGTTTTCTTTTTGTCATTCTCACATTAAGGAAACTAAAAAACAAATACATGCATGTTCATTTCCATTTAGACTGCATGCAAAAATTGATTTAGGAAAAGTGCATCTAGTGTGTGCTCTCTGCTCTATGTTGAAAGAATTTTACTTCTCTTTCCTTAGTAGCTAGGATTTTCATTGCTAAAAGAAAGTAAACTATTGTTTATCATCTTAGATTGCATGTTTAGGAATTGTATATCTACATCAAGCGGTGAACCTTAAAGGAAGACTTCCTAAGAAAGATCAACTGTAAAATAAACCTCAATGAACATAAAAACATTTTGGAACCTAACGCAAAACATCTAGAAGTCTAGGCTAGAGACGTATTCCGGTGTCGTAAAGCTTGGTAACTATCGTTTTCATCGTAGGTTGGGTGATTCCTCCTCTTTGATACGACAAGTGCCAGTACAGACTTGTGCTCCTATGTACCATCAAGTATATATTGGGAGACCACAATAGGCTATATCCTTTATCCTTAGGAAGTTGTGTCTGCCGCCCTATCGATCGCAATGCACTGAACACAGCATTCGGGAAGATTTATTGTCATACCGTAAAAAGTATTCTGCAGTTTTGCGATTGGTTTGGTAATCCCTCTATCTAGATTTCCAGAGTAGTCACTTTCATTCCTTTTCAGACTCTTTAAAAGAAAAGGTCCATCTGAGCACTTGTCAATTCAGGCTCATTAAAAATCGAAGGCGACTAGAGTCATCTTTAGCTTTTTCTCGACTCTTAAAAATTGAAAAAGAAAGTTGTGTCAAAGCGTCATAAAATTTATTTTAATTGGAATAACATCATTGTTCCCTCGTTGGTCTTAGGTTGAGAAAATGGATTCTACCAATCAAGGATTTACCCTTGGGGGAAATCCTAGTCCTTTCTCCTCTTGGGAGATGTTGTTGCTCCACACATGGTTACACTGTCCCTTCCAGGACTCACAATTGGCCTGCCAGTATGGCTTTTCTCGACCTCTGTCATTCAAAACACCGCAAATCCTCAACTATCAAATCAACAACCAGATGATTCTGAAGTCGCTTCCCCACCTTATGCTTCATTTGTTTCTCCCTCTCCTTCTTCATCTTCGCTTGGTGAAGCTAGTAACGCTAAAAACCAAGTAACTGAGAAGAGGAAGAAAGGGAAGGAGAAGAAGAAGAAGAAGCCAATGGCGATAGTGGGCAACCATACATCGTCTGGCGAAAATCCACACACTGCACCTTCCAAGCCTAAATCTCCACGTGTCATTTACAAGGGAGACCACTATCATTGAGATTTTCCTTGCATCCCATGAATCTTGAGGGACTGGTCTCCTCGCTTGCACAATCCAGTGTCTTCAACCTCTGACGATCATGTTGAGAGCACACCATCAACTAGTGAAAATGAAGCCAATGGAAAGAAAAGAAGATCTAAATTTCCTTGTAGACTGTGTGAAGGCGATCATGCCCTCCACTGTTGTCCTTTCCTAGACAAAGCTAAAAGAGTCTTGGATAACCGTCCTGCTTCACCGCAGCGACTTCCTCCTAGATACAAGAAACTCTTGCTGAGTCCATCGCTAGTTGAAAATTCAACTAACACACCGTTGGTGTCGGTCGAAGCACCTATCATTGAAGATAGATCCTCTGAGTCCACACCAGACCAAATTCAATAGGTCGAGACGGCAGTCGACCCAGTCTTGAAGGTCCAACTTTAGATGATATAGTCACCAAAGAGGATGAGAACGACACCGTTCAAATTTTTTCCGTTAACAGAAAATCTGATGAACTAGGGGCAATCTACCCGTTCCTTTACCGCAGGAAGGAAGTTCGTCAGAGATTCATCCGGCCATTTATTCGGTCCCTCCTCCAAGCAATTTAGTCGTTTCCTTTGATTGGAATCTACTAGGGAGACCTCGCCTACCATCTAATGTACCATTCCGAATCATAGTACAAGCTTATAGAATGATCATGGTTGGTACTATCATAGATGAAGGGGCTTCTGTGAGTATCCTTTCCTCAACTGCTTGGAAAGCGCTTGATTCGCCATCGCTTCTACCTGAGATTTGAAATTTGTCAGGCTTCAACAAAGGAACCAGTTGACCGTTAGGGATCCTTCCAAATTTTCCTATAACTTTGAGAAAGAAAACCGTTCATCTAAACGTGATGGTAGTCCAAGGGCCTCTAGATTACAATCTACTCCTTGGGCGTGACTACATTTACAGCATGGGAGTTATGGTTTCCTCACTCTTTCGAGTGATGTGTTTTCGCATGAAGGCAGAGTGGTCCAGCTAGTTGACCAACTTTCATTCCCCAGTTCGAACACAACTGCTAGTCAAATGCCATCCCTAACTGGTATTTTTGCATGAGGAATGTCTCATCAATCTCCAATCCATCCACCTGGTGAGCGCAAGTGATTCAGTGATTGTGACTAAACCCAGGAGGCATGCACCTTGGTCTACTTCGGCAGGAAAACCCTAGTTATAAGGTAGGTTTTCGCGTAGGATTTATAACTAGTCTGACGCCCCTGTCTGTTTAGGAAAATGGGATAAAACTGGAAAAAGGGTCCCACCATGATCGCCTACTTCTTTTTATACCTGGGGGAATGCAAACCTTTTGCATGCAGGTGAAAAGTGACCTTTTATTTTCTTATTTTGTAGGCTCTCAACCCTTTAACCTCATAGTTGGTTGTTCCTAGCTTGCATACGAAAGGCTCCAGAGCAAAGTTTCATTGGGGTAAGCTCCCTAAAAAATGAACCTACTGATAAGAGACATCCTTATTATACGACTGGCACGAGCAGGTTTACGTGAAGTTCAAGCTTGTTAAAAAATAAACCTAGAAATGAGAAAATGTTCCCCCAGAGTTCAAGCTCACTAAAAAATGAACCCACCTTCGGTAAATAACCATTGCGATCACATAACTATCAGATTTTGAACCTTGGTCATGTTCTTACCATCACCTCCACTCTTTTTTAACCGATCATACGCCTCCATTTAATTGTTTACCCTTTTGAGGAACAGTTGCGATGAGTGATTCTATTAGCCACCTTCTTTACACTGTTGTGATTGAAAAGTTCAAAACCTTACCTGGAACTAGTTGCTATCTAAAAAGCATCACTTGTTCCTAAAAAACGAGTCTCCTTTAAGATCTTTTCATCTGACTTGTAAAATATGAAAAGATTGCCGAGCAATTGGCCTCTCTAGCTTGTTAAAGTCATTGGAAGTGCCATCTCTCCTCTATATTTTAATCTTTTTAGGCCTGAGGGATCATTACACAAAAAGATCAAGTGCTTGTCTCGTTCGGCTCGTTAAAACTATCGAAAAGTCATCCCTTTTGTATTATTTTATACTTTTTTGGACTTAAGGGATCATATTATGAAAAAGGATTACTGGAGTTGCCTTTCCGTCTCTTTTTAGACTCTCTAAAATTAAAAAGGACCAAGTTATCTTTGTCATTAAAATCGTTAAAACAATAGTGACAAACTTGTCCATGCAGACAAGAACGAGTTTCACTGTCGCTAGGCTTGTTAAAACATAGCGACAGGTTTGCCCGAAGGGAAAATTATAAAACAAGCATATGTTATCCTCCTCAAGCTTGACAAAAAGAAAGAGGTACTAGTCAGTAATGACTGGGGAAAAAAGGGAAGAAAACTTGAATAACTTCATTGGTAGTAGGTCGCTCTTGAACATGACACTTTCACTCCATCACCATGATTGAGTCGGGTTGGGTTATTCCGTTCACCGGTCATATCACCATTGGTCCTCCGTACCATCCATTTTGGGGTTAACGCTACCAATCCATTTCAGTGTCACTGATATGTTCAAGAGAAGTCGCTCAGAGAATTCACCAACCCAGCTAATGCCTCATCCGCTGCAATACCTTCACTCTCCATTTTTCATGACCGCCACCCTGAACCTTGTATCATCAAATCGTTTTCACCTCCACAAAATCATTTTCTCTGTTCCGTGTTGTAGATGTGGGATTCATTAAGGCCCTCCTATGATGGGTCACTTCTTGTCAACATCAGGTCATTATCCAAGAAGTTGACTTAGGAACAACCTTTTCAGTACTTTGAAGCTTGCATGCCTCAATGGCAAGTTTCTCATTTCCGGCGATAGGTTTACATCAATGGCCTTTGACCGAATGATTTTGTGTGGTGTTTGACATCGACTCATGTATTTACACCACGTGGATTGTACTGCAGTACCTTGAGGGTCATCATCATTATCGGTGATTCCTCTCGCGCCTGTTAACAGCTTACATCATTGGCTGGTAATCAGGCGATGTCTTTCCATTTTCAACATCAGAACATCTTTTCACATGGATTGACTTGTACTTTGGGTGAAGATTGAACATGTTTGAAGACCCCGGATCTATTTTCATCCATCTGGGCTACGTTATATTCAGGAAAATAGAAACATGAAATGTACATCACAATTGCACAGATAATCATCCAAACTAAGGGATGATGGCTCTACCAGAATCATCAGTCTGCCACACAGACGATTGTCTATCTTATGTACATGAAAATGAATTTATAAGGCTGAGCATGGGAATACCCACCTCAACTAGATCATGAAAATATTATGAAGATAATGTATTGTATTGTATCTTATTACAAGTCACCTTCCAGTTCGAAAAACCTCGGATCCTCATGATAAAGCATTTCACCCGACATCAGAAGATTTATGACCTCATGCTTTAGGGGGCAAATTTTATAGACATATTTGGGCACTGCAACCCCAATCACATATGTCCATAAACCAAGGGCTTCTAAACCCCTAAAAGTGTTGTTTCATACCCTAAAGGAACAAGGTCAACTAATTACATTATTTCCCAAAAGTTCTCCCTGAAAAACTGCTTAGAACTAGTCAAAACTGGACCATACAGACTGCTCCATGCTGAGGGTGCGATGCATCTCACCTGTTACACATGGGGGGTGTGATGTATACTGAAAAGCCCTTCTGTAGGGTGTGATAAGCAAGAGTGGACAAATGGCAAAGGTAGTTTGCTAGGTGGAAACTCAAAGAATCTTTTAGAAACTGCTCATATGACACTTGCCTCCCTAAAATTGTCCAAGGATGAGTAAGAGATCATGAAATCTCCAAGTGGAACCAAGAACTATCAATGAAATGACACTAATCAAAATCCCAGAAGTTGATTCATTCTCCTGCAAACATCTATATATGGATCCCTCATCCTAGAGATCCAAAAGGCTAGAATTTTGTAATTCATAAAGAAGTGCTGCTGGTTTCTTTTTGAGACATTGTATTGTTGGGTGGTCTTGCATTGTATGAGGTGAAGAAGGCTTTCATGCTGGGAGGATGATGCTGGATTAGATAGCTTGGTTGTAATCTTGTCTTCTACTACTTCTATCAATAAAGCTATTTGAGTTTTCCTCCATATGTATGTATATCTCTGAATCTTGTATTTGTATATGCATTGGTATGGTTAATATATATCTGATCCTATATTGTTTATGGTTATAGATCTCTATGATTTGATGGTATTTTGCTGCTTTGACTCTACAGGTGTTCTTTGAAGTGGGACAACTGAGAAAGGAGTGGCAAAATCTCTATCAAAGGAGAGAGGAAACAATCAAGGAGACTAGTGAAAGACTGAGGTTGGTACTCTTTGCTTCTCTCTCATCTATCTCTCATAAAGGAAAACACAAGTAACTTTGGTTTGTTTGTTTCTAAGATAGCTACCCATCTTAGTGGGACTAGCAGTTCTGAATGGACACTAGTTTTCCTGATAACAATAGTGGGGCCTGACCCAAGTTCAGAAGTGATTTAGCCAAGCAAATCCAAGTACTACTGGCCCTTTCGGCAACAGCCCGCAGAGTGCGGATTGAGGTTTCACCTGAAGTAGTATGAGAGGGTGCTAGAACTAGGTTTCCGCACCCTGGGGATGTCTGATATGAGGTGATTGGCTCAAACTTTGCACTTACTAGGCGATGCGCACCAGTAGGCACCCCACGCCCTGTGATACTAT
Source organism: Pinus tabuliformis (assembly GCA_031772625.1). Taxonomy (NCBI): domain Eukaryota; kingdom Viridiplantae; phylum Streptophyta; class Pinopsida; order Pinales; family Pinaceae; genus Pinus; species Pinus tabuliformis. The sequence goes on from CM062811.1 coordinate 462,926,667, forward strand.
GTTCACGCAGTTCTAGCCGCAACGTGACCCATGTTATTTACCCAAATCTTCCTTAATTAGGCTCTGTTAGCTTATTACTTAGAATATTTTCATATATAAGAATTCATACAAGTATTTATCAATTATGTGCAGTAAATAAACAAAGTAAAAGTAATGCATAACACCAAAATACGAATCCAAGACCAGATGCACAGAGTAAATGTTATAGATCTAACCCAAAAAATATATGAGAATATAAATAAACCCAAGAATAATAAGATCCAAATATAGAAATGCTTCACTTTATTGATATCAAAACCCTTAAGGCATGGCAACACCATACATTCACTCCTTAAGGAAGGAGAAAATTCCACAAGCCATATGCCTGTTCATACAATAATCCTTGACAATATTCCTTGACATCTCTCCATGTGGAGTCTCTAGCCTCTATATAGGCCTCATACATGGGTCATTACCATGGTTCCCTCATACCATCGAACTAATACCATGGGCCCATTACATTATTACAAACTACTTGTGGTCCCTTACATGATATGGGTTAACCACCTTATTTATTACTATGGCCCATCCCATTATTATATTATTACCTTGGGTACCTCCCTTTGTACCCCATATTATCCCCCCTAGGTATATAACAGTAAACTTCTCTTTATTAACTTTCAATCCCAATTACATACCCGACTCCACCTTGTTCACTTAGCTGCAGGGGTCTGTGCACTCAGCTGCGGACTCTATTAGGCCTCTATGCACTCAGCTGCAGAGCCTCCTACCACTACTATGACCCAGTACACTTCAGATCCCACTCTAGGTTCTAACCATGCCTTCGCATTTCTATCTCTTCTTACTTTTTTTTACACTTAGAGCCTCGCTCTATTTATAAAATCCCATGGCTCGCGGACCATGGGTAGGCCAACACAACTTTACATTAAATTACAATATTTTAGGGTGGACAACCCTATGACTCATCCTAGACTTCGCACTCGGTGCCTGCAATTCGCGGAGTCTTACAATATACTTGGACCAAAACATGGGCTTTGAGCCCCAAGAGCATGTTGCGGGGGATCCCATGCCCATCAGGCCCCCAACAAAATCATTATGACTCGTCCCGAGTCACTCTGCTGGTGCGACGATCATGGCACAGAGCCCCTCCAACTGTGCCTATGTTGCGTGAAGGTCCATAGCCCATGGAGCTACTACTGGCTGAACCTGCAACATCTGATCTTCTAGGCCCACCATGTCTGAATTATTCCCTTACAGCTGTACCGACATCTGCTGTGCATGTTTATAGTCCCATGCCTGAGTTCGGTCCCTTGGGTTACGAAGACTGTGCCGCGGTTGGTTAGTCAAGTAGTCGGCCCACCCATATAGAGCTTCAAGTGACTGCCATTTATCTTGCCAGGAAAGGGTTTGCCGTTAAGTTCACCTAGCTGGACGGCACCTCCGTCTATAACCTCCTTAACCATGTAAGGTCCTAGCCATTGCATTCTGAATTTTCTCGGGAATTTGTCAAATTTACTGTCATACAACAGTACTAAGTCATTGACCTTGAAGGTGCACAACTTGATATGACGATCATGCCAGGCCTTTTCATGTTGTTTTTGTACCTGCTAATGAAATCCCACTAGAAATCATTCTTCCTCGAGTTCTTCTAATTGCATGAGCCTCTCTTCCAAGTCTTCGTGGTCCAACATGCCCATAAGTGCTACTATTCGCAAACTAGGTACGATGTATTTCATCAGCATGACAGCTTCCACACCATAAACTAGCCAGAAAGGTGTCTGGCACATCAATTTTTTGCACATGGTTCTGTATGCCCATAATACGGTAGGTATGCACATGTCCCAGTCGTTTCGTTGCACATTACATACTTTGGTCATTGAAGTCTCCATTATTTTGTTAAATGCCTCCACTATCCAATTAGCTTGCAGGTGGTACGATGTACTTCACTAATGATACACCTAGAATGCCTCGGTGAGCGCACTAATGGTTTCATTCAGGAAGTGCGTTCTGTAGTCACTCATTAATATTTTTTGGCAACAAAATCATGTCAACACATTGTCAAACAAAAACTTTGCGGCTGTAGCAGTGGTGCAATCCTTAACTAGCTATGCTTCCACCCATCGTGTTAAGTACTCTGTCGCATTGATGATGTAGTGCGCTCCCATCTTTCCCGGAGGTTTGATCAGTCCCACAAAGTCGATTGCCCATTTTTCAAATGGTTGCAGTGTCACTTGCAGATTTAGTGGCATCTTGTCCCTTCGTGATGGCTTTCCAGTCCTTTGACATATGTTGCAGACCCAATAGTGTGCTTTCGAATCTTCATGCAGGGTTGGCCACCACAACCCAGCGCGAAGAATCTTCTGTGCAGTTGCACATCCTACATAGTGTCCTCCTGCATCACCCCTAGGTGCTTTCGTGAGGATCTGACCTTGTTCAAATTCAGGTACATATCTTCATAATATCTCATTGTTTCCCATTTTGTAGAGGTGCCCTGCGATGACAGAAAAGTTTGCCATGTGCACCACCAATTCCTTCTTCTATTGGACAGAGTATTCCTTCAGTGCAGTCCCTATGATTAAAAAATGGATTATATCTTCGAAATGGCTGTTCGCGATGTGCACTGTGAAGAGCTGTGCATCAGGTAGTCCCTCCTCCAAATTTGTTGACTCCTTGCCTGTCTCAATTCTTGATAAGTGATCTGGTCCTGCATGTAGGTGTCCCAGCTTGACAATGACCTAAAAGTCATATTCTTGAAATAGTAAAAGCCATTTGCATATGCAGCCCCCCAACATAGGCTTGTTCACCAGGTATTTCAACGCAAAATGATCAATATACATCTTGAAGTGCCCGCTCGTGCCTTCAGTATCAACTGTTGCCCCTTGCAACCTCCCCATGGGCAAAATCTTGTGTTGGTTCACCATTCATAATTGAATATGGGATCATTGTAATGCAGGCTTGCCCATGCGTTCCCATGTTTGCTTCAGTAACACATTCATGTCTGAACCCAGATCTAGGATTACCTGATCCATTTCATACTCACCAATCTGCGTAGTCAACCTCATTTCCCTTCTGGTGCATATTACATGCCTCCCCAATTTCTAGACTATGTGTGGTTCTCTTGACCCTGCACACCTGGTGATCAGCTCCTATAGTCCCCTAACTACCTTGCTATCATGCAGTAGTTTCATGCATGTCTCCAGAAAGGTAGTGAGAATTGAAGGATCCATTCCTAGCTCTGGTTGATCCTTACTACCTAAAGTGGATGCCTTCGTGAAGCTCTTCTTAGCTTGCATGAATGTTTCCTTTGTGTGTTCTAAGTCAAACTTGGGTTCCTTTGCAGGAGCCTTATGAACCCACGCACTTTCCTCTGGTTGCTTCCCCTTATCCTCCCCCGTGGCCATACCGCTTCTGAGCATCATGTTTCCATTCGGGTCCTCTTTGTGCAGCTCATACCTCATCATTTGTATATTTTGATTGGGGGGAGGCTGAAATAACCCTTTTTTTCACATCCTTGTGATCAACGTAGGACAGCCTATTGTTTCGTAATCAAACTAAGCACAATACGAACAGGATATCCTTTTCGGGTTGGTAGAATCGCGGGCATAGTGCCCTAGTCCTCCGCAATTGTAACAAATTAATTATCTGTGGCCCCTTCCTGGCCCCATTCCACCTCATTTTCGACCTCGCCCCTGAAATCCAGCACACTCCATCCCTGCATCTAGATCGAGGGCTCGCATTTTGGTCTACATCCTATAGGCAAGGGTCCAATCCATCATTAGCTCGTAACTGTGGCAAGTGCACTCATCGTGGCCTACCGACCTGCATAATTTACAAAACAATTGTTGGGGCATCTATGTATACTTCTGCAACAAATGACAATTATCCATTGTGGGTTTCCCTCCTATCTGATAGATCGCGCTCCATAAAGCAGGTGTCACGCTCGGCCCTACCTGTGCCTCCAATCTCAATAGAATTGGTCCTCCTCCTACCAAGTAGCTCGCGAACACTGGACAATGATCTTTCTTGCGACCCTGGGCTTTGTATTTTATGCACCATACTTCCTCATGCGCCTTTGGCTGCGGTGCCATATCTTGCTTCAAACTTTACATTTCCAAGCATAAGTTCTATAATTGCACATGGATTTGTTGAACTCCCAACCCAGGGTCTTGTATTGGGGTCTCGTGTAATCTCATTGCCATTTCCAATGCTTCAGCCTGGGTGGAAAGTTTCTGTTGTGATAGCGTCGTCCTCAAGTGCAGTGTTTGAGATGCTACAAACCATGCGTGATGCCATCCATCTATCAACGTCATATTGGCTTTGCAGATCATACTCTTCAGCCATTGATCTAGATCCCAAGGATTCTCGCCCAGGAGCATCGTGATTTCTTTAAACCCAATGACTGATTGTGTTTCTGGCTTTGGTCTGTTGAATTCCTTGTTCAGGGCTGTCTGGATCTTTGTTATCCATGTGTTTGGGTGGTTGTTGGAGTGCTTGATATACCATGTTAATGCGCGATCCTACAGTTCGCTCACCAATGTAGCCTTCCTAATATTGTTGTCCGTGACACCTTGTGCTTCCCATACTGCTCTTACCACGATCCAGAATTGATCCGGATTTTCATTCCCTACTCGTCTAAATACTGGTAGTTTGATCACGCTAGCCATACTGAACTATGGAGGTGGTGGAGGTGGAGTGGTTGGAGATGGAGGTGAGGGAGGTGAAGCGGGTGGCAGCGTGGGTGGAGGTGGTAACCGCAGAATCCTCTGCCTTATCAAACTGACTGCGCTTCTCGAGGAAACCTTAGCGAACTCTTCCTGGCTCTCTCGTGAGGTGAGATTAAGGGGTTGTTTCCTAATTCTTCACTACTTTTGTAGATCTTTGCGCTCCGCATAGTCCCAAACATTAACGTATTCACACGACCCTTTTTTTGCACAATAGCATCTTAATCCAAATATTTAATATACTTACCTCATGATACTTTGAGAAAGCGTCGTTCTACCTCGCTGTAGCTCACGGTCGTGACTACCGCAAACTCAGTGATAAATCCTCCTATTATCTGGTCGAGCCAATGGTCCACAGCTTGCGCGATCTTGTCCTTTGATGCTTCTAGTCTGTGCACTAATTTCGGAGTCGACACTATTGGTTTTCCGAAGGAAAGTATGCAAAGAAAATCTTGTGGATTTCCGTATACACGTAGTGCTCCAACCACTTTTCCTTAGATACTTGTGGAGTTCTATTTTCCTGTGTCGCGAACTCGTGAATCTTCTTGTCCCACCACTCTTCAATTTCCTTCTTTGTTGGGTTCCAGTGGCACGACATCAGACATCCCTTATGCAGATCTCGTCTCGGTAACAGAACCATTTGTTGGCTTAATGGGGCTTGACCCAAGTTTAGAAGTGATTTAGCCAAGAAAATCCCGGTACTACTGGCCCTTTCGGCAACAAACCGTGGAGCACGGACTAAAGTCTCACCCAAAGTAGTATGGGAGGGTGCTAGAACTAGGTTTCCACACCATGGGGATGTTTGATATGAGGTGATTAGCTCAACCTTCACACTTACTAGGCTACGCGCACTAGCGGGCACCCCATGCCCTGTGATACTGTCTTCACGCAATTCTAGCCATAGCGCGGCCCATGTTATTTACCCAAGTCTTCCTTAATTAGGCTCTGTTAGCTGATTACTTAGAATATTTTCATATATAAGCATTCATACAAGTATTTATCAATTGCGCGCAGTAAATAAACAGAGTAAAAGTAATGCATAACACCAAAATACAGATCCAAGAATAGATGCATAGAGTAAACTTCTCTTTATTAACTTTCAATCCCAATTACAAACCCGACTCCACCCTACGCACTCAGCTGCAGGGGTCCACGCACTCAGCTGCGGACTCTACTAGGCCTCTGCGCACTTAGCTGCAGAGCCTCCTACTACTACTATGACCCAGTACACTTCAGATCCAACTCTACGCTCTAACCATGCCTTCACATTTCTATCTATTCTTACCTTTTTTTACACTTAGAGCCTCACTTTATTTATACAATCCCATGGTCCGTGGACCATGGGTAGGCCGACACAACTTTACATTAAATTACAATATTTTAGGGTGGACATCTCTATGACTCATCCTAGACTTCACGCTCCGGGCCCGCAATTCACGAGTCTTACAATATACTGGACCAAAACTTGGGCTTTGAGCCCCAAAATCATGCTGCAGGGGATCCCATGCCCAACATACATATTCTCCCATAAATAGCTTGATATTATGGCACTTTCCAGAGCAATTTATGGTTCCTCCACTTGCAACAATCACTTGACACTATGATGCTGGATATAGGAAGAAATTCAATTCCTTGGCTATTTTACAATGAATAAAATTATGGGTACTACCCGAATCAATCAACACTATTACATTTTTCTTCTTGATATGTCCTTCTATATTGATAGTTTCAAGAGTGGTAATTCTGCCCAGTGCATTATAAGATATGGTTGGATTCATTTCTTCTTACTCTAGGGTTTGTTCCTGGTGTATATCTTGTTCTTTTAACGTTTCTTGTTCTTTTTCTTCCTCCTCTTCACAATCTATGTAAAATAATTTCTTCTCAGCACACTTATGACCTTTAGTGTATTTGCTATCACAACTGTAACAAAGCCCTTTTTCTCTTTTTTCTTCCAATTGTTGGGGTGTCAACCTTGTAGGTTGTGGAAGGGTAGGGGAAAAAACACTTCTATCCTTACAGTTTTGAGTGGTAGGCTTCCTTGTTGCCATAATTTTTCTTTCCATTTTTCTTGACAACTTGAATGCCTTCTCCATTGAGTCAAGTTCCCAAAGGAAAACCTCATGTTGGATGTTATCCTTTAAAGTCCCTATGAACACATCAATCCTATGCTCATCTAGAATATCTTTTACCCTTATATTCAATTTTTGGAAGTCCTCAATGTGCTCCATCATTGAACCCTTTTGCTTGAGGCTTATCAATTGGCTAAAAAAGGTGTTGCTTTTTGTATCCTCATAATGTGCTATCATTTCTTCTGTAAAAATTGCCCAAGTTACAATTTGTTTATGAGAGCAAAGACATCTCTACCATACAAAGTGATTTGGTTTCAAATGTAAAGTTGCAATGTGTACCTTTTATGTGTTTTGCATATTATGGAGATTGAAAAATTTCTCCATCTGTAGTATCCATGTTACAAGATCATTGTCATCAAACTCCCTCATATTGATATTTGGAAGATGGTGGGTATTCAATCCAACATTAGAGTCTATGAAATCATCATTAACATTTCTTTTGTTCTCATCATGAGTTTCCTTCACCATTAGTAAGCATTTCTTGTATCAACTTATTCAAATCTATCTTCAAATATTCCATCTTAGAATCCATGCCATTCATCTTAGCTTCCATGCCATCCATCTTAGCTTCCATGCCATCCAACCTAACTTCCACGCCCTTCATATTAGCTTCCACGCCATTCATGTTAGCCTCGGTTACCTTTTCTGAGAGTGAAATTTGTTGCATCTGGTCTCATAATTTTGATATATCATGCTGCATTTCTTCCTCTTCTTCATGAGTCCTGCTAGAGCTTTTAGGTATCTTACTAGGTGTTTCTGTTTTCTTTCTTCGGGGCATCAATTAATGATAATTATGCTTCACTATGCCATTTGAACTTCCACCTAATTTTTCAACCCAAACTTATGCAAATTTTTAAAAAGACTACAGACTTCTTCCTTTTTTTTGTATAAGCTTGATATTGAATCTATTGTATCTCTACAATTACGGATATCCAACATTGAAAATTACTTCTTGCGGTAGCCCTTTGATTCCTCTTTCTAATGCCACTAGTTTGATCAAAATTGGATTCTCCAAGGAAGAGCTATGACCAATCTCCCATGATGACCTGATTATATAATTTTTCAGTAGAGCGAACTTGTATGACATGCCACGTGTCACTGTTTTGACCTTCGGATTAAAAATGATACATAGAACACTACATTCTGTCCTCTTTCTGTAACTTCTTATGAAATTTCAATTTGATGCTCAGAGAGAAAGGTATGACGATTTTTCCAAAGTCACCTGTTTGGAATGTAATGCTAGCGTCTACAAAAACCCTAACTTTCTCAGATCATATCTCCACAACTATAGTAAGAAAAAAATCTGAAATTCGGACCTAAGGTTCAGAATGATTTAGGCTCACATGGGTTTTTTTTAGCTTCTAAAACGTCCCAGAAATAAATTTATAGTGAAAATGCCATGATGACTTGTTTGGAGCAGTGAAACCCTAGAATCCAAAGCTCTAATACCAAATGTTATGAAACCAGCTCACAAAAGGATATAAAAGAGAGATAAACACCTTAGAATTTAGCCTCTTTGAGGGGGCAACCTCCTTTACATTACACAAATGAAAAATTCTTAGATGATACAAATGACAAAACCTCCTTTCTATATATAGTAGTCTAAGGGGTCATAATATAATCAAAGCTGACCTAATAATAATAATATAAGGGCACATCAATAACAATAGTGGGCTTCTATGGGGCACAATAATAACAATATGGGGACAATAGGGGCACAAAAATAACAATAAGGGCTACAATGAAAATAGTAATGGGGGAATCACTAGTATTATAGGGACCTAACAACAAGGGAAACATGGCAGGTAGATTTAATTTTTTTGGGTACCTTAGTGGGCCAAATCTGAGTGACAAGTGTCACCACTCAGATGGCACCACGTGGCATTGGTGACGTTAGCATGAAGAAAAATCAGAAGGTTTCAAGTGGTGCATAGGATTAGGTTGTAGGCTAACTTGGCACTGAGGTGCATGTGGAAGATAAATTGGATTAGATATCATTTTATTATTCCAAGAGAATATGGGTGGGACCCACCAGGACAACTCATTCGAGTCCCCAAACCTAGAGGTAACATAAGTTAGCACAATGGATGTTCCACTAGGATGAAAAAGCATTAGGATGAGTTGGCAGCTGATAACAAAGATACGAGCCAATGGAGTAAGGCACAGGGTGGCCCCACACGACATGTCATCCCACAAGGTAAATCCCAGAGGGAAAATGAAGGCACATAGGTAAAAATGGCTAGGATGATGGGCCAGGGAGACAGAAAGATTTCCAACTTCTAAAGTTTCGTCATAGAACGGAAAGTGCATCGGGGAAATGGTTTTGTGGCATTTTCATGTGTTAAAGGAACCAAGGGCCAGCAAAAGGATAACATGTAGTTTTTTTTTATAAAGTTCCTTGGGGCTAGAATGAAGCAAATATGGTCCGTTAATTTTATGGTATATATATTTGGCAGTGTTTTTATCTAAAGCCTTCGGGATTTTGCATGAAACGAGCCAACAACATGATTTTGGCATTTGTGCAAAATATAACAGCACATCCAAAACTGGAAAATAAATGCATGAATGAGTTGGAATCATTATAGTAGCATGGACAAGTTTAGAGGTAGGGTTGGTAGTTTAGACAAATTTGGAGCTATCTAAAATTAGAAGAATCTTTGCTAAATCTTGTAACTCACCAAAATTGAGGAAAATAATAGTATAACTTAGTTTTTCTCAAAGAAACAATAGAGCAGAGTTTGATGACTTAAAATCCATATTCAAAAGAGCCAGTTGAATCATGAGAAAGACATAAATAGAATATTCATGCAAGAATTCAAGAGTAAGTAACTAAAGTCTCAATACAAAAATATCGGTTCAAATTTATTTATAAGCATAATCAAATTAGCAGAGTAGGGTGCAAGAGTGTACCTATGTTGGTTGGCAGAGGTGTGTGAGAGGTTGTTGGTGTAACATAATGCATAATGTGAGTATGAATCAAGGGTGAATCAAAGATCATATTTGATATATGAAGAGGTGAAATTGGTGATATGTTTTGAATGGTGTGTTTATGAAGAATCTTTTATGGTGATATTGGGAAATTGTAAAATTGTAAAATATCCATGTTGTTGGTATAGTTGGTGATTTGTTCAAAAATAAGAGATTGTTGAAGGTGTTTGTTTGGTGGTCTTAGAGAGTGGATGGGGGAAATTATTTTAAAGAATATTTGTTTATGAAAGAAGTGGCCTATTGATTTGAGTCTGAAAATGGATTAACTATGGATCAACAAGGCCAACAAGTGGTAGATGTCATTCTAGGAGAAATATTCCCTTTCAGTGAAAACTAATAAACGAGTAGGGGCAAGAGTCCCTTTCAGTGAAAACTGATAAATGAGCAGGGGCAAGGGTCCCTTTCAGTGAAAAATGATAAATGAGGGGGGGGAAGAGTCCCCTTCAATGAAAACTAATAAACGAGTAGATGCAACAATACATTTCAGTGAAAACTGATAAATGAGCATGGATAGAAGTTCCTTTAGTAGAAGTTGATAAACCTACATGTATTAGCTTGTAGGGAAATGATGTATTCAAGTTGAAGCTTATAATTGACAAAGAAAAAGGAAGAAGATTGATGTCTTATGTATATGTTTCACATGTGTTTGATGATATTAATGATGTTTTTCTTTACATGATCGATTACATGAATGATTTATAAAGTGTTTGAAAATTTTAATTTGTGAAGAGTTCTATAATTTGATCATACCATTGGTTCACGCCCCCCTCTTATTAGTGTCCTAGTTTCCATTGTTTCTAAGAATTGGTATAAGAGCAACTAGGTTCCTTCAGGATTAGTTTAACAACTAAAAAGAAGATCAAGGATCATGGAGAACCAAGACTGGATTACCTCAGATAGAGTTCCATTTTTGAATGGGAAAAATTATACAACATGGAAAGTAAGAATGAGAATCTACTTACAAGCTCTTGATTTGGGTGCATGGCTATCTATGGAGAATGGATTAATAGTTGATGAGTTTGATGATCAATCTAAGGAGGAAATCATGAGAGGGTTTTCCAAGTCAAATATCGAGAAAGTAATTTGGTATTAGACTTCCAAAGAGATATGGCATGAGTTGCAGTATATATATGATATAGACATACAAGTTTCATGTCATGTCAAGAGCCTTTCTTTGAATAATGGAGCCGAGTCAAAGATTCAAAGAGTATTTAAGATCATGAATCAGAGGATGTATCTGTTGTATCAAGAGTCCAAGTTGTTGATCAACACATAGAGGATTCATAGGAGATGCAATCTACAAGTAAGTTGATGTTTTGTTGTTATTGTAGAACTACACGCCATTTATACTCTAGTTGCTCAATTAAAATTACTATTGAAAGAGAGGGTTTCTCATCTAGTTGTAATGAAGAAGGAACTACCTAGATAGCAATAATAGATCTAGAAACTATTCAAGAAGTCAATGGGTGCACCTCTATTAGAGAAGAAGATAAGATATCTCATGTATCAACAGAAGAATCCCTACAGTTTGAAAGGGAACAAGTTTTTGAACCTGTTGTGAATGAAATAGCCACAAGATGTCAATCTAGTAGCTCCTATATTGAGTTGGAAGATCTTGAAGAAAATATATATTTGAAAAGGGATCTTATATCATCCCTTGAGAAGATCAAGAAAATCAAACCCATCATTCTAGCGCTAGAAGAAGAGAATAGAACTTTAAAAGAGTACTTCTTGAATCTTCAGAAGTATGCAAAGTATTTTGAAGTGTTGGAAGAGATTCTAACTAGCCAAAGTTCCCCTAAGGTAGAGACAATATTGGAAAGTGAAAATGACTCAGCAACAACATTAAAAGGACCCACTGACTTTGTTAAATAAATACCTAACAACACTGTAATAGCAGAAAAGAGAAAACAACACTAAAGAGATGAAAAAGACGTCTAGAAATAGAGACAAAGGTATGAAACCCATCATATGTTTTTACTGTGTTAAAGCAGGGCACCTTTCCTATAAGTGTCAAGAGAGGAAAAATAAGTTGTAACAACATAGGTAGAACACTAAATCTCAACAACAACCATGAGTTGCTAAGAGGAATTCAAATAACTGACTATAGAGAGCATGTTCCCCTTAAAGGAAATATTATCTGTGGTCCAATAGCACTATTAGAGTGAGTATCAGTCCAAGAGATTGGATGAGTAGAATATTTGGTAATAATAATTTGTTTTCCCCTTTTCGAAATCATATTGAATGCCACAAGTGTAATAATTTTAGGCACAAAGAACTTTCATCCAAACTTAGAAAGAATTCACCTCCTTTCCTAAACAAATCAAATAAAGGCATGGATCGTGTTGGAAGCAAGCAAGGAGAACTGTGCAAGATTTATTTCAAAACTCATAAGAGAGGCAAGTCATATGGTGCATGGAGGCAACAAAATCTAGTGTTTGGATTTGAATATTATTAGTAGAATATTAACAAATCAGAGCCCTAAGTTCTCGTGGTTGATCTCTCTCGTATAACCTGCAATAGACAAAGATTTCAATTAGATAAAATAAGGAGTAGCACCCTAGATATCTCTCCAAATCAATACATGCAGAAAGAAAGCACAAATAGTGAAGGGAAACATGTAGATTGTAGTTTAGCTTTAATTGGTGCTAACAAGAGGAATGATTAGTGGATTGTATGCTCATGCAATGGAAAAAAGTCACTCAGTCAGGAAATATTACCAAATCAATGCAAACAATCAGGTCATCGCATTGACCAAGTAAAAACTTAGTATACCCAGGTGTGTAAGAAAAAGGGAGATAATCTACTTAGGGGGGATTATATACCATGTTGCTCTTCATTGAAAAGAAGAGGTTGGCTTCAAGAGAAGTAGGCATGACAAATGAAAGGAGAAAAAAAACATTCCAAGTAATGCATCTGAAGGATAAGGGAAGTATGCCCCTTTTGTTTTTCCTTAGTTTATAAATTGTTGAAGATGACTGGTGTTTTCTATTATTGTGGTTGATTTGATGTTGTTGTAAAATCATATTGATAGTCTAAGTATGTATATATGGTGATGACATAATAAGAATGATGATCTATTTACTATCAAAGTTTTCTTGTCTTGTGAAAGTATGTTTACATATTCCTAATTCCAAGAGGGAGCATAACTGTAGGGGGAGCATACTCAAGTCAACATTTGACTATAAAATTATTCATTAACCATTGGTGTCATCAATTGGTATCAGTCATTTTTTGCTTAAGGAAAAGCTTGGAAGATAAAGGCTAATGGTGTTTGTTGCATTGTAATGTTTCCTAAATTATCAGAGTTTAAGTTTCAAATACAATGAATGGTATGAATGTTGTGATGCTTTCAAACTGTTCCAATTAGTAATTGGTATCAAACATCAGATTTTTGGAGAGAACACATATTGGTGAAAAGAGCATGATCATAGGGGGAGAACACTTAGTTATCAAGTGCTCAATAATTGGTATCAGTGGCATGAATTCAATAATTAGTATTAATTATCATTAGTTTTTTGTCACAACGTGGAATTCATGTGTAAGCATGAGGTTGTAAGTCCAAGTGTTGGTGAAAGAATCATAATTTGAATGTTGCTAATGTTCATGATGAGTCAAATGTATCATAGTGTGTTTGTTATCATTATAATTTTGTCAAGCAGAGTATGATTTGTTGGTTTAAGCATGCATTGGTGAAAGTCCCTCTATGTTTTCCATGTAGGCACTTTTAAGTGTTGTACTTTGATGTTCATTAGTTGGCAATTTGATGGTGTCAGTAATGCAAAGGATAGTTACTATTGTTGCTAGACGTCAAGTGTATGTCTCTAGGGAGGCACTATTATGAATCTAATACTAGCTGAGACTTAGACTCACAGGCATTATTATTCTCATGTTCATTTTTTTTTAATGTGGTTCATGGACATCTAAGATCAGTGGTTGCTACGTCCATGGAAAAAATACTGGGAAGATCCACTTGAAGGGATCACTTTATATCATGTCATCTTATTAGACTATCTTAACCCCAAGGGCGTCGAGGAGAATTGACCCTGTGACCTCCCATTAGTAAGGTGATTATAAAATGAGACTCGACTAGTTGAGATAACACTTTTTTCTTTCTCATGCTCAATTATACAAGCATGTGTTGTTTTAGCAAGAGATCCATCTTGACTAATTGAGACATAGATTGGGAGTAATTACTCCTTTCCTTTTAACTCAACCTTCTCCACATGTAAAAAAGGAAGCTAATTGGATCATATCAGATATAACTGCAGTTTTCAACATAAGAAGAAGAAATTGACATGTCCATAGGATTAGAAATATAGAGGGATATTGTTGATAGGGGGAGTAGATTGGTATCTTTGCCTTTGATGTAAAAGGGAGGGTTTTATCTCAAACAAAAACAAACATAAAAGAGGGACATGTATTGGTGATCATTAGAGATGTTATTTTGTTTGATCAGGGTGTTTCCATCAATACCAAAGGGGTATATTGTTAGAGATATGTTTTCATTGATCGAAAAGGTGATGAGGATGAAGTTATAGGCAAAGAAGATGATGGGAGATTGTTAGAACATGTTAGCTAAGGAGGTGCTGATTGATGTTAAGTCATTGCTACCAATATTCACAACAATGTTGTCATTAGTTCATTTATGTCACAAGTGTCAATGGTGGTGTATCTAGATCAAAGTTACTGTAATGGAAAAAATAGAGAATATTGCAAGAAGAAGGAATATCAACACATGTATGGAAAAGGTGTTGTGAGGCTCAGATGTTTCCAAGAAGATTAGTGAATAATAGTGGTGGAGCTAATTTGTGAAGATGTAGATACTTTGGTTCCATTTATTGTGCATCAGATCATCTCAAATGAAGTTGGAACCCACTTAGATAGATAGAGCTCTGAAATATCTTTCTAGTGGTACATGGAAGTTCGAAAATTGTCTCTTGGATTGAAACTTATTCTCAGTCAAAGACAGGTATCCCTAAAGTCAAACTTGCAAATTTAAATTGGCGAACTTAGATAGAGTTAATTTTGGTTGTATTTTCCAAACATGGCCAAACCTGGTAAAGAACCTAGTGGAAGGACTAGAGTTAAATGCCAGTAAGCCTTGGTGGAGGCTCTGTCGTGACATGTCCCCACCGACATATCAAAGAAAATGTGTAAGGCAAAGCATGCTCGAGGGTTAATTGAAGGTGGTGGTATGATATGGAAAAATCACCATACTACCGATCTTGAGATTAATGACTATGGTTAATAGTAGATCCCCCATCCCCCACCTCCTTTTAACACCAAATCATTCAGAGGGGTCCACAAACCACGGATTTCTTTCAACAATGGTGACAGTGGACAGAGATGGTAGTTCACACAAGTAGAAAGGCTTTAGTATTCATGGAGATCTTGGATAGTGTTGGTCCCTAATTCCAGAAAATCCCTGAGGGCTGTACTCCAAAAGGTTTAAACAAGTGTCTGAGTGTGGAAGCCTGGGATGATGCAAGCTTGACCCGAGACATCATTCATCAAACGGTTAAAAGTGAAACATAGGTCTAGAAAGACCCGAGATGAATCAAAGCTAGGTTAGATAGTGAAGGAAAGTAGTAGCAAGGTCTAATGAAATTGTAGTTTGGCTAACGAAGAGTGAAACATAACATTAAATAAATTAGTCGGGACCCTTATTATTTTATAAACGAATTCAATGCAAAACTCAAAGGTCAGGACCCATTTCTCTCTCCTCCTAGGGAGAACACATGGCAGCATATGATTAGTTGTGAAGATGTCAACATGATGTGTATAGGGGGACACGTGGCTGCAAGATTTCGTGCTTTTGGGTACCATAGTGGGTCAAGTCTAAGTGACACTTATTGCCACTGTGATGGCACCACATGGTGTTTGTGACATCAACATGACAACAACCTAGAAGGTTTTGATTGATGCATAGTCAGAGGATGTGAGATGACTTGGTGCTAGGCACATGTAGAAGATAGCTTGACCCAACTAGAATTTTATTGGTCCATGAGCATAGGGGTGGGACCCATCTAGATAGCTAGTCCTTGTGCCCAGACTACTAAGGTAACCTAAATTAGTGCAACAGATGTTCCACTGGGTTGATAGATCATCAAGATGAGTTAGCAGATGACAACAAAGGTACGAGTCAATGGAGTAAGGCGCATAGTGGCCCCATGAAACACATCATCCTGCAAGGAAAATCCTATAGGGAAAACAAATTTGCACAGGTAAAAATGGTTAGGATGACGTGTGAGGGAGATGGAAACATTTTCGATATTGAACATTCTGTTATGGAATAAAAAGTGCTCCCTGGAAATGGTTTTGTGGCATTTTCATGTGTTAAAGGAACCAAGGGCCAATGAAAGACTTATATGCAATTGTTTTAAGCATAAAGAACTTTGGGGATAGAATAAAGAAAATATAACTTGTGGAGTTTATGGTATATATATTTGGTAGTGTTTTTATATAAAGCCTTTGGGATTTCTCACGAAGCGAGTTGGTGATGTGATTTTGGCATTTGTTCCAAATATAACACTTCCAAAACTAAAAAATGAATACTTGAACGAGTTGGCAACATTATAGCAACATGGATGAGTTTAGGGGAAGAGTTGATATTTTAGAGAAATTTGGAGCTATCTAAAAATATAAGAATCTTTGCTAATTCCTATAACTCACCAGAATTGAGGAAAGCAACAATCTAACTTAGTTTTTCTTAAAGAAACAATAGAGAAAAGTTTGATGACCTAAAAAACATATTCAAAAGAGTTAGTTGAAGCAGGAGAAAGACAAAAATAGAAGATTCATGCAAACATTCAAGAGAAAGTTAACTAAAGTATCAATCCAAAAATATCATTTCAAATTTCTTTATAAGAAGAATCAAATTTGCGAAGTTAGTAGGGTCCAAGAGTGCAACCGTGTTAGTCGGAAGAGGTGTTTG
The DNA here is from genome assembly GCA_031772625.1 of Pinus tabuliformis. Lineage (NCBI taxonomy): Eukaryota > Viridiplantae > Streptophyta > Pinopsida > Pinales > Pinaceae > Pinus > Pinus tabuliformis. The sequence goes on from CM062811.1 coordinate 462,943,442, forward strand.
AGAGGTTGTTGGTGCAACCTGATGCATAATGTGAGTATGCATCAAGGGTGAATCATAGATCAGATATGATATCTGAAGAGGTGCAATTGGTGATGTTGTTTTAATGTCATTTTGATGAAGAGGATTTTATGATGATATTGAGAAATTGCAAAAGATTGATGTTGCTGGTATAGTTGGTGGTTTGTTAAGTAATCCGAGATTGCTGAAGGTGTTTGTTTGTTGGCTTTGGTTAGTGGGTAAGTGAATCAGGTTTATTTGTTTATGGAAGAAGTGGAATATTGAATTGAGTTTGAAAATGGATGAAATATGGATCAACAGGGTGAACAATTGGTAGCTTTCATTCAATGGGCAACAATCCCTTTCAGTAAAAATTGATTAACGAGCAGGGGAAAGAGTCCATTTCAATGAAAAGTGATAAATGAGCAGGGGAAAGAGTCCATTTCAATGAAAAGTGATAAGTGAGCAAGTGAAAGAGTCCATTTCATTGAAAAATGATAAACAGGCAGGGGAAAAAGTCCCTTTCAGTGGAAATGGATAAATGAGCAGCGATAGAAGTTCCTTTCAGTAACAGTTGATAAACCTACAAGTAGTAGCTTGTAGGAAATGATGTAACCAATTTAAAGCTTGTATTTGACAAAGAAAAAAGGATAAGATTGATTTCTTATGTATGATTTCTTATTTATAAGTTGCACATGTGCTTGATGATGATAATGACCTGGATCCGTTTCTTCAACATCTTAACAATCAATCAAGATCCATCATATTTCTCATGGATCTTGAAGTTAATGAAAACCTTCCTTTCCTTGATGTTCTTGTCTCTAAGAAGGTTGATGGTTCTTTCTCTCTACACGTTTTTTGAAAGAAAACACAGACTGAGAAATATCTTCATGTTGACTCCCATTGATATCCAGCTCAAAATATGGGAGCTATTAAATGACTAGCTACTTGTGAAATTTGGATTTCTGATGAGAGTTAATTGGAAGGTGAGAAATCCCATCTCATTAATGTCTTTGAAAAGAATGGGTATAATATATTTCAAGGTATCAAGGCTTTTTCAAAAGCGAGCAAAGGTCCAAAGATAAGGAAAGAACCTAGAGAATGGGTTTCCAATGTTCAACTTCCCTTTCTCCAAAGAAATACTAACAAGATTGCACGAATTCTTAGGAAGCACAATGTTTCATCCACCTTTAGACCCCCAAACACTATTCATAGCTCCCTAATATCATTCAAATACCTAGTGGAACCCAAAGACATGAAAGGTGTTTATTTGATCTCATTCTCCTGTGGGACCCCCTACATTGAAGAAAGTAGTCGTTCCATTAACCAGAGCATTCAAGAACACACGGTTGACATAAAACATTGTAGGATTCACTCCTCAGATTTGGCTAAGAATGCTGAGAAGACAAAGCACCACATATGTATAGAGGATTCCCATGTCATTGCCAAGATTGATCATTTCAATCACCCTAAGTTTAGAGAGGCCATTGAAATTGAAAAAAAGCCTAAGATGTTAAACAGGGATGATGGATGGAAGATTAGTAGGTGTTGGGTCCCTTCCCTTTATTCCTAGGTGTTGTCCTTTTCTTCCCTCCTTTCCCAGAGGTTCCCTTCCTCTTTTCGTTGCCTTTCTCTTGCTTTCTTATCTATTCTCTTTATGTTGCTAGTTGTGTGGATTGGTTCCTTTCTTTTTTTCCTTTTTGAAGGTGTCTAGTTAAATCATATTCCCTTTGATTTCTGAATCATTATTCCTTTTTCTATTCATTGTCGGTGTATTTGTCTCTTGCTATTTCTTGGAATTTCCACCTTTTATATTTATATTTTCATTCTTTTCATTAGTATAATCTTCCTTTTTCATTTACTTTTGTATGATTTATAGGATTCCATTATTTCTTATTTTCTGTTTAATTAATTCTTCTTAAATATGGAGTTAGATTCCTTTCTTTGTTTAATTTATTCCTTTCTATTTTGTTTAGTTAGTGGTAAAATAAATTTTCCATTGATTCTATTTATTTATTATTATTAGTATTATTAAATTATTATTATTATTATTATTAATTATTCCAATTATTTTTAATTTTATTGATTTAGTCTTTGAAAAATATTTATGTATTATTAAAATAATTAATTAATTAAATGAATAAAAATAACAAATAATTAAAAATAGAAATATTCCAATTCTTTGTTAATTTCTTAGTTTTATTGATTTACTTTTTAGATTTTTTTAATACAAATTGAAAATCTTTGTTATTTTAATTATTTAATTATTGTTTTTCCTAATTTTAGTTTGATGGTTTTGTATTTATTCTCTAATGATATTTGTGAATATAACATTATTTATTAGATTTAACCATTTCATATCCACTCTATTTATTTTTTCCTTTGGTCAAGCTATCTATCTCTATCTTGACAATGAACCATAGTAGGTGGTTTGAAACTTGTCGGCCCTAAAATTCTATGTGCTTTATCCAAAAGAGACTTGGTATATGATCATGAATTATAGAAGCTTTCATTCAGAGATGATAATGATGTTTTTCCTTGCATGATCAATTACATGAGTGATTGTTAAAGTGTTTGAAAAGTGTAATTTGTGAAGAGCTATATAATTTAGTCACACTAATAATTCATCGCCCTTGATGCAAAAACATTCAACTTCCAAGTGAAAATTTATTTTAACTAGACCTAGGAAATTTTGTTTATGAAAGGAGTTGATTCCCTAAAAAAATCTGTTTAAATGTATGTAGAAAATAAATGAGCAGGAGAAATATTGTAAATAGGAGAAGTCTCAGGAATATTGAGAGAGATAGAAAGATGTAGGGATGAGTTAGATATTTTGAGGAAAATATGGATCTAGAAGATCTAGTTTAGGTGAGGGAATAGTGGATCTAAACCATAATTTAGTTTTGGATCCTTTTTGTATAAATATGTAATTCAAATAGAAAAAATGTAGGATAGATAGGGGAGATATTTGAGAGATTTAGGATCAAATAGTGCTATAAATCCGAGAGGGCTATTTAGTGTAAATATAGCTAGGGAAGGGTTTTTGAATCATATGTATATATTTATCAATAGAGGAAATGATTTGTTGAGTGTTAAGTGTATGAAGTCAAATTTTGCCTATTGTTTGAAAACACTATTATAATGTGGAATCAGTGCTTATAACTATGATTAATGTTGAAATGAAATAGGTCATGAGAGGCCTAGAAGGGGTTGACATATGTGATTGTGTGGGATTGGAGTGCAGTGGAAACACATTAATGAATGTAAATGAAGACTAGATCGAGCTCTTTATGAGAGTGGCATAACAAGAGTGTGGAATGCAACAATATTTCTAATCAGAAGCTTAGAGAAAAACCAATCATTCTGTAATCACTGTGTAGCATTGCTGCATATGTATACACATTATATTGCAAAAAAATGATGTTGATAGAGCTATTGAGAATTGTCTTATTACTATATGGGTGGAGGGGTTACAGAGGGGAAAAATGAACACTAAAAAATTCATGCAGCCAAATCCCAAATATGCAGGCAGAAAGAACAAACACTTCATCTTTTGAAGTCCCGATGAAGTCATCATTTAACAGTTCTAGGAGATAGAATTTAATAGATTCAGGAAAGGGAGTTTAACAACATTGGGTCATAGGTTTCATCCTAGAAGGATGAGTGAGGAATGTTTATGGAAGGAAACGAGCTGACTAGGTGTCGACTTGACGTGGAAGTTGCCCAATAGGAAAGGTGCCAGGACATGTAACTGGAAGAATAAATGGGTTCTTCCTGATGGCTTCCATCCTAATGATTTTTATAACGTCCATTCATATTTCGTGTTGAGATTTTGGTGGTGGCCTAGAGGCTTTGTGAGTTTGTCCCACCTAGGGGTTTTACCATGTGGACTCAGATGGGGCACTAGTTGATGAAAGAGAAGAATATGGAACATCTTCGTCAGCATCCAGTCATTCATTTGAAGATGTGAATTCTGATGGTGTGCAAGAAAATATGAGTGATTTTGAATAATTTTCTAAGACAGTTTATATAACTAATGTTTGCATCGTATCTTGAAATAAAATTTTGATTTCCATATGGTGTTAAATCAAAAGTTATGAGTCATTTTTATGTTGTTGGATTATATGTCTTAATTATGATCATTTTTATTGTTTAGAATATCTACAATGCAACATTAAATTAGAGATATAATGTATGTTTCATTTAGTATACAAATAATGACATTTGGATTCATTTAGTCATGTAATTTGTTCATAATGTCATGGTTTTTTAATTTTATGGCTGAAAAAACTCCAATTTCTTTTGTATCTAGCATGCTATGGTTGAAAACATGTTGAATTTATACTTAGGGAAGAAAAATGTTATTCTACCAAAAACATTAGTGTGTCTTTTCCTTATAAACAACTTTTTTTTTGCACATAAAAATTCGTTTTTACTAGCATTTTTTAAAAATGTTGAAAATTGACCCTAAAAAAAAATCATCGTTCTAGTATCAACACTTTTTCGTTTTCAAGGTGCTTTTTGCATGAAAATTTCGTTTTCACTTCCATTTTTAAAACATGTTCAAAATTGACCCTAAAAAAAGAGTCCATTGTTATAGTATACACACTTTTCGTTTTAAGCACTGTTTTTTATGTTTTTTCGGCGCTTTTTGGTGAGAGTTCCCGTTTTGAGTTTATAGTTCCCATTTCAAAGTTTACATTGTTTGAGGTTCATAGTGTGACTTCCATTTAAGGTGGAAACTCATGTCATGTTTTGCAATAAAACATGATCTGTGGTGCCAAATGTGTGATGCACATGTCAATTGTATTAAGAAGAAAGATAAATGAATAAGATGAGGGAAATAAAATTCAATATCATGCATCATGGATGGAGGTATTTATACAATAAGGACATACCCATGAATAGTAAACTAATATGCTACAATATGAATGGGGAATACAACTACACTCCAAATTTATCTATGCCTCAAACATATGGATATGAGCACCATTATATCAAATGCTTATGGAGGGTATAATATTAATGCTGGAGAGATGAATATATTTCATGAAATGCATCAAAGTAACTAGCACTTATGGAAATATTACAACTACCGCATTAACCTGATAACACATTTGCTAACTCGAATTCAACCAGCACTACATTGGATATAATTTAAAACATGAGATGAAACATGGAAAGATATTTGAGCATATGGGTTGCAAAAGATAGGGTATTGCATCACATGACAAGAGGCATTTAAAGACATGACCAAGAATAAAGAATGATGGTAATGCTTTTAGGATTGGTTGTGAACACCTTGAAGCCAAGAAAACCCCACATAAGCCCCATGCATTAATAATATTGTGGTACATCAAGGGACTATAAAGGGGTTCCAATGAGTGCCTTTCTTTAAATCAAGTAATTATGCTTTTAAAATTTCATTATTTATTGAAAATCATGTATGACCAGTGTCATTTGTTTGCAGGAAGAAGATTTGCATGGAGAAAGCTAGGGTTTCTCACGAAGCAACTAGGGTTTGAAAAAATTAACTAGCTTGGTCTATGTATTAGCTCAAGGCACTATGTAAACCATGATGGCAGATGTTGTGGAAAAAAAATGCTTATTCAATTCATATAATGAACCACACAACTTTGTCTTATAGCCTAGAAACCACATTGGTAACAATCATTCTAGGGTTTCCAAGAACCCTCTACATCCTCCTCTTCTACTTCATCGTAATGTAAATATTTCTCACCATAATGTCACTAGTTATGTTGAAATTGATTTGAGCATGTAGCAGCCAGTAGGCATGAGAGAGAAGTGAGTAAGCTCAAGGGTCGTGAGGGTAGTCAAAATTTCACAGGAGGAGGTGAAAGGTCAGCCTCCACATTTCTATAAATGTGCCCTCATGCCTGATTGTAAAAGGGGGGACTTTTAGAACTTGAGTTGGGGCTAGGCTCAGATAGTTGGTTTGTGCTTGAGATATAGAGGCACCCATCTCTTGGAAAATAGTAGAGGGAGTTGCAATGAGGGTAGGGTTTTGCATTGGGAAATGGTATGAGAATTCCCTGTTCATGTTGGGATTTGACAAATTGCAAGATATGTACTTGAATTTTCCACAACATTAATAAGATGTTCTTCATGTTTGGAACTAATTACCATGCTTACTCATGGTGGTTGTATTGGTTGTTTTATTTTGTCATTGCATTTGTATGTGCACTTTCATACACGCAATATGTTACAGACTGGTTTGTAGTTGTTGCATGTATGTTTGTTTTTGAATATGTGCTTACTTATTCTTTGCCATGTCAGTGATCTATTGTTAATGAATTTGTAGTTAACTTCTGGAATGTTCTTTTTCATGTATTTCTAACTGGTTTTTGGCTCACCGATCCTTCTTGTCACATACATCTTATTTGTGTTGTTGTGATTTTCCTATACCCATTTCTGCAATTTTTTAATCTTGGGCTGACTTTGTTTCAATTTAGGGGCATTTCATTCTTGTTCTCACTCTTACACATTTTCATTTGGCATCCAAGAGAAAATTATTCATGGTGGTAGTTGGGCCCACATACAGGATGGGGCTCCTATCCCAAACAATGTGAGGTCTAATTGGGACTTCACCTTAGGGAGACGCCCTAACTATTGGCGGCATCCATCACCGTAAACATATTTGGGACTAGAAGGAGGGCCAGATGCAAATATGAGCCCTTGGAGCCTTCAGTTAGTTTCATATATGTAAATGGATTTGTCTCAAATCTCTATCCCTGACTATTTTTTTGAAAACGTTAACATTTTGGTGCTCGTGGAAATAGTTTATCACTTGTCGCAATCGAAGTTTGATGGTGAGGTTTGAACAACAGTATTTGGACATATGTTTCAAGTCATTTTTTTTCACTCTAATGAAATTGATTGTAAATATTTTATGGGAATATTTTTCACCCTCACACTTGAAAGTCGTGTCAAGCAAAAGCGCCACACATTGCTAGTTTCTTCAATTCATTCGTTTGAGAAACTCATCAGTGAGCTCTGTCAAGCCTTTCAAACAGATGATTTTAAATATGTTTTAGAAAGGATAAATTAGCTTAGAATGATAACTGAAGGGTCATTGGAGGCTTTTGTTGTTAGGTTTGTTCATCTTTTCTATGAATTTTCTGAAGGAGACATGGAATGGATGTATTTAAGTGAGAAATTTTAGCAGATGGTTTGTATTTCTTTGCAATGCCTTCAATCAGAAACAAATCCCGATTCTTATGAAAATCATGATAATCTACAAGTTACAAATTGGCCATCTCTAATCACATCTTGCCTATCTCTATGAGTCAGGAAAATCCTCAAGCCTCCAAAGATGAAATTACTACCTATGAAATTTCTCATCCTTCTTTTGATTCATTGCCTAATGAAATTGTGCTTGTAAACAATTTAGGTGATCAAGGATTCTTGTAGGGAAATGGGTCAATTGGTTTTGGTTCTAAATCTCCCATACATCTTTTTGAATTTGGGCATGAAGATCAAGTTGATGTAGCATTTCTTCCTGTAGATGAAACCAAACTCGATCCCATTAAATATGTTCCTGAATCTATTCCTGAATTCCATTCACCAATTGGAAATGACTTAGTTCATGTCTCAAATAAATTTGAATGTCTTATCGGAAACAAAGAGCATGAAATGCATGTAAATTCATTTCTCCCTCGCGCTGATACTAATGTGTAGAGTGTGAATCATAGATCTAATTTAACTACAACCGATGTTCCATCTGATGTACCCTAATTTATTTGCTAATTTTTCTAAACCATTTTCCCCCCAAACTCATCAAATATCCATCCTACAAGTTTTGATGTTGATCAGGTACATGATAGCATTTCCTCACAGTCAAAGAATGAAAATAGTGAATCTATTGTTCGTAATATTTTCAATATGCAATATTTACCAACTGAAGGAGAATATTCTACATTGTGGGAAGTTCAAGATGGTCATCTAATTGATCTATACCTACTCTATATCCAAGAATAATCTTATGTGTTAGATACCCAATTTGATTAAGCTTATGGCTTCAATGGTTGTCATTATATCAAAAACATATTCACTATTTCCCTTTATGATTTCCATTCATTTCCACCTATTGATTTTATGAAGCCACCAGAATTTGATGATTCACCTTTTGAAGGTTTAGGGACTCATTAAAAATTTGAGCCACTTCAGCTTCCGTTGATGGTTATGTCAGGTTCTCATGATCCTAATGATAACCATGAACCATGTCAAATTAAGGTTTTTGTAATTAGGTTTTCCACGCTCCACACTCCTCTCAGCATCATCTTGCCAGATGAAATTTCATCTCGGAAATCCTTTGATTTGAGTAATGTCTATCTAAGTACATTTTTCCATTCTCTGACAGTTAAAATGCATCAACCTCTGTACCCTGATTTGTTTGTTGAAGAGAGTATGTCGACCATTGTCTCAAATCCCTTTGACTCTTCTTGATTTGGTACAAAGTGTGATTAGGTACAAGTAGGTGACATCTCACAATCCACTAAGATGTCCAATCAGTTGACTTACCTCTTCCTTAAGATGCTTCCAGATGATTCACCTCCTTCTTAGAAATCTAAATAATGTAACCTTTTGAACTTCCAACCTGTCAGTGTTCGTACATCTGATCAAATCAACAATATATTCACTGATGGTTGTCCTGTCATAATGGACGATGATTGTGTTTTTTCACCTATTGATCCTATGAAACCACTAATATTTGATGACCTACCATTTGATGGTTCATAGATTTGTTAGGATGGTGAGGCACTTTAGCTCTAACTGATGGTTATGTCAAGTCCTCACATTCCCAACGAAATCCACAAAAAACCTCAAACTAGGTTTCTGAAATTAGGGCTTCTGCATTTGAATCCTCTAGTATCTCAATTGCACTTGTCGAATGCTAATATTTTCAAAGTAATCAAGTTGATCATCCTCAATATAATAATTGGGTTGTTGAATGGCTTGAAGGATATTACCTAGAAAATTCCCCTAAAAGTAGGAAACATCTTGCCTCACTTACGCTAAATTTAGATCAACAACTAATAAACATAGGTCATGAATGAATGTCTGTGGATTTCAAGTATATCATTATGTTTACCAAGATAGGATTGTAGCTTATCTTGAATAGTCTTTTCTAGCACATTTTCCTATAAGTATACTTAACCTTCTTGCTCGTGTTCATGTTTCATAGGTAAATATGTTTTTTTGTATGATTCTTCATATTGGTTATGATCACATACATATTTTTTCTTGCAGGTTGGGAACTGCTTCGATGGTTGCATTGGAAATTTGATTTCACATGAAATAACCTCCTCTCTTGCTAAATTAGGGTTTTAGGGTTTAGACTGGTTAGGCTTTAGGTTTCTCTTATTAATTTGTTAATTAGGGTTTGTTAGGCATTAGACTTTACTTTTTGGCTAAAGTTTGGATATGCTTGGTAATGTTTTCGTTATTGTAGGAAGATAGTTTGTTGCATGACATTATGCATTTAGCTTGCATTTCTCATCATTGCATTGCTTCCATGAACTCTTCACACCTACATTATATGGCATTCTAGATCTGCCTATTGCATTACATCATGCATTCACCTTCTTGCATAACATGTTGATGACAAACTTGCATTTTCTCTTTGTTGCATGCCATTGCACGAGCTTTCATAAACTTGGAGCCATTCAATCCCTTGATGTTATAACTATCTTTCTTACATGATTTGCACATGCTCAAACCCTAAAGGAATGTTTATTTTTCTTCTTTGCACAATTTGAAACCCTAAAAGAGCTCCCCTGGTCACCTTTACCTAATACTAAAACCCAAAACCTAATAATTGTGTGTGGTTTTTATGGTTACTCCAAGAGGTGGCTTCTATTAGAATAATTCATCAAAGTCGCATCCTAAACATCTTTTCTATGAGTTTGACTCATTAGCAAGGAAAATACGAATATGTTTCTTGTGAGGAACCCTAATCTATTCTAAGGACCTATACTCATAACCTAAACCTTGTGCTCAACATGGTCTTGAATATTTCAATGACTTGTTTTCACTCCTCCCTATTAACTGGAGATGAGATGTGGAGGCTTGGAATGAGGGTAAACGTAAACCAAAATATCTTTTAGCTTCTTTCAAACAAGAAATAACCTCTCCTACCTAGCACAATATATTCCTAATAAATAATAGTAGTGAGCATATACGAAAATAAAATTAAGTAAAGGGTAAAGTATTGAGAAAGGCTTCCTATACAGAGAGGTGATGTGATGACTCTGTCAAGGTACTGCCATGACTTACTGGAAGTGGAGAAACACCAAAAACCTATTTTAAAATTGTGAATATAATAATCTTTCTTCCTTACTCTCCGCATCATCATCAAGTACCGGCATGTGTGAACTTCTAAAGTGGTGCTTAATGACTAACAAGACCTAGCTAAGGCACATGGGAAGGGCATATCCATAAAAGGTAAAGTAATTATAGGAGTACCCATAGTGTTTGTTCAATACTTCCTTGTATCATTAATGAAACTCGATTAGTTGTAAGGACATAGACAAAGATGTTGGATTTTACCAGTGGTTCGCCAGTTATTGTAGCTACTACAACACCACCCAAAATTTTAGGCATAACCAAAATTTCAGGCCCCCCCTTTGTCTCATCTCTGGCCGCTAGGGATGTGATCAGATCTTAAATTGGTAAATATTTCCATGACTCATTCCTATCAAACCCTATCAATGCGCCCATTCACGTGATGTAAATTGCACTTATTTGTCTTATCTCATGTTTTCATTTGGGTTTTGGAGGTTCATCGCTTCAGAAATGCATTCAAAGTCTCATCTAAGTTTAAGTATTTATCTTGCTATAATGTGTACTACAATGCAATAAAGGAATATTGGGTCAATAACCATGGCATCACTCTAATTGCATTAGGGTTTATGAAGCCGTTGTTTTTTCCCATGCATTCTCGAAACCCTAAATTGCATCTTGAGCTTTAGCTTCTAAATTATGAAACAACATTATTATTTCATTATCTTATGACTATTGTGCCATTTAGGTAACACGCTCAATACCCTTATGAAGACATGAAGATTTTTAAAGTTATGGTTACGAATGATTATTACATTATAAATCTGCATTGAGTGCACTGACCAACAATATTGCTTAAGAAAAATATTATTTTAATAAATATGTAACTAGATGCCAAGGGAGCATTTTTTGCAAATCTTAAAATGCAAGACTTTCCCATATGTTAACACTACTTAAAAATGGTACATTATATCACATTTATATATAAATGGGAGACCTCAACATATGCTTTAACAACGACGTCCATAGCTAATAATGAGTGGTTCATTAAAAGAATCTAACATAGACACTAAGGCAAAGCATATTTTTAATATACATGAAAAACATGGCAACAAATAATTTTTTATAAAGCCTGCATATATGAGGCCTTGGAAAATATGTTATTGACCCATACTAGATTGTTTTAGGCTATTGACATATGCGAACAAACAAGGGGCTAAGAACCATGGGTAGTTGTATTGGGAAAGAAAAACACAATGTTAAGGTGAAATGGATACCACAATGGCCAACAGATGGTACAAAATCGGTTTCAACTATTAAGAACATTACACATTCTAGTGATTGATCCTTAAGGACCATTTACATGTAGCACCACATCACAAAATGGATTAAGAATAACATATTGGGGCATAGTAAAGGCTAAATCAAAGTTGTTTCAAACTAAAATTTATGTGTTAAAGGAATCATAAATATATAATGCACAAATAATCATGCCACATGTTGGCACCATGCATCATTTAGATCTACCAAAATTATGGATGGAGTTATATTGCACCCAAGTATACATTGCCTCTTGATGCAGCATATCCAAGGAATTCAATGAAGTGACACTACAATGAATAAACATGCATTCTGTGAAATGTATTACATTTGGTAGATGATGGTAGGATGAAGGCCATGAAATCCATGCCAAAGGTTTGATGAGGTGTCAATATACATTGAAGGTTTTTGTTGTTTTCCATTGTGGGGCTGGGGTCGGAATTCAAGAGAATTTTTTAAATAGGTGGTTCCTATTTTGGGGTCTTGAAAATCAACATTAAAAATTAATTTCTTCTTGATTATTTCCAAGGTTTGAAGTTGCGAGTACTAAGATTTATGGAGTGTTGCATTAGTTGATTCCTTTTATAGAGCCAATCTATGGTCTCTGAGTCATGTGGAGTTTTCCAGCCATTTAAGGAAGCCAAATTTTACTCATCTACTCTTTAGTTAGATTTTATTGACCCTAGTTTAAAGAAAACATATTTGAGTGTTGTCTTGCATCAATTGTGCCTTTCAAGCACGAGCATTCACACAAAATTTGAAATGGTGAAACTAGTGCTACCTTTAGTCAAGTCGCCTGATGTACTCCAAAGGCACAACAATTGTAAAAATTATGTTCAAGCTTAACCCCAGGTGAATTTTTTCCTTCAGATTACAACAATGAGATTGAGCTTGAAATTACGAAATCATTTGAAGGCACAGAGGAAGTTTTAGTCTTTACAGGTTTCAATTAGCAAGTAGTTTAGAGATGAATGAAAGGATCCAAGTGGGATGGATTTTGGACCTTCAATTGATCTAGAAAAAAATGGCATGTAGAGGCGAATTAGTACAACAACAACTCTTCGAGATCTAAAAATGATCTGCAATCAATGGAGTCTCAAAGTGAAGACTCCTTACTATAATGCAACTGCCAACTATAGTGCAACTCCCAAATGCATTCACCTTAGGTACCAATTTTTTTTCTAGGTCGCATAATTACAATTTAGGCTCTAGAAAACCATCTAGAAAGTATTATCAACTCCAAATTTTGAAATGTGACTTGAACTACTAGTCGCTAAATCGTGTTTCAGTGCCTCAAGGAAGAAATCAAGATGTGTGACATGTGTATAATGTGACTGTGCCACATCATTAAGTCACATTTTTTAGAGGTCACATCCACCTGTGACTCACCTCGTGACCATACTACTACGTTGTAGGGTCACAATGTCCTTGAAAATCTAGTCGTCATTGCAACCTCTAAACATCTACTACTATGCAACCCCCACTCTCAAATGTAATCATGTTTAGCCATTCCAGTAGGTCACAAATCACATAATTTTATCCTCAATCTCACTTCCTAGAGATGCGACTTATGTTTCAGAAGAAATGTGATTATACTATACCACAGGTCGCACTTGAGATTCACAATGTGACTACCATTTAAGGGGGAAACTCACACCAAGTTTTGCAATACGACTTGACCTGTATTGTCAAATGTATGATGCACATGTCGATTGTATTAAGAAGAAAGGTAAATGAATAAGATGAGGGAAATAAAATGTAATCCCATGCATCATGAATGGAGGGATTTATACAATAAGAACATACCCATGCATAATAAATTGATACACCATAATATGAATAGGGAAGACAACTACATTCCAAAGTTATTTGGTCGATGCCTCAAACATATGGATGTGAGTGAAATTATATCAAATTCTTGTGGATGGTATAATAGTCATGCTGAAGAGCTGAAGAAATTTCAAAAAATGAATTCAAATAACCATCACTAATGGAAATATTACAACTACCGCATTAACCTGATAACACATTTTCTAACTTGAATTCAACCAATGATACACTAGATATAATGTAAAGCATGAGATGAAACATGAAAAGATATTTGAATGTATGGGTACAAAACACAGGGTATTTCATCACATCATAGGAGGCTTTAAAGACATGACCAAGATAGAGAATGATGGTAGTGATTTCAGGATAGGCTGTGAACATCTTGAAGCCAAGAAGACCCTACAAAGGCCCCATGAATTAACAACATTATAGTACATAAGGGGACTATACAAAGGTCTCAATGAGTTTATTTATTCAAATCAAGTAAATGTGCTTTTAAGATGTCATTATTTTTTGAAAAGAGTGTATGACTAATATCATTTGTTTGCAGGAATAATATTTGCATGGAGAAATCTAGGGTTTCTCATGAAGCAACTAGGGTTTCAACAAATGAACTAACTCGGTCTATGTAGAATCCCAAGGCATTATGTCTACCATGATTGAAGGTGTAGTGGAAAGAATAGTTATTCAATGCAACCAATGAACCATACAACTTTGCCTTATAGCCTGGAAACCACATTGGAAATAAGCATTCTTGGGTTTCTAAGAACCCTCTACATCCTCCTCTTCTCCTTAATTGTAATGTAAACATTTCTCACCATAATGTTAGTAGCTATGCTAAGATTACTTTGAGCATGTAATAGTCATTAGGAGTGAGAGAGAAGTGAGTAAGCTTAAGGGTCATGAGGGTAGCTCAAAGGTCACAAGAGGAGGCAAAAGGTCACCCTCTACATTTCTATAAATGTTCCCTTGTGCCTAATTGTAAAAGCGGAGACTCTTAGCACTTGAGTTGGGGCTAGGATTTTGAATTGGGAAATGGTGGAGCAACCCATGTTCCAATGATGGGCTTTGACAAATTGCAAGATCTGTACTTGAATTTGAAACAACATTAATAAGATTTTATTCATGTTTACAACTTATTCCCATGATTACTCATGGTGATTTTAATGGTTGTCTCATATTTTCAGTGTATTTGTATGTGCACTTTCATAAACACAATATGTTATGGACTCGTTTGCAGTTGTTATGTTATGTTCCTATACCAATAGGAGTCATAATTTTTGAATGGCTAAGGTCAAATCTGTAATATGTACATACCTTTCCTTTCTGCAAATGTTTTCCATATTCAAAAAATCAAAAAAATTAAAAAAATGTAAAGAGGGTATGTCCTAAAAGAAAAATCAAAGGACAAAAAGAATGAAAAAGGTCAAAAAGATGAAAAAATGAACCCCAAAGAAAAGAAAAAGACCATGAAAGTGTGCAAGTCAAAATTCCACTACCATTTACTTTGGTGTAGAATAAGAAGATTGTGTGCAGCTTGTTACCCTTGCTACAATCCATGGATAGTCAAAATGTTTAAACTTGGCTATTTCATGTTTTCAATTTCATGCTTACAGATAGAGAATAAAATCTGACCAAACTATATAATCTTGGTAGATAAGTAGATAGGTAGAGAAAATAAAAGGAGGTCAACTATTTAATCTGAGCCCTTGGATGTAATAAGGTTATACTTAGATAGATTACTTTTGTAAAAAGAAAAGAAAAGGTTTGATAAGGGTTTGCCAGCTTAGGTGCACCATAATAAAGAGTAGAAAAATGGTAGGATGAGTAGATGGGTAAGTAGTTGAATGGTTGCAGAATTATGATGATTGATTAGATTAAATCATATCATTTACTTTCATCATCAAATTTCTAAAGTATGGATGATAAATGAGTATTTACCAAAGCACACAAAGTCAAATTGATTAACCTCCGTCATTCACTACATTTCTCACTTAACTAATTTCCATGGAAAGTCTTAAAGTTCCTAAAACCTTAAGTTAAAGGGGCTCAGAGCATTTCTCTGACTTCTGGAGGGACCAGATCCTTGGCCCAAAAAACTTATAGGTTCTAAGTACTGAAATCCCCTCATAAACATTCACCCCCTTCAATTCATTCATTTTCCCCTAAAAAATCCCTTTTCCTAAGGTAAAAGCACCATTTTCCTAGGGAAAGTAATCACCCCCATGTAAAACCCCCTTTTTTCGAAAGACCCATAAAAATGCACTTAGCCTAAGTAGAATGTTTCCATGTGAAAAGTAAATAAATTTCAAAACACATTATACTTAGCGAAAATCCATATTTCTGCCTTTTTTCTATATTAACTTCTAATTTTATTTATATATTAAATCCCAAAAATACCCCTTTCCCGTATATTTTATTAAACCCCTTTAACTTTAATATCCCATCCCCGAAAGTTTGAAACATAAAATTTATTAATAAATAATTAATCGGTTAATTAAGTCGATTATCGGATAATTAATAACCAAGACCCATCGCCAAATAAAAGAGATTAATTAACCAATCTGTGGTTAATTAATAATCGAACCTACATATGAAATCACTCCCAACGTCATTAAACCCCCATAATCCTTCATTAATTAAAACCCACCACATTAAAACCCCACCGGGCCCCTCCATTAAACTTCATATCAAATCATCACCCTGATCACTATACGATTTGATCCCTTTTGATCCAACGATTGACGCTGATATCGGGGCGCCTCCGAAGGCTGACCTTTACCCTCCTAATATGGTGGTTTCACTATTCACCCTGCTGCTACGTGGTGCCCGATGAATGGCATCGGGCGGCCTCCCCCCAAAAAATCTCAAGCCCAAAAGCAATGTGATATGATCCCACTTACTACCTCCTGCTAAATGTCCCAATTACTAAGTAATTCAGTAAGATAGTTGCGCAGTGACTCCAAAATACTTTGAATTAGACCAATTTTTCTACAATTTCACTAAAAACCCTTCGCTCCTGTCCTTGAATCCACAAGAACCAAGGATGGCTGCTCCCATTGCATTAAACGTCCTGCCAATTTCTACTCCCCACAGGGATTTAGACCATCTCCCATTGGTAGATAAAGATTTTCAGATTAAAGATACATATATCCAAGAATCCCCTTTGAAACTATATTGTAGGTACAGAGACCAGAACCTGCACCATGCAGACTACATAGGACTTTAGGAATCAAGTTTACCCAAGTACCAATCCCCCAGAGTTTATATTTTCCCAGAGACTATCCATTACTACCATATGAACTATAATCCAAACCAAAGGGTAGTGATGACCTCTGATCATTCTGTATTATTGACCATCACTGTTGAGTCCATAAATGAAATGTTGCAGTTACAACAAAGCCAAAGCCTAACCCCTCTTTCTATTAGAGATTTTCTTAATAGATTCCCTACACTCACCTCAATCAAACTTGATCGATTATTCCAAACCTTCATCAGGGAAGAGCAATACATTCCAAAGGATCCTCCACCATACATATCTACCATATTCTTTGATATTGGCTAATACATCATAGAAATGATATCCAGTGTGTTAGGCTAGACTACAAGTGAATTTGTTGGTGAAATTATTATAGCCTTTATGTCCATCTACTCTCCTGGGCAACCCCCAGCCATCATGTTTGACTATGCTAAGCTCATTGCTGATAAAATGCATTATCAATTCATGAGGATGGATAATGAAAGAGTGTTCAAATATTATTCAGTTTTATATCATATTTTCTTGTATTATCAAGATGACAAATTCCCAGTCACACTCCAAAAGCTTGATACTAGAGGCAACCCTAGATCAGTGGTCTTCTGGACTTCATTAATCCACCTACATGACTCTCAATATTCTTATATTGATTTCATAGATCTCTTTGTGCACCCAGTGGCAACTATGCTATTAGGAGTCCTCCCCCCAAAATTAGTGCAGATATCAGGAGGGTCCTATAGTTGTCCAAACAATATAGAGTGGGGGATTGTTACTTGTACCAAAATCACACTGAAATCAGAATATATGGATGTGAGTTGGCTCCCTACAAACTGCCCAGATACCTCCCCATGAGATTGTTTGCTTTGGAATACTATAGGAAAATGATTAATTCAGATGAGGTGCATTTTGTCAAGGCCAAGAAAAGAGCTCAACTTAGGGTAAAAGATCAGCTTGGCCCCTTCATATGTAACAGTAGGGAAGCAGGAAAGGAAGCAGAGGAAATCATCCAAAGGTTGAAACTGAAACAAAGTTTTATCTGGAATTATGACCCTTTAGAGTTCATTTGCAATAGGAGACAAAAGAACAAATTATCTCCTTATATCCACCATAGAATTCCTGAAATTGAACAGTATGCAAATCAGCTAGAATGGGTGGAAAACACTTTGGTAGATCGAGATAGCACAGAAGTTGTTGTCAATAATGTATTGATTGATTTAGAAAGAAGACTTGATGAAGATTCATTCTATAGGTGCCAGGAGAGTCCCAATCTCAAAGGGAATCATAGGGACACAGTGGGTAAATAGCAGAAGAACAACCTCAAGAGCAAGAGCCATCAGAATAGCCAAAGATATTAGAAGAACTTGCTCAGCTAGAACATATCATGAACAATCCACCTATTTTACAGACTCCTCTAAATGGGGAGAGAAATCCTAAAAGAGATACAAAGGAGGCCACTCCTTCTAGCAGACCTATTGCCTATACTTATGTCAAGAGGCAAAGGTTGAATCCATTTTCAGAACAAGATTTTACTGAAGAAACAACAGGAACTATAGGTGCAGAAAGAGTGGAAAGCAGGCATACCATGCCCTCAGGGGGTAGACAAGAACCTTCCACCTCACAGGCTCAAATGCTAGAAAGACAACAGAGTGTGGAAGTATCCTCCTTCAAGGCTCCTATTGGCTAGAGCCAAGACATCAGAGAGAAATATAAAGAAATAAAGGCCATGAATGAAACATTGAAGGCCCAAAGCTATGCACATTACCTAAAAATGGCTCCTACTAATCAAACAAGGCTAATGTCAGACTTTGATGTGAAAGAGGATAAAATGCATATGAATTTCATGAAGCCAACTACACAACAGCCCAGGTCAATTGAAGATTACTTGAAAACACACTTTGAAGTATTGGCAAAGGATATCCATCCTATTGACCAAATAGAATTACACAAGCAGACTGGGGAAATGGTCTACTCCACCTTGACCAGTAAGGAAATTGCAGCTCACCAACTACAAAGTTCGGTGAATAACATATCAGCGCAATTCCAGTTAGAGAAGACCTCTTCACAGGCCAAGGATACCAAAATAAAGTCCTTAGAGGACTTAGTCATAGAACTGGAGCATGATCCCAAGGATGTGAAAGCTGTAAAAAAGCTTATTAAAAAGAAAAATTGATGACATAGTTGCACTGAAGAAGTAGCTCAAAATTCCTCCTCTTCATCATCCTCAGACAGCTGAAGTATTTGAAACTAAGAAGGAGGAAGAGCTTATGGACTCAGTCCTTAAGCTAAATCAACAACTTAAAGAAATAGAAAAAGAGGTGGATAACTTGATACAGTCTAAATAGAGTGAGTTGGCCACCACTCCTCAGACTATAATTCCTACAGTCTCTACAGCAGTACCCTCCACATTGGCTGCTTCATTAGCACCCACAGTTCCACCAGCTACAGCTCTGCCAGTTACAGGTACATCAACAAGCATAGGGACATCCACAAAAAAGACAGCTGAATTGGTAAAAGCCATGGAGGAAATGAGCATCCAGGCTACTGAGCTTAAGAAAATTAGAGAAAAAGTGTCAAGTTTGGAAACTGATTGCAAACTTGCACAAATTCAACAGAAGGAAGAAGCTCAAAAGAATCAAAGAATGGGAGAAAGAATAAAAGTCCTTGGAAAGGACTTGGCATTGCAACAACCACTTGGAGAAATGAAGGAAATTCTTTGGGCCAACATCATTGATTCTATCAACAATTCTTGGCCATCTATTCAAGTAATTTTTGAACAAACAGAACCGGTAAAAGTGGCTACAGAAGCAATCCACAAGATAATGGAAGAATTGGGAGATAAGCCTGAAGAAGCCAACCAATTGATAGAATTTTTGAACAATAGAAATAGGTACCAGGTTGATGAACTAGAAATAGAAGATAGAACAAGAACTATCATAGAAATAAAGAAGGTTCTCACTAAAAGGAACCTTATGCTCAATCTGGAGAAAATGTGCCAAAGCATCCAAGCAGACATTGATATATTTATGACAAAGTTTGGTATTTTGAGGGAAAAAGGCCTCCCTATTCCTATGGTAATCCATGATAAGCTAATGACTCAGGAGGATTACATTGAAATACTAAACAAGTTGGCTAGCAACCAAGCTAGTACTTTAGGGGTAAAAGCTTTGCCCACTGGAAAGGTATTATATGATAGTCTAGAAAATCTGTTTTTCATAGAGCATGAGGTCAAGCACTTGTTCATCAATAGGCCAAATTTTGCCAAGTATATAGAAGCTAACGAGATATATAGAAAGATGATAAGGATAAAATTACTTGATAGTTAATGGTGGATGAAACTGATAGATTTACTATAAAGTTACTACAGTAAATCTATGTGGCTACCAGTTAAAATAGGTAAAACAAAGTCAAAGTGTAGCAGGTAAAGAGTATCAGTAGGTAGAAGATAGAAAGTGATTCCAGCACACAACTATAAAGAAACTGAAGGAGCCAAATCCAAATTACAACAGCTAGCACATTCACAATAAAAGGGACAACAAGAAGGCAATTCTCCTCGTGTTGAAGGTATTTTTGGTTTCCTAGAATAATTCTCATATTGTTATGAGATATTTTGTAACATTTTTTGTATAAATACTTCATATTTTGAAGTAATTAGGGTGGATTAAAATACATTTCTGTAGACATTTTGTATTGAGCTAAGGAGCTATTGTATTCAAGACTGGACTAGTTTTGCTGGATCATGAAATAAAGCTAAGGACATTTCACTAGATTCTTGTGCACATTTGGAACCAGATAAATATTATCTCTTCATGTTTAAATATTGTTTTCTTGTCATGTTATAAATACTCACATGTGTCTCTTATGAAATATAAAAAGTAAACAAGGAATGATATCTCAGAATTAGCTTAAATGCTCTCTGTTTTAACTGTTTACTTTCGATATGTTTTTTACTAAACTATACTGATCTGGGAATTCTTAATTGCTCCCTTACTTCCATTGTTTGCCCTCCCCACCTGGTCCATAGTAAAGGATTCTTCATTTCTCTTTGCTGCTGATCATCCTTATTTTCTTCATCTTAATCCAGGTTAAGGATTCTTCATTGCCCTTTGCCCTGGTTAGGACTACCTCATCCATATGAACTTTCAGATTTACTTTTTTTTGTGTTAGCCTACCCTGTGAACTCTTACTTTAGTGATTGATCAAATCCAGTTAAGCCACTCTTTGATTGACTCCATAGCCCAATGGCTTGAATACTTGATCTGCCCATCTGTTTTCTTAATTCCACCACAAAATCAAAAGAAAAACATCATGAGCACTAAGAACTAGCCTGAAATCCTACAAAAAACAATGTTAAATTATAAAGATAGAGCCCTCTCTGGACTAAGGTTGGCTAGAACCCGAGTCTAAAAGATTAGGTTTGTGGTTACCTCGGACTATTCCTTCTTTGATAACCTCTAGGGAAGACATCTGAGTGATAACATAGTGGTGACCATACTAGGGACTCAAACCCCCAGTCTTAATAAACCTTTGAGGAATTCAAATTTTTATTTTTAAGCCTCTTAAAGGGTTTATTAGAAGTTATTTCAAAAATTCATAAAAAAAAAAGAAAAATAATTAGAAAAAGCTCGAAATCTAGCTTCAGGGAGAACTCACTATACCAGGGCCAACTCTGATCCAAATCCTCCCCCTGTGTTTGACAATCCCAACATTATTCTGAGAATAATCCGAAGGCAAGAAAGTTCAGTAAGACCAAGACCTTTATTTAGATCCAATTCCTACCCTAGTGAGTGGTTATTCATAGAAGACCTCCCTTTTGAAGATTATTTTGACCATTCCTTATTTAGATCCAAGTCTAAGAGTGAACTTGAGGACACAGTTCTAGATCCAGAATTTACAGCAGAACTTGAAGTCCAAAGGGCAAACTTGTCAATTGATTAGTACCTTCTGAGTTCCCCTTAGTCATCCCTTACTACTGATAGGATCCCTGAACTTTCTGAAACAGATTCAACTTCTTTCAGTTCACCATCATTTCTCCACACTTCTAAAGTTCATTCCTCATCTTTGTTCATACCTTCACTTCCCCATCAGCCTATCACTACCCTTCAAATACCCATTACCCCTGTTACTACAAACACCCCTGTTATCCCAAATCCTCCTGTTACCCCAACTCCTGTTCTCAATCCTATCCAACTTAGAGTTATGGCACTCAGATATGCCCCTCTTATGATTCTTGCTCCTCAAGGAGCCTTACCTGCAGATTATTAGAGTAAAATTGTCTTATTCGATGGCACTGGATCTTACACAGCGCAACAGAACACAAAGAAAATGAAAGATTATTTCTAACTGCATGAAACTAACATAGGAGATGTCCAAATGAGAATTTTTGCTCAAAATCTAGTTGGAGAAGTGAGAACATGGTTTAGATCTTTGCCTCCTAATAGTATAGATAGTTTAGAAATTTTTTACCAACAATTTTTACATAGGTGGGAGAAGAAAAAGAACCCTCTTCAAATTCTTTCTGAATATGAAAACCTCAAGAGGGGACCAAACAAAACCATTTAGGATTACTGTACTAGGTTTAACAATGTATATAACCCAATATCGCTTGACCTTAGATCCCCATCTAGCTTAGCTGTGATTAACTTTCTAGACGAATTCGACACAGATATGGCTTTTCAACTTAGAGAAAGGAATCCCCCTACACTAGAAGATATGAAAAGTGTTGCAGTTAGCGTAGAAGCTAATCTACTATCCAAAAGAGCTAGGGTTAGAAACGAGAGAAGAACACCCCTGAAAGATGAAACTTCACCCTTTGATCAAAAAATGGATGCTTTAGCTAAAGGAATGGAAAAATTGATGGACAGAATAGAAAACATTGAAAGGAAACCTCACTGGGATAGCCAACAGGCACCTCCAATGAGGAATCCAAATTTTAGGAAGAACCAGAACCAAAACACTGGTAAAAATGGGCCTGATCAGAACATTAGACCTCCTTTCCAAGAGAATTATGTTGAAACTTCCCATCAAGAAGACCCTGAGCTAGACACCCAAATCAACTTAATGGGATTAGATGATGAAGAAACTGTCTTTCTGACTCAGGATGATCAGGAATTATACATGCTTCAACAGTTACAAACCCAAACTAGAGAATCTTTCAATTACAAGCAAGGGTATCACTTTTCTATCTTCGAAGCACATAAACAATACAATTTGAGGAGCAAAAAGAACACTGATGATCCAGACCAAAACAAGAAAGCAGTACCTAATCATCCTAAGAAAGTAAAAGATGCAAATCAAAATCATTCAGTCACACAAACTCTACAAATACTTTCTAGATCAAATCAGAACCCTCCCAGTCCCACCATTGAAGATGTAACCAATGACCAACCTTCTAATGAACAACCTTCCTCTTCAGTTCTGCTCAAGGAAACAGTGGAACAATGTCCAGAAATTATATTAGAAAATCCGATTAAAAAGACTCCAAACATTGAAAAAGAAGAACAAACTACTCCAAACCTTGTTGTTAAGATTTCAAATGTTCAAACAGATAGATCCCCTCTGCCTTTCAATTTGGGAGCAGAGGTGGCCAAACTTAAAATCTCAGTCCCTTTAACGGAATTGGTTAAACATGAAACTTACAGATCTCAAATAAGCAAATCTTTAAACTTCGTTGAAAATGAAGACTCTGTTAACCTATTTGATGATCAACCTGAGCTAATTTTTGGTCCTAATGTTAATGGAAAACTGGTGGAAGGAGGGATACCACCCTTCTACATTAGCCTTAACATCCACGATAAAATCCTACATAATGCCATGCTAGACTCTGGGGCTCCACACAATCTTATGCCTAAATCCGTTATGGAGAATCTAAACTTGGATATCACTAGACCCTACAAAGACCTATTTTCATTTTATTCAAACCAAGTTAAGTGCCTAGGACTTACAAAATACCTGTGTGTTTCCCTAGTGTAGTACCCTGCTAAGACCATTCTTATGGACATAGTTGTTGCTGATATACCACCTAAGTATGGTATGTTATTGTTTAGATCTTGGGGTGCCAAACTCCAGGGATATCTACAACTTGACATGTCGTATGCTACCATATCAGTCTTTGGACATCCTAAGAAACTGTGTAGAGAGACTTTGATGAAGTATGTAGTGAGTACCCACAAAAGGCCTCAAAACTTTCCTATATATTCAGTGCATTCTGACATTGACTCTTTTATTCTTTACAATGTTGAATCTAACCAAGAAAATACTTCAAACAACATCATGGCAGAACCAAAAGAAATTACAGTAATAGAAGAAAATCAAAGTGTCCAAATTCATGAGATTTCAGATAAAAAAGATGACCTAGATACTTTAGTCAAAGAAGATTTTATTTCCCCAGACAGTGAGAATTATGAACATGAAATTCTATGGCATCTTGAATTCGATGGGTTAGTAAAAAAAACTAGGTGCAAGAGCAGGAGTATGGATTTACAACTTAGGAAATGATCATTCAGAGGGTCATCCCTACAGATTGAACTTTAACAAACAACATGGCCAAATATGAAGCACTTATGTTAGGTCTGAAATTGGTCAAAAGGTTAGGAGCCATAAGAGTCTCTATTATGGGAGATTCAGAGTTGGCAATAAAAAAAATTAATGTTGTTTATATGACTAGGGATCCTAGGTTAGGATTTTATAGAGGAACAGTTGTAGAAATACTAAATACTTTTCTAGAAACCAAGCTTGCTATTATTCTAAGAAAACACAATATGCAAGCTCATAGTTTAGTGATGTTTTCTAGTACTTGAAATTTGCCATTTTAGCCTAACCATCAGTACACTACTGAGGTGAGGCATAGACCTGCTATTCTTGACAACTTAAAGAACTGGTAAGTGTTCTGTTATCTCAAAATCAGGCCCTGATAGGCTGTTGGTCAGATTGACTCTAAGTAACTATTTCAAACCTACTTTTGGCTGAGGCTTAGCCTCCTCAACCTGAGAGGGCTCTCTCAAAGGTTAATGATTTGATAAAGATTAGAGGGCTAACTCTATGGAACAAGTGAAAATATGAATGGTGGAAACACATTAAAGAAAACTATCCATTGGGCTTATGGAGTCAACAACACCTCAATATAACAATGAACTCGACCTTACATGGAAGTCAGGGCATTCAGCATTTAAACATTCAGAACATAAACTCATATGGGACCACACAATTTATAAATGTATACAGGAAGTCAGAGCACATTCAGTGAATTCTGAGTGATTATACATCCATACCACTGCAAGAATTAAGAAAAGAACAACATCACATATTCTGAACATAAAAAATCCTTCATGAATCCTGAGAAGTAAAGTTCAACATGTACATTACTGAAAATGAGTCTTACATAGGCCAAATACCAGTTTTTTCATAAAATTTCCAACCCTGATTACATTGCTGTTTCAGCTATATATAGAGCTCTTATTCTAATTGATCGAGATTCCTCCTCAAGCATGAGGGGAATTCGAAAACTACTTCTAATGACACCTATTAACCCTTTAACTAACTAATAAATACAACAAAGTGTTGACTGGAGTTTTTTAGAGATCTAAATCAACTATGACTCTAACTCCATATTATATGCATGATGGCTTTAATTAAGATGATTCCTTTCTATGACATCTGGTTCTCTTTCAGTTTGGCTGAGATGGGTGTTTAATGCTCCATGTTGACCTTGGATGCTGTATCTTCTTCACTGTCCAGAAAAATTAGGAGACTATCCTTGCTTCTCGGCTTTATGATCTTCGAATCTTTATAAGTCGGTTTTTAATTATTATCCCTCAAAATATGATGGTGGCCACGTTTTGATGTGCTGTCCTCTGTTATGAAACCCCATTTGATGATGTGTCATTCACTGTTTCGAAGACAAAAAGGAAAACGTATTCCAGCTGTCTGATACATGCTTTAATTTCCTTATGACATGACAAAATGCCACTTTTTGATTCAAACTAGTTATTTCCATTTGTGCTAATCTGATTGGCTGTTGTATCTTCAGGTGTTCTCGTTGTATACAACTGCCCTTCAAAATTTTCCCGCTTCAACTTCAAAACTGCTTGATTTACGTTGAAATCATCACTTTCAGCAGTTTCATAGCGCGCTACGAAACTGCTGAGTTATTTAAAACGACTTGTTTTTAACTTGAGACCTTTATTAACCGAGTGCTTGATTGCCAAAAACTTCTTTAGACTTTCCAAAGGTCGAATAGGGATTTAGATTTCTTCAGAAAGATAAGATCAAGCAAACTTATCAAAATTTTGAAACCAAAATCTTACTTGAAATGAAAACTCATTTAGTAGGTCTTTTAAGCTGGCTTAGCTGTGTCTTCAGATCTTCAATTTGTTTCTTCATAACCTTATTCCCAGCTCTCAGTTGCATATTGATCCTTCTGATGTACTTGGCTTCTTTGATTGCTGGTACTGTCCAGGTGTGAAATTGTGAATGGCCATCAACCACTGAATTCAGCTGGGCTTCTACAGTTGCATTCCCTTTCCATAGAGTTTTATAATAGTTTGCTTGTATGACTGCATGTCTTCTTGAAGCTTTCTTCAATTTGGAAATCTCATACTTAGCTGATTCTAATTGGCTCTTCAGGTCTGCTATATTATCTTCTTTAGATGTAATGACTGTTTTGCCTGTGGCTTTCTGTGTCCCTTCCCCTATTTCCTCTGTTCTTGGCAGTGCTTCCTGTACTTGCTGGAATCTCCTTGTTATAGGTCTTCTAGGTTTAAAAACAAACTCTTCAGCTGGCTCATCAAATTTAATCCTTTTTGAGGCCTTAGCTTTCTTGGTGCTTTCTTATTCTGACTGTATCAACTCAATTTGAACTGGTAGAGACTGCTCAAAGTCAATAGCTTGTAATAGTGTATTTAAACTTCCCTTGGACACTGGACTTTCTTCGACTGCTACAGCTTTACCTTTTTCCTTATTCATATGGCTTCTTGTTCTTATCCTTGAGGCTACTTCAGATGTGCTTGTTTCAGGTACAGTCTTTTTACCATGAGCTTTTTCCTTAGTTGATTGTTGAGGTTGATCTTGGATGATGAGTGGCTTCACTTGTTTTCTTACTTGTGAATTTGGAACCCTTTTAGCTCTTGCTTCTGTTTGGAGCTCAGCTATTGTAGAATCTCTAGCAGGTAGAGGAGTGAGGCCAGTCTGGCTTTTGAAGCCAGCCATAAAAAAGAATGAATTCCAATCTCTGTCTACCTTTTGGAGCCCATCTAAAACCAGTAGTTTGATCAAACCATGATGAAACAAAGAGGTTTCAAAATCCTCTTTCCTCAGCTGTACCTTATCACACATCTTACTCAAACTACAGAAAAGATAAAAAGGTAAGTCTATGGAGACCTTCCCGGTGAAATGCAAAAGGAGTTTAAAATGGTAAGAGTAAACCTTGTTATACCTTCCTTCACAAGTCAGATATTTCTGTATGCAGGTGAGTAAATGAGCATAATATTCTTTGACATAATTCATGGGCACTGCCTTACTTAAATCTTCATTTACAAATTCGTCCTTCAAAAACTCCTTGCAAGGATTCATGTCAAACTTGAAGTTTTTAAACCATTGCTCTTGTCCTCGTGGGATATTTGTCACAGTAGATATCACTTCTGGCGAAACCTGCAATTCTATCATGGCTACTTTTGAATTCAAGCCTGTGAAGTTAAGTGCAAATTCTTTAGTTACCTGTGCATGTCCTCCTTGTAACTTTTTGCAAAAATTCCAGCACCCGGCCTTTTTAAATGCTTTCTCCACCTCTTTATTTCTTAGCGTTATATCCAAGCCTTCAGGCTCAGTCCTTAGAAATTTGCCGGATCTGTGCTCCTTTTTCTCCATTGATTCTTCCAAATCTTCGCAAACAATGACTACCAGCTCCGGTTGGGATTGTGATTCAGCTTCTATTTGAATTCAGCCTCGCTTGATTATCAGCCTTGCTTGATTATCTTTGCAGTTGAATTTTAAAATTTTGCCGTTTAAAATCTTTCAAGTTGTAATCTTGCAGATTTGTCATCTCATGCAAGACTTACGACCATCATTAAGTTTTATGCACGATGGTCTTTCTTGGAAATGATGATTCATGCGTATCAACAGATCTAGTGGTGGTGATAGTGGCAATGAGTGGTGAAATGTGATAAGAGGGGTACATGAGCTGACATGAGAAGACACGGCCTATGACTCATCTAACGGATTTGACATTTCGGGAAAGATTTGCTGCGAAATGTACGAATCCATGATTTTGCAGCGCTGTCAGTTTTAAATTTGAATGATGTGCTGCGAAACTGCCTAATCAGGATTGCGCTGCGAAACTGCCTAATCATGATTGCGCTGCAAAATTACAAAAAGACACGGTGGCTGACATAAGTTAACAGGTGGCTATAAAAAAATGGTAGATGGAGGGGAACCAATGGGAGCTGAGAGCAACTTGACTCAAAAACTCTTCAAAACTTCAGATTCTAAGGGAAGAAAATTAAAACAAAAATAAACTAGCACTGACCTTTGTCATTGGGCTAGGATGAAAAGTTACATATATCAATTTTAGTTCTAAGTGATAACATGTTCAATAATGATGAACAAATTAACAATTTTCTGACTTTAGATGATGAATTTATAAATAGCAACATAGACACAGACACAACATTAGATTTTGATTACACTAATAAAATAGAAATTAACAAAGTAGAAGATGAAAAGATAGATAATTTCCATCCCACAAAATTTACAAAATCAGATATTTGAAACCTAAAACAAATGGAAATTGATGAAGCAATCGATGAAGAATCTGAAGTCATCAATCTTAAAGACAATCTTTTTCCCAAAGGATTAACTCTTTGGATAACTTATTTGATTCAAATGATGTACCTAAAAAGTAGAAAATGGAACCTTTAAAATCATACATTGAGGAGTGTAACATAGGCTTTGAAGAA
This sequence comes from Pinus tabuliformis, assembly GCA_031772625.1. Taxonomy (NCBI): domain Eukaryota; kingdom Viridiplantae; phylum Streptophyta; class Pinopsida; order Pinales; family Pinaceae; genus Pinus; species Pinus tabuliformis. The sequence continues at coordinate 462,972,095 of CM062811.1, forward strand.
GATCCCAAAATGATAAAACTTTCAAAGTATTTACCTCCCAATGAAAAAGTGAAATACATAGAACTGCTAAAGGAATTCCAGGACGTTTTTGCTTGGAATTATGAGGACCTTAAGTCTTATGATACCAGCATAATACAACACACCATTCCATTAAAAGAAAACCAAAATCCTTTTAGACATAAGCCTAGAATGATTAACCCCATTCTATTGCCTTCCATTGAAAAAGAGATCAAAAGAATGTATGAAGCTAAGATTATTGCACCAATTAGATTCTTAGATTGGGTCTCTAATTTGGTACCTACAAGAAAGAAAACTAGCGAAATTAGACTGTGTGTTGACCTTAGGAATTTAAATAAAGTTTAACTCAAGTATAACTACCCTCTTCTTAAAATGGATCACATATTACAGAGGGTAGTAGGTTCAACCATGATCTCACTGCTAGATGGGCTTTATGGTTATAACTAGATCCTAGTCCACCCAGCTGATCAGGAAAAAATTGCATTCACCACTCCATGGGGCACTTTCATGTATGTGAAAATGCCTTTTGGGTTAAAAAACGCAGGGGTCACCTTTCAAAGAGCAATGGACATAGCCTTTGCTAAGGAAATCCATGACTTCCTGGTAATATACCTAGATGATATCATAGTATTCTCTAAATCAGATCAGCAACACCTGAATCATCTCAGGCAGGTCTTCACCAAGTGTGGGAAGTATGGAATTTCACTGAATCCTAAAAAATCATTATTTGGGTTGGAAGAGGGAAAATTACTAGGCCACATTATCTCCAAAGATAGCATCTAGATCGACCCAACAAGAATTGAAGCCATTTTACAGATACCACACCCCAGGAACATCAAAGAATTACAAGCATTTTTAGGTGAAATAAACTTTTTGAGAAGATTTATCTCTAACTTAGCTGAACTAATTAGATTACTGAACGAAATGTTAAAGAAAGATTTGACTATTAAATGGACTTTAGAGGCTAAAAGATCTTTTCAAGATATAAAGCAAGCCTTAACACAAACACCAGTTCTCATTAGTCCAATGTTTGACAGGGATTTCATCATTTTTTCTTTCGCCTCAGAACATACAATTGCTGCAGTCCTACTGTAGAAAAATGATCAGGGTTTTGAACAACCAATAGCCTTATTTAGCAAAGCCTTGAGAGATGAACCTTTAAAGTATAATATAATGGAAAAGAAAGATTTTTCTCTAGTCAAAGCTATTAAAGATTTCAGAGTTTTTATCTTTTATTCTCATATAGTAGCTTATGTTCCCAATGCTGTAGTCAAAGACATCCTAACACAGGATGGACCAGATGGAAAGAGAGGGAAGTGGATAGCTACCATATTAGAATATGACTTAGAAATTAAACTTGCAAAACTGATCAAAGGCCAAGGTTTAGCCAAGCTCATGGCTGAATCGAACTGTCAGGCCCTAGACATAAATTTCATTGCAGAATTGGATAATGAAGAGGAGATGGCAACTCCACAGATCAGCCAATCCTTTACAGATTCACCATGCTATGTTGACATTATATACGTTTAACAAAATCTTCTAGCTTCTCCAGAGTTATCCAGGACTAAAAGTAGGTTCTTAAAAATGAAGTCTTTGAAGTTTTGCATAATTGAAAATGCTTTATTTTGGAAAATCATGAAGGCATCCTACTTAATTGTTTGTTAAAGGAAGAATCTATAAAAATATTATAGGAGTTTCATTTAGGTGACTATGGGGGACATCTTTACTGGATGACAACAACTGATAATATCTTAAGAGCTGGTTTTTACTGGCCCTCTGTTTTCAGATGTAAAGAAATTTGTAACCTCATGCCACAAATGTCAGATTTTTGAAGGAAAAAGAAAACTACTGCCATTACCTTTGAAACCTATATCTACTAAAACACCATTCAACAGTGGGGTCTTGACTTCATTGGTGAAATTCATCTCCTTTCCTCTGCCCAACATAGGTGGATCTTGACTACCACATATTTTTTACAAAATGGATAGAAGCCATACCCTCAAGACAAGCTACTGATACTGTCATAATAGGTTTCTTTGAGGCCAAAAATTCTGTCCAAATTTGGTTGTCCCACCAAAATCATCACAAACAATGCAGTAGCTTTTAAATCAAAGAGGATGATTGATTTCTGCAACAAATATCATATAACCCTGGGTCACTCCACAACCTACTATCTCCAAGGAAACGGACTAGCAAAGTTTTCCAACAAAATCTTAGTGAATATCATCAAAAATTTGTTGGAAGATAACAAGAAAACCTGGAATAAGAAGTTAGTAAATGTCTTGTGGGCAGATAGGCTGACCACAAAGAAATCCATTGGTACCAATCCCTATCAGCTAGTCTATGGAATGGAGGTTGTTTTCCCATCTTTCTTGGGAACACCAGTGATGAAATTGCTCCAAGAAGCATAGGTTGAGCCAAATGATATTCAAAGGAGGATCAACCAGACAATTCACTTGTAGCAAACCATGGAAGAAGTGTATATCAGATCCCAAGTTGTGCAAGAGAGAATGAAGAAAGCTTTTGAAAAAATGACTAACGCAGAAGATTTCTATCTAGGAGATAAAGTTTTGAAATGGGACTCAATAAGGGAGGAAAAAGGTAAACATGGAAAGTTTGATTTCCCATGGAAAGGCCCTTACATCATTTATGCTTTCAAAGGTAATAATGCTTATTTCCTCAAATAACTAGATGGTGCAAAAGTAGAAGAAGGACCAGTTAATGGTTGAATGCTTAAGCACTATATAGATCCCAATCACTGATTTCACTAATCACTTGTACATATTTTATTTGATCACAAAATTTAGTGTTGATTGGATGGTAATTTTGGAGTTGAAGCCTGAAGAGAAGGCCCTAAGCTTTAAAAGTTTCACTATCATAAATATCAATAAAGCAGCAAAGTAAAATGGAAAAGTTGCAGAGTAAAAACACAGTAATTCAGAAGGCCATTGATCTACTAGTTCTTGATATTTCACTAGGAAATGCCATCCCCAAGTGGAGCCACTGTTATATTTCTATACCAATAGGAGTCATAATTTTTGAATGGCTGAGGTCAAATCTATAATATGTACATACCTTTGCTTTGTGAAAATGTTTTCCATATTCAAAAAATAAAAAAATAAATAAATAAAATGTAAAGAGGGTATGTCCTAAAAGAAAAATCAAAGGACAAAAAGAATGGAAAAGGTCAAAAAGATGAAAAAATGAACCCCAAGGAAAATAAAAAGACCATGAAAGTGTGCAAGTCAAAATGCCAGTACCATTTTCTTTGATGTAGAATAAGAATATTGTGTGCAGCTTGTTACCCTTGCCACAATCCATGGATAGTCAAAATTTTTAAACTTGGCTATTTCATGTTTTCAATTTCATGCTTATAGATAGAGAATAAAATCTGACCAAATTGTTTAATCTGAGCCCTTGGATGTAATAAGGTTAGACTTAGATAGATTACTTTTTTTAAAAGAAAATAAAATGTTTGATAAGGGTTTTCCAAATTAAGTGCACCCTAATAAGGAGTAGAAAAAATGGTAGGATGAGTAGATGGGTAAGTAGTTGAATGGTTGTAGAATTATGATGATTGATTAGATTAAATCATATAATTTACTTTCATCATCAAATTTCTAAAGTATGGATAATAAATGAGTATTTACCAAAGCACACAAAGTCAAATTGATTAACCTCCCTCATTCACTACATTTTTCACTTAACTAATTTCCAAGGAAAGTCTTAAAGTTCCTAAAACCTTAAGTTAAAGGGGCTCAGAGTATTTCTCTAACTTCTGGAGGGACCGAACCCTCAGCCCAAAAAGCTTATAGGTTCTAAGTACTAAAATCCCCTCATAAACATTCACCCCCTTCAATTCATTCATTTTCCCCTAAAACATCCCTTTTCCTAAGGTAAAAGCACTATTTTCCTAGGGAAAGTAATCACCCCCATGTAAAACACCTTTTTTCCGAAAAACCCACAAAAATGCACTTAGCCTAAGTATAATGTTTCCATGTGAAAAGTAAATAAATTTCAAAACACATTATACTTAGCGCAAATCCATTTTTATGCCTTTTTTCCATATTAACATCTAATTTTATTTATATATTAAATCCCAAAAATACCATGTTCCCGTATATTTTATTAAACCCATTTAACTTTAATGTACTGTCCTCGAAAGTTTGAAACATAAAATTTATTAATAAATAGTTAATGGGTTAATTAAGTCGATTAGCGGCTAATTAATAACCAAGACCCACCGCCGAATAAAAGAGATTAATTAACCGATCTGCGATTAATTAATAATCGACCCTACCAATGAAATCACTCCCGACATCATTAAAGCCCCATAATCCTTCATTAATTAAAACCTGCCATATTAAAACCCCGTCAGGCCCCTCCATTAAACTTCATACCAAATCATCACCCCGATCACCATACGATCTGATCCCTTTTGATCCAACAGTCGACGCTCATATTGGGCGGCCTCCGAGGTCGACCTTTACCCGCCTGATATGGGTGGTTTCACTATTCAGCCCACTACTACGTGGCGCCTGATGAATGGCATCGGGCGGCCTCCCCCAAAAACCACTCAAGCCCAAAAATAGTGCGATATGATCCCGCTTACTACCTCCTGCTAAACAACAAAATGTCGCATCCCCTGCTTAACGCCAAATGTCCCTTTCTCCGTGTACCCGCCAAAATAGTTGACTTTGAGAATAAAACAAAAAAAAACTCATTGTTTTTAGTTTTATTGTGAAAAAGACCGCTCAGACCTCCATGCAAGCACCAGAGTACATGCAACTATCAACCCATGTCCAAATGCTAACCTGTTGAAGCTACTGAAACTCTAGACCACCTTTTAGTCACGTATGCTTCCTGCAAACCGTGCATAGTCGCCCATCACTCCTTTCAAAGAAGAAACCAAGTATTTACCCAAATTCACTGAGAAACCATGTTTTATTCCCAAACCTTGACTCAATTGCTTCAGATTACTAATTAATTCAGTAAGACAGTTGCCTAATGACTCCAAAATACTCTAAATTAGACTAGTTTTTTTTACAATTTCACTAAAAACCCTTTGCCCCCGTCCTTGAATCCACAAGAACCAAGGATGGTTGCTCCCATTGCATTAAACATCCTGCCAATTTCTACTCCCCACAGGGATTTAGACCATCTCCCATTGGCAGATAAAGGTTTTAAGATTAAAGATATCTCTGTCAAAGAATCCCCTTTGAAAATATACTATAGGTATAGAGACCAGTACCTGAACCATGAAGATTACATAGGACTTTGGGAATCAGGTTTACCCAAGTACCAATTCCCCAGAGTTCATATTTTCCTAGAGATTATCCATTACTACCATATGAACTATAATCCCAGCCAAAAGGTAGTGATGACCACTGATCATTCTGTATTATTTACCATCACTGTTGAGTCCATAAATGAAATGTTGTAGTTACAACCAAGCCAAAGCCTAACCTCTCTTTCTATTGGAGATTTTCTTAATAGGTTCCCTACACTCACCTCAATCAAACTTGATCGGTTATTCCAAACCTTCATCAGGGAAGAGAAATACATTCCAAAAGATCCTCCACCATACATATCTACCATATTCTCTGATATTGGCTGAGACATCATAGACATGATATCCAGTGTGTTAGGCCAGACTACAAGTGAATTTGTTGATGAAATTATTATAGCCTTTATGTCCATCTACTCTCCTAGGTAGCCCCTAGCCATCATGTTTGACTATGCTAAGTTCATTGCTGATAAAATGCATGATCAATTCATGAGGATGGATAATGAAAGAGTGTTCAAATATTCTTCAGTTTTATATCATCTTTTTTTGTATTATCAAGCTGACAAATTCCCAATCACACTCCAAAAGGTTGATACCAGAGGCAACCCTAGATCAGTGGTCTTCTAGACTTCATTAATCCACCTACATGACTCTTGATATTCTTATACTGATTTCATAGATCCCTTTGTGCACCCAATGGAAACTATGTTATTAGGAAGTCCTCCCCCCATAATTAGTGTAGATATCGGGAGGGTCCTACAGTTGTCTAAACAATATAGAGTGGGAGATTGGTACTTGTACCAAATTCACATTGAAATCAGAATATATGGATGTGAGTTGGCATCCTACAAACTACCAAGATACCTCCCCATGAGATTTTTTGCCCTGGAGTACTATAGGCAAATGATTAATTCAGAAGAGGTGCATTTTGTGAAGGAAAAGAAGAAAGCTCAACCTAGGATAACAGATCAGCTTGGCCCCTTCATATGTAATAGTAGGGAAGCAGGAAAGGAAGCAAAGTAAATCCTCCAAAGGTTGAAGCTGAAACAAAGTTTTATCTAGAATTATGACCCTTTAGAGTTCATTTGCAATAGGAGACAAAAGAACAAATTATCTCCTTATATCCACCATAGAATTCCTGAAATTGAACAGTATGCAAATCAGCTAGAATGGGTGGAAAACACTTTGGTAGACCGAGATAGCACAGAAGTTGTTGTCAATAATGTATTGATTGATTTAGAAAGAAGACTTGATGAAGATTCATTTGTACAGGTGCCAGGAGAGTCCCAATCTCAAAGGGAATCACAAAGACACAATGGACAAATAGCAGAAGAAGGACCTTAAGAGCAAGAGCCATCAAAACAGCCATAGATATTAGAAGAACTTGCTCAGCTAGAACATATCATGAACAATCCACCTATTTTATAGACTCCTCTAAATGAGGAGAGAAATATTAAAAGAGATAGAGAGGAGGCGACTCCTTCTAGTAGAATTGTTTCCCAAACTTATGTCAAGAGGCAAAGGTTGAATCCATTTTCAGAACAGGAGTTTACTGAAGAAACAACAGGAAATACAAGTGCAGAAAGAGTGGAAAGTAGGCACACCATGCCCTCAGAAGGTACATAAGAACCTTCCACCTCATAGGCTCAAATGCTAGAAAGACAACAGCGCATGGAAGTATCCTCCTTCAAGGCTCCTACTAGCCAGAGCCAAGACATCAGAGAGAAATATAAAGAAATAAAGGCCAGGAATGAAAGATTGAAGGCCCAAAGGTATGCACATTACCTTAAAATGGCTCCTAATTATCAGACAAGGCTAATGTCAGCCTTTGATGTGAAAGAGGGTAAAATGTAGATGACTTTCATGAAGCCAACTACACAATAGCCCAGGTCAATTGCAGATTACTTGAAAACAGACTTTGAAGTATTGGCAAAGGATATCCATCCTATTGACCAAATAGAATTACACAAGTAGATTGGGGAAATGGTCTACTCCACCTTGACCAGCAAGGCAATTGCAGCTCACCAACTCCAAAATTCGCTAAATAACATATCAGCGCAATTCTAGTTAGAGAAGGCCTCTTCACAAGCCAAGGATACTAGAATAAAGTCCTTAGAGGACTTAGTCATAGAACTGGGGCATGATCCCAAGGATGTGAAAGCTACAGAAAAGCTTATTAAAAAGAAAAATGATGACATAGCTGCACTGAAGAAGCAGCTCAAAATTCCTCCTCTTCATCATCCTCAGACAGCTAAAGTATTGGAAACTCAGAAGGAGGAAGAGCTTATGGACTTAGTCCCTAAGCTTAATGAACAACTGAAAGAAACAGAAAAAGAGCTGGATAACTTGATACAATCTAAATAGAGTGAGTTGGCCAGCACTTCTTAGAATGTAATTCTTTCAGTCTCTACAACAGTACCCTCCACATTGGCTACTTCATTAGCACCCACATTTCCACCAGCTACAGCTGTGCTAGTTACAGATACATCAACAAAAATAGGGACATCCACCAAAAAGACAGCTGAATTGGTAAAAGCCATGGAAGAAATGAGCATCAAGGCTACTGAGCTTAAGAAACTTAGAGAAAAAGTGTCAAGTTTGGAAACTAATTGCAAACTTTCACAAATTCAACAGAAGGAAGAAGCTCAAAAGAATCAAAGAATGAGAGAAAGAATAGAAGTCCTTGAAAAGGACTTGACATTGCAACAACCACTTGGAGACATGAAGGAAATTCTTTGGGCCAACATCATTGATTCTATCAATGATGTTTGGCCATCTATTCAAGTAATTTTTGAACAAACTGAACTGGTAAAAGTGGCTACAGAAGCAATCCACAAGACAATGGAAGAATGGGGAGATAAGCCTGAAGAAGCCAACCAATTGATAGAATTTTTGAATAGTAGAAACAGCTACCATCTTGATGAACTAGAAATAGAATATAGAACAAGAACTATGATAGAAATAAAGAAGGTTCTCACTAAGAGGAACCTTATGCTCAATCTAGAGGAAAGGTGCCAAAGCATCCAAGCAGACATTGATAGATTTATGACAAAGTTTGGTATTTGAGGGAAAAAGAACTCCCTAGTCCTATGGTAATCCATGATAAGCTAATGACTCAGGAGGATTACATTGAAAGACTAAACAAGTTGGCCAACAACAAAGCTAGTACTTCAGGGGTAAAAGTTTTGCCCACTGGAAAGGTATTATATGATAGTATGGAAAATCTCTTTTTCATAGAGCATGAGGTCAAGCACTTGTTCATCAACAGGCCAAATTTTTCCAAGTATACAGAAGATGAAGAGATATATAGAAATATGATAAGGATAAAATTACCTGATAGTGAATGGTCGATGAAACTAACAGATTCACTATAAAGTTACTACAATAAATCTATGTGGTTGCCAGTTAAAATAGGTAAAACAAAGTCAAAGTGTAGTAGTTAAAGAGTATCTGTAGGTAGAAGAGATAAAGTGATTCCAGCACACAAATATAAAGCAACTGAAAGAGCCAAATCCAAATTACAACAGCTAGCATAGTCACAATAAAAGGGAAAGCAAGAAGACAATTCTCCATCTGTCTCTATCTTTGTGCTCAAGATATTTTTGGTTTCCTAGAATAATTCTCATATTGTTATGAGATATTTTGTTACATTTTTTGTATAAATACTTAATGTTTTGAAGTAATTAGGGTGGATTAAAATACATTTTTGTAGACATTTTGTATTGAGCTAAGGAGCTATTGTATTCAAGACTGGACTGGTTTTGCTGGATCATGAAATAAAGCTAAGGACATTTCACTGGATTCTTGTGCACAGTTGGAACCAAGCAAGTGTTATATCTTCATGTTTAAATATTGTTTTCTTGTCATGTTATAGATATTCACATGTGTCTCTTATGAAATCTGAAAAGTAAACAAGGAATGATATCTCATTAGTTTAAATTCTCTTCGTTTTAATTGTTTACTTTCTATATGTTTTCTACTAAACTATCTTTGTCTGGGAATTCTTAATTGCTCCCTTACTTCCATAGTTCCCACACCCCCCCCCCCCCCCCCCCCCCCCCCTTGGTCCATAGTAAAGGATTCTTCATTGCCCTTTGCCCTGGTTAGGACTACCTCATCCATCTGAACTTGCAGATTTGCTCTTTTTTGTGCCAGCCCGCCTTGTGAACTCTTACTTTAGTGATTGATCAGATGCAGTTAAGCCACTCTTTTATTGACTCCATAGCCCAATGGCCTGAATAATTTTTTTACCCATTTGTTTTCTTAATTCCACCACCCCATAAAAACCAAAAAATCATGAGCACTAAGAACTAGCTTGGAATCACACAAAAAACAAAGTTAAATTATAAAGAGAGAGCCCTCTCTGGACTTAGGTTGGCTAGAACCCGAGTCTAAAAGATTAGGTTTGCAGTTACCTCAGACTATTCCTTCTTTGATAACTTTTAGGGAAGACATCTGAGTGATAACATGTTGCATGTATGTTTTCTTTCAAATATGGGCTTACTTATTTTATGCCATGTCAATGATTAATTGTGAACTAATTTGCAATTAACCTCTGGCATGTTCTTGTTCATGTATGTCTGATTGGGTTTTGGCTCACTGATCCTTCTCATGACATACCTCATCTTAGTGTTGTTGTGACTTTCCTGTACCCCTTTCTATAGTTTGTTGATCTTGGGACAACTTTGTTTCATTATCTGGGCATTTCATTCTTGTCCTCACTTTGACATATTTTCATTTGGTATCAAAAAGTGAAACATTCATGGTGGTACCCGGGCCCACATGCTGGATGGGGATCCTATCCCAAACAGTGTGAGGTCTAATTGGGACTTCACACCACGGAGACCCCTAGTTGTTGTTGGCATCCAACACTGTCAACATAGTGCTAGGAGACAAAATTTGATAGAGGTAGGAGAGGGAGTTTAAGAATGTTGAGTGAGAGGTTTCATCCAAGAAGGAGGAGAGAGGAACATTTAAGGAAATAACCAGGATGACTAAGTGCTAACCTGACATGGAAGTCACCCTATAAGAAAGGTGTGGGAACATGGAACTGGTTGAATAAGTGGGGTGAACATGGAACTGGTTGAATAAGTGGGGTCTTCCTGGTGGCTTCTATCCCGATGATTTTTATAAATCCATTCCTATTTCGATATAGGGTTTTGGTGGTGGTCCAAAGACTTTGTGAGTGGGTCCCACCTAGGGGTTTTACCCTGAAGAGTTTTATCAACCTTATTCCCATCGCAACAAGCTATTGACAGTGGGCCAAATTTTATTTAATTTTGAGTGTCTTATGTGAAATTAGAGGCACAACGGAAGCGTGGCCAGTGTGGGCCCCACCCGACGGTATTAACATGGCGATATTTCTTAGCTCTATTACCATCGAGTCAGGCTCCAGGCTCTAGACTTATGTGGTATGTGTGGTGGCAGCCTAGAGATACATAGAGAAATAGTGGACTAGCCTGAAGGAGATTTATCCCAGAAGGTCATTGAATCATTTTAAAAAGGAAGCATCAGGATTGCGACTTGCGGGCTCATGTAGAGCCAATGAGCAAGGTTTTATGTAGAAATGAAGGTGGTTATTCCTAGAAGGCCTCAAGCTCAGAGGTTTACAAACTAAATATAAAGGGAAAGGCTAACATTGGGAAAGGAAAGAATATTAGGGGATATTTTTTGAAATGTGTGAACCTATATAATTGACTTAAAAATGGCCAAGTTATATGCATTATGAAGGGTATAAACTTTCAGCTTCTCCCACTGGATATTTAATCCTCCCACTAGAAATATTTTTATATATGATTTATTATCCTGTAAGGTGACTATGAACTGGGCATAAGGGAAGCATTTTTTTCTTCAGAAAGAGATTTGGGCACTATGGGAATTAAGTAGGTCTCAAATTGGACCTACATCACCCCCTCTTAGTAGTGTCCTGGTTTCCATTGTTTCTAACATTTTAAAGTGAAGTAGTGAAAGATACGCCCCTATTAATAACATTAGGACATGGAGATCTAACCAATAAGTGCTCAACATCTTAGCTCCCTGTTAGCTACCTATATCAATAGGTTTCATATTTCATGATTGGCAATGAAAAGGTCCAAATATGCTATGCTTTGATGATGCAAAGATCACATATTTCCAAGAGAATACAATCTGTGCTTATAGCTTGATGTGGACTCAATTTTGATGGATGGTCCAACAGCCTAATCTGGATCATGCCATGTTTTAAATTTCCGGTTGTAGAATAGAGAAGGAAGTCTGTCCAAACTGTTTAATCTTGGCAGACAAGTAGCTTAGGTAGAGAAAGTAAGGCTCCCAACTGCTTAATCTGGGACCTTGGAAGCAATAAGGGTAGAATTAGATAGAAAATCAAAAGGAAAAGGCCAAAGAAAAGAAAAGGCAAATAAGGGTCTGCAAGCCTAAGTGCACCCTCCAAGAAGAAAACAAAAAAAATGCTAGGCAAGTAGATGGGTAGGCAGTTGGGGTTGCAGAAATGTCATTTCTTACAAATTGCATGTGTGTTAGCCTTGTTCACAAAGCAAAATCAATGGATTGAGAAGTCCTTCTTCTCTATCAGGTTGCAGCAAGCAAAGAAGCATGTCTAACTTCCCAAGTTTTCCCCTTTTTCATTCATTACTAATATCCCATCATCAGTTGAGATTCATGAAAGAATTGTGGTTTTATATGGGTTCTTATTCCTTTAAAAGCCACATTTCTTGTCTAAAAATCCTTTCATTTTGCTCTGCTCCCTAAACTAAGTGAGTTTCAAACAAACTTAGTGGTATCTCCCCTCATCCACCCTTTTTCATCCATATTAACCCTAACTCTATTATATAATTCCCCTATGTTACCCTTTCCCTAGTATTATAACACCATGGTGTATAAACCCCAAGCACTGTATAAATATCCCTCCCCTTGGCATTATAGCCATATTCTCTCTGTCAGGGATCAAAATGACATCTGGTCACTTTGATAAACCTAAGTCTTGCCCCCCTCCCCTCTTCTGAATCCATTTGGCCCATTAAAACCTTCATTTGCTAAGAAAACATGGAAAAAACCCTTTTTACCTATAACCCGCTTCATTTGCCAATAACACACCGAAAACCCACTTTTTTCACTTATCCAAAGTATCAGCGCATATTATTTTATTTTCAAAATACATTGAAAAACATTACAAACCACCGCATCCCAGAGGTGTCCGCCGAGCACAAATCCCGAAAGAAGTATTATTTTAATCCCGCCCCCCTTCCGTATTGACCGATCACTTCACTGACCCGTCAACCGTCCGATCGAGCGCTTTTGATCGGACGGCCATTATACATATCGAGTTGGGCCCAACGTCCGACATTTAGTACCCGAGAAACTGTCAGAGGGTGACGTCGGGCCCCTGCCACGCGTCGCCCTCACAATTTCTCGGGTTGTCCTCTGACAAAACCATCGCCGTATGGTAGGCGGTCCGAGAAAACCATTATCGTTTTTTCGTTTACCACCAGTTTTTCCATACCCGTGTCATCACCGCGTCAGGACCACGTCACTGCCACCCCGCCGCCGCATCAGCGCCTTTGTCCGCCCCGCGCTGATATGTCCGCCACCTCACTATCCCCGTGGACCAATCATAGCTCGCCACATCACCCGATGACGTCATGCTGACGTCATCCGACCTTGACCCCACCTGATGACATCATGCTGACGTCATCCAAAAAACGCGCCAATATGCCAAAAATCCATATTTTGGCCAATTTTCGTGTTTTTTCATACTTTTTTCCAAATCGCTGTTGCTTTCTCTGCATGGTTTTTCACGTCCAAACTTGCACCACCTTGCTGAAATCGATTAGGAGACCTCCGGCGCGCCATTTCTACATACACTCGTGACCGTTGCTCACTGTTTACCAGGTATTTACCCTTGTAAATCCTTCATACGCCTAATTTGTCTGTGAATTCCCTCAAAAAGCTTAAAAGACACCGAAACTTGTAAACTGCCGGTAAAATTCCTGTGTCTAGCCCCCATTCGCAACTGTGAGGTCGAAAAGCACCAGCTGAGCCTTGTTTGCCCACATTTTCATAAAAAACGTACTCTGTTCGCGCAATCGCGAACCAGTCACTCAAACTGTACATACCTACTAAAAGAGACAGATTGAGACCAGACATTGGTCTTATTTACACTTCAAAGCAGTATTTCAATTGCTGCAGCTGTTCATTTGCCCTTTATTCCTTGAAATTCACACTTCCATTGTAAAGAAACTCCTCCGAGTTGCTCTGATCATTCAGAACCAGTTTACATACAAATCAGAAACCTTATTAGCTATGGAGACACCAATAGCCCTGAATATCTAGCCTCTGAATGCCCCTCAAAGGGAGATAGCATGGAAAGCCCTGGGAGATGTAGATTATCAGATGTTAGATTGGTTTCCAATGGGCTCCAAGTTCAATATTCACATGCTAAACGAATTGAAAGCCCAACACCTTGGTGGAGCTGATATTTTAGGGATTTGGGACTCAAATTTGCCCATTTACAACCTCCCTCAAGTCAATGCCCTCCCAGACTTGATCCACAAGTGCCAGGAATGCTATGATCCTTGCCAGAGAGCTGTTCTCAGTCCTACAGGCTCAATTTTGTTCTTTATCACCCCAGAAACCATAAATGAGATGCTGCATTTCCATACTGCAAGGCCATTGACCCCTCTTTCCATGTTGGATTTAATAAAGAAGGGGAGTAACTTGTCAAGTGCCCAGATTATCAAAATTAACCAGCTATTTGTACAGCCAAGCTCTGAAACTATGAGAACTCCTCCTATTGGATATCACTACCTCAATGACTTGGGCAGAATGCTAGTGGATTTGATCAGCTATGCCCTGGGGTACAAAGGAATTGAGGATGTTGATGACACTATAATGGCAATGCTGTCCATGTTTTCTCCTGGAAAGCCTCCAGCTGTACACTATGACTATGCCACCTATATTGCAGAAAAGATCCATGAATAGCTAATGAATCTACCAAGGGAAAGGGTGTTCAGATACACCTCATACATCTACCACCTGTTCTTGTTTTATTAGCCAGACAGTTTCTCCATTCCCCTCAAGAAACTTAATGCCCAGGGAAATCCAAGGTCAGTTTTGTTTTGGACTTCAGTTTTCCATAATATTTCTCAATCACCATACACATACTGTGAATTTATAGACCTGTTCATTCACCCAGCTATGACATTGCTGTATGGTGTCCCTCCTCCAAGGTTAACCGATGATATGCAGAGAGTTCTCCATCTCTCCAAATCCTACAGCATTGGTGATTGGTATTTTTACCAACACCACACAGTAATCAGAATATATGGCTGTGAGTTGGACCCTTTTAGGCTGCCAAGATATGTTCCTATGAGACTTTTTTCCTTAGAATACTTCAGGCAGTTTGGAAATGCTGACTACATCCATTTCCAAAGCAAAAACAAGAAGGTGCAACTGAAGGTAAGGAGCCAGCTAGGCCCTTTTTTGTACAACAAAAGAGAGGAGGGATGGAAGGAGGCAGATATGATCCTAGCAGGCCTCAAATTGCAAACCAGTTTCAAATGGTCACCTTATGACCGTAATCATTTTATTTCCCTCAGGAGGATAAAACACAAATTGGGTACCTATGCACATGTAAAGCTGCCTCATATTGAGCAGTATGCTAATGCCTTGAGCTGGAAGGAGGGCACTCTAGAAGAGCCAATTACTAGAGAGCAGATGCTAGAAAGAGAGGCTAGGAATATGCAAAAAGAGGCTGACTTGGAGACTTGTGGACAGGTTTCCTTATCATATCAAAGGCAACTTGGAGCAGCTGCCTCTTCTTCAACAACACATCAGCAAGCTGCCATGGACACTCAACAGACAGGCAGCAAAGGTAAAGAAAAGCAGGTGGAACAAGAGCAACCACCTCCCATGACTGAAGACCAAACAGATAAAGAGATGGAACAACAAGAAGAAGTGCAGCAGCAGGTGGAGCAACAGAAACAACAGGAATCACAGCAAAGAGAAGGGCAGCATCACAGAGAGCAGCCCCCACAACAAAAAGGGGCAGTTGAGGCCCCAATTTTCACTGAACAGCAGGCCCAAAACACGGTGCCTCATAGGCAAGAAACATCAGCGGAAGCGTCAGTCCTCCAAACTCCACAAAAGGAGGATATAAGCAGGAAAAGGGACAGAGAGACTCCCTTAACCACATCAATAAGTCATGGTGAGAAAAGACAGAGACTGAATCCTTTCTTTGAGGAAGAAATGCCAATAGGGCAGTCTCTGGGCATGGGCCCACCCAGTAGAGAAGCATCTGCAAGTTCCTTCCAACAGGAACAAGAGAGGACAATGGGAGGAGAAGTCAGCTCCTCAAGCCACCAAAGAGAAGCTGAAGGAGGAATCAAACAGCGATTCATAGACATAAAGAGGAGGAATGAGCCCATAAAAATACAGCTGTATAACCATTTGTTGAAAATGGCTCCCACCAACCAGCAACAACTAATGTCTGCATATGATGTCCAGGAGGGCAAGATGATCATGAGTCACTTCATGCCAACAACTTTGCAGCCACAGTCCCCTTCAGATTACTTGAGGACCAATCTTGAGGTCCTGGCCAAGGACATCCACCCAATGGACAAAATTGAATTACATAAACAAACAGGTGAGATGGTCTATGCTTCCTTGGCAGACAAGACATTTGATAATTATAGGCTAGAGAATAGCCTTCATAATACAGCTGCCCAACTTGAGTTGGAAAGGGCATCCTCTCAAGCTAAGGACAACAGAATAAGGTCCTTAGAAGATATAATTATTGAGATTGGGCATGACCCCAAAGATATCAAGGGCATACAAGAAATATTGAAATTGAGGGATGCAGATATGGCAGCTTTAAGGAGAAAGATCAAACTCCCAGCCACAATTCACCCTCAAACGGATGAAGTAGCTCAACAAAGGCATGATCAAGATGCTGCAGCTTTGCTGGTGTCTCTCTATAAGCAGCTTATCCAGACACAAGAAAAGCTGGGAGAATCAGAGGCTGCACAGGCAGCATTACAAGCAACTCTGAAACAAAGAGAAGAAGGTCAGACCTCCCAGCCTCCTCCTCAAATCATTAACCTTGAGGAAGCTGCTCCAACTTCTATTCCTCCTCCTCAACAGACTGAACAAGCAGCACCATCTACTTCAGCACCACCAACAACAGAGCAGGCCCCTAGCTTGGATATGCAAAAGCTAAGAAATGAGATTCAGACCCTGGAAGCTCAAATGACAGAACTAAATGAGACCAGGGAGAAATTGGCCAAAGTAAATGATAGATATGACAAATCCAAGCAGGCTGTGGCAGAAAAGGGCAGGGAGATAAAAGCCCTCAAAGACAGGATCAAAGAGCTAGAGAATGAGCTCAAATTAGATAAAGTTGTGGCTGAGCTTAAAATAGTGTTGTGGGCTAATATTGGCCAGTCTATTAATGACCAATGGCAGTATATTGAGACAATCCATGAGCAGTTAGAGCTCATTCCAAAAGCACAGACCGAAATTCAAAGATCAAGAGCTGCTCTAAGCAATATGCCTGAAGTTGCCACTAGGATGATTAATGTGCTTAACAATAGAACAAGTACTCAGTTGTCTACCATGGGAATTTCAAACAAAACTGAGACCATTCAGTTAGTCAAGAGGGTTCTTACACTGAGGAACTTGGTGCAGACATTAGAGAGAAGAACCCAAGACATGCAGACTGAGGTAAACAGGTTTATGGACAAATTTCAGGTATTACAAAACAGAGGGCTCCCTAGCTTACTGAACAGCGCAGGGAGACTGTTCACACATGAGCAGTATGCCAAGAGGGTCAATGCATTTGCCACCAGTCAGATCAATGAGAAGCCCAGCACCTTAGAGGAAACTGGGCCAGCCACAGGACAGACTCTCTACAACAGAGTAGAAAGTTTATTTTTTATAATGAATGAAATTAAACACCTGTTTGAAGTGCCTCCCAATTTTTATAAATATACAGAGGCAGAGGAGACTATGGATGCAATTCTCAGGCATCAACTACCTACACAAGAATGGTGGACTAAGGCAATACAGATGATTTTATAAACAGGAAACCATTTAATAATTTTTGTTCATAGAAAATGCAAATTGTCATGCACAGGACAGTTTAAAAGAATCAGCATGCATTAAAGATGAAAGCTGAGCCAACTCAACAGAACTTACGGCCAACAAAGCAAGGTGAGAAGCTGCAGGTGTCCAGGCCGAGAAGCTACAGCAGAGCAGCTCCAAAAGCGCATTTTCCAGCATTAATGTAGATCACTCCAACCGACTCGTTGGCTTTCAAGAGCCAAAATATCTTCTGACAGATAGAAAGATGCATTTATGTTGTATTAAAGGCAGCAATAACTTCTTATCTGTTGTTCTGTACAAAGTTGGTGAAATATTTATTTCTCAGATGACTCAACGCCTTAGATATTTTGTAATACTGTTTGTATATATTTGCCCCTCGCACAAGCTTGCAGGGGTTGTTGTTGATTTCTCTTGAAGAAGTTCTTATGCTGTAATCTTTTCAGAGTTTAATAAACAAAGTGATGGAATTTCTCAAAGTTCTGAAGTGTTGAATGCGTTCTGGTGGTTGTTGAAAACTGCAGGATTCCTGTGTACCTCACAATACAATAAGTTTTCTATAACTCTCTTTGTTATGTGTTTCAATCTTTTACAATCCATATATGTATCTAATTTCTAAGCTATTTAGCAACAAAGAAAAAGAATAGCCTTTAGGATTTATTCATGGAATACCCTGAGCTCAATCTATGTTGTTAATAAATGTTTTCTTCAGCTATAGTCTTGATGAGTGTAATTCTTAATTGCTGCACTTTCAGAATATATCTTTCACAGTGACCTTTGTTTCAGGAATTCAAGTTTGCTCCTGAGCAACATGTTTCACTTTCACATCACTAGCTTAATGGAGAATTCTTAATTGCTTTCCGTTGGCTAACCATACATCACCACTCAAGTTTAAATTTTGTTTGTTGAGAAACCCAATAGGCCCTGCAGTCTGAACATTCTCAGTCCAGCATTTCAAATAGTTCACAGCTCTAGACTCCATCGCCCAATGATATACTACTGTCTGAACACTACATCTTAAGCACTGAAAGAAGTCCTTCAACCAAAACATAAACCAAAAACCTGACCATAACAACTAGCCTAAAACACTATCAAAACAGAGACAAATCATAAAGAGAGAGCCCTCTCTGATTACAGTTTGGCTAGAAACTGTAATCCAAAGATTGGTTAGTGGTTACCCCGGCCGTATTCCCTTGGGAGTCATAGGGAACAACCTGGGTGTTAACACTCCCACCTAACACCCCTCACTAGATTGGCATGATTCATCGTTGGCCAAAAGAAGAAGGCTTAAATGGTCAAAAAAGGTACAAGCTGACCAAGTTGCAAAGGGGAGCATCGTTGAATCAAGAAGTTTGGGAAGATCTATTAAAGGAGGGGTCCCAAGCTTGCCTAAGATTAACAGGAAGGTACCCCCCATAGTGGAAATCATTGTTGTTTACCACTATTATGTGGTAGCCTGTGATTGGTTGTGGGACCCCTCCTTTCTCCATAGCAAAGCTTGGAAGGTTCCCCCCATGATACCAATGGTTTCCTAGATAAAAAATTGTAGGTTTACCCTAGTTGTTGTATACTCTAGGTGGCTTAGATAATGTGGAAACCACGTGTTAGAATAAATAGTATGGTGGATTGTGAGTGTGACACATGGTAGATGGATTTGGC
The DNA here is from genome assembly GCA_031772625.1 of Pinus tabuliformis. Taxonomy (NCBI): domain Eukaryota; kingdom Viridiplantae; phylum Streptophyta; class Pinopsida; order Pinales; family Pinaceae; genus Pinus; species Pinus tabuliformis. The sequence goes on from CM062811.1 coordinate 462,991,152, forward strand.
ATTTTTGATGGGCCAAATGTATATTTTACGAGTGACATGTGGCATGCACACGTGAGAAGGTGGATACATGGAAAAACTTTTATTAGTTGCAACAAATGAAGTGTATGCATGATTTGGTAGGTGAAGTGGCACGTGGGTCCCTCACCAAGGTACTAGGGCATCAATCCATCAAAACTTCATAATAGTAGGGAATGAGTGTGGCTAGAAATATGATAGAACAAGGAATAATTGATAATACTTAATAGGGGGTCATCGTCTATTAACCAGTTCATCTACCAGACCACCCAAAGGAAGGACATTATAGCCATCTCTATAATATGGATAATAGGCTATAGGCGATAAATAGGAATCACTTTAAGTAACTAATGGGAAATGATCCACATCAATTGATGTCTTTTTCTATTGGATCACTTGAAGATGGGAGGTTCAATATTGTTTGAATGCCAACTCTGACAAGAGGTGAATTTGGAAGCCATTGGTCATTGGTCCTGGTCATAAGGGGCTTATAATTAAGTGCCCAAGTTCCTATCAGAGTGCCCAATTTAAAGTTTTTGAACACAATGGTGAACTTGTCCAATTAGTGTTGGGCAAACACAAGTGGATGAAATAATGTAGTACATGTGGTCATGGTGATGATGCGGTTGAAGAAGTTGAAGTGGAAGCTTGAGTAGATGACAAATGGCACCCATTTTAGGAATTTTTGGGTGGCCAATTGGATAATGGGATATTTCCACATGTTAGTCCATCGCACGTGGCATGTTCTAGATAGTTAATATAGATGACATTTAAAACCAGATGGTAGAGAGGTGGTTGAAGATGTGGCTAGGTGGGTCCCATATCAGACTGGCTTGTTTGAAGGTGTGGTAAACATCAGTGAATGCAGTCAATGGGTGGTGGCCAACCAATAGGAAATAATATGCGATAAGCAACGATACAATATTAGAATTAATTGATGTGTCCATCTATTATACCACTTGGTTTGAAGATGTTGCAAAAAACAACAAAAGTGGCCAATGAGTAATGGGAAAAAAATGAAGGAATTGTTGCCATCTACAACAAAAAGGATCACCGTCAATTAATGTGTTCATTTTTCACACTACCCATTTCAAGGGTGTTGTAAACATTAGTGAAATTCACTGATGGAAATTTATCCAAAAAATGTGAAAATAACTATTTAAGCTAATGGTCACTATTGAGTTCACAAGGGGCCAAGTGTTAAGAACTTAAGGGAGTCATGGATTGTTGTAGCTCCATCACCCTTGGTATTTGTGATGCTTGATTTATGGCCTAGGGCAACCCCTCCTTCCAAACTTGGTCCAAATATTTTAAAAATAGTGTTTTACTTCCTATACACAAATTTAACCTGTGATAAAAGAGTGTACATGCACGTCAGTATATACCCAACCCGCGTATATGTGTTAAAACACTTAAAAAAAATAAATTTCCTTAATTATGGGCAGAGATCATGGGTTTTTCCTGTTAACTACCTCCTAGTGCATGTGGCCCAACTGTTCCCAACTGTTTCCAACTAAAAAACTAATTTGGGAGAAGTATAAAAAGACTTCAATGGGAAGGCCTTAAGGATGAGAGAAATGATAGAATTACTATACTGAGATTATCCCCTGATCAAGTCTGAAGTATCCCTATGCTTCAAGCACTTCCCCAAGTTCAGGAAACCCTTGTTTCCTTGAGTGTTCATATTCTTTCACTTGTTGGAGATATCATGGTATTGGTTATGGAAGGAGGTTGTTGAAGACTGGGACTAGACGGACCTGGAGGACGGTTCCGCTTGGAGCCAGAAGAGGAAGACTCAGGTGAACTCTTTCCATGTTTAGTATAGTTTTCTACAATAAAAGGAAACATTGTATTGTTCTTGAGATCGAATTTGTTTATGCATCAGATGTTATGGTTTATATATGAATGACTATCTTAATGTATAACTAACCATCTACTTATATGATATAAAGTTGATTTCACTAAAATGCTTTATCTAAATGCTGCTATGTGTATTCAAATTGGTTGATTTGCAGATCCAGAGATCATCAAGAGTTGCAGAGGGTTTGAACCCTGGCTGGAACTACCCAAACGAAGGAAATTCGGGTATGTTCATCCTTGCATAGTTAGTTTATTTAAGCATGTTGCCTGAGTTTTATGCGTGTTTCTTGTTATAGATTACTCCCACTCTGATAGGGTTCTGACCCAAAGCCCTAGGGGACTTATTCCCTTAGCACATTCCTTGATGGCCTTAATTTTGTTAGGTTCTACCTTAACGCTCTTATGGGATACAATATGACCCAAATATTCAATTTCCTATACCCTAAAGAAAAATTTGGAGATTTTTGAATAAAATTTTATCTCCTCCAATAGTTTTAGCACCCTGTCAACATGTTGAACATGGTCTTTCCAAGACTTGCTATAGATTAGTATATCATCAAAAAATACTAACACATATTTTCTAATGAAGGGTTTGAAAATGGAATTCATCAAACCTTGAAATGTGGAAGGTGCATTAGTAATTCCAAAAGGCATGACCAAAAATTCATAATGACCTTCATGAGTTCTAAATGTTGTTTTCAAAATGTCTTTTGTCTTCATTCTAATTTGATAATATCCTGAATGAAGATCCAACTTGGTGAGGTAAATTGGTCCATGTAGTTCATCCAACAATTCATCAATGATAGGAATGGAAACTTATTTAATAGTGAGCTTGTTTAGCTCTCTATAATTGAGACACATACACCATGATCCATTCTTATTTTGCACCAATACTATTGGAGAAGAAAAAGAAATTTGCCTAGGTTGAATTATACCTACCTCTAGCATTTATGTAACCATATGTTCAATTTCACTTTTTTTGGCATAGGGATATCTGTAAGGTCTAATGTCTGGAGGAACACTTCCTAGAGTCAAGCAAATAACATGATCATGATCACAAATAGGTGGGAGACCTTTGGGGGTCTGAAATACCTTGGCATGATTGTCAAGGACTCTTTGGATGACCTAGATGTTTCAACATTTAGATAACATAATTGTGTGAATACCCCTCACTATTCCTTCTTCAAAATATTTTTTCATTCCATTAGAACTTAATATCCTCCTAGGTTTCCCTACGATACCCCTTAATTCAATTTCCTTTCCTTTTGAGAAAAATGTCAGGAAAAGTTCTTGAAAATTCAGTTATTGTTCCTAAATGTTGTAACCATTGGACTCCTAAAATAAAATTTTCACCTCCCATTGGAATGGAAAGCATTGGACAATTCAATACATATTCCCCCATGGTTAGATTGATATTATGGCACTTCCCTAAGAAATTTATGGTTCCTCCATTTGCAACAATTACTTGAAACTCTAGTGTTGGATATGGAATGCAATTCAAATCCTTGGGCATATTACAATGAATAAGAATATGGGTACTACTATAATCGATCATCATTATTACCTTTTTTTTCTTGATATATCCTTCTATTTTGAGAGTTTGAGGAGTGGTAATTCATACCAATGCATTACAAGATATGTTTGGATTCATTTATTCTTTCTCTCAGGTTAAATCTTGGTGTATATCCTCTTCCTTTGGCATTTTTTATTCCTTTTGTTCCTCCTCTTCACAATATATGTAAAATAATTTCTTCTCAGCAAAATTATGAACCTCAGTGTATTTTCTATCAAAATTGTAACAAATCCATTTTTTCTCTTTTTTCCTCCAATTGTTTTGGTGTTAACCTTATAGGTGTGGGAGGCTAGGAGAAACAACACTTCCATCTGTATAGTTGTGAGTGGTAGACTTCCTTGTTTCCATAATTTTGCTTTCAACTTTTCTTGCCACCATGAATGGATTCTCCGATGACATAGGTTCCCAAAGGCGAACCTCATGTTTGATGTTATAATTTAAAGTCCCTATGAAGGCATCAATCCTATGCTCCTCTTGAATATCATATACCTTGATATTCAATATTTGGAATTCCTCAATGTGTTCTTCCATTTAATCCTTTTGTTTGAGCTTTATCAATTGGCTAAATAAGGTATTGTTATTTGTATCCTCATAATGTGCTAAAAATTCTTTTGTGAAAATTTTCGAAGTGACAACTGATTTACAAGTGAAAATCCATCGATACCACATGAACTGATTTTGTTGTAAATATAAATATGCAATTCATTCCTTCTGTGTATGTGGCACATCATGTAGATCAAACAATTTCTTCATTTGTAGTATCGATGTTAGTGGATCCTTGTCATCAAACTTCCTCATATTGATCTTTGGAATATGGTTGGTCTTCATCCCAAATTTGGAGTCCTTAAAATCATGATTCACATTATGTTTGTTATTTTCATGAGTTTCATGAAATACCTTATCACCACTAGGAAGCCTTTCTTCTAGCAACTTTGTCAAACCTTCCTTGTTTGATTTCAAACCATTCGTGTTGCCTTCTATTTTCACTTTTAAACCATCCATGTTGCCTTTTATTTCTACTTTTAAACCGTCCATGTCCCATTTTAAGTCATCCATGACCCCTTTTAGTTCATCTTTAGTTGCTCTTTGTGAGAGTGAAATTTGTTGCACTTGGTCCCGTAATTTTGATATATCATGTTGCAATTATTCCTCTTCATGGATCATAGTAGAGCTTTGTGAGGGATTAATGGGTGTATAATTCTTTTGTTTGGGAGGAATTGTAGAACCAACTAATGATATATATGTTTGAATATGCCCTTTCAATCATTTCAAACTTATATTTGAAACAAAATTTATGCAATTAAAAAAACAAATACACACATTTGTCTTACTATTAGGAGTTGAATATTAAAACTATTGTATTTCTGTAATTTCAGCTCTCTAAGGTTTGAAAGTTAGTCTTGTGGTAGACCTCTAAGTATTCTTTCAAATGCCACAAGTTAGACCAATATTGGATTCCTCAAGATAAATTTATTCCCAATCTCCTACGATGGCGTGGTTATGGACTTGTTAATTAGAGTGAAATTTTACACAATGCCATATGTCATTGATTCAACTTTCGGCCCTTAAAATAATACAAGAAAAACTAAAGTCTGTGAAATTTCAGTAACCTTTTATAAAATTCAAATCCAATGTTCATGGATAAAGTTATGATGATTTGCCCTAGGTCACCTATTTGAGACTGAATTTGGAAGGATGAAAAATCCCTAACTTCTTTGGACCATATCTCAAAAAATATAGTGAACCTGTATCTGAAAGTTTTACATGAAGTTCACCAACATTTTAGCTCTACGTGGTCAGAATTTGAACTTTTTAATCCTTGTATAAAAAAAATGTATGGTGAAAATTCCAAGATGAACTATTTGAAGCAGCAAAACCCCAGAATCCAAATCTTTGATACCAAATGCTATGCAACCAAATCACAAAACAGAAGAAAAGCTAGATCAATGACTTGAAAATTAGCCTATTTGAGGAGAAACCTATTTTACATCACATAAATGAATAATTCTTGGATGATGAAAATGACAGAACTCCTTGGTATATATAGGAGTCTAAAGGGTAACAATATAATCAAGGCCTACATAACAATAATAATGTAAGGGCTTAACAATAACAACAGTGGGCTTCTATGGGAAACAACAATAAGAATATGGGGACTACATGGGGCACAACAATAGCAATATGGGGGCCACACAAGTATTATTGGGACCTAAAAAAATATATATGACTATGATATAGTTGAATTGTTGAACTGACCAACAAAGATATATGAGACTAATTAGAAGAAATGTAAGGACGGTGTGGTGGAATTATAGTGGATTTAAAGACTTCAAGGGCTAGGTCATTGTGGTGGCACTAGAACCTTGTGATATGCATTGATCAGTATGAGATATTCCATGAAAAATGTGTTATGTTGTTAGAGAAAGCTAGAGGGATGCCTTGGTTGTGAGACTCCATCAAGACCCTTGTTGTGTGAGAAAGCATTTCTAAGGAATCGATTGCTCGAGGGACCAGGGAGGCAGAGAAGGGGATGCCTAAAATTGGAAGGTGTGTGACTACAAGGAAGAGGAAACTTGAGTAAACTAGTTTTCAAGGAGTCATGTACCTAATCATTGGGATCATAATGAATTGGGAGAGTCCTAGAAAGAAATGAGTTAAGCTTGTTCTTAGTGGAAGACTTGAGAAGAAATGAACAATTAGGCATAAATGTGCTATAATGTTAGGTGGTCTATACGTAAATAAACCATGAAATATGAATGGTATTGTTCAAAGTGGCAATGAACATGGAAGATGTCACTAATGTGATAGATGTAATTATAAAGCTCAAATTTTGTTTTTGTTCTTTGTTTATAGAAAACTAACAATGGTGTTACTTAAGGGGGTTTGGTTTATAACATCCCTCCCCTTAAACCTATGTTTGTAATGTTAAATTGTGGTGGTGTAATGCCAACATGGAGTCTATAATTGGTTGATATATTTTGTTGTAAACATAAAATAAATTAAATGTGAATTTTAATTGGTTGGCTTGAATGGAGGGACACACAGATCTAATGTTTTTTTTTTTTTTTTTTGGGGGGGGGGGGGGGGGGGGTTCTTGTTGCATTATTGTTAGTGGCCTATGGGTACACTTTGTGCATGCTTGTTGGGTGCTTGTTGCATGTTATGATTAGATCCATACCCAACTAAATTTAATTTCCTTAACCTTTCCCTAACCAATGACCAAGCAAAACTGTCAAAAATTGTGGAGAAGGAGAGATGATGCCCTCACCCTAAGAGGGAGGAGGTGACATAACATACCAAACCACCAACTAACATATGAAAGGAAATGACTGGAATAGGGAAATAAAAGGAAAAGAGATGCACATTCCTCTTTCTCTCTTGCAAATTAAGGGGACATATTACAGTAGACAATGAGGAAGTGACAAAACTAGAGGTGGAAGAAGGATGAGGTGGTGTTGTCTACACTCTGAGATTCTGGGTGGTTAGCCTTGGCTAACTCATATTCCTTTTTTTTTTGATATATTCAATTAAAATAATGGATTTCACTCAGTGACCTTCGATGATAATCCATGTGGCTATGTTTATAACCACTTAACTCCTTATCTAAACCTAGATGGCCTATGTGAAACTCATTAAATGAATGGGACACTAAGTACTTGATTTTGAGTTGTTGAATCAATGGAACAATGGAATTAAACTCGTGAGAATGTTTCCAATCCATTAGAGTGAAATTTCCCCTATGAAAGCATCCCCTCAGACATTGGTTCTGGCCTGGGGGTGGTTAGCTACAAGAAAGATTCCAGTGTAGCTAGCCTATTGTTGGGTAATTGTTATTATCTTTATAAAATGAAAGGGTACGTATATGAATATGACTGGTTGTGTGAGGTCTCTCAATTAACTTATTTTTAATGATGTTTTCAGTTAAGATACATGATTATGAATTGAATAGTTCATTACCATACTTAAGACTGCATAGTATCTCACATGTTAAGAAGGTAACTTATGTGTTATGTATTAAATGATGATTTTGCTTGAGTTGATGTTCACATGGTTTGCGAGAGATGCGTTTATTATTGGGTTTATATGAACTTGTATATTTTTATGAGATCTTGATATTCTCTTAATAGAGCTTGAGTTGTAGTGTCCTTGTGAACTCTAGCCTTTGGATCAATTTCTATCTTTTGCTCATAATCCATGGTAAGTGATGAGCCCTAGTATTGCAGCAAGGATGCTACAACTCCTAAGGAAACAAAATTTACTTTATCAACCCAGGGTTCATACAAACTTGGAGGTGACAGTGCTATATGCAGAGCAGATGCAATAGTTTACTCTTGTCACTTCTCAATTGGGGCGATAGACGACTAGGGTTTCTCAAATATGTCTTCTATTGATGAGAAGGAGCCTAACTACTGACTCTGTGACCTTTGATGATAATCCATGTGGCTATGTTTATAACAACTTAACTCCTTACCTAAGCCTAGATGGCCTATGTGAAACTCATTAAATGAATGGGACACTAGGTACTTGATTTTGAGTTGGCGAATCAATGGAACAATGGAATTCAACTCCTGAGAATGTTTCCAATCCATTAGAGTGAAATTTACCCTATGAAAGCATCCCCTCAAACATTGGATCTGTCTTGGGGGTGGTTAGATACAACAAATATTCTAGTGTAGCTAGCCTATAGTTGAGTGGACAGTTGAAGTCCCTCCTTTGATTTCCATCTAATCTGACATATTCAAATATGTGTATGGTTGGTGCACATATAATTATGTATTATGACATATGTTACTGATTGATGTATGAATATGTATAACTCATGAATGAATTCCTTAAATTCTTGTATGTTCATGGTTGAAAATTTCTTTATATTCCATTTTTATATGAATGTTGAGCATCATTAACTTTACTGCAAAACTGAGGGATTGTAGGCTAGTTTATATGTTAAGCATTACATGCATTATTAGGTTAAAATGATAAATTTTTTTATATATATTTATTGTTAGGTTGAACTTCTAACACCATGTGATTGTTATTATCTTCATAAAATGCAAGGGAATGTATATGAATATGACTGGTTGTTTGAGGTCTCTCAGTTAACTTATTGTTAAGGATGTTTTCAGTTAAGATACATGATTATGAATTGAATAGTTCATTACCATACTTAAGACTGCATAGTATCTCACGTGTTAATAAGGTAACTATTGTGTTATTTATTAAATGAGGATTTACCTTGAGTTGATGGTCACATGGTTTACGAGTGATGCATTTATTATTGGGTTTATATGCACTTTTATATTTTTACGAGATCTTGATATTCTCTTAATAGAGCTTGATTTGTAGTGTCCTTGTGAACCCTAACCTTTGGATCCATTTCTATCTTTTGATCGTAATCCATGGTAAGTGATGAGCCCTAATATTGCAACAAGGATGCTGCAACTACTAGGGCATCCAACTTTACTTTGTCAACCCAGGGTTCGTACAAACTTGGAGGTGACAGTGCTATATGCAGAGAAGATGAAATAGTTTACTCTTGTCACTTCTCAATTGGGGCAATAGACCACTAGGGTTCCTCAAACCAGTATTCTACTGACTAGAAGGAGTGTGACTACTGAGAGTGAATGTAAAGCTATCTTTAATGCAGAAATTAAATGCTTGCCTATCCTAAGGAATTGAAAGTCCTAAATAGAAAGTGCTATGGAATGACATGAAATTACCTAGCTAAGAATTAACACACATTACTTGTCAAAAACACCTAATTTAAGCTTACATTCTATCATTTAGCTATCTGGACTAAGTAGGCATGGAAATGATCCAACTTATGTATGCATGCACTAGCTAAATATTGCAGAAAAGAGTCTTTTTGTTTTCAATTTAGAAATGTAAATGTTAAGCTAAACAAGTTGATCTTTTGCTGGGGATGAAGGTATGGAAAAACTAGTCCATAATCACATTGAAGGTTATGGAGGTCAATTTGAAGGCCTACCCTAGGATTTGATCATCATTTCTTCCCACAGCAGTCTAAAAAAGACTGCTATAGGGCTTCCTGTAGTTGTTATAGGATTTCCTGTAGTTACTACAGGAGACTTAGTTGAAAGTTGTAGGAAGGTAGGGAAGGTGAAGGAAAGTAGTAGGAAGATGTATGATGGTGGAATAAGGTATGGAAAAGGTGCACACTATCCAAGGATCAACCAATATCTTTAGGATGGTTGGATTTTCTCATGGTGTTTGTCAACGGTAGCTACAAAACAAAAATCTGAATTAGTGATTGGTATGATTTGGAGAGAGGTGGAGAAGACTTACATGGGGCTGGAGGAATGAGTTCCTCCCTGCAAATCAGCAACTCCTGCAACAACACATATTCATTTCTTCATTTATGTACAACTTTATGTAAATGGGGAAAAGATGATTTGAATTTGAAAAACCAATTTATTGATGGCTAATGGCTTAAATATATGGAATGGAATGATTTCTAATCTAAGAAACCAAAATTACAATTGCAAGTACTTCGAAGAAATCATCAACAATGATCTACCCAATAAGAAATCGTAAGATATGTAATAACCAAAAGGTAAATCTGTTTTTGGGGTTGTGAGAGTGGGGCCCTCAAACCATGATCCCATGAGGGAGATGAGGATGAGGCCACTATCACAAGATTTTCTGAAGTCTTTTGTTTCATTACTGTAACATTGATCTACTTCTCTAACTAAGGGAAGAAAACCTAACCAATCCTTCAAAGACTTGTAAATTAAACAAAGCAGAGATAACTTCAGTAGCAAATGTATGATTCTAATCTAAGAATACATGTACAAAAAGAGGAACCTCTGCTACTAGGGTTGGGCCCTAACCTAAGAGCTTCAACCCTCTAATTCAACTCAGTTTTCAATCAAAGAAATCCTTTCCATTATCACCAAAATGTCAAAAATAACATGAGAATAACAATCACAATATATTAGCTCGGAATTTCCTCTTGGCTACAATAAAAATTCAAATCCTAATGAGGCCCTAGGCCTTATTATTTATAAAACTGAAGCTACCAACAAATTCTTTAAAATTAGGGAGGCTTGGCTCCCAAACTCAAGATTGACTTGTCTTCAACTATCACTAGCTTGGCTGCCAATGAACTCGATGAGATTGGTTTCTTGTAACTCTGAGCTGATGAGATCTAGTGGAGGAATATTTGAGTGATTGAGGAGTTAAGGAGGGAGACCCAATCTCTTAAAATCCCTCTTGCTTGTATACTTCGAGTTCTTGCACTTAAATTAGCCCAAAACTGATCCAAATCCTGCAATTAATTGATGCATGGATGTGGAAGGAGAATGCATGAAGAAATTGTTGATGTGAGAACACAGGCTACTACAGGGTTTCCTGTAGTTGCTATAGGAAATCCTGTAGCTTCCTTTTTCATCATTTTTTTTCTTTTTTTTACTTGGAGGTGGAATGGGTGGTGTTTTGGAGTGGAAGGATGGAAATGGAGGAGATGAAGTGGTAGGTGACCCTTGGACTTTTTTTTTTTTCTGAGTGGTTTTTGATGGACACAGAGGTTGGTATGGTCATGATCCAGGTTTAAATAGGAATGAAAAAAATTACAAACATAAACATAAATAAAGTGATGCTGCAGAAATAATACTTCATTTCATTAATGTGAAATATTGAAATATGCTTACAAACAGAAGTGGAAATAAACTAGCTCGGTCGATGGTAGCTTATCTCTGAGAAGAGATGTGGTGGCCACATGCCTCTGAACTTCATACAATGAGACTCAAGGGAATTTTTTATTATTGAAAAATAAGAGAAAACCCTAAACAACCAAAACCCTAACCCGAGGAGATGTAACACCAAGGGTTTATGGGCCCCGTTGGGGTTAGTTGGACTACCAACTTCCCGAGGTCGTGGCTTGGTCATATTATCTCTATTTGACGTGTATGATACCTTGTTGGAAATATATCTCCAAGGAATATGTTGTAAAAGGTGATTTAATTACAAAATCATTGGCAGTAGATTTCCAAAAAACATCGTTTAGGGCCTCAAAATGGCTCCAAAAGTTTAGGACTCGAAAACTGCTAAAAATAGTAAATTGTGCTACAATTAAGGAAACTAAAAGAATGAAAGAAATAATGGTGGAGGTCCAAGTGGAATTGGTGGGTGGCCACCAATATCCACCTGGATCATTCCTCCCACCCTAGGAAGCAATGGTCCCCATTGCATTGAGTTCCTCCATCAGATGAGGAAACTTCTGCTAAACTTGGTCCCTGGTGAACCACTTGCCCTGGTGAAGGAGTTGGCCTCCTTTGACAACTTGATACAGTTGGATCTTCTGCTGGGGAGTGTGCTTGATCTACATGTCCATGATCCAATCATTTGCATCTTGTTCCATGCAATCTGGATTTAACTCTGTTGGTGTGAGTTGTTCTGCAATGTCAGATGTGTCTAGTAATGGTGGAAAGTATGGCCGAAGGTGGTCCACATTGAACACTGAGTGTAGGCCAAGGAATGGGAGAATGTTGAGCTCAAAAAAATTGTCTCCCACATCCTTGGTAATTGTGTAAGGACCATATCAGAGTGGTCTGAGTTTCCGATAGGCTCCAGTAAGGTGTTCCTTTTGCAAATGCAACCAGACTTTATTGCCCACTTGAAACTTGTGCGGCACCTGATGTTGGTCATGATGTTGCTTGTACTTGGCATTTGATTTCTCCAAAATTTCATGGACCTACTGGTGGATATGTTTGATGTGATCAATGAATTTGTTTGTCTTATCAGTTTCGAACTAGACATGAGCCGAATCTACCTAAGTAGCTGCAAATGGCATGGCCACATCAATGGGACATAGTGGCTGGAATCCCAAGCCCATCTAAAAAGGAATGTGGCCAGTGGAGTTATCAAGAGCCTGGTTATAGCTATGTTGAACATAGGGGAAGCTCTCATCCCATGTGCGTGGATGATTTGAGTTGTACATGTGTAGAATGTGTACGATCATCCTGTTGATGACCTCTCTTTGGCCATCAATTTGGGGATGGAAGGTTGTGGACTTAGTGAGTTTGGTGCCCATCATCGACCAGAGATTGGACCAAAATGTACTGAGTAACTTGCTATCTCGATCTAAGATGATAGATTGTGGGATCCAAAAGTGTACCCACACTCGTTCAAAGAAGACTTTAGTAGTGGCTTCTACTGCGATATTCTTCTTGCAGGCCACCATAATGGCCATCTTTGAGAATCTGTCGACGAACAAGAAAACACAGTCATTACCATGCTTAGTAGAAGGAAGGCCCGAAATTTAATCCATGAAGATGGAGTCTCAAGGTCGACTAGGGGTGGGAAGCAGAGTATAGAGGCCTTGCTTCTTAATGGTCGGTTTGGCAATGGTGTAAGCAGTGCAAGATCTGATGTACTTCCCGACATCCGTTCGAATATTTGGCCAATAGAAATACTTCTATAGTACTGCCACTGTTTTCTCGACCCAAAAATGCCCAATAGCCCGACTGTAGTGTGCTTCCAAAATAATCTTAGCACGCTCACTTGAAGGAACAAAAAGATGACCCAGGTGGCATAACAGGGCATCCTGGAGGTGAAAATATGGAACATGTTGACCCGCTAAGAGCGTCTGGTATGTGTGGCTGAATACTCAGTCGCTTTTGTAGATAAGTGGCAAATCAGAAATCTCGTGCCCACAAAAGTTGAACACGGTGGTTAACGCTATGATCGGTGGTCGACTAAGGCAATATGCAACATTATTGGTGTTGCCCTTCTTATACTTGATATTCAAATGGAACTGTTGCAAGTATGTGGACGACTTCTCAAGGTGACCATTTTGCAACTTCCCTTGCGTCTGTATGAACTGGAGGGGCCGGTGGTCTGTGTGGATGACTGTTTCCTTCCCAAAAATGTAATGTTTCCATTGTCAGAATGCCTGCACAATGGAATACCTCTTTTTCATAAGTGGGATACTTCCGAACTGTTTTTGAAATTGTCTCACTGGGATATGCCACTGGATGCCTGTGTTGAGTAAGGACTGCCCTAATAGCATAGTCAAAGGCATCTGTCTCGATCTCAAATGGTTGTTGCAAGTCTGGTAATGCAAGCACTGGTGCCGAGCAAAGGCGATGTTTCAACTCTATCAATGCCTTTTGTTGAGATTCAGACCAAAATAATTTTACTTTTGCTCCTCCCTTGGTGACTTGACTCAAGGGCCAAGTGATATGAGAGAATCTGAACACGAACCTTTGGTATAAATTGGCAAGACCCAGAAAGCTGCGGAGCTATGTCAGAGTGGTTGGAGATGGCCAATCCCAAATGAATTGGATCTTGGATGGAACCACATGCACCCCTCATTCATCAATAATGTATCCCATATACTTAACTTAGGTCATGTCGAAAGTGAATTTCTCCAAATTGGCACATAGCTTGTGTTGTTGCAGTGTTTGGAGAACCTGTCGGATGTGGTGGAGGTGCTCTTCCTAACTATGGCTAAATATCAAGATGTCATCCAAGTATACCACTACAAATGAGTTGGTGATTGGCCGCAAGATGTCATCCATCAACCTCATGAAGGTTGTAGGAGTATTCATGAACCCGAAAGGCATAACCAACCATTCAAAAAGGCCCTCCTTCGCTTTGATGGTAGTCTTCCACACATCGAAGGGTTCAATTGGTACCTGGTGATATACTGACTTCAAGTCGATGTTGCTGAAATATTTTCCCCCTTTCAGTTGATCCAGAAGGTCAACAATCCATGGGATCGAGTACCTATTCTAGACAGTGATCTTGTTCAGCGCCCGATAGTCAATACAGAGTCTCCAAGTCCCATACTTCTTTTGTACCAACATGATCGGGCTCCCACAGGGAGATGAATTCAGTCAGATGTGACCTTTCTATAGCAACTCCTGAATCTACCTCTTGATTTTATCGTTCTCCAGAATGGAGCATCGATATATTGGTCCATTGGGCAGCGGCGGACCTAGGGTCAGATCAATGGAGTGCTTGACTTGACAGTGTAGAGGCACCCTTGCGAGGGAGGTGAATATGTCCTCATACTCCTCCATGACCTTGTCCATCTGTTGTTGTCGTGTGGAGGGGCCCTATCTGGATGTCATGGACATCATCTTCTTCTTTCCTTGAGGGTGTACCATCAAGAAAACAAATTTCCCAGTTTTAGAAATGAGCTTACTACATTGTTTTGCAGTAACCAAAGAGATGGCGGTAGGCGGTGTTACCTCTCGTATCCTGTACAAATTATTTCCCAAAGTAACAATAATAGCACAAGGCCTTGACTCATACATAGCATGTCACTTCCACAAGTATGGTTGGCCTAATTATACATCACAAACATCAAGGGGAGCAATGTCACATAATGCCTCATCTGTGAAGGGATTGATGTTGTATGGAAAGTGACATTGCTGGCTCACGCGAAAATCTCGTCCTTGGTGAAGCCACCTGATGGTGTACGGTTAGGGATGTGCTGTGGTTGGTAAGCCTAGCCGCTTCACGGCCTCTGCTGAAATGAGGTTATTTTGCCTCCCACTATCGAAAATGAACTATAGCGGGGAACCCTTTACCCACATCTGGGAGTGGAAGAGGCGCTCCTCCTCCTTTGGATCTTCAGGTTCCTCCTTCTGGATCTTTGTAGTGGCGACAGTGGCATTGGGCTTTGCATCAATAATCTACTTCCCTTTTTCATTCCCCTTGTCGGGTTTTGACTCAGAGTCAGAACATGCATCTAATTCTGAAGCCTTTAGCTCAGCCATCAGTGACTGCTTGGCCTGACATTGACTTGTGTTGTGAGTGGATCTCTTCTAGAACTCACACCACTTTCTCATGTCCTTCTTTAGCTCTATGGTGTTGTTCTTTGCTTGCGTCTTTGGCAAGTCATCCTGGCCACCCCACTTTGGATTTGTCCTTTGTTTTGCGGTTTGGAAGCACCTTTTCCTTGCTTCGGATTCACAAATCCAAAGTATATCTTCTTCTATTTAAACTTCTACTTGACCTTGACAGCGTATCGATATGCTGTGCCGAGCGAGGAGATGTTCAGGAACTCCATCTCATCCTAGATGTAGTTGTGTAGGAAGCCACATTATTTGAGTACCAAATGCTGCTTAGAATCCTTGATACCCAACCTTGTGAGAAGGGTATGAAAAATATTGGTAAAATCCAACATGTCTTGGTCCCTTCCCTGCCACAACATGGTCCACTTTATGTATTTATCCTCATAGCTTCCGACAGGGTAGTACTGCTCCATAATGGCAACTCGAAATGAATTCCAAGTGGGTGTGGCTGAAAATAGTGAGGCCGTACTTTCATCCTTCTACTCGCAATAGGTTTCCCACCAGTCCTTGACGTGGGGGATGGCTTTGAGAAGAGCAAAAGTAATCTTTTCCCGCCCAAAAATATCATGAACAAAAAAATACCCTTCTATTATATTTAGCCATTTATCTACAACGTCTCCATCTATCTGACCCTCAAATATGGGAATGTCAAATTTAACTTGTACGTTAAAGGGTGTGGTGCTTCCAGATTAGATGCTGGGAGTAGATGTGTCACCCCTGGGTAGCCATTGAAGGATCTAGGCAAAGTTCTCCATCATCGCGTTCCTTTGTCGCTCAAGGGCCTCTTCGAGCAAGATTTTGATAGGATCTCCTGCCCCCTCATCTTTCTTTTTATTTTCCATGGGAGGCCATCGAGATTTGCGAGGCTGGTCTTGCAAAGGTTCGACCAATTCAAGCCCTAACTCCTTATATCCTGACCTCGTTGGGGACATGCAAAGAAAAACAGAGAAAGATCAGACCGCTTTGATACCAATGATCCATCTTTAAATAGGAACACAACAAATTACAGACATAACCATAAATACAGTGATGCATCAGAAATAATACTTCATTTCATTAATGTAAAATATTGAAATATGCTTACAAACAGAAGTAGAAATAAACTAGCTCGGGCGATGGTAGCTTATGTCTGAGAAGAGATGTGGCACTACATGTCATTGAACTGCCTTACAATGAGGCTCATAGGCCTTTTTTATTATTGAACAATAAGAGCAAACCCTAAACAACTAAAGCCCTAACCCGAGGAGATGTAACACCAAGAGTTTATGGGCCCCGTTGGGGTTAGTTGGACTGTCAACTTCCTAGGGTTGTGACTTGGTCATATTATCTCTGTTTGATGTGGATGATACCCCATTCAAAATATCTCTCCAAGGACTATGACGGAAGAGCCAATTTTATCAGAAAATAACTAGATATAGATTTCCAGAAAAATATCGTTTAGGGCCTCAAAATGGCTCTGAAAGTTTAGGACCCAAAAACTGCTAAAAATAGTAAATTTTGCTACAATTAAGGAAACTAAAAAACTGAAAGAAACAATGGTGGGGGTCCAAGTGGAACTGGTGGGTGGCCACCAATATCCACCTAGATCAGGTCATGAACTAGTGTTGGATGAGAGGTGGTGAGGTTTATGGTACCTTCTTTCAACCTATAAGAGGCCTGCATCATCATTTCCCAATCAAAATTTCATTCCTATAGTGCTTTAGGACATCATGTGGCAATACAAGAAACTCTTGTAGTAACTATAGGAAACCCTATAGAAATCATAAAATTGCATAAAAATTGGTTTTTGATGCCTGGAAGTGAGGATGGATGATGGAGAGATAGTAGGCATGGGAGATATAAAGTTAATGGAGGAAGAATGGGGTGATTCTTGGCTTACTATCCTTTGAACTCTGTGTCCTTTGTCTCCTTTAAAAACCTGCAAAAAATGCAGAACTTTATTAGTGGGTAGGTTTGAGGTCCTTGCCGTGGCATTGTGCTTTTTTTTTTGTGAAAGACACACAGGTCGCCTCCAAGGAGGTTTCCAACCTATTTTCCTACCCTAGGCACGTCAAGGAAGGGTTTTTACCTAGGGATATTTTTATTTGATGTTTTTCACTCTTGGGTTGCCTCAAGGAGGTTTTCAACCCAAAAATTGGTCTCAGGTGCCTCATATAGGTTTTCACCTAGGTCCCTTATTGTTTATTCTTTTTTTCATTTAAAAAAAAATAAAAACAGTCTTCAAGAATTTGGTGAGCTGGAAGTTGAGATAATTCCAAGCATATTCACTTCCTTATTGATGGTATTGATGAACTCTTCCCTTGACATAGGTCTTTTATAGGCTTTCAATCTGTATCCATTAACAAGCAAGGGGATACCTTCTTCATCAATGGTCCTTATTGACATAGCCCCATTGTCATGGCAGTTTCTATCAAATATGGACCAAACCACCTAGTCATCAATTTTCCCTTGAAGTCCTTGAACTTAGAGTCATATAGGATAGCCTAATCACTTCTTGAAAAAATTTGTCTTTGATTTTTTTTCATGCCAAACCTTTCTTTGTACTTGAGTAACTTCTGTGTGTAAGAGGGCCTGCATCCTGAATCCATCTAAACCATTGAGCTGGATCAGCCTCTCTTGATGTGCCTTTGTAACATCCAAATCCAATTTCGCTTCCATTCTCAAAGTGTTGTACTCAAAATCAATGGAGACTAGAGCCCTCTTCCCATAGACCAAGTCATAAGGGCTGAATCTAGTGGTTGTCTTCCAGGTTTTATTATAGGACAAGTGGCCTCCACTAGTATGTTAGCCCAATCTATTCTGTTGATTCCCACAACCTTTGTGAGAATGCTTTCCAATGCTCTGTTGGTAACCTCTACTTATCCATTCGCTTGAGGATGATAAGAAGTTGAATTCCTGTGTTTGATCTTATGCTACCTCAACAAATTCTCAATCAGGTGTGATGTGAATTGAGCTTCTTGATCACTGACTAGCTCTCTAAGGTACCCAAACTTGTAAAATAAATTATCCCTTAAGAACTCAACCACTTTCTCTTCTGTTGCTACCTTAACAGCCTTGGTTTTATCCCACATTGTCAAATAATAAGTGCACACAATTATGTACTTTTTCTGCCTTGATGGTGGATCAATGGGCCCAATGAAATCCATGCCCCTCTTATCAAATGGGTCAAGAGTCACTTGAGGTTGCAAAGGAATTTCATCCACGGGAGTATGTTTCCCCATTATTTGGCACTGGTCACATTGACTAGTGTATCTTCTTGCATCTTGGTGGAGAGTGGGCTAGTAGTAGCCAACTTGCAGTACCTTGAAGGTTGTCCTCTTGGCTAAAAAGTGACATCCACAAGGCCTATCATGACTATACAGAAGGATGTCAAATAATTTCTCCTTCCTAACACATCTCCTCAAAATTTGATCTAGGCCTAGCTTGAAGAGATTGACCCCAATCCAAGTGAATGGGGTGCTCTTTTTGATAATTTTTGTTTCTTCCTTGGATGATAGATTTGGGGGGAACTATTCAGCCACTAAGTAGTTGGCTATGTCATAAAACCATGGAGAGAGAACTAAAATAGCAAATAAACTTTCATATGGTAGTTGATCATCAACCATCCCTTCCTCACGTACATGCAAAGCAAGTCTAGACGAAAAATATGAAACTACATTTTCTCTACCATGCTTATTAATAATAGTTAGATCAAATTGTTGTAATAAAAACAACCATCTAATAATTTTGGAATCACATCAGGCTTGTTCATCAAATATTTAATAGCAGCATGGTTAGTATGTACAAATGTTTGGTAACCACTGATGTAGTGTCTAAATTTATTCAAGGAATGGACAACATCTAGGAGCTCTTTTCCAATCATAGTGTAGTTCAATTCAGCCTTGGACAGATTTTTGTTGATGAAAAAAATGGCATAGAGAAACTTGTCATCTACCTTGCCTAGGGCTTCTCCTATAGATTTGTTAGAGGCATCGACATGGATGTGGAAAGGAAGAGCCAAATTTGGGCCTCGAAGTATGGGTGTAGTAGTCAACTTGTCCTTTAAGGTTTCTAGGGCCTCTTGGCAACTTTCTCACCAAAAAAACTGAGAGTCCTTGGCCAATAGTCCAAACAAAAGCGAGGCTAATTTTTTGAAGTCCTTTATGAATCTCTTATAGTATCCAGCTAAGCTCAAGAAACTTCTAACATCCCTCTGCTTATAAGGATTAGGGACCCTCTTTATGATAGAAATTTTATTTGCGTCCACTTGCAGTCGTTCCTAGGATATTGAGTGACCTAGAATAGTCTCTGCATTCATCAAGAAATCACACTTCTTAGGACTAAGGGATAGGTTCATTTCAATTCATTTATTTAATACTTTCCCAAAGATAGAGAGAGCCTATAGGAAATCACACCCATAGGGGATGAAATCATCCATATAGATTTCTACAGTGTCATGGACTAGCTCTGCAAAGATGCTCAAAACTACCCTCTAAAAGGTGGCAGGGGCATTACATAATCCAAAAGGAAGGTCCCTAGAAGAAAAGGTACCCGAAGGAAAAGTGAAGGTGGTTTTATCTTGGTCCTTTGAGCTGATCTGGATCTAATTGTAACCACTAAATCCATCCAAGAAAGAGAAGAGCTTATTTCTTGCAAGACCATCCAAGACTTGATCAATGAAAGGTAGAGGGAAATGGTCTTTTTTGGTGGCTTTGTTTAACTCTCTGTAGTCCACAGAGATCCCCCATTTTCCATTCTTCTTTGGTACTAGAACTAGAGGAGACACCCACTCACTATCGGAGATGGGGTAAATGAACCCTTCATCTAACAACTTTTGTAGTTCTTCTTTAACTATGTCTTTGAGGGTTGGGTTCATTCTCCTATGAGGTCGGCACACTGTCTTGCAACGTTCCTTGATTTAAATTTGGTTAGTACACACCAAAGGGTGCACTCCCTTCATTTCCTTATAACTCCAGGAAAATGCCTCTGGATGCTCTCTTAGCATGTCACATAACTCATTTTCCTCATGTGATAAGAGAGAGGGGTTGATTTTGAATGTTTTAGCTAGACCAAATTCTCTCATCTTGACATGAGTAGGACTTGAGTCATCTAGGCACAAATCAGTCCAAGGGTTATCTTCAGCTTTCCTCACTAACTCATCAAGGGACATGGTGTTTGTGGGTAGATTTTGGAGGATTTGATCAATTAGGTCGTCTTCATTAGGTTTCCCCCCTCCTATAGTGGAATATAGGGTACAGATTGGGTAAGATGTGCAAGATTAGAATTCATATTCGTCCTCCTCTTCCAACCATAAAGGTAACTCATTCTCTAGAGATGCTTGAGTAGGAGGGTACAAGACCAATTGTTTGGACAAATGGCCATTTTTAATGGTCATACTTTTAGCCCTGCAACTTATGTAAGCATCAACAATGGCTAGCCATGGCCTTCCAAAGATGAGAGGATAACCATTGAACTTGGTATTAGGTTGGACAACTAAGAATTCAACAAGGTATTCCCAGGAATCAATGGAGACCATCACATCCTCAACAACTCCCTCGGGAGCTACTTTGGATCTATCTACAAGCTACAAGACTGTTGTGGTCTTCCTTAATAATCCTTGGAGATTCAGTTTAAGCATACTCTCCTTAGTCATCACATTTATGACTGCCCTAAGATCAATCAAGGTATGGGTGACAATGATACCATCAACGTGCACATCTACCACAAGACTTCCAGGGTCTAGATACTTGAGTAAAACTACTCTCCCCAACATTAAGTCAGACAATTTTCTAATGACAGTAATGGTAAGGGGTATCTTTCTTTCTCCTCCCAGGATTTTTGAAGTATTTCTCCTTGATTAACTTGTTGTATATGGGGACATCCTTGATAGCTTGGAGGAGTGGGATTTTAACACACAAGTTTTTCAATTCACCCAGAATTTCAATCTCTTCTGGGGTGTGTTGGCTAAGATGGATTAATCTCTCTAGAAAAGGAGGTGGATTGGCTTGAGGAACACTCTCTTCATTTTCCTCTTCAATCTCCTCAGATGGAGATGGAGGTTGATTATCTATAAACACTCTTCTAGACCTGAGATTGATTTCTTGAATTTCCATAGCATAAGCATGGTAAGATGGTTCTGCACTATAGACCTATTGTGTATGCTTGTTGTTCAGGTTCGGATTCGGCTGAGCAAGAATTTGAGGTTGCTTAGGTGGAGCAGGGTGAAGGAGATGTGGTTGAGATGGAGGTGGGGCAGTAAGATTGTAGATTGGTTGTATGGGGACCTCCACCCTTGTGATGGTGTATTCCATTGAGGTTTTGGGGGAGCATATGGTTGAAATTATTGATTGGCAGGTTGGGAATGGTATTGAGGTGAAAAATACCAAGGAGAAGGTGTGGACCATGAAGGATGAGCAGGAGGAGACCAAGGGGGAATGGATGCATTCTGGTTGGGATTTTAATATGAATAGGACACCCCTTGCATGCCCTGCTGGTATGGTTGAGGTCCTTGAGGCCCCCTTTGGATGATATAGTAGAGTTTTTTAGTCACACCTTCAGTTCCTTGATACATGTCTTTAAATCCAGGCAAAGAAGGGAATTTGTCTTTGGAGTGGTTTTCCTCATAGACTGAGATATATCTATAAGATTCAATGGAAATTCATTTCTAGGCTGCCTCCTATTGCATCTAGGGATACCGCATTGTTTCAGACGATGTTTTGAATATTCCTCCCTGATCTCGAATCATGATCATTCTATTTAGACTGTATGACAACTCTAGGAGAGAGTTAGCTCAGATTGGGTTTTCACCCCTACATATAAATAAATAAATGAGTTTCTTTACTCATTATTCCATGCAATTAGCACCAACCCCCATGGTCTGTGACTTATATAGAGAAAATACTAATACTAATTAAAAGTATTATTCCCTACATACAAGGCAGCTAAGGCTCTTTCTGCTTCCCGTTGATCTGCATGGTGTCCATTTGCAGAGCAAGGGTATGAAACATTTCACTCTTAAAGTCTTCCAACATGTTCCCAATTTCACTTTTGATGGATGTGTTGGAGGAGGATGAACTGGCCAAAGCTTGACTAGCCCTACCCTTCTTTCTGGCTACCCTAGAATGATTTTTGAAAATTGTCTTGATATCATCATAAGATAACTAGTAGATGTCCCCTCTCGACAACATGTTTAGGGTTTCTAGGAGATCTTCCCTGATCCCTCTAAGAAGGACTAGCTTGAGTGATTCAAGATCGAAGGTACATCTGGCCCTTTTTTCACTGAGTTGGAACCTTTCCTCATAATCTTCCAAATATTCATCATGTCCCAAGGTCTTTCTAAATATTTCCTCTTTGGTGTATTTGGACCTACAATAATCCATTTACTTTTTGTTGAAGGCTTGTTGCATTTGAGCCCAAGCAGTGATGTTGTCCCTAGGTAAACCCATCAACCAAACCAAGGTTGCATCCTTAAGGGTGGATGGGAACAAATTCAACTTATGTTCATTAGAGGTGTAATCATATGTTTTGCATATGACAACAAACTCAAACAAAAAGGTATCAGGGTCCTCTAAGGTTATGCCATGGAAGTGAGGAAGGGAAGAGGGGCTTATGTTTTTCATCCTAGCATCTCCATTGTTTTCTCTAATGGGAAAAACACCCTAGTTCTGTTTTCAATCCCATTTCTATTTTCAGCCATGGTGTAGGTTGGTGGAATGATTTATTCTTCTTCTTCCCCAATAGACTCTTCAAAGATCTCTGGTTGTTCACCTAATGGGTCCTCTAACTCACAGCCACCAAAGAAGAAGGAAGGTTGGTTGTTTGATGGTGTCGAGATATTTAGAAAAAGATTTCCTAATTTGTCTCTACTCCTACGAGACATGAAAGAAATTTGTTTTTTTCTTTAGGGTTTTTTCAAAATTACTTGCAGAATGGAAAGAAATCAGAAATTGCAACTATTTGTTGAATGGAACTACTTGTAGAATGGAAAGAAAGAAGAAATTACAACTATCTATTGAATGTAAAATAAAACAAAATAAGTAATTACATCTATTTATTGAATGTCGAATATAAAGCAAAGTAGAAATTACATCTACCTAGACACCTCCTCGAAAACGACACCAAAAAGTGATGAGCCCGAATATTGTAGCAAAGATGTTGCAACTCCTAGGGTGACCAACTTTACTTCATCAACCTGGGGTTTGCAAAAACTTGGAGGTGATAGCTCTATGTGCACAAAAAATGCAATAGTCTACTCTTGTCACTTCTCAACTGGGGCAATAGACCACTAGGGTTTCTCAAACCAATCTTCTATTAACTAGAAGGAGGCTGACTACTGAAAGTGAATGTAAAGCTATCTTTAATGAAAAAAGTAAATGCTTGCCTATCCTAAGGAAATGAAAGTGCTGACTAGAAAGTGCTATGGAATGACATGAAATTATATAACTAAGAATTAACACACATTACTTGCAGAAAAGACCTAATTTAACCTTGCATTTTGTCATCTAGCTATCTAGAATAAGTAGGCATGGAAAAGATCCTAACATTGCTATGACTAATGTATGCATGCATTAGCTAAATATTGCAGAAAAGAATCTTTTGGTTTTCAATTTAGAAATGTAAATGTTAAGCTAAATAAGATGATCTTTTGCAGGGGAGGAAGGTAAGGAAAAAGTAGTCCAAAATGGAATTGAAGGTTATGGAGATCAAGTTGAAGGCCTACCCTAGGCTTTGATCATCATTTCTGCCCAAAACATTCTAAAACAAGTTGCTACAGGGTTTCCTATAGTTGCTACAAGATTTCTTATAGTTACTATAGGATGTCTTGGTTTACTACAGGAAACTTAGCTGAAAGTTGTAGGAAGGTAGGAAAGGTGAAGGAAAGTGCTAGGAATATGTATGATGGTGTAATAAGGTATGGGGAAGGTGCACACTATCCAAGGATCAACCCAGCTCTTCAGGATGGTTGGATTTTCTCAAGGTGGTTGTCCATAGTGGCTACAAAATAGAAATGTGAATTAGTGATTGGTAGGATTTTGCGAGAGGTGGAGAAGAATTAGATGAGGCTGGTGGAATAGTTTCCTCCCTATAGATCAACAACCCTTGCAACAACACATTCATTTATTCATTTATGCACAACTTTATGTAAATGTGGAAAAGTCGATGAGTTGAGTTTGAGAAACTAATTTATTGATGGATAATGGCTTAAATATATGGAATGGAATGCTTCTAATCTAAGAAACCAAAATCAAATTTGCAGGTGATTCTACAAAATCATCAACCATGATCTACCCAACAAGAAATCCTAAGCTATGTAATAAAAAAAAGGTAAATTTGTTTTTGGGGATGTGAGAGTGGGGCCCTCAAACCATGATCCCATAAGGGAGATGAGGATGAGACCATTGTCACAAGATTTTATGAAGTCTTTTCTTTCGCTACTGTAACATTGATCTAACCCCAACTAATTGAAGAAAAACTAATGAATCATTCAAACACTTGTAAATTAAACAACAGACAACAAACAGAGTTACCCTAGGTACTAACACACATGATGCATGGCTACGAATCTTTGTCAAGTAGGCTGCTAGTTCTTGGAGAGTGTTAGCTTGACAAATAGGCCTGTGAACTTGGTCATTCTTTCAGTCATCTTGCCTTTCTCCTCTGAGATGATGAGGAGGTCATTTTCCTGTATAACAAGCAACTAATCTATGATTCTAATCGAAGAATGCATGTACAAGAAGAGAAACCTCTACTACTAGGGTTTGGCCCTAAACCAAGAGCTTCAACCCACTGAGTCAACTCAGTGTTGGATCAGAGAAACCTTTTCCATTATCATGAAAATGTCAAAAATAACATGAGACTAACAGTCACAATATCTTAGCTCGAAATTGCCTCTTGGCTAAAACAAAAATTCAAATCCTAATGAGGCCCTAGGCCTTCTTATTTATACAACTGAAGCTATGAACAACTTCCTTAAAATTAGGGAGGCTTGGATCCCAAACTTGATATTGACTTGTCTTCAACTATCACTGGCTTGGCTGCCAATGAACTCAGTGGGCTTGGATGCTTGTAACTTTGAGCTGATGAGATTTGGTGGAGGAATATTTGAGTGATTTAGGAGTTAAGGAGGGAGACCCAATCTCTTAAAATCCCTCTTGCTTGTCTACTTCGAGTTCTTGCACTTAAATTAGCCCAAAACTGCTCCAAATCTTGTAATTAATGCACATTAGGCCACATGACATAACATCTCACCTTCACCCTTCTCACTAAGAAAAATATAATAAAATATGTAAATAAATGTGAGAAAAGTTGATTTTAATAAGCTGGAGAGTGGCATTAAGGCCCATATAATTTACATATTGATGAGCCTCATCAATAAGCTAAGTTCTATTAGTTCCATTGAAATATTGTGGTTATGGTCTAGTATCTTTGATGGTTTGTCCTCATGATTTGGTCATTATCTCTGAAACTTAGTGTTTTGGCAAAAGCACTAGCTCCTTGGGAAATTATGGTAAACTTCCAATAAGTTTTCATAGATGTAATTATTATTATAAATATAGAGTTATTTGTGGCCAAACGTTTCTATAAATGGACTTTGTAGCTAGACTAGACACTATTTTATTTTCCATATTTCATTTATGTTAGGATACAGGAGGGGGTGAATTCCCAATCTTGCTTGCGGGTGCATCTGGTGATTTTGGAATCCAAATGGATAGGGAATTTTTACATTTGAAATTATCCAAATATAATTCAACCAATATTTTTGGACATGTGAAATTCATAATCGAAGATCTGAGATGGTGCCCAAAAATGGCAGTTCATATGATTAAGCTAGAATTTTCTTTCTCGAGAAGTGGGAAGTGTATCCAAGATATCGATATGTCAAGGGGGTACTCCCATCTATGGACGTGGAGACACGTTGTGGACTATATGACTCTAAGGCGGGGTTGGATCTAGTGATCTAGCGATCCACGGAGGAAACAAAGATGTGCATTTTTGTGATGGCTAGATGGATGCTAAGTTGGATTACTCACCAACATGCTGCATACCCATAGATTTGGGGGTCTAATGGTGGTAAGGAATATTGATACTTTGTTGAAATGACAAATAAATCATAAATTGGATATAACTAGGAACCATTGTAAAACATGAAGTGGGTGGTCCTGGTGGGACCCACACACCCAAATTTGATGTGGTAGGGCCATGTGGAGCCCTTACACTACCACTTCTCACTACCCTCACCTTTGTTAGTCTTAAAAACCACTATAATAGTGCATTTAAGTGGTAGCCTAGCATAGAATCTTAAGCTTCAAAACTTTGACCATTGTTCGCTACCCACCGCCAAGTGCTTGGAGTTGTAAGCTTGTTGAGAACTGGTGACAAAGAGGATCCAACTTGGCCATGGTTCTAGCATGGAACCCTTACCAACACCCATTTCCCATTGTTGAAAACATTGCTTTGTTTAAATGATTAAGTAGGAAGTGGAAAGGTGATGACTGATGTGACATGGTCTATGGACCCACTAAAATTTGGGATGTGGGAAAAAATGTATAAAGGGGAATTCCCTACAATCACAAGGATTCCTGGTGGGCCCAACACCTAAGTTGATGTGGAAAGTGACATGGGGTCTTGAAAGTGGCCATATGGATGCCATGTAGGGTCCCATGATGATGTAGACTCACATTATGTTGATGTGGTAGTGCCACATGGCATAATAGTGATGATGTGGCCATACATAGCTAGTTAAACTTCAAATGGACATATCTTTCAATACGAGAGTCAGATTGAGATAAAATTTATAACACTGAAAATATCTTGATGAGATGAATGCAATGGTGGCATCGATTTTGAGTTTTAGAAACACTAGAAAAGTGGGATTTTTGACCCTGATATTCATAACAAATCGAGTTAGATTATCAAGTAATGCCATGGCTCGAGATAGTACAAGGGGGTGGGGGGAGTGTTACAGAGTTGATTGCTAAGCTTGTGAAGAAGAAGGAAATTTGATACCCCGTATCCTTAATTTAGTATTAAGGAATCAGGTAGGTTATAAGTGGTATTAGAGAATATTTTCTAACTAGTAAAAGGAAAAAGAAAATTTTGAGTACCTAGTAACCTCTATAATTCATTTAGGGACTGTGTATGCTACAATGGAGCATTATTATTAAATGGATCAAAGTATGCAATATGGAAGGTGAGAATGAAGTTTTATCTAATGTCTCTTTGCATAGATGTATGGAAATATATAGTGGATGGAAAGAAGTATAATAAGTACAATACAAAATCCATGAAGGAAATATTGAGAGGGTTGTCTAAATTAGATGTTGATAAGGTGATTGATTGTAAAACTACAAAGAAATGCTAGATAACTTGCAATGTATCTATGAGGGAGATTACCTACACATTTCTTATGAAACAAAGATAGAAAAGTCATATCAGAAGGAAGAAGTACCCAACGAATCAAATAATATTGACAACTATGACTACTCAAGTGATGAACTAGATGATGAATAAGACCCCCTAATTATGAATTCTCAAGTTGTTGACCATTATAAGAACAATTCATATTTAGAGGACGATATAGAAGAAGTGAAATCCATATCTAAGGTACTATATCTCAAAGAATTAGTATGTGAGAAATAAATCTAGGAGGTATGATAAGAATGCTATCATAAATCATAATTCATTTTACCCCTTATCAAATCCTATTGTGTGTTACATATGTAACAATTTTGTGGGGAAGGAAAAATATTGTATAAGTTTATAGAGTCTTTAATTAAAATCAATAAGAAATAACCTACTTAGATTAGGGAGAAGAAAATTGAAGCAAATTTCATCAATGAAAATATGAGTAAGAAGATTTGAAGAAGGAATCAAAAGCAACAACAGAAGTGTAGTTTATATTTGTGTGTTAAAAATATAGATAATTAATGTTATATAGACAATGGATGCTCTCATCATATGATAGGAAATAAGGGAACATTTCTCTCTCTAAAGTAAATCAAAGGTGGAAGTATCGTTTTCGAAGACAATACATCAATTACAATAATGGAAAATGATTAGTTAGCCTTCATAATGAAAATAGAAAATCCAAAGATGTCATGTTTTCTTAGGGCTTAAATAACAATATTCTAAGTGTAATTTGAATGGACAATAGAGGACATGAAGTCACATTTATTTCTAAAGGATGAAAAATAAGGAAGAAAGACTTTGGAAAATTAGTCACAAGAGAAATCAAGACTCTAGACAATGTCTACATACTGAAAGGAAGCATAGATAGCCATGAGAGATTAAAATTAGTCTCTTTGATGTAGGAAAAATATGACTTTTCCTGGAAGCTCCACTTCCATGTCATAAATACTTTTACAGAATTTGGAATATGTATGGATTCTACCCAAATTCAAGCTTGATCTAGCTTGAATTCCAAATGGAATTTTGCCCAACTTTGCTATTAAATTGTATTTAAACAACACACCCACTCAGAGACTCAATTTCATATTAATTCTCTATTTTAAACACAAACTAGAATTCTTGAAACGATCATGCATGTACATAATTCATACATAGAAAGTATGAAACTCTATTTCATTAATTGAAATATGTACATATCGAATACTAAAAAACATGTGTTTCTCTCTATGAGCCCGATTTCACATTCATTTCGCCATTCTCTCCTTTCCTCACACTTACTCTCTCTCTTTTTTAACATGGGCTTACAATAGATAGAATTTAGAAACATCATAGATTTTTCTAGATCCTAAAATCACTCCATAAATCACTCCATAAATCAAATTTTCCTAAACATTGAAATGACTCTATAAATCATATTTTTCTAAATTCTAAAATCATTCAATCTATCCCTAGAATCCCTCATGATTTATAAGGAAGATTTGTTTTTTCCTTATGGATAAAATATTTCCTATCCATAGATTTTCTAAAACTATGACTCATCTAGTTCTAAAAATCATAAAATATCTCAACTCAAGAAATATAATTTATTTACATAGAAGAATATAAATTATTCTAAAAAATAAAGACCCCTTTTGGAATTTTTTCACATTGAATACTTGATGGCTTGGAAGCTTTAATGCTCCTACACTAGACTCCCTAGGTAGAAAACGTTCATGACCTCCTAGTCATTTGTCATTAATTCACGGATACTCAGGGATCCCACACCTTGTTTTATAGTTGTGCATCCAATTTAGCATTATTTTGTTCTACTAATTATGTTTCCTTCACTTCTCCAAGCTTCCAAACTATATGTTGTTCTTGTCCACATGCCTTGCTGACGTAAAGTTGCTCAATCAATTGTACTTTGTTGTTGGATGTCCTTTTTCACTTCATGTAATTTCTCCTAGTCATCTTTTTCATCAACATACACAACCTATAATTTTCCTCATCCAAGTTTGTCCTTGACTCTTGAAACTTGCTATTATCTCTCGCTTGCAACTATACATCTTATTTTTTCATAAGAGTTTTGAGACTCTTGGCACACTCTAGTTTATACACTTGCTTCACTATCTGCTACTCAAGCCTTATAACTTCCTCATTATTTTCTTTCGAGATAATTTCCTCTTATTCCAAGTTCAACTTTACAAGTTGAATATGCACATTCTAATTTACCAATATCTCCTCAAGAAATTTCAACCCTTCACACAAATTAGTAAAATTACCTCGAAATGAATTTGTAAACTCGTCACTTATGTCGTTTGTTGACCATTCCTCCAAAAAAATTGCTTCTTCCTTGAAGTCCTCATCTCTTTCGTTTGGCTTAAAAATTTCATCCACAATTCCATTTATTGGAATTTTCTTGGTATTTCCTTTATGAGGAAAATCTCCATCATCTACACCCACATGACCTGCATTCACAAAAATTTCATTAGTTTTAAAACTATGAGATCCTTGGAGCTCATCAACTCTTTCAATTTCATCTTCAGCAAGAACCATTCCTTGTTTTGGTTCACAAATGTAAACCTCCATCTCTGCTACCCTACTCTCTTCTTCCCTTTGCTGAATGCTCAACCTATGCTTTAGCTTCACCTGCAACTTGTGTCATTTCACTTTCTTCCATAGCACCCATATGCATCTCTGATCTTCAACTTCTTGTTGTAGTAGCTCCATAAGCACATACAACTATGCCTTCATCTTAGTCATATTTTTCTCACATTCCTCATCCTTCATCTTCCTCATGCCAACTACTTTGGCATTCTCTTTCATCTACTTGTTACTTCTCCCTGAACCCTTAACATGAATATCAATAGTTATTGTCACTTCCATCTTTCGTGAACTCTCCTTATCCACTTATGAGCTGCAATCTAGCCAACACCTCGCCAAACTATCTCCTCTAAACTTGGCCAATGGTTCACTTCAATCACTCTCTTGGTTGTTTCATATAACTTACTCACTTCCTAACAACTTTCTTGTCCTCTTCCTCTTCAGTAATGTTAATTTGTTGCTAGGGTTCTCCTACAAATTTCTTCACCTGAGAGCTTTGTATGCTCCTTTTCCCTTTGTCATAACTTTACCTGCACATTAATTAATTGTAAAAATAAATAAAAAACACGACTAATAATAGATCTTCTCTTCCATCCTTTGCATAAGTTTTTATGTACTACTTTCATGAAAAAATACCTTCTCACTCAGATCTATGTAGAGAATATCCTACTTTGATACCACTTTGATGTAGAAAAAATTATGACTTTTCCTCAAAGCTCCACTTCTATGTCATAAAGACTTCTACATAATTTGGAATTTCTATGGATTCTGCCAAACTTCAAGTTTGATCTGGTTAGAATTCCAAATGGAATTCTACCCAAATTTGCTATTCAACTGTATTTAAACAACACACACATTCAAAGACTCAATTTCATATTAATTCTAGATTTCACACACAAACTAGAATTCCTCAAATGATCACTCATGTACAAAATTCATACAAAGAAAGTATGAAACTCTATTTCATTAATTAAAATTTGTACATACCAAATACTCAAAAACATTTGTTTCTCTCTATGAGCCTGATTTCAAATCATTTGGTCATTCTCTCATTTCCTCACACTTACTCTATTTTTTATTTCCTATAGGATCACAATAAATATAATTTAGAAACGCCATAGATTTTTCTAGATCCTAAAATCACTCCATAAATCACCCATAAAACACTCCATAAAATAGATTTTCCTAAACACTAAAATCACTCCATAAATCATATTTTTCTAAATTATAAATCACTCAATCTATCTTTATAATCCCTCATTCTTTATGAGGAATATTTTCTTTTACCTTATGGATAAAATCTTTCCCATCCATAGATTTTCTAAAACTATGACTCATCTAGTTCTAAAATAATAAAATATCTCAACTCAAAAAATATAGTTTATCTACATAGAAGAATATAAATTCTTCTAAAAAATAAAGACCCCTTTTTGAAGTTTTTTCACATTGGAGACTTAATGGCCGGGAAGCTCTAATTCTCTCACATCACTCTCCTTTATATTCTCAATGGAAGGAGTAGTACACAACTGCAGTCGATACACCATGAAATATTCAGAAGGGGCACTGTAGAAGATAGAAGAGTTGTCCACATTAGTGATATCTCCAACAAAGAACAATGAATGTGACTATATATGCATACAAAAGTAAGACTAAATGTTGCAACAAGTTTTGTTGAGGAGTAAGAGTGGTCATGACAACATATTGCATGTTGTTTGAAAAGAGGAAGGAAAATTTATATGTATTTGAGAAGGCTAACGAACAAAAATAATTTTTTCTAGAGAATTTATAATAGCTAGAAGATCCATGAGAAAAAATACAAGAGAAAAACCTAGGATAGTTCAAATTACTTAAAGAAATGTCACATGCAAGACAATTGGACAGTCTTGGTAGGGGTAGCTTAGATATAAGTACAATCTCATATGAAGTAAGGGGGGCATCAAGGAAAGGGAAACAGGTGCATGATATATATGTAATATGAAAAAGTGAAGTGAATAATAAAATAAGTACATAGCGCAAGTGAAGTGAAGAAAATATAGGTCCATAGGATTATCAGGCAAGCAAAAGGGGAAGCTTAAAAGAAATAAAAGGTTAAACAAGTAATCGGATGTGGCATAATAAGAATTAGAAGGAGTGATTTTCATTACAGGAAACACCTGCTTAGGGGGGGTTCTGAGATGGAATAACATCTGAAGTTTTATAAATTTCCTCATTAGTTTTAAAAGTACATTAGAGAAGCACTTGCTCAGGGAAAGCTACAATAAGAGAAAATTATGATCCGCGGGAATAACATGTGTTTACGGGGAGTAGACTGCACTCTAAGAAGAATGCAATAGAAAGTTTGTAGATCTTAAAAATCAATGGAATTGAGCAACA
Organism: Pinus tabuliformis; assembly: GCA_031772625.1. NCBI lineage: Eukaryota > Viridiplantae > Streptophyta > Pinopsida > Pinales > Pinaceae > Pinus > Pinus tabuliformis. Next base: position 463,023,765 of record CM062811.1, read on the forward strand.
AGTGTTTATTTGGAAAACATAGAAAACATGGATGCACTATGTCTCATTGAGCTACTTTTGTGGTCATTTTTTGGACATTAATAAAGTCATCTTATCTTATCTACCTTCTTTGTGTTATTTTCAACATTTTCTAGGAGCAACATTTTCACTCCCACATTGTATTCATAATGGATATATTTTTCAACCCCATTGACTTGATTTTGTGGTCACACATTGGACATTAATAAACTTATCTTATCTTATCTTATCTAACATTAAGCATAAACTTTACTCTTTTTTTTATTACTTATAAATCCATAATCATAGTTATTATATTTTTATAACCTTGAATGGTATGAACAATTTTGCACCATGTTTCAACTTATTTTCTTTTATGAGGGTAGTAATAAAAGATAATTTGGTAATTAATATAGTGTTTGGTAAAGTGTTCGCTCCTGACAATATTATTTCTTGCACTTTGAGTTTGAGAGATGGGAATTTGAATGATCCTTTTTTGTTAAAATTGGCAACTAGGGCCAAAATCAATGTGGGTCATCTTATTTATGGTAGCTGATATTTTTATTGGATCCCTCTCATCGAAAGGTGTAGGATTGATCTAAAGATCATTCAATTTCGATAAGTATTCATGGAGTTATGAATTTATTTGTATTATAAGACATATTGTCAAGTTGGCCAGCATCCTATGTAGGCTCATAAGCCTAATAGTCATGTCTATTCATCATCTATGTTTTAGTATAAATATAGAGGACTTGAAGTCATTTGAGATACACTCACTCTTCATGTGATCTCCTCCTCTCCACGTTTTGGGTTTTTGGTGAAGGAGAGACACAATGAAGATACGTTGGCCTTGTATGATGCCCTAGCTTATACGCAAATATGGAGACACTATTATATGTTGTTAATAGAAGACCTTATACGCTGCAATGGAGACTCTATACGCATAGCAATGGAAACATCTACGTGATGCACTAATTCGTTGGCAATGGAGAAACTACGCATAGCCGTAATCCGTTGGCAATAGAGACTATATACGCACAACAATAAACTCTATACGTTGTCAGCATATACATAGCAACTATAGACTCTATATGATGTCATCCATACGCACAACAATTGAAGACTACTTACATGCAATTCTTGAAGACTACTTACGTGCAGTTCTTGAAGACGCGTATACGCTCTCACAATCTGTCCCTGAAACTTCGGGTGATGAAGGAGCAGAAGTTACACATTATAGTGGGCTAGGGTTTCCGCAGAACAGAAGATATGCATTACTGTGGGCTAGGGTATCTGCAAACAGCAACTCGAATTCTTTCGTGTGATCCGAACTATAGGAAGGAGGGTATAGACCTCGGATAGGTGCAGGATCTAGATGCTATCGTAGTGTTTGGATATAGGCAGACTAGATCACACATGACATGATATTGCCTTCGCATCTCAAGAAGCAGGCATACTTGAAAAGGCATGAAATAGTAAGACAAACTTGGCATAATGGTGAGACACAATATCTATGGTGACAGTGATAGTATGATACTAAGAACTGTGACCCCTTACTATTCTCCCTATCTCCGATTAATGGAGATCATAATGATACTTAAGGAGAAACCTCAGTCTTTGCATATTACTGGAAGTCTGGGCACAATGAGAAGCAGTGACAAAGGTTTCAAGCAATGTCAAGTGCTGTTGTAGTAATGACAGTGATAGTTACATTCTCAGCATAATGGAAGAATTTGTGTCAAGAATGATCAGTGACAAAGTCATGACCTAGTTCTTGTAAGATCCTGATCTCGTTGAAGATTCAAAGATAACCTCTGTGGTAACTTCTAAGGGACAGGCATGGGCAGCATGATGATGAATGAGATCATGGGTATGGGTAGTATGATGATAAATGAGATCATGGAAGATGTAGCACAATGGGCATGATAAATAATGAGCAGCATGATGATGAGAGCAGATGAGAGCAGCTCAGTCATCAAGGCTCAACACTATGATGGTACAACATGATATCACACGGTTATGTGTAGCAAATGGACGAGAGGCAGCACTATGATAGGTGAAGGAGTCACCTTAGAGAATCAGTTGAAGCAATATGTCTTCAACTGATCTCTGCAGATATCAAAAGTCAAAGTGTTGACTTCTATTATAAATGTACTATCTCTCTCACTTTCTCTACTGAACTTTGAAGAACATAAAAGAAGAATTTATCAAGGGTTTCCCCACATTGGGGTTTGTCCCTGGCTAGCGCCACATCTTGTGTCCTCTTGTCCCTGCTTGTCTTCTGTGATTTATGTTTATGTCCTATCTGCAATTTACTTTAATGTTGATGTGATTGCTAACTGTGAAAAATTAAATAAATTGCTCTAGCATAGAACATACCTAAAATTAACATGGGATTAGAGTTGAGAGGTGAAGACAATGCCGAAGCAAGAGTGAAAGAGCAATCACCGAAGATAGTTGGGACAAGACAAAGTATCAATGGTTCCTCATCCCTTTTCTAATTCACTAAGGTTGAAGTCGAAGCAGAGAATATTATCAGAATAGTACAGCAGAAGTTTCTGATGGCTTACCTAAAGATCACTTCATTGGGAAGTTCAGATCCAAGGGTGGAAGGAAAGGTGGATGCCTTGGTTGCAATAAGTTCGGCCATTATGCGAAGGAGTGTCTGAATGGAAGGGACACATCACTTGATAAAGATAACAATCATTCCAGGGATGGAATGATAGGTAATGTAGGTCATCAAGGAAATGGCCGACTCTTCAAAGGAAGCAAGGAACCCCAGGTATGAAGAATCTAATGTTGTTTCTGATAAGATAAAGTAGCATTATCTTGTATTGGCCCTCTCCTTCAGATTCTTTGGGAATCTGGCTTATTGATTGTAGTGCTTCAAGGCACTTCATCGGATAGTAGGGTGCACTCTCTAATTTGGTAGAGATAGAAACAATCGTGGGATCATACTTGGAGCCGATGCCACCTATCCCGGAAAGGGTGTAGGGAATGTTACCCCTCAATTGGATGAGGGTAACTCGATTCATTTACAGAATCTCTTTTATGTACCTGATTGCAAGAAGAACCTGGTTTCCATTTCAGCAATGGAAGTCGAAGGTTACAGGGTGGCACTCATCGATGGGCAGGTCCACAGGTGTGGAACAACCCGAGGGGTTTGAGATTGATAATCAGGAATCTCACGTATGCAGGTGGAAGAAAGCCCTCTATGGCTTGAAGAAAAACACCCCAAGCATAGTATAAGAGGATCAATAGTTGTCTGATGAAGCTGAGATTCACTAGGAGCGAAATTGATCCAAACCATTTGAAGGTTGTGGATGATAGACCTCTCATGCTAGCACCTTATGAGGATGACCTATTTCTAACAGGTGCAGACCCTCTCATTCGTAGAAGTAAGAGGGAGTTGGATTCTGGATGTGGAATAATAAACTGCAAGCTTGTGACTACCTCAGGAATCTTAACTTTTAGAAGTTATATGGTAGTGATGTCAGACCAGATTTGGGAAATGCCTCTGAGTTTCATAAAATCATCCGCGTTGATGTTCTAGGTGAACTTCGGTCTGGACATATGTATTGTAGCTAGCATGATGAGCTCATATTTTTTTGAGCCTCACTATCTTAGTGCCAAGAATCTTCTGAGATATTTTCGGGCAGAATCTCTCATGGATTGAGATACACTACCAAAAATATGAAACCACATGATTATTCGAATGCTGAGTGGGTAGGTAGTGTGGAGGATCACTAGAGCACTTCTCAGTGCTGGTTCTCCTTGGGATCTACTTCGATATCCCGGATAAGAAGGAAGCAGAAGTCAATGGCTTTGAGCACTACCGAGGCAGAGTATATTGTTGCTAGCATGGCCACCTGTGAGGTCTGGATGATGTGTTCTCCATGACGACTATGTAGCAAGATGATTAGTTCTCCTGTGAGGTTTGGATGATGTGTTCTCCATGACAATTGTGTAGCAAGATGATTAGTTCTCCTGTGAGGTCTGGATGATGTGTTCTCCATGATGATTGTGTAGCAGGATGATTAGTTCTCCTTTGAGGCCTAGATGATATGTTCTCCATGGCGATTGTGGAATAGGATGATTCACTCTCCTATGGGCCATGATGATTAGTTCTCCGTGGCATCCACTGGACAGGATGATTCGCTCTCTTGTGGACAGGATGATTAGTTCTCTTGTCAAGGCATCCTACCCATGAAGTCTGGGACTCATGGAAAGTACCTCTCATCTAATCAATGAGCAAGGAAATGAGGACAGGGACTATAGTAGTACCGATGGATGCATCATTGTATCTACCATACTCCCTATGCTAAGATGACCTTCATTGATCTGGGATCAATGATACTAGTCTGGGACTAGTTGTAGGAGTTGTACCCACTATGACATTGACTTTAGGTCGGTTGAGACTGGTCTGGGACCAATGGTACTTACTCTGAGACTAACTTCGGGTCAGTGGAGGACTGGTGTGGGACCAGTGAGAGTGGTACATACTATGACGCTGACTTCGGGTCGGTTGAGATTGGTCTGGGACTAGTGGTACACTCTCCGAGACTAATGGTACTGCTCTGGGACCAGCAGTAGGAGTGGTACCCACTATGAAACTGACATTGGGTCGATTGAGACTGGTCTGAGACCAATGGTATGCACTCTGAGACTGACTTCAGGTCAGTAGAGAATGGTATGAGACATTCTCGATCAATTCCTCTTCTTCATGGTTCAGCAGAGAAGAGCTGAGCAAAGATGAGTAGAGAAGAGCTAAGCAGAGCTGAGCTGAGCAAAGCTGAGCAAAGAAGAGCTAAGCTGAGCTAAGCTGAGCAGAGCAGAGCTTAGCAGAGCAAAGATGAGCAGAGTTGAGTAGAGCAGAGCTGAGCAAAGCTTAGCAGAGCTGAGTTGAGTAGAGCTGAGCAAAGTAGAGTTGAGTAGAGCTAAGAAAAGCTGAGCTAAGCAGAGCTGAGCTGAACAGAGCAGAAAAGTGCATGGCACTGATTGCAAAGATAGTATAGTCGGATATATGGATCAGCAAATGGAGTTCTCCCTAGTTGAGAGGGAGTGTTAAAATTAGCAACTAGGGCCAAAATCCATGTGGGTCATCTTATTTATGGCAGCCAATATTTTTATTAGATCCCTCTCATTGAGAGGTGTAGTATTGATCTAAAGATCATCCGATTCCAATAAGTATTCATGGAGTTATGAATTTATTTGTATTGTAAGACATATTGTCAAGTCGGCCAACATCTTATGTAGACTCAGAAGCCCAATAGTCGTGTCTATTCATCATCTACATTTTAGTATAAATATAGAGGACTTGAAGTCATTTGAGATACACTCACTCTTCATGTGATCTCCTCCTCTCCACGTTTTGGGTTTTTGGTGAAGGAGAGACACAATGAAGATATGTTGGCCTTGTATGATGCCCTAGCTTATACGCAGATATGGAGACACTATTATACGTTGTTAGTAGAAGAACTTATACATTGCAATGGAGACTCTATATGCACAGTAATGGAAACATCTACATGATGCAGTAATTCATTGGCAATGGAGCAACTACGCACAGAAATGGAAACATATACGTGATGCCCTAATCCATTGGTAATAGAGACTCTATACACACAGCAATAAACTCTATAAGCTGTCAGCATATACACAGAAACTATAGACTTTATACGCTATCATCCATATGCATAGCAATTGAAGACTACTTATGTGCAGTTCTTGAAGACACTTATACACTCTCACAATCCGTCCCTAAAACTTCGGGTGATGGAGCAGAAGTTACGCATTACAGTAGGCTTGGGTTTCTACAGAATAGGAGATACGCATTACTGTGGGCTAGGGTATCCGAAAACAGCAACTCGAATTCTTTCATGTGATCCGCACTATAGGAAGGAGGGTACAGACCTCGGATAGGTGCAGGATCTAGATGCTATCATAGTGTTTGGATACAAGCAGACCAGATCACGTATGACATGATAATGCCTTTGCATCTCAGGAAGCAGACATACTTGAAGAGGCCTGGAACAATAAGACAGACTTGGCATAATGGTGAGACATGGTATCTGTTATCACTCAGGTTGGAGAAAGGGATATGGCCGAGGTAACCACAAACCAACTTTGGATTGCAGGTTCTAGCCCACCTGCAATCAGAGAGGGCTCTCTCTTTGGGATTTAGCTTTGTTGAAATTGATCTTAGGCTAGGTATTGAGTTCAGAGGGTTTTTGTTTTGTTTTGGTGGGAAAATTGATGTCTCAGGTAGAGAGGCATAGCACAGTCTGAGTGTTTCAAACCATTGGGCGTGGAGTCAACGAGGAGGACTACTGTTGCATTTCCTTGGTATCAATAAGGGAAAATGGAGCAAGATAGCTGCGCATGAAACAATGTTTCAGATTTAAATGATGGAAAGAATGTTAAGTAACGAGAGGTAGTTAAGAATCTCTCAATCAGCTTAACAGATGTAGGTAACAGAGCTCTACCTAGGGGCATTTAAGAATCCCTAGATAATTGGCAAACACGGGTGAATAGGGGTAAATATGGGCTAGGAGGAATTCATATTCATAACCAATTCATTCAGAGGAAAACATAAGGAAATAGCCGAAATTGAGCATAGAGTGTATTTAAACAAATTCTAAGCTATTCTTTCTTTCTGCTATTTAGATAGTGGTAAACAATAAAACAGAGGTAAGATGCACTTATTGTTTCAAGCTGCAGCACAAGAATTCCATCTTCATTTCTTCAAAACATTCATTAACAACCGGCAGTTTGCTCTCCAAGCTTTCAGCAATCTTTGGTTATAGAAAAAAACTCAGGTATACAATGCGAGTCTCTAGTGAAAATTCTCAATTGACCAACACTTAAAACAGTGTAGAGGATGGTATATATAGGGGAAAAACTCTCTACACCTGCTTTTATTACATCTTGACCTAAACAGGGCATAAAAAATGATTAATTGACCTAATTCTATCAGAAATAAATGCATGAAAATATCTCGGGCTGCGCTGAGGGTGGCCGTATCAAAACTGAATAAATTATGTTGTCCTTGGTGGCTTCGTGCAGTGTTTTCTGCAATAAATGTGTATGGGTTTCTGCTGCTTTACTGTTTGTCTGCATTTAAAGCTTTAACTGTGATTTGAGGGCAAGGATGGGCTTACGCCTCTTAATTTGACTTTGCTGAGGGGGTTCATCAATGCTCAGGTGCTTTGAGCCCCTAAAAAATCTTTGGCTCTTCTTCCTTCTCTGATACTCTTTGACAATAAATTGGGATGATGTTCTGATGTGCTATGCGTTAAATCAGCATTTAATGGCCACTGTTCGGCTCCATCTTCCTTAAAATTGTCTTCGGCTCCTTCCTGAATACTTCGCGAAGAAAAACGGGTCATTCGGCGCCTTTCAGGCTTGCTGGGGACTGCATAATGAAAAGATTCCGTAAATATTCCCCAGTTCGCGCAAATCGCTCATCAAAAACTGCCTCAGAAACTGATTCCGGGGCTCCAGAGTGCGATTTTCGCCCTTCGCGCTAAAAACTGATGATGACGTCAGTATGACGTCAGCAGGTAGGACCTTGTACGGCGGATGACATCAGCGATGACATCAACAAGATGACGTGGCGGGATGACGTCAACATGATGACGTCATCACGTACAGAGGTGACGTGGCAGTAGGGCAGGTGACATGGTGGCAGGGCACGTGGCAGGGTGACTCGGCGGTACAGTGGCAGGAGGCCACGCAAGCGGATGACATGTCATGGTGACTGGGCAGGGGGGTGATGCATGCAGGTGACGTCATTGCGCAGGAGTGGTAAATGGTTTTGGGCGCACCGCCTTAGCGCTTGGGCGGTTTTGGGGGGAGGGGCTCCGCCACAGCCCAGAAGGTGACGTGTGGTGGGAGTACGGCGGCAATATCGCCCATCTCCCGGACGCTATCCTTCGGGCTCGTTGGGAGACGAGAAGGCCCGCCAGCCGTTGATCTGGGCGCAGGACGATCGGACGGCTGGCGGGAAGGACGGGGCGACGGCGGGTTAGTGGGCGGGGATATCCGCGGGAATATTCCGATTTAAATATAGCACGACGGGGGTTTTTTAGACTTAGGAAAAGTGGGTTATAGGGTTTAATGAGCGCGGGTTAATGTATTTATGCACAAAAACTTAGGATAAGGGCGAAGTGTGGGTTTTTTGAGGGTTTTTAGGGCTAGGGGGGGAGGTTATTAGCATGACCAGGTGTCATCTAACTCCTGCTATGACACGGATGGGCTAAAAATAGCCCCAGATGGACTATTTTTCCCCGGACTTAGAAGAAATATGGCTATATTGCCAGGGGGGGATATTTACATAGGGGAGTTTTATATACATTTTTTAGTAGGGGAAGGGGAAAAACTGATAGGGAGTTATATACTAGAGTTAGTAGTTAATATGGAGATGATAAGAAAGCGCTAAGGTGGGGGACCTTAGGCTAATTTTGGGGAAAAGTGACTCATAGATGAGAGATCCTTGAGTGAAGCAGATCTTCACTAAGGCAAATGACATGGAAAATGATGAACTAAGAGGGATCAAGCAGATCTTGACCTCTTTGGGGAAATTAGTAAGTGACTTGGGGAATTAGAAGAAGGGGAAGTTAGTGATGTCCAGCTTGAGCTCCTTCAGATGAAAAACTGTCTGCACTGTGATCTGAAGAGATAAAACACTTTGTAACACAAAATTGATCATAAGTCATCATTCTGCAACCTCACAGCTACCTACCCAGCCTACTCACCTAACATTTTTTCTTCTTTTTGGTTTGGGTGCACTTAGACTTGCAGACCCAGATTTACAATTTTTCTTTTGAATGATTTCCTATCTAAATCTACACTTATTTCTGCCAAGGGCCCAGATTAAGCAGTTGGGTCCCTTTGATTCTCTACCTATCTACAGATCTGCCAAGATTAAACTGTTTGGACAGATATCATTCTCTATATTCTAAAGCAGGAAATTGAAACCTAGGGAGACCAAGATTAAACTGTTTGGACCTCCCTTAAATGAAAACTCTTCAAAACTGGAACAACTCATCAAAATTTGGAATACAGAAGTGTCTTTGAACTAGCACACTTCATGGCATCCTGTAGAAACATGGAACACTACAGCCTGCAAAGTATGACATATTTGGCATGTAAAAATGTCAATCATGAAAAATGAAACCCTGTTGCAACAAGAGGCTAACAGTGGCTCCACTTGGGGATGGCTTTTCCTTGTGAAAAGTCAAGAACAACAGGTCAGACTGCCTTGATCTTCTATGGTTGCTGTAAACTGGAAACATTTGTTCTGGCTGCTAAAAATGTAAAACTTTGAACTATGAACAACCTCCTCCTCAACTGAATTACTGTGAACTGTGCAGCATCGCCTGCTTTCTTCTGCGTGCTTGATAATTATGCACAATGACTGCAAATAGTTCTTTTCTACCATGAATTGCTTGTAATGTGACAGTTTTTTCTCTTGATACTTTGCTGAAAACTGGTGTAGAAACAGAGCTTTAAAAACTGTGTCTTTCACAAATTTACTGCTTTTCCTTAAACAATCAGCCTGCTTATACAAAAATAAAAACAGAGTGTTGATATATACAAAAAAGATTGTACAAAGATATATACAAAACTGCATTGTGTCCCTTAAAAGGGGTCATGGTAATGTTTCAGCATACGGCCATTGACAGGGCCTTCTTCAGCAGAACTATCCTCTACAGATTTGAGAAAATATGTGTTATTTCCCTGAACAGCAGAAATAACGAATGGACCTTTCCATAAAAAATCAAACTTGGCATGTTTGCCCTTGTCTTCCCTTCTTGAGTCCCATCTTAGAACTTTGTCACCAACATTGAAATCCTCAGCTTTAGCTCTCTTATCAAACATCTTTTTAAGCTTTTCTTGCAAAATTTGAGCTCTGTCATAAACTTGTTCTCTGGTTTGCTGAAGATGAATGGTCTGATTGATTCTTCTTTGAATGTCATTTGGTTCAGCCTGAATTTCTTGTAACAATTTGATAGTAGGAATGCCCAAGGATGAAGGAAATCTAGCCTCCATGCCATATACTAGCTCATAAGGGCTCATCCCAATGGATCTCTTGCTCGAGAGTCTATCTGCCCATAGGGCATTTACCAGCTTTTTGTGCCAGTTCTTCTTGTTTTCTTCTAGCACTTTCTTTATGATGTTGATGAGGCTTTTGTTAGATGATTCGGCCAAGCCATTACCTTGAGGGTAATAGGCCGTAGAGTGGCCCAAGGTAATATGAAATCTGTGGCAAAAATTGATCATCTTTTTGGACTTAAAGGCAGCGGCATTGTCAGTGATGATTTTCTCAGGGCAGCCAAATCTAGACAGGATATTGCACTCAAGGAATTGGATAATGATGGTGTCATTGGCTTGTCTGCAAGGAATGGCTTCAACCCACTTGGTGAAATAGTCAGTGGCTGTTAGGATCCATTTGTGCTGGCCTGAGGAAGAGGGATGGATTTCTCCAATGAAGTCAAGACCCCACTGTTGAAAAGGTTGTTCGGTTGAGATGGGTTTGAGGGGCAAGGGTAACAGCTTTCTCTTGCCCTCAAAGATTTGGCATTTGTGACATGACATGGCAAACTTCTTTACATCTGCAAAAAGAGAGGGCCAATAAAAACCAGCCCTTAGAATTTTATCAGCAGTGGACTTCCAGTATAGATGTCCTCCACAGTCACCTGCATGGAATTCTTTCATGACACTGTTAGTTTCATTCATGGTTAAACAATTAAGCAATATACCTTCATGATTTCTCCAAAATAATGCACCATCTATAACACAAAAATTTAAAGCCTTCATTTTCAAAAATCTTTCCCGGTCCTGGAAAATCCTGGGGGAGCACACAGGTTTAACAATACAAAGAAAATATCAGTGTACCAAGGGCATTGCAGAAATATTTCACTGATCTGTGGAGTCGCCAGCTCTGGTTCCTTGTCTAGCTGGTTTATGTCTAGGGCTTGAAAGTTTGTTTCGAACATCAGTTTAGCTAAACCTTGTCCCTTTATCAACTTTGTTGGTTTTATTTCTATATCATACTCAAGGATGCTTGCAATCCACTTGCCTCTTTTGCCTTCTAATCCCTCTTGGGTCAATATGTCTTTTACAGCAGCGTGTGGGACATAGGCAATCACATGTGAACATAAAATGTACACTCTGGAATCCTTGATGGCCTTAACAAGTGCATAGGCCTGTTTTTCCATGATTGGGTACTTCAAAGGGGCATCTCTTAAGGCTCGACTGAAAAAAGCAATTGGCTTTTCAGCTCCCTGTTCATCCTTTTGCAAAAGGACAGCGGCTATTGTGTGATCAAATGCAAATGAAAATATGATAAAATCTTTGTCAAATTGTGGACTGGTGAGTACAGGGGTTTGTGTCAATGCCGATTTGATACTTTCGAATGCTTGCTTGGTTTCCAGGGACCATCTTACCTTGGCATCCTTTTTTAACATGTTGCTTAATAGTCTTATTAATTCAGCTAGATTTGGGATAAATCTTCTTAGGAAGTTGATTTTCCCAAGGAACGCTTGTAGCTCTTTTATGTTTCTTGGATATGGGATTTGGAGGATGGCCTGGATTCTTTCAGGGTCAGTTCTGATCCCATCTTTTGATATAATGTGGCCAAGTAACTTGCCTTCTTCGAGGCCATATAAGGATTTCTTGGGATTCAAGGAAATGCCATACTTCCTACATGTCATAAAAATTTGCCTAAGATGCTTGAGTTGTTCTTCATCAGATTTGGAAAATGAGGTCAAGTCATCAAGATAAACAACTAGGAAGTCATGTATTTCTTTGGCAAATGCAATGTCCATTGCTCGTTGAAAAGTTGCACCAGCGTTTTTAAGTCCGAATGGCATATTTACATACTTAAATGTTCCCCAGGGTGTGGTAAAAGTTGTTTTGTCTTGGTCGTCCGGGTGAACAAGTATTTGGTTGAAACCTGAAAAACCATCTAGCAAAGAAATTCTAGATGACCCCACTACTCTCTGCAATATGTGATCCATTTTAGGCAAAGGGTAATGGTCTTTTAGGGAGACTTGGTTTAAATTTCTGAGATCTACACAAAGTCTGATTTCACCTGTCTTCTTTCTTGTAGGAACAAGATTGGATACCCATTCAGGAAATCTGATGGGTGCTATGATGCCTGCTTCAAACATCCACTTTACTTCCTTCTCAATCGGTGGAAGAAGCATAGGGTTAATTCTTCTAAGTTTATGCTTGAAGGGTTTCTGGTTCGGTTTTAAGGGGATTGTGTGTTGGATCACTGAGGTGTCATAGGATTTCAAATCCTCATAGCTCCAAGCAAATACATCCTGAAATTCTTTGAATAGGTCAATGTACTTGGGCTTTTGATCAGGTGGTAAATTTTTGGATAATTTGATCATTTTTGGATTCTTTCGTCCCTATGTTGTGTTCCTCTATATCAGTGTTAATGGGTTGCAATTTTGGCTTTCTAGGAATGTCATTGGCGTCAAATATGTCTTCTAATGGGGTTAGGCCAGCAGGCAGAAAGTTATCCTTTAATTCAATGATCTCTGCCTCTTCTTTGTCAATTTCTTCCAAATGCATTTGTTTCAGCTGTTCTATGTTTTCTTTGTCAAATATATTTGGTTTCAGGATCTGTTTGGCTGTTGCAGCTGTTATAGCTTGCTGATCTTCATTTGTTTGCTGTTGGGAGTGGTTCATAGCGTCCATGTCAATGTTGATACTTGAAAACTCATGCTCAAGGGTAAGAAAATTATTAATCTGGGCATCATTTAAGAATACTTGCCAATCTTTAACGTTATTTGGGACAGCGGGCCTATGTTTTATTTCAGCCGTGAAGTGATGGTTTGGGTCAAAAGGAAGCTTGCATGTGCTAGCAAAGGTGGCTAGGCTGTGTGCATGAATGTTATGTTCTCTTGAAATTTTGTCAAGCTTGAATTCAGTGAATGCATTGAGTATATTAGTGGCAACAGTCCTATAGGCTCTCATTCTATTGTTATTTGTATCAAAATTACCTTTCATTTGTTGTATGATTAAATCAGAGTCTCCTAAAATAGACACTTTAGTAGCTCCTAGTGCTTTGAGCAGTTTAAGGCCTAGCAGCAGAGCCTCATACTCTACCATGTTATTTGTGCATTTAAAATTCAGTCTGTAGGCATGGCCTTCTGCATGATTGTTACATGTGTTGTGAATCCAAACACCTGCCCCTGCTCTTAACTTGTTAACAGAGCCATCAACTTCTAAATACCAAGTGATTTCTTGCTTGTGGTTGATGCCTAAAGTGTCAATCAACTTAGGATTGGGCAGATTTGAAATTTCTGTTTGGGGAGGTTCTTCTTGCATGCTGGTTGCAATAACTGTTGTGACAGTTTCATCAGTGTGTGCAACCGATTCTTCATTGATTTGTGCTTGTTGTTCTTGGGCCAAGGGTTCATTCTTGGTTGGAGAATTTGTGTCGTCATTAAACAAAATAAAGGAATCCATATCGGAATGGATTGAGTAAATGGGAAAATTTTCTGGCTTGCTCTCACTACTTACCACATATTTCATCAGCGTTTCTCTGTACAGTCTCTTTGGTTGCCCAAAGACTAAAATGGTAGCATAGGAAAGGTCTAATTGAAGGGATCCTTGGAGCTTTGCTCCCCATGATCTTCATAGGAGCATACCGTACTTTGGTGGAATGTCGGCAACCACTACATCCATGAGGATGGTCTTATTTGGATATTGAACTAAGGAGACACACAAGTCTTTGTAAGGTCTTGTAACGTCAAGGTTCAGTTTTTCCATAACTGCTTTGGGCATTAAATTGTGTGATGCCCCTGAGTCAAACATAGCATTGTGCAAAACTTTGTTATGTATATGCAAACTGACATAAAAGGGTGGGACAGGTCCATGTGTTGACTTTCCATTAACTTCTGGACCAAACAACAATTTAGGGGAATCATCCAAAACATTTACATCGTCCTTGTTTTCTGGAATTTGAAGTGACCTTTGAATTTGTTGCCTATATACATCGTGTTTGGCAAGTTCTGAGAGGGGGATGGATATTTTAAACTTAGATATTTCTGCCTCTAAATTAAATGGTTTTTCCAATGGAGTCTTGTTGTTGATAAAGGCAGTTTTTTCCTTTTCATTTAAATTATCTGTGATTTGCTCTTGTTTGTCAGCGTTATGAGGACTGATAGCTTGCGGTTTTTTAGTTTCAGGAAAGTTTCTTGGAACACTTTTCGAGCTTTGTTTCGAGGAAGAAGTTGGCAAAGGCTGATCTTTGGAAGGCTATACTTCTGTTATGTCTTCTACAGTCACTTGATGCGGGTTTGGAACATTTGTATCAGCGGGTTCTGTTATGACAGCCTTGCCTTTGGTCTTGTTGGGTTGTTTGCCATCCTTTGTTTTACTAGGTTCCGAAATGTCAATGGTCCTAGTTCTCAGCTTATATTGTTTGTGCACTTCATACACAGCAGTATCATATCCTTGTTTAAAATCAAAAGACTCACCAGATTTAGTTTGAAACTGGTTGTAATCGAGTTCATTTTGGTCTTCTTGGGATAGGACAGTTTGGTGCTCACCCTTTAGATCCATCATGTTCATGTGAGTGTCCTCTATGGGTTCACTAGAAGTAGATCCTTCAACATAGTTATCTTGAAAAGGGGGTCTTATGTCATGGTCTTGGGTAGACCTACCAGCATTTGTGTTCTGCGTTTTCCTAAAATTTGGATTCCTTATGGTATTGGATTGTTGTCCTTCCCATGATGCTTTTCTCTAAACATTTTCTACTCTTTCTCCTAGCCTTTGTAGGCCATTGATAATAGCATCAAGATTTTGATCAAAGGCTAAGGGTTCTTCCTTAAAGGTGGTTCTTTTTTCCATTCTAGCTCTATTTCTCTTGGCAATTAGGTTAGCCTCAACACTGACAACAACGTTTTGCATGTCTGCAAGGGTTTGAGGAGCTCTTTCTTTTAATTGATAGGCCATATCAGGGTCAAAACCATCGGGAAATTTGTACAAGGCCAGATCAGGGGGAGGCCTTAGGTTCTGTGGTATTGTGTTGTAAACATTATTGAATCTTGCACAGTACTCCAAAACAGTCTCTTGAGGACCTCTTTTAATTGTATCATATTCGGCTAGTATGTGCAAGGGATCTTTCTTTTTCTCCCATCTGTTGGTAAAGGATTGGTAAAGCTCATCTGGGGTGGTTATGGAATTTGCAGCGAGTGATCTGAACCAAGTTCTTACATCACCTGTCAGACTCTGAACAAAAATTCTCATTCTCACGCTATCATCGTCTATCTCGTAGTTTTCAAAATAGTCTTGCATCTTTTTGGTATGCTGAATGGCAATAAAAGGGCCAGTACTATCAAAATATGTGATCTTAGATTGGTACTCTTGAGGTAAAGCCCCAACATTAGCAGGTAATTGCAGGGGTGCATATCTATTAGCCATATTGACAGGGATAAGTGGAACAACGGGGATTAATGGAACAACTGGAGTAACGGGGATCACAGGAGTAACTGGAATGCTGGAAACAACAGTAGTGGTAGTATGTGTAGTGAATGAAGGTGTGGAAGGAGGAGTTCGAGGTGTAGATGATGAACTAGGGGAAACAGGGGCCGAACGAAACAAAACCTTGACAGGAGTTGGAATACAGCTAGGGTAAGCTATTTCAGGACTTAAATCCGCAAAATTTTCCTGTCTTTCTTGCTTCCTAAGGATTTTCGGGATTATGTTAGGGTTTTCAAAAACAGCTGAAGGGTTTGGATCGGGATTTGACCTTGTATATCGTGGATTCTTCTTGGGAGCCAGCTTCCAAATTGTTTTTTGGGTATTTTTATGCGAATATTTTTGTAATTGACAAGGGACAGATCAGATTTTGGAATGGTTGTGTATATCTTAAAACTAGCATGAAGATTGACTGAAGCAGCTTTTATTTACTTCTGCTAATGTAAAACAGAAACAGTTTCAAAGGCTTCTTGGCTGACATTCAGGCTTCATCTGTAGTTTTAAGAAATATACAGCAATTAGAAAATTGACCTTTTTACAGGGGATCTTTCCAACCTTCTTCGTGAAATTAACTGAGGATGTTCCCCAGCAGATTAACTGAGGATGTCCCCAGTGGAGTCGCCATTATGTTATCACTCAGGTTGTCCCCAGGTTGGAGAAAGGGATACGGCAGAGGTAACCACAAACCAACTTTGGATTGCAGGTTCTAGCCCACTTGCAATCATAGAGCGCTCTCTCTTTGGGATTTAGCTTTGTTGAAATTGATCTTAGGCTAAGTATTGAGTTCAGAGGGTTTTTGTTTTGTTTTGGTGGGAAAATTGATGTCTCAGGTAGAGAGGCATAGCACAGTCTGAGTGTTTCAAACCATTGGGCGTGGAGTCGAGGAGGAGGACTGCTGTTGCATTTCCTTGGTCACAATAAGGGAAAATGGAGCAAGATAGCTGCGCATGAAACAATGTTTCAGATTTAAATGATGGAAAGAATGTTAAGTAACGAGAGGTAGTTAAGAATCTCTCAATCAGCTTAACAGATGTAGGTAACAGAGCTCTACCTAGGGGCATTTAAGAATCCCTAGATAATTGGCAAACACATGTGAATAGGGGTAAATATGAGCCAGGAGGAATTCATATTCATAACCAATTCATTCAGAGGAAAACATAAGGAAATAGCAGAAATTGAGCATAGAATGTATTTAAACAAATTCTAAGCTATTCTTTCTTTCTGCTATTTAGATAGTGGTAAACAATAAAACAGAGGTAAGATGCACTTATTGTTTCAGGCTGCAGCACAAGAATTCCATCTTCATTTCTTCAAAACATTCATTAACAACAGGCAGTTTGCTCTCCAAGCTTTCAGCAATCTTTGGTTATAGAAAAGAACTCAGGTATACAGTGCGAGTCTCTAGTGAAAATTCTCAATTGACCAACACTTAAAACAGTGTAGAGGATGGTATATATAGGGGAAAAACTCTCTACACCTACTTTTATTACATCTTGACCTAAACATGGCATAAAAAATGATTAATTGACCTAATTCTATCAGAAATAAATGCATGAAAATATCTCGAGCTGCGCTGAGGGTGGTCGTATCAAAACTGAATAAATTATGTTGTCCTCGGTGGCTTGGTGCAGTGTTTTCTGCAATAAATGTGTATGGGTTTCTGCTACTTTGCTGTATGTTTGCATTTAAAGCTTTAACTGTGATTTGAGGGCAAGGATGGGCTTACGCCTCTTAATTTGACTTTGCTGAGGGGGTTCATCAATGCTCAGGTGCTTCGAGCCCCTAAAAAATCTTCAGCTGATACTCTTTGGCTCTTCTTCCTTCTTTGATACTCTTTGACAATAAATTGGGATGCTGTTCTGATGTGCTATGCGTTAAATCAGCATTTAATGGCCGTTGTTCGGCTCTGTCTTCCTTAAAACTATCTTCGGCTCCTTCCTGAATGCTTCGCGAAGAAAAACGGGTCATTCGGCACCTTTCGGGCTTGCTGGGGGCTGCATAATGAAAAGATTCCGTAAAGATTCCCCAGTTCGCGCAAATCGCTCATCAAAAACAGCCTCAGAAACTGATTTCGGGGCTCCGGAGTGCGATTTTCGCCCTTCGCGCTAAAAACTAATGATGACGTCAGCATGACGTCAACAAGTGGGACCTTGTACGACGGATGACGTCAGCGATGACGTCAACATGATGACGTGGTGGGATGACGTCAGCATGATGACGTCATCACGTACGGGGTGACGTGGCAGTAGGGCAGGTGACACGGTGGCAAGGCACGTGGCAGGGTGACTCGGCGGTACAGTGGCAGGAGGCCACGCAGGCAGATGACGTGTCATGGTGACTGGGCAGGGGGGTGACGCAGGCAGGTGACGTCATTGCGCAGGAGTGGTAAATGGTTTTGGGCGCACCGCCTTAGCGCCTGGGCGGTTTTGGGGGGAGGGGCTCTGCCACAGCCCAGAAGGTGACGCGTGGCGGGAGTACGGCGGCAATACCGCCCATCTCCCGGACGCTATCCTTCGGGCTCGTTGGGAGACGGGAAGGCCCGCCAGCCGTTGATCTGGGCGCAGGACGATCGGACGGCTGGCGGGAAGGATGGGGCGACGGCAGGTTAGTGGGCGGGGATATCCGCGGGAATATTCTGATTTAAATATAGCGCGGCGGGGGTTTTTTAGACTTAGGAAAAGTGGGTTATAGGGTTTAATGAGCGCGGGTTAATTTATTTATGCACAAAAACTTAGGATAAGGGCGAAGTGTGGGTTTTTTTATGGTTTTTAGGGCTAGGGGGGGAGGTTATTAGTATGACCAGGTGTCATCTAACTCCTGCTATGACACGGATGGGCTAAAAATAGCCCCAGATGGACTATTTTTCCCCGGACTTAGAAGAAATATGGCTATATTGCCAAGGGGGATATTTACATAGGGGAGTTTTATATACATTTTTTAGTAGGGGAAGGGGAAAAACTGATAGGGAGTTATATACTAGAGTTAGTAGTTAATATGGAGATGATAAGAAAGCGCTAAGGTGGGGAACCTTAGGCTAATTTTGGGGAAAAGTGACTCATAGATGAGAGATCCTTGAGTGAAGCAGATCTTCACTAAGGCAAATGACATGTAAAATGATGAACTAAGAGGGATCAAGCAGATCTTGACCTCTTTGGGGAAATTAGTAAGTGACTTGGGGAATTAAAAGAAGGGGAAGTTAGTGAGGTCCAGCTTGAGCTCCTTCAGATGAAAAACTGTCTGCACTATGATATGAAGAGATAAAACACTTTGTAACACAAAATTGATCATAAGTCATCATTCTGCAACCTCACAGCTACCTACCCAACCTACTCACCTAACATTTTTTCTTCTTTTTGGTTTGGGTGCACTTAGACTTGCAGACTCAGATTTACAATTTTTCTTTTGAATGATTTCCTATCTAAATCTACACTTATTTCTGCCAAGGGCCCAAATTAAGTAGCTGGGTCCCTTTGATTCTCTACCTATCTACAAATCTGCCAAGATTAAACTGTTTGGACAGATATCATTCTCTATATTCTAAAGCAGGAAATTGAAACCTAGGGAGACTAAGATTAAACTGTTTGGACCTCCCTTAAATGAAAACTCTTCAAAACTGGAACAACTCATCAAAATTTGGAATACAGCAGTGTCTTTGAACTAGCACACTTCATGGCATCCTGTGGAAATATGGAACACTGTAGCCTGCAAAGTATGACATATTTGGCATGTAAAAATGTCAATCATGAAAAATGAAACCCTGTTGCAACAGGAGGCTAAGAGTATCTATGGTGACAATGATAGTATGATACTAAGAACTGTGACCTCTTACTATTCTCCCTGTTTCGAATTAATGGAGATCACAATGATACTTAAGGAGCAACCACAATCTTTGCATATTACTGGAAATTTAGGCAGAATGAGAAGCAGTGACAAAGGTTTCAAGTAATGTCAAGTGTTGTTGTAGTAATGGCAGTGATAGTTACATTCTCAGCATAATGGAAGAAGTTGTGTCAATAATGATCAGTGGCAAAGTCATGATCTAGTTCTTGTAAGATCCTGATCTCATTGAAGATTCAGAGATCACCTCTGTGGTAACTTCTAAGGGACAGGCATGATGATGAATGAGATCATGGGCATGGGCAGCATGATGATAAATGAGATCATGGAAGATGTAGCACAGTGAGCATGATAAATAATGAGCAGCATGATGATGAGAGCAGCTCAGTCATCAAGGCTCAACACTGTGACGGTACAGTATGATATCACATGGTTATCTGAAGCAAATGGACGAGAAGCAGCACTATGATAGGTGAAGGAGTCACCTTAGAGAATTAATTGAAGCAATATGTCTTCAATTGATCTCTGCAGATATCAGAAGTCAAAGTGTTGACTTCTATTGTAAATGTATTATCTCTATCACTTTCTCTGCTGAACTTTGAAGAACATAAAAGAAGAATTGATCAAGGGTTCCCCACATTGGGGTTTGTCCCTGGCTAGCACCACATCTTGTGTCCTCTTGTCTTGGCTTGTCTTCTGCGATTTATGTTTATGTTCTATCTCCAGTTTACTTTAATGTTGATGTGATTGCTAACTGTGAAAAATTAAATAAATTGCTCTAGCATAGAACATACCTAAAATTAAAATTTTTGAAGTTTGTTCCAATATATTTGTATGGAGATAAATGATAGGTTCCAGTGAAACCACATGCTTGTCAGCACTGATGATCATGTAGAATGGCTTTCCTTTGGCTCCTCTTCTCTTTATTTGTTGCCCTTACTACAACAAATCCCTGTGATTAGCTCCATTTTTTTCTTCCAAGGATTGTTTTAGTGTATTTTTCTCCAATTTTTTTGAAAACATTGGTGTTATTTATCGAGATGCCACTATTTTTGGCATTTTTGCATCGGCCCAAACAGTTAGGCATTAATAGCACCAGAAATAGAGTTGAATTTAGCTCCCTTTTTAGCATCATACATAGCATTTGATGTGCCTGAATAGTTAATTAATTGAGGTGTTGGGAGTTAAGTCTATATGGATTTTGAGGATTATGGGATTTAGGGATTAAGGGTTAAGGGAATAGGGGTTAGGGATTAAGGGTCAACAACTAAGGGATTTGGCGCTTATGGGTTAGGTAGTTTAATGGTTAATGGATTAGGGATTAATGTTTAACTACTTAGGTCATAGGGGTTTATGGACTATTTTCTACTTGGGAAGGGGCTTTCCATATGCATCTTATCATGCTTATAGTGCGCATTAAGAACGTCTCAACTTATATTGTAGTGATCTGATGTGTGAGAAGTATCCATTTATCACCAAATTTAATACAACAACATAAGTTAAATATTGACCATATTAATGAATCTTGATGAGTAGATATTCCATGTGGTGCCTTTAATAAATTGGCATTTATTTAAATTTAATATTACAAATTAATATATCACATGTAAAAAAAATTGTAAGAAAATAAAAAAGATGAAATAGTAAAATTTTGAAAGAACACATAATTATATGTGATAGGTTTTTCATTGTTAAAAAAAAAGTGATATGTCACTTTTCCAAATATTCATCCCCAACCAATGTAGAAGCTCAATAAAATTCATTTCTAGGGAACAAGAGCTCGAGTATTTGGCATCATTTTGGTTAAATTCAAACTACATTTTTATAAAAGTTGAATTTGTGCATTAGAATGTTTTCCCATTCATCATTCCAATGGACATTGTCATAAAAATCTTCACCTCTTTTGTATTTTGTTTTTTGTTTTGTGCTTGGAAGTCACCTTTGTTTCCAGTGTTGGTAGTGATTCGGTGGAGCCCTTCGATGTAGAAGTAGAAGAAATGGGTTTCTTTAGCAGAAGATTTAGCAGTGGAGAGGTTTTGTGTGTCTTGGATCTGTCTTTTCTATTGGGGTTTGAAATGGCATTGGGGACTAATTTCATAGTTCAAGGAAAGAGTGGTTGGATCATAGAAATTGGCTCTGAAAGTGAGAGCTTTAATCAATGCGTTGACAGGCAAAAAAAATTATCTCAGCATATGGAGACTCAACGAATTCAATTGAAACCAAATATTAACATATTTAAGCCAACCCCTAGGCCAAATTCGTTATCCAGTCACCATTTCTACCATATTGGTTGACCTTCTGAGCTAGATTTTTCCTCTTTGTTCTAGTTGGGGTTTCTAGTCATGGCGAGTAGTAGAGATGTTATACCTGCATTCCTAGCTAAGAGCAAAGGAAAAGCTTCTTCCCGGTCTCTTCTATCACATCTTTTGTCAGAGAATTGTGTGTAAGTAATGATCACCCACTCTTTTTTTGGAGTGAAGTTGGGTCTTATATGAAATTGTGTAAGATGGTGCTTCAATGAAAACCAATTTTTTGTGCAAGAAACACCCTAAAAACGAAAAGTGTTGATGTGTTGAAGAAACAAAAATAATTTATTAACATTGTTTGTTTGTCTCCACCTATAGGTATTTCCATTTGTATGTTTTCTTTTGTTTTGTTTTAGTGTGTTGAAATAATGTCTGGTTTTTTTTTTTTTTTTTTTTTTTTTTTTTTTTTTTTTTTTTCGGATAAATTTTCAACATTTTGGGAAAATGGCGTAAAGATTTTATCATGACTCTAAAAAACATTAAAATTTCAAATTTCAAAAGAATAATGAAAACATAAATTTAAAAATAAAAGCAAAAAAAAAACAATAAAAAAAACAAAACAATAAAAAAGTAAAAAAACAAAAAGTAAATAAAAATATATACTTAAAAAAAAAAAAAAAAAAAAATCAAATATATAAAAAAGACAAAAAAATCAAACATAAGAAAAAAACAAAAAACAAAAAACAAAAACAACCTAAAAAATACAAAAAAATTCATAAAATCGTTAAAAAAGGAAAACAAAATTAACCTATAAAAATAAGAATTAAAAAATAAAAAAAATATAAAGAAATAAATAATAATAAATGCATAGCCCCACGGGGGTAGGCGACTTGGTAATCACAATACGGTGAAGTTCGTTAGAAAGGCAGGGTCCGTACTGAAGGTCACGAGTTCAAATCCCTCGGACTTACCCTGGAGCTATATAAAGGGGCGGGCACAACTCCCAGTGGTTATAGAGGTAGCGGTAGGAATCGACCCCGTGTAACGCGAGTCGCGAAGCTGCTCTTGTTGCGGATTCCACTGTAATAATAATAATAATAATAATAATAAATACATGTTTTCTAAAAAAAAATAAAAAATAAAAAATAAAATTATATGTCTCGTAAACTACAACAGAATTGAAAAAATAATTATAAAAACTACAAAAATAAATAAATAAAATACAACAATTTTAAAAAACTATTTAAAAAAACTAAAAGAGAACCTGATTTAAAAAAAAAAACAAAACAAAACAAAACGAAACAAAAACAAACAAAAACTAGAAAATTAAATAAAACAAAACAAAACAATTTTAAATAATTTAAAAACAAAGTAACAAAAATTAAAAAACAATTAAAAAAATTCAAATTTAAAAAAAAAAAAAAAAAAAAAAAAAAAACATAATTAATGAAAAATTTTAGAACATTAATATTAAAATCTTGGAAAAGGAAAAATTATTAAAGAAACATAAAAATATAAATTATATATATCAAATTCTGAGAATCTGATTTTAGCCCCTCCCACTTAAAATATATATATATATATATATATATATATATAAGAATCAGATTTCAGCCCTATCCACTTAAAAAAATAAATATGGTTAATCATTTTTTTTTTAAGTGGCCATCCAATTCTCAGAATGAGAATTGATTCTCAAAATTGGGTTTCAGACCCACCCACTATATATATATATATATATATGAAGTGGGCAAGGCTGAAATCCCATTATGAGAATTGGATTTTAGCCTCACACTCCAATTTTTTTTTACGTTTTTTCATCATTTTTCTTTTTAAGATTTTAACATTAATGTTCTAAAATTTTAATTTTTTTTTTTTTTTTTTCTAATTTAATTTTAATAATTTTTTAATTTTTGTTAGTTTGTTTTTATTTTTGTTTTTAAATTATTTAAAATTGCTTTTTTTTGGGTTTTTTTGGTTTAATTTTCTAGTTTTTTTTTTAATTTTAATTGTTTTTAGTTTCTTTAATAGTTTTTTAAAATTATTATTATTATTATTATTTACAAGAATTAAAAAAAATACATATTTTTATGTTTTTTAATATATATATATATATATATATATATATATATATATATATTTGTTTTTTAGGTAATCAACATTTAAAAAAAAGGGAAATCTTGGATTTCAAGTTTTTGCGATCCGCATCATTGTATAAATCAGTTTCAGATTCATATCGCATTTAGTTGTTGTTGTAATCGATGTTTTGAAGTAGCAACGGTGGTTCATCATCAGGATGAGAAAGATCTATGAAAGACTGGTCTACCACATATTTCAATAAATAGATGTCCGATATGAAGAGCTGACAATAACCCTAGAAAATTGAGACGTTAACTATAAATTTAATTATTAAATTAAATTTTTCATGGGGGATTTTAAAGTTTAACATCGTATAAGTTTATATTAATTCAAATAGATGTTAAATGATAAATGGATATATATTTGAATTAGTTAAAATAAAAATAAACAATGAGAATAATGAATTAATATGTTGAGATAAGTGAATCTAAAAGGGGGATTTATTTAATTAATGTTCAGTGATATTAAATTTTATAAAGGTTTTTATATATTAAATTATGATAAGAAATATAGGTGAATATTAGCATGTGAGATGATGTTGATTATTAGATAATAATGGGAATTTGTTTATTAAGTAAGTAGTTTAAATAAGGATATAATATTAAATATAAGGTTAATTATTGTTGTGAACTAACAAATATAGAGAATGATAAATTGTTGAAGACATGAATCGTTATGGCAGGTGGAGAGCGTTTACGGAGGGAATGGAGTGGATGCTAAAGTGGGAATCCAGTTCTTACTTATGGTTCATCTGTCGTCTCTATTAAAGTTATTATGGCGCTTGTTGATTTCTATGGCTTCTTTGAATTTCCTCGAGAAGTATTGATCACTTCTAGCTAAGATACAGGTATTTTCAATACAAATTTGATGCTTGGTTTTATCAGAATGTTCTGTTAAAGCTAATGTTTTGGATCGATTATGTTTAATATCAGTAGAATGTTCCTAGATTATGGTGTTGAAGGATCTGCTGGTTTCACCTACATAGGTTTTTCCACACGAGCAAGGAATTAAATAGACACCCTTGTGACACTTGGGATCAATTGGATCTTCTAGCAAATTCAGGAAACTTTGGATGGTGTTTAAAGGTTTGAAGGTGGTTAAAATCTTTTTCTTTTTAGGATGTGGGAGATTTTATCAGTGGTCCCTAAAATGTAAGAGAGGTTAACTTTACCCACAATATTATCAGAATCTTAATTACTCTTATGTCTAGTGTTTTCTTTGTTTATGGCTTTAATGGCTTAACATTTGTTATACCCATTTTTTAGGAATACTTTTATAAGATGTTCTTTTTCCTTTTCTAAGTGTTCCTTGTCAGAGATTCTTAGAGCCCTAGTGGCCAAGGTGTTAAGGACACTGAGTTTCTAAATTGACGATAATAGGGGACAAAGGAGACCCCATGGAAACACCACAAGTTTGTTCGTAAACATCTCCCATAAAGTTGAAGAAGGTGGATCTTAGGCGAATTTCAATTAGCTTAGATGTGTCAGGATCCGTTAATTTGTGGATAACTTCCGTGGCATCATCAATAGGGATGTTGGTATATAGTGAAGAAACATCGAAACTTACCAAAATGTCATTTTGATCGAGTTTGATATTCTTAATTTCTTCAATGGATTAAGTAGAGTCTCTAATTATCACTATGTGGTAGACCAGTCTTTCATAGATCTTTCTCATCCTAATGATGAACCACCATTGCTGGTTCGAAACGTTGATTATAACAACAACTAAATGCGATTTGAATCCAGAAACTGATTTACACAAAAAGAGAAATAAGACAACTAGAAAATTTGTTAAGTAATCAACATTTAAAAAAAGATTGGACATAAACTTTTTTTGTCAAAAAAGGTAAAATTTAAAAAAAATATTGTAGAAATTTTGAATAATATAACACTTATTCACAGAGATTATCCCGATTATACACTATTTTCATAATGCATGCATAATACATAACCTCCTCTACGTTGATCATCAATTTTTCAAAATTAAGAAACAATCGCATGCGCATATTGAAACATCGATTGCACATATCAACACAGTATGTAATGGGGAAAGCATACAGCTGAAAACCCCCAACTATCTGTATATTATAATGATAGAGAACATGTAACAATACATAGTACAATACTCCTCACAAGTACTCAGTACTATCTCCACCTGTTACACACAAACTAGCTCAGATCTGAATCAAGTCATAGGTTCAAATCTCCTCCGTTGTCTACCTGCCTCTACTGCGCAATCCAATGTGAGAATAGGAATGATCCAAGCTCGTTTTCCTTGGCTTGTACTGCGCAATCCTCATTGGCAATCTCAATCATTGATTATGAAAATCTCATGCATAGCTATAGTCACAACTGATAGTAGTTTCCACCTCTAACACCTGTCTCCACTGAACTATCCATGCACTGAGTTAACTGATGTATTCTTTAGTTGATTTATGAGTTAATAATTAGTGAATTAATTAAAAATTAATTCACATCACTCATCACTAGTGTATTTGCAGTTAGACTAAATACAACTAGTTCAACTAAGTCAAACTAAACACAACTCCATCAACTCCTCAATCAACTCCACCAAACTCAATCACTTGAGTTCTAACTGAAGTCCATCATGCAATAGCTCAACTAACCCATAAGAAAAGCGTATTTCCTTCTGGCAGTTGCATGTGCCACAATCGTAGCTCGAACTAAAGTGCTCCAAGAGGATAAGATAATGTTTATAGTCCAAATATTATTAAGAGCTAATAATATTCGACTATTCTATTTTTAGCCTGGCAGTCTAAAAATAGACTCCGCCCATATGTCTAAAAATAGAAGTCCATCTATTTTTACCAACATGACCAATCATCCACAAATAGCATCCTGCAACTCATAGACCATGATCCATATGTCTAAAAATAGACATAGTCTAAAACTAGACTTTGCGCCAAAAATAGCTTGCAAGCCCACTTAGTGAAGGTGACTTCTTTTCACTAAGCTCCATCATCTTGTTGCATTTTCAACACTCCCTCTAAAAAAGATATGGATTATCTGCAACCCCTATCCTGCCTCGATGGTATTCAAATTTTCTCCTGGTGAGCGCCTTCCTCAAGATATCAACATCCTGATCCTCCGTTGGAATGTATGAAAGTAACATGATTCTACGCTGCACACAATCTCTGATATGATGGTACCTGATGTCGATGTGCTTGGATCTATCATGAAATATTGGATTAGCCGAGAGTTTAATGCAATTCTGGTTATCACAATAAATCATAGTAGCCTCCAAGTTTGACCCGAACAACCCAACCAGGATCTTCCTCATCCATATAGCCTCGCATGCAGCCAAACTTACTGCCATATACTCAGCCTCTGCTGAACTGAGTGCCATGGATCTCTGCTTCCTGCTATACCAATAAACTACTGTCGACCCGATACTGAAGATCCCTCCAGATGTGCTCTTTCTATCCATTGGGCTCCCTGCCCAATCTGCATCCGTGAAGCCACATAGCTTCACCTCATCCTCCTATCTGTACCACAATCCATATCCCGATGTGCCTTTGAGATAACGCAATACATGCTTGCCTGCATTCTAGAAGAGCTTGGTTGGCTTAACCATAGCTTGTGAAAGCTGGTTAGCAGCATAGCATATATCGGGTCGTGTATTGACCAAATACATAAGCGACCCCACCAACTGTCGATAAACAATGGCATCCACTACCTCCACTGAAGTAGCTTCCTCCTTCCTCCAACCTCCAGGAAGAGGAGTATCAACAGGCTTGCAGCCATGCATGTTGAACTTCTCCAGTATCTCCCGAGCATACTTACCCTGAGAAACAGATAGTGCATCACTGCATTGCCAAATTTCCATCCCAGGAAATAATGAAGGAGGCCCAAGTCCTTCATCTCAAACTCTCTAGCAAGATACTCCTTGCATGAAAGCATCAACAACTCACCTCCTGTCAAAATCAAATCATCTACATAAAGTACAATGATAAGCAACTTACCCTCCACCACAATTTTGTATAGGTTAGGATCTGCCTCACTTTTGGAGAATCCAAGTCCGGTGAAATAACTGTCTATCCATGTGTACCAAGCATGTGGTGCTTGTTTCAACCCATACAGTGCTCTCTTGAGCCTGCACACATGCGACTCGCTACTGAAGATCTCAAAACCTTCGAGCTGCTCTATGTACACCTCCTCCTCAATGAATCCATTGAGGAACGCAGTATTCACATCCATCTGATGAATGTGCCACCCCATTCTTGCGCTGAGAGAGCAAGAATCTTCTGTATGGAAGAATACCTTGCAACAGGTGCAAAGGTCTCCTCATAATCGATCCCCTCTATTTGTGAGAAGCCTCGGCCAACAAATCTTGTGTTGTACTTCTACACACTCCCGTCAGTTGCCTGCTTCACTTTGTAGGTCCATCTCGAACCCACCACTGATTTCCCCTCTGGTCTTGGGACAATCTCCCATGCACTGTTTCTTACAATCGAATCATACTCTTCCACCATGGCATCTACCCATGCAGGATCCTCCACAGCTTCCCCGAAAGAGGATGGCTGAGTCACAACACATTTGCTCACAAGAGCCATGTATCCAATGTACCGATCAGGTGACTGTCTCTGTCTGCACTATTCTGTAGGTGGTCCTACAACCTTCTCTGCATCTTGAGCCAGTCGCTCAGCTTTTGTAGTGCGCTTTCACCCTCTGATGGTTGGCGCTGCATGAGTGGTCTCTTCCACTCCATGAACTTCATCTTGTGGCTGATCCACATTCTGAAGCTCATACTTAGGAACTAATAGCTCCTCATCTACATGCAAGCATGGCTCCCTCTCAAGCGAACACTTCATGGCTTTCTCCTCTTGAAATTTGATATCCCGTCGCACAATAGTCTTGCGACTATCTGGAAAATACACACGATAGTTGTGGGGCGTATCAGTGTACCCCACAAATATCCCAGCCTCTGCAGTCAACTCCAACTTCTTCCTGGCATCCTTCGTCACATGCATGTAAACGTTAGAACTAAAAATCCTCAAATGGGAAATATCAGGCCCTGATCATGCAACATCGCTCGTGCAACACCCATGATCATTTTGTTCTTCCACTTAGCAACCCCATTCTGCTGTGGGTTATGAGGAGCTATGAGCTCTCTTTGAATCCCTTCTACACTGCAGAAGTCCTTGAACTCGCCAGAGATGAATTCACCACCATTGTAGCTCCTAAGAGCCTTCACCTTCTTCCTCGATTCCTTCTCGCCCAGTGCTTTGAACTCACAGAACTTTGAGTATGTCTCGCTCTTCTTCTGCATGAAGAAGATCCAACACTTCCGAGAGAAATCATCAACAAAGATCACATAGTATATGTGCTTTGCTGTCGAAGCTACGGAGAAAGGTCCACACACGTCTGTGTGAATTCTCTCAAGGATCGTCATGGTGCGACTATCCTTCTCGTGAAAGGTGGCTTTCACAAATTTTCCCAAAGTACACCCCTTGCACTGATCAGACTGTGCAAGAGTGCCTTTAGGAAGCCCAGTAGAAAACTACTGCAGTATCTTCAAGGTTCCATGGTGAAGGTGGCCCAATCTCCTATGCCACAGCTCGCCATCATCCCGGCTCACCAATCCTTCTGCCTTGCATGCCATTGTTGCGCAGCCATCTACATGCAATTGATGAAGGTTCCTAACTTGAACCCCTATCTTTCGGGTTTCTCCAGTTGTCTTACTGCACAGGAAAGCCTGTCCCTCGTTGAAAACAAAATCATATCGCTTGTCTTCTAGCATCGTCACAGAGATAAGATTCTTCTATAATCCTGGATCATGCATCACTTCCTTCAATACGAAGGGTTTACTAGGCTCCCTATCAAAGGAAATGGTACCGATATTGGTCGCACTGTATCTACCATCATCGCCCATCTTGATGTGCACTCCAAGATCTTTCTCATCCAGATCAGAAAACAAATCTCGATCTCATGTCATGTGAAAAGACGCACCACTGTCCAAGAACCATACAGATCCCATCACACTTGATACCAAGCATGCGATCAGCGAAAAATCCAGCTCAAACTGCGAGGCTAAGGCTTCTCCAGCTGCAAATCCAGCAGCTTTCTTATTTTTCGTCTTCTGCGGACAATTTGTGGCATAATGTTCGTGCTGGTGACAGTGAAAGCACTTCACCTTGGACATGTCCTACTTCTTGCCTTTCGCACTGGAATGAGAAGCTTTCTTGTTCTTCCCCTTCTTTGCTTTGGTAGCCAAAGCGCAATTTTCTTCATCAGATGCCTTTGATTAAGATCCATCCCTAGTATTCCGCTTGATCTCCTCTTGCACAAGATCTGACCAAAGTCTCTCCCATCTTGGCAATTTCTCCCGACCATTAACAGAGTCCTGGTAGGAATGCCAACTCTTCAGAAGACCAAGGAGAGCCAAACTCACCAAGTCCTCATCATCGACAGTCACCCCCACACTTCCCAGCTCATCCCGCATTGGGTGAACTTCGTGAGATACTTGGGCATATTGTCTCCTTTCTCACACTTAATGTTTCTGAGTTTATCCTTGAGCGCCAACTTCCTCTGGTCACTGTTGCTTTGGAATAAATCTGTCAATGCTTTCCACATCAAGTATGGAGAAGCCTTTCCATGCAGGCTGGATACAATGTGATCCTTCACGTCCTCCAACAGAATCCTTCGACACTTTGTTGTCTTATTTTGCCAAGCCTCAACGTGAGCAGCATCAGTAGGCTTTGGGACCTCAGCCTCTATGAAATCCTTCAACCCATTTTCATCTAACACCGCATCCATCCTATCTTTCCATGCAATATAATTTGACCTGCCTTCAAGGGCATACTCCAATCGCAATCCATTGAAAGACATTTCAACTTTGACACCAAGAAAACCCTGCTGCAAATTCGAATTCCACCAGCTCAAAACTCAACCACTTCTGATCTAAAATTCGTGAGAACAAATTATTTCTCGTACGGAGATTGACTGTATGGGCTTTTCCCAGATATCTCACCTTCCAAAAGAAGGATGAATCCAGAGGCTACCTGGCCTGATTACAGACTTTGCCTGAAGAAATAAAATGTAATCACTTTCTGAATAATATATCTGATGATCAACTTGGCTCCGATACCATGTAGAAATTTTGAATAATATAACACTTATTCACAGAGATTATCCCGATTATACACTATTTGCGGAATGCATGCATAATACATAACCTCCTCTACGTTGATCATCAATTTTGCAGAATTAAGAAACAATCGCATGCGCACATTGAAACATCAATCACACATATCAACACAATATGTACTGGGGAAATCATACAGCAGAAAGCCACCAACTATCTATATATTATAATGATAGAGAACATGTAACAATACATAGTACAATACTCCTCACAAGTACTCAGTACTATCTCCACCTGCTACACACAAACTAGCTCAGATCTGAATCAAGTCACAGGTTCAAATCTCCTCCGCTGTCTGCCTGCCTCTACTGCGCAATCCAATGTGAGAATAGGAATGATCCAAACTCGTTTTCCTTGGCTTGTACTGCGCAATCCTCATTGGCAATCTCAATCATTGATTGTGCAAATCTCATGCACAGCTATAGTCACAACTGATAGTAGTCTCCACCTCTAACACCTGTCTCCATTGAACTGTCCATGCACTGAGTTAACTGATGCATTCTTTAGTTGATTTATGAGTTAATAATTAGTGAATTAATTAAAAATTAATTCACATCACTCATCACTAGTGTATTTGCAGTTAGACTAAATACAACTAGTTCAACTAAGTCAAACTAAACACAACTCCATCAACTCCTCAATCAACTCTGTTGAGTCTTGAAAATTTCATTCATTTCCATTACACCTTCACTATTATGTCCATTATATCACTTCCATTTCACCTCCATTTCACTACTATGTCACCATATTCATCCCACTTTCATTATCATTAGGCCACATTTATGTTTTTCCAATATTTATTAATTCTAAGCCTTTTTATTGAATTTGTGGTTAAAAATTAGAAAATAATGTGCATATGCTTATACTTAACAAATGGGTTGAGATTGTTGACATGTGGAGGTTGAAAGAAGGCTTCTAGAAGACCCTTATGTGGCACTCTAAGGCCAAATTCGAATTTGAGTGGAAAGAATCATGGGATCATGAGGATATGTGTCACATCTCCTAATTATATTGTAACTCTAAGAAGACATGTGTCTTATCAGTTCTTATTTTGATTAGGAATCTAGAGGTAGAGGGAGAGATTCATAGACTCTCATTAATGAGATGGCTCTCATCTTTTTGTATAAATAGATCTCTCTCCTTCATTTGTTAGCTTAGAGTTTGGAGTTCTTAAGCTTGTTAGTCTTTTAGCTTGTGAGTTCTTTAGCTTGGAGTTTGTAGTTCTTCCTTGATGGCTTTTGAAAGCTTTTGAGAACTTTGTTGTACTTTGTGATTTTGAAGAATTTGAATAAAGCTTTGATGTTCTTAACATGGAAGGAGATGTGAAGTAAATGTCATGGAGCATATTAGAATGTAAGGTAGAGTAGATTTCATTTTGTAAATTTTGCTTTGATTTCATTATGTCATTTGATTGCTTTCAAGTTTGATAGATTAGATATTTCATTCATGCAATTTTAATTCATGCAAGTGTGTTCAACTGGTTGATTGTAGATTAGTAATGCACATAGATTTTCAATGACTAATGACATGATGGAATCATCTTGTCCTTTTGCTGATTTATTTTCTCAGTTCTAATTCCAGCATTGTTATTTCTTTCAGTTTTGTTTTACTCATTTACTTTCATGCAAATTTAGATATCATATTACTCCATTTGTTTATGATTACCTTCATATAGCCAAGCAACTCAAATAGTGAGGAATCATAATATTATGTGATGTAGTATGATTTAGTTTCATTTTATGCAATTTCATTTCATGCAATTTAGATATCATATTACTCCATTTGTTTATGATTACCTTCCTATAGCCAAGCAACTCAAATAGTGAGGAATCAGAATATTATTTGATGTAATATGATTTAGTTTACTTTTCTGCAAGTTAGTGATTAGATTACTCATGTCATTTTCGGTTACCTCCTATAGCCAGAGCAAGTCGAAAGGTGAGGGATTGAAGTATGAATGCGTAGTTTCATCTTAGTTTCATTTTATGCAATTTAGATATCAGATTACTCAATTTGTTTATGATTGCCTCCTATAGCCAGAGCGAGTCGAAAGGTGAGGGGTCAGAATATGGGTTGATGTAATATGATTTAGTTTACTTTGCTTACAGTTTTTGAATTGCTTTAAGTTCAGTTTTCTTTTTATACAGCAGCAAGGATACTGGGTTTCATAGTCACTAGCTCATTGATTGGTTGTTGCATTCTATTTTGAATGAAGTAGCTGCATATTTACACTTTTTTTTAAGTACTAATTCCATCAATAACATGTTTTAAGATCTTTTGAAGTGCTAAGTTTTGGAAGTTACCATTAGGGACATAGGCCTTGTCTTGAAATCTCTATCCATACTTGTCCTTTAAAAGTATTCTTAAGACCTTAGAATAGGATTTCCATTTGCATTAGACACTTTAGGAAACCAACAAAAACAAAACCCCAGAACAAAATAAAATCTATGAAACAACGAAGTAAGAAAAATGTTAACTAAGCACATATGGTGCACCACACTTCATCAGTTTACGATACCCGGATTGATAATTTATGTAGAGCAATTTAAGACATTAAATTGACTAGACATTTTGGCGCTGTTGCTGGGGAAGTGTAATTAGGAGACCTTATTTCTTATATCTAAAAGAAAATTTAATAATTCTTGAGTATGCTCTCCTCCTACACTTTGTGTGATCTGGAGGATCAGAAAAAGAATTGTTATGTAAAAAAAAAAAAAATTCTTGAGTATGCTCTCCTCCTGCACTTTGTATGATCTAGAGGATTAGAAAAAGGATTGTTATGTAAAAAAAGAAAAAGAAAAAAAAGGAGACAGAATAAACCTCATCATTTTAATTGATTCAAAAAAAAAAAATGGAACTCAACTGCTTTGATAGGTTCAAATTGTCCAAAATTCACTGGTTATGGTTTGTAGTGGTCCTCGAAACACTGTATCCTATTTTAATAAGATTTTGCAACTTAGCTGCGGAAAGTGCCCTGATTCCGCAGCTAGTTGAGAATTCCACAGCTATTTCAAGGTTTAGCAGGTTACAAGCATCCAATGAAAAACCCGACCACATGGGCATCTCCAGAATTGTCCCGACATGGATCCTATCCTAGTCACCCAACTCAGATCGATGAAAAATCAGCTTAAGACCTTAGTCAAAGTCCTGTTTTTAGCATATTTATCTTGAAGTCTTTGCTGCCTGAAATTGAAAACCATTAATCATTTTTATAAATTTTACAATTTCAGAGAAAAAAA
Organism: Pinus tabuliformis; assembly: GCA_031772625.1. Taxonomy (NCBI): domain Eukaryota; kingdom Viridiplantae; phylum Streptophyta; class Pinopsida; order Pinales; family Pinaceae; genus Pinus; species Pinus tabuliformis. Next base: position 463,057,891 of record CM062811.1, read on the forward strand.
AAGAAAAATCAGGTCAATGGCACGACTCATGTGGTATTTATTGATGATATCTTCACCTTGTAATACACTCCACAACAGTTTCACGTCCACTTTGTATGGATCCCTCATGCTGCCAATAAGTCAAACCGATGCATCGCTGACCTTGCAATATGATTTCCATGGCTTCAACATGTCAATTGTTCCCAATCCAATGACTTCAATTCAACATTACAAACCCCATGTGTAGTCTCTCGATTGTGGTTTTGTTCAGCGATTCCCCACTTTTCTTTATGAAATGGCTTCACGATTCTTCAAATAGTGCATTCTTCATTAGTGTGCCTTTCCTGTGGTTGGATTGGAAATTTCTTGTCTCCCACATAGATTTCCAATAAGGATCAACAGTGTGCAAACTACCACTGTCAAACAAAGGCGTATTGTCTTACCTCTGATTCGAAATTTCATAGCCGAATGCAACAAATTCTTAAAAGGCAGAACAGTGAAAACATTAACTCAGAAAAACGTAAACAGAGAAAAAAACGTCAAACTTCAAACGCACGATTTGCCCAAATGGAGGTGAATTTGAAGAAAATAAAACATGGGTTTTTTCGCCAGCTGGGTCAATTAGATAACCCAGAAACCATTTGAAGAGATTCGTGGCAGTTTGGGAGAAATTTGCGGTTCTTTGGAGCGCATTTTTGACTGCCGCGTGAAAAAAAAAAACGGAATTTCAATTAAATGAACAGACTATGTTAATTTGGCGTGCCTGAGAAAGGGGAATTCTAATTTGGTTATGTGCTGGCACCTACTCTACCACGTCTTCCACCCTTTGCCACCACGTCTCCTGCCTTTTTATTGCCACCTGTTAACAACAATCCTAATTGAAGACGGCTCTCCATTACGTGAACCAGTCCAAACTGATCTGGCAATTTCAATCGAACTTCACTACTCCGCTCCATTCCTGCCACTTGTTCTTTATTTCTCCATTTACCATCACTGGATTTTTCTCCATAAAACCATGTCAATTCCCCGCTAACACATAATGAATTTTCTTCATCCATCATTCACGCAGACAAATTGTTAGAACAAGAAGGAAAGAATGGGTCTGTTGTTGAGGGCAGAACCGGAAGGGCCCAAGTTTATGGAAGGGATAAATGGTTATGGTTATAGGTTGTTTATCAAACTATAGTTGAAGCTTTATTGCTTAGAAGTCTGATATAACTGCTACAACAGTGTAATTTTCGAAGTTTTGTCCTGAAAATAAATCCTCATACACTCGAAGGCTCAATAAGTATTATCTTGTTTGTTTTTCAAGTGAGATTTTGGGACTGTTTGCATGCTAATTGTGGGCTGATCTGAATCATATCAAATTTTGGTGCATTATAATGGTATTCTTGAAATCATTGGTTTTCGTTTGACCTTGAAAATAATCTATCATTTCTGCATACTAGCTCTTGCATATTTGCACTCTTGCATAAGCATCTTTTTGATAGTCGAAGTGCTCTAAAATTGTTCCCATGCCTAATTGCTAAGTAACCAAAAGATTAAATTCATCTTCAAGGTTTATGATTCAGAAGGTAGTAGGAAAGTGACACTTTAGGTATATTTAAAAAAAAAAAATGAGCAGCATAAGAGTAGGTACCCTGGTATTCCATTTTCATCGCTAAAACTTTTTTGTTCCATATGCCATTACCATTCGCAGAGTTTTTACATGTAAGCAATGAAGAAAATAATTTAAATCAGAAAATGGATGGTTGACTATTTCATCGACTTTCCGTAGCTGGTTCAACTTTCCGCAGCTGTTTTGTTAAACTCTAGGTTGCAGTGGTCATCAAGCAAAACAAGCCACATGGGTAGCTGGGGGAATGTCAATACATGGATGGTGTCCTATTCATTTGATCCAATTTAATGAAAAAGACCTCAGTCAAAGGGAATTCAAATTGTGTGTTATCATTAAGTCGCCACAATGAGTCGCCACACTAAGTTGCTGCATGTCAAGAAAAAATAATAATTTTGAATCAATGAAATGAATAATTTATTTGCTCACTTTTCTGAAGGTATTGATTAATTTTGGACTGATGACGAAAGATGAATGGCTAACTTTGTATTCAAGATTTTTAGCTACAGAACCATGCACATTCCGTAGCTAAAGTTCAATTCCGCAGCTGTTCTCTAATTCCGCAGCCAAAAAAACCTCATTGTTCAAATCAGCCTATCTTTCTCATACAAAATCAGATTTTGATGACTTAAGTACCATTGGAAATATCTCAACAAGATCTACACAATGAGAAATCTATCATTAGAGTTTGAAATGGAAAATAATGAAATAAATTGCTAAAAAGAAGCAACATTCAACTTGGGGCACTAATTCCAAAGCAGGTATAAATTCTTTTGATTTTTCCTTTGAGAACTTGTTTCATTAATACAAATTCTTAGTTTTGTGTGTAAATATCATAACTAGAGAGATTGATCACCTCTCTCCTTTGATAATCTTACATTCCATTGCAGAAGAAGTATTAGTTTTTTTTGCAGGTTCCAGGAGGAAGGACAAATGACTACAAGAGAATGGTGTCTCTCTAAGAGACCAATTTGTTTCATAAGAGGATGATCAGCAACAAAGAGGAAATATGTTGATGCAAAATCAGATCCAAACACTTGAAAAAATTTCAGATACTATTGTCTCCATCACATCCATACTTCATAATAAACCATTCACCTCATTTCACTCCATATTTTCCATTTACATTCACATACACTTTCCATCTCTTTTTGTCCATTCATAACCCACAAATAAAAGCAAGAGGCTCATTCACATGCTTATTGCCCATTGCCATTTCTACTCTCCATTGCCATTTTCCATTTTCATCTTCCATTCCTTGTCATTTTCATTCCGCAAATAAGCCCTACTTCAATGCAAATTATTGAGTCCATAGTCCTTTGAGTCTAAGTTCTTTGTAAAAACACCTTGAGGCTTGCATGCCTTAATGGCAAGTCCTCATGCTGACAAACAATGGGAATACATTAACGTCCCTTGTTCGTCAAATCTTCTAGGTGACTCAACTTCAGCAAATTCATTCGTACCTAGCAAGATGTGTTTGGGCATCTTGACTCTCATTGTCATTAATGGTGAGAGTTCTCGTGTTGACTTGTGGCATCCATTAATGGCCACTAAGACAACAATTTGCTACTATGTTCGACATCAGAACATCTTTTCACATAGTAGGAATTGTGCCAGTGAGTTTTGAAGACATGAAGACTATTATTTTCAGCATTTTGGAGCAGATTCAGCAAGTTTTAGTAGAAGCAATAAAAAGTTGTCTTATCTCTCTATCCATGAATCCTCTTGTTCAGCCACTTGAAGAAGAATATGATCAGAAATTTTCAGCCACTACACATACAAATCATCCATTCCAAAGGGTAAGTGAAGGTACGTCATTTTCTAACTTTTGACCATAGAATTCCATAAAAAGCTAGAATGATAATTGTTGGAAAAACATTTCTCTTCCTCATTTCATAAAATTTCCAATACCATCAGTTGGGGGGGGGGAATACATTCATATTCATATCTTGCCATCTCCATATCATATTCAGGAGCTCACATACTTCCAACATATATTAATTATTACATTGCTATTATGAGCATACAATGGCTTTTGAAAAAAGTGCTTAAAGGATAAATTGGATACAAACAAAATCATGGTTGTCACACAAGAACCAACCATAATGCAATCCAATAAAGATATACTTTGCAACAATAATCAAAATATCATTATGCAAAGTTCAAAGATCAAAATAGAAGGCAACAACAACAACAAAAGATGGTTGTAACACAAGAACCAACCATGTTGCAATTCAAGTGAAACACTTTGCAGAAATAAAAAGTTATCAAATGATATCATGCAAAGTTAAGCCAAAGCTCAAGGATCAAAAGAGTTAATGTAATATATATTGCATGAGGACATGCAATAGCTTCAGTTGGGGGGTATGTTGAGTCTTGAAAATGTCATTCATTTCCATTACACTTTCACTATTATTTCCATTATATCACCTCCATTTCACCTCCATTTCACTACTATGTCACCACATTCATCCCACTTTCATTATCATTGGGCCACATTTATGTTTTTCCAATCTTTATTAATTCTAAGTCTTTTTAGTGAATTTGTGGTTAAAAATTAGAAAATAATGTGCATATGCTTATACTTAACAAATGGGTTGAGATTGTTGACATGTGTAGGTTGAAAGAAGGCTTCTAGAAGACCCTTATGTGGCACTCTAAAGCCAAATTCGAATTTGAGTGGAAAGAATCATGGGATCATGAGGATATGTGTCACATCTCCTAATTATATTGTAACTCTAAGAAGACATGTGTCTTATCAGTTCCTATTTTGATTAGGAATCTAGAGGTAGAGGGAGAGATTCATGGACTCTCATTAATGAGATGGCTCTCATCTTTTTGTATAAATAGGAGATCTCTCTCCTTCATTTGTTAGCTTAGAGTTTGGAGTTCTTAAGCTTGTTAGTCTTTTAGCTTGTGAGTTCTTTAGCTTGGAGTTTGTAGTTCTTCCGTGATGGCTTTTGAAAGCTTTTGAGAACTTTGTTGTACTTTGTGATTTTGAAAAATTTGAATAAAGCCTTGATGTTCTCAACATGGAAGGAGATGTGAAGTAAATGTCATGGAGCATATTAGAATGTAAGGTAGAGTAGATTTCATTTTGTAAATTTTGCTTTGATTTTATTATGTCATTTGATTGTTTTCAAGTTTGATAGATTAGATATTTCATTCATGCAATTTTAATTCATGCAAGTGTGTTCAACCGGTTGATTGTAGATTAGTAATGCACATAGCTTTTCAATGACTAATGACATGATGGAATCATCTTGTCCTTCTGCTGATTTATTTTCTGAGTTCTAATTCCAGCATTGTTATTTCTTTCAGTTTTGTTTTGCTCATTTACTTTCATGCAAATTTAGATATCATATTACTCCATTTGTTTATGATTACCTTCCTATAGCCAAGCAACTCAAATAGTGAGGAATCAGAATATTATGTGATGTAGTATGATTTAGTTTCATTTTATGCAATTTCGTTTCATGCAATTTAGATATCATATTACTCCATTTGTTTATGATTACCTTCCTATAGCCAAGCGACTCAAATAGTGAGGAATCAGAATATTATTTGATGTAATATGATTTAGTTTACTTTTCTGTAAGTTAGTGATTAGATTACTCATGTCATTTTCGGTTACCTCCTATAGCCAGAGCAAGTCGAAAGGTGAGGGATTGAAGTATGAATGCGTAGTTTGATCTTAGTTTCATTTTATGCAATTTAGATATCAGATTACTCAATTTTTTTATGATTGCCTCCTATAGCCAGAGCGAGTCGAAAGGTGAGGGGTCAGAATATGGGTTGATGTAATATGATTTAGTTTACTTTGCTTACAGTTTTTGAATTGCTTTAAGTTCAGTTTTCTTTTTATACAGCAGCAAGGATACTGGATTTCATAGTCACTAGCTCATTGATTGGTTGTTGCATTCTATTTTGAATGAAGTAGTTGCATATTTACACTTTTGTTTAAGTACTAATTCCATCAATAACATGTTTTAAGATCTTTTGAAGTGCTAAGTTTTGGAAGTTACCATTAGGGACATAGGCCTTGCCTTGAAATCTCTATCCATACTTGTCCTTTAAAAATATTCTTAAGACCTTAGAATAGGATTTCCATTTGCATTAGACACTTTAGGAAACCAACAAAAACAAAACCCCAAAACAAAATAAAATCTATAAAACAACGAAGTAAGAAAAAGGTTAACTAAGCACATATGGTGCACCACACTTCATCAGTTTATGATACTCGGATTGATAATTTATGTAGAGCAATTTAAGACATTAAATTGACTAGACAAAATCCACCAAACTCAATCACTTGATTTCTAACTGAAGTCCATCATGCAATAGCTCAACTAACCCATAAGAAAAGCATATTTCCTTCTGGCAGTTGCATGTGCCATATCCGTAGCTCGAACTGAAGTGCTCCAAGAGGATAAGATAATGTTTATAGTCCAGATGTTATTAAGAGCTAATAATATTCAACTGTTCTATTTTTAGCCTGGTAGTCTAAAAATAGACTCTGCCCATTTGTCTAAAAATAGAAGTCCATCTATTTTTACCATCATGACCAATCATCCACAAATAGCATCCTGCAACTCATACACCATGATCCATATGTCTAAAAATAGACTTTGCGCCAAAAATAGCCTGCGGGCCCACTTAGTGAAGGCGACTTCTTTTCACTAAGCTCCATCATCTTGTTGCATTTTCAGTAAATATCCACAGTTAATACATTAGAAAATATAAAGTGTAAAAAATAAGCCCTCTAAAAAAGACAGTTGATGTTGCATCAACACATTTCAAAATCAATATGAAAATAACTAATATTTAAAAAAAAATTATTTTTGATACATAAGGAAATTTAAAGTGTCAAAAATATGCTCCGAAAAAAAATATATGTATTCTGCATCACCACTTTTTAAAATCAGTTGAATTTTTTTCTACTTCAATGAAACGAATAATCGTATCAGTTCCCATTTCAAATTTTCCATTTTCTCTTATGGTATTATTCAAAAGGATTTTTTCCAATGTGTTGCTAAGATAATGAGCCCCATTCTAATGGAATTAGTATTACCATCATGATAATCTCATTTATTATCTTACCTTTTCTATATATACCAAAGTTAGTTGGATGATCTATCTATCTATGATCAGGGCTTCACATTGCATGCATGTATTTGTTTCAAACCCTGGCAGGTGTATAACCTTTGTTTTTGAGAGAGGGAAGTTTTTTGAGTTCAGGAAATTGGTTTTCCTCCATCAAAAGGACATATCATCTCCAACAAACGAAACTGAGTGAAACATTAATAGGATACTTTATCCTTTTAATATGATACTTACATAATATTAATGATGTGCAAGATGATTTTATTTACATTTGTTTTAATCCATGTGTTGTAATGTTAGAATCTCTCGCATTAAACCTTCAATAACACCATCTATGGATTTGCAAATTTTGGAAACAACAACAATATCAAGTTTCAATTATCACTATCATTAAAAATATTGTATTTTCTTCTAGGCTTCCTATTTTTATAATTTATATGAGCACCTGCAAGAAGTAATAAAATTGTTGGAGTCTTTTGTAAAGCCAATGAATATGCTTCACTGAATCCAAACTTCCTCGGGTGTGTTGAGGATTCTTTGGGTATACATGAATGGTTGGAATATAATGGTCACCAATACATTGTGATAGATGACAAGGAAGATCCTAACTATGGTAAGTTGGATCATTAAGTGATTTCTTCTATTACATAGTTATCATTTCTGCAAAATAAAATCAATGTCTTTTTGAAGTTATTAATTTAACATGATCATATGCATAGAAGTCAACAAAGGGGATCACTTAAAATTATCTATAGGTTTAGAACATAGATGGGAGCAGTGTTACCAGGATAATGACTTGAACCTACCATTATCTGAGTTTGAAACAGTTGTTGGGAAAATTGGATTTTCCAACTTGTTTGAGTCAAACTTGGTTGTTGACAGAGATTGATTTTCCAACTTGTCCAAGTCAAACTTGTTTGCTGACAGAAATTTCCTATCAATCTAAGTTTGACCTTTGAGTATGAGTATGATTCAGTTGACTAAACCAAACTTGTTTAACAAGGTTTATAAAAACCCTCATCCAACCCAATTTAGGTCATTTTTACCTCTGTTGGGCTCATTGCTCCTCTGTTAGGTGATTAACTTGTGTGAAAAGACTGAAAGGAGGTAATTTTGTCTTGCCCATGGCACTCACTAATGCTTATATTTTTCGTCAAAATATGTGTATATCTTATATTTTTGTACTCACCAATTTTTTTCTAATTGTTTCCCTATCCTGGTCAAACACCTGGCTCTTATGAAGTTATGCATCCCCACATTTTTCTTGATTTCGAGTCTGGTAACACTTGAAGGGAGTTGTGTTAAACTCCATCTTGCTAAACTTTTAGAAGCTCAAATGCCCTATTTTTTTTCTTCCACTTATACCATTAGGCTATATATTATATGTGTTGGTGAAGTGACATGGAATTTAAATTCCCTACTAGGCTACTTGTACTGTGTTGTCGAAGTGGCCTTATGAAACTTGAAATCATGATAATTGATTTTAAATTGTGATTTATCATCTTCTAACACTATATTTATATGACACACTTATCAATATATTACATGATCTTGCACAAGACACACCCTCGTGCATTTTGAAGAGTTTGCTTCATCTAAATTTTTGTTTTGGTGGATAAGAATTTTGCAAGATAGGACTATTGTAGGTTCCTTATTTGGGCTACATGTTTCCTTAACACAATAAGGAAACAACCCTTGATTTTTGGATCTGATATGTTGTTGATATGGAGTTGATTTAGTTCCAAAGAATATGTCAACTGCCCTTCAAGTGTTGCCTTAAAATTTGGGAAAGAATTTAAGAATAGAAAAAATCAAATCTGTCGAATTCCTGAAAAATAGGCTTTAAAGAGACATTTAAATATTACAAACCATGAAACCTGTTGAAAAAAAGAAAGAGGTATTTGTAAATCATCTTATTCATGTTTTAAAAATTCATTTTCAAATTCTCGAAAACCGCACTCAAAGTTCATGGCTAAATTAGGAAATCATTTAGTATTTAAATCTGGAAAAATGGGTTGCAAATATTCCTTCGTATCTCCCAAAACGTGATAGATATGTAAAAAATGAGAGGGTTTCTTTTAAATGAACTAGTTCGCAACAAAAACATCTTTTTGTTTTCAAAAATTCATTTCCAGTCCTTTGGAAAATCTACTTGAAGATAGTAACTAAAACAAGGAAAAACCAGAGTGTTATAAAAATACGGTTGTCAACAAAATATAGATCATTTCTTGCATAATATTTCCTAAAATGGACTTATAAGAAATGATGAAAATGATATGGATTGAAAGGAACTCTTTACTCTTCAAATTATATTTTCATCCCTTCTATACAAGGTGATTTATATATTCAAATTTCATCACACAACTTTTCTTACTTGAATCTATGCAACTCAATCTATGCAACTCATATTGAGACACTACCACAACCAAGTGTTGAAATCCATTAGAAAACTTGCTCAACATCACCTTGCATGTAGGTGTATGATGTCCATGTGTGAAATTTACTTTGTAGTTTATGCTTCAATCTAGTTATGTTGCTTCTGGAAGATTGCAACTATAAACGGATGAGTAGTGCCCTTAATAAAATATATGCATGTCTAAATGTAGTATTCATCTTCTAGAGTTCAAAGTGTAAAATTTTCTTCGGGAAACATTGTTCTTTGATATGATAGGTTAATTTCATCATTAATACATTAATTTCACCCCATATCATCATTGCATTATTCATATCTACATCATTATACATCAGCATATGCAATTACATATAAAAAAAAAACATCCCTAACATCGTTAATGCAGTGGAACATAAAAGGAACAGTAGAAGAAAAGCATGCACACATATAGAGACACCAGGTTTGGTCCAAGGCCAAGGAAAAACCCACTTTGAAAATATTCTTCTTCTTAGATCATCATCAAATGATGCAACAAAAGAGAGTAAAATGATCCATAACTTTGTCTATGCAGCAAAACAATAATGATATCCATGAAATAGATCTAATCATGCTAGGAATCAGAACCCTCATACTAATGGTTGTAATGTGCTCTAACAAACTGATGTCAACTATTGTATATTTTTATCATTGTGTCGAGCACTACCAAGAATTGTTATCACTGTCAATGACCCCAATACATATGTTTGTAGAGGATACTAAAAAATCATATCTATAGATCTACAAATCTATATAACACTAGAGAGAAACCTAGACCTACCAAAACACTAAAGTTGACTGAAGCCAAGAGGTAAAAACCCTATATATGAATTGGGTCGCCCTCATCAACACTATTCATGAGTGACTAAAACTTCTGGGTTGCTCTCATGAATGAAATATGCAAGTGACTGTGACTATAGAGTCACTCCCAGGAGGTATTTATGTGTGCGAATCTGGAACTGAACTGCAAAGACCCAAAGTCACTCCCTTCTCGAGTTGTGTGAGCAAATGACAAATCCAAATTCACACCCTTGCTGAGTTGTATGAGCAACCAAGATGACAGGGTCGCTCCCAGGGCTACCTTGTGTGAGCTACTAGGGACTAGAACCTTCTGATCTACCTTTCAACCCAAATTTTCTCTCACTGAACTGTCTCTGAGTGACCAAAGAGCTAGAGTCACTCTCTTTCCTACTCTATACCTATGACCGAGGATGAACAACTTTTGTTCCATGCTAGTGACCGAGATCTAGAAGTCCCCAACCCAAAAGTAACCTTTCGCCTATGATTTCAGACCCTTGAGCGAACTCCGTCAAACGTTTGCGAACCAAGACAAAAGAGAAGACAAGGTGTGTCCAAATGATCTTGAGGTCACTTCTATTTATAGGATTTCCTGAGGGATCACTTGGGGTTAAGACTGAACCAAGAAGTTACTCATGTGGTTAGGGCTGACCCATTCCATAATACATGTATGAATAAAATAATTCATAACTCAACTTTTTCTTAACCAAATTGGGTGATATTTATGTTGATTTTGGTCCTCTCAAAAAGAGGAATCTAATGCAATAATTATCTTGGTAATTTGATCTATATAAGGTGGAATTTTACCACAGTTGAAAAAATTAACACTCCCTCTCAACTAGGGAGAATTCCACCTGCCAATATATGTCCATCGAACAATATGTTATTATGGAATCTTTGAGTGTCATCACGAATCATATCTATCATGTAGTAATCATGCCATGTCCATCTCAAGAGTCTCATTATCACAAATAATCATTGTACATCTTGATCTATCCTTTGTGTATTCCTTCTTATCTCTTGATTATTCCTACTTCTATGTTGAACATTACCGGATCTAGAAGAAGAAGAATTTGTTATCGGAGGGGAGCTCAAGATACCACCCTCTATCCATCATGCTTCTATATGGAATCTCTGCTAGTGAGATACTACCCATAATATCACCATCAATCATCATCACAACATATATTGAAGGAGCACATCTCAACCTAGAACCACATCAGGGAGAAAAAGCTTCCACCCATACCGAGCAATAGGATAACTCATCACACGGGGAGTACACTCTCGACCCTAGAATTTCTTTGAGGAGCTTACCCTCAACCTGAAATCGTATCGAGTTATCTCAGCCCGTCCTATTGCCTACTGATCTTCCCCTCAATGACCCAGAATATTCATGTGGTGGAACACCTGAATCATAATCGACTTGGGTTGTACACCCCTAGTACATTTTCAACTTGTTGGCCAAAATGAGGAGCATTATTCCCATCAAGATGGCCTGCTTGAGAGTATGATGCCAACTAGGGTATACTCTACAAAGACCAAGAGGAGAGTAGCATTCTCCGACCCTATAAAGATAGGGGAGCATCATTCTCTAGCCCTATAAAGATAGGGGAGAATCATTCTTCAACCCTGGGTAACAGATAGGGTAACGCCCTATTGTCCAAAGTTCCCTCAACCCCAGGAGCCCTCCATCTCAATTCCTCACCCTGGGATCTCAAGCAGGGTAGGAAGATTTTGCTCAGTGTCCTCGATCAACGATGCTCCCATCATCAACTTGTCTTAATAGAAATTATTTCCTATTCACATAGAACATCAAATCAAATATCAATCTAGGTGATATATAATAATATGAATCGAAAAAGGATACCATATCCATTCTCCCTCTCAAGGAGGTGCCAACCACAAGCCTAAGATTTTTTTGAATAGCTGCACTATCTCAATATATGAGAGTGTCTTAGTCCTAACTATAAATATGGGACTTAGTGCCAATAAGATCGTCATAATGTATCCATGTCATATCCAGATCATGCTCAAAGAAATCTTTAAGGATCTTGTGTATCATGCCTCATAGCTAGCCATGCTAGCAACATCATGATCAACCTCAGTCATGCTATGGACCTCTCATCCAAGATATCATGGTAGATCACATACTTGTGGTGAAGTAAAATTATGAGTGCAGACACAAACAATTCCTCTAGCCCGATAATGGGTCTAGCCATAACCGATATATTCTATGGAATATTTCCTTAGGTTAGAACCAATTAAGAGGGCCTACCTCTTAGTACGCTTATCCTGTTTGATGATGTCCTTGCTTTCTCACTCCAGCTATCTGTCGTTTCCTTCTTCAAACACCTGAAACAAGTAAACAACAACAAACAACAATTGTGATAATAGACAAATTGTAATTCAACCTACTTAACAAGTCAAGAAAAATTAAGCCATGAACATGTAAGATGATACATCATGTAGGAAATCAATCGATAGTTGCATATATATATTGATTCAAGAAGAGATTACAACCATTGTCTTGGTGTTGTCGTTCTCCTCTGACAAAACCAAGTTCCTACACACTTCTGCTAGCATTCCATGATGGCCTCAACAATGATAGTTTTAAGGATCTTCCCTTTAGGCTTAACACCAAACCAAATTCAAACTCAACTAGAGAGCTACAACTATGAATAGCTTATTGTTTACTCCAAACTTAATTAGCACTAGCACACGAACATTAACACTAGCTTGTGCTTGGGAAAAAGGGAGATTTATTTAGCATGAATGGATAGGAGATGGATCCTCTTCTCATTGGGGAAGGTCTTATCTCTTGAGGTAGTTCCATCCTTATAGGGGAAAGGATCCCAAACTGACATCCTCTACCCCATCTGGCCAAACCATTTACCAGACTTTCGTTACGAATATTTGGCTCTCTATTTAAAAAAAATTCCATAAGAGGACCGGCACGACTAGAACAAAGCTCAACTGCTTCGATCGGCGCTAGGGATAGTGTTAATCCCTACATATCAGCACAAGGAGGACAAGGGCCATTAGCGCTGGTCTTCTAAACTGGGAAAAATAGAAGATTTTGGGGAAATGGTGCAAAATGGAATTATTCTACTCATGAAGAGGGACACAATGGGAGTTTCTTCATGAAGGGAAAGCATGTAAGGTTCACTATAGAGGTCCTCTAGGATCAAAGAATGGGGAGTACAAGGACAGTGACAAAATGCTATGTAACAATACTAAAGCAACATCCAAATGTGCTTATCAACAACAATCTCAAATATCAGTGATACATCTATGAAGATACATATCATAGGAGAAATATCTCATTCTAAAAATAGAATACCTCATGCAGATATTTCAAAGCATGCTCGATGGCAACACTATGTAGGTGAAGCATCTCAATCATGAATTTAATAATCAGATTTTATGCACATCATACATATACAAATGTTCAAAAATGAAACTTCAATGTTTCAATCAACTGTTGAGTGCCATGTCAATTACAATAACATCTTGAACTTCCAATCAGAGTATCCAAGGATTTGCATGTTTCATTATTCAAAAACATTTTCTAATATCTTTGGAATATGGAATCTCTTTCCCAAAATCCAGAAATCGATTCATCATGCCATGATACATCATTTCGGGCTTCATAAGCCACCTTCCTCTGATTTAGATCATCAGAGGCTCATCACTTGTCACAAGTATACCATCAGGATATAAAACCAAAACCATAATCAATATCAAAGCCATACCTTGGAACTCATCATCTTGACTTCAACAGATAACTATCAAGTATAGACATATCTAAATTGCAATTATCTAAGCATAATGCCTTGCTAAGCCATCATAATCATCTATACATAACTCAATTTTGTACCATCAACAACAAATTCAACTCATTTGAGTTTAGAAGCTAGATTGCGACCATTATCAAAGTCATAATTGTCACAATATTAATACTTTCAAGTAGGAAACAGGTGGAGGTCATATCAAATCATGACTTCATCATGCCAAAAAGTCATGCATTATCAATTCAAACTTGATTAATTCATTCTCATAATCATAATACGAGTCATCTTGCCACTAGGTGCAAATGCATATATCAAGGATGAGTCACATTGGTTCCATTTTCATGCCAAATCACAACTATCATTACTTCAACCATTTTGCTAGGAAGAAGGAAGCCAATCTCCAAATACCCACATAAGTCATCATGCCCTCATTGTATTGATATCAGGGAAAATCAACAATCATTAAATCAGATCTCTAGACATCAGGTCAAGTCCAAATGTTATTATAGTCAGATCACATCCAATCATCAATTCAAAGTTATTGTTAAGCATCATGACGAAACACTAGTAATGCCAAATCATTCCAACATAGTGACACACCTATATGTATGTCTTGGTCACCTGTAAACACAAGTTCAGTTTGCATGTTCATGTTAGGAAAGCACTAAACCTTTTCCCGCTAGCAGATCTCATTGTTATTAGCAATACATCTATGGTACTGACATCTTCTAGGTGACCATTTGATTCCATGCATAATACTTCATTATATGATCAACAATTTAACTCAACAACTTTAGAAATCAGTTAACAGTGGAAGAATATGTCAGGGACATCATGATTCAGAATTCAGATAGCTTCAAAAAGCTTCAAATGATGGTCAAAAACATTCAAACCCTTGGTCTCTCTCTTCATGTTAGCATGGGAGTGACTTTAGGTGCCTAGATGTTGTCTAGGCCTTAGCGTGCATGTGTCTAGGGACAAAATATCCTAGACTTGTGATTGCATCTAGAGGAGAAACTATAATTTATATAAAGGTTTCAGATCTAAGACTCTGCTATAGATCAATACTATCATATACACATAAATCATACTTCAACAACATAGAATACAAATAGTAATAAGGGTAACAATCTTGAGAAGATATTCTCTCTCTAACAAGGGATCTGCATCATTCAATTTTATTCATGTAAGCAACCTGTCTCTAGTAGAGTCATGCAACAGTAGATCTGTTAGATCATAAGCATATGGATATCAGCATCATGACATCAATCTTTCATCAAAGGTTAGACTCAAATAAGTAGATAGATGCAACATCATATGTCAAAGATTATAAACACAATAGAATTTTCTGTCAAGTCATTCCATCAAGTTGGGACATTCAGTTTAACCATATTCCATAAAGATAAAACCACATGTAGTAAGAGATTTGGAATGTCAATATTACACTTATACCTCTCACATCAAGGTTACCATGCACTTCATGACCAATGAGATCATATTAGTTCATTCAATAAAGCTTTATCAAAACAACAAGAGTGTCAATCACTCTTTCCATATGATTTCATCATGCTTATTGCAAGCATTACCAATAAACTCATGTATAGGGATCAATGAACTATCCTTCTATATGAAATCCATCATGCCAAGTATCAAGAGTATCATTTTCTAGAGCCAAGGTGCTAGCCTTCTATAGGATCAAGACATCCAACGGATAGATCATAGATATTAGCCAAACATCAAGTGTATCAATGTATCAACATTAGATAGCCTCATAGAATTCAATAAAGTTGAATTGTTCAACACCTAGTGCATAATTTCATCATAGGAGACATATATTGAAGTCACTTTCATATGCATGTATGAGCCATTAAAGAAAGAGGCATTCTCATCATACCTTAGGGCTTACCAAGCAAATAGCTGAAGCACAACATACCATGCATATCTTGAGGCATTCAAATAACTGAGCACCTACTCATTAGACATAAGCCACTTGAAGCGATTTGTCATATTTTCATCAAATACCTCTTTATCTCTTTCTAGATATGCATCTCAAAGTGATCCTAAAGAAGGATCTACACATCTCATCTTATCAAGGAGGTTAGAAACATCCATATACTCAAATACATATGTAGGAAGTAATAAACATAATCATCAAATCCATAAGTATAACAAGTAAGAAGCATCATAAGTCAGGAAGTACTTATCTTCAATGAGAGGTGATCCTCTCCCTCTTGAACCAATATTAAAGAGCCATCAATTTCCATGGTCCATATAACAATTTTTCCTTAAAATATCTGACAAATCTCTTAGGGATTATCCCATCTAGGGCTTCATCAAATTTCCCACAAATTCTTGAGCATCTTCTCATTGAATATACTATAATTTCATACATCAAATATCCAAACCAGGGTTTTCTCTCCAACCCTAACCTCATATAATTCATCAATCCCTAATAATCAAGTTACCTAGGGTTTTCCTCAAACCCTAGAATTATTTTAGGTCTCCACCATCCTCTTCTTGCATCCATCAATGGTGTCATCATCAGAGTGATATCCATGGATTTTCTTTAGCCCAACTCAGATACCATGTTAAATTTTATTAGGGCGACATTGTTCTCTTCTATGATAGTTGAATTTCATCATTAATACATTAATTTCACACCATATCATTAGTGCATTATTCATATTTACATCATTATACATCAACATATGCAATTACATAGAAAGAAACATGATCAATGCAACAGAACATAAAAGGAACAGTAGAAGAAAAGCATGCACACATACAGAGACACCAGGATTGGTCCAAGACCAAGGAAAAACCCATTATGGGGAAAACTCGTGCAAATCTTCTTCTTCTTATATCATCATCAAATGATTCAGTAAAAGAGAATACAATGATCCATAATTTTGTCTATGAAGAAAAATAATAATCATATCCATGAAACAGATCTAATAATGCTAGGAATCAGAGCCCTCATACTGATGCCTATAACGTGTTTTCACAAACTAATGTCAACTGATGTATATTGTTGTCCCTATGCCAAACACTGCTCAACATTGTTGTCACTGTCAATGAGACCAATACATATGTTTGCAGCAAATACTAACAAATCAGATCTACATATCTACTTATTTTTATAACACTAGAGAGAAACCCAGATCTACTAGATCAATGAAGTTGACTGAAGCCAAGATGTCAAAACCCTAGATCTAAATTGGGACACCCTCATCAACACTGTCATTGAGTGACTGAAACTTTTTGGTTGCTCTCACGAATACAGTATGCAACTGACTATGACTACAAGGTCACTCCCAAGAGGTCTTTATGCATGCGACTCTGGCACTGAACTACAAAGACACAAATTCGCTCCCTTTTCGAGCTATGCGAGTGATTGACAAACCCACATTCGTACCCTTACCAATTTGTGTAAGAGACTGAGATGACAAGGTCGCTCCCAGGGCTACCTTGTGCGAGCAACTCAGGACTGAAACCTTCTGATCTGCCTCTAAACCCAGAGTTGCTCTTACTGAATTATCTACAAGCTACCAAAGAGCGAGATACGCTCTCTTGCCTACTTTGTGCCTATGACCGAGGATGATAAAATTTTGTTATGTGCCACTGACTGAGATCGAAAATACCCCAACCCAGAGTGAACCTTTCGCCTGTGATTTCGTACCCTTGAGCAAACTCCTTACATCAAAATCATGCGAACCAAGAAAAAAGAGAAGAGAAGATGTGTCCAAATGATCTTGAGGTCTCTTTTATTTATAGGCTTTCCTAAGGGATCACTTGGGGTTAAGATTGAACCAAACAATTACTCATGTGGTTAGGGTTGACCCATTCCATAATACATGTATGAATAAAATAATTCATAACCCAACTTTCGCTTAACCAAATTGGGTGATCTTTAGGTCAATTTTGATCCTTGTGAAAAGAGGAATCTAATGCAATCATTATCGCAGTCATTTGAGTTGTCCAAGGAGGAATTTTAACATAGTTTCAAAAATTAACACAAATATGATTCATTTTGAGCATACCCACCATGGTATTCTATAAGGAATCATCACATTCATATTTTCCATCAAATACTTCTCGTGCAATTCCCAAACTTCCAGACTTTACATACATGTCAAAATTTGCATTTCCAGTAAGGTTATATGAATCAAGCCCACTTTGGATAACAAAATAATGGACCTACATTTCAATTTCTAGGTTGGTACATGCTTTAAGAACACTAGAAAAAATGAATGTATCTAGGCTCATGATTGAAAATTTCATTTGTAAAAATAACATAAGGGATAATTCCTTACCATTTCTGTTTTGTGAAAATCCTCAAATGCTAGCAATCCATGAAATATATCTCCTTCAACAAATTTTCCAGAATTATATGTGCATTTCACATTTAAGAACACTTTGAATGCATCCCTATAAAAGCATTATTCACAAATACATCAAAGTCAAACCCATTTTATTTTTATGTGGTGTGGATATCTTTTCCTTTTTGCAACGCTTCTAGATGAGCACATGTTAAAAGGAAACTTGTAGATGTTACCACATCTAACTTTGTACCAGATAGTTCCATTGGAGAAAATAGTTCCTATGCATTACTAACACATCCATTATGAGCATAACCTTATTATGTGATAATGGATTTTCTTTCCATCTTATAGAGGTGGTGGTTGACCACATACCCTGTAAGTGCAAGTAAATGTACAATTGTCAAGCTACTTACATGTTAATTTCATTATGGAGTGATAGCAACTAATCATATAACCCACTCATGGTACATGCTCTAATCATTGTATTCCATAGAAATATGTCTTGTTCTCGTGTCTTGTCAAACAGTTGGCCTGCAGAAGGAGAAATTATCACACTTAGCATGCATACTCATAATTTGGTCCGCATAAAATGTTATTTAATGGAATTTGGGCATTTGGGTATGAATTTGTTTCCAAACTTAAAAAGATTGGAAATTTGAGAGAACTTCAAAGATTTTTAATTGTTTCATGTGCCATTTTTATTTATTCACATATTGAGGGCATGACCATTTGAATTTGTGTGTTTGTTTTGTTAGCAAATTAAAGATGATTGTTTACACCAATTACACTGATGAGTTAACCATTAGATGCACCATGTGAGAGATAATACAAACACCATGTTAATCACTTCACTCTCCACCTGAAAAAAGAACTACAGGAGCTTGGCCTTGACCCATTTATAGGTGCATTGGAAAAGGTATTGATGGAGCTTTGGACTTTGCTCTTATCAATCCTCAACAATAACAATGGTAAATACAATGTTCTCATTCAACCTTGATAATTTAGTTTTGTTATTTATTTTTAATTGGCGGATTATATAAACTCAACTTTGACATGGAATATCCACTTTGCACCCATCTCACATTTATAATATTTGAACTAAAAATGAACCTTTTGATTTCTCTTAAAGACATACTTTGCTTCCCATGAGAATATTGTTTGAATAATGCTTTAACAAATACTTACCTTAGCTTTATGATGGTGGCACAATTCACTTTCAACTATGAACTCTTCCCAACTTGTGGATACCAATTTTTTTTAGTGTGCCTTGTATCGTTGCCTCTACTACAAAGTTGGTTAAATTTGTTTGTGATAGACCTTGGTGCATAGGCTCTTCCCTACATATTGGAACACAATCTTGGTGACTTCGATAGACCTATGGCCTTGGATTTTCATCACCAAAGTAATCTCACCCTCATCACTCTCCATTGTGGATGAATATTCCTATACGACACCATTTTCATTCTAGCAATGAAATGACCTCAAAGGAAATCATGTTGCAGACTTGGGACTGCAAAATATGTCTCAAATATATGATTTTGAATCATGAATGGATTCTTACAATTATGTGGGTACACATATGAGAATATCTACCCTCATATCCATATTTAATTTTCACCCTTATTAGTGGGAAAGTTATGTCTATCATTCTTGATTTTGGCATAACAAATCCATGGTTGTGGATGAGTTGTAGCGCTACAACCACCCTCTAAAATTTTGGCCTGCACCCAATTTCGGAGCCTCCCTTGAGAGTTTCACTTAATGACTGCACATGCTCAAGTTCACTCTGTGAGCTCGCATGAGTCTTCGCATTCGCCTTGCTTGTTCATTTCACCAAGTATTTCATGTTGATGTCAAAGTCATCCTTGCGACCATGTTCTAGTTAAGCTCAAAGTAATCGCTTCATGTGTACTTGTTATGTTCACTATGAAAACATTTGTCGCACTCACACACAGAGTCACATTCACTGTCACGCAAGAATCGTCACGGTTGACCAATGATCAATCACAAGTGTCACACTTGTCACCTACACCATTGTTCAGTCATGTGGTACATATGTGTCTGGATGGCTTGATTCGTCTCGTGCTCGAGTCATGAAAGTATGTGTTTGCAAGATCACATATGCATCTTTCACTCATTCACACACTTAGTCATTTTGTTGAAGTTCTGATGACCAGACTCCCTCTGACAGCCAGACCATCACCCCGCCATTGACTCGATTGACTGTCACCTAGAACAGTGCAAAAGCACCAAGCAATTAATTTCAAGCTACACTGCTCGCAAGCAAATTAATCAGTCTCCATGCTAGTCAACTAGAGAGTTTGACTTGAGACCCACCCCAGGACCAACTCCACTAAAAAATTGCATAGACACTGCAAGCATTTCCTGCTCTGTTGACAGAGAAAATTATGCAAACAGGGTGGATAGACACCCAGTGCCCATCCCTATCTCTCTCAGAAAAAATTGTGCGATGTTTCCATCCAACCCTCCCAACAATCGATCGACTACTCATTCAGAAAATTGTGCAGTTTTCATGAACATGCCCTCTGCTTCCCAACATTCTGCTTAGCTCAGAAATTGTGTAGAGATGATCAGCAGGCTATCCTCCCAACATTAGTGCAGTTTCTCTCGCCAACAAATCCCAATAGCAGACTTCCAGTTCCCTCCAAGAATTGCGAAGTTTCTCCTGCCAAGCTCCCGGCAGCTAATTGCCAGTTCCCCTCAGGAATTGTGTAGTTTCTGCTACTAGTGATCCAGCATCCAATAGCCAGTTCCCTCTAGTAATTTGCAGTTTTGGCAGCCAAGCTCCCTAGACGATCCTCCAAAAAATTGGGCAATTTTTGTCCACCAAGCCTCCCTACAAGCCGACCTATTCCTCCAAAAAATTGCGCACTTTTTCCTACCAAGCCTTGCTGCTGGCTCGTTTCAAAAACTTCACAGATTTTGCATGCCCAACCTTCTGCAGCCCAGATTGTTCCCCTAAAAAACTGCCTAGTTTTTTTCTCCAACTGCGCTGGACCTTGCAGACAATCATTTTCGATCCGGATTGCCCATATTCATCACCAAGTGACTCTTGCACAGTTTTCATCAGTAGTGTCAGGAGCCTCCATCCCGCCTCCCAACCTTGTTGCCTCTCTCGGTCACCTGCATCCAAAATGATCATGTATCATGGTATACTAGGCAGTTTCTTGGATTTGATGTTGTCTCATCATGAGTGACTTCAAGAACAGGTACATAAACAAACATGGCACAACAACGAATGAGATGAAAAAAGGGGAGCACATGCAAAAGGATAGGTTCACCAACGGACGAATAAATGATGCATGCAAAGAGATGTGCTCGTGAACAGACTATCATGCAAAGATGTGTTCACAGACAAATGAATGAACAAACATAGACCTTTCGCAAATAGATGAACCTATTAAACCTTCCAACATACAAGCAAGGAACAATGTGCAAAAGCAACATCAAGTGAACCAACGACCATTGAAGAATGTGAACACATTTCCATGTGGAAGTGAAGCTGTGACACACCATGAAGACATCCATTACCCAGCGACACTACAACTCGACATGCACACCAGTAGTAACACGAATGTACCAACACTGTCATGTCGACTCATGTCATGAGTCATGCTGTCCACATCTCTACTATGGGTCATACTATCTATCAATGTAATGTAACATGGAAGTCCAAGAGACCCACTTGTTGTACAAAGAGTCACGTAAAGTAAAAAATTCATCGAAGTCAAATAGTCATGAAGGTAGTCAAACAACCACAAAAGTTAGTTTCACCCTTGGCAATAAATACCCCCTCATTTGTACGTGCAAAATACTTTTCACCTCAACTCCTCCCACATAGCCAAGAGAGTCTATAATCTGTTCTTTGAGGAGTAAGTAGTGGCTCCAATGCTCCACTCATAGGATTAGTGATGTATGGTGTAACGGTGTGTCTTGGAACTTTCGCTTAATTTAGAAGCCTACTAATAGGCTAGCACATTTTCACACATGTATTGTAACTGTTGTAAGACTAATCTTAAACACTTGTGATTCATGTTGCTTTAACTTGTGTTTCACACTTGAACTATTTCACTTGTTCTAATACATAATCTATTAATGAAAATGTGTTATATAAGTTGTTAACATTGTCTTGACCATGGTGGCTACCTTACTAGAAATCAGACAGAGATTTCACATAAAACTTGTTGTAACAACCATTTCACTCGTGCGGACTAATCCACTGAGTGTTATACGCATTATCTTCCCTAGTGTGTTGTGACCTCCGCATCCGCGTGGACTGTTCCGCCGGAAGCTGTGCATGTCTTGTTGTGTTTTTTGTTCCTAGTAGAGTTGGGACTTCTCCCAACCAACTTGGGACTCACTCTCACCCTCCCCCTTTACAGTGAAAGAACCATTAACACAAGTAACACTTACAATCACTAGGCACGCAAAACTCACTTCTCGAAGACAAAGAAGACCACTCTCTTGTACTGACAAGCAAGAGTTGAGGCAAATATTTAAGATAACGACAACTGGGCCATCATACCGAATGGGACTCCCACACCAAATAGTGTGAGATCTAGTTGGGACTTCATACTAGGGTGATCCCCTGAATGTTGGCAGGCCCAGCACTGTCAACATTTTTAGCACTAGGAGGGTAGCCAGTTATATTTAGTTGAACATCCTCTCATACTCATTCATAAACCATCTGGTTAAGGTAGTAACTCGCACTCCCTCTCAGCTACATGCCACTCTGCAGTTAGTTACTCCTCACCTCCCAGGATTGAACACGAGATTCTGTATCATCAACTTCGCTCTATCTATCCCATCACTCACCAATTCATGAAAGTAGTCATACTAATCCTAGGTATACAAAATCTTCCATATGTATCAAGAAAGCCAAAAGCCACTCCTACAGGAGTTGTTGTATCATCAGTGGAAGAGGCAGTCCTTGCCACACTCGAAGGTCTGGCAGAATTCTTGAATATGGAGGGGAACCTCCGGTCTTTTGGTAAGGAAAACAAGACACCTGTGATCTTGAGATCAGAATCCGATATAGGAGGTGGAGGGGAAGGTAGCGGAGGAGGTGGAGGAGGATATGAACCAATGGACTCAGAGTCGGAACCATCAGATTCTGAAAGAGAGGAGGAGGATAAAGAATAAGAAGAGATGGCTAACCCAAATATGGAATGGATGACTCAGGGACTGTTGGCTCTCCCAGCTATTCTGCATAAGATGTCGAAACGAGCTGAGAGAATGAATATCGATTTTAACGCTGACAGCATGATCAAGGTAGAAGATCACTTGGAAAACTTCTACATGTAGCTGCAGACCCTTGAGGTACGGTATGAAGACATAGCATGTATATTGTTTCCATGTACCTTGGATGGTCACGTAGCTACATGGTATCACAACCTTCCACCGAACTCTATACAGAACTAGGGTGCATTCAAACACATGTTCCTTGAAAATTTTGTTGATGACAAGGCCCAAGCCATGCTACTCAAAGAATTTGAAAGTCTGAAGATGGAGGGAAAAGAGAAAGTAAAAGACTTCAATAAGAGGTTTACATGCATATTGAACAAATTTGCAATGAACACTAAACCTCATGACTCCATCACCGTTGATTACTACACATCTTCACTTCCAACCAACGTTGCACAATTCGTCAAAATAGTTGTGAAACCAACACTTTTGGAAATATGTGAAGAGGCTATCACTGTTGAAAAATACTTGTGCACAATTGGAGTCATCAAGGATGATGAACCAGCAAAGGACTCCAAAGATGTGATCAGGAAGTCCCCAACGATGGGAAGAAAGGGTGGAGACAAGGAAACAAATGATATTGAAACCCTCACTCGCCTCGTCAGGAACTTGCTACGGAAGTGTCCGAGCTCAAACAATAGAAAATGGACACGTCTGCAAGTAATCATCCACGCAAGTAGAGGCAGGTAAGCATCTCATCAAGTAGCAACCGGTTCACTCGAAAAACTACGCAGAAATCTGTGTTCCAGGCTGAAAAGTGTGCACATCCCAAGTTTTGCACATTCCACGAAGAACACCACCCAGAGAACTCTTGTTCAGACTAGAAGTGAGTTGCAAACTCTATGTGTAGTCATATACTCGATGTGGAAAACACTATGCAGTAGCCATAAGACAATAATGACGACAAAGAGGTTGCACCTGATGAACCATCAAGTTCTGGGCATTTGGTGAATGCGTATCACTACTTGCAAGCAATGCCAAAGACGAACATCGAGAAGCAGCCCCAAAATCAAAATTATCTTTACAATATTAGGAGTAAAGGGGCTACCCTTACCCTTGGGGAATCATAAGAAAAAATGAGATTGCTGATGAGGAAGGACAATCCACCAGCCACCCCAAAGCAGAAAACACAAAACAAGTCTAGGAAGACAGCGGTAGAAAAGAATACATCCATGAGGAACAATCTACAGAACACTCCGTTGGACGACACAAACATCTGTTCTACTCCAGACACCTCAATGAGTCTACCACCTCTGGACTATAACGTTGTTGATGACATGAAGAAAAATCAGGCGAAAATTAGTTTGTTCGAGTTAGCTAAGATCCAGAGTCAGCGAGACATCCTGCTCCATGCGTTGGGATAGACTGTCATGGATAGCGCAGCTTCTACTAGCAAGGGAGAAAGCACACCTCCTCGATCACTTTATACTATTCTCAACATGCTCTGGATGGAAGAAGCAAACTCAAGCTTCCCTCCATTCCTCCTATTCGTCGAAATTTTTAACTACAATGTTCACAACTGCTTGGTTGATTCTGGTGCAGCCGCCAACGTCATGCCACACTCCATTGCAAAGAATGTGAATGCACAATAGAGTGAAATGTTTGCACAAATCATCCAACTTGATAAAACATCGGTACCAGCAATTGGTGAACTGTGAGATGTGATCATCCAACTATCCCATGAAAGTCTAGTCCACCAATGGATCAACATAGTTGTTGTGGACATACTGGAAGCATACGGTCTACTACTCAGCAGAGACTGGTCCAGCAAGTTGGATGGATATTTTTCTACATAATGCTCCCACATGTGGCTTCTGTACAAGGGAAAATGCAACCAAATTCGGGTATTGTTCAAGAGGTATGTGAAGCATAATGTTACCCCTCTTAACGGTGAGAATGAATCGCTGGCCTTCGCAGAACTCATGTTTGGAAATTGCCTCCTAGAAACAACATTAGTGTGTTATCCTACACAGCCAACTCCAAGCCCACCAGACACATAGTTAGGACTCCTTACTTGCCCAACTGATGGTAATGAAACATGTACAATTCATTGTACCAATAGTAGCAGTAGTAGTAGCAACAGTAGAAGCAACAGTACTAGCATGCAAAATGGTCTGTGTATAAACAAGATGTGGGCCATGGATTTTGACGAATCAAAGACACATGATGGCTCATGGACTAGGTATATCTTAGTCGCCCAAAATAACATAAAATGCATGTTTTCAAGCTGCTTGAAGTTCGAGTGCATTAACAAAGTTGCTGAGTATGAAACACTCATGTTGAGCTTACAAAGGACCATCAGCCTCAACGTGTTTGCACTCAATGTGATACTACACCCTACAAACAGTGTTGATGCTTTCAAGGACATAACAACTTATGAAGGTAAGCACGAGCAATCCCTGAAAACTATAGCTGAGGGAAAGAAAGGCAACCACACCCCCAAGGGTGTGATTTCCCTCAACAAGCCCTGTGATTTGTACAACATCTATCAAGGGCCAAGAAACTGCAGAACCCACAGGTCCACCACTACGAAGGAACAAAGAAACGAGACTGCCAATTCCCTCCAAGAATTGCACAGTTTCTATTGCCAAGCTCCTGACAGCTAATTGCTATTTCCCCTCAAGAATTGCGTAGTTTCTGCTGCTAGTGACCCAATAGCCATCTACTAGCTCCCTCTAGGAATTGCGCAGTTTTGGCTGCCAAGCTCCCAGCCTGGTCCTACGAAAATTTGTGCATTTTTTGTCTACCAAGCCTTCCTATAGCCCAGCCTATTCCTCCAAAAAATTTCGTAGTTTTTACTACCAAGACCCGATTCCCGCTCATTCCGAAAACTCCACAAATTTTTCATACCCAACTTTCCTACATCCTAGACTGTTCCCCTAAAAAACTATGTAGTTTTTTCCTCTAGCTTGTTATCACTCCTCTGGATCTCCAAGGCTGAGGAAGAGTCGAGCTGAGGTAACCACAGACCAATATTTTGACTTGGTAGCTAGCCCTACCAGGCTGAAGAGGGCTCTCTCCAAAGGATCACAACCAAGAGGGCTGAATGGATTAGGGTTTTAGGCTAGATATAGTAGCTCATGTTTTGTTTGATTTGAGTTGATTGAGGTAGTAATTGGATGAGTGAATTAGGTCAGAGAGTGAACTAGGTTAGGGAAAAAGAGAATCAGAATTGCAAACATCTAATGGGAAAGGTAGGAAAGTTACTTTAACACTTTGTAGTATAGTGATGAAATGGTTTAGACTGATGAGGTGCTAAAAAGAGCATGAAAATCATGAATTCTTTTTAAATTAAAGAAATTAAACAAATTATGATGATTTTCCCAAAACAGATCATAAAAGATGAATTCTTCTTATCACACCTTGAAAATCAAACATATTTAGAAGTGAAATGAATCATGGAAGATACAAAACATTCACACACATGTAACTAAAGAAGAAACAATATCAAAGTACCATGCCACAGGAATCCCACAAAATAGTTGCAACTCATCCAATATATTTCATGCCAAATTCTGAAACACTAGTGTCTTTGATCACTAGTACAACATCCAACTGAGTCCAACCTATAGAATGACTGAAATATTACATGATATAGGCCTCAAAACCAACTCATCCTAAACTCAGGGGTCGAATCCATGAGAGGAGGAGAAGTTTCTAAAAACATTGAATTAATAGCTAGAGTGTAGGGTGGTCAAAGTGACTTATCCCTAACTTAATTGAATTGATTCATTACAAGCCATGGAGGCCATTTACCTAATTTACTTACCCTAGGTAATAGTAAAAACATAATAATTACATCTACCACATCAATAACATTAGTAAAACAATTTTTTTCCAAATTGAACCCAGGATAGCTCATTGGAAATATTATCCTGTCTAGTTTCCAAAACTGCCCTTGGTTTTCAAGATGGGATTGATTTGACCCTCCAAAAATCCACTCTCCCAAGACTAGTCAAATATGCAGCACTTGGTCCAGAAATGAGGCAGAAACATGATTTTTAGGTAGTTTTTTTCCCTTTTCACCTACCAGTTTTGAATTCCAAGGCTAGAAACATAGTTTTCCTAGATGCATTGGTCCTTCTGAATCCACTGGTGGCTTCCATTCCTCCAAAAAGTGCCTTAAAAAAGTGACCAAGGAGCTGATATGAAATTGCCTTAAAAATGACAGGAAAGACAATATTACAAAAATGAACCAAGAGTCTTCAAAATTGGTCAAGGATCTGATGTTTGGTGTCTCTAGGCATGGAGTCACTACAAGAAAAAAGGACATTGGTAAGGGGCGAAAAATGTCACCATAATCTCATTGGTGACGGTCAAAAGAGTATTCATCACCAAAAACTGAACGTCACCAAAGGTGACGTTGCCAAAAGTAGGTGTTGTAGTGACATACAAAGTCCATCACCAATAATGATTTATAATGATGGAAAACGACCGTCACCATTTCATATGATCAATGGTGATGGACCATAGCCTCTGTCACCAAAAACTGAATGTCACCAAAGGTGGCATTGCCAAAAGTATAGGTGTTGTAGTTACATTCAAAGTTCGTCACCAATAATGATTTATAATGGTGACGTACCATAGCTTCGATCACCAAAAACGGAATGTCACCAAAGGTGGCGTCATTAAAAGTATAGGTGTTATGGTGACATTCAAGGTCCATCACGAATATTGATTATAATGATGGATAGTGACCGTCACCATTTCATATGAACAATAATGATTTATTGTGATGTATCTTTAATGGTCGTCACTATTGGTGCATATATATCGTGACATTCATTTACCATCACCAAAAGCCGCATTGCTAGAAGTATAGGTGTTGTGGTGACATTCAATGTCCATCACGAATAATAAATATAATGACGGACAATGACCGTCACCATTTCGTATCAACAACAACGATTTATGGTTACGGACCTTTGAGGGTCATCACTATTGATGCGTATATATGGTGGCGTTCATTGACCGTCACCATTTCATATTTCTGTTGAGGGTCGAAAAATGACACCAAAGCTCATTGGTGATGATCAAAAGAGCCTCCATGACCAAAAATTGATCGTCGCCACTCCATATGGATGTTAGGGCATGATGTAATTGAACCACCAACCTCCTTCTTGTAAAGCAGGTGCTCTTCCATTGAGCTAGCACCCTTTAAAGAATTATATTTTTTAAAATTAGACCTTGAAACTTCATAAATTGTAAATTCTACAACTTTCAATAAATTAAAGTCTCATCAATATTTTACTAAACAAGCAAAGCAACATCGAAGATGTAGGTCCCTACCTAATGGTTATTGAAGTTATGAAAATTGGGTGGAGGGAAAAATAGTTATATATAAGAGAATCAATATGTTCAGTTGAATACTCAAATAGAAGTGAAACTCTGGAGACATTTATAACCTATAAATGACCTATAACTATCAAATGCACAAAATATTGCAAAGGAAATGTCATACGTGGATATCATATGGAAGAAGAGGAGGAAGGGACTTGGAACCCTTGTACATCTTGGCATGCCTTAGCACTTGGCACATCTTAGCATGTTTGACATGTCTTCTTACTATCTGGCACATCTTAGCATGCCCTAGCATTCCATAACACACCTTGGCAGTCATGACCTCACAACTAGCATTGCATTTTTCCATGACTTGGGAACCTTACATTCATTAGAACACCTTGGCACTCCCTAGTTGTCATGCCCTCCATTATCCTCCATAATGTCCCAAGCTGATGAAGGGATCGACAAAGGTAACCATAGACCAAGCTTTTAGTTTGGTAGCTAGCCCTACCAAACCAGAGAGGGCTCTCTCTATGAAATCATAGAGAAGAGATGACTGGAATGTAAAGATTTTAGGCTAGATAGCTAGGGTCAAGTGGGTTTTTGGAAAATTTAGGGATTTGGAACTCTATCCATTGATGTCTTGTCTCGAAGGGACTTTGTCAAGGAGGCAAGGACTTGGAACTCTGTTTAGGATAAAGCACCTAACATGCATGACAGAAGCTCCCCAAAATAGAATACCTCCTACCTAGAAGAGTGTCCCCTGCTCAAAATATAGAACCCTTCTCCACTGTTCACTTTTCTTAAAGATAAATTTGTGCATAAAATAGCACTAAGAAAAACACCTAAATTAAGAAAAGTGAGCATCTAAGTCAAACTAGAAAAGTATAATAATTATGGCTCTATATAAGTTTGGGAAACACTAGACAAGCATGCTTTCATACAACAACAATAAGATGCCTAAAATCAATGTGATTCTTTCATCGTTGCTATACCCTCACAGCAAAAATGGAATCTATAACATGTACCCCAAGGCTGTGTGTATTTGTGGAAGGTGTAGATTGAAAGGATCTATTGAGATGAAGTACTATTGAAGGAGAAACACCTTCAAAACAATAGATAAAGTCTATTGTGAATTCAACCCATTTTCACACAGACCAAGGCTGCTACTGGGTACACTTCTTCATTGAATGGAAACTACATTGCATTGTAGTGTTGTGTTAGATTTTAAGCTTCTGTGGTAGTTTTTTGCAGTGGCATGATCCGGATTATCCATAGTTTCATGTTCATTATGTCGACGTTTCAAACCCCAAAGTGGGTCCATCATCAGGACAATTAGATAGAATATGAATGAAAGCTAATTGAGAGAAGAGTCTTTTAACCTGGGTATAAATAAACCTAGAACCCTAATTCTTATAAAGAAGCCGACATTTATATATATGATTTTTTAATTTATTTTTATTTATTTTTATTTTATTTTTATAATAGTTTTATAAAAAATTTAATTATTTATTTATTTAGTTTTAATTATTCCCATTGTTTTACCTAGAACCTAAAAATATATTTTAATTGATATACTTAATTCATAAATAATTTTAATTTATAGTTCTTTCTATTGTTTTTATTTAATTAATTAATTTAATTAATTTAAATATTATTTGATTAATTAATTCTATAATTCTATTTTATTTTATTTATTGTTATTTACCATTTTTCATTATTAATCCTATTTAGCCCCAATTTTCTAATTAATCAATTAATTAATTTTTAACCTTTATTTTATTTATTTATTTATTAATCAAATGTTAATCTTTGGTTATTATTAATTATTTTAGTTAATTTTTATTTTTAATTGATATAATTAAATAACTAAATTAAATTAAATTAATTAATTTTGATTTAATTAATCTAATTAAATTTAATTAAAATTAATCAAATAATTAATTTATAATTCTCTCTATTGCTATATTTTTAATTAATTAATTAATTAATTAATTTTATCCATAATTCTTTTTTATTTAATTTATTATTGTTATTTATCATTTTTCATTGAATAACCTATTAAGATAATGGTCTAATTAATCAATTAATTAATTAGTTAATTTATAATCTTTATTTTATTTATTAATGAAATGTTAATTTTGGTTATTAGAGTAATTTTGTTTTTATATTTTTTATTAGGAATTAATTAAAATTAATTTAATTAATATAATTAATTAAATTAAAATTAAATTGAATTAAATTAAATTAAACTAGTTAATTTTGATTTAATTAATCTAATTAAATTTAATTAAAAATTTTATTTTTGTTTAAAAATTTTATTAATATTTTATTAATATTAATATGACACTAACCTGAATTGGACTCATGGTAAGGTAGAACTAGAGAAGTTTTTTAATCATCTTAACTCTATATCTTCCGAAATCAAATTTACCATGAGTCCAATTCAGGTTAGTGTCATATTAATATTAATAAAATTAATTAATAAAAATTTTAATTAAATTTAAATAGATTAATTAAATCAAAATTAATTAATTTAGTTTAATTTAATTTAATTTAATTTTAATTTAATTAATTCTTAATAAAAAATATAAAAACAAAATTACTCTAATAACCAAAATTAACATTTCATTAATAAATAAAATAAAGATTATAAATTAATTAATTAATTAATTGATTGATTAATTAGACAATTAGGGCTTAATAGGTTATTCAATGAAAAATGATAAATAAAAATAATAAATTAAATAAAAAAGAATTATGGATAAAATTAATTAAAATTAATTAATTAATTAATTAAAAATATAGCAATAGAGAGAATTATAAATTAATTACTTGATTAATTTTAATTAAATTTAATTAGATTAATTAAATCAAAATTAATTAATTTAATTTAATTCAATTATTTAATTATATCAATTAAAAATAAAAATTAACTAAAACAATTAATAATAACCAAAGATTAACATTTGATTAATAAATAAATAAATAAAATAAAGGTTAAAAATTAATTAATTAATTGATTAATTAGAAAATTGGGGCTAAATAGGATTAATAATGAAAAATGGTGATGATGATGATGATGATGATGATGGTTAACGTCTGCTGAGACCAAACAATGGTCTATCGGACCTAAAGAAACAAATTATTTATTTTGATTTAAGATTTTATTCCTATGCTCAAAAAGCTTGGAGAGAAGCCTCCCGAGCTCACTATAATTTTGACATTGTAAAAGGCTAGGAAGGTCAGTATTGTTATAAAGATTTTGAAACTGAGATCCAATGTGGTTGTACGTGGGGCACTCTAAGAGGAAGTGGTTTTCATCCTCGATGTTCCTATTCTCACATATATGGCAGATCCTTTCCATCCATGGCGTTTTAGGAACTGCCCAACGACCTGTTTCACTATGAAGCTCATGAGAATTCGTTCTAATCTTTGCTATATTAATTTTCTTCTTTGAGCTAGTTAAAATAGAGAGATACTTTTGATCTTCTAGGGTGGGGTTGATGACCTTCTTATAATAACTTAATTTTCTTTTAACTTCTAAATCTTTCTCACACCACATTTGTTCTTTGAACTTAAAAGTAACAATATCTTTAATGTTATTTATGTTTTGCAATGCATCATTTTCGTTGATCTCCCAATAGTTTAACCAGGCCCTTGTGTCTTTATGCCACCCTCGATTGAGCCTTAGGTGGTTTTGGCTAGAATTGCTAGCTTAGGAAGTCTATAATCGTCTATGTTATTGATTTTGTGCTTGTACAATAGAAACCTAAGCATAGCTAGGCTCTCAATAGGGGAAAGACCTACTTTTAAATAACAATAAATAAAATAAAATAGAATTATAGAATTAACTAATCAAATAAAATTTAAATTAATTAATTAAATAAAAAAAATAGAAAGAACTATAAATTAAAATAAATTAAAAAATCATATATATAAATGTCGGCTTCTTTATAAGAATTAGGGTTCTAGGTTTATTTATACCCAGGTCGAAAGACTCTTCTCTCAATTAGCTTTCATTCATATTCTATCTAATTGTCCTGATGATGGACCCACTTTGGGGTTTGAAACGTCGACAGAATGAACACGAAACTGTGGATAATCCAGATCATGCCATTGTAGTGTTGCTGAAGGAAAAACACCTTTAGTGCAACATGGATAAAACTCTAACAAATATTGTCACTATGGCCTCGGTTTTCGATGATCTCATCAATATAGGTAACAACTTCGATAATTGAAAAAACAAAAGGTGAGATGCATAGATAATTTGAAATGACATATTTGGGCATACTTTATTATTTTTTAGGATTGTTAGTATAGAAAATTCAAGGTAACTTGTTGTGTCTTTATGTCACAGGCGAGGATGCAAAGAAATGCATAAAATATTAAATAACATGGTATAAGTCGATTACGGGTTATTTTGAAACAGGATTGGAATTCTCCTTGTGTGGGTTCTAATCTAGTGGGTATAACTTTAAATAAGAAACTAATAGTTATGGGGTTGACATTGTCTCACAATTCATGAAAAGTCCCAAATTTGTTCACTAGAAAGAAGTAGAGCGAGTCGTCAGGTTTATGGAAGGGAACACCCTATTCCCAGGAAGATAACTTGAAATTAGTCAGGCATATTATTTCTTGTCTTCTTGTACGTGTTTTCTTTGAAAAGATAACCACATCTAAAGACTCAATAACAACTCTAGTAAAGTTTATAGATGTGAAGCACTTCTGAGAAAACCCATCGCTTAATGACAATTGCATGAGGAATATGTCAAAGGATTCAATCTTGCACTCAGTCATAAAAAGGAAGTTGGGGTATGCAACATCTTTCCAAAAAATCGAATCCAACCATAATGTGAAAGGCAGGTTAACTACAAAGCCTCTTTCCCACTTTTTGGTATTGTTCCCTCTTGAATTCCAACAGGTATCTGGTTGCTTAGATCCACAAAATTCATGCCAAGTAAACACTGCATGATACAATTGTGACGTGCAAGCTTGACACACACTCTAGTTTCCCTCTAAAAGAGGGTAAGTCAAAATATTATGACAATCTTAACTGTAATTTGATCATACAATATTGAGGTATTGCATGGAATAAACAATATACTATCAATGCACTAATGAAGAACTCAAAATAAACAAATTTCTTATTGCTACAATAGTGCCTCTTGGGATTCTCGGATAAAGCACCTAACCTGCATGGCAAAATCTTCCTAGAATAGAGTACCTCCTACCTAGAAGTATGTCCTCTACTCAAAATATAAAACCCTTCTTTATTGTGCACTTTTCTTAAATATAAATCTGTGCATAAAAAAAAACTAATAAAAACACCTAACTTAAGAAAAGTGAGCATCTAAATCAAACTATAAAAGCATACTAAATATGGTTGTATACAATATTGAGGTATTGCATGGAATAAACAATATACTATCAATGCACTAATGAAGAACTCAAAATAAACAAATTTCTTATTGCTACAATAGCATCTCTTGGGATTCTCAGATAAAGCACCTAACCTACATGGAAAAAGCTTCCTAGAATAGAGTACCTTTGACCTAGAAGTGTGTCCCTTGCTCAAAATATAGAACCCTTCTCTACTATGCACTTTTCTTAAAGATAGATCTGTGCATAAAATAGAACTAAGAAAAACACCTAGATTAAGAAAAGTGAGCATCTAAGTCAAACTATAAAAACATACTAAATATGCCTAAAATCGATGCACTTCTTTCATCGTTGCTACAACCTCATAGGAAAACTATAATCTACAACATGTATCCCAAGGTTGCATGCATCTACTAAAGGTGCAGACCGAAAGTATCTACTAAGATGAAGTATTGCTGAAGGAGAAACACCTTCAAAACAACATATAGAGTCTAATGTGCATTCAATCCACCTGCACATAGGGCAAGGTTGCTATTGGGTACACTTCTCCCCTAAATGGAAACTACAATGTATTGCTGCTCTACTGAAGGAGAAACACCTTCAGAGAAACACGGATAAAACTATAACATATATTGTCACTGTGGTATCAGTTGTAGAAGTTCTCATCAATATAGGTAACAACTTCGATAATTGAAAAACCGAAAGGTGAGCTACATAGATCATTTGAAATGATATATTTGGGCAAACTTTATTATTTTTTAGGAGTTTTAGTAGAGAAAATGCAAGGTAGCCTATTGCATCTTTATGCCATAGACCAAGGATGTGAATAAATACAAAAAATATTAAATAGCATGGTACAAGTCAATTGCATGTTTTTTCGAAACAAGAATGGAGTTCTCCTTGTGCAGATTCTAATCTATTGGGTATAGATTTAAATAAGAAATTTATAGTTATGGGGTTGGAATTCTCTTACAATTCATGGCAAGTCCCAAAGTTGTTCACTAGAAAGAAGTAGAGTGAGTCGTCAGGTTTATGAATGGGAACACCCTATTCACAGGTAGATAACTTCAAATTAGCTGGGCATAGTATTTCTCCTCTTCTTGTACGTGTGTGCTTTGAAAATCTAACCACCTCTGAAGACTCAAGAACAACTCTAGTAAAGTTTATAGGTGTGCAACACTTTTGAGAAAATGCATCACTTGATGACAATTGAGTGAGGAATATGTTGAAGGATTGAATCTTGCACTCGGTCATAAAAAGGAAGTTGGGGTATCCAGCATCTTGCCAACAAACCGACTCCAACCATAATGTGAAATCCAGGTTAACTGTGAAACTTCTTTCCCACTTTGTAGTATTGTTTCCTCTTGAATTCCAACAGGTATCGTGTTGCTTAGATCCACAAAACTTGTCCTAGTTAAACTTTGCATGATACAATTGTGATGTGAAAGCTTGACACGCACTCTAGTTTCCCTCTAAAAGAGGGTAAGTCAAAATATTATGACAAGCTTAACTGTAATTTGATCATACACTGTTGAGGTACTATATGGAATAAACAATATGCTATCAATGCACTAATGAAGAACTCAAAATAAACGAATTCCTTGTTCCTACAATAATGCCACTCTTGGGATTCTCCAAGGAGCCACTAATTTATACACATTTGGAACCTTTACTTGGTCTGCAGAAATATTAAGCAATGGTAGTGATCACTCTTTGCCCTCCCATGTAAGGTCTATATAGAGTCAGCAATAAATTGATTTAAAAGTGAGGTATATGCCTAAAAACTAGGAGTCCGACTCTTCAACTCTAATTTAGTGGCAAGGAAATATTCAACTATAAATGCTTGATCTTCTACAGTGCAAACTTCTAGATAAATGGTTAGCGTAAATCTTTCCATTGTCCACATATCCAAAAAAACCATTTATGTCTGGACTCTGGTTGTGTGTAAGAGAGGGGAGATCACATAAATAATCCATTATCAAAAGAAAAAGTTAAAGCACGACATTCTATGGAGATTTTTTTTAAATTTTATTACATACCTTAGAAAGTTTGAAAGGACATAACTGAAGCTTCCCTCTCCTTCCACACTTCATTAAATATTCCCCTTTTCCAATGCAGATGTGGCCTGCAGAATCACAATTAGCAAATAGAATATGAAAATTAAGTTTATGAATTAAAGTAGCTTTGTTATACTTCAAGCAAATGGACTGTGAGAAATTGGATTCATTCTCTACAAAATATGATATAGCAAGATCTAATTGCATTTTTAACTAAAACAAAGGTAAATTGGATTCATGCTCTGCAATAGATGATATAATGAGATCTAATAACATTTTCAACTCAAACAAAGGCAATTTGAGTAAGCTCAAGCTCCAAAATGATGGCATCCAACTTCTGAGTGGCAGTTATTGTATATATCTAGCTAGAGGCTATAAGATAAATATATTTGTTATATGTGAAGACTAAAAAATGAAAGGAATGTGAAATTTTGACTATCAACTATAAGTTCCTTTCAAGGACTAGATCGAACCATAACATTGTTATCAAGATAATCAACTCACCCATTGTAGTATGCTTCTAGTAGTTTCATGATAAAACTAAAACTCAATAAACTTCAAACAACATAAATTAACCAACAATATGTCTGAGGTTGGTTACCTAAGGATTATATCATACCAAATTACCTTTTGCATCTAACATTGAAAACAAATATGAAAGAAATGAAGACAAATCAGTGATTATGATGGATGCATGTCATGAAATAAAATAAAATAAATACCTTTCTTCTTGCTCCTGATGAGCCTTCTAGGGGATTCTTGGATGATGTTGATCCTGATCTTCTTTTTGAAATCAAAGAGACATTTTCTAACTACTTTGATTTGATGAAAACAACCCTAATGCTTATGAAAATGAAAATGGAAAGCAATAAGCATTGATGAACCTAGTCTTGAATAAGGCGTCTCAAAGTCTAATATGGATATTATTTTAAATTTCTACAGCTAGCAAAGGGTTTTCCCAGTTGGGTTCCCTAGGAAATTTTGTTTTTCTTGCTATAGTGTGACTGTGTTTTATTTCTGTTCTATTCCACTACAAATTGGTAGAGATATTTTTTGTCTTCGTGCAACAATTAGTTTCAGATTTATTCATTCAAGCAGTGGAAGAATTTCAAGGAAATTCTACACAAGGGACAATTAATCTATATTTTCACTTATATCTTTTGCAAGTAAAATTCACAACTACATTTTCATCCAAAGTGTTTAGGTTACTAGCAAGTGGTATCACAGCATATCTCAACATTGCAAGGCATAAATCATATTATTCAATAAGGTTGAGACTTGAGATACAAAAATCTTCCCAAGCTATGCAAGCAAGAAAACTGCTGATTTTTAGTTCTAAATCTATCCAACCAGAACAAACTTATGCCATTTTCAACACTCTCTAGTCAAAATTATTCCTAGCCTCATTCAACTTAATTAAGAATATGTCAATCTCGTTGAGATTTCTTCTTCATTTCACGCTTCTAAGTTATATATTTATGAAACCTAATATATCATTTATGTTAATTGATTATTCATTAAAAATTATTTAGTCCATCCAATGCATATACCTAATTTTCTGATCAGTCTATCAGACATTTGCAGCAGAAAATAGAAGATTGTTTTAGTACCTAGTGTTATAAAACTCTAATCTGGAAAAAGTATTTTGGGTTGTTTCCCTAAAAATATTTACAAAATTTTCAATCCCAAAGCCATTTCAGGGAGAATTTTAGTCAGGGAGAAATTTAGTATTATTTTTGGAAAATTTGAATGCAACTAAAAGAAATTCTTCCAATTTGCTCAAAATATTCCAGCACCAAATATGAGTGAATTCACAGAACTTAAGATTTGGAAATAATTAAATTTCACTTCGCTTTTCCAGGACCATATATGAGTGAATTCACAAAACCTGAGATTTGGATTCTGGAAACACTTAAATTTCAACTCATTTATTATGACTGTAAGTTCCCTGAGATACAAACATGTAGCATTAAGTATCTACTTTGCTTGTTTAAGGACAATGTTTAGTTTACAAATAGTGATACAAGAATCCTTGTATACATGCCTGACATAGTTCTTTGGTCACAACTAATGAAACTAAACTCCATCAATACATAACAAACAAGGTAGAATGTAAGAGAGCATCTACTTTTCAACATATACTCTGACAAAAATAAACATCTATATAGTCATATAAAGTTGTCACCACATCAAAGAAGGAATTAAAAACCAAAATAAAAATAGGAACAAGCTTGGATTGTTATGGATACTCTAACAAAATGTTAAATAGAATCAATATGTTAATATGGAAAATAATGTAGTTGATTATGATTTATTGAGCCCAAGGGGTTAGCCCAACCGAATGTCATTAATGTTACTAGGTATTTGGCTAGTTCTGTGCTGGCAGGTTTGAAATCCCTTGGGTGAGGTGCATTATTCACTGCCAATGGGTTTACTAGGGATGCCATCCATGAATGTGGGAAAACATCCATTGGGATTTCCCAGAGAGTTTTTCTTGGAAAGAATAAAAATAGGATTTCCTAAAGAGAATTTTTGAGATGCATACAATGTACACCCAGTAAAATCAACCGTATATAGAGAACCCATAAAATAAGGAAAAATACATATGCATTTACCTATGTTCCCTCATTTTCCCTCCCATCCTGTGAAAAGTGAAAATATGCTACTCTTAAACTTAAAAGAAAGGATGAAAAAATAGTTAATTTTGAACGAGTCCTCCTTGTGTGGAAGAAGACTAAAAGTAGGGTGGAAATGCAGCAAGGTTAGAAATGAAACATACATGGGCGTCATTAATGGATTGAAGAGGTAAAACCTTAACTCGCAACTCTCTTCAATCTCATTTTCCCTCCCACCCTGTGAAAAGTGAAAATACGCTACTCGTAAACTTAAAAGCAAGGATGAAAAAAATAGTGAATTTTGAACCATAGATCTGAGGTGTGTGTACTCCTCCCTATGTGGAAGAAGACTAAAAGAGGGGTGTAAATGCAGCGAGGTTAGAAATGAAACATACCTAGGTGCCATTAATGGATTGAAGATCTAATGGTGGGGGATCTAAGGTGTCTGTACTCCTCCCTGTGTGGAAGAAGACTAAAAGTGGGGTGGAAATGCAGCGAGGTTAGAAATGAAACATACATGGATGCCATTAATGGATTGAAGATCCAATGGTGGGGTTCGATATCAATCTGCTACTGGTAAACCCTTAATTCACAACACTCTTCAATCCCATTTTCCCTCCCGCCCTTTGAAAAGTGAAAATATGCTACTCTTAAACTTAAAATAAAGGATGAAAAAAATAGTGAATTTTGGACGAGTCCTCCTTGTGTGGAAGAAGAATAAAAGTGGAAAGGATTGAATATCCAATGGTGGGCTTAGATATTAGTCTGCTACTAGTAAAACCTTAATTCACAACTCTCTTCAATCTCGTTTTCCCTCCCGCCCTGTGAAAAGTGAAAATATGTTACTCGTAAACTTAAAAGCAAGGATGAAAAAAATAGTGAATTTTGAACCAGAGATGTGAGGTGTGTGTACTCCTCCTTGTGTGGAAGAAGACTAAAAGTGGGTTGTAAATGTAGTGAGCTTAGAAATGAAACATAGCTGGGCACCATTAATGGGTTGAAGATCTAATGGTGGGGTTCGATATCAATCTGCTACAGGTAAAACCTTAATTCACAACTCTCTTCAATCTTGTTTCCTCTCCCACCTTTGAAAAGTGAAAATATGCTACTAGTTTTCCCTCCCTCCACCTTATGAAAAATGAAAATTTAATTCACAACTCTCTTCAATCTCGTTTTCCCTCCCGCCCTGTGAAAATTGAAAATATCTAATAGTTTTCCCTCAGCCCTATGAAAAGTGAAAATATACAGCCCTACGGGGGTAGGGGAGTTGGTAATTACAATGCGGTCTAGTTCGTTAGAAAGGCGGGCTCCGTACTGAAGGTCACGAGTTCAAATCCCCCAGACTTACCCTGGAACTGTATAGAGGGGCAGGTGTAGCTCCCAATGGCTATAGTGGTAGTGGCCAGAATCGACCCCATGTAACGCGAGTTGCAAGGCTGCCCCTGTTTCCGATTCCACTGTAACCAAAATATATATATATATATATATATATATATATATATATATACTACTTGTATTAGAAAGTAAATGAAGATTGGAATTAGGAGGGCTTTGTTACATCAAAATTAAGGCTGAATTTTTTCAAAAATGTTAAAATTTCCCTCCCTAAAAAACAATAAATATAATATTTATAGAGTATAGAGTAGATGTGTAGGTGTAATGTAAGTATGTAAACAATTCTAAATATGGGCTTAGTTAAAGAATAATAGTAATAATAATAATAATAAAAGTCAAAAGCATGGGGATGAGTGCAAAAATCTAAATGTTGGCTCAATTAATAATAAAAATAATAAAAATCTAAAACATCGGCTAGGGTTAGGATATTACTGTTTTGGGACATCTAAAGTTGAAGGTACATTTTATGGAGGTGTAGTCTAAGCCCTTGGGTGTAGGGTACATATTATGGGTATCTTGGACTTTTGGTGTGTTTTAGTGGTGTCAATTAGTGGTGGAGTGTTCAACCAATGAGTAGGCAAAGTTTTTCATTTACAAGGTTGGCATCAATCAAGTATTCTCCCTCTCTACCCAACTCTAAGATGAGGAGTGTGCATAATGGACTTATTAGTGTAGCATTGCAAATATTTGATTAACTTTAAGTTCAAGGGCTTGAAGTTGCTACCTCAACCTACAAATCTTTCAAGGAACTATGTGTTTTTCAATTAAACCCTTGTGGTCAAGGAGCTGCAAAAGAGGAAGGCCTTATGGCTATCTTTAAGGGGTTGTAATGACCCTCGTCTTGTGGTAAATATGTAGATATAATGCTAATGGTCATGATCTTAGTGTCGGAATTATAATGCATGTGTTGTACTTGATTGCAACCCACTCGTAGAAGAACAACTCACTTATATATAACTAGATGAATCTACAGAAGAGATATCAGATGTGACAGAATACATGGGATGCAGGACAGCTCAAAGGAATCAGATGATAGTTCTCAGTATGACAAGTTAGCTTTTCCATCAAGTCCAAAGGGGGATATTGTTGGCATTATGATACAAGTGTTGTCCTTGATGGCAACTCACACAGATGACAAATCATAGTGAAGCAGGTCAGTAGCAAAGAGTTGATGATCAGACTACAAAGAATGAAGAAAGAAGAGTATATACACAGGTTCACTATATACCAAGTCGCGTACATATGCAGGTTATACTTAGGTTCACTATGTGCCAAGTTGCGTATATATGCAGGTTCACTATATACCAAGTAGGGTATACACGCAGGTTATACATGCAGGTTCACTATATACAAAGACGCATATACACGCGGGATTGCTGATCAAAAGTCGCGTATGCGTATGCACACACTTTCATGCATGGAAAAGTGCGTACATGTGGGAAAGCTTATTTTTGGGTCCATGGTATTTATACCTATGGTTTTGGTCCTTGGTATTGTGTCCGAAGTGTTGAACCCAGGTATTGGGTCCCTAGTATTGGTTCTCAATGGTTTTGGACCATGGTATTGAGTAAGGCCTAAGACTATAAAAGGAGAAGAAGATCATTAGGCAAAGGCATTGAGAAAGTCTTGAATATCTGATGAAGTATGAGATCCAGTATGCAGGTTATGGGTTCATGATGCATTGCTTGATCTAAGCTAAGGAGGAATCTCAACAGTTGATGGAGAACAAGATCTAAGGATGGATTGGGATCTTAAGGCTTGGAATGTTTATCATTATATGGTTTGATTATGGATAGACTAGATCTAAATTATTGACGCATGTTTTATTGTATGAATGTTATGATCTGGGTATGACTAATATTTGAAACAGACGCAAAGTTATGAGTAAATATTTGCAGATCTGTACGCGGGTAGGCTTTGGTGAAAGCGCGTATGTACGTGGGTTTGGTTCTTCATAGTAGCGTATACATTATGAGATATGATAATTGAAGTTGCAGTTGGATCTAGTTATTGTTGCAGAGTTTTGTTGTCTGTTCTGTGTTCTGGTGACTGTGTTGTTGACAGGGTTTCAGTGTTTCAATATTGGGTGATTCAGGGATTGATGATGCAAGTGTAGTTGATGGGTGTATTGCTATGATGATTAATTTTGTGCTTCAATGTTGTTGATGGGTCCAGTATGAAAATTGGATGAAACGTGGCCTTCAGATTATGGTGTTGTGCTTCAGGAACATCCAGTCTGAAAATTTATGAAACGTGGTACCTAGAGGAAGAAAGAGAAGGTTGTAGCCTTATGTAGGTCGACACCTACATACTAGTACATCAGCTGGTACAAGAGCTAAGGGGGTGGTACCTCCCTTCCAGTAGCAGCTGGAAAACGAGTAAAGGTTGGAGCATTTCAGTAGGCCAGCACCTACGTACTAGTAAATGGATCAGCTAGTACAAGAGCTAAGGGGGTTGTAGCTCCCTTCCAAGAGAAGCTAGAGAATGACAGAAGGTTTTAGCCTTCTGCAGGTAGTAGCCTGTGTACTAGTATAAGACTGCACCAGTATAGAAACATTGTAAAAAGAAGTTTCTTATTAAAAAGAAGATTGAGATGACTTGCAGCAGGTGGTTTTCACCCACATTGGGTTTCCACCTTACATCATGGTGTTCATGTGTTCTTCTTGTGTGTGATGATCTATTCTATTTTACTTATTCTATTTACTGTTCATATGGTTAGTAATGTTCTGATGCACTCATTAAGGATCAACTAACTGAATCATAAGTCTACTAGATATACGCTTGTTGCATTACACACAATTGCGTATACACGCGGTTTGCCTTAACTGAAGTAGCGTATATGAATCTTAATATGGAAATGAAAAAGTTATATTGATTTGATAATACTGATTCACCCCCCCCCCCCTCTCAGTATTATTTCCAACACTTAGTACATTCACATATATAATGTAAATATTTGCCTATCACCTTGCATTGTGTAAATATGATAAATATTTTGTGGTTACCCTGATGTACATGTTCAAGTTCCACTTGCATGATTATGGGAAACACTTCTCAGTTATCCTTG
This sequence comes from Pinus tabuliformis, assembly GCA_031772625.1. Classification (NCBI taxonomy): domain Eukaryota; kingdom Viridiplantae; phylum Streptophyta; class Pinopsida; order Pinales; family Pinaceae; genus Pinus; species Pinus tabuliformis. The sequence continues at coordinate 463,100,991 of CM062811.1, forward strand.
TGTACATGGGGAAGATCATAATTACTCTATGCGATAAAAACACCTAGAAATATTTTCACACTAAAAACTATACAATAAACTTAACCCTAATATCTTAGTGAAGAAAAAGTAACTAGCTAGACTCTGGAAGGGTTTTTGAATCGACTGTTAGTGAAACTCATTGGAGTTAGGTGTGCCAATGAGTGGTGAGTGTTAGTGAGTGCTACGAAAACATAAGGGAGCACTAGGTCAAAATGCATGGAAATGAATGAATAAGAGTGTGTGATAGGGAGTGTCAATGAGTTCTAGGTGTGGTAAGAGGGGAGTGACATGTTATGCTAAGCAGTGCTAAGTCATCCTAGCATGCCAGAGGGACATGTAGCCAATATGTGCTAGGTGCCAAGGTGTGCCAAATAGTGATAGGAAGTATTAGGGAGTGTTAGGGAAACACAAGGGAGCACTAGGTAAAAATAACGCATGCAAATGAATGATTAAGATTTTGTGACAGGAAGTGTCAGTGATTTCAGGGTGTGCTAAGAAGGGAGTGACAATGTATGCTAGGTAGTGCTAAGGCATTCTAGAGGCCAGGGAAACACGATAAGATGTGCTAGGTGCTAAGGTGTGCCAATGCATGCCAAGGTGAGTTATGGAGTATTAGGGAAAAACAAGAGAGCACTAGTTTCAAATGCATGGAAATGAATGAATAAGAGTGTGTGACAGGGATTGTCAGTGAATTCTAGGTGTGCTAAGGAGGGAGTGACAAGGTATGCTAGGTAGTTCCAAGGAATTCTAGACTGCCAAGGCGACATGCCAAGATGTGCCAAGTCCCAGGGTGTGCCAATGTGTGTCAAGGAGTGCGATGAGAACACAAGGGAGAACTAGTTCAAATTGCATGGAAAAGAATAGATAAGAGTGTGTGATAGGGAGTGTCAGCAAGTTCCAATTATGTTAAGGAGGGAGTGACAATGGTATATGCTAGGCAATGCCAAGGCATGCTAGAGTGTCAGGGCATGTTAGGGAGTGGTAAGGTCTATTAGGGAGTGGAAAATCATGCCAAGGACTGTAGGGGATGATAATGTGTGCCATGTAGTTCCAATGGATTGTTATACGTGCCAGATGTTATGGAATGTGAAGATGTAAACTATGTTGCTTAGTTGTTTTATGGGAACTGTTGGATGTGAGCCTTGACTTGGTAACTTGTTAAGTGGGATGAGTTAATATTGGACATGAGAAGCCTAAGATTATTTATAGTCCATTAGGGGAACAAGGCATAGTCTAGTTGTAGTCAATGTAACTTAGTAAAGTTGTTGTAGTCAACAAAGGACTTGATTGGGTTCCTAAGTCTAAAAGAAAATAATTGTAGTTATGAGGGAATGGTAATTAAGGAGTGTCATGGCATGCCAAGGAATGAAAAGGCGTGCTGACATATGCCAAATAGTGTCAATGCATGTCAATGAGTGTTTGGGAGTGTCAAGGAATCATAAGGGATAACTAGGTCAAAGTGCATGGAAATGAATGAATAAGAGATTATGCCAGGGAGTGTCAGTGAATTCTAGGTGTCCCATGGACGAAGTGTGTTAGGAGAATTTCATATTAGGAATTTTAGGAGGAAAGCCTACGATTTTGATAAGAGGATGGAAAAGAAATTTTGAGACAAAGGGATACTTTGGTCTAGGCACAACACTGTTTTTTTAATGACTTGGTTGGGTTCCCGAGTCACAATGAAAGTAAGGTTATCTATGAGGGCATGAAAACTAGGGAGTGCCAAGGTGTGTAGGGAATTTCAAAAAGTGCTAACATGTTATAAATTTACAAGGAATGTTAGGCATATCAAGACATGCCAAGTGTTCAGCCATACCAATGTGTGCTAGGTTCTACGATGTGGTGCCAACACATGCTAGGGATTGCCAAGGAAACACAAGGGAGGAGTCATTTCAATTACATGTAAATGAATGAATGTGCGTGTGTGATAGGGAGTGTTAACAAGTTATAGGTGTGCTAAGGAGGGAGTGACAACTTATGATAAGAAGTGCCAATAGAGGATAGAGTGCTAGGAAATCCTACTAAGATGTGACAAGTGCCATGGTGTGCCAATGTGTGCCAAGGAGTGTTAGGGACTATTATGGAAACACAAGGGAGCACTAGGTCATAATGCATGGAAATGAAGGAATAAGAGTGTGTGGCATGGAGTGTTAGTGAGTTCCAAGTGTGTTAAGGAGGAGTTACAAAGCATGCTTGGCAATGCTAAGGAATGCTAGAGTTCTAGGTTGACATGCAGCCAAGATGTGCCAACGTGTGTAAGGAAGTATTAGGTAGGAGTGCTAGGGAAACACAAGGGAGAACTATGTCAAAATTAATGGAAATGAACAAATAAGAGTTTGTGATTAGAAGTTTTAGTGAGTTCTAGGTGTGCTAAGGACAAATTGACAAGGTATGCTAGGTAATGTTAAGGCATGCTAGAGGCTAGGGCGACATGCCAAGATGTCATAGGTGCTACAGTGTAACAACACATGTCAAGGAGTGATAAGGATGCTAGGGAAACACAAGGGAGAACTAGGTAAAAATGCATGGAAAGGAATGAATAAGAGTTTGTGACCAAGAGTGTCAGCGATGTCTAGGTGTGCTAAGGAGAGAGTGACAAGGTATATGATGTAGTGCCAAGGAATGCTAGAGTGTTAATGTGGTAGGTGCTAGGGTGAGTTAGGGAGTGTTAGGGGGTGTCAAGGAAACATAAGGAAGCACTAGTTCAAAATGCATGGAAATTAACAAATAAGAGTGTGTGAGAGGGAGTTTCAATGAGTTCTAGGTGTGTTAAGGAGGGAGTGACAAGGTTATATGCTAGGCAATGCCAAGATATGCTAAACTACCAAGGCATGTCAGGAAGTGCCACGGTGTGCTAGGGAGTGTCAAAGCATGCCAAGGAATGTAGGGGATGTTAACACATGCCACATAGTGCCAAGGCATTCTAAGACATGTCAAGTGTTATGGCATGTCAAGATGTAAATTGTGTTGCTTAATTGTTTTAGACCAAGGTTGGATGTGATGAGCCTTGTCTTGATAACTTGTTAAGTGGGATGAGTGAGATTGTACATGAGTACCCTAAGATGAGTTACAAGTAGTTCTTAGGTGAACAAGGTATATGTTGAATTTCCATGACACATGAGAATTCGGGTTTGGCCTTAGAATTTTTTATGCGAACACACTCAAGTGCCACAACACATCTACTATGCAGAACGAAATATGCCATGAAAGAAAAATTAATGGATTGAATGCATATATTTTAGGGTCTGCACATCTTCATATGTTAATGCTTATTATTGTGATATAAAATAGCCATTTATATGTCTTGTGTAAGACTCCTTAGTGATTTCTATCCAACAACAACATCTCTTTGGTAAAATATGTATTGTCAGAGGTTGCTCCATCAAAAATAGAAACCAAATGGGACCTTACTGTGCACACAAATGAAGAATTAAGAATATTGTTATCTATGAGTGCTGATGTGGAGGTATGGGACAGAATTACACAGACAGCGAACATTTTTGTTCAACCACTCAAGATCTAAAAACGAAAATGTGTGATTATATATACATGTGTGATAGGATTTGGAGAAATGCCAACTTAACCCACAAATTTGTTGACAATTTGCTGGAGCTGACCTATAATTGTTCCTAAATTTAATAAACATGTAAAATAAGACTGACTTTTCAATACAAAATATAAATTGATAGGAACATGACCAAATTGTGAAAGTGTAAAAATTGGTATGGTTTAAAGGGACCAATTCCTTTGAAAAGTCTTAAATGTGGTAATGAAGGTTGAGCCTCATTCTAGAACCCATTTGGGCATCCATCTTAGGAATTGGTGTAGGATGCAAAACTTCAGAATAAATTTTGTAGCAGTGATGTCAACACTTGTATAGTGACATGGGGTTGGAGTTGGCCTGTTAAAGCTCATTGGTCTACTTTGGAACTTCTCTAGGGTGATGCCTTAGATGATTTGGAGTATGAGGGCATGATTTCATATTTAGTTTTCATTGAAAAAGCTTTGGAGGCTAGATACTGCAAAAAAACCCCTTGTTCCGAATAGGGAAGCACATGCCATTGAAGAAAGTAACATCAAGTACATAGATTTGAAACTCAAATCACATCACTATTTATTATTCTTTGAAACAAGAAATAACTAAAAATTTCAAACACTACTATTCACTTTTCCTTTAGTCTAGAAGGTACAATGAATCTAGAAACATGTACAACAATGTCTCAACTTTCTTAACTCCTAATCCTAATGCACCTTCCTTGCATGGATAGATAAGACAATTAAAGTTTGCCACTAGTGAATATGATATGAGATATGAAAACATGCTTCCTTAGCTAAGGCTGAGAATTAATAACTAGGGAAGTGCTCCTTTTAACTATGCATGCAAAAACTAAATAAAGCAAAGAGTTTCGCTACTCTAGGTGCTAGAAACGAATCCACTGCCTAAGGTAAGTGCTTTGCCCAGAACAAGATATTAAGGACTCAGAAACTTTGTTTCTTCCTTCAAGAGAGGTGTATGCCAAACAAAACTAAGCTATCATGCACTTTCCTCCAAATTCGTTCACCTTTAACAGAAATCTTGTGCTCAGAAAAAGACAAGAGACCAATATCCAGTAGAATTCGCTAACCAGCTAGAGACCCTTGTGCTCAAACAACGGGAATAAGGGAATGTCAACTAGGGTGGAATATTTCACCACTGAAATTGACAAGAGATAGAAGGGGTAAAAAACTATCAGGCCTAATGCTCAAGAACAAATGAATTAATCCACACTTGGTGATCCAAAATGAATTCAATCCTTCTCTATTTATAGATTTTGCAGAGAGGTTTCATATTCTTAAGTGATTGAGTAAACCTTACTCCAAACCCCAAATTTGGGTTTTTTAAACCTAGTTTCCCCAAAAATTTCCCAACAATGGGTATTTTGGGGTTTTTTCCCCTTTATGGAGGACTATAGTCTACAGGGATGGATAGGATATTACGTCCCATTCGTCCTCAATTTGTAGAGGACGTTACATGGCACCTAATAAAAGAAACAATGCTTTAGTTTAGGAGGTAATAACTAAATGCTTATTTCTTTCCACATAGGACATACATCTTGCAAAAATGATCATGGGGTACAAATACTACAAAAGGCCTAAATCTTACTAGCATTGTCATAGTCCAAGAATAAAAACCCTTTCAAGTGAAACAAGGTTAGTACCACATCCTACAAGCATAAATGACAAATTCAAAAACAATATACTTATTCAATGAAAGAATGATGAATCATATTAGCATACTTCAAGTTTAATAGCGCTTGAGTTGTAGTGTCAATCAAAATTTCTTAGGTTGGATCATAATTAAGTACTCAATGTTGCTATGGGTCTAATTTGGGGAAAAGAACAGCTATTGGTGACAATGGGATGATCAGGCTTTTCAGAAGGGAGCTTTGATATATTTTTCAACATACAAGCCATTCATTCTAGTGGAGGAGATATAGAGAAGCCTTTAATAAGGACCTTTCTGAGATCAATTTGGAGGAAAATCCATTTTCAAAGCTTAAACATAGTTCTAGATTCAAACAAGAGTAGTCATTTTTCAAAACAATTATTAATTCCCAAGAAATTGGAGCCAAGCTGACATGTTGACCATTTATTCTTCTACTAGAAAGGAAGCATTTATGAAAAGTCCTCGGCCCTTTGATCCAGTATTTGATGTAAATCTCTTGATTAGAAATGTAATAAGAGATGCGGTTTATATTAAGGAAATGGGAAAAGTAGAGGGCCAGTTAATAATTATCTCTATAAAACTCTAATTAGAATCCTAACATATTTGAAATGGAAAAGGATAACTCCATCATTATTTTTTTCTTTAGAAACTTTGCTAATTTCCATGATTGAAGCATGTATTCATGCCTTGAAAGAAGCTCACAAATGCTTTTGATATTAGTGGAAGCAAAGAAAATGTGCAAAGTTACACTCACATAGAGGTATGGAAAAAAAAGTATGTGGAGCTTGTTGTCCGAGACTCCAAACAAAGAATGGAAAAAGGTGAAAAAATCAGGTCAAAAGGTATGTGTAGCTTTTGTCATGCACAGGTAGGTGTTAACTCCAAACTCTACAGAGAAGGCTTTGCAGCATAAGCAACACAAAGGTTTGCATGCAAAACTTTGGATTAAAAGGAGTGGAGCTTGATGCTACATGTCCACTATTACCCCACATTTTGTATGAGTTACAAGAGATAAAAATAATGAGATACGGGAGATACAAAGTAGATACTATTGTTATTCAAATTTAATAAAAAGTATTACTATGTCTTCCTCAACATAAAAGAAACATATTCCATAAAATATTTTCTCCATGAACCTAATTTAAAATGAATCTCTTTCGTTCACGTGCCTAGCAACAAATAGAAACGATGCCGATGGGCCAATTTCAGTTTAGAAAATCCACAATTAGTTTCAATTGTAAGATCTCCTATTTTTAGTTCAAATTTCAGTTACAAGTAGTGAAACAGGAATCACCAATCAATCACGATTAATCACGAGTTGGAATCTGCTCGCTCTCCAAACGATCAAATCTAAATATTTACAAGTCTAACTCACATTGACTAAGTTTAACTCATGGTCAATGCAAGTTTGACTTGAGACTTGCCGATTAAAGCAAATTCCTGCGATTGATTCCAATTTATTCGATTTTCAGCCTTGACTCGACAAGCATGAGTTTTTCAATTTTAGGTATGCCGCATTGCTAAAAAATAAACTTCAGTCGTTCCAAAATTTATTTCTCATTTCTCAGGCCCAAAACTTATACGTAGAGAACTTCAGTAATCAATCACTACTCACTATTACACAGTCCAGACTCAATAACGGGGTACTGCCAAGGTGAGCCTAAGTCTAAACTCCCTATCAGGCAGTCACCAATGTGTGCTCTATCCATACTCTATATCAACCCTCAGGCAGTCTCACATCACCTTCAACGTGTGTTACCTTTAGGCTTAGTCGCTTCACTATTCAACAATCGAGGTACATTAGCACTTGGCTTAAATAATAGGTATATTGCTATATTGAAGTTTCAATGTCATTTTCAATGGAAAGTTTCAAGTTTCACTATTCAACAATCGAATGTTCAACGTATTCCTTTGGTTATGACTTTTCAACCCTATAAATGGGGTTTAAATAGATTTAGTTTCACTAAGAAATGGTTTCATACCAACCATCAACAAAGTCATCAAGCATTCCTTACTTGGTCGATGTCTTGCTGACTTCAAAGGCTTTAACCATGCATTCACAACTTTGGGTATTTTTGTTCTTCCAAAATCTGTTATTGATGTATTGGTCCAGTTGTCTTATGCTAAACGAACTTGCAAATTCAAGATTACAATGCAATATATGTTGATAATATTTCCTTTAGGTAGACTTTCCTCATATATACCTAATTGTGTTTCAAGTTCATAATGATATATTAGGTCGAAATGTGCTTGTGTTGCTGGAAAAACTCCTCTTTGATCCTTAACAAAACCTCATATCCTTTAAAACCAACCCTCTTTTTTGCGAAGTTATAGATGGAATTTTTAATTTTAATTTTTTATTGTATTTTATAGGAGCCAAAGTAAATAGAAGGCACAACTCCAAATCTAAATAGAAGCCAAAATTTAAACACAAGTCCAAAACAACAACAATGCCGAGGGAGAAGGACTTTGCTTGGGCTTATTGTGACAAGATTCTTGGAGACCCTAAGCTCCTTTGTAAATTTTGCAAAGTGAAATGTAGTGGAGGAATTTATAGATTCAAGTACCACCTTGCAAAAATACCTGACCATGATATAGGTCTCTGCAAAAACGTTGACGAAAATGTCAAACACTAAGAAACCTTGGCCATTGATATGTTGAGTCAGCATAATGCAAAGAAAGAAAAGCAAAAAAAAGAAATAGGAACTCTTGGAGTTGACAATTTTTCTTCCACTACCCCATTGTCATCTCCCTCTATTGAATCCTCAATGCAATTCCCAAGTTTCCCACACATGCCTCCAAGTCCAAGTCAAAGTCAAGGCCAAAAGAATCCTCCTATATTCAACATTAGAGGTGGAAACATAAACACACTTTTTTCTCCCCACACAAAACCCGATTCCCAACCTACCTTGGATACCACTGGTTGGAAAAAAAAATATCCATAGTTAGGCAAGGAAGGCCATTTCCAACTTTTGGTACTATTCTGACATACCTTTCCACTGTGCCATAAGTCCTTATTGGAAAGATTGATGCAGTTGATGTTGCAGGTCCAGGGTTCAAAGCTCCTTCATTAGAGAGCATTAGGACAAATTTGCTATTAAAAAGTGTTGAAGATTCCATGCTTGTGTTATCTAAGTTTCTTTCATCATGGGTAAAAACAAGGTGCACAATCATGAGTGATGGATGGACATATCAGAGGAATAGAACTTTAATAAATCTCCTTGTATCTTGTCCAGTAGGTACAATGTTTCTCGATTCAGTGGACGCCTCAAACAAGGTTAAGACTACACAACTTATTTGTGAAATGATGGAGGAAGTCACTCAAGAAGTGGGAGAAGAACATGTTGTACAAATTGTCATCGACAATGCAACTAATTATATGGCTGCTGGTAGAATTTTTGAGATTAGGCACCCCACTATTTTTTGGACCTACTGTGTTACCCATTGTATATATTTAATGCTTGAGGACATTGGTAAGCTTCATTGGATACATGAGGTTGTGGAGAAGGAAAAATCCATAACCAAATACCTATACAACCACATTATTGTCCTAAACACCATGAGAAAATACACTGAAGGTAAAGAAATTATTCAACCTGCAGTGACTAGATTTGCAACAAATTTCATATCTTTGCAATTTGTGGTTGAGTAAAAGATAAATCTGAAGAGGATGTCCTTGGGACCTATGTAGATGGCATCTAAACATTCCAAGACCCTTGAAGGAATTGAATTTGTTGCACTTGTGTTTAATGACGGTTTCTAGAAAGATGCCGAAGAGATTATTGGTGTGATGGAGTCCCTTGTTAGAGTTCTCAGGTAATTCAAGTCTTTTAACTTTTTCATGTTTTAAATTTCATTTCAAGCTTCTTTTTATTTTCAATGTTTCATATTAATTTAAATTTGAAAGCTTGAACTTTCAGGATGGTTGATGGTGACAAACCTGCTATGAGTTACATTTATGAGGCGATGGATCTCACAAAGGAGGCCATCAAAAGAATATATGGGGATGAGGAGGTAAATTATATGCCTCTTTGGGAGATTATTGATGTGCATTGGGATAGGAAATTGCATTCCCCCTTACATTCTGCTGGGTACTTCTTAAACCCATAGTATTTTTATAGTCAGAGCAAATTTAATGAGGTTGTGGAGGTTCACAGAGGACTTATGACATGCATGGAAAGGTGCTTCTCTAATCCAAAATTTCAAAGTCGTGTCTTTTCCCAACTATAGGATTATAGATCACCACCTGAATTATTTTCCTATACCAGTGTTATACGAGAAAGGTCTAAGTTGTTGCCAGGTACCCTTTGAGGCTTGAAGGCTTTATCAGTTCATTAAATTTGTTTAAACTTTATTTTGTATGTTAAATGTTTTATTAAATTTTGTTGTCTTTTTAAGTTTTTACTATTTATTATTTAGTACGTCTACTCACGAACCCTTGCCACTTGCTAGGTCTTTGGTGGCAAAACTTTTGTAGTGATACGCCAGATTTGAAGAGATTTTCCATTCGAATCTTAAACCAAGCATGCAGTGCTTTAGGTTGTGAGTGAAACTGGAGCATGTTTGAGAAAATACATTCTAAGAAGCACAACCGATTGACACAAAATCACTTAAATTACCTTGTATTTTTCCATTACAATCTACAACTTCGCAATAAGAAAATACTAGGTGAGAGCTTGAATTTGAAGGTTTCATAATCTGATTTGGAATTTAAAGTTTAAAATTTAAAGTTCAAAGTTAAACTTAAATTCACATTTCAATGTCTCATGATAATGATAGGCTTGGATCATTCACCAATAGACCTTGAAGAGATAGATTTGCAAACTACAAATGCAGCAGATTGGGTCCAATTAGAGGAGGCTCCTCTTTTAAGCCTACATCACTTGAAGAACTTTGAGAGTCAAGCAAGCAGAGGAGTGGGAGGAATGGCTTCTAGTTCTCACTCTTAAGACTTAGACTCTTAGTTACTGATTTTTTCTAATTAGTATGCAGTTGTTTGTAAACTTTTAGAAGTAGTTGCTTCTAGTTCTATGTAGTCACTAGTTAGGAGTCATGACTCAGTACTTTGGATCATGTTTGGACTCATAACATATATGAGATGCTTATTCATTCATGATATTTTGGACATCTATTGATATAATGAATTGTTTGGACATGGCTTTAATGGATATTAATGAATTTTTATTTTATTTTTTAATTCAATATATGTGTATATTTTTATTTATTGAATTCACTGATTTTTTCCCAATTTTTTCCCGATTTTTTCTGATTTTTCCCCAATCTGATTAAAACCCTTAGCTCTTCTGCCTCACCAATTTATTATCTATTCCGAGTCTGGTAACATTGTTACAAGTTTCATTCTTCACTTATGAGTGCTAAGGTGGGTTAGAGAGTGCCAATGCATGCTAAGGAGTGTTAGGGAGTACTAGGACAACACAAGGGAGCACTAGGTCAAAATGCATGGAGGTGAATGAATATGAGAGTGTGTTGGGGAGTGTCAATTAGTGCTAGTTGTCATGCCAAGGAGGGAGTGACAAGGTATGCTAAATGGGTAAGGCATGCCAGGGAATATGAGGGACTGTCAAGAAGTGCTAGAGTTTTCTAGGTAGTTCCGAGTTGTGCTAACATCTGCCAAATAGTGCCAAGGCATTCCAGGTGTTAATGCATGCTAGGATGTAGAGGGTGCCAGAGTATGCCAATATGCATCAAGGAGTTTCAAGGCAACAAAATTAATAACCAAACTAAAATGAAAGGAAATTAACACATAAGAGGGTTAATAAGTCGAGACTTTATCTTTTTCCAAAGGGGCATGCTAGGCACACTAATAATATGTTCCAATACATGCCAAGTGCCAATGTGTGCCAAGTGATAATTTTTTTCAATGCAATATTATGACAAGGAGTTCCAAGTCATGCTAGGGACTACAGGGAATGCCAATACATGATAGAGGAGTGTTATGCTATGCTATGGCATGCCAACATATCTTTGGCGTCCTACTCATGGAAAGATTGTTCTAGGTACAAAGATGTTCCAGGTACAAAGATGTTCCAAGACATGCGAGGTGTCAAGGAATGTTAGTGTATTGTTCCAAATAATGTTAAGGTGTGCCATGAGTGTTGAGGAGTGCTAGGTCTCTCTCATTAATAGAATTGATATAGCTTGATTATGTATTAAATAACATAGTTCCTACACACACTAGTGGAACTTTATTTAAAGGAAATTTTCTAGATAATAAACCTAATAGAGATGAATCATGTGTTGAGTCATAGGAAGATGATATTCTTATTACTTGAGGGAAATGATACACACTAATTACTTCTTAACAAATTGACTAGCTATTATAACCACTATGACCTTGGACACATAATGAAAAACACTCCACAACAATGGTTTTAAATCATTATATTTTGACAAAAAATATAGTAACAGGTACATAGTGTCATCAAAAAACTCATTGGACTTATCAATGATGACGAACATTTTTTGACCATCACCAAAAGTAACCAAAAAGAGCATTCGTGAGGGTCAATAAAATATCGTCACTCGAAGTGTCACCAAAGAGAGAATTAGTGATGGGAAATTAACGACCCTCACCAAAAGTGTCATTGAAAATGGCTTTGGTGACAAACCTTAAAGGACCATCACTATATAAACTTACAACAACGATTTTTTAAAGATCGTCACTATATGCGACATTGGTGATGGACCTTAAAGGTCTGTCACAGGCATTAAGCATCATCAGAAACTCATTGGAATGATAAATGATGATGAAAATTTATTGAACATCACCAAAAGTAACCAAAAAGATCATTAGTGACGATCAATAAAATATCGTCACTAGAAGTGTCACCAAAGAGAGAATTAGTGATGGGCCTTTAATGACCCTCACCAAAAGTGTCACCAAAGAGAGAATTAGTGATGGGCCTTTAACAACCCTCACCAAAAATATCATTGAAAATGGCTTTGGTGACAAACTGTAAAGGACCATCACTATATACACTTACAACAATGCTTTTCTAAAGACCATCACCATATGCGACATTGGTGACGGACCTTAAAGGTCCATCACAAGAATTACCCTCACCAATGACCTTTTTTCTTGTAGTGATTGAATCCTTTGCAAGTATATCAAGCTTCTTCTTTTCTTTTTGGTGAGTTAGGGCTTCAATTCTTACCCTAGCAGCCTTGATCTTTGCCCTTTCTATTTCTTTGGCAATAATACTTTACCATCTTTCTCTCAATGTCAGTGTCTATTTTTGCCTTGTCTAGGAGATTTTCAAGATGGTTGTTCACCCTCTCAAGCCAATGCTCCCGGTTCTCATTGATAATTTTGTAAAATTGTTCATTTAGGGTGAGCTCATTATCTAGTTTAGCCTCTTTCTATTTTTCTAGCTCCAATGCTATTTTTAGGCCTCTGGTCCTTGGCCTTCTTCTTGCCACATGTTCCTCCAACTCATCACTATTTTATTCATATGCTTCATCAAGTAAAGCCTTAGCCTTTTTAGCCTGCCTCTTTACCTTGATGAGCTGAATCTCCATGAGCTCATGTTTGGTCTCAAACTGCTTGTTTTCCTGCTCATAATATGAGATGATGTATTTTTCTCTCTGCAAGTTGACCTAGAGCTCCCTTATGAGTGCATAATTTTCTTTTATGACAATTCTTGTGCTCTCAATGTCATCATTCTCACTTAGGTCAACTAATTCAAAATCCTGCTCTGTCTCATCAAGGTCCTCCTCCTGTTGTTGGATCTTTGTCTCTGTCATCTTTTCCTTGCCTTTCTATACCTGCTTTGATGATGAAGAAGGCAAGGCCCTCCCACAATCTGTGGGGAAAACACTTGCCTATGTCCTCTCTGATAAATATGTGTCAAAGTGCCCAAATCAGACCCTTTAGGCTTGATGACCTCACCTTGTTCAATGTGCTCTTGCTCTCTGATTTCATCTCTGTTAGGTGAATGAATATGCTCATGGAATGGTGATGATGGAGGTGATGGTGAGGCTGACTCATCATATGAGGATGAATGATCTATGGGATGAGATGGAGGAATGGAGGTGGAAGGATGAGATGATGAAGGGATGCTTTGAACATTCTGAGTAGATGAATGAGTGAATATGGGATTAGCTATGAAGGTACTCCATGCAATGTTGAGTTCCTTGAGATAATAGAGGACTATGATTTAATGAGGGAATGATGAAAGAGAATCTTCATTTGATCTTTATACTCCCTCTTTTGGGAAATGTAGGCCATCTTCTCAACACTCCAGAAAATATAGTAGGGTATATTGAGCATTTTTACCCTAGTGAAATGCATTAAAAGTTGGATGTGATAAGAATAGAGCCTAGAAAATCTACCTTCACATGAAAAATATTTCATAGTAATCTTCATCATTGGGGCATATCTGTCAAGGAGGTGTGAAAAAGTAAAATAACCCCTTCTTTATTTTTGGTACCTTGGTTTCATGTAAGGCTCATAATAATGTCTCTCCAAATCACCTTGTTTAAACCATTTCTCCCCAACATCTGGGATTCCAGTGGTAGCTGATATAATGGTAGTAGATAAAGTAAAATTGATACCTGCTAGAGTGACTTGGTTGTCTTGGAGTTTAGATATGAAGATCCTATTCAACTCAGGATGATGTTGGACTTCATGAACTTGCTCATAGAAATAACAACATCCTACATATTTGAAGGATGTCACAGTCATAGGGGATGCCAAGAGTTCCCTGAGATCTGTGGGCTCAAATTTGTGTATTTTTCCTCCTTTGTGTATTTTCTTGACCTCTGTTTCTTCTCTATCTGTTTCCTCTTCCTCACTGTGTGGTTTGTATTCCTCTTCTACCATGGTGTTTAATATCAAACCCTAGAAGGTATAAGGTAGTTGGAATGTGGTTTTTTGGGAATAAGAAATGGGGAATGGTAAATATGAAGGAGATGGGTGAAGGGATATATGTAATGGAGGAGGATATAAAGGATTAGTATGATAGCATTTGAGATGGGGGAAATTGTTGCAATGTAGGGGGTTTGGGAGCCTAGTTAGTTGTGGAACCTAGGACTTGGGGTTTTGGGACAAAGGGTTTAGAGGGTATTTGGGATAAAAAGGTTTACAGAAAGGGAAGAAAAGTGTTGGGGAGTGTATAAAGGAATTTAGAATGAAAGGGTAGTTTTGGGGAAGATTTAGGTTTTAGATATAGGATAAACACCAAATCTCCAATTAAACCTTTAAACACTTGGGGAGTGACTTAAGGAGGAATAAGCAAACATTACTTATCTGGTACTTACTTGTTTGGAGGTTGAATGCACTTTGGAGGAGCTGAGGAGGTGACTGTAGCCTTCGTGGACAAATGCACAATGTCAATGGAGAGTGCAGAGTGCCTCAAGAAAACGTGCAGTTCCTTAAGGGAATGCACAACTCCAGATAAACACACAATGCCAGAAGAGAACATGCAGCACTAAAAGAGAATGTGCAACGCCTGCTCTATTCTGTTGGTTTTTGCCCAGAAATGTAAAAAGGGTCTCTTGGGGTTTTCTCAATCAGTGGTAGGATGCAAATGAAGCTGAGTTTGAAGCCAAGAAGTCCTTTATCGCTGAGAAAATTTGATATCTTAACTTTAAAACCCACTTTCTAATGTTTCATTTCACCTTTTTGACCTCTTTCCTAATTTCCTTTCTGACTTTTCCTTTGCAGGTGGATGATGTTAGAGTTTTGGCAATCTTTACTTTTGAATTTTGCTTGGATGATATTGGAAATAGAGTTTGAGTAAACAACTAGGAATAGTGACTTATTACATATGATAAACATAAAATTACATAAATAAATAAAATTATTACATCTCTCTTTTTGAAATAAAATTACAATCTGAAACAAAACTTATACTTTTGGAATGAAAATTAAAGCTCTAGAAACCATAGTTACATGTTTGCAAATCCTCTTTGAATGAAAAAGGGATATTATTTCTTTCACTCTCATGCTTTTGTTGGCCTTATGTAGTGAATGGTGTTTTTATTGGACCTTGGAGGAATGAAACCTAGTGACCTAATGGGACCTTGAATAACTAGACTTCATGTAGACTTGACTGACACAAGACATGATGAAATGAGATTTTAAAATGAATGTATGCTCAACAAGACATAGGAAGGTGGGCAAACAAATATTGATTTTTTTTAGGGAGAGTGGGATTTTGACTTGGGCTACCATCAGTGAGTAAATTTTTGCATGAGGACCTAGGTGGAATGATAAAAATTTCAACATGGGACACTAATATGATATAAAAGAGGAATTTTGATCATTGATGGTAGTATTAAAATACTAACTCTCACATCAACCTTATTTGGGGATGGCAGCTCCTTGTAGGCGTCAAGAACACCGTAGAACAAGTGCCTAACCATATGGGCCAATACGGTCAAAAAATTAAACTGAAATTCATGAGTAAATGCTGACAACTCAAATAACTCAAACAAACTCAAAACTGACTTACTTAGTTACTGACGATTGAATACTAAAAATGCCAGAAAATCAATGAAGCTAATTGGCCTTCACTTTGGGCTCCAAAATCCTGTAATCTTCTACTTCACACTTGCAAAGAATTAAACTGTATGTACAATGAAACCAGGAAAATTAAGAAAATATAGTGCTTCAGGAGCCTACCATTGACTAGTCCTCCTAAGCATGGTTCTTCATTTATCTCATCCAACAAGAAATGTTTTTGTCCTCAAAAAGCTAAAATCTAAAAAGGGACTTTCCATAAGTTTTCAAATTTACCATGCTTACCCTTGTCTTCTTTTCTGGCATCCCAACGAAGCGCCACATCTCCAATTTTGAAGTCATCTTCCTTTATTTTCTGGTCATAGATTCTCTTTATCCTCTCATGAAGCTTAGAGGTGTTCTGAAATACCTCATCCCGTGTCTGTTGTAGGTGACTCATTTGATTGATCCAAAGTTAAATATCATTATCTTCACTTCCCGCTTCTTGTAACATTTTCATGATCGGTACTGCTAATGATGAAGGAAAAACAATATCTACTCCATATACAATATGAAAAGGAGAAAGCCCAAGAGGTTTCTTACTGTTTACCCGATCTGCTCATAATGCATTTATTAAATTTTTGTGCCAATTCTTTTTGTTGGTCTCCAACATTTTCTTGATGATGTTGATTAAGGATTTATTAGAGGACTCCACTAGACCATTTCCTAGCGGATAGTATGTTGTAGAATGTCCCAACTTAATGTTGTATTTTTCAAAAAACTCGTTCATCTTTTTGGACTTGAATGTTGCCACGTTGTTTGTGATAATCTTATGAGGACAACCATAACAGGACAAGATATTAGTTTCTAAAAATTGAATGATAACTGAATTTGTTGCTTACTTAGTTGGGATCACTTTGATCAACTTAGTAAAGTAGTCTGTAGCTATCAATATCCACTTGTGTTGTGTGGATGATGATGGATAGATCTCACCTATGAAATCTAGGCCCCACTACTGAAAAGGTGCATTAACTGATATAGGTTATAGAGGCAAAGGAAGAAGCTTTCTTTTACCTTGGAAAACTTGACACTCGTGACATTTCATCACTGCCTTGTAGATATCTGCAAAAAGTGTAGGCCAATAGTAACCCGATCTCAATATTTTTTTGCTTGTGGTCTTCCAATACAAGTGACCCCCACAATCTCCTTTGTAGAAGTCATTTATTACTTCTTTGGACTCATCTTCAATCAAACAGTTCAGTAACACACGTCCAGGATCTTTCAAATAAAGTGCATTGTCCACGACACAATATTTTGAAGCCTTCAACTTCAATGACCTGCTCTTAGCCTTCGACATTCCTGAAGGGGGATTTAGATGTTGAAGCACATAAATAATATCAGAATATCATGGGCATGATAGAAATATTTTAGATACTTGAATGAGATCCACTTTTTCTTAATTGTCAGACAATGCTGCTACAAGGTTGACATCTAGAGCATGAATGTTTAACTCAGCCATGAGTTTGGCTAAGCCTTGACCTTTGATCAGCTTGGCAGGCTTGATCTCAAGATCATATTCTAATGATGTTGTTATTCATCTACCTCTTCTACATCCGGGTCATTCTGCACAAAAACTTCTTTTACCGCTGCATTAGGCACATAAGCAAGAGTATGCAAATGTAAAATGTAAACTATGAAATATTCGATCACTTTTACCAAAGCCAAGGCCTGTTTCTCGATGATGTTATACTTAAGGGTTGCATCCCTGATGTTTCAACTGAAAAATGCTATTAGAAGCTCAGTTTTATCCCTTTTTTGCATTAGTACTACTGCCATGGTATGCTCAGAAGCAAATGAAAATATAATAAAATCATCAGAGTAATCAGGTCTGATTAAAACAGGGGCAGTGGTTAAGGCAAGATTTACTGCATGAAAGGACTTGTAGGCTTCTTCGGACCACTTCACCTCATTATCCTTTTTCAACATATTGGTCATTTCTCTAATATGTTCAGCTAAATTAGGAATAAATCTACTTAAGAAATTCATCTTACCCTTGAATTCTTGGATTTCTTTCTTGTTGCGAGGGAAGTCAATTTGTTGAATTGATTGTACTCATGAAGGGTCAATCCAGATGCCGTCCTTCGACATGATGTGATCGAGAAGTTTTCCTTCCTCCATAGAAAATAGACTTTTATTTGGATTGAGAGAGATCTCGAACTTTCTACATTTCTAAAAAATGACTCTTAAATGATGCAAATGTTCATCATATGAATGTGAAAATTCGATTACATCATCTAAGTATACAACTAAGCAAACATCTTTTTCATTTGAAAAAGGCTATGTCCATGGCACGCTGAAAAGTGGCCCCTGCATTTTTAAGACCAAATGGCATTTTTCATATTTGAATGTGCCCCAAGGTGTGGTGAATGTTGTCCTGTCCTGATCATATTCATGCACTAAAACTTGATTGTAACTGAAGTAGCCGTCCAAGAGTGATAGCCGGGAAGTGCCCACAACTCTTTGAAGGACATGTTCCATTTTTTGAAGTGGGTAATTATCTTTCAAAGATACTTTGTTCAAGCTTTTGAATTCTATGCAAAGCCTTATTTCCTTGGTCTTCTTTCTTACCGGAACTAGATTTGATATCCAATCATAAAGTATGATAAGAACAATGATGCTTGCCTTGTAAAGTCTGTTAACTTCTTTCTCTATGGATGGCAACAGTCTTGGGCTAATCATTCGTAGCTTTTGTCTGAAGGGCTTTTAATCGGGCTTGATTGGGATGGTGTGCTGAATTATTTTGATGTCATACTCCTTCAAGTCTGCATAATCCCAAGTGAAAACATCAGAAAATTCAGACATTAAATGAATGTATTTCTCTTTTACCTCGGGAGATAATGATTTTCATAGCTTGATCAGTTTTGGTTTGTCTACTGTTCCAATGTTCACGTCTTCAACACCTTTCTCTGTAGGAACCAATGTTGGCTTCCTTGCTACTTCATCCTAATCAAACAAGTCTTCCAAAGGTATAAGACCTTTCGGTATATTGTTATCCTTCAGTTGTAGTATATCAACTTGAACTGCCTCGATGACTTGATCATCTTTGTCATAAACTTCATCCACAGAATATTTTTCAAACTGTCCTTCACTCTGAAGAAAGTTATTCAACTGTTTGTCATCCTAGAATACTTGCCAATATCGCAAGTTGTCAAGAACAGAGGGTCGATGCTTCACATGAAGCTCAAAATTCTTTTTTGAAAAAATGGGGATTTTGAAATTGCTTGCAGTTGTAGCTAATGAATCCACCATAATATTTTGACTCCCTGGTACAACTGAAAGTGTATATTTAGGAAACATCCCAAGAATATCTAAAACCGCATTTCTATATTGTTTCATCTGCAAATGGTGAGCTTGATATTCACCTTTAACTTGTTTGATCACAAGTTCTGAATCACCATACACCAAAATTTTTCGTGCACCTAACATTTTCAAGATCTTTAAACATGTGATGCACTTCATACTCCACCTCATTGTTAGTGCAATCAAAATCTAACTTGTATGAGCATAATCTAACATTCTAAGGGAGCTCACCTTGCTGATGATGTGGACTTCAAATCCAAATTCCAATACCTGCTCCATCTTTCCCAAGAGCACCATCAAAGTCCATGGTCCAAAGGCCATGTTCCTCTTCCAAGGGTTGTACATCTTGTTTCTGTTTTGGGTCAATTTTTTGAACTTTCTCTTCAGACTGTTCTAAATTTTCCATTACCTTCTCTGATGGCTGTTCTAAGCCTTTCTCTGCCTTGTCCAATGGTTATTCTGATGAACTTGGCAGCCTTTCTTTTTCCTGATCTGAAATTGTCCTTATACAATTGAAAATCTCTGGTACATCTTTAATTTCCACAAGATGACTATCTACATCATTCAGTCCACTATCATTATATAAAATAAATGACTCTAAATCTATATGTACATCGTTTATAGGACGACTATTGGGCTTCTCCTTGCTAGTTATCATGAATTTCATTTTGGTTTCTCCGTACAACTTCCTCAATTACCCAAAATTGGGATGGTGGCATAGGAGAATTCTAATTGTAGTGTGTCTCTTAGTTTTCTCCCCAAGATCTTGACAATAACATCCCAAACCATGGTGGTATGTCAACTAGCACCACATCCATTAAAACATTCTTTGCTGGGATTTGGTCTAGGGATACCACCAAATCTTTGATTAGACCAAGACAACAAACCCTATCAGAACCAAAAGAGTATAAGTCATGGTACTCACGAGTTATATCTAGACCCAACCTTTCCATGATGGCTTTGGGCATTAGATTATGGGAGGTTCCATAGTCAAGCATGGAGTTGTGAAGAATGTATTGATGGATTCCTAAACTCAGGTAAAATGGAGGAACATCACTATCTCCTCACTGACCATCTATGGCTGGACCAAAAATTAATTCATGTTGGTCATCTTCAATATTAACCATGTCATACATAGGATCAACTTTTAGCATTTTAACTATATCAGACTTGTAATAACTATTTTTGACAAGTTCAATAAGAGGGATTAAAACTTTCAACTTTGAAATTTCAGTTTCTAAATTAAATGAGCTAGATTTGTCTACCTCTTTTTGGATGATGTATCTTTTCTTGGGCAGATATCTTGGTGTTTTATCCTTCTTCTAACTATCATGGTCTTTATTTGGATTGCTTGTAGATGCTTGATTTACTTTGCTTTGATTAGCTACTGCCAACTCTTTACCTTTGCTTTGATTTCCTTGAGGATTTATTTTTGGTTGAGATTCCTTCTATTTTGATGTCCTTTTCTGAATGGTAGTGATTGGGAAATCTCTATTTCTCAAGGAATATTTCTTCTATTTAGAGTTGAGTGCATTAAATTATCCTCTTTGATAATGATTGGATTGGGTTTCCAATGCATTGTCATTTTCTAGTATGTAGTCTTGATCCTTAGTATCCTCCATCTCCTTGACATACTTGTCATTATCAGCCAAGAAAATGGGATGGTAATCTTCCTTAAAGAAGTGATTTTCCTCGAAAATCGGGTATTTTTCATCATCAAACTATCCTTGAGCATAGTTCTACCGCAAGGGTGTCCTAATTGGTTGCTGAGATGTCGATGCTTCAGAAGATTTCTGCTTTCTCTATTTTATCCTTTACTAAGGTTGCTGCCGGTTTCTGAAGTTCGGATTTCTAACTTGTGGCTCCTAAGGTCTATCTAAATTTATCATCCAGTCAGCCATTCTCTCCATGGTTCTGATCAGTGCATCTAGTTTAGGATTGGTGGAATAAGAAGGTTCTTCTTTGATGGTTACTTTCTTTTTTGATTTCTCATGTTTCAACTGAGACTTTTTAAACATAAAGTTTGCTTCCACACTTACCACATTATTTTGCATTTATTCCAGAGTTTTAGGATCTCTTTCCCTTAGTTGATAAGCCATCTGCAGATCAAAAGAATCTGGTTAATGTTGAAGTGCCAAATTGGGTGGAGGTTTCATGTTATCTGGAATGGAATTGTAGATTTGATTAAACCTTATAGTGAACTCTTGAACCGTCTCGTTAGGATTCATTTTCAATGTGTTATATTCCACCAAGATCTACAATGTATTTGTCTTTCCCCGCCACCTGGCTAACAACAACGCATTTAACCTTTAAGAAGTATCGATAGAGTGTGTTGCCAAACCACAGAACCATTTTTTCACATCTCCAGAGAAACTTTGGGCCATTAGTCTCATTTTATCATCATCTTCATCAACCTCCTCTACGTCAATGAAATTAGTGATCTTATAAATATGTTGTTGTGTTGTGACTCTTGAGCTACCATCAAAAAGAGGAATTCTTTGGCCATAGGTTTGAGGTAAATCTGCCAACTGACCAGGTAATACTGAGGGTGCAAATATCACCATGACTCCTGGGGAATGGTGAATGGGAACTACAATGGGTTGAGTTGGCTGGGATGAAGATGGAGGTGGAGATATGGATGTTTTCAGAGGTGCAGTAGGGGGTATGGAAGAAGATAAGATTTCAAGATGATACTGGATATAGGATTTTTCCACAGTAATTTGTAATTGATCAGCTAGGCTTTGAAGTTTCTCAAAATTAGACCAAACCTCGTGCTCAAGTTTTGAACACAATGATGTAGCAGAAGGTTTATTAAACAAGGACTTTGAGGTGGGTAGGTATGAATCAAACTTTATGGGATCAAATACTTCCTCCGTAAGACAAGACTGAGACTTCGAACGAAATAGGGATAGCTCAAATTTAATGTCAAAAGGAATATCCTCAATACTAAGTATCTGATTTGGAAAGGAAGTGGTCCTTTCCAATTTTGTGCTTTTAGTCTCGGGAAAAGGACTTTAGGCTTTCTTAACAATCTTTCAGGATCATCAACTAGAGAAGGAGGATTTGGGTCAGGGTTTGACCTGGTATATCTTTTCGGAGCTAGTATCTTAATAGGGTCACAGACTATGTGAGGTAAAAGACCTAGGACTTTGAGTTGAACGAAGATATCTTCAAAGGAAAGTCTTTAATAGAGAAATGTTAAATTGGTAATGATCGAGAGCTTACCAATGGAATGAAGTCTAATTGAACTTGTGACTTGTAACCTTCTTCACTTTTTGAACAAACTCTGATTGTCTTCGACTGAATCAGTTGGATCAGGATGTGGAATTTTGCCTTATTTGTCTCCTCAAGGCTAGCTCTACAATCTCAACACTGCAATTATAGAATCAACCTTTATGAAGCTTAGTCCCATCATCCAAAGGACCAAACTCGAATGAGAACTAGTTATACACCTAGGGAAAATGGACCTTTCATTCCTCGAAAATGGCACTAGTAAGTTATCACTCCTCAAGATCTCCAAGTCTGAGGAAGAGTCTAGCTGAGGTAACCACAGACCAATATTTTGACTTGGTAGCTAGCCCTACCAGGCTGGAGAGGGCTCTCTCCAAAGGATCACAACCAAGAGGGCTAGATGGATTAGGGTTTTAGGCTAGATATAGTAGCTCAAGGTTTGTTTGATTTGATTTGATTGGGGTAGTCACTAGATGAGTGAATTAGGTCAAAGAGTGAACTAGGTTAGAAAAAACAGAATCAGAATTGCAGACATCTGATGGGGTAAGGTAGGAAAGTTACTTTAACACTTTGTAGTATAGTGATGAAATGGTTTAGACTGGTGAGGTGCTAAAAAGAGCATGAAAATCATGAATTCTTTTTAAACTGAAGAAATGAAACAAATTATGATGATTTTCCCAAAATAGAGCATAGAAGATGAATTCTTCTTATCACACCTTGAAAATCAAACATATTTAGAAGTGAAATGGATCATGGAAGATACATAACATTTAGACACATGTAACTAAAGAAGAAACAATATCAAAATACCATGCCATAGGAATCCCACCAAAATAGCTGCAACTCATCTAATATATTTCATGCCAAAGTTTGAAACACTAGTGTCTCTGATCACTAGTACAACATCCAACTAAGTCCAACCTATAGACTGACTAAAATATTACACAACATAAGCCTCAAAACCAACTCATCCTAGCCTTGGGGGTCAAATCCATGAGAGGAGGAGCAGTTGTCACACGGAATAAGTCGATCTTGCGGACAAGATAGACCTTCCTAGAATCTAAAGAAGACCTAATGACAAGCAAACCAACCAGACACTATCTTTCTCTAAATATGCTTTGATAAACAATAGAAAACAAGTGTTTTTAGGGCCTACCTTAGGTCCAACGCTAGCTTGTGGATGCCCTCGCTCCTTCGATCCAAATGAGCTCCTTTTCGCGATTCTGCAAACACAAACAAGGCAAACAAATTAAATAGCACCTGAAAAGCCAATTGCATAAAACATATTTAACATGAAAGTCAAGGAGTCCATGAAACAAATAACATAAGATACTTGTTGAGAAAAATGAGTTTGATTGTATTAATTCAAAAGAAGAAGAGCCTTACAACCTTTGCCTTGACGTTGTACAAGCTCCTCCCAGGGTCCAGCAAGAAGTCTCCTCTACTTTGACAAGTTTCACTCACTCCCCAATGAAACCAAAAAGGTATGTGATCTCTCCTCTTTAGGCTTAACTAGGAAGTCTTGATTTCACCAGCATTTACCCTCAAAAATGTTCAGCTTCTAACCTCCCCAGCAACCAACCCAATGCCTATATTTATAGTGCAATGGAGGGAGGGTACTAGGTCCTCCTTCAAAGGGATAAAGCCCTCCTTCAAAGGGATAACTCCTCTCATCAAGGGATTAGCTCCTTCTCTTTTGGGATGCATGAACCACCTCAGAGCGAACAATCCACGTCAAAATTCCTTCTAGAAACCTCTAGAATTAACCCAAAGTGAGTTTTTAAAGATAAAACTTGCGCCTTTTGACTTTCACAGGGGTCCGCACCTACACCGTTAGGGACAGAGCGGGTAGGTACGCAACTTTTGTACACAGAAGGTGCGGGACCGCAGGTGACTATGAGAGAAAGTGCGGAACCAGAGTTACATTGATTTTTAATGTCTTTCTCTCATTTCCAAAGCTTGATTTGAAGAGCTGAGGTCTGAGACTTGCTTAGGAGGACAGTACAAGTGATGATAGACCCATACTGACTGCAAATAATCATGGTGACGATATTTTTGTATAACAGATTGCCCCCTAAAGTGTGAAGTCTGTAGCAGATGAGGATTTCTTATCATTTAGGAAGAGTGAAGTACTTTATCATTTCGAGGATCATCTTGTGGAGAACCCGGTCGGAACCTGTAAAAACATTCAATGCAAAATATATATATGAGATCATATCATCACTGAGGTAGGCATTCCCATACTCAGATCAAAACTGACTAGAAAACTAACTATTGCTCTGATACAGGAATGATCTTGTAAAACATCACAAGTATAGACTCATGTGGACACAGTATGGACGCAGCCATCTGTTTATGAATAGTCCATTATATAATGAATACAAAATTCCTCGCACCCTGGATTGTGGAAACTGGATCTAGGGTCTTCATTTCTACTTCGCGAAACAGTACGATTCTATCCATGCGAATGAATGTGTTGATGTCAAACATGGTAGAAACCACTTGATTACCAGCCAATGATGTAAATTGTTAACAAGTGTGAGAGAAACCACCAGTAATGTCAATGGCTCTCAAAGTACCCAGTACAATCCATGAGATACGAATAAATGTGTTGATGTCGAGCATGTCATGGAATCCTTTGATCGAAAGTCAATGATGTAAACTGCCGTCAAAGGCGAGAAACCTGCCATTGATGCATGCAGATCTCAAGGTACTGACAATTCCTAGATCATCTTTCTAGATAATGAGCTGATGTCGATAGAAAGCGATCCGTCGTAGGTAAGCCCACAACACGAAATCATAAATCAAGTTGAAGAAATTTAGTTGCAAGGACTGACTCAGGGATGGTCAAGATGGATGACAGATATTTTTCAGATGAATGGCTTATTGGTAGTGACCTCTTGAACACATAACAACACGACAGATGGTTTGGTGACAATTAACCCAAAGTTAATACCCAGAAACCGGCTGAAGACTTTCAATGTGGTTTGATCAACTGTTAGGCAAAGGATTTCCCAACCCAGGTGAATAAAAGTGTCGTGTTCAAGAGTGGTTACAAAGTATGACAAACAGGCTCATTTTTCTCTCTTTTCCACCACCATTTCTGGCAAGTACCTCTTTATTTTTGACAAGCTTGAGGAGGATAACATTTGCTTGATTATAAGCTCATCCTTCGGATGAGTCCAACTTAGTTTAAATTCGAACCCTAAGAAGGAGTGGTTCGTTCCTGTTTGTAATTGAACAGGTCCTTTACTGTGAAATTTTAACGAGTCCAGTATAGGAGAAACTCGGCGTTTTTCAATTTTTGAGAGTCTGGAAAAACTTAAGAAGACTCTAGGGTTGACCTTTTTCGTAAATTTGTGTCTCCCAAGCCTGAAAAAGTATAAAATAATACTTGAGAGAACCGCTTGATCTTTTACGACCAAGGAGTACTTTTCGTTATTAGTGCCTTTGACCCGAAAAAGTAAAAAAGTGATCAATGACACGTCGTTTTATAGCCAATATCGAATTTGAAACGAAAAAAATCCAGCAATCTTTTCATGTTTTTACAGTCGGAAAAGAGCTATAAGTGGACCGTATTCTAATTCTGTTTTAACGAGTTTAAAAGAAACACTCAACAATCTTTTCATGTTTTAGGAGTCAGAAAAGAGCTTAAAGATGACTCTACATGTTTTTCTGTTGAAAATGATAGATTTCGCCTGAATAATCCTTTATTCTGCACAAAAACACAAACATTACTCATACCTGTTTGAAATGGATAAAAATGTCGCAAAATACCTTTTCAAAGTGAAACATAAACAAATTTGCGATTTATTTGCTCAAAAAACTTATAAAAAGGGCCTTTGTCAATTCATTTTTACCGTTTGAGTTTGGGTGAGAAAATAGTGCTTTTTCTCAGAAAACTTCCCGTGAAGATTGTGGAAAATCCAACCATCGAAATCGAGCGCCGTCTTCTCCAGGTAATCCACATCATCCTACTCTTCATTTTTAACCGTTCAGTTTTTTTTTTTGGTCTTTTATTTCATTTTTGGGAGGGTTTTTAGGCGCAAAACCCGCGCGCGGGGGCCCGCAGGTTTACCATTGCGGGCCTGCGGACCCCGACTTTTTCTCCATTGGGAAAAAGCTCGAGGTCTGCACCTTCCATGTAGACAAAGTGCGGTCCCACGCACTGTGTCTAACCCAGAGGGTGCGTACCCCGCCACAAGGGTTTTGAACCCAAAAATTCTCAAAAATGGACCAATCAAAATATTTTCTAGCATTTTAATTTGTCTTTATTCTTGATGCAGAGAGTACATCATGCTAGATTGGCGTGAACGAGAGCATGAGGACGTGGATGCTGCCGCATGGAATCATCAGCCTTCACTTGATGCTTTGAGGGCATGCAGACTGTACAAATTCTGGGCCATTCCTGGCATGAGGTCTCAGGTGGATTTCTTACAGTGGCTTGTTGACAGATGGAGCATACAGGACCAGTGTTTCTTCATTGGCGGCCACCAGCTCGAAATTGAGCTGGCGGACATATATTTCTTGACTGGTTTGCCTAAGAGAGGCGAAGACTTGACTCTGCACGGGACTAGGCCAGGTGGCCAGTCTGTCGATAGCCTCCGGCTAGAGTACTGCAACAGCCAGGCTAGAGACAAAGGGATAGACATAAAGACAATATCCCGTCCTGAGCTCATGGTGATTGCATTCACTGTCACCAGACTTTGCGGAGCTGTCGCATTACATATTGCCACCGGATCCCAGATGCGTATGGCAGTTGATTGCTTTCGAGGCACCATCTTCAACTGGTGCGATGCCGTGTTGGCCAATGTGAAAGGCCAACTAACCAAGGCCAAGAACGGACGACTAAAGACCTTTGGTTATGGGGCTTTGGTCGTGAGTTTTGGCCTGGAGAGGGTTCCTATGCTGATCCCACAGCACCTTACTGTTGGAGCTGGGCTTCGTCGAGAGCCCAAGCTGATGCGATGGGTCGCAGTCATGGCTCGTCACCCGGACGAGAGGACAGAGGTTGCTCGATTCAAACCTGAGTATTTCCAATGGCTGAAAAACCAGGTCTTTTCCATTCAGGATTTCCCTTATGCTGGGATAGATTTTCGTGGTGACACAGACATGGTTCTTCCACCAGGAGAGCAGTGGGACGAGTCAGGTAAAATCCTTTTCAACATTTTTCCTATTTTAAATTTTTTTGTTATTTTCCATCGTCTCAAAACTGATAGTAAAAAATTCAAATGCAGATGTGGGTCCACAGCGACCAGCCGCTCTCCGGCCTTTCGAGAGGAGGCAACCAGTTGCACCCGCCCCACAGGACGAATCAGCAGAGGTTTTGGCCGAGTTGGAGGGTCATCTTGAGCGCTTGATAGGAGATATTCCTAAGACCACTATAGACGACATTCCTCGTCGACTTCAGTGCTATGTGATTGGAGTCCCGGGACCTTTTAGGAGGTTCCTTTGCAAGGTGGCCCGTGCAGTGGTTTCTTATAGAGATCATCACCAGTGATAGGATGATCGCCTATTGTGGGCACATGTGGCATTTTTGTTTTTTGTACTTATCATTTTTGCCGATCATAAGGTGTTTTTCAACCTATGATCGAAGACGATGTATTTTTTGACACACTCCTATATATATATATATATCACTATTACCGGCTTATCTTGTAAATCATGTTATGGAATGATTTTAAATTTACATGTATGATTATTGCAAATGTCTATTTAACATTCGAGAAGCAATTGAATCTGCTAATGTATTTAAAGACCTTGGAATATGCTGATATTCAATGTAATCAAATTCACGTTCCAAGAGACGCACTCTCAAAAATAATCTTAATAACACTGGATTTCTAATGGCATACACTCTATTAAGTTGTAATACAACGAGTTCAGAATCTAACCTCACTATCAAACTTCGAATCCCAAATGAAATAGATTCAGATAATAACTCAATCACTGCACTATACTCAGCAATGTTGTTCGTTGTTTGACCGAGGCTTACCCCATGCATAGATACTAACTTGTCAGAGGGCGAATAGATAACCCAAGCTGCGGAAGAGATGTTCCGTGTATTACGACAAGCACCATCAGCGAAACCAATGTATGTTTGGAGAGGCATCGACATCTGCAATATCAAGAGTAAAACCAAGATAAGCAGGAATAATGACGAAAAAACACTCTCTAAGCTAAGCACGCTATTTAAACTAAAACACACCAGCTAGAAAGAAAAACTATCCTAACTAAAAATCTCCATACCCATTCTTTTAAGCATAATACCTCTTCAAGTAAAGGCCATTTCTGAGTCTACCCAAAGAGTCCCCATCAAAGTCTACCAATTCATAAGCCCCTTTGGCTAGCTTTCGCTTGACAACATAGGGACCATGCCACATAGGAACGAATTTTCCAGCGCCTAATTTATCATTAGCTTGATCATAAACTAAGACCAGATCTCCTTCCGAAAAATTTCGAGGGGTCACATTTTGATCATACTGAGCTTTCATGCGTTTTGCATGAGTCTCGATTGCCAATGCAGCATCACGTTGATTCTCATCTAATTGAGCCAAGTATAACAAACGATTTTCCTCTTCGAAAGTGGCTGGAAGTAATTCGATGGCCATTTGCATTGACGGGATTTCACATTCAATGGGTAACACGGCTTCCAAACCATAAACTAGTTGGAAAGGAGTGAACCCTGTTGATGTTTTTACTGAAGTTTGGTATGCCCAAAGCGCTGAAAATAGCATGTTGTGCCAATTCAACCGATGAATCCCAATGATTCATCGGATCATGATAACTAAAAATTTGTTGATGGACTCAACCAGACCATTCGCTTGTGGATAATAAGGTGTTGAACTATCGTGACGTAAACCAAGCTGGCCTGTAAGTTCGGTCATCATAACGTTTCGAAAATGATGCCCATGATCAGTGATTATCACTTGCGGGACACCAAACCTAGCAATTATATGATTGAACACGAAATTGCAGCTGTCTTGCCGTCTCCCTCGAATGTAGGCATCGCCTCGGCCCACTTAGTAAAATAATCTACCGCAAGGATGATATACGCATGCCCCCCGGCCGAGTGAGGGTTACATGTAATAAAATCGATACCCCATTTGGAAAAAGGACCAACGGCAATTATAGGGTGGAGAGGAGCAGGTGGAGCGCGCATCTTACGATCAAAAATCGGGCAGTTGTGGCATTTTCAGACCGCCGTAATACAATCTTTAAATAAAGACGGCCAGAAGTAGCCAGCGCGCAATATCTTTTGGGCTGTGGCATACCCAGACATATGACCGCCACACGCTCCAAAGTGACAGTCATTTAGAACCCTTTCAGCTTCCTCATGAGTTAAGCAACGTCGAAAAACAGAATCCGCCCCACGGCGATAAAGAGTATATCCAATAATTCTGAATTGTTGGGACTGGAATCGAATTTTCCGACGTTATGACCTTGAAATTTCCGGCTGAAAGGATTGGGTCTGGAGATAAACGATGATATCCCCATACCACGGATCTAAAGTGCTGATTAGAAACAAGGATTCGTCCGCAATGGGCTCCTCGGCCACAGTTTCCGTGTTAGCACGCGGGAAGTCACACATTAACTCCGCAAAAACTAAATATTTCTTAGACTTAGATTTCTCAAATTCCAAGTCGAACTCTTGGAGGATAACGATCCATTTAGAGTACTTGCCCCCTAGCAATTGCTTGGTCAAAATGTAGATCATAGGGTTGCAATCCGAAATTACCATAGTTTTACGTAGTAGAATGTAGTGACAAAAACATTGGACAACTTGCACAGCTGCCAATGCCAATTTCTCCACATGTGAGTATTTTAGCTCAGTTGGATTTAGCGTGCGACTGAGGTAATATATCACATGTTCCGTTGTGAATTCATCTTCCTGAACTAAGACCATTCCAATGGTGGAATGAGAGGCTGGCGAGATACAAGAAGTAATCCTGGTTGTAATTGGGAGGATGCAACAATGGTGCATGGGTCAACGCGTGCTTGAGTGCATCAAAAGATTTCTGAGCTATCTCATCCCAATAGAATTGAGTGTTTTGCTTCAACAACCGGGTAAAACCTTTTGTAACTTCGGCATAGTTAGGAATGAATCGTCGTAAAAAGTTTGCTTTCCCCTGCAAACTTTGGAGTTGGCGAAGACTCGAAGGAGGAGGAAATTTGATGATAGCTTTAACCTTCGAGGGATCAACGCGAATGCCGGCTTTCGAAACTACAAATCCCAGCAATTGACCCGTTTCTATACAGAAAACACATTTGTGTGGGTTCAACCGAATCCGATAATGCCTACACCTCATAAAGATTGCTTGTAAATGGATGAGGTGATCAGCTCGATGTAATGAATGAGCAGGCAAATCATCGAGATACGGTTGCACAATGTGCTTGATGTCATGAAACGCATAAGACATCGCCCTTTGAAAAGTTGCTCTGGCATTCTTAAGCCCAACAGCTAATTTGCAATAAGCAAATGTCCCCCATGGACAAATGAAAGCCGTTTTTGGTTTATCGGCAGGTAGAATGTTGATTTGATTATATCCGGAAAAACTGTCCATAAAGGAAAATATTTCGCTGCCGGCACAATCATCAATGATTTGATCGATATAGGAGGTTGGGTAATTGTCCTTTGGACAGGCTCGATTAATGTCCCTATAGTAGATGCATATTCTTATTGTTCCCTGCTTTTTGTTAACCGGAACAATATTCGATACCCAATCCATTAATGGGATCGGATAAATGAAACCTGCTTTCAACAATTTTTCAACTTCCGCTTTAATTGCAGCAGCTTTTCGTGGGTGAATCTGACGCAAACGTTGCCGGACGGGTTTAGCATCCAGGTAAGTCTTGATCTCATGAACAACAATCACGGGATCAATTCCTGGCATTTCCTCATAGGACCATGCAAACACGTCACAGAATTCTTGAAATAGGGCCTTATATAATTGAATTTCGTCATTTGTACACGAGGCACCTATATGAATGTTCTCAACAATTCCGGGCTTAACCGAAATGTCAATAGGAATAGTTCCAGAGATGTTTCCCAAATTTAACTCTGAATCAGGATGTTTCATTGGATTCTGAGGTTCCTTGACATATTCAGTTGTAAAAATTGATGAGAAATCATTTTCAAAACGATCATCCTCAGGTAAAAACGAAGATCTGTGATGGAGATCTTCCCATGGTAAATCATCTACACATAGGATTTCACGAATTTTCTCATCAGAGTGAACAAGTTCAGAAAACATAGTTAAATCCGAGGTTGATGTGAAAATTGATTCCTCACGGACCACATTCATTAAGTCATTTTTGGTTGAACACGGGTCAGCAAAAGACTGCACGGCTTCATCGGCAATCTCATATGGACTCAAAGGCATGGAATTTCCAAATGAGTCTATCTCAGATTCAGAAGGGACGATACAAGGATCATCATAAACAATGGTGTCTGATGTAATCATATGAATGGTTGCGAATGAAGATGATGCGTTGATTGGAGGAAAAGGAAAAGTTCCCAGTAAACCGGCATCTTTAACTAGTCCTACGCCAACATCCTTATATGGGATTGTCATTTTACCAACATGCTGTATACTCTCCGAAGAGGCTGGGTTGGATGAAAAGTAAGCCAGCTAGTCTATTGTTACGATATTTCCATTGTGTGGAAACTTTATTACTCGAAAGACCGATGAAACGACTGCTGTTATAGCGTAAGACCAACTTTGACCCAAGAGAAGGTTGTAATCTAGAGGGGCATCAACCACCTCCACATCTAGACTAACGGTTTTTCCTTCAACCCCTATAGGAAAATCCTGTAGAATGCCAAAAGGATGAAACCCACGGCCATCAAAGACCTTTAGAATCATCGGGGATTGATTTAGTGAAGGAGAACCAAGCGATCTCCAACATTGTATCGACATAATACACGTTGAGGCTCCCTCATCAATTACAGTCCGATGAATAGGCCTGTTTTTTACTATCACTGGAATCTGGAAAGCCATTTGATGAGGCAAACGTGGTGTACTATTTTCTATATCAAAAATTATTAGGTTCAGGTCCTGAACATCAACAACTCCTATAGCCGACAAAAGTAATTTACGTTGTGCTGGGCATGATTGCAGCACTTCCAAAGCCAACATTGCCGAGGGTGAAACAGCTAAATCCTCAACAATGTTATAATTCTGAGCCGCTCTCGCATGTGGATTGAAAGCTGACTTTCGAAGTATACCCTTGGCGGGCGGTTTGATTACCAAGTCCGGATTAGGTTTCTCGATCTGTAGTGGATCGGAACCGGGAGCTGAGGTTGATGGATTAGAATGAGAAGATTCTGCTTCTTTACCATCAACAGGACTCTTACTACCATAATCTTGTGATCGAGTCACAATCCTAACATGGGACATCATCAGTATGGGTTCTTCATTGGCACTTGAGGATGAACCTATCATCTTACTGTCTTGAGCCGGAAAAGGATCCTTCAAAACAGCAGGAGTTTGGGAACCCTTGAGAATTTTCGCAACCTCTGCATGATGAGGGCAGTCTCTTGTAAAATGTTCATCGTCACAAATGAGACAAGGATAACGAGGTTTGCGCTTTTCGTCATTGGATTCGGCCTTTTCAGGTTTCTCCTTTGAAATTTTTTCCGTTTTATTCTTCTTTCCTTTCTTCTTCCCACTGCATTTTGATTTGGTTGTAGATGACTCTACAACGTGAATATCGGTGGAAATCTCTGCAGAAGAATCTCCTGTTGGGGAATCAGGCAAGGTTATGATAGGGGAAGAATTCTTGGAAGACTTCTTCTTACTTTTAGTGTTAACCGTACCAATCATACCATCAGCAGCATGAGATCCCGAAGGAGCTGTAGTGATTTGATTTTGCTTGGGAAGATTGGGGATTTTTTCCTGTAACGTACCTGACTGAGTATAGACCAAGTCAAGGTACTATGCTTGAGAAATCATTTGCTCCTCAGTAACAAATCCGGCTTTAGCAACATCTTCAGTGATCTTTGGCAACAAATATTTTAGAAACCACTCAGCCAAGATCTGATCCGGAATAAATACCTTCACTAAACGACATCGACGTCTCCACTCATGAATATGATCTGAAATGTACGTGGATGTCGATTGTTTTACCAAAGTTAACAATTCCGTGCCATTGTCATATCGGACTGGCAACTGAAAATGAGTTAAAAACGAGGTAGCTAATTGACTAAAATTATAAAAAGTGCCTCGCGGTAACTCGATGTACCACTTGGCCGCAAGACCAATTAGAGTGCGCTGGAAAAGTCTAAGATGGATTGAATCATCTGTGATGGAGTTAGACGCACACCAAAGGTGGTAAGTCATCACATGGTTTGACGGGTCCTCTCCTGATTTACCTTCGAACTCAGGAATGTCACTAGGCAACTTATTCGGCATTGGCGGCCAAAACGGAAGATAATTAATGGGATCGTTCGTTAGGCGCGACAAGTCAGGCAAGTCCAAAGTTGCGATAAACGGTAACTGCCGATTAGGATCCCTAAAACGCTGGGTCATGAGACTAGCCCCAGGAGGAGGATATCCAAGATAACTAGGAATAGGAATCGCGTTCGGGATATTGTATCCTCCCGGAAAACCAGGATTAACTGGACCGTACTGGGGTTGTTGAGGTTGTTGATAAGTGTACCCAGGATACGGTTGATACTGATAAACTGGCTGCTAGACAGCAGGACCAAATTGGCATTGTCCCTGGTACAGTTGATAGGTGAATTGTGGTTGACTTATGTCAACCGTACTTAAACCAAGTTGTCCTACAGGCATCCGAACCAAAGTTTGAATCGTAGATCCAGACGGTGGTAAAGATGTCTGAGGAGTAGATACAGGAACAGTAGAAACCGGAGCTGTCGATACTCCAGAAGTAGGTGGGGTAGATTAAACAGATGTAGCGGCAGTTGTAGCAGTCGTTTGAGGCAGAGTACGAGGTGTACTGGGCCCAGGCTGAGAAACTACCGAAGGTACAGAAGTTTGAATGTTAGACTGGACTGGTTGCTAGGGTGTACCAGAAACTAGGGGTTGTCCAGTTTAAGATGACAACTGTACACTTGGCTGCAACACTTGTTGGGTTTGTGATGGATCCCACACTATATTCATTCCGGGGTACTGACCCATAACAGGTTGAGAATACTGAGGACCATAACCGGGTTGAGGGTAGGATTGATAATTGAAAGGTACATTTCCCGTTCCTTGAACATACGTTTGACCTTGGGTTGGTTGGAAACCTTGGTTCGAGTATTGACCTTGGGGTTGATACCCTTGAGGCAAATACTGATACTGGGGTTGACCTTGAGGTATAAATTGATACTGGGGCTGACCTTGGGGTACATATTGAGTTTGGGGTTGACCTTGAGGAACGTACTGTCCTGTAGGTATGTACTGTCCTTGAGGTTGCCCCCCAGATGCAAATTGTGTATCTTGAGGTTGCCCCCCAGGCATTAATTGAGGCTGCCCCCCAGGCGGTAACTGGCCACCTTAAGGTTGAGGATTGGAAATAGAACCTGACATCATAAGAATGTCTTCTACGCTCAACGGCTTTGTACAATTGTTTCCAGTTAATAACCCTTGCTCAATGGGTTGAGGAGATGCTCCCAAAAAAGTACCAGAAAGAGACTGATACCCGGAGGGAACAGAAGGACCGCTGTACAAAAAGGATTCGGGCGATTGAGTAAACATGGATGACTGTCCTGCCATATTGACGAGAGTGTAGAAACCTCTAGGTGTTGGGTGATAAGGAGTACAAGGTGATGAAAAACTTAACCCTGAGTTTTCTAAATAATTAGTCAAAGAAAGATACTAACAACTACTCCTAGGTGGACTGTAAAAAATTGATTCATGCTCCCTTAGTTCAATAACAGGTTGATTTTCAGGGATAGGGATGCCTACTTCTTCTTCTTCCGGAGCAAGTTCTTCAATAGAAATAAGTCCAGAAGGAAGATCTTGAGTGATTACTCTTTCTACCCTAGGTGAACCAGGACCACTAAAAGTTGGAGAAACAAACCCCGATGTCGGAGTAGCAACAAATTCACTTTCAGGCTCGGATATTTCGGGTTCTTCACCTATATCACTAGTAGATGAAAAGCTACCAGCGATTTCGGAGATAGACACTGACTGCGGATTATATTCTGCTACTGGCATTTGAAAATCAGGATGTACTATCAAAGAAGATTCTCCTTCTTCCGGTGACCCAACTCTACTGTCTCTAGGAGTTACGAGGACTTTTAAGCCTTCAAGCTGGCTTGGTACTTCCTCAGGAGGTTGGCCCTGAAATCTACGGGACTTCCTCAATAACTCAGCCACGTTTACAATCTCAGGAGACTGGCCCCAAAGTCTACGGGACTGTCTTGGTAATTCAGCCACAGTTAAAAACTTTTAACTACTTCACACGCAAACAAAGTAAAATCTCAATAAAAAGCACCTAAGGTCTCTAAAGAACCAAACAAATTTGAATCACACGCCTAAAGAATCTAGGAGATCAAACACACACAAACAGTAACTTTCCAGACCGAAAACACTAGTTGGTGATGAAATCCAACGTCGCAGAGTTCAGTACAGAAATGGCGGTTGGAACAGTTACCCCGGCAACCTGCTTAATGAATAGACTTGCACAAGTTCCTCCACTTAACCATCTCAAGTGAAGTGAACCCCCCAGAAAATCCAAGTGAGTCTAGCCGATGTCTGCTCCAGGTACAGTGGGATCTTCTCACTACTGTCACCTCAGGAAGAGTCCTAAAGAATATGGCCACTAAGGTTACCAACTGAGACAAATACACCTGGGGGAACAGTCTACGATCCGATACACACGCAAGGGCAGAGTAGCAAGCTCAATCACCTTGAAGGCTCCTTGACATAATCCAAGGTTTACCAACAAGTGACCTCAGGCTCCTCGACAATGGTTAATCCGAGGTTTACCGTTTTTAATACGTGAATATCTGGCGTCGTTCCCAATGAGGAAGGATTGATTCCCACACTGGTTCGGACACGATCTCGTGCTTCTCCTTTAAGAGGAGCTTTCCCAGAGCATAAATGCAACAATTGGATTTCTTCCCTACCACAAGATACAACTACTTGTTTGTTTTTACTCTCTTGGAGAGTTAATTACTCTCCTACTCCAAGACACTAGCCTAAGCTAAGTTGGTGTATCAGAGCCCTAGAAATAAAAATGTTACTAGGTGAATTTTACTTTAAGCGTTAATTTTAGCGGTTTTTGTTTAAGTCCAAAGGTGCGGAGATGAAACTCGTGGTATGAAGACTTGACTCAAAATCACTAAAAATGCACCTAAGATGATCTAAACAATCTTTTTCTCTTCGATGAACTTCTAAACTAAGAAAGAGTTTGAGAATGCAAATACTTTGTAAACACAAATCTTTCTCAATTAAACAAATTAAAAGAAGAGCTTTTCCTTTCCAAAGCACTCAAAACGAGACAACTAATTATTTCACAAAAATTTCCCTTTTTCGTTTCAAAGCACTCAATCACTACAAAAAACAAACTTTTTCCAAAAGAGATTTTTTATATATTTTTTGCAAAACACTCAAAACTAATGAAAATGACTAACTTTGAGATCTACAAACTATAAAAACCTATTTGAAGTCAAAGCCTACTAAAAGTTTTTTTTAAGGATGTTTTACTCAGCTAGATGCAAGCTAAGGACTAATTTATGCAGAATCACAAATCAGTCAAGAACAACCAATTTTGTTTTCTTTTTGAAAATGAAAATCCAAACTTTCAAATACAAGCTTTTCGAAGTTTTGAAATGAGAAAATACAAAGCGGATTCCTCAACAAGGGGAGATTTCATACATGGTTAGACTCATAAGAAGGTTGGTAGACACTAAGGTGATCTGAAGTCCCTACAGCTTCTAAGCTCAGAGCCACTACACAACCAAAATGAAAAACAAACCCAACAAGCAAAACTCCTAGGAATTTCACCTAAAACCCTAACACTAGTGAAATTAAACCAAGGAAAGTTTTTGACAGGGTACAAGCAGGTCTGGGTAATGGCTAAAACCTATAAACAAATTCTAAACTGATAAAAAAGAGAAAAAATTAAAATTTCTCAAAATTTTGACAGGGTACGCAGGCAGCCTGTTTACACAAGTGCGTTCACGCTCTGTGCACAAAGCAAAAGCGCGTACAGGTATGCACTGTGCTTAACTCAGAGGGTGCGTACTTCTCCCAAAACTATGAAAAATAAAAACTAACTCAAAATTAACTAAATCCACCCAATCCCACAATCATCAAGTCAAAAACAAAAACAAAAAATACAGTTTCTCAGGTCAAAGTATAAACAAGGAAAACAATCAATTCCCCAGCAGAGTCGCCATTTTGTCACACGGAATAAGTCGATCTTGCAGACAAGATAGACCTTCCTAGAATCTAAAGAAGACCTAATGACAAGCAAACCAACCAGACACTATCTTTCTCTAAATATGCTTTGATAAACAATAGCAAACAAGTGTTTTTAGGGCCTACCTTAGGTCCAACGCTAGCTTGTGGATGCCCTCGCTCCTTCGATCCAAATGAGCTCCTTTTCGCGATTCTGCAAACACAACCAAGGCAAACAAATTAAATAGCACCTGAAAAGCCAATTGCATAAAACATATTTAACATGAAATTCAAGGAGTCCATGAAACAAATAACATAAGATACTTGTTGAGAAAAATGAGTTTGATTGTATTAATTCAAAAGAAGAAGAACCTTACAACCTTTGCCTTGACGTTGTACAAGCTCCTCCCAGGGTCCAGTAAGAAGTCTCCTCTACTTTGACAAGTTTCACTCACTCCCCAATGAAACCAAAAAGGTATGTGATCTCTCCTCTTTAGGCTTAACTAGGAAGTCTTGATTTCACCAGCATTTACCCTCAAAAATGTTCAGCTTCTAACCTCTCTAGCAACCAGCCCAATGCCTGTATTTATAGTGCAATGGAGGGAGGTTACTAGGTCCTCCTTCAAAGGGATAAAGCCCTCCTTCAAAGGGATAAAGCCCTCCTTCAAAGGGATAGCTCCTCTCATCAAGGGATTAGCTCCTTCTCTTTTGGGATGCATGAACCACCTCAGAGCGAACAATCCACATCAAAATTCCTTCTAGAAACCTCTAGAATTAACCCAAAGTGAGTTTTTAAAGATAAAACTTGCACCTTTTGACTTTCACAGGGGTCCGCACCTACACGTTAGGGACAGAGCGGGCAGGTACGCATATTTTGTACACAGAAGGTGCGGGACCGCAGGTGACTATGAGAGAAAGTGCGGAACTAGAGTTACATTGATTTTTAATGTCTTTCTCTCATTTCCAAAGCTTGATTTGAAGAGCTGAGGTCTGAGAATTGCTTAAGACGGTAGTACAAGTGATGATAGACCCATACTGACTACAAATAATCATGGTGACAATATTTTTGTGTAACAGCAGTTATAACAAAAACTAAATTGATAGCCAGAGTGTAGGGTGGTCAAAATGACTCATCCCTAACTGAAGTGAATTGATTCATCACAAGTCATGGAGGTCATTTATCTAATGTACTTACCCTAGGTAATAGTAAAAACATATAATTACATCAACCACATGAATTACATCAATAAAATATTGATTTCCCATAGGTAAAAATCAAATTTGGAGAATGAAAAATTGGGCCAACTGTCAAATGCGCAGCGCCAGTGTCAAATGCGCAACACTATCTTTAGAACCACTTTTTCATGCCTTCACAGTGTCAAAATTGAGCCTAGGATAGCTCATTGGAAATATTACCCTTTCTAGTTTCCAAAACTTCCCTTGGTTTTCAAAATGGGCTTGGTTTGACCCTCCAAAAATCCATTCTCCCAAGACTACTCAAACACATAGCACTTGGTCCAGAAATGAAACGGAAACATGATTTCTAGGTAGTTTTTTTTTCCTTTTTCACTTGCCAGTTTTGCATTCGAGGCCTAGAAACATGGTTTTCATAGATTTTATTGGTCCTCATGAATCCACTAGTGGCTTCCATTCCTCCAAAAATTTCCTCAAAAAAGGCGATGTGCGTTTGACCAAGGAGTTGATATGAAATTTGCTCAAAAGAATACGAAAGACAATATTATAAAAAATGAACCAAGAGAATTCAAAATTGGTCAAGGAGTTTATGTTTGGTGTGGCTACGCATGGAGTGAAGCCTATGAAAGTATATCAAGCTTCTTATTTTCTTCTTGGTGAGTTAGGGCTTCTATTCTTGCCCTAGTTGCCTTGAGCTTTGCCCTTTCTATTTGGTTTCTTCGCCAATAATACTTTTTCATATTTCTTTGAATGTCAGTGTCTCTTTTGGCCTTGTCTAGGATATTTTCAAGATGGTTTTTCACCCTCTCAAGCTAATGCTCCCAGTTCTCATTGATCATTTTGGCAAATTGTTCATTTAGGGTGAGCTCATTAGCTAGGTCAACCTCTTTCTATATTTCTAGCTCCAATGCTCTTTTTAGGCCTCTGATCCTTGGCCTTCTTCTTGGCACCTATTCCTCCAGCTAGTCACTATATTCTCCATATGCTTCATCAAGTAAAGCCTTATCCTTTTCAGCCTCCCTCTTTACCTTGATGAGCTGAATCTCCATGAGCTCATGTTTGGTCTCAAACTGCTTATTTTCCTGCTCATAATATGAGATGATGTATTTTTCCCTCTACAAGTTGACCTAGAGCTCCCTTATGAGTGCATCCTTTTCTTTTATGACAATGCTTGTGCTCTCAATGTCATCATTCTCACTTAGGTCAACTAAGTCAAAATCCTGCTCTGTCTCATCGAGGTCCTCCTCCTATTGTTGGATCTTTGTCTCTGTCATCTTTTCCTTGCCCTTCTATACCTACTTTGATGATGAAGAAGGCAAGGCCCCTCCCACAATCTATGGGGAAAACACTTGCCTATGTCCTCTCTGATAAGTATGTTTCAAAGTGCCCAAATCAGCCCCTTTAGGCTTGATGACCTTACCCTATTCAATGTGCTCTTGCTCTCTGATTTAATCTCTATTAGGTAAATGAATATGCTCATGGAATGGTGATGATGGAGGTGATGGTGAGGCTGACTCATCAGATGAGGATGAATCATCTATGTGTTTAGATGGAGGAATGGAGGTGGAAGGGTGAGATGATGAAGGGATGCTTTGAACATTCTGAGTAGATGAATAAGTGAATATGGGATCAGCTATGAAGGTACTCCATGCAATGTTGAGTTCCTTGAGATGATAAAGGACTATGATTTTAATGAGGAAATGATGAAAGAGACTCTTCATTTGATCTTTATACTCCCCCTTTTGGGCAATGTAGGTCATCTTCTCAACACTCTGCAAAAGATAGTAGGGTATATTGAGTATTTTTACCCAAGTGAAATGCATTAAAAGTGGATGTGACAAGAATAGAGGCTAGAAAATCTACCTTCACATGAAAAATATTTCATAATAATCTTCATCATTGGGGCATATATTTCAAGGAGGTGTGAAAAAGGAAAATATCCCCTTCTTTTTTTTCGGTACCTTGGTTTCATGTAAGGCTCATAATAATGTCTCTCCAAATCACCTTGTTTAAACCATTTCTCCCGAACATCTAGGATTCCGGTGGCAGCTGATATAATGGCAGTAGATAAAGTAAAAGTGATACCTGCTAGAGTGACTTGGTTATCTTGGAGTTTAGATATGAAGAGCCTAGTCAACTTAGGATGATGTTGGACTGCCTGAACTTGGTCACAAATTTCATAACAGCCTAGATATTTGAAGGATGTCACAGTCATAGGATATGCCAAGAGTTCCATGAGATCTGTGGGCTCAAATATATATATTTTTCCTCCTTTTTGTATTTTCTTGACCTATGTTTCTTCTCTATCTATTTCCTCTTCCTAACTGTGTGGTTTGTATTCCTCTTCTGCCATGGTGTTTAATATCAAACCCTAGGAGGTATAAGGTAGTTGGAATGTGGTTTTTTGGGAATAAGAAATGGGGAAGGTTAAATATGAAGGATATGGGTGAAGGGATATATGTAATGGAGGAGGATATAAGGGATTAGTATGCTATCTTTAGGGATGGGGGAAATTGTTGCAATTTAGGGGGTTTGGGAGCCTAGGTAGTTGTGGCACCTAGGACTTAGGGTTTTGGGACAAGGGGTTTAGAGGGTAATTGGCACAAAAAGGTTTAGGAAAAATGAAGGAAGATGCAAGGGAGTGTATAAATGAATTGAGAGTGAAAGGGTAGTTTTGGGGAGATCAAGGGTTTATATATAGGATAAACACCAAATCTCCAATTAAACCTTTAAACACTTTGGGAGTGACTTAAGGAGGAAGAAACACACATTCCTTAGTTGGTACTTACTTGTTTCGAGGTTAAATGCACTTTGGAGGAGCTAAGGAGGTGACTGTAGCCTTCTTGGACAAATGCGCAACACTAATGGACAGTGTGTAGCACCTCAGGAAAATGCACAATGCCTTAAGGGAATGCGCAACGCTGGGTAAATGCACAGTGCCAGAAGAGAACATGCAGCGCTTGCTCTGTTCTGCTGATTTTCACCTAGAAATGTAAAAAGGGTCTCTTGGGGTTTTCTCAATCAATGGTAGGAGGCAAATGAAGTTGAGTTTGAAGCCAAGAAGTCCTTTATAGTTGAGTGAATTTGATCTTTTAACTTTAAAACCCACTTTCTAATGTTTCATTTCACCTTTTTTACCTCTTTGCTAATTTCCTTTATGAAATTTTCCTTTGCGGGTGGATGATGTTGGAGTTTTGGCAATCTTTACTTTTGAATTTTGCTTGGATCATATTGGCAATAGAGTTTGAGTAAAAAGCTAGGAATAGTGACTTATTACATATGATAAACATAAAATTATATAAATAAATAAAATTATTACATCTCTCTTTTTGAAATAAAATTACAATCTGAAACAAAGCTTATACTTTTGGAATGAAAAATAGAGCTCTGGCAACCATAGTTACATGTTTGAAAATCCTCTTAGAATGAAAAAGGGATATTATTTCTTTCACTCCCATGCTTTTGCTGGTCTTATGCAGTGAATGGTGTTTTTATTGGACCTTGGAGGAATTAAACCTAGTGACCTAATGGGACCTTGAATAACCAGAGTTTATGTAGACTTGACTGACACAAGACATGATGACATGAGCTTTTAAAATGAATGTATGCTCAATAAGACATCGGAAGGTGGGCCAGCAAATATTGATTTTTTTGAGGGAGAGTAGGATTTTGACTTGGACTACCATCGGTGAGTAAATTTTTGCATGAAGACCTAGGTGGAATGATAAAAATTTCAACATGGGACACTAATATGATATAAAAGAGTAGTTTTGATCACTGATGGCAATATGAAAATACTGACTCTAACACAGCTGAGCCAAACCTCGTGGACAGTCACTGTCAATCCAGATTTCCCATCTTCATCACCCAGTGACTCTTGCGCAGCTTTCATCTATAGTGCCTGGAGCCTCCATCCCTCCTCACAACCTTGTTGCCTCTCCTGGTCACTTACATCCAAAATGATCATGTATCATGGTAGACTAGGATGGTTTTTGGATTTGATGTCATCTCATCATGAGTGACTGCAAGAACAAGTACACAAACAGACATGGCGCGACGACGAATGGGATGAACGAAGGGTAGCACATGCAAAAAGACAGGTTCACCAATGGACGAACAAATGACGCATGAAAAGAGATGTGATCATGAACGAATGATCATGCAAAGATGTGTTCACAAATGAATGGACGAATGAACATACACCTTTCATAAACAAATGTACCTAAAAAGCCTTCCAACATAC
The DNA here is from genome assembly GCA_031772625.1 of Pinus tabuliformis. Classification (NCBI taxonomy): domain Eukaryota; kingdom Viridiplantae; phylum Streptophyta; class Pinopsida; order Pinales; family Pinaceae; genus Pinus; species Pinus tabuliformis. Next base: position 463,144,064 of record CM062811.1, read on the forward strand.
AAGAAAGTAGCGTCGTGCAAAAGAAACATCAAGTGAACCAATGACCATCGAAGACTCTGCACACTTTGCCATGTGGAGGTGAAGGTGTGACACACCATGAAGACATCCATCACCCAACAGCACTGCGGCTTAACATGAAAACCAACAACACCACAAATTTACTAGCACTATCATGTCGAGTCATGTCATGAGTCATGTCGTCCACATCTCTTCTGTGGGCCATATTGTCTATCAATGTAATGTAACGTGGAATTCCAAGAGACCCACTTGTTGTACAAAGAGTCATGTAAAGTCAAAAAGTTGTGGAATTAAAACAGTCATGATGGTAGTCGAACAACCACAAGGGTCAGTTTCACCCTTGGCTATAAATACCACCTCATTTGTAGGTGCAAAAGACTTTTCACCTCAGCTCCTCCCACATAGCCAAGAGAGTATGTAATATTTTCTTTGAGGAGTAAGTAGTGGCTCCAATGCCCTACTCATAGGGTTAGTGATGTATGTTGTAACGATGTGTCTTAGAACTTTTGCTTAATTCAAAAGCTTGCTAACAGGCTAGCACGTTTTCACACATGTATTGTAACTGTTGTAAGACTAATCTTAAACACTTGTGATGCATATTGCTTTAACCTGTGTTTCACACTTGAACTATTTCACATGTTGTAATACATCATATATTAATGAAAATGTGTTATATATGTTGTTAATGTTGTCTCGCCCATGGTGGCTACCTTCCCGGACATCAGACAGAACTTTCACATAAAACTTGTTGTAACAACCATTTCACTCGTACAGACTAATCCACTCAATGTTATACGTGTTATCTTCCCTTGTGTGTTGTGATTGTCGCATCCATGTGGATTGTTCTGCCAGAAGTTGTGCATGTCCTGTTGTGTTGTGTATTCCTGGCAGAGATTGGACTTCTTCCTACCGACTTGGGACTCACTCTCACCCTCTCCATTTACAGTGAAAGAACCATTGACACAAGTAACTCTTACAATCACCAGGCATGTGAACCTCACTTCTTGAAGACAAAGTAGACCACTCTCTTGTGCTGAGAAGTAAGAGTTGAGGGAAATATTTAAGATAATGGAAATCAGGCCATCATACCGGATGGGACTCCCACATCAAATGGCGTTAGGTCTAGTTGGGAGTTCATCCCTTGAATGTTGGTAGATCTAGCACCGTCAACAGTTCTGGTGCTAGAAGGAGGGTAGTCAGTTTTATATGGTTGAAGATCCTCTCACACTCATTCATCAACCATCTGTTCAATTGGTTACTCCTCACCTACACGTGACTCTTCAATTGGTTACTCCTCACCTCCCAAGATTTAACATGAGATTCTATATCATTAACTTCACTTCGTCCATCCCATCACTCGCCAATTCCCGAAAGCAGTTAGACTGGTCTGAGGCATACAACATCTTCCATACACATCAAGATATCCAAAAGCCACTCCTACAGGAGTTTTTGTATCATCAGTGGAATAGGCATTCCTTGCCCCACCCAAAGGTCTAGAAGAAGATATTGAAGATGTAAAGGAACCTCTGGTCTTCTAGAAAGGTGAATAAGACACTCTTGTGATATTGAGATCATAATACGGTATAGGAGGTGGAGGGGAATGTAGCAGAGGAGGTGGAGGTGGAGACGAACCAACGGACTCAGAGCCGAAACCATCAAATTCTGAAAGAGATAAGGAGGACGAAGAACAATAAGAGATGGCTGACCCAAATCTGGAATGGATGACTCACGAACCATTCGCTCTCCTGGTTGTTCTGTACAAGATGTCGAAGAGAGTGGAGAGAATGAGCATCAAGTTTAACCCTGACAACACAGTGAAGGCAGAAGATCACTTTGATAACTTTTACCTGTAGCTACAGACCCTTGAGGTAAAATATGATGACGTAGCATGTAGATTTTTTCCATGTACCTTGGATGGTCATATAGTATCTCAGACTTCCACCGAACTCTATACAAAACTGGGGTGCATTCAAATGCATGTTCCTTAAAAAAAATTCTGATGACAAGACCCCAGCCATGCTACTCAAAGAATTGGGAAGCCTGAAGATGGAGGGAAAAGAAAAATTAAAAGACTTCAATCAGAGGTTTACATGCATATTTAACAAATTTTTAGCGGACACTAAACCTCATGACTCTATCACCGTTGATTTCTAAACGTCCACACTCCCGACCAGCATTTCATAGTTCATCAAATGAGCTGCGAAACCAACACTCTTGAAAATTTGTGAAGTGGCTATCATTGTTGTAAAATACCTATGCGCAATTGGAGTCATCAAGGATGACGAACCAGCAAAGGACTCCAAAGATGTGAGCAGGAAGTCCCAAGCGATGGCGAGCAAGGGTAGAGACAAGGAAGCAAATGATATTGAAACCCTCACTTGCCTCATCAAGAACTTGACTACGGAAGTGTCTGAGCTCAAACAATGGAAAATGGACACATCTGCAAGAAGCCATCTTCCTAGGGAGAGGCAGGAAAGCAGCTCATTAGGAAGCAACTGGTTCGCTCCAAAAACTACACAAAAATCTGTGTTCTAGATCGAAAAGTGCACAGATCCCAAGTTTTCTTCATTCCATGAAAAAAACACCACCCTAAGAACTCTTGTTTAAAATGGAAGCTAGTCCCAAACTCTGTGTGCAGTCATACACTCGATGCAGAAAACAGTATGTAGGAGCAGTAGAAAGACACTGATGACAATGAAGATGTTGCACCTGATGAACCATCAAGTTCTCGGCATGTGGTGAACGCATATAAGTGCTCACAAGCAATGTTGAAGATGAACATCGAGGAGCAGATCCAAAACCAAAATGATCATTACAAACTTAGGAGTAAAGGGGCTCCCCTCACACTTGGGGAAGCACAAGAAAAAAATGAGACTGCTGATGAGGAAGGTCGATCCAGCAGCCATGCCAAAGAAGAAAACACAAAACAAGTCTAGGAAGACAAGGGCAGACAAGAATAAATCCATGAGAAAAAAGCTACAGAACACTCCGTTGGATGACACGAATATTTGTTCTACCTCGAACACCTCGGTGAGTCTACCACCTCTAGACTAAAACATCGTTGATGAAATGAAGAAAAATCAGGTGAACATTAGTTTGTTTGAGTTAGCTAAGATCTAGAGTCAGCGAGACATCCTGTTTCACGCATTGGGATAGATAGCAATAGACAACACAACCTCTACCAGCAAGGGAGCAAGCACACCTCTTAGATCACTTTCTACGTGCTCAACACGCTTCGGATGGAAGAATCAAACTTAGGTTTCCCTCCATTCTTGCTATCCTTCGAAATTTTTAACTACAATGTTCACAACTTCTTAGTTGATTCTGGTGCGGCTGCCAACGTCATGCCACTCTCCATTGCAAAGAATATCAATGCACAATAGAGAGAAACTTTTGTGAAAATCATCAAACTTGATCGAACATCGGTACCAGCCATTGGTGAAATGTGAGACGTGATCATCCAACTATCCCATGAAAGTCTAGTCCACCAATGCATCAACTTAGTTGTTGTGGACACACCAAAAGCATACGGTCTACTACTTAGTAGAGACTGGTCTATCAATTTGGATGGATATTTTGCTACATACTAGTCCCACATGTGGCTTCCATACAAGGGAAAATGCAACCAAATATGGGTATTGTCTGAGAGGTATATGAAGCACAATGTTAACCCCCTTAACGGTGAGAATGAACCGTTGGCCTTCACAGAACTCATGTTTGGAAAATGCCTCCTAGAAACAACATTGGGGTGTTATCCTTCATAGCCAGCTCTAACCCCACTAGACATGCAGTTGGGACTCCTTCCTTGCCCAATTGATGTTAATGAAACATGTACAATGCATTGTACCAATAGTAGCAGTAGTAGTAGCAACAATAACAACGTAGTACTGGCATGCCAAACGATCCATGTACAGACAAGTTGTGGGCCATGGATTTTGAAAAATAAAAGACAGATTACGTCTCAATGACCAGGTATATCTCAGTCGCCCAAAATAACAGAAAATGCATGATTTCAAGTTGCTTGAAGTTTGAGTGCACAAACAACGTTTCTAAGTACGAACCACTCATGTTGAGATTTCAAAGGACCATCAGCCTCAACGTGGTCGCAATCAAAGTGATACTACACCCCGCGAATAGTGTTGATGATTTTAAGGATATATCAACTGATGAAGGTAGGCACGAGAAGCCCCTGAAAAATGCAGTTGAGGGCAAGAAAGGCAACCCCACCCCCAAGGGTGTGATTTCCCTCAACAAGCTCTATGATTTGCAAAACTTCTTTTAAGGGCCAAGAAACAATAAAACCCACAGGTCCACCACTAGGAATGAACAAAGAACCCTGGGAACCAATCACGATCTGAAGATAGCCAATCTTGGTACAAACTACACACCACAGTAGAGGCAAGTCTTTGACCACTTGATTAATTAGTATCAATATGTGTCCACATGGGTAGGTGATTACCTGAGTACACACTACATGTGAGCAATCCAACATGGGATTGCAAGTAAAGGAGGAGCTAAGCCATTGCGGCAAAGGCCAGGTAAAACTCATATGTCATTTGAACTCCTTATATAGAAGAAATTGACTAAGATTTTGGATGATTGGATTACTTGCAAACTTTGTCATCATACTTAGGTTTCTCATTTAAATTATGCACGTAAGAAATTTGGGGAAATCCGCTTATGCATTAATTTCAGGAAATTGAACCACTCCGGGAATAAAAACAACTACCTTGTGCCATCATATGAGCCTGTGTTGCACGCAATATCTGAAGCAGTGGTGTCATATTCACTTAAAGGTATTTTGGAATACCACCAGGTTCTGATAGCAGAACCCGATAGACTTATAATGGTCCATGAGAAACTTGGCACAAACACACACCATCTACAATCACTTGACAGGAGGGTTGACAACCTTCATTTCGATGGCCAAGATCTCAAGCGTTACTTCTAGTAGGTCGGGCCGCACCCCATGCCATGTACATAGTCTGCTTGCTGCTTGTTGTTTTCATCTTATTTTCTTTACTTACTATCTTTGTTTTCACTTTGTTTGTTTTTCTTGCTATTTTTTTTATGTTCATTTTGTTTTCTTGATATATTACTATTTTTGTTTCCAGAAATAAGTGTTGCCAACTACTACGTTCTGGGTTTTGAATAGAGTATGTGGCTAAAATATGAAGAGACTTGTGACACTGTAGCACACGACCAATCTTGTGTCTGTCTTCTTTGTGCTTGGTTATAACCTTTGGCCGATGAAGTCTTGAAAGAAAATACGAACCACCTGCAAGGGAATTTTTGGTCAAATCATGAACCTGTGTTCACACGGGGAAGCCCCATGCCTGTATTCATCCTTCTGCTCTATGTGTTCAAGCTCATCCAACTAGTAGAAATGGAGAAGGGGAAAATCAAAATGAGAAAACCTATGTCAGAGGTCTTACATGCTTATCTTAAGGAACAACCTCTTCTACTCTTAATAAGTCGAGATCTCTCTTCTGCCCCAAAAATAAATAAGTGCCTATGCATAGTCCTCTTGAAAAAATACAAAGGCGAAAGAAGAGAAAGGCTTCTTGCATAGAGAGGTAAAGCATGCAACTACACCGGGGTACTTACTAGGCTCGCTAGCAGTGGATCAATGTGTGTGTTCCTGCGTGACTCCACCAAGGTACTGTCTAGGCCTGCTAGCAGTAGAGCAACACCAGAGATGAAAACTTATACTCTAAAAACCTTCAACTCACGAGCTAAACTACCCTTCCCAAAGTTGAAACGCAGTGATCAAGCTGAACTTTTGATTGTTTTTTACTAAGTTGGCAAAAGGTGAACCATGTATTTCCATTGGGTAAATGGGGAAGCCACAGTAACCTACACAGTGATTCAATACTCCCCAAAAGACCAAGGCCCTATGCTGTCAATGAACCAAAATAGAGAAGCTAGAATTCTACTAGTGTGTCACCAAGTGTTGTAGTGGCTACAACAACCCTCCAAAATTTTGGCCTACACCCAATTTCAGAGCCTCCCTTGAGAGTTTCACTTGATCACTGCACACATTCAGTTTCACTCCATGAGCTCGCGTGAGTCTTCGCATTCGCCTTGCTTGTTCATTTCACCAAGTCTTGCATGTTGATGTCAAAGTCATGCTTGCAAAATGTTCTAGTTATGCTCAAAGTCTTTGCTTCGTGTGTACTTGTTATGTTCGCTATGAAAACATCTGTTGCACTCACACACGGAGTCATATTCACTGTCGCACAAGCGTTGTCATGGTCAACCAATGATCAATCACAAGTGACACGCTTTTCACCTACACCATCGGTCAATCATGTGGTACATATGTTTCTATATGGTTTAAGTCACCTCGTCGTCGAGTCATGCAAGTGTGTGTTTGCAAGATCACATATGAATCTTTCACTCATTCACAGACTTAGTCATTTTGCTGAAGTTTTGACGATCTGAATCCCCTCTAACAACTGGACCATCACCCCGCCATCAACTCGAGCGATTGTCACCTAGAACAATGTAGATGCACCAAGCAAGTCATTTCAAGTTGCGTTGCCCACAAGAAAATCAATCAATCTCCATGATGGTCAACTGGAGAGTTTGACCCAACAACAACCCCAAGACTGACTCCCCTAAAAAATTGCATAGAGGCTGCAAGCAATGCCCGCTTTGCTGACTGAGAAAATTGTGCATACAGGCTAGAAAGACACCCAGTGCCTGTCCCTGTCTCTCTGAGAAAAAATGCACAATTTTTCCAGCCATCCCTCTTGATAGCCGACCAGTTGCTCATCCAGAAAAGTGCGCAGTTTTCATGGACATGCCCTCTGCTTCCCAACAGTCTGCTTAGCTCAAAAATTGTGTAGAGATGATTAGTAGGCCAGCCTCCTAAAATCAGTGTAGTTTCTCTCGCTAGCAACTCCCAGTAGCAGACTGCCCATTCCCTCCAAGAATTATGCAGTTTCTGCTGCCAAGCTCCCGATAGCTAACTTCTAGTTTCCATCAGGAATTGTGAAGTTTCTGTGTAGGTTTTAACCTCGTACAGTAATTACCTGCATACGAATTATAAAACACAGAAAATAAACAATGCGAGAGCATAGATATTTTCCCATGGATACCAAAACCAAGACTACCAGCTTGATTTTTCATTATATTTCTTTCAATGTTACAATACATATTTATACATGTTGAAGCATCCAATACCATGGACCAAAATCCATCGCGTCCAAAACCATGTGCAAAAATCATGCACAAAACCATAGGTAGGTCCTCCCAACCTAATATAGGGTCTAAAAAAAATTTCCCGGGGACCCCATAGAGGGGGGCTACCCGCCCCCCTCAAACCCTCTAGACAGGGGTGGCTTCTGCCCCCCTGTGACCCCCCCACTGCGTAATGAAGGGGGCACTCTCCCCCCTCTAACCCCCTGGTTAACTACGTGGGCTAGTCATGGAAATAATATAACACAACCCAACATTATCACACTTGTTGTTTTCTTTCCACAGGGGGCCACAAGAGAGATTAGTCATTTATCGAGCCCTGCAACGCCCATTGTTTCTCTACACCAAGAGATATTCTCATAGCTCACAGATTTTGTCAATGCATCTGTAGTATTCTTCAAAGTGTCCACCTTTACTAGCAACACCTTTTTGTCTTCTATCATATCCCTCACAAAGTGATACTAAACATCAGTGTGCTTTGTTTTGAATGGTAAGCAGGGTTCTTTGCCAAGAAAATTTCACATTGGCTATCACAGTCTATCCTTATAGCTCCCTATACTAACCCCATACTTGAACACAATCTCTACAACCAAACTACTTCCTTTCTTGCATGAGTGGTTGCCATGTATTCTGCCTCTATAGTTGATAGCACCACTACATATTTTTTCTTACTCATCCAACTGACTGTACCTCCAAATAGGTTAAACACACCCACTTGTAGATCTTCTCTAATCTAGATATCCAGCCCAGTCTGCATCAACAAATCCAGGAATATCCAACACTCTGTCCAATCTTGGTCTTCCTTGGTAGCACAATCCATAATCACTAGTGCCACGCAAATACCTGAAAATCTGCTTCATGGTTGTCCAATGCTTCTTCCCTAGTTTTTACATAAACCTACTCAATACTCCCACTGCATGTTCAATGTCTGGTCTAGTACAGACCATTGCATACATTAGGCTACCCACTACACTTGCATATGGAACACAGGACATGTCCTCTTCCTCTTCTTGTGTCTTGGGACATTGTTCAGCAGATAACTTCACACCTACAGGAATAGGAACCTTCACCAATTTACTATCCTACATATTAAACCTCTGCAATATTGTCTCGACATACTTCCTTTGGTTTAACCAGAGCTTCGTCTTTTCCCGATCTCTTTTAATTTCCATGCCCAAAATATAGTTTGCAGCACCAAGATATTTCATGTCAAATTTGGAGGAAAATTGGGTCTTCAAATCCTGGATAATTTCTTTGTCATTTCCAACTAGCAACATATCATCCACATACAAGACCAAACAAATAACACGGCTACCAATTAATTTAAAATACACGCAGTGATCTAATTTGCTTCTGCTGAAGCCAAGTCCCCGTATAAATGTATTAAATTTCTAATACCACATCCTTGGTGACTATTTTAACCCATACAGAGACTTCTTTAACTTGCATACCAATTCTTTCTTACCCTTCACCACAAAGCCTTTAGGTTGCTTCATGTATATCTCCTCTTCCAAATCCCCGTGAAGAAATGTTGTCTTCACATCCATCTGTTCTACCTCAAAATCAAAAGAAGCAGCTACAGATAAAATTAATATAATAGAAGTTACCTTGGCAACAGGAGAGAAAATATCACCAAAATCTATTCTCGACACCTAGGAATAACCTTTTACTAGCAACCAAGCTTTGTATTTCTCCACCTTTCCTTCTGCATTTGTCTTCTTCTTGAACGCCCATTTGCTACCAATGGGTTTCCTTCCAGCGGAAACTCAACCAGATCGCAAGCCTCATTTTTGTGCAAAGATGCCATTTCATCAACCATGGCCTCTTTCCAGAGTTTTCCATCCTCTGAATCTACTGCTTCCTTCACAGTTTTGGGATCATCATCAATAATAGATAAAGCAAAATTTGAATAGAAAGTAGATGGATTATACCTTTCCAGCTGCCTTCTTTCTCGAACTAATCTTCTCACACCCGGAGTTTGTGGCTCTTCATCTTCTGATTCCTCCTCTGTTGTAGGGTCTGATTCTTCCTCCTTAAGCTCAAACTCTATCTTCTCAGGTTCCTTTGGTTGGACTTCATGTTTAATAACATCTTTCACCTCTCTAGACACCACATCTCGGATGTACACAACCTTCCTTGTTACTGGGTTCCAAAGCTTATAACCCTTTAAACCATCCTTATACCTAATAAAGATGCGCTTTTCAAATTCACTATCCAACTTGGTTCTTTTCTCGTTTGGAACATGTACATATGCATCACATCCAAATACCCTTAGATGTGAAAGAGAGGGTTTCTTACCAGTTCATACCTCTTGTGTAGTCTTATCCTCCAACGCTGATGAAGGTGATCTGTTGACCAGGTAACATGTTGTCTCCATTGCCTCTGCCCAGAATTCCTATCCTAACCCGGCACCATTGAGCAGGCTTCTTTCCCTTTCCATCAATGTCTTGTTCATTCTTTTTGCAACTCCATTTTTCTCAGGTGTGTATGGAGTAGTATTCTGCCATGCTATACCACACTTCTTACAGAATTCTTCAAATTCCTTACTGCAAAACTCTCCACTGTTATTTTTCCTCAACACCTTTATTTTCTTCTCTGTCTCGATTTCCACCAGAGCCTTAAATTCTTTAAACTTGTCAAAGACTTTAGATTTCTTCTTAAGGAAATATATCCATGTATTCCTTGAGAAGTCATTTATAAATGATACATAGTACACAAACTTACCCAGTGATGGAACCTTCACAGGTCCAAACACATCACTGCGCACAAGCTCTAATATATGTTCCACCCTCTTACCACCAGAGGGGAAAATACCTAATTCTGCTTCCCATATACACAATTTTCATAGAAATCAAAATCCAGAGAGCTATTACTCATTCCTTCTACCATACCTTTACCATGAAGTATTTGAAGGCCCTTCTCTCCAATATGTCCAAGCCTTTGATGCCATAGCATGGTCTTCTCTACAAAGACCACTAGATTTTCTACTCCACTTTCAGGAACCATAGAACTGTTGCACCCATCAACAACAGTGCTACCTTACAGCTTGTACAAAGTTCCAATTCGAACTTCCAGCATCAATATCAGTGTTCTCTGAACCATCTTATAGGTATCCTTCTCGAAAACCATTTTTACACCTACATCATCCAACTTGCTTATAGAAATCAGATTTCTGGCTAATGCGGGAATATGTAGAACACCCGAAAGTGTTCTAACCCTTCCACCTTGCAACTTCAACTTTACTTTTCCACGACCAACAATTCTAGCCTTCTTGTCATCCGCCAAGAAGACATCACCACCATCATATTTCTCATACTCGCAGAACCTTTCTCTATGGGGAGTGAAGTGAAAGGATGCACCTGAGTCAATCAACCATGCCTCATGATCTACATGTGTACTTGAAGAAGCCAAGTACACATCCACACCTTCATCTCAGGTGGTTTTTGCCTCCGCAGAAGGGGAATCATCAGATCCTTTTCCTTTGTCAGGAGCTTTAGATTTATAGTCCCTTTGTAGTGCCCTTTCTTTCCGCATTTACAGTAAACCACCTATACAGGTTTTCCTGGAGATTTAGATCTCCCACTCGATGACTTATTTTTGTTTCTATTCTGGGACCGTCCTTGTATAGACAAGGCATCACCATTCTGGTTCTCCATATTTTTCCCTCTCATCTCCTCCATTAGCAAGGATGAGACTATTTCATCAAACTGCAAGGCAGTTTCAATGCTACCTATTGCAATAACCAAACTATCCCATGAATCTGGTAGAGAACACAACAAACTGATGCACCTATCTTCATCTAAAATTTTAATATCAACAGACAATAACTAACTTACCACAGTATTAAATGAATTCAGATGCTCTGTCACTGAGTCTCCATCTTTCATCCTCAGGTTATACAACCTTTTTCTGCAGGAATAGTTTAATCACTAGAGACTTAGATTGGTACAAAGTCCCTAACTTGTCCCACAAAGCCTTCATTGTAGCTTCCCCTAAAACATTCAACAATACTAAATTTGAGACACACAGTCGTATTGTGCTCTTAGCCTTCCGATCCAACTTCTTCCATTCTTCATCGGACACTCCCATTGGTTTAGTACATGGATCTACCACAATCCACTAATCTTTGTCTACCAACAGATCCTCCATCTTGAGTTTCCATAACTCAAAACTCTGACCATTAAATTTCTCAATCTTTATCTTTCCATTGCTCACTATCTTCTTTCACCACCAGAATTGATCCTGCAGATCTCCCACTGAACAGGGTCTACCATAGGCCCAAGCGAAATCCCTCAGCAACAAAGGGTCCCCTTGAAGCCAAAACAACTTTGATACCAAATGTAGGTTTTAACCCCGTACATTAATTACCTGCATACGAATTCTAATACACAAAAAATAAACAATATGATAGCATAACACATAAGACACATATACACAGAGATTGTCCCCTAGATCCAAAAACTGGGACTACCAGCTTGATTTTTCATTATATTCCTTTCAATTTTACAATACATATTTATACATGTCGAAGCATCCAATACCATGGACCAAAAACCATCGCGTCCAAAACCATGTGCAAATCATGCAAAAAACCATAGGTGGGTTCGCCCAACCTAATATAGGGTCCAAAAAAAAATTTCCCAGGGCGTTCCCCTGGACCCCGTAGAGGGGGGCTACCTGCCCCCCTCAAACCCCTTGTGACACCCCTACTGTGCAATTGGCGCAACAAAGGGGGGACTCCGCCCCCCCTCTAACCCCCTGGTTAACTACGTCAACTAGTTGTCGAAAGAATATAACATAACCCAACATTCTACTGCCTATTCCCTCCAAGAGTTGGGCAGTTTTGGCTACCAAGCTCCTGCCCCGATCTTGCAAAAAATTTCACAATTTTTGTCTTCCAAACATCCCTGTAGCTCGACCTGTTCCTCCAAAAAAATTCACCGTTTTTTCTGCCAAGCCCCGTTGCTCGCTCATTCTGGAAACTGCGCAGGTTTTTCTTGCCTAGCCTTCCTGCAACGCGGACTGCACCCCTAAAAAACTACGCAGTTTTTTCCTCCAGTTGAGCCAGACCTTGTGGATAGTAATTGTTGATCTGGATTGCCCATCTTCATCACCCAGTGACTCTTGCGCAATTTTCATCAGTAGTTCCCAGAGCCTCCATCCTGCCTCACAACCTTGTTGCCTCTCCCGGTCACCTACATCCAAAATGATCATGTATCATGGTAGACTAGGAGGTTTTTTGGATTTGATGTCATCTCATCATGAGTGAATGTAGGAAAAGGAACACAAAAATACATGGCGCGACGATGAATGGGATGAACGAAGGGGAGCACGTGCAAAAGGAAAGGTTCACCAATGGACGAACAAACAATGCATGCAAAGAGATATGTTCACAAACAGACGATCATGTAGAGGTGTTCGCGGATGAACAGATGAACAAACATACACCTTTCGCGAACAGACGAACCTGTCAAGCCTTCCAACATGCAAGCAAGGAGCAACATGCAAAAGTTACATCAAGCGAACCAACGACCATCGAAGACTCTCCGCACTTTGCCATGCAGAGGTGAAGCTGTCACACACCATGAAGATTGCCATCACCTAATGGCACTGCAGCTCGACATGCACACTAGCAGTAGCATGAATGTCACAACATTGTCATGTCGAGTCATGTCATGATTCATGTCATCCACATCTCTATTATGGGCCATACTGTCTATCAATGTAATTTAACATGGAATTCCAAGAGACCCACTTATTGTACAAAGAGTCATGTAAAGTCGAAAAGTCATGGAAGTCAAACAGTCATGAGGGTAGTCAAATAGTCACAAGGGTTAGTTTCACCCTTGCCTATAAATACCCCTCATTTGTACATGCAAAAGAATTTTCACCTTAGCTCCTCCCACATAGCCAAGAGAGTCTGTAATTTTTTCTTTGAGGAGTAAGTGGGTGGCTCCAATGCCCCACTCACGGGGTTAGTGAAATATGGTGTAATGATGTGTCTTGGAACTTTTGCTTAATTAAGAAGCCTACTAACAGCCCAGCATGTTTTCACACATGTATTGTAACTGTTGTAAGACTAATCTTAAACACTTGTGATGCATGTTGCTTTAACCTGTGTTTCACACTTGAACTATTTCACTTGTTGTAATACATAATAAATTAATGAAAATGTGTTTTATGTGTTGTTAACGTTGTCTCGCCCATGGTGGATACCTTCCCTGACATCAGACAAAACTTTCACATAAAACTTGTTGTAACAACTGTTGCACTCGTGCAGAGTAATCTGCTGTGTTATACACATTATCTTCCCTTGTGTCTTGTGACTCCTGCATCCGTGTTGATTGTTCCACTAGAAGTTGTGGACATCTTGTTGTGTTGTGTGTTCCTAGCAAAGTTGGGACTTCTCCCAACCAACTTGGGACTCACTCTCACCCTCTCCCTTTACATTGAAAGAAACATTGACACAAGTAACACTTACAATCACCAGACATGCGAACCTCACTTCTCAAAGACAAAGCAAACCACTCTCCTATGCTGACAAGCAAGAGTTGAGGCAACTCTTTAAGATAATGGCAACTAGGCCATCATACCGTATGGGACTCCCACACCAAATGGTGTGAGGTCTAGTTGGGACTTCATACCAGGGTGATCCCCTGAATGTTGGCGGGTCCAACACCATCAACAGGATGATTGAAACTCATTGCATCACAAATGCATGGGCGTAGCATTTTGTTGCACATATTTCTATGATACTTGGGAGACAACTATCAAATCAACAAAATATTCTATCCATGACTGATGTGCAATAGTAAAATAGAGTGTCATAGAGGCATAATTAAGAGGAGTAAATGGCACATGAATGGTGAAGGCATGCATGCACCAATATTAGTTTTTTTTCTAAGTTTTTCTACCTTCAAATTTCTATTGTTCCAAACTTAGAAAACTACAGTTTAGCTCAGTTCTTGTTTCATATCACTTGAATTTTTGAGTTGCTATTCTATTTTGATTTTCATTTCCATTTTTGGGAAAGATAAAGAATTAAAATAGATAGGGCACCAATCCCAAATAAAAAATTGAACCATCAAATGCAACTGGTACTAGGAACATGAATGGAAGTCACCACCATTTATTACTCAAAACATCAACTAGATATTATGGTGGTATATTAATCCAATGCTTAATATAATTTACTCTTTGCAACTATTTGCAGAGAGCTGAATTCAGAGCCAAAGTTCCTCAAGTCTGAGCTGAGGGTTGGCCATAAAGGTTCCATGGTCATAATATAAATAAAGAGATATGAAAGCAAATAACAACAAGGTGGTGGGATAACATCCATGTGCAACACAAATTCTTTGTGAAACTCAATTAAAAAGTGGTGATCATGTTTTGAATTCATAAGCCTTTAACACCACTTGTATGTTTTCCATGTTTACATGAGCCCATTACTCTTTGAAATTTATTATCTGATTTTAAATCATATATAATGTACTTTGACAACTTGTTCTTCAATAACAAATATGGTTCCTAATATCATGGTGTTCTTGTTCTTCAAAATCATCAATATGTTGAGATTATTTTTCAATGTCAAGGGCTTCTAGAAGATGAGAAACATCAATATTATTATCCTTCAATTTATCATGGAAAAGCACAATTCAAAAAAAATAGAAGGTAGTTGTTCCATATGTTGGTTTTTTTTTTTTTAAGTTTTGAGGTGCTTCCCTTCATCTACAATCACTGCTTCCCAATTAAGGCATTTCAAGGAGCCTAAATCCATGTTTACAACATAATAGATTGATAAGACAATCTACACTAGCATATATCCACCAATCCCTAAATCATGGCACACATGTTGAGTCTTTACTCTTTCACATCACATATTTCATGGAGCCATCCTCTTTTCTTTGGTATAGAGCTTGTTATAAGTTATAACAAACTTTGTAGATGGATCTATGCTAGCATGGTCACCTATCCTATGGATCTACTCATTGGCACACCTATTGAGGTTTGTTACACATTGGAGGGGGTGATTGGAGAGTTTGGAGGAGGAAGTTCTAGTCACTGGAGTTTTTTTAGCATATGGTTACAAATTATCATTTTTACTCATACTATTGTGGAGAATTCCTCTTGAAGAAGATTCATGTTGACCCTTAGACCACTCTTACTTGGTCAAAGAAACATGAAAAGAGTGCAACCTTCCTAGAAGGGATGTCTTTCACTTATGGATAGACATGGCATAACTTCCACCTACTTCATGTTTACTATTTATTGTTTGACTTGTCTACTAGAAGTTGATTAGTAGATTATTAGATGTCTAGGAGTTGGTTAGAAGAAATGCTTTGTTTATTTTTAGGAGGATTCCTTGTGTTAGCATATCTTTATGTTTATGGTTGTAAATTATCATTATGTGTTTTATTTCTTAATTAATATTACCACAAATTACATGATCTTGTACTAGACACACCCTCATGCATGTTTGAAGAGTTCGTTTCATTTAAATTTCTATTTTGGTGGATAAGAAGTATCCAAGATAGGACTGTTGTAGGTTCTTTATTTGGGTTACATGTTTCCTTATCAAAATAAGAAAACAAACCTTGAATTATGGATCTAATATATTGCTGATATGTAGCTAATTTGGTTCCAACGAATATGTCAAATGTCCTTCAAGTGTTGCCTTAAAATCTGGGAAAGATTGTAAAAATAGAAAAAATTAAATCTGGTGAATTCTTGAAAAATAGGCTTTAAATATCCATTTGAATATTCCAAACCATGACACCTATTGAAAAAATGAAATATATTTGCATAAATCATCTCGTTCTTGGCAAAATCGTCTTTCATATTTGAAAAATTAATTTTCGGCTTCTTGAAAAGACCACTAAAATTTAATGACTAAAACATGAAATAATTTAATATTTAAATCTGGAAAAATGGGTTGCAAATATTCCTTTGTATCTCCCAAACCGTGATATTTTTGTGAAAACTAAGAGAGGTTTTTTTAAATGAGCCCATTCCCTAGAAAAAAAATTGTTTTCAAAAATTCATTTCCAGTTGTTTGGAAACTCCACTTGAAGACAAAAACTAAAACAGGGAAAACACAAAGTTCTATAGAAAAATTTTGGTAACTTTTTTGCTCTGTCACTTAAGATTCATTGGCCACTCCTTGGCCATAAAAACATAGATTTTCATGTGAAAATTGGGAGAAAAAAATTAATATATTCCCTCATGCATTCATCATACCCCACTTCAATTTCGGTCTTCAATACTCTTTATTGGTAGTTTTAATTTGACCAGTTGAAATCATTATAGCTTATGGATTTTATTTTGGTAGTGCCACCTATCGAATGACATGTCAGACATGTGCATGTTGATTTGGTAGTTCCTCCCTTATCATATTACATATCTCACGATGCCTTCTATTTTTGCAATGTCTTCATCTTATAGTGTTAGAATTGGCACTACCAAATTAAAAGGCAGTGTTCATAAAAATTTGGTAGAACCTAGACTTTAGGACCCCAATTGAGTTGACATCAAAACTTTGAATGTGATAACATGTACTATCCCATTCTATATAAACAATGAGGTCTTCCTCTTATGTTTTGGAACATTTTCCTTCTTGACTGGTGCTTGCATATTCTTTTCATCATATTTTTTTTTTCAAAATTTTCTTATGGCCCACTTTTCCACAATAAAGGCACTTACAAGTCTTAGTGATTACTTGAGTCATCATTACTGCTACTGTCATGATTCTTAACAATATTTCCTTGGCCTTCAAGTTCCCTGTGAAATCCATTTCTGAACCTTCATTCCCACTGCTTTTTCCAATTGTCTTGTTGTTAGAGTTTAGTGCTCAAATCATCAAACTTCAACTCAACATCTGTAAAAGTATTATTAAGGGTTTCAATCAAATACTCAAATGAGGTTGTTAAACTCTTGAGAGTGATTACTATATTCTTCCATTTTATGTCCCACAACATTCCACTATTCTCCAAGGACTTGTGTCTTCAACAAATGATGTTGTAAAGATGCACTTTCATCCATTCTACTTGAAAACAATAAATTTTTAAGGGAGAGAGCTCCACCTTTCTTTGAAGTTTCATGTAAATCCTTCAGTTTCTTCCAAATATCTGTAGTATTACCTTTGGCGTACACTTTAACAATCATTTCATTGAGACTGAAAACTTTACTAGCATCACTGCTTTTTAATTCTACCCATCAAACTTGGTTTGATTATTTCAGACAGTTGTTGGTCATGTTTCTTTAACCAAAACAAGCTGATCCAAATGCCTGTGATAAAAATGGTAAAATTTTGGTTATCATTTTACGCTATGTTATACAAACTAGCCATTAGAGAACAAAAATTGAACCTATATGTTGCTAAAAATAAAATGTGCAACTAAAATAGAGACTTGCAGTCAAGGAAATTGTGTTTTTACCTATAGTTAAATATTGTTTCAGTGAATATATTATCAAGGGTATGGAATGGAACTTAACTGTAATTTTTGGTAGGACATTATAAATCATTGGAAAAATAATGGCAAGGATATCAGAGATCTGTAACGGGTCTTCATGGAATTGATCTAGAGCTCTAATATCCTTTATATGTCTTCTACACTGTCAAAGCTTCTAAAAAATTCAACACTCCTATGCTAAATTCAACACTCCTATGCTTCCACTTGATTTGGAAATGCTTTCTCAAACCACTACTTCTGTTGCGTTGTCAAAATATTTGGTAGCAATTATTTCAGGATCACTATGCCCTTACGCTACCCAAGGAATTGATAACTCCTTTTACAAACTTTTGAGCTCTTGCACTACTAGAGAATTTGACAACGTTCTCTTAAAATCTCTACCCTTCTAAAACTGATTCTCAGCCTTCGTTCAATGGAATTTCCAAACCCACTTCAAATGCTTCCATTCAAAAGTTGTTGATTGAATTCTAGAATAGGGGGTACGTCTTGGCTTGAATGTCATTCTAAAACCACGAAAAAAAATCAACTTTTATTATTCCATAACATGGTCGCATTCCTTCATTCTTTGACTAGCGATCTAGAAAAAATTTAAAGGTATATTCAAAGTATAAAAAGGGAAAATTGCCACATATGAAAACACCAAAACGTGTAATCACTACAAACTCACACAGATAGATTTATGCAAAACTCAGTGATACATCCACTCACAACTTTGAATCGATACAACAGAAATTGAAGGCAAATATGAGGTGTACCAAGTTTTAAAAGGACAAAAAGTGCATAAGTCAAACCACAATTTAACTATGGACACTTCAATCAAGCCATTCCAACACATTCCTTCATGGTTTTCTAGAGTGATACAATAGGTTTCGAATAGATTCAAGGAAATGGGGTGTTTTGTCTTAGTCTCAGTTAGAATCAACCACAAAAAGGGTGAATTTGCAAATACATTGTTTCTTGAATCCACTACACTTCGTAACGAGACTCGAATTGTTATGTGAACACACATTTAAAGTCACTGCAATCCACACATGTGATTAATCCAAGACACAATCCTTCAAATTATGAAGAGAGATATAATGGTATTTGAAAAGGAAAAAGAAGAGATTGATTGAATATGTTACAAATCTTTGATACCAAAAATCATGCATGGTGAACCACAAAGACTCACTTGGAATGTACCCCGCTCAGCTTTGTTAGATAATTTGGCAGGGCTCTGTAAAATTTCTCTGCCTTCTATGCTGCCAATTGATTTGGCAGTACTTCTAAAATTTTCTATGCTCCTACATTGCCAATTGATTTGGCAGAACTTTCTCAAACCACTACTTTTGTTGCATTGTCAAAATATTTGGAAACACTTTCTCAATATGGTCTTTGTCTACATCTAATGGCTTTCAAAGCACCTTCAATTCTCAAGGATCTATTCATATTCATAAAATTCAATTCCCTCCATAGGGCTACAATGCTTACACTCTCCCAATGAGACCCTTTTAGGCATTTGATCAAATCAAACCTGCATTGCCTTCTTTGTCAGCCTTCTTGACTCTGCTTCTGATTCTTTTGCTTGAATCCTTTGCCTAGATTCTAAATCTGTTTAGGTTGAATCCATAAGGCCACACAAAAATTTTCTTTACGAATAGGTAGTATCTTCTACAAAATTTTGTGTAATATGACTTTGCCCTTAAAATCAAAACCACCTCAGGTTAACCACAGGTTCTAAACTTGACCCTTTTAAGCTAAACTATAGGCACATAAAATCTTACCTAACCATTCAAACAACACCATAAATTTATGAATGGTTACCTGCCATACAATCTTGGAGTTCACCAATTGTAAACCACTTTGTATCGGTTTCTGCACTCTTTAAATCAAGTTTGATTCTAACACCGTTCTTCTCTCCTCATACGACTTTTGATTTCCTTCTTCCCTCATTTACCAGAATTTGCAACCCAAATACACAAATTAGAAGAAAGGGTATTAATTGTATTCAAAGAGCAAGGTACTTTGTTGTTCCTTGGTTCAATAGTGTTACAAAGCAACACCTCTAGCAACGGTGATACATCATATTCTAAAACCATGGATTCTGTCTTAACTTCACGCACTCAAATCACTACATAAACTACACATTCCTTTACGGTCCCAAAATTGATACAACAAAAATCAAAATGCCAAGTTAAGGTATCTTAAAAAGGATTGAGTGTGCATGCATCATGTTATAGTTTAATAACAACCATTTATAGACAAATAACGACTAGTGTTGCTCAACATCGTCCCTTCTTATTCACCAATTTTGTGTGGAAACAAGCCCCATAACCATTTCATCTTCAACACCTTTACTACATCTAACTACTCAACATTTAAAGAAAACATTGACCATCCCTTCACTTTAGTGTGGAAATGTAATGTATATCCTAGCAATGGATTCTAGTGTTGTTCTACCAACCTCACTAAGTTATCCCCTAAAATATATCAACCATATAGCCCCCCTATCAAATATTTTCATGTGAATACTGACATTTGATTAATGATTATATCCTCACCAAGATACAACTTGGTTTTATCTTTTAATAGTTTCACACACCTACAATTATCCTCATCACTTATTTATGTTGTTTAATTACATGAACAACTGGTTAATTCCCAAAGATGGAAAATAACTTAAGGTCATACATATGATTTCACTCCAACAAAATGATTTTGGCTATAAATATATCTCTTGTAATGATGAATATAGAAATTTACTTACTGAACACTAGTTATCAATGCGTGCCTAGTGCCAAGTGCCAATGCATGTCGGTGTGTGTCAATGAGTTCCATAGAGTTCTAGAGAATGCCAAGGTGTGGAAACATATGCCACGGAGTTCTAGGGAATTACAATGCACAATGGAGTGCCAAGGAATTCCAACACATGATGGTGCATCCCAATAATTCCAATGGATGCTAGGTGCCAAGCCATGCCAATTTTTGCTAGCTAGGGAGTGTTAGGGAGTGCTAGGGAAACACAAGGGAGCACTGGGTTAAAATGCATGGAAATTAATGAATAAGAGGGATGCCATGGATTACCTATGAGTTTCACAATGTGATAGGGAGTTCCAGGGAGTGTCAATCTATGTCAGGCATGCATAAATGAGCTAGGTTCTAAGTCGTGCCAAGTGCGAAGGAATTCTAGTGTGTGCCAATACATGTTAGGGGGTGCTAAAATGTGCTAGAAAATATTCACTTTTGAAATATAAGAGAAGAAGACATATAGACTAGTTAACTCTTAAAATATATTCAAGGAAAACATAATCATATATAGCACAAAATGGAGAGGGTTTGTACTTAAGCTTATGTAATAGAAATTACAATTGATAGTTAAATTGTATAACAATTTTTTTTATGATCTTTACTAACGTTTATTAGAATTGTTGAATGTTTTACATAATTGGAATGGCATCTTAGTTATAACTTATTTGAAATTTTGTTATTATATGTGCACTTTGATATGATCTAATATGATTATTGTTTCATTTCATATGTTGTAATATTAGATATATAATAGAGAAATTAATTATTGCATGAAATAAATAATAACTTTGCATTCTAAATGTCTTTTTTTTGCAGAACAAGGATCTTCCAGAAGATTCGAATGATCCTCGTCACATAAATTCATATCATGTTGGGTCCAATGCTGAGATGGAAAATGATGTTTATGATGACACAAATACAAATGATAGCGAAGTTGATGACGATACAAATGAAGATGGTCATGATCACGATAGTGATGATGATGATGAGGTAGTTTTTGGTAGCATCCAGTGCATAGGGGCTTCACTAGGGGAGAAATACCATACCACATGAATTCATATTGGGGGATATATTGAGGAAAAATGACATACTATATTGAGCATATAATAGGGGGTAAAGGGTTTTTGTATGTTGTATATAAAAAATGGAGCTCAAAGTTAATGAAAAAATATAAAGGAGTATAAAAATGTTGTTGAAAAAATAGATACCTACAATATCTAGTGAAAGTAGGGGTTTATTAAATTGGGAAGATGTATTGGGTTCATATTGGTAAAGGGATAAATAAAGTGATTTTTAGAGGTATTTTCCAATATGTAGTCAAATTAGAGGTATTGTTTAATATGCCACGAACGCACGTGCTATGTCAAAGGTTCATTGAGTGAAGCCCCCATGAGCCAGTGACATTCATGATTATATAAACTGCATCATGGATCATTTTTTATATATTGTTATGATGTTGATTTTCATGGTTATTGTCATATGTATCATGTTCATTACCTTCGATACCATATTATTCAGTTTTTATCTTTTTGACATGTATCATTTTGACTTATATCATTTGGACATGATGTATTATATTGGCTTGTATCTTTTTGTCTTACATAATTTGTCATTTTTATTTATATCATTTGTACATGATGTATCATTTTTTATTTATGTCAATTGTTGGACATGTATCATTTTCACATGTTATTGATCTACTAGTATATGTGAATTTCACTTGTTTTAATTATATATGATGATGATCTTATCAATATTGACTGATCACTTTTTAAATATTAAACGTGGTTGATGATTTGGATGCATATTTATTACGTATGATGGTTTTGATTTACTAATCATGATGGATGTTTTCAAATTCACTTAAATTATACATATCTATCTCACTTGTTTTAATTATAAATGATGATCATGTTGCAATAATTATCTTGTTAATTTATACATACTTGATGTAGATTATATTTTGATGGAGATTTAATAAGTATAATGATGTTATTAATTTGTTTAGATGTATGTTTTCCTAAATATCCTTTATAAATATTATCCTATCAAATATTTCAAATGCATTCATATGACTTACTATATAATCATATAACTTATTTAAGAGACATGTTATATTTAACTAATTAAATTGAAATAAAACATATTAATTTAACTGTATGCAAAACAATAATCATTTTTTTAAGCAATAATGGAAGAAAAATTGGAAGCCACACGGGAAGCAAAACTACAAGCAAAACAGAAAGAAAAACTAGAAGCAAAACTGGAAGCCAAACTAGAAGCAAATCTTGGCACTAAACCTGACGTTATTCCTAGCGTTATTCCCAGTCGTTAGGAGCAAAAACAAAAGCAAAAATGGAAGCCCAATTGGAAGAAAATCCTAGGGGTAATTCTAGCGATAAACTAGCGCTATTCTCGGCTCTTTCTTGCACTATTCTTAGTGCTCTTTCCGGTGCTATTCCCGCCACTATTTATGGCAATATGCTTGGAGATATTTCCATGAAATTTTTGGCACAAATTTCCAGTGCAATGCCCAACGCAATTTCTAGCGTTAATTTTCTGGGACTATTCCAGGTGCTATTTCCGACATTATTTCTAGCACAAAATCTAGCGCTATTAAAAATAAATAAATAAATAAATAATAAAAAATAAAAAATTGCACTCCATTTTGCATCAGAAAAGGTGTCCTATTCGTACACTAAAATACACTAAATTTTAGTGCTATTTTAGGCATTATTTGCATGTTTTGGTGTAGTACTAGAGTTTTTTGTATGTATTCCACAATCGAATACAATATTTTTCGCAGTATTGCCACTTTATCTATTTGAATCGAGAATGATTCTACTTCTAGATATTTCAAATGAATGGTTATTTTTTCTTATATGATATTGCTTATGCAAAATTAGCTAACTTGGACCCTCCAGATGCCCTATGTATGTTTTTCTCTTTTAACTTCACATGATGTGGTGATTGGCATCCATTTAGAAATATCTACACAATATTTATATTTTTCGGATTTCTAGACTCTTTGAGAGTTTCATTGGCAATTTTTAAAAATTTTAGGCTTACTCCACTGGATATATATGGCTGTTTAATAGGTCTTCATTTATAAATGGTGGTGAGGGAGTGTTAAATATTCAAGCTTGTAACTTCCTTTGTCACTTCCCTTGATATATGTGGATCTCTAGGGATAATGGCATTAAGTTGGTAGTTGTTGTTTCCATTTTGTTAGGTCAAGAATAAAATGGACAATATTGAATCGGGTGATTATCACTGGTTTATCACCTTATCAACATTTTGTGTTGGTGTTTTTTAAATAGCACTAGAAATCTACAAGTAATTTCAACGAGCTCAAGCGATATTAGGAATCTGCAGGTAATTTCAAACACTCATTGACTATGCATTACAAGCTTAAAATATCATTAATTGCAAATATCGTGCAATAATATCGTGCAAATTGTATAGTTTAAAATATCATTTATTGCAAAT
The DNA here is from genome assembly GCA_031772625.1 of Pinus tabuliformis. Classification (NCBI taxonomy): domain Eukaryota; kingdom Viridiplantae; phylum Streptophyta; class Pinopsida; order Pinales; family Pinaceae; genus Pinus; species Pinus tabuliformis. The sequence continues at coordinate 463,168,030 of CM062811.1, forward strand.
ATCGTGCAATAATATAAAATATTTTTTCTCGAAATTATAATTTTTTAGTAGTTTTAGTCGTTAAACTTTGTTAAGTTCTTTTACATTTTTACCATCAAAGACTACTACAATCTACAACTCTCGTTATAATAGGATATAAATCAATTAAATATTATAACCTTAAAACAATATGACATATCAATATTGTGTCCACATAAAGAAGTCAAACTAATTAATTTCACACCTTAGTACCTCAAATACCTCTTCAGGCTAAATATTTTATTATTTGACTATTTTTCTGGTTAACTTCCCACCACATGATATTCAAAAGCGTTGATGAATTTAGATTAGGAAGCAATAGAGAACATAGGCACAAAATTACAAAATGCAAATAGTGAACAGTCTCATGATTTTCACAGACAGAATACAAAGTAAGAAAGAGAGATGATAGCGACTAGTCATGTTAAAATATGCAATACGAAGTAGAGAAGTCAAACCAAATGATAAATGACAAATTTCATATTATTTAATGATAAATAAAAAGTAGGAATCCAGTAAAAATAAAAGCATTAATATGTAAAGAAATCCAAAATAAGTAAAAAAATTCATATGTAAACAAATGATAGTGACTAGTCTTATATTATTCAATGATAAATGTAAAAGTGAAAATCCAAAATAACTAAAGATGAGTGCTAATAATGTATAATAGAAATGAAAATGTAAAAGTTAAAAAAGAAAAGGTCATGCACATCTTTTAATATGGTTTATATTTTATGCGATGTGAGGAAAGGTATACTTAATTTAAGTATTTTAATAAAAATTAATGAATTTACAAAGTATTAGGAAAGTTGTGATTAATAAAAATTTCAAGTTTTTCATTTTGATTAGTTTTATTAAGTTAAAATGTATTTTAATTAATTAATTTTGACTTAGTTAAAATTAATCAAAATAATAATATATGTGGGGTTAAAATTTTAGTAGTTTAATAAAAAAATTGTCAAAATTTTGTTTAAACTAGATTTATTAATGGTATTTAAAATAGGTTAAAATTATCTAGATTCAATTCTTACAAATTTATCTAGTCAAAGTGGCTTTTAGTTCGATAAAATTATGTTAATCAATGTAAGTTAAAAAGACCCTATAAATATAGTTTAATAAATAAATTATTCAACGTTCAATACTACATATTCAACACATTCAAATAGTTTGTTAATATAACATGGGAGAACATGATCTAAATTATATGCCCATTAGGTAAATTTGAACTTGAAAATTCCAGCTCAAATTTGTGTAGATATCATTCCTCAATCAAAATGTTAGACTTGGACATTTAGCGAGATACCTACATCATTGGTCAAATTCAACATGTGAAATTCCAATGATGTACAAGTGATGCGATGAAACCCACTAGCAACTACCACTCAATATGGATCTTTAACCAAATTGCAAGAGGAGAGCATTCAACCAAGGAAAATTCTAGGGGTTAAATTTTTCTTACAAGTTAATGCTCCATGTTTTCTCCCCCAAAAAATGGTTGACCTATGTCCATTTTAATCAACCAAATTTTATAGCATAAAAATATTTTACTCTAAAATTTGCCAAAACTTTCTAGAAACTATATAAAATCCTTAAAATTTTCAATGTTTTTACAAAATTATTGTCAAACATTGTATGGTTGGCATTTTAAGAATTATTAAGATTTGTCAAGGTTTCTGCAATTTAAGATAAGTATAAATCCTTTAAATTTTCCTTGCATTCAAGAAGGTAGCCACATCATTAGTAGGAATTCAACCCATTGAATTGTATAAATAATTGTAATGATGCATGAAAACCAGGAGGTGTGTGTGTCAAGACTAACTACCTCTAAATATGGGTTTTTAACCAAAATTTCAGACCAAGTCATTCAACAAGGTAGCTATCTTATTAGTACAAATTTAAATTAAAGAATTGTATGTGGAGTTGTAGCAGTAATATGGTAGCACAAGGGGATCCAAATTAATACCAATATTTATGAAAATGGGTCATCCTTAACCAAAATTCTAAGTCCGTTTGGATTATGGATCAAAGTCAAGGCTATTTACTTGTGCTTATGGGTTGATGTATAGTGGATCAAATTCAAGGTTAATTACATATGGATATTGATCTTTAACTAAATGTTAAATTAGCGATTTTTCAAGGTACTTGCATCATTAGTATAATTCTACCTATATAGTTTTCAATATAGACCAATTATTTGTGATACAGATTCTTAATAAAATGTTAGATGAAAAAATTTAACAAAATTAGTAAATATCCAACCTATAAGTGGAGTAATAAAATGTTAGATGAAAAAATTTAACAAAATTAGTAAATATCCAACCTATAAGTGGAGTTGTAGCAATATACCCTAATCATTATCATTAGTATAAAATTCAACTCTAAGATTTGTAACAATGTAGAAACATTGTAGAGGCTCAAATGCAATACCAACTACTTATTAATTATTGAATAACTTCAATGCTAAACTAAAGCATCCATTAAAAACTTTATTTATTGATAAAATTCAACATATAACATGATGAAAATTCAACATTTAATGGAATTCTTAATGTGCTTTAGATTGGAATAAGATAAAATGTTAATATTAATAGATATATGCTTTAGGATGATGATGTTATTACACAATTGATATACATACTAAATGGAATTGTAAACATACTTGATCACATTATAGGTGATAAGAGACCACAAGGTAAAATGAGCACTCTTGCAATAAAATGATTAAATAATATACTCTTATGTTTGCAATTTTAAGTTTTTTGAATGTATCCATGAGAATAGTATAATGGAATATATACATGATATTGTCTTTGTGGGATTATGCAAAAAATGTTAAAACTTGCAAAATTTGAGAAAGGATGGAAGTTTTCTCGCATACACCAATTACCATAACCCAATTACATTTATCGCTATCTTAAAAAACAAACTTATGTCACCTACCCACCACCAAATTCTTTCACCTACATGATGTAATACATAATTTACCAAAAATGAACTTACTAGAACAAGAATATAATAAATAGATTCAGGATTTTATTTTTTTTGTATTCAGGCTTTTGTGATCCATAATGAATTAAGCAAAGTCTTTCAGTATAAATGACATAAGAGAAATTTTTGGCCGACGCGTTTCGAACCAACAAGCATGGTTCATCATTAGGACCAGATGAAGAGGTAGACCATGGAAAATGGTTAAATAGAGAGCAATGTAGATTGAGGATCAGGAAATGGCATGTCTTCTATCACCTAACCATCATAGAATTCATGAGTGACCATAGATCCATTAAGAACCATCAATGATTCTTTTGAGAGCTTATGGATTCCCATGTCAAGCTCTTAAATAATATCAGAAAAATAGGTTCATTCAAAGCCCTAAATAGTCTAGAAAACTAGTTCAACAGTGCATGAAAATTGACCACCTAAATCTTAATTTTGTCATTAACCTAGTCTATAACCACCTTGGAGTCGCCATGTTTTTCAATTTCAAGATTTTGTGAGATTTAGTTATGTGGAATAATGTCTAGAGAGAAGTGATTTCATATTTAATATTAGAGCTAATCCCGGGGGAATTATGAACTTGGAATTAATGAGAATCATTTAAAAACAAAACCACACCAATTCTGCATCTAGTGGGTGCCCTTGACTTGTACCATCAAAGCATATGCATGAAATATCAAAATCAAGAGTAGGAATAAATGACTTGTGCGGATTCGATCTTTTGGGCTTGCATTTTAAATCGTGAGAGAGATTTTTGACCAAGACTACTGCCACTTCCATTGGAACCTATTTAACTTGAAAAGGGATAATATTATAAATCCACCAAATAAAGTATATAAAGAAGCATGGTAGAGAACTAAAACAAACCATTCAATCATCTAAGTGCCAATTTTTTACATAGACTTCCAAAAGCACTGAATTCAAACGATCCTAATTGAAGGCTAAACCTAGGAAGAAAAAGAGCATGAATCAAAAATATGTTTTATTGACTCAGAGTCCTCCCTTGCTAAAGTGCACATTTTTATGTCCATGTTGGGCCTTAGTTTTGGTCTTATTTTTGCTCAAAGAAACTTACTTATCCATCTATTTTCCATTCATTTTCCCTTCATTTATCCCATTTTGATGTATATTTGATATCCATTCAGGTATTTAATTTTAATTTTTCAATTTCTAAAGTTTTTATGAAAATTTGGTTTTTAGTGCAAAATTGGCAGATTCAGAAATTCTCGTAATAGCTCTATGGTTGATATGGTTGCAGGACACTTGGGCACGAATGGAATGCATGGATGGAAAGCTTGGGAACTAGGACTAAGCCAGCAATGCTTAGTTCGAACAGAACAAGCTTTATTAGGCCCATTTGGTGCTAGTCAACCATGACTAGTCATGCAGGAATCCCATAAAAATAGGGCAGTTTTGAGATTTCATAGGAATGGTCATCTTTCTTGGGATGGGGATAATGAATTCGACTTGGATAGGTGGATGAGAGTAGATGGGTTTGTTTGAGTGAATATAGATCAGTTTTTTCATGAGACTTCTTATTTAAAGCCAAAACTTTGATGGCTTATGTATTGATTTTGTGATATACTTTTATGCTGTGACATCTTTGGATTGAGGAGTTAATTTGAAGACTTGTGTTATTATTATTTTGCTGTTCAATACTATGGATGTGTGACTGATTTAAGCTTCTGATATCACCTCTCAAAGTGTGCAAGGCAAGGGTGGAGGGCCCCCATTCCAAGCTAAGTACACTTCCTTCTTAACTAGTTTTATTTCCTTTTAATCTGATTGATTGTAGCACTAGTTTTTCAAAGCTTTATTTCAGTTTGCTTTATGGTTCATGCATAGTGATTGATTTCAGTTGTTAATAGCTTATTCATCACTTTATTGAGTTGGAAAAACAGGTGTTCAAGTTGGGCATCCCTTCTGCTAAAATGATGAATCAAAACTAGTTTCTTTTGTTTGCATGCAAGTAGTTTTATTTCCATTAAGATTTAGATATTGAGATGAATGAATTATGATGGAATATCTTATGTGTCTCTTAAGTTAAGAGCTTCTTTCATTAATAATTTATCCATCTTGAGCTTTTGGTTTCAATCTCTGATTCATTAAGTGATAATTGAGGTGAAGGTGGACTTCTTGAGGTCAAGAACCCTTTCAATATTTTTCTCCTTTTAAATTGATTGAATTAGAGTTATAAGATGTACTACTTTTAGCTTTTGAATAACTTATCTTTCAAGGTTTGGTTATATCTGATCTTCACATATAGTGAACTTGCCTCAAAGCATAAACAACCCGGATTGATAAGAAATAATTGTGTTAATTTAGGACCTCAAATTAGCTCAACATTTTGGCGCTGTTGCCGGGGAGGCAAATATCAGCATAGTCAATAGAAAGATAAATTTCAAAACCACAAAAACATTAGTTACATTCCATTTTAAGTTATGTTTCTTTATGCCTAGATATAGAGATCATCAAGGTAGATTTATCAAAAACCCCCCACAAGTAGAAATAGGATCATCACACACTCCAGTTACTGGTAATCCAATAATTGAGGAGTTTGTAGAAAAACAAAGAACTGGCCAAAGATTAACTTTAATTGAAAGGCAAACTTTGTTAGCTTGGGAAGCAAAACAAAAGCAATTCTCCACTTCCGGAAAACAAAAAGAAAAAGGAAAACAACCTGTTTTTCCATCCATCAATCCTCCTATCTTCCAATAGCTTGAAATTCCACTTGAAATTGAAATAAATCAAACAATGGCAGAAGATGGACATGGATCCGTTCATCTCACTCCTGAACAACAAAGGGCTGAATATGAAAGACAACAAAGAGAATGGAGAAGAAAGAGAGAGGAAGAGGCAAAACAAGAAAATGATAGGAAGCTAGAAAACGACCGGAAAAGACAAGAAGATGGAATTGATCAAGAAACTACTTTTGGTTTTCCAATAGTAGATACAAGTGCAATATTGGGAGAAGAAGTAAAAATGAAAAATATTCCACCTTCTGTATTGCCAAACTTTTATGGAATGTCTACAGAAGATCCTGATGCATTTATGTTTGAATTTGATATCCTATGTAGAACATATGGATATACTGATGACGTTCATAAACTTCGTCTTTTCCCTGCAACATTAAAAGCAGCAGCTTTAAAATGGTTTATGGGTTTAGGAGAACAAACAATAGCCTCTTGGGATGATATGCGAACTGTCTTCCTTAAGAAATATCAAGCTTATTGTAGATCTAGAGATTCAAAGGAAGATGTTTTTAGAATGACACAACAAGAAGATGAAAGTTTAGAAGAATATTTGGAAAGATTCGCATATAATCTTCAAAAATCTAAACAACATTCTCTAAATCAAGAAAATGTTCGCACAATCTTCCTCAAAGGTGTAAGGGATGAATACCTTGACATTTTGAATGTGATGGGTAAAGGAGATATTTCAAACCTTCCATTCGATGAAATTGTCAAGTTATGTCAGAAATATTCTAGAGGAAGATCAAAAACCGGAAGAAGGGAAGTGAGTTCCAAAGTAGCAAAGTCAGCTGCAGGAGGGATAACAAGAGCTGAAATAGGAAGTCTATTGGAAAATTTCAAAACAGACCTCTTGAGTACATTAGGGACACAAGTGGATGTGCTAAAGGCAAACAAGAAGAAAGAAGAACAAGAAAAAGCTTTAGCAATCTTTTGTTCCAAATGTAAAAAGAAACATCCTTTGAGAGAATGTCCTTTGGATAGTATTCAGGTTTGTGGTATTTGTACAGGCAATCATTCCACAGAGAATTGTGTAACATTGAAAGAGTTACAAATGAACTCAATGGAAGAAGTGTCAGGGACAGAAGGTTTCTATTATGTTGCACCACGAAGACTATGGCAACCTAGGATACCTCAACCAAATCAGCCACAATTCCCTCAACAAAATTATGCCTATCCACCTTATAATCCTTGGACCCCTCCAATGCCATGGCAAGCTTGGCCTCCACAACAATATTCACAACAACCTGCACAAGGTTGGAGAGGATATGGTTATGGAAACCAGCAGTCTCAACAGTATCAACAACAATACCAGCAACAATACCAACAACCATTTGCATATCCACAATATCCGCAATCCATACCCTTTCAACAACAACATTCTGTATATCCGCAATCCATCCCATTTCCACAGCAGAATCCACCATCGTTGTTGACCCAACCACAACAATTACAGCTACCTACAAATCAACCCAGACCAACTCAACTACCAGCCCAACCAATGGCCAATCCAAATAATAAGGTGGACAAATCTGCATACACTGTGGAGGAAGCAGCATGTTTTCCTACATATTCGATCCTTCCTCTTAACGATGTCCATCTAAGGTCTGGAAAAGTGCTTAAAAAGGACTCTCCTCCAATTATAGAAGAACCAACTGAACAAGGAGAATCATCTGAAACATCACAAACTGAGATACAAAATCAGAAAGGAACAAATGTCACAACACAAACACCACCTTATCGTGAAAGGTTAGTGGAACAACAAAACAAAATAATCCTTCCTGAATTTGATATCTTAGATGAGTTAAAAAATGCTTATGTAAAAATTCCTTTGTTGAAGGCAATTAAAGAAATACCAATATATGCTAAAACAATAAAGGAATTGTGCATTCGGAAATCAGAGAAAAAGAAAAAGGATCCTACAACAATCCAAGTCATTGGTAAATTAGCAAGCCTCATGTCTACACAAACCATAGTAGAGAAATATATTGATCCTGGCATCCCAATGGTTACCATATCAATAAATAATTTCTCAGTACCAAATACATTAATAGACTTGGGAGCAGCTATAAACGTAATGACAATGGAGACAATGAAAACTTTGCAATTAAACAGCATTAGATCAACTTCTACAATCTTGGAACTAGCAGATAGATCTAAAGTTGTTCCTGAAGGAATATTAGAAGATATCATAGTCTCCTTGGATTCATGGGAGTATCCTGTTGACTTCCTGATCTTGCAACCAAAAACAAACTTGGGAGGACATCCTCTAATCTTAGGCAGACCATGGTTAGCTATTGCTGATGCCTTCATAGGATGCAGATCTGGAAGCATGATTATTTCACATGGAGATGAAAGGAAACATATCACTCTTTATTCACCTGCACAATCCACTTCTTTAGAATCAATACTTGAAACTCAAGAAAAACAACAAACAAAATCAGTTTTAAGTATAAATCAATTCTTTGATTTTAAAGAAGAAGAAGGGAATGAGGACTTAATGGATCTTTTCATTTCAGAACCAAGTATTTCAGAGTAGCTTAGGAAAGCTCAATATGAAGCTGCAAGTAACCTTCTGAATCAATGTTTTCAGGAAACTTGTACTGTTCAAACTTTGCAGAATTCTTTTATAGACATCTTTCCTGTAAACACAGTCTCCAAGCCAACAATCAAAACAATTGAGGTTCATCCTGGAAAACATCTAAACATTGGAAATGAATTGCAACCAGCACAAGAGCAAGAAGTAATTGCACTATTACAGAAATATTCAAAAGCTTTTGCCTGGGATTATACTGATATGCAAGGAATTCATCCTAGCACATGTCTCCACCACATCTATACAGATGATCAACTTAAACCTGTAAGACAACCTCAAAGATGAATGAATCCTATGATGAAGGAAATAGTGAAAGAAGAACTGCAAAAATTGTTAGAAGTTGGATTCATTTATCCTATTTCAAATAGTCAATGGGTTTCTCCACTAGTTATTGTGCCAAAGAAAAATGGAAAGTGGAGGGTATGTGTGGACTACCGGGAATTAAACAAAGCTACACTCAAAGATCATTTTCCTCTACCTTTCATTGACCAAGTGTTAGACTCATTAGCTGGAAAGAAATTTTTCTCCTTCTTAGATGGGTTTAGCGGATACAACCAGATAAGAATAGCAGAAGAAGACCAAGACAAGACAATATTTACTTGCCGATGGGGAACCTATGCATATAATGTTTTGCCATTTGGTCTATGCAATGCACCTGCAACTTTCCAACGAGCAGTACTTGCAATATTTGCTGATCTAATTCATGAATGTGTAGAGGTCTATATGGATGACTTCACAGTTTACGGAAACACATACAATGATTGTTTAAACAACCTTGAGAAAGTTTTGAAACGATGCATTGAAACAAATTTGTCATTAAGCAATGAGAAATGCTATATGATGTTGACAGAAGGAATAGTTCTGGGACACCACATTTCTGCTTCAGGAATAAAGGTGGATCCAACCAAGATCCAAGTCTTAGTAAACTTAATGCCTCCTACAACACAGAAAGAGGTTAGAAGTTTCTTAGGCTATGCAGGCTATTATAGACGATTTATTGAAAACTTTAGTAAAATAGCCCAACCTCTGTTCAAATTATTAGCAAAAGACATTGAATTTCACTGGACAAATGATTGTCAAAATGCATTTCAAATTCTGAAAGAGAAATTGTCAGTTGCCCCCATTCTTCGTGGACCAAACTGGTCTTTACCATTTCATATCTCAACTAATGCATCTGATACCGCGATAGGTGCCTCTCTTGGACAGAAAGAGAACTTATTCACTTATGCAATATACTTCATAAGCAAAAATCTAACACCTGCAGAAATGAACTACACAGTCACAGAAAGAGAAATGTTAGCTGTTATACATGCAGTAAATAAATTCCGGCACTATATAACAGGATATCAAGTTTTCATTCATACTGATCATTCAGCAATCAAATACTTGATGAATAAACCCATCACCAATGGACGAATAACAAGATGGTTACTGTTACTGCAGGAATTTAATATCACAATACAAGATCGGCCAGGAAAAGAAAATCAAGTGGCTGACTTTCTGTCCCGCATACACTCACCCCCTGATCCAAATCCAGTTGTAGATAACTTTCCTGATGAACATCTGTTTGCCATCACAGTCAAAACACCATGGTTTGCAGATATTGCAAACTATTTATCATCTGGAAGGTTTCCAGCTCAATTTACTAAAAAGCAAAAACACAAAATTGTTAGAGCAAGCTCTAGATATACATGGGTCAATGGCGATTTATTTTATACTGGTTCATACCTAATAATTAGAAAATGCGTACGAGAAGATGAAATATTAGACATTTTAAGAGCATGTCATGATGAACCCTGTGGTGGCCATTTTGCAGATAAACGAACAGCATATAAAGTGCTGCAACTAGGCTATTACTGGCCATCCATCTTCAGAGACTCTAAGAAATATGTCAAGCAATGTGATAGCTGCCAGAGAACAGGACGACCAATAACATCAGATGAAATTCCACTGAAGCCACAAGTTCTCATAGAACCATTTGAGCAGTGGGCACTTGACTTTGTTGGACCTATCAATCCACCATCAAATGGGAAGAGGTACATCTTAGTATGTACAGACTATGTAACCAAATGGGCAGAAGCAAAAGTAGTTAACAGAGCAACAGAAGATACAGTGGTCACCTTTGTTTTTGAAGAAATATTTGTCAGATATGGAGTACCTAGACAAATTGTAATAGATCAAGGAACACAGTTTACATCAAAGCTGGTACGAGATCTAACAGAGAAATACAAGATCAAGCATAGGAAATCTACACCATATCATCCACAAGCAAATGGTCAAGTCGAATCAACAAATAAAGTCTTGGAAAATATTATGACAAAAACAGTACAGATGAATAGAAAAGACTGGTCTGAAAAATTAAAAGACGCACTCTGGGCCTATAGGATCACTTGGAAAACAACAACTGGTTTCAGTCCATACCAATTAGTATATGGGAAGGAGGCTCTACTACCTATAGAGTTTCAGATACATACCTACAGACTAGCAGCTGAACTAGGACTCGACTTGACAGAAGCACAACAGCAGCGGATCATGGAACTGAATCAGTTAGATGAGCATCATCAGCAAGCTATGGAACATACTACATTAGTACAACAACAAAGAATGAAGTGGCACGACAGATACATCAAAACAAAGACATTTCACAAGGGAGACTAGGCATTGCTTTTCGACTCCAAATTCAAAGATTTCAAAGCAAAGTTCACAACACACTGGCTAGGCCCATATGAAATTGACGAAATCTTTGACAATGGAGCAGTAAGGATTAAGACCATCGACCAGGATTCCACCTCTTTTATAGTGAATGGACATAGGCTCAAAGTTTACAATCGGCCTATCAGTAAAGAAGCATTTATGAAACAACTGATCGAAGACACAGAACTGGAACTCATGGCGCAGGATCCGCCATATACCAGTCTACTAGTTGAATAAATTTAAAAAAAAAAAAAAGAGAAAAAAAAAAAAAAAACAGAGAGAGAAAAAATATATCAAAAAAAAAAAAAAAAAAACAACAACATAAAAAATAAATAAATTGTTTGCAAGTGAAAACCAGGCAACTGGCACATTGCAAGCACGAATTCATAGGGGAAAACTAGGGCAACTTGGACTCTATGAATTCTTCCTACTTGTTCTACTGTTCTCTTACTGCAGGTACACTCCACCAATCAATGACTTGAGGACAAGTCATATCTTCCACAAGGGGGGGAGACTTGCATTTGCTTTTTAAGTAGACAGCTCAAGTTGCAAACATCAAGCTCTTTAGCTGGAACGCTGGAATATAAACTTGTATTGTCAATAGAGGGACATGATATAACAAATCATTGCCAAGGGACCTGAAAGACCTGCCAATGTCAACACAACATGTGCATATTTTGTAAGCAGAAAGAGGGACCTGAAACAATGAATCATTACAGAGGGACCTGATTATCAATTCAAGAATTAGAACATGAAGAACAAGGAGCAGTAATAAAGTCTACATTTGAATCCATCTACATCATCTGATCAAATTGATTTCATCCTACTTGTACAGCCATCATCCAGGGGAGTATATGTGGTCATTTTGTGCTTTAAAAATTCAATTTTTTCTTAGAAATTTTTAGTTTTTGTTAAGTTGAAATTAGTACTTGGGGATATTCATTATCATCTATATCCTATATTCCTATAACCCTTATACATTATAACCCTATTCCCTTTCATTTCCATACATATTCCCTCTTTTCATTAACCCTACTACCCCTAAGTATTTTTCTTTGCGAGCTTAAAAAGGCCAAACTGGGACAACTTTCAACCTGCACATACAAATTCATGCAACTCGGAGCATTAGTGATGGTAATAATTTTAAATATGACCCGAACGGTCATTTTAAAATTATAAAACTATGTTATACAAAGCAAATCAACCTATGCGCTATATGGAAATCAAAGGTTATTATATCAACATATATACCATAGTTCGAAAAAGTGTGTGAATGCGCTAAAGTCATTTCTATTACCAAACGTGCATATGGTATATGGTAAAAGGTATATATATGTTGCACATAAATAAACGCGCAAAGGTTCATACATATGGTATAAGGTATGGAATATAACATAGTTACAAGCAAAGGTTCATGCATCAAAGTTTATGGAATATGGTGGACGGCTGTGAATAAATAAACATTAGAACATTGCGGTGGGAAATGGTATCCAAACATCATTGCGTACATATCATTACACAGCAAGCAGTGAATATATAGTAGTGCAAGCATACGGCGGTGGATATGATGATAAAACAATTGCAATGAATTAAACAGTAATCCCATATGACAACCGGCCAGCACACAGGTATGAACTTAACACGGTGGCATGGCAATTCGTTTATCCATTGGATGATATGCTGCGCAGGGATCATGCGTACCAAGCCATGACTTGGCCATCCTCATGACACAGTCGGGCGACTGGTCAACAGGACGGCCATGTAAGCCACGAATTTTAAAAACACCAATGGATATACATTGCAGTACAGCCTGAAACGGTCATGAACACTGACCGAGCTCTTGTGCAGTTCAAACAATAATCCTCTGTGTCGTGTTAAACCATAATCCTCATCGCCGCATAAGCTCAGAGAAATGGCGTTTGAAGCTGCAGCCTAGTGAAAAGGAAAGTGAACTGAGTTGGGAGAATTTAAAGAGGCAAATCGTTCCGGGTTTGACGTTTTGAGATAACGGATTTTCAGGGATTCAATAAGGTAAGGCGTTAATTGTTTAAAGCTCGGCACAGTGAATCAAAGTTAGAAACTCTTAGTCATTAATGGTAACGATTGTTTTGCCTTGCCACCAGTCAAATTGAACAGTTAAACCAAGATTTGGAGCGCCGATATCCCTCCAGGTGCTCGGTGATCTAAGGTAAGCCGAAATTGTAGCCCCAACTCGTTGATTTGCTGCACGAATGTTGGTATGAATCCTCAGTGGATCAGGTCTCACTTAAATGCGAATGTATTGCATGGTCAACACGTAGATTTTGGCATTGTATGTGGAGTTGTATGCCGTGTCGTGTCAATAATGAAATCCATGAACTAAGGAGGCACGACAGTTCAGTGTTATTGCATGTTGAATGGCGGTGAATGGCAATGTAAAGCGCTGTAGAATGCGCACTGCATTTGTATTGTCACATAGTTAATTGATTGTGCGCCGATTTAAACCGCAAAACAAACAGTCAAAACAACATCCATACCCTTGCTGCGCACTGTTGTTTTCATTTACACCAAAACAGGGGATTGATATGCTTTAAGGATTGAATGCATAATGCCATTTCTGATTGAAGGATTGCATGTCGAAGCCATTTAAAAATTCATTTGAATGCGCTATTATTTGTTTTTGTTTTGAGGCCGAGAGTTTTTATGAGACAGCCGAGAGCAGTTTTTGTAAAATTTTGATGGGCCGAGGGTTGTGTTTTGCAAATTTTTATGGCCAGGAGTATTTGCAAATTGTTTTTATGAGGCCGCAAAGCATGATTTCAATTTCCAAGTGCTATAATGCGCCGTGTTCATTTGTGTTTAGAGGCTGAGCATATGTGAATAGCCCTCTATTTACCATGCTAAGGCTAAGTGCCTTCGTGCTCATAGTTCTGTTGTAACTGAGTGTAGTTTGGTATTTGATTTGGTAATTGAGGCCGTGTGCATAATTTTGGCACATTACACAGTCAAAATTTTTCAGTCAAAAGTTCTTTAAAAAATATATTGGGTTAGGCTGAGAGCATCTTGAATATTTGTTGATGAGGCCGAGAGCCAAATGTATGTGCACTACACAGTTTTCCTGGTTAAACATACACAGTAATCAATCATTTGAATTTTGGTAAACAAAATAAGGCCAGGAGCATGTATAAACATTGTTTGTATGTGTATTTTTGTTTTCAAAAACAGAGAGCAGCATATTGACAGGGTATACAGGCATTTGTTTGCATTGAACAGGGATTAAAACAGTGCTGTTGCTGAGGGCAGAGTCAAACAGAGGTGAATTGAGTTGATTGAAAAAAGGAAGGTAAGGTTCTTTGCCTTCAAAAATTTCATTTCGAAATCAAACAAATAATTATATCTTTCTTTCAAAATGAAATCAGTAACAGTAGAGGAATTCATTCATTGGTTTACAGAAGCAATGTCAGTCAGAGTAGAGCCAAAATTCCAGATAGAGAGTTGGGGGAAGGAAACTATAGAAAAACTTTACCAAGCAGGGATGATAAGTTTCCTACAAAAATTTGATGGCCACTCTGAACAAATAACCAGGGATTTCATAAAAAATTTCAATCAAGACCAGACACGGGTGGGAGATGTCATTATTCTTGTAACCCAGGAATATCTTTCCCAAGCTTTAGATCTGCCCATGATAGGTGAGAAGTATTACAAAGGCCTGCACTTCAAGGAGAAAGCCTGGACTTTCTTTCTTGAGAAGAACCGGAAAGGAACATTTGATAGAACAAAAGGGATACCCAGGGAATGGTTTAACCATGGGGTGAGTTGGTTTTGGTTATCCAAAAGTTTTTGACCTGTGATAGGGGGTATAACATGGCTCACTTGTATCATGTCAGACTTCTGCAGCATATAAAAGGGGAGGATAGGATTAACTTGCCTTATTTCCTATATAGGAACCTTTTGAGAATGATTGAAATAGTCAAACATGAAAATAGGGCTAAAGTAGGACAGATATACCACCAGGGATTAATCAAAATCCTAGTTGAGTATCAGGTGAGATCACAGGGCATAGTGTGGCGAGAATTTATGTCTAAAAATCAATTCATTGAACAGGTTCATGAGGTACAGGATAAAACAGAGCAGGAAAACAGAGGATTGATGAACTCACCATTATATCCTAGAACAAGAGCCAAACAACAGAACAACATGGCCATGCAAGAAAATGAAACATCTGTTATGTCTATTCCTAGGCAATTTAGGAATAAGAGTCCCATTGATTTAGAGAAGGAAGTAGAAACATATTCCCCAAGACAGCAAGAAGAAAATGATCTTGCACAAGAGGCATTTGAGAAGGATTCTTCATATTATGATGCAGCAGTAGCATCACTAATGAAAACAACACAAGATTTTGAGAGAGAACTTAATTTGGGAAGAATCAGGGATTTAACTGACCAATTGGAAATTAGCAAAATCTTAGAGAAGCAATTAAAAGAAGAAAACAAGGCAAATAAGAAAGATAATGCTAAATTGGTCAAGGCAAATGAGAAACTGAATGAAGAATTGGGGAGGCTGAAAAGGAAAAATAATCTACTTTCTAAGCAAGCATTTAAATGGCTAAAGGAAAAGAACATGTGGCAGGCAAAATATGAAAAACAAAAGGTCAAAGCAGCTTTGTTTAGGGAAAGACATGATACAGGTCTGGATTGTTTGGCCAGGGCAGCACAACAGGAAGCATCTACAGGTACAACATCTACTACAGAAAGGCGAAGGTCAAAGAGGAGCAAGCAAGCATGGGGACATGCTTGATGATAAGCAAGGGAGAGATGTTGGGCCTTAGTTTTGGTCTTATTTTTGTTCAAAGAAACTTACTTATCCATCTATTTTCCATCCATTTTCCCTTCATTTATCCCATTTTGATGTATATTTGATATCCATTCAGGTATTTAATTTTAATTTTTCAATTTCTAAAGTTTTTATGAAAATTTGGTTTTTAGTGAAAAATTGGCAGATTCAGAAATTCCCGTAATAGTTCTATGGTTGATATGGTTGCAGGACACTTGGGCATGAATGGAATGCATGGATGGACAGCTTGGGAACTAGGACTAAGCCAGCAATGCTTAGTTCGAACAGAACAAGCTTTATTAGGCCCATTTGGTGCTAGTCAACCATGACTAGTCATGCAGGAATCCCATAAAAATAGGGCAGTTTTGAGATTTCATAGGAATGGTCATCTTTCTTGGGATGAGGATAATGAATTCGACTTGGATAGGTGGATGAGAGTAGATGGGTTTGTTTGAGTGAATATAGATCAGTTTGTTCATGAGACTTCTTATTTAAAGCCAAAACTTTGATGGCTTATGTATTGATTTTGTGATATACTTTTATGCTGTGACATCTTTGGATTGAGGAGTTAATTTGAAGACTTGTGTTATTATTATTTTGCTGTTCAATACTATGGATGTGTGACTGATTTAAGCTTCTGATATCACCTCTCAAAGTGTGCAAGGCAAGGGTGGAGGGCCCCCATTCCAAGCTAAGTACACTTCCTTCTTAACTAGTTTTATTTCCTTGTAATCTGATTGATTGTAGCACTAGTTTTTCAAAGCTTTATTTCAGTTTTCTTTATGGTTCATGCATAGTGATTGATTTCAGTTGTTAATAGCTTATTCATCACTTTATTGAGTTGGAAAAACAGGTGTTCAAGTTGGGCATCCCTTCTGCTAAAATGATGAATCAAAACTAGTTTCTTTTGTTTGCATGCAAGTAGTTTTATTTCCATTAAGATTTAGATATTGAGATGAATGAATTATGATGGAATATCTTATGTGTCTCTTAAGTTAAGAGCTTCTTTAATTAATAATTTATCCATCTTGAGCTTTTGGTTTCAATCTCTGATTCATTAAGTGATAATTGAGGTGAAGGTGGACTTCTTGAGGTCAAGAACCCTTTCAATATTTTTCTCCTTTTAAATTGATTGAATTAGAGTTATAAGATGTACTACTTTTAGCTTTTGAATAACTTATCTTTCAAGGTTTGGTTATATCTGATCTTCACATATAGTGAACTTGCCTCAAAGCATAAACAACCCGGATTGATAAGAAATAATTGTGTTAATTTAGGACCTCAAATTAGCTCAACAGTCCAACCACCCTCTTTTGAGTTTTTTGTCCCAAGCTAGAATTTTTTTAGTTAAATTTGGCCATAAAAAAAAAGAAAAAAAGGATTTCATAGGAGCATGCAATTTCCAAAAGAAATCCCACCACTAGGACTTCTCACCATGGAAGGTAGCCTGAACAAGTGCTTGATAACCTAGTTTTATAGTGAAATAATCTATTACAAGGTTTTTGGACCAACATAAAGTATCTTCCTCATCTTAAATGAGCCAGACGAAGTTGGAGCAAAGTTTGCCAAAAAATATCCTCCATTCTATAGTGTGTCTTATTATCAATCCAATATCCATGACAATTTTCTAGCTTATCCTTCCAAGCATGTCCTTATCAAGGGCTTTCGCATCCTAGATATAAATTTCTTGTAAAAAAATTCCATCAATTTGTTCAACACTTTCTATTCTTCATCAACCCTTGTTAGGGGTCCTACCTTAGCTTGATTTCCCTTCCATTGTGGATTGTCTAAACTATCTAGTTACTAACAAAAGGAAAAGATTCCATAAAGGATTTCCATACTATCAAATTAATTTTGACTAATTTATAGGGGGAGAAAAGCCATTATTTCACTGAGAGCCCTCCAAACTATTCTAAGGACATCGCCCTGTCCCAAAGTGATCTATTAGATGTATTTCTCCAAATATTTTTTTTACCAGATCCTACTTGACATGATATATCTTTTTAACACCTCAACTTCCCAAGCTCCTAGGTAGAGAAATATTATACCATTAGACTACATGCATTAACAACTCCTATTTTTGATAAAGAGGAAGTGAAATTTTACTTTCATCCTCTTTAAGATTTTAGCAACAAATTCCTAGTAAATTGGTATGCTTTCTAGGGCTAATTTCAAAGAAACCAAATGACCCCCCATGATAGCCACCTATAAACCCATAAAAATACATGACCTTTAAAATTTTTAAACAACCCTATCCAATCCTTAAAGGAATAAATGTCTTCCTTGGAGAAAAAAACTCAAATATTTTAATTTGACATCAATGCTTTTACATGAGAATTGGATTATCCAACTAGAACTAAAAATCCTCTTGAGGGAAGTTCAAGGGAATGTTAGATTTGGTTATGCTAATTTCCCTGCTACAAGTGTGAAAATACAATTCCAAGGTTTTTTTAAATGCAAGGAACTCCTAGTGAGAACTTACATCGATCGGAAGAACATCATCAAGAAAAATTGTGAGAGATAATTTCAAAGGGATTAATTTTAACTCCTTTAATCTCTCCTTGAATCCTTGAATTCTTAATAAGTTTGTTGAGCCCCTTAGCTGCTATAAGAGAAAGAAAGGGAGATAGGGGAAACACTATATAAGGCCCCTTGAAGAATGGAATAATTTATATGGGGATCCAATCATGATACCTATAAAGGAATTAGATTATATACATCCCATAATATAATTGATAACTAAGCTGCATTCCCATTTGATTTAATAGAATATGAACATAGACCCAACTGAAGCATTCTAAGAACTTGGGAACATAGATCTTTAGAATATCCACAAGGAACTTTTTAATTTTAATGGAGTGGATAGCTTTGTATTTGTAAGAAAATACATCATGTATTTTATTTTTAAACAATAATTTATATTTCTCTTTAGAGATAATTTCAGTAAGGAGGAGATTTAGCTGGTTGGAAATTATATTTCAAATGAGCTTCTAGATGTAATTATAGTAGGAAATTGTTTTGAAGTCATCAAAAAAGGATACATTATACTTTTTACGGATGAGGGCTAAATATGTAAATTGAAATATCCAAAAAAAAAAAAATTGAGATGTTGGATTACTAAACAACCCTGAAAATTATCTTTTCAAGAGCTCATAAAAGTCTAAGTAGAATTCAACAATGACACTATTTGGCTCAAGGCTCTTTCCTTTTTGCATGGAGGAGAGAGTGGTAATAATTTCATCTTTTGATACATAAAAATTCAATAAGGAATTCATATCATTATTAAAAACCGTATGTAATGATGTGATCACACATAAAAAAATCAATAGGGAACCCTACAGCCTCTTGCAAGAGCCTTCCAAAATACACCCTCCCTCCTTTGGCCTTCTCATTGAATGTTATAGCTATAAATCCATCCCAATTTAATATTTCCCAAGTAAAATTTATTTTTTCTTCTATAATTGGCATACATGTGAAAAAACCTCATGTTATTGTCTCTTTCTGTCAACCAAACATCTTATGAGATGTTATCTTGTCCTCTATTTAGCTGAAAGTCATGCCTTTGAGCAAAGAGAGCTAGAGAGAAGCTTCCTCTTCCTCTAAGAGGATACCAAGTGCTTCATCCACTGAGAGGGAAGTGATTTCTACTTAGTTTCAAGTATCAAAGTTTGATACATCATGAGGTGGGCTTTAACCTAACCCTTGGTGAGATTTTTAACTCTATCCAATTTGGTCACAAAATTGTTGCATCTAAGAGACTCCTTTAGGTTATCCAGTTTTAAGAGAATCAACATGTGATAAGAGAAACCTCTAGAAATCACCCAATAATTAATTATCCAAGGGCTTTCAAGAAAGGATTTATATATAATTAGCCTATCAAGTTTCTTGACTACAAATCTTCTTGCTTTCTTCCATTTCTCTAGGTGGGTGTTCATTTTGGAGGTTCCATGTTGACAAGGTAGATAATTTTAATGAAATGAGAAAAGAAACCATCAAAGGGTCCCTTCAGGGATGGGTCCCTTAAACTTCTCTAAGAAAAAGGGTGAAATTTATATCACTACCTTGAATGATATTACGAGTTGAGAGAACCCCCAAAGAGGAAATTACTTCATAGTATTTCATTTTACCATTGTAAGAACTGCCAATGTTGATCAAATCAAAATAAGTCACAAAGTATCAATCTTCCAATTATCCTATAATTCCTGATCTAAGGGAGGAATAATATATGACCTTGAAATTAGGAATCCAATTCATAAGGATCCCTCCACTCACTCCATCAAAGTTTATAGACTCTGAAGAATAATCCCTTCAAATACGAAGAGAAGTACACCATGGATTTGGAACTAGAGCACATCATTTCTTGGATCATGATTACATCTAGAGTGAAATATTTAACTGCTATTTTAAGGGATATTAAATTCATGTGTAACAATCCCTCCCACCCCCTTGTACTATCTCAAGTTGCAACAAGTGTTAGTGAATTAACCTGACCTTGAAGGTATGTTCTGAAGATGGTGTTACAAAAATCATCCCTTTTCAAGGTTTGCAGAATTAAATTCCGATACCATCATCATATCCATATCCTTGAGAAATTTTCCATGATATAAAATTTATCTCACTAACTCTTGCATTCAAATTTATGCCCCCTTGAAGTTTGATCAATCATATAAGGCCACATTAGCATTGGGCTACCACGCGTGCCTCTATAATGTTACCACAAGTCATTCCACATCATCCATATCCCTTACGTGGAATCTAGTTGCCCATTACTAGGTCTCCATGGTTCTTTCCATGCCAACCCAGACTCATGGACCCCACCAAGCTTGACCCCATGAGTTATGCAGTGATTCCACATTACCCCTAGTTCCAAGTCATCCAAAATCTGAGTGGTTTATCATAGTGGTTTCACATTTTGGAAACCCCCCATTAAATCATAGCAGACCAGGGGGGCCCTGAGGTGAATGAAGGCCATTTATTGAAATCATACCAAAATCATGCTTCCACAATGTCGTGCCCTTTTAACATGGGGCTAATGGGGGGAATCCCTGTGTTGAACCACCCCCTCCATGTTAACTCACAGTGGATCAGGGGGACTTGAACTGAATGTGGGTTTTCGATTTTCCATCCTGAAATCATGTCTTCTAAGGTAGCCTACTTGTTATGGTAGGTCATAATGTAATTTTATGAGTGATGGGTGGTCCCATCAATTGACAGACCCAACAAACAAGAATTTCTCTAAATATTACCATCACCTCTCCACTACCACTTCATATTCCATGTTACATTATACATTGGTTATAATGTCTAGCAGTGGGTGATGGTAAGGTCATCTAACTCCTACATTCCCTCCACATCACTCCAACAAGTCATCAAAAAGAGTCTCGGCTCCACATTAGCACAATTCCACACCAACTCACCACTACAATGTGGCATCCACGAGGTGTTGCCACGTTAAAATTGGAATGAGTCCATGCCATCAAGGAACCACCACATGGAATCAAACTATGAGCCATGTGGCACTACCACGTAAGATTAATTGGGTCATGTTATCAATGGGCTCTTGTCTAGCATCAATGTGGTCCCTATTAGACATGATGAAACTACAACATCAACTTAGGCATGGACCCCACCTAGCCCTTCCCATCATGTTTAGTGACGATTTTATGTTATATATAGTTCCAAATCAATCTAGGGTGTCACACCATTGTACACTATTGACATGCCTTGGACCATAGTATTACACTTGAACTTAAAAGAAATCCAACCCCAATAGTTATCCAGTCATTACAAGAGTGTGCACCCATGTGTCACCCCCAAATACCAGAATCCTCAAAACCATCTGTTGCATAACACATCTAGTGTAGGACCCACCAAATACCATTTAGCTTTCCACATGATATTCAGGGCTCCAAAGAAATATGCACTCTTTCCATACATGTATTTACCAAATCGTCAGATAGTCCAACGATGCTTCAAAGTAATCTAGCCTTGGATTATCCAAATACAATTAAAAATTAGGAAATGAATAAATATCTAGCCCAAATACAAGATACATCAATAGGAGCATCCATTCTTGGATGAGTTCTAGATTTTTTCTAAGTCTTGCAGAGAAATAAAAATTAAGGAAATTTACCAAAATTTCCTAAAGACTAGGACTTTTGCCAAAAATCACAGATCTCTAGAACAATGTCCAAATTGCGAACAACAACCTTCAGATGTGCAATGCATTTCTGCAAGAATTATAGGGCACCAATAGAACTCAAATGGCAATGGATTCTAAGAAAAATAAAGAATTGGCTCTAAAGGTCAAATTTCACAAGAAGGCTCCAAACTGAGCTTTAATCAAAGAATATCAATATCTCTCAACAATACATTATTATGTATAAACTATAAAATCATAAAATCACTCACAAACCAAGTGAGTATTAGAAAAAATTGAATCATCATATAACATCTAGCACATAGGTTATCTTATCATCATGTGAGATAATCTTAAGTGTGGCAATTAGCCATTCAATTCATAAGCATATTAAATGGCTAGAAAAAACCTATAATAACAAGTTAACAAAGATACCTCATACAACCAAACATAGTCATATAAAAACTCTGCAGTTAGTGAAAATAATAACCATCACCATGTGGCATAGGTTCAACATATCCATAAAGATATGAGACAACTCATTCACCATGAACATGCAATGAATTTAGCAACCCTCCATAAGTAATGTTGAACCCTAAATTTCCCAATAATATATCAGACAATTTCATTACCCATAGTTCATTCATGCATAAGTTACTATAGTTATCTTAATAATCTGAAATGGTTGGAAACTGTAGGAGGGACTTCAACTCTCCACTCGACCATAGGCTAGCTACACCATAATATTTCTTATAGCTAACCACCTCTAAGCTAGATCCAAATTCTAATGGGATTCATGCTTAGGGAATTCACCCAAGGCTCAACTAGGGCATTGCCCAGTTCTAGGAATTTGAATCCACTATCTAGGTGGTTTATCAATTGTATTTTCAAATAAAGCACTTCAAGAATCTATAGCCCATTGTCCAGGTGATTTATTAGATTCACGAAAAACACCACAGTGGATCTATTCAACCTTCCTAGTGGTTTATCATTCCATTCAGTGAGCACTAAGTGGTTTATAAACTTTCTTAGCAAGTAATTAGTAGTTTATCAACTTACTCACCAATAAATCATGGTTCATTCTGCCTCCAAGCCTCCCACTGGAAAATATGGTTTGGACGCATAGTCCAACAGCCTCAACACATCAATATAGGGAAAGACACCCCAATTATAGAGCACAGGGATCCATTTTTGTTCCAAAAATGCTCCTACAATCCATGTCCATCATTCCACGCTTTTTTTTATTGTGCTCTCTCCTCTGCTCATTTTTCCTTCCTAACTCTTGTATTTTATTGAGGCCCTTTGTATCCTACGATATTGTTGACTACACCTTCCTGCACATTGTGGGACAAAATGTACACACTTTCCTCCATCCATTCAAATCTTTTCTATGTGTGAGGTGGTGGATCGATGTATTATGCCACCTCCTCTATCTTTGAAGTTGATAAAATCACCCCCAATTCTCTGCTCTCCCACTTCGCCACCCTCCATTAGACTTGGATCTATGTATCCCTCTTTTCAAGCAAGCATTTCATATTTTTATTATTTTCAAGAAGATAATTTAATATCTAAAAAGTTTACAGGATTCGTCCCAGCTAGTCATGGTTTTCATGTTGGCCTTTACAATTACAACCCCATATACAAAAATAGGGGATAGAAAGGTGACAAAATTACAAATCACAGATCTTACATCCACTTTATCATTAAACAAAAGTGGGTATAGTACCCTTATTTGTTCTTCCATCTCCCAGGTGGCTTCATCAAGTCCAAAATGCATCCATTGCACCTTGACCTACTATATTACTCGATTTCGGAGCATGGTATACCTCTAGTTTAGGATGTATAGAAGTTCTAGTTGGAACTCTCCCTCAGGTTAGACCTATACCACAGACTAATCAAAAATATGGTTAGTGTCATTTACATATTTCTTAAGAAAAGAAATGTGAAAAAATCATGTTCTTTCATTACAGGTGGTAAGGCCAATCTATAAGCCATTGGCCCCACACTTTCCAAAATGTGAAATGGTCCACAAAATCTTGGTCCCAACTTAACACAAGACCCCACTTTTACTGAGCTCTTCCTTGGTCTGATACAAAGATATACATGTTCTCCCACTTGGAATTATTTATGCATTCTCTATTGTTCTATATAACTATTTTTCCTATCTTAGGATGCTTTCAATGTATGCATGATCTTGATTTCTTCTTGCTCTATTTCTTTCAACATGTCAAGTCCAATAAACACTTTGTTCATTGGGTCATCCCAACTAATAGGATTCTTACATTTTCAACCATACAATGCCTTAAAAGGACTCATATTTAGTGACTCTTGATACCCATTGTTGTATGCAAACTCCACTAATGGTAGGAATTATTCCCACTTCTTTGGATGATGAATGAAATACATCCTCAGCATGTCCTCTAAAATTATTTTCACTATCTTTGTTTGACCATTTGTCTAAGGATGATATGTGGTACTAAAATATAGCTAGATTCCAAAACCAGAAAACAATGCATTCCAAAACTTAGAAGTGAACTTGGCATTCCAATCTGAGATGATTTTCTTAGTTTCACCATGCAACCTAAATATTTCCTTAATGAATATATGCTAGCTATATCAATGGTTTTGTGAGTTTACTTGATAGTTATGAAGTGAGTTTCATTACTCAACTTGTCCTCTACCGCCATAATGGAATCATGTTGTTTGGTTGTTTTTTATAATCCCATAATGAAGTCTATAGATATGATCCCACTTCCACTTAGGAATTGGAATTGATTGTAGCAATCCTGCTAGGTGCCTGCATTCTACTTTGACTTGTTGGCATTCTAGGTGCTTGCAAATGTATTCAACAACTTTCTTCTTCGATCCTAACCAATAATACATTTTTTATCATTGTTGTCAATTTGTAATAACTAGGATGACCTAAGTAAGGTATTTTATGAAATTCATCCATAATGAGCTTCCTTTATTCAGCTACACAAGGAGCACATTTTCTATTTTTGAACAACAACATACCATCATCAATGAGTTTGTAGCTCTCTCTCATTGATCGCTTTGGCTCCTTCTACAAACATTTCTTCACATTCTAGTAATTTTTATCATGAAGCAATGCCTCTTTAATCTGTTCCTTGATGTCGACTTCACAAGTGCTCATAACTACCAAATGATCCACTTGTAGACTTCTACTAAGTGCATTTACTACCTTATCTTACTTGCATTTAATGTGATTTATCTCAAAATCAAAGCCAACCATCTAGTTTTCCTATCATTTAATTTGGGTTATTCAAGTAAGTATCTCAACCCTCCATGATATGACATTATCACAAACTTTCTCCCAAAAAAGTAGTGCCTCCACATATTTAAGGCATGCACTATTATTGCAAGCTAAAATTCATGGGTGGCATAGTTCTTCTCATGTTCATTTAATTTCCTCGACTCGTAACAAATCACATGTCCTTCTCACATCAATAATTCACCTAGTACATCTTTACAAGCATCGATACAAACCAAAAATTCCTTCCCTAGATCTTTTATTCCCAAAACAAGTGCACATGTGAGTAATTTCTTAAGCCACTCAAAACTAGTTGCACATTCATTGTAATGCCCCACTTAATATATATATATATATATATATATACACACACACACACACATCTGACATTCCCCAATGTACCCTCACATTTACTAGGGAGAAGACATGGTCCTCTCCATTTAATTACATCTTATATTCCCCAATGTACCTTCACATTTACTTGGGAGAAGACATAGTCCTCTTCATTTAATTATCAATATATAAATATTCATCTCACATTCCCAAATGTACTTTCAGATTTACTTGGGAGAAAACATGGTTCTCTCCCATTAATTTCTCAATTTTATATTCATGTCACATTTCCAAATGTACTCCCAGATTTACTTGGGAGAAGAGAAGTCAACTGTAAGGATGTATGAGAAGTTAGTGACAATAATGAAAGGTGGTTGAGATGGAGAACAGAGAGAAGGTATAAAGAGGGAAGGAGGAAGGGAGAAAAGGGGGGATGTTGGGCCTTGCTTATGATGTTGGGGTTGGTTGTGATTTTAGGATTTGTTGTGATTTTGGAGACCTTAGGAACCTGTGGAGGTTTCTTGGGTTGTTGAGAGGAGGGAAATATTGTTCATCTTAGTCTGGATCATTCATCTTGGACACACACACTACATCTGGTTGGACTTGGGCTCAGAGGGCTAGGGAACCTGTGGAGGTTTCCTGGGCTAGGAATTATTTCCTAGTTGGCTGGGAGGTAAATCCAGTTGGGTCAGTTAAGAGGAGCATTCAGCAGGAGCAGCAGCTCAAAGGCATCTTCACCAACCACTGGTACAAGTATTCCTCTATAGATTACGCAGGTAAATTTATTAAAATGAAATGTTTTCCATAAGTTATAAGGATTAGAATGTAAATGGTAAACTTTTATTTGTTTGAAAGTCTTGTAAGAAAGTAAACTATTGCCTCTTATTGCATTTAAATTCATTAGAAATAAATCTATTAGAAGACCCTAGAATAGGGCTCTTACACATGGTATCAGAGCCCAGTATGGAGGGTTATAGGTCAACAGTGGCATTTCCCATGACACTCCCTTGCAGCTTTGTGAGCTGTGTTTGGGGTATTGGTTGGTAACCATGCCACTGCCCCTATGATAATCGAATGTGATTTTCTTCAACTCCACTTATCCTTTATGTGGTCTGGAAAATTGGGTCCAGTTAATAGGTATTCTCCACTGATTGCTTCTCAGTGGCCATGCCTTCATATTCATCGACAAATTGAAAACACATTTTGATCGCATTTGTTTACTTTACCCAAATATGGGCAAGATGGACCTATGTTATTCTGGAGCTTAAGTTTGTTTTGCTTCAGTTTATGTTTGGGAGCCTCTAGAAAGTTGTCAAATGGGAGTGCATTTACTTTGAACTCTTATTTTGAAGTTATTTATGTGATCAGAGGTTAAATGTGTCTCTTCTTCGGTGAAAAAACCCTCTTTGTGTGCTTATGATTAGCTTCAGTTCTTCTTGTTCCCAAAATTTCAGCGAGACATAAGGTAGTTGTTATTGTTTTCCACATTCACATTATCTAGTGTTTATTTTATGTGTTTACTTTGTCCAAATTAAGAATTACATTTATCCATTATTTGGATTAGAGATGGTCATTATGTTATCTTAATCTGTAATCCAAGCCCTTGGTGTGCCTAAATTATGTTCTGGAAGTGAGGACCCCAGCATTTGAGCCACTTGCTGTTGTGATCCTCGTGAAGGTATTGTGAATCTGGGATTCAGCAGCTACTAAAGTAGGTTTGTTGCAGAATGGAAAATTTCATTGTGGTTGTGGTCATAATCAAAGGGAGTCTATCATACTTTTTTGCCATTTTGGTGAACCCAAAGGCTTCATTTTCTAGTGATGAAGTTGTAACCCTCATTAACCAAGAAGTCACAACCAAATCTTCAATATAACTCTCCATTTAATGTATTTTATTCATTTACCCAACTCTATATTCATTTATCCTTTCTATACTTTTACCTCTCTCCTAATAGGGTCTCTCTTATTTAATTTCCCACATGTAGGAGGTCATAGAGGCTAAGGAATAAAAAGCTTGATATCTCTCTTTTTACAACTTTCATAACTGTTTTATCAGTACCTGACAAGAGCAATATTATTCAAAGAAAAATATGGTCAAACTTCTTTATTTTGCAATTTCAAATATGGCTTTTGAAATTGAGGGATTGAAGATCAATGATTTTGAACTTTTAACTTTGATGATGGGATGGGAACTTGGTTGATGATATATGTTTTTCTTGTATTCATGCTGATAGGGTTGATTCCTCCACCTAAATTTACAGAAATGCTTCCTTAGGAAAGTTAATTCACAAGACAGAAAAACCACAGCTTTGCAAGAATCAAGGCAACATACAAGGGAGCAGCATGTGCCTACGCAAGAAAATTCCTTAAAGTTCATAACGCAGATCTTCAAAAGCATGTCCACATGTTTCTCATCATAGGTTAATTTGTGAATGCTGTCCACATGTTTCTCATCATAGGTTAATTTGTCATTTAGGTTAAATCTATTGCAGAACCAAGAAGATTAATCTGGTCCAACTGGATTATGAAATTCAGTTCATATGTATCAGTTACAAGATGTATCATCACATCATAATGCAAACTCTATTTGCACCCCAATTAAACTAAATTGGTGTCATGGAAATTAAAATGTCATATCAGCATTCCATTGTTGTATTATTAACGACAGCATACCATCTTTACATTTACACAACAAATTGAATTTTTGACGAGAAACCTTTACCTCTGGGATCTCATGTTTCAAATGCTCAGGCAGACTTCATAAAAGTTTAAAACAATTGATGACCTGTGATGAACTTGTTGAAATTCCCTTTATAGTACGTGCTTCATTTCTCTCGAGTCTTATCTAAGCATGTTGCTAAATTTCTAGTTGTTCTGTGTCTATAGATGGTATTGAAAATATTTCGAACTCTGGTGTCTGGTAGGTCCCACGATTATCCAGAACAGAAAGTATCCTTCTGGAAATGACTGCTAACTGTCATATTTGAATCGCAGAACAATTGAGATAGTGGCCAGTAAAGCAATTGGATAATATGTACCTATTTAGAAATATATTTAATCCAAAGAAATATCATGATAAAAGGAATCATCTGTTACTACAGGCTATTTCACCTTGTCTATGTAGCAAGATCAAAATTAAATTTGTCAGTAGGGCAACCGATATTGACATGCTTTTCAAGCTCATAAGTGATTCCTTGAGTTCTCAACTATTAACTGTCCATGAACTATCTTTTCGAACTGTTGCAATTAACCCTTACAGGGGTTAGTTCTGGTAGTTGGTTAGATTTCAGATTTATTATTGAGCTTTTGGCTTGCTTCGAGATTTTTGAATCTGGCTATGGGAAGGTCTGAATAGCTAAAACTGGTATTGCTACCAATAATTACAATTCTTTGTATTTCTTGACTGTGACTACTCTTGTAGCTAGACTCTGTCCTTGAAACAGAGTATGATCATACACATCATATATGCAGTTGTAGCAATATGAAGACTAATGAGTTACAAGTAGTTTGTAACTAAACTCAGAGATATGCCAAGCCACTTTTCTGCAATTTATTCAAAGGTGCGTAATCCTTCTCGTCATGAACCTTATATGGACAGTATTGTCTATAGGAGGAGATCAAAAATGTGTTACTCATCCTTGTTCACTAAAATAAACACAGTAACTTTTATAGCTGACCCAACTAAGGTTTTATTTTTCTACTATGGTTCAGGAAATATACATATATATATATATATATATATTGAAGATAGACTGAGTTCTAGTAGATTGCAAATTGTTGGTTGGCATGTACAGATAATTACAAATAAGGGTTAGAATTCTGTTATGGTTCTGGTCTGTCCAGTGGATTAGTTGGTTGGATATAAAAACATTGTTTGCAAGAAATAAACCTTGTGTGCACTGGTTGAGTTTTCTATCGTACCCCATGTGTAACATCTTGGTGTTCCAGATTACTGTCAGAGTTGTGAGAGATTACATACTACAAAGTGCCAGTAAAGTTGATCTAGGCATTTGCTAGTCACATGCAGCAAATACTAATCTAGAGTCATAGCAAACTTCTGGCTAGTTTATTGAGTAATGAGATCCCATTGAAGTAAATGTTGTTGGGTTTATTAATACCGCCTCAGGGTTAGGGTTTCCTTTGACATACCTTTCCAGGGCATTCTGCTTGTTGGTCAATGGTTGGGTTAAATCTGCTTGGTTGTCCATTAGGGTGTTAGCGCTCGAATCTGCCTCAGGCTGAAAAAGGAAAAACTCGAGGCAACATCAAACCAAGCTCAGCCTCGTAGCTAGCCCTATGAGGAGAGGGCTCTCTCCAGTCAATCTCGATAAAATGAGCAATCGGGTGCGAGATGACTAAAAATGGGAACTGATTTTAGGCTAGTAAATGGATAGGAAAAGGGGTAATTTGATAAATGACTGGGTTTTCTGGGCAGCGTGGGATTGAGAATAGCATGAGCAGGGAGATTAAATCCGAGACACAGATTATCTCAGGAGGCAAGACAGGCAATAAATTTAGCATTCAATTTTGAAATTATATGGAATGAAAAGAATGCTGAGAGGTTGACAAGGGCAATAGATGAATCCTTATCAAACAGAAGAAAACACAAAACATGAATACCTTCCCAAGGTAGAGTAGCAAACTGGATTCTGCCTATCTCACTTAAAGGTATTCATTTGGAAATGATTATGAAATGAAATGGAAACATAACAAGCTACATATGAAACAAAGGAAAAGACAAATGCTAAATTCACACCACAAGAATCTCAGGAGTCAGAGCTGTATCTTTTCATTAAATCCCTGTCAAAAACTGTACAGTGAAGTTTTCCTTCACAGCTCTCCCACTGTTTTCCAGAACTCAGAACCCTTTACAAATAATTTTTATACAATAAATAAGCTTTACTGTGGGAAATGGATCGACCCAAAGTGGGGGGTTATTTAATCATTGTTAATAGAAATGAAAAGCCAAACATCTATTCTGAAGAAAAGAAGCGTTACACTTGAAAACTGTTTGATAGCCCACGAAGAGATAACACCTGTAGTGTAGATACTTTGAACCATAACTGAAGTCCAACAATAGACCGTCTGTTCCTATTTCTCTGCTGTGACAGATGTCTTTGTTTATTTTTGGCTTTTGGACTTTGACCTTTCACCTTCGCTTTCCGTTTGAATAACACTAATTTTTAATAAAACTGGCCCTTTAAATAAGATTTCACCTTTAATGACGGGAAAAATTGAACAATCCCAGCTGCAATTTACTAAGCTCAACACGTTTTTTCAGTTTAAAGAAATTACTTGTGTCACCATTGTTTGATTACCAGCGCATTTTTAATCATCTGGTTAGTCACTGATACAAGCAATGAAGGGGCCTCCTCCTCCAAACCTTTTCTCAAGCCAGGTGAGGACACCTTTTACCGTTTCAAGGGTGGTTCTTCATCCTCAATGGCTTCCATTGAAACGTTCCCACACCACAATTTATCTCATAAATGTTTCTAACCAGCAAAGGGTAAAATGCACCTCGCAGGTGATTAATCCTTCTGGTAAAAATTAAAATGTAACAAAAGACAGAAACCTTCTAAGAAATTCAGGATCTGGAATTCTTCCTTCAAGACAATTTCAGACTGTGAATGCCTTTTTAAGTGATTCCGTATGAACTGGATTATGCCTATCTCACTTAAAAGTATTCATTTAGAAATGATTATGAAATGAAATGGAAACATAACAAGCTACATATGAAACAAAGGAAAAGACAAATGCTAAATTCACACCACAAGAATCTCAGGAGTCAGAGCTGTATCTTTTCATTAAATCCTTGTCAAAAACTGTATAGTGAAGTTTTCCTTCACAGCTCTCCCACTGTTTTCCAAAACTCAGAACCCTTTACAAATAATTTTTATACAATAAATAAGCTTTACTGTGGGAAATGGATCGACCCAAAGTCGGGGGTTATTTAATCATTGTTAACAGAAATGAAAAGCCAAACATCTATTCTGAAGAAAAGGAGCGTTACACTTGAAAACTATTTGATAGCCCACGAAGAGATAACACCTGTAACGTAGATACTTTGAACCATAACTGAAGTCCAACAATAGACCGTCTGTTCCTATTTCTCTGTTGTGACAGATGTCTTTGTTTATTTTTGGCTTTTGGACTTTGACCTTTCACCTTCGCTTTCCGTTTGAATAACACTAATTTTTAATAAAACTGGCCCTTTAAATAAGATTTCACCTTTAATGATGGGAAAAAATGAACAATCCCAGCTGCAATTTACTATGCTCAACACATGTTTTCAGTTTAAAGAAATTACTTGTGTCACCATTGTTTGATTACCAGCGCATTTTTAATCATCTGATTAGTCACTGATACAAGCAATGAAGGGGCCTCCTCCTCCAAACCTTTTCTCAAGCTAGGTGAGGACACCTTTTAACATTTCAAGGGTGGTTCTTCATCCTCAATGGCTCCCATGAAACGTTCCCACACCACAATTTATCCCATAAATGTTTCCAACCAACAGAGGGTAAAATGCGCCTCGCAGGTGATTAATCCTTCTGTTAAAAATTAAAATGTAACAAAAGATGGAAACCTTCTAAGAAATTCAGGATCTGGAATTCTTCCTTCAAGACAATTTCAGACTGTGAATGCCTTTTTAAGTGATTCCGTATGTAAGAAACCTTATTTTTCATTCCACACCTTTCGAGGATGAATTCAACTTCTCTGTCCACAAGAGTATTAATGTGCATTTCAATAGCTACATTAAGCCTTCTTACAAATGTTGCGGCAACCTCATGTCCCATCAATGGTTGTTGAATAGCTGACAAACAATTGATAAGGAAAATTTTACGCAAAGATTCAACCTGTGATGAAGGTGTTGCAACATTGTTGCTCAGTATATCCTCCATAGATGATGATGGCCTCTTTCATAACTTATGACATGAATCAAAGCCAGTGTTGTTTCTGCGGTACGACTATGATAGGCCTTTAGATTTATAAGCCTCTGCAGCTTGGTCACACATCTGTATAATCAGGTTCAACAAAGCAGATACAACAGGCTTCTTTCCTGATGTTGGAACCAGCATATTGTTATAAGTATCGATCAATTCAAGGCAGACTGAGAATCCTTCTCCTATAGCTGGTGGTGGAGAGAGATCAACAGAGACTAAAGAAGGGTATCCCAATAGCTTGTCACCTCGAGTCTTCAGGATGTCAAAAAAAAAATTCGTTGTGCAGCATCTTTAACATGAAAAAGTGTAACAGAGAGAGTTGTTTCTTCCCCCAACAAGTCTGAAATCGTGTAGCTGTAGAACTCTAAAATATTGCTCAATTTAAATGCCAACAAAAGGCTACGCCGAGACTGCAAAAATTGCTCCACTCTTACTTTGAAGGACGGCAAACCCCTTCGAAAATACGATCCAGAATAAAAGACATGCCCATTTCTGGCTTGATATAATCTCCATCTAAGTCTCTTGAAAAACGCCGAGCAGTGGGTCCAATATTGATGGTCGCATCTGGGCTAAAAAGAGCGAGTACAAGCTCTCTATCAGATGCCAAAGCCTGGTGAAGCCAACCTAACATGTCACCAACATATCGTAAAGGATCATGGGCATGCACTTCTATAGGTCTTGGCATTCCACCAGGACCTCCACGAGTAAGAGCACTAATGAAGCGCCTGAACAATGCATTGTGTCGAGTATTTGCAACCTCTTCTGCACAATACTTGAAGAGGACAGGCCTTTCCTTTAAGCACCGAGCTGCTGTCTTCAACAAATCACTTACTTCAGGGGTATCATTATCACCCAGGTTCCGACATTCAGCTTGTACCCATCTACAAAGTCGTTCATAGGCACCTTCTTGGTAAACAGCCATCATGTCCATCAACTCCAATCCTGCACGCTGGTGGTGTGTCCTGCTCTGTGTGCCGCAAGCACAGCCAGTGCACCGCGCTGGTCTGGTGCGTCGCGCACTTGTAAATTTCCACTGGCAATTTTAGCTCAGTGCGCCGCGCACTCCTTGTATGCGCCGCGCACACTGTCAACACACTTTCGGCCTCTCCAACATTGAAATTCACTCTTCAACCTCCAAATGCGGCTTTCTCCTTTGGATTTTTTTTTGTGAATATCTGACATGCAGATAGGTTGTCAAAAACAATGGATTTTCTTTAGAATTTAATATAGCGCTGCTCTTTTGTAGCTCGACATTTGGCATGAATTTAATGTTGTTTTTTTTTTTTTTTTTTTTTCTTGGCTTGGGCAATGATACTTTGGCTAATTTTTTGCAGGGTAATTGGCACAAGATTTCGACTAGACTTTAGCAAAACCCACTAGTTGAAAATTTTCACACTGAATTCTGTTCTCGATGGCTTTCGACTCTTGGACTGAAAAAAGAAGTTTCTTTGTTGCATTTTGCAGGAATGTCAGCATGTCTTTGGCAAGGCGACATAGAGCCTGCATTTGAAATCTTCAAGACGGAAAATTGCATGGTTATTACAAACGACTAATTTGCCAATTTCTTCTCCAAAACAGGGTTTTGGAGAAGAAACATCCTTGAGCATTACTGATGATGAAACTCTTGAAATAAGAAACTTCTTGAACCTTCCTCTGGCCTGCAAGCATTATTTCACACTTCTGGAGACAAAACCCTGGACTCAAGAATTAAAATGACTCTTTTTGACCAAAATGGCATTTGATGACGAGAAATGAACCTGGGTGAATTTGATTCTGATAGAGGACTGACAAGACTGAGTCTAACATAGGGAAAGTTGAAGGTTAAGGGGAATATCTTCACCTACTTGCTTGTATGCCATCAACTAAATTACATCTTGAGATATATGTATATGTATACAAAAAAAAGGTGGAGGAAGGAAAAGTATCCCAAGGGTAGGTTGTTACAAGTGGTATCAGGGGCAAAGGAAAAGTCCTATCCTGGTCACTCAAACTCATATCAGGGGCAAATGTCCTAAGCTACAAACCTTTGTGGTGAAGGAAAACTGCTCAGATTCATAACAATTCCATTAAAACCAGGGGAGAGAGACCCACACAATCTTATAAAATTGACTTAATCAGATTTGAATGAGAAGGCTGCAAACATCAATAATAGAGATCGATACACAAAACAGAGAGGAAATCTGTAGACCAGGTGCCCAACCTTCATTCATTATCCATGCCTTTTGATGATTACAAGTAAAACAGAGATTGAATATCAAAGACAAAGATCAACTCTTTGCAAATCCAACCCCAACGCAGTCTGTTTTCCCTGTGTAAGTAAGTTCTCTAGATAATGATGGATAAAGACAAATCCACAATAGGGAGCCTACCTGAGAGTGGTTGATCACTTTGTGTTTATGTTTACAATATATGAGTCATTGAATGGAATTAGGCATAGAAACTTATCGAATTCAATTTTGTTAATATCCAGTTAAAGTCTTACTCAATCTGACATACATTTTGTTTGTTGATATTCAGCAGTCTAGACTCTTAACAGACCTCTGTTGTGAGTTTTATATTGCATTTATAGACATAGATAAATGAAATCTAATTATTTTAATGTCCACCAACGACCAAAGCAGTAGGTCAATAGACAATAAAGATGTACACAGTGAATCTAATGGTGATGAACTAGATAAAGTAGATGATGATGACACTCCCTTGTCTCAAATAAATAAAACACCAAGGAATTCAGGCAAATCACACTGCCCACATATTAACATAGAATCTGCCAAAGAATTTGGGCAAGTCTGTATTAGAAACGATAATTGTCACTCCAAAATCACTACAACCTAAATTTGGGTTAGTAGGCATAGATGACAATGTTATGGAAATGGCAGCGTTGCATTGGACCAGAGCGTTAGCATTATTCAACATGGCAGTAGAAATGTTATGACACCAGCACTGGCCAATACTATATTGGCATGAATCGTTACACAGTCTGGCATCTACATTTGTATTGACAGAGTTGTTACCTGTGCAAAGAAGGCCCAAGCCGTTACTATTCAAAGGAAATCTTGCGTTAGTCTTTAGACCTATGTGGAACATTTCATAGATACCAATGATACTTACAAAATGCCATTAATAATCCTGAGGCAGAGGAATGCATAGTTATGAGTTACAATGAACTACATAATCTTCCAAATAAGCGAATCTAGAATGGTTGCAAAAGTCAGACTACAACATGTGTTACTTAATTTGCACACTAAGAATGGGGCAGTTACAAGAATAACGAATTCAAAGTGTACAAACCTGGGCATATTGCTAGGGAATCAACAACACAAGTCAGAAGATACCAGATCTATGCATTATTGTTCAAATTAGACCTTCTTTCGAAGAACAGTATGCATTAAGATTATGCATTGGAATGCTAGAGTAGATAATTTGAAATATATCAATTCAATTCAAGAATAATAGCATTCATGAACAGATAAATACTATCCATATAATTGATTAAGAGTCTGAGGGTTAAGCGAATACGTCAAAAGAAACCATGCAATATCAAGAAAAGTGAAGTTAACAATAACGAGAGTTGTTCCAGGCAGTACAATGATAGAAATGGAATATCATGGATCTAGTAGTGAAAATCCATCAAGGTGACACCTGAGAGCACACAGATATGTATATATCACTTGAGAATAAAAATCCATGATAGTATTGATAATGAGTAGTACAGACGTACCGACTCAAAGAGTAGAGTACACCAAATCAAAACCCTAGGTTGGGACAATAAGATACATAGTGCTGACTTGAGAGATGTGATCCGAGAGCAAGGAAATCACCTGTATATAAAGCAACTCAAGGAGAATCAAGACCTAGGTAGAAAAATCATGTGAGACCTAGAAAATTGGTACATTAAGGTGGTCATGGAGATTTGTAATATCCACTGAGTGATCTTACTTGAATAGAATAACAATGGATGGAAGGAAAATGCCTAGGAACAAGAAAACGAATCAACGATGGTCTTTCAAATATCAGAAATTATGAACATGCCTTGTATTAGACATGTGGAAATTGAAGCTCAGGTGTTAAAGAAAGTGTTTTCCAGACAAAAACTAATGGGGCAACATGAGAGTTGGTGGAGACAATCCTAGAAGATATCACTCTGTTGAGCACAAGACTAAGCTTAAGAAGACCCATCCTAAATCTCAACCTGACAGAGATTAATAACTTGATTGATGTTATGATTGAGTTGATAAATGCTAAATATTTTTATCAATAGTTGTTTGATGTTGGTTGTAGAGACAGGGAAATAACTGAATCAAACTCTTTCAAGGAATATTTTATGTTAATTCTTATTTCTCTCTTGCATTGTATTCTTTTCTTGTCAATGTTTGAAAGGATTGCTCATGTGGATAAGACACCTGTTAGCCACCTATACCAATAGGTTTTCATTTTTCATGATTGACAGTGGAAGTGCCAAAAATGTTCATCTTCCGTGGTACTAAGGTTCCATTTTTGTGAAAGAAACAAACAGTTAAAAAATGTAAAGAGGGTATGCCTTAAAAGAATAATCAAAAGGCAAGAAAATGAACTGGTCGAAAGGAAAAATAAATGAAATGAACCCCAAATAAAGACCATGAAAGTGGCTAATCCAAATGCTACTGCTATCTTGATGGATGGTCCAACAGTTCAAACTGGGCCATACCATGTTTTAAATTGCATGTTCTAGACTAGAGAGTAAGTACCTGCTCAAACAGTTCAAGCTTGGCATATGACTAGTTGGATAGAGAAAGGAAGGAGCCCAACTGCTTAATCTGGGCCCCGGAAGACATAAGGGTAGACTTAGATAGGAGGGCAGCAAAAAGAAAAGAGGATTATCAGGGTTTGCAAGGCTAAGTGCACCCATCCAAAAGAAGAAAGAATGTTAGGCATATTAGGCAGGGTAGGCAGTTGAAGGTTGCAGAAAACAAGATCTAAACACATGATATATGAAAATCATATCTGATCTCACCAATAAGAGAAAGGCAAGAGCAATGGCCTATATGGCAAACTACCAAACCATCACTAACTTCCCTCATTCCCTTCAAAAGTTTTCTTACTAACATCCCTTTGAGGACTGTGGGATCTGCCTAAACAGTCCTCCTTACATTTCTCATTTGTGAATTTCATGTCAAGTTGTGACCTCCTTCTCCGAAAAGAAGCCACATTTCTTGTGTAAAATCATTCTTCACTCTCATCTGCTTCTAAATCTAAGTTTACTCATTAAACTTAGCTCTCAATTCCTCTTTCACATCCCAAATCCATATTAATTTCTAAACTTACTATATAGCTCCCTAAGTGCTCCCCCTCCCCCTACTATTATAGAATTTTATGCAAAAAACCCAAAAAATATGTAAATATCCCCCCCCCCCCTTTAGCATTATAGCTAACTAGCATTCTCATGGGAGACATTAGTCCATCAGGGACTCTAGTCAACCCTTACTTTGGAATTAATCTAACCCCTGGTTAGATTAATAGCCTACAACTAAACCCTTACCCACCATTCACCCGAAAAACCTTTGAAAATCCACCCCCGCAGTTAAACCCTTTGCATTAAACCGCATCCCTTTTTTTTTAAAACCCCCCAAAACCCTCCAAAACCAAAGTTTTGAACCCGCAGCATTTAAATATTATTTAATTATCGGGCGGGTCCCGCCGCAAACGTGCACACCGTGTCGGAGCGCCCGCCAACCGTTGATCTCCCGCCGCCCCTGATCCAACGGTGGGCGGGTAATCTGGGCGGTGGATGTGCCGTGGTTTAGCATCCGGGGAGCGGGTGGTTTTGCTCCCGTACGCAGGACACGCGTCGGCCGCTGGGGTTGTTCGGAGCCCCTCTCCCCAATACCACCTTTCCCCAAAGGCGGTGCGGGGAAACCGAAAACCACCCTCCCGCAAACTGCCACCCCTGTCGCGTCAGCCCCATGTCACGATGACGTCATGCTCGAAGCCCCCGCCTCTATGCCACGTCACCCTCCACGCCGTCTTGCCGCCTCTGCATGCCTCCAGCGTGTCCCGCCACGCTGGCATCCAACTCAGCATCCACGTCACCATCCGTACCTGGGGCCCGCTGATGACGTCATGCTGACGTCATCACGGAAAAGCGCCAAAATGCCATATGCGCCAAATTTATTGTTATAAGCACGAAAATGGACCGTTTTTGGTCATTTTCGTTGGAAAGGTGAGGGAGCTGTTTTGCTCGTTTACGCCAAAATTGCCTCCATATTACGAATTCAAAAGATTTGGATGCCGCCACCTGCAAAATTCAACTACATTCTTCACCCATCGATCAACCCGACAGCTCTCGGCGCTAATTATCCAGGTATTTTGCCAAACCAACCCGTTTGCCGTGTTCTTCCCATTCTCTGCGAATTTGCCACTAAAATTGCCTAAAGAACTCCTAATTTAATGATGTTCACCTGTTAATGAATAGCCTTCAGAGATCTAAAGCACCCTGTTTTCAAGTTTTCACCATTGCACAGTTGTTTTAGGCTTAAACACACGCTAAACTCTCACGCTCGCCCGGCATTGTTCCCTTTTGCCGAGTGTATGATTTGAAGACTTTATTTTTCACCAGACTATAATCCTGCTCCCCTCTGCAATTTTCCCTCACTGTCCATAATTCCTGTGAATTCACCAGAAGAAATCAGAGTCAAGTCTACTCATCCAAGTTGCTCCTTCTAAAAGATAAATCTGGCCCCATCTGCATTTAGTCTGCCACCTTGCTTCTAAAAGCCTTACAAGCTATCATATTCAAACTGTTACACTCAGAAGCTGCATTCTAAAGATAACACCTGAAAGTTATACAATGACTGCACCATCAGCTCTCAGTGTTGCTCCTATAAATCCACCAAACAAGGAGCTTGAGGCCATGCCTCTTGCTGACAGAGATTACCTCATCCAAGACCTTGTGGCTGACAGGAACCATTTACAGACCTTTCGCCAATTGAGAGACAGCTACTTGAGCAACAATGACATATATGGGATATGGGAGTCCAATCTGCCTTACTATTTCCTTCCATCTGTCAATATTTTTCCAGAAATCATCCGCTTATGTGCTGAGAATTATGATCCAACTCAGAGAACTGTCAAGTCTCCATCTGGGAGCATACTCTTCCACATCAATCCTGACTCCATCAACAAAATGCTCAACTTCAAGCAAACTCAGCTGCTATTTCCCTTCTCCGTGAACTATTTACTGGATGCAGGCGCCAAACTTTCCACTGCTGACATTGAGAAGGTCACCAAGAAATTCATGAGAGCTGACCGCCAGCCTACAGGGCCACCTCCTTTCTTGTATGTCCATTTCACTGATGTAGGCAAACTCCTGGTTGACATGATCTCCTATGTGTTGGGCTACAAAACCAGTGAGCACATTGATGAGACAGTGCTAGTGTTATTAGCTGCTTACAGCCCAGGCCAACCTCCCGCCTACAAATATAACTTTGCCAAGTTTATAGCTAACAAAATACATGACCAACTCTTGAAAGTGGATAGGGAGGGTGTGTTCAAATATTCATCATATATCTACCACTTGTTCATGTATTATCAGTCCGAGGCCTTTCAATGCCCTATCAAGAAGCTGGATTCTAGGGGAGAAAGGAGGTTTGTCATCTTCTGGTCATCAGTTTTCCACCAAGTCCAAGATTCACCATATTCATACTGTGAATTTATTGACCAATTTGTCTACCCGGTCTCTTGCCTATTGATGAGATCCCCTCCTCCCAGACTGTCATTTGAAATCCAGAAAACTCTGCAGCTGTCCAAGAACTATAAAATAGGTGATTGGTACCTATACCAAAATCATACATTCATCAGAATCTATGGTTGTGAGCTCTGTCCATATAGGCTCCCAAGATATGTACCAATGAGAATTTTTGCCTTGGAATACTATAGGCAGCTTATTAACTCTGACCTTACCCACTTTCATAGTGCCAAGAAGAAAGCCCATCTCAAGTTCAAAGACCACCTGGGCCCCTTTATCATGAATAAGAAAGAGGGCTGGCAAGAGGCTGACCAAATTCTCAAAGATAAATATAAGCTATCAAGAAGCTTCTGGTGGGTCCCTTATGACCCTGAA
Organism: Pinus tabuliformis; assembly: GCA_031772625.1. Taxonomy (NCBI): domain Eukaryota; kingdom Viridiplantae; phylum Streptophyta; class Pinopsida; order Pinales; family Pinaceae; genus Pinus; species Pinus tabuliformis. The sequence continues at coordinate 463,208,676 of CM062811.1, forward strand.
GGCTTCATCAGTGCTAGAAGAGTCAAGTACAGGCTGCTAGGGTATAAGCACTGTAAAATTCCACAAATTGAGCAGTATGCCAACCAACAAGAATGGTTGCAAGGCACATTAATTGAGGAACTAACTCAAGAAGAAATAATGGAAAGAAATGTCAAGGATTTGGAAAAAACTCTTGACTTAGATTCTGTGCAGCAGGTAACTTTCAAGCAGCCGCATCCAATTGGAGAAGGTACCTCCACTGCTGCAACCGCACCAGTCACCCAGGGGCCATCTACATCAGCATCAGTTACAGAAAAAGGCAAGGGAATAATGGGTGCAGAAAAAGAAGTAGTAAAAGAAAATCATGCCTCCTCAATTGGGCAGCAGCAAGAGCAAACCCCTCCGCCACAAAAAGAGGCACCAACAGTGCCTGCCTTGCATACCCCTGCACATGAGGAAAGGGGCAAGAAACGGGACCGAGAGGAGTCCACACCTGCTAGTGGATCCCCTCAGCAACCCGAAGCCAAAAGACAAAGGGTTGATTCTCCTGTCATAGAAGATATCAACGAGGAAGTCCTTGAGAGCCCAAGGAAAGAAAGAGAAGACAGCCAGCAGACAGCCACAAGCTCTTTTCAACAAGAGAAAGGAGTACAGCTTGGCATGGAGGTGTCCTCCTCCACTCAGCAGAGCAAGAAGCCTTCCAGCACCAAGGCTTCCTTCAAAGAGATAAAGGCACAAAATGAGCTGTTAAGAGTGGAGGTATACAAACAATTTCTCAAGGCAACACCAACTAAACAAGAGAGGCTGATGTCTGTATATGATATCCAAGAGGAAAAGATAATCCTTAGCCATTTCAAACCCAAGGTACCGCAGCCTCACTCAGCTGCAGATTTTGTAAAAACAAAGCTAGAAGTCATGGCAAAAGACATTCACCCCATGGATCAGATAGAGCTGCATAAGCAAACGGGGGAAATGGTCTATGCCACACTGGTAGACAGGGCCACAATGGCCCATGAATTGAAAGAATCTCTGAAGAACACCAACACTCAGCTAGATTTGGAGAGAATGTCCTCCACGGCCAAGGACAACAGGATCAAAACACTGGAGGACATCATTGTGGACCTAGGACATGATCCTAAGGATCCTAAGGGTGTGAGGGCCCTTATGAAAAAGAAAGAGGATGATATTGCTGCATTGAAGAAAAGACTAAAATTGCTTCCTACTGAGCACCCTCAAACAACAGAATTGCAAAAAGAAAAGGAGTCTGAAGATCAATTGGACCTAATAATGCAGCTGAATCAAAGAGTGATTGATCTGGAGAAGGAGCTAGAAAGGGCACTGCTAGACAAATAGGGAGAATCAACCTCCCAACCTCCTCAGACTACCTCAACCACTGCCACAACTACAGAGGCAGCAGCGACCCCTGCAACGGCTACAGCAATGACAGATGCGGCAGCAGCAACAACCACAGCTCCTGAGTCCAGCTTAAACATGGATGAATTGGTGGGCTCCAGTATTGTAGCAATAATGCTACAACTCCTGGAGCTTCCTATCTCTAATTTTATCAACCCGGTAGTTTGTAACAAACTTGGAAGCGACGGTGCTGTATGCACAAGTACTAGCTCTTGTCGCAGCTGTCACTTGGTCAGCTGGCACAAGTCCGCTAGGGCTCAAGCCAACTTCTATATGTTCTCAGAAGAAGCTTTCTAAATGATGGATGAAGGCTATCTCAAAGGAAATTAACCTACTTTGCAATAATGAACTGAAAGCCAACAAAACAGGGAAACCCTAGTAAACCCTAATCTGACTAGTCTAATCTCTATGATGCAATGGTGGGAGTGCAAACTTCTAGAAATGATGCCATTACTTCTAGTGATATGAGATGCATGAATTTAAGCTACTTCTACTGAAAAGAACATTGTTTTTGTATTTTTGCTTAAGTGGTTGGAGTTATTATGATTTTGTTTCTTATTAGTGTTTGACTGTGCAGGGGTAGTTCGAAGGGAAAGAAAGATTGGGAAAGGTCAGGAGGGCTAGGAGAGGTTCCAGGGGATCCAAAACATCATTCCACAGAAGTCCACAATGTTCAGGTGCTCGACAACCGAGGTTACAGGTTTCTACAGGATGTCTACAGGGGATCCTACAGGAAGCTCGGGATTTCTACAGGAAGTCTGCTAACTTCTACAGGATGTTCTGTGGTTGGAGTTTTGGGTGATGGAGGAGTGGAGGAGTTATATGGGTGGATAGGTAGGATGGAAAGGGAGCTTATGATGGCTCAGGGACTGAGATATGAGATGAGGAAAGAGTGGGTACAGTTGGTTGGTGGATAGAAGGGTGGAAGCAATGAAAAGTCCAAAAAGATGGAGCTACGTGAATAGTAGAAGTGTTGGAAGGCAAACGAGCTGAACAGAGGTTGGGTAGGTGGCTTTAGGCGTGGTTGAGAAGAAGAAGAAGATAACAGAGTGATGCAACGCAGTGTAAAGGAAACGAATCTGCACAAAACCGAGAATTCATCAACCTATCCTAACTGTGTTATTCAATCAACGAACAGCAATGTAAACTTCAGAGAAGAATCGTGCATGGAGTTGGAATGAAGAAGTACTGCTCAAGATCAGAATGCATGGATGGATCTACAATTGAAATGACTGTGTTGCAGTTTGAATGAAAGTATAAGACTGCGTTTTTTTGGTGGTTGGTACGGTCTTCACCCCCAATCTCTAAACAGAGATGGCAGTGAGTGCATTGTCAACCTTTTCTTGGAGCTCTAATGAATGCTGATCCTCCTACTCTAATCTAAGCAACTAAAAGCACTTGAACCGTAAACTAATCCTACTCAATCACATAAAAGAAATCAAATCAGCAGACTGTAATTTCCAAATGCATGTCAAAACAGAGGAATAAAGTGCTGAAAGGAAAGACAAGTAACAATACAAGGAAGAGGAGGTCTATTGCTCTCAGGTTGGGCCCTAACCTGAGAGCTATAGCTCCCTTAAAAACTCAGAATTGAATCCAAAGCTGCCTGCCTTTATTGAATAATCATGAGTCTAACATCATGCAAAAACTGGCTTACAAAAAAGCAAAAACCGAGCTGTAGCTCGTGCTTAGAAATTGCAACAGTAGTTCAAAAGTTCAAAAAGCTCCTATCAAAAGGCTACGGCCTTAATATTTATACATGATGAGGATCAAGCTGGCTTCCTCAATACATGGAGCTTGGCTGTCCAACTGAAAGTTAAACTGCTGTTCCTGTAGAATCTGTTGGCTGCCTTTAAGCTCGGTGGGGAGAGCTGTTGGAGCTCGGAGTTAGGGTGGAGATCACGAGGGAGGTCATTTAAGGCTGTAGACAACCTCCCTATAAACCTGCAATGCCCCCTTTGCTGTCTCCTTGTCTCCTTCTGCGTGGTCTTTGCTCCCTTTAATGCCAAAAAACCTGAAATCATCATGTATTAGCCACATAGATATAATGCCTGCCCTTCTTCCTACAAATAACACGAATATACCAAGAAATGAATGCATAAGTGATAAAAGATGAAGGGTTGAGCAAGGTAAGTAGGCCAAATGAGCCCAAATTGTTACCAAAAATTGGGGCTCATCATGAATTAACAAAAGTTATCAAAGAGCTGGAGCTTCAGGCGACAGAGATCAAACAAGCCAAGGAGAAATTGGCAGAGTTGGAAGCTAAGTATGAAAAATCCAAGATGACTGTAGCAGAGCAGACCAGAGAGATTAAGGCCCTCAAAGACAAAATAAAGGCCTTAGAGAAAGAGCTGAAACTAGGATTTTGTGGGCCCGGATTGACCACTCCCTTACCAGACAATGGAAGTCAATCAAAACAGTGCATGAACAGATGGAATTAATAGGCCAAGCACAAATTGAGAGCCAGAAAGCCAGAACAGCACTAGGGAATAGGCCTGAGCAGGCCAACAGGATGATAAATTTCCTTAACAATCAGACCAAGGAGGAACTGGCAGGCCTGAACATCATCAACAGAACAGATGTTGTCCTCATAGCTAAAAAGGTGCTGACCCTCAAAAATTTTGTACAAATTGTAGAGAGAAAATGTCATGAAATGCAGGCTGAGGTGGATGAATACAAGCTCAAAATGGGAGCACTGCAAGACAAGGGATTGCCCAGCCTACTGACCAGCATGGGAAGACTGCTCCCCCGTGAGCAATATGCTACGAGGATGACAAATTTTATTGAAAATCAGATCACAGCATCCGCCAGTACTTCTGAAGAAACAGGACCTCCATCAGCGCAGAGCCTCTATGACAAGCTTGAAAATCTATTCTACATTGAGCATGAGATTAATCACTTATTTGAGGTCCCACCAAAATTTTACAGGTATACAGAGGTAGATGAAACCTTGGTAAAGATACGAAGACACCAACTGCCCAAGGAAGATTGGTGGTAGGTGATGCTACAAATTTTGCCTCAGTAATCTCAGTTTAATCGGTCCTAGTCAGCTTCAGCTCAACCAAAGTCAAAAACAGAATCGGGACAGCATGCAAGGCAGCCAAAAAGGATGACTCAGCGGAGATACCACGACAGCAAGCCAAGACAAAGGAAATGCACAGATTTTGGGCAATACGGCTCCAGCCGACTCAATGGGTCACAAAGTCAAAATTCTCTGACAATTTTGGACAGCTAATACACCAAGCAGTTATTACAGCATTTATTCTCTCAGCTACAATTTTCCAGCAGTTGGCACAATATTTATGAGCCATTAATTCATCAACTAGATATTTTCTGATCTAAATTTTGTATATATACCTCCCCTGGCAACGTATTTGGGGTTGGTGATTTTCTCTCTAAGACAATATATTGTATATTTTCAGATGATCTAATGCAAAAGGCTGGAAAAGCTCATTATCTCCTGAATGCTTGATGTCTCAATGATGCTCTGCGTGCTGTTACAGAATTCCTGTGCTGTCTAATGGAACAATAAGTTTTCTTAAACTATGTTTTGTCTTCTTATGTTTGTTTGAATCATATGCATGTTTCACCAGTCTAACAATAGAGAAAAAGAATAGTACAGGAAATGTTTGATTACACCTTGTGCTCAATCTCTGTCGTTGAAAATGTTTTCTTCAGAATTAATCATGGACATGAATTCTTAATTGCTCATGTTTGTATTGGTTCTATAAATGTGAATGTTATTCAGGAATTCTTCAATGCTCCTAAGTAATGTTCCCATTGTTCCCCATATCAGCTTACTGAAAGATCCTTAGTTGCCTTTCACGCCCTGATTCCATCCCATCCAATTACTGATCTAAAGAATTGTTCCCTAGACACTTATCTAGCTCTGTAGCATCACTGTTATTTCAACACAGACATATCAAGCAATTAAACATCACTGACTCCATGCCCAATGGCCTAGATCACCCTACAAAAATATATCTGTTCTGACTGAAATCATCATCCAGCAAATTCAAAACAAAACCTTATGCATCATAACTAGCCTAAAACATCATACAAACAAAGTTAAATCATAAAGAGAGAGCCCTCTCTGGTTACAGGTAGGCTAGGACCTGTGACCCAAAGATTGGTTAGTGGTTACCTCGGTCGTATTCCCTTAGGAGTCAAAGGGAACAACCTAAGTGATAACAACACCATTGTTGGCCATGAAAAGATAAAACACTAAACCAAGAATGCCAAAGACCGCTTCATTATGCTACTATTTGTGAGGGGGAGGACAATGGTCCTTCTTTAAAGGAAAACAATGCTTATGCCTCATAGTTTATGCCCTCACAGTGATATGAAAGAAGAGAAAACGTATTGGTGCATGCAAAGCAAGCTTTCCTCAGCTTGCAAATGATTAAAACTCTTTCAAATACCCATCCAATTGTGCCATATTGTTGGGAAATCACAGTTGGAAACAAATGATGATTTGAGGAACCTTCCAAGGATTTGGGATTTTAAAATGGAAGCTTATTTAGTCAATAAAAGACCAGTGAAAATATTAGAATACACTCTTACCCTTATTCTAGTGTTGAATAAAAATGCTGTGAAAAATAATGTGTCTCTAGTTTTGGATAAAAGGACCCTCAACTTTCTTCGCAACTTTTGTGGTCACTGGCCACTTGTGAAAGGAGTAGGCATCTTTAGAGATGCGGTGCCATTTGGAAGGGAAGTACTAATAGCAGCAGGGCAAAGGCAATTATTCCATTCATTTAATTATTTCTCATTTGTCTGGTCATATTGTGAGCTGCATTATATATCATGAAATTGTTTTAGTACTAGTAAACAATGATTAAATATATAATAAATTTGAACCTTTTGGCATTTAGAGGACATTTCTCTCAATTTACAAAAAAAATAAAGTATGAAAATCATGTGGAAACAGTTTTTGAAGTTTTGAGTCTTTTATTTTCAAGATTAACTAAATAGGTTTGGAAGATGAAAAACCATTGAATTGCAAGAGTGGGACTTTTATATTCACTAAGGTTTTAAAGAAATTATATGCATAAAACTTATACTAGCACCTTCTAGTGGAATTGATAGTGCACTAATCCGTTGCTTGCCATTATTTTGGTTTTGGTACCACCTTATAGCATATCTGGGTTCAAATGCTATTTTCCATGACGGACAGTTGAATCTATTTCAAATCTAATTGTTATTGAGGGGTTCCACAAGGATGTCACATGAGCATTTATGATGCCCACTTTAACGTAGATAGCCACCTATGGTAAGGTTCTATTTTGTAGTTCCATGTTGTTATTTATGAACAGTATATACATTTTGTTGGACACGTGAAAATCAATTGATGGATTTGGTATTGATGATGGAAATGTTGGATGTATTACCAAATGTATGACTTACTTGGTTACAATTTATCTAGTGCATGACTTTTCAGAGTTATTGTTGCATTGTATAGGCTTATATAGATATGATTTATCTAATCAATGACTTAGTGAAATTATGATTTATATGATGTAAGATTTATTTCTAGTATGAACAAAAAAAATTGACACGTGGACACTGGGCTTAATAAACATGATGTTTAAGATCATGTATCTATATCTGTTTTGTGGTTATATATATGCATGGATGAGAACTAAACTACAGATTGGAAAGAACCGTATGATAACCAAGATCTACTATTCCATTGGGGAAGGTCGAGACGACGAATGAGGAAAGGTACGATGTACATTGTTCTATCACATTTGGTATCTACTTGATATGCACTCTTATGACACGAGTAAAATGTAAATGATAGGTGGCAAGATGACCTGACTAGATTATTCGATGACAAGTCCAACCAGCTCTGTAGTGTGGTCCGTGTTAGGGCATTGACCTTAGTTCTGAAGGCAGGGTGGAGGCATTTCCCACTGTGTATCCTCTGAAACCTGGAATCATGGGAGGGTAGTGGTGGAAACGCTCCCCTAGACGTGTGATGACGATTGTCAGTTGCCTGTTGGGGAGGCTAGGTCGATGTATTCAACACTTCCACCATGTCAGTTTAATCAATGGTTAGTATGACCATTTCCACTGATAAAGTAGCATAGGACAGATAGGGTGGGGACAGAAGTAGGTCAGGATGGATAGGAGGATATAGATCAGTTGGAGACTCTTGATGGGAAGTAATGTCATTGTCTGACTTATCAAATTTTATTGCTATAACTCTCTCTGATTTGCTATGCTTTCGAACTCCTTGTATATTTTCATTCTAACTTCGAGATGAAGTTTTCTGAAGGAGGGGTGTATGTAATGCCCCACTTAAATCTTATCTTGAAAATTTTATTAATGTTTACATTATTTGAAAATATTGAGAAATATTGGTCTAATATAAAATTCATGATTTCTATTATTCAAATTCCCAACTTACCTTCTCAAATTGAATCTTAGGTAGGATATGGTCTCCTTCCATTATTTCAAATAATATATATATATATATATATATATATATATATATATATATATATATATATATATATTCATCTCACATTCCCCAATGTACCCTCACATTTACTAGGGAGAAGACATGGTCCTCTCCATTTAATTACATCTCACATTCCCCAATGTACCCTCACATTTACTTGGGAGAAGACATGGTCCTCTCCAACTAATTATCAATATATATATTTATCTCACATTCCCCAATGTACCTTCACATATACTTGGGAGAAGACATAGTCCTCTCCATTTAATTATCAATATATAAATATTCATCTCACATTCCCAAATGTACTTTCAGATTTACTTGGGAGAAAACATGGTCATCTCTCATTAATTTCCCAATTTTATATTCATGTCACATTTCCAAATGTACTCCCAGCTTTACTTGGGAGAAGAGAAGTCAATTGTAAGGATGGATGAGAAGTTAATGACATTAATGAGAGGTGGTTGAGATGGAGAAGAGAGGGAGGGTATAAAAAGGGAAGCGGGAAGGGATAAAAGGGGGGATGTTGGGCCTTGCTTATGATGTTGGGGTTGGTTATGATTTTAGGATTTGTTGTGATTTTGGAGACCTTAGGAACCTATGGAGGTTTCTTGGGTTGTTGAGAGGAGGGAAATATTGTTCATCTTGGTCTGGATCATTCATCTTGGACACACACACTACATCTAGTTAGACTTGGGCTCAGAGGGCTAGGGAACCTGTGGAGGCTTCCTAGGCTAAGAATTATTTCCTAGTTGGCTAGGAGGTAAATCCAGTTGGGTCAGTCAAGAGGAGCGTTCAGCAAGAGCAGCAACTCAAAGGCATCTCCACTAGCCACTGGTACAGGTATTCCTCTATATATTTCTCAGGTAAATTTATTAAAATGAAATATTCTCCATAAGTTATAAGGATTAGAATGTAAATGGTAAAAATTTATTTGTTTAAAAGTCTTGTAAGAAAGTAAACTATTGCCTCTTATTGCATTTAAATTCATCAGAAATAGATCTGTTAGAAGACCCTAGGATAGGGCTCTTACATTCATATTTTAGATTGAAATTTTACTCATTTCCTTTGTAAGGTTTTGATTAGATGCTTGATATTTGAAAAGTTTGAATGGATTTCCAGTAATATCTGGCCAATCCCATGAAGGATATAACCTCTATGACAATTCAAGGAATAGGAAATTACATTATTGCCTTGATATTTTTGGGATCTATAATAACTCCTTATTTTGAAATATAATGCCCCAAGTTTTGAACTTGTGTTTGGAAGAATTTACATTTGTTGAGCTTGGCATATAGCTTATTCTCCCTTAGAAATTACAACACTACTTTCAAGTTCTCTTCATGCTCTTCTCTAGTTTTCAAGTAAACCAAGATGTCATCCACAAAATCCAAAACAAATTTGTCCAAATACCGGATGAGGGCATTTTTCATCAGGCACATTAATGTGGCTAGTGCATTTGTGAGTCTAAATGGTACAACCACAAAATTGTATTGTCCATATCTCATCTTGAAGGTTGTCTTATGGACCTAGTGATAACTAGATCTTAAATCTATTTTAGTAAACACCATAACCCCTCCTAGTTGATCAAACAAGTCATTGATTTTGGGCAGCGAGTACTTCTTCTTCATTGTAGCTTTATTCAACCACCAACAATTGATGCATTTCCCCAACATTCCATCACTTTTATTTACAAAAAATGATAGGGATCCCCTGGGTGACATGCTAGGTTTAATGTAGCCCTTATCCAACATATCTATCAGTTGCATCTTCAACTCCACAAGTTCTGTTGTACTCGTATGATATGGATATTTTGAGGCTGCCATTTCCCTAGTAATTAACTCAACAATAAACTCAATTTTCTTCCTAGGTGTTAATCTCGATATTTCCTCCAAAAATACATCGATCAATTTTTTTTAACACGGGATGATTTTCCATTCTATCCTCGGTGTTTTTTGACTTGTTGGTCACTTGGAATACATATAATGCACACCCATTATTGTCGCATATTTTCACTTATAACACTGAGATTTCCTGACTATGACAAGCTTCCCATTCCCCTGCAACATCACCTCCTTTCCCTCATCACTGAGGACTAGTAACTTGTTGTAGCAATCATTTTTTGTTTTATGGGATGCTAGCAAATTGATACCAATTATAAAGTCATATGATCCCAACAGTAAAAATATTGAGAGTAGATGAAGTATACATGTTGATTATCATCATGAGGAATGATTCCATCATGTTTGCAAGTTATCTTTTGTTTCTTACGGCTAGTTGAACCAACCATGATTCCTCATTGATTTTCTTCTAAAAAACACATTTATCCACAACCTTCAGGCTTATATAAATGAAATTAGAACCTGGGTCAACTGAAATTGAAATAGGTTGGTTAACAACCATACTTTTCATCTCGAATACTGAAGCTTGATGGTATTCCTAGCTATTGTCCAATGCAGTGTAAATTCATGGTATATTTTGGGTCACATTGTTCATTGTTGTTGCCTCTTGCACATTTTACAAATTTATGCCATTCTGTTGTTGCTAAGAGAAATATCTCTACAAATGTTTCTCTCCACATATCCAACATTGCACAGGGCCTTTCCTAAACTCCTTAACCTCTTCTCTTGTCGGTTTAGTGGGTTCTTTCCTATTGATAGTATTGTATTTTTTTTATACTCATCCTTGTTAGGAGTGGAGAACTTCATATTCCTCCATTTCTTATATCCTAAGGATTTTTTCCATTTTCTCTTGACTTGCTTCATTTTGTCCTATTGATCTCCAAACCTTGCTTCTAGATATCTGATGGGATTTTCTTAGATTTGTGCCTACCTAGATAGTTGGAAGCTAGCTCATGTTGATTTGCCTTTGCAGGTCTGATAAGCTCTAAAAAATCATTGTATTCACCTTTTTCTTGTCTTTGTTGTGCCCTCACGATATTTTCATTGTCTACCATGCAAATCCTCAACCCAGGGTCTCAAGCTCCTAAGAGTATCCATCTAATCAGGGGAATTTTCTTATGAATTCTTCCCAACTAAGTCCTCTTCCTGATTGTTGGGTTGTGTCATATTCTTTCCATGACTAGCCCTAGTAGTTAAGCTAGGGGGTTAGAGGGGGGGGCGAGTCCCCCCGTTTATTGCATCGGGTGCAATGGGGGAGTCATAGGGGGGGTGGTAGCCCCCCCTGTAGAGGGCTTTGAGGGGGGTAGTATCCCCCCTCTACGAGGTCCATGGCAATGCCCCTAGAAATTTTTTTTTGGACCCTATATTAGGTGGGTAGACCTACCTATGGCTTTGTGCATGGATTTCACACATGGTTTTGGGTGCGATGCTTTTTTGGTCCATGGTATTTTGTAGATCTGGTCAAGGGAACTACAATTATGTTCTAATCTAGGGTTAATGGATTGGCGTTTATGGATGCTTCAGCATGTATATATATGTATTGTAACATTGAAAGGAATATAATGAAAAATCAATCTTGTAGTCCCAGTTTTGGGATCTAGGGGCAAATCTCTGTGTATATTTGTTTTATTGCTTATTTTATGTTTTTAGAATTCGTATGCAGGTAATTTATCTATAGGGTTAAAACCTACATTTGGTTTCGGAGTTGTTTTGGCTTCAAGGGGACGCCTTTGTTGCTGAGGGATTTTGCTCGGGCTTGTGGTAGACCCTGTTCAGTGGGAGATCTACGGGATCGATTCTTGTGGTAAAAGAAGATGGCGAGCAGTGGAAAGATAGAGATCGATAAATTTAATGGTCAGAGTTTTGAGTTGCAGAAACTCAAGATGGAGGATCTGCTGGTGGATAAAGATCAGTGGATCATAGTAGATCTAGGTACTAAACCAATGACAGTGTCTGATGAACAATGGAAGAAGTTTGATCGGAAGGCAAAAAAAACAATACGATTGTGTGTCTCAGATTTAGTATTGTTGAATGTTTTAGGGGAAGTTACGACGAAGGCTTTGTGGGACAAGTTAGGTACTTTGTACCAATCTAAGTCTATGGTGAATAAACTATTCCTACGGAAAAATTTGTATAAATTGAGGATGAAAGATGGAGACTCAGTGATAGAGCCTCTGAATGCATTTAATAATGTGGTAAGTCAGTTATTATATGTTGATATTAAAATTTCAGATGAAGATAAGTGCATTAGTTTGTTGTGTTCTCTACTAGATTCATTGGATAGTCCGGTTATTGCAATAGGTAGCAGTGCAACTGCCTTGCAGTTTGATGAAATAGTCTCATCCTTACTGACGGAGGAAATGAGATGGAAAACTATGGAGATCCAGAATGGTGATGCCTTATCTATACGAGGATGGTCCCATACTAGAAACAAAAATAAGTCCTCAAGTGGGAGATCTAAATCTAAAGGGAGATCTAAATCTCCAGGCCTACAAAGGTGTGCTATCAATGCAGAAAGGAAGGGCACTACAAAAGGGACTATCAATCTAAAGCTCCTGAGAAAGGAAAGAGATCTGATGATGCTCCTTCTGTAGAGGTGAAAACCACCTCAGATGAAGGTGGGGATGTGTACTTGGCTTCTTCTTCAAGTACACATGTAGATCATGAGGCATGGTTGATTGAATCAGGTGCATCCTTTCTCTTCACTCTCCATAGAGAGTGGTTCTGCGAGTATGAGAAATATGATGGTGGTGATGTCTTCTTAGGGGATGACAGGAAGGCTAGAATCATTGGTCGCGAAAAAGTCGAGTTGAAGTTGCAAGGTGGAAGGATTAGAACACTTTCGAGTGTTCTGCATATTCCTACATTAGCCAAAAATCTGATTTCTATAAGCAAGCTGGATGATGCAGGTGTAAAAGCAATGTTCGAGAAAGATAGTTGCAAGATGGTTCCAGGAGCAATGGTATTGATGTGGGGAGTTAAAATTGGAACTTTGTACAAGCTGCAAGGTAGCATTGTTATTGATGGGTGCCATAGTTCTGTGGTTCCTGAAAGTGGAGTAGAAAATCTAGTGGTCTCTGGGGAAAAGACCATGCTATGGCATCAAAGGCTTGGACATATTGGACAGAAGGGCCTTCGAATAATTCATGGTAAAGGTATGGTAGAAGGTATGTTTAATAGCTCTCTATATTTTGATTTTTGTGAAAATTGTGTATATGGGAAGTAGAATTGGGTGAGTCTCTGCTCTGGTAGTAAGAGGGCATCGAAACAGATATTAGAGCTTGTGCACAGTGATGTGTTTGGACCTATGTCAGTTCCATCACTGGGTAAGTCTGTGTATTATGTATCATTTATAGATGACTTCTCAAGGAATACATGGATATATTTCCTCAACAAGAAATCTATGTCTTTGACAAGTTTAAAGAATTTAAGGCTCTAATGGAAAACCAGACAGAGAAGAAGATAAAGGTGCTTAGGACATATAACAGTGGAGAGTTTTGCAAGAAGGAATTTGAAGAGTTCTACAAGAAGTGTGGTATAGCACAATAGAAGGCTACTCCATACACACCTGAGAAAAATGGAGTTTCAGAAAGAATGAACAAGATGTTGATGGAAAGGGAAAGAAGCATGCTCAGTGGTGTCAAGTTAGGTTAGGAACTATGGGCAGAGGCAGTGGAGACTACATGTTACATGGTCAACAGATCACCTTCATCAGCGTTGGAGGATAAGACTCCACAAGAGGTATGGACTGGTAAGAAACCTTCATTTTCACATCTGAGGGTATTTGGATGTGATGCATATGTACATGTTCCAAAGGAGAAAAGAACAAATTTGGATAGTAAATCTAAAAAGTGCATCTTTATTGGGTATAAGTATGGTTTAAAAGGTTATAAACTTTGGAACCTAGTAATAAGGAAGGTTGTATATAGCCGAGATGTGGTGTTTAGAGAGGTGAAAGATGTTATTAAACATGAATTCCTACCAAAGGAACCTAAGAAGATAGAGTTTGAGCTAAAGGAGGAAGAATCAGACTCTATAGCAGAAGAGGAATTAGAGGATGAAGAGCCACAAACTCCGGTTGTGAGAAGATCAGTTCGAGAAAGAAGGAAGCCAGAAAGGTATAGTCCATCTACTTTCTATTCATTTTTTTCTTTAGCTATTACTAATGATGATCCCAGAACTATGAAGGAAGCGGTAGATTTAGAGGATGGAAAACTCTAGAAAGAGGCCATGGTTGATGAAATGACATCTTTGCACAAAAATGAGGCTTGAGATCTGGTGGAGTTTTCGGCTGGAAGGAAACCCATTGGCAGCAAATGGGTTTTCAAGAAGAAGATGAACAAAAAAGGAAAGGTTAAGAAATACAAAGCTTGGTTGGTAGAAAAATGTTATTCCCAGCTTTCGTGAATTGATTTGGTGATATTTTTCTCTTATTTCCAAGGTAGCTTCTATTAGATTACTTTTATTTATTATTGTTGCTTTTGATTTTGAGGTAGAATAGATGGATGTGAAGAGAAAATATCTTCACGGGGATTTGGAAGAAGAGATCTACATGAAGAAAACTAAAGTCTTTGCAGTGAAGGGTAAGAAAGAACTAGTATGCAAGTTAAAAAAGTCTCTGTATGGGTTCAAACAGTCACCAAGGATGTGGTATCAGAAATTTGATACATTTATATGGGGACTTGGCTTCACCAAAAGCAAAGCAGATCATTGCGTATATTTTAAATTAATTGGTGACTGTGTTATTTATCTAGTCTTGTATGTGGATGATATATTGCTGGTTGGAAATGACAAAGAAATTATCCAGGATTTGAAGACCCAATTATCCTCCAAATTCAACATGAAAGATCTTGGTGTTGCAAACTATATTTTGGTCATGGAAATTAAACGAGATTGATTAAAGAGGAATATCTGGTTAAAGCAGAGGAAGTATGTCGAGACAATACTGCAAAGGTTTAATATGCAGGATAGTAAACCGGTGAAGGTTCCTATTCTTGTAGGTGTAAATTTATATGTTGAACAATGTCCCAAGATGCAAGAAGAGGAAGAGGACATGTCTCGTGCTCCATATGAAAGTGCAGTCGGTGGTCTAATGTATGCAATGGGTTGTACTAGACCTAAAATTGCACATGTAGTGGGAGTATTGAGCAGGTTTATGTCAAAACTAGGGAAGGAGCATTGGACATTAGTGAAGCGGGTTTTAAGGTATTTGCGTGGTACTAGTGATTATGGTTTGTGCTACCAAGGAAGACTAGGATTGGGCAGAGTTTTGGAGTGTCTTTGTTGATGCAGACTAGGCTAGAGATCTAGATCGGAGAAGATCTACAAGTGGATATGTGTTTAACCTATTTGGAGGTGTAGTCATTTGGATGAGTAACAGACAATCTGTAGTGGCACTTTCATCTACAAAGGCAGAATACATAGCAGTCAGTCATGCAAGCAAGGAAACAGTTTGGTTGCAGAGATTGTGTTCAAGTATGGGATTAGTACAGTGAGCTATAAGGATAGACTGTGATAGCCAAAGTGCAATTTTTTGGCAAAGAACCCTACTTATCATTTAAAGACAAAGCACATTAATGTTCAGTATCACTTTGTGAGGGATATGGTAGAAAACAAAAAGGTGTTGGTAAAGTTGGAAACTTTGAAGAATACTATAGATGCATTGACAAAGTTTATGAGCTCTGAGAATTTCTCTTGGTGTAGAGAAACAATGGGCATTGCAGGGTTGGATCAATGACTAAGCTCTCCGGTGGCCCCCTCTGGAAAGAAAACAACAAGTGGAAGAGTGTTGGGTTGTGTTATATTCTTTCCACGATTTCGGGGGGTTAGAGGGGGGGCATAGCTCCCCCTTCGTTGTATCGGGCACAATGGGGGGGTCATAGGGAGGGTGGTAGCCCCCCTCTACGGGGTTTGGGGCAGCACCTTGGGAATTTTTTTTTTTGACCCTATATTACGTGGGCAGACCTACCTATGGTTTTGTGCATGGATTTCACACATGGTTTTGGGAACGATGGTTTTTCAGTCCATGGTATTTTGTAGATCTGGTCATGGGAACTACAGTTATGTTCTAATCCAGGGTTAATGGATTGGGGTTTATGGATGCTTCAACATGTATATATATGTATTGTAACATTGAAAGGAATATAATGAAAAATCAATCTGGTAATCCCGGTTTTGGGATCCAGGGGAAAATCTCTGTGTATATTTGTTTTATGTGTTATTCTCTAGCCATTGTTTATTTTCTGTTTTTAGCATTTGTATGCAAGTAATTTTTGTACGGGGTTAAAACCTACATTGATCATGATTGGACGTGTTCATGCAATATTGTACCATTCTATTGCTCATTCCTCTATTTCTTTTCTAGAATTTTGTGTCTTCTTATGTTTATCTCTATGTTGTTACACACACATGATTGTTAGTTAAATCCAACTCAAATAAATATATTTACTTATCACCTTAGTATACTTGCAGTAAACACGTTGATCTGAAATTGGATGAAACATCAAATCTCAAGTCAGTATGTAGGTTAGAGAACAAAATAACATATCAATGATCGAATGAACAATCATATTAACTTTAAGTCCCAAATCAGTATACATGATTATATAACAATTAAACTATCAGATTAAGTGTTCATCTTATGTGCACACGTGTGAGCCTTTTCAGGTCCAGCATTGAAATTTCGCTCTTATACAACTTTGTAGAATTCCATCTCACCCCCTTATACTATCTTAGGATGTAGGAGGTGTTTCTTAGTGAATTGGCATTACCTACAAGGTATGTTATGAAGACGGGGTTACAAAAATCCTCCTTTTTCAAAGTTTGTGAAATTAAATTCCAATAAGATAATCTTATCCAACTCATCGATATTTTTTCAGTGATATCAATTTCATCTCAATCTAACTCCTGGATTGAAATTTCCCCCTCTTGATGTTTGACCAATAAGATAAGGTCACATTAGCATTGGACTACCACATGGCACCCATGTGTGGCTCTTCCATGTCACCATAAGTAGTTCCACATCATCCATGTCCCCTACATGGCATCTGTGAGTCAATTATTAGGTCTCCATAGTGCTTTCCGTGTCAACCTAGACTCATGGGCTGCACTAGGCTCAATCCCATGAGTTATGCAATGATTCCACATTAACCCCAGTTCTAGGTTCTTAGAAACTGAAGTGTTTTATCATGGGTGGTTTTACATTTTGGACACCCTTGTTAACTCACGATAGACTAGGGGAGGGCGTGGGGTTAATGAGGGTGATTGATCGAACTCATACCCAAATCACACTGCGACGAGGTGGAACCCTTTTAACATGGGTCCTATGGCAGGAATCCCGAGGTTAGACCCCACTTATTAACTCATAATGGACTAGGGGAGAATTGAAAGTGGGCCTTTGATTTGGGCATCTGCAACCACATCATTTATGGTATCCTAAATGTTATGGAGGGTCAGAAGGTTAATCCAATGAATGGTGGTAGACCCATCGGTTGATGGCCTCGACAGATGATAATTTCTCCAATAATTACCATCACCACTCCACTGTCACTGCTCGTTCTGTGTTACATTTTACATTAGTTACACTAGCTAGTGGTGGGCTATGCTAAGGCCCTATTGGCTCCCACCTTCCCTCCATGTCACTCCAACAAGTAATAAAAAATGGTCTCACCTCAACATTAGCACAATTCCACACAAATTTTCCACTACCATGTGGCATCCATGAGGTCTTTCCACATCAACATTAGCATGGGTCCATGTCATTGAGGCATTTCCATGTGGCATCCACCTATTGACCATTTGGCACTATCTTAATTAGGTTACATCATTAATGGGCTCCTATGTGGCATCCACGTGGCCCCAGTTAGATCCTCATGACATTGCAATATTAGCTCGAACATAGGCCCCACCTGACCCTTCCCATCATATTTAGCAATGATTTTACATTATATTTGGTTCCATAGTAATTTAAGATGTCATGACATTGTCCATTATTGACATGCCCCAGACCCAAGAGCCCCCATATTACACTCAAACATAAACGAAATTTAGCCCCAAAATTTCTCTAGTCATCACAAAAGTGTGCATTCTTGTATCACCTATGTATATCAAATTCCTCAAATCCATCTCTTGCATAGTGCATTTGGTGTGGGACCCACTAGATATCATCTAAATTTCTACAATATATATGGGCCCTGGTGTATTATGGCCTCTAAAGAAGTTTGCAATCTTGCCACACCCAAATTTCCTAGATTGATTGATAATCTAATGATGCTTCAAAGTAACTCGACCCCAAATGTATCTAGATACAATTAATAATGGTAAATGAAGAATTATTTGGCCTAGATATAGGGTAAATTAAGAGCACCATTAGATCCTAGATGAGTTCTATATTTTTGCTATGGCTTGTATAGAAGGAAAACTTAAGGAAATTTACCAAAATTTCCTGAAGACCAACACTTCTGACAAAAACACCATATCTCTAGAACAATGGTTAAATCCTAAGGAGAAATCTTCAAATGTGTTATGCCATTTCCACAAGAACTACAAGGCACCAACGAAACTCAACTTACTATGGATTCTAAGAAAAGAAAGTGGCCCCAAAGGCCAAATTTCACAAGAAAGCTTTGGACCGAGCTTTAATAAGAGAATATCAATATCTCTCAACAATACATAAGTATGCATAACCTATAAAATCATTACATCACTCCTGAATTAAGTGACTATTAGCACAAGTTGAATCATCATTTAACATCCAGCACATAGGTTACCTTCTCATCATGTGAGATAATATTAAGTGTGGAAATGATCCATTCAATTCCTAAACATATCAAATGGTTGGAAAAAGGTTGTAATAACAAGTTCATAGAGACCTCATACAACCATCCATAATCATATAACAACCCCGCAATTCATGAAAATCATAACCATAACATAGTGCCAGAGGTTCAACATATCCATAAAGATATATGACACAATTCATTCACCATGAACATGTAATGAATTCAACAACCTTCCTTGAATAATGTTGAACCATAATTTATTTCCCACATGGCATAGAATAGATGGTAGCAAGGTGTTTTGTTAAGGCACTATGTGGTGAAAAAGCCACTCAGAAAAAATCTAGCCATGCTAAAACTCCGTGGGGCTGAGGTCAGGCACGATTTGACTACTTAGATTCCCATGGTTCATAGTCACTCAAGCCACAGGTTAGGTGTGCTAGCCATCTCAGGACTCACATTACCAAACAAAAAACAAAAAAATTGAACCATAAATTTTCCAATAATATATCATACAATTTCATTACCCATATTTAATTCATACATAATTCATTATATCTATTTGAATAAATTGAAATTAATGGAAATAGAAGGAGGGAATTTAAGTCTCCATCCAACCATATTTCTTGCAGCTGATGACCCTCAAGCCAAATCCAAATTCCGAGGGGATTCTTTCTTAGGGAAGTCACCTGAAACCAAGTGAGTTTTAGGAGTCCGAATCCATTATCTATGTGGTTGATCAATTGTATTTTCAAAGCAAGAACTATAAGAATCTATATCCCACTTTCTAGGTGGTTTATCAGCTTCACATCAAGCAACATAGTGGCTCAGTTAACTATGCCTAGTGGTTTGTAAGCTTTACATCAAGAACCCGAGTGGTTTATTAGCCCATTCAACACGCACTAAGTACTTTATCAACTTTCTCAATAAGAACTTAGTTTTTTATCATCTTACTAAGAAATCACTCATGATTCAATCCTCCTTTGAGCCTCCAATTAGCCAATCCATCTTGGACACACACAATCTAGTAGCTTCAACACATCAACATAGGGGAAGACACCCCAATTCCATAACATAGGGTTTGGTTTCTCTTCAAGCAATGCTCCTACGCTCCATGTCCATTTTTCCATTCTTCTTCTTTTTGTTGTGCCCTCTCCTTCGCTTTTTTTTCCTACTTTTTTCTTATTTTTCCTTGAGACCTTTTGTATCCTATGAGACTTCTTACTTCTCTTTCCTTCATGTTGTGAGACAAAACTTCCACACTTTCCTCCATCCAATCATGTCTTCACCTTGTGTTAGGTGGTGGCTCGGTTTTTTATGTGACCACCTCTATATTTGAAGTTGAGGACATCATCCTCTCTTATATGATCTCCCTTAGACTTGAATCCATGTGTCCTGTTCACACTCCGTAAATCCTTTTATGCTGAGGAAAGGGCCACAAAGGTAACCACAAGCCTCTTTGGGCTAGAAATTGGTCCTTTCTAGCTTGAGGGGGCTCCCTCACCAAAATCTAAAGATAAAGGATATCAAGGCTCAGTGAGTTTAGAGAGACTAGATCTTATAAATACATTTAAAATCTAATAAAAAATTGTTGGGAGGTTAAAAGAGAGAACATTAGAGTATGAGACCAAAATATTGCCAATTTAATATATCAGTGCACATATCAACCAACTACAAGGACAAAGGCAGGACAAGTACATCCTCCAAATTTATATCGATTGTAGTACAACGAAAGAGAGAGAAACACATGACAATACCCATTCAAATGCAACAAAGCACATTAGAATTATGTTATCAAACCTTATGACTGAGTATTTAGGAAATGAAGGCAGACAAAGGCATAATGAATCCCATATGAAACAGAAGTACACAGTGATTCTAGAGCATATATGATGAATTCTAGAAAGATTGTTTTCAATACACCTTTAAACAGAACTGAGATAAAAGAAATGAAATAACAATTGCAAAAGAGAAACATAGATTTAAAGGACAATACCACAAGAATCTCTGACAGTAATTGGAAAAAATCTACACTGAGTATTTTATTCAGAAAATAGGATCACATATACAAGGCTCGTTCCATCAATCAACAACCCCTTCTTCCTTGTCCATTACCATCTTAAATACATTTCATAAAGATATGTCATAGCTAGGTTCAATGTATGTTTCGATCCATCAACCCACTGTTTTTTGATAAAAAAATTAGATAAAGAAATTTTATACAACATCTTTATCTTTCAAAGAGAAAAAACATAAAAACTACTTTATATCTATCCTTTTGACTTATCTAGATAACAAAATTATATCACAAGATCCTATCCTAACATTAAAATCTCAAACTGATGATGAAAATAGAAAAGGCAACTTAGACTGTGTTACACAACAGTTGCGCAACAGTTCCATGTTGGGATGTTTTTTTGTGTGCTGGAGGACAACCTGACTAGTAACTAGGTGCTGAGTAGCCATATGAGATGGAAATGAATTGTTCCACACACTCTTTCACACCTGGAATATTCAAAACACCCCATTTCACCTATGTGCAACACATGCACAACAGTTGTGTAGCACTGGGAAACACCTGTGTAGCAAAATTTCAAAACTATGTTTGGCACTTTCTTCCATCCTCAAATCAAACAATATGATTTCAACTACTCCACTGGATTTCTATTAAACACCAACAACCTCTAGAATGCAAAAACATCTATACATTTCCACATTTTCAAACCGAAATCCAAAAATTTCATCATTTTGTCAACAAAAACTATGAAAATGGGCCACCAAGTGATACATGTAACTCCCAAACGGTAGCACCTGTGTAAAATATGAGATAGGTTTTTGTATATGATCTTGTTTTGAAGAAAAACCTCTCTCGGTTTCTTCAAATTATTCCCCAGCTCCTTAGAAATTGTTCTTCAAAATCATGACGAAAACAAGAAAATACACAATCTGAAAAATAGGCCTTAAATACGCATTCAAAACTCCCAATATATGATACCTGGGCAGACACTGGAAGAGGTTATTGTGCTTTGGTTCGTTCTTGAGAAAAACCTATTTCAATGTTTTGAAATTCAGCTCCATGTGGTTGGAATCCGTGTTTCCAACTGATGACTAAAACATGGTATTTTGTGCAGCAAACAATCTTAGTAGCACTCCATGCTCTGTATGGTTGCACACCTTTTCTGGAAAAATGGATCAAATGGGTAGGCTTGAAATGGCCGTGTGATGGTGTAGAACACTTTAAGTAGGTTCTCCAACTCTTGCAAACCTCCTAAATGGTTGATACCCACATGCA
Source organism: Pinus tabuliformis (assembly GCA_031772625.1). NCBI lineage: Eukaryota > Viridiplantae > Streptophyta > Pinopsida > Pinales > Pinaceae > Pinus > Pinus tabuliformis. The sequence continues at coordinate 463,230,504 of CM062811.1, forward strand.
CAGTGACCATGACTCCCATTAACTTGACGCTCCTTCATGCTTTTGGTGAACCCTTTATAACATAAATTTGACAATGTCAGATAGTGACCTTTGAGACTATGACAGTAGCAGTGGTCATAGAATCAACTTATTTAAAAAGTGAAAATCAATGGACAAGGAAAATGAAATTGACGATGAAAACTAATAAGCCTAACATGTTCCTCTCTTCAGGTCAACATTTCATATTTTATTATTGTCAAGAAGACAATTTAATATCTAAATCATTTGCATGATTTGTGTCAGTCAGTCATGGTTTCAATACTTACCTTTATAGTTTTGTCCACATATACAAAAATAGGGGGTAGAAAGGCGAGACTATTACATCATGACACGCCAACCCAAAGGGCATTGAAGAATCATGACAAAGCCTTACAATGAACATTCCCTGCTCTAAGGGACATGATGATCATAGATTTCTTGCCATTGTGGATGTTTTTTATTATCCTAGATCTGAGTTAGGGAAAGGTGGGATTTACATACTACTTGAGATCCTTAGATTTTTCTAGTGTTATACCCCCATTGATTTCTCCTTCCCCCTTGAATTTGAGGCAAGAATGACGATGATAGTTATATTTTAGGGAAGGATTTACCAAGAAAATTTGAGGAGTGTAGAGCATGCCTCTAGAAGAGGTGGGGGTTCATCCTAAAATTTCAATATCTCCTTAAAACGGATGTTCCTTAAGTAGGGAATTAGATACAAGAGTAGGGTATTAATGACCAAAATTTCTTCCAAATGTTCTTCTTTATCGAGCGGAAATGGGATGACCTCGAGTGAAGGGATGCATAGAGAAAGAAGTATAGAATGGGCTATCTATGAAGAGGAAATATTAGAAGGTACAACAATGGGAGGAGGGGATGTAATAATATCCAACTTAGAATACGAATTAATAGAGTGTTGAGAATATTTACTAGATGGGAAAGCATCCAAGATTTCAAGAATATTGCATCCAAGCATCGTGTCCCTTCCTCAAGTGCAAGAGGAGGGTATTCAAGAAAATGGTTCTCTACCCTCAATGAATTCTCCTTGTCTACCAAGGCTAAGGCCGCTATTGATCTCTCGAGGTCCTTTGGTTTCCAAGCTATTTTGAATAGGGGCTTCTAAAGAGAGAGATTTTGACAATTCTTTAGAATATGCCAAACTTCATGACATCTATATCATCTAAACAAAATGTTTTTGTAGTCGATCCTTTAATACAAGGAGAAGCTTCCATAAACAAGCTCAATTTCCTATAGCCAACCATATTTTTGATTGAATTTTACCTACACCCAAGCCTAACAATGATCAAGATTTGTGTCCCAATCCTATTCTAGATTAATAAACCACCCAACATTATTTCCTATGAACTCTAATATCTCTAAATGCTAGAATAATAAATGAAGGTTTGAAAGGATAGCCCAAATTTTAATAGAGGACTTGGGTTCTCTCATGGGGTTGAAGTGGACCTCTCATTCCTTTAGAACTAGACCTGTTGGCTCGCAACTCTAATTGCAACTTGGGATGGAGTTCATACCCTCAGTTGACTAAAATTTAAAGCTTAGCTAGTCTTTGGATAAAACATGAAAGTTAGGACAATAACCCAATTCTAGAAGTCATTTCTCCTTGAGCCATTTTCTTAGGGTTTCTAGGAAAATAGATTTCCTACGAAGTATTCTAACTACCATTTTTCTCATGAGCTCATGGAAGGATTCCACGTTTACATCCTTCCCTACAACCATCTTAACTTTGTCCCTTCTGGATCAAACACAATGCTCTTTCCCCTTGGAGCTCGAAGAATCAAATAGAGGCTTTAGGAGGATTGAATCATTAATAAACTCTATCTAAGAGGTAATCCAACTGGGAAGCATCAAGAAGGGAGATATTTTTCACATAGAAAACTAGGGTTCTAGAAATAAGTATCAAGACACAAGACCACAAGGAGAACGTAACCATTACCTTACATGGAGTAATTGTTTATATTGTCCAAAAGATCTAAGGCTAAAGGATGAGCGCCATTTGGCACATCCAACACAGTGAAGTGTTCCAAAGTGCATACCCTTTTATCTTGTTGTATACTAATGAAATATGTGTCAGAGCGCCATTTGGCACATCCAACACAGTGAAGTGTTCCAAAGTGCATACCCTTTTATCTTGTTGTATACTAATGAAATATGTGTCAGAGTAAAAGATTTCATTGACATCGATGAGGTCTTCTATGTAGTCCAACTTTTCTCTTTCTATAAAATGCATGGAAAGGAATATTTAGTGCTTATTGAGAAGCATGTCACTAGATTTGAAATGGGGACCATTCAACACTAGATTAATGCCAAAATGCTAGCGTGTGACTTGAAACCTTACTAATAAACCAAACTTGCAAAACTCACCCTTGCTAAAACCATTTGAAAAAATCCCATTCTCTTATTTTACAGAAAATTTTGTTTAAATATACTTTTCACGATTATCTTAACTCATAAAAATAAATATATTATATTAAGAGATTAATATAAATATATATCTATCCACACGAATCAATTACAACATCCTTGGCTTGGGTAAGGAATAACAAGAAGCAAAATGAAAAGTATTTGATTATGAGCTAAAATCATGTGCAAACATCCTTAAACGATGTTAATACGCAATTTAATAATGTTGTTTGATATTAAGGCTATGGGCGATTATAACCTTTGAATGTATTTCAGTCATAATTTTTTAATAAATTTTTTTTTATTTCTTATTTTTATTAAAATGTTTTTTTAAATAAAATATATAAGTAAATTAAATTATTATTGTAACTTTCATATATATAAACTAGTTTCTAAATATATTTTTAAATTGAAATGTCAATATATGTTTGTTTTTAGGTATTTTAATTTATCATTATTTTTTTTAATTTCTTAATCATTTTAATTAATAAAATTAGAAATATTTTATGAGAAATAAAATAGATCTAGTTTTTATATTGTAGATAAATTTAATCTATTTCTATTTATTAATGTCTATAATTATCATATAGTCACATGGTTTAGAATGTTATTGTTATTAATATTTTTTTGTTTATCTAGATATTGGATAAAAAAATTTATTGATATTAGTTTTTGTTAGGAATAAAATTAAAATGGATGTATAAATAAAAATAAAATGAAACAATACCAAGAAGATACTACTATATGTATTTCATTTAATTTGGGTTACATCCATAGAGAAATAGTTAGTCCTTTCTTTTATTTTGTCCAACAAAATGAAGGGGTTACAACTTGTAGCGCATCCATTGTAACCTCCTCTTCTCTCTCTCACAATCTCCTCTCTCAATTACAATGCTATCTCAAAATTGACACGCAGTCGTAGTACAATTCCCTCATAAAAATTGGGTTTCCTTCTAGGAAAATCCTCTAACATAAAATCTGCCATTAGATCTATGATCTAATGATGAATGGTCCATATTGACTATGAAATTAGAAAATTTTAGAAGGAAAATTTTCCAAAAAAATTATGTTTGGAGATGCTGCCCCAAACCCCCACTAGGGGGTCTCCAAATAATTGTCTTTGCCTCCATCCTCCCCACCCTCGAGACCCACTAGCGACAATAGTAAGGGAGAAATGCATACCTACATCTGCCACCAAGAACTAGGTCTATATGTGACTTTAAACATGACCTCTAGATAAGGAAGATATTCAAACTCGACAACCAACAATCTCCCACTTCTAGACTGATTGCAACAACTTCAATGCTACTACACATGTTAGGTGATGCTTCAAATTTCATTATGGCTAGTTTCTCATCTTCATCGTCATGCTTGAAGACCAACTGAAATTAAGCAGAATGTCAATTTCTCCTTGATTACTACATTCATTAAAATGTTGGCAGAAATTTAGATAATAAACTTATTTCCCAATTCCTCTTTAAAATTTGATGACCAAATCATCTCTTTACTGAACTTCGTAAAAACAACTTCCTTTACTTAAATAAATCCATTTTATAAACCATATGACTTATCAATTTTGTGTCCACATAAAGAAGACAAAATAATTAATTTCACACTTTCGTACCTCTTCAGGTCAAATATCTTTTTATTGCTCAGACTGCATATACAAACATATGGGAATGTATCTGTACAGCCTGCATATACAAACATATGGGAATGTATCTGTACTGACCTCTCTGACTATTTTTATGGTTAACGTCCCACCACATAATATTCAAAAGCGTTGCTGAATGTAGACCAGTGAGCAACAGAGAACATGCAACCAGTGTCATGATATTTCAAGATAGAATGCAAAGTAAGGAACCCAAGCTAAATAAAAGTATTGTTGGGAGGAGAGATAATAGCGACTAATCATGTTAATAAAATATGCAGTACAAAGTAGAGAAGTCAAACTAACTAAAATCATTGATGGGTAAAATGATAAATGATAATGACAAATTTCATATTATTTAATGATAAACAAAAAGTAGGAACCCAACCTATTAACTAAAAGCAGTGATGTGTAAAGAGATCCAAAATAACCAAAGGATATCTAAAGAATTGATAGGGACTGGTCTTATATTATTCAATGATAAATGTGAAGGGAAAATCCAAAATAACTAAAAGCATGAGAGCTAATAATGTAAAAAAGAAAGTGGATGAAAATGTAAAAGTTAAAAAAAGGTCAGAGATATTTTTTAATAATATGGTTTATATTTAAAAATGCATATATTTTATTTTATTCTTAAGGTATAGTTAATTGAAGTGTTTTAATAAAAATTAATAAAGTTACACTTGGTTGGGAAAGTTGTTAATCATTAAAAAAGAAGAAGTAGTAGTTAAGTTTTTATTTTGATTAGTTTTGTTTAAGTTAAAATACATTTCAATTCCTTCATTTTGGTTGACTAAAATTATTAAAATTATTATAAGTATATAGGGAAAAAGTTTATTAGTTTAAGTTGAATTTATTAATATTATTCAAAGTATGTTAAATTATCAATTATGTGTAAATGTAAGTTTAATATGTAGAGGTATATTAATCCAATCAATTTTATTTATTTATCAACTTATATTGGTTAAAATAAGTTAAAAACGCTGTATACAATTATTAAACCCCTAACACTACATATTTAATACATTCAAATAGCTTGTTAATATATCATGGGGGAACATGTTCAAAATTATATGCCCATTAGGTAATTTTGAACTTGAGAACTTGAGATCAACTTTGTGTAGATATCATTCCTTAATAAAAATGTTAGACTAGGACATTTAATGAGGTATTGTAGTAGCAGCTACAACACCCTCCAAAATTTTGGCTTGCACTCAAATCTCGAAGCCTTCCTTTGTCTTTCCTTTTATTGTTGCAAGCACTAGCTCATTTCATGAGCTTCCTCGGAGTATTTTCACCCCTTTTGCTTGTTTGATCAATTGTCGTCTTATGGCATGATAGAATGTTTTATCACACTTGCGGTGCTTTTTTGGTGAAGTTCGAAGGTTTGTCTTTGTGTGTTCGAGTTGTCCTAGCTACGTCAACATCGATCGCACTCATACACAAAGTTTTAAGCATTATCGCACAAGTGTCGTCACAGTCATCCTAGGGTCTATCTCAAGTGTCTTACTTGTCGATTCTTGTTCTAGAAAGTGTCACAGAGAGTAATGTTTTGTCTTGTTGTTACGGTGGTCTCTATTGTCATGTCGTCGAAATATGCTAAGTGTGTGATCACAATTTCAAGTTCCTCATAACTTCACCTGTCTTCCACACTTAGCCAATTTTTCCAAAAATCCTCCTGACCAAACAACTCTCGTTTACCAGACCTTGATTGAATTGTGCATTGCACAGTCTCAGCCCTCAGTGATGCAACCCTGTTGTCTAGAACTACGCAGTGAACAGTCATTTTCCCTTGAGGCAGTTGCACTGTGTAATTCCATAACTAAGCACATTTCCTTCCTCCCTAGAATTGCGCAGTAGCTTCTTCAAGCCTGACCTGAACTGCACATTTCACAAGATCAGTCATCAAGCTTCCTCCCTTCTTGCTGGAACCCCACAATGCGCAGAGACCCAAGCCTGTCTTGCCTTCTAGAACTACACATAACTGTCTCCTAGTGCCCTCCCTCAATCGGGACCCACTCATCCCAAAAAATGCACAGATCTATCCTCTCAGGTCGCTCAGCTGCCCATTCCAACCTTGCCTATGAAAACTGCACAGACCTGCCTCCAAAGGTCCTACCTTGCAGTAGCCACTGATGATCTCAACTGCACAATCTTGTCTCCCAGTGACCTCTACGCAATTTTTCCCGACATTAAAGACTGTGCTCAGGATTTCCTTAGCTAAGCCTGAGCTGCGCTCTACTCAATCACAGTAACCAGACTCCCTCCTTGTCACATGGAATTGCACAATGCATAGTTATTGGGCCCTATTTCCCAACTTGTCACCTATCCTGGGCCTAGTCCATGGATAATAATGCATCATCTTAGACTAGGAGGTTTTTGGATTTGGTATCGTTCGTCATTAGTGAATTACAGGAATAGGTATACTGTTAGATCATGGCAAGGCAACTAAGAAGATAAGGAAGGAGAGAACATGTTAGAAGACTCAACTGGATGTACAAAGAAGCTTATTAAAGAACAAGCAAATGGAGCACATGCATGCAGCCACCTCTCAAGACCAAAGATCATTGAAGACCCCATATCATCAAGTTATGCAGAGGAGAAGAGAGAGCACATCCAAAAACACATCTGTCACTCAGTAGCAACAACGACTTGACATTGCCACCTCAGCAATCTAGTCCATGTCAGCAATGTCATGACAAGTCATGTCATGAGTTTTCAAAGGCCACATCACTATTATGGGCCATATCTCTTTTAAATCAAATGTAATATAAAGTGGAATTCCCATGGACACACATGAATATGAAGAGTCATGTATGTTAAAAGGTCATAGGGAGTTGAACAGTCATGAGGGTAGTTCAAGAGTCATAAGGGTCAAGCATCACCCTTGGTTATATATACCCCCTTCATTGTATTAGCAAGGAAATTTTAGCTTGGCTCCTCCCACAAATCATAGAGAGTTTCAATCAGTTCTTTAAGGAGCAAGGAGTGGCTCGAATGTCCCACTACTAGGGCTAATGATGTATGATGTAAATATGTATCTTGGAAATTTTGCTTAATACAGAAGCATGTTCAGGCCAACACATTTCCATGCATGACTTGTAGATGTTTGTAAGACTATTCTTTGAGAATTTGTAATTCATGTTTGTTTCACATGTACTAAGATAATTGAACTATTTCAATTGTTTTAGTGCTTACCTTGTTGGGAATGTGTTGTATTTGTTATCACTGTTGTCTCATCCTTGTGGACTACTCCACAGGATACTAGACAGACCTTTCTCACTTATTGGTTATAATGACTATCATGTCGATTGTGGACTATTCTGCCGGATGGTGGATGAATCTTTCGCTATACTTTGGTTTTAACAACTGTGACTTCTAATGTGGACTATTCCGCTGGATATTGGGCAAACCTTCCTGGTTTGAGTGTGTCTCTTCCTGGGTGGCACTATTACCTCTCACTTAGAGGCTCACTTCCTTCCCCCCCCTTTTTACAGTGAGAGAACCTAGACACAGTTACGTTACACACTCACCTTGATTTTCGAAGGTACTAGTGTAACACTCTCATGTGCTAAATAGTAAGAGCTGAGGCAAATATCTAAGTATATGGCAACCAGGCCATCATACTGGATGGGACTCTTACACCAAATGATGTGAGGTCTAGTTGGGACCTCATATCGGGGAGATCCCCTGAACGTTGGCAAATCCAACATCGTCAACAGGTATCTACATCATTGGTAAAATTCAACATGTGAAGTTTCAATGATGTACATGTGAGGGAATCAAACTTACTGGCAACTACTAGTCACTATGGTCTTTAACCAAATTGCAAGATAGGAGCAGTCAACTAAGGAAAATTTTAGGGGGTTAAATTTTCCTATGGGTTAATTCTCCATTATTTTCCTTAAAAATAATTGACCTATGTCCATTTTATTCACCCAAATTTTATAGCATAAAACTATTTTACTCTAAAAATTGGCAAAACTTTCTAGAAAGTGTATAAAATCCTTAGAAATTTTAATGCATTTACAAAAATATTGGCAAACATTTTATGGTTGGCATTTTAAGAATTAATAAGATTCAACAAGGTTTATACACTTTGAGATAAGTTCAAATCCTTTAAAGTTCCCTTGCATTCAAGAAGGTAACCACATCATTGTTAGGAATTCAACCCATGGAATGTAATATATAGTTGTAATGATGCATGAGAACCATAAGGTGTGATTTTCAATACTAACTAACTTTAAATATAGGTTTTTAACAAAAATTCAAAACAAGTCATTCAACAAGGTACCTATGTTATTAGAAAAAAATGAACATAAATACTTGTATGTGGAGTTGTAGCAATGCAATGGTAGCACAAGGGGATCAAAATTAATATCAATATTTATGAAAATGGGGCATCCTTATCCAAAATTCTTAGGTCGTTTGGATTATGGATCAAAGTTAAGACACAAGGGCTTCACTCAATGAACGTCTGACATATTACATGCATTCGTGGAATATTAAACAATACCCCTAATTTGACTACATATTGGAAAATACCTCTAAAAATCATATTATTTAACCGCCTACCGATATGAACCCAACACACCTTCCCAATTAAAAACACCCCTACTTTCACTAGATATTGTAGGTATCTATTTTTTCATTAACATTTTTTATACCCCTTTTTATTTTTTCATTAATTTTGAGCTCCATTTTCTATACCTGCCAGTATAAAACCCTTTACCCCTATTATATGCTCAATATATTATGTCATTTTTTCCTCAATATATATATCCCCCAATATTAATGCACGTGGTATGGTATTGCTCCCCCAGTGAAGCCCCCGTGAGTTAAGACTATTTACTTGTGTGTATGGATTGGTGGACAGTGGATCAAACTCAAGGCTGATTACTTATGGATATTGGTCTTTAACCAAATGTTATATTAGGGAATTTTATAGGTACCCACATGATTAGTATAAATTCTACCTATATAATTTTCAATGTAGACCAATGATTTGTGGTATGGATTCTCAACCAAAATGTCAAATGAAGGCATTCAACTAAACACACACCCATGTTATTAGTAAAAGTCCAACCTACAAATATGTATGTGGAGTTATAGCAATATACCCATAATCATTATCATTGGCATAAAATTCAAACTTGGGAGTTGTAGCAATGAAAAAAAATGTAGAGGCTAAAATGCAATACCAAATACTTGTTAATTATTGAATAACTTATTGACCAAAATGATAAACTAAAACATCCAATAAGACTTTATTTATTGATAAAACTTCAACATATAACATGGTAAAAATTCAATATTTAATGGAATTTTTAATGTGGTCTAGATTGGAATAAGATAGAAGGTTACTAGTATTAGATAGATGATTCAAGATGATGAACATATAGATAGAAGGTAAAAATGATGATGGTATTATGCAATTGATATCCATACTAAATGACATTGTAAGCATACTTGATGACATTATATGTGATAAGGGAACACCAAGTAAACTGAGCATTGAACACAAACATACAAACATTTTTTAATTATAAAAATATGGTGCCAACTTTTAAAATTAGTTACAACATCCAACACACAGTGAAAATTTGAATGACTTTCACGCTTGTGCTTTCATACTTGGTAATCATTTGCTACATTGGATAGTAGTTGATGGTAGCAAGAGGAGTATGTTATTGTTTGAGAGGAAGCATCCATGGAAATACGTGGAAATAAGTGGAGGATTAAGGATATTGTATGGAATGATAAAAAATGTTTAGCTACATCTAATAAATAGTTGCATGGAGAGACATCTACTATAATGTAGAGACATCAATTGCAACAATATTTATTGCAATGTATTTTATTGTTACTTGACTCCTTGAAAAACACCTATAATCAAATATTGGAAGCATTCTTGCAATAAAAATTGGTAAATAATATTATCCTATATTTTTCCTTTAGGAAAAAAACTTTATATTCCATGAGAATAGTATACATGATATTCTCCCTTGTGGTATTAAGCAAAAAAACCAAAAGCATGCAAAATCTAATTAAGGATGGGAGCTTTCTCACATACACAAACTATGATAAACCAATTACATTCATAATTATCTTAAAAATGGACTTGTGTCACTTGCCCATCATCAAATTCTTTCACATATAGGGTGTAGTACATAATTTACTAAAAGCAAAATGTCTAGAAAAAGAATATAATAAATAGATTGAGGATTAAAAAGGAAATGACATGTCTTCTATCACCTGACCATCATAGAATTCGTGAGAGACCATGGATCCATCAAGAAACATCAATGATTGTTGTGAGAGCTTATGGATTCTCCTGTTGTGCTCTTAAAGAAAATGAGAAAAGGAGGTCCATTGAAAGCCTTAAATAAACTAGCAAACTAGTTCAATAGTGCATGAAAAAAATACCACCAGAATTTTAGTTTTTTCATTAACCTAATCTTTAACCACCTTGGAGTCACCATGTTAATTTCAAGATTCCATGATATTTAGCTATGTGCATTAGTGTCCAAAGAGAAGTGATTTCGGATTTAATATTAGAGCCAAGCCTAGGGAAATAATTAACTTGGAACTTATGAGAATCATTTAACAATAAAATCACACCAATTTCACATCTAGGGGGTTCCCTTTACTTGTGCCATCAAAGAATACACATCTGTCGGCCGGATAAGTCGTTCTTGCGGACAAGACCAACCTCCCTAGTATCTAATGATATCTAGCGACAAGCAAACCAAACAAATTCTATCTTTCTCTAAATATGCAATTTATAAGTAAAGGCAAACAAGTGTTTTAGGCCTACCTTGGGTCCAATGCAAATTTGTGGAAGCCACACTCCGTTGATCCAAATGAGCTCCCTTGTAAAGAATCTGCAAACACAAACAAGCACACACATTAAATAGCACCTGAAAAGCCAATATAATAAAGCATACTTATCATGATGATCAAGGAATTCATGAAACAAACCACATAAGACAATTTGTTGAGAAAAATGAATCTGATTGTATTAACTTTAATCAAAGAAGAAATTTACAACCTTACTGCCTTGATGCTGTACAAGCTCCTCCCAGGGTCCAGCAAGAATCTCCTCTACTTTGACAAGTTTCACTCTCTTCCCAATGAAGCCAAAAGGCATGTAATCTCTTCTCTCAAGCTTAACTAGGAAGTCTCAATTCCAACAGCATTTACCCTCAAAAAATGTTCAGCTTCTAACCTCTCTAGCAACCAGCCCAATGCCTTAATTTATAGTGCAATGGAGGGAAGTTACTAGGTCCACCTTCAAAGGGATAAAGCCCTCCTTCAAAAGGATAAGCTCCTCTCATCAAGGGATTAGCTCCTTTAATTTTGGGATGCATGAACCACCTAGGAGCGAACCATCCATGTCAAGGTTCCTTCTAAAATCATCCAGAATTAACCCAAAGTGAGTTTTTAAGAATAAACTTGCACCTTTTTGACTTTCACAGGGGTCCACACCCACTCCTTTAGAGACAGAGCGGGCAGGTCCGCAATTAACATGAACAAGGGGTGCGGGACTGCAGGTAACAATAAGAGAAAGTGCAGAACCAGAGCTTTATTGATTTTCAAAGTCTTTCTCTCATTTTTAAAGCTTGAAATGAAGAGCTGAGGTTTGAGACTTGCAAAGGAGGACAGTATGAATGATGATAGACCCATACTGACTGCAAATAGACATGGTGACAATATTTTGTGTAACATATTTCCGCCTAAAGTGCGAAGTCTGTAGTAGATGAGGATTTCATTTATCATCTAAGAAGAGTGAAGTACTTTATCATTTTGAGGATCATCTTGTGGAGAACCCGGTTGGAGCCTGTAAAAACATTCAATACAAAATATGTATATGAGATCATATCACTGCTGAGGTAGGCATTCCCATACTCAGATCAAAACTAACTAGCAAACTAACTACTGCTCTAATATAGGAATGATTTTGTAATACATCACAAGTATAGACACATGTAGACACAGTATGGACGCAACCATTTGTTTATGAATAGTCCACTGTATAATGAATACAAAATTCCTCATAGCTTGGATGGTGGAAACTAGATCCAGGGTCTTGATTTCTACTTCCCGAAATGGTACGATTCTATCCACGTGAATGAATGTGTCGAAGTCGAACATGGTAGAAATCACTTGATTACCATTCAATGATGTAAACTGTTAACACATGTGAGAGAAACCACCATTAATGTCAATGGCTCTCAAAGTACTCAGTACAATCCATGAGATGTGAATAGATGTGTTGATGTCGAACATGTCATGGAATCCTTTGATCGAAGGTCAATGATGCAACCTATTGTCAAAGGCGAGAAACCTGCCATTGAGGCATGCAGATCCCAAGGTACTGACGATTTCTAGATCATCTTTCTAGATAATGAGCTGAAGTCGATAGAAAGCGATCCGTCGTAGGCAAGCCCACAACACAAAATCATAGATCAAGTTTGAAGAAATATAGTTGCAAGGACTGACTCAGGGATGGTCAAGATGGATGACAGATATTTTGCAGATGAATGGTTTATTTGCACTGACCTCTTGAACGCATAACGGCACAACAGATGGTTTGGTGACAATTGACCCAAAGTTAATACCCAGAAACCGGTTGAAGACTTTCAATAGAGTTTGATCAAATGTTAGGCAAAGGATTTCCCAACCCAGGTGAGTAAAAAGTGTCGTGTTCAAGAGTGGTTAAATGTTTTTCTGAGACACAAAGTATGAAAAACAGGTTCATTTTTTCCTCTTTTCCCCCAGCATTTCTGGCAAGTACCTCTTTATTTTTAACAATCTTGAGGAGGATAACATTTGCTTGATTATAAGCTCATCCTTCGGATGAGTCCAACTTATTTTAAATTCGAACCCTAAGAAGGAGTGGTCCATTCCTATTTGTAATTGAACAGGTCCTTTACTGTTAAAATTTTAACGAGTCCAGCACAGGAGAAACTCGACGTTTTTCAATTTTAGGGAGTCTGAAAAAACTTAAGAAAACTCCATGGTTGTCCTTTTTCGTAAATTTATTTCTCCCAAGCCCGAAAAAAGTATAAAATAATACTTGAGAGAACCGCTTGACCATTATGATCAAGGAGTAATTTTCATAATTAGTGTCTCTGATCCGAAAAAGTAAAAAAGTGATCAAGGACACGTCATTTTATTACCAGTATTGAACTTGAAACGACAAAAGTCCAGCAATCTTTTCATGCTTATACGGTCAGAAAAGAGCTATAAGTGGACAGTCATTTTAATTCCATTTTAGCGAGTTTAAAAAGGAAAAACTCGGCAATCTTTTCATATTTTACGAGTCAGAAAAGAGCTTAAAGAGGACTCGTCCTAGAGGAACGAGTGGTATAAAGGGTAGAAATTGGTTTCGGCAATGGAGGAATTGCTCAAAACATGTAATGGTTAAGAGGCTGGCTAATTAAACCACTCACAGATGCGGTCCCTCAGGAAGGGTAAACAACCAAGTGAAAGCATATGATCAGCCAAAGAGATGGTGGCGATGGAATGAAAACAACCAAGGCTCATCTAACAGAATTTAGCAGATAAAAAAAAGCAATCACGAGATGTAAAACGGGTATGGGTTCATTTTTACACAAGCTTGAACCATAGAGAACTTTGCTTGGATTTAGTTTCATGTTTACACAAGCTTGAAACGAAAAACTATGCTTGTTATAAGTTCGCATGCCCCCAACATAATGACGCAAAACGAGGTACATGCTCCCCAAGCTTCATTGCATTCAACCAGGTGGAAGAAATGAAGGTTTACTTTCAAGATCTTGGAAAGACTTGAGGGAGTTGTTTCATTTTTTAGTGAGGTTGACATAGGAAAAGAAGTATCCTCAAAACCCTTGTTTCATTTTTTAAACGAGCTTGACACAAGATAACGAACTATGCTCATGACTCCTTGTTTCATTTTTTAATGAGCTTGACACAAGACAAGGAACTATGCTCATAACTACTCTCTATAATCTACCTAACAAGGAACTATGCTCTAAAATCCTTGATTCATTTTTTAACGAGCTTGACACAAGACAAGGAACTATGCTCTAAAATCCTTGATTCATTTTTTAACGAGCTTGACACAAGACAGGGAACTATGCTAAAAATTCCTTGATTCATTTTTTAACGAGCTTGACACAAGACAAGGAACTATGCTCTAAAATCCTTGATTCATTTTTTAACGAGCTTGACACAAGACAAGGAACTATGCTCTAAAATCCTTGATTCATTTTTTAACGAGCTTGACACAAGACAAGGAACTATGCTCAACTCTACTCTCTACAAACTACCTATATAACCTATCCTTGTTTCATTTTTTAACGAGCTTGACACAAGACAAGGAACTATGCTTAAGACTCCTTGTTTCATTTTTTAACGAGGTTGAGACAGGAACAAACTATCCTCGACCAACTGACTATGGCTTCCAACTGGAAGAAATACATGTCATTGGACACACCTTGATCATGGCTTCCAAGAGGTCTTCATCAGAAGGAAGAATAGTTCTCTGGAAGGAACACGTGTCAAGGGACTCAAAAGGGATAAGAACACTGCGTTCAAGTAATCCCATAGAGTTTTCCATGTCAATTACCAGATCTAAATCCAAGGAAGATGAACAAACAATGAGAGGCTCACTTACATCGGTAACTGAAAACATGGGACCAGTTGCCACATAATTAACCCATGGCGAGGTAGATACCACTTTAGAATTAGGAACATTTAGGGGTGTCATATTATTGGTAGTTGAAACAAGACTAGGGAACGAAAGCTAGTCTACAGTCACAATATTTCCATTGTGAGGGAAAGACATCACGTGAAAGAGTGTCGATATGACAGCTTTCATTGCATAAACATAGTCTCGCCCAAGGAGTAAATTTAAATCCAAGGGACCTCGAACTACCATAAGATCAATACAAACAATTTTACCTTCCAAAGTAATAGAAAACTTAGGAAGGATCCCTAAAGGTTCACTAATGGTTTTGTTAAAAGCTTTCAAATTCTGCGTAATAGGCGCAAGCTGAGGAGAACCCAAAGCTTTCCAAGCAGTTGAGGATAAAATACTAACAAAAGCACCTTCATCTACCTGTGTGCGATGTATGTCCCTACCACCAGCCTTGACAATGATTTGGAAAGGGATGGAGGAAGGAAGACGAGGTTCTGTCAGTATATTCCAATCAAAGGAAAAGACCTCAGTACTTGGAGGGGGTTCTGTAGAAACAGGTGAAATGCCCCCCGGCATAGAAGAATCTGATGTAACAAGAAGAACCTGAGTGGTATGAAGTTCACTCTCTAAAGGGAGAGTGGGATCGACCGAATGTGAAATTGAATCGACCACTTGATCAACTAATGGATCATCAACATGAGCGATATGAGTTTCACTCTCCAATGGAAGAGTGGAATCGACTGTACTTGAAATTAGATCAATCACTCCGTCAGTTGATGATAGGTTGGGAGAAAGTTTACGGTAACCAGTTGGAAATTCTTGCTGTGGAACAGTTAGGTTTTCCAACAGTTTTGAGGCTTCATCCATGTGAGGGAAAATGTGAGTTTGATGCCTCCCTTTGCATAACTTACAAGGAAACCTAACTTTACCCTTTTTCCTGGGAACCTGACTATCACTGGTTGATGGATCAATGGAAAGTTGATGAGATTTTTCTGACCATACTTCCAAGACCTTTGGAATACTAGGACAATTGATAAGGAAGTGGTCACCCTTACAAAGCCTGCAAGGGTATTTGGGTTTACGATGCATGTTGGAGGTTTCCTCAACACAACTAACACTTACAGCCATGGTTGGTTGGTTGACTTCTTTCTTATCTTGCTTCTTCTTCTTTTTCTTCTTCTTCCCTTTCTTCTTCTTCTTAGCCACCTGGTTACTAGCGTCAAGGCTTTTACCAAGCGAAGAGGAAGAAATGGAGGAAGAAAAATTAGGTGAAGAAGGTAAAGGGTCAATAGAAGGTTGGTGATGTTGAGATGGTGAACTCTGTTGAGGTGAAGCATTCGGTTGAGGTGGAACAATTGGAGTATTTGGGGCCAACGAAGTTGAAAATAACCATATCAGTAAACCTATTGTAAATCCAGGTAATGGCAAAAAAGCCATATAAGGAGGACCAACATTTCCAAAGTAAGGAAAAGTACTAGGATTCTCATTAAGAGGGGTTCCTTGGTTGGTAAATTCTGGAACAGTTGCCATTATATTCAACTTCAGTGAATTTTATTAACAATTTAAAACTAAAATTAACAATTCACAATTCACACCTAACAATTAAAATTCACAATTCACATCTATGGTCTCTAAAAGTAAAAACAAACAAATAAACACGCGCTATCAAATCTAGGAGTCAAACCACACAGAAACAGTAAATTTCCGTACCGAAAACACTAGTTGGTGATGAAATCCAACGTCGCAGAATTCAATACAGAAATGGTGGTTGGAACAGTTACCCCGAAAACCTGCTTAATGAATAGACTGGCACAAGTTTCTCCACTAAATCATCTTGAGTGAAGAGAACCCCCCAGAAAATCCAAGTGAGTCTAGTCGACATTTGCTCCAGGTACAGTGGGATCTTCCCTCCACCGTCACCTTAGGAAAGAATCCTATAGATTATGGTCACTACGGTTACCAACAGAAACAAATATACTTGGGGGAACAGTCTGTGATCTGATACACACGCAAGGGCAGAGTAGAAAAGCTCAATCCCCTTGAAGTCTCCTTGACATAATCCAAAGTTTACCAACAAGTGACCCCAGGCTCCTCGACAATGGTTAATCCAAGGTTTACCATTTTTAATACGTGCATATCTGCTATCGTTCCCAATGAGGAAGGATTGGTTACCCCACTGGTTCGGATATGACCTCGTTCTTGACTCCTTTAAGAGGAGCTTCCCAGAGCATATATGTAACAATTGGAATTTCTTTCCTACCACAAGATACAACTACTTGTTTGTTTTACTATCTTGGAGAGTTAACTAAAACCTATTCCAAGACACTAGCCTAAGCTAGATTGGTGGAAAGAGCCCTAAAAATGTAAAAATTACTAGATGAGTTTTAATTAAGCGTTGTGTTATTTAGGCTGTTATTACTCAAAAGGGTAAATGGATATGAAACCAATGGTGTTATGACCCGACCCAAAACTGAATGCAATCGAATATGATTATCTAATCTTTTCAATTCGATGAATCCTAACTAAAGTAAGGATAGAGTTTCCATTCACTTCCAACAATGCAAAAAATTGATCACTAAGAGAAAATATAACAAATTCTCTAATGCACTAATTTCATCAAGAAAAACTAATGCAAATCAATACCAAAACATTTTTTATTTTTATTTTTGTGTGTTAAAAACAAGCATAAAAATATGTAAATTCAAATCAAAGAAAGCCGATCTAAATCTACAATTGATTTTTCAGAATGTAAAATATGCAATTGTAATCTATGCACACTTCACTTGAAAAGTATGCAAATGTAATCTATGCACATTTTTCATTCATATTCTGAAAATGAGAATTCTAATTATGCAAATGTGATCTATGCAAGAGAATTCTCAAACACAAGATGATTCTAATGTAATCTAAGAACCAATCAAGTGCAATTCAAGAAAATTGGGTGAGAGTTCCAAAGATCAAAAAATAAAAACACTCAAAGGCGATTAACACTCATACACAATTTAGCCCCTCCAAGTAATGACCAAAGGAAATCAAATTAAGAATTTCTCAAAAAAGAGATTCAAAACACCCAATTAACCTAATGGAGATTGATGAGATGAGGAATTTGCTGAAAGAAACTCATAAACAAGGCTTTTTGACAGGACACATGCAGATTTGGGTAGAGGCTAAAAAATGTAAACAAAAACTAAGCTTAACTAGATGAAAAGATTTTAGTTTTCTCAAAAATTTGACAGGGTCCACAGTCCCCCGATATAACCAGGTGCGGTACCGCACTGTGTAGTAAACAAACAATGCGGGTAGGTCCACACCGTGTTACAAACAACAGGAGCGATCCACTCTAAAAAACGTGAAAAAACAAAAACAATTCAAAATCTAAGAACCTACCCAATTCCACACAGCAATCAAAAACCAGAAACAAAGAAACAGTTTCTCAAGTCAAAGTAAAAGCAAAGGTAAAAACCAAAAATTCAAGTCCCCAGTGGAGTCGCCATTTTGTCGGCCGGGTAAGTCGTTCTTGCAGACAAGACCGACCTCCCTAGTATCTAATGATATCTAGCGACAGGAAAACCAAACAAATTCTATCTTTCTCTAAATATGCAATTTATAAGTAAAGGCAAAAAAGTGTTTTAGGCCTACCTTGGGTCTAGTGCAAGTTTGTGGAAGCCACACTCCGTTGATCCAAATGAGCTCCCTTGTAAAGAATCTGCAAACACAAACAAGCACACACATTAAATAGCACCTGAAAATCCAATATAATAAAGCATACTTATCATGATGATCAAGGAATTCATGAAACAAATCACATAAGACAATTTGTTGAGAAAAATGAATCTGATTGTATTAACTTTAATCAAAGAAGAAATTTACAACCTTAGTGCCTTGATGTTGTACAAGCTCCTCCCAGGGTCTAGCAAGAATCTCCTCTACTTTGACAAGTTTCACTCTCTTCCCAATGAAGCCAAAAGGTATGTAATCTCTCCTCTCAAGCTTAACTAGGAAGTCTCAATTCCAACAGCATTTACCCTAAAAAAATGTTCAGCTTCTAACCTCTCTAGCAACCAGCCCAATGCCTTAATTTATAGTGCAATGGAGGGAAGTTACTAGGTCCACCTTCAAAGGGATAAAGCCCTCCTTCAAAGGGATAAGCTCCTCTCATCAAGGGATTAGCTCCTTTAGTTTTGGGATGCATGAACCACCTAGGAGTGAACCATCCACATCAAGATTCCTTCTAGAATCATCCAGAATTAACCCAAAGTGAGTTTTTAAGAATAAACATGCGCCTTTTTTACTTTCACAGGGGTCTGCACCCACTCCTTTAGAGATAGAGTGGGCAGGTCCGCAGTTAACATGAACAAGGGGTGCGGAACCGCAAGTAACAGTAAGAGAAAGTGTGGAACCAGAGCTTTATTGATTTTCAAAGTCTTTCTCTCATTTTTAAAGCTTGACATGAAGAGCTGAGATTTTAGACTTGCAAAGGAGGACAATATGAATGATGATACACCCATACTGACTGAAAATAGTCATGGTGACAATATTTTGTGTAACAACATCAAATATCAAAATCAAGATTAGGAATAAATGGCTTGTGAGGATTCAATATTTTGGCCTCGCATTTAAAATCGCGAGAGAGATTTTTTACCAAGCCTACAACCACTTCCACAAGAACTTGTTTGTCATGAAAAAGGATAAGGTTATAAATACACCAGATAAAATATATAAAGAAGCATGGTAGAGAACCAAAAAAAACCATTGAAGCTTCGAACTGCCAAGTTTTGACATATTCTTCTAAGGTCGGTGAATTATAGCCACCCTTTAGGCCAAACTTATTTCCAATTGAAGACAAAGCCTAGGAAGAAAAAGAGCATGACATGAAAAGATGATGTATTGAATCAAAGTCATCCCTTCCTAAAGTGCACATATTAGGGCCAGCCCACCCTCTTTTTAGTTTTTTGTCCCAAATTAGAAGCTTTTTATTTAAAGCTGACCATAAAAAATAAAAATAAAAATCAGATCTCGTAGGAGCATGTGATTTCCAAAAGCGCTCCCAACACTAGGATTTATCACCATGGAACGTAGCCTCAACATGTGCTTGATAACCTAGTTTTAACTCAAGTCAAATATTACAAGGCTTTTATACCAGCATAAAATATCTTTTGTATATTCAATGAACTTGATGAACTTGGAGAAAATCTTGCCAACATGCATCCTCGATTCTCTAGTGCATCTTCCTATCAATTCAAGATCCACGAAAGTTTTCTATCTTATCCTTCCAAGCATGTCGTTATCAAGGGATTTTGCATACCAAAGATTCATTTGTCATCTAAAAGATCCCGCAATTTGTTTGACACCTTGTATTCTTCAGCAACCCTATCTAAGGGTCCTACCCTAGCCTAATTTCCCTCCCATTGTGGATTCTCTAAATTGTCTAGTTACCAAGGAAAAAACATAACCATTTTTACATTGTGAGCCTTCCAAACTATTTGAGGACATCACCTTGTCCCAAAGTGATCTATTGGAAATATGTCTCCAAATATTTTTTCCTACCAGATCCTAAGTTGAAATGATATATGTTTTTAACACCAAAACCTCCTAAGCCCTTAGGTATAGCAATATTAGAGAAATTGACTAGTGAAATGCCTTAAGATCTCCTATTTCTAGTCCAGAGGAAGTGAAATCTTGTCTTCATTCTCTCCAATATTTTTAGCAACAAATTCCTAACAAATTGGTATGCTTTCTACGACTAATTTCTAAATAACTAGATCACCTCCTCATGATAGCGACCTATAAATCCATGTAGAAACACGAGCTTCAATATTTTTAAACAGCCATACCTAGTCCTTGAAGGAATAAGTGTTTTCCTTCAAGAAAACACTCAACGAATTTAATCTAACATCAATGCTTTGACAAAAGAAAGGGATTATTCAACTGTAACTAAAAATCCTCTTGAGGGAAGTATTAGAGAATCCTAGATTTGGTTATGTTAATTTCCATGCCAATAGTGTGACAATACAATTCCATTTTTTTTTAAATACAACAAACTCCTAGCGAGAACCTCCGTCAATCAAAAGAAAATCATCATCCAAAAAAAGATGAGAGATAATTTAAGAGGGGGTAATTTTAACTCCTTTAAGCTTTCCTTGAATCCTTGCATTTCTAATAATCTTGTTGAGCCCCTTAGTTACTAGAAGAGAAAGGGAGGGAGATAATGGGTAATACTATCTAAGGCTTCTTCAAGAATGGAAAAATTTGGATGGGGATCCATGGATAATAATTGTAAAGAAAGTACATTATATACATCCCATAATTCAATTAATAATTGAGAGATGTATGCCCATTTGAATTAATATAAGATGAACATAGACCCAATTGAATTGTATAAGGATTTGAAAACACACAACTTGAGAATAATGATAGGGAACATTTTAAGTTTAATGGAGCGGATAAATTCCTATGCCTAAGAAACTATGTCATGGGTTTTCCTTTTAACAAAGAATATGGATCACTCTTCAAAGATAATTTCACTAAGGAGGAGCTTTAACCTATTGGAAATTATATTTGAGATGAGCTTATAGATAGTGTGATAGTAGGAGATTGGTTTGAAGTCATTAAAAAGGAAACATCCTACTTTTTAGGGATGAGGGCATGATGTGTGAATTGAAATATCCAAACAATTTTGGATTCCTAAACCACCTTGAAAAATTCTCATTTCATGTAGCCCCTCTGTCAACCCCATAAAACATACTAAGGGTAGAAGAAGGTGTTACTATCGTCAACCTGACCTCCAAAGTTTTGTCATCAAAATGGGGTCTTAAAATTTAAACACTTTTCAAAATCCTCAAAACATGAAATAAACATTGTCATTGCATCTAGCTCATCAATATCTTTTTGGCAATATAATTTTAAAAAAATTGACATCCAAATCACATGATATGGTCGTTTGAAGTTGGGTCATTAAACTCCTTCCTTATTAGCAATATGTTTCCATGTGGAACTTATGTGGAACCAAAGTGGTAGTTCTCCACCCTTCTGGGAGGTCCATTTCATTGAGCCAATCCATGTGGCATTGCCACATCACCAACTATGTCCCCTACTGGTCCACCCCCTTGGCTTTGCAAATTAGTATTTTAGATTATAACTCTTATAACTCAAATTTATCTCATGAACCATATATATATATATATATATATATATATATATATATATATATATATATATATATATATATATATATATATATATATATATATATATATGTTGTGTCATAAATTGATATACATGTGTCGATCAACAGCAGTGAGGGCTCCTTGTGATCGACAACTCAGATTAAAACAAGGACCCCCCTCCCCCTCATTGATTTCACATGGGGACTCCTCTATTGCAGTTCCATTCTTGGTTCCATGCCTGAAACCGAACGATAGACATTCGACCAATCCATATCAACAGAAAAGGATGGGGGGGTACCCCCATGAGGTATGAAGATAAAGGAGTGTGTGGGGGGGTCCTATATGACAATTCCATTCTTGGTTCCATGCCTGAAATCAAACGATGGACATTCGACCAATACATATCAATAGAAAGCGAGGGGGGTGTACCACCATGACGTATGAAGATAAAGGAGCGGGGGGGAAGTATCCTCTATCAATCACACACACACTCATATATATATGTTGTATCATATATTGATATACATGTGTCGATCAACGGTGGTGAGGGCTGCTTGCAACCGACATCTCAGATTAAAACAAGGAACCCCCTCCCCATCATTGACGTCACATTGGGGGGGGTGGTCCTGTATCGTAGTTCCATTCATGGTTCCATGCCTGAAATTGAAATATAGGCATTTGATCAATCTAGATCAACATAAAGAGAGAGGGGGTACCCCATGAGGTATGAAGATAAAGGGGTAGGCGGGGCATCATTTATTGACATTCCATCATTCTTGGAACCATGCCACCTTCTATTTCTCTGGTTCAAGATAAACATGTTCCTATTAATTTATTGGAGGGATTTCCATATTTCCCCGCTTCAACCTCACCCTCAGCTTGTTGTGCTCTTTTCATAGACCTCTCGAGACCCTGATACTTGATGGGAATATTGTCGTTTCATGCTTGAGAGATCTTTGTCTCTCAGTCTGTCAACTCTACTTGTTATATATACATATAAATATGCCCACATATATGTATATGGTTGGTTTTGAGGTTTCCTTCAACACTTAACCATTTAATTTTATGCCATTGTGCCTCTTGTTTATGCTTACAAGCATATAATAGTTGGGTG
The DNA here is from genome assembly GCA_031772625.1 of Pinus tabuliformis. Taxonomy (NCBI): domain Eukaryota; kingdom Viridiplantae; phylum Streptophyta; class Pinopsida; order Pinales; family Pinaceae; genus Pinus; species Pinus tabuliformis. The sequence goes on from CM062811.1 coordinate 463,253,558, forward strand.
CTCTTTTACTTAGTCGTAAACTGGTTATCTCCCTTGGTTTACAACATACATATACATACATACATATATATATATATATATATACATATAACCTGCGACACATAGTTGAATGGGCTATCCCTCCTAAGCTTAATTCCCAAATACATAAAGATATATGGGACTTCACTAAGTCTCTTGGTGCTTGGCTTAGACCTATCTCTCTCGAGCTTGTAATATATATATACATGTGTATATACTGTAAAGGCCCTTCCCTTTGACACTTAACAGTCAGCTACTCCTCTTGATCTTATATGGGATTCAACCAATTCGATCCATTACAATGATACTTAAAAGAAAATCCTAGATTATGTAAATGAATTCCACAACTCCGGACCTTCCATTGCAAATATTTTTAATGAAAGAGTTTGGTCAAACAACAAATATTTGTTGATCACTTATTGTCACACGGAATCTGTCAAGGGTGCGGACACGACTGACCTTCCTAGAAGTCTAAGACATTCTAATGACAAACAAGACAAAATGGAGTGATCTTTCTCTAAATACACCTTTTACAACATGAAAACTACAAGTGTTTAGGCTTACCTTATTCCAAAACGCTGTTGTTGAAGTCCGTTCTTGACGATCCGGATGAGCTCCTCCTTCAAGTCAATTCCTGCAACCACAAACAATCAAACAATTACCAAGCACTTGCATTTCATATAATAAAACATATATTCAACATGCAGACCAAGGAACACATGAAATAACTCATTAACACAAGCTATTGAGAAAAATAAACCAGTTTGTATTAATAACGAAACAAAGAAACTCTTACAACCTGGCCTTGGTGTTGTGCAAGTTCCTCCCAGGGTCCATCAAGGGTTTTCCTCTACTTTGACAAAGCTCACCCTCTCCCAAGTAGAATCAAGTGAAGACAATCTCTCCTCACAAAGGCTCTAATGGAAGACCTAAATCCTGCAGCATTTACCCAAAGAAAATGTATAGCTCCAACCTCCTCTCCTTCTGGCTCAATGCCTTTATTTATAGTGCTGTAAAGAGGTTATTCAGGTCCACTATCAATGGGATCATCCCCCTCTATGGGTGGGATAGCTCCCTTATTGATGGGATAAGTTCCCCCTTAATAGAGATACATGAACCAACTGGAGGCGCATCCATTTCATCAAACCGACCTCTAGAATGTTCTAGAAGTAACCACAAGTAACTTTTTCAAGATAAAACTCGCGCATTTTGCCTTTTACAGAGGGACGCACCTGTCCCTTAACATACAGAGCGTCCATGGACGCAGATTTTGTGAACATGGTCAGCGTCCCCGCAGGTAAGGCTAGAGAGAACCTGCGACCCCAGAGATAAACATAGTTTTTACAAGACTTTCTCTCTTCTTTGAGTTTGAGATGGATAACAGAGGCATGAGACTTGCCTAAGAGGGTAGCATGACTGTTGATTTGAGCCATACTAACTGTAAGTAGTCAAGGTGACATTTTTTAGTGTAACAGATTGCCCCCTAAAGTGCGAAGCCTGGAATAGAATAGGGTTTTGTAATTCTAGGAAGGGTGAAGCGCTTTATCATTTCAAGGATTGCCTTGTGGATGGCCTGGTTGGAACCTGCAATTTTCAACACAAAATACATGGATAAGATTATATCATCACTGAGGTAGGCATTCCCATACTCAGATTCAAAACTTTAACTAATGGACTAACTATTCTGATACAGGAATGATCTTGCAGTACATCATTTTTATAGACTTTTGTAGACACAGTATGGACGCAGCCATCTGTTTATGATTAGTCTACATAGATAATGAATACAAAACTCCTCGCAGCCTGGATGGTAGAAACTAGATCCAGGGTCTTCACTTCTACTTCCCGAATTGGTACGATTCTAGCCATGTGATTAAATGATTCGATGTCGAACATGTTAGAAACCACTTGATTACCAGTCGATGATGTAAACTGTTAACAAGCGTGAGAGAGACCACCAGTAATGTCAATGGTTCTCAAAGTACCAAGCACAACCCGTGAAATGTGAATAGATGTTTTGATGTCGAACACTTCACGGAATCCTTTGATCGAAAGTCAATGATGTAAACTGACGTCAAAGGCGAGAAACCTGCCATTGATGCATGCAGACTTCAAGGTACTGTCGATTCCTAAGTCATCTTTCTAGATAATGTGTCGATGTCGATAGAAAGCGACCCGTTGCAGGCAAGCCCGCAACACGAAATCATTGTTCAAGTTGAAGAAATGTTGCTGTAAGGACTGACTCAGGGATGGTCAAATGGATGACAAGTATTTTGCAGATGAAAGTTTTTTCTTGCAGACCTCTTGAACACATAACGACACAACAGATGGCTTGGTGACGAATAACTCAAAGTTAACCCCTGGAACCCGGTTAAAGACTTTCAAAGTGATTTGGTCAACTGTGAGGTAAAAGATTTCCCAACCCAGGTGAATGAAAAGTGTCGTGTTCAAGAGCGGTAATAAAGTTTCTTCTGAGACAAAAGGTGACAAATAGGTTCATTCTTCTCTTTTTTCCCCCACCATTTCTGGCAAGTACCTCTTTATTTTTAACAAGCTTGAGGAGGATAACATATGCTTGATTATAAGCTCATCCTTCGGACGAGTCCAACCTAGTTTAAATTCGAACCCTAGGAAGGAGTGGTTCGTTCCTGTTTGTAATTGAACAGGTCCTCTACTGTAAAAGTTTAACGAGCCCAGTATAGGAGAAACTCGGCGTTTTTCAATTTTAGAGAGTCTGAAAAAACTAAAGGAGACTCCACGTTGAACTTTTTCGTATATTTGTGTCCCTCAAGCCCGAAAAAGTATAAAATAATACCTGGGGGAACCGCTTGATCTTGCGACCAAGGAGTACTTTCATAATAGTGTCGTTAACCTGAAAAGTAAAAAGCGATCAAGGACACGTCGTTTTATTTCCTTATCGAGTTCGAAACGACAAAAACCCGGCAATCTTTTCCTGATTTTGCGGTCAGAAAAGAGCTAAAAGGGGACCGTCTTTTAATTCCGTTTTAACGAGTGAAAAAGAAACACTCGGCGATCTTTTCATGTTTTAGGAGTCAGAAAAGGGCTTAAAAGATGACTCTGAAATTTTGTTTGTGAAAAATTACAATTTCCCTCGAAATCCCTTTGTCCTGCACAAAAGCGACACATTACTCATACCTGTTTAAAATAGGCAAAAATACATTCAAAAACATCTTTTCATGGTAAAAAATGAACTAATTCATCCAAAAAACCTATAAAAAGACCTTTTACCATGTCATTTTTACCGTTTCACTGTTGAGGTTGAAAAAGGAGCTTTTGACAAGAAACTTCCCGTGGTCGCTGCGGAAAATCTGACCGTTGGAATCGAACGCCGTCTCATCCAGGTATTTTACACATCCTACTCTGCATTTCTATCCGTTTAGAATCAATTTTTAGGTTTTAGTTTCATTTTTTGGGGGGGTTTTGGTTTTGGAATGCGCCTCTCGGCGGACGCAGGTGCCCTTCGGGTGACCTGCGTCCCCCGACTTTTTCTCATACGGGAAAATGGTCGGAAGACGCAGCCCGCCTTCAGGCCAGCTGCGTCCGGGCGCCCTGTGCTACAAAGCCGGGGTGCGTCCTCCGAGAAACGCGCATTTCAAAACCCCAACTCTCTCAAAAAACCACCAAAAATTCCCAAATTAATTTCTAATTGCTATTTTTGATATGCAGGGCATTAATCATGTTAGACTGGAGAGAAAGAGAGCATGTAGAGGAAGATGAAGCTGCAATAAATCATCAACCTTCCCTGGATGCCCTAAGAGCATGCGGATTATACAAATATTGGACCATACCGGGCATGAGGGGCCAGGTAAGATTCTTGGAATGGCTGGTTGAGCGATGGAACGTACAAGAACAATGCTTTTACATAGGAGGGCACCAGCTCGAGATAGAGCCCTCGGATGTATACTTTCTCACTGGCTTGCCAAACAGAGGTGAGCAACTCAGTCTTGCGGGGACTAGGCCGGGTGGCCAATCCCTTGATAGTCTCCGCGAGAATTGGTGCACACCTGGGGCTCACCATTCAAAAGGCATAGAGATAAAACACATCACTCTACCGGAACTCAAAGTCATAGCGTTCACGGTTACCAGAATTTGCGGCGCGGCCGCTTTACACATTGCTTCCGGATCCCAAATGCGGATGGCAATTGACTGTTACCAAGGCACCATTTTCAACTGGTGTGAAGCTGTGTCGGCTCATATGAAGAGCCAACTGACCAAGGCAAAGAACGGACGACTAAAGACTTTTGGATATGGGCCTATAGTCGTGAGCTTTGCCTTGGAGAGAATTCCAATGCTGATCCCTCAGCAACTCACTGTTGATATCTTGGGTCCCCAGCAGCCAAAGCTGATACGATGGGTTGCGGTGATGGCCCGGCATCCTGACGAGGGCGCGACAGTAGTTCGATTCTCAGATAGTTATTTTGACTGGTTAGAGGGCCAGCTTTTTGTGATACAGGACTTTCCGTATGCCGGAATGGATTTCAGAGGTGATCCGGACATGGTTCTTCCACAGGGAGAACAATGGGACGACAGAGGTACTTTTTATTTTCACAAGTTTTCTAGTTATGTATTTTTTGTATTTTTTATATATATCGTCTCAAAACTAATAGTAAATCTTTCAAAATGCAGATGTTGGTCCACAGCGTCCAGCCAACCTCCGGCCTTATGATAGACTACATCCAGCTGCACCGGTACCGGCCCCACAGGATGCGACAGCAGAAGTACTAGCTGAGTTGGAGCATGATCTAGAGCGTCTCACGGCAGATATACCTGAGACTACTATGGACGACATTCCTATCAGGCTTCAGCGCTTCGTAGTCGCGGTCCCTGGACCGTTTAGGAGATTTTTGCGTAAGGTAGCCCGCGCAGTGGTGTCGTACAGAGAGCACCACCAGTGATTGACTAGTCACTTTTGTAGTCACATGTGACATTTTTGACTTTTTGTACTATCATTTTGCCGATCATAAGGTGTTTTAAACCTATGATCGAAGACGATGTATATATTTTTTGACACACTTCTATCTATATATATCACTATTACCGGCTTATCTTGTTTAACATATGTGATGAAATGTTTTTAAATTTACTTGCATGATTATTGTAAATGTCTGTCCAACATTCGAGAAGCAATTGCATCTGCTAATGTATTCAAAGACCTTGGAATATGTTGATATTCAATGTAATCAAATTCACGTTCCAAGAGACGCACTCTCAAAAACAACCTTAATAACACAGGATTTCTAATGGCATAAACTCTATTAAGCTGTAATACAACAAGTTCAGAATCTAACCTCACTATCAAACGTCGAATTCCAAATGAAATAGATTCGGATAATAATTCAACCACTGCACTGTATTCTGCAATGTTATTCGTTGTTTGACCGAGGCTTACCCCATGCATAGAAACTAACTCGTCAGAGGGCGAATAGATAACCCAAGCTGCGGAAGAGATATTCCGTGTATTACGACAAGCACCATCAGCAAATCCAATGTATGTTTGGAGAGGCGTCGACATCTACAATATCAAGAGTAAAACCAAGATAAGCCAGAATAATGACGAAAAACCACACTTGCTAAGCTAAGCACACTGACTAAACTAACACACTTGCTAGCTAGAAAGAAAATCTAACCTATCTAAAAATTTCTCCATACCCATCATTTTAAGCATAATACCTCTTTAGGTAAAGTCCATTTCTGGGTTTACCCAAAGAGTCCCCATCAAAATCAACTAACTCATAAGCCCCTTTTGCTAGCTTTCGCTTTACAATGTAGGGCCCATGCCACATGGGAACGAATTTTCCGGCACCTAGCTTATCGTTAGCTTGATCATATAATAGTACTAGGTCTCCTTCCGAAAAACTTCGAGGGGTTACATTTTTATCGTACTGAGCTTTCATTCGTTTCGCGTGAGTCTCGATAGCTAAAGTAGCGTCACGTCGAGTCTCATCTAATTTAGCCAAGTATAATAACCGTTTCTCCTCTTCGGAAGTAGCTGGAAGTAATTCGACAGCCATTTGAAGTGATGGGATTTCGCATTCAATAGGTAACACAGCTTCTAAGCCATAAACTAGCTGGAAAGGGGTGAAACCTGTTGAATTTTTCACTGAAGTTCGATATGCCCATAGCGCCGAAAATAACATGTTATGCCAATTCGTTCGATGGATACCAATGATCCGTCGAATCATGATGACTAGAACTTTGTTGATTGACTCAACCAAACCGTTGGCTTGCGGATAATAAGGAGTAGAGCTATCGTGGCGCAAACCAAGCTGGCTTGTAAGCTCAGTCATCATGACATTTCGAAAATGGCTCCCATGGTCAGTAATGATTGCTTGTGGGACACCAAACCTAGTTATGATATGATTGAATACGAAAACTGCAGCTGTCTTGCCGCTTGCGTCGAATGTAGGCATCGCCTCGGCCCATTTTGTAAAATAATCAACCGCGAGGATGATATACGCATGCCCCCCGGCCGAGTGAGGGTTACAAGTAATAAAGTCAATGCCCCATTTGGCGAATGGACCAGCGGCAATTATAGGGTGGAGAGGAGCAGGTGGAGCGCGCATCTTTCGATCAAACACTTGACAGTTGTGGCATGTTCTGACAGCAAGGATACAATCTTTAAACATAGACGGCCAGAAATAGCCAGCGCGCAACACCTTCTGAGCTGTGGCATACCCAGACATATGACCGCCACATGCTCCAGAGTGACAATCATTCAAAACTCTCTCAGCCTCTTCGTGAGTTAAACAACGTCGAAAAACTAAGTCTGCCCCCCGGCGATAAAGTGTATCTCCAATAATTCTGTATTGCTGGGATCGAAACCGAATTTTTCGACGGTCTTCCTTGGAAGCTTCAGGCCGAAAGGTTTGGGTTTGGAGATAGATGATTATATCCCCATACCACGGATCTAAAGTGCTAATAAGAAACAAAGATTCGTCCGCAATGGACTCCTCTGCCACAGTCTCTGTGTCAGCACTCGGGAAATCACACATCAATTCCGCAAAAACTAAAGATTTCTTAGACTTGGACTTCTCGAACTCCAAGTCGAACTCTTGCAGGATAACAATCCATTTAGAGTACTTGCCCCCTAGCAGTTGTTTTGTCAAAATATAAATCATAGGGTTGCAATCCGAAATAACTGTAGTCTTGCGGAGAAGAATGTAGTGACGAAAACGCTGGACAGCTTGAACGGCTGCCAGGGCCAATTTCTCCACATGCGAATATTTTAACTCAGTGGGATTTAAGGTTCTACTAAGATAATATATCACATGCTCTGCTTTGAATTCATCTTCTTGAACTAACACCATTCCAATGGTGGAATGCGAAGCTGCGAGGTATAAGAAGTAGTCCTGGTTGTAGTTGGGAGGATGCAATAACGGTGCATGGGTCAACGCGTGTTTTAGTGCATCAAAAGATTGTTGGGCAATCTCGTCCCAAAAGAATTGTGCGTTCTGTTTCAACAACCGTGTAAAACCTTTAGTGACCTCGGCGTAGTTTGGGATGAATCGGCGTAAAAAGTTCGCTTTCCCTTGCAAACTTTGGAGTTGGCGCAAACTCGAAGGAGGAGGCAATTTGATGATAGCCTCGACTTTCGAGGGATCGACGCGAATGCCGGCTTTTGAAACAACAAATCCCAGCAATCGACCTGTTTCTATACAGAAAACACACTTGTGGGGATTCAACCGAATTCGATAATGCCTACACCTCATAAAGATTGCTCGTAGGTGGACAAGGTGATCAGCTCGTTGTAAAGAATGAGCAGGCAAATCATCGAGATAGGGTTGCACAATGTGCTTGATGTCATGAAATGCATAAGACATTGCCCGTTGAAAAGTGGCCCCGGCATTCTTAAGTCCAAAAGGTAATTTGCAATAAGCAAATGTCCCCCATGGACAAATGAATGCCGTTTTTGGTTGATCGGCAGGTAGAATATTGATTTGATTATAGCCTGAGAAACCATCCATGAAGGAAAACATCTCACTTCCGGCACAATCATCAATAATTTGATCGATATAAGGCGTAGGATAGTTGTCTTTTGGACAAGCTCGATTGATATCCCTATAGTCGATACAGATTCTTATTGTTCCTTGTTTTTTATTGACGGGAACAATATTCGATACCCAATCCGTTAACGGGATCGGATAAATGAAACCTGCTTTCAACAGCTTTTCGACTTCTGCTTTAATCGCAGCCGCTTTTCGAGGGTGAATCTGACGCAACCGTTGCCGAATGGGTTTAGCATCCGGGTAGGTTTTGATTTCATGAACAACAATGGCAGGATCAATTCCCGGCATTTCCTCGTAAGACCAGGCAAACACGTCGCGGAATTCTTGGAATAGGGCCTTGTAAGTTTGGATTTCTTCTTCAGTACATGCGGCACCTATATGAATGTTCTCCTCGATTCCGGGCTTCACTGAAATATCAATGGGAATAGTACGAGAAATATTCCCTAAATTCAGCTCTGAATCAGAATGTTTCGTTGGATCCTGAGCGTCTTTGACATATTCAGCGGTAAAGATAGATGAAAAATCATTTTCAAATGCATCATCCTTAGGTAAAAACGAAGATCTGTGATGGAGATCTTCCCATGGTAGATCATCTACACTTAGGATTTCGCGAAGTTGTTCGTCAGATGACACTTCTTCGGGAAACGTTATCCGTTCTAAGGGTGAGGTGAAAAGTGACTCTTCACTGACCACATTCATTTGGTCGGTTGAATGAAAGTCGGTAAAAGACATAAGAGCTTCATAAGCAATCTCATACGGACTCAACGGCATAACATCACCGAGTGAGTCTAGCTCAGAGTCAGAGGGAACATACCAAGGATCATCATAAATAATGTTTTCTGACGTGATCATATGAATTGTTGCGAACGAAGGGTCTGCATTGAGTGGAGGGAGAGGAAAAGTTCCCAGTAAACCGGAATCCTTAACTAAACCTACACCAATGTCCCTATAAGGGATTGTCGTTTTACCAACATGCTGGATAGTTTCTGAAGAGGTTGGGTCGGATGAAAAGTATGTCAGCTGATCAATAGTCACGATCTTACCGTTATGTGGAAACTTAATGACTCTGAAGACCGATGAAACGACCGCTGTCATAGCATATGACCAACTTCGACCCAAAAGAAGGTTGTAGTCTAGAGGGGCATCAACCACTTCCACATCCAGACTAACGGTTTTACCTTCGACCCCTATAGGCAATTCTTGTAGAATACCAAACGGACGGAACCCACGGCCATCAAAGGCCTTAAGGATGGTGGGGGATTGGTTCAACGAAGGAGAACCAAGCGATCTCCAACATTGAATCGACATAATACACGTAGAAGCTCCCTCATCAATCACAGTCCGATGAATAGGCCTGTTTTTGACTATCACTGGAATTTGGAAAGCCATTTGATGGGGGAGACGCGGTGTACTACTTTCTAGATCAAAGATCATTAGGTTCGGGTCCTGAACATCGACAGCTCCAATAGCCGACAAAAGCAATTTTCGTTGCGCTGGACATGATTGCAGCACTTCGAGTGCCGACATTGCTGAAGGTGAAACAGCTAAGTCTTCAACAATGTTGTAATTCTGGGCTGCTCTCGCATGTGGATTGAAAGCAGACCTTCGAAGTACACCCTTGGCGGGCGGCTTAATCACTAAGTCTGGGTTAGGTTTTTCGATCTGTAGTGGATCGGAACCAGGAGCTGAGGTTGATGGGTTAGAGTGAGAAGATTCTGCTTCCTTACCATCAACAGGAGCCTTACTACCATAATCTTGCGATCGAGTCGCAATCCTGACATGAGACATCATCAAAATGGGTTCTTCACTGGCATTCGAAGAAGAACCTATCATCTTATTCTCCTGCTCTGGAAATGGATTTTTTAACACAGCAGGAGTGGGAGAACCTTTGACTATTTTCACTACCTCGGCCCGATGAGGGCAGTCTCTCGTAAAATGATCTTCTTCACAAATAAGACAAGGATATCGAGGTTTGCGCTTTTCGTCATTGGTTTCCGACTTTTCCGTTTTCTCCTTTGGAGCCTTGTCTGCTTTAGCCTTCTTCTTTCCTTTCTTCTTTCCACCGTTTTTGATTTGGCCGTAGATGACTCTACAGCGTGAATGTCGGCGGTAAGTTCAGGAGGAGAAGACTCTCCTGTCGGAGAATCAGGCAAAGTGATAATTGGAGTATTGGAGGCCTTGGAAGACTTCTTCTTACTCTTCGTAGTCACGATACCGATCATACCATCAGCGGCATGAGATCCCGAAGGAGCAGCAGCGATTTGGTTTGACTTTGGAAGATCCGGAATTTTCTCGTGTAACGTACCCGACTGAGTGTAAACTAAGTCAAGGTATTGTGCCTGAGCAATGACTTGCTCCTCAGTAACTACTCCGGCCTTAGCTACATCTTCAGTAATTCTTGGTAATAATGATTTGACAAACCATTCAGCTAAGATTTGGTCCGGGATAAAAACTTTCACTAATCTTCTTCGACGTCTCCACTCATGGATGTGATCAGAAATGTACGTGGATGTCGATTGTTTTAGCGAAGTTAATAATTCTGTACCATTATCGTATCTGACTGGTAACTGAAAATGAGTTAAGAACGAGGTAGCTAACTGGCTAAAGTTGTAAAAAGAGGCCCGTGGTAACTCAATGTACCACTTGGCTGCGAGACCAATGAGTGTACGCTGGAAAAGACGTAAGCGGATGGAATCATCTGAGATGGAATTTGATGCACACCAGAGGTGGTAAGTCATCACGTGATTAGACGGATCCTCTCCAGACTTACCTTCGAACTTGGGTATATCGCTGGGCAACTTATTTGGCATTGGCGGCCAGAACGGAAGATATTGAATTGGATCGTTCGTTAGGCGCGTCAAGTCGGGTAAATCTAAAGTCGCAATAAACGGTAACTGCCGGTTAGGATCTCTAAAACTCTGAGTCACAATACCAGCCCCAGGAGGAGGATATCCAGGATAACTAGGAACAGGAGTCGCATTTGGGATATTATATCCTCCTGGAAAACCAGGATTAACCGGACCGTACTGGGGTTGCTGAGGTGGTTGATAAGTGTACCCAGGATACGGTTGATACTGGTAAACCGGTTGTTGGGCAGCTTGCCCAGGTTGATACTGTCCCTGGTACGGAGGTTGAACAAATTGAGGTTGAGTAGTAACAACCGTACTTGTACCAGGTTGGCCTGCAGGCATCTGGACTGTGGTTTGAACCGTGGGTCCAGACAACGGTACAGATGTCTGAGGAGTGGTTACAGGGACAGTAGAAACCGGAGCTGCCGATACTCCAGAAGTAAGCATGGTAGATGAAGCGGTAGTTGCTGCAGCCGTGTGAGGTGGAGTACCAGGTGCAATTGGCGGCTGAGTAACTACAGAAGTTACAGGGGTCTGAACACTTGACTGGACAGGTTGCGGTTGCTGGGGTGGACCAGGAACTGCAGGTTGTCCTGCTTGAGGTACCGACTGTATACTTGGTTGCGACATCTGTTGACCCTGTGACGGATCCCATGTTAACATTCCAGGGTATTGACTCGTAACAGGTTGAGGATACTGAGATCCATAGCCGTATTGAGGATAGGGTTGATAACTGTAAGGTGCAGTCCCATATGATTGCCCTTGAGGTGGTTGATAACCTTGACCAGGGTATTGACCCGTAGGTTGATAACCTTGAGGTAAATACGAATACTGGGGTTGACCTTGACCTTGAGGTTGGTATCCTTGAGGTTGATACCCTTGGGGTTGATACCCTTGGGGTTGCCATCCTTGAGGTTGCCATCCTTGAGGTTGATACTGATACTGAGGTTGACTTTGGGGTACATATTGAGGCTGGGGTTGATACCCTTGGGGTTGATACCCTTGAGGTTGCCCCCCAGTCACAAATGAAGTACCTTGAGGTTGCCCCCCAGGCATTAACGAAGGTTGCCCCCCAGGCGGTAATTGGCCACCTTGAGGTTGGTTAATGGGAGTTGAACCTGACATCATATAAACTTCACCTATACTCAATGGTACATTACCACTGTTTCCAACTAATAACCCATGATCAATGGGTTGAGGAGATGCTCCCGCAAAGGTACCAGAAAGTGATTGATACCCAGTAGGAACAGAAGGACCGCCATGTAAAAATGATTCAGGACTTTGTGAAAACACAGATGACTGACCAGACATATTTACAGGAGAATGAATTCCTCTAGGTGGAACCGGAGTACGAGGTGTAGAAAAACCTACTGAGTTGTCTAAAAAATTGGTTAATGCAAGGTACCAAGATTCACTTCTAGGAGGACTGTAAAAGATGGATTCACGCTCCCTTAGATCAAGGGTAATTAGATCTTCAGAATCAGAAACGCCTATTTCTTCCTCTGGAACAAGTTCTTCTATAGCAATTAATCCAACAGGAAGATTTTCGGTGATAATTCTTTCTATTCTTGGTGAATCAGGAACACTAGGAGTTGGAGTAACAGGTTCTGAAATTTCAGGTTCTTCGCCTGTTTCACTGGCAGATGAAAAACTACCAGCAAGCTCGGAAACTGTAACAGCTTCGGGATTGTAACCTGTTTCTAAACTTTGGTAATCTGGATGGACTACCAAGGAAAATTCTCCTTCTTCAGGTGATCCTACTCTACTGCCACTAGGAGGAGTTACAAGGACCTTTAACCCTTCTAAATTACCTGGGTCGTCTCGAGGAGGGGATCCCCTAAGTCTACGGGATCTTCTCAACAATTCGGCCACAGAAACAACTTCAGGAGACTGGCCCGCAATTCGACGGGACCTTCTCGGTAATTCCGCCACAATTAAAGATTTTTAACTACAACACACGAAAACAAAGTAAAAAATTTCAAATCAAACCACCTAAAGTCTTCTAAAGAACCAATCAAATTTGAAGCACACGCCTAAATAATCTAGAGCGTCAAACCACACACAAACAGTAGTCTTCCGGACCAAAAGCGCTAGTTGGTGATTAGGCCCAACCTCGCAGGATTCAGTACAGAAATAGTGGGTGGAACAGTTACCCCGGCAACCTGCTTAATGAATAGACTGGACCAAGTTCCTCCACTTTAACCGTCTCGAAGTGAAGCGAACCCCCCAGAAAATCCAAGTGAGTATAACCGACGTCTGCTCCAGGTACAGTGGGACCTTCCCTCCACCGTCACCTTGGGTAGAATCCTAGATATTATGGCCACTAAGGTTACCAATCACAACAATTACACCTGGGGGAACAGTCTAAACTCCGACAGCACGCAAGGGCAGAGTAGCAAGCTCCAATCCCCTTACCGGCTCCTTGACAACAATCCAAGGTTTACCGATAAGTGACCCCTGGCTCCTCGACAATGGTTAATCCGAGGTTTACCGTTTGTAATACGTACTGCCTGGCGTCGTTCCCAACGAGGGAGGAATGATCCCCTCACTGGTTCGGACACGAGCTCGTGTTTCTCCTTTAAGAGGAGCTTTCCCAGAATGTAACTGAAACAATTGGATTTGTTCTACTCAAGATAGACTATCTGTTTGGTTTTGTAGTCTTGGAGAGTTAAGTACTCACCTACTCCAAGACCCTAGCCTAAGCTATGTTGGTGCTTCAGAGCCCTAGAAAAATAAAGATTACTAGATTGATTTTAATTTAAGCGTTACTTTTAAGGTTGTTTCTTAAGTCAAAAGGTGATGGAAGTGAAACCAGTGGTGTGTTGACTCGACTCGAAACCACTACAAAATGCACCTAGAATGATTTATCCACTACTTTACTTTTTCGATGAATTGCTTAACTAAAAAGTTGAGAGAATGCAATCTTTATAAAAGCAACTTCTTAATTGAAGACAATCAAAGAAACAATTCGTTTTTCTTTTCCAAGCATAAAAACATAACTTCTCTTTACATGCACGAAAAAACTCTTTTCTTCTTTTGAAAACAAAAAGCTACTTGAAACAAGACTTTTTAAGAAGATGTTTTTGTATTTTTCTTTTAATAAAGCAAGTAAATCTAATATAACCAAAAATCAATCTTAACAACTCTTAAAATCTATGAAAATGCACTCATAAGCAAACTAAAGGCAAATTTACTCTAAGCAATCTTAACGAGGCCAAAACTAACAATGATTATTTCTAAGGTGTTTTACTTGATCACAATCAAATCAAGGACTAGCTTATTGCAGAATCAAAAACTAGCCAAAACAAAACTCTAATCTTTTTGTTCTTTTTGTAAAATGGAAATCAATACTTTATAAACAAGTAATTCGAAATTTGACCCAAAACAACTCAAATGGCAAGTTGCTCACAAAAGGAGACTTTACGACAGGCCCGACTTCTAAGAAGGTTGACTAACCAGAGAGATCTAAGGCTGGACAACTTTCTACTATCAAAGTCACTACAAAGCCTTTCCAAAAATCAAACCCTAGGTCTAAACTTCGTTGAAAACCACTAAAACACTCAAAGCTCACAAAACAAGTTCAGGTGAAAATTCTTGACAGGGTACTAAAGGATCTGGGCAGAAAACACTAAGGAAAAACAAAATCTAAAAGTAATTTAAAGCAAAAATGGAATTTTCTTAAGTTTTACAGGAAGACGCAGGCAACCCGTTGTCACAGGTGCGGCCCCGCTCTGTGCAGACGGCAACAGCGCGTCCAAAGACGCACTGTGCAGTACTCAGAGACTGCGTCCTTCTGGGAAAATGAAGAAAAACCAAATCTAACTAAATCTAAAGCTAAGCCACCCAAATACTAATTCTCACAGTCAAAAACCAGAAAATAAAAATGATTTTCTCAAAGCAAAGTTCATATAAAGGAAAAGACTCTCTCATTAATGGATTCCCCAGCGGAGTCGCCAATTTGTCACACGGAATCTGTCAAGGGTGCGGACACGACTGACCTTCCTAGAAGTCTAAGACATTCTAATGACAAACAAGACAAAATGGAGTGATCTTTCTCTAAATACACCTTTTACAACATGAAAACTACAAGTGTTTAGGCTTACCTTATTCCAAAACGCTGTTGTTGAAGTCCGTTCTTGACGATCCGGATGAGCTCCTCCTTCAAGTCAATTCCTGCAACCACAAACAATCAAACAATTACCAAGCACTTGCATTTCATATAATAAAACATATATTCAACATGCAGACCAAGGAACACATGAAATAACTCATTAACACAAGCTATTGAGAAAAATAAACCAGTTTGTATTAATAACGAAACAAAGAAACTCTTACAACCTGGCCTTGGTGTTGTGCAAGTTCCTCCCAGGGTCCATCAAGGGTTTTCCTCTACTTTGACAAAGCTCACCCTCTCCCAAGTAGAATCAAGTGAAGACAATCTCTCCTCACAAAGGCTCTAATGGAAGACCTAAATCCTGCAGCATTTACCCAAAGAAAATGTATAGCTCCAACCTCCCCTCCTTCTGGCTCAATGCCTTTATTTATAGTGCTGTAAAGAGGTTATTCAGGTCCACTATCAATGGGATCATCCCCCTCTATGGGTGGGATAGCTCCCTTATTGATGGGATAAGTTCCCCCTTAATAGAGATACATGAACCAACTGGAGGCGCATCCATTTCATCAAACCGACCTCTAGAATGTTCTAGAAGTAACCACAAGTAACTTTTTCAAGATAAAACTCGCGCATTTTGCCTTTTACAGAGGGACGCACCTGTCCCTTAACATACAGAGCGTCCATGGACGCAGATTTTGTGAACATGGTCAGCGTCCCCGCAGGTAAGGCTAGAGAGAACCTGCGACCCCAGAGATAAACATAGTTTTTACAAGACTTTCTCTCTTCTTTGAGTTTGAGATGGATAACAGAGGCATGAGACTTGCCTAAGAGGGTAGCATGACTGTTGATTTGAGCCATACTAACTGTAAGTAGTCAAGGTGACATTTTTTAGTGTAACACTTATACCCAATTAATTTGATTGAATTCATATTCATGAATAAGCACATAAGTTAGCCATTTATGAGTATATGAATATAAATTCATCATTTATCAATATCCTATATGAAATAAGTCTTTCCTCATCAATTCTGTAGAAATGACATTCCTCATCATTAGTACATGCATTTTAATGACACAACCAAAATTTATACAATTTTCACATAAGATTTACATGCACTAGAATTTAGATAAGCACTTATCTTAGATCAAGAAGTTTGGAAACTGATATTGGGACTTCAAATCTCCACCTAACCCTAGATTAGCTTGCACTGCAACCTCTCTTCTATTTAATCACCCCCAAGCTGTTTTGAAAGCTTGAGGAGGAGTGCTCAAAGGAAGTAACCAAGTTTTTTGACTGAAACAGGGAATCCATAGATCATTCCATCTCCACCCACCATCTAATCAAGCGAAACCAAAGACTATGCCATCTCCACCCTCCAATCTATTGCAGGGAATGCATAGGTTGCACACCTCCACCCTTATATAAATTCCCTCAGTGGCTCCACCCTATACTGGGAGTTTAGAACTCACTAAGAATAACATACGAAACAACACTTTTAGTGGATCCACCCTAAACCAGGAGTCCATAACTCACTAAAGTAATTTTTAAGCCTACAATCCAAGCAATGGAAGGTACCCTTGAGTACACTATTACTAGGAATCCAAAGGAATAGGGTCTCGACCCAAACTAGGAGTGTAGAGAACATCTTCTCTTCATGTGGGAGATGCCCAACTAGATCTTCTAGTGCTCATAACCGGAAATATTTTGTTATCTTCCACTACCCAACCAATGGTGTAATGTTTCTTTTCTCTCCTTAGAAGGCTATATTTTTTCTCTAATGGATCCCTTCTTGTGTTATGTTCGGGAATTTCTCTTTGTTATTTTCATTGGGTCTGTTACTCCCTATGTTCTCTCTCTATTCACAATGAGTCGATTCTTATTATATCATGCTGAGTCTCCTTTTCCACATGTTTCACTCTATACTTTCCTCTAATGCCTCTTTTGGTTTTTCTTCTTCCTCTTTTGTTGAGTCCCTCCCCTCTTCACATGCTACTCTGCATGTCTTTTCTTTGAATGCTTCTATTTCTACCCCTCTCCTTTCCCAACCACTTCGTGGCATCATTTGGGAGAGACCTCTCACTGACTTCCCATCATCACTATTCTAATTATCTGATGTTGGCATGCAATCAATCCCTTGTCATCCAACTGAAATTTCCTGGCCCATGGTTTGTTGGTCCCCACAACTTAGCCTACCTACCATCCTTTTCATCCTTTGTTATTTCCTTTACATGATAGTTATGCTAGATAGTTATGCTGCCATTAGATGACTGGTTCTCCTTAATTTTCCCAAGCTCTTTCTTTTGTGCTGACTCCCCACATGGCCCATGAGGCATGGTAGGGGAGTAAATGGGTTTTCCTCCACTCAGGAAGCCCCATACTCCACCTCTTGCTTCACATACTACCATTAAAGATTCAGTCATGCCTCCATAATAAACAATCAAGGATATGATCATCATTAAGCACTCAACCATCCATTCTCGATTCCCAAGAAATTCCCTTCCTCGAGCTTTGAATCTATGTCCCATATCTCAATCATTTAATTGCAACAAATAGTTACAATATTTATAATAGGGAAATTTACCGAAATTGGTTGTCACAAACCCCATCCCCCTGGAAGAACAACATCCTCGATGTTCTATACCTAAACACATTTACAAACATGCTTTAGACTAAGCACAAAACTATTGTGATATTTAGATACACAACTCTATACAATCATTTACCAAATTATTTACATTTCTTAACCACCAAATAAAAATGGATATGTTGCTTGCATGTGATCAACTATCTCCCATGTGACTTCCTTGGTCCCAAATTTCATCCATTGGACCTTTAGTTGCCCGATTATTCAATTTGGGAGTGTGATCTACCTCTAATCTAGGATGCATAGAGGCTCTGGTTGGAACTCTCCCTCTGGTTCTACTTGTAACATCTACCAATTGATCACATGATTAACATCCTATACATAATTTTTTAGTAAAGCAACATGAAAAACATTTTGAAATTTTATTGTTTGTGGCAAGGCCAACCTATATCCTTCTAGCCCTATCCTTTCAAGCACTTGAAATGGCCCACAAAAATGTGGTGCAACTTAGCACATGACCCAATATTTAGATAACTTATTTTGGGCTATATACGTAGGTATACATGTTCTCCTACTTCAAATTCATTATGCACTTTATGATGGTACATATATATATTTTGTCTGTCTTGGGCCACCTTTAGATTCTTCTTAATGGTCACCATTTCTTTCTCCATTTCTCTAAGCATATCAAGCCTAATGAGGACCCTATTCATCCGACCACTCGAGTTGATAGGATAATTTCACCTTCTCCCATAAATAGCTTCAAATGGACTCATTTTAAAAGACTCTTGGTAACCATTGTTGTAGGTGAACTCAACTAATGGAAGAAACTCCTCCCACTTCCTTGGATAGTGCATCACATACATTCTAAGCATGTCTTCTAGTACCCTATTTACCATGTGTCTTCCCATTTATTTGTGGATGGTATCCTATGCTAAATGGCAATTATGGCCTTGGGCCAACAAACATTTCCTTCCAAAACCTAGAAGTAAACTTTGTATCTTGGTATGAGATAATTTTATTTGGTACTCCGTGCAACCTCATGATTTCTCTTATGAACACCTTAACTATATCACTTTTTGTATGAGTGTATTTTAAAGCCACAAAGTGAGCCACCTTGCTCAACTTGTCAATCACTACCATGATGGAATTGTTTTTCTTTCTTGTCCTTGGAAATCCTATAATAAAGCTCATTAAAATAAATTCCCATTTCCATTTTGAAATGGGGATTGGCTATATTAAACCTACTGGATGTATACATTCAACCTTTACTTTCTAACACTCTATGCATTTAGAGATAAAATCAACCACCTCCTTCATTATGGGCCAATAATAATATTTCTTAATGGTTGTGAGCATATTTTGGTAACTTGGGTGACCAGAGTATGGAATTGTGTGAAAGTCATTTAGTATGAGCATTTTCAAGTCACCCTCACTTGGCACATATATCTAGTTTTTAAATCATATTATTCCACCTTCGGAAAGAGTATACTTTTTATTCCTCACTCCATCATATTCTTACCACGACTCTTCTTTTAACTATTGATATTTAATGTCTTGCTTCATTGATATTTTAATTCTTTCTTAAATATCATCCCCATAGGAACTTATGGATGACATGTGGCATAGTTGCAACCTCCTACTGAGTTCATCAACAACTTTATTTTCCTTTCCGTTGATGTATTTTTTTCTCGAATTAAAATTCACTAATAATGGCTAGCCACCTAACTTGCCATGCATTTAGTTTAGGTTGATCAAATAAATACTTCATCCCTCCATGATCAATCATCAAAGTGAGTTTCCTTCCAAGGAGATAATGTCTCCACATCTTCAATGCATGAATGATTTCTTCCAAATCTAAATAACGAGTCATGTAATTTTTCTCCCACTTATTCAATTTGCTTGACTTGTAACATACCACTTGGCCATCATGCATCAACAGTCTGCCATGTCCTTCCTTGCAGACGTCTATGCACACTACAAAATATTTATCTAGGTCACATTTTCTGAGCACTGGTGCATGGGTTAACAAATATTTTAGCTACTCAAAGCTTGTAGCACATTATGCTATCCACACAAATTTACACCCTTTCTTTTACAATGATGTGATTAGGCAACTAACCTTGGACAATTTTTTGATAAATCTATTATAGTAACCAACAAGCACCATGAATAATCTAACCTAGGACAAATTTATTGGTGTTGGCCATTCCATAATTTCTTTAATCTTCTATGGATCAACTAAGACACCCTCCTTTGAGACAATGTGCCCCAAACACTGTATCTGAGACTGAAAAAACTCACACTAGCTGAGCTTTGAATAAAGCTTATGCTTTCTTAACATTTGTAATACTACATCTAATTTCTCCTCATGCTCCTCCTTGGTTTTTTATTAAACCAATATGTCATCAACAAACACCAACATGATTTTTCCAAGTGACAACTCAATCATGGAAAATTTTAGGGGCTAATATTTGCAAGTGGGATAATTTTCCATGCTTTTTCCAAAACAAAGGTTCATTAATTTCCATTTTTTCTAAAATTGATTTGCCAAAATTTTATAGTATAAAATTATTTGGTGTTAAAATTCGTGAATATTTTATATAGATACTATACAAGATTATTATAAATTTAAATATTATTACAAAAATATCAGGAAATATTTTGGAGATTGCATATTATGGACTAGTGAGATTCGCCAAGGTTTCTAAACTTTAAGTAAATTTCCATTGTTCAAAGTTTCTTTTGACTCAATAAATTGTTCATTAGGAACATGAAAGTAGTTGGTGCATTACTAAGCCCAAAAGGCACTAACCAAAATTCATAATTCTCATACCTAGTCTTGAAAATTGTCTTATAAATATTGCCATCCTTAATGCACACCTAGTGATACCCATATCTCAAATCAATACTTGAAAAGATTTCTTCTCCCTAAAATTAATCAAAAGAATAATGACTTCACAACAAAGGATATCTATTCTTGATGATGAATTTGTTTAGTTTCTCGTAGTTTATGAACTACTTAAGTGTACCATCCTTCTTTTTCACATACAAGACTAGTGCTCCCCACGGTGATACACTTGGTCTAATATAGCCCTTGTCCAACATTCCCTTTGGGTTGTAGCTTCAACTCTATCAATTTTGGAGTGCTCATCCTATATGGAGCTTTAGATGTTGATGTTGTCCAGGTAAAATATCAATATAAAAGTCTACTTCTCTGTGGAGGTAAACCAAGAATATCTTCAATAAATACATCTTGAAATTTTTTCAATATTGGGTGCTCCAACAAATTTTTGTTGTTACTAACTTCAAAACTACTGATTACTTGGACAAAAAACACCTTGCAACCCTTATGGAAACTTATTTTTACATGTATAGTTGTAATCAATTTCACAACTATGGGTTTATCTTCCCTTACAACAATCTTCTTTCCCTAGTGTCATCAAGGAATTCAATCACTTTTTCATAACATTATTCGACCTCGGTTTAGTGAAGGGCCAATCCTTCCATTCCCAACAACACATCATATGCACCAAATGGAAATAAATTAAAATTGGCAGCTATAGGCATGCCACTCAAGACAAAGGAATAAGTTTTAACCAGGTGTTCTACTCTCCTTTTCGTTCATGTTGCTAACTGAACTAGCCATGAATCCTTATGTGCTTATTTGGCCATATTGCACTATTCAATAACTACTAGGCTAATATAGCTAAAATTTGACTTTGAATCAATCAAAATAGATGCATTCTTATTACAATCATACCTTCCATCTTGATAATGGACATCTGGTGGTCATATTTTTTGTTTTCCATAGCAACATAAATTTTGGGCATATTTTGAGCCATGTCCAGACTATTTTGGCTTCCTAGGCATTGAACACTCTTGACCTATATCTCATTCATTTCCGAAAATATTTCTTCAAATGATTCTCAGTGAAAATCCATCATTTTATAGGTTATCCCTTGACACCCCTGCTTTTCTCTCCCATGGGTTAGGTGACACAACCTTTATTGATTGTGTCCACTTTGACTAATGATGTTCATATTCACCCCTTTTCTTGAAGCCTATGATTTCCACCGTTCATGCCCCTTGCCTTTGAACCTCATACAACCTTTGGATTTCCTTTGGGCCCCATGCTTCAATTTGTGTTTAAATTGATCACAAAAAAAATTAATTTTTGGATCTCGTCTTCCACCATTTTAGGTTCATTAAAATCAATTTTATCACTAAAGTTCTATGGTAGTCCAGTGATATATCTTTGGAATTTTTACTTTTCCTCCTTGAGATATGGAACATACCTTAACGACTCTAGTAATTTGGTGGTGTATTCTTCTTTTGACATTTCCCCTATCTTGAGTTTATATAACTCCTTGGATTTTCTATCAAAGTACCTCTCAGATAGGTACTTTTCATAAAATATATCTCAAACGCCCTCCAGGAAAACTCTTCTTCCCTTATATTCTTCACATTCTTTAGATCCTCCCACCAAATATCGACCTTTCCCTTCAAGATTAAGGTATCCACCTTTGCCTTCATAATTTCTATGTAGTTGTGGACTCTAGATAAATTCTTCATCCCAAGTATCCATGCCTCAACATCCTCTCCTTCTTTACTTCGCCATCAAATATAGGAGTATTTTTCTTGAAATACTCTTGCATGTGCTTCTTTTCTCTCCTTGTCCTATGATGATGTCTCCTGGTAGTAGCACCAGAGTGCTTCCCATGGGTCCTTGTCCTTCTCTCTAGAGTACTTATTAGAGTACCTCCCCTTACTGTGTCTTCATTTGATAACCTATTCCTTTTCTTAGATCTAATTCCATCTACTCCATTAGTCCTTTCTTCTTGTTTTCCTTTTCCTAAAAAGCTCTACCTAACCTTGTGGCTATCCCCCAACTCATGTTGCTTTTGTTTCTATAAGTGTGAGAGACTTTGTAGTATAACTGTATTCACTTCATCTTTCTTATCATGTTCCATAAAAAGCTTCTCATTGTCATATTTGAAACTCCTTATCTCATCCCTTAGGCTCTTCAATATATTCATCTAATTAGGAGAGAATACGTCTCCCCCATTCTCAAATGATTCCTCTTCATGCCCATGTAGTGACCTATTAGTGCTATACTACACCATTTTTCTGCTCATCCCTATTTTAGACTTTAGTTTTTCCTTCATGATCTCTTATGTGATGTCATACACACACATATCTACTAGATAAATCAAGCATATGAGTCTATTGGTGCAAGGCTAGATGAAACATAACACATCAAGTTAGCATGTCCATAACAACAATAATTCATATCAAGGTTAGTGAACACATACTATATGCATATATCACAACCAAATGTCACAAGCACATGGCTATAAATATTTGACACATAAATTTCACAAGTTATTTTCCATGTCAAAATAAAACATCAACATACAACCCATGTTTAAGTATCAAAACAACTTATAACAAAATTCATATTTAATTTTTGTAACAATGATTTATTCCCTTTGTATACTATACCTAGACCTTAACCTTTCTTCTAGAGGTCCAATGTTGAATTCTCTACTTTGATACCACTCTGTAACACACCCATCCATCCCATATAACATACTAAGGGTAGAAGAAGGTATTACTATCATCAACCTGACCTTAAAAGTCTTATCATGAAAACAGGATATTAAAATTTTGTCATTTTCCAAACTCCAGAGAACATAAAATAAACATCACCATTATGTTTGACTCATCTAGATATTTTTGGCAAGATAAAATCTTTCAAAAACTTACATTTGAATCACAAGATATGGTCATTTGAGGTTGGTCCATTAAACTCTTTCCATGTCAAGATTGTGCTGCCACGTGACATCCCTCCATCCTTCTAGGAAGGTTCACATCACCAATCAAGTCCATGTGGCATTGCCACATCGCTAACTGGTGTCCCCTACCGCTCCACCCCTTTGGCATTGCAAGTTAGTATTATACATTATAACTCAAATCAGTCCTGTGAATAATTTATTATATGTGTGTGTGTGTAGTAACATATTATATACATCACGTCATATATTGATAGGAATGGGTTAATCATCAGTTGTGAGGGCTCCTTGTAACCAACGACTCAGATTAAAACAAGGACCCCCCTCCCCCTTGCTGGGATCACTAGGGGGGTCCTCTATTATCATTCTACCCCACCTAGAACAATGCCACATTCCATTGCTCTGGGGAAAGATAGACATGTCCCCATTAATTGATGTGATGTCTTTCCATATCAACCCCCATCAACCTCACCCTTGGGTTGTTGTTCTCTTTCCACATACCTCCTGAGGACACGAGACCTAAAGAGAATATTGTCATTTCGTGCCAGAGGGATTTATGACTTTCAACTTGTCAACTCTACTTGTTATATATACATATAAATATGCACATATATATGTATATTTTTTATTATGAGGCTTCCCTCAACACTTAAACATTTATACTTATTCCTTTGTGCCCCTTTTGTATGCATATGAGCATATAACAGTGGGGCACTCTTTTACATAGTTAGAAACTGGCTTCTCCCCTACCTTATAACATACATACATACATACATACATACATACATACATACATACATACATATATATATATATATATATATATATATATATATATATATATATATATATATATATATATATATATATATATATACATATACATATACATATAGACTATGACACTTAGTCAAAAGGGATATCCATCCTGACTTTAATGCTCGAATACATAAACATATATGGGACTTTGTTGAGTCTCTTGGTGCTTGGCTTAGACCTATCTCTCCTTAGCTTGTAATATATATGCATGTGTCTACATATACTGTAAAGGCCCTTCCCTTTTACACTTAATAGTTAGCTACCTGTTGACAGGATGGAATGTACTATCAACAGTTAGGGGATCTCTTTTGTGTAGAATCCCAATCAGACTCTACATCAGTTGGTCTAGGAGTCCCATCCAATATGTAGGCCTAATTGCCATCTTGTTGGTAGGATTTTCCTTGTACAGAGTAAGTGTCAACTTAAGAGAGAATTAATAAAACTTAAACAAGTGCGAGAAAGCAAACTATGAAGACCCATTAGAATAGATATCATGAATGACAACAATGTAACTTCAAAGCATGAATCCCAAGAAAATAATTGTTAGCAATACTTCAAATAATATCTACACATACATAAGAGATAAATTTACCAATCATGAATAAGTTCGTGATTAATAACCATATAAACCATAGGTGAACGCATAGTCCACAACGATATAATGCCAACATCAATAAAGCAGTTTAACAACATAAGAATAAGGTAAGCATATCAAATACCATCCATTTGTTGTAAGAGAAATCCCACAGTGCATGAAGACACATGAAGAGATAGTATGCCAAGGATCATAGTAACTTTTAATTAATTAAGATGAGAATATGCATGGCACCATTATATAAGATCTCCATCAAATCCATAAGTGGAAATAGAAAATAAGTTCTTGCATTCACTAGAAGATCCTAAGTTCTCAAAACAATATGCATCAAAATGAGTCCAAATCTAAAAGTCCTTTACAATGTGTCATGAGGGTATATTTATAGAAAATGGTGACTCTTGGTCTGCACATGACCCTTGAGCTACCTCATGACCTTTCATATTCCTATGGGACTCTATTCTACTCTAGTCTCTATATTATTATTCACAAGTGAAAGAAATGGTTCTATTATAATAATTTAACAATAGATAATTATGGAACATCCACATCCTACACAAGGCATGCATGCCAGAGCTTGTATTTAGTTTCCTCTTCCCCATCTCTGTGAAGACACTCTTAGGCATCTGCTATTAGAGTGTTAGTTTTTACCTTGACTTGATTTGACAAAGTTACCAGCTTGGTGTATATCCTCACTGGTTCTAACACGTACTGTGGAATTGTCTATTTTGTCACCTGCAAGTTCTCGATGGTGAAAAAAGAGACAATTGCCTAGATTCATAAATGCTTAGATTTCGTGGAGAAATTATTCTCGCTTCCTCACTTCCCTAGATGCTTTGATAGAAGGGATTTTGTGTACCTCAACCACCAATTCTAATCCACTTAGCAAGTGTTTATAAAAAGCTAGAACTCAGTTGAAATCCTTTGTTAATTTGTCCTATGATTGGTCCTGATGCAAATTTGGACTTTTTCATTCTGAGCAGTTATCCAAATTTTTGTAGGGAGAGTCATTTCTACATCTGGATACTTGATTATTGATGGTTATGGTGGCTTGGCTAAGCATAATTGTGTTCTCCTTGGTTTCTATTTGTATGATTGGGAATGGTTTTATGGTGTGATGCTCTGCATAAACCATAGCCATGTCTTCCTCTAAATTTGCTACCTCTTCCATGATGGATGCTTGTAACTCTTTTGAACTTGAGTGGACTAGACGTAGAACTTTATTCTCTTCTTCAAGCCTTATTTTATCTTCTTCTACTTTGGCAGCTCTTCTTTCAAAAGCGTAGAGCTTGCTCTCACATTCTACAATCTATTTTTTCATCCTTCTCACATTTAGCTCTGTCACAGTCACAAAGGCAGTTCTAGTCGAAGTAATCATCTTAGGGTTCATAGTAGTATCTAGGATGATCTCATTCTCTGTAGTTATTTAATAGGGTTTGGCAGGGTTCCTAGCATAGCATTTTATCCTTTCCTACATAATATTATAGTTGAATTGATCAAAAGTCAATCTAGTAAGGTCCAACACCTCTTCCTCTTCCTCATTAGAATTCCCAATTCTTTGAGCGGCAGGTGTCCACTAGTAATCGGGCTAGATGGAGAAATGTCCAATGGAGGGATATCAATCTATATATTGAACCCTTGACCTTGTTTTTGTTGCTAGAGTTCGAGCTTGGCTTTCTTATTGAGATATCTTGTTTCTTATTCATTTCTTCCTCTTCCTACCTCCTTTTGTATTCTTTGGTTTCCTCTTTTGATCTTCTTCTTTTCTTTTATTTTCTCTCTCCTCTTCTTCTTTCCTTCTTCTTAGCTCCCCGTCCTCCTTTCACTATGATTCTATCTCCTCCTCTTCTTGCCTATTTCTGATTTCTTCTTCTTCTTTCCTTTTCTTTTTCTTTCTCTCATATTCCTTTCTTTCTTCTTCTTCCATTTGCAGTCGCTCTTCCTCCTCCCACTTCCTTTTCATTTTTTCTTCCTACTCTTGTTTTTGGATATCCTTAGGCTGTTGGCCTCCTGACTTATGTAATTGTCATAGATATTCGTCCCTTTTTCTCCTTATCTCTTGCTTTTTTTGGCAATAGTTTCATTTATTTCCTCCAAGGTTTCTTCATCTTCATCTTTGTCTTGCTAATCTGATGGGTCTTCTTGTTCATTCCTTTTATGCCTTTTTTTCTTTCCCTCTATCTTTTTCTCCTCTTTCTTTCTTTAGAGAAAGGTTTTCATGGCTTGTAGGCTTATCTTCTCTTGAGATTGTTTAGCCTACTGATCCTCCTTTTCCTACTGTTCACTTGTCCCTAATTCCTTGGTAGAATTATACCAATTCATGACTTTATCTTCATGGAAATGCGTGTTGTGGAAATATGACCAATTGAAACCTACTTTATTGCAATCAGTTGCCACAATACCCCTTGGATCATATCTGCAGTGACTCAAATACAAAAAGTAGAATCCTTTCACTTCTTTAGCTTTTGTTTTGGCTTATTTAAAACTCTCGAGAGTGTATGCTCCAATAGTCAAAGGGAAGGTAGGCCAAGGAATTTTCTGTCCTTTGTGTAATGCTTTAGAGAAGCCCATGGTGATCTGATAGTAAACCTCCTGCAAGAGTAGCATGTCCATCACCAACCTGGGGAGAGCATGAGGGGGCTTATATCAGTTGAAAACTCTGATGAAGTTTCCTTATTCAATGGGAAACTAGTTAGAAAATCTAATGATTGTTTCCCTATATCTCTTAAACATGCATGGATCATCCTATCCAAAGAGAAACAGGTAAAATGGAGTGATGAATGACTCATTCATACTCTTGTATCCTGGATCCCAGAAGATCTTGTAATGAAGGTGCACAACTTTTGATATCTCAGGGGTCCAATTTAGGTCCACCCCTTGAAATGACTTCTTGCACACACTACATCCAAGAGGTATGATGCCATATAAAATTCTTATGTTTGTTCCTTCTATGGGTTCTTAGTTTCTTGTACATTGGTCCTCAGAGCTAAAGCAAGAATGCTTGCCCAGTTGAAAATTGTTCCATGGGTAGAAACAATGTACATGATAGGGACCCATGTCTTAAGAAAGGTGTCGATATCTAACCTACCATATAATTGATTCATCATTTCTACCATAAGTTGATATACCCTCCTAAGACCCTATGTCATATAACCTGATCAATCTTGACGTGAAACTTGGAGGGTTATTGCCACCATGATTTTAGGATATCCTTAGTAGACATCTGGAAATATGACAACCACCTAGTGTTGAAGGTATTTTCTCTCTATGGTAGCTTGTAGTAGGTAGCAATGTTTGCAACAATAAATGAAGAGAAATATTTTCATGTCTAGCTCCTTATAACCCATAGTTTTGTATTAGTATTATGTATTATCTAGTCGATGGTTTCTGCACATGGCAAGACTAGCGAATGCATGGATACTTTGTGAAACCATGACCTATTGATATTACTATATACTTTGAAGTCCTCCTAGTCTCTGGGAATGATTTTCTTAGATAATTCAAAATATATATTGAACGATGAGAGCTTGGTGGTATTTTTAATCTTGCATGTCGTGTCCCAGTAGATTGGCGGTGGAAATCCTGCTAGCAATTCTTGGAAGTTTCTCTCGGAACTTTTGCAGAAATACTTGACCAATGGAAGCGCCATCTCTCGAGAGAAAGATGTTATTGATATATAGTCCAGATCAATGTCACCTGGATTTTCAAACAAAAAATCCCAAGATGAGAATGAAAACATAAATAATATTAATTAGAGAAATGACCAGAAATCAAGCTTCGAAATGGGGGGAATAGATGACCAATCTCGGGCCTGGAATTAGTTGAAGGAAATGTTGTTGGATAACACAATTTTGAAGGTTGCAAACACTTTAGCGAATAAACAAGCGACTTGGTGGCTTGTCAGTTTGATAGAGATGAAGTTCGTTAGGTCATAGAAAATGCGAGGTCACTAGGTTGTAACATAAGTTAGGTCATAAGGTCATAGAATAGGATAGGGCATGATGTCACAGATCGGTCCCTATCATGCTTTTATGAAGTGTGAAATAGCTCCTTCGGTATCTGGATGGTGATTTTGTGGCTTGGGGTGGGAAATTTTAACTCTCAAGGCTAGGCATGACCTCTCATAGGAACTTGGGGATCAAAGGTGGCTAACAGCAGAGGGATGTGCTTCAGATGGGACTTTGTGCTCAAAACATGGGACGCTAAGTGGAAGAGTAGAGAGTCTAGAGGGTTTAGGGCAAGTTTAGCTTGGAGATGGCCCAAAGAGGTAGATAAATCCTATTTGAGGAGGAAAATTCATAGTCCTAGGAGGAGAGAGATACACATGACAGGAAAAATGATTATAGGGGAGGTGGAAATATGCCTATCTGGAAAGAGAGGTTGTTTTCCTTCTCAGTCGCCAAGTTTCTCTCCCTCAAGCCCTCTAATAAAATGAACAAATGAATAATGAGTGAGGAGTTTATTTATAAAGCAGTTGCATGCTTGGGGTCTAAGAGGTTGTAATGTCTCATACTAGGGGAGGTTACACAAGTGATGTTTAAATAGATTTCCACCTAGCGACCATGTAACTGTAGAGGCTTATGGTTTCTTGAGGTAGCAAGGTCGCGAGGTAGACTGAGTCGCGGGATTGGACATAGGTTACATAGCAACTGTGTGACTTGGTGACTGTGCTTTGGTTATCAGTATAGGTCACAGGTCATTGGGTCACATGGTTGTTGATTTTAGAATTACATGAGTTGTACGACCTAGTGAATCCCTGGCTTTGCGACTTGGGCTAATAAGTGATGCTTAGAAGGGGGTCGTAGGTTGCAATTTTATTTCTAATAGTAATATCTATATTTATGACTTGCGACCTCAAGAGAGTTAATATATTTTTTGGGAATTCACAACTTGAACTTTTTGATGTGCCTAGGAAAACCTGACTTATTGTTGAGATGCGAAGACTCGTTAGGGTGTAGATAGAGGATAGAATTCTGGTGAGGGGGCTCCAAAATTTTGAAGGGGTCAAATTTTGGGGTTGTTGTAGCAGCTACAACACAATTAATCTTGAGATTATATGGGATTCAACCTATTCCAACCATTAAAATGATACATAAAGGAAAATATTGGATTCAACAAACGAATTCCACAACTTGGGGCCTGCCATTGCAAATATTTTTAATGCAAATTTTTGGTCAAATAACATATATTTACCGATCTCTTATACCTCATTCATTTAATTGAATTCATATAAATGAATAAGAACATAAGTTATCCATTCCTTATGACATATACAAGTATTCATCATTTCTCATTATCTTACAGGAAATAATCCTTTTCGCATCAATTCCACAAAAGGACATTCCTCATTATTAGTACATGCATTTTAATGACACAAATAGCATTTACACAGTTCTCACATAAGATTTACATGCATAGGAATTCAAAGATAATAAATTATCTTACATCAATAAGTCTGACAACTAAGATTGGGATTTAAACTTTGCACCCTGTTATCCCCTACAATGTCCTAGGCTGAGGAGGAGATTGAAAGAGGTAACCTCGATCCACTTTCAGTTCAGTAGCTAGCCCTACTGAACCTGAGAGGGATCTCTCTAAGGATTTGTTAATGAAAAACCAAAAGTAAATGTATTTTAGGCTAGATATACAAGTTTGGTGTAGAATTTTTCACTGTAGGTCAACAGATTATGCAATATACTAAAGCAAAATACCAGATCTACTTCTACAACAAACTTGCAGAAGCTTAATTGATTATGAGAAAGATCAATAAGAACACATTTAACTGAGAATGAGAAAGAAATCACACATGAACACAGAAGAATACTCTGGGGAAAGCCTCAGCCTAAAACCCTGATCTCTGTAATATCATACAAGTGGAAATATGTTCAGATTACAAAAAGAATCAGCTCACAAGCTATCCTGCTCTCTTTGCAATTGAACAATACAGCTCACAAACTGAATAGACACAACATATGTCTTCCTCCAGCCCTCCAAGCCTCCTATTTCCTTGCACAGTTTTCCTTGGGGTCCAGTGATGCCACCTGTGTGAATTGGCCTCATCACACACTCACTAAACTGAAGAAGTAACTGTGCAATCTCTAAGGAATGAATTCCTTCTGCATGCAAGAGATATCCTCCAAGGAATATTCTTGCAACTGATAGTACACTGTCCCATCACCTGATCTCAACTGGGTCTCTGACTGAACTGACATGCATGAGTTATTTATGAGAGAATATTTAGTTATCTGAAGTGTAGCAGTTACATGCATGCATGCATTAACTAACTGAACTCACAATTAGTTCAACAAACTATTTGAACTAATCTAATTGGACTTAACTCAGATAACTGAGCTAACTAATTACAACTCAAAGTACAACTCATCCTGAAGTCCTTTAATCAAGGGATAACTTCCTTAATCAATGGAGAAATTGTTGCATGTCTTAACATAGACTTCATGTTTGATTTCCTACAACTAATTAACTCATGGTGAATTAATTAATTATTTTACAAACAGCTGCTAAGATCAAATTCGAATTTTACTTCTCTATTTTAGTTTAGGGACTGACTAAAATAGGAAGGTATCCCGAAATGCTATTTATAGCAGTGCTATTTTTAGCACTTCTATTTTTAACATTTCTTGTTGCTATTTTCAACACTCCCTCTCAACAAGAAAGGCATTCAACTCGAACCCGATCCTGAACCTTTGGAATGTTCTGCATGCAACACTTCTCCCAAGTGTTGTTACTCCAGTAACTCTAGAAACAAAAAAACTCCCAACTGACCTCCCCGTTGGGCTAGAAACATCCTCTAATGCTGAAGCTCAATCTGTTGCTGACAAGTGCTCCCTCTCTAACCTCTGAGATGCTACAACACTCCATGCATCTCGCATCGTTGCACACCTCTCTGTGCCATCCTGCACTAGTGCAACACTCCCGTGCCTCTCCCATTGTTGCAGCCTGCTAGCTCTGTTGTCTTGGGATTCCTGCACTGTAGCTCTCTCTACCGCTCCATCCGCATCTATCTCTACCCACTCAGCCAGTCCTGCTACTCCTCGTCGGGGCTCCCGTAGCAAGGTCTAATCAAAGAGGTTGGGTACCTCAATGATCCTACCCCTATTCCAGCCTTCTTGGGACTGTCACTCCACATCGCCCCACCTCCTACCTGGAGGTATGGATGCATGTGATCCCTCTACCCACTTGGTTCGAAATTTCCCCCTACTGGAGGTCTCTGCATGAGTGAATGCCTCCACTTGGTCTCCTCTCGGCTTCTCCAGTTGTGGCTGCTCCACAACCTCTTGGAGTTGCTTCACCAATTGTGGCTTCTCCATAATTGTCTGAGACTTCTTCTAGCGTTGCATGTT
Source organism: Pinus tabuliformis (assembly GCA_031772625.1). NCBI lineage: Eukaryota > Viridiplantae > Streptophyta > Pinopsida > Pinales > Pinaceae > Pinus > Pinus tabuliformis. Next base: position 463,285,718 of record CM062811.1, read on the forward strand.
GAGAGGTAATTTACTCTCCCTCTCAACCACCAAGTCTCCATCAGTTTCCTTGCTCCTTAAGGCTTTGCATGCATCTTGAACCTCAAGAGCATATAGGTCCTTGACTTGTGAACCAATCTACTTCACCTGTCTCGTGGTGATGCGTTGAAGGAAAACCTTTCCCTTACTGAAGACTACATCATAGACTTTGTCTTCCAGCATTGTGATTGACACCAAATTTTTCCTCAGTCCTGGTACATACTTGACATCGGTCAAGGTAATGCGAGCTCCATTCTCTTGCTGAAAAACAGCCGTGCTTACACCTGAGACACTATACTTTTCATCATTACCCATCACTATGAGTATCTGGAGATCTTTCTTCTCCATGGTACTGAACAAACTCTTGTCGCCGGTCATGTGGAAAGAAGCTCCACTGTCAAGAAACCAACCACATCGCACCATGGATGAAACCATGCATGTGAAGAGGGTGAAATCCAACTTGAACTGTGAGGTCAATGCCTCCCCTTTAGATCCTTCCTTGGATCCCATCTTGGATTTCTTCAGTGGACATTTTGTAGCAAAATGGCCCACCTCATGACTATGAAAGCATCGCACTTTCGATTTGTCAAACTTCTTGCTACCATGGGAAGAACTAGATTTGGGATGAGAATCCTTCTCCTTCCCTTTATTTGCCTTACTCGCTAAGGCACAATTTTCTTCATCCTCCTTCGATGAAGAACCATCTTTGGTGCTTCTTCTTATCTCCTCTTGCATCAGATATGACCAAAGTCATTCCCAATCTGGCAGTTTCTCTCTTCCATTTACCGAGTCTTGGTAGCTATGCCAGCTCTTAGGAAGACTGAGGAGAGCAAGACTCACCATGTCATCATCGGTTGTCATGATCCCTATGCTTCCAAGCTCATCCTTGCAGGTGGTGAGCTTGTTCAGATGTCGCCCTTTTCACACTTAATTTTCCGAAGCTTGTCTTTCAGTGCTAGCTTCCTCTGATCGCCGTTGTTCTGATATAGATCTTTCAATGTTTTCCACATTAAAAATGGTGTCTCCTTCCCATGGAGACTCGAGACTATGTGGTCTCGAACTCCCTCTAGAAGGATTCTCCTTGGTTTAGCCACACATTTCTTCCATTCTACCAATTCTGTAGCATTAGCTGTTGCCGACTTGGGGACTTCTTGATCAATGAAGTCCTTTAGACTGTTATCCTCTAATACTGCTTCCATGTGATCCTTCCAGGCTATATAATTCGAGTTGCCATCAAGGGAATACTTGAGTCTTAAACCGTTGAATGCCATTGGTGAAATTGAGATGTGATAAGAACTCGATTTCTATATTTAAGAACCTCAAACTTCGAACTTCTCCCTTCTTGTATACCGTTCTCTCCTTTGATCACCTTTGCTCTGATACCATGTAGAATTTCTCACTGTAGATCAACAGATTATGCAATATACTAAAGCAAAATACCAGATCTACTTCTACAACAAACTTGCAAAAACTTAATTGATTATGAGCAAGATCAATAAGAACACATATAACTGAGAATAAGAAAGCAATCACACATGAACACAAAAGAATACTCTGGGGAAATCCTCAACCTAAAACCTCGATCTCTATAATATCATACAAGTGGAAATATGTTCATATTACAGAAAGAATCAGCTCACAAGCTATCCTCTCTCTCTGCAATTGAACTATACAGCTCATAGATTGAATAGACACAACATATGTCTTCCTCCAGCCCTCCAAGCCTCCTATTTCCTTGCGCAGTTTTCCTTGGGGTCCAGTGATGCCACCTGTGTGAATTGGCCTCATCACACACTCACTAAACTGAAGAAGTAATTGTGCAATCTCTAAGGAATGAATTCCTTTTGCATGCAAGAGATATCATCCAAGGAATATTCCTGCAACTGATAGTACATTGTCCCATCACTTGATCTCAACTAGGTCTTTGACTGAAATGACATGCATGAGTTATTTATGAGAGAATATTTAGTTATCTAAAGTGCAACAGTTACATTCATGCATGCATTAACTAACTGAACTCACAATTAGTTCAAAAAACTATTTGAACTAATCTAACTGGACTTCACTCAGATAACTGAGCTAACTAATTACAACTCAAAGTACAACTCATCCTGATCTCCTTTAATCAAGGGATACCTTCCTCAATCAATGGAGAAACTGTCGCATGTCTTCACATAGACTTCGTGTTTGATTTCCTACAACTAATTAACTCATGGTGAATTAATTAATTATTTTACAAACAACTGCTAAGATCAAATTCGAATTTTAATTCTCTATTTTAGTTTAAGGACTAACTAAAATAGGAAGGTATCCCGAAATGCTATTTATAGTAGTGCTATTTTTAGCACTTCTATTTTTTGCATTTCTTGTTTCTATTTTCAACATTTGGTTCAAGTATTTGATAAATTAGGGTTTTTAATTTGCTGGACTAGGGAGGAGAGCAGGAAATTAGGTCAAGTTATCAAATGTGTAGTAACAGGAATAAAGAGGAGCTAGATAACAATGTTTTATGGTGAACTTAAAATTTAGTCAATGTAGTATAGTTCTAAGAGTTTAAGAAAACATAATGAGCATGTATAAAGCATGAATTCATTAATCTTAGAAGAAGAGAAGCACAAGCACGATTTTCCACATAAACAGATCTTAAATCTAAGATTTATGTCTATATGACTATAAGGAAAACCATAAGAAGAAGGAAAAGAATGTAAAGAGATATGATTTCATCAATTAGGAACTAATATGAAAGGAAAATAACACCATAGGCTCACTAAACAAGTATTCTTGAAAAATTGCTACAACTGCTCCTTGATTCGCTATAAGAAAACATAAGGTACAAGTCTTTCCACAAAAGTCCAACCCTTCTCACTGAATGAGAAATCATACATATAGACTCAAAACAACCATCTCCCCACCTTTAGGGGTCGAATCCTTAGGTGGTGTAGTAGTGACCAAGAATCTCTCAACAAACCAGAGAGAGTAAGAAGGTCAAACACAAACTCTTCTTTTAGACTTCAAAATGCGTTTTGCTACCTTTATGAGACTTGATTAAAGACTAAAACAACCTATCATTCCTATTAACTCAATAATTACATCATCAAGTCTTCAAAATATACAAATTACATCATAAAACCAAAATCTGGTGAAATTTGAAGTGAAAAAGTCAGCTACGGGTATAAGCATAGCGCATTTGGCTATAAGAATAGTGCCACATTGCAGGCAAAGTTTGGAGGTCTAATGGAAGCCACATTTGAAAAGTAAGAGAACGATCAACTAGAATTTTCTATCTAGTTTCCATATCAACTTGAATTTTTGGAAATGGAGTAGGGGAAGGCCTTCAAAACTCCATTCTCCCGAGGTGACTCTATAAGCGTAGCGCCTGTTCCAGAATAATGGCAAAACGTGTCTTTTTCACTCCTTTTTTGAGTTTTTCTCTTCACCAGTTTGTTGGCTTTCTTCCAAAAGTGGATTTTTGAGATCCTTAGGGAAAAATCTACCCAAGGATCTAAAGTTTTTATCATTTGGATCTCTCAAATGAAAGCGTAGCACTAAGGCACTGCACTTATATAATTTCTTATGTTTTTAAAATAGTAAAAAATGATCAAAATTTTCTCCAAATTTCCTTAAAATTGTTGAGTGAGGGTAAAATAGGATATGCTATGCCATGAAGGAGGCCTCAAAAGGTAAATCAAGCTTTTGTTTTTCCGTTTGACCAATTAGGTTTTTCTTGAGTTTGCTCTTAAAATGCTTGATCCTTACTTGAGATACTTTGTTTCTGGTATAGCAATACTTAGCCATATGACTCTGCAAATTGTTGTTCCTGTTTTCCTTCTTAAGGAGCTACTCTAGGTGCCCATTTACCTTATCAAGCCAATAAAGCCTATCTTCAGTGATATTTCTAGTGATTAGGTCATCTAACATAATCTGTTCTTTCGGTGGTGAAACCTATCTTTATAGCTCAAGGGATCTTTTGGCTACTCTAGTTCTTGGTCTCCCTAATGAAATTTGCTTTCCTTCATCCTTTGATACTTCCATTTCAACTACTACTTTGCCCTTTGTATCTTCTTTCTTTGAAGTAGCTGCTTGTTTGTCTTGAATCATCTGGTTCACCTTTAGTTGCATATTCTCTTGTTGCAGGCATGCTATTAGAGCATTTTCCTCTATCAATTTTCCTTCCAATATCTTGATTTCAACCTCCTTATCTCTGATGATCTGATCTTTAACTCTGTCCTCTTGTCCTTTCTCCGTAGCTGAAACATGTTTACCTAGATGAGAGGACTCCTCATGTTGTGAGAAAACTGTCTCTTTACTTGTTGTAGGCTTGGCCCCTTCAACAATCCCTTGAGAAAACACAAGCCTATCACCTCTGGAATGTGTCTGAGACCCTTCTACTCTGCCTTTCCTCTTGGTTGATCTGCTTGAAGAAGAAATCTATTGCTACATTGGTGAGCCTATAGATGTTGTTTTATCACTAGACCTAGTTGAAGAAGATGGAGGAAAAACTGAACTTGCAAAATGATCCCAAGAAATGTTTGCTTGTGCTAATTGATGATAAACTAGCACTTTCACTAGGCCATGATGAAACAAACTAGTGTAGTGATTCTCCCCTTGCTTTTGTACCTTTTTTGCCATTTTGACCAAACTTTTTTACAAGTAATAGGGCAAATTGATTTGCTGTACACTGCGAAATGCATAAGAAGGTTCATGTGATACTTATAAATTCTTGAATATCTACCTTCACATGTGAAATACCTCATGATCATTTCCATGAGAGGGGTGTACCTATCCAACAAATGTCTGAAAGGAAAAATATATGTTGGAGTTGTCTTATATTATGTTTTTAGGTACATTTTGTAGTTTTGAAGGTCAAGGTCTTCTCTTTTGAACCAAATCTCTCCAATGTTTGGAATCCCTGTAGCTACAGAGCTAAGTTTCCTTGAAACAGTGATTTGAAACCCTGCTATGGTCACTTTGTCCCTTTTAAGTTTAGTGGCAAAAGCACTAGTCAACTAGTCATGGTACTTCAATTCTTCAACCCTCTGACAAAATGTGAGGCAGCCTGCATCTTCAAAATATTTCCTAATGAAGGGAGATGATAAGACCTCATGGGTTGATGTAGGTTCATGTTTGATGACATGTCCTCCTCTATGTTTCCTTTTCTCTGAGGTTTCAGACTCCATCTCAGCAATTAGCTTTTAGGATAGCAATTAGGTTTTTGACTGCGGAAAACAAGGGATTTTCAAGAGCTGTGAGGGAGTTTGTAGAAAATGAGGGGGATAGGGATGCGAGAAAATTCTAAGAAAACTTGGGGTGGTAGTGGGGGAGTTTAGGAAACTAGGGAAAGTGGAATTACTAGATTTGGGTGAGTGGAAGGTTTCCAAACAAAGGAAACACAGTCCTATAGTTAAGAAAACACAATTTGTCTAGGGTTTAGGTAAAATTGATGGATTTTGGGAGTGGATTTGATGGGAGGTGTTTGGGTGAGTGTATTTAAGATAGATAATTGTGTGGAAACACTCAAATATGAGTTTTAGCAGCAAATTTAACAAGAGAAGGATGAAAACCGTGCTAACTGTATTCAAAACCCTAGGAGGTAAACATGAGACAAATGAGCATAAATGAGGGAAATGAAAGAAGTTTGAACCCTGAGATAGGTCACCAACATGTTTCAACAGTAGAAAAATTTCATCATGATGGAGAAAACCACTGCAGAGGGCTCACACTCTTGGAGAAACGATGGAGCTGCAACCTGATATATGCGTAGCAGAGACAGGGTCATTTGCGTAGCACAGTTCTAGAAATCAGTTTTTGGATGCAACAAACCCTCTTGGCATGATAGAATTACCTTGGTGGAATGAAATGGAGTGTTGGAAAGTGCAATGGGAAAATTAGGAATGAATGAGAGTGAGTGGTGAGCTTTTATAGGTGGAGAAAATCAATTTTCTCTTTGTATAATAGTATTGGACCCACCAAACAGTTTACATTTACACTTGACACTTTATTTTTGTGATATTATGCTGATATTTCATTTGAAATAATGAAGTAAAAACAATAAATTTAAAACCTAAGTTCCTAAACTTATCTCTACTATTCCTCCTAACATGAATTTAAATGGTAAAAAGACCAATTTTCCAGAATTACACCTAGTAACCTAGTGGTGACCTAATGATAACTTAATGATGACTTATTTGGCGGATTATGAACAACAATGAATATGGGACTCTACTAATGATGATTTGACTTGACCATGAGACTAAAAGGAATAGTAGAGACTGACCTTCCTAACCCGTGATCAAATTTTTATTGAAAAACTTTTTGAAACTAAAAATTTGACTAGAAAACCCAAAAATAACTATGTAAAAGCATATTTGATCGTCGACGACTGACATGGCTTGACAAGCACTAAAAAACCCAACCTTATATTGGCTTGCGCTACATCCTTTATTGAAACCATTCACCCATAAGATAGATTCAATAATTGAGGAGGAGTGCTCAAAGGAAATAGCCAAGGCTCAAGAAAGTTGAGACTTGGTCATCTAACGACAACATAAATAATTGGCATAATTGTCATGTAAAGGCAATAACAAATGATGAAAGGATGGTAGGATGGTTGAGATATGGGGACCAATGAGTCTTATTGACTGAGTCTTTAATGGTGGTATGGAAAGTAGGAGGTGGAGCATGGGGCTTCATGAGTGGATGAAAATCCCTTCAAATAGGGAGAGAAGTACAAAATGGATTTCGAATTAGAGCACATTGTTTCTTGGATCATGATTACATATAGAGTGTAATATTTAACTAATATTTTGAGGGATATTAACTTCATGGAACCCCCAATTCCAAGGGAATTGAATGATAAAAGAATTATTAGAAATCCTTATAACAAACATTCCCTTCTCCAAGGGACTAGACGATTGTAGATTGCTTGCCACTGTGGATTTCTTTTTATCCTAGATCTAAGCTAAGGAAAGGTGGGATTGATATCTTGATTGAGAAACCTGATACTTTTCTGTTTTTAAAACTTCATTTATTTCCCTTTGTAGGGAAGAATTCACCAAGCAATGAGAAGATGAGTATAACATGCCTCCAGAAGAGGAGGGAATACCTCCTACAATTTAAATATATCTTTAAATGGATGTTCATTAAGTAATACAAGAGTATGGATATTAATGATGAAATTTTCTTCCAATCATTCTTCCTTATCAAGTGAAAAGGGGATGACCTCGAGAGAAGGGATCCACAATGCAAGAACAATAGAATTGGGTATCCATGAAGAGGATAAATTTGAAGGTACAACAATAGGAGGAGAAATGCAATGATATCCAAATTAGAATGAAAATTAAATGAATGTTGAGAATACTTACTAGAGGGGAAGCACCCAAAATTTCAAGAGCCTTGCATCCCATCACTGTGTCCCTTCCTCTGATGCAAGAGGAGAGTATTCAACCAATTTTTTTCTACCCTCAATGAATTCTCCTTTTTTCCCAAGGATAAGGCCCATACTGATCTTTAAAGGTCCTTTAGTTTCCAAACTATTTTGAATAGGGGATTTTGAATAGAGAGCTTTCCATAATGCTTCAGAATATTCCCAACTTCATGATATCTATGACATCTAAACAAGTTGTCCTAGTAGTCAATCCTTTAAGACAAGGAGAAGCTTCCATAAACAAGCTCAATTTAAAACCATATTTTAGATACACCCAAGCCCAATAGTGATTGAAACTTGCATCCCTATCCTTCTCTAGATTGATAAACCACCCGACTGTGTTTCCTGTAAACTCTAATATCTCTAAATGACATAAGAGTATTGGAAGGCTTGAAAGGATAACCCAAATTTTGATAGAGGACTTGGGTTCCTTATAGGGTTGAAACTTACCTTTAGCACTATACTTGATGGATTCCATCTCTAATTTCACCTTAGGATGGAGTTCATACCCTTAGTTGATTGAAATATAAAGCATATGTATTCTTTGGCTAAAACATGAAAGTTAGGACAATAACCCAGTTTCAGAATTCATTTCTCCTTGAGCCATTTTCCTAAGTTTTCCGAGAAAATCAGTTTCTTACAAATATTCTAACTTTCACTTTGATCACGAGCTCAGGTATGGATTCCAAGTTGACATCCTTCCCTACAACCATCTTTACTTTGTCCCTCTTAGCTCAAACACAATTATTTTTCCCCTTAAAGCTAGAAGAATCTTGGGAGAGACTTTAGGAGGACTGAATCATCAATAGAACATAGGAAATGAGACTACATCTGAGAGGGAATTGAGGTAGATTGGGAAGCATCAAGAAGGGAGAGATTTTTCATATGGAAATCCATGGTTCTAGAAAGAATTACCAATAGTCGAGACCATAGGGAAAACATAACTGTTACCTTCCACTAAGTAATTATGTATATTGTCCAAAATATCTATGGCTAAAAGACAAGGGCCATTTGGCACATCCAACATAGTAAAGTGCTCCAAAGTGAATGCCCTTTTATCTTGTTTTAAACTGATGAAATATGTGTCAGAGTAAAATATTTCAGTGGCATCACGAAGGTCTTCTTTATATTCCAACTTGTCTATTTCCATAAAATGCATGGGAAGGTATATTTAATGCTTGGTGAAAAGCATGTCACTAGATTTGGAATGGATTCCATTCAACACCACCAGTTTAATGCAAAACCCTAGTGAAATCCTAACAAGAAACAAAAGTTGTAAAGTTCAAAACCCCCTTCTAAAACTATATGAAAAATTCCAATTAAGAAAATGTGTTTAAATATAGTTTTCATTATAAAAGATGATCTTATCTCATAAAATTATATGGTAAAATATTAATATAAATACGCATAGTTCCACACAAATCAATTAAATATCCTTGGCTTGGCAAGGAATAACAACAAGCAAAATGAAAAGGATGTATTTGATTATGAGCTAGAATCATGTGGAAACTGTTAGCTACCTATACCAATAGGTTTCATTTTTCATGATTGGCAGGGGAAGTTCCAAATATGTTCTACTTTGATGATGCAAAGATCTCATATTTCTATGGAGGAGCACCTCTGTGCATAGTTTGATGCTGTCCTACTTCTGGATGGGTGATCCAACAGTCTAATCTGGATCATGCCATATTTCAATTTTTGTTGTAGAATAGAGAAAGAAAATCTGTCCAAACTGTTCAATCTTGGCAGATTAGTAGTTAGGTAGAGAATAAAGGTTCCCAACTGCTTAATCTGGGGCCTTGGAAGTAATAAGGCTAGTCTTAGATAGAAAATCAAAAGAAAATGCAAAAAGAAAAGAAAAAGAGCAATTGAGGGTTTGCTAGTTTAAGTGCACCCTCCCTGAAGTAATAAAAAATGCTAGGCAATAAGATGGGTAGGTAGATGGGGTTGCAGAAGCATGATTTCTCTTATATCGCTGGCCTAGACAAAGGAAACACATGGTGGTCAGAGCAGATCCTCCTATTCAGCATTCTTGTGACAACAAACTGAAGTATGCCTAACCTCCCAATCATTCCCTATCAAATTTCTTTCTAACATCCCAGTATCACCTTGTTATATAGCAGAGCCACATTTCTTGTACATAATCATTCTTCATTATCATCTGCCTTCAAAACTAAGTTTTCTCCCTGAACTTAGTGTTCATCTCTTCACTTCCATATCTCCCATCCATATTAACTACTAACCTTATTATTTAACTCCCTATGTTCCCCTTTTCCCTATTAATATATCACTTTTATATTGAAAACCCCAAAAAAATGTATATTCCCCCCCCTAGGCAATATAGCCTTAAAGTCCTAAAAGGGCTGGAGCAAAGGAACTAAGCGCAAAAGACAAAAGAGCGCTAAAGACCTATTTTGGGATTAAATCAATATCTGATTGATTTAACAGCCCTAAAGCGCATTTTACAAATAAATACCAACAAATCCATTTGTCCTAAAAACATTACAAAACCCAAAATCCGCTGAAAACCAAATTTTTACCCTAGCGCGCCTTTCCAGAAATATTATTTTTTATTCTCTGTGCTTCGCCGTATCGACCCATCACCTTTGCGCCCCGTCGACCATCGGATCCGTGCCCTCCGATCCGACAGCTCTCTGCAATATCAGACCACCCCCGATGCCTGAACGTTAGCGCCCGAAATTGTCAGAAGGGTGACGTCAGGCCTCAGACACGTGTCGCTCCTTGATTGCATCGGGCGGCCTCCTGCCAAAACCACACCCGTACCATAAGCGGTCCGATATTACCACTTACCGCCCTCCTCTTTCCGCCATACGTCACTCCCACGTCACCCCCACGTCATTTCCGCTTTAGCATCACATTAGCGCCCGATCCGCCATTGCTCCGAGCTGTCTGCCATGTCATCTGTCCACGTAGAGCCGCTCACTGGCCGCCATGTCATCATTCCGTACCTGACCCCACCTATGACGTCATGCTGACGTCATCCGACAAAAGGCGCCAAAGGCCAAATTTTCCATATTTTGCCCAAAAATGTCGTTTTTTCACGTTATTTGCAAAAAGACCACAGTGCCTCCTGCATGAGTTTTACGACGTTTCCGCCGCCAACCTGCAGAAATTGATTCTAAAGACGTTGCTGCCCAGAATTATGCTTGGATAAGCCTTCTCTCAGCGCGCTGCAACCAGGTATTTACCAACTCCTTCTACAACTTGGTTCCTTTGGTTCTTCCACTGTAAAAAAACCACCAAACTGCCATTTTTCCTAAACTTCAAGCTCCCACACTCTGCAAGTGATTAATTTCGTCTTGACGGCCAATTACACCTCATTTACACCAGGGCTACCCTGTTTTCCACTGCAAATCCATTTTTTCATCTGAATCCACCGCGCAAGTGTTGCATTTGCCCATAATTCTAGTGGAATTCTGCTGAAAAGCATAAGAAACATGGAGACCCCAATAGTTCTAAACGTTGCACCCCTAAATGCCCCACACAGAGAGTTGGAAGGGCTGCCCTTGGCTGACAGAGATTACCAGATGGCAGAAGTGATAGAGAGCTCAAGCAAATACCACATTCCCTTAATTAATGAGCTAAAAGCCAAGCACCTCAATGGAACTGATATTTTAGGGATTTGGGACTCTTATCTGCCCATTTTCTATCTTCCACAAGTCAATGTCTTTCCAGACTTAATCCACCAATGCTGCTCAAATTATGACCCAAATCAGAGAGTTGTCCTCAGTCCCTCAGGTTCAGTCCTGTTCTACATCACCCCTGAGGCTATAAATCAGATGCTGCACTTCCAGTCTGCAAAGCCATTGAGTCCTCTGTCAATACAGCACCTGATAGACCAAGCTGGCAAGTTATCCAGTGCTCAAATTGCAAAAATCACTCAATTGTTCATTCAGTCAGACTCCCAACCTGTAAGGTCCCCTCCTTTCCTGCATGAACATCTCAATGAACTAGGCAAGATTCTTATCAATATGATCATTAATATCTTGGGCTACAATACAACTGAGTATGTAGATGAAACCACTCTGGTTATGCTCTCTATGTTCTCCCCTGGAAAGCCTCCTTCTGCTCAGTATGATTATGCCACATTTGTTGCCAATAAGATTCATGAGCAATTCATGAATCTAGAGAGGGAGAGAGTATTTAAATACACTTCTTACATTTACCATTTGCTACTGTTCAATCAGTGTGACAGCTTTCCTATTCCCCTCAAGAAGTTTGATGCAGAGGGAAATCAAAGGTCTGTGGTGTTTTGGTCTTCCATCTTCCATCATGTATCCCACTCACCATACACTTATTGTGAATTCATTGACCTATTCATCCATCCAGCCATGTCTTTGCTACTAAGTTCCCCTCCTCCCAGGCTGACAGATGAGATGCAGAGAATCCTCCAGCTCTCAAAGATTTACAGCATTGGGGATTGGTACTTATACCAACACCATACAGTGATCAGAGTATATGGTTGTGAGTTAGCCCCATACAGGCTACCAAGATATGTCCCTATGAGGCTTTTTGCCTTGGAATATTTCAGACAGCTTGGAAATGCAGACATGATCCATTTCCACAGCAAAAACAAAAAGGCACAGCTCAAAATCAAGAACCATATAGGCCCATTTATTTTTAATAAAAGGGAAGAAGCATGGGAAGAAGTAGAAAAAATCCTAAAGAGCTTTAAGTTGCAAACCAGCTTCCTTTGGTCACCCTATGACCCAAATCACTTTATTAGTCTTAGAAGGGTCAAATATAGATTGGCCAGTTATGATCACCTCAGAATACCACATATTGAAAAATATGCCAATCAATTAGAGTGGAAAGAGGGCACCCTAGAGGAGGCAGGCTCTAAAGAGGAGATGACACAAAAAGCAGCACAAAATCTTGAAAACCTAGCTGACTTAGAATATTGTGGACAGGTTTCTTCTCTACCAACTATTCACTTTGGAGCAGCTACTTCATCTTCTACAGCCCCCCAGCGAGCTGCTCAAACCACTACTCAAGCAGCTGACACAGGCAAAGGGAAGGAAATAGAGCAGGAGGAGCCACCCCCTACAGCAAAAGAGCAGGCTGAACAGCAGGTAGAACAACAAGAAGAAATGGCCGAAGCACCTGCGCCTACTGAACAACACCCTCAAGAAAGTATACCTCCAAGACAGGAAACAACAGTGGAGACCTCAGTGCTCCAAACTCCAGTTAATGAAGAAAGAGGCAGGAAAAGGGACAGACAAGAAGACACTCCCCTTACTACCTCAACAAGCCAATAAGGGGAGAAGAGGCAAAGGCTGAATCCTTTTTCTGAGGAAGAGATGCCTATTGGGCCATCCATGGGTATGGGGCCCCCTAGTACAGAAGCATCAGCCAGTTCCTTCCAGCAGGAACAAGAGAGACTACTTGGAGGAGAAGTTAGCTCCTCAGGCCAGCAAAGAAGGGCAGAATCAGGTATCAAAAAGCAATTTATGGACATAAAGGCTAGGAATGAGCCAGTCAGATTTCAGCTGTACAATCATTTGCTCAAGATGGCGCCCACCAATCAACAAAGGCTCATGTCAGCCTATGACATTGCAGAGGGGAAAATGACCCTGAGCCATTTCATGCCCACCATGCTGCAGCCACAGTCAGCTGCAGATTATATCAGAACTAATCTAGAAGTGTTTGCAAAAGACATCCACCCTATGGATCAAATAGAGCTGCACAAGCAAACGGGTGAGATGGTCTATTCCACTCTGGCAGACAAAACACTTCTAGCACACAAGCTACAGAATTCTCTCCATAATACTACTGCCCAACTAGAACTGGAGAAAGCTTCCTCTCAGGCCAAGGACAACCGAATTAAGTCCTTGGAGGAAATCATCATAGAGCTTGGGCATGACCCAAGTGATCCCAAAGTTGTGCAGGCACTAATGAAGAAGAAAGATGAGGATATCTCAGCTTTGAGAAAGCTGGTCAAACTTCCCCCAACCCTTCACCCTCAAACTGAAGATGTTGCTCAGCAGAGAAAAGATCAGGATGTTGTGGCCATGCTGTTGGCCTTACACAAAAGGTTGGTAGAAATAGAGGGTGCATTAGAGGCAGCCCTGAAACAAAAAGAGGGAGAGCAGATGCCTCAGCCATCTCAACCAGTGATAAATCTTGAGGAGCCTCCTCAAATTATAATTCCTCCCCTTGTACAGACAGCAGAAGCAGGTGCCTCAACTTCTGAACCTCAAGCCACGGAAAAAGAAGCAGCAGCAGAGCAAGTGCCGGGCCTTAGCATGCAAGATATGATGAAGGAGCTACAAGCTCTAGAAACACAGATGATTGAGCTGAAGGATGCCAAAGGGAAACTAGCCCAGCTGGAGGAAAAATATGACAAATCTAAGCAGCAGGTGGCAGAGAGGACCAGGGAGGTGAGGGCATTAGAAAAAAGGATCAAAGAGCTTGAAAAGGAGTTGACCATGAGCAAGGTTATAACTGAGGTAAAAAAGATCCTATGGGCTAAGATAGGCCAGTCAATCATAGATCAATGGCAATATATTGAGACAATTCATGACCAGATGAATCTACTAAACAGAGCTCGTGCTGAAAATCAAAGGGCTAGGGCCTCTCTAGGAAGCATGCCTGAGATTGCTAGCAGGATGATCAGTGTCCTGAATAACCGGACTGGCCTTCAATTGGCAACAATGGGTATCAGAGACAGAATTGATACTATTCTATTAATTAAAAGGGTGCTTACCCTAAGAAATTATGTGCAAACATTAGAGAGGAAATGCTAGGATATTCAGGCAAAAGTAAATGCTTTTGTAGCAAAAATCACAACATTACATGGGAGAGGGCTTCCCAGCTTGGTGACTAGTGCAGGAAAACTATTGCCCCATGAACAGTATGCCAAAAGGGTCAACAATTATGCAACTAATCAGATAACAGCTTCAACAAGCAGTCCAGAGGGAGCGGGGCCACCATCAGGGCAGGAGCTTTATGATAAATTAGAGAATTTGTTCTTCATTGAAAATGAAATTAAACACCTTTTTGAAGTGCCCCCTAATTACTATAAGTATACAGAGGCCGATGAGACCTTAATCAAAATGCAGAGACATCAGATGCCCACTGAAGATTGGTGGAGAAATATGATCGAGACTTTGCTTTGATCAATTTAATTTTGGTCTAAAAAGGTATTCGGAAGCAACAGTAAAGGCAGCTGAATGAGGTGGACAGTGACTATGCACAGCTTGGGAAATACAGATGAGCTGTCCAATACAACAGTACCTTGACATGGCAGCATAAAGGCAAGGATAGTCGAAATCGATGCAAAGGAGCTCGGCCGACCAATAAGCCCAAAAAGTCAAAGACCTCTAACAACAGCACACAGCTATTATGTATCTATTTAGAGTAGCAATAAATTTTGTAACAAATATCTTAGAAAGTTGGTAGAAATAGTTATTAGGCAATAACTCATTTTGGGGATATTTGATGAAATAATTTTGTATATATGCGCCCCCGCGTAACTTATTGGGGTTGTTGGTTTTTGTTCAAGAGGACTCGGCTGTATATTCTCTGAGAGATATAATGCAAAAGCGCTGCTGGTTTCCAGAAATTCGACTCTGTTTGGACGTGTTGTGATGGAATTATTGACTGCTGTAGGACTCTCGTGATATGTCATGATACAACAAGTGTTTTCTAACTTTGTTCGTGTTTCTTTCTTTCATAATCCATCTGTGATGTATGTTGGTTAATCTTAGTAGAAAAGAAAAAGAATAGTTTCAGGATTTGTCCATTACTGACACCCTAAACTCAACCTTTCCTGCTAAATATGTTTTCTTCATGATTAGTGGTAAATATGGAATTCTTAGATGCTCCTATTTGCTCTAAGTTCATGATAAGTCTCTATTTAGTAATTCTCTTTTGCTTCTGAGTAGGATTTGATCCTGAAAGAATTTTCTCGTTGCCTTTCCTGGTGTAATTTTATATTGTTTCTTTTCCAAAAATCAAAGTTTGTATCATGAATACCTATCTGGCCCTGCAGTGAATCTCTCTTTATCACAGGTACCAAGTACTTTTCATTTCTGGACTCCATGTGCCCAATGGACTGAAGTCTCTTTAAACATTGCATGCCCTTCTGTGAGCGATAGCTAATAACCAAGATTCAAACAAAACTCTTACCTCATAGCTAGCCTAAAATCTTCGAAAACAAAGTTAAATCTAAAAGAGAGAGCCCTCTCTGATTGCAGGTAGGCTAGGACCTGTAATCCAAAGCATGGTTAGTGGTTACCCCGGCCGTATTCCCTCAGGAGTCAAAGGGAACAACCTGGGTGTTAACATAAATGGCGACTCCACTGGGGACCTGAACAAAATTCATAAACCCCCGTCTGATTCTTAATGCTGTGGATAAAGCTTGAGTGATAGCCAGACAGCCTTAGAAACTGCCTTTGCTTTCCACTTACAGGAGTATATAAAAGCTGCCTCAGTCAATCTTTATTCAGTCTTAAGTTCCATACAGTTGTTCTATACTTGATCAGTCCTTTTCAAATACTAACATTTCTCAGAGAAGTCTCCTAAAGAAGGATCTTAGAAACTGGCTCCTAAGAAGAAAACCCGTTACACAAGATCTAACCCAGATCCAAATCCATCACCTGAGTTCCAAAATCCAAACTTGATTTCAAGAATCCTTAAGAGACAACAAGCAGAAGAAAATTTCTCAGATTCAAGTTCTGAGGCAGGATTTCAAACTAATATTGCAACTCCTGCTAAGGTTTCTTTACATCCACATATTACAGTTCCACAGTCTCCTAGTTCTTCATCCACTTCACAAGGTGCTTTTTCAACCCCTCCACTAACTACACATACCCCTCTCATCCCCTTTCCTCCATTAGTCCCATTTGTCCCTGTTGTCCCTGTTATCCCACTAAACATGGCTAATAGATATGCTCCACTACAGCTACCAGCCAATCCGGGGGCTATGCCTCAGGAATACCAAACCAAAATCTCATATTTTGATGGTACTGGCTCTTATTCAGCCCTTCAACATACTAAGAAAATGCAGGATTACTTTGAAAACTATGAGATAGATGATGATGGGGTTAGAATGAAAATTTTTGTGCAAAGTCTAACCGGGGATGTAAGATCATGGTTTAGATCACTCCCCGCAAACTCTATAGGCGATCCTGAAGCCCTGTACCAAACTTTTCTGAACAGATGGGAGAAGAAAAAAGATCCACTTCATATTTTATCTGAATACAATGCCATCAAAAGAGGCCCCCAAGAAACTATCCTGGATTATTGTGCTCCATTCAACAATGTCTACAATGCTATCCCCCAAAATCTGAGACCTCCACCTGATCTGGCCTTATACACCTTTCCTGATGGGTTTGATTCAGACATGGCATACCAATTGAGAGAAAGAGCTCCCCGAACTTTGGCTGAGATGCAAGATATAGCAGTCAGCGTAGAAGCCAACTTGATAGCCAAGAGAAATAGGACAAGGACTGAGAGAAAGACTACCTTCAAAGAGGAGCCTTCAGGCTGGGATCAAAAATTAGATGCAATAATCACTGGTATGCACAGACTAGGTGATAGAGTAGAATCAGTTGAGAGGAAGTCATCATGGGAAGGACCACAGAATAATCCTATCAGAAATCCCAATTTTAGAAGAAATCAAAATCCCAATGCTGGAAAGGCGAGCCCAGAACAAGATATTAGACCTCCTTTCCAAGAAAACTATGCTGAAGCATCCACTTCCAGTGAACAGATAGATGACACCCACATTAATTTGATGGGTCTGAATAATGAACAGCAAGTTTTTCTAAGTCAAGAAGATCAGAAAGATGATGATATTAATCAGTTTCAAACCAAATCAGGTGAATCATTTGATTTCAAACAAGGCTATGACACAGCTATTTTTGAAGTTCATAAACAATACAAATTGAGAAGCAGAACTGTAAATGTGACACAGCCTGAAAAAACAAAAGATAACCAACAGCCCAAGAAGATTACTTTTGCAGAACCAATTGACAAAACTGATTCAATCTCAAATGAGGTAACAGTTGAGGATGTAACCGAAACATATCCATTAAGTCAACAGCCATTGGCCACACCTCCTTTACAACACAATCCAAGTAACACTCCTCAAAAGATGAGCAAAAAAGATAAACCCCAAGATCAGACAGAAGACCAAGAGGAAACCTCTAAAAAGTCAATTGACAAAGAAAGAGCTGTTAGCCAGAATACCAAGATCCAATCTGAAAAACCTTTTGACTTAGAAGCTGAAATTGGTAAATTAAAGATAGCCATTCCTCTTTCAGAGCTGGCTAAACATGACATTTACAAACAACAAATCAAGAAATCCCTTCAATTAACTCACAATAAGGATGATGTCAATGTGTTGGATGATACTCCAGAGTTGCTCTTTGGTCCAGAAGTTGATGGAAAGACAGGGAGCACTGGAATTTTACCTTTTTATGTTAGCTTACATGTTCATGATAAGATACTACACAATGCAATGTTTGATTCAGGCGCCTCCCATAACCTTATGCCCAAATCAGTGATGGAGAGACTGAATCTAGACATTACAAGACCATATAAGGACCTATTTTCATTTGACTCCAGCCAAGTTAAATGTCTAGGCTTGATAAAAGATTTGTGTGTCTCCCTTGTCCAGTATCCAAATAAAACTATTTTAATGGATGTGGTGGTAGCTGATATCCCACCTAAATATGGAATGTTATTATCAAGATCATGGGGAGCTAAACTCCAAGGTTCCCTACAATTAGACATGTCATATGCCACCATCTCTGTCTTTGGGCAACCAAAGAGGCTATACAGAGAGACACTCATGAAGTATATGGTGAGCAGTGAAGAAAAACCTCAAAATTTTCCCATTTATGCAGTCCATTCTGACATGGATTCCTTCATTTTGTTCAATGATGATACAGGTCCTATAGATGATGACAAATCTGACACACTCGAACCAAATGTGCATACGTATGAGCAATCAGATTCCCAAGAACCTGAGGTTAAGCAATCAATTGATGAGACTATCCTAGAAGACAAACCAGATGAAAAACAAGACCTCCAACTCTTAATTCCAAATCCTAGTGAGGCTGCTAAACCTGCCCTAAACCAAGAAATCCTTTGGTTTCTTGAGTTTGATGGATCAGTTAACAAGTTAGGGGCGGGAGCAGGAGTGTGGATTCACAACAAACAAAACAATCATGCAGAAGGTCGAGCCTATAGGCTAAACTTCAGATGTACTAATAATATGGCAGAGTACGAAGCTCTTTTACTAGGCCTCAAACTGGTAAAATCCTTACAGGCCAAAAAGGTGTCAATCCTGGGAGATTCAGACCTCATCATTCAACAAATAAAAGGCAATTTTGTCACCAATGACAAGAGACTGAGATCATACAGATCTGCTGCTATTGAAATACTCAATGCCTTTGCTGAATTTCAACTGACCAAAATATCTAGAAGCCACAACCTTCATGCACATAGTCTAGCCACATTCGCCAGTACTTGCAAATTGCCTTTTGAACCCAACCATTGTTTTACAGCTGAGATAAAACACAGACCTTCTATCCCAAACAATGTCAAAGATTGGCAAGTATTTGAGGATGACACACAGATAAATAGCTTCTTGACCTTGCAGCAAGAATTTTCAGGTTTAAATATTGATGCTGATACTGTGAAAGACTCACAACCACCAAGTGAACAGGACCAAACAACTATATCAGCCAAAACAGCAAATCAAATACTTCATCCAACAACCTTTGATAACAAAAGTGTACAAGAACTTAAACAACTTAATCTTGATGAAATAGCTGGTGCAGAGGCTGAAGTCATACAACTGAAAGACAATTTTTTACCAACAGGCCTGACCCCTTTGGAGGACATTTTTGACTCAAATGATATTCCTAGGAAACCAAAAATGCAGCCCCTTAATGCTGCCATTGAAGAATGCAACATTGGAACAATTAAAAAACCCAAGATAATAAAATTGTCTAAATCTTTACCTCCTGACCAGAAGCCCAAATATGTTGACCTCTTTAAAGAGTTCCAAGATGTGTTTGCATGGAGTTATGAGGATTTAAAATCCTATGATACTTCTGTCATTCAACACACCATCCCTCTCAAACCAAATCAAAAGCCTTTCAAGCAGAAATTAAGGAGAATCAATCCTATGCTTCTCCCTTCAATTGAGAAAGAGGTACAAAAAATGTTTAAAGCAGGTATAATAGCACCAATCAGATTTTCAGAATGGATTTCAAATTTGGTCCCTACAAGGAAGAAAACTGGTGAGATTAGGCTTTGTGTTGATCTAAGAAATTTGAATCAAGTGTCCCTCAAAGACAATTATCCCTTACCCAAGATGGATCACATTCTCCAAAGAGTGGTGGGGGCTTCAAGAATCTCATTACTTGATGGATTTTCAGGTTTTAATCAAATCCTAGTCCACCCTGATGATCAGGATAAAACAACATTCACAACCCCATGGGGAACTTTCAAGTATGTCAAAATGCCTTTTGGGTTGAAAAATGCAGGGGCTACATTTCAGAGAGCAATGGATATTGCTTTTGCCAAAGAGATTCATGACTTCTTAGTTGTTTACCTAGATGACCTCACACCTTTTTCAAAATCTGACCAAGAACATCTGAAACACCTGAGACAAATATTTATAACATGTAGGAAATATGGTATTTCCTTAAATCCCAAGAAGTCTCTGTTCGGTTTAGAAGAGGGTAAGTTATTAGGTCATATCATTTCAAAGAATGGCATTAGAATTGACCCAGACAGAATACATGCCATCTTACAAGTTCCCCATCCAAGAAATATCAAAGAATTACAAGCCTTTTTGGGAAAGATCAACTTTTTGAGAAGGTTTATCCCAAACTTAGCAGAATTGACCAGGTTACTAAACAACATGTTAAAAAAGGATTCTAAGGTGAAATGGACAGTAGAGGCAAATCAAGCTTTTGAGGGTATTAAACTGGCCCTCACCCAAACCCCAGTTCTAACAAGTCCCCAATTTGACAGAGAGTTTATCATCTTCTCTTTTGCCTCCCAGCATACTATTGCTGCTGTCTTATTGCAGAAAGATGATCAAGGGAATGAAAAACCCATTGCCTTCTTTAGTAGGGCTCTTAGAGATGCACCCTTGAAATATCAGATTATGGAAAAGCAAGCTTATGCTTTGGTTAAGGCCATCAAAGACTTTAGGATTTACATCCTATACTCACATGTTATTGCTTATGTGCCAAATGCCATTGTAAAGGACATATTGACTCAAGAAAGCTTAGAGGGCAGAAGAGGAAAATGGATTGCCAACATTTTAGAATTTGACATTGAAATAAGACCTACAAAACTGATAAAAGGACAAGGTTTGGCTAAACTTATGTCTGAAGCAAACTTCCAAGCCTTGGATATTAACCAACTGGACAATGAACCGGAGCTGGCGACTCCAAAGATCAATGTAGCCTTTGAACAATCCCCCTGGTATGCTGATATCTGTTATGTATTACAAAACCTGTGTGCTCCCCCAGGATTGTCCAGAACCAAATGCAGATTTTTAAAAATGAAAGCTTCAAGATTTTGTGTTATAGATGGTAATTTACTGTGGAGAAATCATGAGGGTATATTGCTGAATTGTTTAAATGTGAAAGAGACTGACAATGTTATGAGAGACTTTCATGCAGGTGTTTGTGGTGGACATTTGTATTGGAAGTCCACGGTGGACAAGATATTAAGGGCCGGCTACTATTGGCCTACTCTGTTCTCAGATGTTAAAAGATTTACCACTGCATGTCACAATTGTCAGATGTTTGAGGGAAAAAGAAAATTACTGCCACTTCCCCTAAAGCCTATTGCAACAGAAAGGCCCTTTCAGCAGTGGGGCTTAGATTTCATTGGGGAGATTCATCCTTCATCTTCAGGTCAACATAAATGGATCCTGACAGCCACTGATTATTTCACCAAATGGATTGAGGCTGTCCCATGTAGACAAGCAAATGATTCTACTATCATTCAGTTCCTTGAAACTAATATTCTGTCCAGATTTGGTTGTCCTGACAAGATCATTACAGACAATGTTGCTGCTTTCAGATCCAAGAAGATGGTTAATTTTTGTCACAAATTCCATATCACTTTGGGTCATTCCACTGCATACTACCCTCAAGGCAACGGTTTGGCTGAATCATCTAATAAGAGCCTTATCAACATCATTAAGAAGATATTGGAAGAAAATAAGAAAAATTGGCATAAGAAGCTTGTAAATGCCTTATGGGCAGACAGACTAACAACTAAAAGATCTATTGGGATCAGCCCATATGAGTTGGTTTATGGAATGGAAGCCAAATTCCCTTCATCATTAGGGGTTCCTGTCCTAAAGCTGCTTCAAGAAAGTCAAGCTGAACCCAATGATATGCAAAGAAGAATCAACCAAACAATTTGTTTGCAGCAAACTAGAGATCAAGTGTACAATAGAGTTCAAGTCCTACAAGAGAAGCTGAAGAAAGCCTTTGATAGAAGAACAAAGGCTGAAGATTTTTTCATGGGTGATAAAGTGCTTAAATGGGATTCAAGAAGAGAGGATAAGGGAAAGCATGGCAAATTTGATTCCCTTTGGAGAGGACCTTTTGTTATTCAAGCAGTGCAAGGAAATAACACTTATTTTTTGAAAAATTTGGATGACACTGAAGTTGAAGAGGGCCCTGTCAATGGCCGGATGTTGAAGCATTATTTTGACTACGTTCCATGTATATAACATGACTGTACCTTGTACATTATCAGCTGTTTATAGTATTTTCTTTTCAGCATATAGATAGTGCAGCTTCACAAGTTCTGTAAAGAAAGCAAGATAAGGCTATTAGTTCAGAGATCTCCCAATGGTGAAAGATTCCAGTTTTGAAAATTCAAGAAGCAAAGCTCCAAGTTTTGATAAGAAGTTAAGAGCCAAGGCATTCTGACCTGCTGTTCTTGGTCTTTCAAATAGAAAAACCATCCCCAAGTGGAGCCACTGTTAGCTACCTATACCAATAGGTTTCATTTTTCATGATTGGCAGGGGAAGTTCCAAATATATTCTACTTTGATGATGCAAAGATCTCATATTTCTGTGGAGGAGCACCTCTGTGCATAGTTTGATGATGTCCTACTTTTGGATGGGTGATCCAACAGTCTAATCTGGATCATGCCATATTTCAATTTTTGTTGTAGAATAGAGAAAGAAAATCTGTCCAAACTGTTCAATCTTGGCAGATTAGTAGTTAGGTAGAGAATAAAGGTTCCCAACTGCCTAATCTAGGGCCTTGGAAGTAATAAAGCTAGTCTTAGATAGAAAATCAAAAATAAATGCAAAAAGAAAAGAAAAAGAGCAATTGAGGGTTTGCTAGTTTAAGTGCACCCTCCCTGAAGTAATAAAAAATGCTAGGCAATAAGATGGGTAGGTAGATGGGGTTGCAGAAGCATGATTTCTCTTATATCGCTGGCCTAGACAAAGGAAACACATGGCGGTCAGAGTAGATCCTCCTATTCAGCATTTTTGTGACAACAAAGTGAAGCATGTCTAACCTCCAAATCATTCCCTATCAAATTTCTTTCTAACATCCCAGTATCACCTTGTTATATAGCAGAGCCACATTTCTTGTACATAATCATTCTTCATTATCATCTGCCTTCAAAACTAAGTTTGCTCCCTGAACTTAGTGTTAATCTCTTCACTTCCATATCTCCCATCCATATTAACTACTAACCTTATTATTTAACTCCCTATGTTCCCCTTTTCCCTATTAATATATCACTTTTATATTGAAAACCCCAAAAAAATGTATATTCCCCCCCCTAGGCAATATAGCCATAAAGTCCTAAAAGGGCTGGAGCAAAGGAACTAAGCGCAAAAGACAAAAGAGCGCTAATGACCTATTTTGGGATTAAATCAATATCTGATTGATTTAATAGCCCTAAAGCGCGTTTTACAAATAAATACCAACAAATCCATTTGTCCTAAAAACATTACAAAACCCAAAATCCGTCGATAACCAAAGTTTTACCCTGGCGCGCCTTTCCAGAAATATTATTTTTTATTCTCTGTGCTCCGCCATATCGACCCATCACCTCTGCGCCCCGTTGACCATCGGATCCGGGCCCTCCGATCCGACGGCTCTCTGCAATATCGGACCACCCCCGATGCCTGAACGTTAGCGCCCGAAATTGTCAGAAGGGTGACGTCAGGCCTCGGACACGTGTCGCTCCTTGATTGCGTCGGGTGGCCTCCTGCCAAAACCACACCCGTACCATAAGCGGTCTGATATTACCGCTTACCACCCTCCTCTTTCCGCCATACGTCACTCCCACGTCACCCCCACGTCATTGCCGCTTCAGCATCACATTAGCGCCCGATCCGCCATTGCTCCGAGCTGTCTGCCATGTCATCTGTCCACGTAGAGCCGCTCACCGGCCACCACGTCATCATTCCGTACCTGACCCCACCTATGACGTCATGCTGACGTCATCCAACAAAAGGCGCCAAAGGCCAAATTTTCCATATTTTGCCCAAAAATGTCGTTTTTTCGCGTTATTTGCAAAAAGACCACAGTGCCTCCTGCATGAGTTTTACGACGTTTCCGCCGCCAACCTTCAGAAATTGATTCCAAAGCCGTTGCTACCCAGAATTCCGCTTGGATAAGCCTTCTCTCAGCGTGCTGCAACCAGGTATTTACCAACTCCTTCTGCAACCTGGTTCCTTTGGTTCTTCCACTGTAAAAAACACCAAACTGCCGTTTTTCCTGAACTTCAAGCTCCCACACTCTGCAAGTGATTAATTTCGTCTTGACGACCAATTACACCTCATTTACACCAGGGCTACCCTGTTTTCCACTGCAAATCCCTTTTTTCATCTGAATCCGCCGCGCAAGTGTTGCATTTGCCCATAATTCTAGTGGAATTCTGCTGAAAAGCATAAGAAACATGGAGACCCCAATAGTTCTAAACGTTGCACCCCTAAATGCCCCACACAGAGAGTGGGAAGGGCTGCCCTTGGCCAACAAAGATTACCAGATGGCAGAAGTGATAGAGAGCTCAAGCAAATACCACATTCCCTTAATTAATGAGCTAAAAGCCAAGCACCTCAATGGAACTGATATTTTAGGGATTTGGGACTCTTATCTGCCCTTTTTCTATCTTCCACAAGTCAATGTCTTTCCATACTTAATCCACCAATGCTGCTCAAATTATGACCCAAATCAGAGAGTTGTCCTCAGTCCCTCAGGTTCAGTCCTGTTCTACATCACCCCTGAGGTTATAAATCAGATGCTGCACTTCCAATCTGCAAAGCCATTGAGTCCTCTGTCAATACAACACCTGATAGACCAAGCTGGCAAGTTATCCAGTGCTCAAATTGCAAAAATCACTCAATTGTTCATTCAGTCAGACTCCCAACCTATAAGGTCCCCTCCTTTCCTGCATGAACATCTCAATGAACTAGGCAAGATTCTTATCAATATGATCATTAATATCTTGGGCTACAATACAACTGAGTATGTAGATGAAACCACTCTGGTTATGCTCTCTATGTTCTCCCCTGGAAAGCCTCCTTCTGCTCAGTATGATTATGCCACATTTGTTGCCAATAAGATTCATGAGCAATTCATGAATCTGGAGAGGGAGAGAGTATTTAAATACACTTCTTACATTTACCATTTGCTACTGTTCAATCAGCCTGACAGCTTTCCTGTTCCCCTCAAGAAGTTTGATGCAGAGGGAAATCAAAGGTCTGTGGTGTTTTGGTCTTCCATCTTCCATCATGTATCCCACTCACCATACACTTATTGTGAATTCATTGACCTATTCATCCATCCAGCCATGTCTTTGCTGCTAAGTTCCCCTCCTCCCAGGCTGACAGATGAGATGCAGAGAATCCTCCAGCTCTCAAAGATTTACAACATTGGGGATTGGTACTTCTACCAACACCATACAGTGATCAGAGTATATGGTTGTGAGTTAGCCCCATACAGGCTACCAAGATATGTCCCTATGAGGCTTTTTGCCTTGGAATATTTCAGACAGCTTGGAAATGCAGACATGATCCATTTCCACAGCAAAAACAAAAAGGCACAGCTCAAAATCAAGAACCAGCTAGGCCCATTTATTTTTAATAAAAGGGAAGAAGCATGGGAAGAAGCAGACAAAATCCTGAAGAGCTTTAAGTTGCAAACCAGCTTCCTTTGGTCACCCTATGACCCAAATCACTTTATTAGTCTTAGAAGGGTCAAATATAGATTGGCCAGTTATGATCACCTCAGAATACCACATATTGAAAAATATGCCAATCAATTAGAGTGGAAAGAGGGCACCCTAGAGGAGGCAGGCTCTAAAGAGGAGATGACACAAAAAGCAGCAAAAAATCTTGAAAAGCTAGCTGACTTAGAATATTGTGGACAGGTTTCTTCTCTACCACCTATTCACTTTGGAGCAGTTGCTTCATCTTCTACAGCCCCCCAGCGAGCTGCTCAGACCACTACTCAAGCAGCTGACACAGGCAAAGGGAAGGAAATAGAGCAGGAGGAGCCACCCCCTACAGCAAAAGAGCAGGCTGAACAGCAGGTAGAACAACAAGAAGAAATGGCCGAAGCACCTGCGCCTACTGAACAACACCCTCAAGAAAGTATACCTCCAAGACAGGAAACAACAGTGGAGACCTCAGTGCTCCAAACTCCAGTTAATGAAGAAAGAGGCAGGAAAAGGGACAGACAGGAAGACACTCCCCTTACTACCTCAACAAGCCAACAAGGGGAGAAGAGGCAAAGGCTCAATCCTTTTTCTGAGGAAGAGATGCCTATTGGGCCGTCCATGGGTATGGGGCCCCCTAGTACAGAAGCATCAGCCAGTTCCTTCCAGCAGGAACAAGAGAGACTACTTGGAGGAGAAGTTAGCTCCTCGAGCTAGCAAAGAAGGGCAGAATCAGGTATCAAAAAGCAATTTATGGACATAAAGGCTAGGAATGAGCCAGTCAGATTTCAGCTATACAATCATTTGCTCAAGATGGCGCCCACCAATCAACAAAGGCTCATGTCAGCCTATGACATTGCAGAGGGGAAAATGACCCTGAGCCATTTCATGCCCACCATGCTGCAGCCACAGTCAGCTGCAGATTATATCAGAACTAATCTAGAAGTGTTTGCAAAAGACATCCACCCTATGGATCAATTAGAGTTGCACAAGCAAACAGGTGAGATGGTCTATTCCACTCTGGCAGACAAAACACTTCTAGCACACAAGCTACAGAATTCTCTCCATAATACTACTGCCCAACTAGAACTGGAGAAAGCTTCCTCTTAGGCCAAGGACAACCGAATTAAGTCCTTGGAGGAAATCATCATAGAGCTTGGGCATGACCCAAGTGATCCCAAAGCTGTGCAGGCACTAATGAAGAAGAAAGATGAGGATATCTCAGCTTTGAGAAAGCTGGTCAAACTTCCCCCAACCCTTCACCCTCAAACTGAAGATGTTGCTCAACAGAGAAAAGATCAGGATGTTGTGGCCATGCTGTTGGCCTTACACAAAAGGTTGGTAGAAACAGAGGGTGCATTAGAGGCAGCCCTGAAACAAAAAGAGGGAGAGCAGATGCCTCAGCCATCTCAACCAGTGATAAATCTTGAGGAGCCTCCTCAAATTATAATTCCTCCCCTTGTACAGACAGCAGAAGCAGGTGCCTCAACTTCTGAACCTCAAGCCACAGATAAAGAAGCAGCATCAGAGCAAGTGCCGGGCCTTAGCATGCAAGATATGATGAAGGAGCTACAAGCTCTAGAAACACAGATGATTGAGCTGAAGGATGCCAAAGGGAAACTAGCCCAGCTGGAGGAAAAATATGACAAATCTAAGCAGCAGGTGGCAGAGAGGACCAGGGAGGTGAGGGCATTAGAAAAAAGGATCAAAGAGCTTGAAAAGGAGCTGACCATGAGCAAGGTTATAACTGAGGTAAAAAAGATCCTATGGGCTAAGATAGGCCAGTCAATCACAGATCAATGGCAATATATTGAGACAATTCATGACCAGATGAATCTACTAAACAGAGCTCGTGCTGAAAATCAAAGGGCCAGGGCCTCTCTAGGAAGCATGCCTGAGATTGCTAGCAGGATGATCAATGTCCTGAATAACCGGACTGGCCTTCAATTGGCAACAATGGGTATCAGAGACAGAACTGATACTATTCTATTAATTAAAAGGGTGCTTACCCTCAGAAATTATGTGCAAACATTAGAGAGGAAATGCCAGGATATTCAGGCAGAAGTAAATGCTTTTGTAGCAAAAATCACAGCATTACATGGCAGAGGGCTTCCCAGCTTGGTGACTAGTGCAGGAAAACTATTGCCCCATGAACAGTATGCCAAAAGGGTCAACAATTATGCAACTAATCAGATAACAGCTTCAGCAAGCAGTCCAGAGGGAGCGGGGCCACCATCAGGGCAGGAGCTTTATGATAAATTAGAGAATTTGTTCTTCATTGAAAATGAAATTAAACACCTTTTTGAAGTGCCCCCTAATTACTATAAGTATACAGAAGCTAATGAGACCTTAATCAAAATGCAGAGACATCAGATGCCCACTGAAGATTGGTGGAGAAATATGATCGAGACTTTGCTTTGATCAATTTAATTTTGGTCTAAAAAGGTATTTGGAAGCAACAATAAAGGCAACTGAATGAGGTGGACAGTGACTATGCACAACTTGGGCAATACAGATGAGCTGTCCAATACAGCAGTACCTTGACATGGCAGCATAAAGGCAAGGATAGTCGAAATCGGCGCAAAGGAGCTCGGCCGGCCCAGTAAGCCCAAAAAGTCAAAGACCTCTGACAACAGCACACAGCTGTTATGTATCTATTTAGAGTAGCAATAAATTTTGTAACAAATATCTTAGAAAGTTGGTAGAAATAGTTATTAGGCAATAACTCATTTTGGGCATATTTGATGAGATAATTTTGTATATATGCGCCCCCGCGTAACTTATTGGGGGTTGTTGGTTTTTGTTCAAGAGGACTCGGCTGTATATTCTCTGAGAGATATAATGCAAAAGAGCTGCTGGTTTCCAGAAATTCGACTCTGTTTGGACGTGTTGTGATGGAATTATTGACTGCTGCAGGACTCTCGTGATATGTCATGATACAATAAGTGTTTTCTAACTGTGTTCGTGTTTCTTTCTTGCATAATCCATCTGTGATGTATGTTGGTTAATCTTAGTAGAAAAGAAAAAGAATAGTTTCAGGATTTGTCCATTACTGACACCCTAAACTCAACCTTTCCTGCTAAATATGTTTTCTTCAGGATTAGTGGTAAATATGGAATTCTTAGATGCTCCTATTTGCTCTAAGTTCATGATAAGTCTCTATTCAGTAATTCTCTTTTGCTTCTGAGTAGGATTTGATCCTGAAAGAATTTTCTCGTTGCCTTTCCTGGTGTAATTTTATACTGTTTCTTTTCCAAAAATCAAAGTTTGTATCATGAATACCTATCTGGCCCTGCAGTGAATCTCTCTTTATCACAGGTACCAAGTACTTTTCATTTCTGGACTCCATGTGCCCAATGACCTAAAGTCTCTTTAAACATTGCATGCCCTTCTGTGAGCGATAGCTAATAACCAAGATTCAAACAAAAATCTTACCTCATAGCTAGCCTAAAATCTTCGAAAACAAAGTTAAATCTAAAAGAGAGAGCCCTCTCTGATTGCAGGTAGGCTAGGACCTGTAATCCAAAGCATGGTTAGTGGTTACCCCGGTCGTATTCCCTCAGGAGTCAAAGGGAACAACCTGGGTGTTAACACAAACATCTTCAAACGACGTTAATATGCAATTGAATAATGTCCTCTGATATTAAGGTGATGGGAAATTATGAACTTTGAATATATTTTAGTCATAATTTTCTAATATCTTTTTAATTACAAAACGTGGAAATTTATCAAAAGTTTTTTTTTTTAATATTTTTTAATATCCTCTTAAACAAAAATATTGGTATATGTTTTTCAAGGATAACTTAATTTGTCCTTTTTATTATTTTATTTGTAAAAACTTTCTTAGAAACATTTCACATAGAAAATAAATCTGTCTCTATTTACAGGAAAATTTTCCGAATAATCATATAATCACATTGTTTAGAATGTTATTGTTATGAATATTTGTTTTCCATGAGAACAAGTTTTTAAGCATTGTTTGCATAATTTTTTTATTAATATTAGTTTTTGATAGGAATAAAATTATAGAGTAATCAGATCAAAATGAATTTAGAAATTAAATATAAAATGAAACAATATAAATGAGACATCAATATATGTAGTTCATTTAATTTGGACTACGTCTATAGAGAAATAGGTAGTGTTACTTTTTATTTCGTCGAACAAAATGAAGCAGTTAAAATTCATATCACATCCATTGCAACCTCATTTTCTCTCTCTCATGATCTCTTCTTTCTCAATTACAATGCTACCTAAAAACTAACATACAATCAAAATACAATTCCCTAATAAATAGAGGGTTTCCTTCTAGGGAAAAATTCCCTAACATAAAATATATCATTAGATCTATGATCTAATGATGAATGGACCATATTAACTATGAAATTACAATATGTTACAAGGAATTTTTTCCAAAAATTCTCTTTGGGTGTTCTTTCCCCAGACCCCATAACCCCACCAAGGGGGGCCTCGAAAGAATTGCCATTGCCCCCTTGGAGCCAATGGCAATAGTTGTAGGGGAAAATCCCCCCTACACCCCCCCATCAAGAGTTGGGTCCATATATGACTATAAACAAGACTTTTGAATTAGGAAGATAATCAAAATCCATAACCAACAATATCCCACTTAGAGACAGATTACAACAACTCCACAGCTAATGAACCTATTGGATGATGCTTTAACTTTGGACTTGGCTAGTTTCTCATCTTCATCATCATGCTTCAAGACCAACTAAACTTAAGTACAATATTAGTTTCTCCTTGGTTCTACCTTTTTTAACATGTTTGTAGGACTTCAGATAGTATGCTTCTTTCCTAATTCCTCCGCGAACTTATGTAACCAAATCTCTCTTTACTAAGCTCTGTATAAGCAACATACTCTACTTCTATTTTTGAAATTGTAATAACCATTTTCAATTTCAAAATCCAACCTACTATTGTTCCACCTATAGTGAAAACATACCCTATGGCACTCCTCCTTCTATTTATATCACTTTCTATATCTAAGTCAAAGTATCCTTATAGAAAAATGTTTGAACCTCCAAAGCATAATTATTGAGCAGTAGTACCTCTCAAATACCTAAGAATACACTTATTGCCTTTAAATTCTCTTTACCTATATTATTCATATACCTACTCACAACTCCCATTACATGTGCAATATATCACCTTGTGCACACCATTTCATACATCAAGCTACCAACCACTAATGAATATGG
Source organism: Pinus tabuliformis (assembly GCA_031772625.1). NCBI lineage: Eukaryota > Viridiplantae > Streptophyta > Pinopsida > Pinales > Pinaceae > Pinus > Pinus tabuliformis. The sequence goes on from CM062811.1 coordinate 463,316,580, forward strand.
AACCTTAGACATGTATTATATCTCCACTTTTGTCTTCGGACACATCTCGTTAGTCAATTGTAAATGGCTAGCCAAAGGTGTACTAACTAGTTTTTCATATTTCATTTTAAATCTTTCTAACACCATTTATATGTACTCACTCGAGACAATATTAATTTAGGATTTTTCATGTCTCCTTTTATTCTCATACCAATGATTAGCTTTGCAGAACCAAAATTGTTCATGGTAAATGAATTAAATAATCTTATTTTGAGAACATTTATATCCTACATGTTATGCCTTTCAACTATAGCATCTCGCAACCACTCAGTTGGGGCGATGCTATACCAAAACATGCTAATATTATAAAATTATAAATGTGGGTACATATAATCTAAAAAAAATAACATAATAATAGGCATGTGAAACATAAACCATAAACAACTTAAATATGTTGGCCACTTACCTATTAAAATTAGTTAACTAGTTGGAGACCTTGGATGTACCAGCTAGTCATAAACCATGTTGCTCTAGCTCTCTCAAAAACCAATCACCCTTGATTTGGGGTCATGCCTCCACTATGGGAATGGATGCTCAATCTAAGGACATATCTAGTACTAAATATAAATAGTGTTGTGGTACCAAACCACATAACCTCCGACAAACAGGCTCACATCTCCCATCAACCCCATACTCAAATAGTTCACTCCCTTATTTGCACTTAAAACCCCTTAGATTGCTCAATTACCTCTAGGGTGACCACCTTGGGTCATCTAGGGATGTCTCATAGCTATATCACTTCCAATATTTCTCATTTACCTCAGGGGTCTCTAGGTACCCTTTGGACCTTCACACAAGGGCACCTATCCCTACTAATAAATATCTTGTAAATGGGAACCATCCTTTTCTTATAGGTATGATTCCCCTTACTTTTTATTATAACAATATACTATAATATTATAATATATCTTAATATCAACCCACTTACCTTTCCTTTCATGGAGTCCTCTCCCTTATCTTTTTTCCCCTGACCTACAACTATGGTGTTATTTTTCTTAATAGGTGTGTGATTTGCATGATATATGCTCGTTTTCCTTTTAAAACACAAGCTCTTTAGCATGACCACATAGGAACCTTGGCCAACATACCTAACACATTTATAGACATAGAGGCATATAGGCCTTAATAGAAATCAACTTACTGGTGTATTTAGCATGCACCAACTAACCAACCTAAGTATCACCACAGTATCACATGCATATATACTTTAGAATTTGGAGGTCATGACAGGGGTAGTACATTCGCCTACCCCTTATTTATGCATTTTATTGAATGCATCTAGATACAAGTACAATAAAAATTTATTAACAATTGTTGAAATTGTTATCACTCAGAATTTATCCGAACTGTGAAAGGAAAAAATTGAGGTAACCTTTTCAACCATACTTTTAGGTTGGAAGTTATCCCTTCCAACCTAGAGAGGGATCTCTCTCTTACAACTTAATCAACCTATTTCACCTCAACAATTGATCGTGTACTTAATGCAATGGCTAGATCTTTAGTTGATTGGTATTGAAAAATGGGTTTGGTTGGGCAAGATAGGTAAGTCCATTAGGCATGGAGTCAAGTCGATGTGTTGATTGAGGGATACTCAAGAATGGGTTTATGAACTTACAAACCTAAAAGGAAAGACACATGGTATTTCATTAGACATTAATTCTGTAGCAGTATCATGACAGAAAGAGGAGACACTCCATTAATGCAAAGCGCTTAACTAGAACAAGTGTTGCTTTAACTTTAGAAGACAAGGTGGTTTGAATTTAATGAAATAAAGCATCCAAGATGAATTATATTCATGTAATTTCATTCAAACACGAAGAACCAATATTCCATGATAAACAAAGTAGTAAACAAAAAATCTTTGAAACTGATTGTTAAACAACATAACATGAATCTCTGAGAAGTAATCCATGTCTTTCTGCTTGAAAAAACTTTATTAATATCAAAAGGGATGATACAAATATGCCAAAGGGTTTCTCTTGGGTCCAAACCCTCTTATCCTCTAAGAGAGATCTATTTATAAGAAAATAATACAACACAAATCATAGATACATATTACATAAATTCTTTTTAGGAAAGTACATAGTCAAAACTAATTGTTACAAAATAATGATATAGCACTGGATTTGGTAGGTTCCTTTGATAACAACTAGAAACATTAAGGTGCACTGCTCATTGTAATCCTATTTAGAAACAAAGACAAAAAATTGATTTCTTGAAGGCGCTACGAAATCTGGCAGTTTAGGCATGTTTGACCAAACAAACGCTCGAATTATGGAGAAACAGATGCTACTAATCTGGGTCAATGCCACATATCTCATCCATCTAGAATAAATATATTTTTCCTGTAAATATTTACTCTAGAGCTTTGTTTCAAAAAAATATCCTATCTTCTACAAGTGCTACAATATCTTCATGAGGTGGTGTTGTAGCTACTACAACACCCTCCAAACTTTGGCTTGCACTCAAATTTCAGAGCCTTCCTTAGTCTTTTCTTTTATTGTGGCAAACACTCAAGCTCATTCCATGAGCTTTTTTGAAGTTCTTTGTCCCCTTTTTCTTGTTGGATTAACTCTCATATTTTTGCATGTTTGTCTATTGTATAATGTTTTTGAGCCTTTTTCTGGTGGTTTCGAAGGTCGATCTTTGTGTATATGAGTTTTCCTAACCATGTAAACATCTGTCGCATCCATAGAAAAAGTCTTGATTGCTTCCACACAAGTGTCGTCATGGTCATCCCAAAGTCTATCTTAAGTGTCAAACTTGTCACATATTGTCATGAGGCAGTCACACAAAGGGGAATGCTTTGTTTGTTTGTTCTAATGATCTATGTTTTCATGTCTTCAAGGTATGCTAAGTGTTTGATCACAGTTTAAGTTCATCATGAGTCCATCTCCCTTATCGAAGTTAGACATTTTTGAAAAATCTTCCCGACCGGGCGACTTAGCTTCACCAGGCCTTGAATGAGTTGCGCACTTTTTAGTCTCAAGCCTCTTGGATGTGACCTTTTTGCCTGGAACTATGTAGTTTGTATTCACTGTCCTCCAACACTATTGTTATGCATAATTTCAGAGTCCAGCAGCCTCCCTTTACCTCCATAATTACACATTTTTGCCTACCATTCTGCCTTGAACTACACACTTCACACCTTCAACTCTCAAGATTTTCTCTTGCTTGTTGAAATAGTGCAATGCACATAGAGCCCAACCTCCCCTGGCCTCCAAAATTTGGTATATGATTCCTCTAGTGACCTTCCCTCAGTTTAAGCTTCACAATTTCTCCTTTGAGGGCCCCATCTGAGAGCTTCCACTACCTGCTTTAACTGCGCAATATTTTCCCTCAATGGACATTGTGAAACTTTTTCCCTTAGTGGGCATTGCACAAACTTTTCCCTCAGTGGTCACTGTACAAATTTTCCCTCGGTGGCCAGTACGCAAATTTTTCCCTTAGTAGCCATCGTGCAAATTTTTCCCTCAGTGGACACTATGCAAAATTTTCCCTCAGTGGCCACTACACAAATTTTCCCCTCTGTGAGGACTTAGTAGAAATTTCCCTCAACCTAGCCTAAGTTGTGCACTGTGTAGTCTCAGTGATCACAGTCTCTCCTTGTCTACTAGAACTGCGCAATTCGCAGTCACTAAGCCCTTTTTCAGCCTATGACTTGTCTCGGACTCAATTCATGGATAATAATGCATCATCTTAGGCTAGGGGGTTTTTTAGATTGATGTCGTCCTGTCATGAGTGAATTTCAAGAATAGGTACACTATCAAGTCATGGCGAGATGATGATGAAGGAAAAGGAGGGAAGCATGCCTAAATGCTCTCTTGCAGCTGAACTCACAAGTGGATCTATCAAGGGGAAGAAAAGGAAAACAAGTTTGCAACTACCATCCAAGACCTAAGATCATTGAAGACTCTACATTACCAAGCCATGTGGAGGATAAGAGAAAGCATATACGAGAAGATATCTAGCACTCAGTAGAAATAGTGACTAGACATTGCCACATCATCAAGCAGTACATGTAAATAGTGTCATGTCATGAGTAGTCATATGCCACATAACTATTGTGGAACATGTGTATTTTATCCAAATGCATTGTAAAGTGGAAGTCCAAAGGACACACGTGAATATGAAGAGTCATGTAAGTTGAAAAGTCATAGGAAGTTGAAAAATCATGAGGGTAGTAAAAGAGTCACAAGGGGGAAGCATCACCCCTTGGTTATATATACCTCCTCATTGTATGAGTAGAGGACATTTTCACCTTGGCTCCTCCTACAAGGCATCAGAGGGATCAGCTAACTCTTTGAGGAGAAGGGAGTGGCCCCAATGTCCCACTACTAGGCTAGTGATGTACATTTTAAACATGTGTTTTGGAACTTTTTCTTAATAAAAAAAATCCTTTCAAGGCCAACATTTTTTTCATGCATGGACTATGAATTTTTGTAAGACTATTCTATGGACGTTTATATTTCATGTTTTCTTTCACATGTACTAATATAGTTGAACTATTTTGGTTATTTTAGTTGTTATCTTATTGATAATGTGTTGTAATGGTTGTTATTTTTGTCCCATCCTTGTTGACTATTTCGTGGGATACTAGACATACCTTTCCATGTTTGTTGGTTGTAACGATCATGCACTTATTGTGGACTATTTCATTGGATGTTAGATAGAGACTTCTTCTTCATGCGTGTCTCTTCATGGGTGGTATTGTTACCTCTCACCTAGAGGCTCAATTTTCTCTCCCCTTTGCAGTAGAATAACCTTAACATAGTTGCAATTGCACACTCACTAGGCACACCTCCCTTGCTTTTTGAACACACCATTGCATCACTCTCCTGTGCTAACAGCTAGAGCCAAGGAAAATATTTAAGGATTTGGCAGTGGGACTTTATACGGATGGGACTCCTACACTAAATGGTGTGAGGCCTGATTGGGACTTCATATTGGGGAGATCCCCTTGGTTGAAGGATTTAGAGCACCATCAGCACAATGGCACTAGAAGGAGGGCCAGATGACAGGCTGCGCCCATTAAATTTGGTTTGAATCTCTTATTTAGAATGGCTCTTCCCCAAATCATAATCCCTGGATGTTTTTCTAAAGAGCTTAATTGTACCATCCCTGTGGAAGTTATTCATAACCTGTTCAAATTTAAGTTTCATGGTCAAGGTGAATCAATCTTTTGTGGATATTTATTTCAAGTTGTCGGTCGGTCTTCATATTTCTTACAAAATATGTTGCAAAGATGTCATGGCTAGATTAATCACCCTCACATTTGAAGGTTGTGTTAATAGATGGTGTCATACATTACCCATTTCTTCTATCCATTCACTCGAACAACTTGCCAAGAAGCTTCATAAAGAATTCAATAAGTATAACTACCAAGATGTTTGTGGAAGAATCAATCTTTTAAGAATGAATCTTGATGAATTAGTTGAGGATTTTTCTAATCAATTCCTTCACCTCTATTATGGAATTCTTGAAAAACACTTGAACTGGGATTTATTGAAAAATGAGTTTGAGCACTTGGTTCTTGTCTCTTCATATGGTGAACCTCAACCCCCTGATTTTTCTGCTCCCCCTCTTGTGCATCATTAGACACCTCAAATTTCATAGGAGGATATTACTGCCACTTTTTTTCTTTTTCCTCCTCCCTTTCTAGTCCCAATGCAGGTGACCCTCGCGGTGGTTGTAAAACTGGGAAATCTTCAAATCAAATATCTAGTCCATCTTCTCATTTTTCTTCCACTTTGCATGATTTAGATTCAATGGAGGAAATTCTGGAATGGCTCATGAAGCCTGTAGTGAAGCCCAATCCTCCACTCCACAAGATGATGTCACTATTCACAACTCTAATCTCAAAGCTAATCCCAATTTCTATTCTCCCCTATCATCTACATATCATGACTCTTTGTATCATGACCCGCTTGATCAATCTACTCCACCAGCTAGTTCTTCACATTCTCTTGATTCACAATTTTCTGGCTCAAATTGCGATTAGGTAAAAATCAGTCGCATTACATAGGTAGAGGAGCAAAAAGGTGAATATGCTTTCAATATTTCCTCTCTTTTTTCAGAATATTCCATGCCAAAATAACAAGTTTCCACTCTTAGATGATCCTCAATCGGCTAATCTCGATAGACAATCCAATCCAATCAAATCTTTCAATCAACCCCCAACCTTGGGAAATAATCATTCCAATGATGATGACTTTATTGTTGTATGTCGTGACAAATGCCCAAGCACATCACGTGATATTTCGGTTTCTTATGAATATTTTAATTTAGATCTAGAATATAGTTCTTTCAAAGAACATGTTCATATCAAAACTTCCTCTTCACCTCACTATCCCTTGTGTCCTATCATTTGCAATGCATCTACTTGCGACAAGGATACTCAATTCTCTTATTTTTCTTCATCTAATGAGTTATCACCTCGATTGACACAAGGCAGTGAGGTTGTCCAACTCTTCCCACCCCTCATCATCTCTTCTCTTGCATGAGGACAACTCTTCAAATCATCTTTCTCATGAGATCTCATTGATTCATTTATCTTTGAATTTGCGATCAGAAGAGTCTTCCGACTTGAGCAATCTGGTTGTTGAAGTTGAAAAATTTGGTAAAATTTGTGACATAGATGGTTGTTATTTGATGAGTAGTGGTCATACTGAAACCAGAAATAGACGTTATCCTCAATACATGCATGATCTTGTCCAAGCTTCAAAATTTGATTCTACAATCTTGGGAAATTTCAAGACCTTCCAAGGAGTCGAGGCACTTCAACTACCGTTGATGGTTATGTGAGGATCTCGTGACTTTGGTAAGCCCCCCAAACTAAGTCGAATCTACTTTCTCTTGCACAATTCGTCTCTCTACATGGTTTCACTCGATGTAAATTTCCTTATGAAAAAAGTTTGATATTTTGAGTGTGACCTTTCAAATTTTCAAGATTTTACTTCTAACTGAATTCAAGAATCTATTACAGTTCATTCATCTTCATGAAAATCTATCGCGTCAAACTCAAGCAGGGAATGTGCATCTCTCATAGAGTCAATGAATTGCGAAGTTGATCATTCCAAGGACTATATTTTCCTGTTATTGAATTTATTCCTTAATGGTCAACTCTTGGGTCTTCTTGTGAATTTGATGTTGCAAACATGTCCTCTAATCACACCATATATCCTCTTGAGTGATAATGAATATACATGTTGTCTCGCGAATCAAGTTATTCTTTGTTCACCATGTCCCAATTGGCCTCATGTATTTGTGCTAATGGAATCCTTTTTTAACTCTTTTGATGACTATGATGCTTGTAAATTTTGTCACTAGTTATAGGAAAATGGTTTGTCATATTTGTCTCATAAGGAACTTGGCTCGATTATTTAGTAAATTATAAAAAAACCAATAGCTTAAGTAAAAAAAACAAAACAAAATAAAATATAAAAATGAAAAAAGACCAAAAACATGCACATTGACCCCCATGACAAGTTGGATGTTAGGTTCATATAGGGAACAAAACAAAATACACTCCTAAAAAAAAAAAAAAAATCATTTGTCCCTGATTCCTTTGCAGGCCAGAGGCCGATTTTGAGAATCGACCCCCTGCCTACAAGAGGGCTAATTTTGAGAATCTATCCCCTGCCTACTAGGGGGCCGATTCAGAGAATTGGCTCCTTACATGCCAAGGGGATGATTCTTAGAATCGCCCCCCTGCCCTCTAAGGGGCCATTGTGCCTTAGTTTCATGTTGAGCCTATGCTTGTGGACGAGCGCACTCAGCTGTGGGCATGCCCACACAGGGAAAAATGACCCTTTGGCTTGCTAGGGGGCTGATTCCCAGAATCACCCTCGACAGGCCAGGGGGGCCAATTCCCAGAATCACCACCTGGTGTGCCAGGGGTCGATTCTGGGAATCAACTCCTTGGCCTCTCAGGGGCGATTATGGGAATTAGGCCCTTGGCATAATAGGGGGACGTTTTTCATTTTTCCAAGGGCGGGCACACCCACATTCGGGTGTGCCCACCAATAATACCTATCCTCGCAGCCCAACCTGCCCAACGGTGAGGTCGATTCTGAGAATCAACCTCACCCATGGGCAAGCTAGGCTATAGGGGTCGGTGCCATCGGCAAGCACACCCTTCCATGGGCATGCCTACGGTGGCACCCACTCTCGTGACCCATCCCACCCAAGGGTGAGGGCCGATTCTCAACCGATTATTAGAATCGACCCTCGCCCCTGGGTGAGTTGGGCTGTGGGGGTAGGTGTCGTCGGCAGGTATGCCCGCCTACTGCACGATGGTGTGCATCATGCTACCATGCCACGAGTGGGCACGCCCATGGACAAGCATAACTGCCCATAAGCATAGGCCTGGTTGTGGGTGTGCCCACCCGCGGCATCACAACGTGCTGCATGTCGTTGTGCCATGGGTGGGCATACCCAGGGACGGGTGTGCCGGCCCACAAGCCTGTGCTTGTGGGCGGGTGCACCTGACCATGGGCATGTTTTCTTGCAACACAACGACATCCAATCTTGCACAGTGTTGTGCCATGGGAGGGCACGCCCGACTATGGGAGTGCAGTGCTACACGCTGCCATGCCGTGGGCGAGCATGCCCATGGTTGGGCATGCTTGACCACAAGCCTGTGCCTATGGAAGGGTGCACCTGGCCGTGGGCATCCTTGCCTGGGGCAGAGTGACCCCCTGGTAGGCCAGAGAGTCGATTCCCATAATTTCCCCCCTGGCCTATGGCCTCCAGGGGGCGATTCCTAGAATCAGCCCCTGGCTTGCCGGGGGGTCAATTCTTAGAGACACCCTGTTGGCCTGCCAGGGACCGATTCTGGGAATTGGCTCCCCAGCAGGCCAGGGGGCCATTTTTTGTTTTTCCCAGCGCAGACACGCACATGGCCAGGTGCTCCCACTAGCGGCACCCAACCCCACGGCCCAACCTGCTGGGGTGGGTGTCGCCTATAGGTGCGCCCGACCATGGGTGTTCCCACCGGTGGCACCTACCCTCACGACCCAGCCCGCTCAGGGTGAGGGTCAATTTTCAGAATTGGCCATCACCACTGGGTAGGCTAGACCGCAGAGGTGGGTGCCACCTGCGGGCATGCCAACCCAGAGGTGAGGGTTGGGACACAGGGGTGGGTGCCATCAACGGGCATGCCTTCCCATGACACGATGGCATGCATCACATTACCCTGCCATGGGAAGGCATGCCCGCGGCCGAGTGTGTTTGCCCATAGGCATAAGCCTGTTCGCAGGCGCACCCGGCCATGGGAGTGCCTGCCCATAGCATCACGACATGCTACACATTGTCGTGTCATGGGAAGACATGCCCACAAGCTTGATCCTATGGGTAGGAGTGCCTCGCCGTGGGCATGCTTGCCTGGGGCAGAGCGACCCCCTAGTAGGCGAGGGTCCAATTCCGAGCATCGACCGCTACCCTACCAGAGGGCTGCTTTGCCCTAGGCAGGCATGCCCACAACCAGGAAGCCCACAACTGGTCCCACCACTCTCACTACTGACATAGTGGCCTCCTACATGCCAGGGGGCTATCGGGTAAGCCTGGCTCATGTCAAATTTTAATTTCTAAAAGGAATCTAAATTTTGTTAATAAAAAGTTAAATTTTTTTTTTTTCCTGGAATGTGTTTTTTGTCTGGTATTTTTCTTGAATACAACAACCCAACTGACACATGACTACTGGTTAACCTGTGGGAGTTTAAGACCCGTGCTCAGCAAAATGGAAATTAACCTTTCAAATGTGATAATATTCCGTTGAATGTGTTGTCGATAACAATGTAACTGCTCCACAAAATCACTCCAAGTCTTTTAACGAACCTCGAAAATCCTTGATGTGATGTGAGGAATAGAGATAATCAAATTTATGATATAGCGGAAATTACAGAATTGTTTTACCACATGGTGAATGTGGCATTAATTTTTTTATTATAAAATATTAACATATAAATTTTTTTATGGAAATACAATAATTTATGATATAGCAGAAATTACAGAATATAGTAATTTATGATATAGCGGAAATTACAGAATTGTTTTACCGCATGGTGAATGTGGTATTAATTTTTTTATTATAAAAACTTAACATATAAATCATGTTATGGCGATATAGTAATTTATGATATAGCAGAAATTATGGAATTGTTATACCACATGGTGAATGTGGTATTCCTTTTTCTTTTATAAAAACTTAACATATAAATCATGTTATGCTGATATAGTAATTTATTTTAAATGTTTGATAGAAGATATAATAAAAATTTAAAAAAAATATTCAATTGTCTAGTAAATTCTATATAGTTTAAGTAAAATATTAATTTAGGTAAAATATTTAGTTTAAAATTTTAATTTAAAGATTTAGTTTAAAATATTAATTTCATGAGAAAATTTTAGTTAAAATTTTTCAATAAATTGTAGAAGAAAATTTTGGAGGAAAGTACATGAAACAAACATTTTTGGATGGAAAATTTTTGGCCAAAAATTTTAGAGGAAAAATTTGTAGGGAAATTTTATTCTTTACGCTATATATTATCATTAGGAGAGAGTGAATTTGTATCATTCAACCTCTTCAGTTTGAAAGCCATGGATTCTTCTGATAGTGAAGTTTCGATTTGTGAAGCATCGATGTCTTCATCGCTTAACAACTCTATTCATATTGATGAATATAACGAAAATTCTTTCACTATGAATAGAGATTCAAATATTTCACTTAGTCTTAATCCTAAGGACTGAGAGAGCAACACTTATGAATGGGAGGATGAATAATTTCAAATAAATAAAGAGTCACGATTTCCACTTAGTCCTAATCCTTTGGAATATGAGAGCAACAGTGATGAAGAATTTCAAATAAATAAAGAGTCATGGTTTCCACTTAGTCCTAATCCTATGGACTATGAGAGCAATAATGATGAAGAGCATGATGAAGAATTTCAAATAAATAGAGAGTCACGGTTTCCACTTAGTCTTAATCTTATGGAATATGAGAACAGTAATGATGAAGGCCAGGATGAATAATTTCAAATAAATAGAGAGTCACAGTTTCCACTTAGTCCTAATCCTATGGACTATGAGAGCAACAGTGATGAAGGTCAGGATGAAGAATTTCCAATAAATCGAGAGTCATAGTTTCCACTTAGTCCTAATCCTATGGACTATGAGTGCAGCAGTGATGAAGGCCAGGATGAAGAATTTCCAATAAATCGACAGTCATAGTTTCCACTTCGTCCTAATCCTATGGACTATAAGAGCAGCAGTGATGAAGGCTAGGATGAAGAATTTCCCATAAATTGAGAGTCACATTTTCCACTTAGTCCTAATCCTAAAAACTATGAGAGCAGTGGTGATGAGGATCAGGATGAAGAATTTCCAAAAAATCGAGAGTCACATTTTCCACTTAGTCCTAATCCTAAGGACTATGAGAGCAGTAGTGATGAGGGGTAGGATGATGAATTTCTAGTAAATAGAGAGTCACATTTTCCGCCTAGTCCTAATCGTAAGGACTATGAGAGTAGTAGTAACGAAGGGCAGGATGAAGCACTTAGTCCTAATCCTAAGGACTATGAGAGCAGCAGTGACAAAGGGCCGGATGAAGAATTTCCAGTAAGTAAAGAGTCACATTTTCCACATAGCCCTAATCCTATGGACTATGAGAGAAACACTGATAATGCACATGATGAAGAATTCCAATAAACATCGAGTCAAATTTTCCATTTAGTCATAATTCTAAGGACTATGAGGGTAGCACTGATGAAGGGAAAGAGGAAGACTATCCCCCAAGTCATTTCAAAATCACAAATGATCATAGTGAGGATAATATTCCTCCTAATGATGATGAAAATTATAGATTTGAGGCTTCTGCGATCTTCATTTTGTGTAGTGATGTCTTCCTAAGTCATCACATTCATGATTTTATTGTATTGACATTTTGAACCGACCTCCGTGGTTCATCATCAGGATTAGATGTGTGAAAAGGTCAGAAAATAATGGGGCAATAAATAGAGGATAGGGTTGGGATGATAATGTATGGAGCCGACAGTTTTGCTAATGTTCAAAAATAAATTTAGTTTACTTCATTAAATATTTAAGTTTTCTTATTTTTGTTTCTATTAAATGTTTATATTTTTATTGATAATTATTATTTTATTTGATATTTGTATGTTTATGAGAAGGAAATGAAACAAAGAACAAGAAGGCATCAAGTAGCATAAACTTTATGAGTTTTGTGTTCAATTTGAACTGGAGCTTGAGCTCTGAGGTACTAGGGTTTTGAACAGGAGGCGGCAGGAGCAAGCGGGTAACGATGGAGGAGCTTGGAGGAGGGATCTCCACTCCCTCCTACAGTAACATGGTTTCAAACAGAAGCAAAGAGGCGAGTCTGAACAATTTCTAGAAAGCACCGGAGGTAGAGACGAAGACAACTAGCACTCACAAGCTGGGAAGCAGCAATTCCCATGAAAAGGAAGGGGCCCACAAGGAAGCTAGGCGAGAAACAAATCTTGGTGACAACAGTCAGAGAACTGAGAAAATGTCTACGACGAGACCCTGCATGCCCAAGGCTAACATTAAACCTCGGGTGGTCTTAAATGATCCTGCACTATAGGTGCATAGAGACCATATGGCGACTTATGCGATCATTTGCAAGTTCATGGGCATATGGCCCATGGAGAAAGGACTATATACATGGATAAGAAACAATTGGAAACCGAAGGGAGAAATAAATCTTCATCTTGAATCTAAGGGTTTCTTCATAGTGGTTTTCACTAACCTAGAGGACAAAGAGAAAGTTTTCGAAGGAGGACCCTACTTCTATGCTGCTGCAGGCCTTTACATGTGACCTTGGGGGATGAACTTTGTCCCAGAGTGAGAAACGTTCACATCGGTCCCAGTATGGATTAGATTATACTCCTTACCTTTATATTGCTGGCTGCCGGAATATCTAAAAGCTATAGGTAAAAAATTAGGGCATTTCATAAAGATATTAGAGGCGAACCTACAGCGGAAATATACCTCGTTTTCCCACATATGTGTAGAGATGGACTTATCAGGAGCACTCCCAGATGAAGTCATCCTGGAAGTTTAAGATGAGGAATGGGTCCAGGCAATCAACTATGAACACATCCCATTCAGATGCCGTAAATTTCATGAACATGGGCACCTCTTTAGATACTGCCCACTTAACAAAAGGGAGGAATACTTGAAACCCAACAAAGGAAAAGACCCTGAAGGTTTTACCAAAGTGGGAGGTAGAGGAAAAGGAGGGGGGAAAAGTCCCAAAAGAAACCTAGAAAAATCAAGATACCAAGTCGTAACAGTTCCAAAATTTTAGAAGGAGGAGAAAATGTAATGCACAAGGAACTAGAGGAATATCATATAGAGAAGGAAAAAGAGGACAGCATGGAAATCATGCTAGAACACAATGGACAAAAGGAGGACCCACTGAGCATCATGGAACCTGGAAGGGATGTTAAGTTATGGTATGTTCTATGCTTAGAGCAATTTACTTCTCTTTCTTATTATTATTCACAGATTAGCAATCACATGTGCATAAGTAAAGTATAGATAGAACATTAAACGATCAATAGAAAACAAGCCAAGACAAGAGACACAAGATGTGGTGGCTAGCCAGGGACAAACCCCACAATGTGTGGGGAAACACTTTGATCAAATATTCTTTTATCTTCAATAATTTAGCAAAGAGAAATAGTACAATAAATCTTATTTATATCAGCAGTAGCAAACCCTAGATCAACAGCATCAGCATTAGCGGCTTCATCATCAAAACTAGGGCAGTCAATATCTCGCAAACCGACCGTCGGATCGGCTTGATTCCACCACCAAAAAATGCAGCCTTCAGAGGAGGTCCAGATGGACCTATAGCGCAGTTCAAAAGAGGAGGTTTGATGGTCAACACTGGTCAAAGTTTGGATCTGCAGTTGCAGCTTCAGGTTCAGTAGCTTCCTTCCACATGTGTGAGAGAGAGTCTCTTTTCTACGCAGTAGAGAAGAGCCTATTTTCTACGCAGGAGAGAGAGAGATATGTGATGAGATGAGTGAGTAAAATGAGGAAAAGTCCTCCTATATTTATACACAACTGTTGATGTTTGAATAGATGTGACTGTTGGGCTTCTGAGCCTACATGAGTTGTAGGTTGGCTTGATAATAATTCCATAATCAAAATAAATTCATATCTCCATAAATACTTATCAGAATCTGATGATCTTTAGATCAATCCTACACCTCTCGGCGAGAGGAATCTAATGAAAATATTATCAGCCATGAATAATATGACTCACATGGACTTTGGCCCTAGTTTCCAATTTTAACACTCCCTCGCAACTAGGGACAACTCCATCTGCAATCTGTCTGTCGGTCGTTACTATTCATCCATCAAATGCATTGCCCTGTATAGCATGACCCCTGCTCTACTCTGCTCTATCCTACCTGCTCTGCTCTTTTCTACCTGCTCTGCTCTATTCTGTTTTGCCTTGTTCTGATCTGCTCTGCTCTACTATGTTCTACTCTGCTCTGCTCTGCTCTGCTCTACTATGTTCTACTCTGCTCTGCTCTGCTCTGCTTTGTTCTGTTCTGATATGCTTTTGTCTAAATTATGAAGAAGAAGAAATGATCGAGGATGCATCATACTGACTCAAAGTTAGTCTCAGAGTATGTACCACTGGTCCCAGACCAGTCTCAACCAACCCGAAGTTAGCGTCATAGTGAGTACAACTCCTAGCACTGGTCCCCGACTAGTATCATCCTCCACTGACTCAAAGTCAGTCTCAGAGTATGTACCACTGGTCCTAGACCAGTCTTAACCAACCCAAAGTCAGCGTCATAGGGGGTACAACTCCTACCACTGGTCCTAGACTAGTATCATTTATCCTAGATCAATGAAGGTCATCCTAGCATAGAGAGTATGGTAGATACAATGATGCATCCATCGGTACTACTATGGTCCCTAACTTCATTTCCTTGCTCATTGATCAGATGAGAGGTACTTCCCATGAGTCCCTGACTGCATGGGTAGCATGCCTTGGTAGGAGAACTTAATCAATCTCGTCCTCACAAGAGAACTAATCATCCTACTACACAATTTCCATGGAGAACACATCATCTAGGCCTCACAGGAGAACTAATGATCCTACTACATAATTGTCATGGAGAACACATCATTCAGACCTCACAGGAGAACCAATCATCCTGCTACATAGTCACCACGGGGTGTACATGTACACCACCAGAGGATAGTGAGTCACCCTGTGGTCATATGTCACTCCAAGAAGTACCCTGCGCCCCCTCGAAGCTCCCAGAGCTCAATGCATCATACATGACCCTCATCTAAGGGTCTTTGAACAACACCAAGTTGTTCTTGGAAAGTTAGGAATTTGACTTTCCCTAGGGGCTTTGTCAGAATGTCGGCGACTTGTTCATCTGTATCGATATGTTGGAGCCTTATAGCTCCCCGCTGCACCATATCTCAAATACAGTGATACCTAATATCGATATGCTTGGAGTGATCATGATATACATGATTCTCTAACAAATGAATCCCACTCTGGTTGTCACATAGGATCTCGGTGGTATCCAATGTAAATCCAAACAGCTCACTGAAGAGCTTTTGCAACCAGACTGCCTCATAGGAGGCCATGTTAGCAACAATATATTCTTCTTCAGCGGTGCTCAAAGCCACCGACTTCTGCTTCCTACTCATCTAGTATATTGAAGCAGATCCCAAGGAGAAAAAGCACCCATAAGTGCTCTTACGATCCTCCACATTTCCTGCCCAATCAGCATCAGTATATCCAAGTAGTCTCACATCTCTGGTAGTGTATCTTAACCCATAAGTGATTGTCCTGTGAAGATATCTCAACAGATTCTTGGCACCAATCCAATGTATGTGGTGAGGTTCAACCATATGTTGACTCAATGTGTTGACTGCAAAGCATATGTCTGGACGGGAGTTCACTAAGAACATTAATGCTCTGACGAGTTGTAGATACTTGGTAGCATTTCGTAAAACAGGTCCAGCAGCACTACCACTTAACTTCTTGAAGTCAAGCTCCATTGGGGTAGTTACAAGCTTGCAGTCTACCATACCAAATCTTTCCAATATCTTCACCACATATTTTCCTTAAGATAGGAAAATTTCCCCTAGCTTCTACCATACTTCAAGTCCTAGGAAATAATGCATCAGTCCTAGATCCTTCATTTCAAATTTAGAAGCCAACTCCCTCTTACATTTGTGAATAAGAGGGTCTGCGCTTGTTAGGAAGAGGTCATCTACATACAACACCAGTATGAGAGGTTTGTCATCTTCAACCTTAAAGTAAAGGTTAGGATCGGCTTCACTCCTAGTGAATCCCAGCTTCATCAAGTAGCTATCAATCCTCTCATACCATGCTCGAGGTGCTTGCTTCAGCCCATAGAGAGCTTTCTTCAACCTGCATACATGAGATTTTCGATCATAAATCTCAAATCCTTCGGGTTGCTCCACGTAGACCTCTTCTTTGATCGAACCATGCAAGAACACGGTCTTGACATCCATCTGATGTAGGTTCCATCCTTATGAAGCCGCAAGGGCTATGATTGAGCGGATGGTCATATATTTGGCAACAGGTGCAAATATCTCATCGTATTCTATACCCTCCTTCCGGGAGAAGTCACGAGCAACAAAAAGAGCCTTATACTTTTACGTACTTCCATCTATTGCATGCTTTATCTTGTAAAGCCATTTTGAAGTGACAACTGTCTTGTCATAGATCATTCTTCATAATAGACTCATATTCTTCGATCATAGCATCCTTCCATACTTGATGCTTGACAACATCTAAGAATGATGAAGGCTCATTTTGTATGATCTTGCTCATGATAGTCAGGTATCCCTGATACCTGTTAGGTTTCTTACTTTCACGGAAGGTTCCTCAAGGTACAACATGTCCTTCAGCATCAACAAGTAGCCCCCTAAGCCATGAAGGCCTCTTCCTAGAAGAGGAATGCTCAGGTGGATAAATAGGATCCATGGGTTCCTCCACATTAGGCATTGTTACATCATCTACCCATAGAAACTTTGGAAGTCTTTGATCATGGAGCATGCCATGGACAACTTCCACAATCGTATGGTTCTTCCTTTCTGCCACACCATTCTACTCAAGAGTATGTGGTGTAGTAGTCTCCCTCTTAATGCCAGCCTCAAATATGCCTAAGTGAACCAATTGTAATATATCGGAGGTCTTGCTTAGGCTTGAGGGGAATGGTCCCCTTTTGAGCTTTCCTTCAACACATCCTGGACATACACCTTCTTTCTCTACTTGGAATTTGGGCATGCCTGTTACCATTTGTCTTACATCGAGTACAGATTTATAATGAAGGTGGGCAAACCTCTAATGCCAAAGTTCAGACTGAAGAGATGTGTCATAGTACATGACACTTAGCAGACTTCCACTGACCTGATATAATGAATCAACACGAAACCCAAGAGTAAAGGAATCTTTAACATTATTTTTCCATATACATACCTTGCCATTGTTGAAGGTTACCTAGTAGCCTTTGTCTTCCATTCCCGAGATGGACCCCAAGTTATTTTTGAGGTTAGGTACATATAATACATCTTGTAAGTGAATTGTATTACCTTGATTCAATTTGAGAGAGACATTTCCTACACCTTTCATGGGATATTTCATATTATCTCCAAGGACAATTTCCAAGTTAGTTTCTTTCTCTATCAGATTATGGATAACTTCTTTGTAACCAGTGAAGTACCTTGAGGCACCACTATCAATGAGCCAAATTCCCATTGAGGCCAAAGGAGCAGAGGTAGATAGAGCAGCTCGTAGATAATAGTCATCCTGCTTATTTTCAATAATGTTGGATTCATACCTAGAATTTCTAGCCTTCTTGAAGGGTTGTCCTCTTCCTTGGTTTCCAGCGCTCCTTTTACCTTTGCTATTGAATTTTCCATTCCTTTGGTTGCCATCAAATGGATATTGATAATCATCCCAGTGTGAGTCCTTTCTATCAGGGCACTCCCTTGCATAGTGACCTACTTTATCGCAGATGTAACATCATCCTTTTCTTCCACCCTTAGGTCCAGCCTTTCTTTTTTATTTAGTCCCGGAATTATTTCTTTTCTTAGCATGAGAAGAAAAGGCAGCAGGAGGACCTTTAGGAATTGGCATTTCTTACTCTTCTACCCTTGTTTCTTCTTGGATGCATCTAGCCATTAATTCCTCGAAACTAGGAATTACATTATTGTTAAGAAGAGTAGTCCTGAACACGTATTATTCAGATGGTAATCCTCCAAGAGTCATGAGTGCCATTTCCCTATCAGTAATAGTCTCCCCAATAGATAGGAGATCATTCCTAATCTTTGTGATTCTTAAGAAGTATGCTTGCATACTCTCATCTTTACCCTTCTTAATTTCCTTCAGCTTATTTCTAAGAAACAAAACTTGATTTGCATCATTAACTTTAAATAAACTCACCAGTCTATCGTAGATTTCCTTGGAGACGTTTAAGTCGAAGATGTAGGCCACCAAGCACTTATCGATAGAGTCCCAGATGATCTTCTTTGTTTTGAATTCTTTGGTTTTCCATTTGTTCCTGGCAGTAGTGGATGCATTTGATGGAGGCTCAACAATATTAACTCTGACATGGTCCAACACTCCTTGATCTTCTAAGTTTAGATCGATACATCTTCCATCCGTGATAGTCAGCTTTCTTATGGAGCTTGTCATCGGCAGGAAAGAGTGATGAGGACCCCATAGTTCTTTTAGGATAGCCTTGCCAATCTTCTCTTTGGTGATTGCTCTTGCTCTTGCTCGGGCTTTGCCTTCACCTCAGCTCCGATACCATGTTAAGTTATGGTATGTTCTATGCTTAGAGCAATTTACTTTTCTTTCTTATTATTATTCACAGATTAGCAATCACATGTGCATAAGTAAAGTGCAGATAGAACATTAAACTATCAACAGAAAACAAGCCAAGACAAGAGACACAAGATGTCGTGGCTAGCCAGGGACAAATCACACAATGTGTGGGGAAACCCTTTGATGAAATCTTCTTTTATCTTCAATAATTCAGCAAAAGGAAATAGTACAATAAATATGACTTATATCAGTAGTAGCAAACCCTAGATCAGCAGCTGTTATGAAACCAGCTCACAAAAAGATAGGAAATATAGATCAACACCTTAGAATTCAACCTCTTTGAGGGGGAAACCTCCTTTACATTACATAAATGAACAATTATTGGATGATAGAAATGACAAAACCTCCTTCTATATATAGGAGTCTAAGGGGTCACTATATAACCCAAGCCAACCTAACCATAATAATATAAGGCCACATAAATAACAATAGTGGGCTTCTGGGGTGCACAATAATAACAATATGGGGACAATAGGGTCACAACAATGACAATAAGGAATACAATGACAAAAGTAATGGGGTAATCACTAGTATTATAGGGACCTAACATGCCCCTCTCCTTCAAAAAAGTGTTGTCCTCAACACTTGAGTAGTTCTGGATGATTCTGTAAAACGTTCTCATCCTCCCATGTGGAATCTTCAACGGTTAAGTTCTTCCACTTGATGAGATACTTTGAAATTGATCGATTTCATAGTTGTCAAGTTCTTGTTTCTTTAACTGCTTCAGGTTCCAATATGATCTTTCCTTCCTCGCCAAGTTCTGGAAATATTGTTTGAACTAGGAGCTTGTCACCTATAACCTTATTTAAGCATGAAGCATGGAAAACTGGGTGCATTCGGGAAGCTGCAGGAAGCTCTAATTTGCATGCCATTGTATCTATATATTGCAACACTTTATATGGACCATAATACTTTGGTGATAATTTGTTATCCTTCTTAGCTTGCATGAGGGACATTTGTTTATATGGTTGTAGCCGTAGGAATACCCAATCACCTACATCAAAACTTCTTTCATTGTGATGTTGATCTGCCTACTATTTCATTCTATTCTGCACCAAGGTGAGGTTATCCTTTAAGAGTTGGAGAACTTGTTGTTGATTCTCGATGTGATCTTCCACTGCTTGAACCTTATAATTTTCTCTTAAATATGATGTGATGGATGGTGGGTGATATCCATAAAGTGCCATAAATAGGGTCATTTTTGTTGAAGTATGGAAGGAAGTGTTATACCACCATTCAGTGAGAGGAAACCATTTGACCCAATGTGTCTGTTTATCAGATACAAAGCAACGAATATATCCTTCCAAACATTTGTTTACTATCTCAATTTGTCCATCAGATTGAGGATGATAAGATGAACTATGAGCTAATTGAGTACCAAGAAAAGAAAGTAATTTTGTCCAAAAATTTCCAATGAAGATGGGATCTCTGTCGCTTACAATAATCTTTGGGTTTCCATGTAGCTTTTGAATTGTTGCCATAAATTCAGTAGAAACTTTGTTGCCTTTAAATGGATGAGATAATGCACAAAAGTGTGCATACTTGGTAAGTCTATCAACTACCACCATGATGACACTCTTCCCTTCGGATTTGGGTAAACCTGTGATAAAATCCATTGAAACCTCCTCCCAATGTTGACTTAGAATGCATAAAGGTTGTAGTAGACCCGGGGCTTTAATTGTTTCAACTTTATTTTGTTGGAAAACCAAACATTCAGCCACGAACTTTTGAATATCAGATTTAAGGTCATCCCAAAAAAATTCCTTCTTAACCCTGTGGTAAGTCTTTAAAAATCCTGAGTGCCCTCCTAAGGGATAGGCATGCAATTCCTTAAGAATCTTTTGTTTGAGTTGAGAATTATTACATAGGTATAAATGATCTTTGTACCATAATGAATCATTTTTCCAACTAAATGTATCAGATGTACTGGGATCTTGTTGTAAATTTTGAATGAGTGCCCCCACTTCTTTGTCATTCTTCCATTCATCCCTTGCCTCATTTATCCAATCTGGTTGGATAATAGATATGGCACAAAACAATCCTTCCACATCCTCATCCTTTCTTGAGAGTACAGCTACCACAACATTTTGCTTCCCTTTTTTGTAGATGATTTCAAAGTCATAACCCAACATCTTTGTGACCCATTTTTGCTGCTCTTCTGAAGATAATCTTTGTTCTAAAAAGTATTTAAGACTATCATGATCCGTTTTTACCTTGAAGTGTCTTCCCATTAGGTATGGTCGCCATTTCTTAAGTGCATGTAGTATTGCCAACATTTCCTTTTCGTAAATAGATTTTGTAAATACTTTCCTTTGATTGGACTACTTTCAAAAGCAATGAGTCTTTCTTCTTGCATTAAAACAGCACCAATTCCATTTCCTGAGGCATCACATTCCACAATAAAGGTTTTTGCGAAATCTGGCATAGCTAAGACCAGTGCTTGGCGCATTTCCTCTTTAAGATGTTCAAAGGCCTTCGTTGCTTCTGGAGTCCATAAAAATGAATCTTTCTTCAATAATATTATTAGAGGTGCTGCTATTCTCCCATAATTCTTAACAAACTTGTGGTAATACCCTATCAACCCGAGAAATCCTCGCAGATGCTTTATGGATGTGGGGATTTTCCATTCCTTAATGGCTTTAATTTTGTTGGGGTCTACCTTAACATCTTCATGAGATACAATATGACCCAAATATTCCACCTCTTGTACTCCAAAGAAACATTTGGAACGTTTTGCATATAATTGTTTCTCCTTTAATAGGTTGAGCACCTTGTCAACGTGTTGAACATGATCCTTCCAAGGCTTGCTATAGATTAGTATATCATCAAAAAATACTAACAAAAATTTTCTAAGGGTGGGTTTGAAAATGGAATTCATCAAACCTTGAAATGTAGAAGGTGCATTGGTAAGGAAAAAAGGCATGACCAAAAATTCATAATGACCCTCATGAGTTCTAAATGTTGTTTTCGGAATGTCTTCAGTCTTCATTCTGATTTGATGATATCCTAAATGAAGATCCAACTTGGTGAAGTAAATCGATCCATGCAATTCATCCAATAGTTCATCAATGATAGGAATGGGAAATTTATCTTTAATAGTGAGTTTGTTGAGCTCCCTATAATCTGGACACATGCGCCATGATCCATCCTTCTTGTGCACCAATACTACTGGAGCAGAGAATGAACTTTGACTAGGTTGAATTATACGAGACTCTAGCATTTTTGCAACCATACGTTCAATTTCACTTTTTTGGGCACAGGGATATCTGTAAGGCCTGATGTTCAGAGGAACACTTCTTGGAATCAAATGAATAGCATGATCCTGATCACGAATAGGTGGGATACCTTTGGGAGTCTCAAATATCTTGGAATGATTGTCCAAGACTTTTTGGAGATCTGGAGAAATAGATGATTTTGATGTGGGAACCTCTAGCGAACATAATTGAGCAATTATGTCCCGCTATTCTTTCCTTAGAAGATTTGTCATTCCATTAGAGCTAATTATCTTTCCTGGTTTCCCTATGATACCTCTTAATTCAACTTCCTTTCCTTCCGAAGAAAATTTCATGAAAAGTTCTTGAAAATTAAAAGCTATTGTACCCAAGGGTTGTAGCCATTGGACTCCTAGTACAACATCAGCAGCCCCCATTGGAATAGAAAGCATTGGGCTATTCAATACATATTCTCCCATGGATAGCTTGATATTATGGCACTTTCTAGAGCAATTTATGGTTCTTCCACTTGCAACCATCACTTGAAACTCTAGTGCTGGATATAAGAAGCAATTCAATTCCTTGGCTATCTTACAATGAATAAAATTATGGGTACTTCCTGAATCAATCAACACTATTACCTTTTTCTTCTTGATATGTCCTTCTATCTTGATAGTTTGAGGAGTGGTAATTCCAGCCAATGCATTACAAGATATGGTTGGATTCATTTCTTCTTTCTCTAGGGTTTGTACCTGGTGTATATCCTCTTCTTTTGGTGTTTCTTGTTCCTTTTCTTCCTCCTCTTCACAATCTATGTAAAATAATTTCTTTTCAGCATACTTATGACCTTTAGTGTATTTGCTATCACAATTATAACAAAGCCGTTTTTCTTTTTTTTCTTCCAATTGTTGGGGTGTCAACCTTGTAGGTTGTGGATGGCTGGGGGAAACAACACTTACATCCTTATAGTTTTGAGTGGTAGGCTTCCTTGTTGCCATAATTTTTCTTTCCATTTTTCTTGCCAACCTAAATGCCTTCTCCAATGAGTCAGGTTCCCAAAGGTGAACCTCATGTTGGATGTTATCCTTTAAAGTCCCTATGAACATATCAGTCCTATGCTCCTCTGGAATATTTTTTACCCTTATATTCAATTTTTGGAAGTCCTCAATGTGCTCCCTCATTGTACCCTTTTGTTTGAGGTTTATC
The DNA here is from genome assembly GCA_031772625.1 of Pinus tabuliformis. Classification (NCBI taxonomy): domain Eukaryota; kingdom Viridiplantae; phylum Streptophyta; class Pinopsida; order Pinales; family Pinaceae; genus Pinus; species Pinus tabuliformis. The sequence continues at coordinate 463,339,977 of CM062811.1, forward strand.
AATTGACTAAAAAAAATGTTTTTTTTCGTATCCTCATAATGTTCTGTCATTTCTTCTATAAAAATTGCCCAAGTCACAATTTGTTTACTAGAGTAAAGCCATTGATACCATACAAACTAGTTTGGTTCCAAATATAAAGTTGCAATGCGTACCTTTTGTGTGTTTTGCACATTATGGAGATCAAAAAATTACTCCATATGTGGTATCCATGTTACGGGATCCTTGCCATCAAACTTCCTCATATCGATCTTTGGAATATGGTGGGTCTTTGTTCCAATGTTAAAGTCTATGAAATCATGATTAACATTTCTTTTGTTCTCATCATGAGTTTTCTATACAACATTTTCGCCATTAAGAAGCCTTTCTTGTAGCAACTTTGTCAAACCTTCCTTCAATCCTTCAATGTCTTTCTTCAAATCTTCCATGTTGTCATTCTTCAAATCATGATTAACATTCCTTTTGTTCTCATTATGAGTTTCCTCTCCTACCTTTTTTCCATTAAGAAGCCTTTCTAGTAATAATGTTTTCATACCATCCATCTTAGCCTCCATCTTAGCTTCCATGTCATCCATCTTAGCTTCCATGCCATCCATATTAGCTTCCATGCCATCCATCTTAGTTTCCATGCCATTCATCTTAGCTTCCATGCCATTTATCTTAGATTCCATGCCATCTATCTTAGCTTCTATTAGCTTTTGTGAGAGTTACATTTGTTTCACTTGGTCTCGTAATTTTGATATATCATGTAGCATTTCTTCCTCTTCTTCATGAGTCATGCTAGAGATTTCAGGTTGTTTACTAGGTGTTTCCATTTTCTTTGTTCGGGGCATTAATTACCAATAATAATGCTTCACTATGCCCTTTGAATTCCTTCAAACTAATTTTCCAAACCAAGCTTATGAAAATATTTAAAAAAATACACACCTTTTTTCACTTTGTAGGCACTCGATATTGAATCTGATGTATCTCTGTAATTTTGGATCTTCCAGTTCTAAAATTGCTACCTATAGTAGCCATCTATGTCCTCTTTCCAATGCCACCATTCTGATCGAATTTAGATTCTCTAAGAAAGAGTTATGCACAATCTCCCAAGATGACCTAACTATATACCTTTTAAGAAGAGCGAACTTTTATGAAGTTCCACATGTCATTGTTTTGACCTTAGGATCTGAAAAATATATACAAGAAACTATTGTCCATCCTCTTTCTGTAACTTCTTACGAAATTTCAATCTGATGCTCAAAACAAAACTTATGACTATTTTCCCCAGGTCACTTGTTTGGAATGTAATTCGGGAGTCTGCAAAAAGGCCAACTTCCTCAGATCATATCTCCACAAATATAGCGCGAAAATCTTTGAAATTCAGACCTAAGGTTTAGAAATTTTCATCCCAAACGGGTTTTTTTTTGCATCTAGAACATCGTAGAAAAAACGTTATAGTGAAAATTCCACGATGACCTGTTTGGAGCAATGAAACCCTAGAATCCACTGCTATGATACCAAATGTTATGAAACTAGCTCACAAAAAGATAGGAAAGATAGATCAATGCATTAGGATTCAGCCTCTTCGAGGGGGAAGCCTCCTTTACATTACATAAATGAACAATTTTTGGATGATACAAATCACAAAACCTCCTTCTATATATAGGAGTCTAAGGGGACATAATATAACCCAAGTCGACCTAACCATAATAATATAAGGCCACATAAATAACAATAGTGGGCTTCTGTGGTGCACAATAATAACAATATGGGGACAATAGGGTCACAACAATGACAATAAGGAATACAATGAAAAAAGTAATGGTGTAATCACTATTATTATACAGACCTAACAATAGCATCAGCATTAGCGACTTCATCATCAAAACTAGGGCAGTTGATATCTTGCAAACCGACCGTCGGATCGGCTTGATTCCACCACCAAAAAATGTGGCCTTCAGAGGAGGTCTAGACGAACCTACAATGCAGTTTAGAAGAGGAGGTTTGATGGTCAACACTGGTCAAAGTTTGGATTTGTAGACGCAACTTCAGGTTCAGCAGCTTCCTTCCACATGTGTGAGAGAGAGTCTCTTTTCTGCGCAGTAGAGAAGAGCCTCTTTTCTGCGTAGGAGAGAGAGAGATGTGATGAGATGAGTGAGTGCAAATGAGGAAAAGTACTCCTATATTTATACACAACTGTTGATGTTTTAATAGATGCGACTATTGGGCTACTGAGCCTACATGAGTTGTAGGTCAGCTTGACAATAATTCCATAATCAAAATAAATTCAGATCTCCATAAATACTTATTGGAATCGGATGATATTTAGATCAATCCTACACCTCTCGACGAGAGGAATCTAATGAAAATATTATTAGCCATGAATAAGATGACCCACATGGACTTTTGCCCTAGTTTCCAATTTTAACAAGGGACCATGAGATGACCCCAAGTGAAGGAGGTATGGAGGACCAAGACCTACAGGAGATCCTCAGAGGGAGAACCTTGAACTTGAAAAGTTTCTAGAGCAGGGAATCAATAAAGTAATTGACTCTCTACCAAAAGAAGACTTTGACAAAGTACAACAGCTATTCCTCCGAAAGTCTCATACAAAGGCTATAGGAGTCAAAAGGAACCACGAAAGCCAAGAGAACAGAGGGGTCAAATCAATGGAGATAATAATAGGACACTCCACCAAGAACCCAGGCAAGAAAAGAGGAAGAAAGAGACAGAATGAACTACTGACAGAGTGTGGAAAACTCATGATTAATTCAGGTAAGATGAAAGATCTCACCAGTTACTCTTTTACAAACCAATCATTATGAAGCTTACAACTTGGAACATTAGAGGACTAGGGAGTAAAAGGAAACAAAGAAATATCAGTAACAGAATAAAAGAAGAAAAACCAGATATGGTGTTTATATAGGAAACAAAATGCTCAATAGACAAAATCAGAGAAATGCACAACAAATGGCTTATTAAGTATGAGTACCTAGAAGTCAAAGCAAATAATTTAGCTGGAGGAATTCTCACTTTATGGAATCATTAAAAAAAATTAATCCTAGATGCTGAGGCATCTAGAAACCACCTTTCAATGGTTATCCAACCTTTGGGGGACAAGGATTGTTACTTGATCACAAATGTCTACGGTCCTCAAATTCTGGAAGACAAACTTAGGCTCCTCACCTCCCTGGAGGAGATGAGAGAGAGACATCCAGCAATGCCCTAGATTCTGGGAGGGGACTTCAATATGATCAGATCTCTCACAGAGAAAAAAGGGGGAACCAGAACACTTGATAGAGACTCAATAGCCTTCCAGAATTTCTTTAACAATATGATACTGGTGGATATGGACACAATAAATGGCATCTTCATGTGGAACAACAAGAGAGGAGGAACTTCCCAAGTAGCCTCGATATTAGACAGATTCATAATCTCAGAGGATCTCCTTCTCATCAGCCGTATCATGACAACTTTCATATCCCTTTCGGAGGCTCAAACTACTGGCCCATCTAGCTGAAAGCTTCCTTTATTGGAACCCCAAGGAACAGACCTTTTAGGTTAGAAAATGTCTGGCTTACTCACCTTAATTTCATCACTATCATTGGAAATTGGTGGGCTGAAGAAATACCCACCCAAGGCACCAAAATGTTCCTCCTACATCAGAGACTCAAACACATCAAGAGAAAGCTCAAAGAATGGAATTTAAATGAGTTTGGAAACATATTCAAAGCCAAGGGAGAGGTGGAAAGAAAATTATAGGAAATTAATCAAATTATCATCACAAAAGGCTTCTCAGAGGAAAGAAAAATGCAAGCGGACTCACTTAAACAAGAATGGGACAACAGATGTCAGTAGGAGGAAATCTTCTGGAGACAGAAATCCAGAGTGCAATGGATTAAGGAAGGGGAGAGAAATACCAAGTTCTTTCACAAGTCTACCATGGAACATAGGGCACATAATAGGATCACAAAACTTATAGATCCTCAAGGAACAGAGCAAAATACTCACAAGGAAATGGAAGCTGTATTGGTTCAACATTTTCAAAATATAGCAGAGGAGACCATGGAAGACAGATCTCAATTCACTAAAATCTTTACTCAGCATATTCCAAAATTGGTAACCAGAGAAAAATATAATCTCAATAGGACAGTAATGAAGGAAGAGGTCAATGAAGAAATCAAAGAAATGCACAATGGGAAAGCTCCAGGCCCAGATGGTTTCAATGTAGACTTCTTCAAAACATGCTAGGAAACAGTCAAACATGACATTCTGGAGGTGGAGGACTTGAGAAAATCAAAATCAGTTCTGAGAGCACTTAATGAATCCTTCATAGCCTTAATCCTGAAACAGGAAAAAGCCATGACTCCAGATAGATTCAGACCCATAGCTTTATGCAATGTGGTGTACACAATCATTTCCAAAATAATTGCTAACAGACTCAAACCCCTTCTTCCAACACCTGTGTCAGAGGAGCAAACTGGATATGTGGAAGGTAGACAAATTCTCAATAATATCATTCAAACTCATGAAGTGGTGCATTCCCTCAAGGCCAATAATCAGGTAGGTATGATAATATAGCTGGACATAGTGAAAGCTTATGATAAGATAAGCTGGTCTTATATCAGGGAAGTTCTTAAAGCATATGGCTTTGACCACAACTGGATAAGATGGGTCATGGATCTTGTTACCACTGCCAATTGTTCAATTCTTCTTAATGGCTCTCCATCTAGAACCTTCAAGCCATCGAGAGGCCTCAGACAAGGAGATCCTCTCTCCCCCTTCCTCTTCATTCTCATGATGGAAGGATTGGGCAGAGCGATCATTTCAGCCAAGGAGGAAGGAAGAATCCAGGGACTTAGACTCACTCCGAATGGGGACACATTGACCCATCAACAATTTGTGGACGACACTATGCTGCAGGGCACACCCACAGTCAAGGAAGCCAAAGCTTTCAAACAAATCCTATTTGAGTTCGTAATGGCTGCGGGTACTGAGGTAAGCCTCACAAAATCTAAGGTTTTCTTTTTCAACACTGATATTTCAATACAAATAAATCTCTCTAGAATTCTAGGCTTTCAAAGAGATCATCTTCCCTCGAAATATTTGGGAGTACCCCTCACTGACAAACCTCTAAGCAAGGAAGTCTGGGAGTCTGTAATTAATAAATTGAAGGACAAAGTCAACAAATGGACAATCAGATCCTTGAATTTAGCAGGGAGGTTAGTTCTCACAAAGGCAGTGCTACAAACCATTCCAATCTACATGTTATCATCCCTTTTGGCACCAACAACAGTCTTACAGAAAAAAGGAATATTCAAAGGGATTTTCTTTGGGGTAAAGGGGAAGAGAAAAAGAAATGGGCTCTGGTAGCTTGGGACAAACTCTGTAAACCCAAAACCCATGGTGGTTTGGGTCTCCATGACCCGGACATCCTAAGCAAAGTTTTGGGGGCAAAACTTTGGTGGAGATGGCTTAAGGAAATAAGAAACCCCTAGGCTAAACTCTGGAAACAAAAATATGCAATGGATTGGCAAGAAACGGACCACATTAGAATGACAGGACACATTAGAGGTTCCCATATTTGGAACAAGGCATGGGAGAATAGAGCCTTAGTTCAAAAACACAATTTCTGGGAGATTAGAAATGGGAAGCTTGCATGGTTCTAGGAGGACAACTAGCAGCAAGAATATAGCCTTTGTAGAGAAGTTCTGGACATCATAAAAAACGACACCATTAACAAAGGACTGAAAAAAGTAAGTGACTACTGGGATTAGTCAAGGGACACTAGTAAATGGAGAATTTGGAAGGTGCCAGACTACAGTGAAGAGATCCTGTTGAAGACCCAAGCTAAAGTTCTGGAAGCTATTCTAGATAAGAGACAAATTTTGACCTCTACCTCAAATGATATACTAAGATGGGGTAGAAACAAAGGGGGCATCTTCAACCTTAAAGAAGTTAAAAGAATAGCCACGAGACTAAACTACCCAAGCCCTGATAAGAAATGGAAAGACCTATGGAACAACCCACATTGGACGAAGATAAAATTGTTCAGGTGGCTGGTTCAACACAAAAAGATTCTAACTTGGGAAAATCTCAGAAAGAGAGGTTTTGCTGGGCCATCAAGATGCCAACTATGTGGCCTGTAGGAAGAAACTGTGGATCATCTTCTCAACCTCTGCTCTTTCACCTCCACTTTATGGAATTGGGTAGCCTATATCTTCAAGAAGACAAAAAGGAATGACAATGACATCATTGATACTTTAAAGAACTGGAGGAAGGACTTCTCGGACAACAAGACAGTCAACACATCATGGGCTCTGATTCTATGATTCTTGATCTGGGATGTTTGGAAAGAACGTAACAACAAGATCTTCAAAGATAAATCTGGCTTAGCTGAAGTATCATAGCTCAAATCCTTAAACAGCTCAAAGAAACTGTCAATGCCCTTTGGAAGCAACCTCCTGAGAAACCCCTGGGTCATCGGGATGCTCACATTCTGGAATTGTTGGGACTCCAGTCTCATGTCCCTCAGGGAACAAATAAGACAACAAAGCAAATATCAATAGGAAAGGCTTTCTGGAAACCCCCTCCCCATGGCTTTTTAAAATTCAATATAGACAAAGCCTCAAAAGGTAACCTTGGGGACGTTGGTTATGGAGGAGTCATAAGAGATGAAGAGGGCAACATAAAAATCATCTTTCACAGTCATCTGGGGAGGGCCACTAACAATATGGCTAAACTCATGGCCATTGAGCAATGCTTAGAGATTCTGATAGAGTTCAATTTACATAATACAATCATCGAGGCTGACTTGGAACTTAATTTGATCAAGCGGCTAGGCACGGGCACTACACCAGACAAAGTCTCGAGACACTGGAGGCTTTTGCAGGTCTATTACCAAATTCAATCGCACCTAAGAATTCTAAAAACTCTTAGTTTTTTTCATGTGCGTAGAGATGCCAATAGAGTAGCAGACTGGCTTACTAATGAAGGGGTGAGATGCACAAAAGACAACAAGTGCTACTTGTGGGAATCGGTACCCACAAGTAAAATGTGTGAGGGCTGCCACACTCTGGCCCTCATAGACAAGGAGCATTATCAGCACATGAAGGGGAATCCGCCAGATGACCTTTAATCAAATGGACGATAGGGGTTCGATTGAAAGTCAACCTGAGATTTGGCATATTCGGGTCTCGCAGTGGAATACCACAGGTCGCCTTCTCATTGGTTCTGTAGGCGAGCAGGCAGTCAGAAGAATTGTGATAATCTACTCTAATCTGTGAGGAATCTGTTCAAATAGATGGCGTAGTCGAATGGATGGAAGTAGTGCAGCGTATTCGTGGTTATCGAGTTATTGGGCGTCAAAGTGGTTTCTGGGTTATTGGGCGTCCTCAAAACCTGAAGTGGTTTATTAGAAATGTCTCTGATGCCACTCAATGTTCAACACGTGGCTTCCGGAGGAGAGAGAATACCGCCTCCATCGGGCAGGTATTCCTCTGGCTTCTTCTCTGCCCGATATTTCCCTGAACCGTTGGATCATGTTGCAACATATCAAGGGCTTAAGTTCAAAGAGAAGGTTAGTGGGTCCGAGTGATCCCTAGCAGACCCGAAATAATTATTATGTGGTCCCTATTCACCTCTTCAGTTCCGCTCAAAGTGTTTTCGCGTTTTCATGTTTCAGTTCCGTTCTGCCCCTTGACCGCTTGACCTCAGTTCTTGGTTTGGGCGGTGGAGGCTGTGAGTTTTGTTTTTTCTTGAGCACTAGGCCCAGTTCACACGCAGTTGACTCTTCTCCCAAAGCTAGAAGTGTTTTCTAACGCTTTAGCCCTCTTCCTCTTTGGGTGAGATGTATTTTATGTTATATATTTTTTAGTGACAAGATAATAGAAGGACCGACTCTTGCTTTAACAAAAAAAAAATATTTGTATGTTTATATTTTCATGTTGTTTATTATTTTATTAATTAATACTCGATAGGGAAACTAAGGTTTATATAAAATTAAAATTATTTGAATATAATTTTAATAAAATATTAATAAATTTTTTTAGGGTTCTTGATTAATGTTATTAATTCAAATATTATAATGTAATATTATAATATTTTAATGTTATTTATTTAAATATTATGATGTTATTAACCAAAAGTTTTTGTATTAATTATTTTAGTTGACATTAATTAATACTTAATGTTATTTATTCAAATATAATATGATGTAATATTATAATGTTATAATGTTTCAAATATTATAATGTTTAACTAAAAGTTTTAGTATTAATTAATTTGTTGAATTATTGATGTTAAATTTACTTAGTTTTAACATTAATGTTTTAAATGTTGCAAGGTAATTAAAACATCTAAATTTTTATAATATAACTAATTTGGTTTTCTATATATTATTAATTGAATGTTTATTATATTTCTCTTTATTAATTAATAATTTTGAGATAAATTGCTAAGGAAGTTTCTAGGTTTTGATGTTAGATTAATATTATGTATCGATCTATAAAGGTTTTTGGTTATTAATTAACAATGTTTATTAATTAATTTGGCTTTCTATATATTATTAATTGAATGTTTATTATATTTCTCTTTATTAATTAATAATCTTGAGATAAATTGTTTAAGGAAGTTCCTAGATTTTGATGTTAGATTAATATTAAATGTTGATTTATAAAGGTTACCAGCTTTTTGTTTAGTATTTGATTAGGTTAACTAAGGTTTGAATGAACTAATTAAAATATTAATTTACTAATTTTAGAGATAGGTGAACCATCAAGAGATAAATCACGGTTGAGGTTATTGGGGTGTTTTCTTATTTCAATAGCTCCTCTAAACACTGGCCAAAAACACTGGAGTTTTCGATGCAAATGTGATGATTGGTTTTACTAGAGTTCTCGGCCAAAGATGAGGTTTTGGAGTGGTTATGTTTGATGTCAGTGGCATGATCTTGAATCCTAGTTAGTATAGAATGACCAATCTCACCAATGTAGGATTTTCCACATGAACACGGAACCAAATAAACCCCTTTGCGGTGCCTAGGATAAATGGAATCTTTTACTGATTTCAAACATTTTCTAATTGTATTCAAGATTCACCTTCCCTACATTCTAGGCACTATTGATAAGATTTCACACATTTTAAAAAATAATAATATAAAAACCACTTTCAAACCCTTGAATACAATTAGTAAAAGATCCCATTGATCCTAGGCACCATAAAGGGGTTTATTTAGTTTCGTGTTCAGGTGGAAAATCCTACGTTGGTGAGACTGACCATTCTATATTAACTAGGATTCAAGAGCATGCCACTGACATCAAACATAACCACTCCAAAACCTCAACTTTGGCTGAGCACTCTAGTAAAACCAATCATCACATTTGCATCGAAAACTCCTGTGTTTTGTCCAAAATCAATCATTATCACCATAAAAAATTTAGAGAAGCTATCGAAATAGGAAAACACCCCAATAACCTCAATCGTGATGACGGTTGGAAAATAAATGACAATTGGATTCCTACACTAACTGGGGATTCTACTGTGCCCTAGGTACTCCTGGCCTCTTTATCTCTTGATGGTTCAGCTATCCCTAAAATCAATAAAATAATATTTTAATTAGTTCATTCAAACTTTAGTTAACCTAATCAAGTACTAAACAAAAAGTCGGTAACCTTTATAAATAAACATTTAATATTAATCTAACATCAAAATCTAGGAACTTCCTTAAACAAATTATCTCAAAATTATTAATTAATAAAGAGAAATATAATAAACATTCAATTAAAAATATATAGAAAACCAAATTAATTAATAAACATTATTAATATAATAAAAATTATTAATTAATAACCAGAAACCTTTATAAATTGATACATAATATCAATCTAACATCAAAGCCGAGGAACTTCCTTAGCAATTTATCTCAAAATTATTAATTAATAAAGAGAAATATAATAAACATTCAATCAATAATATCTAGATAACCAAATTTGTTATATTATAAAAATTTAGATGTCTTAATTATCTTGCAACATTTAAAACATTAATATTAAAACTAAGTAAATTTAACATCAATAATTCAACAAATTAATTAATACTAAAACTTTTAGTTAAACATTATAATATTACATCAGATCATGTTTGAATAAATAACATTTAAGTACTAATTAATGTCAACTAAAATAATTAATGCAAAAACTTTTGGTTAATAACATCACAATATTTGAATAAATAACATTATAATATTTGAATTAATAACATTAATCAAGAACCCTAAATTTTTTTATTAAGATTTTATTAAAATTATATTCAAATAATTTTAATTTTATATAAACCTTAGTTTCCCTATCGAGTATTAATTAATAAAATAATAAACATCATGAAAATATAAACATACAAATATCAAATAAACTAATAATTATCAATAAAAATATAAATATTTAATAGAAACAAAAATAAAAAAACTTAAATATTTAATCAAGTAAAATAAATTTATTTCTAAACATTAGCAAACCTATCAACTCCATACATTATCATCCCAACCCTATCCTCTATTTATTGCCCCATTATTTTCTGACTTTTTCACACATTTGATCCTGATGACGAACCACAGAGGTTGGTTCGAAACGTCGATACAATAAAATCATGAATGTGATGGATCTTGAAGGCATCACTACACAAGATGATGAAAATGCTTATACAGATGATGATTCAATGATGGAGACGTTGCTAGCAAATATTGTATCGAGGAGTAGGAGCAGACCTTTTCGTATCAATCCAAGATGTTCTAGTTATACAAGGGGTAAAGAAGAATATCTCACGAGAATAATTTCTATCAGTGCTCTCATTTCAAGTGAATGTTGTCAAAAGGATTGCTTGAAACATATGGATTTCAAGTTTGCATTGGAGAAAAGGAAGAGATATTTGTCAATGAATAAAATCATGCAAAATTCATATTTAGTGGGGTGCATGCAATCTACATTGTCAAGTTATGATTATCGTATTGTGTCTTTATTTATTTGTAGAAAGGCTTTCAAATTGTTTCATTCAATGGGTAATTTCTATCTGTCAATAATCCAAGAAGATTTGGAAAAGGATCCCACATTTTATCCAAAAGTACATCATAAATGCAGTTTAGGCCATTATCAAATACTACAATGTCATGGATGAAATACTTATTTTCAAAGCATGGAGAGTGTATGCCAAATAGAGAGACAATACATATTCCAGATAATTTCTCAAGATGAGAAATATAAAACTTATACAAAGAATATGCAGAAGGTGTTGAAGGAAATGGTTGATTTATTACATATCAATATTAAAGATATGGAAGAAAGAATTCAACAATGTTCGTATTCCTATGAAGACAAGGACGGGATTTTGCAATACATGTGCTTCTATTAAATAAAAAACGGATAAATGTGAACAGGAAAAAAGAGGTAAGCATTCATAACATTAATTTTTAAAATTGTATAGTCATCAACTATGAAAATGTATTTATTAATGACTTTCTTTTATGTTTTGTAGATTCCATTGTCAAAACGGTTCAAGAGCATCGTGAACAACAAACAAATGAAAGGAAAAATTTGTATAAGTATCAAAAGAAGTGTTATGATAATCCAAATAAATATTTGGGTTTGATAATTGATGGTATGAGCTAGAAGAAAACACTTCTACCACATTTCCTTCGCACACCCAAAAATTTACAGGAGGAAAATTTATTCAATATCACTTGGTCGGTTGTATGGTCTTCAATGGGAAAATGTTGCTAAGGGTATACTTCACAGCTCCAAATGTTCATAATGATGCAAATATGACATGTTTTCTCGTTGGTCTGGTAATCTTCCTGAAGTTTTGTATCTATAATTGGACAACACTTGTCATGAAAACAAAAATTAGATTGTTTTTGGATATCTAAACATGCTTGTTGAATTGAGAATTTTTCAGAAGGTAAAGGTTGGTTTCCTTCTTGTTGGGCACACTCATGACTATATTCATAATATGTTCAATCATTTTTCAGTCACATTGAGGAAGAATTATGTTGGGAGCTCCATGATTAATTGAATGTATTAAGAAATCATACATGCCAAAGCCTATTTTTGATGTGTTGGAATACACTGTTGACATGCGAAGCTTTATTATGGGATCGCATGGTGAGGAGAAATGCATTGAAAAACTTAATGACATTAGCTTCCAACATCAATTTCGTATCAAAAAAATTGATGGAAAAACACTAATATGGGGCAAGAAGTATTCAACTACTGCAGAATGGGGTCATCATCAGGTTTGGAATTTTTGAAGTTCATTCCAGATCATCCAATATTTGCGTTGAATGTATTGTTATTACAATCAACTGTTGAAGTTCATAATGCATGCAAGAAGAATAAAGATATAAATTATTCTGATTTCCAGGAAGAAATTAAAAAATGTATTAGATATACATATGAGTACTTTGATATTGTTGATTCAGTTTGGTGGAAATATTTTTCCAATAATCAAAGTGATACCATTTGAAGAACAAAAAATGAAGATATACCTTTGAAAACTCCATTTATTTGGCCGTAAAATGTGTCAAATGAACATGAGGAAAGAAACATTGTTGAACAACAACAATCTCAAGGTATTATTAATTTGTCACAGGTAGAGGAAAGAGAAATGTATATTGGTTCCAGAAGATCTCGTTCACACTGTGAAGCCATGGAAGACCTTTACAGGTGTTCAGTATAGGATATTAAGGAGGGTTGCATGATTGCAGTGCTAACAGATGGAGATGCCAATGGCTATCCATTCTGGGTTGCTAAGGTTATAAAGTTCATTATAGAAAATGAAGATGTTGTAGGTGTTGAAGTACATTAGTATGCCACAAATACACACCCATTTAATGGTGTATACAAGCCAAAAATGGTAGTTGATAAAAAAATTGGCAGAAAGAGTACACATATAAATCGTTGTCACACAAACCTCTTAAAATTGGAGGATGTTGACATACCTTTTTATGACTTCAATTTAACAAAGGGAGGAACTCGCTTCATGACGATAGAGATTCTAAAGAGGTTGTTACCAGAAGAAACAATGTTGAGATGGGAGTCTTTTGAACCCAGTCGTTGATCTAGAAGAGTTTTGAAACCTGAAATGGCGGATATGCATGTGCACTCAGATGGGGCACTAGTTGATGAAAGAAAATAATATGGAGCATCTTCATCTGCATCAAGTCATTCATTTGAAGATGTCAATTCTGATGATGTGCAAGAAGATATGAGTGATTTTGAATAATTGTCTAAGACAATTTAGATAACTGATGTTTGCATCGTATCTTGAAATAAAAATTTTGATTTCCATATGATGTTAAATGAAGTTAGAGTCATTTTTATGTTTGTTGGATTATATGTTTTAATTATGATGAGTTTTATTGTCTAGAATATCCACAATGCAACAATACCTTAGAGATATAATTTATGTTTCATTCAATCTACAAGTATTGACATTTTCATTAATTTAGTCATGTAATTGTTGATAATGTCATGGTTTAAATGTGTTGAAAACTTAGAGTTGTTTAATTCTATGGTTGAAAATTTTCCATTTTTTTCTTGTTAACGTCATGGTTGAAAGAAATTAGAATTTTAGCAGTCTTTAGTGTCATGTTATTATATGTTTAACAACATGGATGAAAAATGATGGAATTTTAATGTGTTTTAGATCCCATTATTTTATCTTTATCGTCATTACTAGAACATGTTGAAATTATACCTAGGAATAAAAAAGTTATTCTACCAAAAAAATTAGTGTGTTTCTTTCATTTACTTTGCACAAAAAAATTTGTTTTACTGCCATTTTTTAAATATGTTGAAAATTAAACCTAAGAAAAACATCGTTCCACAATACACACTTTTCGTTTTTAGGACTATTTTTCATGTTTTTTGGGGGTTTTTTGGCTAGAGTTCCTGTTTTGAGTTTATAGTTCTTGTTTCAAAATCTATGTTGTTTTTCTCAATGGGAGATATCCCACATGCATGGGGAAAACCATGTATTAAATATTTACTAAGTGTTTTCATTGTGACAAATACCCTCCAAATGTTTGCCTACACTTGAATTTTAGAGCTTACTGAGGATCTTGTGATTGGTCGTTCCATAGTCACTTCTTGGTTGGCTAATGCCTTGTTAAGTATTTGAGCTCTCTTTTGGATTATAAGTGTCAAAATCACTTGCTCGCACATGCTCAGTGTACAACAAGTTCATCGATGCATTATTTTATGCAAGCTTGTACATGCATAGAAAATTCCATTAAGACTGTGCCTGTGTGATGATCAACCCCTGTTGATAGTTAGTGCACGCTTTTATTGAAATTCTCTCACTGTAGGTTTTAACCCTGTACATAAATTACCTGCATATGAATTCTAAAACACAGAAATTAAATAATGTGAGAGCAGAACACATAAAACACATATACACAGAGATTTTTCCCCTGGATCCCAAAACCGGGACTACCAGCTTGATTTTTCATTGCTTTCCTTTCAATGTTACAATACATATTTATACATGCTAAAGCATCCAATAACATGGACCGAAAACCATCGTGTCCAATACCATGGACCAAAAACCATCGTGTCCAATAAAACATGTGCGAAAATCATGCACAAAACCATAGGTGGGTCCGCCCAACCTAACATAGGGTCCAAAACCAAAATTTTCCAGGGCACTGCCCTGGACCCCATAAAGTGGGGTTACGGGTGCCCTTCAAACCCCGTGTTAACTACGTGGAAAGAATATAACACAACCCAACACTCACTTTTGGTTGTGATTGTAATTTTGTTTCGATGAGTTTTCCAAACTATCGCTTTTGCGTGCCTTCACTTTCACGAGTGTCACTTTCATGTTTTCAACTGACGCCTTCGCTTGATTTCATCTTAAATAGTTTTGTTTTCATGTTATCTTGTCTCTAGCAACTGTTTTTTTCACCATCGTTCGCATATCGCAAGTGTCGTTCACACTTTTCTCTTTATATAGAAGATGTCATATTTTGGCATGGGAAGTGTCACTTATCATGAAAAGTGGATTTTTTTTCTTGTTTCAAGGGGTAAATTGGGATTTGATGAGTCCTACTAGTCATATAGACATGTTTTACACTCATTCCAAAAGTTTCATGTAGTGTCACACAAGTGTCATCACTTTCATCACAAAGTGTATCTTTTGTGTCGCACTTGGAGAGGTATGTTGCATTGATATCACATTAAGGGAATCATGTGGTTATTGTGTTTTGAGTGATAAATTTTGTGTCATCGACTGTTTCGAGTGTGTGATCATGATCTAGTTTTGTCTTGGCTCACTTGAGCCTCATTGATCCCACACTTAGCCTTATTCGGAAAATTTCATTCTTAGGCAACTTGACTTCACTCAACCTTCCTAAACTATGCATTTCATAATATCAACCCTTAAGCCCTAACCTTTCCTTTTGGAACTTCGCACTGTGTATTCTTAGTGCTTAGTCCTAGTCCACGAGCTCTAGAATTGAGAAATCCTTGCCTCCAACAAACCTTCTCTGCACACTGCACAGTCTCAAGCATCAAGCCTTAGCCTTGAGCTCTTGAACTACGCAATCACTTGGCTTCTCTCCCTCCACAACTGCACATTGGGAAACTTCAATATTCAAACCTCAAGCTTGAGTCCTTGAACCCCTCAACTATGCAATCTCCTAGCTTGTTCTCTTGTCAGAACTGCATATTGGAAATCTTGAAGCCTCAAGATTAAGCTATTGAGTTCCTCAACTATACAATCACTTAGCCCAGACCTTCATAACTTCACACTGTGTAGTCTCAATTCTTAAGCCTGTAGCTTGAGCCCTTGAGTCCCTCAAATGTGCAGTCCCTCTGCCCAGGACTCTAAAATTGTGCATTGCACAGTCTCAAGGGTCAAGCCTCCATCCTAAGTCCTTGAGTCCCTCAACTATGCAATCCTTTGACCTTGCCCATCTTGAACTACGAATTGCATAGTCTCAAGTCTCAGTCCCAGACCTTGACCTCTAGAATTGTGAAATCCCTGAGTTAGTCACTCAACTAGTCACCAGTTATATCCCTAACAAGTGAATTCGTGAAGCATAATAGGTTAGGGTTTTATATGACTAATGTCATCTTGTCATGGGTGGATTGTAGTCACATGTATTTTATTATGTTATGATAGGATGATGATGAAGGATATGGAGAAGGAGACCATGCTAGAAGACACCTAAGGAGTTAAGGAGATAAGATGATCACCATAGAAGAATACAAAGAAACAATGGATTTCAACAGAAGACCAAAGATCTGGACCGCATGAAGACTCCATATGATTCACAACCCTTTAGATGGCAGATACAAAGAAAAAATAATATCTCTCATGATGACAAAATATTCGATGCATCTCTATTGAAGATAATGTAGCAAGAAGGAAAACTTGGCACTGCCACATCATCATGAAGTCCATGTCATCAGTGTCATGTCATGTCTGGTCACAAGTAATTATTTTTCACATCATTTGTGGATTATGTAAATTCAATATTGGAAAAATGTAATGTAAAGTGGAGGTCCAAGAATCATCCATGTAATATGAAAATTCATGTAGGAAGTTGAAAGGTCATTGAGAAGTCAAGCAGTCATGAGAGTAGTCCAAGAGTCACAAGGGAGGTGAATGGTCACCCCATTTGTTATATATACACCCTGATTTCTCATGTAAAGGACATTTCACCTTGACTCCTCCTACTAGGCATTAGAGAGGAAGATAGTTGTTTTGGAGGAGCCAATGACTGCTTCGATGCTCCACTATTGGGGCTAGTGGTATTCACTATCTTTTTGTATCTTGTGACTTTTAGTTAATTCAGAAGATCGTTGAGTCATCATGCTTTCATGCATATGTCGTGAATATTGTAATATTGTTCTTTGAATGTTTGTGATGTATGTTGTTTTCATATGTACTAAGGAAATTTAACTATTTCAGTGGATTTGGTACTTATCTTGTTGAAGGTTTATTGTATTTTCTTGAACAATCATTTCTTCCTTATGAATTATTTTGTTGTTTGATCAACAATTCATTCATATGTATATGCTCATGTTCCTTTTCTATATTAGTACTATTAATTATCTTTAAAAGGCCCACTTTTCTCTTCCCTTTCAGTAGAAGGACCTTGATACTTTCCACAACTGAACATTTCACAAGGCATTCTCACTTACTATTCCAAAAATACTTGAGTATTACTCTCTTGCGTTGAACCTTGTAGCCAAGGAAAATCTACAAGGATACATGGCAGCGAAGTTGATACTCCAAATGGGGATCCTACTCTAAATGGTGTGAGGTCTAATTGGGACTTCACATTGGGGGGACCCCCTTGGTTTATAGATTTCCAGCACTGTCAACAAAATGGTAATAGAAGGAGGACCAAATGACAAGCTATTCCTATTGAGTATGTTTTGAAACTATTATCTGAAATTCATCATCCTTAAATCATACTCTTTGGGTGTCTTTGTTACCTAACCCCTTGCGAACTTTCAATCCCTGACGAGCCTCTTCATGACTTGTCTAAAATCAAGTTTGATTGTGATGGTGATATATCCATTGGTGAGCATGCATCTCTTTTCCTTAAGTTCTTTGAATACTACAAAATTAATTGTGAAGGTGTGTGGCTTGTATTATTTACTGCCTCACACTTGAAGGTCGAGTTAGTCGATTGTGTGATTAACCAACTAAGAATGAATCCTAATGAATCAATTAAGAATTTTTCTAATCGATTCCTTCATCTCTATTATGAATTTCCTGAAGAAGGTAGAGATTGGGATTTCTTTAAACAAAAGTTCAAGCATTTGGTTCATATCTCTTTACATGGTGAATATAAACCTCTTGATGTTTCTCCTTCCCCAACTCTTGTAATCCATGAGACACCCCTAATTTAAGAGGAGGATGTTTTTATTCCTTTTTTTCCTTGTCCTCCTCCTTTTATGGTTCTGATGTAGGTGCCTCCTTGCGATGATCATAAAGTTGGGAAATATGCAAACCAAATTCCTAATCCATCTTCTCATCCTCCTTTTTCTTTTCATGATTCAAATCCATTGGAGGAAATCCTGAAATGGTTCAAGAAGCCTATGGTGAAGGATAATTTATCCATTCATTAAGATGATTTTGTTACTCAGAATTTAAATCTTGAATATGATTTGGATACTTTTCATCCTCTAACATCTCTTTCTCATGAACCCTTATCCCTCAGTTTGCCTAATAAATATCTTCCAAATCCAAGAAGCAAACAGGTGCAAGGTAGTCACATTTCACGGGTATAGGAGCAAGAAGGTGAATATTCTTTTGATATTTATTCTCTTTCTCAAAGTCCTCCATGTCAAGATGATGCTCTTACTTTATTCAATGATTTAAAATCTTCTAGTCTCGATAGTGGATCAAATGAAATGAATTTGTCCATATCCATAGTATTGGGCAACAGCCATTCTGATGACGATGGCTTTGTCAATATATGTGATGATGAATGCCCAAGTGCACCAACTGATCTTTCAGTTCCTCCAGAAGATGTTCATTTGAAAGAATTAGATATGGAATTTGATTCGGTCAAAGAATCTATTCTTATTGAAACTTCCTCTTCGCCTCACTATCCCTTGTTATCTCATGTTTGTGATGCATCTACATGTGATGAAGATAATCCATGCTCTTCAAGTTCTTCATCAGATGAGTTCACTTGTCATTTGACATAAGGTAGTGAGGTTCTCCATGATGAAAGAGAAAATAATTATATTATTGAGTATCCTTTCCATCCCATATTATCTCTTGTTTTTCATGAAGAAAACTCTTCAAATCAACTTGCTCATTAAATTCTCTAATTCATACATCTCTAGATTTGTGATCAGAAGAGTCTTTCAACTTGAGTAATCTAGTTTTCGGAGTTATAAAATTTGATCAAATCAGTGAAAAATATGGATGCCATCTGGTTAGTAGTAGTCTCATTGAAATTAGTGAAAGTAGTTATCCTCACACCAGACAAAACTTGATTCAATCTTCAAATGAACTTTTACAATCCTTGAAATTTCTGCGACTTGTCAGGAATTCGAGGAACTTCAAATTTCGTTTATGGTTATGTCAAGATCTTGCGACTTTCGTAAGATCCCTTAACTAAGTCAGATCTGGTTTTCCTCACAAATTTTTTTTCTCTCTTCATGGTTTCACTCAATGTAAATTCATTATTGAAATATATTTTTCGTTTAGATATAATATTTCGAACTTTCAAGATTCGATTTTTGATCGAATTCAAGATTCTATTTCAGTTGATTCATCTCCATGTAAGGCTCTTATTCTTAACTCAAGTTTGGAGTGTTTATCTGTCACAGAAGCATGGAACTGCAAAGTTGATTATTTCAAAGACTATCTTTGGATGAAGTAATCATGTCTATCAAATGCATTTCAGAATAGTTGGCTCCTGTTTTTTCTTCTAAATTTTATATTGATAATCTTTTTCTCCATCGCATTTGAAATCCTCTTGAGTGCTAGTGAATGCATGGGTTATTTGACGAATCAAATTATTCTTCACTCAATTTACCTTGATTGATTCCATGTGTTTTCTATACAAGCATTCATTTTTACTTCTTTTGACAATTATGATGCTAGTGCAGTGTGTAACCAGTTAGAAGAAAATTGTTTGCTACACTCATCACACGAGGAAGATGATTCTATTATGTTGAACATTTGTGAACTGTTCAAATTGATTTATCTTTGTTAATTACAAATTGGGAATCTGATGCTTTAATAAGCCCATATGATTGTGATTTTGTCTCTGATGACTGTCATTCAACTTACCATTTTCCCATTATCACATCCAATGACATTTTTTTTACATCCTTTGATCCTTATGGTGTAACATCTCACTATCTGGGTACTTGTAAAGTAGTTGAGGTACTTTTGTATTCGCTGATGGTTTTGTCTAGTCCTCACTATCTTGGCATGTCGGCTGAATATGATTAGATCAATTCTCCCTCACAATATTCTCATCCTGAACCTGTGCTTCTAATTGAAAAACCATATTTTCAAGGATTTTGGGGTTTTCAAGAGGATTGTTTTGAATTTCACAATCGAATCTATTATTTCCTAGAAGTGTATTACTTAGAAAACCCTTTTTCTAATAACAAGTTTCGGTCTTTTCTCACGCTTTCTAAGAAGGATGGTATAGATGAAGGTGCATTCATAAGAAGTTTTCAAGGTTTCTTTATTTGTAATCTTCATTGAAAAGCTAAGATTGCAAGTTGGGTAGAACTAGTGGCTATGACATGTATTTATGCTAACAATCAAGACCTTCAAATTTTTGTGCAAGTTATTCAAGATTTCATCTTTTCTATTGCACATTACTTTACATCTATTTTAATTTCTCGTAGATTTTTTAATGTGGGTCGGAAGCAGCTATAGTGGATACATTGTAAATTTCATTATACGTGACCCCGACCATCTAGATTATTAGGTTATGAGTAGGTATAGTTGCATATTAATTTACCTACACATTCATCCTGCACTCATTTTCTGTAGTTTGTCTTGTGTTTTCTAAATTTGGTCCTGCATTGTGTTTTGGTTTAGATTCCTTTTGCTTGTGCTTTGGTTTTTCTTTCTTGTCATGTCGTGTCTTTTCTTTTATGTTCTATTAATGAGAATTTTCATGAAGGTGTCCCATTTGGGCTCAAAAAATAATGTGGCAAAATAGAAAAGGGCTTTGTGACACTGCAACATTTGGCTAACCTTCAGTCCTTCTTATCTGTCTTGGTTACACCTTTTGGTTGATGATGTTCTGACGGAAAATACGATCCTTGCATAAGGAAATCTTTGTGTGGAACCATGATATCCGTGTCTATTCTAGAAACTTGATGCCTACACCTGGTTCTTTATGTTTCGTAATTCTCCATTTTGATTTGATTGAGTATAGAGGGATAAGAGGGGAATTTAAATGAGAAAATTAATATCAGAGGTCTTATACATACTTCTCTAAAGGAACAACCACTTATGCCTTCAATAAGTTAGGATCCCTCTTCCATCCATGAAATAATTAAGTGCCAATGCATAGTTCTATATAAAATAAATAAATAAAGAGTGAAAGAAGAGAAAGGTTTTCTACGTATGGAGGTGAAACAAAAAACTCTATCGAGGTACTATCCATCCTCGTTGGAAGTGGACCAATGTTTTTGTTCTTGAAGTGACTCCATCGAGGTATTGTCTAGGTCTACTAGTAGCAGAGAAACACTAGAGATGAAAAACTATACTTTGAATATGTAAAACTCGCATGCTACATTACCCTTACCTTATCTTGAAACATTTTGATATTGTTGGTGTTATGTTTGTGTTCAACTGAGAAGGAGTGAATGGGACTATGTTTATGCACAGGGTAGGTGAGGAAGTCGAGGTAATCTGAATGATGAATCAATACTTCTTGAAGAACTAGACCCTACACAAAGAGTTTACCAAGGTGGAGAATTTGGAGTTCTACTAGTGTGTCACTAAGTGTTGTCATTGCGACAAACACACTCAAAAATTTTGCCTACACTTGAATTTTGGAGCCTACTTAGGATATTACGATTAGTCATTCCATAGTCACTTCTTAGTCGATTAATGCCTTGTTAATTCCTTGAGCTCCTTATTGGATTATAAGTGTCAAAGTCACCTGCATGCACACACTCAGTCTGCAACAAGTTCATGGGAAAATTATTTTATGCAAGCTTGTATAGGCATAGCATAATCCATCAAGATTGTGCTTGTGCATTGATCAACCCCTACCAATAGTCAGTGCGTGCTTTTATTGACAGTATCTCACTTTTGGTTGTGATTATCCTTTTGATTCGGTGAGTTTTCCAAACTGGTTCTTTTGTGTACCTTCACTTTCGCGAGTGTCGCTTTCATGTTTTTGACCATCTCCTTCATTTGATTTCATCTTAATTAGTGTCATTTTCATATTATTTTGGCTTTGGAATGTGTTGTTTCCATTGTCATTTGCATATAAAAAGTGTCATTCACACAACTGTCATCGTTTGGCATGGGAAGTGTCGCTTATCATGCAAAGTGGGGTTTTGTCTTGTTTCAAGGGGTAACTTTGGTGTTGATGAGACGTATCATTCATGTATACATGTTTTACATTCATTCCCAAATTTTCACGTACTGTCGCACAAGTATCATAATTTTCTTCACAAAGTGTATCTTTTGTGTCACACATGAAGAGGTATGTTGCATTGTTGTCACATTAAGGGCATCATGTTGTTCTTGTGTTTTGAGTGATCAATGTTGTGCCGTCAACTGTTCCAAGTGTGTGATTATGATCTAGTTTTGTCTCTTCTCACTTGAGAGTCATTGATCCCACACTTAGCCTTATCTGGGAAATTTCATTCCCAGGAAACTTGACTTCACTCAACCTTCTTAAACTACTGTGTTTTGAGTGATCAATGTTGTGCCGTCAACTGTTCCAAGTGTGTGATTATGATCTAGTTTTGTCTCTTCTCACTTGAGAGTCATTGATCCCACACTTAGCCTTATCTGGGAAATTTCATTCCCAGGAAACTTGACTTCACTCAACCTTCTTAAACTACGGATTGCACAGTGTCAACCCTCAAACCTTGACCTTGACCCTTGGAACTGTGTAATGTGCAATATCAGTGCTCAGTTCCAGTACTTGAGCTCTAGAACTACACAATCCTTGCCTCTAGCCGGCCTTCTCTGCATGGTATCAAGCATCAAGACGAAGCCTTAAGCTCTTAAACTGCACAAATGCACAATCACTTGGCCTATCTCCCTCCACAACTACACATTGGGAAAATTCAATCTTCAAGCCTCAAGCTTGAGGCCTTGAACTCCTCAACTACATAATATCCAAGCATATTCTCATGTCGGAACTGCGCATTAGGAACCTTCAAGCGTCAATCTTGACCACTTGAGTTCCTGAACTATGTAGTCACTTAGCCCAAGCCTTCAAAATTGTGCACTGTGCAGTCTCAAGCCTTAAACCTCTTAAACCCTTGCATCCCTCAACTATACATTCCCTCTTCCTAAGACTCCAGAATTGTGCATTATGCAGACTCAAGGCTCCAGCCTCCAGCCTAAGTCCTTGATTCCCTCAACTATGCAATCCTTTGACCTTGGCCATGATGAACTGTGCATTTTGTAGTGTCAAGCCTCATTCATGGATCCTTGTCCTATGGAATTGCACAATCCATGAGTTAGTCACTCAACTAGTCACCAGTTCTAGCCCTAACAAGTGATTTCATGAAGCATCTTAAGCTAGTGTTTTATCAGACTAATGTTGTCTTGTCATGGGTGGATTGCAATCATAGGTATTCTATTATTTCATGTCAGGATGATGATGAAGGATATGGAGAAGGAGACCATGTTATAAGACACCTAATGAGTTGAGGAGATAAGATGATCATTAGGCAGGAAGACGAAGGAACACTGGATTACACCAAAAGACTAATGATCAGGACTGAATGAAGACTCCATCTGATTCAAAACCCTTTGGAGGGAAGATATGAAGAACAAAACATATCTCTCATGAAGAAAAAGTATTGGGTACATATTTTATTGAATACAAAATAGTAAGAAGGACAACTTGGCACTGCCACATCATCATGAAGTCCATGTCATCAATGTCATGTCATATCCGGTCACGAGTCGTTATTTTCCACATAATTTATGGATTATGTAAATTCAATATTAGATAAATGTAATGTAAAGTGGAAGTCGCAGAGTCATCCATGTAATAAGAAAATTCATGTTGAAAGTTGAAAAATCATTGAGAAGTTGAAAAATCATTAAGAAGTTAAACAATCATGAGGGTAGCCCAAGATTTACAAGGAGGTGAATGGTCACCCCATTTGTTATATATACACCCTCATTTCTCATGTAAAGGACTTTTCACCTTGGATCCTCTTACTAGACATTGGATATGAAGATATTTGTTTTGGAGGAGCGAGTGATTGCTCAAATGCTCCACTATTGGGTCTAGTGGTGTTCAATGTCTTGATGTATCTTGGAACTTTTACTTAATTCAGAAGCTCGTTGAGCCAACACACTTTCATGCAAATGTCATGAATATTGTAAGACTATTCTTTGAATGTTTGTGATGCATGTTGTTTTGATTTGTACTAAGGATAATTGAACTATTTTAGTGGCTTTGTTACTTATCTTGTTGAAGGTGTGTTGCATTTTCTATAATAATCATTGCTTTTTCTTAACTATTTTGTTGGTTTATTAGCGATTCATTCATATGCATATGCTTGTGTGCCTTTTCTAGATTAGTACTATTAATTGTCTTTAAAGGGCCCACTTTTCTCTTCCCTTTTGGTACAAGGACCTTGATATTTTCTGTAATTGAACATTTCACAAGGCATACGTACTTGTTGATCCAAAAATACATGTGTATTACTCTCTTGTGTTGAACCTTGTAGCCAAGGAAAATCTACAAGGATACATGGCAGCCAGGCCGATATTCCAGATGGGGCTCCTACTCTAAATGGTGTGAGGTCTATTTAGGACTTCACATTTGTTATAGACATTTTTGTGCCTAACATCATGAAGCATGAAATGTCAATAATCTAAGGGATCCAAAGTCCCTAAACATGTTGTTCCTACCCCTAGAGGAACAAGGACAGCAAACCACAGCACTGAAAATCAGTTCTCCACCTGAAAACACTCAAAAACAAGCTGTTTCTGGATCATGTCAACTACTCCACTGAGCATCTGCGCTGAATGTCAACTGCCCCACTCTGTACCTGCGCTGAATGTCAAAACTAATGAAGGCTACCTGTGCTGGGCGAGATTGGCCAAGTGGCACAGTCATTCTGCAAGGTGTCAATTGCCCAGGAAGCTTCCAAACTGACACTTGGATCATGGAATTCGCCTTGTGATGAGTAAGAGGATCTAGATCTCCAAGTGGAGGCAAGAGACTCCAAGTGGACTCAAGAACTGAAGATTAACTCAAGTAGGAGAGGACACTAGTCAGCTTCATGTCAGTCTCAAGCTGACTCATGCTTTCTCCAAAACTTCTATATATAGAGCTCTCTCATGAGGTCTATGGGGGCTGGAATTTTGTGCAAGTAAGGAAGTGCTGTTGGTTTGTGTATAGAACTATTGGGTGATTGCTTTGAAGGAGGTGAAGAGGAGATTTCTTTCTGCTGGGAGGTGTTGCTGGATTGGGCCTATTATGGTTGTAACACTCTCAGAACTTTACTTCTTCCATTAATAAAGTATTTGAGGTTCTTCTATATGCATGTGTCTGTATGGTGAATTGATCCTTGTATATTTGATTTATTCTAATCCTTGAATCAGTTATGGATGTATGCTTCTTGTAGTATCCTTTTCTTGTGCTTTTACAGGATCTTTGTGTAGCTAGGCCGGTGAAAGAGCAAGGAGCCAGGAGCAAGCAGCAAGGAGTGAGGATTGGATCGACTATTAGCGCAAGATAACGGTTAGTAGATCATCCTTCTCTTCTCTCTCTCATCTCATAAAGAAGTAACCTTGAATAGCTTTGCATTCAGTTGTTGCTGAGGTACTATCACCCTTAGAGTGGGATAGGGTCATTCCGTATTGGATACTTTTCCCAACAACAAATTGGCGACTCCACTGGGGATCGTATCTTGTTGGTTGTTTGTGTTGTTGCTATTCATTTCATAAACAAAGGGAGTACCGAATCGAACTGTGCTTGAATCTTTCAAATACAAAGTAGAGGGCAGCTACTCTAGCTCAGTTTCTGGGCAAGTTTATGATTTGAAGAGCTGATTCACAAGGACTCTAATAAGCTCTTAGTGATAGCTTTTCATCCTCCTTGTCATCCCTTAGTGTGTCCTTGACTGATAGCTTCTGATTTGAGCAAAAACTGTGAATTTTTGAGCAATCTGTGACCCAGAAACCACCAGAAACGAAAGTTTCGTTCTTCAGTGCAGGCTGTACAAAGGCTGTTTGCATTTCAGCGCAGTTCCCGAAGGGGCTACCTGCGCTGAAGGTCAAACAGGCAGTGTTCCACCTGTGCTGGACCAGTCCTGCCTTGTGCTGCTGGGGTTTCCTGCTATGTCTTGCCCTGTTTTCACTCTTGTTTTGCTGTTTGTTACCAGTCAGTAGGCCTATCTGAAACCAACTTTCCTTGTCACTATTCCGCCTCAGTTGTATAAAGAAACTGTGTTTGTTCTTTATGTATTTCTTGTACATTTACAGTTTCCCATAACGAAAGTGAACTAGTCTTGCTGTGGCCTCTTAGATCTAGACCTGTGATAAAGTGTCGCTTTGATCTTAAGAGTTAGTTTATTTGCTGTTCATGGCTGATTGAGCTTTTGCTTTCGTCATTTGGTTTGAGTTTATATATTTCTAGTGTCGAAACAAGTAAATCTTAAGGTGTCTTTTGATTTTGGACAAGCTTGTTTGCTTTCACTTGGAATTGGATTCAAAATTATACAACAGCTTTCTTTTTGCATTTCACCAACATTAAGAAAGAGAAAAGAAATACCTGCATCTTTGCATTTTGCATATAAGTTTGTATGTTGATTTAGGGAAAAGTGCATTAGCGAGTGCTCTTTGATCTGTGTGAAAAGATTTTGTCTCTCTTTTCCCTCAGTAGTTAAGATTTTCATAAGTCGAAAAGATTGAAAAAGCTTGCTTCTCATCTTAGACTGCATTTAGGAATTTGTATCAATACATCTCGTGGTGAACCTTGAAAGGCAAACTTTAAAAAGATCAACTTAAAATATATTGAATGAACCTAACAACGCTTTGAAACATAACGCAAACATCTAGAGGTCTAAGCTAGAGACGTGTTCCAGCGTCGTTAAACGTAGTGACTGTCGATCTCGACGAAGGTGGGTGATTCCTCCTGAGAGTCGGTGGCACTAATACGGACTTGTGCTCCCACGTACCGTCACGTATATATTGGGGGACCCCTATAGGAATAAAGCCTTTATCCAATAGGAAACCGTGTCGGCCGCCCTACTAATCGCAATGCAGTGAACACAGCATTCACGAAGATCGACCACCCGTACCGTAAAACGTATTCTGTGGTTTTGCGAAAGGTTTGGCACACCCTCTGCCTAGATCTCCAGAGCAGTTTCCTTTGGCCTTTTTCAAACTCTATAACTGAAAAAGTCCAACCGAGCATTTGTCACTTCGGGCTCGTTAATACATCGAAGGAGACTAGAGTCATCTTTAGCTTTTTCTTGACTCTTAAAAAGTGAAAAAGCAAGTTGTGTCTAAAAGCGTCTAATAAAATTCATTCAATTCGGAAACAAAAACTTCCCCTTTTAATATTTTAGTTGATCGAGTAATCCACAATCGTGGAAGAAAGTCAATTGAAAACCCGTCGTTCGCGGAGGCTTACGAGTCAACCGTCTTTGTCCCCGGAATCGAAACCAGTACGGGCAAAGCGAACTCGTTTAACCGGTTCAAAATCTCCTTTGAAAGTTAGAACAAGTGTTCCAACTGCATCCGAGGTTCCGATTACTCCTAACATTTCTGGAAACCCTGCCTCTATAGAAGAAGTTCAACAGTCGCAGAAGGACAGTAATACTGATCCTGGTCTGGGGGCAAATACTTGTGTAACTGAACCAGTTCCATCTGTAACCGGTCCAGAAAGTTTTGTTCCCCAAACAACTGTCGCTGTCGAACCAACCACTTCTTCGGCACCAGAAATATTTTACGGACCTGACGGTCTTCCTCTTCCACCGGGTTTGATTGCGATAGAGGAAATTGCAGAGGATCCGCAAGCAAGTACTCCAACTCATTTTGGAGTAGGGGTCACTCTCTTTCCTTCATCAGAGGCTAATACACCACAAGTGGAAGTCCCTGTAGAATTGCTAGGCAATCTATTGGATAGACTTAAAATGTTTGAACAACCGTCATCATCTAGGACTGTGTCAAATGACACAGCGACAACAGAAGCCCCTGCCGTCACTCCAACGATGTTTGCTGGCATACCAGCTGTCCCAACTAGCTCCCAACAGCTAGAAGGAGTCCACCAAGGGACTATTTCGATAGTATGGTCTGTTCCAGTTTGTTCATCCGGAGTAATACCCAGTAATTCTTATGTTGAAACTCGATAGATTGATCCTCATGGAGGTCAATTTGGGCCATCTAGTCCTCAAAGATTAACAATCCCTCTGAGTTCCGGATTGCTACCATATGGGGAGCAGTACGCCCTTTCATTACCTCCTCTGGGAGGATATCCATATGGCAGTTCTCAACAGTATTCTGGTTATACTGGAATTGCATCAAGTAGTTGGGTACCTATGCTACCTCAACAACCAAGGATTGTATATTCTATGCAACAGTGTGTACCTGTGACAAACATCCCAACCACCCCGGCTATTGTAACCGTGTCGCAAGTTCAAGCGATGCCTGTTACATGTCAACCTCAGGTTGTAATGCAACAGTCGCTTGACCATGGGTCGCAACCACAATCGCCAACTGGTGGGATGACACAAGTACAAACGGGTAAAATTACCCCACATCTTGGTCCAATGGTTAGCATGGCACAACAGAACGTGGCGTCACAACCATGGCTTGTACAATACCAACAACCGCAGTTCCAGCAAGTGTACCAAGGTTCTGAACAGCAGATCTTTGCGAATAGTGGATAACCGTATATCCAAAACGGTCAAAACCAACCACTTTACAGTGGTCAAGTCCACCAACTGTATCAATCATACCAACATCAATTACATTATGCTGGTATGCAAAGACCTACTGCTCAAGCGATTCCATCGTACCCTGGTTACGCTTCGCCTAACCTGAATCAGCAGTTACCATTCGTGGCAACTTTAGAGTTACCTGATTTACACCGTTTAACCAACGATCCGATTGCTTATGCCCCTTGGTGGCCAGCGATTCCTCATAAACTTCCATCCGACATTCCTAAATTCAATGGAAATCCAGGTGAAGACCCGTCGAATCACGTGATGACTTTTCATCTGTGGTGTTCGTCGAACACCCTTAACGACGATTCGATAAGACTTCGCCTTTTTCAGAGGACATTAACAGGTCTAGCGGCTAAATGGTATATTGAATTGCCAAGAGCCTCTTTCGACAACTTTAGTTCCCTAGCCACGACTTTCTTAACCCACTTTCAATTACCGATAAGGTATGAAATGGGAACAGAATTATTAACCAACTTCAAACAGACGACTGCTACCCATATATCTGATCATATACATGAGTGGCGTCGTCGTCGTAGGATGGTGAAAACATATGTTCCCGATCAGCTATTAGCTGAATGGTTTATAAAGTCGTTACTTCCGGCTATTACGGAAGATGTGGCCAAGGGGGGAGTCGTAACAGAGGAGCAAGTTATTGCTCGTGCACAATATTTGGACTTAGTTTATACTCAGTCCGGCACGCTCTATGATAAAATACCTGACGCCCCTAGACCAGAGTTTTCAATTCCTCCCCCTCCTAAATCAAATAGTGACTCTCATGCCGGTGATGGCGTGATTGGCACAGCAAACGCGAAATCGATAAAGGCTTCATCAAAGAAAGCCCGTAAGAATTCGGATCAAAATGCAAAAGAAGATATTCTTGCTTCAGAAGTAAATGTTGTATCGGAAGATAAGGGCAAATAAACCAATCAACCAGGAAGAAAGAAGAAACAAAACAAAGGGAAGAAGAAGAAACAGGGTGAGTCATCCCCTGGAAAAAATTCTTCAAACCCTCCTGGCAAAGGGAAACAAAATTATCCATGTCTAATATGTGATGATAAGGATCATAACACAAAGAATTGCCCATTCAAAGCTGAGTTAAAGAGGTTCTTTAAAAGTTCCCAAACATCAGCTGTGTTAACTGATCCATTCCCCAACCCAGGTCAAAATCTGGTTGATAGTGGAAATGCTTCCCCGTCGCAAGTCCTTATGTTGTCGGTTTCGAAACAGCAGAATGATGCTTTGATTTTGACAAGGAACAAAGATTATGGGAATCCTCAGGTGTCGAACGAAAAAGGTAAAGATCAACCAAGTAGTTCAACAACAACTTCGACGGAAGTTGTAACGCCCACCATCCCTGAATTAACAATAAAATCACCAAAGGGTGTAGTACATAAGTCGACATTTAATCCTCGCGCCAGAGTGGCGCAGCATTATAATATAGTGGAAGATTTGGCCCAATCGCCATCCGCTATGTCAACTCTTGAAGTGCTACAAAATTGTCCGACCCAAAGGCAGGCGTTGTTATCGACAATTGGTGGGGTTGATCCTAAAGACTCCAATCTTGTATCCTTTGATCACAAGGGATATGATCCTCAGTTACCATCTCAGCTAGCTTTCCTTATTCAAGTGAAAGCACTCAACAAAACTGTTCACAGAACGATAATTGATGAGGGAGCCTCGACATGTATTATGTCAATGAGTTGCTGGAAAACATTAGGATCTCCGACCTTGTCGCGATCTTCGATGACATTAAAAGCTTTCGACGGAAGGACTTATACCCCATACGGTATCCTTAATAACTTGAAAGTGGAACTAGGAGGAAAAACAGTGGAAATTGATGTAGAAGTCATTGATGGAAATCTTGACTATAACATCCTACTGGGTAGACCATGGATTTATGCCATGGCAGCTGTCGTGTCGACTTATTTTAGGAAGATCGCATTCCCGTTTGAAGGAGGGATTACGATCGTCGACCAACAGAATTTCCTCCCTAATGGTTCACAAGTTACAGGAAGCATTCCCATGATCCATGAGAGCAACCATTCAATTCAAGATATCGGAGTAAGATTATTGAAAGACCCCACATTGACGGGAACTTTCGCGCTACCACCTCCTATTTATACAGGAAATGTACCGTTTGTAGCGACCTGCAACATGATATCTTCCACGAAGGTCAACATGGATCATTCAATGGTTTTGCCCCCAAGCCCTTTAGAAATATTGTAGCAATCAATGTTTCAAGCATGGGAGGCGAGCCCAAATCAACGCTCGTCAAGCGTTTGGGTAGATAGATCTAGAGAATATGGAACCCCATTAGATCCTTGGTCGAAAGTACATGGGACTGACGAAGGAATCTTACAATCAATGATGATTGAGGGGGCACCATGGAATGATCACCACCATTGTTCCCTTCTTCCGGAATATGAAGAGGATACTCAAAATGACCTTTATCACCCTTCAGTATTTGAATTCCTAACGAATACTGTAAATACGGTGGATCCCGAGCGAAACCTATCCAATATTGAAGAGACTATAGCCATAAATATCTCGACTAAAACAGATGTTGTAGAGAATATTTATGTCGGCAAAGGTTGTTCCCCTTCAGAACTGGAAATATATAACGCTCTTTTTCGCGAATTTAGAGATGTCTTTGCATGGTCATATGATGAAATGCCAGGCATCGACTCGAGTATCGTTGAACATGAAATTAAAATGTATCCTGATGTCAAACCAGTAAGGCAACGGCTTCGGCAGGTGCACCCGAAGAAAGCCGCTGCCATCAAGGCGGAAGTTGAAAAACTCCTCCATGCTGGATTCATCTACCCGGTTCCGCTAACCGATTGGGTATCGAATATTGTCCCTGTTATGAAAAAACAAGGGACGATTAGAGTGTGTGTCGATTATAGGGATGTAAACCAAGCTTGTCCAAAGGACAACTACCCTACACCCTTCATCGACCAGATAATTGATGAATGCGCCGGATGTGAAATCTTTTCATTTATGGATGGATTTTCCGGGTATAATCAAATAAATATCCACCCAAAGGACCAGTCAAAGACTGCATTTATTTGTCCGTGGGGCACATTCGCTTATCAAAAATTACCCTTTGGTTTAAAGAACGCAGGGGCGACGTTTCAGAGGGCGATAAATTATGCCTTCCATGACATCAAGAACATTGTTCAACCTTATCTCGATGATCTTCCGGCTCATTCGCGAAAGCGGACTGATCATCCGCAGCATTTAAGAGCGATATTTCTACGTTGCCGACACTACAAGATAAGACTCAATCCGCACAAATGTGTGTTTTGCGTCGGTTCTGGTCGTTTACTTGGCTTTGTAGTCTCTAAAGATGGGATTCGTCTCGACCCCTGCAAGGTTCAGGCAATCATTAATTTGCCTCCACCTTCAAATTTGCTTCAGATTCAGAAACTCCAAGGGAAAGCAAACTTTCTAAGGAGGTTCATTCCAAATTACGCAGAACTTGCTAAAGGTTATACTCGTTTATTGAAAAAGGATGTACCTTTTGACTGGGACCAAGTAGTGCAAGCTTCTTTTGATGCTCTGAAAGATTGTCTAGTAAAAGCATCATTAATGTACGCCCCGGACTATCAAAGAGATTTTAACCTGTATCTAGCTGCAGCAGATACA
This sequence comes from Pinus tabuliformis, assembly GCA_031772625.1. Taxonomy (NCBI): domain Eukaryota; kingdom Viridiplantae; phylum Streptophyta; class Pinopsida; order Pinales; family Pinaceae; genus Pinus; species Pinus tabuliformis. The sequence goes on from CM062811.1 coordinate 463,372,265, forward strand.
ACCATTGCGATGGTTTTAGTACAAGAAGTCGATGGAATTGAACATCCTATCTATTATTTAAGTAAAAACTTAAACGATACAGAAAGTAAATATTCTTATGTTGAAAAACTAGCGCTTGCAGCTGTTCAAGCGATTCAAAGGTTTCGACATTATGTCCTCTTTCGGAAAACTACCATCCTGTCAGATTGCAACCCCATGACTTATATACTGTCGCGACAGTTGCTGGGGGGCAAATATTCAAAATGGATAGCAATCCTTCGAGAGTTTGATCTGGAATTTGTAAAATCCAAATCAAAGAAAGCTCTAGTTTTCGCAGAATTGTTATGCGATCTCCCATCATTGTCCAACGACGAAACATCGGAAGAGTCAATCGTGGACGAAAGTTTGTTTCTGAAATCTGTAAGCGATGAGTGGTATGGAGATATCATAGTTTATCTCCAAACCCAAAAGTTCAGGCCTAACACCTCTCGCTCCGAACAAAAACGTATACGATACCAAGCAAAAGACTACATGATCGTCGGTGATACACTTTACCGTCGTGGTATCGATACAGTTCTGAGGAGGTGCCTTACCCATGAGGAGGCCGAAAAAGCCCTGAATGATTGTCATTCAGGCGCGTGTGGGAGGCATCAGTCTGGATATGCAACAGCACAAAGAATCTTACGAGCAGGATACTTCTGGCCAACCATGTTCAAAGATTGCATAACTGCAGTCAGAAGTTGCCATGCTTGTCAAATCTTTGATAGCAAAACCAGATGACCACCCGCACCTTTACAGCCGGTAGTTGCTGTTGGGCCCTTCGCCAAGTGGGGCATCGATTTCATGCAATGTAACCCCACCTCGACCGGGGGGCATGGGTATATTATAGTCGCTGTTGACTATTTTACCAAATGGGCCGAGGCGATGCCTACATTGGATAACACTGGTGAAACAGCTGCCCTTTTCTTTTTCAATCATGTAGTCGCCAGGTTCGGCGTACCACAGGCTATAGTTACAGATCATGGGTCGCATTTTCGCAATCACATGATGGTCGAATTAGCTGCCAAGCTAGGGCTATCTCACGACAGCTCTACCCCATATTATCCGCAAGCCAACGGACAAGTTGAGGCAATCAACAAGGTCCTGAAGCGTATGTTGCAAAGGATGATCGGGGTTCATAAAAGAAAATGGCACCTAATCCTGTACTCGGCTTTGTGGGCTTACCGAACCTCAGTAAAGAACGCAACCGGGTTCACACCTTTTCAACTGGTGTATGGCCTGGAAGCAGTCTTACCAATCCAGTGCGAAATTCCGTCGCTTAAACTCGCAATCGACCTCCTCCCCGGAACTTCGGAAGAAGAGGCTCGTTTCTTGGAATTAATCCAGTTGGATGAAACCTGTCGTGACGCCGCTTTGGCTAACGAAGCTCATAAGAAATGAGTCAAGGCTCAGTTTGACAAAAATGTCAAACCCCGTGTCTTCTCAGAAGGTGATTTGGTCTTGCTTTATGACCAAGAATCCGATAAATTGGGAGCAGGTAAATTCAAGTCCTTATGGATGGGCCCCTATATTGTTAAAAGGGTGTTAGCAAAAGGAGCCTATGAGTTAATGGATTATGATGGAATTCCACTGGCGCAGCCCCGCAACGGGTTGTACCTCAAGCGTTACTATGCTTAATAGTAACCGGCATGCTTTTGTTGTATTTTGTTTTCGCTAAAGTGTTTGTTATGGTTGAATGATCCACCTTTTTCCGTTGCAGATGTCGAACCTTCTGGAGACATGTGTTGGGTATGCCGACGGAGCGAGTCGTAGTTCGCGGAACCTGTCCTCCGCAGCCTGGGCCATTTTTGATCCAAGCGGCGAGTTAGTAAGTTTCAGAGGTGTTTGTATTGGGCAATCAACGAATAACATCGCTGAGTATAGCGCGTTGATAGAACTACTCTCTGATGCCATCACACGTGGCATACGCCGACTAATTGTCAGGCTAGACTCACAGCTCGTAATACTACAACTCAATGGTATATATTCTGTTCGCAATCCAGCTATTTATCGCATGTTCCTAAGGGTTAAGATCTTGGAAAGACGATTTGATTCAATTCAATATCAACATATTTCAAGAAACTTAAACACATTAACTGACTCATTAGCGAACTATGTGTTAGATAGACATTTGCAACATTTATAAAAAGGACACATCATCGAAAAATTGTATATATGGATCACGTAAATCAACCAGAATAAAACCCGAAAATCAAAATATATAAGCTGTTTATATATGTTCATACATAATGTTCTGTAACCAAGACAAAATTGGTCATATGACCCAAAAACTCAAAATATGTTAGGGGGCACCCTAGCCTAGTGGTGCTCATGATAGTACGTCACGGCCTGTGCAATCATGCGCAAGAGACGAGTCCATCGTCTAGGCACACCAATAGTATGTCGCTGCATCTATAAAGGTAACTCGTCAATCTGTACATCCGGAAGGCCACGAGTAAGGCTCTCAACCTGCTCCTGCACAGCCGCAAGGGTCTCAGTGTCGTCAAGATCGCGAATAACAACTCTCCTAGCAGGCTCCCCTGTCGGGGCAGCAGCTGGCGATCTCGGACGAACTGCTGGACGAACAGGACAAATGTCTGCATGCACCCAAGAGTACAATTAAAAGTCTTGATAGAATAAATCACAGCGACATTATGAATAAGAACAATAAACAGTAATATGGTCAAAGAGTTTTACCAATGGCACCCCACTGCTCGCCATCCGGTAGCACCAAATCCGGATCACCTCGGAAATCCATACCCACATATGGATACTCAGAAAACGCCATCTCCTGGTGCTCGAACCACCTAAAGAAGGCCTCAGTAAAGGTAATCTGAGGTTGACCTGCATGCCTAGACATGTGGTCAACCCACCTCTGCATGCGTGGCTCGGTCGGGGAAGGCAAATCAAGTATGATGTACTGAGGCTGCATCAGTGGGATTTTCTCCAAGGCGAATGCAATCAGAATAGAACCAAATCCAAAGTTCTTCAGCTTCCCGTCCTTTACCTTGGTCAATTGACTTTTCATCTGAACAAGTACCGCATCACACCAGTTGAATACTTTCGGTTGGAGACACTCCAAGGCGTGCTGCATATAAGACCTGTCGGCAACATGTAGAGCTGCGCTGCTGGCCATCCTACCAATAGTGAACAGAATGGACCTGAGAGCCCGATCAGTAATCTCTCGGATAACAATCTTGCCGTCTCTGCTCGACTGAGAACCTTCCCTGCAATACTGGCGGACATAATCTCTGGTGGAATCAGTCCCCCGGGCCGTACCTGATAAGGAAATGGGGGCACCTCGTCTTGACAGTCCAGTCAAGAAGTACATGTCCTCTATAGTCAAGGGGATGGTCTTCCCCCTAATCTGGAACACTTGGTTAACAGGATCCCAAGCATCAAGCATATACTGCAGTAAAGAAATCTGTGCTCTCATGCTAGAGATACGAAAGAACTTCAGCAGGCCACAGTTCCGCAGCGCGTTCACCATGACTGGGTCATGGAGGGCAATCATGTCCTCCTCTTCATGTTCTCGTTCTCGCCATGTAAGGGACATTTTGTTCAAAGTTCCCTGCAAAGCAAACAAGAGAAAGAGTGAATTCCTGATTTGATGATAAACTGGCGAAAAAATCATCAAAAATAACCTTAAAACTCAGTCCTTTTGAGCCCAGCGCAGGCAGGAAGTCTCCCACTTGCGCTGAGGGTCAGGCTGCCTTAAGGCAGCTTGACCTTCAGCGCAGGTTTCGAAAGGGAAACCTGCGCTGATCATAGGGCGCCCTGGCAAAACCCCAGGGGCTCAGAAAGACCGGAAAACAGGCAAAAAACAGGAAAAGGAAACCGTGAAAAGAAAGAGCTAGTGTTTAGCTCCTACCTGGTCCAGACGGCACCGAAAATCGTCCGCAGAATCTCCCGGAATCAGCTGGTGAAAATCAAGGGGGAAGAGGCACCTCCAGAGCTCCAACAAACCAAATGCAAATGAAATGGTAAATGAGAGGTAAAAACACCTTTTAATGGCTTTTTACACAGTTTAAAGTGAAATATTAGGGTTATAATCTCATTTTCATGCAAATATTATTCATTTCTAACAAAGTTTGTTGCAGCAATTGAAAATGCAGTACTATATTTGGAAAAGAGAAAAGCTAGTAATGGTAAAAAGCAAAATTTGACCATATAATCGAGCAGTTTTACCACGGAATTTATGCTCGTTAAAAAATAGAAAAGCGAGATCCGAGCAGTTTTAGCGTCATAGTTCATGCTCGTTAAAAAATAAACATAAGCTTTTGAGCAAGAGTTTCCTCCAGAGTTCAAGCTCATTAAAAAATGAACCTATTCCGGTAAATAACCATTGTGATCGTAAATTTATTAGCCACAAAAGCCTTGGTCGTGTTTGCACCCGCCACCTCCATTTCATTTGGCCAATCGTTCACCTCCATATGATTGTTTACCCATTTTGAGGAACAACTGCGAAGAGTGATTTCACTTAGCCATCCTTGTGACACTGCCGTGATTGGAAAATTCCAACCTGTACCTGGAATCTGCTGCTATCCCTGTTTATCACTCGTTCCTCAAAAGACGAGTTTTCTTTGAGCTCTTTTCTCCTGACTCGTAAAATATGAAAAGTTTGCCGAGTTTTGGCCTTCCAGCTCGTTAAAGTGACTGGAAGAGCTATCCCTCTTCTAGATTTTAATCTTTTTGGACCTGAGGGATTATTGCACAAAAAGATCGAGCGCTTGTTTTATTCGGCTCGTTAAAGTTATCGAAAACTCATCCCTTCTGTATTGTTTTATACTTTTTTCGGACTTGAGGGATTAGATGACGAAAAAGGAATTTTGGAGTTAACTTTCTGTACCTTTTCAGACTCTCTAAAAATGAAAAGGACCGAGTTTTCCTTGTCGTTAGACTCGTTAAAATGATTAAATAGCAACAAACTTGTCTTTAGACGAGAACGAGTTTCCCTATCGCTAGGCTCGTTAAAACATAGCGATGGGCTTGCCCAAAGGGCAGGTTATAGAACAAGCATATGTTATCCTCCTCAAGCTTGGCAAAAATAAAGAGGTACTGGTCAGAAATGACTGGGGAAAAATTGGGAGAACCTCAAAGCTTTAATGGTAGCAAGTCGCTCTTGAACATGACACTTTGTCCTCCGTATCACATCGGGTTGGGTTGTTTCATTCACCGGTCTCATCACCATGGTCCTCGCCGAACCATCCACATTTGGGGTAATGCTACCGATCCATCACATCAGTGTCGTTATATGTTCAAGAGATGTGTTCAGAAAGAGTCAACCGTGTCCCATCCACTACCATACATTATCCTTCATCCACCCATGATCGCCACCCTGAATCATATTTCACAGATTGTTTTCACCTCCACTAAAATCATTAGCTCCGTTCCGTGTCACTGATGTGGGATTCATTAAGGCCCTCCTTTGACGGATCGCTTCTTGTCGACTTCAGCGCATTATCCAAGAAGTCGATCTAGGAACAAACCCCCGGTACTTTGAAGCTTGCATGCCTCAATGGAAATTTTCTCACTTCCGGCGACAGGTATACATCAATGACCTTCGACCAGAAGATTTTGCGTGGTGTTCGACGCCAAGTCCTTTATTCACACCACGTGAATTGTACCGCAGTACCTTGAGGGTCATTGTCATTATTGGTGATTCCTCTCGCGCTTGTTAACGGTTTACATTATTGACCGGTAATCAAGTGATGTCTTTCCATGTTCGACTTCAGCGCAATTCTCACATGGATCGACTTGTACTTAGAGTGAAGATCGAACGAGTTTGAAGACCCCGGATCTAGTTTCATCCATCCGGGCTGCGATATATATTCAGGATATAAAGACATTTGTTATGTACATCATTGCAGCAGATGATCATCCTACTCGAAGGATGATAATTTCAGCAAAGAATTATCAGTCTACCATCAGACGATCGTATGTTCTATGTACCAAAATGAATTTATAAAGCTGAGCATGGGAATGCCCGCCTCAGCTAGATCATGAAAGCAGAATAAAAAAAATAATGTATTGTATTGTATTTTATTACAGGGCACCTCTCAGCGATTGAATGAACTTCGGATCCTCCTGATAAAGCATTTCACCCGATAAACGACCTCATACTTTAGGGGGCAACTGTTATAGACATTTTTGTGCCTAACAGCATGAAGCATGAAATGTCAATAATCTAAGGGATCCAAAGTCCCTAAACATGTTGTTCCTACCCCTAGAGGAACAAGGTCAGCAAACCACAGCACTGAAAATCAGTTCTCCACCTGAAAACACTCAAAAACAAGCTGTTTCTGGATCATGTCAACTACTCCACTGAGCATCTGCGCTGAATGTCAACTGCCCCACTCTGTACCTGCGCTGAATGTCAAAACTAATGAAGGCTACCTGCGCTGGGCGAGATTGGCCAAGTGGCACAGTCATTCTGCAAGGTGTCAATTGCCCAGGAAGCTTCCAAACTGACACTTGGATCATGGAATTCGCCTTGTGATGAGTAAGAGGATCTAGATCTCCAAGTGGAGGCAAGAGACTCCAAGTGGACTCAAGAACTGAAGATTAACTCAAGTAGGAGAGGACACTAGTCAGCTTCATGTCAGTCTCAAGCTTACTCATGCTTTCTCCAAAACTTCTATATATAGAGCTCTCTCATGAGGTCTATGGGGGCTGGAATTTTGTGCAAGTAAGGAAGTGTTGTTGGTTTGTGTATAGAACTATTGGGTGATTGCTTTGAAGGAGGTGAAGAGGAGATTTCTTTCTGCTGGGAGGTGTTGCTGGATTGGGCCTATTATGGTTGTAACACTCTCAGAACTTTACTTCTTCCATTAATAAAGTATTTGAGGTTCTTCTATATGCATGTGTCTGTATGGTGAATTGATGCTTGTATATTTGATTTATTCTAATCCTTGAATCAGTTATGGATGTATGCTTCTTGTAGTATCCTTTTCTTGTGCTTTTACAGGATCTTTGTGTAGCTGGGCCGGTGAAAGAGCAAGGAGCCAGGAGCAAGCAGCAAGGAGTGAGGATTGGATCGACTATTAGCGCAAGATAACGGTTAGTAGATCATCCTTCTCTTCTCTCTCTCATCTCATAAAGAAGTAACCTTGAATAGCTTTGCATTCAGTTGTTGCTGAGGTACTATCACCCTTAGAGTGGGATAGGGTCATTCCGTATTGGATACTTTTCCCAACAACAACATTGAGGAGACCCTTTTGGTTGATGGATCTCTAACACCGTCAAGACTAAGGATGGGATCTCAATTCATAATAATGCATAGTGCAGAAAAGTTCCTTTGTGGGATCGACCCTTGGTCTTGAGTAGTTGTATGTTGAGCTTGGTTTGTGTTGTGGGGTGTTTGGTCGATGCTATGTTGGCTTGTAGATCATAGATCAAGCCTCCATCCCACCACTTTTTATTAAAAAACCATTAAACCTTGTTATGAATTTAACAAACCCGAGAGCTTAAAATTGGTTATGAAAACCAACTTTTTATTTGCTACAATTTATAATTTTTATGCCCAAATTACCTATTTTTTATTGAAAAAATTGGCGATAATAGTTGGTTTCCAAGCACTACAAAGTCATCAATTTTTGGAGCGCTAAAAATGAGAAGAAAATTAAAAGGAAACGAAAAACTTAGAACTGAAAGAGCTCATTAGCATGTGATAACATATGGCTCCAATGGGGATGCTGTCCTCCCTATGAGGTAGAAAAAAACCCATAGACCAAGTGCCTAATCCATTGGGTTTATCCCAAGCTCTAAGACCAACATCATGTACATGTTCTTTACTAAAGCCATCGCAAATTAAAAACTGAAACTAAAATTGTAAATGCTACAAAGATGATTGACCAACAAGCTTATTAATCACACCATCCTACTCTAAATTGCTAAAATAATTGCTCAATCAAATGATACAAAAATGGCAATGCAAAGAGTCTAGTAGCTACTCAAATACAATTGGTTTTTTACTGTTATTTAACAAAATCAAAACTGGAACATGTAAGGGAAATGGAAATTGATTAGACTCTTGGTTCCCATAGTGAAGACATAGTTTAAAATTTAAGTTGAAAAATCCTTCCATATAGACTTCTACAGGCTCATAGAAAAAATATTTTGCTTTCTGATCCTCAAGATATTCTATGAATTGATTGTTATGGTTGGATAGTTCATATGTGCTCTCTTCTTCAAAATATGATTTCAGATGCGAATTTTCAAACTCATGTTCAAAACAAAACATTCTTTAAGCATGACAACTGAGGGAAAAACTGCCTTTTCTCTTTTTGGTGGAAAAAGGCTTTCAAAAGGATGATTTTGACAATGGAAATGGTGGGACTAAATTTGAGCATTTAATACCTCAATATCCTTCTCAAATTTTTCAACCAATGCTTCTAAAAAATAGCTTGTGTCCTTAGAACATTTGCATAATCTTAAATACCTAGGTAAAAAATTTGAGAAAGAATTTTCCACTTTATCATCATTAAACATATCAAAATACTCTCTAAAACCTTGACGCAGGCTAGGCCTGCAAATAACCAGGATCTTTACTATTTGTTGTGCGTACATTGCAATCATTTTCAAACTAAGATTCCAATCTGGACCATTTCAAGCTCTTTTCATTTTCGGAAGCTATTTTACCCATTTATGATTTTATGGTTGTAAAACCATGACTATGAAACCATCTTCTCAAAAAAACCCATTGATTAAATTCCAACCAAAGCTTGGCTTTACATGTATCTTTTAAGATAACATTCAAATCCTCACCTATATCAGATTTAGAAAATCTGATCTCTTCATTTACATCCTGATATTAACATGGAATTTTTAATACAATCAAATCAACAACAAATGCGCCCTTGGGTTTTTTCCAACAACTTAACATTATTGAACCAAATCTTATACATGCGCCCATTCATATCGATTCATTCATATATGGCCAGATTCAATGAAACAAAGTACCCATATTGTAATACTCAATTTGAAATTAATTGACTAAGTCTGATACACAAGCATCACCATTTTAATGATGTTTGGGCCTGCACAAGACTATGTAACTTCAACCTTTCAGTATAGTCAACCAAATATCAATTATATATATAGCAGTGCACCCTTCCAACTCTGCTTACCAAACTTATGGCAGTTTGTATAAACATTTTTCTCAATAACAAAAATCTGCTCTTCAATTACATACCTTCCATAGCGATCTTCCCCTGTTCCTTGGTATCGCGTCGGCTGGCCCTTATTCAAAACAAAATCTCTTGGAAATTTATATCGCCTTTATTTTAAACAAAAGATGGAGCACTGGACTACAGGTATCGGCTTACCATAGAATAGGCGCATATACACTTCTGTTCCTCCATACATTCTCGGTAATTATAAGGCCGCTTCCACTTTCCGGACCTCGGCCCCTGTTACAGAACTCTCCTTTTTGCCCGAACTCATAGTAATAACAGGATGTAAAATACCAGCGTATCAACAGAATTATATTTTATACCAATCGACCTTCCGGCGCAAGTAAATAAACGACAGGCATAGAAATAGCAATTCTTCAATTGGTTATTAACCATACGCCCTCAATATGCATACAGCATACACATACGCTTACCTCCAGCATACATATCTCTGTCCCTATGCGGCTTTCAGTCAATGGATATATAATTGTAATTGCCAGGCAACCAACGGCCCTATACAATTAAATGCAGCCTTCAAATGAGGCGCCAGTCACGCTGTTTGGGTAGCTCAAATCAAGCATCGATGGCTCTCTCATATACAATCCGATATCGATTAACACAATCGATACCATCCCATATCACCGGACACAGATAATAGCAATTACATTCCCAAAAGGCCAGAATTCAATACATATAGAGTTTCATCGAAATTTTATGAGTCAATAAAGCTACACAGAGATTAACAATCCAGATTCCTCCATAACACAATAATCTCAGAAAATAAGAAGAATCGAACCTTCCTTCCACACATCGAACACATAAATTCGATTCACAATGCTTTACACAGAATTATCCCTTTCTTAGAATCGATTCATTAACAACATTCTTCCTCCTTGGCCTGATTTTCCAGATTGATGGCCCTTACAATTTACCAAAGGCTCACAGCCTTGGTTGTTCCCAACCAGCTCTCTACTCCTCTCACTTTTCTCACAATCTCAATGTCCTTTTCTCACAAAAAGTCCTCCTATTTATACAATTTAAAAAAAATCATTTAATTAAATGCTCAATCTCTTAAAATCCTCAACAAACCCCTAAATTTCTCAACATCCCTAAAGGATAGGTTTTTATCCCTAAAATCCTTCAATTTATTAAATTTCCTCATATCCTTTTATTAATAAAAAGATATTTACATAAATCCTCACCTTCTCCTATTTAATTCAAATTAATTAATAAAATATTAAAAATCATCACACCCCATATTTACAAATTAATATTATCACACCCCATATTTACAAATGGAGAAAAAGGTCTTGATGCTCCTGCATCAAACCTTCAATAGATAAAGGATCTTCAACATACCCTATCATCTCGATTGGCTAGGAAACATGATCTGCAATTCAAGCTTTGAATTCTTCGGACAGTGGAGTCGTCATGAAAGTTCTGACTTCTGGAATTTGACAATGGAGTCGCTAGGTGAATGATGCGCAACTTGATTGTATCTAATCGTTTTTCACCATCATCAATCAAATATGATTCTTTGTCGTTATACCTAGGGATGATTTGACATCAAAATTCTCCTCCCCGACAATGACACCAAGATGTTATCACTAAAAATTTATCCCAGTTGTGAAAGGAAAATCATGTGGTAACATTTTGAACTAGACTTTTAGGTTGGAAGCTAGCCCTTCCATCCCATAAAGGGTTCTCCCTCTTACGGCTCAATCACCTAGTGTCACCTCAGTAGTTGAATGTTTACTTAATGCAATGGCTAGACCTTTAGTTCAATGGTGTCGAAAAATGGGTTTGGTTGGGAAATAGAGGTAAGTCCATTGGGCATGGAGTCAAGCCGATGTGTTGATTGAGGGATAGTCAAGACTTTGTTTATGAAAATACAAATATCAAATTAAAGGCACATGACATTTCATTAGACATTAAATATGTAGCAGTAAGATGGCAGAAAAAGAAGACAATCCATTAATGCAGAGAATTTAACTAGAACGAATTATGCTTTAAATTTATAAGATAGGGTGGCTTGAATGTAATGAAATAGGGAATGCAAGATGAATTATTTTCATGTAACTTCATTCAAATTTGAAGAAGCAACATTTCATGATAACAAAGTAGGAAACATAAAAACTTGGAAACTGACTGTGAAACACCATAACATGAATCTCTAATAAATCATTTATGTCCTTTTGCTTGAAAAACCTTTATTACTATCAAAAGGGCTAATACAAATATTCTGAATGGTTTCTCTCAGGTCCTAACCCTCTTTTCCTTTAAGATAGCTCTATTTATAAGAAAAAAATACAACATAGATCATAGATACATATTACATGAGTGTTTTTTAAGAAAATACATAGTCAAAACTAATTGTTACAAAACAATGAGATAATACTGGATGTGGTAGCTTCTTCTCATGACAACTGGAAACATTGAGGTGCACTCCTCCTTGTAATCCTACTGAGAAACATGGACAAAAAACTGATTCCATGAAGGCACCATGAAATATGGTAGTTTAGGTGTATTTGACCAAACAAACCCTGGAATGATGGAGAAACTCATGCTACTAATCTAGGTCAATGCCACATGTCTCATCCATCTAGAATATACATATTTTTCTTGTAAATATTTACTCTAAATCTTTGTTTCAACAAAATATCCTATCTTCAATGAGTGCTACAAGATCTTCATGAGGTGGCCCAAAAGATATATGCAAGTTTTAATAGGTCAAAACAGGAAAAAACTCTTCATAGTAAATCAAGCATTATTCTCCAGTTGGGTGTATACATTATCTTCTAAAAATTGAGCATAATTGATGAAGAAAAAAATGATTTTACCTCTTTCATATTAGCAACGTTGTTTTGGCTAGTAGAAAAATACTATTTCTCTTTGATATAGATTTGGTAGTTTGTTTAGTAGGTTTAGTGAGTACCTGCTTTGTTCCTTAAAACTCTTCTTGCTTACTCTATTTCTTATACGAACCTTGCTTGGAAGCTTTATCTTGGGGTTCTTCTTCATCCATGATAATTATAGGTTCCAACAGTGAGGGATCTCATTATGCTTTAAACTTAAGCCTTAGTTTATTTGTAGGCCTTGTATGTATTTTCCTCACATATGACACCTTCTCCTCAGGTCCCTCATGGATTGCTTTATATTTCCTCTATTTTGTAGTGCCTACAGACTGGCTTTGTTTTGTAGTGCCTAAAAATTGGCCGTGTTTCGTAGCACCTACATACGATATTTGCTTTGTAAGAGCCACAATTGCATCTCTAACTATGTGATAAAATCACATTAGGTGAGAGGGTACAAATACTAGGAATCAAGCTATTGACCAACCCTTTCTCCTTTTTTCATACAAGAATTTACTTCTATAATATTGACTTCTTGACATTGTATTTCTAGTTGCAAAATAAGAAGAGTGATTTTTTAGCATAAAGTGAAATACATGCTTAAGCCCCACATCTAATATAATTGACTCAACAATTCAAATAATAACAAGTCATATCCAGTTTAGTCAAAACATCTACATAATTTTAAGTAAATTGGATGCCTAAAATATGAAACAAAAATAGCCAAAATAGTCAAGTTTTTGAAATCAATCCAATAATGAGACATCTTAGTGTTGTAATAATATTTAAGGTTAAATCATCTTGAACCAAAACTGCAAGTAAGCATACTTTGTGTCCACAACTTAGATAGTACAGTGACTAATAAAAATAATTCTTTATAGTGTGAAAATTTAAGTAATCTCTTTGCTAAGGTAACTATGGGAAAAATTCCACCATTTTTATCTTATTTTAGATCTTCTTTTACTTACTTTTATTGGATAACATACAAAAATGATGAAAGTATTTGTTCAACATTTCAAATGGATTAAAAAATATGACAAGGACCACATATTTCTTCATGGAGGTAGCAAAATATGTACAAGGTTCCATGAAGCTTTGATAAAGATTATATGCTCAGTTGGAGATAAATAAAGTGGACAATGATCTATTTTTGTTCCCAGTGTTATAGACATTTTTGTTCCTTGCAGCACCAAGCATGAAATGTCCATAAACCAAGGGCTCCTAAGTCCCTAAAAGTGTTGTTCCTACCCCTAAAGGAACAAGGTCAACAAATTACAGCTTCTCCCAGAAGTTCTCCACCAGAAACTGCTTAGAATCAGTCAAATCAGGATCACTTCAGCTGCTCCACTGGCTAACTGCGTTTCATAGCACCTAAATACACTAGCTAGGTGCGTTGCAACGCACCTAAATGCACTATCAGGGTGCGCTGAGCGGGAAATGACAAATGGCAGTGCCATTCCGCGAGGTGGAAAGACAATGGAAGCTTCCAGAATCTTCTCCAATGACACTTGCCTCACTGAATTCGACCAAGGGTGAGTAAGAGGCTCTCAGTCTCCAAGTGGAAGCAAGAACTGACAGAGAGAAGACACTAGTCAAATCATAAGCTGACTCATCCTCCTTGCATACATCTATATATGGATCCCTCATCCCAGAGATCCGGAGGCTGGAATTTTGTACATTGCAAAGAATTGCTGTTGGTTTTGAGATAGATATCAGAATATTGGGTGATTTATGCTTTGTTGGAGGTGAATAAGGGGCTTCTTTGTTGGGAGGTTGATGCTGGATCAGGAATCATCCGTTGTAACTCCTCCTGGATCTTCTTGTTATATCAATAAAACTATTTGAGTTTCTCCTACATGCTTGTGTATCATTGATGCTTGTTACATTTGTATGTTTAGCTTAAATCTGATCCTAAGCTTTTTATGAATATAGATCCATGTCTTTGTGTAGTTTTCTTCTTCTGTGATCTTACAGGAACTTGGTGAAGCTGGGCAAGTAAGGGAGCAGGTAGCTGGAAGTTGTCAAAGAAGAGAGGGATTGGATCAAAGGACTAGCGCAAGACACAGGTCGGTTCTTTCTATCCCCTTCTATCTTTAATTCATAAAGGAAATACAAAAGTAGTTTTCTCTGTTTGTTTCTAAGGCAGCTGTCACACCTTAGTGGGATAGAGCAGTTCTAAATAGACACTTTTCCCGGTAACAAAATGGCGACTCCGCTGGGGAGATTGTCTAATTAGTTTGTTTGTGTATCTTTTTGTTGTTTGTTTCATAAGCTTATAAGTAGCATTCGAACTGCATTTGCCATAACAAATGCAAAGTAGACAGCTGCTACTTCAATCCATTCACTGGATCTGTTTATGATTTGAACAACTGATTCACAAATGATCTGATTGCCCTTTGTGATAGCTCTTAGACCCTCCTTAGATCTACCCTCTGATTGTGCATTACTGATTGCTTTTACTCGGCCAAAAACCAAAGACTAAACTGCAAACCGTGACCCAGAACCCGGATAGAATTCTCGTTTCTGCCCCAGCGCAGGTACTGTGAAGAGTTCCTGCATTTCAGCGCAGTTCCCGTGAGGGAAACCTCCACTGCAATCCAGTTTCTCTGTGTTACAGGTGCGCTGATTAGACTAGCCCTGTGCAGCTGAGGTTCTTGTGCTTCATTCTTTCCAGTTTTGTCTCTGATTTTTGCAGCCTGTGATCAGTGTATGTGTCTGTTTAAAAACCCCTTTTCCTTGCTGTAATTCCGCCTCCTTTGTACAAAAGAACTGTAGATGTTTTTATGTGTTTGTTGAGTCGTTTACAGTTTTCCATTGCAATAGTAGAATAGTCGTACTATCGTCCTTTGATTTAGATCTGTCGCAAGTGTCGATTTCGATCATAGGAGAAAGTTTGATTGCTGTTGATGGTCGATTATACTTGTACTATTGCCTTTGGTCTGGATTTATGTTTTTCTAGTGTCAAAAACGAGTGTTTATTTCAAAATCGTAAAGCGTCGTAATCGTCTTTATCTTTTGATTTCGAAAATAAGCTTGCTTGTGTTTGTCGCTTGAAAGCAAATTCATATTTGTACATCAACTTTCTTTTTAGCATCAATATTAAGAAAGTCGAAAACAAATACATGCACATGTGCATTTGCATATTGACAGTCTGTTTGGCTTGATTTAGGAAAGTGCATTTACAGTGTGCTCTTTGCTCTTTGTGAAAATATTGTGTCTTTCTTTTCCCCTAGTAGCTAGGATTTTCATTGCAGAAAAGAGATAAAAGTTTGCTTATCATCTTTAGATTTCATTTTAGGAATTACATCTACATCTTGTGGTGAACCCAAAAGGCAAACTTCATAATAAAGATCAACTTAAAATAAATTCAATGAATCTAACAACGCTTTGGAACTTAACGCACAACATTTAGAGGTCTAGGCTAGAGACGTATTCCGGCGTCGTAAAGCCTGGTAACTGTTGTCCTCACTAATGGTTGGGTGATTCCTCCACTTTGAGACGATAAGTGCCAGTACAGACTTGTGCTCCCACGTACTGTCGATTATATGTTGGGAGACCCCTATAGGCTTAAATCCTTTATCCATAGGAAGCCGTGTCTGCCGCCCTATCGATCGCAATGCACTGAACACAGCATTCGGGAAGATTGACTGCCATACCGTAAAAAGTATTCTGCAGTTTTGCGATTGGTTTGGTACTCCCTCTACCTAGATCTCCAGAGCAGTCCCTTTCGTTCCTTTTCAGACTCCTTAACGGAAAAGGTCCATCTGAGCACTTGTCACTTCAGGCTCATTAAAAATCGAAGGAGACTAGAGTCATCTTTTGTTTTTTCTCGACTCTTTAAAACTGAAAAAACAAGTTGTGTCTAAGCGTCTAAAAATTTATTTTAAACGGAATATTCATTACCCCTTTCCTACGTTGATCTTGGGTTGAGAAAATGGAGTCTACCAACCAAGGAATTCCCCTTGGAGGAAATCCTAGTCCCTTCTCCTCTTGGGGAGATGTTGGTGCACCCCATATGGCCACATTGTCACTTCCAGGACTGACAATTGGTTTGCCAGTATGGCTCTTCTCAACCTCTGTCGTTCAGAACACCACTATTCCTGAACAATTGAATTAGCAATTATACGAGTCCAGAGTTTCCCACCAGCCTTCTACTTCCTCTAATTCTTCCTCTCCTCCCTCCTCTTCGCTTGATGGAGCTGGTAAAGCTAAAAGCCAAGTTCCTAAGGAGAAGGAGGAAAAGAAGAAGAAAGAGAAGAAGAAGAAGGAGCCAAAGGCGAATGGGGGAAAACGAGTGTCGTCTAACGAAAATCCACACACTGCACCGACCAGGCCTAAATCGCTATGTGTCATTTGCAAAGGTGACCACTTTCACAGAGATTGTCCCTGCATCCCCCGGATACTAAGGGACTGGTCTCCTCGTTTGCACAACCCGATGTCGTCAACCTCTGATGATCATGTTGAAAGCACACTGTCAACTAGCGAAAGTGAAGCCCCAGGACAAAAAGGGAAAGCTAGATTTCCCTGTAAACTGTGCGAAGGAAATCATGCCGTCCACCGTTGTCCCTTCTTAGACGAAGCTAAAAGAGTTTTGGATGATCATCCGGTTTCACCGTTACGACTTCCTCCTAGATATAAAAAACTCTTGCCAAGTCCGTCACTAGTTGAGAATCCAGCTGGCCCGCTCAGGTGGTCGGCCGAAGCACCTATCATTGAAGATAAACCATCTGGATCCATACCAGACGAAAGTCAAAAGGTCGAGGCGGCAGTTGACCCGGTCTTGCCTTCAGAGGTTTCATCTTCAGATGATACAGTCACTGAGGAGAACAAGGATGACACCGTCCAAATTCTCTTCATAAACGCATACTCCAACGAACATGGGGGCAATATACCCGTTCCTTTACCGCAGGAAGGAAGTTCGTCAGAGTCGTACCCGGCCGTCTATTCGGTCCCACCTCCAAGCAACCTAGTTGTCTCCTTCGACTGGAATCAACTAGGCAGACCCCGTTTACCAGCTAGCATACCATTCCGAATTATCGTCCAAATATATAGAATGGTTATAGTTGGTACCATCATAGATGAAGGGGCTTCTGTGAGTATCCTTTCCTCGACTGCTTGGAGAGCACTTGGTTTGCCATCGCTTTTGCCTGAGATGAGAAATCTGACAGGATTTGATAAAGGAACCAGTCGACCTTTAGGGATCCTTCCCGATGTGCCCATAACATTGAGAGGGAAAATCGTTCGCCTGAACATAATGGTAGTTCAAGGACCCCTAGATTACAATCTACTCCTTGGACAAGACTATATTTATTGCATGGGAGCGATTGTCTCCTCACTCTTTAGAGTAATGTGTTTTCCGCACGAAGGAAGAGTGGTCAAGCTCGTGGACCAACTTTCATTCCCTGGATCATACCGAGCAAATAGTCATATACCATCCCTGAATGGTCTTTTCACGCAAGAAATGTCTCAATCTCCAGTCCGTCCTCCTGATAAGCGCAAGTAATTCGGAGGGATATGACTGAAACCCAGGGGGCATGCATCCTGGTCTGCTTCGGCAGGAAAACTTTGGGTATAGGGTAGGTTTCCGCGGGAGAATATGACTAGTCTGTACCCCGTCCGTGATTGGAAGAGGGGTTATTCTAGAACAAGATTCTCTTGTCAAATTTATGTGAGTTAGCGAGCACCGCCACTCACCTTTGTTTATCTCGGTAGACATCGCCGAAGAAGTGTTTTGTTTGCGCCGCGAATAGAGCAATCTTTGGGTAACCTGTAAGAGGCAGGCCTCTCTCGGTAAAACAAATGTTTTAATGGACTAAAGAAGGGGTAACCTTGAAACTCTATTTTATACCTGGGGGCATGCAAACCTTTTGGAGTGCAAGCAAAGAGCGGCTATTTATTTTTTAAATTTTTAGGACCTCTAACCCTTTAAACTCGTTGGATTGGTCGTCTCCTAACTTGCATAAAGAAAGGATGTGGGGAAAAACTCTAAAAATTGCCATTTTTATATGATACATTCTTATCATATGACTGGATTAATCGAGCAGTGTTTACCGCGAGGTTCAAGCTCGTTAAAAAATAAACCCGGACCGAGCAAATGTTTCCACTCGCGTTTAAGCTCTTTAAAAAATGAACTATTCCCCGGTAAATAACCACCGTGAATGTAGTACTTCAGCCATTAAAGCTTTGGTCGTGTTTGCACCGTCACCTCCACTTTTCCATTGGTCGATCATTCACCTCCATTTGATTGTTTACCCATTTTGAGGAACAGCTGCGAAGAGTGATTTCACTAGCCATCCTTGTGACACTGTCGTGATTGGAAAATTCCAAACCTTACCTGGAATCAGCTGCTACCCATTTTATCACTCGTTCCTCAAAAGACGAGTCTCCTTTAAGCTCTTTTCAACTGACTCGTAAAATATGAAAAGATTGCCGAGTCCTTGGCCTTCCATCTCGTTAAAGGGACAGGAAGTGCTATCCCTCCTCTAGATTTTAATCTTTTTGGACCTGAGGGATTATTGCACAAAAAGATCGAGCGCTTGTTTTCTTCGGCTCATTAAAACTATCGAAAATTCATCCCTTCTGTATTGTTTTATAATTTTTTCGGACTTAAGGGATTAGATGACGAAAAAGGAATTTTGGAGTTACCTTTACGTACCTTTTCAGACTCTCTAAAAATGAAAAGGACCGAGTTATCTTTGTCGTTAAACTCGTTAAAAAGATTAATAGCGACAAACTTGTCTTTAGACGAGAACAAGTTTCACTATCGCTAGGCTCGTTAAAACATAGCGATGGGTTTGCCCGAAGGGAAAATTATAGAACAAGCATATGTTATCCTCCTCAAGCTTGACAAAAATAAAGAGGTACTGGTCAGCAATGACTGGGGAAAAATTGGGAAGAAAACTCAAAGAATCTTTATTGGTAGCAAGTCGCTCTTGAACATGACACTTCCACTCCATGTCCGAGTCGGGTTGGGTTGTTTCATTCACCGGTCACATCACCATGGTCACGCCATACCACCCACATTTGGGGTAAATGCTACCAATCCACAACATAAGTGTCGCCGACATGTTCAAGAGAAGTCATCCAGAGAAGTCACCTGTGTCCCATCCACTACCATACATTATACTTCATTCTTTCATGACCTCCATCCTGAACTGTATATCATCAAATTGTTTTCACCTCCATCAAAATCATTTGCTCTGTTCCGTGTCATTGATGTGGGATTCATTAAGGCCCTCCTTTGACGGATCGCTTCTTGTCGACATCAGCTCATTATCCAAGAAGTTGATCTAGGAACACCCCATTCAGTACTTTGAAGCTTGCATGCCTTAATGGCAAGTTTCTCACTTCCGGCGACAGGTTTACATCAATTGCCTTTGATCGAAAGATTTTGCGTGGTGTTCGACGCAAAATGAACACCAAGCATGAAATTTCCATAAACCAAGGGCTCCTAAGTCCCTAAAAGTGTTGTTCCAACCCCTAAAGGAACAAGGTCAACAAATTACAGCTTCTCCCAGAAGTTCTCCACCAGAAACTGCTCAGAATCAGTCAAATCAAGATCATTTCAGCTGCTCCACTGGCTAACTGCGTTGCATAGCACCTAAATACACTAGCTAGGTGCATTGCAACGCACCTAAATGCACTATCAGGGTGCGCTGAGCGGGAAATGACAAATGGCAGTGCCATTCCGCGAGGTGGAAAGACAATGGAAGCTTCCAGAATCTTCTCCAATGACACTTGCCTCACTGAATTCGACCAAGGGTGAGTAAGAGGCTCTCAGTCTCCAAGTGGAAGCAAGAACTAACAGAGAGAAGACACTAGTCAAATCATAAGCTGACTCATTCTCCTTGCATACATCTATATATGGATCCCTCATCCCAGAGATCCGGAGGCTGGAATTTTGTACATTGCAAAGAATTGCTGTTGGTTTTGAGATAGATATCAGAATATTGGGTGATTTATGCTTTGTTGGAGGTGAAGAAGGGGCTTCTTTGCTGGGAGGTTGATGTTGGATCAGGAATCATCGGTTGTAACTCCTCCTGGATCTTCTTGTTATATCAATAAAACTATTTGAGTTTCTCCTACATGCTTGTGTATCATTGATGCTTGTTACATTTGTATGTTTAGCTTAAATCTAATCCTAAGCTTTTTATGAATATAGATCCATGTCTTTGTGTAGTTTTCTTCTTCTTTGATCTTACAGGAACTTGGTGAAGCTGGGCAAGTAAGGGAGCAGGTAGCTGGAAGCTGTCAAAGAAGAGAGGGATTGGATCAAAGGACTAGCGCAAGACACAGGTCGATTCTTTCTATCCCCTTCTATCTTTAATTCATAAAGGAAATACAAAAGTAGTTTTCTCTGTTTGTTTCTAAGGTAGCTGTCACACCTTAGTGGGATAGAGCAGTTCTAAATAGACACTTTTCCCGGTAACACCCTGCAACTTAATCCCCTTGTTTACACTACACAAACTAAAGTAGAGAAGAACTCCCATGAATGTCGGGTATGCATCCATAGATGTTGATAAAACATACTTGTACCATTTCCACCACTCTTTCTAGGATTAAAATATGAAATAATTGAATATGCTCCTAATGATAATCCACGTACCAATGTGATATGAGTTGCATGAGACATGTTGGAAAAAATACCCAAAAGAATTGATATGTTGATTGATTTCAATTGTTCAACTTTGGGGAATAATATTCTTCAACTCCACACTATCACTGGGAAAATTGCACCCACTAGGAATAACCATATCTAGTTTTTGAATCGACCAAATGGCTTGAACAAGAATTTTAGACCAACTTGTACCCATATGACTAATGCATCAAAGGCTACTCTATCTTTGAGACACATCCAAGGGCTATCAAGAGGCATAATGTCCACATCACATATAGCCTTTATACATGTCATCATCCATCATGCAATGCATAGATTGATTATACAGGCATCTATTGTTCCCACAAGCTAAGCAACATACATGCAATGTGGAGGAATCTTCATGTAGTGCCCAAGCTTCAATTATGCAAGAAAGAAAAATCATGTATTGTACCAATCCTTCCATAAGTCTTGAAAAGGATATTGACAATTGGTTTTCCAGGAAATAAGTACCCAATAATAAATTTTACAAAAACATTTTAACTTTTTTTTTTTCTCAAAAATAGAAAATAGATACGTGTGTATGTGGATCTAGATCAAGAGTTCTACATATTAAGGATTGAGAATCAGAAGAGAACAATTTTGGGAAAGAAAATATGTTCCTTTTCTTTTTCTATATAGACTTGTAGGATCATCCTCATAAAATGGAATTTATCTTTCCATTAGCACATAAAATATTACTCCACCTGATATGACTGCGGGAAGTTGATGTTATCTCCCAATTGACATTCCATTGAACCTACTTTTGAATCAACAATGTTTATCTTCAATTACCCAACATGGATAGCATAGCCTTTGGAATTGACAAGAATAGAGAATGGGAAAGATTTATTTAGGTTTGGAGCACAAACACATTCTTTAAATATATTGATTGTACTTAATTTCTATATCCCTTTGCAAGGTCAAGGAAACCAATTACCAATTTCTCCTTTTTCATTCAGTACAATGAGCCTTGCATTAGGTTCTTTTACGAACTTGAGCAACACTTTCATGGATGTTAGAATTGCATATTATTTAAGGAGCCCTGTTTTACATATGGCAATAACAAAGGCTTTCCATGTTGTTGTGAAAAAGAGACATCCAAGTAAGTAGAGGCTTTTGAAAATCCCCCTTTCTTTCCAATATGCATGAGGGGAAGGATTTAGTCTTGTGGTGCAACTTATCTCATTTAGTCCATTACAGTACAAGGATCTTTAACAATATGATTTCCACCTTTTGATAGAGTAGATCCAACTCACTCGGTGGAATTTCAAATCCATGTGCAATAGAAATTACTCACATATCCGTAACCTCTAAAGTAGCATAAGATGACACACCTTCTCCCTCCCCCTCCCCCCATTAACTATCCATCATGTTGTGGTGATTCAAAATGAATTAACACCATCAATCTACTTCTTGTGATCTAGTTTGGCTTCTTGTAAATCAGAGCTATTGTGCATCTCATCCAAGTTCTCCTTGGTATAATTAAACATGACATTAAATTCTATATGCCAACGAATTTGATAATTCAACTTGAAACTCCATTTGATTTTACCCACTAATAATGGCAACCAATTGCTTGAATACCTTTTTGTGATTTGAAGGGCCATGGATCCAATTGTTCAGTCAAAGACTACACAAGCTAGTTTAGAGTTTAATTCGTAATCAAGCCACCACTGGATTCATAAGAAGGCATACTCTTCATTTTAGTCTCATAAAACATGATAATTTTATCAAAA
The DNA here is from genome assembly GCA_031772625.1 of Pinus tabuliformis. Taxonomy (NCBI): domain Eukaryota; kingdom Viridiplantae; phylum Streptophyta; class Pinopsida; order Pinales; family Pinaceae; genus Pinus; species Pinus tabuliformis. The sequence continues at coordinate 463,394,682 of CM062811.1, forward strand.
AATTAGTAAAACAATCATATCCAGTCAGGGATATGTTCTCAAATTTGCATGCAAGTCCATGCAAACTTATATAGAACCACATTCTCATAAGGTTAAATATATAGGTCAGAAAGACAAGAATCCAAAATCCTAATTTGGATTTAATGGGAAACCAAAGTTTACTATGTTTTAAGCCTATATTTTTTTCCAAACCCAAATTCCCTACCAATGTTTAGTTGGAATTACTAAAACAATCCTAGGTAGTTACATAATTGTATTGCATGTCAAGCATGTATCTTCTCAAATCCACATTCCGTTGAACTCCTGCAAATTACATACATTCTATGAGTTCATTAGCAAAGGTGAAATGATTTATTTTCATTCATGTATGTGTAATTTTATAATAAAATTTTTAAGGTTTGAGAATTATACAATCTTCCAACATCACTACCACTTCCTTCTATGTGTTCTCACAAGTCAACCCCATTTTCTCCATTGTTTCATTGTAATAAGGATGGAAATATTGCAAGATTTGCTTCTATTTGGCACATAATTCTTAAGGCTACAAATTGTTCCTCCATCACTACCAAAATCTATAAACAAGAATATTTCTATCAATTGGTTTCATTTCCTCACCACTCCAATGTTATGCATACCCTAAGTTCATGATTTCCTATTGTATTTGTATGAAGGGCTTTAGGCCTCCCCACAACACCAAATCCAAACATATCTTGCAACCATGGTATCCCAGGTATCAACATTTCTATATCATTTTTTCAAATAATTTGTCAACTCTTTAAGGATTTCACCTCTATGCTTAGAATGTGGCCCATACAAGCCTAGTATTGAAACTTAGGCTCTAGAGAATTTTGTCAGATAGTTTGTGGACATATGTTGTAGCCTTACCTTATGCCCTTGATCCTTGGCCCTAACACTCTGTCATTGGTCTATGCAAGCCCAATGTTGCAACTTAAGCTTTGATACCACCTATACCATCCCCCAAACCCACTTGTAACATCGCCCAACCACTTAACTTAGGTGATGTCAATTCCAAAACATTTTGATATCCTAGAATCATAAAGGACAATACATATAATTTAACAAAAATAACATAATAAAATGCATGTGAAGCATAAACCATAAATAAATAAGGATGTTGGCCACTTATTTGTTAAAATCAATCGACTAGACATAGACCTCAGATGTACCACCTAGCTATAGACTGCGCTACTCCATCTCTCTTAGAAACTAATCACCCCCAAGCTAGTTCCATGCCTCCACTTTAGAAATGGCTACTCAAACCAAGTACATATCCAATATTCAATAAAAGTAAGGACAGAGTATGAAACCCCAGCATACTCCAACTACCAAACTCACATCCCCCATCAACCCCACAACTAAGTAGTGCACCCCCTTCTCTACACTTGTAGTCCATCATGTTGTGCCACTGCCCTTATGTTGACCATATTGTGTCAGCCAAGGATATATTAAATTCCTATGGTTCCCAATAGTTCATGCTTCCCAAAGGGGTATGCAGGTACCCTCTAGGCCCTCACAAAGGGACACCTATCAAAATTAATACATATCCCATAAATGGGGGAACCACCCTTTCTTTTATAGGTATGGTACCCTTTTTTATTATAACAATATAGTATTATATTATATTATAATAGATCTTAATATCAAGCTATTTTACCTTTCCTTTCATGGAGTCCTAGCCCTCCATGTCTTTTTTGTCCCTTGGCTTGTAGCTATGGTGTAATTATTTTTAATACATGTGTGCTTATCACGATACAAGATCAATAACATTTTAACAAACATGCTCTCTATCTTGACCACGCAGGTGCCTTAGACTCATAACACTTTAGTACATTGGCCTGTTAGCCTAACCCATTTATACACATATAGGCACATAGGTCTAAATAGAAACTGACTCACCAACAGGCTATTTCACATGCACTAGCCCACCAACCTAAGTATCACATGTGCATATACATTACAATTTAGGGGTCAAGCCAGGGGTATTATAAAAACAAACATGTTATCTACATACAATAACAAGATAATATAACTATCATTATCTAGTTTATTAAAATAAATGTAGTGGTCATACTGAAACCTACCATATGCTTATTTTGGCATAAACCTATGAAAATTCAAATACCACTACCTTGGAGCTTGATTTAAACCATACAAGCTATTCTTTCGTTTACATATTCCTTCCCTTTGACCTCATATCCCTATGGTTGTTGAATATAAATCTCTTCCTCTAGGTCCCCATGAAGAAAATTCATCTTTACATATAATTGCTTAAGATCCAAATGTTATACTGCCACTAAACTTAAATAGTTCTAATTGAAGTCATTTTGACAACAAGAGAAAATATTCATCAAAATATGTACCTTTCTTCTATGAAAACTCCTTTACAAAAAGTGTGTCCTTGTACCTCTTTTTGTTTGCATCTTCTTCCTTCTACCTATAAAACCATTTATTATGAAATACTATTATACTTGTAGGAAATAAGACCAAGTCCCAAGTATGGTAATGTACTAAAGAGATCTCTTATTTCCTACCTTGCTCCCATTTCATTTTGGTTTCTACCTACATTACTTCTTCATATCTTATTGTTTCACCAGAATCAATCAATAATACATAATATAACGAAGGAGAGCATTGTTCATGGGGTCTATTTAACTAAGTTGTGTCTTTTACCAATAATACTTGTTTCTACTGTTACTGTCGAACATTGTCTGGCACCTTTGGAATTTCATTTTCTCTAATTTCATCAAGCACTATGTATTCTATGTTTTTCCTTTTCTTATTTTCTTCTTTACAACTAATATTAGTACATGACCTTCTCATTGCATACAACATCTTTACTCTAATGATTTTTTTATTTCCATAATCCAATAAGTGATATCCAAAATCAATAACTGCATATCCCATAAGAGTACACTTCTTCACTTTTCCTCAAGCTTTGTTCTATTTCTCTATCGATATGGACAAATGTTTTGCAACAAAAAAATTTCAGAAATTCGTAGTTTACATTTTTACTTGCCCATACCTCCTCTAGTATGACACCATCCAAGGAACTTGAAGGCCCTCTGTTATGAAGTAAACAACAATATCAAAACATCTACCAAAAACTGTAAGGGTAATTCTGCATGCAATCTCATACTCTTTGCACTCTCCATGATTGTCTTATTCATCCTTTCTGACACACCATTTCATTTTGATGTTCCTAAATAATCTTCTCTCTATGAATCCCATGATAAGAAAAATGACTTTAAAATACTTGTTGAAATATTCACCTCCATTATCTTATTTGAGATTCTTCAACTTATTTTGTCTCATTCTCAACCAAATATTTCCATTTCTTAAAAGTATCAAAGATGTCATATTTGTTTCTAATACAATAAACCCAAGTTTTCCTAGTTGTGCCACCAATAAAAGTAACTTAATAAGAAGCCACCAAGAGATGATACCTAAGCCATCCCCAATACATCTACAAGCACAAACTATAACTTTTCATTATTCTTTTCCTTCCAGCTTTGAGAAACATCACTCCTATTTTCCTTTCAACTTTGAAAAATTTAACTATTTTCTATTTTTCATAAACACGATGCTCATAGAAGTTTAAATCAACCTTCTTTGGATCCATTAATAATTTCCTTTAATGGAGAATCTACGTCCCCTTCTCACTCATGTGCCCAAGCCTTTGATGCCACAATGTTGTATCCTCTCATGTAGAAGCTAAAAAAATAGAAAGGTTAGCATTACCAATACATAAATACAGTTTACCTACCTTCTCTCCTTTTGTTGTTATAAGAGATCCTCTAGTGGCCTTCCATGAATTTCATGTAAATGTAATTGTACAACCTTCACTACACAATGCCATGATAAAATTATTTTTCTTCTTAAATCAAGAACATTTCTTACCTCTTTCAAAAACCATTGGTTTCTATTATGTAATTTTATCCATACCTTACCATTTCCCACAGTTTTACATGGTTCTCCATCACCCAAATAAACCTATACAAAATCACCTTGAACATAATACTCAAAATTCCTATGGTTCATGGCATGAAATGAATCCCTTAAGTCTATCACCCAAGAATCAACAATGTTGTCTATTGAAAGGATTAAAGCATCTTGTAAGACATCACCTATTACATTTTCTTCCTTAGTATTCTCATGTTGTCCACCTCTGTTTTTCTCTTTTAGAGAGCAACAGTATTTCTTCTTGTTAAACACAAACATGATAGACAAGAGATGAAAAAGAAAGTGTTGAATTTCATTTACTATTCACAATAATGCATATTTATACATTTGATATGACTGTTGGATTCAACTTCCAAGGTCTTTTCGACAACACTAATTGTTCAACTTCCACACCATAACCCTTTGTGGATTAGGTGTCCAACATTCCCCCTGTTAATCTAAATGAGTATATACAAGTCCAAGAAGAGAGTGGTAATACAAAAGTGGCAACAAATGGCTGAATGTTCTCTCCTAAAAGATGGAATAAGGTGGGAGAACTCGAGGTCTCAACCAGTGGTGGTTTAAGGATGACCACCAACACTGGAACGCTTAGTGCAGTTCCTAAAACTCTTCCAAATCTGGCTAGAAGTTGAAGTCTTATGCCAGAGGAAGTGCTTCCACTTTTTGTGAAAAGGGATACCTTTGGGTCTCAACCTGGAATTCTTAGTGTGATTCTCGGAACTCTTCCAAATGCAAGAAGACAAAGTCTTGTGCTAGAGGAAGTGCTCCTTAATGATTTGAAGAGGGAGACCATAAGCCTGGAAAAGGGGGGTCTTCAACCTACAGTTGTTTAAGGAAGGCCACCAACCAAAGGCATGCTCATTGGTTTCTCTGTCTCTGGCTACAACTCTAATTCTAGGTATGGAAATCTATGGTTGTAGGCTCAGGAAGCAGGTTCGGGCTATGCCTTGGGCTCGCTTGATGCATCTATGAATATTGTAGATGGCCACCAATTTCCCCCATGTTAGATACAATGTGAGAAGATAAAGAAAAGTCAACTGCAAGACTTTTCAATACCCGAGAACAAATTTTGTGATATTAGCAAAATATCTTCTTGGTTGTTGAAGTCCATTACCAAGAAGTGATCCATCCAAGGTGAATCTTCATTCTTGCAGGAGGCTTGGTTTTTAGGGATTTGTTTGAATGATGAATGTGTTGACTACAATTCTCACACAAACGAAGATCGAAAATTTGATCTTTCACATGGCCAACTCGATTACAATGTTGGCATTTGACAATATATTGTGAATGTGGAGAAAGATATGGAATAGGTGAATATAAACCATATTGAAGGAACCCGAAATTTGAAATTTGATAGGCTTGGAATAGTCCAGAATATAAAAGGACACATCATTGTCATATCTAATACTTATTATGTGCTTGTTTTTGACAAGCTCTTCCCAAGGTCTGATGATGGGTTTGGGAAGTGCAGACTGAAATTTTGCATCTGCAAGCAAATCTACTCTTGGTACTAGGCACTGGATCAACTTTAGTTTTTTACTGTTGATGGGAGTCCGTCTCAAAGTCAAATAAAGGATTGTTCTGAACAAAAATTGTTGGGTGTGGAGCCTGATTATCTTCCTGATTGTTTAGAGGTTTTTTGTTTCAGCCGTGTTGGATCCCTGTTCCTAACTAGGCGAGAACTCCACCCATTTAATCATCATCAGGGGGTTCAGGGGGGGCGATGACAATTTTATGACCCCCCTCTGGCGGGGGTTCTGGAACAATGCCCCGAAAGCTAAAAATAGATGAAAAAATTCCTTGCAAAATATTGTAATTTTGTAGTCAATCTAGGTCGTTCATTAGGAAGATGATCTGATAGTAAAAGTTATGCTAATTTAGGGTTTTTATCCCTAGAAGGAAACCTTTGTTTTATATGAGGGAATTGTATTGCGGATATGAATTAATATTCTTGAGTGAGAAAGAGAGAGGAGACTATGTGAGAGCAAAGAGGAATTTACAATGGATCTATTGTGGGTTGTATCTCTTCATTTTACTGGATAATATAAAAGGAAGGACTGGCTATTTCTCCATGGATGTAGCCCAAATTGGGTGAACCACATATATTTGTCTCTCTTGTTTTATGTGTTTTTGTGTTTGTGTTTATGCAATATTTTATGTGTTTCATTGCTCCATCAATTAATTTCTAACAAAAATAAGTTCAAAATGATGCTTATTCTATTGTAACTCATATTGTTGTAGTTGTGACTCAAGCTGTGAAAACTCAAACTTTTCTTTTGCATTTTACAAACAAGTTTGGATGTCTTTAAGAAAAGATTTGTCAATCATAATTGCATTTAAGAAAAGATTTATGTATAATTGCATTGTCAACAATAGAATGTATTATATTTTTGAGTAATTCCAATACTCCATGAACCATTTTTTCTATCAAAAAAATAAAGGTTCAACAAATGAAATGTGTCTGTCCACTTTTACAGAAAATACACCAAGCACCACCTCCCGTGCATTGACGCTGTCATGGTCTAGCTTCAACCAACGCATATGAAGAGCACAAACCAACATATAGTATGAACCAACGACTTGTTATATAAACAATGACAGACTATAAATTCACCAATGCATATATTTAGACTCCGCACATGCTTCAAAAAATTTGAAATGATACCAATGTGATACAACTCATTTATATTCTTCACGGCATGTAGAATGATAAATCGCTCAACCTATATACTTTGGAGTGATTCTTGTACACGCCTTCTGTAGAGAGACAACTTTATTGGCGCTTCGATGCTCTTCACCAATCAATCGACTCGACAACCAATGGTAATAGAGCGGTGTCCAAGATGATCATGCTAGCCAAATATTCAACAATGTAGTTTTCATCTAGCAAAGTTGCCTATGGAGTACTTTCGACACTAGAGCATGTCCAGATTCAATGTTTTGTTATAGATTCAATTACCTTGTGTCCCTTAACGCACATGTTATTCAACATACATATACCATGCAATATATATCGGCCCCTTTAAAAAACTCATCCCATAATCAATGGATACAACCTTGTATGGTCAACACACGTGATTCATATGGCATTCAATATGCTATGTCAAACCAGTGCACATACCATATAAAACTTGCAACATATAACGCAATACGACACTCACCAAATGCAGGAGAATGCACCATATACCATTGCAGACCAACACACTAATCGACCATAATATACGCTTACATATGCAGTCAACACATATCATTTGTAGGAGCAATGAAAAACCAAACGCCCACAGAGAATGTTTAATGCACCACGGGCTCACCATATGCCATTGCATAGTCTTCATGCATCGAATGAAGCATACCATATGATTCCTATTCAGCGCAGAGGAGTAACATTGACTTCGACTTCACCATTCGACTATGATAATAACAACGCACAAAAATTTCATTGACAATAACGCTCAGGCTTCAAGAAACGATCTTCAACACATTTGACATGGAAACCATCAATACATTCCAATGCATACGAACCAGCCTGCATGACAGTACATTCAACCAACGCAGAGAAGTGACTGCTTCAATGCACTGCTTGAGAGAATTGCAGGAGTTACTGGTGAATAACACTAGAGAGGAGACTGAGTTTAACACACAATCACGACCTGCGGGAGTTACGTATCATTGAAAGCACCATTCCACGTAGGTATTCACACTTCATAATTAACTCACATACTATAACATCAATCTTTGTTTAATGCAATAAGGACCAACATATGCCATCACACAACCGAGTTTGAATGCATAACTTGTTCAAGATTCAACGCAGGGATTATAGAACACTCAGGAGTTTAATCAATGGGTAGCATTCAAGCAAGAGAATTAACCTTAGCCAATGTCGACTTAAAGGTACCTCGATTTTCACTTCAAAAATGTTCCAAACAGGAATTTCAACACAAGGCTCGAATGGAGACTAGAAATGAACAGCGTACACAGAAAATAAAGAGACAACGTTATCCTCCGACCTTCAAATATTCAAATTGCAGATGCAGCAATTGAACATAACTCACGCTCCAAGTTTCATAGAGGGATAGTGGACATTGCAGAGAAAGAGCGTTGAAAGTTGCAGATAGCGCCCAGAAATGAAAAAATGGAGACAACGTTATCCTCCGACCTTCAAATATTCAAATTTCAGATGCAGCAATTGAACATAACTCACGCTCCAAGTTTCATAGAGGGATAGTGGACATTGCAGAGAAAGAGCGTTGAAAGTTGCAGATAGCGCCCAGAAATGAAAAAACGGATATTTGATAGAGGCCAAATTAGTGGAGCTTTAGGTCACTAGCAAATTAAAGAAATGAGTTTCTGACAGGAAACGAATTTTGTGGAGCGTTAGAATCCCTATGGACAGATGCTATGCATAATTTGAACACGTTCTAAAAAAACAGGATAGACGCACAAAGAGGCCACAAAACTAGTGGCTCAAATTGGAGAAGCTCCTGAATTTGCTTACTCTGATACCATGTTAAACACATACATGATAGAGAAGAGATATGAAAGATAAATTGTTGAATTTCATTTACTATTCACAATAATTTACATTTATACATTTGACATGACCATTGAATTCAACTTCCAAGGTCTCTTAAACTCCAATTATTGTTCAACTTCCATGCCATAACCCTTAGTGGATTATGTTTCCAACACTTCTTATGTCATTCCTTCCTATAATACCAACATTCTAGCCTCCCTCTAGATTTGGATTTTCCCCTCTTAATTTCATCGATTCCTTGGGCTCTTTTCTCTCTCCCTTTGCCTCCCCCTATTCTCCATACTTAAATCATCACTTGACATCTCACTTTTTATTTTTTGGTTGCATTTCCTCGCTAAGGATAACACCATTAACATAATGTAACTTTAAAGTTTTTGAAACATGGATATAATTACTCACAACCATGACCAAGCCATTCCAACTTTCTAGAAATGAGCACAAAATAAAAATATCCCTAACCCTATCATCAAATTTTACTCTTGTAGAACTTAATTGATTGGTGACTAAGTTAAATTCATTTAAATGATCATAAATAAGCCCACCTTCTAATGTATTCATATTAAATAAATGCTTCATAAAAAATACTTTGTTGGAAGTTGATGGTTTTACATACAATTTATCCAATGGCATCATCAAACCCTCTTTTGTATTTTCTTTCAAAATTTTGAAAGCAACTAATGATGCTAAGCACAACTATATTGTTCCTCATTCATCTCTGTTAAGAATATATCATTCTTCGTATTTCATATTCGTTGAATTATTTGTTATCCAAGCAATGGTAGAATTTTTTTTTCCTGAAATAGATAATATTTCATTTGCACATTCCATAGCTAGTAGTTTTGGTTGTTGCCCTAAAATTGTCTTCTATCATTGCTCCTACTCAAACTAGGAACTCTCCTTTCCTATTATTTTTATTAACCAAATAGACCTTGGGCTCTAATACCAATTGTTAGGAATAAAATCATAGGGTCATTAAATCAAAGTGAACGTGGAAATAAGACATAGACTGAAACAATACAAAGGAGACACCAATATATGTGGTTCACCCAATTTGGTCTACGTCCATGGGGACTAGCTAGTCCTTCCTTTTATCCCATCCAACAAAATGAAAGGAATTCAACCTGCAGCCTCCTCTCTCTCTCTCTCTCTCACAACATCCTTTCTCTCAATTACAATGAGATCTCAAAAATGGAACATAGCTACAATATAATTCCATCATAAAAAAGGGTTTCCTTCTAGGGGAATAAAAATTGTAACATAACATCTACTATTTGATTTGTAACCTAATGATGAACAATCTAGATTGACTATGAAATTATAATATTTTACAAGATTTTTTTTCCAAAAAATTCCCTTTGGGGGCATTGTCCCCAAACCCTTGCCAAGGGAGGCTCTAAATTATTATTTCCACCCCCTGCACCTCGTGGCAACCATATTATTGGGAAAATCCCCCATACAACCCCATTAAGAATCAGGGTCCATATGTGGCAAAAAACAATACCCTGAATCAAGAAGACGAAAAGACTACACAACCAATAGTCTTAGCATAGTGGTGTATTAAGATGATGAATAAGTGTTTTTTGGGACAACATGTACAACTGGATTTTTTCAGAATGACAAATTTAGTTTTAGTGGATCGTATATGCATATGGAAATATTTGCATGGTATGGATTGTAACAAGGAGGAGAGAGCTCATGAAAGACTAGTAATGAGGTAGAGAATCCAATCTATACTGATATGGTAAAGTAGAATATTCCAAACAAAGATAGTTTTGGTGGTCTTCCATCTACTTAGATTTGATAAATGTTGTTAGTTTGACAACGAACTATGTAATTTTGGGTAAAATGTAACTAGTTAGTTCTATACTGAAATGGTAGTTATGTAACGGAGGCGGTTGGTATAAAACTAGTGAATGCCCGAGAAATGTAATCGTGGAGAATCATTGTTGTATTAATAGAGATTCCAATCCCTTTCCCCATGGATGTTTCCTTGACACCCTGTCAAGGTTTTACCACGTAAATCCTGTGTGTTTATGCGTGTGTTTGGTTTCAGTTTCCAGTTAGTTATGAATCTTTCTCGGTCAATGTATAACTGAATGTGTTTAATATCTTTACTAATTTCCCCTATCTGAACAACAATTGGTATCAGAGGGGTTAGTTCAATCGGGGCTTGTGAGAGATTAGAAATCCACTTTCATTCATAGCATTTCTGCGTGGAAAGCAGAAGCTCTGCATGTGGAGTTCTTTGTTGCGTGAAGGAGGTTGTCTCTATGTGAAGGGCATGTGGAGTTCTGTGCTGCGTGAAGGCTGGCAGAGCCTGTCTCTGTGTGAAGGCAAGCGCTAAATGAACGTACTCTATGTGAAGCAGAGGTTCACCCGCGTGGAGAAGAAGGGCCATAGAACCAGGCAGATCTTCATTGAAGAATCTGCCGCAGTTGTGCGTATCTTTGAACTAGGGTTTTTCAAAAAAAAAATAAGAACCAGGCAGATCTGCGTTGAAGAACCTGCCGCAATTGTGCATGTAGGCGTGAAGAGGATTGCGTTGACTACAACATGTCCATTTGTCTGTGTGAAGGTAAGAAGACACCAGCAGAGGTTCACTGCCTTGCGTGAACTGCGTGCGTATGGGCGTGAAGAGGGCTGCGTTGACTGCAGCGTGAGGAGGAAGCCACTTGTTACCTGCATGAAGGCTCAGTGGCTCATTGTCCTCGTTAAGTAGAACTGGAGTGCCCTCTGCTACGTGCTACCAGAAGTGCGGCCAGAGGCCTGGCTTGCTTGTCGCCACAGGAATTCTTTAGATCAACAGATATATGGATCTAGGTAATCTTTCTTAAATTTGAGTGAAATTTTTTCAAAAGTTTGAATTTGGGGGGGAAGAAAATCAAAGAAATCCAAGAATTTTTTTTTCCAGAAATTTGTGAAAGACAGGGGTAAAAATCAAAGGGTTTTTAATTTGAAAGTAAAGTCTATTGAAGGGTTGGTGTTTTTTTTTTTTAAAAAGGGGGAATTATTTTTTGAGTACAAAGAGTTTGTTTGAAAAAATAATAAACCCTAGTTGAAAGACTAAAGATTGAAACCCTAGACTGAAAGAGTGAAACCCTAGGAGGAAAAATAGAAAAATGGCCAAGATGTTGAATGCAAAATTCGAGGTGGAGAAAATCACCGGAAATAGCAATTTTTCTCTTTGGAATCTGAAGGTTAGGGATCTTCTTGTGCAACAAGGGTTGCACAAGGCATTGGATGGAGCAACTAAGAAACCTGCAACCATGACTACTTCAGACTAGGAGGACTTGGATGCTCGAGCTCTCAGTACCATCCGGTTATGCCTAGCAGATGAAGTTCTCTTCAATATTGTTGAAGAGACTACAGCTTCAGGATTGTGGGAAAAACTGGAAAAACTCTATATGATAAAGTCATTAACCAACAGAATTTATCTGAAAAGACAGTTATACAGTCTTCGAATGAAAGAAGATTCAAACATTGCAGAACATTTGAATGTTTTTAATACACTTATATGTCAATTAAAAGATATGGAAGTTAAAATATAGGAAGAAGATAAAGCCGTAACCTTGTTGTGTTCTCTACCTGAATCATGTGATCACTTCGTAACTTCAATCAGCTTGAGCACTGCTGATTCTTTGAAGTTTGAATCAATCATGGGAGCTCTCCTATCTGAAGAAGTACGAAGAAAATCCAGTACTGAAATAGCTGCATCAAAAGCCATGGTAGCTAGAGGACGCTCAAAGGAAAGAGGAGAAAAACCAAGGTGGTCTTCCAGATCGAAATCAAAGGGAAAGAAATGTAAGGCAAAATGTTGGAACTGCAATAAAATTGGACACTTGAAGAAATATTATTGGAAACGAAAGGAATTTGAAAACCCGAAGAAGGAAGCGAATCAGGTCGATTCAGGTATGATAGACGAAGTTTTATCTGTTGAAGAATTATGTATGATAAATGAAACTTCACTTGAATGTAATGTCTCTCAGGGTTTAGATAGCTAGTTGTTAGACTTTGGTGCTTCTCATCACATGTGCCCACATAGAAATTGGTTTACTTCATACGAAAATGTAAACGGTGGTTTTGTGTTCATGGGTAATTATGTGTCATGTCAGACTGTTGGGATGGGAAATATCCGGATTAAGATGTATGATAACACAGTTAGAACATTAACTAGTGTTAGACATGTTCCTGATTTGAAGAAAAATTTGATTTCTTTGGGAGTATTGGATTCAGATGGTTATAAGTTTACAGGTCAGGATGGAATCTTGAAAGTCTTTAAAGGAGCCCTAATGGTTATGAAAGTAGAAAAGGTTGGAAATCTTTACAGGTTAAAAGGAAGTACTCAGGTCAGTGAAGCAGCGGTTGCGTCAGAAAAGGAAGAAGCAGGTACATGTCTATGGCATCAGCGATTGGGTCATATGAGCGAGAAAGGTCTTCAAATACTGATGAAACGTAGATCTCTTCTCGATCTGAAATCCTTGAAGTTAGATTTTTGTAAACATTGTGTGTATGTGAAACATTGTAAATAGAGATTTAAACTTGGAAATCATAATAGTAAAGATGTTTTAGACTATATTCATTCTGATCTCTGGGGACCATCCCCTATTGTGTCATATGGAGGTGCTTTATATTTTTTAATGTTTATTGATGATTTCTCCCGTAAAGTTTGGGTATTTATGCTAAAAAAGAAAGTTGATGTATTCAATGTCTTTAAACAATTTAAAGCAATGGTAGAGAAAAGAATAGGCAAATCTCTTAAATTTTTAAGCACTGACAATTGTGGTGAGTTCACTTTAGTTGAATTTGAACAATACTGTAAGGATGAGGGAATTATTAGACACAAAACTGTTGTTTATACTCCTCAGTAAAATGGTGTTGTTGAGCGTATGAATTGGACTCTTATGGAAAGAGCCGGAAGCATGATCAGCAATGCTAACTTGTAAAAGGAGTTGTGGGCAGAAGCAGTATCTATTGCTTTTTATTTAGTTAACAGATCACCTTTAGTAGCAATTGATTGTAAAATTCCTGAAGAAGTTTGGACAGGTCGGTCTTGTGATTATTCACATTTGAGGATATTTGGCTGTGATGCTTATTCTCTTATTCCGAAAAATCAGTGTTCAAAATTAGATCCAAATTCGAAATGTTATGTCTTTGTTGGGTATGACTGTGCAGTGAAAGGATATAGGTTGTGGAATCCTACATTGCGGAAGATAGTCATTAGTAGAAATGTAACATTTGATGAGTCCTCTCTTTTAAAATCAAATGTTGAAAGAATTGAACAGGAACAGGTATCGCCAAATCAACAAGTTCAGTTGGAGGCTAGACATTTTGGTGACAGTCAAAAGGAAGGAGAGACTTTTAGAGAAAAAGGTGTTGAAGACACAAAGGAAGCCGTTGAAGTTTCTGAACCAGTTCAGCAACCAGTCGCTCTAAGAAGGTCTATAAGGGAAAGAAAAACTCCCAAAAAGTATGAAGATTCTGCTTCATCTTTTGCTTTGATCACTGAAGATGGGGAACCTTCTTGTTATCAGCAAGCAGTAGATGATACAGATAGCAAAAAATGGAAAACGGCTATGGAAGAAGAAATGGATTCCTTAGCCAAGAACAATACCTGGGATCTTGTAGAGCTTCTTGAAGGGAGAAGTGTTGTTGGATGCAAGTGGGTCTTCAAACTGAAACGGAAATTTGATGGAAGTATCAAAAGGTATAAGGAGAGACTGGTAGAAAAAGGGTATTCTTAGGTTGAAGGTATAGACTTTCTCTCCAGTTGTAAACCTTGTTTCTATTCGTACTGTGTTGGCACTAACTGCGTTACTTAATCTTGAGTTAGAATAGTTAGATGTTAAAACAACTTTTCTACATGGTGATTTGAATTAAGAGATATATATGGAATAGGCAAAAGGTTTTGTACAAGGTCGCAGTAGAAAGATTAGTTTGCAAGCTCAGGAAATCACTGTATGGTCTGAGGCAGTCTCCCAGACAATGGTACAAGAAGTTTGATTCCTTCATGGTGAGCCAGAACTTTATAAGAAGTGAGTATGATCATTGTGTATACTTCAAAAGTTTCAATGGCATATTCATTATCTTAGCTTTGTATGTTGACGATATGCTTATTGCAAGCAAAAGCATGGAAGAGATCAACAGGTTAAAGGCTCAGCTCTCTAGGACATTTGATATGAAGGATCTTGGAGCAGCAAAACATATCTTGGGCATGGAGATACACATAGATAGGAAAAATGGTAAGCTTTGGTTATCACAACATAAGTATGTGGAGAAAGTACTTGAAAAGTTCTCTATGAACAATGTGAAACCTGTTAATGTTCCACTAGCTTCCCATTTTAAGCTTTCTTCAGTTTTGAGTCCTAGAACTGATGAAGAAAAGTAGTATATGTCTCATGTACCATATGCAAATGCTATAGGCAACTTAATGTATGCAATGGTATCTACAAGACCTTACATTTCACATGCAGTTGGAGTTGTCAGCAGGTTCATGGCAAATCCAAGTAAAGAACATTGGCAAGCAGTGAAATGGGTGCTTCAATATTTAAGAGGCACAAGTGACCATTGCATCGTTTTTAATGGTAGTGAAGGATCAGTCTACAGATATGTAGATGCTAACTATGTAGGTGATTTGGACAAAAGAATATCTACTACAGGTTATGTCTTTACTCTTGCAGGTGGAGCAATTAGTTGGATGTCAACGCTTCAAGAAACAGTTGCGTTGTCCACTACCGAAGCTGAATATATAGCTTCTTCAGATGCCAGTAAAGAAGCAATCTAGTTAAAGGGCCTACTCGATGAGATTGGAAGGACGCAGGAGAAAGTGAATGTACTTTGTGATAGTCAAAGTGCTATTCACTTGGCTACAAACCCTGCTTATCACAGTAGAACCAAGCACATTGATGTAAGGTATCATTTTCTGAGACATGTGATCGATGGCGGAAAAGTAGCTCTTCAAAAGGTCCATACGCAAGAGAATTGTGCAGACATATTCACAAAGCTAGTTACAATAGAGAAGTTGCGATGGTGTTTAGCTTCTCTTGGCTTGCAGAAAATATGATGAATAGGCATGGACAAGGGATTAGGAAAACTGTTGTCAAGGTGGAGTTTGTTAGTTTGACAACGAATTATGTAATTTTGGGTAAAATGTAACTAGTTAGTTCTATACCAAAATGGTAGTTATGCAACAGAGGCAGCTGTTATAAAACTAGTGAATGCCCGAGAAATGTAATCGTGGAGAATCATTATTGTATTAATAGATATTCCAATCCCTTGCCCCGTGGATGTTTCCTTGACACCTTGTCAAGGTTTTACCATGCAAATCCTGTGTGTTTATGTGTGTGTTTGGTTTCAGTTTCCAGTTAGTTATGAATCTTTCTCGGTCAATGTATAACTGAATGTGTTTAATTTCTTTCCTAATTTCCCCTATCCAAACAACAAATGTTTAGACTATTTTTTTTTCCAAATGTTACACATCCCAAGGAGTTGACTCAAGGAGAGTCAACCATTGATGTTGAGGAGTTGTTAGGGTTTGTGGGCATAAGTGAGTTCAATGTCACACAAGCAAATGATTAGAAACACAACACATGGTTAGTGTTATGATCACCATGATTAACATCCCTTTCCACTTTAGATTGTTGGGTAGAACCCCTCTTTCCTTGGATTGTGCATGTACCTTGGACTTGGTCACTAGATGAAGGATGCATTGTATTGTGCAATTATGATTATGTATTATATATGCTCATGTGTTTTGTATGCTCTATGGAGGATACACGAGGGAGTTTGATGTTCTCCTTATGTGCTTTGGTGGGACATAGTGAGTTGTTATCCACCATGTTCTTTTTATTGGAGCATGAACCATTTGAATCTTTTAGAGCTTGTATTGGGTTGTTGGTTCATTCAATATTCATCCTTCCTTTGCATCTTCTTAGAGTGTTGGTGCATGAGCATAGCTTGGATATTAAAGAAAAGTCACCCAATTCACCCATCTTGGTTAAGGGATGGCTAGATGTAGCACATTTATCCACTTTCATGAATAATATTGCATCTAAATTCTCTATTTTTATGTATTTTTTATTCATCTATGCTTTGGATGCTTTTTGTTTAATGCTTTAATGAAAGATTCAACTCACTAGTTTAATGAGTTTAAGATTGTCAACATTGTTCCTCTTTCTTTTCCATCCATGTACTTCTCTCTCACTCTCTTCTTTGTCCCTATCAATTTTACCTTTTAGCATCTGTTAGGGAACATGGTGGTCAAATGAATAGATGAACTCGTGTGAGGCATAACTTCCTCATACAAACTTTGATTGAGGTCATCCTTGCATTGTTGGAAAGTTCTTAGCATCTATAAAAAATTAGAAGGCTAGGGAATTATTTCACAAATTTTTGACCACATAATGACTTTTAATACCTCAAACGACCTCAAGAGCTTTCATTACCTAAAATCATAATAATAGGACCTTCCCATATATCTTACAAGTTCATGACTCTAATTTTTTCCACTCAAAAGGTATCGAAATAGATGAAAAAATACACTAATCATTTCAAGCCATTATAAATACACTCTTAAATCAAAATGTTGTTATCAACTTATTGTCGATATTGGTCTAATTTGGCCTCATTGTCATTTCAGTCTTGAAAATGTTCTTACTTGTCTCAAAAGTGCAACTAGAGACATTCAATTTAGAATGGATTATTGAATGCCAACATTAGCCTTCTCTTTCTTGATTCCTCATTACTAGAGAAATAAATGGTTCCATATCCCACTAATTTTATAAAAGTAAACTACAGGGGTTTAACTCAATGAACCTCTGACCTATCATGTGCGTTCATGGCATATTAAACAATACCCTTAATCTGACTACATATTGGAAAATGCCCGTAAAAATCACATTACTTAACCCCATATCAATATGAATCCAATACACCTTCCCAATTAAAAAAACCCCTACTTCCACTAGATATTGTAGATATCCATTTTTTCATTAACATCTTTTATACCCCTTTATATTTTTTCATTAACTTTGAGCTCCATTTTTTATACCTACCAATATAAAAACTTTTACCCCCTATATATCCTCCAATATATTATGCCATTTTTCCCTCAATATATATCCCCCAATATGAACCCACGTGGTATGGTATTGCTCCCCTAGTGAAGCCCCCATGAAATAAACCCATACATATAGATACTTTCATACCTAATTACAACATCATATTGCACACATTCCCATTGTCATGAAAACTCTAGTTACATGAGTGCTTTGTATCTCTTAAAAAAAAATCTCGATAAACTCATGTAAAGTAAGCTCTTAGAAATAATAGCACTCTAATAAATAGAGAGTTGACTTAAAAAAAAATCCAACGAAAAGAAACTTGCACTTTAAACTCCACATCTCTAATGCCCATGTTTATCATCCATTCATTCCAAGTGTAATAGACAAAATTTTCAAAAATGTCCCAAATAATAACATCAAAATCACCTTCATGAGGTGTCATGTATGGGGATGAGTGTTATTTTGACCCTGGAGTAATTCTTGTATTCACATATGCTTGGGATCTAGGCACATAAACAAATAACCAGGATGAAGGCTACAATTTGTGCAAGGCTTAAATATCAATATAGGCATTGACATCTAAAGATTATGTGTGATCACTAATTCTAAAATTGTCATTGAGCATCTACATATAAACATTGTTCTAGGTGACACTCTTTTCACATCATTACTAGAATGAATAAACCAAGAAGTCAAAAAATTATTAAAGGTTAAATTTTTCCATATATTCAAAATCAAGCCATTAGGTTGAAAATTAAGGAAATTATGGTCAATGGAAACCTTAGCAACCAACTAAATCACTAACTAGACATGAAAACCAAGGCGCATTACATTCATTAAATTATACACGTGGCATCAATTAAGGAAAGCTCACCATAAAGTGGAGTACTAGTATGAAGGGACTAATCCCCTTTGCTTACATGAAGCAACATTCATTTTTGAAACTATTGAACCTATAGGGGACTATCTTGGCACCATTGTGGGATAATGGTAGGGATATATGGTTCTTCGAAGGGGAATTACAACAATACAAATTCAACCTTTGCTTTATAGAAGTTTGTCTTTTTAATTGGTTAGTGTGGTTGCTTTATTTTATGCTTTGGAGCTCTAGAAAGCTGACCCATTTTTCCTTCTCTCCTTTAGTTAAAGGAAAAAAAAGGTACTCATTGTTGTTGTTTGTGTAGAAAGGTTTTGTCATAGGCCCTTGTCTTTATCATGGTTTTATCTTGATTTTTTATTATCCCTAGAAGTTTTCAATGCTTTTTCTCTTTTCTAGGTGTTCCTTTTTCATTTTCTAGATTTGGTCTGAATTGGGTAGGGGTCTTCTGGTTTCAAAATGCTTTTCCTCTTCCTTTTCCTAAGTTGTGTGCCTTCTTTGGTGTCTCTATGTGAGTGGTTTATTTCCCCTTTTTTCTTTTGATATCCTTTGCATGGTTTGCATTCCTTAAGCTTGGATTGTTTGGGTAGTTCACAACTCTCTCAAAAATGGTGGATAGATTTTATTGGAATTTCAATTTTGCATTGTGTATTTGACAATATTGGACATTAGAATGATTATAGAGAATGGTAGGAGATTGGGTGGGCATTAGAAGCGATGGGGAGACTATTTAGGGTAATATAAGTTCTATTTTGGTAGCTATAGGAAAAATTTAAGAATAGAATCATCAAATAACCTTATAATTCCACAATAGTAGGTACTTTGGCTTATTAAAAGTGTCAAATTTCTATGTTGAAAGCATACAATAGCGTACTTTGTACCATCATCATAAACATATCCAAAGGAGATTGCCAAAATACATCTAATTGGTAATGTAAGACACTAAAAAAATATGAAAAAATTCACCAACTCCCAATGAATAAAGAAATTATTACAAAAATAAACTCAAATTAAATCAATATGAAAAGACTAAAAGCATGTCTTTTATTAAGATTATATGTTTTTTAATACTAAATTTTTAAACTTTTTTATAAAGCCTAAACTATCAAAATTTACCAAAACATAATTGTTATTTTTTTATAAAACATATTTTTATATATTCTTATTTTTATTACAAACTTCATTAATATTTTATTTAAAAAATCACATGCAAAACTCTTATAACTTTTAAAAACATAATCGACACTGACAAAATTTACTCACCTCATGTACATCATAAAGTTTACAAAGATCAAATCAATTAATATTATAACTTGTAATCACACTAGAGTCCTTCAACTACCACTTCAGGTCAAACATTTTTTATTGCAGTGCCTAATTATTCATAAAAATGGCAAATATGTTTGTCCTTAGAAAACTTTAAATATTTTATGTTAACATCTCACTTTGCCGAACGTAGACTATGAAGCAATATAGAGTATAAGGTCAAAATTACAAAATGGAAATAGTTATTGGTTTCTTGTTTTTCAAAGATAAAGCACAAAGGAGGGAATCCAAATTAACTAAAAGTATGATTGGATAGGAGATATTGTTGGATAGTAAAATGAGAGTGACTAATTTTATATTCGGAAATTGGAAATTATTAAGATATTATAGAATAAAAAGTAATAATTTAAATTAATAAAAATATGGATAGGTAAAATGATAATATTGTATATAAGAGAGTTTATAAAAATTTCAATTGGGTTTATATTGAATGGTTGGTAAAAATAATCATTATTTTTTTATCTATATTCAATTTCCATAAGATACATGATGAATTTATACTAAATAATTATTGTTGTAATGATTTTCAACAAATATTTAATGCCCAATACTACATTCAATATATTCAAAAAACTTGTTAATATAGTATCAGTAACCGCTCGTTTAACAAGTAGTTACTAATAAACCTCTAGGGTCTATGACATGTCCTCCTCTTCATAAACTAGGTCACAACCGGGGGATTTGAACCTTGGATCTCTCAGTTTTCTCAGGACTCACATTACTTCAATCATCAATTGTGTTGCCTTCTTGGATATGTAGATGTTATTCCCCAACCAAAAGGTCAATGTAGGTCATTCGAATAGCTTGCTAATATAGCATGGGTGCACAAGATCCAAAGTATATGCTCATCAAGTAAATTTGGACTTAAGAACTCAAGACCAACTTTATGTAGATATTATTCCTTAACCAAAATGTCAATGTAGGGCATTTTATGATCTATTTACATCACATGATAAATTCAACATATGAAGTTGCAATGATCAAAGTCATGAGCAACTACCACTAACTATGCTTTTTTAACCAAAATGTAAGGTGGGGGCATTTAACAAGGTACTCACATCATTAGTAGGAATTCAACCCATGGAGTTGCATGTAAAGTTGTCGTGATGCATGAGAACCATGAGATATGTTTTTAATCAAAATTTCAAACTAAGTCATTCAACAATGTAGCCATATTATTAGTATAAATTCAACCTAAGGTGTTGTATGTGGAATTGTATCAATGCATGGATACCACGAGGATC
The DNA here is from genome assembly GCA_031772625.1 of Pinus tabuliformis. Taxonomy (NCBI): domain Eukaryota; kingdom Viridiplantae; phylum Streptophyta; class Pinopsida; order Pinales; family Pinaceae; genus Pinus; species Pinus tabuliformis. The sequence continues at coordinate 463,415,706 of CM062811.1, forward strand.
AAACTTAATACCAATATTTTTGGAAATAGATAATCCTTAACAAATTTTCTAAGGGCATTTGGATTTGTAGAAATTCAACCTAAAAAGTTGTATGTGGAATTGTAGCAATGCAAGGATACCACTAGGGGATCAAACTTAATACCATTATTCTAGGAAATGGATCATCCTTAACCAAAATTCTAAGGGTAGTTGGATTGGAGATCAAACTTGAGATTAACTACTTGAGGATATGACTTGATTAATAGTGGATCAAATTAGAGGCTAATTACTTATAGATATGGGTTTTTAACCAAATGTCAGACTAAGGCATTTAGCAAGGTACCTATATCAATAGCATAAATTCAACCTAAGAAGTTAGTAGAGTAAAATTATAGCAATACACTCATAAAAGAAATCAAACTTAAGAATACCTACTTATAAGCCTGGATCCTTAACTAAAATATCACATAAAAGAATTCAACAAAATGTATACCCATAAACTCAACTTACAAAATTGTATATAAAGTTGTAACATTGTACTACGATAATTGTCATTAATAAAAAAATTCATCACAGGATTGTATGCAGAGCTGTAACAATGTAGAGTATCAAAATTAATACTATGTGATTACTATAAATTCACAATTTGGTGAAAATCTATATTTTCTCTAAATTGGAATAAAATGGAATGTTAATATCATTGGATAAATAGTTTGAAATGATAAACAGATAATCGAGAGTAATCCATGTCCATGGCATTGCAGAGATACTTTATGAAATTGGAGGTGATAGAGACAACACAGGTCCACCATGGAAATTGCCATTCATATACATGTAAATGGAGTTGAAGGATTAAAATGCTGTAAATGGAAATGTAAGTATCTGTAATAGATCTGCACATGAAAATTCAAACCACTGTCAACTCGTGCATTCTCTAATGGTCCACGTGAACCCTGTAAACAGATCAGCAAACAATGAAACTTGAGCCTGGAGTTCTGAGAGAAGGAAAAGGTAGGCCCATGCACATGCCATTCCAATGTGAAACAGTATGCCACAGATGCCATTCCAATTTCTGGTAGTATTCGTTGGCCTTGTTTACAGAGGAGGTCGATTTCCAAAATTTTTGTCAAAATCTGGTTTAAATTTCCATTATTTTCTGAACAAAGTTATAACCCCTTTAAACTACTCTATATTCCTTTCCTGTTTTTATCTACTCTGTATTCATTTCAGGTTTTCATCCGTTCTAACCAGAAAAGAAAAGTACGGAAAAGTACAGTAACTTTTAACATATATTGTCGTTAACTATGTAATGTCATTCACAGTTCTGGTTGGTGAAGCTATCAGAATGCCACAACTTTGTCATATATGTCCTCTGCAACTCCAATGACTCATTTATTGCTACTGATGACGACCAAAAGGACAGAATGAATACCCTAACTGTCCTGCCATCACTGTTAATGTTGATGCAGGTGCAATTCCGGTCATTCCTCAGTCTTACAATATCATTACGCTCGGCTTAAGGTGAACCTGTAGATGTGACTAGCTCATTCAATGATAAATATATAGTTTTCTTAGGATTTACAGTAGATTGGCAGGATTGAAGGTATATTTTTGACCTATTATTAGTGATTTATGTTAGGTGGTATGATTTTTTTTAAATTGTTTATTAAGTTGCTATCAAAATTTTAGATATAAAGTCATTCAGTCAGTCTGCATTCACAGATGGCAGCCAATAATAACTATCCTCACTACTGATTTGACAACTGACTAACATATTTTTTCACTATTTTTGAAAAAATATCTATAAACATAATATTTTAAAATTTCTTATATATTATTATCAAAATCCCCTTAAAACTTTGGAATCAGTAAAATCTACTTAATTCTAACAATCCAATCACAATCTCTCTCAATTCCTTTTGAAAAAAAAAACTACAATCTATAAAGGATGATCGTAAGTATGAAGTGTACGATATATCCTGTGGCAATTTGGATGGATTATGCTTGCCCACACCGTGGCTCCAGCTGCTCAGCACATACAATTTCAACAGAAAACTAGCAGAGAGACATGGTATATGAGAGTTAGGCAGACCTTCACTGCATTGACCTGTAGACAGTGGCAACAAGAGGGGGACGTTTTTGAGCGAGAAGAAACGTCTATGGCAGTAAGGGGAGGGTGTAGAATGTTGGGATAGAATGATCTGAATTGTCTAGGCATCTAAGAAATAGTGGCATGCACAAGCGTTTACTGCAGTGACAGTGACATTTACTGCAAATTTTTTGTATTGTTATTAGGTTCCTATTTACCCTGTCCCGTGTCCCATGTGCCATGCCTTTTTCATATTTTCAATCATTTTTATAAATTGCATGTAGGGTAATTACATAAATTAAATATTCCTTAGATATTTATAGGGATCACAATACTTACATGGTTATCACTAAAAAAAACCATAAAAATAATTAAATTATAATTGACTTATATTCATTTTAATTTTGGATGATCTCTTTTCACTCTAAAAGAGGTTTGTATCTCAAGAGATTTGATCTCTTTGGGTGCTTATTAGATCCAAAGTTAAGATGGATTTAATTATAATCAATTATAAATATAGTTATTAATTTTATGTTTATTTTATTTTATTTTGACCTAGTTAAAATGTTAAATAAGACATTACAACATCTTTATCATATTACAAATGAGAGTCCTCTACGGTTGGTCAGAAGAAATTCCATGCAATATTGGAGTCAAGCAAGGATGTTCCTTATCCCCTACCCTTTTTGGCATTTACATTAAGGAATGATGTCCCTTATGCCCTACCCTTTTAGGCATTTACGTTGATAAGCTAGAGGAGTGTCTAGAAGTTGTAGGATGTGATGGCCCCAAGCTCACTAGTATGGTCGTTACTCTCCTTTATGTTGACGATATAGTTATTTTAGCCAGGAGTCATGACTATCTTGACAATAAACTTAGAATCCTCCATTATTACTACTCCGAGATGGGTATATATGTTAATGTAGAAATTCCTTGTAGATTCAAACTGCTTATGTAATATGCTAAAACAAAAGACTTGAATCTACTCTACTCATCAATGGAAACAATTAATCGATCAAGAAATCACAACATAGACATAAGACAAGATTCAATCAAATATACCCACAGATTTATCTAAGGGGAAAGCAACTGCTCAAAACCCCTTCATATCTATATTGCGTTAGTCAGAAAAATAGAGAAGAAAATACAATGCTTATTCAGGTCTGAACAATCTCTGCACAAGTATAATCTATCTCACAACCTCACAAGCTGATTCTAGCCAATACTTAACCAATTTTGTTGTCTGCCAAGCTCTTATTTCTTTGTGTTGTTTCCTTAATAATTAGCCCCCTATTAATTAGGGAAATCCCCATCCTGAATTGCACAATCCCTCTATGCCCTTCTCTGACTACTTGCACCACCTGTACAACTCAAAAAAATATACAACTAGTAGTACACTGCCCTTGAACACCAATCTCAACTGGGTAGCTCAAATGTCATGCATTCATGAGTTAATTATGGCTGATTTATTAGTTAACTGGTTGAACACTGAAGTTGCATCCCACTACTAGACCTCCTACTAGTTCCTCCAACAGTTGGAACTAGTTTAACTTACTTTAACTTAGTTTATCTGAATTAAATTATTACAATTCAAATTAAATTCAACTTAGGCTCCTAAAATTTAGGAACCACTCTACATGACTCAAGTTAGGCCCTCAACTCAAATTAATTGAGCCAACTAAGTGAATTAACTTAGTTAACTCATTCTTGTTGTCTTCTGATGTGGAATTACAATTTTCTCCTAATTTAATTCATAGGAAAATTAAATCAGGATTTTCGTGTTTCCATTTTCAACACTCCCTCTCAACAAACAAGGGATTCACATCTACCCCAATCTAGCACCTTTGGAAAGTATTGCATGCAACACTTCTCATTGTTGTTGTTGCTAATGCAACATTTGTAACTAAAGAACATCAAAAAAATAAATAATAATCATTGAATCTGTTATCTCCATCTCGCCCAAAGTTCCTTTTGAGGATGGAGAAAATATGTAAGACCTATAATGTGGTAAAAGAAACCCATCCTCCAATGCTTATATCTTAGGATACCATATATTGGATTAATGTTTCAAAGGTTCAGTTCACGCTTATAAAGCATGCAGCTCAGAGCTCGGGTCACCCTCCATACGAATCCGACGACTGTTCACATCGACTCCGACGTCATACATGTAATAGAGTTAACCGTGGAGTAGACCCCCAGTGTTGAAAGGTTAGCACCCATCCAACGACCGTGATCCATTCCGACACCTAATATAGAGTACATATAATCCACAACATCGCCCGCCGTAACAGGGTGGGAACCACTCGCCAGACTTTCTTCTCTTATTGGCTCAACGATGTTGAAGGTAACAAGTAAAAGGTAAATGGTAAAGGTTATTGATAGCCCATCTGCTTCCCCTTGAGCCTGTCCTCTGTCACCCTGGACCAATCACTGAACGTCATGTGCCTCCCTCCGCCTGCTCCCAATTCCGCCACCTCGACAATTGTCCTTGTCCTTCGCATAAATCCCTAAAGCCCTAAAATTACCATCTGACATCGACCATTTAGTCCTAGTCAAAGAGCATTCCGCCTGGACCACAGTGCAGGATTCACCTCTCTGCACACTCCCAAAGGTCAAGGACACCTTCCAAAGTCGTTTTCAATCCTCCCTGCGGGCTCCAGGTAACCCGACCTCCTTGTTTGTTACTTTTGTTTTACTCAGAAGAATGAAGCATGTGGCACCTGCAACTCCCAACACCCATGAGGTCAAAAGCACTAGTGTTAGGCCTTTAACAGACACCGAAATCCAAATAGTCGACCCTGCCTATCCCTTCCCACTTGCAGATCTCCACTATGAGATGTTTGCCGACCATGTAAGGAATGAGGACCCTTTTAGGGTTGTTAACTCTGGACTGTATTACCAAATTGCTCCTCCAGTTCACCACCTCCCAGAGTTTATATCTTGGTTAGCTGACTCCTATCAAAAGGATAAGAACTGCTTCATTTCTACTTCAGGAGTTGTAATCCTCGAGATAAATCCCCTCTTAATCCAAAGAGATTTGAATTTCCCTTAGTCCTCCACTATGCACATGTTCACCGATGTTGCCCTAGCCAACCATTTCGCAACACTCCCAGCCGAGGAACAACAATCATTCATGGGGAAAATCCTCGCTCTAGAGGTCAAAACCCTGCCCTCAGATATCTGATTCCCATTGACTCTCTTTCGAGCATTAGTCCAACCTGTTTTAGCCACAATTTCTTGTCTAATGGGCGAAGATACCGCCCTGAAAATAAACAGGGCTGCTTTGGGATGTTTACATAAAATGAAGCAACCTGGGTGCCTACTCAATATCCCAGGATATCTGTTAGCGAGAATTTGCTATCAACTCAACTATTTCAGGGTCTCCTCTTATTTTCACTACTACTCATTGCTGTTCTACTTGTTCCTATACGCTCACATCAAAGAGTTTCAATGCCTTCACCTAGATGTGTTTTCTCCTAACAAAGAGCGAAATTTAGTCTTCGACTAGAATACCTCGGTGAGAAAAAGACCTGGTTTGGGTGGGTACTCTCATTTCATTTCATCTTTCATGGCCATTTCTTACCAAATCATCTATGGGGTCCCACCCCCAAAATCTTCCCAGAGCAGAAGCAGCTCCTCCAAATCAACGAGGAAGTTGTCATTGGAGACTGGTACCTCTATGAGGATCACACAAAAATTTGGGTTTATGGATGTGAACTCCCTCCATATCATCTACCAGTATTTCTGCCTATGAGGATCTTTTCCCTCGAGTTCATCAGACAAGTCCTTAGTGTAGACCTGCTCCACTTTATACCGGCAAAGAAAGGCTACATTTTTAAAATGGGATAACTAGTAGGCCCTTTTTTGATAAGTACCAGACATGCCTTCAAAATAGTTGAGGCCCTGCTTGAAGTCATGGAGTTTGAAAAGGGACAAATGATACCCGAGGAATACTTGCTCGAAGAAGGGAAAAGATTAAAGCCTCAACCTGATCCTAAGCCTGAGGTTGAATGGAAAGCTAACTTTGATTCCTAGCCTCTTAATACAGAGATGGAGAATGAATCCCTAGTCAGCACGGACAAAACACAAAAGAGGACTGCTGACACATTAAGGACAACTGACATGGAAGAGGGACATGTTCATAAAAAGGCATGAAGTCAAGGGCCTAAACAAGGATTGGAACATGAATAGGAACAGGAAGAGGAAGAACAATGTATACAACTAGAAACACTAGTGTCTGATAGCCCAAGTTTCCAGATCAATCTGGAAATACCACTAGTTGCTTCATCTACATCCTCGACTGAGGTAGTTGTCCCGAAATTAGAGGATAGTCTTTATGCTGCAAGGACAAGTTGATCGCAAGGAAAGGCCATCCAAGTGAGAAACGGGAAAGAAAAGGAAAAGTTGCACCAAGAAATGTCCTCTAAGATAACTCCTCATCACACCAGAGTACTAGCTGCAATGGACTTGGAGAAAGAGGAGATGAAGATAAGATTGCAGCATCCCTCAATCCAAACCCTACCTTCTGGCCCTCAGTTCCAGGATTTGGATGTATCTTTGGATTTGACTAGTGTCCCCTTGGTAGATAAAGTCAATTTACATAGGCAGGTTGGAGAAATGTTGTATAATGACATTAACAAGAACCAGATGACCATCGACCGGGCTCAAACTTATATAGAGAAGATCTCCAACAAGGTGAATATGGAGAAGATCAAGTCCCAGGCGATTTTTCTACAAAAGGAAGCATATAAAGAGTTGATCATGAAGATGGGGGTGGATCCCAAGGATAAGGCAGCAGTAGTAGCTATCTTACAGGCCACTCAGCAAGAGAACCAGGAGTTAAGGTGATAATTAAAGATGCCTAGAGGTGAGCACATTCAAACTCCTGAGTTGATTCAAATCGAAAAGGAGAAGGAGGCCCTAGGAGCTAACCGAGAGTAAGAACAGAGTTACTACCTTGGAGAAGACAATAATTTCTTTACAAAATAGAATCACTTCTCATGTCTGCATGATATTAATGCCTAAGAACCCTCAAAATCCCACCAATCGCCTCACTTAGGCATTAACCGAGCTACAACTGTTTGAAGGGGAGTTAATGAAGGCTCAGAGGGACCTAGATGCTGCCAAAGCCCAAGTAGCTCAGAAAGAGAAGCTTCTCCAAGCTTCGATTTCCAATGCAGACAAGCTCACTAGAGATCTATAGAGTGCCACTCAAGAAAACAAGGAACTAAAGGCCAAGCTCAAAGGAAACATGGCTCTCATTGAGACTAGGCAGTTGATATGGGATAAGATCATTTACAAGATCAACCTTAGTTGGGAACAGATAGCCTTGATACAAGACCAAAAGAGTCTTAGTGCAGAATGTGCTCCTTCTCTCCTCTATGGCAAACAAATGAGAATTACCAACTCTTAGTATGCTAAGAAATACATTCATTTCCTAACTAAGAGTTTAATTGATGAACTAAGGCCACTGGATATAACCGATAGAATGGGTGTGGTGGCAGCTATATCTAAAGTAATTTCAAAGGAAGAAGCCAAAGCTAGAGTAGAACCGAGTCTTACGAGGTTACAAAAAGAGGTGGTAGCTTTCGATGATGGATTCAACAAGCTTCTTCAAGCTGGGTTACTGAATTTTGGGGGGGCAAATGGAGAGCCATTCACATGAGAGATATATAACAAGAAAAAGATTGAGATGAAAAGTAAGACTGGAGAATCCCCCGAGAAGACATCGGTTCTCAAAGGAATAACTATAATGAATTTCCTTGAGAAAGAGTTCCACCTTCTTGAGCTAGTTAAAAGTACCTTTCAAATCGCAAATTAGACTATTCACAGGTGATCCATCTCTAGCTCAACTACAGACAATTCAACTCTATTCCTCCACCTCCTCCAACCATGTGGCGGCGACGTGAGAAATTTGCCAACCCCCCACTACTTTAGATGGTTCATCCTCGTGTTCCAACGACTTCCCATCAAGCATATTCATCATCTCGTAGGTCCTGAGGACCACTCAGATCATGCCAACAATGGAATTTTATTTTACTTTCAGTTGTTTTTACTTTATGTTGTTTACTATACTTTGTTAAAAGACATTATGTATTGGTTAGGATAGTTGTGCCCGCGTACACGCTAAAATTTTGAAGCATGTTTTGTGATGATGTGTGAGATCAAGAAAGAATATTACTCTAATGGCCTATGTTTAAGAGGGCCTGTATATATATATGATCTCCAGGAATGAAGAAAGGTTCAGAATTTTGGAAAGAAAAACTCTATGTTATTTTCGGGAACGTTTTTGCTTCTTTCATGAATGTATTACTCAGATTATTAATGACAATCAATGGTGATTCCTTCGTTCCAAGATTACAATATGTCTTCTCTCTGTTGTAATTTCATAATGTTCATGTTCCTCTCAGATTCCATGTTATGTAGATGCCAGATATGTTTCCTTCTTCTTACAAATTCATTTGAGTTAAGATGTTGATAAAAATGCCTATATAAGTCTTTGGAAACTAAATCTTTAATTTCCATTTGTGAATCTTTGCATCCATTCCTTTTGCATATTCGTCATGTCTTTCTGAATCCAGAGAAGTGTGGAATTCTCGATATTTCGAGCTCAACATGATGGGTTACCTCGTCTCTTTCTCCTGCTTTCATATTCATACTAAAGTAATTGATCTGTAACTCCTTGAGTTGTATGCCTCCTTTGATTTATCATTTATGCCACTATGTATACTACATATATGTATATATAAATAAATCATGGATTATGTCTTTCTTTGATGATTGAACCAACTAAATTCTCTTGGTAAGAAATGTTATAAGTGATGTCTCTATTCTTTGAAGAATTATCGGAGACACACTAGATCTAGATGTTCTAGGCACTAGTCTCTTAGCAATGAAGAGGTTGTCTCTAGAATCGACAACATCATTTGGCATCATTGTCAAGGAACATATTAGAGGATTTTCCCCCTGGGATATGACATTCAGGCACTCTTTGTTAAGGTGAGCAAAGACGTCTAGATTGTAGATTCATCACCTTGGCAACTCCACTAATATTAATCTCAAAAATATCATCCTGGATTTTAGAAAACCCCACACTCATTCAGATACCTCTCAACAGAGAACTCCATTTGTATCTGACCTAGAAAAGTTGATTTTCAGAAGAGTTTGGAAGGAGAAAACCCCTGCTACTGACGCCATTGTCTCGTCATTTCTTGAAGCCTCCTCATCCATCTCCCAGCACGCCATTATTCATTTCTCGGACTTTACTCCTAAGGTCTTAACCTATCCTTCTGAAAATGATCTAACACACCATATTCTTCCATTTGAAGTCAAGGAAGAAGAAGCCTTAGTTAATACTCCTTATTTTTCATTTCCCCCTGAGATCGAAAAGGGAAAAGCCATCCTTACTGGCATTCATATTCATCACATTATAAATTCCACTATTCCGAGCCCACCTAGTCCAACGGCTATTGTTTTAGCGTAGAGACACCTGATTAATTTAGCTCCACCTCCATTAGTATAGATGGTGGTCCCAGGCTTCTTACTAAACAAGTATACTCCCCTAGACCTTCCTTAACCTCTGAGTGCCATGCCCCAAGACTACCTCAAACCCTTACCTAGGTTCAGTGGAGAGGATGAGACCACTGCATAGAGACATATCGATATTTTCTGTGCATTTGCAGAAAATCTAAATGTGGAACACTTAGACGTGGTACTGAGGATTTTTGTTCAGCCCCTCGATGGTGAAGCTAGAAAGTGGTTTAAATATTTACCAGATGTTTCCATTGCCACTTGGGAAGATTTGGAAAACTCCTTTGCACAGAAGTGGGGGGAAAAGAGAGACCACAAATATATCCTGACAAAGTTTAATGCTATAAAGAAGAAACTAGACGAAGATATGTCATAATTTATAAAGAGGTTTAATAAGCAGTATAACAACCTTCCCACTGAGATAAAACCTCCCCAGGCTACTGCTTGGGTAGTATTTGTAGGGTCTTTTGAGTCAGAGTTTGGTTTTACTCTAAGGGAAAGGAAGTCTTGCACGTTGGACCAACTCCAGATTGATGCCCTCGAGGTAGAGGAAAATTTCACATCTGCAGGGAAATCAAGAGGTAAAATTGACCCTATGGAAAAGAAAAAGGGAAAAGAGGAAACATCTTCCTCTAGTCAAGTGAAAGAATCACAGGAACTAAAGTTAGAAGAAATGGATAAGTTAATAAAAATTTTATCACATAAACTGGTAAAGCTTGAATTGGAAAACAAAAATCTCCCCAAACAGAATGCCCAAGGCCTGAATTGAGGCTTTAATCCATAATACCGAAGATAACCCTTACAGATACTACAAAGGGAAAGGAAAGATTAACTGAATCAAATTCCCCCTCCACTATACATAGAGGATGATCCAAATGAACAATCACATGACACCCATGAGATTCATGGTAACCTGTACTCTTCTTTCTTTGAAGGAGAGAAACAAATCATAACTCATCATGAAGAAGGTCAGGATATGGGTGCAACATTCAACGAGGAGGAAATAGGTGACTATTGCAAACAATTTGTAGATTTCATGCAGGCATAGTTGCATAGGAAGTATGATCTCAGATCCTCAAGAAAAAGGTCAAGGGAACAAGACCAGCAAGAGGGTGTTTCTCCCCAAGATACCCCCACAACTCCTGATAAAGGAAAAGGGAGACTAGACCCAAACATGTCCAAAATAAAAGACTCTCTAAATAAAGATGGATGTAAACCTAAAGAGCGAGTAGAGGAGAAGCTACCCATCCCTTCGAAACAAACTTGTGAAAAAGAAAAAGAACAAGTGGAATCTGGTAGCATGGAAAAAGGCCAAGTTGTCTTCAATCTTCAAAAAGAACTCAAAAAGGTCAAAATCTGTGTTCCTTTAATTAAACTCCTAAAACAACCCACTTATAAATCCCAAGTCTCCTATTTCATGCTTCCATCCGCCTCAGCAGCATCCCATGACTGTTTAAATCTTCAAGAAGAAAGACCTATGGTTTTTTTTGGACCTCATGTCATAGAACAAGACCTTTCTACTGCACCTTTCTATGTGACCCTTGTAATACATGATCTCTTACTTCATGACTACATGGTGGATTCAAAAGCCTCACATAATCTCATGCCATTAACTGTAATGGAGCAAATTCGTTTACAAATTACTAGACCTTACAAGAACCTTTACTCATTTGATTCTAAGAGAGTGAAATGCTTGGGAATGATAAAGGACCTAGTAGTGGACCTGGGTCATATTATCGTTAAGAGTGTAGTAATGGATATAGTGGTAGTAGATATCCTTGCAAGATTTTGCATGATTTTATCTAGGTCCTGGGGTTCCAAAGTCGGAGGTTCCATCAAGTCAAATCTGACTTATGCCACCATTCCCACCTTTGGTGTACAAATAGTCAAGGTTTGTGAAAACAGTGACCAAAGCTGAGGGATTTAAGAATTTTCCTTTGTATGGGAAAGAGAAATATTTCTTGTCTGCTACTAGAAGAATATGATATCATTACAAAAGAAACGCAGGTACACCTAGTAGTCCAGTTAGATGATTAGCACAAAGACAAAGGAAAAGTATGGAAATTATACTTTGATGGGGCTAATTCTAGAGAAGGAAATGGAGCAGGGGTGTTGTTGGTATCCCCTGAGGGTAGCTTGATCCCACTTTCATTTAAGATGGAGTTTGAAGTGACCAATAACGTGGCAGAATATGAGGCATTTCTCCTTGGGCTGCAAACAATAAGGAATATGAATATTGAGTGCTTGACAATATATGGGGATTCTGAGTTAGTGGTGAAGCAAATTAAAAATTAGTGTCAGACTAAACATCCCAAATTGAGGACTTATAGAAATGAGGTGTGGGAATTGATAGACAACTTCTTTTTGGCCTTTCCAAGGGAAGGAAATAGAATGGATGATTCCATTGCTATAGCTACAAGCAACTTTAAGCCTCCTCAAAACCCACTTCTCAGGTATGAGGTTGAAGTTAGACACAGACCCTCTATACCCGATAATGTGAAGTATTGGCAGGTATTCGAGGATGATGAGAAGATCAAACACTTTATAGAAGTCATTGGAGAATTTTAAAACTCGGTTATCAACCAAGAAGAAGAGAAAGTGACAAAAGAAAGGAAAACTGCATGATAAGATACAATTTCTGGGCACACAATCCTGCAACTAAAGGGAAATACTATTCCTCGTGGCCTAGTCCCACTTGATAGATTGTTTAACAAGAATGATGTAGCCTAAAAACCTACAGGACAACGATTGGATGAATAGGTGGAGGATTGGAATATTGGCTCAAAGGATGAACCTCAGATGGTCAAGTTATCAAAGGAGATCCCCCCGCAATATAAACAAAGGTATTTAAATCTATTCAAAGTTTATAAAGATGTTTTTTCTTGGTCTTATGATGATTTGAAGACATTTGATACTAACATTATCCAGCATAAGATTCCTCTAAAAGTTGGAATGAAAACTTGTAAACAAAAGCTCAAGAAAATCAATCCTCTCATACTCCTGTCTATTGAGAAGGAAGTAAGGAAGCTTTTGCAAGCTAAAATCATAGTGCCTCTAAGGTTTTCAGAGTGGGTAGAAAACTTAGTCCCAGTGTAGAAAATTTTTGGAGAAATAAGGTTGTGTGTAGATTTTCAGAACCTTAACAAAGTGTCGTTGAAAGACAACTACCCACTACCCAAGAGGGACTACATATTATAGAAAATGGTGGGTTCAGCCAGGATGTCCATGATGGATGGTTTCTCAGGTTACAATCAGGTGGTAGTACACCCAGATGACCAAAAGAAAATGACATTCACTACCCCTTGGGGAACTTTCATGTATGCCCGCATGCCCTTTGGTCTCATAAACGCAGGAGCCACATTTCAAAGAGCTATGGATATAACATTTGTGGGGGAACAAGACAAGTTTGTAGTGGTATATTTAGATGACATCACAGTCTTCTCCAAGACTAATGAAGAGCATATCATGCACCTGAAACTCACCTTTGAAAAATGCAGGAGATATGGATTATCTCTGAATCCGAAGAAGTCTCAATTTTCTCTAAGAAAAGGAAAACTGTTGGGAAACATAGTGGCATAGGAGGGAGTGAAAATTGATCCTAAGTGAGTGGAGGCTATCAGTCACATCCCCTTGCCCAGAAACGAGAAAGCGATTCAAGTGTTTTTGGGAAGAATCAATTTTATGAGAAGATTCATACCTAAATACATTGAAATAGTGAAGGGTATTATAGACATGCTGAAAAAGGAGAATGAGGTGAAATGGAGCCATGTTTCCCGAGAATCATTCACTAGAATCAAAGAAGCAATCGTTGAACCACCAGTGCTAGTCAACCCTGACTATTCAACACCATTCTATATATTTTCTTTTGCTTGTCCCCATACTATTGTTGTTGTGTTGTTACAAAAGAATAAGTAAGGATATGAACAACCAATCACCTTCTTTAGCCAACTATTGAGAGACGCCAAACTGAAGTACAACATTTTGGAGAAATATACCTATGCTCTAGTCAAAGCACTGAAGGCATTTAGAGTATATGAATTGTAGTCAGATGTCACATCATATGTTCCAATAGTAGAAATCAAAGATATTCTGGTGCAAGGAGACAGTGAGGGAAAAAGGGGAAGGTGGATGTCTAAGATCCAGGAATATGACTTGGACATAAAACCTACAAAGCTCATAAAGGTCCAAGGATTGGCCAAGATCCTGTCAAAATCAAACTGCAAGGCTTTAGGGATAAATGTGACCTGTTAAAATTGGCAACCAGGGAAAAACTTCATGTGGGTCATCTTATTCATGGCTGATAATATTTTTATTAGATTCCTCTCGTCGAGAGGTGTAGGATTGATATAAAGATCATCCAATTTCGATAAGTATTCATGGAGATATGAATTTATTTTGATTATGGAATTATTATCAAGCCGACCTACAACTCATGTAGGCTCAGAAGCCCAATAGTCGCATCTATTCACCCACCAACGTTGTGTATAAATATAAGAGGACTTTTCCTCATTTGGACTCACTCATCTCATCACATCTCTCTCTCTCTATTGCACAGAAATGAGTCTCTTCTCTACTGCGCTGAAATGGGTCTCTCTCTCACACATGTGAAGCCGGAAGCTATTGAATCTGAAGCTGCAACTGCAGAAGTAAAGATTGACTTTCGTGGCCTAGAAGATCTCCTCTTTGGAACTACGCTGTAGGTTCATTTGAACCTCCTCTGAAAGCCACAACTTTTGGTGGTGGAATGAAGTCAATCCGACGAACGATTTGCAAGATATCGATTTCCCTAGTTTGAAGCCGGAAACTGCTGAAACTGAAGCTGCAACTGCAGAAGTAAAGATTGACCTGCGTGGCCTAGAAGATCTCCTCATCTGAACTGCGTTGTAGGTTCATTTGAACCTCCTCTGGAAGCCAAAACTTTTGGTGGTGGAATGAAGTCAATCCGACGGTCGGTTTGTGAGATATCGTCTGCCCTAGTTTGATAATGAAGCCGCTAATGCTGATGTTGCTGATCTACGGTTTGCTACTGCTGATATGAATCAGATTTATTGTACTATTTCTCTCTGCTGAATTATTGATGATAAAAGAAGATTTGATCAAAGGGTTTCCCCACACATTGTTGGGTTTGTCCTTAGCTAGCCGCCACATCTTGTGTCTCTTGTCTTGGCTTGTTTTCTGTCGATCGTTTAATGTTCTATTTGCACTTTACTTTATGTACATGTGATTGCTAATATGTGGAATATAATAAGAAAAAGAAGTAAACTGTTATAAGCATAGAACATACCATAACTTAACATGGTATCAGAGCTAAGGTGAAGACAAAGCCCGAGCAAGAGCAAGAGCAATCATCGAAGAGAAGATTGGCAAGGATATCCTAAAAGAACTATGGGGTCCTCAACAGGGAAAATTTTAAGAACCCCCTCTAAATTTACATGTATAATAAATGGGCGAATCTCCATGGTATATAGGAAAAATGGAAGGCGATTTTATCAATAATATGATATGTATATATAACTTTTTGGCGAATCTCTCACTAGGCATGACAAATATTTTACTCAATTATAAAATTTTGTGTTTATTGAATACACAAATGAAATCATTGCATTTCTTTAAAATATATTTTGAAATCAAAATTACCGAAATTACATATTGATAACCTAGTGGGTGTAGGATAAAATTCACCCGTGCCATTCACAGAAAGCATGAGAAAAAAACTAATACTATATATAAAACCAAGAAAAATTCAAATTCATTACCCAAATTACAATCTGTTTACTCCAGCATATGTTGGAAAGTTATAGAAGGATGACTAGTGCAATCAATCCATTCCTTTTAGCCCTGGATTTGTTTCAATTTAAAACAGAAGTATACAAATATACTTGTCCAATGTCTATGCTTTAATTATTCACCTTAAGATGTTTTTACAATATAATTTCCTAAGTCTATTTAATATCTTCATTATCATAAAAACCAACCTATATTCATCTTAACTCCACATCTACCACTCTTAGGGGGATGAAATCTATTTATCCCTCTGAGCACTTGGTAGACCCAGAATTAAGATGGATCTAAGATGATAGAATTTCCCCTTTAAATAGTTTATGCTCACATCAATACCATGGTATTACCATGGGTCAATACCATGTGTTATCATAAACCTAGAGCTTAAAAATTACTATTAGTAATTTATAAAAATTAATAAAATTAATAGTTTATTTTTATTTTATTTTTTATTTTAACCAAGCTAAAATGTTTAACATACATTAAATTACAACATCCATTTTTACTCTTGATCGGATCAAATATTTTTTCACTCTATACTAGTTTGCATATCAAGATATTTGATACCTCTCGGGGGTTAGTAGATCCAAAGTAAAGATGGATCTATACTGGTTTAATTCCCCGATTTAAATAGGCTACATTCCAGGTGAATACCATGGGTCAATACCATGTGCCATTTTGGTGAATACCATGGGTCAATACCATGTGCCATTTTTATTTTTATTAATACTAATATTAGGGTTAATAATGTTTTTTTGCATGGTATTAATAACAATCTAGTCCATGGTATTTGTCCCATAGTATTTTGCCCATAGGTTTCACCTAAATATAATGCATTTTTTGAGTGTTTGTAAATATAAGGTGACTTATGGAGTAAATATAAAAAAAAAAATTATTTGTTTACCATACCTCTCATTTATTTATATTTTTATTAATTTACCATACCTCTTTTACAAATATGGTATTTGGCCCATAGGATTCACTTAAATAAAACCTCTTTCTTGAGCCTTCATAAATAGAACAAGGGTTATGGACTAAATATAAAAAGAGCTTTTATTTATTTACCATGCGTCTAGTTTATTTATATTTTTATTTATTTATCATACCTTTTGAGTAAGTATAAAAAGACGTTTTATTTATTTACCATACCTCCACTTTACTTTTATTTTTATTTGTTTACACCCTTGCATGTATATAAGGTGACTTATGGAGTAAATATAAAAAATGTTTTATTTATTTACTATACCTCTCATTTATTTATATTTTTATTAATTTACCATACCTCTTTTATAAATATGGTATTTGGGTCTTTGGCCCATAGGATTCACTTAAATAAAACCTATTCTTGAAAATGGGCGAATGGATTCACTTAAATAAAACCTATTCTTGAAAATGAGCGAATGGAAGGTTGTAACTCCTAATTTGAAGGGCTAAATTTACCTTTTTTACCCTCTCCCTTAAAATAAGGTGGGCTATTTGAGGTGATTTGTAAAAATGTACTATGATACAAAATATTCGCCCACTAAAAATTTAAAACCCCTTAATTTCGCCAAAGGGCGAACATTCGCCCCTAAAATTTTCTATGGTCCTCAACACTCTTTCCTGCCGAAGACAAGCTCCGTGAGAAAGCTGACTATCACGGATGGAAGATGTTTATCGATCTAACCCTTGAGAATCAAGGAGTGTAGGATCATATGAGAGGCAATATTGTTGAGCCTCCATCAAATGCATCCGCTGCTGCCTAGAACAAATGGAAAAATGGAGAAGTCAAAACAATAGAAGATCATCCGGGACTCTATCGACAAGCACTTGGTGGCCTACATCTTTGAACTGGACACCTCTAAGGAAATCTACAATAGACTGGATTACCATCCGAATGGTATGTGTTCAGGACTACTCTTCTGAACTATAATGTAATTCCTGGTTTCAAGGAATTAATGGCTAGATGCATTCAAGAAGAAACAAGGGAAGAAGTGCAAGAAATGCCCATGCCTAAAGGTCCTCCTGTTGCCTTTTCTTCTCATGCTAAGAAAAGAAATAATTCCGGGACTAAATCAAAAGGAAAGGCTGGACCTAAGGCTAGAAGAAAATGACAATGTTACATTTGCGATAAAGCAAGTCACTATGTATGAGATCATGAGCATCATGATGAATGAGATCATGGACATAAAGGGCAACATGAGATCATGGACATATAGGACAACATGATGATGATGCACACTAGTTTGAGCAGCATTATGATGGATAAAATTATGGACATGGGCAGCATGATGATAATCATGATTAGAGCAGCATGGTAGAGTATGCAGTGGTGCAACTAGAAATCCCTCTGATGGCAATCAAAGGAATGACAAATTCAACAGCAAAGGTAAGAGGAGAGCTGGGAATCAAGGAAGAGGACAAGCATTCAAGAAGGCTAGAAATTCCAGGATGTATTAAATGCACCTGACCTCAAAAAGAACTTAGTGTCCATCTCGGCAACGGAAGACAAAGGCTACAAGGTAACCTTCAGCGATGGCGAGGTACATATATGGAAAAATAATGTTAAAGATGCCTTTACTCTTGGGTTTAGTGTTGATTCATTATATCAGGTCAATGGAAGTCTGCTAGGTGTCATGTCTTATGACACATCTCTTCAGTCCGAACTTTGACATCGTAGGCTTGCCCCCCTTCATTATAAAGCTATACTCGATGTAAGACAAATGGTTACAAGGATGCCCGAATTCTGAGTAGAGAAAGAAGGTGTATGTCCAAGACGTGCCGAAGGAAAGCTCAAAAGCGGACCATTCCCCTCCAGCCAAAGCAAGACCTCCGATATATTACAGTTGGTTCACTCAGGCATACCTGAGGTTGGCATTAAGAGGGAGACTACTACACCACATACTTCTAAGCAGAATGGTGTGGTGGGAAGGAAGAACTGCACGATTGTGGAAGCTGTCCAGGCCATGCTACATGATCAAATACTTCCGAAGTTTCTATGGGCTGAAACTACAAACACCACCGTATATGTACAAAATCGATGCCCTCATCAAGCATTGGGTTCCAAGACTCTTGAAGAAATGTTCACCGCCAGTCAAAGGGAAGTCGTGATTAGTCATGATGTCACCTTTGACGAAGATATGGCTCTCAGCAAGGTGAACAATTTTCTAACTTTGAGGAGCTCTCAAGAAGCCGACACCAGGGAACCAAAAGAAAAGGATGATGAATCAATGCCTGATGTAGAAGAACCCATGGATCCGATTGATCCTCATACACATGAGCCTTCCTCTTCTAGGAAGAGGCCTTCATGGCTTAGGGGGATACTTGATGATGCCAAAGGACATGTTGCACCCTGAGGAACCTTCCATCAAAGTAAGAAACCTAACAGGTATCAAGGATACCTGACCATCATGAGCACGATCATACAAAATGAGCCTTCATCATTCTCAGATGTCGTCAAGCATTAACTATGGAAGGGTGCTATGACCATAGAATATGAGTCTATTATGGAGAATGATGTCTGGGAAGTAGTTCCCAGACCCTGGACAAGACAATTGTTACTTCAAAATGGCTTTACAAGATAAAGCATGCAACAAATGGAAGTATGGAAAAGTATAAGGTTCATTTTGTTGCTCGTGGTTTATCCCAAAAGGAAGGTATAGACTATGATATTTGCACTTGTTGCCAGATATACAACCATCCGCTTGATCATAGCCCTTATGGCTTCACAAGGATGGAACCTACATCAGATGGATGTCAAGACTGCATTCTTGCATGGTTCTATCAAAGAAGAGGTCTATGTGGAGCAACCTGAAGGATTTGAGATTTATGATTGAAAATCTCATGTATGCAGGTTGAAGAAGGCTCTCTATGGGCTGAAGCAAGCACCCAGAGCATGGTATGAGAGGATCAATAGCTACTTGATGAAGCTGGGATTCACTAGGAGTGAAGCCGATCCTAACCTTTACTTTAAGGTTGAAGATGACAAGCCTCTCATACTGGTGTTGTATGTGGATGACCTCTTTCTAATAGGTGCAGACCCTCTCATTCACAAATGTAAGAGGGAGCTGGCTTCTGAATTTGAAATAAAGGACCAAGGACTTGAAGTATGGCAGAAGCCAAGGGAATTTTCCTATATCAAGGAAAATATGTGGTAAAGATATTGAAAAGATTTGGTATGATGGACTGCAAGCCTGTGACTACCTCGAGGATCTTAACTTTTAGAAGTTATATGGTAGTGATGTCGGACTAGACTTGGGAAATGCCTCTAAGTTTCAAAAACTCATTTGCATTGATGTTCTTGGTGAACCTCCGTCCGAACATATGCTTTTCAGTTAGCACTGTGAGCTCATATTTGGTTGAACCTCACTGCATTGATGCCAGGAATCTTCTGAGATGTCTTCAGGACACAATCTCTCATGGATTAAGATACACTGTCGGAGATGTCAGACTACTTGGATATACTGATGTTGATTAGGCAGGCAGTGTTGTGGACCGTAAGAGCACTTCCAGGTGCTGTTTCACCTTGGGATCTGCTTCGATATCCTGGATGAGCAGGAAGCAGAAGTCGGTGGCTTTGAGCACCATCGAAGTAGGATATATTGTTGCTAGCATGATCTCGTGTGAGGCAGTCTAGTTGCGAAAGCTCTTCAGTGAGCTGTTTGGATTTACATTGGACACCACTGCGATTCTCTATAATAACCAGAGGTGGGATTTGGTTATTGAGGAATCTCGTATTCGTCGATTGCTCTGTTAGCACTTGAATTTGGCCTTAGGCTGAAAAAGACAAAATCCAAGGCAACATCAAACCACTTAGCCTCGTAGCTAGCCCTACGGGGCAGGAGAGGGCTCTCTCCGGGTCTATCTCGGCAAAAGGTCTTCAAAGGGCGGAGATGACCAATAAAGAACATTGATTTTAGGCTAGTAAACTGATTGAGAAGGTTTGATTTCAGATTTTTAGGGTTTTGGTGGAAAACAGGAGGAGAGCAATTTTGGGTGCGGGGATAGGACACAGCTTTTGTAGAGGTCTTTTTGGGGCAAGGTAGGAGATTGTCTTGATGCCTTTGATTTAAGTGAATGAATAGGAATGACCGGTGAGGAGCTAAAGAGAGCAAGAAACTTTCGAGAGTTCTCTTTAGACAGAGGGAAACATAGATATTAAGAAAACTTAAAGGCAGAGCATATAAATTATGAATTCTACCTTAACACTTCATTTACTTAATGTGCAGAAAAGAAAAGTGGGAAAATGATACACATAACACACTTACAAGTACATGAGAGAAGCACACCATCAACACAAATAACCACAGGAATCCCAAAAAGTGCTGCAAAACCCTGGTCTTTCCTTTGCCAAAATTGCAGAGATACAAAGTGTAATACAATAGAAGCTTATCCCTCAAGAGTCCAACCTTGAAAATGACTAAGAAAATACATAATATAGGCAATCTAACACCTTTCCTTGCCTCTAGGAGTCAAGATCATCCTTCTAGGAGCTGTTTCAACCAATTCTAAACTGAGCACTAAAATCTAGGCAGTCAAAACCACTTGCCTCTATAAGCTAGGAAACCAATTCATTCATTAAATTTTTAACTTTTTATGAATGAATCTTCTAGAAGAGATAAATAAGTGCCATGACATCATAAAATTACATCAATTACATCAAAGAGGATGAAAAATCACTCCAAAAAGTCAAAACTAGTCAAATCTGCGTTTTGCTGAGCTGTAGGTGAAAATCTGGCAAATTTCCCTGATGCGTAGCGCCCCAATTCTCAACGCGTAGCGCGCCTTTGAGCCAACTTTTGAGGCACTTCCTGGCATCCAAATGAGGCAAAAGTAGGCTTGTTGGAAAGTTCTGGATGTCTACTTTCCAGCCCAAGTGGAATTTCTCAATTTGGTGTCCATTTGCCCCTCCAAAATTTCAATCTCCCAAGACTGCTTCTTGTGTGTCCAAAAAGTGGCAGAAAGTCATTTTTTGCATGTTTTTTGACCTTCTGGGGGCTCAAAACCTGATGAAATGTCTTGGAAATTGCTGAGAAAGTGTAATTTGTCATGAAAAATCCAAAAATGCTAAGTTTTTGAGGAATGGACTTGCCCATCTTCAGGGTAGCGCGCGGCGCGCTACGCGTTGAGAGCAAAAACCTGTGTGTGGCACAAAAAAGTCAAAATTGACCAAAATTGCTCAAAATTTCCTGAAATTTGAGCTGGAAGTGCATCATTGAGCACCATGCTCCTTCAAGGTAGATTCAGCCAAAATTTGAAGCGGATCAGACCGTTTCCTCCGTTTTAGTGCCTTGGCCAAGCGTGCTTTAAGTACCTTCATTTTTGCTTTGCATACATGCATGCGGGCCCAATAGTGATTCTTCATGTGTCGGAGCATGTCTTTGTCCCTGTTTGCCTTTGCTATCAACCTCTCTAGATGTGTGTTCACCTGAATGAGCATAGAGCTTTGCTCCTTAGGTGTCAAATCACCGGGTCTCTTGCGAGCCAAGTTCTGGTCTTCTCGGATCCTCCGCAACTCATCAAGAGAGTGTTCATCCTCTAATTGCTTGTTGCGCTGCTCTAAATAAGTAATGGTCCAATTTTCCATCTCCAATTTTTGCTGCAACAAGTAATTTTCAGCCCTTAGCTACTGGATGATCTCCTTTGACTCTAGGCTAGGAGAAATGATATCAAGGTCAACAACATCTATGCCTGGAACACCTGATGGCCCCTCATCAATCTTGGGCTGCTTGCCTCTCTCTGGCACCTGTGCTGCTGTCAAAAGCGAGGCCCCTTCCACCCGATGTGGAGATAACACTCGCTGTGCTGATGAAGAAGGCGAGACCCCTTCCACCTGATGTGGAGATAATACTTGCCGTGCAGATGCAAATAAGGCCCTGTGGCCTCTCTGATATGTGACAAATGGAGGGGAGCTGACATGCTCGGGCTCTGGAATGTCAAACTGATGTGAAGGCCCTCCCTCATCACGAACAACCTCAGGAGGTGGCTGTGGCACTGTGAATAAGTCACGTGAAATGAAATCCTCCCATGGAATACCCTGTTGTGCCAACTGATGCATGACCACAATCTTGATCAGTGCATAATGATAGATGCTCTTGTGTTGCTGTGCTGGGCTCTTTCTTTGCACCAAGGGCACCATCCTCTCTATATTTTGGCACATGAAGAATGGAATGTTCATCATTCGTACCCGTGTGAAATGCATCAACAAACGGATATGGTACGAATATAAACGTGAAAATCTGCCCTCGCAAGTGAAATAGCGAATGATGATCCTCATCAAAGGTGCATACTCGTCTCTTAAGAATCTGAAGGGAAAAACACCAGTTAGGTGCCTCATATATACAAGTTTGATATATGGCTCATAATGAAATCTGTCCAACTGCTGGCGCTTGTTCCACTCTTCTCCAATATTGGGTATCCCTGTTGCTTGAGCAACAATCTCGGGTGACAATGTGAAGTCCACTCCTGCAAGATTCACATGCCCATTTTGCAAATGTAGGACAAACAAGCGGGCCAATTCCTTGTGGTGTTGAATTTGGGAGATTCTCTCACAATATTCATAGCATGATTGATATCGGAAACATGACACTGCAAGTGGACAAGCTTGTAGATAAGCCAAAGAGGTGGGCTCCTCCCTGACATGCTGACCACCTTTACCACCCCTGTGATGCCTCCTTGGCACCTCTACCTCTGGTGTTGTTTCACGGTCATCACTTTGCTCATAATCTGTTTCGGTTTCTGACATGGTTTTGGAGGCAAGTGACTGAAAAATAATGTTGACTGTGCACCCAATGAACTCCTGTTTTGACTTGTTTAAATGCTGTTACCAAGGGGACAAACACACATGGGAAATGTTAGGGAAAAGGGAACATTGAGGGGATTAGGGAAAACAAATGTGAAAGGAAATTTTAGGAAAGGAACATGGAACATATACAATCATAATTTGTGGGATTTTAATGGGAAGTAGGGTTTAGGAAATTTACATAGGGTTTTAGGAATTAGTAGGGTTTAGGGATTTTAATGATTTTTAATAGGGAAATTATATGATTTGCATGGAAAAATGTCAAGGAAAATGGTGAGGAAAATATGGGGAAAGAGGAATGGAAAATGGGTAACCTTGGGCAGCAAATTTCAATGAAACCCTAGCACATTTGCATTTTTAAAATTTGATACAGCAAGGTAGGGTTTTTACTTCATATTAGCATGGCATTTTTTGCATGTTCATTGCTCATTCATCTTATCCAAACCAAAATCACCATGGATTAGAGGCCTACCTGAAAAGATTTTGAGAGAGTAGTTTTGGTGGCTTGCTGGCGATTTCCTGAGCAAGAAACCCAACGTGTAGCGCACCCAGCCTGATGCGTAGCGCGCCTCCAACGCGTAGCGCCTGAGTTATTTAGCACTGGAGAATGCGCACTGATGCGTAGCGCGCCCCCAACGCGTAGCACGCCTCCTCTGATGCGTAGCGCACCGCTGCAATTGCCCAATTCGCCCAATGAATCTTGAAATCGACTTGACAAGTATTCTCTTGAAGTGTTGAGAGGAAAATGAGTTACCAATGAGGAATGGCATGCTTTTATAGGCTTCCTTTCAATTTTTACTTGCCCAAAACCCACTTTGTAATGTTTTGAATGTTGACACTTTTTGCTTTAATTGGCTCTGACCTTTAATTTCATTTCTTTGAAAAATTGGTTGAAATGATGATTTCTTCTGAAATTTTTTGCAGGGATAGCTTATGGGATGCTTTGGCAAAGGAGACCAAGGCTGCACTTCGACATTTGAAGAATTTGAAATTTTGAGAATTTTTACAAAAATGAGATAATGACCTTGTTTTCAAAAACAGAGTTTTTGACAACAAGGTAAAAATTTAGTTGTACAATGATGAGAAATGTTTAATGAAGGACATCCCTCTGGCCTGCTGGTCCTTGATGACCTCTCAAGATAAAATTAGACTCAACCCTAGACCTAAGACCTAAAACTTAAAGAAATATGAATGACCCTTTGAGGACTTTATTTATTTGAACAAACCTGAACCAGCAGTGCCAAACAAGAGGGGAATAATGCCATAAACTCCTTCCACCAAGATTATGGCATGCCTAACGGAATGCAACATGATCACACTGATGGGACACCTAATCATGAAATGCAAAGAGCTTTGATCTCTGGTGGAGGGCTACTAGACCGACTCTAACATGCTCCAATCTGTGATTTTCCCAAACGACTTGGAGTCGTCAAGAAACCCTTGTACAAGGGTCCTGCATGTTGCATACATTGAGCTCTGGGAGCTCTGAGGGCTTGCGGTTCTTACTGATGCAACATATGACCATAGGGTGACTCACCCTCCCCTGGTGGTGCACATTGGAACAAGATGATTCGCTCTCTTGTGGGACAAGATGATTCGCTCTCTTGTGGAACAGGATGATTCGCTCTCCTATGTAGCAGGATGATTAGTTCTCCTGTGAGGCCTGGATTGATGTGTTCTCCATGGCAGCCTGGATTGATGTGTTCTCCATGGTGATTGTAGCAGGATTGATGTGTTCTCCTGTGAGGACATGATTGATTAGTTCTCCTGCCGAGGAATCCTACCCATGCAGTTTGGGACTCATGGGAAGTACCTCTCATTTGATCAATGAGCAGGGAAATGAAGTTAGGGACCATAGTAGTACCGATGGACGCATCGTTTTATCTACCGTACTCCCTACGCTAGGATGACCTCCATTGATCTGGGATCAATGATACTAGTCTGGGACTAGTGGTAGGAGTTGTACCATATTATGTCGCTGACTTTGGGTTGATTGAGACTGGTCTGGGACTAGTGGTACATACTCCGAGACTGACTTCGTGTCAATGCAGTACTGGTCTGGGACCAGTGAGAGTGGTACATACTATGACACTGACTTTGGGTCGGTTGAGACTGGTCTGGGACCAGTGGTACACTCTCTGAGACTGCGATACTGGTCTGGGACCAGTGGTAGGAGTTGTACCATACTATGATGCTGACTTTGGGTCGGTTGAGACTGGTCTGGGACCAGTGGTACATACTCCGAGACTGACTTCGTGTCAGTGCAGTACTGGTCTGGGACCAGTGAGAGTGGTACATACTATGACGCTGACTTCGGGTCGGTTGAGACTGGTCTGGGACCAGTGGTACACTCTCTGAGACTGCAATACTAGTCTGGGACCAGTGGTAGGAGTGGTACTTACTATGAAGCTGACTTCGGGTCGGCTGAGACTGGTCTGGGACTAGTGGTACGCACTATGAGACTGACTTTGAGTCAGTGGAGGATGATACTGGTCAAGGACCAATGGAGTTGTACTCACTATGACGCTGACTTTGGGTTGGTTGAGACTGGTCTGGGACCAGTGGTACATACTCTGAGACTGACTTTTAGTCAGTATGATACATCCTCGATCATTTCTTCTTCTTCATAATTCGGACAAAAGCAGAGCAGAATAGAACAATGCAAGAGCAGAGTAGAACAGAGAAAAACAATACCGATCAGTATAGGGTAGAACAAGACAAAGCAGAATAGGTAGAATAGAGCAAAGCAAGGCAAGGGTCAGGCTGTACATGGCAGTGCATTTGATTGATGAATAGTAACGACCAATAGACAGATTGCAGATGAAGTTCTCCCTAGTTGAGAGGGAGTGTTAAAATTGGAAACCAGGGCAAAAATTCATGTGGGTCATCTTATTCATGGCTGATAATATTTTTATTAGATTCCTCTCATCAAGAGGTGTAGAGTTGATATAAAGATCATCTGATTCCGATAAGTATTCATGGAGATATGAATTTATTTTGATTATGGAATTATTATCAAGCTGACCTACAACTCATGTAGGCTCAGAAGCCCAACAGTCGCATTTATTCACCCTCCAACGTTGTGTATAAATATAAGAGGACTTTTCCTCATTTGGACTCACTCATCTCATCACATCTCTCTCTCTACTACACAAAAATGAGTCTCTTCTCTACTGCGCTCAAATGGGTCTCTCTCTCACACATGTGAAGCCAGAAGCTGTTGAATTTGAAGCTGCAACTGCAGAAGTGGAGATTGACTTATGTGACCTAGAAGATATCCTCTTTGGAACTGTGTTATAAGTTCATCTGAACCTCCTCTAAAAGCTGCAACTTTTGGTGGTGGAATGAATTCAATCCGACGAACGGTTTGCAAGATATCGACTGCCCTAGTTTGAAGCCGGAAACTGCTGAAACTGAAGCTGCAACTGCAGAAGTAAAGATGGACCTGCGTGGCCTAGAAGATATCCTCATCTGAACTGCGCTGAAGGTTCATCTGAACCTCCTCTGGAAGCCGAAACTTTTGGTGGTGGAATGAAGTCAATCCGACGGTCGGTTTGTGAGATATCGTCTGCCCTAGTTTGATAATGAAGCCGCTAATGCTGATGTTGCTGATCTAGAGTTTTCTACTGCTGATATGAATCAGATTTATTGTACTATTTCTCTCTGTTTAATTATTGAAGATAAAAGAAGATTTGATCAAAGGGTTTCCCCACACATTGTGGGGTTTGTCCCTGGCTAGCTGCCACATCTTGTGTCTCTTGTCTTGGCTTGTTTTCTGTCGATCGTTTAATGTTCTATCTACACTTTACTTTATGTACATGTGATTGCTAATCTGTGGAATATAATAAGAAAAAGAAGTAAACTGTTATAAGCATAGAACATACCATAACTTAACATGACCGCAAGTTAAGATGAAGCAGAAGTACAATAGAATGACATCAAGACCTCAAAACAAAAATATTTATGTCAAATACGAAACGTCGGCTTGGTATAAAAACATCATCCATTATCTTTTATTTCTGAGGTGTCCACTAGGAATGGATAAGTCCAAATATCGAACATTGAGGCTGCAAGCTCAAAAGTTCATCATATTGAATGGCCAACTCTATTGGAAAGACCCTGTTGGGATCCTGTTGCTATGCTTAGTGGAAGGAGAAACTCACAAAGTAATTGAAGAGTTCCACGGAGGTGTTTGTGGAGGTCACTACAGTTGGAAGACCACTTCTCACAAGATCTTGAAATCTGGATTTTACTGGCCCACACTCTTTGGAGAGGTTCATTCTCAGGTCCAGGCATGTAAAAAATGCCAAGTTTTCGCTGAAAAGAAAAAGCTAGCTCCTCTCCCTTTGATCCTAGTACATGTGGAAGAGCCTTTTAGACAATGGGGGCTGGATTTCATAGGAGAGATAAACCCGCCCTCCAGTGGTCAACATAAATGGATATTAACCACCACTAACTATTTCACAAAGTGGGTGGAGGCCATCCCAACTCGAAATGCTACTGATTTTGTGGTGATTAAGTTTCTGGAGGAGAACATCTTGTCTCGTTTTGGTTTCCCTACAAAGATCATAACAGACAACGCCCAGGTTTTTAAGTCCACTAAATTTATCAATTTTTGTCAAAAGTTTAATATCATAATCGGGCATTCCACTACCTACTACCCTCAAGGGAATGGGTTAGTCGAGTCCTCTAATAAAACAATGGTAAGAGTGTTGAAGAAAACCATTACAGAAAATCAAAGAAACTGGGATACTCAGCTGAAATTCGCTCTTTGGGCTAACAGAGTAACTCCTAAATGGTCCACTAGAAAGTCACCCTTCGAGCTGGTATATGGAAAAGCAGCAATATTCCCAATCCAATTGGCAATGCCAATCACAAAGTTATTGCAGGAAGCAGAAGAGGAACCAAATGCTATGACTCGAAGGATAAATCAGTTGGTTGAACTCAATGAGAGCAAAGAACAGGTAGGGGAAAAATTGGCCAATTATCAGCTAAAAATGAAGTCTTTGTTCGACAAGAAGGCCAAAGATAGACCTTTACAGCCTTTAAATCATAGGAAATTTTATCTATTGTGGCTCGGTCCTTTCAAAATCTTCGAAGTGAAAGGAAATGATGCCTATTTGCTTGAAAACTTAGAAGAAGAATCACTGGAACTACCAGTAAATGGTCAGTTCCTCAAACTCTATTTCAAGAATTAAAGGTACTCCTCCCACACGCATTGTAAATATCGGTGTGTACATGTAAATACTTTCTGATGTTTCAAGTTTTTGAATATTTGCTTTCATAAAAAAAAATGTTGAAAAAGACTCCATGCCCAAAAAGAATTTACCAGATTGCAGGTTCTCGACGCATTGAAATCCAATGCCCCATCCCCAGTTGGAGCCAATGTTATCTCCATCTCGCCCAAAGTTCCTTCTGAGGATGGAGATGATATGTAAGATCTATAAGGTGGTAAAAGAAACCCGTTCTCCAATGCTTATATCTCAGGATACCATATATCGGGTCAAGAGGAAAGGAGGCTTTGCAATGTAATTAAAATATTTTAAGTATTCAGGTTAATGTTTTAAAGGTTTAGTTCACGCTTATAAAGCACGCATCTTAGAGCTAGGGTCACCTTCCATCGAAATCCGACGACTGTTCACATCGACTCCAGCGACATACATGCAATAGAGTTAACCGTGGAGTAGACCCTCAATTTTGAAAGGTCAATGGCCATCCAGAGGTCGTGATCCATTCCAAAACCTAACATAGAGTGTGTATGATCCACAACGTAGCCTGTCGTAATGGGGTGGGGACCACTTGCAAGACAATCTTCTCTCATTGGCTCGACAATGTTGAATTTAATAGGTAAAAGGTAAATGGTAAAGGTTATTGGTAGTCCGTCCTCTCCCCCTTGAGCCCATCCTTCGTCACCCAGGACCAATCCTTGAATGTCATGTTCCTCCCTCCATCTGCTCCTAACACCGCTGCCTAGGAAATTGTCCTTGTCCTTCGCATAAATTCCCAAAGCCCTAAAATTACCACCCAACAACGATCATTCAGTCCCAGTCAAAGAACATTATGCCTGGACCACCGCACAGGATTCACCTCTCTACACACTCCCAAAGTTGAAAGACACCTTCCAAAGTCGTTTTCATTCCTCCCTACGAGCTCCAGGTAACCCGACACCCTGACCTCCTTATTTGCTACTTTTGTTTTACTCAGAAGAATGAAGCACGCGGTACCTGCAAATCCCAACACCCATGGGGTCAAAATCGCTGGTGTCGAGCCTTTAACAAACACCGAAATACAAATATCTAACCCTGCCTATCCCTTCCCACTCGCAGGTCTCCACTATGAGATGTTACCGACCAAGTAAGGAATGAGGACCCTTTTAGGGTTGTTAATTCTAAACTCTATTACCAAATTTCTCCTCCACTTCACCGCTTCCCAGAGTTTATATCTTGGCTAGCTGAATCCTATCAAAAGGATACAAATCGCTTCGTTTCTACTTCAGGAGTTGTAATACTCGAGATAACTCCCCTTTTAATCCAAAGAGCTTTGAATTTCCCTGAGTCCTCCACTATGCACACGTTCACCGCTGCTGCCATAGCCAACCATTTCGCAACACTCCCAACCAAGGAACATCAATCATTCATGGGGAAAATTCTCACTCTAGAGGTAAAAAACTTGCCCTCAGATATCTGATTCCCATTGACTCTCTTTTGGGCATCAGTCCAACCTATTTTAGCCACAATTGCTTGTTTAATGGGTGAAGATACTGCCCTGAAAATAAATAGGCCCGCTTTGGGATGTTTACATAAACTGAAGCAACCCGGATGATCTGAAATTAAACATGAATGCAACAACTTACAAATAATCATAAACACGGAGATGCAACAGAAAAACACTTCATTTCATTAATAGAAAAATATTGAACTATGCTTATAAACAAAATGGAAATAAGATAGCTCGGGCGATGGTAGCTTATCTCTGAGAAGAGATGTGGCAGCTACATGCCTATGAACTATGTTACAATGAGGCTCAAGGGCCTATTTATTATTGGAAAACATGAGAAAACCCTAAACAACCAAAACCCTAACCCTAGGAGATGTAACACCAATAGTTTGTGGGCCCCGTTGGGGTTAGTTGGGTAGCCAACTTCCCGGGGTCGTAACTTGGTCATATTATCTTCGTTTGGCACGTACAATACCTTATTGGAAAGGTCTCTTTGAGTAATATACATCTCATTGTAGGCCCTTTCTTATGGATATGGCCTTGCCGCAAACCCAAAAAAAAACTGTTTAGGGAGTCAAAACTACTCCGGAAGTTCAGGACTCGAAAAACTGCTAAAAATAGTAAATGCTGAAGTGAATAAGGAAACAGAGGAAATTGACTAGGGGGTCTAGGTGGAATAGGTAGGTGGCCACCAATATCCACCTAGATCACTAGTTGCTTACTCAATATCCTAGTATAATTGTTAGCGACCATTTGCTTCCAACTCAGCTATTTCATGGTCTCCTCTTATTTTCGCTACTACTCATTGCTATTCTACTTGTTCCTATACGCTCACATCGAAGAGTTTAAATGCCTTCACCTGGATGTGTTTACCCCTAAAAAAGAGTGAAATTTAGTCTTCGACTGGAATATCTCAGTGAGAAAAATACCTGGTATGGGTGGGTACTCTCATTTCATTTCATCTTTCATGGCCATTGCTTACCAAATCATCCATGGGGTCCCACCTCCTAGAATCTTCCCAAAGCAGAAGGAGCTCCTCCAAATCAATGAGGAAGTTGCCATTGGAGACTGGTACCTCTATGAGGATCACATAGAAATTCGGGTTTACGGATGTGAACTCCCTCCATATCATCTACCAGTATTTATACCTATGAGGATCTTTGCCCTCGAGTTCATCAGAAAAGTCCTCAATGTAGACTTGCTCCACTTTGTACTAGAAAATAAAGGCTACATTTTTAAAATGGGACAACCAGTAGGCCCTTTTGTGATAAGTACCAGACATGCCTTCAAAATAGTTGAGGCCCTGCTCGAAGCCATGGAGTTTGAAAAGGGACAAATTTGGCATTACGATCCCCGAGGCATCCTTGCTCGAAGAAGGGAAAATATTAAAGCCTCAAATTATATACATGATCCTAAGCCCAAGGTTGAATGGAAAGCTAACTTTGATTCTTGGCCTCTTAATACAGAGATGGAGACTGAATCCCTAGTCAGCATGAACAAAATACAAAAGAGGATTGCTAGCACATTAGGGACAACTGACATGGAAGAGGGACATGTTCATAAAAAGGCAAGAAGTCAAGGGCCTGAACAAGGACTAGAACAAGAACAGGAACAGGAACAGGAAGAGGAAGAACAATGTATACAACTAGAAACAATAGTGTCTGATAGCCTAGGTTTCTAGATCAATCTGGAAATACCACTAGTTGCTTCATCTACATCCTCGACTGAGGTAGCTGTCCTAGAATGGGAGGATAGTCTTTATGCTGCAAGGACAACTTGGTCACAAGGAAAGGCCATCCAAGTGAGAAACAGGAAAGGAAAGGAAAAGTTGCACCAAGAAATGGCCTCTAAGATAACTCCTTGTCACACCAAAGTACTAGCCATAATGGACATGGAGAAAGAGGAGATGAAGATAAGGTTGCAACATCCCTCAATCCAAACCTTGCCTTTTGGCCCTCAGTTCCAGGGTTTGGATGTATATTTGGATTTCACTAGTGTCCCCTTGGCAGATAAAGTCAATTTACATAGGTAGGTTGGAGAAATGTTTTATAATGAC
The DNA here is from genome assembly GCA_031772625.1 of Pinus tabuliformis. Lineage (NCBI taxonomy): Eukaryota > Viridiplantae > Streptophyta > Pinopsida > Pinales > Pinaceae > Pinus > Pinus tabuliformis. The sequence goes on from CM062811.1 coordinate 463,447,638, forward strand.
ATTAACAAGAACCAGATGACCATTGACCCGGATCAAACTTATATAGAGAATATCTCCAACAAGGTGAAGATGGAGAAGATCAAGTCCCGGGTCATTTTTCTATGGAGGAAGCACATAAGGAGCTGATCATCAAGATGGGGGTGGATCCCGAGGATAAGGAATAATTAGCAGTTGTCTTACAGGCCACTCAGCAAGAGAACCAAGAGTTAAGGTGACAATTAAAGATTCCTAGAGGAGAGCACATTCAAACTCCTAAGTTGATTCAGATGGAAAAGGAGAAGGAGGCCCTAATGCAGGATCTTACCAAGAGCAAGAACATAGTTACTTCCTTGGAGCATATAGTAATTGATTTACAAAATAGAATCATTTCTCATGTCTACACGATAGTAATACCTGAGAACTCGCAAAATCCCAATGATCACCTCAATCAAGCATTGATCGAGCTGCAACTATTTGAAGGGGAGTTAATGAAGGCTCGTAGGGGCCTAGATGCTTTCGAACCCCAAGTAGCTTAGAAAGAGAAGCTACTCCAAGCTTTGATTTCTAATGTAGATGAGCTCACTAAAAATCTACAGAGTGCCACTCAAGAAAACAAGGAACTAAAGGCCAGAATCAAAGGAAACATGGCTGTCATTGAGACGAGGTAGTTGATATGGGATAATATCATTTACGAGATCAACCTTAGTTGGGAATAGATAGCCTTGATATAGGACCAAAAGAGTCTCAGTGCAGAATGTGCTCCTTCTCTCCTCAATGGAAAACATGTAAGCATTACCAACTCTCAGTATGCTAAGAAATACATTCATTTCCTAATTGAGAGGTCAATTTATGAGCTAAGGCCACTGGATATAGCTAATAGAATGGGTGTGGTGGTAGATATTTCTAAAGTAATTTCAAAGGAAGAAGCCAGAGCTAGAGCAGAACAGAGTCTTACGAGGCTACAAAAAGAGGTGGCAACTTTCGATGAGGAATTCAACAAGCTTCTTCAAGTTGGGTTACCTAATTTGTGGGGGCCAATGGAGAGTTGTTCACACGAGAGATATATAACCAGAAAATGATTGAGATCAAAAGTAAGACTGGAGCAGCCCCTGAGAAGATGTTGGTTCTCAAAGGAATAACTATAATGAATTTCCTTGAGAAAGAGTTTCACCTTCTTGAGCTAGTTAAAAGTACCTTTCATCGCAAATTAGATTATTCAGGGGTGATCCATCTCCGACTCAACTATAAACAATTCATCTCTATTCCTCCACCTCCTCCATCCATGTGGCAATGATGTGAGCAATTTACCAACCCCCCACTACTTTTGATGGTTCATCCTCATGTTCCAATGACTTCCCATCAAGCATCTTCATCATTTCACAGGTCTTAAGGACCACTCAGATCATGCTAGAAATGGCATTTTATTTTACTTTCAGTTGTTTTTACTTTAAATTTTTACTATACTTTGTTAAAAGACATTATGTATTGGTTAGGATAGTTGTGCCTGCACACACGCTAAAATTTTGAAACATGTTTTGTGATGATATGTGAGATCAAGAAATAATATTACTCTAATGGCCTATGTTTAAGAGGGCCTGTATATATGTGATCTCCACGAATGAAGAAAGGTTTAGAATTTTGGAAAGAAAAACTCTATGTTATTTTCGGGGACGTTTTTGCTTCTTTCATGAATGTATTACTCAAATGATTAATGAAAATCAATGGTAATTCATTCGTTCCAATATTACAGTATGTATTCTCTCTATTGTAATTTCATAATATTCATGTTCCTCTCAGATTCCATGTCATGTAGTTCCCAGATATGTTTCCTTCTTCTTACAGATCTATTTGAGTTAAGTTGTTGATAAGAATGTCTGTATAAGTATTTGGAAACTAAATCTTTAATTGTGCTCCACAAATATTTTCATCCATTCCTTTTGCATATACATCATGTCTTTCTGAATCCCGAGAAATGTGGAATTCTCGATATTTTTAGCTCTACATGATGGGTTACCTCTATTTATCTTGCTTTCATATTCATACTAAAGTAATTGATCTGTAACTCCTTGAGCAGTTTTTCTACCTTTGATTTATCGTTTATGCCACTATGTATACTGCATATATGTATATATAAAGAAACCATGGATTATATTTTTCTTTGATGATTGTACCAACTAAATTCTCTTGGTAAGAAATGTTAAGTGATGTCTCTATTCTTTGAAGAATTATCGGAGACACGCCAGATCTAGATGTTCCAGGCACTGGTCTCTTAGTAATCAAGAGGTTGTCTCTAGAATTGACAACAGAATCAATCTGCAACTGTCTTCTGGGAAAATTGCGTTGTTGTTGAATCTTCTACTAAGCCTCTTGCTCTACTATCAACACTACTCTACACTCCTCAATATTCGACTGACATTGATCCTCATGCTATTGAATATTATGGGCCCCTGCAGCAAGGTAATGATCCATGAGACAAAAGCACCTCAATGGACCCTTCCCAAATTTCTACAACTCTTGGGTCTATTGCTTCACGTCACCCCAACTGACATGTATAGGTATGGTTGTATGTGCTCCCTCTACTCACTTAGCTCAAAATTCCCCCTATTATAGGTCTTTGCTTGAGTGGATGCTTCCACTTTGTCTCCTCTCTGCTTCTCCAATTGTAGCTACTCCACAACTTGTTGATGCTACTTCTGAGGCTCCATTTTGAGAGGTAAATTATGCTTCCTCTCAACCACCAAGTCTATAACCTTTTCCTTTCTCCTCAAGGCTTTGCATGCATCTTTTACCTCAAGTGCATACAGGTTCTTGACTCGCACATCGATCTGCTTCACCTGTCCCATGGCAATGTGTCTAAGGAAAACCTTCCCTTTGCTAAATATCACAGTGTAGCCATGGTCTTCCAATACCGTAATAGAAATAAGATTATTCTTTACACCCGAAACAAACATCACATCCTTGAGTCTGAGAGGGGAGCCATACTCCCTCTGAAAATTAATTGTACCGATATTGATCACGTTATACCTCCCTTTGTCTCCAAACTCAATGTTTCACTTGAGGTCTTTCTCCTCCAAGTCATTGAAGAGATCTCTATTCCCCATCATATGGAACGAGGCATTGTTTTCGGGATACCACATGCTTCCAATTACTGTTCTTTCCATGCATCCAATGAGTAAAATAAAGCTCGAATTCTAAAGCTAGAGCTTCAACTGCTATTGTTATTGTAGGCTCCTTCTTGCTTGCCTTCTTTTGTGGACATTTCGTGGCATAGTGCCCGAATTCATGATAGTGAAAGCACTTGATGGTGTACAAGTATTTCTTCTTGCCCTCCTCATCTTGCGACTTATTTATCTTGCATTTATTTCCTTTGCTGACTAATGCAAGGTCATCTTCCTCTTCATTGGATGACGTCCCATCTCGGTTGTCCCACCTTATTTGTTCCTGCACTAGATTAGACTGTAACCGCTCCCAACTCAGTAGTTTGTCTCTTCCATTCATATAATCCTAATAACTGTGCCAACTCTTGGGAAGACCCAACAGAGCTAGAGCTACCAAATCTTCTTCATGGACAGTCACACAGACCCCGCCAAGTTCATCATGACACTGTGTAAACTTGCTAAGGTAATGTATAATTGTGTCATTCTTTTTCATCTTGATGCTACAAAGCTTGTCCTTCAATGCCAAATTCCTGTGGTCACTGTTGTTCTCAAACAAGTCGGTAAATGTTTTCCACATAGCGAATGGAGTTTCTTTCCCGTGGAGATTTGAGACAATATGATCGCAAACTCCTTCCAATATGATCCTCCTCGCTTTAGCTAAATATTTATTCGACTGAGCGAGATCCTGGGCATAAGATGTTGGGGGTTTAGCTACATCTGTGTTGATGTAATCTAGTATCCTGTTATCATCTAATACCGCCTCCATATGAATCTTCCATGCCACAAATTTTTTGGTTCCTTCCAGAGCATACTCGAGCCTGAGTCTCGTGGAAGTTATCTTCTCAATTCTGGAGAAAACCTGCAACACTGATCTTGTAATTTGAACCTCTTCCACAAAATTCGAATTTTATTGTCTACTATGATTCTAGCTCCGATATCATGTAGAAATTCGTTGTAGATTCAAATTGCTTATGTAATATGCTAAAACAAAATACTTGAATCTACTCTACTCGTCAACGAAAACAATTAATAGATCAAGAAATCATAACATAAACGTGAGACAAGATTCAATTACATATGCTCAGATATTTACCTAAGGGGAAGGAAACTTCTCAAAACCCCTTCCTGTCTATATTTCATTAGTTAGAAAAATAGAGAAGAAAATACAATGCTTGTTCAAGCCTGAACAATCTCTACACAAGTATAGTCTATCTCACTGCCTCACAAGCTGATTCTGGCCAATACTTAACCAATTTTTTTACCTACCATGCTCCTATTTAATTGTGTTGTTTCCTTTGGAATTAGCCCCCTATTAATTACAGAAATCCCCATCCTGAATTGCGCAATCTCTATAGGCCCTTCTCTTACTACATGCACCACCTGTACAACTCAAAAAATTATACAACTGATAGTACACTGCCCTTGAACACCAATCTCAACTAGGTAACTCGAATTTCATGCATGCATGAGTTAATTATGACTGATTTATCAGTTATCTGGTTGAACACTGAAGCTGCACCCCAATTTTAGACCTCCTACTAGTTCCTCCAATAGTTGGAACTAGTTTAACTAAATTTAACTTAGTTTAACTGAATTAAATTATTACAACTCAAATTAAACTCAACCTAGGCTCCTAAAATTTAGGAGCCACTCTACATGACTCAAGCTAGGTCTTCAACTCAAATTAACTCAACCAACTAAGTGAAATTAACTTAGTTAACTCATTCTTGTTTTCTTGTGATGTGGAATTACATTTTTCTTCTAATTTAATTCAAGGGAAAATTAAATCAAGATTTTCTTGTTGTCATTTTCAACAGTTAATATCGACAAGACTAAATTCATGATAATTAAATCCAAAAATATCAATTGTGATTACATTGTGATTTTTTCATTTATGATAATAACTACTTGGAGAAAGTTTCTTCATCCAAATAAAGTTGAGAATAAACATTCATCATGAGCTTAATCATAATTATAGCCTTGAGAAAAGGATAGTTGAAGGTTTTCAAGCTTATTACGGGCTTGAAAACAATTATAAGTCGACAGATCTTTGGGCATAGAGGAAAAAACATAGTCCTTTAATAATTTCGTCACCCCTGTTATTTTATATGGATGTGAGGTTTAGGGTTGCATTATATCTAGAGAATTATGGAGGAAGATTGAGTTGATTCAAAAGAAATTTATAACCTACAACCTCAAGATTAAAGTAAATACTCCTTACCCTATCCTCTTGATTGAATCTAGTATTTCCCCCATTGAAAGCATGACTATGAATAGGTATCTTATGTATAAGAAGAAGCTACACAACATGGAAGGCAAGATGTATCCTAAAATTACTTTTAACTCAAGCCAAAACCCACACCTCTAGCTCAGGCGAGGTTGGCATAAGGATGCACAGTCTTGGCTAGACCATTGCAGGGTAAAGGAGGAGATCATCTTGAAGAATAGGGATATTGTTAAAAGTATTAGTACTTCCAAATTAAGGATAGGTTATAGGACGATAAGGAGTTAGAGGGAAAAAAGGAAGCAAAGGTATTATAAGGAGGTGATCAACCCCAATCTTGAAAAATAAAATTATCTTTATGTCTTAACCAATGCTAAGAATAAAATGAACATTGCTAAGATAAAAACTAATTATCATGATCTTCAAAGTGAAATTGGGCGTTGGTCTATCCCCAAGACATCTTGGGATGAAAGAGTTTGCCACTTTTGTGATACTAAGAAGGTTGAATATGAAAAACACTTTCTCTTGGAATGCCCAACTCTTACTCACATTTGTTCTAATTTTCAAAATATTTTCCACACTACCAACCTTTTTGACTTGTTAAATCAGCAAAACTATGGTGACCTACGAATGCTCCTCTCCCTTCTTTTCAATCATAGAAATTAAATGTTAAATAATCTCAATTAATTTCTTACTTTATGAAGGTATAATAGACCATATTGGTCTTAGTGCAACTAATTGGAGTTTCTAGCAAGCCGAAATCTAGCAAATTTGTTTATGGCCAAATCTTGATTTGTGTTGTTTAAACTGATTTTTTCACTGCATATATGGATTCAACAGTCTCAAAAACAAGTTCACCTGTCAAACTTGTGATTTCAATGAATCCGTGGTTGATTCTAGACAAATTAGATCACAAAATAAACTAGAAAATTTTCTAAAACGTCACACTTAAAGACTACTGGTTATTTTATTTTGTTTTATTTTGACCAGATCAAAATGTCAAACATTACAACATCTCTACCATACTGAGCTAGTGAAATTAATTATAAAAAGAATTAATATGTGAGTTAAATACATACACATTTAAAAAAAATGCAACAATATTAATAACCACAGAGTTTGAACCCTCCACGGAAATTCTTAACCTATAAATAGTTCTTCTTATAATACAATGGGCCAATAACAGGACTTATCAATGCCACATGTCCAATATGACATGTGTTGATATAACCTTTTCTTTAATTAATTAATTTGAGATAAATTGATTAAAATAACATAACTAACTTGGAGCTAATTCTTAATCATTGATATGTGAATACTACTATGAATATTCCAACACATTTCATGGAGTTTAAATCTCTACTCCCACCTAATAGTTATTGATAACTAAATTAAAATTTGGAAGGCCTATTCTGAAATAGACACTATTATCTAAATAAAAAAAGTTTGCTATAACAGAAAACAAAAATGAATATACATGTTTGGTTAGTTTCTCACTATGCTCTATTGATTTGTTGATAGTACAATATGGTATGAAGGATATGTGGTAAAAATATTTCTTTGTAACTCTCAGGCATAAATAAAATATTTCATTGTTGTAACATAATTTTATAGCAACTCTAGAGAGATAAAGTATTTAAAAATTAAAAAGAGGTCTTATATTTTCACTTTTGAGAGTGAGAAAGATGTATAATTCTTATACATTTTAAAAAACTATTTCAGGTATTATTAGGTGGATGATAGGGATTTAACCTCCATGGAATATTCTAGAATATTCATAGTAATATACACACGTTAATGGTTAAGATTTATCTACAAGGTAGTTATGCCCCTTTACTCTTTTAATTAAATTGATTAATTAAAAAAAATGTCATTTGAACAAGTGTCATATGAAGTGAGTTATGGTTTTTTGGGCATGTGGTATTGATAAGCCATTGTATTGGTCCATGGGATTGTAACAAAACCTATTTGATTAAGAATATTCATGGTAAAGTGGGGGAAAGTCTTCATAAATAGCCTAGATCCATCTTAAATCTGGATCTACCAAGCGCCGACAGGGATCAAATCTCTTTTTACTCTAAAAGAAGTTTGTACCTCAATAGACTTGATCCCTCTTAGCGCTTGGTAGATTTGGAGTTAAGATAGATCTAGGATGATGGCAAGCATATATATATACACCATGGTAAAAAACAAGGATTGTCAAAACCCAAAATAAGTATTTTCATGTTTATGATGCCTATTTTCATTTACTAGCCATTCAATTTATATGGTTAAGCTAGTTTTAAATTTAGCAGCAATAAATATTTTAATGCTAAAAGAGAAAAAGTAATTGAAAGAAAAAATTTAATCATTTCATAATAAGAGTAATGAGATGGAGATGTATAATTCATTTAATTCTTAATATAAAATCGATATGTGGCATTTAAAAAATATTGAAAAGTTGGCAACCCAAGAGACTCCCCCCTCATTCTCAAAATGATATGTGGCCCTCTCTTTTTATTCTCATTATGATTTGATTTTTATAATTGGCACTTGGAATATGGATTCAAATATAGATTTTATTAAGACATTTTCTTTGTGATTGGCATATGGCTTTAATTAAAGTATGACACTTGTACGGATTTGCTGGTCTTTAATCATTTGTTTTAATTTTGTAGCAGTTAGGTAACCTGTTCAACTAGGCTATCTACATGGTTAAAAGTCCTAAAATACCTTCCTAGTCACTTGATATGGAAATCCCTACTTTGGTTTGAGTATATACTCCTATATTATTGTTTCATGTAAATATTGTTTATGTTATATTCCCATGGGTTTTGTGAATTTCCATTAGATTTCTTGCAATATAGTGATATGGTGATGATTAAAGGTTCTAGGCATAAATAGGATGGTCTCGATAGTTTCTAAAGGTTATTTCCTATGCTTAATATACATGTTGGAATGATATGGTTTTCGAAAGTGGTTTAAAATGTTATATGTTTCAAACCTTGTCACCTCGTCATATTATTTCTTAACATTAAATCTTTTGATTTATTAACCTACCAATAAATTTGGTTTGATTTGCATCATAATCATTAATAAGACCTTGAGTTCCCTGCGCCATCGAGTTTTATATTGAAAAATTGAGATTTGTTGTACTATGATATGATATGTGTCAAACGAGATTGGATTCAAGGATATTTTATTGAATAAAATATTATTGATCATGCTTACTTGGTGGGACACATCTAAATTTATGATTATGGTCTTTCCCATCTGTTACCATCCTGCACTGTTCCCCGAATCCCAGTTTTTGATTCATAGTACAAACATTGTTGTCACCTTTATTGCGCGGTATGCCTGACCTCTCTGGCCCATTGATTTTCAACTTAGGGTTTTTTTTTGTCTCCCATTGGACCTATATTGGTATCAGTAGTTAATATTCATTGTGCCATGCTTGAATTGTCATATTAATCAATTATTGCAAGAAAATGAAGAACTCAGAGCCCAAAACCAGTTGAAATAAAGTTGAAACAAAGATAAAAAAAAACTGAAATAGAAGTTGAAATACAATTCAGAGATACTCAAATAATACTCAAATCTTTGAATATTATTTGTGAATCGTCCCTAATTTGGAATATATTTGTTTAACTTCCAGATGGTCTTTTTCAGGTATGTTTTAGCCTCATTTTACATTTACTAAGTTTAGGACAACCAATATAGAATTGAGATTTTGCAATAGATGAATATTTATTTTGATTATGTCATTAATTTCATTTTTTTATTAGTTGAAAAGATGCTTATCTGGTCACATTGGTCTCAATGGAGTTGATGTTGAACATGCTTTTATGTTGTGTGAGGATTACCTTTCAATCATTTTTATGATTTCTTTTTTATCAGTTGTGATATGTCCAAGAGCCCGAACATACATTATTATGTAATTTTTGTAAAAAAAAGTTATATTTTCTAAATTCAATTTTAGATTACGGGATTAGGTTCTTGGGCTTGTATGATGCTTGGGAATATGAACAGTTCAGGGGGGAATTTTTGGGAAAGAAAAGAAATGTTGTTAAAATATTGTTAATGAAGATAAGTCTATGGATTTGGTTTCATTTAGTTGCATATTCTTATTCTGTTAATATTTCCATGGTCGTGTCTATTGTCTTATTTATCTGGTGTAATTTTACTTCGCAAGGTTAAGAAGATGGACATTTTTTATTGTGTGATTTGACTACATGAATAGGCAACAATATGTATTGCATTCGAAGAAATAATGATAAGATAGTGGTTCTTAAAGCTGATAAAGGAGGAGCCATTATTGTGTTAAATAAGGAAGATTACATTCATAAAATGAATGAGCATTTAAATTGTGGGAGTTATAGAAGAGTCAACTCCAACCCTATTCCCAAGGTGATGAAACAAGTCAAGAAAGCCATCATGGAAACCAGCCTGGATGATAAAATAAAAAAGAAGCCGATTCCCTCATGTGAGGTTATTCCTAGAATCTATGGATTACCAAAAATCCATAAGGAAGGGGTCCCTCTTAGACCAATTGTTAACACCATTGGTTCCCCTACCTATGAATTAGCTAAGTATGTAGCTAAGCTCCTGAAACCTCTGGTTGGTAACACAGACTCTTTTATAAAAGACTCAAATGATTTAGTAAAGCTCATTAAGAATAAAAGGGTGGATAAAGACGATATTCTAGTAAGTTTTGATGTGGTTTCTTTGTTTACAAAGATTCCTCTAGATGAAGCTGTTCATGTTATAAAGATGGCCACCGATCTTGAGACAGCTAAGCTTGCAGAGATTTGTTTACGGTCCACTTTTTTCAGTTCTCAAGATCACTATTATGAGCAAATATCTGGTGTCGCCATGGGCTCCCCTCTCTCACCTATCGTTGCCAACTTATACATGGAGTATTTTGAAAGAAAAGCCCTTGACTCATACCTTTTGAAGCCAGCTTGGTGGAAAAGATTTGTCGATGACACTAACCTGAATTGGACTCATGGGAAGGCGGAGCTGGAGAAGTTTTTCAGTCATCTTAACTCTATATCTTCCGAGATCAAATTTACTATGGAGCTTGAAGAGAACGGTAAGATCCCCTTTCTAGATGTTCTAATCAGTAGAGAAGAGGATGGTACTTTGGGATACCAGGTCTACAGAAAGAAAACTCATACGCTGACTCTTACCATCATCCTTCCCAAAAATCTGGCGTCTTAAACACTCTAGCTGTTAGGGCTTTCAGGATTTCTGACCTGGATCACCTAAAAGAAGAGATTGAGCACTTAACCTCTGTCTTCAAAAACCTTGGATACAAAGAGTGGAGTATCAAGAAAGCTATAAGAAGAGCTCAGGATAAGGCCCTCTCCAAGCATCCTCCTGAAGACAAGAAAGGAGATTATGGGAAGGTCTACCTTCCATTCATCCAGGGGATTACAGATAAGATTGCAAAATTTTTAAGGAAGAATAACATAAACACTCAATTTACAACATGTGGAACTATAAGGCAGATGATGAGGTCAGTAAAGGATAACATTGATCGTCAACAACTCAAGGGTGTGTACAAGATTGATTGCTCTTGTGGCAAGAGTTATATTGGGGAAACAGGTCGATCTTTGAAAATAAGACTAAAGGAGCACGTGGCTGATATAAAGAATAAGAGATCCCGTACATCGGCCCCTGCGGAACACTCGTCCAAAACCAAACATCATGTGTGTCTGGAGGACACTAAAGTGATTGCAAGAGAGGATAATTATCACAAAAGAAAAATCAGAGAGGCCATCGAAATTATGAAATTTCCTCAAAACCTCAACAGGGACAATGGGAGTGAAATTAGTGGAAACTGGCTTCCCCTGATCAGACAAATAAACCCCTCCAGGCCTTTGGAAGCATAGTATCAGGGTCTCTTAATAAAATTTAATTAGATAAATTTAATTAAAATTTAATTAGATTAATTAAATCAAAATTAATTAATTTAATTTAATTTTATTATTTAATTAATTATATTAATTAAATAAAAATTGTAATTAATTCTAAATAAGAATTAAATAGAATTTCTCAAATAATTAATAATAATAAAATAAAAGAAAAATAAAATAAATAAATAAATTAATCAATTAATTAATTAGGCAATTAAGGCTTAATAGGTTAAAATGGTAAATATCAATAATTAATTAAAAAGAATTATGGTTATAATTAAATTAAATAAAATTAATTAATCAATAAATTTAATTTAATTAATTAATCCAAAAAAAGGGAAGGATTATAAATCAATTATTTAATTAATTTAAGTAGATCAATTAAATCAAAATTAATTAATTTAGTTATTCTATTCTAATTAAAATAAAAATTAAATAAAATTAGTCAATTAATTAAAAGAATTAATAATAACGAAGGATTAACATTGGATTAATAAATAAATAAGTAAAATTAATATTATAAATTAATTTAATTAATTAAAGTAATTAATTAATTAAAAATTAGGGCTAAACAATGAAGAATGGTAAATAACAATAAATTAAATTAATTAATCAATTAAATTCAAATTAATTAATTAAATGAAAATAAAAACAATAAGTAAGAATTAAATTAATTAATTAATTAATCAAATAAAATAAAATAAAATTAAAATTTGTTAATTAAATTAATAAAAACAATTGGAAGAAATGAAAAATTAAACTTATTCATGAATCAGATATATCAATTAAAATATTTTAGGTTCTAGGTAAATTAATAGGAATAATTAAAGCTAAATAAATAATTAATTAAAACTTTTATAAAAACTTTTTTGAAAATAATAATAATAATATAAATAAATAAAAATAAATGAAATTTTTTTATATAAGTGTCGGCTTCTTAAAAATTTAGGGATCTAGGTTTATTTATACCCAGGTCATTATAGCTCTTCTCTCAATAAGTTTTCATTCATATTCTTTCTGATTTAGTCCTGATGATGGACCCCCTTTGGGGTTTGAAACGTCGACAGAATGAACACGAAACTGTGGATAATCCGGATCATACCACTGCAAATAACGAACCTACCACTCCAACCCAATCACACATACAATCTGAAATTGATGAATTTCTCCAAAGGTATCGTGAAATTCTCTCCATAAATCAAGAGAAATTGGAACAAACTTCTGCTATCCAATGAATACTGACTCACCATTTACTCACCCTTCTTAACCTTCAATTACAAGAACCCACAGTATTGGATCCACGCGCAGATATCCATCAGACTACCACCACTCTCAATGACAGCTTGCATGAAATTTTAAATGGTAGAATCATTTTCAACATCAATTTGTTTACATATAAGCTACCTCCTAGTGAGTCCAACGAAATGACTATGTTTGGATGTTCTAGTTCTCCTTCTTCCCCACCAACCTCACCTTCTTCTTCAGGATGATCCTCTAGTGAAGAAGGCTCTTTGGAGTCATTATAATTTGAAGGATCTCCAAGAATGGAAAGCAATCAAGGTAACCCTGGAAATAATCAATGAAACCAACAAAACAATCCCACAACCCCTTGGCTTGATCAAGATGTTGTCGTTTTCCCTGGTGTACAACATCCCTTGTTAAGAAACCCTCACAAGTTTCTCCCAAAATTCGACAATGATTATAAGCAACCAATTGAGTATCACATCAAAGCATTTATGCTGGCCATTAGGCAAAAGAATGTCCATCATGAAGACATAGTTTTCAAATTGTTCCCTTATACATTCAAGGGGAAGGCTCCTCCCTGGTACTTCACTCAACCTCCCTAAAGTATTGTTTCATGGGCACAATTAGACGTTGTGTTTCTAGATAAATTTGGAGAAGATAAACCATGAAAGGTGTTGGTCACAAAATTTTCAAACACAAAAATGGAAAATAAAGAGAGTATAAAAGATTTCAATGTGAGATTCCTTTCACTAAAACATAATATTCCTATTGAATCTATGCCTGCTCAGAATTTGATTGTTGCTTACTATGTAAAAGATTTACCTAATGATATTTCCATGTGGGTGAAGAGGGCCCGAAAAGCTACATTATAGGAAGTGTTTTAGGAATCTTTGTCCATAGAAAAAAGATATCCTTCGTCTGAAACCCAATTTTGATAAACAAATAGACACAACTTCTTCTTCTGGTAAGAAATATGAATCATCAAAAGAACTCTTTAAAAAGAACGAAAATTCCCCTTTTGATTTGGAAAGCCTCCAAAAGGTTCTCAATAAACTGTCAAATTTGGAAAAGAGTTCAGCATAAAGTTCTTCAAATAGACATAACTTTAAAACCCGTTATAGGAAACCTTTCCAAAACAAGTCTCTTCCGCCAGATGAAGGTCTGATTGTTGAAGTCTTATTGGACACCATACAAACAATTATTGTTAATTCTACCTCTAATGAAAATGATGCAGAGGAGGATGAAATCAATATTGAAGAAGATAATGATCAACCACCACCTATTATAGGGATTTTTTCAAATGTTTTGTTTGAATATAACCTTGATCCAATTGTTGCCAATCAACACTAGTACAATGTATGCAATAAAAGTTCAACTAAAAAACATGATTCTCTTCCTATTGATAAATCCAAAAGCACCAATAAGAAACCAATAAATTTGCATAAAATTGTTGTCATAAATTTAGAGTACGACCTCGTTAAAAACCCGAAAAAACAAAATTCTAACATTTCCCTTTTTGAATTGCTGAAAATCCCTTTAATACATCATAAAATTCAACAACATTTTTCTGAAAATACTACTAAAAATAAAGTTGTTTTAGACAAAGATGTATATTTTTTTGAAAGACCTCCAACTGATCATGTGCAGATTTTGAAACGTCCATCAGACATCTTCCTACAAAAAAAAGAAAACCACCCCATTCTTGCATACTTATGAAATATTTAATTGGAATGTACACAATTGTATGATATATTCATGGTCTTAGTCGAATGTTATGCCACTCTCTATATGCAAGAAATTAAACACACAAATGCAACCTTCTCAAGAAAAAAATGTTCAACTTGATATAACAAATGTGAAGGTAGTAGGAGAGCTTATTGATGTAGTTATTAGACTATCATCACATCACAAGGTTCACCAGACCATTGACATAGTTATTGTAGACATTCCTGAAGCATAAAATTTATTCCTAAGTCGGGATCAGATGCAACATTTAAAGGGATGCATGGTTACAGACCTACACATTTACAGTTACCTTGGAAAAGAAAACCCAACAAGATTATAATTGACAGATATAAATATATGTGACATGTTGTAACCGATATTGATTGCCCTAATGATTCAATGAACTAGGAATGTTTATTGATTCTTTAAATATCGATACGTTCTTTGGTAATTTCGTTGTTGATATTTTTCCTTTTGCATATAGTGACCAACAATCTAAATTTTTAAGTGTTAATAAATCAATAAAAACAGAAAAACAATAAAAATAATTGAAGTTGATTTTGATCTTAAATGTGATTGTGATATTTGTCTTTTGATGGGTTGAAATCAAGAGAAGGTGCAGGTGTAGGTTTCCTTCTCTTAGATCCTATAGGTAATAAAATATTTATTGCTTGTAGATTAGAGTTTGAGTGCACCAACATCATTGCAAAGTTCAAAACACTCATACAAGGACTAAAAAAGGCTCAAGAACTTGGACTTTAGTGTCTAAAATTACATGGTGATTATGAAATAATCATCATACAGGTAAAAAATTCCATTCATTTCCTTTCAACTCATTTAAAAAATTACCAAGAAAAGGTATGGGACTTAATTTCAAAATTTTCTACATTCAATATTGTTTCTATACCTATATCTCTTAACCAACAAGATGATATGTTAGAAAATGTGACATCTAAATAGATTCTTATCGAGGGATTTCATCCTAATTATTTTTCTATTGAGCTGATGTTTAGACCATCAATACTTGGTAATGTTACTAATTGTCATGTCTTTGATCATGACCAACAGATACTTGAGTTCCTCAATTCGAAATATAGTTTTCATGATAATTTGATCGACGAGTTGACTCATGAGGAGAACCTTCGTGACTTCTCTCATATTCGAAGTCAACGTTCATTGGAATATTTGGTTGATCTTGTAAACCCTATCCCTTGACTTGTTATTAGGATTGAAAAGTTTTATGACTTGCAGGATAGATTTAAATAAATTGTTCATTGTAAAACTCACAATTCAACCATGAAGTACGAGGTCATAAATTTATGAAGTAAAGATAAACCTCAAGACATAAATTTGGGAATAAATTGCACCCCTCAGGGAAAGGAAGATTTTATATGTCTATTTAGAAAATTTAAATACATATTCACCTAGGACTATGAGTACCTTAAAACGTTTGATCCTAGTACCATCCAACATACAATTCCCATTAAGCCCCACACCAATCCTTTTCATCAAAAGTTGAGAAAAATATATCCCAACTTGGAGCCAGTTGTCAAGAATGAATTGAATAAAAGATTAACAACCAAGATAATATTTCTGTTTAGCATACCTAATGGGTTACAAATTTAGTCTTGGTGAGAAAGAAAAACAGAGACATTCGTCTTTGTGTTGACTTTAGATACCTGAATAAATCCTCTGATAAAGGTAATTATATAGTACCTCCCATGGAGAAAATCCTACAATGGGTTTCAAGATCTGAGATGTTGTCCCTCCTGGTTGCTTTCTAAGGCTATAACCAAGTTATGGTGGCTCCCTTTGATAATCTAAAAACAATCTTTAGAACTCTGTGAGGAATATTCGCCTACAGAAAGATGACCTTTGGCCTAAATGTTGGGGCCAATTTTTAGTGGGAAATGGATATTTCCTTTTAGGGGTTAATTAATGAATATGTATTCATTTACTTAGATGATATCATTGTTTATTTGAAACAAATATCTGATTATATTACCCATCTTATAACAATGTTTGGGCGTTGTAGAAAAATTGGCATTTCATTAAACCCCAAAAAGTCCATTTTTGGAGTCACAAAAGGGAAACTGCTAGGATGTATCATGTCAAAAGAAGGTATTATGATTGACCCACAAAGAATATAGGCCATTAATAGTTTTTTTCCTCCTAATTCTAAAAATGCCATGTAGTATTTCCCTAGTAAAATAAATTTTGTTAGATGATTCATCCCAAGTTTTTCGGAAATAGTTAAACCACTTCAGGATCTTGTAAAAAGTAATGTTACATACAAGTGGACTGACCCTAAGAAACAATATATTGGTACCATAAAACAGGTAATTTCTGAAGCTCCTGTCCTGATGAGCCTTGATTTTTCTAACGATTTTATATTGTATACCTTTGCTTTTGATTATGCTTACGTCCTTGCCCTTACACAAAAAATGGAGCATGATATTGGAATTCCTATTGCATTCATGAGCTCTGATTTTAAGGGAGTTGAATTAAATTACCCAACGATGGATAAACAAGCCTTTGCTGTCTTTAAAGCAGTAAAACATTTCAGATCTTAACTACTTAAATAAAAAACCAAGGTAATAGTTTCCTATGCTGTAGTAAGAATTTTACTTGTGTAGAAAGAACTAGGAGAAAAAAGGGCCTACTCGATGACAACTCTCGAAGAGTATGACTTGGAGATTAAACCTACTCAAATAGTGGAAGGCCAAGGTCTTTCTAAATTGGTTGTTGAGTCTGCGAACCCTCCTAATCACAACCCTTGGTCTGATAATGAAATATATATGTTGCAAAATGAAGCCTTTTGTCTTTTAGATGATCCTAATTCTTAGTATTATGACATCAGGTTTTATTTGCAGAATGATACAACACCATCACGTCTTGAGCCCAAAAATAAAAGAGTGTTAAGGTTGAAATATTCCCCTTATAAATTGATTAATAATGTTCTATTTCGAAAGAATTATGATTATGTATTGCTTCATTGTCTAGAACAAGGTGATGCCCAATAAGTACTAAAAAAAATCCATTCAGGCCGTGTCGGTGGTCACTTTAGCATAGATACCACTGCTCACAAAGTACTAAGGGCTGAGTATTATTGGTCCACATTGTTTAAGGATGCACATGACCTAGTATGAAAATGTGAAACTTTCCAAAAAACCACTGGTAGTGTTAAAAAGCCAGCTTTTCACCTTCAACCTATTACTGTTGAAGCTCCCTTTCAGTAGTGGGGCCTTGACATTGTTGGTCTCGTGAACCCTTCGTCCTCTCAACAACACAAATACATTTTGACAACTAAATATTACTTTACAAGATAGTTAAATGAAATACCTTCACGATTAGTCAATGCCAAACACATAATTATGTTTTTGGATTCTAATATTGTTACTCATTTTGGGGTTCTAGAATCATTAGTGTTTGATAATGCCTCTTAATTTTCTTCTTGGGAATTGGATTCTTATGATTCTGATAAAGGGATTAAATTTATATACTCAACAAATTACTACCCTCAAGGGAACAATCTTGCTAAGTCATCAAATAAAAATCTAATTAAAATTATTAAAAGAACAGTTTCTAAACATCATAAGAATTGGTATATTGTCATTTTTAATGCACTTTGGGCTTATAGGGTCACCCCTAAAGATGCCATTGGTAACTCCCCCATTTTCCTTTTTTATCAAAGAAAAGCCATTTTACCCCCTAATATTTCCCCCCCTTCTCTGCAAATGTTGTAATAGGTCCATGAATTCAAGTCTTCTACCATGCAAAACAAGATAGATGGCTTACTAAAAATAGAAGAAGAAAGAGAATTGTCAAAACATAAACTGCATCAACACCAACACAATTTTCAACATTGGTTTTAATAGAATATATTCTTATTATATAAATATATAGGTAGGAGACTTAGTTTTAAAATGGGACAAATCCCATGAAGATAAAGAGAAAACATTCCAAGTTTCAGAGGCTATGGTTGGGACCATTCACTGTTACAGAAAAGAATGGTCCTAGTATGTTTTGTCTGGAAACTCTGAAAGGCTGAGTAGAATCCCTTTCGGCCAATGGACAAATTTTGAAGAAGCATTTTTCTTGAGTCCCTTCTAGGATTCCATTTCTCTGTAAATATTATTTTTCCTTGCATTTTTCAGTTTGTTTTCTGTGTTTTCTTTTGGATTGTTGATTTGCTTCATAGCCTAAATATGAATAATCCTGTCTAAAATATATTTCGAGGAAATATCAAAATTGGTGTTATTCATTCTCTAATTATCTAATTTGTTTGTTGTAGTATCAACTGAATATCCTGTTCAAAATTCTTGAAAAAATTAATTATAACTACAAAGACTTTTCAATCCTATTATATCAAGGGATTCCTTGACATCATTAACATATTTCTTATACTAAAGGAGTGTAATCAATATGAAGTTGGTTACTTCTCAGACTTTTCATGCCAATCCATAGATTCTTAAGGAGATTTAGATTTGCTTTCTTATCGACTAGACTATACCAGTAAGGAATGGCAAGCATTTACTCATGGTTTCAACTTTTCTTGTCTTGTTTTGCTAGGATAAAAGTGTTGGAAAATGTAGTAGGGCAGTTATTTAAAGGAATTCTCCTTTTCCCTTGATAAAATATTATGAACTTATGTTATCTTCTTATTCTTTTGTTAAATTCTTTTCATCAAACAATTATTTGGAGCATAAACAATAAAGACAAATGACACAATAAATAGGCTTCAAGCTAGGGAAAATCCCCTCCAAGAGGAAAAACTAGTAAGAATCGCTTCGCTTCTTATATAATCTGTTGAAATCAGAAAACCAAGACCCTAAGACCAAAGTCAAGACCTTCTCCAAGAACCAATTCAACCCTCGAAGAAATGGTTCCTCAAACAAGCTCAATTCAACAAGGTCAACAAAAGTTAAACTTCAAAGATACTACTTCAGTGAAAGTTTCTGGTCCTGCAATTCAAATCTACAATTCAACCTGGAATCTTTGAACCTCCAACAACTACAAAAACCATAGTTTCTTTGCACATTTCAGCCTTCCAAGAGATCTCCTCGAGTGAGTCAAAGTCAACTTAATTCAAAACCTTCAAATATTCTTCAAGCAAGATTTCGGCCCTTACTTTAGATCTATAACTTTGGCCCACAACTCTCGACCCCACAACAACTACAAAAACCCTAATTCCTTTGCACGTGTGTGAGAGAATCATAAAAAAAATAAAGATTTTAGTTTCCTCTAGGAATGATTACTTCTTCCAGACCTTTTCTCCTTCTTCTTCTTCTTTCTTTCTTGAGATCGAACTGCCTAAGTGGGTGTCCAAACTGAGTCAAATCTCCTTCTATATATTTGTTATTCATGGGGTCGAATTTCCCTTTCGAGGCCGACATCTTACTGGTAGGGATGACTTGTGTTTAGCGGCTTGTTTTGACTTTCTAGGCTCAAAATAATATATTTTACATGCCACAACCTACTAAATAGGGTCTTATATCATGATAAAGACTCTTTTGACTCAAGAAAATATTATTTGACTAGGCAAACCCTAGGAGAATGAAATGCATGCTTGACCTAGATGACCAATATACATAGAGCATGAAACCCATGCTTAAAATAATATGTTTCTTTATTATTTTGTTTGTAACATAAGATATACATAATGACATAAGCACAATGACAATTATGAAGATTGAAACTAGTTACATTTTCCAACAATCCCTCTTAACTAGGTAGGTATTCATAATTGTTACACTGGTACAAGGATTTTCTCAAACTAAAGGGTTCTCATAGTAAGAGTCAGATTAGTAAGCATCTCTAAGCATCATCATCATAACCATATATGTCAACATAGTAAGGCCTTAACTTGATAAGCTCTATTTATATTAGAGAATAATGCTGGGAAGCTTTACATGAAACACCACACCACCTCTTAAGGTACATACCCTATATGAATTTTTACTAGGTATGTCCTTTTAGGACTATTCTTATCCTAGATTCTCAATCCTCAAAGAATATTAGTCCTCTTTGACCAGTCTTGTCTTGGATACTTGTCAAATCCTAAAAATTTGTCTGTCAACGAGACTACTTCCCATCTTGGATTCTATATCCTGAAGGAGTATTAATCTTAGATGCTAATCCAATCCTTCATTATCCTTACTAATGCCCTTACTAAGAGTTATGCCTATTAGTCTTGGTCTAGTGCATGACACATGGAGAATATGATGTTTTTAACATCACTCCCTCTCAATCTAGAGAGGATATCCTCATTCCCTCTTGATTGGGAAATAAATCATTTCTTTGTCTTAAACGTTTAAGGGCACTTCTTACTCCCTCTAAAGCATAAAGGAGATTATTTTACTTCCTTTCAATAGTGAATATTTCTAGTGTATCTTCATCAATCCATCAGGTACTAATCTTTCATGGAGATATTCAAGTAGCTACATGGCTCCTCCACTTCTTTGTATCTTGAGCATACATCTTTCTAAATGTAGTGGAGCCAAACTGTGACAAGATTTAGGCCATTAATCTTTCATATGACTTTCCTCTAGTTATCATCAACAAAGGAATTATATTTATCCAATCAAAGTAGAGCTTAGTCATAGATTCCTTTAGACATGAAAGTGATCTTCATCGTTCATATGAACATCGGGTTATATTTTTGTAATTTTACCTCTTACTCCCAAGATGATTTAAACATATTAATCATACAATCCTTCAAGTATTACCAAAACCTTCCACTCAATCCATGTATTCATTAAATTGAGTTCAAAATAAATAGTTGTAGATATACTTTCCTCAACAGTCATCTACAGTATCCTTCCAAGTAGAAAATCTATATGTTAACCAGGTAACCAATAAAAAAAAATAATATCAAACTTACCTTATCATGATGGATATTTTATCAAAGCATTTTCTTACTTGTACCCTTTGAGATCAACATTATTTTGCATGATCCATATCCATGCGTTCAGTGTGCGCATGGATCGAATTGATTGGCAGGCTACAATATCTTCCTTGGAGTTGTAATTTTTAACTTTCTTTTATTCTTCGGGAGACCATACTTGATGTTGATAATTATTGTGTTTAAGCCATGTAATCTTGTGGAAGAGTCTTGATCTTTAGCCATTCCAAATCATACAAATACTTTTTTTTTCAAGCATTGAGTAATCACATGGAAGACTTACCAAGCATATTCTTATAAAAAACTCTTTCTACAAGATTCTTGTAGATATAAATTCTACCTTCTAGAGAAGAGTTACTTAAAATGTGCATGCCTTTTATTCCATACCATCATCTAGCCATCATTTTATCTTTCCTCCAACATTATTTAAGATAAGCTTTCCTTTCTTAAGAGTAGAAATATTTTAATTTTGTCTTTCAAACTCTCATTCGACCATTTTCATGCTTTCATACATAAATACTATTGTTTTCATACTAGATGGAATATATACAAATCATAATGCCTCTTCAAAGAACCTTCCTAAATGATGGTTCTTATAGGATGATCTTTAATTGTTATTCTTGTGAAATGACTACCTCTAACAACATGTTATAAAAATGCTTGGATGAACTATCATATGAAATATGGTCCCAATACTCTTATTCTTGTAAGCTAGATGATTCTTTCCAAATAAATTAGACTCTAATTCTACTATCATATGCTTCTTTCTATGATTCCATGCTTTTACAAAACCAAGACTCTTTTAGAGAATGAAAAAATGCAGGCTATTCTACTTTCTACTTAATAAAGGAAAGACAAATTGCATAATGAACCTGAGAGAGATAGATATTCCTTCAATAGTAAAGATCCTTGGGATCTTCTCCTTTAGGTTTCTTCTCAGGTTCTCCCTTTTCCTCAGCTATGTGAGCTTCACTCCTTTCCTTCCTTTTGTTGTTCTTCTTGTTTGGACAATCCCTCTTAAAATGTCCATACACATCGTATCCAAAGCGTTGAATCCTGGACATATATGGTTTTCCTTATTCTATAGTTGATTTCTCAAGGATATTTTTTTGACCCGATGTACTTATAGAGTACAATTTCACCATCTTATCATACATAGCTTTTGACATCTTCAAATCAATAACAAAGGGAACAAGATGATCCTTTATGGATTCAATAATGATCCTTTGTTCCCTTACTTCTCCCTTCTTATATTTTGCTAACTCTTGAGTCTTCTCTTTGTATGGTACATCAACTTCACCAAGAACATATTCCATGATTTCATTTTTAGCATCAAGTCAATCCTCTTCTTCCATGCTAGGAATTTTGTTGATCCAACAAGCTTGTTCATTTCCTTGCAAAATGTAGCCATTTGATCTGTAAGTTGAGACATATAAGACAATATGATACTTACTTGTCAACACAGATTCCTCTTTCTTGATGATATCTCCAATTATCTTGATGCTTTCAATACCTCAAAGAGACTTCAAAGATTCTCTAAAATAATGACTTCTAGGATGCCTTCAATAATAGTGTCTTCAAACAACTTCAAAGATTGGATGATGATCCCAAGATTCGTTGATGCTTCCTTTTATTCAAGATGATGGAGTTCACTAGAGAGCCTTCAATAATAACTTATCCTTCATCCCTTCAATGAGAGCTTGATCCTTCTTAAGATGATTAGGTCTTCAATGAGAGCTTGATGTAGTCACCTTTCTAGGTCAATAGGTCTTCCTCTTATTTCCTTGTGTCTTTTGCAAATGATTCCCCTTGACAAGAAATCCCTTCAATATGATCTTCAAGCTACCTTATCTTCCTTCACCTTAGCTCTGATACCATGTTGGAGAATGTAGTAGGGAAATTATTTAAAACAATTCTCCTTTTCCTTGATAAAATCTTGTGAACTTATGTTATCTTCTTATTCTTTTGTTAGATTCTTTTCATAAAACAATTATCAAGAGCATAAAAAATAAAGGCAAATGACACAAGAAATAGGCTACAAGCTAGGGAAAAATCCCTCCAAGGGGAAAATGCAGAAAAATTATCTTCTTATATAATCTGATCAAATGAGAAAACAAAGACCCTAAGACCAAAGTCAATACCTTCTCGAAGCACCAATTAAACCCTCATAAATGATTCCTTAAACAAGCTCAAGTCAATAAGGTCAACAAAAATCAAACTTCAAAGATTCTCCTTTAGTCAACCTTTTCAGTCTTGCAATTCCAATCCACAATTCAACATACAATCTCTGACCTTGCAACAACTACAAAAATCTTAGTTTCTTTGTACACGTTAGCCTCCCAAGAGATCTCCTTAAGCGATTCAAAGTCAAATTAAGTTGAACCCTTCAAATATTCTTCAAACAAGATTTCTTCCCACTTTAGATCTGCAACTTCGACCTACAACTCTCTTCCCTACAACAACTGTAGAAACCCTAATTCTTTCACACGTGTGAAAGAGAATGATCACAAAATTTAGGATTTTAGTTTATTCTTGGAATGCTTCCTTCTTCTATACCTTTTCTCCTTCTTACTCTTGTTTCTTTCTTGAGATCGAACTGCCTAAGTGTGTGTACAAAATGAGTCGAATCTCCTTCTATATATTAGGTATTCATGGGGTTGAATAACCCTTTCTAGGACAACTTCTTATTGTAGGGACAACTTGTGGTTGGAGGCTTATTTTGACGTTCTAGACTTAAAATAATATCTTATACGTGTTTCAACTTTCCAATAGGGTCTTATACAAATGATAAATGTAGGAATTTACAGGGTAAGTTCCTTAGATAGAACACCAAAGGACACCGCTCACAAATAGATCACAGATCAGTACACCAGTATTATTGATGTGGTTAAAACCCTTAAATGGGGAAACGGTCCACATCCTAAGCCAACACGACAACTTCAGGCAATTTATTAATGTAAAAGAAAGAAAATTTGCATAAGCTTCTCTCATGAACGGTCGCCTCACAAATGATACTCCATGCACTTTAAATAGAGATCATGGACCAATTGTGTGTTAAGCCACAGATCAAGTGTTAGTAATACCAAGGAGAGAATGAACCATCGGATCACTTCATGTCTAGAACATATCGTGACCATCGGATTGTAAATTACAAAAAGTACATACTAAAGAAACACACTTTACCTAACTATACACTAGACCAAGTTATACTTAATTATTTCCTATGTGTCGGAATATCCTAATAATAAAGACTCATTTTAATCAAGAAAAATATTCTTTTGACTAGAGAAATCCTAGGAGCATGAAATGCATGCGTGACCTATATGAACAATACAAATAAAGAAAGAAACCTATGCTTAAAACAATATTTTTCTTTCTTATTTTGCTTGTAACACAAGATATACATAATTACATTCAAGTACAATGATAATTATGAATACAAAAACTAGTTACATTTTCCAACACTCCTCTTAACTATGGAGGTATTCATAATTGTTCCACTGGTACAAGGATTTTCTCAGACTAAAGAGTTCTCATAAGAAGAATCAGTTTGGTAAGCTACCTTTAATCATAATCATCACAACCAACATTGTCAACATAGTAAGGCCTTAACTGGACAAGCTCTATTTATGTTAGAGCATAATGTTGGGAAGATTTATGTGAGACACCACACTACCTCTTAAGGTACATACCCCATCATGATGTTCACTAAGTATGGCATTTTAGGACTATTCTTATCTTGGATTCCCAATCCTCAAAGAATATTGGTCCTATTTTACCACTCTTATCTTGGATACCTATACAATCCTCAAAGAGTGTTGGTAAACAAGACTATTTCCTATCTTCGATTCTGTATCCTCAAGTAGTATTAATCTTATATGCATATCCAATCCTCCATTCTCCTTCATAGTTCCTTCATTAAGAGTTACAATTGTTAGTCCTAGTCTAGTGCATGACTCAAGGAGAATGTGATGCCTTTAACATCACTCCCTCTCAATCTAGAGAGGAGATCCTCATTCATCTATCCATCAGCTATTAATCCTTCATCTATCCATCAGCTATTAATCCTTCATGGAGATCTTCAAGTAACTACATGGGTTTTCCTCTTCTTCGCATCTTGAGCTTACATATTTATGAATGTACTAGAGCCAAACTATGATAGGATTCAGGCCATCAACCTTTCATATCACTTTCCTCTAGTCAACATCAACGAAGGGATTATATTTAGCTAATCAAAATAAAGCTTAGTTGTAGCTTCCTTTGGAAATGAAAGAGATCTTCAACATTCATATGAACATCGGGTTATCTCTTTGTACTACTATCTCTTAATCCCAATATCATGTAAACATATTGATCATACAATCCTTCAAGGATTACAAAAACCTTCCACTCAATCTATGTATTCATTGAATTGAGTTCAAAATTAACAGTTCTAGATATAATTGCCTCAAATTTCATCTGCAATATCTTTCCAGGTATCAAAACTATATGTCAATATGATAACCAATACCAAAATATAATATCAAACTTACCTTATCATGATGACTATTTTATCAGGTATTTTCTTGTATCCTTTGAGATCAACATTCATCTGCATGACCCTGTTAAATTTTAGATTGCTCTATGTTGTTTCAATTATGAGCCCAAATAAATTATTTGATTAACAATCTTTCATCAATAATTAATATTTCCAATCATCAACATTAATTGAAGATAGAACAATAAATGCAATGGCAAAGGAGACAATCAGCATATCAATAAGAGACACCATATTTTTGGTCAATGTCCAGGGAAAAACCCACTATGAGGAAAATCTTTTATAATTCTTCTTCTTATTAGATTGTAATAAAATGTTCAGTAGAGAGTACAATGAGCCAATACAAAATCATCTAGCAAAATTAACCTAGCAACATTCGTAAATATGTTCCAAGCATCAATCCAGATTAGAGACAAATTTTCCTATATGTGGTCATCTGCAGCCAAATGTCCAACCGAATGGAGGAAGAGGTGTTTATATGGTAGAAAGCTTCCAACTACATGGATGTGCCTGCATTACTACAATTATAGTGGGAAATTTCTTGTGTCAAGCTTGCGGTCAAAAACAAAAACCCTAACACACATGTGAGATTCAAACCCTGTAATCTCGGACCTGTATGAACCAATTTCCTCGACCCATCCTTAGACCTATTTGAACCAATCAATGAAGAAGAGAAGAAGAATAATATTGGTGATTTCCAAATTATCTTGAGTTCACTTGTATTTATAGGCTTCCAAGGGTGTCCATTTTCTTGTTAGGGCCAACTTGATAAAATGTGACATTGTGGGATTCAATTAAAAAATACACTTTCCCCTATCTAAATTGAGCGCTTCAATAGCCAAAATTGGTCCTCTTTGTTGGGAAGGGGCCCCTGGGGTCAGCTGAGTCAATTTTTGGTTCAATTTTGTAATATCTTTTTGTTATTAATGTAAAGTCTCTCTGAAATGTGAAAGTGGAGCGCAAAGCTAGTAGGAGTCAAAGGGGCTTTAGTCCCTTATGTGGGTATGTGATAGAGTGGTTTTGAGACTCTCCCATGGTCCATAGACCATGGTATTGTAAAGCAAATTCTATATATAGATGAGTCATAGCAAGTATTAAGAGGAAAATTTTTGGGGGAAGAGTCATTGTAAGGGCAAGGTGCTAAGACAGGGAATTTTAGTTTCCTGTACTTAGGCGAAAGGGGAAGGCTCCTGCAGTTGAGTACGCAGAGACCTTGGTAAGTCCGCATGCTGAGTAAGTGGGCCCCTGCAGCTAAGTGCGTAGGGAAAATAAGTATGTATCTGAATGGTTATACTTAATAAACACTGTTTTGAGCCTATTCTGATGCATCTATGTCTTGTTATTTACTTCTGCAAAGTTTATGTATCTTCGCTCTGTGTTCTAATTTGTATGAATTAATGCTTATTTACTGCGCAGAAATAGTAGATCTGTAATCTTTATGCATGATCCAAGATATTTTACTTATATATGCATCATAATTACATGAAACAAATCTTGTTAACCATGGAACTTGAAAGAACATAAAAACAATGCGGAAATAACACAATAAGAAAGAAACCATGACACAAATATTTGAGTACGGGGTTCGTCCAATTTGAACTATGTCTGCGGGCCCTGCTCAATAATGGGGAGGCCTTCTTTCATTAAGTGGAATAAAAGAGATAAAATTACAAGAAAAATTCATTTACAATCCTTATACTACCAAGCTGGAAGATGGGAGAAGAATGGAGAGCCGACTTCAGAAACAAACAGTACCACCAAAATCCTGGCGAAAAATAGTGCAAAAACACCTATTCAAACACCCAATACGGATAATTGGGCTTTTTGAAGCCTCTCGGAACCTCCCTACTGCTCAAGGCAAAGTCTGGTCTACTACCAGGTTAGGTCACTACTGTACGCACTAATCTTCTGAATTATTGTGTCGGTTTCTACCCTTTTCTGATGCGGATAATCCTTTATATAAGCTGGTGGCTAATCTCCTCAATTATCAGGGAGCTTTGAACAAACGACAAAGTTTAGTAAATGGATTTTTTTTAAGACAGAGATTCTTGGGTCTGATATAGTATGTGGAAACAAACCTTTCAAACATGGAAAAAATTCCTTAACCACACACTTTAACCCGATGACTTTTATTATCGGTGTTTCCAATTAGTAGACAGACCCAAGCCCTTACAATAAGCGCCTTGTGATAACCACAGACCCGATAGGCCATTAAATACAATATATAATATATCAGATCCGGAAGCTCACATCACAAATCGCAATCAGTGGGAACTAAGGTTGGTACAATATGCGACTGCCTCCCCTTTGCGAATTGTGATTTTGATATCACAAATCACAAACTGATTTTGTGATTGCGATAACCTGGATTGCTCCAGGGAAGATTTTCTTTAAGCCGCAACCTCTTCCTTCTATGATATGCAGGACCAATGGTGGCCTACCACTTGGCGCTTCCCCATTGGCTGAGAGTTTTTCCATGTCACTTCCTCCTGCCACCTGTATAAGTCAAACTTAATCTTTGACTTGCTCTAACTTCTTCATACGAACTCGGATTTGTGTTTCGTTTTCACCATTGGAATCATGATGATGAGCAATTTGATCTAATGTTAAGTTTATAGAGTTTCTGACACTTTGATTTTTGAGCCTTCTTACCATGCCACTGGTACTTTTTAGAGATCCACCTGGGCCAAGCATGATAAGTATAAGTAGGAACCTTTACGAAGATATGGAAGTAATATGAATAGATTTACAACAATTATATATTTGGAAGGGTAAAGGGCATACAAATGTAGATCTTAGTTATAAGGACTTCAGGAACCCATCACACACACCTCTAGATACAGAAGCCTAGTTCTATCATCCCCCAATACTGCTTCGGGTGAGACTGTAACCTACCCTACGTGGGTTGTTGTTGAAAGGGCCAACAATAGGGTTTTGTTGGTCGACATAGATAACGATGAACCTGTGTTAGGCCCCACTAAACCAACAAATGGTTCTGTTGCCCAGACTGGGTATCTATCTGAGGAATGTGTGATGTCGAATAAGTGGTTTCCTACTAAGAAGGAAATTGAGAAGTGTATCGATCAAAATTTGCACGCGTTTGCAACTTAGTCAAACATAAACCCAAGGTTATCCAAGGAACAATGGTTGAATAGATACCTATACATAGACAAGACATAAGCCTTCTTCTGTTTCTTTCCTTGTGAACTACACGAGTGGCTGTCCAAGATAGCAGATAGTTAGGGTACGTGGTGACTTGAAGACCCTATTGTGTGGACTCTAGAGCTAGTGCAATGCCTGGAAGCTTCAGAAAATAACATCGCACAGGTTGTTGATCACTGGATTATTGTATCTTAGGAGGATTTTTCACTAAGCTTGTGATTGATATGACTATCAACTATAGTTTAGCAGATTGTAGGTTCTTCAAGGGAATGCGAGGTAAGTACCTAAAATCTTTGAAAACCTAGATTAAGATGTTGTTGTGTGAAAAATGAGTTATGCCATTACCTTAATGTTTGGGAATATGCGAAGCAGAGAGCCCTTTAGAAGGAATGGAGAGTCAGGCTCTGAATACATTCCACTGTTAGGATCCTCTTCTAGTGACGATGAAGGGGCTATCTTGAATACACCGTGAAGCATGCTACAGTTGGTAAGTTAGGGTATCGGGGGGATACCTCATCCATCCACTCCACCTGCACCTCCACCTCCACCTCCATTGCATACACCTAGACCTCCACCTCCACCTCTGCATCAACCATTCAACATGGAGAGTACAATGAAGATGCCAATATTTAAAGGGGTAGGAAGTGAAGACCCCAAACAATTTAGGTTCGTTACAGATGCTGTGTGGACAGCGCAACATATTACTCATGATAAATGATAATATAAAGAAAGCACAGCTGGTTACAGTGTTGCAGGATAGGGCGCTGACTTGGTATATCAAGTTCTGTCAAGATAGACCTGGTGCGACGATGGGAGAGACTGAGTAGGCATTGAAAAATGAGTTTAAGAAGCCTAAGTCTTAGGTGTAGTCTGTAATGGAGTTTAAGGAAATACAACAGAGGGTAACAGAGTCCGCATGGGACTTCGATTAGAGGTTAAAGTGCCTGATCTGACAAGCTAACATATCGATCATGGATTCTTAGCATAGGGACTGGTAAATTGCATCCCTCCTTCCACATCTAAGATTGCCATTATCGCAACAAAAGATAGGAATGCAAGCAGAGGCTGTGGATATCATGATGAGGTTGGAAGCTTCACTAGTGCAGGATATGAATTTCAGAGTGCAACAGATTTAGTCGCAGCTGGAAAGCCTACACATGGAGTTGCAAAGCCTTAAGACAGGAAAGGAAGCTCAACCTAAGGTACACACTGAAGTTTGGTGCATAAAATATAAAGAAAAGGGACATGATAAGGATCACTACCTTGTTTATCATAATTATTTGATTGGAGGAGGTCTTGTACCATTGAAGCCGGAGAATGTTGTGGGACCAAGCATAGGGGTACCGTTATGGTGTGCTATCTACCAGATGGTTGGGAAACACACAACTGATCATTGTCACCTTTTGCAAAAAGTTGTACAGACTCCACAATAGTTGTTTTGCACCTTCTATAAACCAATTGGGCATCATGGGAAAAACTTCTGAAGCTACGAATTGATGATGGAGAGGACCCCTATGTATTGAATGCAAACAAAAAATCAACCTCAGGATCAAGGCGTGGGTGCAGTGCGCAAAGGATTTCAAGGCCGTGGAAGAGGAAGAGGAGGAGGGACTGGAAGAGGTCGTGGAAAAATCATTTGTTATAACTATGGTGAAGTAGGACATTTTGCATGCGACTGTAAGAACCCAACACATCCATCTTGTCAGTATTGTAGACAATTTGATCATGTGATAGAAGATTACTCAGTGCTGATAGCCAAGATGAAGGAGAAAAAGATGCAACAGCCTACACAAAACATACAGATGATGAGGGCAAGGCCTCATGAGGAATATCACAACATTAATATAGTGGCACAAAGTGGTATGGCCACAAGAGAAGATGAAGGAAAGAAGCCAGAGACCAAAGGATCGGTGCGTAAGGCTATCAAAAAGGAAGTTAGATTTGATCTCAGCTGGGCTAGAGAAACTTTTATGGAGGCCAAAAATAATTTTATTGAAGCTTCTACGTCAGGGAGTCAAGAGAAATTGGTTGAAAATAGTGAAGTGAAGGACATGGATCCCTCACTATTAGCCACTTTTCTGAAAAATTGTATGAAGCTGTTGAGAGATAAGAAGGTAGTGGAAGGGCTCTAGGAGCTAATTGATAATTGTACGAGAAAAATTAAGATTCCTTTAGAACAACGCGCTATGAGGAAGTTGGGGAAACATAAGAAGCAGACAAGGTGCGAGATGAGGCTGACCGCATAGATTGGAGAATATGAAATGGATCAAGTAATCCTATATCTAGGATTTGATGCAAACATACTACTTAAGAAGACATGGGAGAGGATGGGGATACTTGCACTACAATGGTCTCCTATATAGTTACACATTTCCAATCAATAAAAGATCATTTCTATGGGGCACCTGTATGGGGTAACAGTTGACATTGAAGGGGCGGGCGCTTTGGCCTACTTTGAAGTAATTCACATAGTGGATGATAGCAATCCTTACCCTGTGCTATTAGGAATTGATTGGGCCTTCAACATGGATGCAGTAATTAATCTGAAAAAGCGAAGGATGAAATTTGAGAAGAAGGCACTCAGGATTATTGTGCCACTAAACCCTGTTGAAGGAGCATGCTACACTGAACCAGTCTGTGACTATGAGGAGGATGATGATTTGGATCAGATATACAAGATTACTGCACGTGACGAAGATTGGATCAATCCCACTACATATGGGTGAATCACGTGGGATAGAGATAACTCCTATACCTCAGATTCAGATGAAGAATTCGAAAACTAGCAGAATAGGTTGCATGAAGTTTCTACGCTACATTGTAATATGATGACAAAATCATTGCAGTGTGTCTCTATGGAGGTGAGGAAGCTTCCTAATTATGATGTCTTAAATGATTTTAATGTATTTTGGATGAGTTTGAAAGAGAGGTGCCAGAAGAGCATCAATTCCAGGCACTTGATCTGGCACTGCACGCTACACTTGCCTGTTGGTGGGGCACACATAAGGATAATTTCATTGATTCGAAGGAATACAAGCGAATGATGAAGCTAAGGTTTGGATACGCTAATACGCGCAGGACTAAAAAATACGGTGGAAATGATGATCTGTGCGAGCATTTGGCACGATGGAATAAAGCTTGGGGAGCGGAGACTCAACCCGAATGGGTACATATCTTTTGTCATACCCTAGATACTATTCCAATGAATTGTTACTTCGAAATGGAGCTACACCATGGGACAACAAAGTGGGATATCTTGAGGGAAATTTTCTTGTTAACTTCCAGCTTTGAGGATGGATTTGAGTGCATTGATGAAGCACTCCAGGAAATTTAGGCCACAATCTTCACACCGCCTGAAGAGCCAGTAGAATGGGTTCAACCAGAATGGAATACACAGTTGTGCCATGCACTGAAATGATACAACATGACTGTAGAGGAAGAAGAAGAGGATCCACGAAATATCAACATTCAAGAGACCGAAGGACAACGTGAGGTTGAATGGCCCAAAGTAGCAAACCCTGATATAACATAACCTCTGAAGACCAAGCAAGTAAATATTGGATCTGACGTGAAACCTAAGTTTGTGAAGTTAGGTGATTATTGGGATGAAGATACAGTTGATAAAGTTGCAGAGCTACTATGCAAATACCAGGACTTGTTTCTTACCAAGTTCTCGGATTTGAACGAAATAGTAGGAGATCTGGGTGTAATGAATATCACTGTAAATCCTATGCAAAGCTAGTGAAACATAGACCATACCATCTAAATCCCAAGTATAAGGAGAAGTTGTAGAAAGAATTGGAAAAAATGTTGGAAGCTAGAATCATTGAGCCAGTGGAAGAGTCTGATTGAGTAAGCCCTATGGTTGTTCAGGAAAAGAAGCAACAAGGCGAAATCAGGATATGCGTATATCTAAGAAAGCTCAATGATGCGTGCGTTCATGACCCATTCCCAACGCCATTTACAGATGAAGTTTTGGAGAATGTTGGAGGTCAGGAAGCCTATTCGTTCACTAATGGGTTCTTAGGGTACCATCAGATTAAGATCGCGTCGAAGGATTGCAGCAAGACGAACTTCTCAAGGGTTGTAATTGCAGCATTGAAAGAGTTCATCCATAAATTTTTAGAAGTCTATTTTGATGACTGGACTATCTTTGGGTTGGTAAAGTGCCATGTTGCAAGTCTGTGCCTTATGTTGGATACTTGTCGTAGATACCAGATTGCTTTGAACATGAAGAAATGTATCTTTTGTGTGCTTTATGGGATATTGCTAGGCCATGTGGTCTGCAAATAAGAATTAATGGTAGACACTGCAAAGATAGTTGTTATTGTCAATTTAGAGGCTCCGAAGAATGTAAAGCAGCTACATGCAATGCTAGGACACACTTGCTACTATAGGAAGTTTATCAAAGCTTATGCACAAATAACTGCACCAATGGAGAAATTACTAAAGAAGGATGCAAATTTCTGCTGGGATGAGGAGTGTCAACACACTTTGGATTTGTTAAAGGACAAGATGGTGATTGCGCCCATTTTTGTGTTCCCAGATTGGAAGAAATAATTTCATGTTCATGTGGGTGCCTCCTATATTGTGTTAGATGCGTTATTGACCCAACCAGGCGAAGGACAAATTGATCGTCCTATAGCCTTTGCGAGTAGGAAGTTATAAAAGTTAGAGAAGAACTACTCAACTACAAAGTGAGAAGGTTTGGCGATGGTCTATGCCCTACAAAAGTTTCGACATTATCTGTTAGGCACACACTTCAAGATGTACACAGATCACTCTACTCTCAAGTACCTGGTCAACAAGCCTGTGTTGGGGGGGAAGATCTGTAGGTGGTTGTTTCTTTTTCAAGAATATGATTTTGAAGTGATTGTGAAGCCTGAATGATTGAATGCAGGACCGAATCATCTATCCAGAATTGAGACAGGTGAAGAACCAAATAGTTTGGATGAAGGGTTGCTAGATGCGCAACTCTTTGCTGTACATGTCACAAATGATCATTTCGCTGATATAATCCAGTTTTTAACCACTAGTACAACCTTGAAAAGATATTATACATAGTAGAAAAAGGAATTGGTGGTCCACCCTGCTGATTTTTCTGTGATCTCGGGACATTTGTATAAGATGGGCATTGATGAAATACTACGCCAATATGTTCAAGAGTTTGAATGATCTAGCATCCTTACTGAAGCACATGGAGGAGTGGTGGGAGGACACCATGGAGGTAGAGCAACTACGCAGAAGATTCTGTGCATAGGATTGTGGTGGCCAATGGTGCATAAGGATTCTAAGGCGTTTTGCAAGGCATGTGATGCTTATCATTGAACTGGGAAGCCATCATGGATGGACGAACTAGCCTTAAATCCACATATTCCATTGCAGGTGTTTGACAAATGGGTGATTGAATTTATAGGTCTGATACAACCACCAGGGAAAAATACGGGCACATGGTACATTATTACTGTAACTGACTACTTGACAACATGGGAGGAAGAACAATTGATCAAAGACTGTAGCGTTGCTACAATTGTGAAGTTCCTGTTTGAGTTTTTTCTTGAAAAGGATTGGGTGCCCTAAGATACTGATAAGTCATAGGGCTACATATTTTCTAAATGAAACAATTATTGTGATGCTTGAAGAATTTCAGGTTTATTATCAAAAGAGTATGCCCTATCATCCTCAAGCTAACGGTACAGTTGAAGTATTCAATAAAATACTAGAAAACAAATTAACAAAGGTCTACAATGTGAAAAGGAATGATTGGTATGTACACATACTAGCAGTCCTATGGGCATATAGGACAACGTGTAAAAATTTGATAGGCCAAACTCCATTCAGATTGGTCTATGGGATAGAGGTTGTGATGCCCATGGAGTATATTGTGCCAAGTCTATGGATTGCAGCATTGAATGATATGGAGGATTATGAGGCTATGGAGGGGCACCTCGCGTAGTCACTAGAATTAGAAGAAGACCAGTTTTGGTACGATTTCACCAACAGGTGCAAAAGGAGCGTGAGAAGGCCTAGCATGATCGACATATTAAGCTATGCACCTTCAAGGTGAATGGTTTGGTCTTACTTTATGATAGAAAATTCACAAAGTTCCCAAGGAAGTTTCAAATGCACTAGTTAGGACCCTATGTAGTCAAGGAAATTACAAATGGTGGCGTAGTTCAGCTTGCGAACCTGAATGGGGAATTATTTCCAGGAAAAGTCAATGGAAGTCGATTGAAGTTGTATAAAGCGGATCTTGCCCCTGCGCAATGACTATAGGATGGAGGGATTGTCTTAGTACTCTAAGCAGCTGTAAGGAAGTGTGAGACTATAAACTACACTCCCCAAAAAGTGGAAAAACGAAGTGAGGGGGCTGCGCAATGGAAGCAAGAAGTGCACCAGGAGGAGCTGCGCCGGGAGGGCTACACCATGGAGGTTGGTGCCATGCAGCAGGGTCCAAAAATAGTCGTTGAGTGCATTGTAATTGGTTAGGAGGAGTGGGTAGGCTGCATTTATGGCACAAATATTTGGAAATATGCCGCCAAAGATGCATTTATGATAGGAATTTGGAGGGAATGGTCGGATTTGAATTTGAAATCGCCTATAAATATGGCATGTTGGCTTGCAGTAGAACACTTTTCCTTCTGAAAATCACTTGTGAGCCCTCTTTTCTTCATTATATGAATCGGGAAGATTGGGAAGACCTTTTTAAACATCTAGGGCTAGCTAACATGTCTGAAACTTTCCACAAGACCTTCTTGGATAGAATTATGGCCACTGACCCCACAAAAGATGCAAGATTTGAAGTCGTAGCCCCTGAAATCGCATTGGCCATGGAAGCTACACCTTCGGTACCTATGGTATCGTGGTTGCCTAAGAATAAGCTCTCTTCCACTGAGAAGAAATAGAAGAAACCACAGTCTATTTCGTTGAGGCAATCACCAAGGAAGAATCCCACTAAGATTCGACATAAAGGGAAGATGGACAAGTCAAAACAACCACATGAACCCCTGGATCTTGATGAAGAAGAGCTTCACGAAGGTGTTAAAGAATTGGACGATGAGGAGGGTGAGCCTATTACTAGCCTCCCGAAGTATATCCCTCCGTGAAAAGGCAAAGCGAAGGTGCCAAAGGACCCCGATACCGCTAAGTTCATGGTTTCTACCCCATTGTTACCGGAGAAGGTGGAATTTGAAGGTGCACTTTTAGGACGCATTCCTGCACTCAAAATGGAATATTTGGATCTAGATGACCATTAAAAATTCTCGTAGTTGGCACCAAATAAGTATTTGGAGAAGATCTAATATGAGGAGACTAGAGTCATGCAACTAAAGCCTATGAAGTGGGTCACGGGGGTTGAAAAGGCTAGGTTGTTGAACATGTTATGGGTGCCACATTTTAGTAGGACCATCATCAACACGGTATGTGTGCGCCAATTTCTCACTTTGGTTCATGATTTGTGTTACACTAAAAAATGTCACCATGACTATTTGCAGTTAGTATGGCTCCATCCACTGTCATACTATCCTCCTTGGCAAGTCTCATGCCTCTGCTCTCCATGTCAAACTTCAAGAAAGAGAGAAAAGTCATTTAAAGTCAATTATCTCTGGTACGCAGTTTCTCTTAGCCTTACCTGTGGGTACGCAACCCAAGTTCACAAAACCTGCGTACTTGTACGCTCTGTATGTAAAGGGATGGGTGCGTACTCCTGTAAAGGTCAAAAGGCGCAAGTTTCACTCCAAAAAAGTTACTTGTGGTCATTTCTAGAGTCTTCTAGAATTATGTTTGACGTGTATGAAGCGCCTCCAGATGGTTCATGTATCCCTACCAAAGAGGAACTTATCCCATCAATAGGGGAGCTATCCCATCCAAAGAGGGACTTATCCCATTGATGGTGGACCTGAATAACTTCCTCTAGAGCACTATAAATACAGGCATTGGGCCAAAGGGAGGAGAGGTTGAAAGCTGAACATTCCTAAGGGTAGATGCTGCTGGATTTAGGACTTCCTTGTAGAAGCTTGTGAGGAGAGATTACCATCTTTACTTGTTTCCATTGGGAGGTGGGTGAGCTGATCAGAGTAAGGGAGAACTCTTGTGGACCCTGGGAGGAGCTTGCACAACACCAAGGCTCAGGTTGTAATGGTTCCTTTTGTTACCTTTTAATACAAATTAGTCCATTCTTCTCAACAATTTGTTATTAATGAGTTGTTTCATATACTCCTTGGTCTATATGTTAAATATGTTTTATTTTATGTGATATTCAGGTGCTATTTAATCATTTGATTGTTGGTGAATGCAGGTTTCGAAGGGAAGGAGGAGCTCATCCGGATCAACGAAGCTGGACTACTACAACAGCGTTGGATTACAGGTAGGATCTAAACACTTGATTTCTCATATTGTAAAAGCATATTTAGGGAAGGATTGCTCTTATTTGTCTTGTTTGTCATTAGAGAGTCTTAGGCTTTCTAGGAAGGTCGGTTGTGTCTGCACTAACGACTCTTTCCGCGTGACAAAATGGCAACCATACTGGGGAATCAGCATTGGAACTCTCTCTAGGGCAAAGCTCACAACTAAAGGCCCATATCCAAAGGTCTTCAGTTGTCCTCTCTTTGCCCTGGTTAGTTGGCCCTTCATATTGGCCAACACAGCATCGCACCAGTTGAAAATGGTGCCTTGGAAGCAATCTATAGCCATCCGCATTGGGGATCCAGTGGCTATGTGCAAAGCGGCAGCGCCGCAAAGTCTGGTAACTGTAAAGGCAATTACCATGAGTTCAGGTCGGGATATATATTTGATTTCTATCCCCTTCTCCTGGTTTTGATTGTTGCACCACTCTAACCGGAGACTAGCAAGGGATTGGCCACCCGGCCTAGTCCCGAATAGAGAGAGTTGCTCGCCCCTGTTAGGCAAGCCAGTGAGAAAGTATATGTCGGAGGATTCTATCTCGAGCTGGTTTTCTCCGATGTAAAAACATTGATCCTGAATATTCCACCTTTCAACCAGCCACTCTAAGAATGGCACCTGGGCCCTCATGCCAGGTATGGCCCAGTACTTATAGAGACCGCATACCTTTAACGCATCAATAGAAGGTTGATGACCTATTGCGGCCAAATCAACGTCTTCGTGCTCTCTTTCACGCCAATCCAGCATGGTGAGTGACCTACACACCAAAAAACAATAGTTAGAATTCATTAAATAAAATTTGTTTGGTTAAAATTGGAGTTTGGGGTTTCAAAATCTGTGTTTCATGGGGTACGCACCCCGCGTTCAGAAGACAGAGTGGCGGGACGCAGCTGGTCTGAAGGTGGGCTGCGTACCCCGATCTTTTTCCTATATACGAAGAAGTCGGGGTACGCAGGTCGCCCATAGGGCACCTGCGTCCCCCGAGAAACATATTTTAAAACCCTAAACCCTCCAAAAAATCAAACTAAAACTTGAAATGAAATTCTAAACGGATGAAATTGAAGAGGAGGATGTTGTGAAATACCTGAAAGAGATGGCGCTCAATTCTGACAGTCGGATTCTCCACAAAGTCCATGGGAAGTTTTCTTGTCAAAAGCCCTTTTCTCAACCTCAGCAGTAAAATGGTAAAAATGACATGGTAAAAAGTCTTTTTATAGGTTTTTTGGATGAATGAATGCTAAGTTTGTTTATTTTTCACCATGAAGGGACATTTTTCAATGTATTTTTACCCATCTTAAACAAGTATGAGTAATGTGTTGTTTTTGTGCAGGACAAAAGGACTTTAGAGTAAAATCATCATTTTTCACGAATCAAAACATCAGAGTCATCTTTTAAGCTCTTTTCTGACTCCTAAAACATGAAAAGATTACCGAGCGTTTCTTTTACACTCGTTAAAACGGAACTAAAAGACGGTCCCCTTATAGCTCTTTTCTGACTGTAAAAACAGGAAAATATTGCCGAGTTTTTGTCGTTTCAAACTCGATACAGAAATAAAACGACGTGTCCTTGATCGCTTTTTACTTTTCAGGTCAGAGACACTAATCATGAAAGTACTCCTTGGTCGTGAGATCGAGCGGTTCTCTCAGGTATTATTTTATACTTTTTCGGGCTTGGGAGACACAAATTTACGAAGAAGTTCACCATGGAGTCTTCTTTAGTTTTTTCAGACTCTCTAAAAATGAAAAACGCCGAGTTTCTCCTATACTGGACTCGTTAAAATTTCACAGTAAAGGACCTGTTCGATTACAAACAGGAACGGACCACTCCTTCTTAGGGTCCGAATCTAAACTAAGTTGGACTCATCCGAAGGATGAGCTTATAATCAAGCATATGTTATCCTCCTCAAGCTTGTAAAAAATAAAGAGGTACTTGCCAGAAATGGTGGGGGAAAAGAGAGAAGAATGAACCGATTTGTCATCCTTTGTTACAGAAGAACCTTATCACCGCTCTTGAACACGACACTTTTCATTCACCTGGGTTGGGAAATCCTTTGCCTTAAAAGTTGATCAAACCACTTTGAAAGTCTTCAACCGTTTCCGGGTATTAACTTTGGGTCAATCGTCACCAAACCATCTGTCGTGTCGTTATGTGTTCACGAGGTCTCTGCAAATAAACCATTCATATGCAAAATACTTGTCATCCATTTGACCATCCCTGAGTCAGTCCTTACAGCAACATTTCTTCAACTTGAACAATGATTTCGTGTTGTGGGCTTGCCTGCAACGAGTCGCTTTCTATCGACATCAGCACATTATCTAGAAAGATGACTTAGAAATCGACAGTACCTTGAAGTCTGCATGCATCAATGGCAGGTTTCTCGCCTTTGACGACAGTTTACATCATTGACTTTCGATCGAAGGATTCCGTGACATGTTCGACATCAACTCATTCATTCACATTCCATGGATTGTACTGGGTACTTTGAGAACCATTGACATTACTGGTGGTCTCTCTCACACTTGTTAACGGTTTACATCATTGACTAGTAATCAAGTGGTTTCTACCATGCTCGACATCAACTCATTTATTCGCATGGATAGAATCGTACCAATTCGGGAAGTAGAAATGAAGACCCTGGATTTAGTTTCCACCATCCAGGCTGCGAGGAGTTTTGTATTCATTATATAGTAGACTAATCATAAAACAGATGGCTGTTTCCATACTGTGTCTACAAAAGTCTATGATTGTGATGTACTGCAAAATCATTCTTGTATCAGAGCAGTAGTTAGATTGTTAGTTAAAGTTTTCAATCTGAGTATGGGAATGCCTACCTCAGCGATGATATCATCTTATATATGTATTTTGTGTTGAAAATTTGCAGGTTCTGACCAGGTCCTCCACGAGATACTCCTTGAAATGATAAAGTACTTCACCCTTCCTAGATCATAAAAACCGTAATCTACTACAGGCTTCGCACTTTAGGGGGCAATCTGTTACACTAAAAAATGTCACCATGACTATTTGCAGTTAGTATGGCTCCATCCACTGTCATACTATCCTCCTTGGCAAGTCTCATGCCTCTGCTCTCCATGTCAAACTTCAAGAAAGAGAGAAAAGTCATTTAAAGTCAATTATCTCTGGTACGCAGTTTCTCTTAGCCTTACCTGCGGGTACGCAACCCAAGTTCACAAAACCTGCGTACTTGTATGCTCTGTATGTAAAGGGATGGGTGCGTACTCCTGTAAAGGTCAAAAGGCGCAAGTTTCACTCCAAAAAAGTTACTTGTGGTCATTTCTAGAGTCTTCTAGAAGTATGTTTGACGTGTATGAAGCGCCTCGAGATGGTTCATGTATCCCTACCAAAGAGGAACTTATCCCATCAATCGGGGAGCTATCCCATCCAAAGAGGGACTTATCCCATTGATGGTGGACCTGAATAACTTCCTCTAGAGCACTATAAATACAGGCAATGGGCCAAAGGGAGGAGAGGTTGAAAGCTGAACATTCCTAAGGGTAGATGCTGCTGGAATTAGGACTTCCTTGTAGAAGCTTGTGAGGAGAGATTACCATCTTTACTTGTTTCCATTGGGAGGTGGGTGAGCTGATCAGAGTAAGGGAGAACTCTTGTGGACCCTGGGAGGAGCTTGCACAACACCAAGGCTCAGGTTGTAATGGTTCCTTTTGTTACCTTTTAATAC
Source organism: Pinus tabuliformis (assembly GCA_031772625.1). Classification (NCBI taxonomy): domain Eukaryota; kingdom Viridiplantae; phylum Streptophyta; class Pinopsida; order Pinales; family Pinaceae; genus Pinus; species Pinus tabuliformis. The sequence goes on from CM062811.1 coordinate 463,488,566, forward strand.
AAATTAGTCCATTCTTCTCAACAATTTGTTATTAATGAGTTGTTTCATATACTCCTTGGTCTATATGTTAAATATGTTTTATTTTATGTGATATTCAGGTGCTTTTAATCGTTTGATTGTTGGTGAATGCAGGTTTCGAAGGGAAGGAGGAGCTCATCCGGATCAACGAAGCTGGACTACTACAACAACGTTGGATTACAGGTAGGATCTAAACACTTGATTTCTCATATTGTAAAAGCATATTTAGGGAAGGATTGCTCTTATTTGTCTTGTTTGTCATTAGAGAGTCTTAGGCTTTCTAGGAAGGTCGGTTGTGTCCGCACTAACGACTCTTTCCACGTGAAAATTTGTGTCTCTGGTTGGGAGAACCCATCCCCATTACAAATATGCTCATCTACCACATCACAAGGTTGTCCTACCAATGAGTGGATCCAGTCGAGGAGTTTGGGGGTAAGACCAAGGAAAACAAACTTGCGGACAAAATGAAGAACGAGTTTGGCTTAGTAAAGAAGTCATGCAGATACTCCATCCACTCAATCATAGATAAGGCAGTATAGTTTTCTACTCAGATTTTTGCCTACAAGGTCATGAGAAAGTGTCACACAGATGAGGTTCTGATGCCAGTTATTTCACTTGCTGCCTAATGCGCTAAGGGAGTGTAGTACAATTGGGCATAATATCTATGTAACGAGTTTTTGTTCAGTTGTCGCAAAAGCATAGGAAGAGGGTAAGGAATTCCATTATGCCTGTCTGTTGTTGTTGATTGGCCTCATCACGTGGAGGATTCCAGAAGAAAGTCAGTTCCCTCCACAGGATGTTGACTTACCAAAAGCTGTGAAGTTCGCTTCACTATGGGCAACAATAGAACCTGCGTGGGTCATGGAAACAAATATGTTCTGGGTGTTGGTCAAAATTGACCTCTGCATGGTGATCAGCCAGAGGCTGAGGCTGTTACCAACCATATTTGAGAAGCTGGTGGCCTATACTGAGTTCAAGGCAAATTTACATAATGTGTCTAGCTACGTGAGCTGATATCCTAAGAAGGTATGGTACAAATTGTCGTACCTAGTCACGGAGGCTAATGTGTGGGAAATTATGGGGAAATGGCCAACGGAGTGGCTATACCCCACAAATCTTGGCGCAGGCACAAGAAAGGGCAGAGATAGTTCCTTCGTGCAAACGATAGCAACGCAAGAATAGAAGGAAGTTGAGTAGGCTGCAGCTCGATAGAAAGTTGCACAACAAAAGAAGGAAGCTGCTTACATGGCAGCTGCTGTCAAGGCAACTGTTGAAAAGGAGTGCGTCGCAAAGGAAACCATGGTGGATGTTGAGGAGTTCACTTCTCAGTATACTGCCGACAAGGAGAGCTCTAATGATGAATGAGGCGATGGCGAGGAATAGAGCACTCCTTTTAGAATAATAAAGTGCCATAAGGAGACGACTTATGGTCCCAGGAAGAAGGAAAAATCCGATAAGAATGCACACGTTGATCTAATGGTCCTCACTAAGGGGGACTTGGATGAGATCGGAGATAAGGTCCGTGACACAATGATAAAGTTGTGGATGCAATTCGAGCAGCAATACCATCAGGCACCAGGGAATGTGTAGAAGTATCTGTATGAGATGCAGATTCAAATAGGCTGGCTTCAAGCAAGTATAGGACAGGCGAGCAGGATTCACGTGAGCCTATAGCAAGCGAGTGTGAGTGTGCTCGAGACAGATCAAACTTTGGATATCAGTGTCATACCATTACCAGAAGGAGCCTTATGCACATAGACGGATGAAGCAAACACCCAACTTGCACAACTCAAGGATGTGGGTGTCAACCTAGTCGCGCTACCTATTCATACCCTCTACAAACTACATCAGGGGGTATCAGATGAGCTTAGGGTTAGGGAACAATGCGTGCTATTAATCATCAGCAAAGTAAAGATGAACACCGAGAAAATATTCGTTGAAAAGGAAAAGGAAGAACTGGCCATGCGCAGCCAGAACTTAGAGGCAACCATTACTCAAGCATGTAATGCGCTACCAGAACTTAACATTCCTAAAGACGCAGCATCATCGACAAAGATTCGATAATTGGCCGCAGTAGTTAGGGAATCAAAGGAGGAAATCAAGCGAGTCTAATTTGAGTTATAGTTGCGAATCTTTGAATTACAGTTAAAGTTGTAGCCAACCACTCTACTATAAGTCCGGGAGCAGGACAGAGTAGCCATCAAAGAAGGAATGGACACGTTAGATGTAGCAGTCAAGGGTTGCACAAAACTCTTTGAGTGGGTAATGGAATTATGGATGACTTTGTAGGAGGACCCAACTTTGTAGAAAATTGCATAGATATTTGGGAGTAGAAATAACAATTTGATGAACTAAGGGCGACTTCACACACTTTGGCACTAGTCTAGTGCTTCTCTCAATTGAAAGAGGGGAAACAATTGCAGACACAAATTGAGGAGCTGGAGAGAAAAGAGGCCATATTGAAGGCCAAGACACAACCATGGACAGAGGAAGAAAGCTAGCTTACTCTGTCTATACAAGAGAATTTGAAGAAAATCTATCAAACACAACGGACGATGGGCCTCGCGATGGAAGGCCCTACAACAGAGAAGCTGGTAGAGGAAGTGCAACAGGCTGTGGTGCAGGGTACTAATGACTTGCAGGTACTGAAGATGGATTTCTATGAACTCCAAGATACTATTGTTGCAAGAACTGAGTGACATGAGGGAGACTCGCCCAATTTGTGTTGGGGGGCTGTTAGGAAGGGGCCCCTGGGGTCAGTTGAGTCAAGTTTTGGGTTCAAATTTGTAATATAATTTTTTAATGAATATAAAAGGGGCTTTAGTCCCTTAGGTGGGTAAGTGATAGAGTGGTTTTGAGACCCGCCCATGGTCCGCGGACCATGGTATTGTAAAGAAAATGATATATATAGATGAGTCATAGTGAGTCTTAAGAGGAAACATTTTGGGGTAAGAATCATTATAAGGGCAAGGTGGTAAGGCAGGAAAGGTCTGTTTATTGTACTTAGGCGAAAGGGGAAGGCTCTTGCAGTTGAGTGCGTGGAGACCTTGGTAAGTCCATAGGTTGAGTGCATGAGCCCCTGCAGCTGAGTGCGTTGGGAAAATAAGTCGATATTCGAATGGTTATACTTAATAAAGAATGTTTTGAGCCTATTTTGATGCATCTATGTCTTATTATTTACTTATGAAAAGTTTATGTATCTTTGCTTTGTGTTCTGAGTTGTATGAATTAATGCTTATTTACAGAGCAAAAATAGTAGATCTGTAATCTTTATGCATGATAAGTATAATTAGGAACCTTCGCGAATATATGGAAGTAATATGAATAGATTTACAGTAATTATATATTCGTATGGGTAAAGGGTGTGCAAAGGTAGATCTGAGCTATAAGGACTCCAGGAAGCCATCAGACATGTCTCTGGATGCATAAACCTGGTTCTGTCATCCCCTAATAATACTCTGAGTGAGACTGCAACTTGCACTACATGGGCTCTTGTCGGAAGGGCCAGCAGTATAGTTTTTTTGGTTGGCATAGATAACGTTGAACCTGGGTCAGGCCCCACTAAGCCAACACTCTTGAAAATAGGAATTTAGTCCCAAGGTTGGAATTTGTAACTAAAGTTCAAAATTAACACACCCTCTCAGCTAGGGATAAATTCCAACTACATTATGTAATAATCATATGTATCATGTCATCATATCATGTCCCATCTCTGCTCAACTTTATCTGCTAAAGAATTCTTGAATATAAAGAAAAAGAATAATCAGTGAGAAAGGGATACTACCCTCTCAGACAATAAATATGGTCCTATTATACACTCTCACCTCATGTCATAACATAGGGGAGCAAGCATCTTGCACCTTGTGTTGACAAATAGGATTCATATCATAGGGGAGTTAACATCTTCCACCCTATAGAATTTCATCCATCTTACTGCTCCCTGATCTTCCAAAAAATGACCCTCAAGAGTCATGTGGTAGAACACTTGCATCATAATTAGTTTGGGTAACATACCTCCAGGCACTCTCCCAAGTCGTTGACCAAACAAGGAGAGGTAATCACAACAAGCCCAACTTATGGGTATGATGCTAACTAGGGTATAATCTGCATAGACCAAGATATGGGAGCAACATCTCCGACCCTATGGGTAACGGATAGGGGTGATACCCTATTTTTTAGAGATCTCTCAACCCTAGGAGTCCTCCATCTTAATGCCTCACCTTGGCGTATCAAACAAGGGGGAAGAGCCAACTCAATGTTCTCAATCAATGATGCCCATTATCAGGAGGGTTCACATCCATCTATCCAAGTTTATCTATGAATAATAATAACTTCCCTTCTGAAAAATTCCTTGGTGAGAATATCCACAACTTGGTTGATATATGATGGAGTCTAGTGGCTCCTCTCTACACCATGTCTCAAATGAAATGATATTGGATCTCTATGTGCTTGGACTTGTCATGAAATACAAGATTCTCTACCAGAAATATCCCACTCTTGTTGTCACAATATATCATTGTAGTGTCGAGGACCTACTCAAATAAATCTCCAAATAGCTTCCTCAACCAGACTACTACTTACCTAGCCATTCTAGTGGAAATGTACTCTACTTCAGCGGTACTTAGTGCTATGGACTTTTTCTTCTTGGTCATCCAAGATATCATGGCAGATCCAAGGCTAAAACAACATCCATATGTAATCTTCCTGTCGACAAAATTTCCTTCCCAGTCAACATCGATATATCCGTGCAATCAAACATCTCTGGTGGAATATCTTAGACCAAGGGTGATCATCCCATGCAAATATCCCAAAATGTGTTTGGAATCCATCTAATGTGCATGGATAGGCTCAGTCATGAATTGACTCAACATGTTCACTACATAGCATATGTTTGAATGGGTGTTCACTAAGAACATGGGAGCCCCAATCAACTATCTATACTTAGATGGATTTTTCAAATCGGGTCCTGCAACTTCTCCACATAACTTATTGAAATTCATTTCCATTGGTGTGGGAGGGAATTGCATTCTATGATTCCAAATATCTCCAATATATTCACAACATATTTTCCTTATGAAAGGAAAATAGCACCAAGCCTTTACCACACCTCAAGGCCTAGAAAGTAGTGCATGAGTCCAAGGCCCTTCATCTTGAATTTAGAGGCTAACTCCATCTTACACTTGATCATCAGGGGATCACTACCTATCAAAAATAGATTGTCAACATATAAAACCAAAATCAATGGCATACCTTGGACTACCTTGAAGCAGATTTTGGGATCGACATTGCTTCATGAAAATCCTAGCTTCACAAAATAATTGTCTATGTGGGTGTACCATGCTCTGGGGGCTTGATTCAAACCATATAATGTCTTCTTCAACCTGCAAAAATGTGTCTTTCGATCCTCTACTTCAAATCATTGTGGCTACTCAATGTACACTTATTCTTGTAACATTCCATGGAGGAATGTTGTATTCAAATCCATCTAATGAAGGGTCCATCCTTAACATATGACAAGAGAAACTATTGAATGAATGGTTGTATATTGAGCCACAGGGAGAAATATATCATCATAATATTCTCCCTCGTTCTACGAGAATCCTCAAGCCATGAACCTTTCCTTATATTTCCCAATGCTTCCATCGACTCCATGTTTGATATTGAATAACTATTTTGAAGTCAGCATAGATTTCCCCTTCTATCTTGGCATAACATCCCATATATCATTCTTCATAATTGATTCATATTCTTTCACCATAGCATCCTTCCAAACTTTTTATTTCACAACTTCTTCAAAGGTGGGAGGTTCAACTTGAATCATAGTGCTCATAGATACAACACATCCCTGATACCTGCACGGTTTCTTGCTTTCTCTAAATGATCTTCGAACGGGAACATGTCTCTCGTCATCTTGTAATGTCTCATGAATCCAAAGTGGCCTCTTCCTAGCAGGAGGATCACATGAAGGAGGATCTATGGGGTCCATGGGATCCATGGGATCATCAACAATGTCTCTCTTGGATTCAGGTACAAAAGGACCATCTAAAATATTCATATCATCATTATTCTTCTCAAGAGGAGGAGGTTGATGAAGGAACCTTGCTTTCCCAAGGGGAACTTCTTCATCAAATGTTACATCCATACTATTTTCAACCTTCCATTGACTAGGAATATATATTTTAAATGCTTTATAATTCTCATAATATCCAACAAATGTACCTTTTCTTCCTATGGCTTCCATCTTGTTTCTTTCAAAGATACGAAGATTACCAACATCAGGCTTGACACCTATGAACACTTCTTTGGGGACCCTGTTTTGAACATATATGGCAACATTCAATGCTTCTCCTAAAAGGAACTTCGATAACTTTTGATCATGTAGCATGGTACAAGAAAATTCTACAATGGACCTATTATTTCTTTTAGCTACTCCATTTTGTTCGGGATTATAGGGCGTAATCGTCTCTTTCTTGATACCTTCCTTCTTGAAAAAGTCAATGAACTTGTTATCACTTAAGAATTCTAAGGCCAAAATTTCTCATACTAGTTTGATGATAAAGGTCGGTGCTAGTCTAAGTTTGATTTTGTTTTTCCTTAGAGTTTGAGTCTTAGGGGGTCTTGAGTCAAATACGCATTCTCATTCATCACCGGTCTCATAGCCATGTCTCAGTTTGGTTTAAAAATTACTATGTGCCACAAAGCCTTTTAGGTGATTTCGTAGCGCATGTAACCATTTTGAAGTGTTGTCGCAGCGCAAAAGTCCTTTAGGTGATTTCGCAGCGCGATGGGTTTTAGGTGATTTTGCAGCGCGACACGTCTTAGGTGATTTTGTAGCGCACAATTCAAAATTTACACTGACTGCGCTGTGAAATCGGAGATTCGTGCATTCTGCAGCGAATCTTTCCCAACTGTCAAATCTATCAAGTTAAGTTATAGTTGTGTCATTCATTGTCAGTTTATGCACTCCACATATCATGTCCAACCGCTTATCTCCATTATTACAGTCACTAGGTACATTGGTACACACGGATTGCAAGTTCCAAGAAAAGCCAGGTATCCACAGTCTTAATGATGATTGTATTCATTGCATGAAGAACAAGTCTGCAAGTTTTCAATTTGAATACATTGTTATCAAGCGAGGCAGTTATTCAAACAAGGCAGAGATTGAAATTTGAGCAGCGACAGTGTTTCAAACCTTCATGGAGGGATCGGCAGAAAGGAAAGACCACAGATCAGGAAAATGTTTGAGAAACGAACCTGAAGGTTTAGACATAACCTTGAAGAACAGAGAAGTTGAGCATGCGTTTAAACAAGCTGGATGTTGGAATTTTTGCAAGAAGCTCCAGGGAGGTCATGCACAAGTTACTAAGGAATTTGCCCTGAATTTCACAGGACTAAACTCAAAGGTTGGTATGCTGGAATTGCAGGTCTCACTAGACATGATATCCACAGTTACGAAGATTCCAAGAGGGCAAGAAAGTTGGTTCAAGAATTTCAAATTTGATATGACCCCATGCAAAGAATTTCTAAAGCAGGAGTTCATTAACTCATATTTAAGCAAGTCTGTTCCTAGATCAAAGAGTCATATGCCAATTTGCTTACTTGTATATAGAAGTACCTTACCTGTGAAGGGAGATATAACAAGGTGTATTCATATCATTTTAAACTTCTGTTTCATTTCACAGGAAAGACATCTATTGATCTACCTTTTTACTTATTCCGCAGCTTAAGCAAAATGTGTGACAAGGTGCGGCTAAGGAAAGAAGCCTGTGAGACTTCATTGTTCCAGCATGGCTTGGTTAAGTTGATTGTTCTGCATGAACTCCAGAGGGTAGGTAGGGACTGGGACACATTCATATTCATGTCTGGTTTCAAGAACAAGACCGGTCTCAGCCCTCAAGCTGCAAAAGATCTTCCAACAATAGCTGGTCATCAAGTAGAAACAAGATCCAAGAGGTTTTCAAAGTTAAAGGCAAGAAAACAAGTTAGAGAATCCACCACAGCCAAACTACAAAGGGACCAAATGTCAAAGAATGAGAATGATTGTAATCAAGGCTATTATTAGCATAATTTGGAGTTAGACTCCTACTTGATTTAGATCTCTAGAAAGTCTAGTTGCAGTTTGTTACATTTAATAGGCAGTTAAAAGTTGAACAGGTGTCATTAGAAGTAGATTTCGAGTTCCCCTCATGTTTGAGGAGGAATCTCAGTCAGGTAGAAGAACTCTATATATAGAAGAAAGTGAAATGTAATAAGGGTTGGAAATTTATGTAAGAAAGCTCTATTATTAAGCTTATGTAAAGACTCTGTTTCTTTTGGTAATACAGTGCTGACTTTTGCTACTCAAGAATCATAGAGAGTTCAATGTATGAGTTCCTTTTGTTGTCTTTTCATGTTGTCTACAGTATTATGAGTATTTGATTACTTAGAAATCACTTGCAGTGTTCTAATTTCCTTCATATACTCATAAACTGTCCTTTTTGTGTTTGGTGTACTCTACCTATATTGAAATCTGAATGCCTTGATTTTATTGCAAAGCCAATTCTACTGTTAATGCTAAATGATATATGACTCCATAAGCCCAATGGATGCTTGCTAATTTTGATTCCACCAGCTTCATTCCTATTTGTTTCACAAAGAGTTAGCCATCTTAATCATAATCAAAAAAACTTTAATCCTTTGAGAGAGCCCTCTCAGGCTAAGGAGGTTAAGCCTTAGCTAAAAGATTGGTTTGAAACAGTTACTTGAAGTCTTCTTGGTCTACATCCTTCCAGGGCCTGATTTTGAGATAACATAACTCATTCGAAATGTACTCTTAACCATTTTCAGACCTAAAGATCTTAATTTTCTTCCCTGTTTGAATTTTTATCAAATCTTTGAACTCCTTGAAAATTTTGAAGGCTTCATCCTTGTGCTTCAAATAATATATCCACATCTTTCTTGAGAATTCAACAATGAAGGTGATGTAGTAGAGATGACCATCAATAGAATGTATGGTAATTAGACATATATATCAGAATGAATGAGTTGGAGGATGTTTTTCATCTTGTTCTCGCTAGAGGGGAATGTTCCTCTTGTACTCTTTCCACTGGCACAACCTCGACATACTCCATCAAGTTGGGCTTGAACAATGGGAATACTAGAGACCAATTTCTTCAATTTTGGAAGAGCATCATAATGTAGATAGCCTAGTATTTGGTACCATAACTCACTTAAATGATTAGTATCATGGACCAATGCTATAAGAGGTCTACCAGTGACTCTTTAGAGTCCTTCAAATCTCAATCCCAATGTAAATGCATCTTTCATAGGGGATCCAATAGGCCAAGTAAGAACCTTTCCTTTGATGAAGGAACCCCTCATCCCTTTTCATTCCAAAGAAGATATTAAAACAAAATTATTCTTCAATCCTAGTACATACATCACATGATGGAGAAAAATATATTCCCCAGAATTGAAATGAAATTTGACTAACCCAAATCCTGTAACGGGATTAGTGGATTTGTCTCAAAGAATAATTTTCAAATTTGACTCCCTCTCTACCAAATTAGAGAGAACTTCCTTATACCTAGAGAAATGATGAGTGGCCCCACTATCAACCAACCAACTATCCCATGAATCCATAGGAGAGGAATTAGTGAGAGCAAAAATAAGAATATATTCAGATTGATTACCAACATTACTTTCATATCTTGAGTATCTTGAATTCTTTTGAGGATGATGATCTTCTTCATGATCACTTTGAGAATTTATTATTCTTCTTTCATTTCTTTCATTGCGGTCATTCCTTTGATCATCTCTTCTTTTTCGATCAACAAAGTTGTTATTGTTTTTCTAGTGCTGTATAGTGGACATTTGTTCTTTTCAGGGAAATCTCGAGTGTAATGACCTTTCTTATGAAAATTGTAACATTCAATATGTGATGATTATATATCATTATTTCTCTTTGAGCTTCGTGAGGAGGCTTCCTTGAATTTTATGGACCTCCTTTTACTTTCTTCTTCTTGTTTTGAGTGACGAATGTAGCAGTCTCTCCTTCTTCATGATTTTGAATCCTGCATCTTGATATCATCCTTGATTCTTCTTGAGTGAGATTTCCAACAATCTCATAAAATGATGAGAATGTATTATTGTTTCTTATGGCAGTATTGAATGTTTCCCAAATGGAAGGGAGAACTCTAAGGGTTACAATCACCAATTTCCTTTCAGGCACATTTTCCCCAACTCTTTGCATAAAAATCTCTAGGATGATATATCCTCATAATGTAGGATTGCACAAACTCTCATGTATTCATCTTCATATCTTAAAGTTTATATTTCAAGGAGAGGATTTCATTCAAATTTTTGATTTCATACATGTTGTCTATCTTATCATACATGTCCTTAGAATTCCTTAAATTTCCAAAATATGCAAGTAAATTATCTTATAAACCATCAACTATAATTTTCTTTTCATTTAACTCATCTTTCTTTTGTTTGTTCTTGGCAGCAATGGAAGAATTCCCTAGAGGCTCGGGTACTTGAATGAATTCCAAAACATTGTTGTTAGAAGCTATGATCTACAACCTAATTTTATAGGATCTCCTTTTGGGCTTGTCCTTCACCTTAGCTCTGATACCATGTTAGATTTCATATTGCTCTATGTTGTTTCAATTACTTTAGTCCAAATAGATTATTCAATTAATAATATTTCATCAATAATTAATATTTCCAATCATCAACAATAATTGAAGATACAAAAGTGAATACAATGACAAAGGAGACAATCAACACATCAATAAGAGAGACCAGATTTTCGATCAATGACCAGGGAAACACCCACTACGGGGAAACCCATTTGTAATTATTCTTTGTTATAGACATTTTTGTGCCTCGCAGCATGGAGCATGAAATGTCAATAATTACAGGGATCCTCAGTCCCTAAACATGTTGTTCTTACCCCTAGAAGAACAAGGTCAGCAAACCACAGCACTTCCCATCAGTTCTCCACCTGAAAACACTCAAAAACAGGCTTATTTTGGATCATGTCAGCTGCTCCACTGAGCATCTGCGCTGGAATGCAACTGCTCCTCCTTGTACCTGCGCTGAAAGTCAAATCTAATGAAGGCTACCTGCGTTGGGCGATATTGGCCAAGTGGCACAGTCATTCTGCAAGGTGTCAATTGCCCAGGAAGCTTCCAAACTGACACTTGGTTCATGGGATTCGCCCTGTGATGAGTAAGAGGTACTTGATCTCCATGTGTAAGCAAGGATCTCCAAGTGGACTCAAGAACTGAAGTTTAACTGAAGAGGGAGAGGACACTAGTCAGCCTCATGCCAGCCTCAAGCTGACTCATCCTCTCTTCTTCTCTCCTATATATAGAGCTCTTCTATGAGGTCTAAGGAGGCTGGAATTTTGTGCAAAGCAAGGAAGTGCTGTTGGTTTACAGTTAGAGCTATTGGGTGATTGCTTTTATAGAGGTGAAGAGGAGATTTCTTGCTGCTGGGGAGGTGCTGCTGGATTGGAGCCATTGATGGTTGTAACCTTCTCAGAACCCTTTTACTTCTATCAATAAAGCTTTGAATGTTCTCCTATATACTTGTATTGCATTGATGTATTGTATTTACTTGTATATCTGATTCACTCTAATCCATGCATCAGTTATGAGTACATGTTTCTTGTAGTTTCCTTCTCTTGTTTGTGCAGGATCTGTGTGTAGCTGGGCCGGCAAAGGGAGAAAGGAGCTGGGAACAAGAGACAAAGAGAGAGGAGAGGATCGACAAAAGCGAAAGACACCGGTTGGTCAATCTTTTCTTCCTTCTCTGTACTTTCATAAAGGAAAATATCAAAGCTTTACTTTCAGTTGTTGCTAAGGACTGTCACCCTTAGAGTAGGGATAGGGTCATCCGAGTCGGATACTTTTCCCCACAACAAACTGGCGACTCCACTGGGGAGCCTAGTATCTTGTTGGTGTTTGTAGTATCTTTGCTATTCATTTCCTGAACCAAAGAGTACCAAATCGAAAAGCTTTTGACTATATCAAAAGCGAAGTAGAGGGGCTGCTACTCTTGCTCATTTACTGAGCAGATTCATGATTTGGAGAGCTGATCTACGAAAGACTCTTGTACTCTTTGTGATAGCTTTTCATCCTCTTGATCATCCCTTAGCTTGTACTTGACCTATAGCTTTTTATTTCAGCAAAAACAGTGCATTTTTGAGCTTTTTATGACCCGGAAATCCTTGTAAACGCAACTCTCGTGTCTCAGTGCAGGCTGTCCACAAGCAGTCTGCATTCCAGCGCAGGTACTCCCTTCGGGAACTGCGCTGAGAGTCAATTTGACAGACCAGAGCCTGCGCTGATCCAGTTAGGCTATGTCTTCCTGAGGTTTCCCATTGTGTCTGAGCCCTGTTTTCACTGTTGTTTTGCTGCTGATTGCTTGTCATTGTACTTGCTGTAAACCAACTTTCCTTGACATTATTCCGCCTCAGTTGTGTGATGAAACTGTGATTGTTCTTTCAGTATTTCTTGTTTCAGTTACAGTTTCCCATTGTGAAAAGCAAACCAGTATAGCTGTGACCTCTTAGATCCTGAACTGTAAAAGTGTCGTAGTGGTCTTAAGAGCTAGTTTTATTACTGTTCATGGCTGTTTGAGTTTGTTTGTTTTTCATTTTATGGTTTGAATTCATACATTTTTGGTGTCAAAACAAGTGCTTGTAAAGCGTCTTTTCATTTTAGACAAAACTTGTTTGTTTACGCTTCAAATTGAATTCGAAAATTATACAACAGTTTCCTTTTGTCTACATCAACATTAAGGGAAAAGAAAAGAAATACATGCATCTTGCATTTGCATTTTGATGAGTTTGCGTGATTGATCTAGGAGAAAGTGCATTAGTTTGTGCTTTGTGCTCTGTGTGGAAAGATAATGCTTTTCTCTCCCCTCAGTAGTTAGGATTTTCAAAGCTAAAAAGATTGTAAAGCTTGCTTATCATTTTAGCTGCATTTAGGAATTTGTACCAGTACATCTCGTGGTGATCCTGAAAGACAAACTGCTAAACAAGATCAACTTAAAATATATTGAATGAATCTAAAAACGCATTGTAACATAACGCTCACAATAGAGGTCTAGGTAGAGACGTGTTCCGGCGTCGTTAAACGTAGTGACTGTCGATCTCTATGAAGGTGGGTGATTCCTCCTGAGGGACGATAGCACTAATACGGACTTGTGCTCCCGCATACCGTCGCGTATATTGGGAGACCCCTATAGGCATTTATCCTTTATCCTTAGGAAGCCGTGTCGGCCGCCCTACTAATCGCGATGCAGTGAACACAGCATTCACGAAGATCGACCACCCGTACCGTAAAACGTATTCTGTGGTTTCGCGAGAGGTTTGGCACACCCTCTGCCTAGATCTCCAGAGCAGTTTCTTTTGGCCCTTTTCAAACTCTATAACTGAAAAGGTCCAACCGAGCATTTGTCACTTCGGGCTCGTTAATACATCGAAGGCGACTAGAGTCATCTTTAGCTTTTTCTCGACTCTTAAAACATGAAAAAGCAAAGTTGTGTCTAAAAGCGTCTAATAAAATTCATTCAATACGGAAACATAATTCCCCTTTTTGTATTTTAGTTGATCAAGTAATCCACAACCGTGGAGGAAAGTCAATTAAAACTCCGTCGTTCGAGGAGACTCGCGAGTCAACTGTCTTTGTCTCCGGAATCGAGAGTAGTACGGACAAAGCGAACTCGCTTGACCGGGTCAAAATCTCCCATTAAAGTTAGAACAACAGTTCCGACAACATCTGAGATTCTGGTCACTCCTAATATTTCTGGAATCCCTGCCTCTATTGAAGAAGTTCAACAGCAACAGAGGGACAGTTGTACTGATCCTAGTCTGAAGACAAGTACTTGCATAACTGAACCAGTTCCATCTGAAACCGGTCCACAGAGTCTTGTTGTTCAAACAACTGTCGCTGTCGAAGCAACCCCTTCTTCGGCACCAGAAATCTTTTACGGACCTGACGGTCTTCCTCTTCCTCCTGGTCTGATCGCAATAGAGGAAATCGTAGAGGACCAGCAAGCAAATACTCCAACTCATTTTGGAGTAGGCACCACTCTTTTTCCTTCTGCATCAGAAGTTTGTCCATCGCCACAGGAAGTTCCTGTAGAATCGTTAGGCAGTTTATTGGATAGACTTAAAATGTCTGAGCAACCGTCGACATCTAGGACTGTGCCAAATGACACAGCGACAGCAGAAGCTCCTGCTGTCAATCCAACGATGTTTGCCGGCATACCAGCTGTCCCGACTAGCCCTCATCAGCTAGAAGGAGTCCACCCAGGGACTATTACGACAACTTGGTCTGTTCCAGTTTGTTCTTCCGGTATAATACCCGGTAATTCTTATGTTGAAACTAGACAAATTGATCCCTTTGGAAATCAGTTTGGGCCATCCAGTCCTCAAAGGCAATCTATACCCTTGAGCTCCGGATTGTTACCGTATGGGGGGCAATATGCCCTTTCACTTCCCCTTTCGGGGGGATACCCATACGGCAGTTTTCAACAACATTCAGGTTTGACTGAAGTAACGACGAGTGGTTGGGTACCTATGTTACCCCAACAACCAAGAGTTGTATATTCCATGCAACAGTGTGTACCTATGTCTAGTATCCCGACGACGCCAGCAATTGTAACCGTGTCGCAAGTTCAATCGATGCCTGTTGTATGTCAACCCCAAGTTGTAATGCAACAACCCATTGACCCTGCAACACAACCACAATCGCCAACTGCCAGGACGACACAGATACAAACGGGAACCATAACCCCGCATCTTGGTCCGTCGGTTAGTGTCGCACAGCAAAACATGGCTTCACAACCATGGATGGTGCAATACCAACAACCTCAGTTTCAACAGGTGTATCAGGGATCTGAGCAACAGATCTTTGCGAATAGTGGGCAACCCTATATTCAGAACGGGCTAAATCAACCACTTTACAGTGGCCAAGCCCACCAGCCATATCAGTCATATCAACATCAGTTGCATTATGCTGGTGTGCAAAGACCTACTGCTCAGGCGATTCCATCGTATCCGGGGTATGCCTCGCCAAACCTAAATCAGCAGTTGCCATTCGTGGCAACTCTAGAATTACCAGATTTACATCGATTGACGAACGATCCAATCGCCTATGCCCATTGGTGGCCAGCGATTCCTCACAAACTTCGTTCGGACATTCCTAAATTCAATGGAAATCCTGGCGAAGACCCGTCAAATCATGTGATGACATTCCATCTGTGGTGTTCGTCGAATACCTTGAATGATGATTCGATAAGACTTCGCCTTTTCCAGAGGACATTGACTGGTCCGGCGGCTAAATGGTATATTGAATTACCTAGAGCCTCTTTCGACAATTTTAGTTCCCTAGCCACGACTTTCTTAACACACTTTCAGTTACCTATAAGGTACGAAACTGGAACAGAGATCTTGACCAATTTCAAGCAGACAACAGCCACACATATATCAGATCATATACATGAGTGGCGTCGTCGTCGCAGAATGGTAAAGACCTATGTTCCAGATCAGCTATTAGCTGAGTGGTTTATAAAGTCGCTTCTTCCTGCTATAACAGAAGATGTGGCCAAGGGAGGCGTCGTAACAGAGGAGCAGGTTATTGCTCGTGCTCAATATT
The DNA here is from genome assembly GCA_031772625.1 of Pinus tabuliformis. Classification (NCBI taxonomy): domain Eukaryota; kingdom Viridiplantae; phylum Streptophyta; class Pinopsida; order Pinales; family Pinaceae; genus Pinus; species Pinus tabuliformis. The sequence continues at coordinate 463,504,243 of CM062811.1, forward strand.
TAGACTTAGTATATACTCAGTCGGGCACGCTCTATGATAAGATACCTGACGCCCCCAGACCAGAATTTTCAATCCCTCCTCCTCCCGGATCGAATAGTGACTCTCATGCCGGCGATGGCGTGATTGGAACTGCAAACGCTAAGTCGACAAGGGATTCAAATAAGAAAGCCCGTAAGACTTCGAATCAAAAAGCAAATCAAGAGATTCTTGCTTCGGAGGTAAATGCTGTATCTACGGATAAAGGCAAAAACTCCAGTCAACCAGGAAGCAAGAAGAAACAAAACAAAGGGAAGAAGAAGAAACAGGGTGAGTCATCCCCTCAAAAAACTTCTTCAAACCCTCCTGGGCAAAGGAAACAAATTTATCCATGTCATATATGCGATGAGGATCATTCGACAAAGGACTGTCACCCTTAGAGTAGGGATAGGGTCATCCGAGTCGGATACTTTTCCCACAAACTTCAGCTGTGTTGACTGATCCATTTCCTACCCCAGGTCAAAATATGGTTGATAGTGGAAATGCTTCCCCGTCTCAAGTGCTTATGTTGTCGGTTTCTAAGCAAAATGATGCTTTGATCTCGACCAGGAATAAAGATTATGGGAATCCGCCGGTGTCGAACGACAAAGGGAAAGATCAACCCAGTAGTTTGACAACAACTTCGGCAGAAGTTGTACCCCCCCTCACGCATGAATTAACAATAAAGCCACCTAAGGGAGTAGTACACAAGTCGACATTTAATCCTCGTGCCAGAGCGGCGTAGCGTTATAACATAGTGGAAGATTTGGCCCAATCGCCATCTGCTATGTCGACTCTTGAGGTACTGCAAAATTGTCCATCCCAAAGGCAGGCATTGTTATCAGCAATTGGTGGAGTGGATTCTAAAGATTCCAATCTTGTATCCTTTGATCACAAAGGATATGATCCTCAGTTACCAGCGCAACTAGCTTTCCTTATTCAAGTGAAAGCACTCAACAAAACTGTTCATAGAACGATTATTGATGAGGGAGCATCGACATGTATCATGTCGATGAGTTGCTGGAAAACTCTTGGATCTCCAACCTTGTCGCGATCTTCGACGACATTGAAAGCATTTGACGGTAGGACGTACACTCCGTATGGTATCCTAAATAACTTTAAGATTGAACTAGGAGGAAAAACAGTGGAAATTGATGTTGAAGTCATTGATGGCAATCTTGACTATAACATCCTACTGGGAAGACCATGGATATATGCCATGGCAGCTGTAGTGTCGACATATTTTAGGAAGATCGCATTCCCGTTTGAAGGGGGGATTACGGTCGTCGACCAACAGAATTTCCTCCCTAATGGTTCACAAGTTACTGGAAGCATTCCCCTGATCCATGGGAGTGACCATTCAATACAAGATATCGGAGTAGGCTTGCTAAAAGATCCCACAATGATGGGAACTTTCACGTTGCCACCTCCTTTCCATGCAGAAAATATCCCGTTTGTAGCAACATGCAACATGGTATCTTCTTCGAAAGTCGCAGGAGACGAAGTCGTCATGGATTATCAAGTGGTTTCGCCACCTAGCCCCATAGAAATATTGTAGCAATCAATGTTTCAGGCATGGGAGGCGAGCCCAAATCAACGCTCGTCAAGCGTTTGGGTAGATAGGTCTGGAGAATATGGTACCCCATTAGATCCATGGTCAAAAGTTCATGGGACTGACGAAGGAATCTTACAATCAATGATGATTGAAGGGGCACCATGGAATGATCACCACCATCGTTCCCTTCTTCCAGAGTGTGAAGAAGAAACTCAACACGACCTGTATCACCCTTCAGTGTTTGAATTCCTAACCAATACTGTAAATACGGTGGATTCAGAGCGAAACCTATCCAATATTGAAGAGACCGTAGCCATTAACATCTCGACAAAATCTGATGTTGTAGAGAATATTCATGTCGGCAAAACTTGTTCCCCTTCAGAACTGGAAATATATGGTGCTCTCTTTCGCGAATTTAGAGATGTCTTTGCATGGTCATATGATGAAATGCCAGGCATTGACTCGAGCATAGTTGAACATGAAATTAAAATGTACCCTGATGTCAAACCAGTAAGACAACGACTTCGACAGGTTCACCCCAAGAAAGCCGCTGCCATTAAGGCAGAAGTTGAAAAACTTCTCCATGCTGGATTCATCTACCCGGTTCCTCTAACCGATTGGGTATCGAATATTGTCCCTGTTATGAAAAAACAAGGGACAATAAGAGTGTGCGTCGACTATAGGGATGTAAACAAAGCTTGTCCAAAGGACAACTACCCTACACCCTTCATCGACCAGATAATTGATGAATGCGCCGGATGTGAAATCTTTTCCTTTATGGATGGATTTTCCGGGTATAATCAAATAAATATCCGCCCACAGGACCAGTCTAAGACTGCATTTATTTGTCCATGGGGCACATTCGCTTACCGAAAATTACCCTTTGGTTTAAAGAACGCAGGGGCGACGTTTCAGAGGGCAATGAATTATGCCTTCCATGACATCAAGAACATCATTCAACCTTACCTCGACGATCTTCCGGCTCATTCGCGGAAGCGGACTGATCATCCGCGGCATTTGAGAGCAATATTTCTACGTTGCCGACACTACAAGATAAGACTCAATCCACACAAGTGTGTGTTTTGCATCGGTTCTGGTCGTTTACTTGGCTTTGTAGTCTCTAAGGATGGGATTCGTCTCGACCCCTGTAAGGTTTAGGCAATCATTAATTTGCCTCCACCTTCAAATTTGCTTCAGATTCAGAAACTCCAAGGGAAAGCAAACTTTCTGAGGAGGTTCATTCCAAATTATGCAGAACTTGCCAAAGGTTATACTCGTCTTTTGAAAAAGGATGTACCTTTTATCTGGGACCAGGTTGCGCAAGCTTCCTTTGACGCTCTGAAAGATTCTCTAGTAAGAGCATCATTAATGTACGCCCCGGACTATCAAAGAGATTTTAACCTATATCTAGCTGCAGCAGATACGACCATTGCGATGGTCTTAGTGCAAGAAGTCGATGGAATTGAACATCCTATTTATTATTTAAGTAAAAACTTAAATGACACAGAAAGTAAATATTCCTATGTTGAAAAACTAGCGCTTGCTGCTGTTCAAGCGATTCAAAGATTTCGACATTATGTCCTCTTTAGGAAAACTACCGTTCTGTCAGATTGCAACCCCATGACGTATATACTGTCGCGACAGTTGCTTGGGGGCAAATATTCAAAATGGATAGCGATCCTTCAAGAGTTTGATCTGGATTTTGTAAAATCCAAATCAAAGAAAGCTCTAGTTTTTGCGGAATTATTGTGCGATCTCCCATCGTCGTCCAACGATGAAACATCAGAAGAGTCAATCGTGGATGAAAATTTGTTTCTGATATCAGTAAGCGATGAGTGGTATGGAGACATCATTGTTTATCTCCAAACCCAAAAATTTAGGCCTAATACCTCACACTCGGAACGGAAGCGTATACGATACCAATCTAAAGACTACATGATCGTCGGTGATACACTTTACCGTCGTGGTGTCGATACGGTTCTGAGGAGGTGCCTTACCCATGAGGAGGCCGAGAAAGCCCTGAATGATTGTCATTCAGGCGCGTGCAGGGGGCATCAATCTGGATATGCAACAGCACAAAGAATCTTACGAGCAGGATATTTCTGGCCAACTATGTTTAAAGATTGCATAATAGCTGTCAGAAGTTGCCATGCATGTCAGATCTTTGATAGCAAAACCAGGAAACCGCCCGCAACTTTGCAGCCTATAGTTGCTGTTGGGCCTTTCGCCAAGTGGGGCATCGATTTCATGCAATGTAACCCCACCTTGACCGGGGGCATGGGTATATTATAGTCGCTGTTGACTATTTTACCAAATGGGCCGAGGCGATGCCTACATTGGATAACACTGGTGAAACAGCTGCCCTTTTCTTTTTTAATCATGTAGTCGCCAGGTTCGGCGTTCCGCAGGCTATAGTGACAGATCATGGATCGCATTTTCGCAATCACATGATGGTTGAGTTAGCTGCCAAACTAGGGCTATCACACGATAGCTCTACCCCGTATTATCCACAAGCCAACGGACAAGTTGAGGCAATCAACAAGGTCCTGAAGCGTATGTTGCAAAGGATGATCGGGGTTCACAAAAGAAGATGGCACCTACTCCTATACTCAGCATTGTGGGCTTACCGAACCTCGGTAAAGAACGCCACTGGGTTCACACCATTTCAATTGGTGTATGGCCTGGAGGCAGTCTTACCGATCCAGTGTGAAATTTCGTCTCTTAAACTCGCAATTGACCTCCTCCCCAGAACCTCAAAAGAAGAGGCTCGTTTCTTGGAATTGATCCAGTTGGATGAAAACCGTCGTGACGCCGCTTTGGCGAACGAAGCCCATAAGAAACGAGTCAAGGCGCAGTTCGACAAAAATGTCAAACCTCGTATCTTCTCTGAGGGTGACTTGGTTTTGCTTTACGACCAAGAATCCGACAAATTAGGAGCAGGAAAATTTAAGTCCTTATGGATGGGTCCTTATATTGTTAAAAGGGTGTTAGCAAAAGGAGCCTACGAGTTAATGGATTATGACGGGATACCACTGGCGCAACCCCGCAACGGGTTGTACCTCAAGCGTTACTATGCCTGAATAGTAACCTGAGTGCTTTTGTTGTATTTTGTTTTCGCTAAAGTGTTTGTTTCGGTTTAGTAATCCACCCTTCTCGTTTGTTGCAGATGTTGAATTATTCTGAAACATATGTGGGATATGCCGACGGAGCGAGTCGTAGTACGCGGAATTTGTCCTCCGCAGCCTGGGCCATTTTTGATCCAAGCGGCGAGTTAGTGAGTTTCAGAGGTGTGTGTATTGGGCAGTCGACAAACAACATCGCTGAGTATAGCGCGTTGATTGAACTCCTCTCTGATACCATCGCTCATGGTATACGCCGACTAATTGTTAGGCTAGACTCACAACTTGTGATACTACAACTCACTGGTATATATTCAGTCCGCAATCCAGCCATTTATCGAATGTTTCTAAGGGTTAAGATTTTGGAAAGAGAGTTTGATTCAATTCAATACCAGCATATTTCCAGAAACTTGAACACATTAATAGATTCATTAGCAAACTATGTATTAGATAGACATTTGCAACATATATAAAAAGAGATGCATCGGTGCTATGCAAGTGGATCACAAATAAACCAAAATAAACCCAGAAAATCAAAATATATAAAGCTGTTTATAGTTTGTACATAATGTGCTGTAATCAAAACAAAATTGGTCGTATGACCTAGAACTCAAAAAGATGCTAGGGGGCACCCTAGCCTAGTGGTGCTCATGATAGTACGTCACGGTCTGTGCAATCATGCGCAAGAGACGAGTCCATCATCTAGGCACGCCAATAGTGTGCCGCTGCAACTGTAAAGGTAACTCGTCAATCTGTACATCCGGAAGACCACGAGTAAGGCTCTCAACCTGCTCCTGCACAGCTGCAAGTATCTCAGTATCACCAAGGTCGCGAATAACAACTTGCCTAGCAGGCTCTGCTGCTGGGGCAGCAACTGGCGATCGTGGACGAGCTGCTGGACGAACAGGACCAACATCTGCATGCACCCAAGAGTTTGATCAGTTTTGCACAGTAACATCATGAGTAAAAACAATAAACAGAAACATGGTCAGAGATTTTACCAATAGCGCCCCATTGCTCGCCATCCGGTAGCACCAAGTCCGGATCACCTCGGTAGTCCATACCCACATATGGATACTCAGAAAACGCCATCTCCTGATGCTCGAACCACCTGAAGAAGGCCTCAGTGAAAGTAATCTGAGGTTGACCAGCATGTCGGGACATGTGGTCAACCCACCTCTGCATGCGTGGCTCGGTCGGAGAAGGCAAGTCAAGTATGATGTATTGAGGCTGCATCAATGGGATTTTTCTCCAAGGCGAAGGCAGTCAGAATAGAACCAAATCCAAAGTTCTTCAGCTTCCCGTCCTTTACCTTGGTCAATTGACTTTTCATCTGAACAAGTACTGCATCACACCAGTTAAACACTTTCGGTTGGAGACACTCCAAGGCGTGCTGCATATAAGATCTGTTGGCAACATGCAAAGCTGCGCTACCGGCCATCCTACCAATGGTAAACAGAATGGACCTAAGAGACCTGTCAGTGATGTCACGGATATTGATCTTGCCGTCTTTGCTCGGCTGTGAACCTTCCCAGCAATACTGACGGATGTAGTCTCTGGTGGAATCAGTCCCTCGAACCGTACCTGACAAAGAAATGGGAGCACCCCGCCTTGACAACCCAGTCAAGAAGTACATGTCCTCTATGGTCAAGGGGATGGTTTTCCCCCTAATCTGGAATACTTGGTTAACAGGATCCCAAGCATCAAGCATATACTGCAGTAAAGAAATCTGTGCTCTCATGCTAGAGATACGGAAGAACTTCAGTAGGCCATAGTTCCGAAGCGCGTTCACCGTGACCGGGTCATGGAGTGCAACCATGTCCTCTGCTTCATGTTCTCGTTCTCGCCATGTAAGGGACATTTTGTTCAAAGTTCCCTGCAATCAAACAAGAGAAGGAGTAAGTTCCTAATTTTGATGAAAAACTGGCGAAAAATCATCAAAAAACACATGCGGGATCAGTTTTTCTAGGCCCAGCGCAGGCAGAGAGTCTCCCCCTTGCGCTGAGGCGCAGTCTGCCTTAAGACTACCTGAAATACAGCGCAAGTTTCGAAAGGAGAACCTGCGCTGATGCCAGGGCGCCCTGATGAAACCCCTGGGGCTCAGAAACCCTGAAAAATGTGCATGAAACTGAAAAAGGAAACCATGAAAGTGAAGGGCTAAGGTTTAGCTCCTACCTGGTCCAAACGGCACCGAAAATCGTCCACAGAATCTCCTGAAATCAGCTGGTGAAAATCAAGGAAGAAGAGGCACCTCCAGAGCTCCAACAAGCAAAATGCAAATGAAATGGTAAATGAGAGGTAAAAAACACCTTTTTATGACTTTTTACACAGTTTAAAGTTAAATATTAGGGTTATAATCTCATTTTCATGCAAATGTTGTCCATTTCTAACAAAATTTGTTGCAGCAATTGATGGTGAAGTACTACATTTGAAAAGAGAAAAGCTAGTAAAAGTAAAAAATCAAATTTAACCATGAATCGAGCAGTTTTACCACGGAATTTATGCTCGTTAAAAAATAGAAAAGTGTGAGCAAAAGTTTCCACCAGAGTTCAAGCTCATTAAAAAATGAACCTATCTCGGTAAATAACCATTGCGATCGTAAATTTATCAGCCTTAAAAGCCTTGGTCGTGTTTTCATCCATCACCTCCACTGTCATTTGGCCGGTCGTTCACCCCCATATGTGTGTTTACCCATTTTGAGGAGCATCTGCGAAGAGTGATTTCATCTAGCCATCCTTGTGACACTACCGTGATTGGAAAATTCCAATTTGTACCTGGAATCAGTTGCTATCCCTGTTTATCACTCGTTCCTCAAAAGACGAGTCTTCTTTGAGCTCTTTTCACTGACTCGTAAAATATGAAAAGTTTGCCGAGTTTTGGCCTTCCAGCTCGTTAAACGACCGAAACGCTATCCCTCCTCTAGATTTTAATCTTTTTGGACCTGAGGGATTATTGCACAAAAAGATCGAGCGCTTGTTTGTTCGGCTCGTTAAAGCAATCGAAAACTCATCCCTTCTGTATTGTTTCATACTTTTTCGGACTTAAGGGATTAGATGACGAAAAAGGAACTATGGAGTTGACTTTATGTACCTTTTCAGACTCTCTAAATATGAAAAGGACCGAGTTTTCCTTGTCGTTAGACTCGTTAAAATGATTAAATAGCGACAAACTTGTCTTTAGACGAGAACGAGTTTCCCTATCGCTAAGCTCGTTAAATCATAGCGATGGGCTTGCCCGAAGGGCAGGTTATAGAACAAGCATATGTTATCCTCCTCAAGCTTGACAAAAATAAAGAGGTACTGGTCAGAAATGACTGGGGAAAAATTGGGAGAACATCAAAGCTTAATGGTAGCAAGTCGCTCTTGAACATGACACTTTTCTTCCGTACCACATCGGGTTGGGTTGTTTCATTCACCGGTCTCATCACCATGGTCTTCGCCAAACCATCCACATTTTGGGGTAATGCTACCGATCCATCGCATCAGTGTCGTTATATGTTCAAGAGAGGTCATTCTGAAAGTGTCAACCGTTTCCCATCCACTGCCATACATTATCCTTCATCCATTCATGATCGCCACCCTGAATCATATATCACAGTTTGTTTCCACCTCCACTAAAATCATTAGCTCCGTTCCGTGTCATTGATGTGGGATTCATTAAGGCCCTCCTTTGACGGATCGCTTCTTGTCGACTTCAGCTCATTATCCAAGAAGTTGATCTAGGAACAACCCCATCAGTACTTTGAAGCTTGCATGCCTCAATGGCAAGTTTCTCACTTCCGGCGACATGTATACATCAATGACCTTCGACCAGAAGATTTTGCGTGGCGTTCGACGCCAAGTTCTTTATTCACGCCACGTGAATTGTACTGCAGTACCTTGAGGGTCATTATCATTATCGGTGATTCCTCTCACGCTTGTTAACAGTTTTCATCATTGACCGGTAATCAAGCGATGTCTTTCCATGTTCGACTTCAGCGAAATTCTCACATGGATTGACTTGTACTTAGAGTGAAGATCGAATGAGTTTGAAGACCCCGGATCTAGTTTCATCCATCCGGGCTGCGATACATATTCAGGAAATATAAAAGCATTTGTCATGTACATCATTGCAGCAGATGATCATCCTATTCAAAGGATGATAATTTCAGCAGAGAATTATCAGTCTACTATCAGACGATCGTCTGTTCTATGTACCAAAATGTATTTATAAAGCTGAGCATGGGAATGCCCGCCTCAGCTAGATCATGAAAACATAATGAAAAATAATGTATTGTATTGTATTGTATTACAGGGCGCCTCCTCAGCACTGGAATGAACTTCGGACCCTCTAGATAAAGCATTTCACCCGATAAACGGCCTCATACTTTAGGGGGCAACTGTTATAGACATTTTTGTGCCTCGCAGCATGGAGCATGAAATGTCAATAATTACAGGGATCCTCAGTCCCTAAACATGTTGTTCTTACCCCTAGAAGAACAAGGTCAGCAAACCACAGCACTTCCCATCAGTTCTCCACCTGAAAACACTCAAAAACAGGCTTATTTTGGATCATGTCAGCTGCTCCACTGAGCATCTGCGCTGGAATGCAACTGCTCCTCCTTGTACCTGCGCTGAAAGTCAAATCTAATGAAGGCTACCTGCACTGGGCGAGATTGGCCAAGTGGCACAGTCATTCTGCAAGGTGTCAATTGCCCAGGAAGCTTCCAAACTGACACTTGGTTCATGGGATTCGCCCTGTGATGAGTAAGAGGTACTTGATCTCCATGTGTAAGCAAGGATCTCCAAGTGGACTCAAGAACTGAAGTTTAACTGAAGAGGGAGAGGACACTAGTCAGCCTCATGCCAGCCTCAAGCTGACGCATCCTCTCTTCTTCTCTCCTATATATAGAGCTCTTCTATGAGGTCTAAGGAGGCTGGAATTTTGTGCAAAGCAAGGAAGTGTTGTTGGTTTACAGTTAGAGCTATTGGGTGATTGCTTTTATAGAGGTGAAGAGGAGATTTCTTGCTGCTGGGGAGGTGCTGCTAGATTGGAGCCATTGATGGTTGTAACCTTCTCAGAACCCTTTTACTTCTATCAATAAAGCTTTGAATGTTCTCCTATATACTTGTATTGCATTGATGTATTGTATTTACTTGTATATCTGATTCACTCTAATCCATGCATCAGTTATGAGTACATGTTTCTTGTAGTTTCCTTCTCTTGTTTGTGCAGGATCTGTGTGTAGCTGGGCCGGCAAAGGGAGCAAGGAGCTGGGAACAAGAGACAAAGAGAGAGGAGAGGATCGACAAAAGCGAAAGACACCGGTTGGTCAATCTTTTCTTCCTTCTCTGTACTTTCATAAAGGAAAATATCAAAGCTTTACTTTCAGTTGTTGCTAAGGACTGTCACCCTTAGAGTAGGGATAGGGTCATCCGAGTCGGATACTTTTCCCCACAACATTCTTCTTATTATATTGTCGTAATTTTTTTAACATAGAGTATAATGAGCCAATACAAAATCATCCAACAAAATTAACCCAACAACATTTAGAAATATGTTCCCAGCATCAATCCAGATCAGAGACAACTTTTCCTATCTGTGGTCAACTATGGTCAAATGTCAAAATGAAACCCTAGAGCCCAACTGCATGAAGGAAGAGATGTGTGTGGTTGAGAGATTCCAATTGCACAGATGTTCCTGCCTTCTTGCATTTATAGCTAATAATTTCTTGTTTCATGCTTGTGGTTGGAAACAAAACCGTAACACATGTGTAAGTTTCAGACCCTATAATCTCATACCTGTACGAACCAATTTCCTTTACCCAACCTCAAACCTATGTGAACCAATCAATGAAGGAGAGAAGAATAAGATGCTTGGTGATGACCAAATGAGCTTGAGGTCACTTTTATATATAGACTTCCAAAGTTGTCCATTTTCCTGTTAGGGCTGACCTAATCAAATGTGACATTGTGGGATTCAATTCAAAAACACACTTTCCATTTTCCAAATTGATCACTTCAATAATCAGAATTAGTCCTCTCAAAAAGAGGAATCTAGTCCCATGGTTGGAATTTTTCACTAAGGTACCAAATTAACAGATCAATCTCCATATTGTATAAGAATACTTCTCCATGAATTCAAGGTTCCCATGGATGAAATTGTTTGGCAAGCTACAATATCTTCCTTGGAGTTGTCGTTTTTAACTCTCTTTCATTATTTTGGAGACCATACTTGATGTTGATAAATATTTTGTTTATACCATTCTATCTTGTGGAAGAGTCTTAATATTTACCCATTCCAAAACATATAAAACTTCTTCTTTTAAGCATTGAGTACTCACATGGAAGACTTACAAAGAACATTCTTATAACCAACTTTTTCTGCAATATTCTTGTGGATATGAATTATACCTTCTATAAAAGAGTTACTTATCTAGATAGTTCAAGAAGTGATACCAAAGAAAGTGTGAATAATAAGAACTAAAAAAAATCACAATAGATCACCCATCACAATACAATTCTATCCCAATCATGCTTAACTATAGGGTTCTCCATTTATTAATGTTGGTGCAATCCAAGTTGTAAGGAATAAAACTTTATTAAAAAAGGAATATATCACAATGTAAAAATGTCTAGGAATATGACACATTGTGTGAGAGAATATTTCATAAGAGAATAATATAAAAGGAACAAAGATATTTTTATTGAATACCAAATATAGCATAAGACTACATTACAACAAAAAAATTGCTTTACTCCATGTAATCATCAACGGTTTTAATAAACACCGATATAGAAATAATTATTAATTACGGTAATTTTTTTCACTGAGATCAATCTTCCCTCCTTAAGAAGAAAAGGTCCCCATTGTAAAGTTCCTTTCAGGTAAGCCTTTCTTGAATATGAGCATAATTGTGGGTCTATGGATGACCCAAAACCAAGTGTTGTTGAAGCTAACGATTTTGCATGGTTGACCCATAATCATGGGTTTGTGGATGACCCTTAACCATCATGAACAAAGATCTGAGGATAGAGATACCCTCTAATGTTTGTGGGCCAACTGTGGTGCTAACAGTGTGCAACCTAGCAAATGGACTTCGATGGAAAGGGTTTTGTGTGGTTTAACCATAACCGTGATGAATGAAGATCCAAGGATAGAGATACCATGTAATGCTTGTGGGCCAATTGTGATGCTGACAGTGTGCGGTATAGAAAATGGAATTGAGTGGAGAGGGTTTTGCGTGGTTAACCCATAACCATGTTGAGATAGTTTGCTTTTTGATCCACCTAGTAAATATTTGGTGGCTTATATTTTTAAATTATCACCATCAAATGAGATGTTGTAAAGGCTCCCATCATCTTCTCTATCGTGTAAGTGCTTCATCAAGCAACAATTTAACAGTATCAGATCCTGCTCTGTCATTTTTCTTTTTGTCTTCCATGTGAGGTTGTCAATGTCAGTGAGGAAGGTCTTGCAAAGGTTGCAATATTTCAAGTCTCAGCTCCTTGTTCCTTGACCTCATTCGAGACATGCGTAGAAAAATAGACAAGATCAACCTTGCTTTGATACCACTGATATGGATAGTTTGAGAAATGAGACCAAAGAAAGTGACAGAGTAATAAGAACTAAAAAATTTCCCAAGATATCACCCATAATAATTCTATTCTAGCCCAAGTATGCTTAACTATAGGGTTCTTCATGCATTAATAATTGTGCAATCCAATTTGTAAGGAATGAAACTTCATGGATAAAAAAAGGAATACATCACAATGTAAAAATGGCTAGGAATATGACACATTGTGTAAGGGAAATATTTCATAAGGGAGAAACATAAAAGGAATGAAACTATTTTTAGTGAATGTGAAATATAGCATAAGACTACATTAGGACAAAAAAAATTATTTACTCCACAATGAAGTCTAGTATTTATACCTTTTATGGGGATCTTTCACCGAGAGCCATGCCTCTCATTACATTTCAAATACCATGGGTAAATACCACGATTTATAAAATCCCTAGGTGAATATGATGGGAAAATATAATAAATTAAGATACCATGGGTAAATAAAATAGAATACAATAACGTGGGTGATTATTACAATTAAGATGGTAAAATGGAAATCATCATGCCATTAGATTCTCACTTTTTTTTTTTTTTTTTTTTTTTTCTGCGTAAATACTAATTCTATTAAAAAAGAGAAAAATTATGTACAAGGAGGTCGAGACCTCAGAGGGGGTAGATGCCAGCCCTCAGCCAGAGATTCAGAGACATACATTTCATGCTTTCTGCTGTTTTCAGATTACAGACTTCAAAAGATTTTGTGTTAGACCATGACCCCCTGAAATATTTCTGTTCTGATTCTAACATGACATAGCTAACATCTTCAGAGATTTTACTAAGACACATGTTATCATGCCCGCCATGAACAAAAAGACAAAATGGTACCCATCAAACCCATAGTTGTAACTGCAAACAGAGAGCAGGTTGGCTAGCGCCACGAGCTTAAACAAGAGCATAAGCCAGACATAGGGCCAGAGACTTAGAAACAAAGACAAATAGCAAAAACTACACAGAGAAAAGGCAAGAGTGCCACCCGTTGATGATGAACCAGCCTTAGTCTGCATGCTGCGGAGAGTTAGGCATGTTCTTATCCACCTGGCTAGATGAAGCGACCCAGGTGACGAAGCCATTGTCATCATTTCCTTCAATGCCGCCTTCAGGAGTAGTCACCAGGTTGAGAATGCAGCCTGCATGTTGAGACGGTCCATAGGCCAGAATCTCGTTCTGTGTTGAATCGGCCGGATGCAGAGGTGCTTCAGAAACAGGGGTGTCATCCTGCATATTTTCAGCGTTAGACACCACCCCAGCCCTTTCCCCTTGAAGGAAACTATCTTCCTGAGATTGAGAGGAAGTAGTGTGAGCCGAGCTGGTAGGATTACTCTCTTCCTCAACGAGAATGACTGTGATGCTGGAAGTCAATACAGGCCTGTTGAGCCTACTGTGGAAGGTGTACCTGGTAGTCTGAAATGAATTGTGCGGAAGAGGCCCAACTTGACCCGGGGGCGGAGATGAAGGGGAGGCCGACGCAATGGGTATGACATTCTGCGGAGCAGGCCGAGAGGTTCTTCCTCTGTTCCCAGTGTTACTTCCTCTGCGTGGGATTCCTCGACGGCGAGGCATACTTTGAATGACAGGCCGACTGAGAAAGGGAAGAAGGCGGAGCTGACGGGAGAGAATCTAAGCGCAGAGGAGCCCAACAACACCAGTTAACTAGGCAAGCTTCCAAACAAGTTGAGCCAGGCAAGGGTGCGGGAAGAACCCCGAGCGGAGGTGAAACGAACCAGTGACAATGGCGTGACTTAGATATGAATCCATACATAAAACCTTACACAAAAGCTCTTGAACCAGGCGCTCATAAATGCTGAATTGTGTGACCAACATACCGTTCTGCAGAAGATTAAATTCGCGTGCCTTTGAAGTTGTCCGCCAGCCCGAGGCGCATGCTATGGGGGTCGTCCGCCAGCCAGGTGCAGGGCCAGCTGCCTGCTCTGTGCGGCCCCTCATAAATAACATTTATTAACACCCGCATCCGAGTGACATTAGATTCTCACTTTAATATTATGATTTATTTTATTTATTATCATGCATCATCCATGGTTTTAACAAACATTGATATAGAAATAATTATTAATTACGGTAATTATTTTTCACCTGGATCTATTACTTAAAACATGCATACCTTTTCTTCTATACCATCATCTAGCCATCCTTTGAGCTTGCCTCCAACCTTATTGAAGGTAAGATTTCCTTTCTTAAGAGTAGAAAGACTTTAATTTTGTCTTCTAAACTATCATTCGACCATCTACATGCTTTCATCCTTTAAGACTATTGTTTCCATACTAGATGGAATACATAGCATTCATAATGCTTCTTCCAAGAACCTTCCTAGATGATGGCTCTTATAGGGTTATCTTTAATGATCCTTCTTGAAGAATGAATACCTCTAACATTATGTTAGAAAAATGCTTGGATAAACTATAATATGCAATATCGTCCCAAACCTCTAATTTTTGTAAGCTAGATGATTCCTTTCAAGGAAACTTTAATTATGTAGACTCTAATTCTATTATCATATGCTTCTTTCTATGATGCCGTAGAGAATGCAACAATGCATGCTATTCTACTTTCTACTTAATAAAGGAAAGACAAATTTCATAATGAAATTAATAGAGATGGATCTTCCTTTATTAGTAAATATCCTTGGGATCTTCTCCTTTCAGCTTCTTCTCAAGTTCTCCCTTTTCCTCAACTATGTTAGATTCACTCCTTTCCTTCCTTTTGTTGTTCTTCTTGTTTGGACAATCCCTCTTAAAATGACCATACTCATCATATCCAAAGCATTGAATCTTGGACATATCAGGTTTTTCTTATTCTATATAGTTGATTTCTCAAGGATATTTTCTGACTTGATGTACTTATAGAGTAAAATTTCACCAACTTATCATACATAGATTTTGATGTATTCAAATCAGCATAAAAGGGAATAAGATGTGTTGGACAATTTACATTGTCTAGATGGCTTGTGATTTCAAGTGTGTTGGCATTGATGTCAACAATCATGCTGGGAGATGTGTTGAGAAATTGACATTGTCTAACTGTTGGCAAGAGTATTGGCATTGATGTCAACCAGACTAGCATGGATGTTTGTGGAAACATATGTTGGCTTTGATGTCCCCTAGCTTAGTTGTGATGGTAATTGGGCTAGTTTTATGTGCTTGATGTGTCAAGCTCAGGGGGAGTCATATGGTTGTTGCAGTCTGCGATAGAGAATTACCATAGTAGAAAGCATATTGGAGAAGCCATAAAAAGAATACTATGATGGTTGGGAGTCTAGGATTCCATATACAAGAAGAAGAGTCAAGGAGCGAAGAATGGAAGAGAGTTTGAAACCATTTTTGAGAATGGTAGAGAGTTTGCAACCATTTTTCAGGTAGAAAATGGGCTCAAAAACTACATCAAACATTCTCCACTGGAAATTTCTCTAAAAGATCTTTCCAAAGGTATGTGGAAGTCTGCAAATGGCCTCCTCGATCAGGAGTTTTTCCCAGTCAAATTTTGGTGACTTAGGCCATGATATCAGAGTTAAAAGGGACCTGAGATGGAATATCGAAACCTTAGAGCAGATAGGGACCTCAGGAAGTTGGAATATCAGAGGTTAGGATCTCATAAGCTCAATGAAATTCCTTTTGAGAAAAATTTCAATCCGAGAATAAGGAAGGAACAAGCGAGGACCTAAACGACTTATTTCCTTGGTAGTTTATTCAAAAGAGATCCTAAAGGAGCAGGCTGACCATTAGGAGTTGATTCTCAGAACGTTGGATATCAGAGACGACTCAAAACATTGGGACCTGATATCGGGAGGACTAAGCAGGTCATATTGGAACCTTGGAGAAGCAAAATATAGGGAAGCAAGCAGAACCTCGGAGTTTCAAAACTTTGGGTTTTCAGAACCTCGTAAGTTCTTATGAATGAAATTCTTTAAAAGAACTGAGGTTGCAAGGAGTAGAGATTTAAAAGGAAATTATGAATTCTTTGAAAGCGTCGAGGGTTGCGGAAAATAGAGTATACAAAGAAATTTTCTTGCGAAACCAAGGACCAATGGACCCTTTCTCTCTCCTCAAGACAGGACACATGGTAGCAGATGATTGGCCCTAAGAAGCTAATGAGGTAGATGATGTCAGCATGGCGTGGTAGTACAAAGGACATGTGGCAGTAAGATTCAGCATTTTAGGTGGCTTAATGGGTCAAATACATGTGACACATGTCACCAATAAGGAGGTTCCACAAGGATATGATGACATCATCATGATGTCATCTCAGATGCAATTATATCGGAAGTCGGAGATCTCGTAAATCCTATGAAATTGTTATTTAAAATGGTATGATGAAAGGGGCTCCAATGGGTTGGAATTTGGTCATAGAAGGGCCCGAAAACCAAGGGTGGAGAGAAGGCTAGGCACCTAAGTGCTATGGAGCATATCAGAGGATGGAAATCTTGTAACTCCTTTATAAATTCCTTGGGAAAAGGTTATGATGAAAGGGGCTCTGATGCTGATTGGTGCTTGGTCATGATAACCCAAAGAACCAAGGGCATAGAGAAGGTCTAACACCTAAGAACTATGGAAGTATATCGGAGGCCAAAAAGTTTGGAACTCCTTTGAAAATGCATTTTGGAGAGAAGTTACAATATGTGGGAGCTTCCAATGTGTTGGCGTTTGGTTGTGCAATCCCAAAGAATAAAGGGTGCAGAGAAAATACATGAGGAGATAGGCCTCTGCTAGGAGCCTCAAGGCCTTATCACTTAAGAGATATGCCCCTAATCACAACACTTGGTCACACAGAGGAAAACAAGAAAGGGGGCAAAGAAAAAAAGGCTAGGAACCTCATGATCTCGTGTTTTTGTAACATGTTTTTTTAATAAAAGTTACAATAAATGAAGGCTCTGATATTGCAACACTTAAGTATTATACCGATGGTCACAGGCAATGGGCCTATGGTGCAGATGCGACAAGGAGTTAGAAGAAGGGGTTAGAGGCCAATCAGAAGCTCATGATTTCGTAACAACTCTTTAATAAAAGCTACGATAGGAAAGGCTTTGATACTGCAGCACAGGTGAATTCAAGTATGAATGAGTTGGAAACTGAGAGTAAATGAGAGAAGAGGAGTTGGTCACAGAAGTAAAGGTGACTATCATAGGCTGGAGTCATTGGAGATGAGGACCATGATCTGAAAAAGAGAGTGTTGAGGTCTGTCTCGAAGTTGATAGAAATCCATCCATGATATTCTTGTGCATGCCTCATTGAATTAAATGAAGTGCAAAGAAGCCATCATGAAGTAATATCCAACTCCATGAACCATGAATAAACATGGAGAGCCTCATTGGAGTGTACAGGTGGACTGAGGATTTAATTCTCAGTATAAAGATCACTCAAGTGCCCATTCTTAGTGGTTAATGAGGTAGCAATGGCCAAGTCAGATGCAACAATAGGATGGAGAGCCATGTAGGCATAAACACTCAAGTAGTGTGAATGGAAAAGTGATGGGAAGCATAGGAAACATCGACCAATGTGTAGCAGAGGAACAAAACAGAGGAGTACAGTTGAGGAATGTGGGGGAAAGCAACATTATTGTTAGATAGATGTGTAGAGAGCCCAGTGTTAGAAAATTATATATTACAGAGCAATGGAACAAATAAAATATTGTAGAAATATAAACACAGAAAATGCATAAAACAAGAGAGACATGAATATATGTGGTTCACCCAATTTGGGCTATGTCCATAGAGAAACAACTAGTCCTTCCTTTATATTATCTACCAAAATGAAGAGATACAACCTATAATAGATCCGCTGTAATTCCCTCTTCACTCTCACACAATCTCCTCTCTCTTTCTCGCTCAGAATACACACACCTATCCAGCTGCAATACAATTCCCTCATATATAGCGAGGGGTTGCCTTGTAGGGAAAAAAACACTAAATTAAGCATAACTTCTACCATTAGATCATCTACCTAATGAACGACTCAGATTGACTATGAAATTACAATATTTTACAAGGCAATTTTACATCTATTTTTAGCTTCGAAGGTGCCACCACTAAACCCCCCTCACTGGGGGGCTCATAAAATCATCGTCGCCCCACTAGGACCCCCCTGACAATGATTAAACAATGGGTGACGTTGTCACCCTGTTATGAACTGGGGTCCAACGTGGCAATACCTCTAAATAAAGAAGATAATCGGGCTCCACACCCAACAATCTTCCACTTGCAGACTGATTATAGCAGCTCCACCACTACTTCATTTGATGGAAAATGGGTCCACTTTGGACTTGCTTGTTTCTCATCTTCATCATCATACTTGAAGGCCAATTCAAACTAAGAAAAATCTCAATTTCTCCCTCGTTACAACTTTTGTTAACATATTTGCAGGATTCTGGTTAGTGTGTATCATTTCCAGCTTCAACTGTCCATCTTCCAACACTGACCTTATGAAATGGTATTTGAGCTCTATATGTTTAGTCTTGGAATGAAATTTAGAGTTATTTGCAATATGAATGGCACTCTGATTGTCACTGTATAAATTTCCCAACTCCTGCTTCTTACGCAATTCATCTAGAAACCTTTGTAACCAAATCATTTCTTTACTAGCCTCTCTAGCAGCAACATACTCTACTTCCGTTGTTGAGAGTACAACAACACTTTGCAATTTTGAAACCCAACTGTTCCACCTACAGTAAACACATACCCTGTGGTGCTCCTCATGTTATCTCTATCACCTGCCATATTTGCATCAACATATCCCTGTAGAGAAATGTTTGAACCACCAAAGCATAATGTTTGAAATGTGGTACCTCTCAAATACTTGAGAATCCACTTCACTGCCATCCAATTTTCTTTTCTTGGATCTTTCATGTACCTGCTTACAACTGCCACTACATGTGCAATATCAAACCTTGTGTAGACCATTGCATATAGTAAGCTTCCAACTATTGATGCATATGGAACTTTAGACATATAATCCATCTCTTCTTGAGTCTTGGGACATCTCCTTCTTTAGTTTGAAATGACTAGTTGAAGGTGTAGTAACTAGCTTTTCATGCTTCATATTAAGTCTTTCCAATACCTTTTGTATGTACTCACTCTAAGACAATGTTGATTTGCAATTTTTGCGATCTCTAGTTATTCTCATACCAAGGATTTGTCTTGTAGCACCCAAACCCTTCATTGCAAATGAATTTGCCAATTTTCCTTTAGGCACATTTATTTCCCACATGTTAGACCCTGCAACAAGCATGTCATCTACATATAATAATAATATAATATAGTTGCCATCATTTTCCCTTTTAAGATAAACACAATGATTAGAGTGACATCTAGTATAACCTTGTCCAGACATAAACCTATCAAATTTTAGATACCACTACCTTGGAGCCTATTTTAAGCCATACAAGCTCTTCTTCAACCTACACACCAATTTTTTCTTCCCTTTGACCTCATATCCTTGTGGTTGCTGCATATACATCTATTCCTCCAAATCCCCATTGGGAAAGGTCGTCTTTACATATATATGCAAATCTTCTCCTGCTACTAGACTTAAAATAGTTCTGTTTGAAGTCATTTTAACAACAGGAGAAAATATCTCATCCAAATATATACCTTTTTTCTATGCAAACCCCTTCACCACAAGTCTAGCTTTATACATTTTTCTACCTCCATCTTCTTCCTTCAACCTGTAAACCCATTTATTCTGAAATGTTGTTTTACCCGTAGGAAACCTGCCTAAGCCCCAATTCTGGTTATGTACCAAGGAGTCCATCTCTTCTTTCATGGCTAGCTCCCAATTCCTCCTGGTTTCTACCTGCACTGCTTCTTCATAACATTTTGGTTCACCAAAATTAGTCAACAATACATAATATAAGGAAGGAGAGTATCGTTCAGGTGGTCTACTTATCCTAGTAGATATTCTAACACCACTTTCAGGTGTTTGAGGTGCCTGTTTCTATTGGGGTTGTTGTTGTTGTTTTGGTTATTCATCATTATGATTTTCAATCACCTTTAGTTTTTCTATGATCTCATTAAGCAGTGTGTATTCTCTATTTTCTTTTGCCTATTTATTTTCTTGGATCTGATCCTTATACAAAAAAAATTTGTTGAATATTACATCTCTTCTCCTAATGATTTTGTGTTTTTGATAATCATAAAAGCGATAGCCAAAATTATTAACACCATATCCAATAGAGGTACATTTCTTTGATTTTTCCTCAAGCTTTGTTCTATTTTATTTATTAATGTGGACAAAGGCTTCACAACCAAAAGTATTTAAAAATGAGTAGTTTACCTTTTTACCTATCCGTGCCTCCTTTGGAATACCATCGTCCAAGGAACTTGAAGGCCCTCTGTTTATTAGATAAACAACAGTATCTACAACATCTGACCAAAATTGTAAAGGTAATCCTGCATGAAATCTCATGCACCTTGCACGCTCCATGATTGTCCTATTCATCCTTTCTGACACACCATTTTCTTGTGGTGTTCCTGGAACTATCTTCTCTCTACGAATTCCATGCTCTAAACAGTACTTATCAAACACTTTGTTGCAATATTCACCTCCATTGTCTGATATGAGACACTTAAATCTTTTTACTTTCTCATTCTCAACCAAAGCTTTCCATTTCTTAAAAGTACCAAATGAATGAGATTTATTTTGAATACAATAAATCCATGTTTTTGTGGTTGCCTCATTAATAAAAGTAACATAATAGCAAGAGACACCGAGAGATGGTACCTGAGCAGGTCCCCATACATCTATATGTACAAAATCTATTTTTTTTTCTTCTTTTCTTTCCCAACTTCGAGGAATTTGATTCTCTTATGTTTTCCATAAACACAATTCTCACAGAATTCCAAATCAACATGCTTCAAACCTGACAACAAATTTCTAGAGTGAAGAATCTGCATCCCCTTGTCACTCTTGTGCTCGAGATTATGATGCCACAATGCTATATATGCTCTTGTAGAGGTTAAAGCATTAACATAATTAGAAATACCATTGAATAAATACAATGTACCAACCTTTTCTCCTTTTGCTATTACCAGGGCTCCTTTAGTGACCTTCTAGGTTTTACCTATAAAAGTAGTTACACGACCTTCACCTCCCAACTACCCTGTTGAAATTAGATATTTCTTTAGATCTGGAACATGCCTTACCTCCTTCAATAGCCATTGGTTTACATTCTGCTATTTTATGGAAACTTTACCCATTCCAATGATTTTATAGGGTTTATCATCACCCAAACAATCTTGTCCAACATCTCCTTGAACATAATCATGAAAATGTTTCCTATCAAGTGTGGAATCGAATGATGCCCTTGAATCTACCACCCATTCATCAATAATATTTTCTAAAGAAAGGATCTAAGCATATTGTAACACATCACCTGTCATATTCGCTTCATTGTTGTTTTGTTGCTGTGCGTCTCCTTCTTTTCCCTTCTGAGACATACACTCTTTCTTCAGGTGTCCTTTCTTCACACATTTCCAACACACTATACCCGATCTAGACTTGGATTTGCCTTTCCTTGACTTACTGTGATATCCAGGGCTCTTTCCTCTTTCCATTTTTCTTCCCATAGTCTCTACAGTCAAAGAATTACCTAATGTTTCACTAGAGCTTTTCTGTTGCATTTCCTCACTAAGAATTGCACTGACAACATCATCAAAATTTAAAGTACTAGATCTAGAGAGAGAGTTACTAATGGCCATAACTAAACCATTCCAACTTTCGGGCAATGAGCATAAAAACAATAGAGCCCTAACTTCATCATCAAAAGCTACCCCTACAAAACTTATTTGACTGATAACTATATTAAATTCATTAAAATGATCAGCAACAGATCCACCCTCTGACATATTCATATTAAATAAATGCTTCATAAGAAATACCTTATTTGAGGTCGAGGCTTTTTCATATAATTTGGCCAATGCCGACATTAAACCATCTATTGTTATTTCCTTTGAAATATTAAAGGCTATTGACACTGCTAGGCACAACCGTATTGTTCCAAGTGTTTTTCTTTCAAGAATATCCCATTCTCTATCTGTCATACTCGTCGGCTTCTTTGTCTTTCCTCTCAATGGTAATTTCATATATTTTTGATACAGATAATCTTCCATCTGCATCTTCCACAACAGGTAGTTTTGACAGTTAAATTTTTCGACCCCAAACTTACCATCTTCTGCCATTGCTCGCATTCGAACCAGGAAGTCTTCTCTCCTGCTAGTTTATCAGCCAAATAGACCTTCGCCTCTGATACCAGTTTTTAGAAAATTATATATTACAGAGCAATGGAACACATACAATGTTGCAGAAGGATAAACAGTAGAAATTTCCCACTGTAGATCAACAGATTATGCAATATACTAAAGTAAAAATACAAGATCTACTTCTACAACAAACTTGCAGAAGCTTAATCAAATTTGAGTAAGATCAAATAGAACACATATAATTGAGAATGAGAAGGCAATCACACGTGAACACAGAAGAATACTCTAGGGAAAGCCACAGCTAAAAAACCCCGATCTCTGTATTATCATACAAGTGGAAATATGTCCGGATTACATAAAACTTTAGCTCACAAGCTATCCATCTCTCAGTACAATCCCTCTGTTGCTCATAGACAGTCAAAGGCTTATCACAAACCTTCTACTCTGCCCTCCAAGCCTCCTATTTCCTTGCGCAGTTTCTCCTGGGGTTCAATGCTGCCACCTGTGTGAATTCACCTCTCACATTGCTCACTAAACTCATAAGTAACTGCACAATCCTGAAGGAGATAATTCCTTCTACATGGATGAGTTTCCTATATAGGAAAAATACTCCAACTGATAGTACACTATCCCTTCCTCTGATCTCAACTGGGTCTCTGACTGAACTGACATGCATGAGTCATTTATGAGAGAATATTCAGTTATATGAAGTGCAACAGTTACATGCATGCATGCATTAACTAACTGAACTCACAATTAATTCCACAAACTGTTGGAACTAATATAACTAGACTCAACTCAATAACTGAGCTAACTAATTACAACTCAAAGTACAACTCATCCCGATCTCCTTTAATCAAGGGATAACTTCCTCAATCAAAGGGGAAACTGTTGCATGTCTTCACATAGACTTCATGTTTGATTTTCTACATTTAATAAACTCAAGATGAATTAATTAATTAATTTACAAATAGATGCTAAGATCAAATTTGAATTGTAATTCTCAATTTTAGTTCAGGGACTAACTAAAATTGGAATCTATCCTGAAATGTTATTTATAGCAATGCTATTTTTAGCATTTCTATTTTATCATTCCTTGTTGCTATCTCCAACACTGGTACCTGAAATTCTATTTATAACATTTCTTGTTGCTATTTTCAACACTCCCTCTCAACAAGAAAGGCATTCAACTCGAACCTGATACTAAAACTTTGGAATGTTCTGCATGCAACACTTCTCCCAAGTGTTGTTGCTCCAACAACTCTAGAAACAAAAAAAATCTCCCAACTAACCTCCCTGTTGTGCTAGAAACATCCTATGATGCTAAAGCTTCCTGTACCGCTGACAAGTGCTTCCTCTGTGACCTCTGAGCTGCTGCAACACTCCATGCATCCCTCACCATTGCACACATGCTAGCTCTACATTGTCTTGGGATTCCTGCACTGTATCCCTCTCTGCCACTCCATCTGCATATGTCTCTACCCACTCAGCCAATCCTGCTACTCCTCATCGGGGCTCCTGTAACAAGGTCTAATCAAAGAGGTTGAGTGCCTCAATGATCCTACCCCCATTCCAGCCTTCTTGGGACTGTCACTCCACATTGCCCCACCTCCGACCTGGAGGTATGGATGCATGTGATCCCTCTGCCCACTTGGATCGAAATTCCCCCCTACTGGAGGTCTCTGCATGAGTAGATGTCTCTACTCGATCTCCTCTCGGCTTCTCTAGTTGTGGTTGCTCCACAACCTCCTGAAGCTACTTCACCAATTGTGGCTCCTCCACAATTGTCTGAGACTTCTTCTGGCGCTGCATGTTGAGAGGTAATTTACTCTCCCTCTCAACCACCAAGTCTCCATCAGTTGCCTTGCTCCTCAAGGCTTTGCATGGATCTTGAACCTCAAGAGCATACAGTTGCTTGACTCGTGAACCGATCTACTTCACCTGTCTCGTGGTGATGTGTCAAAGGAAAACCTTTCCCTTACTGAAGACTACATCATATCCTTTGTCTTCCAGCATTGTGATCGACACCAAATTTTTCCTTAGTCCTGGTACATACTTTACATCGGTCAAGGTAATGCGAGCTCCATGCTCCCTCTGAAAAGCAACCATGCCGACACCTGAGACACTATACTTTTCATCATTACCCATTGCTATGAGTATCTGGAGATCTTTCTCCTCCAAGGTACTGAACAAACTCCTGTCGCCTGTCATGTGGAAGGAAGCTCCACTGTCAAGAAACCAACCACATCCCACCATGGATGAAACCATGCATGCAAAGAGGGTGAAATCCAACTCGAACTGCGAGGCCAGTGCATCACCATCTAATCCTTCCTTGGATCCCTTCTTGGATTTCTTCAGTGGACAATTTGTAGCAAAATGGCCCATCTCAAGACAATGAAAGCATTGCACTTTTGATTTTTCAAACTTCTTCCCACCATGGGAAGAACTCGATTTGGGATGATAATCCTTTTCCTTCCCTTTCTTCGCCTTACTTGCTAAGGCACAATTTTCTTCATCCTCCTTGGATGAAGAACCATCTCTCCTGCATCAGATCCAACCAAAGTTGTTCCTAATCTGAAAGTTTTTCTCTTCCATTTACCGAGTCTTGGTAGTTATGCCAGCTCTTAGGAAGACTAAGGAGAGCAAGACTCACCATGTCATCATCGACTGTCGTGATCCCTGCACTTCGAAGCCCATCCCTGCATGTGGTGAACTTGTTCAAATATGTAGAGATTGTGTATCCCTTTTCACACTTGATTTTCCAAAGCTTGTCTTTTAGCACCAGCTTCCTCTGATTGCTGTTGTTCTAATATAGATCTTTCAATGTTTTCCACATCGAAAATAATGTCTCCTTCCCATGGAGACTCGAGACTATGTGGTCTCGAACTCCCTCCAGAAGGATTCTCCTTGTTGTAGCCGCACATTTCTTCCATTCCGCCAATTCTGTAGCATTAGCCACTTCCGGCTTGGGGCCTTCTTGATCAATGAAGTCCTTTAGACCGTTGACCTCTAATACTATTTCCATGCGATCCTTCCAGGCTATATAATTCTAGCTACCATCAAGGGCATACTCGACACTTAAACCATTGAACGCCATTGGTGAAATTTGACATGTGATAAGAATTCGAATTCTATAATTAGGAACTTGAAACTTGAAACTTCTCCCTTCTTTGTATATTGTTCTTTGCTTTGATCACCTTTTCTCTAATACCATATAGAAATTTACCACTGTATATCAACAGATTATGCAATATACTAAAGCAAAATACAAGATCTACTTCTACAACAAACTTGTGGAAGCTTAATCAAATTTGAGCAATATCAAATAGAACACATATAACTGAGAATGAGAAGGCAATCAAAAATGAACATAGAAGAATACTTTGGGGAAAGCCTTAGCTAAAAAACCCCAATCTTTGTTTTATCATACAAGTGGAAATATGTTTGGATTACACAAAGCTTTAGCTCACAAGCTATCCAGCCCTCAGTAAACCCCTTTGTTGCTCATAGACAGTCAAAGGCTTCTCACAAACCTTCTCCTCTGCCCTCCAAGCCTCCTATTTCCTTGCGCAGTTTCTCCCGGGGTCCAATGCTACCACTTGTGTGAATTCACCTCTCACACTGCTCAATAAAATCAGAAGTAACTGTGTAATCCTGAAGGAGATAATTCCTTCTGCATGGTTGAGTTTCCTATATAGGAAAAATCCTCCAACTGATAGTACACTGTCCCTTCGTCTGATCTCAACTGGATCTTTGACTGAATTGACATGCATGAGTTATTTATGAGAGAATATTCAGTTATCTAAAGTGCAGCAATTACATGCATGCATGCATTAACTAACTAAACTCACAATTAATTCCACAAACTGTTGGAACTAATCTAACTGGACTTAACTTAGTTAACTGAGCTAACTAATTACAACTCAAAGTACAACTCATCCTAATTTCCTTTAATTAAGGGATAACTTCCTCAATCAAAGGGGAAACTGTTGCATGTCTTCACATAGACTTCATGTTTGATTTTCTACAACTAATTAACTCAAGATGAATTAATTAATTATTTTAAAAATAGCTGCTAAGATCATATTTGAACTGTAATTCTCAATTTTAGTTTAGGGACTAAATAAAATTGGAATCTATCCCGAAATGCTATTTATAGAAATGTTATTTTTAGCATTTCAATTTTATCATTCCTTGTTGCTATATCCAACACTGGTACCTAAAATGCTATTTATAGTAATTCTATTTATAGAATTTCTATTTTTAGCATTTCTTGTTGCTATTTTCAACATAAACAAAAAAAACGCATAAAACAAGAGAGACGCAGATATACATGTTTCACCCAATTTGGGCTATGTCCACAGAGAAACAACCAGTCCTTCCTTTATATTATCCAACAAATTGTAGAGATACAACCTACACAAATCCATTGTAATTCCCTCTTTTCTCTCACACAATCTCCTCTCTCTTTCAAGCTCAAAATACACACATTTATCTAGCTGCATTACAATTCCATCATATATAGCGAGGGGTTTCCTTCTAGGGAAAAAAACCCTAAATTAAACACAACTTCTACCTAATGAACGGCTTAGATTGAATAACAAATTACAATATTTTACATCTAATTTTAGCTTTTGGGGCACTGCACCCGAACCCCCGCCAGGGAGGTGCTCATAAAATCTTCATCGCCCACCCTTTGACCCCCCTGATGGCAATTGACCAATGGGTGACGTTGTTGCCCCATTATGAACTCGGGTCCAACGCGATGATACCTCTGAATAAAGAAGATAATTAGGCTTCACACCCAACAATCTTGCACTTAGAGACTCATTATAGCAAATCCATCACTGCTTTATTTGCTATACAATGACTCCACTTTGGACCTGGTTGTTTCTCATCTTCATCATCATACCTGAAGACTAATTGAAGCTAAGCAGAATCTCAGTTTCTCACTGGATACAACTTTTGTTAACATATCTGCAGGATTTTGGCTAGTGTGTATCTTTTCCAGCTTTAGTTTTCCATCTTCCAACACTAACCGTATGAAATGGTATTTGACCTATATATGTTTAGTGTTGGAATGAAATGCAGAGTTATTTGCAAGATGAATGGCACTCTAGCAGTCACTGTATAACCTACCCAAGTCTTGCTTCTTACGCAATTCATATAGAAACCTTTGTAACCAAATAATTTCTTTACTAGCCTCTGTAGCAACAACATATTATGCTTCTGTTGTTGAGAGTGCAACAACACTTTGCAATTTTGAAACTCAATTGACAGTTTTTCCACCTATACTAAAAAAGTACCTTGTGGTGCTCCTCTTGTTATCTCTATGACCTGCCATATCTGCATCAATATATCCCTATAGAGAAATGTTTGAACCACCACAGCATAATGCTTGATATGTGGTACCTCTAAAATACCTTAGAATCCACTTCACTGCCATCCAATGCTCTTTTCCTGGATTTTTCATGTACCTTATTACAACTCCCATTTCATGTGAAATATTAGGCCTTGTGCAGACCATTGCATACAATAAACTTCCAACTACTAATGCATACAAAACTTTAGACATATAATTCATCTCTTCTTGAGTCTTGGGCATAGAAAATTTTAGGGGCGAATATTCGCCCTTTGGCGAAAGTAAGGGGTTTTAAATTTTTAGTGGGCGAATATTTTGTATCATAGTACATTTTTACAAATCACCTCAAATAGCCCACCTTATTTTAAGGGAGAGGGTAAAAAAGCTAAATTTAGCCCTTGAAATTAGGAGTTACAACCTTCCATTCACCCATTTTCAAGAATAGGTTTCATTTAAGTGAATCCATTCGCCCATTTTCAAGAATATGTTTTATTTAAGTGAATCCTATGGGCCAAAGGCCCAAATACCATATTTATAAAAGAGGTATGGTAAATTAATAAAAATATAAATAAATGAGAGGTATGGTAAATAAATAAAACATTTTTTATATTTACTCCATAAGTCACCTTATACATGCAAGGGTGTAAACAAATAAAAATATAAGTAAAGTGGAGGTATGGTAAATAAATAAAACGTCTTTTTATACTTACTCAAAAGGTATGGTAAATAAATAAAAATATAAATAAACTAGACGCATGGTAAATAAATAAAACCTCTTTTTATATTTAGTTCATAACCCTCGTTCTATTTATGAAGGCTCAAGAAAGATGTTTTATTTAAGTGAATCCTATGGGCCAAATACCATATTTGTAAAAGAGGTATGGTAAATTAATAAAAATATAAATAAACGAGAGGTATGGTAAACAAATAAAACATTTTTTTATATTTACTCCATAAGTCACCTTATATTTACGAACACTCAAAAAATGCGTTATATTTAGGTGAAACCTATGGGAAAAATACTATGGGACAAATACCATGGACTAGATTGTTATTA
Source organism: Pinus tabuliformis (assembly GCA_031772625.1). NCBI lineage: Eukaryota > Viridiplantae > Streptophyta > Pinopsida > Pinales > Pinaceae > Pinus > Pinus tabuliformis. The sequence goes on from CM062811.1 coordinate 463,533,158, forward strand.
ATACCATGCAAAAAAACATTATTAACCCTAATATTAGTATTAATAAAAATAAAAATGGCACATGGTATTGACCTATGGTATTCACCAAAATGGCACATGGTATTGACCCATGGTATTCACCTGGAATGTAGCCTATTTAAATGGGGGAATTAAACCAACATAGATCCGTCTTTACTCTGGATCTACTAACCCCCGAGAGGTATCAAATATCGTGATATGCAAACTAGCATAGAGTGAAAAAATATTTGATCCGATCAAGAGTAAAAATGGATGTTGTAATTTAATGTGTGTTAAACATTTTAGCTTGGTTAAAATAAAAAATAAAATATAAATTAACTATTAATTTTATTAATTTGTATAAATTACTAATAGTAATTTTTAAGCTCCAGGTTTATGATAACCCATGGTATTGACCCATGGTAATACCATGGTATTCATGTGAGCATAGACTATTTAAAGGGGAAATTATATCATCTTAGATCCATCTTAATTCTGGGTCTACCAAGTGCTCAGAGGGATAAATAGATTTCATCCCCCTAAGAGTGGTGGATGTGGAGTTAAGATGGATATAGGTTGGTTTTTATGATAATGAAGATATTAAATAGACTTAAGAAATTATATTGTAAAAACATCTTAAGGTGAATGGTTAAAGCATAGACATTGGACAAGTATATTTGTACACTTTTGTTTTAAACTGAAACAAATCTAGGGCTAACACGAATGGATTGATTGCACTAGTCATCCTTCTATAACTTTCCAACATATGCTGGAGTAAACAGATTGTAATTTGGGTAATTTTTCTAATTGCAAATAGGAACATACTTGTGTATTGGCAGGGTGGTTACGAGGTCCCTAGAAGTGATGAATTTGAATTTTTCTTGGTTTTATATAGTATTAGGTTTTTTCTCATGCTTTCTGTGAATGGCACGGGTGAATTTTATCCTACACCCACTAGGTTATCGATATGTAATTTTGGTAATTTTGATTTCAAAAGATATTTTAAAGAAATGCAATGATTTCATTTGTGTATTCAATAAACACAAGATTTTATAATTGAGTAAAATATTCGCCATGCCTGGTGAGAGATTCGCCAAAAAATTATATATACATATCATATTACTGATAAAATCGCCTTCCATTTTTCCTATATACCATGGAGATTCGCCCATTTATTATACATGTAAATTTGGGGGGGTTCTTAAAATTTTCCCTGGTCTTGGGAAACATTTCCTTACTTAGTTTGAAATGGCTAGCCAAAGGTGTAGTAACTGGGTTTGCATTTTGCATATTAAATCTTTCCAACACCTTTTGTATGTACTCACTCTAAGACAATGTTAATTTTCTATTTTTTCTGTCTCTAGTTATTCTCATACCAAGGATATGTTTTGTAGCTCCCAAATCCTTCATTGCAAATGAATTTGCCAATTTTCCTTTGAGCACATTTATTTCCTGCATGTTAGACCCTGTAACAAGCATGTAATCTACATACAATAATAATATAATATAGCTGTTATCATTTTTCCTTTTGAGAGAAACACAATGATCAGAGTGTCATCTAGTGTAACCTTGTTCAGACACAAACCTGTCAAATTTTCAATACCACCGCCTTGGAGCTTGTTTTAAGCCATACAAGATCTTCTTCAACCTACACACCAGTTTCTCCTTCCCTTTGACCTCATATCCTTGTGGGTGCTGCATATAGATCTCTTCCTCCAAATCCCCATGGAGAAAGGTGTCTTTACATCTAACCGCTCAATATGCAAATCTTCTGCTGCTACTAGACTTAAAATAGTTCTGATTGATACATTTTAACAATAGGAGAAATTATCTCATCAAAGTCAATACCTTTCTTCTGTGCAAACTCCTTAACCACAAGTCTAGCTTTGTACCTTTTTCTACCTCCATATTCTTCCTTAAACCTATAGACCCATTTATTTTTCAATGTTGTTTTACCTACAGGCAACCTAGCTAAGTCCCAAGTTTGGTTATGTACCAAGGAGTCCATCTCTTCTTTCATGGCTGTTACATAACATTTTGTCACTATCCCTATACTCCCCATTCCTTGATCCTGGAGGACCTCTACAGTGAACCCTGCATACTTGCCTTCATGAAGAAACTCCCATTGTGTCCCACTTCATGAGCTGCCATCAATGGCATACTCAAGTCTTAAACCGTTGAACACCATTGGTGAAATTTGAGATCTGATAAGAATTTGAATTCTATAATCAGGAACTTGAAACTTGAAGCTTCTCCCTTCTTTGTATACTATTCTTCACTTTGATCACCTTTGCTCTGATACCATATAGAAATTTCCCATTGTAGATCAAGAGATTATGCAATATACTAAAGCAAAATACAAGATCTACTTCTACAACAAACTTGCGGAATCTTAATCGAATTTGAGCAAGATCAAATAGAACACATATAATTGAGAATGAGAAGGCAATCACACATGAACATAGAAGAATACTTTGGGGAAAGCCTCAGCTTAAAAACCCTGATCTCTGTATTATCATACAAGTGGAAACATGTCCAGATTACACAAACCTTTAGCTCACAAGCTATCCAACTCTCAGTACAATCCCTCTGCTGCTCATAGACAATCAAAGGCTTCTCAAAAACCTTCTCCCATGCCATCCAAGCCTCCTATTTCCTTGTGCAATTTCTCCTGGGGTCCAATGCTGCCACTTGTGTGAATTCACCTCTCACACTACTCACTAAACTCAGAAGTAACTGCGCAATCCTGAAGGAGATAATTCCTTCTGCATGGATGAGTTTCCTATATAGGAAAAATCCTCCAACTGATAGTACACTTTCCCTTTCTCTGATCTCCATTGGGTCTCTAACTGAACTGACATGCATGAGTTATTTATGAGAGAATATTCAGTTATCTGAAGTGCAGCAGTTACATGCATGCATGCATTAACTAACTGAACTCACAATTAATTCCACAAACTATTGTAACTAATCTAACTGGACTTAACTTAGTTAACTGAGCTAACTAATTACAACTCAAAGTACAACTCATCCTGATCTCCTTTAATCAAGGGATAACTTCCTCAATCAAAGGGGAAACTGTTGCATGTATTCACATAGACTTCATGTTTGATTTTCTACAACTAATTAACTCAAGATGAATTAATTAACTATTTTACAAACAACTGCTAAGATAAAATTTGAATTGTAATTCTCAATTTTATAATAGAGCATTGCACCCAAACACCTGCCAGGGAGGTGCTCATAAAATCTTGATCGCCCACCCTTTGACCCCCCTGATGGCGATTGAACAATGGGCAACATTGTTGCCCTGTTATGAACTGGGGTCTAATGTGACGATACCTCTTAATAAAGAAGATAATTAGGCTTCACACCCAACAATCTTGCACTTAGAGACTCATTATAGCAAATCCATCACTACTTTATTTGCTAGACAATGACTCCACTTTGGACCTGGTTGTTTCTCATCTTCATCATCATACCCCAAGACCAATTGAAGCTGAGAAGAATCTCAGTTTCTTGCTCGGTACAAATTTTGTTAACATATCTGCAGGATTTTGGCTAGTCTGTATCTTTTCCAGCTTCAATTTTCCATCTTCCAACACTAACTGTATGAAATGGTATTTGAGCTGTATATGTTTAGTGTTGGAATGAAATGCAGAGTTATTTGCAAGATGAATGGCACTCTAGCTGTCATTGTATAACCTGCCCAAGTCTTGCTTCTTACACAATTCATATAGAAACCTTTGTAACCAAATCATTTCTTTACTAGCCTCTGTAGCAACAACATATTATGCTTCCATTGTTGAGAGTGCAACAACACTTTGCAATTTTGAAACTCAATTGGCAGTTTTTCCACCTATACTAAACATGTACCTTGTGGTGCTCCTCTTGTTATCTCTATCATCTGCCATATCTGCATCAACATATCCCTGTAGAGCAATGTTTGAACCACCAAAGCATAATTCTTGATATGTGGTACCTCTAAAATACCTTAGAATCCACTTCATTGCCATCCAATGTTCTTTTCTTGGATTGTTCATGTACCTTCTCACAGCTCCTATTTCATGTGAAATATTAGGCCTTGTGCAGACCATTGCATACATTAAACTTCCAACTACTAATGCATACAAAACTTTAGACATATAATTCATCTCTTCTTGAGTCTTGGGACACATTTCCTTACTTAGTTTGAAATGGCTAGCCAAAGGTGTAGTAACTGGGTTTGCATTCTGCATATTAAATCTTTCCAACACCTTTTGTATGTACTCAATCTAAGACAATGTTAATTTTCGATTTTTTCTATCTCTAGTTATTCTTATACCAAGGATTTTTTTTGCAACTACCAAATCCTTCATTGCAAATAAATTTGCCAATATTCCTTTGAGCACATTTATTTGTTGCATGTTAGACCCTGCAACAAGCATGTCATCTACATACAATAATAATATAATATAGCTGCTATCATTTTTCCTTTTGAGAGAAACACAATGATCAGAGTGACATCTTGTATAACCTTATTCAGACACAAACCTGTCAAATTTTCAATACCACCGCCTTGGAGCTTGTTTTAAGCCATACAAGCTCTTCTTCAACCTACACACTAGTTTCTCCTTCCCTTTGACCTCATATCCTTGTGGCTACTACATATAGATCTCTTCCTCCAAATCCCCATGGAGAAAGGCGTCTTTACATCTAACTGCTCAATATGCAAATCTTCTGTTGCTACTAGACTTAAAATAGTTCTGATTGATACATTTTAACAATAGGAGAAAATATCTCATCAAAGTCTATACCTTTTTTTTGTGCAAAATCCTTTACCATAAGTCTAGCTTTGTAGGTTTTTCTACCTCCATCTTCTTCCTTAAACCTGTAGACCCATTTATTTTGCAATGTTGTTTTACCTACAGGCAACCTAACTAAGTCCCAAGTCTGGTTATGTAGCAAGGGGTCCATCTCTTCTTTCATGGCTATTACACAACATTTTGTCACTGTCCCTGTACTCCCCGTTCCTTAATCCTGGAGGACCTCTACAGTGAACCCCGTATGCTTTGCCTTCATGAAGAAACTCTCATTATGTCCGTCTTCATGAGAAAATCAATTCCCTTTTGCACCATTTCCCCTGAAACTTCTGCTTTCCCAGTTTACAAGACCGGCGCTAATGGCCTTTGTCTCCTCCGCGCTGATGTGCAGATATTAACACTACTCCTCGTGCCTACCAAAATGAATGAGCTGTGTCTTAGTTGCATCGATCCTGTTATGGAAAGTGTTTTAAATTAGAGCTGATGCTTCCAGCTCTAGAAGCTCCGTAATGGAAGTCTTGTAAATGGTTTGGCCAGATGGGGTCGAGGATGACAGCTTGGGCTCATTTCCCATATAATGATGGAACTAGCTCAAGGGATAAGTCCTTCTCTGATGAGAAGAGGATCCATATCCCATCCATATTTCCTATATAAACCTCCCTTCTTCCCAAGCACAAGCTAGTGATAGTTGATAGTTTTGGCAGAGTGTGAATGTTATTGTCACAATTGATAGTTTTGGCAGAGTTATTGTTTTGGTGTAGAGAAGCAAGCTATTACTAGTTGTAGCTACCTAGTTGTGTGAGGGAGAAGTGTGTTTTGGTTTGGAGTGAAGCCTAAAGGGAAGAGCCTTTAAACTATTTTTGTTTGAAGCCAACATGGAATGCTAGCATAAGTGTGCAAGAACTCAGTCTTGTCAGAGGAAGACTACAGTGTCAAGACGAATGGTTGTAATCTCTCTTTGATATTAATATATGCAACTATCGATTGATTTCCTACATGTTTTGTAATATTATATATCCATGTCTTAATGCTTCTTGACTCGTTAAGTAGGTTGAATTGCAATTTGTCTATTATTATTTTTGTGTGCTGTTGTTGTTTACTAGTTTCAGGAACTTGAAGAAGGAAGTGAGAGATTACTGGAGCGAGCAAGTGAAGACTTCATCAAACAAGATAAGCGACCAAGAGGTAGGCCCTATCGATTGATTCTAACCTAAGGAAATCTTCCATAGAATGTATTTGTTGTGGCTAGACCCATTATTGGGCTAGAGGAATTCATTCGTGTCCGCACTTATAATTTTACTTCACCACAAATTGGCGACTCCACTGGGGAGCGGAATCCTTTTGTTTGTTTTGGATTTCATGATTTCATGATAACTTTTCTAGTTTCATGTTTTCCCTTTGGTTCTATTTCTTTTCTCTTTCTCACTGGCCTAAGTCTAAAATTCATAGTAGCAGATCTGGTCCCTGTTTTGATTTTTTTTTTTCCTTAGTTACCTCGTCCAGTACGCTTAATCCATTGACAGTCGTGCCAACCAATGCGAATTGCTGAGGAACAGTCACACCGACCAGCCTCTAGTGCTTGTTGTCAGTTAGGCAATCGCGCTAATGCCTATAAGTGAAGATTGAGGCTTGTCCCCAATCTTGGCCAGTGTGTTTTTCTCTCATGATTTCGACCCCGTAAGCCTTTTAGACCGTCTTCTCCCTGACTAGAGAGCTTCATCTAGCTTGGTTTGTGTGTTTGCTTGGTTTAGCCCATCCTATGATGTGTTAAGTCTCGCCCTATGTGAAGTTCTTTTTTATTTTTTCTTTGAATCCCTCAATCGACGTTATTTTTGGCCAAAAAGTCGCACCGATCAGCCATCAGCACTAGTTGTAGTACTAGTCAGTCATGCTGATCGGCACTACTTTTGGCCCAAAAGTCACTCTGGTCTCTGAGTTAAGAAAAAATCATAATTTCTCCCATTCTACTGCTAGTGTGTCTTGACCCTCAAATTCTCTTCTTCCACCCATAAGTGACTAGGATGATTTGTTTTCAATTGAATGAGTGAAAGAGTCTCGTTTGTTCTCTTACTTCGAGTGTCTCTTTTCTCTTTCCAAGCATAGATTACATTGCTTGGCTTGTCGATTGAAGAATTTACGCATTTGGTTTGTTCGATTCAGGGAAGAAGTTGCTTTTAGTTTCATTTATCATGCTTTGGATTTGATTGATGCTTTTTTGTTTGGAATTGTGAAAATTTTCATTAAAGTGCTTTATGTGAAAGATTCGTTTTGCATTTTACGAAAAGAAGAACATCATTCTAGTTTACTTAAGCGAAAATATTGCATTAGTAGCGTTATTAAGAAGCTAGAATTGCATCATCATAGGCATGGAAATGAAATGAAACTTATTTTGTTGTTAAGAGAAGATTAAGTGCATTTAAGAGATTTACTAGTGAAAGATTTCATTCTTCGATTAGTGTTAGCTTTCATCGAAGACAAAGATCTCTTTTCTCATATAGCTACATGTAGGAGTTTTTTTAGATGACAGTGGCAGGGAGTTGTAATTGAAACCTAATTCAAGATCAACCATTAAAATTGATTGAATTAAGCTAAGGAATCATTGAAAATTAACGCTCACATTTAGTGGTCTAGGCTAGAGACGTGTTCCGACATCTTTAAACCTAGCAGCTGTCATTTGCTTCGACATTAGACAATGCTAGGACGGATTTGTGCTCCTCATACTGTCGATTATATAATGGGAGACCCCTCTAGGCTACACTCCTTTATCCATAGGAAGCCGAGTTGGCCACCTTGCAAACATGATACAACAAACACAACATTCGAGGAGATTGCCTGTTCGTACTTCTTGGTTTGTCGGGAGGTATTCTACAATTCACGGTTGTCTAGTAATCCTATTTACCTAGATAATCCAGAGCAGTCATTTGATATTTTTCACTCATTAAACTTAAAAGATTATTCGAGCACTTTTCCTTTCAAGCTTGTTTCCAATCGAAAGCGGTAGAGTCATCTTTCATCCTTTTCTCAACTCTTAAAACATGAAAAGGTAAAGTTTTGTTTCAGTGTTCTAAAATAAACTGCCCACAAAATATTCCTGGTTAAAGTTATCTTCCTTAGTGATTCTTTAGGTTCGATTCCAATGGCAACATTCCCAGAGTCTACCAGTCAAGGGTTCCCCTTGGATGGGAATCCTGGTCCTTTCCCTTCTTTTGGAAATGCTAGTGCTACTTATATGGCAACGTTGTCCCTCCCTGGGTTAACCATTGGTTTACCTATCTTGTTATTTTCGATCTCGGTGGTCCCAAGTGTCCTAACTCCTGCCCCACCATCTCCTTCATTTGAATCACATCATGTTGATTCTAAGGTTGACCTCTCCCCTTCTTCCCCTATTTCTTCCTCTTCCTCTTCTACTTCACCTGGTGAAAGTTTGAAATCTAGTAACCAGGAGGCTAAGAAGAAGAAGAAGAAGACGAAGAAGAAGAAGTCAGATAAGCGAGAGGCAAACCATGCCATTGTTACTCCAAATTCACCTCCCATAGACAAACCTTCTGATCCTCCACATAAGGTAAAATTCCCTTGCAGGTTGTGTGAGGGTGACCATCTCCTTCGAGACTATCCTGGCATTCCCAAAGGCTTAGAGGCATGGTCTCAAGACTTGAATCTACAATCCCCGTGGACCTCTGGAGATCATGTCGATGCTATGCCTTCAGCTAATGATGGTAAGAAGAAGGGAAAGATTAGATTCCCCTATAGGTTATGTGAAGGAGAGCATCTTCTTCACCTTTGTCCTCTTATGGGTAAAGCTTCCAAAGTTTTGGAAAACCTTATAGCTCCTCAACCCAACTCCTATTGGCTATCGAAGGCTTTCTTTTGACCATCTCTCAGTTGGTAAAGAGATTGACTTGGATTCATCTCTTGCTCATCCTACTCTTCCTGAGCGAGACTCTTTCGTGTCTGTTCCCAACCAACCATTGGTCGAAAAGAGTGTCGACTTGGCTTTGCCTTCAGTTGTTCACTCTATCCCTAAAGAGAGTAGTGATCATAATGCTTATGTTCTTCTTGTCTCCTCAAACTCTCATGAATCGAAAAGTGACCCTCCCATCTTAGTTGTTTAGGAGAGCCCTTCTCCTATTCCTGTACAGCATGGGGGCAATCATATGATACCCCCACCAAATAGTTTTGTCGTCTCTTTCGATTGGGGTCCATTGACTGCTTTCCGCCTCCCATCTTATGTGCCTTTCCAGATCACAATACAGGCCTATAATATCGTATTACATGGCACTATATTAGATGAAGGCGCATTTGTTAGCATCATGTCTTCTAATACTTGGAAAGATTTGGGCTCCCCATAGCTTGTGCCTGTCACTTAGAATCTATTGTTTCAATCTTCTCGTTGGACACGACTATGTTTATGTCAAGGGAGCCCTTGTTTCTTCACTTTTCCATGTGATTTGTTTTCCACATGAAGGGAGAATTGTGATTATTGATCAACTATCATTCATTGGTCACCAGGCGCCTCCTTCACAACCATCATCCCCTATCATCTCTTGTTTGCAAGCAGTGCCTTCCCCACCACAAGTCAATTATGTGGCTACCTGTTCCGTCTCAACATATGCTGATGACCTCGTAGATGGTATAGGAAATTATGTACTGGGGGCATTGGAACCTGATCTGTCATTGGTACCAGTTGACATGTATTCCTCCTAGAGCGTATTCCTCCCGTCTAGTGAGGACCTCTTGGGGTCCATGTTCTCATATGGTCCATGATCAGCTTATGAGGATAGTTCTTTTTCTTATGTCAACCTCGTTAAAAAATGAAACAAGGAGTCATGAGCATAGTTCCTTGTCTTGTGTCAAGCTCGTTAAAAAATGAATCAAGGAGTCTGAGGATAGTTTCTTCCTATATCAACCTCATTAAAAAATGAAACAAGGGTCCCGAGGATAGTTCTTTTACTGTGTCAACCTTGTTACAAAATAAAACAACTCCCTTTACAGAATCAAGTCTTTTATTAAGATCTCCTAAAATCCCAGTCAAGTCTTTCCAAGATCTTGTAAGTGAACCTTCATTCCATCCACCTGGTTGATTGAAATGAAGCTTGGGGGGCATGTACCTCATTTGAGTCATTATGTTGGGGGCATGCAAACTTATAGCAAGCATAGTTTTTCATTTCAAGCTTTTGTAAACATGAAACCAAATCCAAGCAGAGTTCCCCATGGTTCAAGCTTGTGTAAAAATGAACCCATGCCTAATTTACATCTCGTGATTGCCATTTTTATCAGCTAATTTCTGCTAGATGAGCCTTGGTTGTTTCATTCCATCGCCACCATCTCTTTGGTCAATCATATGATTTCACTTGGTTGTTTTTCCTTTCCTGAGGAACCGTAGTGATGAGTGGTTTTCTTAGCCAACCTCTTTACCATTACATGTTTTGAGTAGTTACCCCATTGTCGGAACCAGTTACTACCTTTTATAACACTCGTTCCTCCAAGATGAGTCACCTTTAAGCTCTTTTCTGACTCGTAAAAGATGAAAAGATTGCCGAGTATTTTTTCCCTTTTTGACTCGTTAAAGAGAATAAAAAATGGGGGGTTCACTTTCAGCTCTTTTCCAACCCTTTAAAAATGAAAATATGGTCGACCCCTTGTCGTTTCAAACTCGTTAACAGATGCGAAACGTCATGTGCCCAGTATAAGTTTACCCCTTTTTTCAGGATGGGAGGCACTATTTACGAAAAAGGTACTCCTTGACTGAAATGGTCAAGATGTTCTCTCAAGTATTGTTTTCTACCTTTTCAGGTTTGAGAGACACAATGTACGAAAAGGGACCATGTGGAGTTTTCTTTTATGTGTCTTTTTCAAACTCTCTAAACGTGAAAAGGATATCGAGTTACACCTTTGTCGGACTCATTAAATTATTAAACGACATCAGATTCGTCATCATGATGAACATGAGGTTCTCCTTCCTAGGGCTCGTTAAACTTACTAGGTCGGATTCATACGAAGGATGAAGTTACAGTGCAGGCATATGCTATCCCCTTAAAGCTTGCAATTAAAATATAATTGGGGTACTCACCAGAAATGGTGGGGGAAAAATTTGGAAATCTATCAGTCGTGTCGACAACTCACTCTTGAACATGACACTCTTTGCTTCGTGTTGGGTTGGACATCCTTCTCTGTGTTATCACAAAACTTGACCCTGATAGACTGTTGATTAGGAAGACTTTGAGTAAATATTTCAAACCAAACTTTTGGTTGAGGCTTAGCCTCCTCAACCTGAGAGGGCTTTATCACTGGGTTAAAGAATTCAATTAATGATTAGATGGCTAACTCTATAAAAAAAATTAAGGAGTGTGAATGGTTGAAACACAGTTAATAAACATCCATTGGGCTTGTGGAGTAAGAAAATGTTTAATATGACAACAATATTAGCTTAACATGGAAGTCAGGGCATCAAGAGTTCAATATATCAGTTAAAATAGGAGAACATGTAGGAAACATAGTCTACAAATGCATGAAGGAAGTTAGAGCATAGCCAATGAGTTCTAAGTAACATACATTCATACCACTGCAAGTGAGGAAATGAAGACAACCATAAGACAATCAAGCATTGAACTCTCTTCTGAATCTTGAGTAGTAAAGCCAAACTCTGTATTACATAAAAACATAGTCTTCTACAATGACACAATATGAGTGTTTTTCTCAAAAATTTCCAACCCTTGGTGCATTACATCTCTTGTCATATATAGAGTTTCATTACAAGCTTGGATTCCTTCCTCCATCAAGAGGGGAATTCGAATTTCTCTAGACCTAACACCTACTAATATTTAAACAAACTATTAATTACAACTAACTGTAAACTAATAGTCCTAGAGACCTAATTTGACTAGGAGTGTAACTCCTTATTTATGCTGGCAACAACCTTAACTATGAAAATAAACTCATTCTTTGACATCTGTCCCTCTTCATATTTGGCTTAAGTGATGACTTTAAACTTCATGCTAGCCTTTGATTGCTTGTTCTTTGACTGTCCCTGGATACTAGGAAAACTGCCCCTGTATTTTCTGTTTTGGTCTCCAAAGTGGTTCCTCGAATTCTGCTAACCATATTATCCCCTTTAATAACATGTGATGCCTTGAATTTATCCAAAGGTCCTTCTCATATAATCGTGCTAAGACAAACCCCTTAGATGCTGCCTGAAGCATGACAATCTGTCTGAGCTACGAAATGATTGTTGTTTTCGTAGCACAGAGTTTGGAGTTATTATATGCTTCTCATTCTTTGAATTTTCCTTTGCTTTATATTCAAAACTTCTAAGGTGGCCCTTTTGTGTCTTCTGCAACAAAATTCTTTCATAATGGTTCTCCTTTTCATTTCAAAATTGATTAAAAAAAAACAAAACTGGCAGCTTCAGCAGTTTCGTAGCGCACTACGAAAATGCTATGCATTATATGTCATCTTTAGTAGTTTCGTAGCGCGCTACGAAACTGCTGTGTGAATCAAGAACATAGTTTTTTGTCATTTTTTGGGATTTTTTGATGGCTTATCCACGTGCTAATAGGCCAAACAAAACTGACATTGTCCATCCAAAAATAACTTCAATCTTCAAAAAGTAATTTTCGCATCAAAATTGTGTCAAAATTTATTCACTTACTGTTAGGTTCATTTATGCTGAGACTTTTCTTCTGGTTCATTCAGTTGAATCTTCAATCTATCTTTTCATCATTCGGATTTTAGTGCTTAATTTTCCATTGAACCTTTTGACATATCTTTCCTCCCTTATTGCAGGGACGGTCCAAACGAAATATTGAGCATGACTGCCCACTAATTCATATCTTGGAGTTTTTCCATCTTCCCAACTGCCTTTTACTCTTTTGAAATTTCCTCTTTCAACTGCATATCTCCTTGCCCTTTCCTTGAGTTGGTCAATCTCAAGATTGGTAGACACCAATTTATTTTTTACCTCCTCCAAGCTACATTCTTCCTCATGAGTGATAACTGCCTTGCCTTTGTCATCTTTGTGCACTAGTGAAGATTGTACTGATGGAACCACAGGTTCTTCAAGGAATTCTGCTACCTCCCCTGTCTCACTTGCTTCTGGCTCTGCCTCTTGTAACCTTCTTAAATGTCTAGTCACAGGTCTTCTTGGCTTAAACACAAAGTATAAGACCTGGTCATCAAATTGAAGCTTTTTAGAAGATTTAACTCTTTTTGTTTTGTTCTTACCTGCTTTAAGTAGATTTGCTTGGATCAGAGGATTCTCTTCTATATCGATAGTTTGGAGGAGATCATTCAAATTTCCCTTTGAAGCTGGCTTTCATCAGCAATCATATTCTTCCCCTTTTCCTTGGCTAATTGACTTCTTGTTACTCTTCTTTGGACAGTTTTATCAACAGACTGCTCTTGTACCACCTCATTGATCTGAACCTTCTTCCTCTGTGACTGTTGAGGAGTGCCTTGAACTACTAGTGGTGTCATAGGCTCCTTCACCTGCTTTCTGGCTTTCAATTTCACAAATCTACTTGATCTTGTTTCCTCCTGATGACTTACTGTTGGTGAAGAAATCTCCTTAGCCTTAGGACTAAGTCCTGTTTCAATTTTAAAGCCTGTCATAAACAAGAAAGCAGACCATTCTCTTCCAATCTTCTGAAGCTCATGTAAAACAATCAACTTGATCAACCCATGATGGAACAGGGAGGTCTCACAAGCTTCTTTCTTCAATTGAACCTTATCAGACATTTTGCCTAAGCTACGAAATAGATAAAAAGGTAAATCAAGAGATATTTTTCCAGTGAAATGTAAGAGGAGCTTAAAATGGTAAGAGTACACCTTATGGTATCTCCCCTCATAGGTAAAATATCTTTGGATGCATGTCAGCAAGTTGGCATATGAATCTTTTACATAGCTTCTGGGCACTGATTTGGTTAAGTTTGAGCCTATGAATTTTGGCTTCAAAAATTCTTGGCAGGGTGCCATTTCAAATTTAAAATTCTTGAACCATCTTTCCTGGCCTCTGGGTATCTCTGTGACTATAGATATAACCTCAGGAGAAATTGGTATTTCTAGCACTCTGACTCTTGAATTCAAACCGGTGAAATTGAAGGCAAAGTCTTTGGTTACTTGAACGTGACCACCCTGAAGTTTTTCACAGAATCTCCAACAACCCACCTGTTTGAATGCATGTTCAACCTCTCTGTTTCTCATGAGCACATCTAAACCTTCAGGCTCAGCTCTAAGACACCAGCCTGATCTATGATTTTTCCTTTCCTCAGACATGTCTATGAAACCCCTGCAAGGAAACTTGAAGATAAACCTGCACTGTGTTGGTTTGAACACTGCCTTGCTTGAATTTGAAATGGAGAACTGCCTCGCTTGAGCTTTCAAAAAGTTCTGGTGAATGTCGTCCCTAAGCTTGCCAATTGTCTTTTTATGCATGAAAGGAACACAGGAAAGACCAAGACTAACTCACCTCACCTTACTTTTTTGAAATTTGAAAAGAGTGCGAACAAGACCCCTAATGAATCTAATGATGAGAATGAATGGTTGCATGTGATAAGCAAGGTTCATGGACTGACACATGGTGATGAAACATTAATGGATTTTGATGGATTAGACAACTAGACAAGATCTGGCATGAATCCCCGATTTCGTAGTGCAGCCAGTGCAAATTCTGGGTTTTGCGCTACGAAATCTCCTAATTACAAATCCCTATTTTTGTAGCGCACATAGTGTATTTTTATGAGTTTGCGCTACAAAAACTCCTAGTTTATTTCGTAGTGCATGCCAACTTTAAAATAGTCTTGACACATGACATCTATGAACCAATGCGGGACTAATGATAGTTAAAACAAGATTATTGACCTCATTTGACAATGGGAACAAGACTCTACTCTTTGTTTTAGACTCCTTAAACAAAAACAATCGAAATGACTTGACCAAGACTGACTTACAACTTTGGAACCATGCAAGTTGTCCAATTTTTTTTATAGTGATAACACTCTGTATCGTTGATCTTCCTGGGTTTGGACCATTCATTATTTCCTTCCATCTGATCTCTGCCACGTCGTCATGACCACCGATCCTATGGATCCAAAAGCTACCAAACTTCCAGTTGTGTCGCTGATATGTTCAAGAGTTGTCCTTCTGCAGTTACACTTACCTCTGATTCTCTATATCATCCAAAATCATTTGGCATCCTCTCGTCTCGTGTTGATGATGTGGGATTCATTATGGCCCTCCTTTGACACGGTCGCTTTTCGACGACTTCAAGTCATTATCCAGGAAGTTGACCGAGAGACTCCCTTCGAGTACCTTAGAGCTTGCATGCCCTAATGACAAGTTCTTCGCACTCGATGACAAGTTCACATCATTAGCTTTCGATCGAGTGATTTCATGGGTGTTCGACTTCACTTCCTGTATTCACATTTCGTGAATTGTGCTGATAGTACCTTGAGGGCCATCATCATTATTGGTGGTTTCTCTCATGTTTGTTAACAGTTTACATCATTGACTGGTAATCAAGTGACCTTTTAGCATGCTTGATGTCAACACATCCATTCACACATTAGGATCTGTACTTTGATCAGTTCATGTTGGAGTGCAAGACCCTCGGCTCAGATCACACAAGTCCAAGTTGCAAAGTGGTGTCACATGATTGTGATGATATGCATGTCTCTTTTAGATTGTTGGCTGCGACCAGACCATGAGTTATCATTATGTGATCCTTCTTATTATTGGATCACTGTGACCATACCTTGGTTTCATTATGATCCTCTTTGATGGATAGCTGTGTCCATACGCAGATCCGTTTACATGATCATTCTCTGGATGGTTGCATCCATGCCACGATTTATGTATCATTTGACAGAGATCCCAATTTATGTATATGTATCTGTACTCACTTGCAGGTTTTCTGATGGTAGACCATTTCCCCACACTGATTTATAAAGCATTTCATCCCTCACTCTAGTTCGGCCTTCACTCTTTAGGGGGAATCTGTTACACAACATTTTGTCACTGTCCCTGTACTCCCTGTTCCTTGATCTTGGAGGACCTCTACAGTGAACCCCACATGCTTTGCCTTCATGAAGAAACTACCATTGTGTCACTCTTCATGACTATATCAATTCCCTTTTGCACCATTTCCCCTAAAACTTCTGTTTTACCTAGTTTACAATATCGGCGCTAATGGCCTTTGTCTCCCCCACACCGATGTGCAGAGATTAGCACTACTTCTCAAGTCGACCGGAGTGACTGAGCTATGTCTTAGTCATGTCGATCCTATTATGGAAAGTTTTTAAAATTAGAGCCAAAGCTTCCAGCTCTAGAAGCTCCGTAACAGAAGTCTGGTAAATGGTTTGGCCGGATGGGGTCGAGGATGACAATTTGGACTCCTTTCCTCTATAATGATGGAACTACCTCAAGGGATAAGTCCTTCTCCCATGAGATGAGGATCCATATCCCATCCATATTTCCTATATAAACCTCCCTTCCTCCCAAGCACAAGCTAGTGACAGTTGATAGTTTTGGCAGAGTCTGAATGTTATTGTCACAGTTGATAGTTTTGGCAGAGTCTGAATGTTATTGTCACAGTTGATAGTTTTGGCAGAGTTATTGTGTTGGAGTAGACAAGCAAGCTATTACTAGTTGTAGTTACCTAGTTGTGTGAGGGAGAAGTGTGTTTTGGTTTGGAGTGAACCCCAAAGGGAAGAGCCTTTAAACTATTGTTGTTTGAAGCCATCACGGAATGCTAGAAAAAGTGTGTGGGAACCCGATCTTGTCATAGGAAGACTGCAGCGTCAAGATGAATGGTTGTAATCTCTCTTTGATATTAATATATGCAACTATCGATTGATTTCCTACATGTTTTGTAATATTACATATCCATGTCTTAATGCTTCTTGAATCATTAAGTAGGTTGAATTACAATTTGTCTATTATTATGTTTGTGTGATGTTGTTGTTTACTTGTTTCAGAAACTTGAAGAAGGAAGCGAGAGATTGCTGGAGCGAGAAAGTGAATACTTCATCAAACAGGATAAGGGACCAAGAGGCAGGCCCTCTTGATTGATTCTAACCTAAGGAAATCTTCCATAGAATGTATCTGTTGTGGCTAGACACATTATCGGGCTAGAGGAATTCATTCGTTTCTGCACTAATAATTTTATTTCACCACAATGGCTAGCTCCCACTTCTTCCCGATTTCTACCTACATTACTTCTTCATAACATTTTGGTTCACTAGAATCAGTAAACAATACATAATATAATGAAGTAGAGTATCATTGAGGTGGTCTACTTATCCTAGTAGATCTTCTAACACCACTTTTAGGTGTTTGAGGGGCCTGTTTCGGTTGTGGTTGTTTTTATTGTTATGGCTATGTATCATTATGATTTTCAAGCACCTTTACTTTTTTTCTATGATCTCATCAAGCACTGTGTATTCTCTATTTTCTTTCTCCTATTTCTTTTCTTGCATCTGATCCTTATACAAAACCTTTTCATTGAATATTACATGTCTTCTCTTAATGATTTTGTGTTTTTCATAATCATAAAAGCGATAGCCAAAATTATTAACGCCATATCCAATAAAGGTACATTTCATTGATTTTGCCTCAAGCTTTGTTCTGTTTTCTTTATTAATGTAGACAAAGGCTTCATAACCAAAAGTCTTTAAAAATGAGTAGTTTATGTTTTTACCTGTCCATGCCTCCTATGGAATACCACCATCCGAGGAACTTGAAGGCCCTCTATTTATTAGATAAACAATAGTATCTACAACATCTGGCCAAAATTGTAAATGTAATCATGCATGCAATCTCATGCACCTTGCACGCTCCATGATTATCCTATTCATCCTTTCTGACACACCATTTTCTTATGGTGTTCCTAGAACTGTCTTCTCTCTGCGAATTCCATGCTTTGAACAATACTTATCAAACTCTTTGCTGCAATATTCACCTCCATTTTCTGATCTGAGACACTTCAATATTTTTCATGTCTCATTCTCAACCAAATATTTCCATTTATTGAAAGTATCAAATACATCAAATTTATTTTGAATACAATAAATCTAGGTTTTTCTGGTTGCATCATCAATAAAAGTAACATAATAGCGAGAGCCATCAAGAGATTATACCTGAGCAAGTCCCCATACATCTGTATGCATGAGCTCTAATTTTTTGCTCTTATTTTCTTTCCCAACTCTGAGGAATCTGACTCTCTTCTATTTTTGATAAACACAATTCTCACAGATTCCAAATCAACATGCTTCAAACCCGGCAACAAACTTCTAGAGTGAAGAATCTGCATCCCCTTGTCACTCGTATGCCCGAACCTATGATGCCCCAATTTTGTATCTACTCTTGTATAGGTTAAAGAATTAACATAATTAGAAATATCATTGCATAAATACAATGTACCTCCCTTTTTCTCCTTTTTCTATTACCAAGGCCCCTTTAGTGACCTTCTAGGTTTTATTTGTAAAAATAGTTACACAAACTTACCTTTTAACTACCCTATTCAAATTATATTTTTCTTCAAATATGGAACATGCCTTACCTCCTTCAATAGCCATTGGTTTCCATTCTATTTCTTCATGAAAACTTTACCCATTCCAATGATTTTACAAATTTTATCATCACCCAAACGAACTTGTTCAAAATCTCCTTGAACATAATCATGAAAATGTTTCCTATTAGGTGTGGCATGGAATGAGGCCCCTGAATCTACCACACAAGCATCAATAATATCTTCTAAAGAAAGAATTAAAGAATCTTGCAACACATCACCTATCACATTCGCTTCATGATTTTTTTCTTGTTGTGCATCTCCTTATTTTCCCTTCTGAGACTTACAATCTTTCTTCAGGTGTCCTTTCCTCCCACATTTCAAGCACACTATCCCTAATCTGGACTTGGATTTACCTTTCCTTGACTTACTACAATATCTTAGACTCTTTCCTCTTTCCATTTTTCTTCCCCTAGTCTCTATAATCAAAGAATTACCTGATGTCTCACCGGAGCTTCTCTGTCACATTTCCTCGCTAAGGATTGTACTGACAACATCATCAAACTTAAAGTACTAGATCCAGAGACAGAGTTACTAATGGCCATAACTAAATCATTCCAACTTTCTGGCAATAAGCACAAAAACAATAGAGCCCTATCTTCAGCATCAAAAGTTACCCCTATAGAACTTAACTGACTAGTAACCATATTAAATTCATTTAAATGATCAACAACATATCCACCTTCTGACATCTTCATATTAAATAAATTCTTCATAAGAATTACCTTATTTGAGGCCAAGGTTTTTTCATATAATTTGGCCAATGATGATATTAAACCCTCTGTTGTTGTCTCCTTTGAAATATTAAAGGCTACTGACAATGTTGAGTTATGCAATGGGTATGTATTTACTCTAAATTACATCACCTTTTTCCTCTTTTCTTATCTCTTTCATACCTTGATACGCTAATGTATTGATGGATTATGATAAGAAATGAAGGAACTACTCGATTAAGGTTTAGCCACCATAACTAACTCTTATTCCTTTTTATACAGAAAAACGATGAAAGGAACAGTTGTTGTTCCTTAGAGACGGAACAACATAAACTAACAAAGGAGGAATAAGGCACGTCGATTGCGATCAGGCCGGAGGATGAATCAGGAGGATCAATGCTAAATAAGAAGAATGTCAAAGATAGCATTCAGTTGTGAATCCCTCAAGATCAGGAATCAGGAGGATCAATGTTAAATAAGAAGAATGTCAAAAGATAGCATTTAGTCGTGAATCCCTCAGGATCTCCTGATCCTGAGGGATCACATTTATCTTTTACCCTTTTTTACTATAAAAGTGAAAACTGTAGGAGGAAAGGGGATCAATCAATCTCTGTTTATTTCAAATTGTAATTTTAACTTACAGACTCATGCTTTTGAGGAACACAATCATATTGTAATGAGGATTGAGTTCAATGGTTAATACATAATTTACGTTTTTGTTCATTCATATTCTTTGAAGTGGCTCAACAATATTCGCTGGTGGCTAAGGGCCCGACCTCTGGTGGATCAAATTGCTATCCTTTGTGTTATATCTTTCTAATTCACGCAAGTTTAATTGGTTTGATGTTTTTCCATTCTCTATTAGCTTTTCTTGTTTGCTGTTTTTCGATTTCCTATATTGCATTTAGTTTACATTCCCATATTCTGACCTTGTGTACTTCGCAACTTTTTCATTTGATGCCATTTATGCTTACTGTAGATTAAATTGATTATTAGTTAAGGCATTGAATCTTGTTGATTACGATAAGAGTGTGGTTATTATAGAATCAGCTAAAAGAGATTGGTTAATGCTACTGAACTCTCAGTTGACATCATTTCCATTTGAATTGCTTAATTGAGATTGAGTGTGATTTAGATAGAATCAGCTAGAAGAGATTGGTTAATGCTACTATGCTCTTGGTTGATGCTATTGTCAATTGAATTGCTTGTTTGAGATTTGATTACGATTTCAGTTGAGGATTAAGTCTTGATGCTTAGATGTAATATTTCTATTAACAGTTGCAGTTTGAGTTTTATAAATGCATCTGTTTACTCTTGTATCAAAGGTTTATACTTCATTTTAAAAAACATTACTCTCTAGATTTATAGCTTGCACATATTGTGTACACTCTTGGAATAAAAGGACTTGCCCAGGTTGATAATTAATGTGAGGTAATTAGGAGTTTTAAAGGACACCTTTTAGCACCCAACAGACACTGCTAGGCACAGTTGTAATGTTCCAAGTTCCTTTCTATTGAGAATATCCCATTCTGTCTCTGTCATACTCATCAACTTCTTTGTCTTTTAGCTCAATGGTAGGTACAGATCTTTCTGATACAAATAATATTCCATCTGTGTCTTCCAGAGCTGGTAGCTTTTGCCATTAATTGTTTTGACCCTAAAACTACCATCTTCCGCCATTTCTCCCACTCGAACCATGAACCCCTCTCTCCTACAAGTTTATCATCCAAATAGACCTTCAACTCTTATACCATTTGTTATAAAATTACATATTACAGAGCAATGGAACATATACAATATTGTACAAATATAAACACAAAAATGCATAAAACAAGAGAGACACAGATATACGTGTTTCACCCAATTTGGGCTACATCCATGGAGAAATAACCATTCCTTCCTTTATATTATCCAACAAAATGAAGATATACAACCTACAACAGATCCGTTGTAATTCCCTCTTCGATCTCACTAAATCTCCTCTCTATTTCTTGCTCAGAACACACAAAACTATCTGGCTGCAATACAATTCCCTCATATATAGAGATGGGTTTCCTTCTAGGGAAAAAAAACCTAAATTAAAAATAACTTATACCATCAAATCATCTGCCTAATGAACGACCGAGATTGACTACGAAATTACAATATTTTATAAGGCAATTTTACATCTATTTTTAGCTTTGGGGGCAGCGCCCCCGAACACCTGCTGGTGGGGGATCATAAAATCTCCTTCGCCCCGTTATGAACTAGGGTCAAATGTGAAAATACCTCTGCATAAAGAGGATAATCAGGCTTCACAACACATAATCTTCCACTTGGAGACTGATTATAGCAACTCCACCGCTACTTCATTTGCTGGACAATGACTCCACTTTGGACTTGGTTGTTTCTCATCTTCATCATCATACTTGAAGACCAATTGAAAATGAGGAGAATCTCAATTTCTCTCTGGTTACAAATTTTATTAACATATCTATAGGATTTTGGCTAGTGTGTATTTGTTCCACCTTCAACTGTCCATCTTCCAACACTGACTGTATGAAATGGTATTTGAGGTGTATATGTTTAGCCTTGGAATGAAATTCAGAGTTCTTTACAAGATGAATGACACTCTGGCTATCACTATATAACTTTCCTAATCCTACTTATTACGCAATTAATCTAGAAACCTTCATAACCAAATCATTTCTTTACTAGCCTATGTAGCAACAACATACTTTGCTTCCATTGTTGAGAGTGCCAAAACAATTTGCAATTTTGAAACCAAACTGGGAGTTGTTCCACCTACAATAAACACATACCTTGTGGTGCTCCTCATGCTATCTCTATCACCTGCTATATCTGCATCAACATATCTCTGTAGAGAAATGTTTGAACCACCAAAGCATAATGCTAGATATGTGGTACCTCTCAAATACCTGTGAATCCACTTCACTGCCATCTAAAGTTATTTTCCTGAATTATTCCTGTATCTGCTTAAAACTCCCACTGCATGTGAAATATTAGGCCTTGTGCAGACCATTGCATACATTAAGCTTCCAACTGCTAATGCATATGGAACTTTAGACATATAATCCATCTCTTCCTGAATCTTGGGACACATCTCCTTTCTTAGGTTGAAATGACCAGCCAAAGTTGTAGTAACTGGTTTTTCATTTTGCATATTAAATTTTTCCAACACCTTTTGTATGTACTCACTCTAAGAAAATGTTTATTTGCGATTTTTCCAATCTCTAGTTATTTTCATACCAAGGATTTGTTTTGCAGCACCCAAATCCTTCATTGCAAATAAATTTTCCAATTTTCCTTTGAGGCCATTTATTTCTTGCATGTTAGACCCTACAAAAAGCATGTCATCTACTAAACAATAATAATATAATATAGTTGCCACCATTTTTCCTTTTGAGATAAGCACAATGATAAGAGTGACATCTAGTATAACCTTGTTTAGAGATAAACCTGTTAAATTTTAGATACCACTGGCTTGGAGCCTATTTTAAGCCATACAATCTTTTCTTCAACCTACACACTAGTTTATCCTTCCCTTTGACCTCATATCCCTGTGGATGCTGCATATAGATCTCTTCCTCCAAATCCCCATGGAGAAATGTTGTTTTTACATCTAACTGCTCAAGATGCAAATCTTCTACTGCTTCTAGACTTAAAATAGTTTTGATTGAAGCCATTTTAACAACAGGAGAAAATATCTCATCAAAGTCTATACCTTTTCTCTGTGCAAACCCCTTCACCATAAATCTAGCTTTATACCTTTTTCTACCTCCATATTCTTCCTTCAACCTATAAACCCATTTATTCTACAATGTTGTTTTACCTGTAGGAAACCTAACTAAGTCCCAAGTCTGATTATGTACCAAGGAGTCCATCTCTTCTTTCATGGCTAGCTCCCAATTCTTCCTGGTTTCTACTTGCACTACTTCTTCATAACATTTTGGTTCACCAAAATCAGTCAACAATACATAATAAAATGAAGGAGAGTATCGTTCAATTGGTCTACTTATCCTAGTAGATCTTCTAACACCACTTTCAGGTGTTTGAGGTGCATGTTTCTGTTGTGGTTGTTGTTATTGTTCTAGCTATTGATCATTATGATTTTCAAGCACCTTTATTTTTTTTATGATCTCATCAAGCACTTTGTATTCTATATTTTCTTTTTCCTATTTATTTTCCTGCATCTTATCCTTATAAAAAACCTTTTCATTGGATATTACATATCTACTCCTAATAATTTTGTGTTTTTCATAATCATAAAAGCGATAACCAAAATTATTAACACCATATCCAATTAAGGTACATTACTTTGATTTTTCCTCGAGCTTTGTTCTATTTTCTTTATTAACGTGGACAAAGGCTTCACAACCAAAAGTCTTTAAAAATGAGTAGTTTAACTTTTAACCTATCCATGCCTCCTATGGAATACCACCATCCAAGGAACTTGAAGGCCCTATGTTTATTAGATAAACAACAGTATGTACAACATCTACCCAAAATTGTAAAGGTAATCCTAAATATAATCTCATTCACCTTGCATGCTCCATGATTGTCTTGTTCATCCTTTCTGACAGACCATTTTCTTGTGGTGTTCATGGAACTTTCTTCTGTCTACGAATTCCATGCGTTGAGCAATACTTATCAAACTCTTTGCTACAATATTCACCTCCATTGTCTAATCTGAGACACTTCAACCTTTTTCTTGTCTCATTCTCAACCAAAGCTTTCCATTTCTTGACAATATCAAATACATTAGATTTATTTTGAATATAATAAATCCAGGTTTTTCTGGTTGCATCATCAATAAAACTCACATAATAATGAGAGCCACTGAGAGATGATACCTGAGCAGGTCCCCA
Source organism: Pinus tabuliformis (assembly GCA_031772625.1). Lineage (NCBI taxonomy): Eukaryota > Viridiplantae > Streptophyta > Pinopsida > Pinales > Pinaceae > Pinus > Pinus tabuliformis. The sequence continues at coordinate 463,557,099 of CM062811.1, forward strand.
TACATATGTATGCACAAGCTCTAATTTTCTTCTCCTCTTTTCTTTCCCAACTCTAATGAATTTGACTCTCTTCTGTTTTCCATAAACACAACCCTCACATAATTCCAAATCAACATGCTTCAAACTTGGCAACAAATTTCTAGAGTGAATAATTTGCATCCCATTGTCACTCATGTGCTTGAGCCTATGATACCACAATGCTGTGTTTTCTTATGTAGAGGTTAAAGCATTAACACAATTAGAAATACCATTACATAAATACAATGTACCAACCTTTCCTCCTTTTGATATTACCAGGGCTCCTTTAGTGACCTTCCAGGTTTTATCTGTAAAAGTAGTTACACAACCTTCACCTCCCAACCACCTTATGGAAATTGTATTTTTCTTTAGATATCGAACATGCCTTACCTCCTTCAATATCCATTGGTTTCCATTCTACTGTTTTATGAAAACTATACCCATTCCAATGATTTTATAGGGTTTATCATAACCCAGACGAACCTGTACAAAATGTCCTTGAACCTAATCATGAAAATGTTTCCTATCAGGTGTGGCATGGAAAGAGACCCCTGAATCTACCACCCAGGCATTAATAATATTTTCTAAAGAGAATCAAAGCATTTTGAAACACATCACCTGTCACATTCGCTTCATGGTTGTTTTTCTTACTGTGCGTTTCCTTCTTTTCCCTTTCGAGACTTACAATCTTTCTTTAGGTGTTCTTTCTTCCTGCATTTCCAGTACACTATCCCTGATTTGGACTTGGATCTACCTTTCCTTGACTTATTGTGATATCGTGGGCTCTTTCATCTTTCTATTTTTCTTCCCCCAGTCTCTACAGTCAAATCATTACCTGATGTCTCACTGGAGCTTTTTTGTCGCATTTCCTCACTAAGGATTGCACTCACAACATCATCAAACTTCAAAGTACTATATCCAGAGACAAAGTTACTAATGGCCATAACTAAACCATTCCAAATTTTGGGCAATGAGCAAAGAAACAAAAGAGGCCTAACTTCATCATCAAAAGTTACCCCTATAGAAATTAACTAAATGTTAACTATATTAAATTCATGTAAATGATCATCAACATATCCACCTTCTCACATCTTCATATTAAATAAACCGCTTCGTAAGAAATACCTTAATTTAGGCCAAGGGTTTCTCATATAATTTGGAAAATGCTAACATTAAACCCTCTGTTGTCGTTTCCTTTGAAATATTAAAGGCTACTAATGCCGCTAGGCAAAGTCATATTGTTCCAAGTTCCTTTCTATCGAGAATATCTCATTTTGTCTATCTGCCTCGTCGGCTTCTTTGTATTTCCACTCAATTGTAGGTACAAATCTTTCTAATACATATAATCTTCCATCTGCATCTTCCAGAGCTGGTGGTTTTTACTGTTAAATTTTTTGACCCTAAACCTACCCTCTTCCCATTGCTCCCACTCGAGCCAGGAACCCTTCTCTGTTGCGAGTTTATCAACCAAATAGAACTTCGGCTCTAATACCAGTTGTTAGAAAATTAATATTACAAAGAAATGGAACAAATAAAATATTGCAGAAATATAAACACATAAAATTCATAAAACAAGAGATACATAGATATACGTGGTTCACCCAATTTGGGCTATGTCCATAGAGAAACAATTGGTCCTTCCTTTATATTATCCAGCAAAATGAAGAGATACAACCTACAACAGATCCGTTGTAATTCCCTCTTCGCTCTCACACAATCTCCTTTCTCGTTATTGCTCATAATACACACACCTATCCAGCCACAATACAATTCCCTCATATATAGCGAGGGGTTGTCTTCTAGGGAAAAAAACCCTAAATTAAACATAACTTCTACCGTCAGATCATCGCTCACAAGAGAGACATAGATATACGTGGTTCACCCAATTTGGGCTATGTCCATAGAGAAACAATTGGTCCTTCCTTTATATTATCCAGCAAAATTAAGAGATACAACCTACAATAGATCCATTGTAATTCCCTCTTCGCTCCCACACAATCTCCTTTCTTGTTATCGCTCATAAAACACACACCTATCCAGCCACAATACAATTTCCTCATATATAGCGAGGGGTTGTCTTCTAGGGAAAAAAACCCTAAATTAAACATAACTTCTACCATCAGATCATCTGCCTAATGAAAATCTCAGTTTGACTACAAAATTACAATACTTTACAAGGAAATTTTATATCTATTTTTAGCATTGGGGGTGCTGCCCCCGTACCCTTGCCAAGGGGGGGGCCCATAAAATTTCCATCGCCCCCCCATAGACCCCTATAGTTGAGATTAAACAACAGACGACATTTCCGCCCCGTTACAAACTGGGTTACAACGCGGTAATGCCTCTGAATAAAGAAGATAATCAGGCTCCACACCCAACAATCTTCCACTTGTAGACTAATTATTGTAAGTCGATCGCTGCTTCATTTGTTGGAAAATGGCTCCACTTTGGACCTTGATGTTTCTCATCTTCATCATCATACCTGAAGACTAATTTAAACTGAGCAAAATCTCAGTTTCTCCCTGGTTACAACTTTTGTTAACATATCTACAGGATTCTAGCTAGTGTGTATCTTTTCCAACTTCAACTGTCCATCTTCCAACAGTAACCATATGAAATCATATTTGAGTTGTATATGTTTAGTCTTGGAATGAAATGCATATTTCTTTGCAAGATGAATGGCACTCTGGCTGTCACTGTATAACCTGTCCAACTCCTGCTTCTTACGTAATTCAACTAGAAACCTTTGTAACTAAATCATTCCTTTACTAGCCTTTGTAGCACCAACATACTCCACTTCCATTATTGAGAGTGCAACAACAATTTGCAATTTTGAAACCCAACTGACAATTTTTCCACCTACAGTAAACACATACCCTATGGTGCTCCTCCTATTATATCTATCACCTGCCATATCTGCATTGACATATCCCTATACATCAAAGCATAATGCTTGATATGTGGTACCTCTCAAATACCTGAGAATCCACTTCACTACCATCCAATTTTCTTTCCCTGGATTGTTCATGTACCTGCTTAAAAATCCCACTACATGTGCAATATCAAGCCTTGTGAAGACCATTCCATACATTAAGCTTCCAACTATTGATGCATATGGAACTTTAGACATATAATCCATCTCTTCCTGAGTCTTGGGACACATCTCCTTACTTAGTTTGAAATGGATATTCAAAGGTGTAGTAAATAGTTTTTCATTATTCATATTAAATCTTTCTAACACCTTTTGTATGTACTCACTCTGGGACAATGTTAATTTGCGATTTTTCCTGTCTCTCGTTATTCTCATACCAAGGATTTGTTTTGTAACACCCAAATCCTTCATTGCAAATGAATTTTCCAATTTTCCTTTGAGCACATTTATTTCCTACATGTTACACCCCGCAGCAAGCATGTCATCTACATACAATAATACTGTAATATAAATTCCATCATTTTGCCTTTTGAGATAAACATAATGATCAGATTGACATCTAGTATATAATTGTGCATACATAATCCTGTCAATTTTTAGACACCATTGCCTTGGAGCCTCTTTAAAGCCATACAATCTCTTCTTCAACCTACACACCAATTTCTCCTTCCCTTTGACCTCATATCCTTGTCGCTACTGCATATAGATATCTTCCTCCAAATACCCATTGAGAAAGGTCGTCTTTACATCTAACTTCTCAAGATTCAAATCTTATGCTGCTACTAGACTTAAAATAGTTCTGATTGAAGTAATTTTAGTAACAGGAGAAAAATTTCTCCTCCAAATATATACCCCTTTTTTGTACAAACCCCTTCACCACAAGTCTAGCTTTATACCTTTTTCTATCTCCATCTTCTTCCTTCAACCTATACACCCATTTATTCTACAATTTTTTTTACCTGCAGAAAAACTGACTAAGTCCCAAGTCTGGATATGTACCAAGGAGTCCATCTCTTCTTTCATGGCTAGCTCCCACTTCTTCCTGGTTTTGACTTGCACTGCTTATTCATAACATTTTGGTTCCCCAGAATCAGTCAACAATACATAATATAATGAAGGAGAGTATCATTCAAGTGGTCTACTTATCCTGGTAGATGTTTTTACACCACTTTCAGGTGTTTGAGGTGCATGTTGCTGTTGTGGTTGTTGTTGTTGTTTTGGATGTTTCTCAATATGATTTTCAGGCACCTTTACTTTTTCTATTTCCTACATCTGATCCTTATACAAAACCTTTTCATTGAATATTAGATCTCTTCTCCTAATGATTTTTTGTTTTTCATAATCATAAAAGCGATAACCAAAATTATTAACACATTATCCAATAAAGTTACATTTCTTTGATTTTGCCTCAAGATTTGTTATAATTTCTTTGTTAATGTGGACAAAGGCTTCACAACTAAAAGTTTTTAAAAGAGAGTAATTTACCTTTTTACCTATCCATGCCTCCAAGGGAACACCACCATCCAAGGTACTTGAAGGCCCTCTGTTTATTACATAAACAACATCTGCCCAAAATTGTAAAGGTAATCCTGCATGCAATCTCATGCACCTAAAATGCTCCATGATTGTTTGCTTCATCCTTTATGACACCATTTTCTTGTGGTGTTCCTCGAACTATCTTCTCTCTGTGAATTCCATGTTCTGAACAATGCTTATCAAACACTTTGCTGCAATATTCACCTCCATTTTCTGATCTGAGACACTTTAACCTTTTTCGTGTCTCATTCTCAATGAAAGATTTCCATTTCTTGAAAGTATAAAATAATTAGATTTATTTCAAATACAATAAATCCAGGTTTTTCTGGTTGCATCATCAATAAAAGTAACATAATAGAGAGAGCCATCGAGAGATGATACCTGAGTAGGTCCCATACATCTATATGCACAAGCTCTAATTTTCTCTCTTCTTTTCTTTCCCAACTCTAAGGAATCTGAATCTCTTCTGTTTTCCATAAACACAATTCTCACAGAATTCCAAATTAACATGCTTCAAACCATGGCAACAAATTTCTAGAGTGAAGAATCTTGTTGGGATGGAGTCCCGAGGGGCAAAATGAAATTAATTAATAGTTTTTTGTAACAAATTTTGTAAAAGATGTAAAGTCTTCATTATTTGTGGATGCAGAGCACATAGATGAAAAATGTCAAAGGGGCTTAGGCCCTTGTTTTAAGTAAAGTTTTGAGTCGATTTTGATATTCACCCATGGTCCACGGACCATGGAATTGTATGAAAAAGTCTATAAATAGTTGAGTCTTAATGAAAACAAGAGGAAACTAGATGGAACTAAGATAGATGATTGGGTTGATTGAAGAGTCTTGGGAAGAAGCTAAGGCAGGAAGGCTCTGCTTCCTGCACTTAGGTAGAGAAAGGGAGGCTCCGCAGCTGAGTGCGCGGAGGCCTGGGTAGAGTCTGCAACTGAGTGTGTAGACCCCTGTAGCTGTGTGCGCAGGAAAGTTTGAGTCTGTATTCCGTGAATTGAAGATCAATAAAGATAGTTTTCTGAATAATTATTGAGTATTTATGTTAATATCTATCTATGTTATATGCTTCTGATAAATGACTTGTTTTATGAAATATTGATTGAATACTACGTGATTATCTTGAATCAGTCTTAATAATGTACGCAATGAATGTTTAAACACTTCCGCGAAGTTTCTGGTGATTTCTCTTATGTTTTCTGACGAATTTAGTAGATTTGTGCGAACGCCTATTTAGGATTGCTTTCTAATGCGCATAAGTAGGTAAATCGACTATTAAAGGTCCACAAGGACATATCATAGACCCTCACGAAGGTCTGAAGGCCATTTTAACAAAGTTACAGTAACAAGCCTTGGAAGTCTATCGATATGTGTAGAGGTAGATCTAAGGCTATGGAAGGCATCACACTAGTCTCTGGATGCAGAAACTTGGTTCTTGCATCTCCCCATACTGCTTCGGGTGAGACTGCAGCCTGCACTACATGCGTTGCTGCTGAAAGGGCCAGTAGTGTAGGGTTTTGTTGGTTGGCGCAATTAACTCCGAACTTGGGTTAGGACCCTCTAAGCCAACAAATGGTTCCATTGTCAGGACAGGGATCTGCTTGAAAGAGATGTGTGATGTCGCATCATTGGAATCTGACTAAGAAAGAAATTGAAAAGTGGTTGGATCGGAAAATTCATGAGTTTGCGACGCAAGAAAACAGAAATCTACACCTATCAAAGGAAGATTGGTTGAACAAATATCTATATACAGAGATACACGAGATCTTCTTCTACACCTTCCCCATTGAACTATATGAGAGGTTAGCTAAATTGACAGACAATCAAGGAAGGTGGAAGCTCGATAGTCCTATAGTGTGGAATCTAGAATTAGTGTGATGACTAGAATCCTCTAAAAATAATATCGCATGGGCTGTTGATCATTGGCTCGATCGAATTCTAGGAGGATTTGTTACAGAATTTGCAGTTGATACCTCAGTTAGCTATAGTGAAGCAGAGTGACGATTTTTCAAAGGACCATGAGGTAAGTATTTAAGATCATTGAATACATGGATTAAAATGTTGTTATGTGAAAAATGGGTGATGACATTTCCTTGATGTTTGGAGCTATGCAAAATGGAAGATTCTTTAGAAATCATGAAGGATTGGGGCCAGAGTATAGTCCATTGATTGGACCTCCTTCAAGCAACGATGAAGGGGCAAGGTAGACTACGCCGCAAAGCGCTATTCAGCTAATCAATCAGGGGATTCCTAGAACAAATCATCCTTCCACTCCACCTCCACCTCCACCTCCACCTCCACCGTATACACCTTCACCCACACCCCCATCTCCACCACCACCATTCAACATGGGGAATGCAATGAAGATGTCGATCTTCAAGAGCATAGGAAGTGAAAATCTAGAGCAGTTATGGTTTTTTGCGAATTCTATATGGACAACGCAACAGATCACCGATGATAATATAAAGAAGGCATAGTTGGTTACCGCTTTGTAGGATCGCACGCTAACCTGGTATATTAAGTATTGCACCGATAATCCTCTTGAAACACTAACAGAAACTAAGACAACTTTAAACAAGGAGTTTAGTAAGCCTAAATCTAACTCACAGTCAGTGATTGAATTTGAAGAAATCATGGTGAAGATTGAGGAGATGGCTTGGGACTTTGATCAGAGGTTTAAGTGCCAGATCATACAGGCTAACATATAGATCACAGATAGCCAGCACTGCGACTGGTTCATCACATCACTTTTTTCCCATTTAAGAATTTCGTTGTCACAGCAAAAGATAGATACATAGGCAGAAGCCTTGGAGATCACGCTGAGGCTGCATGCATAACCTATTTAGGATACAAACTTGGCAGTACAGCAGATCCACTCACAATTAGCAAGATTACACCTAGAATTTCAGAGTTTGAAGAAAGACAAGGAAACTAAACCAAAAATGTGTGCAGAAGTCTAGTGTTCGAAGTGTAAGGGCCATGGGCACAATAAGGATCACTGTCCCGTGTATGCAAATTATATTACAAGACGGGGCCCAATTCCTTTGAAGCCAGAAGTCCCAGAAGGGCCAGGCATGGGGGCTGTGCTATGGTGTGCCATTTGTCAAGTGACTGGGAAACATGCGATGGATAATTGCCATTTACTTCAGAAGTTCGTTCAAACACCCCAACAGTTGTTCTGTAATTTCTTCAAATCAGTGGGCCACAATGAGCGCCACTGCCGAAGTTGTGAGCTAATGATGGAAAGAACCCCTACTTACCAGATGCAAGAAGAAACTCAGCCTCTGGATCAAGGCGTAGGAGGGGTGTGCAGAGGTTTTCAAGGTCAAGGACGAGGCCGAGGAGTAGGAGGACCTAGTAGAGGTCGCAGTTAGAATATCTAGTACAACTGCGGACATCTGGGGCATTATGCGCGAGAGTGCTAGAATCCTACACATCCATCATGTCAATATTGTAGATAGTTCGACCATACTATAGAAGAATGCCCAGTGTTAATAGCTAATATGCAAGAGAAGAAATTGCAGCCTCAACAACCTACATAGAATTTACAAATAATGAAGGATAAGCCCTGCGAAGAAGATCAAAGCATTAATATTGTGTTGGGAAGTGAGATGAAGACTGACACTGATAAAGGTAAACAACCTGAAGAAGATGGATGGGTTCACAAATATCCAGAGGAAGAAGTTGATTTTGATTTGAATCGCACTAAGGAAACCTTTATGGAAGCTAAGAAGAGCATCGCTGAGGCCTCCACCTCAAGAAGCCAGGACAAGATGAAAGAAATCAGTGCGGCTGCAAAGGTTGATCCTTCTGTACTCACTATGTTTTTGGAGACATGCATGAAGTTGCTGCGCAATAGCAAGTCTATGGAAGGCTTGTAGGAATTAATAAATTAATGCGCCAGTAAAGAAAAGGCCCCTGATGGACACCACGTGGTCAGAAAGATTGGTAAGCATAAGGCATGAACAGGGTGAGAGATGTGGCTAACAATGCAACTAGGTGATTATGAGATGGACCAAGTCATCTTGGATCTAGGGTCCGATGCGAATGTTTTACCGAAAAAGAAATGGGAAAGGATGGGGAGACCTATGCTACAGTGATCTCCAATTCAACTTAGGATTGTGAACTAATAGAAAATCATCCCCATGGGACAATTATATGGAGTAACAGTTGAGATTGAAGGTGCGAGTGTGGTGAATGACTTTGAAGTTATAGAAATTGATGATAGTAATCCTTACCCCGTGCTCCTAGGAATTGATTGGGCTATTGATATGAATGGGGTCATCAATTTGAAGAAAAGAAGGATTCAATTTGAAAGGAAGTCACTTTGGGTTATAGTGCCATTGGACCCTACAGAAGGGGCGCGCTATACTAAATCGATCCACGACTAGGAAGAAAGTGAAGACGAGTTGGATCAAATCTATAAGATAACTATGCCAGATCAAGATTGGATCAATCCAATGGAAGTTGGATAGATTGCGTGAGACCGGGAGAGTTCTTGCACCTTTGTTCAGAGGAGGAATTAGAGAATTGGTATAATCACTTACATGAATTTTATACATTGCAATGCAATATGATGATGAAGTCACTGCACTGCGTTTCATCGAAGGTAAAAAAGTTACCTTGCTATGGTGGTTTAACTGATGTAGATTTGTTTTTAGATGAATTTGAACGTGAAGTCCCTGAGGACCACTGCTTCCAAGCATTAGAATTGGCGTTGTGTGCTACACCTACATGACGGTGAGTACGCATAAGGATAGTTTTGCTGGATGGCGAGATTACCAAAGAATGATGAAGCTACAGTTTTGGCACGCTAATACCAGATTGACTGAGAAGTACAATGGAAGGGACGATCCACGTGATCACCTAGAAAAGTGGACTAAAGCATGGGGAACAGAACCACAGCCAGAATGGGTACACATATTTTGTCATACCTTGGACACAATTCCCATGAACTGGTATCTGGAAACGGAGCTCCGCCATGGCACTGCGGAGTGGGATGTATTGAAGGAAGGTTTCTTATTGACCTTCAGCTTTGAAGATGACTTTGCAAGCATTGATGAAGCACTGTAAGAGATTAAGGTGGTTATCTTCAGAACACCAATGGAACCTATGGAATGGACCCAACCAGACTGGAGCATGCAGCTGTGCCCCAGATTGGAATGCTATAATGTGACCGCTGAAGAGGAAGAAGAAGACACAAGGAACATCAATATTCTAGGGGCAGAAGGACATCGCGAAGTCAAAGGACCACAAATAGAAAACCCAAACATCTTTGCACCTTTGAAGACAAAGCAAGTAAACATTGGCACTGAAGAAGAACCAAAGTTCGCAAAAATTGGAGATTATTGGGATGATGCTACAGTGGATAAAGTTGTTGAATTACTTTGCGAATACCAAGATCTCTTTCCCACTAATTTTTCATATCTAAAGGGCATAATTGGCGATTTGGGCGTTATGAAGATCACATTGAAATAGGACACGAATCCTATTAAACAGAGGCCTTATCGCCTTAATCCTAAGTATAAGGAAAAGGTTCGCCAAGAGCTGGATAAGATGCTGAAGGCATGCATCATAGAACCTGTTGAAGAATCTGATTGGGTGAGCCCGATGGTGGTCCAAGAAAAGAAACAAAAACGTGAAATAATGATTTGCATAGATCTGCGGAAGCTTAACGATGCATGTGTTCACAATCCATTCCCAACATCATTTATAGATGAAGTGTTAGACAATGTTGGAGGGTAGGAGGCCTATTCCTTCACTGATGGAATTTCGAGGTATCATCAAATCAAGATCACACCAGAGGATAGGAGAAAAATGACCTTTGCACGGAGTGGGGTTGTTTTCAGTACACTCTTATGCCATTTGTATTAAATAATGCACCTGTGATATTTTTCCATGTGGTCATAGCAACATTCAAGGAGTTCATTCATAAGTTTCTGGAAGTGTACTTTGATGACTAGATGGTGTTTGGATTAGTGAAGTGCAATGTAGCAAGTCTGCGCCTGATGTTGGATACATGTAACAGATCCCAGATCACATTGAATCTGAAAAAATGCATATTTTGTGTTCCCTTTGGGATCTTGTTGGCTCATGTTGTGTGCAAGCAAGGATTAATGGTAGACCCTACAAAGATTGCATAATTTTGAACTTGGAGGTCCATAGGAACGTCAAGCAACTATGCGCAATGCTAGGACATACGGGATACTATAGAAAATTTATCAAATCTTATGCTCAAATTACCGTGCCCATGGAGAAATTGCTAAACAAGGATGTGACGTTCTGCTAGGATGAAGAGTGTCAGCATAGCTTAGATGTGTTGAAAGAAAATATGGTCACTACGCCAATATTAGTATTTCTGGACTGGAAAAAGGAGTTTCATGTACACGTGGATGCCTCTTGCATTGCGCTAGGTGGAGTGCTAACACAGGACAGTGAAGGAGAAATGGAACATCCTATATCCTTCATCAGTAGGAAGTTATCAAAGGCCAAGAAAAATTATTCAACAACTGAGTGTAAAGGGTTGGCCATGGTCTACGCACTACAAAATTCAGGCATTATTTGTTAGGAGGGCATTTCAAGATGTATACAGATCATTCTGCCTTAAAGTACCTGGTCAACAAGACTGTGTTGGGGGGGAATATCTACAAATGGTTTTTATTATTCCAAGAATATGACTTTGAAGTCATTGTGAAGCCAGGAAGGTTAAATGTGGGACCTGACCATCTGCCACAGACTGAAACAGGCGAAAAATCTAGTAATTTGGAGGAAGGGTTGTCAGATGTGCAACTCTTTGTGGTGCGCGTAGTAGATGACCATTTTGTAGACATTATTCACTTCTTATCTATGGGGATGGTGCCATAAGGATATACAAGTCAGTAGAAGAAGGAATTAGTAGTGCGCACAACCGACTTTTTAGTCATTGCAGGACATTTGTGTAAAATGGGTGTAGATGAAATATTGCGAAGATATGTGCCGGACTTTGAGCGTGATAGAATTCTTGCCGAAGCTCATGGGAGAACTGTGGGAGGCCATTATGCAGGCAAAGAAACTATGCCACAGATTTTGCACGTAGGTTTCTAGTGGCCAACATTGCATAAGGATTCCAAGGCATACTGTAAGGCATGCGATGCATGTCAAAGAACTGGCAGACCATCGTGAAGGGATGAGTTACCACTACATCCTCAGGTGTCCTTGTAGGCATTTGAGAAGTGGGCGATTGATTTTTTTGGGCCAATTCATCCCCTTGGAAATAAAATGGGTGCACACTATATTATCACTGTGATGGAATATCTAACTAGATGGGTGGAAGCACAACCTGTAAAGGATTGTACAGGGGCTATGACAACAAAATTCTTGTTTGAATATGTCTTAACCAGATTTGGATGCTTGAAAGTCTTGATGAGTGATAGGGGTATGCACTTTCTGAATGAAATGATCAGCGTGTTGACTGAGGAGTTCTAAGTCTACCATTAGAAGAGTACACCATATCACCCGTAGGCAAATGGAATTGTTGAATTTTTTAACAAGATTTTGGAGAACATATTGACGAAGATCTGTAATGTGCAATAGAATGACTGGGATGTGCACGTACTTGCAGTATTATGGGCTTGTAGGACAACTTGTAAGAAGATGATAGGGTAGACATCGTTCAGACTAGTATATGGGGTCGAAGCCATAATTTCGATGGAATACATTGTGCCTAGTCTGCGCATTGTAGTTTTGACGGATATGGAAGATCGCGAGGCCTTGGAAGAACGGCTTGTGCAGTTGATGGAACTCGAAGAAGACCAATTTTTGGCAGAATTCCATCAACAAGTACAAAAGGAACGCGAAAAAGTGTGGCATGATCACCATATCAAGCTTCGCACATTCAAGGTAAATGATCTTGTCCTGTTATATGACAGTAAATTCACTAAATTTCCATGTATATTCCAGATGCATTGGTTAGGGCCATATATTGTCAAAGAAATTATAGATGGTGGCATAGTTCGGCTCGTGAAGCTGAATGGGAAACCCTTCCTGGGAAGAGTGAATGGGAGCAGGTTGAAGTTGTATACAGGGGATCCTACACAATGACTATATGGAAGCAGGAATCTTAGTGCTACAGGCAGTTGCAAGGGAGCACAAGACTATAAACTGCACTGCCCAGATTGGAGGACAATGCAGCGAGCAAGCTCCATGGAGAGCGACGAAGATGCAATAAGTGAAGCTACGCCATGGGGGAAGATACCATGCAGCCTAGCCAAAAAATGACCATTGGAGTTACTGTTCATGACTTAACGGCTAGAAAAAGGTTAAGAGGAGTGGGGTGGCGGTAATTAAGGAAAAAATATTTGAAGATTTGCCTCCAAAAGAGAATTTATTATAAGGATTTGGGGGGAACGGTCGATTTTGAATTCAAAAACGTTATAAATTATGTGTGCCGGTCCAACAAAGAACAATTTGCGCCCTAAGACTTCTTGGTGAATTTTGTCGTTTGTCGCTTATGAGCTGAGCATTCTGGGAGGAATTTTTGTAGCACCCTCCATTTGTGAACCATTCTACAGAAGACCAATAGTTATTCATTGAGAAAATGACTTCCACTAACCCCACTAAAGTGCTTCGTTCAGAGGCAGCTGTATCCGACACGTTAGGACCAGAAATATCCAGTATGGAGGCTACCCCTCATGTGCCCATCGTGCCTAGGTCACCTAGGCCGAAACAAACTGTGGAGAAATAAAAACAACCTGCAATAAAATAAATGCAACCAGCCACAAAGGAAAAGCCGAAGAAGCTGATGATGGTGCGCGCATCACCAAGGAAGCATACTAAGATGTAGGAAAAGCAAAAAAATGATAAGAAGCCAGAGAAGGTAGTGGACCTAGAGGAGGAATAATTCCAAGGCATTGAGGATATTGATGTCGAAGGAGTAGAGCCTATGACGAGGCTACCTGAGTATATCCCTCAATGGAAGGGAAAATCCAAGGTCACGAAGGACCCTGATATGGGAAAATTTACAATGTCAACACCTTTGCTGCCTGAGCAAGTGGTGTTCGAGGGTCCTAGGCTGGCGCACATTCCATTACTTAAAATGGAAGATTGGGACCTCACGGACCACACCAAGTTTCCGTACTTGGCGACACACAAGTACATGTAGAAGACCTACTATGATGACATAAGGGTCACAATTTTGGAGCCCATGAAGTGTGTACATGGTGTGGAGCAGTCAGGATTGCTCAAGTTGTTGTTGGTGCCACATTATTACCACACCCCCATTAATACAGTCTGTGTGCACCAACTTCTCACGCTGGTGCATGATGGGTGCCTATGGGTAGGAGATCCTATCCCTATCACCTACATGTTGATCCATAGGATCACCAAGTTACCTTACAAAGACGCAAACCCTCTCAAGGAGTTTGGGGGAAAAATCGAAGAAAAAAAGTTGGCAGATAAGATGAAGAAGGAGTTTGGTCTGATTAAAAGTCGTGAGGGTATTCTATCACATCCATATTAGACCCGAAAGTGCAGTTGGATACCCAGATTTTAGCAGGAAAAGTAATGAAAAATGTCGCTCGGATGAAGTTCCCGCGCTAGTCATTTCACTCGCATCTTTGTGTGCAAAATGGGTTCAGTACAATTGGGCCAAGTATTTGTGTCAGGAGTTCCTTATGAACTTCCGCGAGGCCCAAGAGGAGAGCAAGCCATTTCATTATGCCTGATTGTTATTATCAATTGTTTTGGTTGCTTGGAGGTTTCCAGAGGATAGTTAGTTTCCTCCGCACAAAGAAGAATTGCCCGAGTCAGCGCGGTTAGCCTCGCTATGGACCTCAAAAGATCCAAAGCGAGTTAAGGAGATGAAAATATTTTGGGCGTTGATGGATATGGACATGCACATGGCGATTAGCCAGCGGCCAAGGTTGTCCCCCACTTTGTATGCGCAACTACCCGCTTATACAGAATTCAAAGCCGATTTTCATAGGGTCTCAATGAAAGTGCCCAAAGACCCTGAGCAGAAATGGCACACGTTGCCTTATATGGTGAAAGACACAAATATTCAGGAAGTTGTGGGGCTTTGGCCATGGGAATGGTGCATGCCTTTGGAGTTAGATGTAGGAACAAGCACCGATGCAGAAATCTTTGCTGCGCAAAAGTGGAAGGACGCCGCTCAATAGGCTGTGAGCACCTTGGCTACACAAAAGAAGAAAGAGGCTGCTACGACAGATATAAAGAAGGTCTATATGGAAACGTAGCGTGCTGCCAAGGCATAGAAAGAGCACAAGCAGAAGGATGCAGAGGACAACAAAAAATCTGCTTCCCACCACACTGATGAGAAAGAAATGTCAGAGCAAGGAGGAGGTGGCGATGAAGAGAAAACCACTCCCTTCATCTTGAAGAAGCACATGTAGTAGTAGCAAAGTGGGCAACGAAAGAAACAGAGGTCTGACAAGTAGACACATGTGGATCCCATGGTGCTAATAGAGGGTGATCTCGATGAGATCGACGAAAAAATTTGGGACACCACGATAGGAATGTTGTAGCAATTCGAGCAGCAATACATGCAGACGCTTGGGGCCATCCAGAAGGATCTGCGTGAGCTGCAGATCTAGGTGAACCAAATTTAGGCAAATGTAGGGAAGGAAAGCGGTGTGCAAGCCAGCCTAACACAAGGAAGGAGTGTAATATTAGAGATAGACTGGCCTCAGGACGTCAGAGTCTTTCCTCTTCCTGAAGGGTCAGTCTGCACGGAGATGAAGGAGCAGCATGTGGTTCTTCACATAGTCAAAGACATGGGGCTGAACCTTGCCACGCTGCTGCTGGAGTCTTTGCATATGCTACATCAGGGAGTCATGGAAGATATCAAAATCAGAGAACAACGCGCACTCACTACCATCAATGAGTTCAAATTTAACAATCAACAATTTTTTGTGGAAAAGACTTAGACCTTGAAGGAGTAGGAGGAGTTGCACACATAACATCAGAATCTAGTCACAGAAATTGAGAAGGCTTGCAAATCTATATGTGAGTTGGGTATACCTAATGATGCAAAGGCTTCGGCCAAGGTAAGAAAATTGGTTGCTCCAGTACACGCTTCGAAGGAGAAGTTCAACAAGGTGACTTTCAACCTCAGGATGCAGATAGCTGAGCTGCAGTTGAAATTGCAGCCGACCACACTGCCAGAGGTGCAGGAACAAAGGAACGCGACGATTAAAGAATCCATGGCCCAGCTAGATGTCATCGTTTAAGGGTGTGACAAGCTCTTCACTCAATCACTGGGCCTGTGGGAGACATTGCAGGAGGATCCTACGTTGCAACAGTTGAGCATAGAACTTCAGGAAGCATAGCAAAACGATAAAATCAGCACAACAACGCAGATGTTGGCACCAGTCCACCACCTTGTGTGCCTATAGGAAGGTAAAGCCAAATTGCTGTAGATAAAAGAATTGCAGAAGAACATGTTTGTGCTTAATGCACGACTTAAGCCCTTGACAGAGGAATCTAGCCAGTTCTCACAGACCGTTATTGAGAAGCTGAAGGCTATGTACCCAGCTGGAAGTAGAGGGACCATCCACTAAGAAGCTGGTCTAGGAGGTGCAGCAAGTAGCAGAACAGAGTACATCAGAGCTACAGGCATTGACTAAAGCATTCAATGACTCTACCAGAAAGTAGAACAACCAGCTGAGTGACTCGAGGGAGAGTCATGATCTTTGTGTTTGGGGCCTATTGGGATGGGGTCCCCAGGGGCAGAATGGAATTAATTAATAGTTTTTTGTAACAAATTTTGTAAAAGATGTAAAGTATCCACGATTTGTGTATGTGAAGCGCGTAGATGAATAAAAGTCAAAGGGGCTTAGCCCCTTGTTTTAAGTAAAGTTTTGAGTTAGTTTTGAGATTCACCCATGGTCCGCGAACCATGGCATTGTATGAAAAAGTCTATAAATAGTTGAGTCTTAGCGAAAGGAAGAAGAAACTAGATGGAACTAAGATAAAGGATTGGGTTGATCGAAGAGTCTTGGGAAAAAGCTAAGGTAGGAAGGCTCTGATTCCTGCTCTTAGGTAGAGAAAGGGAGGCTCTGTAAATGAGTGCGCGGAGGCCTAAGTAGAGTCTACAACTAAGTGCACAGACCCCTGCAGCTATGTGCGCAAGGAAGCTTAAGTCTGTAATCCATGAATTGAATATTAATAAAGATAGTTTTCCAAAGAATTATTGAGTATTTCTGTTCATATCTGTTTATGTTATATGATGCTAATAAATGACTTTTTTTATGAAATATTGATTGAATACTATGCAATTATCTTGAATCAGTCTTAACAATGTTCGCAATGAATGCTTAAACACTTCCGCGAAGTTTCTGGTGATTTCTTTATGTTTTCAGATGAATTTAGTAGATATGCATGAACACTTGTTTAGGATTGCTTTTTGATGCACGTAAGTAGGTAAATCAATTGTTAAAGGTTTGTAAGGACTGATTTTAGACCTTTACGAAGGTCTGAAGGTCATTTTAACAATGTTACAGTAACAAGCCTTGGAAGTCTATCGATCTGCACGGAGGTAGATCTAAGGCATTGGAAGACATCACACTAGTCTCTAGATGTAGAAACTTGGTTCTTGCATCCCCCCATACTGTTTCGGGTGAGACTGTAGCGTGCACTACGCGGTTGCTGCTGAAAGGGCCAATAGTGTAGGTTTTTGTTGGTTGGCGCAACTAACTCTGAACCTGGGTCAGGACCCTCTAAGCCAACAAATATGCATCCCCTTGTCACTTGTGTGCCCGAGCTTATGATGCCACAATGTTGTATCTGCTCTCGTAGAGGTTAAAGCATTAACATAATTAGAAATACCATTACATAAATACAATGTACCAACCTTTTCTCCTTTCTCTATTACCAGGGCTCCTTTAGTGACCTTCCAGGTTTTATCTGTAAAATTAGTTACATAAACTTCACCTCCCAACTGCCCTTTTGAAATTAGATTTTTCTTTAGATTTGGAACATGCCTTACCTCCTTCAATAGCCATTGGTTTCCATTCTTCTATTTTATGAAAACTTTATCCATTCCAATGATTTTACAGGGTTTATCATCACCCAAACAAACTTTTCCAAAATCTCCTTGAACATAATCATGAAAATGTTCCCTATCAAGTGTGGCATGGAATGAGGCCCCTGAATCTACCACCCAGGGATCAATAATATTTTCTAAAGAAAGAATCAAAGCATCTCGCAACACATCACCTGTCACATTCACTTCATGATTTTTTTCTTGTTGTGCGTCTCCTTCTTTTCCTTACCGAGACTTATAGTCTTTCTTTAGGTGTCCTTTCTTCGTGAATTTCCAGCACACATTCCCTGATCTAGACTTGGATCTGCCTTTCCTTTACTTACTACAATATCCAGGGCTCTTTCCTCTTTCCATTTTTCTTCCCCTAGTCTCTGCAGTCAAAGCATTATCTGATGTCTCACTGGAGCGTTTCCATCGCATTTCCTGGGTAAGGATTGCACCGAAAACATCATCAAACTTTAAAGTACTAGATCCAAAGACAAAGTTACTAATGGCCATAACTAAACCATTCCAACTTTCTGACAATGATCATAGAAAAAACAGAGCCCTAACTTCATCATCAAAAGTTACCCCCATATAACTTAACTGACTGGTAACTGTATTAAATTCATTTAAATGATCATCAATAGATCCACCTTCTGACATCATATTAAATAAAAACTTCATAAGAAATACCTTATTTGAGGCCAAGGTTTTTTCATATAATTTCGCCAATGCCGACATTAAACCCTCTGTTATTGTTTCCTTTGAAATATTAAAGGCTACTGAAGCTGCTAGGCACAACCGCATTTTTCCAAGTGCCTTTCTATCAAGAATATCCCATTATGTGTCTTTCATATTCGTCAGCTTCTTTTGCTTTCTTCTTAATGGTAGGTACCAATCTTTCTGATATAGATAATCTTCCATCTGCATCTTCCACAGTTGGTAGTTTTGGCCATTAAATTTTTCGACCCTAAACCTACCATCTTCTACCATTGCTCCCACTTAAACTAGAAACCCTTCTCTCCTAGGTGTTTATCAGCCAAATAAACCTCCAGATCTGATACCAGTTTTTAGAAAATTATATATTACAGATCAATGGAACACATAAAACATTGTAGAAATATAAATATAGAAAATGCACAAAACAAGAGAGACACAGATATATGTGGTTCACCCAATTTGGGCTATGTCCACAAAGAAACAACCAGTCCTTGCTATATATTAGCCAAATAGACCTCCGGTTGTGATACTAGTTGTTAGCAAATTATATATTATAAAACAATGGAACACATAAAATATTTCAGAAATACAAACATAGAAAATCCATAAAACAAGAGAGACACAGATATACAAGGTTCACCCAATTTGGGCTACGTCCATAAAGAAACAACCAATCCTTGCTTTATATTACCCACAAAATGAAGAGATACAACCTACAATAGATCCGTTGTAATTCCCTCTTCGCTCTCACACAATCTTCTCTCTCTTTCTCTCTCAGAATACACATACCTATCCAGTCGCAATACAATTCCCTCATATATAGCAAGGGGTTTCCTTCTAGGGAAAAAATGATTTGATAATCACCCTATGAGTGACCTCAGTTAAATATTTAATAAATGAAGGTATTACAGACTCATGTGCTGGTGTGTGTCCATGTTATTTAGGCAACAGATTGATCAGATTGCAAATACATAGATACTTGAAATGGAAAACAACAGAAAAATACAGTAAGCAATATAAGAACACAAGAATTTGATAAGGAGTTCACCCTATCCTCCAGGGCTACATCTCCAGTCCAGATCTCAGTGGTGGCCTTCTTGTATTGTGTCTTAAAGCAAAGAATTACAATGAAGGAGCTCAATATGAGTCTCCTGAAACAGAATTTTGCTTGGCAGGGTGGTTCTTGGATGCCCCAAGCCACTAGAGTAGACAAACTCTCTTCCTTACCAGCTCTGTGACCTTTCTGGTCTTTAATGGAGAGAGCCCAATGTGGTGCTTAGTCCAGACAGATCCTCTTAGGGATGGCTTGAATCTCTCAAGATTTCTAGTGCTCGATGTTGCCTGTGGTTAGCTCGACCCTCTGTCTTCCATTCTACTGTTGCTTCACTGTCTTTCCTTTCTCTGTTCTTCCTTTTCCTTCCCGTCTTCCTCTCTGGGTCTCTAGTGTTCAGTGTTCGGGTTCTGATGTCCTCTGTCTTCCTATGCATGGCTTTAAGGCCATTCGTTCCCATGGTTGTTTGATTCCTCTTCCACTTCCCGTCAGATCGCCTGCTACAGCTTCGCTTTGAATTCCTTGTTCGGTGTCATCATCGGGCTCATAGGGAGTAGCCGCTTGTCCTCCTACAGCTATTCCAACTCACTTCGTCGGTTCAGTTCTTCCGTTACATTGTGGAATGAGTCTTTTGCCACCTTGGCAGTCAAATCAGATGTCAAATCTTTACAAACTGCGGCTTAATCCCTCATTGATTATGCTTTCCCATCAGGCGCGATCTCAGCTGTTAGATCTGGGGCCTCTAGATCTGATGCCATACGCACGTTTCACACGATTGACTTACTCGACCGTTAGCACATGATCAACGACGATTTTCTCTCTCCTCCGCTTGCCATGATTCGACCGCTGAGTGGGATCCCTCCATTTTCACCAATTCCGCTTACCGCTTGAGGGTTCCCCCGATCAATACCACTGGTTTTTTGGAGCGTGGGTCCTTGTCCTTTAACCTTTTCCCCACGATTCTCCCGGCTCTTCATGCGACCGAGCACTCTGGGCTTTCCCATTTTGAGAGGTTTTTCCTAGTGATGCGGCACTAATCGCGCATCAAAAACTGCCTCTGTTTCCTGATCTGGGCTTCCTAGGGGCTAGTTTCGCCTCCTACGCAGTCTCCATGGGCCTCGGTTAACGTGCTTTGACTGAGGTCCTCATCGTTTCCATGCTGGCTGCTAACTGCCACTGTTCAGAGGTGTTTTTGACCATTGTTTTGTAATTCTTTGATGTCTGTCTCGACCTGATACAGTCATGGTCCTTCTAACAATTCTTCATGGATCCAATTCGGATCATGGCCTTCCCACTTAAAAGATTTTGGACCACCAAAAGTTGGTTTTCAAGCATTGACTAAGTGAGGGAATTGTTTTCTCACTTGTCCAATCTCAATCCACTTTGCACTGCTCGGCTTTGAACCTTTGAGCCCAATCCTAAGGTACTCCACATCTCCCCTGTGCGTCGTCCTCACCTTCCTGTCCAGCACTATATCTTCCTGCAATTCATTAAGGTATTCAGGTAGTAGGTCATCACTATAAGGTAATTGACTCTGCTCTTTAGGGTCCTCAATCATTGAAGGTTCAAAAAATCTCAAGCAATCTGCATTTACGATTGAGTAGATGTGCATGTAAGCTGGTAGATCAAGGCGAAAAGCATTTTCACCAATCTTCTCAAGTATCTTGAAAGGTCCATACCTGATGGGCTTTAGCTTCTTACCTTCACCTTGCATCCTGTCCTTGCTGATATACAACGAGACCTGGTCACCAACTTGAAAATTGTGCTCCATCCGATGCTTGTCATGCCTAGCCTTGTACTTTGCTTGGCTCTTTTCCAGCTGTTCCTGTACTACCTGGTGGATCTCCTGGATCTGTTCAATGAACCTAGTTGCCCTATCCACATCACTGTGTCCATCAATCATGGTATCTTTACCAAAGACAAAATCCAAAGGAGACCTTGGTGTGAAACCAAAACAGGTCTCAAAAGGAGATCTCTGTGTAGAAGAATGTTTTGCTCTATTGTAAGCATGTTGCACATAACATAAATGTTCATCCCAAAGCTTAGGATGCTTGCTGCAATATCCTTTGAGTAACTAGATCACTGTCCTATTAACTACTTCTGTCTAGCCATCAGTTTGTGGATGAAAAGTTGTGCTTTTCTTCAGTTTGGTATCCGTCAGTTCCCACAGACTTGACCAAAATTTCCCCACAAATCGGGTGTCTCGATCAGATACAATAGAAGTGGGTGATCCAAAATGAACCCATACATGTTCAAAGAACAATTTTGTAGTCTGTTCAGCTGTAATCTGTTTATTACAAGGTATCAAAATACACATTTTGCTAAACCTATCCACAACAACATATAGATAATCGTGACCTTTCCTAGATTTAGGAAGTCCTCCAACAAAATCCATGGAAACACTTTCCCAAGGGTGAGAAGGAACTGGAAATGGAGTGTACAAGCCTAGTTTTCTGTTACTGGGCTTACTTTTAGCACACATAGTACATCCTCTTACATATCTAGAAACTGCCTCATTCATTTTCAGCCAATAACAAAACCTTTGCAGCTGTGCAACTATTTTACTTACTCCAAAGTGACCTGATATCAGAGAAGTATGTGCCTCCCTAATTATTTTTATTCTCTCAGTTTGTGGAATGCAGAGTTTCCCACAATGGTATAAGAGTCGGTCCTTTACATGATAATCCAGTTCTTCTACTCTTTTGCCTTGACTCAAAGTTACATATACATATTTAAAGTCTATATCTTGAGCATATTGTTCAATGTATCTTTCATGTAGCACATAATTATGCTTAAGTATAGTAGATGCATTTATAATAGGTCTAGATAACATGTCTGCAACTTTGTTATGTATGCCCTTTTTATATCTGATGACTAAATGAAACTGTTGTAGAAAACCCATCCATCTGTAATGTCTTGATTGCTGCAACTTAGTTTGGGAGTGTAAATATTGAAGTGGTTGATGATCAGTATGTATTACTGTCTCTTTGCCCATTAAGTAATGTTTCCATTTTTTCACACTCTGAACTAGTGCATACAATTCTTTATCATATGTAGGATAGTTAACTACTGGAGGATTAAAAGTCTCAGAATGATAACACATGGATTTACCATGCTGCGTCAACACTGCTCCCATGGCATAGTCACTGGCATTAGTTTGGATCTCAAATGGTCTTTGCAGATCAGGCAGTGCTAGTACAGGTGTTGTACTAATCTTTTCTTTCAAGGTGTCAAAGGCTTTTTGATGTTTGCCTCCCCACTGAAACACCTTGTTCAATCCTGTTAAAGCATGTAAGGAAGATGCAATTGAGAAAAAGTTAGAAATGAACTTCCTCCAATATTGTGCTTCTCCTAAGAAGCTTCTTACTTCTGTAGCAAACTTGGGTTTAGGCCAGTTCACAATGACTTCCATTTTAGAGGGATCTATTTTCAATTCACCACCCCCTACTATATGACCCAAATAACTCAGAGATGTCTTGCCAAATTCACATTTTGAGAGTTTAACATAAAGTTTTTCTCTTTTGAAAACATCTAGTGTTTTCTTAACATGCTTTAAGTGTTCTTCCCACGTTTTACTAAAAATCAGAATGTCATCCAGATACACAATAACAAAATCATCAAGAAAAGGTCTGAGTACATCATTCATTAATCTCATGAAAGTAGCAGGAGCATTAGTTAAGCCAAAATGCATAACCAACCACTCATACAATTCCTGCTTTGTTTTGAAAGCAGTCTTCCATGCATCTTGTTCTGCAACCCTGACCTGATGGTATCCATTGTGCAAGTCTAGCTTGGGGAAATAAACAACTTCCTTCAATTGATCTAAAAGATTATCTATGTGAGGAAGGGGATAACGATTTTTGATTGTTATCTTATTCAGTGCTCGGTAATCAATGCACATTCTCCATGAGCCATCTTTCTTTCTCACCAAAACGATTGGTGACCCACATGGTGATGTGCTAGGCCTGATGAACCCCTTCTCGAGCAACTCCTGCACCTGCTTCTTGATTTCAGCATTCTCTAAAGTTGACAGCCTATACATCCCAATGTTAGGTAATGGAACATCTTGCTGCAAAATAATATCATGTACTATTCCTTTTTGGGTGGCAGACCTTTAGGTTCTTGAAACAAGATATCATATTCTAAAACAACATTTTCTAAATCAGCTTGTTGCTTAGAACTACAGCCCTCAAATTCATTGGTTTTATCAGGTTTCTTTTCCTTTACAACCATTAGTAAGAATTGTTTGCATGAATTTATCATTCTTTTCATCTGCCCTGAGTTTATGAGAGTATAATTATTCTTTAGCTTATGAGCTCTTACAAAGTATTCGATTCCATATTTAACAAGTAGATACTTGTTCTCAGCTCTATAGAAAATATCCTTTCTATCATACAAGTAAGGACTTCCTAAAACAATTCCACATATATCCAAAGGAATTATGTCTAACTCCACCTCATCTACAAATTCTGACCCAAAAGAAAACTTGAGTTTGCATTGTCTAGTCACTTGTAGTTGTGCTTTATCATTCAACCATCCTAATGGGTATGGTTTCTTGTGAGGTGTGGTTGCTAATCCCAATTTATTTACAATTGCTTCAGAAATTAAATTTACTTGTGAGCCACTATCAAACAAAGTATCAATCTTCTGATGTTTGGAAATAACTCGAATATGGATATGCTCATGTCTTTTTCTCTCATTTTCTTCATCAATAACAGATTGAGCGGAATTACTAGTAGATGCTTCAGAATTCTTACCTTTGATACCTATGGCTACAATAGTTGTTTCATCTCTCGAGTATGATGCCAAATCCTTTTGAATAGCTGCAACAATCTTCTTTTTCTTGCCCTCGAACTTCTTAGGTCTCAGCTCTGGATGCAGAATCCAACAATGCTCATCATCATGCCCATCCTTTTTACAGTGAGTGCATGAAGCTTTGCTTTTCTATGCAGTGTTAGCCTTCCTTTCTTTCCACTTCTGCTTTATTTTCTCCTTGCTCTTGCTTGCAGTGGGTTGGGATGGTCCCCCAACTTCTAGATTTCCATTCTTTCCTCTAGCTTCTAGATGAGTAGCTTGTACAGATACCTCATCTATACTAGTGGGATTGAACATGAGGATGGTATGCCTCATGTAGCTGTGTAGACCACCAATGTACTTCAAAAGAGTTTCTGGTGAGTCTAGTGAGATTCCTAGAATCAATGCTCTCTTTCTAAATTCTTGAGTGTACCCTTGCACAATTTTCCCTTTCAACTGTCGAAGAGTTTGCCAACTCATCATGGCTTGTTGCATGTAGGCCAATGGATAGAACTGCTTTTTGATTGCAGAAACAAATTCACTCCAGACAAAGATAGTCTTACCATGTCTCTTCATGTCAGCTTGAGCTCTACCTTCCCACCAAACCAAGGCAGTGCCTCCTAGGTGTAGGCTTGCTAGCTAAATCTTTCTCTTGTCTGAGTTGATGTTCTGCACTCTACAATAAACATATTTGTCTAATCCAATTGTCCATCTTTTCAGCACTTAGTTCTCCATCATATATAGGCAAATAAAATTTAAAATCTAGCTTGATCAAAGATGCCTTCTTGTTGTGCACGGGGCTATTAGGAGGTGTGAGAAAGATTTCCTCTTTCCCTTTTCCTTTTGAGTGGTCATGGAAGTGAGACTCATCTTCTTCTTTGTCTTGTTTAGAACCTGATGAATCTTCAGCCTTATGTTTTCTAAAGTCCCTATACGTTTCTTCTACCATGGACTTTATAGCTAGGAAACTTTCTATGAATTGAGGGTCTGGCCCTATAGAACCTTCTTTTGACATGGTCTTCCAAGGATAGACTCTCCCAATTTCAGGATTAGCTTCAACCAATTCTCCTTCTCCTAATTTGAGCTTTGATCTAGTGAGCATTCAACAGCTAAACAAACACAAGCTTGTCTAAACTTATAGCCTAGAGCTCTAATACCACTTGATCTGATAATCACCCTATGAGTGACCTCAGTTAAAGATTTAATAAATGAAGGTATTACAGACTCATGTGCTGGTGTGTGTCCATGTTATTTAGGCAACAGATCGATCAGATTGAAAATACACAGACACTTGAAATGGAAAACAAGAGAGAAATACAGTAAGAAATATAAGAACACAAGAATTTGATAAGGAGTTCACCCTATCCTCCAGGGCCACGTCTCCGATCCAGCTCTCAGTGGTGGCCTTCTTTTATTGTGTCTTAAAGCAAAGAATTACAATAAAGGAGCCCAATGTGAGTCTCCTGAAATGGAATTTTTCTTGGCAGGGTGGTTCTTGGATGCCCCAAGCCACTAGAGTACACAGAATCTCTTCCTTACCAGCTCTGTGACCTTTCTGGTCTTTAATGGAGAGAGCCCAATGTGGTGCTCAGTTCGGACAAATCCTCTTAGGGATGGCTTGAATCTCTCAAGCTCTCTGGTTCTCGATGCTGCCTGTGGTCAAATCATCCCTCTGTCTTTCGTTCTTCTATTGCTTCACTATCTTTCTTTTCTCTGTTCTTCCTTTTCCTTCCTCTCTTCCTCTCTGGGTCTCCAGTGTTCGGTGTTCCGGTTTCGGTGTCCTCTATCTTCCTGTGCATGGCTTTAAGGCCATTCGTTCCCATGGCTGTTTGATTCCTCTTCCACTTCTCGTCGGATCGCCTGCTATAGCTTCACTTGGAGTTCCCTGTTTGGCGTCATCATCAGGCTCACAGGGAGTAGCCACTTGTCCTCCTGCAGCTGTGCCAACTTGCTTCGTCAGTTCGGTTCTTCCGTTACATCATGGAATGAGTCTTCTACCACCTTGGTAGTCAAATCGGACGTCAAATCTTTACAAACTGCGGCTTAATCCCTCGTCGATTCCACTTTCCCATCGAGCGCAATCTCAACCGTTAGATCTAGGGCCTCCAGATATGATGCCATATGCACGTTTCACGCGGTTGACTTGCTCGACTGTTAGCGCACGATCAGGGATGGTTTTCTCTCTCCTCCACTTGCCACGCGTCGACCACTGAGTGGGATCGCTATGTTTTCACCAATTTTGCTTACCGCTTGAGGGTGCCCCCGATCAATACCGTTGGTTTTTTGAAGCGCAGGTCCCGCCTTGTCCTTTAACCTTTTCCCCACAGTTCTCCCAGCTCTTCATGTGACCAAGTGCTCAGGGCTTTCCCATTTCGAGGGGCCTAGTTTCACCTCCTTCACAACCTCCATGGGCCTTGGTCAGTGCGCTTTGACCGAGGTCCTCGTCGCTTCCATGCTGGCTGCTAACTGCCACTACTCAGAGGTGTTTTTGACCGTTGTTTCATAATTCTTTGATGTCTGTCCCGACCTGATACAGTCATGGTCCTTCTAAAAATTCTTAATGGATCCAATTCAGATCAAAAAACCCTAAATTAAACATAACTTCTACTGTCAGATCATCCGACTAATGAACGAAAATTAAACAATGGGCGATGTTGCCACCCCATTACGAATTGGGGTCCAACGCATTGATACCCATGAATAAAGAATATAATTAGGCTCCACACCTAACACCCGGTGGGTGTAGGTGCATTGTTGTGTGAGGCTAAGTGAGCCTATTCTGTAGAGAAAGGCTGAGAGTGCCTAAGGAGAGGAAAGAGACCCCCAAAAGAGGTTTTGCTACTGTGTGAGAAGAGGCTGAAAGTGCTTATGAAAAGAGTGTTGTGGTGTAAAAGGCAGAGAGAGCTTGTTGAATAGGAGGGGCTGAGAGCTAATTGTATGTAGTTTAGGAGCAGAGTGTAGAGAATGTTATGTGGGTTGTGATGAGTGACTTCTAATGAGCAAAATAGTAGGTTTCTACAAACTGAGGAGAGTGAGCAGAGAATAGAGAAATATGTGTGGGCCAAGCACTGTGGAGAACAAAGAGCTAATATTAGGTAGAGTGACTATCATGTATAATGAAAATTAAGTTCCTTATTGAGTATGGATTGGAGCCTACATGCAAGAAGTTGGTGCTTCCATCTCTAGTGGGTGTTTGAAGAATGCTTGGGGGCTGGTGCCTCCTGCAAGCTGGTTCTTGCATAAATCCAAGGAGCTTCAAGTTGGTTCTTGCAATGAATCCAAGAAGTTGGTGCTTCACATGGTGCTTCTGGGAAGCTAATCAGGGGTCTACAAAAAGAGGGAGTTGGTGCTTCCTGCTAGTGGGCGCTAGCAAACAAAAAAAGGGAGTTGGTGCTTCTTATGAGTGGTGGGTCACAAATAGATTGATGTAATAGAGTAGTTGCTCTTATTTTACATCAATAACAACAACAAGCTTTGGTGGCTTTTTCCCGTAAGGGTTTCCACGTAAAACATTTGTGTCTCATGTGTATGTTGCTCATGGTGCATACTTGTATGTTAATTTCATATTGTTGCCACTTGATATGTTGTTGATGGTTATATGGATGGTTGCCAATTTTTAATAATAAATATAAATTTGCATACAAATTTAAATTAGCCTTAATAATGATTGCCCCCCCCTCAGTATCAACATTGTTTCCAACAATTAGTATCAGATCCAAGTTCCTTCAGGAATAACTTAATCGCTAGAAGGTATATCAGAGGGAAACAATGGTTAATCAATTTTAGCTAATAACAGAAGGAGTTCCATTTTTAAATGGATTAGACTATGAGCTCTGGAAGATCAGAATGGAATCCTACTTGATGATAGTCAATGAATACATTTGGTTGTTTGTGATATATGGAGTGAGGAATGAGTTCAATACAAAATCCAAGGAAATCATAATGAAAGGGTTTTCCAAGCCAGATGTTAATAAAGTGAGGCATTGTAAGTCAACAAAAGAAATGATGGACAAATTGCAATGTATGTATGGAAAATATTGCAATATGGCTTAGGAGAAGGCCAAAGAACCTTATTTCTCAAGCAGTGAACCAGAACATGTAGTTGTTGATGATAAGAAGAAAAGGAAGAAAAAGGAGAAGGAATATGAAAGGAAAGATGCTTAAACGATTCAAGATATTTCTTCTTGTGAGAAAACTATTGATCTTCACACCAATGATGGTGAAGAATATTACATGGATGAGAGTCCATGTTGCTCAGAAGCTAAGGTATTTATTTGTGATAAATGTAAAGAAATAGGTCATTCATTATCTATATGTTCATATGAATCACTTGAAGATACAGATAACCATGCCTCTAGTAGTACTAATGAAGATAGAACCACATTAGTAGTGATAGCGATTGAGGGATCCTTTGAAAAAGAAGAGAGTATATCCAATGAAGAGAATAGGGGTATCACTGGAGGTGATGAAGATGTAATACTCCTCAGAATTGTGGAAGATTCCATGGACACAAATATGGTTTTAGATATTTGTGGTGACTCATCTAGCACCTCTGATGGTGAAGAGAATGATCTGAATGAAAGGATAAAATTTAGGAAGAATTTGATCTACGCTCTAAAGTAGATCAAGGACCTATAAGAGGAAAATATCAACCAAAATTAGCAATTGAAAATTTATGAGCTTGAGAATGAAAAGTTGAGAAAAAAAATAGTAAATATTAATACTCAACAAGAAGAGGCTAGTAGGATGAGTGGCCTATTGACCAATCAGCTGAGTGAGAAGGAAACTTACTATGAGGGACTACAAGTTGAAGTAGTCTCATTGAGACTAAATTAGAAAAGTCAAATAAAGAGGCGTCTCAATATCAGAAGCTTGAGGAGAGAAAGAAAGTATTGGATGAGATTCTTGTTAAGCAGAGATCCCCACTTATCAAGGTTGGTTTGGGTTTAAAAAATGAATCAAGCTCTAAGAAGGAAATCACAGAAGGGTTAGATATCAAAGTAAGGGTACTTGGAGGTTCCAACAACAAGAAGGGAGAAGAAGCAGCAACAGAAGGATAAGAAGCAGTAATGAGGAGAGCAGAAGAAGAAAGCCAGGAAACTACAAGAAAGAATCCAAGACAATATTCTAGACTGTCATGGAAGGCACATAAATAACCAACATAAGTCCTTTCCCCCTCAAGGACAAATCCTTCAAAGAAAATGTAACTTCCATCATCAAAATCCTTTTTATAGGTATTATTTTTTGTTTTCAATAATTTTGGACATAAATTCATGGATTGTAGATGACATGCAAGAAAACAAAGTGTGTGGAGAAATAGCACGAGAAGGAATGATTGCAGTAGTAGAGGTTGTGACAAGATTGCTGTCATTTATAACAATTCCTTTGTCCCATTTTTAAGCCATATTGAATGCTACAACTTTGGAAACTTTGGGCATAAGACAACACCTTGCAGATATAATGGGATAAAGCTTGCTTCTCAAATGATGCAGCAAAATGAAGCAAGTTGTCCATTAAGGATAATAAGACATAGTGGAGCAGATGAATACAAGTTTTCCTTTAGTACTCCGTGTCAAAAGATAAAGGTGAAAAGAGGAGGAGGAAATCAGAAGGATGATCCTCCTACTCTTGTAGCAGACCCAACTGTAAGGAAAAAATACAGTAAGAGGATTTGGGTGAAGAAAGAGGAGTTGAAGGAAAATATTCCTCTAGCCATGCGCAACCAAGAGAAAGCCCAAACATGGGAAAATAAGAAGCTAGATGGTAATGCTTCTTTCAGGACTCAACCTTTGAAAATTTGGAAGAAAAAGGAGGATGATTTGCTGAGGGGGAGTAGATTGTTTATTTCTCTTCAGTAAATGAAGAGAATGGCTTTAAGGGCAGCCGAATAAGTCATATGAAGGAAGCTACAAAGAAAATATGAATAGGTGCATCTGATTTCCTAAGGTATGGTTGAGTCCCCATGTTGATATAGTAATGTATTTCTCTATTTTGAATGTATCAGCATTGCAACAGAAGAAGAGAGTGCAACTAGTTTTGTTTCAAGGGGAGTACACAACAATATCTTATGTTGTGGAAATAATAATATGGACTGCAACAGAGATTTGAAATCATAGGAATCCAATAGTCAAGGCAAGTCCACAAGACCAGTCCCCACGCACAAGCAAGGAAGAAGATGTAGGAGATCAAAGAAAATTGGAATAGGGGGAGCTTCTTTAGTAAGCAGTAGCAGGAAAGGATCATCAACCTCAAGAAGAAAGATTGCTCAGGAAATTAAAGGTTTTCATCTTGGGTGAAATACCCTTACTTCATTTAAGTTTGTAAAACTGATTATGCCTAGCAGTAATTTTTTCATGAAACAAAATTGGTGCAGGCTTTGCATGTCCCTTAACTTTCAATTGGTATCGCTATGTCAATTGGTAGTCTTGGGTTCAGGTGGAGAAAGCTTATTTGGCAAATGACCATTTCTTTTGAGAAATAGATATAAGATTTTGCCTGGTACATTGTCCCATTTGTATCAATTTATTGGTGGAATTGGTATTATTTAAGCAGCAGTCCCTATTGTAGAAGTATGACCTCAAGGGGAGAAATGTTTAAGATGTTTAGGAGAAGTGAGCGTAGAGGATTAAGAAGCAACAATAGTAGAGAGAAATCTCGATGCATCACTGATGGGTGGTAATTGCAGCAACAACAATACCATGAGAAACTTATTTGGTATTGATTTCCTTTTAATTGATACAAAATATGCATTGGAAAGAGAGTATTCATCCAACAACCATAAGGTGTCAAAACTGGAGGTTTATTAAAAAGGAGGAAGTATATGTTTAGGGGGATCATATCACATATGTCTAGTTTATAGAGTAGCAGCAATGATCAGTCCTTGAAGAGATGTCTGTAGAGAATAATTCACATCAACAACTAGGCCCTCATCATTGACAGTCAATGATTGCATGGGGAAGAAAAAGG
This sequence comes from Pinus tabuliformis, assembly GCA_031772625.1. Lineage (NCBI taxonomy): Eukaryota > Viridiplantae > Streptophyta > Pinopsida > Pinales > Pinaceae > Pinus > Pinus tabuliformis. The sequence continues at coordinate 463,588,140 of CM062811.1, forward strand.
TAGCTTGTAGCCCTTTTCCATTGATATCAAAGTGGGAGAGAAGTATTGGAGAAGTTGTGATGGCCCATGCAGAGGAGAGAAAGCCATTTGTGGCTCATGCAAGAGAAGTGTGGAAGAAACATGAAGATTGGAAATCAAAGTGAAGTGATGAGGTTGAGGTGTTTCCATTAATGCGAAAGGGGGAGATTGTTGGACAGTTGACATTGTCTGGATGGCTAATAGTTGTAAGTGTGTTCACATTGATGTCAAAAATCATGTTGGGAGATGTGTTGAGAAATTGGCATTGTCTAAATGTTAGAAGGAGTGTTGGAATTGATGTCAACAAGACTAGCATGGATGTTTGTGGTAGCAGATGTTGGCTTTGATGTCCCCTGTCCTAGTTGTGATGGTAATTGGGCTAGTTTGATGTGCCATTAGGGGAATTTTGAGGTCTAAAATGATCCTCCTAAGAAAAATGTACAACCAAAATAAACTTTATAAGAACCAATAGGATTCAAGATGATGATGTCAACCATGGGGGATGATTCACCATTTTTGGAGTAAAAAAGTAAAAAGATTAAAAAACAATAAAATAATAAAACTACTTTTTGACTCGTATTTTCAACTTATCTCCCTAAGGTTTTACTAAAATTTTGAGTGGGAGTACTTGTTGTATACAAAATTTAATTCCTCATCCAAGGAGTACCCATGTTGCATACTTTCAATTGACCCTGCTACAAGAAAAATGAGAAATACATGAAACAATGTGATTGCAATCACGTTTTTCACATATTTTTCATTTTTCCTGTATCAGGGTCCATCGAAAGTATGGAACATTGTTACTCCTTGGATGAGGAATCAAATTATGCATCCAACGAGTGTTTCCGCTCAAAATTTGAGTAAACCCATAGGGAGATAAGTTGAAAATACAAGTTGAAAAAATAGTTTTTCCTTTTTTCCCTCTAAAATTTGATGATGTAATCTAATCTTATTTTATTATTTCCACTATTATTTTATAATTTTTTTAGGAGGCCCATTTTAGACCTCAAAATTCCTCTAATGTTGATGTGTCAAGATCAGGGGGAGTCTTATGGTTGTTGCAGTCTCCGGTAGAGAATCACCATAGTAGTAGGATTATTGGAGAAGCCACAAAAAGAAGACTATGGTGGTTGGGAATCCAAGATTCCAGGAACAAGAAGAAGAGTCAAGGAGCAAGAATGGAAGAGAGTTTGCAACCATTTTTTAGAATGGTAGAGATTTTACAGTAATTTTTTAGGTAGCAAATGGGCTCAACGACTACATCAGGCTTTCTCCACTAGAAATTTCTCTGAAAGAGCCTTCCAATAGTATGTGGAAGTATGAAAATGGCCTCCTGGATTAGGAATTATTCCTAGTCAAAGTTTGGTGACTTAATCCATGATAACAAAGTTAAAAGGGACCTGAGATGGCGTATCAAAACCTCAGAGATGGAAGGGACCTCGTTACCTTGGAATATTAGAGTTCGGGATCCTTTTGAGAAAAGTTCCAATCTAAGAACAAGGAAGGATAGGCGAGGACCTCGACGGTTTATTTAAAAGAGACCTGAAAAGAGTAAGCTGACCATTTCTATAGGGATCAATGCATGGGTGTTTGGTGATGGAGATAACCTCAAGGATCTTCCCGGGATCCTTGGCAGATAGTCAGATTAGCTGTAGATGGCCCAAAGATACATACACATAACCATATTAGTGAAATGAGAATTGAATTAGGAAGAAGGATTGTTACCATAGGTCTTGGTGTCATGTTGCTTGAGAGCGCAAAGTAGTGGAGTGGAAGAGCCCTCAGCTAGCTCCAAGATTAATACCTGTGCATAAACAAGACGAGGTGTAATATCACAACATATAACATCAACAGTAAATACATTAATACATATGGATATCTAAATGCATATATCTAAGCCACTCATAATCGTTAACGTAGCATAAACATGTAAATGAATCACAATACCAACACCGTGGAGTGGAAAACACAATTGCAAGTCTATATTAATGATAGAAAAGAGTGATTACAACCATCAGTTGCATCAGCCTTCCCTTACTCCTCCAGGTTCTCTCTCTCTCTCTCTGTCTCTGTCTCTATCTCTCTCTCTCTTATTAACCTCTCGAAGATTTGATGTCTAATACTAGCTTCGATAGTCAATAGGAAATCCTTTCAAATGTCTCAACCTCTTTCATAGTGGCCCTAGCCTCAAATATAAAGCATGAGAGGATAAAACTTGCCAAATCCTTCATGAGTTCCTTTGGGAAAAAAGTAGAGATTTTTCCATGCTTTTGTGCTCTTTCCCTATTTGTAGACTCCATTAGGAATAGCAATTCCTCAAATAGGTAAAATCTATATGTTTCCCTGCTTTTATGAGCTAACATAGGAGTGAATATAGGGACATCTCTCAATCAAATTACTCCTTTGACCCATATAAACTCACTTAAGTTGACTAACGCTCTTCTTTAGGCAACAGACAGAGTTACCCTAGGCACTAACACAACTGATGCATGGCTAGGAAGCTTTATAAAGCAGGTTGCTAGTTCCTAGAGAGCGTTAGCTTGACAAATAGGCCTGTGAACTTGGTCAGTCTTTTAGTCATATTGCCCTTCTCCTCTGAGTTGATGAGGAGGTCATTTTCCTATATAACAGATGCCCCCTAAAGTGTGATATCAGAGGCAAAGATGATGGCTGAAATAGTTTATATAACTGTCGTTTTCTTCGAAAAGAGAGAGAGAGTATCGCAGCTTCAGGAATACAATAAAGCTGATACAACATATATATAAAACATATAAAATCATGTCCTGACTCGGGAATTCCCACGCTTAGTAGCTATGTCAGAGAAATTTCTCAACAAAGAGATATGACGATCATGTCCATAGATAAGCACAATGTGTAACTTGTGTCATAATAAGATCATTTTTATGAGCTATCTCCAAAAAATAATATACACAACTTGGGAGAGGAAACAAGGCTGAGTGATGTAAGCCTCTACCCAAGGTCTTGATTTCCACTTCACCTTAATAGCATAGTTTGATACATGTGAATAAAGGAATTGAGGTTGAACATGTACAAAATCGTCTGATTACCAGTCAATAATGGAGACTGTTAACAAACATGAGGATGGTCACCGATAATGGTGATGGTCTCCAAGATGCACAATACAATATATCAAGTGTGAATAATGTTTTTGTCGTCGAACACTTGTAGAATCGTTTAATCAGAAGCCAATGATGAAAACCCCTGACCAAACACAAGGTAACCTGCCATTGATGTCTGCAAGTTCCAAGGCACTGAAGTGTTTCTGGGTCTTCTTCCTAGATAGAGTGTTGAAGTCAATAGGAAGAGACCTATCAAAAGGTGGGAAATAATGTGTCCTACATCAGTCGACACGAAATGGGACAAGAATGATTGTTTTTTGAAGAATAGTGTGAGCATTGGGTTGAATCGTCAGAGGGCATGATGGAAGAATATGCTTGATGGTTTGATGGTGGAAACAGAAGATAAAGGGTTTCCCTAGAACAATAGAAGGCCCGAAACAAGGTTTTAACCATGCAACACTAGAATCATGAACACCAAAGAGTTTTAGGATACAGAGATGTAAGAACATCTGAGTATATAGGCTAAACTCATAGGATGGTAAGGTTCATATTGCGAGGCTGTCACAAAGAAGGTTTTGTTGAGGAAGTGCCATGTTCAAGGGAGTGACTGCTGCCAAACAAATCTTTTCAAAACACTGACATAAAGCAATTGTATTGTCCACTTTCTCCATCTGATTAATTTAATGAGTCCAAATGGGTAAACTTGGTGGTCTTTTCATATTTCGATAATTTGAAAAGATTGTAAAGAGCAACTCTAGGGTGGTCCCTTTGTCATAGTTTTTAACTGGGTGCGACAAAGGTTTAATAGTATACCCGAAAAGGTTCCTTTTCCTTAGGTTAATCTATTAGTTTGGATAAAGAGATAAACCTACGCTCAATGGATGTTTCCCTCATTTTGTTACAAGTACGAGGATACAGAGTAAACTTGATATTCATCGTGAAATTTTAATGAGTCACCCGATGACAAACTCAATAGATCTTAATAAAATTTTACCGAGTCAAATGAATAAAACTCGAGGTATCTTTTTCATTTTAATGAGTGAGGAAAAAGAGGTAAAATAACTGCGCATTCCTTCTTCGTAGATTTAATGAGCTCGAAGAAGGAAAAATCTCAGGGATTTTTCAATTTAGGAGCGAGAAAGAGTCCCAAAAAAGAAAGTGCTCATACCATCATCGTAGGAGTTTAACGAGCCTAGTGATGAAAAACTTGGGGTTTTTTCAATTTTACGAGCGAGAAACAGTTCCTAAATAGAATGCACGGAGCTTCTTCATAAGATTTTAATGAGCCTGAAGAGGTAACTCGGGTTTTTTTCGATTTTACAAGCGAGAAAAAGTCCCTAAAGAGAATTCTCAAACTATCCTTTTTAGTTTAATGAGCTAGAAAAAGAGAGAAAAAGAGTTGCTCAGTTCTACTTCATAATATTTAACAAGCCTGAAGAAGTATCTCGGAGTTTTTTTAGTTCAAGAGCAAGAAAAAGTCCCAAAAAAGAACATACTCATATCTTGTTTGTAGTAGTTTAATGAGCCCAAAGAAGGAGACTTGAAGTTTTTCGGTTTAACGAGCAAGAAAAATACCATAAAAAGAACACTCGAACTTATTCGTGGTAGTTTAATGAGCCCGAAGAAGGAGACTCGAGGTTTTTTCGGATTAATGAGCAAGAAAAATACTATAAAAGGAATGCTCGATCTTCTTTGTGGTAGCTTAACGAGCCCGAAGAAGGAGACTCGAGGTTTTTTCGAATTAACGAGAAAGAAAAATACCATAAAAATAATGCTCTATACTTATTGATCTCATGCTTGACAATAGAAGGGTCTATGCCATGCATTTCCTCATAAGGAGAAGGGAAAACATCATGGAAATCCTTAAAAGGGTAGGTGAAGCTTACAATTTCCTTAGGATTGTAGTTGGCTCCAATCTGAATGTTTTCCATGATGCCTGTCTTGACTGAAATATTGATGAGAAATGTCTTTGAAAAATTGCACATGTTCCCTTCCGAGTCCAAAGTTTGGATAGTCGTATAAGGCAAGGGAACAATTTCAGGTGTGTCAAAAGACAAAATTTGAATGGGCATTGTGTTCGAATCAGATATCGAAATGTGATGGTGAGAATCCTGCCAAGGTTTCTCTTCTAAACACATATCTCTCGAATAACTTCGCCTAGAGGTAGGATTTGATTGAGGATATCATTAGAAGGAGGATTTATGGGAGAGGAGGTGGTACTGTTGGTTGTGATCGGATATTCGGATGTAGATTGAATGGCTTGGTAGGCCAATTCAGCTGGTGAAAATGGCACTTTTTCTCCATAAGATTCAATGTCTGAAGGGGCCGGGAGGATCCAAGGATCAGTCGATTCATGAGGAATAGATGAGACCATAGAGACCGTATGTGGAACCGTGGGCGGCGGGAGAGAAAAAAAAACCCATAAGGGAAGAGCCCTTCAATAAACCGCTATCGATACTAACGTAAGAGTCAGGAATACCACCTAATAAGGGTACAAAGCTGCTAGGTAATGGGGAGTAATCAGGGGTGCAAAAGGAAAATTGTTCCATTGTGACTATCCTTACGTCAAATGGAAATAGGATGATATGAAAGAGAGTAGACACAATGGAAGTCATGGCATAAGTCCAACTCCGACCTAACAACAGATTGTAGTTAAGTTTTCGATCCATGACTTCAATATCCACCATTACTATTTTCCCACTCAAAGTGATGGGGTAGATGGCAAGGTAAACTTTTGGGATAAAAGTGTGGCCGTCAAAATATTTTATGGAATTCGACGGCGGTGAGAGGGTTGGAGAACCCAAAGTGAGCCAACATGAAGCCAACATGACATAGGTTGAAGCACCTTCGTCAATGACAGTTCTACGTACTCCCTACCCCTTTGAAAATATTTGCATCTGAAATGAAAGCTGGTGTGAAAGGGGAGGTTTACATTTGTCCATGTCGAAAATTGCAAGCATGGAATCCTGAGGGTCGACCCCACCAATTTCCGAAAGCAGAGATTTCCGTTGTGCTGGAAAATTTTGCAATACTTCGAGCGCTTACATAGTTGACCATGCTTGCACCAAATATTCTACAATACTGTAGTTCATCGCAACACGTGCAGATGTATTATGCATTGTGCGATGAAGTGCCCCTTTTGGGGGGCAAATCACAAGATCAACAACTAGCCTTTCAATATGAAGATCAATAGGTGACAGTGGGTTTGGACATGAGGAGGATTCCTCAGCATGAGCGACTAGAGCTCCATAAGTTTTGGCTCTGGTTTGAAGATCTATCATTTCAAAGGTGTAAATGGTAGATGGTCTTTCACTAGCTGAAGGATGATGCGAACCATGGTTTCCCCCTTGCGGGGTTTGGGTTTGGTTTGCAATAAGATGCTACTGCTGCTGAGCAGGGAAATGGTTGTTTAGGACCATGGAGGTCTGGCTAGTGTCCTTTTGAGAAAGGAAATCTATGCATTTGTGGAGACATGGAAAATGATGTGTCATATGGTCTTCTACACAGATTTTGCAAGGGAACTTGACAGCTTTGTCCTTTCCACTGTCAGGAGGTGCAACAACTCTCTGCTTTGGGTTGAACTGCTTGGTTGATTGCTCTTCAGAAGGAGCGGTCTTTTTCTTGTTCTTCTTGTTCTTACTATCAGGTTTTGTGTAGATTGCATAGAGTTTATTGCGGTGGTAGGAAGAGCAGTCGATTGGGTAGCGGGGTCAACTGACATCTGGGCAATGTGATCACTAAGTTGTTTTACAGCAGCCCTGGAGGTAGCACCAATAGTACCATCAACGTGTGCACCAGGTTGCTAAGTAGCGAGAGAATTGGAGTTTCTAGGGGCATTGGGAATGACATCATATAAAGTGCCAGACTGTGAATATATCAAATTTAAGTGTTGGGCACGACGAATGGATTGGTCTTCTGTGACCGCACCACCTAAGGCGACATCTTTAGCGATTTGAGGGAGAAGATATTTGCAGAACCAATCCACTAATAGATAGTCTAGGAGGGGAGCTTTGAATAGCCTCCATCTACGTCTCCATTCATGGATGTGATCAGATATGTGGGTGGCAGTGTCCTGACATAAATAAGTAAGGATTTCCATCCAAGTTTCATAGCGGATGGGTAGCTGAAAGTGCTTTAAAAATTCCATCGCTAACGTGGCAAAGGTATTGAGTGACGCGCGTGGTAACTCAATGTACCACTTGGCTGCATTGCCAGTAAGGGTGCGGGGAAAGAGCCGAAATTGGATACTATCATCCACCATGGAGTTAGAAATGCACCATAAATGATAGGTGGTGATGTGCGTACCCGGATCCTCCCCTTGTTTCCCTTCAAACTTTGGGTCAAGGTCTGTGGGAATTTTGTGCGGGATTAGAGGCTAAAGTAATTTGTGATAGATGGGGTCATTGGTGAGTTTGTACAAGTTTGAGATGTGAAGCATTGCTAAGAAAGGCAAGGTGTTTGATGCCCCAGAATTAGACCAAGGCAATGACAAATGACTTGAGGATCCTTGTGGTCCTCCCATCATGTTGTTCTTAATATTATACAAAGGATGTGTGGAATAATAATTTCCTTGGGGTATAGTCATATATTATGGTTGTCCATAGGGGTTGTTAGGCTATGGGATATAAGTGCCCCCAGGATAAGGAGTGCCCCCCGGACTCATTTGAGGTTGAGAGTGGGGTGCCTAGATGGATTGAGTGAGACCTTGTTGAGGGATCCCGCTAGCCACATAATTAGTTGTATGCCCTTGACTGACATAAGGAGGGTTCATGTCAATCAATGACTGTCCCTGTTGTCCTGTAAACGGAGGGGGAAATATAACGTTCTCGACCGGTATGTGCATATTGGGAATGATGCCCCCAGGCATTTGAACCTGGGGGTTGGAACTAAACAATGGATTCCAACCAAAAGGGTTTTTGAAGGGACCCATGCTAACCATGCTATATGGAGCGCTATAAGGAGTGCTATATGTAGCACTTGTTGAAGGTCCGAGAGTTGACACAAAAGGGGCAGAAACCGGTATGTACTAGGTTCCACTCGTGTTGGGTGTCACTATAGGGTTCGAACCTAGGACAGTTGGGATAGCGGGGTTTTCCATCAAAGGTGTAGTACTGACTGTCGACTAGGGAAGCAGAGGTGGACCAAAAGTGTCCACAAAAGCCCACGACCCGTTAGTCGTCGATGGGATGGTAGGTATAGGTTCAGCGAAAGACACAGAAGGTACAGGTGCAACTAGAATCAAGAGTGGTCCCAATGGATTCATGATCAGAGGATTATATGGAGGAATGAAACCTTCAATGAAGAAATCTTCCGGTAAACTTGAGTTGTGGGATGTCCAGACTGATTCAGTGTGAGATCTTGGAGACTGATTACCCAAAGATGGGTAATCCGATTCATTGGGGCTTGACGAATCCTCCATAGTGAGTGGGGGAATACCTAGTAGCTGTTTATATTGATGACGAGGGCCAGATGTATCCACGATGATCGATAAATTTTATCAATAGATTTTACAATGATGTTTATTAAAGTCTTGGTGATAACAAACTCGCACCTAAAAAATAAAAAATACTCTAAATAAATCAATCAACAAGCAGAGGGTATGACCTTGTCTGATAACCACCGTTTGTTGGAGATGAAACCCATTATCATAATGGATAAAAGAGAGGGTTGGCCAAATGTACAGTTACGATTACTGTTGGGAATGGGTCCCCTAGGGTCATTTTTGGGGTTAAAAGCCCAAGTTTTGGGGTAGGAAGCCCAAGTTTTTGTATAAGAAGTGTAAAGTCTCCACATTTTGTGGTCGAGGAGCATGAAGATGTGAAGTGTCATAAAGGGTTTTTGCCCTTAGTTTATGTAAATCATGTTGGCTTAGGATATCTACCCATGGTCCGCTGGCCATGGGGTTGTATAAAAAGGGAAGTCATAGAAGAGTCTAAGGTAGTTCAGTTCTTGGTATGTTTTGAATCATTGATGGATGTAATGGGTCTGTGAGAGCTAAGAGCGAAGAGTCTTAGAGTAGGAAAGAGGCTATGAAACTGTGTGCACAGAGGCCTAGGGTAGAAGTCCGCAGCTGAGTGTGTGAACCCCTGCAGTTGTGTGTGCAGGGCGGTTAGAGTCTATAAAGAAGATCTGAAGCATTATAAAGAGAATTATTTTGGAATTATCTATGCACGATCTATTTTACTTATGTTATAAATGCATATGATTATGTTATGATGAATATTGGGTTTATGTTTTAATGTTGTATTGATGTGTCAATCCATATGCTTTGCTTTGTTATATGAACGCAAGTAAGAATATTTGTTTATGCGAAGATCATCTTAATGCATGTTGAAGTTATCAGATACTTAAGCTAATCTGGGTAAATACAGAAGTAAGAGTAATTATAGAGGCACATAAGTGTCTGATCCGCCTATCTAGGGTACGCGAAGGATAGTCATAGACCTTCACAGAGGTCTAGAGGATGACTAAGAGGAGTATATCGATAAGCCCTAAAAGGCTTATCGACCTACACGAAGGAATGTTTAGGGTATAAAACAACATCACTACCATATTTGGGTGCGGAAACTTGGTTCCTGCATCCCCCCATACTGCTTTAGGTGAGACTTTAGTCCGCGCTCCACGGATTGATGCCGAAAGGGCCAGTAGTGTAGGGATTTTCTTGGCTAATTAACATTAAACCTGGGTCAGGGCCCATCAAGCCAACAAATGGTTCCATTGTCGGGACCAGGATCTGCATAAAGAGATGTGTGATGTCGCATCACTAGAATCCAACTAAGAAGGAGATCGAATACTGGTTGGATAGAAAGATCCACGAATTCGTGGCGCAAGAGAAAAGGAATCCATGATTGACAAAAGAATAGTGGTTGGACAGATATATGTACACAAAGATACATGAAATCTTCTTCTGTTCCTTCTTGGTCAAATTATACGAGTGGATCACGAAATTGGCAGATAGCCAAGGAAGGTGGAGGCTTGACGGTCTAGTAGTCTGGACCTCACAGTTAGTGTGGATATTAGAAGCCTCTGAAGATAAGATCACACACGTTTTCGATCACTAGCTCAATCGTATCATAGGAGGATTCGTGACAAATTTTGCGGTCGATACTTCGGTCAGTTATAGTGAAGCATAACGCCGCTTCTTCAAGGGACTGCGAGGTAAGTATTTAAGGTATTTAAATACTTGGATTAAGATGGTCTTGTGTGAAAAGCGGGTTATGAAACTACCTTGATGTTTGGAGCTACACGAAGTGGAAATATCTTTAGCGATAAAGGGAAAAAAGGCCCTGAATATAGCCCGTTGATTGAACCTCCTCTGAGTGACGATGAGGAAGTAGCACAAGCTTCTCCGTAGAGCATTGTTCAACTGATAAGACAAGGGTTCCCATGAATTCCCCATCCACCCACACCACCTCCATCTTCACCTCCAGTGCATACGCCTTCTCCCACACCACCACCATGTCTACCACCATCCAATATGGCGAATTCAGTAAAATTTCCTATGTTCAAGGGGTCGGGAACTGAGGACCTAGACCAATTTTGGTTCATCACGGAAAATGTATGGGAAGCTCAGGGTATTACAGATGATCAGATGAAGAAAGCAATGTTGGTTACTACTTTGCAGGAATGCGCACTAACATGGTACATTAACTACTGCAGCGATAACCTGATGTCTTCATTAGCAGATATCCAGACCACGTTGAATAAGGAATTTAGCAGGCCCAAATCTGAAGCTCAATCAATTGTGGGATTCAAGGATATCATGATGAAGCTTGGTGAGACACCCTGGGATTTGGATCAGAGGTTGAAGTGCACAATCCACGAAGCCAACATGAATCTTATGGATGGACAGCACCGTGAATGGTTTGTGGCTTCGCTACTGCCTCATCTAAGGGTTGCTTTGTCACAACAAAAGATTGGAAACCAGGTAGAAGCCCTAGATATTGCAATGAGATTGCACAAGACATTGATGCAAGATGCTAATTTAGGAGCTCAGCAGATTCACACATAGTTGCAGAACCTCTGCCTAGAATTTTAGAGTCTAAAGAAAGATAGAATAGTTCAGCCGAAGGTGGGTGAAGAAGTTTGGTGCCTGAAGTGAAAAATTTAGGGGCATGCCAAAGATCACTGTCCAGTCTTTGTCAATTATGTTGCAGCAGGGGGGCCAATGCCTCTAAGGCCAGAAGCTCAAGCAGGGCTATGTATAGCGCCCATGCTATGGTGTGCTATCTGTTAGGTAGCTAGAAATCATGTGACAGACAATTGCCATTTGCTGCAAAAATTTGTATAGACACCGCAAAAGCTCTTCTGCAACTTTTGTCAATCAGTGGGTCATGATGAGTGTAATTGTCGTAGTTATGAGCTAATGATGGATAGAATGCCTGCATATAGCGTGTAGGAAGAAACCCAGCCTCCAAACCAAGGTGTTGGGAGAGCGCGAGGTGAATATCAGGGGTGCAGACGAGGCCGAGGTGGAGGAGTACCTGGTACAGGTCAGGGATAGGTTATTTGTTACAATTGTGGAGGACCAGGACAATATGCACTAGAGTGCACGAACCCGACACGTCTGTCATGCCGATATTATACTTAGTTTGACCATGCGACAAAGGATTTCCCTACATTATTAGCTAAGATATGTAAAAAAGGGGCGCAACCTCAACAACCAACTTAGAACTTGCAAATGATGAGGGCTGAGCCTGGCAAAGGGGATCCTGAGGTAAATATTGTGTTGCAGAGTGGAGTGACGACTGGAGAAGATAAGGGGAAGCAGCCTGAAGAAAGTGAGTGGGTCTGTAAAGTGCCAAAAAAGGAGATCGGGTTTGATCTAGAGCATGCAAGAGAAATGTTTATGGAAGCAAATAAAAGCTTCGCTGAGGTCTCTACCTCAGGAAGTCAAGATAAGCCACCTGAAGAGATGGACCCTTCCATGCTTACTACTTTCTTGGAGACTTGTATGAAGATGCTACGTGATAGCAAGGATGTGAAAGGACTACAGGAGCTGATAAATAAATGCACCAGAAAAGAAAATGCTCTTGACGGACCTCACGTAGTTACGAAGATTGGTAAGCATAAGGCAAGAACGAGGCATGAGATGAGGCTCACTGCACAGATATGAGAATATGAGATGGATCAAGTTATTCTGGATCTGGGGTTAGACGTGAATGTTTTTCCTAAATAGACATGGGAGAGGATGGGGAGACCTACACTGCAGTGGTCTCTGATTCAGTTAAGAATGGAAAATCAGTAGAAAATCATCCCCATGGGAAGATTGCAGGGAGTGACAGTTGATATTGAGGGCACGAGTGCATTGGCTGATTTTGAAGTGATAGAGATTGTGGATGATAACAATCCCTACCCTGTGCTCCTTGGGATCGATTGGGCCACTGACATCGACGGGGTAATCAATTTGAAGAAGTGGAAGATGATATTTGAGAAAAAATCTCTCCGCGTAGTAGTGCCCCTAGACCCTGCGAAAGGACTGCGCTATACTGAGCTGGTTCGCAATTATGAAAGCTATGATGATTTGGACCAGATTTATAAGATAACGACGTGAGATTAGGATTGGCTAAATTTTACAGTAGATGGACGCATTTCCTGTGACCGCAAAAGTTCCTGCACATCAGATTCAGATGAGGGGTTGGAGCACTAGCAGAATTGACCGCATGAAGTATCTACGATGTGATGTAATATGATGATCAAGTCACTGCTTTGTGTATCATCAAAGGTAAGGAGTCTACCCCATTATGATGGTTTAACTGATGTTGATAAATTTTTGATGCATTCGAAAGTGAAGTGCCAAAGAAGAATTTCTTCCAGGCCTTAGATTGGGATCTACACCTGTGAGATGGTGGGGTATGCACAAAGACAATTTTGATGATTGGCGCGTGTACAGAAAGATGATGAGATTACGGTTTGGTCACACACAAGTGCGGTTAACAGAGAAATATGATGGAAGGGATGATCTGCGCAATCACCTGGCCAAATGGACTAAGGTTTATGGAGCAGAGCCTCAGCTTGAATGGGTGCATCTGTTTTGTCATACATTGGATGTAATACCGATGAACAAGTACTTGGAAATAGAGCTCCTCCATGGCAATGAAGAATGGGACATTTTGCAACAGGGATTCTTGATGACGTTTAGCTTTGAGAATGGACTTGAATGTATTGATGATGCATTGTAAGAAGTCAAGAAAGCCATCTTCAGAATACCACGGGATCCCTTGGACTTAATTCAACAATATTGGACCACCCAGCTGCGCCACATGCTAGAGTGTTACAATGTGACTGCAGAAGAAGAGGACGACGACCTGTTGAAAATTAATATCCCAGATACTGAAGTTCACCGCGAAGTTAAAGGATCACAAATTGCAAATCTAGATATCACCGCATCGTTAAAAACAAGACAAGCGAACATTGGAACAAAGGCGGAACCAAAATTTGCAAATATTGGGGACTACTGGGATGATGCAACAGTAGATAAGGTCACTGAATTTCTCTGCGAATATCAAGACTTGTTCCCTACGAAGTTTTCAGAGTTGAAAGGGATAATAGGGGACCTGGGAGTTATGAAAATTATGTTGAAACTAGACGCAAAGCCGATCAAGCAGAGGCCTTACCACCTCAATCCGAAGTATAAAGAAAGGGTCTTCTTAGAGTTGGATAAAATGCTGGTGGCGAGTATTACTGAACCAATAGAAGAGTTTGATTGAGTGAGCCCAATAGTAGTTCAAGAAAAGAAGCAAAAGGATGAAATAAGGATATGCGTAGATCTCAGGAAGTTAAATTACGCCTGCGTACATGATCCCTTTCCAACTCTATTCATCGACGAAGTGCAGGATAATGTAGGAGGACACGAAGCATATTCGTTCACTGATGGGTTCTCGGGGTGCCATCAGATCAAGATCACACATGAGGATAGAAGTAATATGACCTACCCCACTGAGTCGAGGTGCTTTCAGTATACTGTAATGCCTTTTGGACTGAAGAACACGACGATGATATTTTTGTTCGTAGTCATCGACACGTTTAAGGACTTCATTCACAAGTTTCTAGAGGTATAATTTGATGATTGGATGGTGTTTGGGATGGTGAAACACCATGTAGTCAGCCTATGATTGATGTTGGATACATGTTGGAGCTATCTGATCGCACTCAATTTGAAGAAATGTTTGTTCTGTGTTCCTTTCATAATCTTGTTGGGACATGTGGTGTGTAGACAAGGATTAATGGTTGACCTACCTAAGATAGTAGTGATAATTAATTTAGAGGTGCCAAGAAGCATGAAACAGCTGCGTGCAATGCTGGGGCATACATGATACTATAGAAATTTCATTAACAGTTATGCCTAGATTACCGCACCAATGGAGAAGTTGCTAAATAAGGATGACACATTTTGTTGAATGAAGAATGTCAGCAAAGCTTAGATGTGTTAAAGGAAAAGATGGTCACTGCATCAATCCTAGTCTTCCTGGATTGGAAGAAGGAATTTCATGTGCATGTGGACGCATCATGTATTGCACTCGGGGAAGTACTGACACAGGCCGGTGAGGGAGGGATGGATCACCCTATAGCATTTGTGAGTAGGAAGTTGTCTAAAGCTGAGAAGAATTATTCAATGACAGAGCACAAAGGTTTGGCTATGGTGTATGCGCTCTAGAAGTTCAAACACTACTTGCTAGGTGGACACTTTAAGATGTATACAGACCATTCTAAATTGAAGTACTTGGTTAACAAGCCTGTGTTGGGGGGAGAAAGATATGGAGATGGCTATTGGTGTTTTAGGAATATGATTTCGAAGTTATTGTGAAGCCAAGATGATTGAATGCTGGACCAGATCATCTGTAGCGCATTGAAATGACAGAGTAGCCTACTAATATGGAGGAAGGACTACTTGATGCTCAACTCTTTGTAGTGCATATCACAGACAATCATTTTGAAGATATCATACACTTCCTGACAACAGGAATGGCTCCAGAAGGGTATACTAGTCAACAAAGGAAGGAGTTGGTGGTGTGCGCGACAAACTTTTCTATCATTGTAGGGAATTTATATAAAATAGGCTCAAATGAAATATTGCGATATTATGTGCCTGAGTTTGAATGAAGCAACATCCTCGTTGAAGCTCATGGAGGAGCTGTGGGAGGAAATTATGCAGGAAAAGCAACAACGCAGAAGATTTTACGCGCTGGGCTGTGGTGGCCAATGCTTCATAAGGATTCCAAGGCTTATTCTAAGGCATGTGATGCATGTCAGAGGACAGGTAGGCCATCGCAGAGGGATGAGCTACCTCTGAATCTGAAATTGTCATTACAACCATTTGAGAAGTGGGCAATTGATTTTGTAGGACCAATTCAACCTCCAGGAAAGAAGACAAGTGCGCGGTACATCATCACCGCAACTAAGTATTTGACCAGATGGGTGGAGGCGCAGCTTGTGAAGGACTGTATAGGGGAAATAATAGCAAAGTTCATCTTTGAGTATGTACTGACTATGTTTGGTTGCCCGAAGATTTTGATGAGCAATCGTGGTACACATTTCCTTAATGAGACGATTAGTTCGTTGACGAAGGGATTTCAAGTTTATCACCAAAAGAATACGCCATATGACCCGCAGGCTAATGGGAAGGTTAAAGCATTTAATAAGATATTGGATAGCATGTTGATGAAGGTTTTCAATGCACAAAGAAATGACTTGGATGTGTGCATACCCGCAGTGCTATGGACTTATAGAACGACTTTCAAAAAGCTGACTGGACAAACACCTTTCAGGTTGCTATATGGCATAGAAGCTATGATATTGATGGAGTACATTGTACCTAGTTTGCGCATAGTGGCATTCATAGGAATGGCAGATCGCGGAGCCATAGAAGAGAGGCTCGCGTAGCTGAGAGCACTTGAAGAGGATATATTTTTGGCTGGATTCCATCAGCAAGTTCAAAAGGAGCGCGAAAAGGCATGGCATGATTGGCACATCAAACTGCGCACCTTCAACGTAAATGATTTAGTGTTATTATATGACATCAAGTTTGATAAATTTCCAAGAAAATTTTGGATGCATTAGCTGGGGCCATATGTCATCAAGGAGATTACTGATGGTGGAGCAGTTCAGCTGGTGAAGTTGAATGGAGATCCATTTCCAGGGAAGGTAAATGGCAACCGATTGAAGCCATACACCGGGGATCTGACCAGATGACTATGTGGTGGAAGCACAGTCTTCGCGCTCAGGCAGCTAAAAGGGGGCGTGGGACTATAAAATACACTGCCCAGGTTATAGAGTTGCGCGATGGAGGGACTGTGCGGAAAGGTGGAATGTCACAGTATCAGCAAAAGCGCGAGGGGAGTTGCAATATAGGAGGAGCAACCACACAGGATAGTTAGAAAGTGACTGTTACGGTCACTGTTCATGATTTGACAGTGAGAAAATAACTAAGAGGAGCGGGAGGGTGGCATTTAAGGCAGAATTTAAATGCGATATCTTTGAAAATATGCTGCCAATCTAGCATTTATGAATGGATTTTGGGGGGAATGGTTGGATTTGAATTCGAATTTGCCTATAAATTACAGATGGCCACCCAACAAAAAACACTTTTCATTTTGAGAATTGAGGTGTCAAGCTATCAGTTGCACATGAACCCTAAGAGTTTTGAGGCTTTGGTGGCTAGTTCAGTGTTTGACAGATTTCCTAAAGCAACCCAGGAGCTTCTTACTAGCCTCATGTCGGCGCCCATGGAAACTGCAAGTGCTGGAGGATCGATGGCCTCTAAGGGAGATGGCCCTGAGGTCGTAAGTGTAGAAGTGCCCGCAGAAGTACCAAAGTTGCCAAGGTCGCCCAGGCTGAGGCCTACGCCACCAAAAGAGGGGCCTAAGACAAAGAAATACAAGAAGAAAGCGACACAGCTGGTGCATGAGTAACCAAGGAAGAACTAGAAGAAAGAGAAGCCTACCGCATAGGAGAAAGGAAAGGTGGTAGACCTGGTGTTATCACTCAGAAATTTCTCAAGGTTAAAGAAAGAAATCACCAAGGTAACCACAAACCTACTTTGGAGATTAGGATCTAGCCTTCCTAATCTCAGAGAGGGCTCTCTCTTTTTTATTTAACTTTGTTTAGTTATTTGATTTTAGGCTAGTTATGTAAGCTTGATTAGGTTTTGATTTGAATTTGGGTGGTGGGATCACTTACTTAGATGAACAGAGGTTTGCTTTTACAAACTAGAATGGATTAAGTTCTAAAAAGAGTGTCTACAGGGCAAGCTAGGTGAGTTATTACAGATCTCAAAGGCTGGGTGGTGAAGTGATTTCTAATCGGATCCAGGAATCAATTAAGGGTTCCTTAGGCCATATTATGAATAGAATGAAAGAGGTCAATCAGGATGGGAGAGAAATTAAGGGTTCTCAAATCCAGATATCAGAGGAAAACATACAAATGACTAACTGTGAAAAACAGAGTGTAATTAAACAAGTTCTAAGTGATATTTCTAGTTAATTCATTCAAATTTGGATAACATTTAAGTTTATGAAACACATAAGAAAGTAACAAAATCAGACAAAGAAGATACTTCACTGCAAATAGCTCATCTCATGAATCCTGTAATGCAATGCTTTTATTACTTGCTCTAGTCTGTTGACTTGAATATTGGTTCAATCACCCTTAGGTTTGAGATCAAAATAGCTCTACAAATGTATAGTAATCCACACCCCTTAATACTTTGAATTATGAAGTATCTATATAGAAATTATTACAAAATATATTGTCAACTGACTAGGATTTATTCTAGGAATAAAATATATGGATGGTAGGTAGTGACACCTTTCAACTGACTGAAAATTGTCTCTATTATTTAGGTTCTGTTGTCTTTTAGTCTTTGATATTTTTCCCTTTAAGCTGCTTGGTTGTTTGGTCTTCACGCTGGATGTCATATTTACTTATGATCTTTCATCTGATACGCTTTTATCTGTTTGTCTTTCAACTGTATTTCTTTTACCATGAATGCTCTATCACCTACTTTTACTTTTACCTTTTACTGTAAATCTTACTCACTCTTTCATGCTTTTGTGTTTTAGTAAAAATGATTTTTACTAAAAGACACATGTAGAATACAAAATGTTGCTTGGAGATTAGTTTGTAACGATCTTTTGCTGTGCTAGTGAAAATGATTTCATCTATGTTTTAACATTAACTGTGTAAATTGTTTCCTTCTGCTATGTGATAATTGTCTTTTCCTTCTAAATAAATGTTAGGGTCCCACCCTAACCCCCTTATTTATGTAATAGGATCAAGTCATAGTTATAGTTAAGTAAAGAGTCAATAAAGCCCATATTAATAATTTTAAGTGGTTAACCCGCATTTAATGACGGGACCACAGTTAGTTGCAAATGGGCCATGGTATTAGATAGATGATATTAATAAGAACCATGGTATTGCCCCATGGTATTGCATGTATGAATCCTATATAAAGGATAGAGACTCCCTGCGAGGAGCATCGTGTCTTATTTTGTAATCGAGCTCAGCTCTATTGGAGGTTGCCCCCTCGAAGGCAAATGAACTTTGCTTTTTGAATAATAAAATACTACTTGTTATTGCTCTTGTTCTATGTTCTGGGTATATTTTTTTGCATATTTGGTATTTTGGTATCATCTTATAGGATTAAGAGCATAACAAGTGGTATCAGAGTGCTTTCCAGGGCCGGTGGGATCTCCATTTTTAGCAAATTGTTTTTTTGCTAGAGATGTGTTCCGGCGTCTTTAAACCACAGGATCTGTCGTTGAGTGCATAAACCTGTGGATTTGGGGAGGCATGCACGCAGGAAATACAAGAGGTGGTCACGCTTGTTGGACTCCCTTGTAACCCTTGTGGGTACCCCTTCGAGTAGTAGCGCATTAGAAAGAACCACGCACGGACTATCTTCCAAGTACCTTCTGGGTATATCGAAAGCCCCCTAGCTCCCTTGCAACCTCGCCATAGATAAACTGTCGGCCATCTTGCTTCTACAGTACACCGAGAACAACACTCAAAGAAATTACTCGCTCGTACGATAGGGTAGTCAGGTTGTACGGCTAAGGGTACGGTTGATCCTCCTTGGTTAGTGCCCTAAAAAATTGGGCCGAGTACTACTGTCAGACCCTTATGTATATTGCGATCTGTAGCACCTGACACTCCTGGAGACCATAGTTCCCTGATCTCTCTCTGGATCATACATAATCTTTGCCAGATCAGATCTCGCAAGTGGGGTTTTTGCCGCCGCAACAACAATTAGTTTCGCAGTTCAAATCCATCAGATCCACCATCCAGATCTGAGTAGTTGTGTGGGTTCCTATACCTGGGCGTGATTTTCGTAGGACTTTTGGCAGCATTGACATTTCAGGGATTTGGTGACTGCAGTATTCCTAAGCAAGGAGTAAAACTTCGTTAGGAGTTAAAAAAAAAAGAGTCTGAGACCCCCCAGGGTGCTTATTGGTGACTTAGCCCATAAGAATCAGGACGACGAGCTGAGCAAGGTGGCACCATTCAATTGTTAGTCCAAAAAAAAAAAAGATCGGACGGTCCCAAATTTCAAGTAAAACGGCTCGGTGCATGGTAGAAACTAGAAATCAAGCTATGGTGAATGAAAGGATGGACAAACTTGAAGCATCCTTGAAACAAATCCAAGATTAACTGATGAAATTAACTACAACACTCTCTATGGGCAAGGCGGAAGCCCGCAAGGAGCCATATATTGGCAATGAACACAGTGAGGGTGAGTCTAGCCACTCTCTTCACCTCTGGGGCACCCACAAACATTCCCGTCCGCGACCTCCCAAGCTGGACATGCATAAATTTGATGGCTCTAACCCGGTAGCATGGATAGCATAAATGGAGCAATATTTCAATTTGAATTACATCCTGGATAATGACACTCATCTTAGTGTGGGGATCATGTACTTGGACAATGAAAGATGGCAATGGTGGCAATGGCATCAACGTTGCTATGGAAGGTCCTTGACTTGGGACACATTCAAAAAAGCTCTTATGGATCGCTTTGACCATGACTCTGCTTTTTTGGGTTGTCTCATTAAGCTCCGTCAGACTAGAACAGTGGATGAATATACTACAGCCTTTGAAGCCTTAGCTTTCTGCACTTTAGGTCTACAAGATCAGTTCTACACAGAATGTTTTATCAGTGGTCTTAAAGAGGCCATACAAGCCCACGTCCGACTGTACCACCCTCCCTCATGGTTGGAGGCTTGCAAGATAGCTCGTTAAGTAGAACGTGCATTACCGTCCCAGTCCAATCGCCCAAATTTCACCACCAAGGGTCGCCCCCCACAGGCTCATAGCACTACCCAAACACTCAAGGTTCAAAAGGTGTCACCTGCAAAAATGGCGGAAAGAAGAAAGCAAGGATTATGTTACTACTATGATGAAAAATACTCCCATGGACATAAATGCAAGGAGCCCAATTTTTTTCAAATTGATGCTACTGATCACAACTCATCGGAGGAAGACCCACCACTTGAGGAACCAGAGGAGGAAGAAGAGGACAACTAGAAGGACAATGTACTTGAAGAGCCAGTTATTTCGCTGCATGCTTTGGCAAGGATTTCTTCGCCTCAAACTCTCAAAATCAGAGGTTTTATTAAGCATCGCCCAGTAGTAGTCCTAATTGATAGTGTAAATACACATAATTTTATCCATCAAAGAGTCACGGAAGCAGTGCATTGTTTTGTACGAGCAGTTTCTAACTTCCAAGTCCAAATTGCTGATGGGGGCACAATGAAATGTGAAGGCCGCTGTGAAAATGTCAAACTTCAAATGGGGGATTATCAGTTAAGGACCCACATGTTTTCCATACACATGGGAGGGTGCAACATTGTCCTAGGTGCTAAATGGCTTCGCACACTTGGCCCAATCACAATGGATTTCCAGGAGTTATATACGAGCTTTAAGAAAAACAACCACACACATACCCTCCGCGGACTCCAGGCGGGAGCTCCCTCTATCATCAGATCACATCGGATGGAAAAATTGTTAAAAAAGGGCCATCATGGAGTTATAGCTCAATTTAATGCCATCCAGGCCTTCGAACCCAATTCTCTTTCGATTCATCCTAAGATGCAACAGATCTTAAATACCCATCAGCCAGTCTTTGACAAGCCTCATGAGCTTCCACCCTCAAGAGGGGAACATGATCATAGCATCACTTTGGTCCCAGAGGCACAACCACCAAATGTGCACCCATATAGATATTCATTCGCCCAAAAGAATGAAATAGAAAAAATAATCAAGGAACTTTTGGAAGCAGGTGTCATTCGTCCTAGTATTAGTCCTTATTCATCATCGGTGGTCATGCTGCTCAAGAAAGATGGGGAATAGTGTATGTGTCCAGACTTCAGGGTTCTCAATAAGTTGACAGTCAAAGATAAATTTCCCATTCTAGTTGTTGATGATTTGCTGGATGAACTAAATGGGGCTCAATTCTTCACTAAGCTTGATCTTCGCTCAGGCTACCACCAAATTCACATGAAAGAAGTCGACATTCCAAAGACTACTTTCAGAACTCATGAAGGCCATTATGAGTTCCTAGTCATGCCATTTGGTCTTTGTAATGCCCCATCCACTTTTCAGAGCCTTATGAACCACCTGCTCAAACCATATCTCAGAAAATTTGTCCTTGTTTTCTTCGATGACATCCTCATCTACAGTCGCACTTGGGCCGCACATCTTCAGCATGTAAATCTCCTCTTGCAACTGCTCCGCGAGCATAAATTGTTTGTTAAGATGTCCAAGTGTTCTTTTGGCATGGAAGAATTTGAATATTTGGGCCACATTATGGGGCGTGAAGGTGTCAAGGTGGACCCCAAAAAGATCAAGGCAATGCAGGATTGGCCTCAACCTAAGACCTTGAAGAGCTTGAGAGGATTTTTGGGTCTCATGGGCTACTATCGCAAATTTGTCTGCAATTATGGTCACATTGCGAGGCCCCTCACTCAACTCCTTAACAAAAATTCATTCCTCTGGAATGATGAAGCACAACAGGCCTTTACAGCTCTCAAAAATGCCATGTGTTCTACTCTAGTCTTAGCACTACCTGACTTCACCAAATCTTTTGTTATTGAATGTGATGATTCGGGTACGGGTATTGGGGCGGTCTTAATGCAGGAAGGTCGACCGTTGGCCTTCACAGGCCAACAACTAAGTGGAAAGAATTTGGGACAATCTACCTATGAGAAGGAGATGATGGCCATCTTACATGCAGTAGATACCTGGCGACCTTACTTATTGGGGAGACGCTTCCAAATTCGCACAAATCATCAAAGCCTTAAATATTTTTTGGAGCAATGCCTATCCTCACCACAACAAAATAAATGGCTCACCAAAATGCTAGGATATTATTATGAGATAATTTACAAGAAAGGGCGCGAAAATATTGTAGCAGATGCATTATCTCGCCAATTTGAGGAGGAAAGTACCCTACTCGCAATTTCCCTTCCCATTCCAGAATGGATTGAAGAGGCTTGCAAGGAATGGTTTTTACATCCCTATCTCTCCCAACTCATTACTCAATTGCAGGCAGATCCAAATTCCACCGAGGGCTACTCGTGGCAGGATGAGATTCTTCGCTACATGGACAGAGTAGTAATATCACCAACGTCCACCCTCAAAAGCCACATTTTTGCAGAGTTGCACTCATCTCCCACTGCAAGACATTCAGGCTTTCAGAAGACGTATGCTCGCACTCGAAGATCATTTTTTTGGACAGGAATGAAAAAGGACATTCTTACTTTTGTAGCTGAATGCGACATCTGTCAGTGCAACAAAGGAGAGACAACCAAAGTACCAGGCACATTACAACCATTGCCCATCCCGGCATCAATATGGACAAAGGTTTCTATGGATTTCATTACAGGTCTT
Source organism: Pinus tabuliformis (assembly GCA_031772625.1). Taxonomy (NCBI): domain Eukaryota; kingdom Viridiplantae; phylum Streptophyta; class Pinopsida; order Pinales; family Pinaceae; genus Pinus; species Pinus tabuliformis. The sequence continues at coordinate 463,611,125 of CM062811.1, forward strand.
CCAAAGTCAGGAAACAAGTCAGTCATCATGGTGGTTGTGGACAGACTTTCTAGGTATGCTCATTTTTGTGCCCTACCCCTCTTTTACACCAACTTTTGTCGCTCAATCTTTCATGGATCAGATCTTCAAATTGCATGGAATGTCCACTTCCATTGTATCTGATCATGACTCGGTCTTCACCAGTAATTTTTGGCAGGAACTCTTCCAGCTACAAGGTACCCAACTAAAACTCAGTACTTCCTATCATCCACAAACTGATGGTCAAACTGAAGTAGTCAACAAATGTTTGGAAACCTACCTTAGGTGTTTCACTTCAGAAAAGAAACATCTCTGGGTACAGTGGTTACCTCTAGCTGAATGGTGGTATAACACCAACTATCATGCCACCACCAAAATGACTCCATATGAAGCAGTTTATGGTCAACTCCCTCCTTCCCCTACGTCTTATATCAAGGGGTGCTTGAAGATACAAGCAGTGGATCAACTCCTACAGAACCGCACAACCATGCTCGCCCATCTTAGAGAGAATCTTCATCAAGCTCAAAACTGCATGAAGCAACAGGTAGACCAGCATCGCTCAGAACACCAATTTCAAGAAGGGGATCAGGTATTTTTGAGGCTGCAACCATATAAGAAAGCATCACTCAAAGACAAGGGTTGTCAGAAACTATCTCCAAAATTCTACGGACCATATCAAGTACTTCAGCGCATTGGAGAAGTGGCCTACAAGCTAGATTTGCCACCCACTACAAAAATCCATCCAGTTTTCCATGTCTCATGCCTCAAGAAAGTGATTGGGAACAATTGCAGAATTCAAACCAGTTTACCTGAACTAGATGAAGAAGGGTCAATCTGGCTCCAACCTGAACAGGTCCTGGACACACGAGAACGGCACCTGCATGGCCGCCTGATCAAGGAAGTCCTCGTCAAGTGGAAAGACACCTCTTCGGAACATGCAACCTAGGAACTAGCCACTATTCTTTAGCAGTTTCCGCAGCTTCAGCCTTAAGGACAAGGCTATTCTTATGGGGGAGGGCATGTTAGGGTCCAACCCTAACCCCCTTATTTATGTAATAGGATCGAGTCATAGTTATAGTTAAGTAAAGAGTTTAAAGCCCATATTAATAATTGTAAGTGGTTAACCCGCATTTAATGACGGGACCACAGTTAGTTGCAAATGGGCCATGGTATTAGATAGATGGTATTAATAAGAACCATGGTATTTCCCCATGGTATTGCATGTATGAATCCAATATAAAGGATAGAGACTCCCTGCAAGGAGCATCGGGTCTTATTTTGTAATCGAGATTAGCTCTATTGGAGGTTGCCCCCTCAAAAAGGCAAGTGAACTTTACTTTCTGAATAATAAAATACTTGTTGTTATTGCTCTTGTTCTATGTTCTGGGTATATTTTTTCGCATATCTGGTATTCTGGTATCGTCTTGCAGGATTAAGATCATAACAATAAAGCCTTTTCAATACATTTCCTTGTGTATCTTGGAGTAAATAGGTTTTGGAACTAGTATCAAAACTATTAATCCAATCTCCCGTTCTGCTAATAACCTGCAAAACTAAACATTTCGTTAATAAAATCTAGGTCTGCGAGGAGGTGATAATGGGTTCAGGGAACTAAGATGTTTGTGGACGGAGTCCGGAGCATGTTCGGGAGGTAATCAATGGTGAAATTCGGTTGTAGAGGCTTAGGGTAGTGCAGGAATGGTTAAGCATCTTTCAGTGAAAAATGAGCGAAAAGAGTGAAAATGAGGGTCTTCAGCATTTTAACGGGTAACAGCTAGAATTAGCGCTAAATTTCATAATGAATAGTGGATGGTTTCGGCTTACACGGGGAGGTGATATTAAGGTTCATCATACCGTTTTTGGTAGTTGGGTAGTTTTTCCATGAGAGCACGCAAGTTAACCCAAAGTTTCCATGTAACAGAAAGGGGCCCGAGAAAAACTGCGAATCTCCCGTGCTCTCGAGCAGGTATATCTCGGAAAAGAAATCAATGCGATATGGATCCGCTCTGTCAGATCTTGGGGTGCAAGATCTAACGGCTGTCCCGTGGTGGAAATGCATGGAGGGAATAAGGGTGGAGATTTGCGGGGCCTGGGGATTAATTACAACTAATTTGTAATTAATTAATGAATATGGTGCGGGTTAAAAATATAATGAGCGGGTTTAATACAATGCGAGACCTGGGAATAAATACATTAGGGATATAAGTTAAAAGGGTATCGAGGAGGGTTTATTAATATAGTTTAATATATGCGGGTTTGTATTATATGGGTTTGGGATTAATATATATATGGGAATTAAATAATTAGAGTTAAATGTTAATATTAGTATATGGGTGGGATTGTAAAAATACACTAAGTTTCTAATGTAAAATTAATATCGGGGCGGAGAAACATAACTTAGAATAAAGGGGTTTTATGGGTTTTTTAGGTGAAATATGGTATGGCGGAGTTAATTAAGTAATGCGGAGGGGGAATTTAAACTTAGGACAAGGGGGGTTTTATGGGTTTTTTAGATAAAATAGGGAAATTAATAAGGGGAAAATGATTTTTTCAAAGGGGAATGGGTTTCACACTAGGGAAGAGGGGTTTTGGGTTGGGAAATGACCTTTGGAGGGTAATTTACTAGGGAAATGTGTGAAACCAAGGGGTAAGGGTCAAAATGAAGGGAAAATGGTACTTTTATAAGACATGAGGGGAAAATGGGGAAATTAGTAAATAAGTATGTGGGGGGGAAATGAAATGAGGGGAAGTTAACCAAATCAACTTGTGAACATCCTTTCACTTTCATAACTGCTCTTGCACACTGAAACATTGGATTAAGCATGATGAATGTGCTTATGCTTTTACAACCTTGTACTTCTGCAACCTTTCTTGTACCTACCCTTTACTTATCTTAACATTTTTTCTTCACTTTATTGGGTGCATTTAAACTAGCAGACCCTTTCTCTCCTTTTCCTTTTGACAAGTAAACTATCTATTTCTAACCTTATAGCTTCCAATGGCTCAGATTAAGCTTATGAGCACATTTTTATTTCTCTACCTAACTACTGATCTGCCAAGGTTAAACAGTTTGGCCAGATCTTTATTCTCTATCTATAAACATGAAATTTAAAGCATGAACTAGTCAAGATTAAGCTATTTGACTATCATGGGTTTTGGCATTTATGACAAGCTACACACAACCATTATTTTGCACAGTGAAGTAAAAAGTAGTGGTACTTGAATTTTCACACTTTCATGATTTGTTTTTGTTTGGGGTTCATGTTTTTCACTTTTGTTTTTCTATTTGTCCTTTGATTATTCTTTTAGGACATACCCTCTTTACATTTTTTAATCTTTAATATGGAAAACATTTGCAAAAAAGCAAAGGTATGTACAATATTACAAGACTTATCATAGCCAATTCAAATTTATGAATCCTATTATTATAGGACCCTAACACCTGGAATTAGTTGAGGGCATGGAAGACACTGGTATGGGCACAGAGGATATCAATATTGAGGGGGTAGACCCTATTTCCAAGTTACCAGAATACATCCACCCACGCCAAGGCAAGGTGAAGGTCCGAAGGACCCAGATGAGGGAAAAATTTTACTTAACACACCATTGCTGCCAAACCAGATCACATTTGAAGGTCTGCGCTTGGCGCGTGTGCCACATCTGAAGTTAGAGGATTGGGACTTGGCAGATACTGAGTGGTTCCCCCACTTGGTGACTAATACATTTATGACCTGCGTCTTCTATAAAGATTCTGGTGTGACTACATTGGAGTCAAGGAAGTGGATTAGAGGGGTGGACAAGGCAGGACTGTTGAACCTCCTATGGGTGCCGCATTACAACTGTGCGCCCATAACATTGATAGTGATCAAACAATTGTTATGCTTGTTGGACGACGGGTGCCTATGGTTAGGAGAACCGATATTGATCACTGATATGCTGATCCATAAGATCACATTGCTACCGCACTCAGGGATGAATCCAGCCAAGGCATTTGGCGGAAAGACAGGCGAGCATGACCTCACCGAGAGAATGAAGGACAAGTTTGAGCTTGTCAAGAAACTGCGTGGCTACTCAATTTCTAGCATAACCAACCCCGTGTTTATGGTAGCCACCCAAATCTTGGATGGAAAAATAATGAGGAAGTGTCACACAAATGAAGTGCCAACACCAGTTGTGACATTAGCGGCCCAGTGCGCAGAGGGTGTACAATTCAATTGGGTGTGCTAGCTCTGCAGCAAGTTCCTCACGAACAGTAGAGAAGCACAAGACCAAAGTAAGACCTTCCATTATGCATGGCTTTTGCTATCAATCGTATTGGTCGCGTGGGAATTACCGGAGGATAGGAACATTCCTCCAATCGCGTCAGATTTGCTAGAAGCAGTGAAGTTCGCTTCGCTCTGGGCCACAGAGGACGCTAAGAGGGTCAAGGACAGTAAGATATTTTGGGTGCTGATGGAGGCAAGCATCCACGCCGTGATAAACCACAAGCCACAGCTCTCACCAACTGTCTTCGACCAGTTGTTGGGATATGTGGAGTTCAAAGTGGAGTTCCACTATGTCTCTATGCGAGCACGGATGGACCATAAGAAGAAGTGGTATGATCTCCCATACCTTACTACAGATGATGCAATCACAGTGGTCCTTGAGCGTTGGCCAACAAAGTGGTGCATGGCCTCAGATTTGTCAGTTGGGTCTAGTAAGTCCGCAAGAAAGTAGAAGAAGGTAGAAACCCGGTTGAAGATGCAGCAGACGGATGAAAGGAAGAAAAATGAGGCTAAGGAAAAAGACAGAGAAGAGCACGCTGCAATGGAGCAGGCCGAAGAGAAGGAAGGAGATGAAGAGCACAACTCTAACAAAAGTCATAGGTTCCTTCGCCGCAGACAGAGGACAATGAGCAGCAATCGAAACAAGGTGGTGGAGAATAGGAGAGTACTTCATTCCGGATAAAGGGTACTCGGGAGCATGAAAAAGAAGGGTCGTGGAAGAAGTCCAAGGACAGTAAATCATCGCTTGACTAGATCATCTTGATAGAAGGTTACGTGGAAAACATCGGAGATAAAGTATAGGATGTGACCATGGAGATGCTGCATCAGTTTGAGCAGCATCATAAGAAATCCTTGGTTTTTATTCAGATGGGTCTGTGTGAACTGTAGATCCAAACTACTCAACTGTAGACCGGTGTCGGGTGAGGCAGAGCAGTGTTGACTATTTTGGCACCAGGGACCTCTGAAGCAGCGGAGATGGTCCACTCCTTGGATCCCTGGGTTGTCACACTACTGGATGGAGCTTTGACTGTAGAAGCAGAAGCTGACAGGGCTATTGTCAGTGCTCTCAAGAAGGTTGGGTTGAACTTGGCCGCGCTTCCAAGTGAAGCCCTTCACACCTTGCAGGTAGGTGTGATCACAGAACTTCAGGCTCGAGAGTAGTGCGCGTTGAGTGTGATCAGCGAACAAAAGGTGAAAAATGCACAGATGTTCATTGAGAAGACTTCAACAATTGACACATGGAAGAAGGTACAATAGAAGAATGAGCACACTATGGCAGTAGTCACTGAAGCATGTAAAACTGTTCCGGAGTTGCATATCCCAGAAGAAGCATCAGTGGAGGCCAAAATTCGGAAGCTCATTACAGGTGTGCGCGATGCAAAGACAGAGTTGGACAAGGTTTAGGCTGAACCTTAAGATCACAGAGCTTTAGTTGAAGGCCCAAACTTCAACTCCACCAGAGGTCAGAGAGCAGCACAAGGCAGTTGTCAAGGATGCAGTTGCTGCAGTAGATGTCACAGTAATAGATTGCATTGCACTCTTTCAGAAGCTGCTGGAGGTACTTACTAATCTGTAGGAAGATCCCAACTTGCAGAGGTTAGCAGTAGAGGCAAGGGAATTACAGCAGTAGTATGACAAGGTCAGAGCGACGACACACACCATCGCCATCACACAGAGGTTGGCCAAGTTGCAGGAAGCAAAGGGACTGAAGGAACAGGTGGAAGCAGCACAATGAAGAGAGGCAGTACTGAAAGCCAGATTGGGGCCTTGGCCGGATGAGGCCTATGTGCTCACTGCCACCATTGAGGGAAAATTGGCTAGCCTACATGCAACACAGCAGCAAATCAAGGTAGATAGTGCAGGACCAACAACGAAGCAGCTGGTGGAGTAGGTTAAGTACGCAATGACGCAGTGTGCCACCGAAGTTGCAGTGGCACAAGTGGAGCTGGGAGGTCTTCGTGACAAGATCTCCACACTAGCAGAGTGACTCAGGGGTGAGTCACCATATTTGTGTTGGGGACCTGTTGGGAATAGGTCCCCTAGGGTCATTTTTGGGGTTAGAAGCCCATGTTTTGGGGCAAGAAGCCTAAGCTTTTGTATAAGAAGTGTAAAGTCTCCACATTTTATGGTCGCGAAGCACAAATATGTGAAGTTTCATAAAGGTTTTCCACCCTTAATTTACGTAAATTATGTTGGCTTAGGAGATCTACCCATGGTCCGTGGACCATGTGGTTGTATAAAAAGGGAAGTCTTAGAAGAGTCTAAGGTAGTTCAGTTCTTGGTATGTTTTGAATCATTGATGGATGTAATTGGTTTGTGAGAGCTAAGAGTAAAGAGTCTTAGCGTAGTAAAGAGGCTATGTAGATTTGTACGCATAGGCCTAGGGTAGAAGTCCGTAGCTGAGTGTGCGGACCCCTACAACTATGTGCACAGGACGGTTAGAGTTTGTAAAGAAGATCTGAAGCATCAATAAAGAGAATTATTCTAGAATTATCTGTGTATGATATATTTTACTTCTATTATAAATGCATATGATTATGTTATGATGAATACTGGGTTTATGTTTTAATGTTGTATTGATGCGCAAATCCATATGCTTTGGTTTGTTATATGAACGCAAGTAAGAATATTTGTTTACACGAAGATCATCTTAATGCATGTTGAAGTTATCAGATACTTAAGCTAATCTGGGTAAATACATAAGTAAGATTAATTATAGAGGTGCGTAAGTGTCTGATCCGCCTATCTAGGGTATGCGAAGGACAGTCGTAGACCTTCACGGAGGTCTAGAGGATGACTAAGAGGAGTATATCAATAAGCCCTAAAAGGCTTATCAACCTGCACAAAGGAAGGTTTAGGGTATAAAACGACATCACTACAATATCTAGGTGCGGAAACTTGGTTCCTGCATATCCCCATACTACTTTGGGTGAGACTTCAGTCTGCGCTTAGTGGATTGATGCGAAAAGGGCCAATAGTGTAGGGATTTTCTTGGCTAATTAACGTTGAACTTAGGTCAGGTCCCATCAAGCCAACAATTACCCTTAAGCTTCACCTGAACCTCATATTAAGGGGTCAAGTACTCTAGTGAAGATGAGCACCCTCCCAAAAACCAAAGATAGAGTAGGTTCATCTGTGTTAGGTACCAGGGTAGCCTGCCCTAGTTACCTTGTGTTTGTCCCTAAAACTTATGGCAATTGTAGTTACCTCAAATCACAGACACTGCCAGGAGGGGACATGGTCGCAGACAGTATGCTGTGTGGGTAGGATACATGAGTCCCCGACTCAGTTCTGATATCCTCGAAGGGATCCCCAATACACAAAATATTCAAAGGAGATGCAAGCAAAGGCGGGCTACCTTTGTTTACAATCTGATGTTGTCTCGTATTTAGCTCCACTTTTACTGGAGTGGTCCCGAATAGTATGAGTGTAGAAGGACTTCCCTCGTTAATGACACTAGTTTCGGTGTGTGATCTTGGGAAGTTAACTCACAACTACCTAACCCAAGATCTTAGCTTAAACTAATATGTGTTTACTCAAAAAAGAGTTGCTGATTGATTTTATTATGTAAATTTTAATGTACTTTGTTAAAGTGTTCGATGGGGTTGTTGACATATGAAGTTGTGTGGGACTCTGACTCAAATCATGCAAAAACAATGATTTAAATTTCACTTTTGATGAATATGTTGCTTCTACACGGAAGGAGTAATTTATACATAAATATATATACCATTCATCCGATACAGTAAAACACAAGAACAACTGACAACACTACAATGCTCACTAACAACTTTTGAAACCAAATAAATGCATATCTAACCAACTAAGCAGAAAACAGTGAAAATTTTTGTATTTTATTTTTTATGAAAAACTTTAAGAAGTAAAGCTATTTCCCTAAAATAAAAAATTATTCAGGAAACAAATGTCAGTCAAACATGCACAGTTGCAGATCCTTGATCAGTCTACAAGAAAATTTCCCAACCCATGAGGTCACAAAACTATTTGTTTATCAAGAAATGGATGGCTAACGCATTGTATTAGAGGGTACAGAGAGTTAGTGACTGCACTGACACTCTATGTGCAAGGCCACAGTGCTTTATAAAGAACTGTTTACACTAGGAGGGTGCGTTAGTGAGGAAATAGGCTTAAAAATGAATGTTGTGGGGATTAGATCTAGGGTTGAGCATAGAGAGAAGGGTGTTGTATAGTCCTAAGTGGTTAGAAAGGGGATCAAGAAGTACAGGAAGGCCTGGAAGAAAGAGAGATCTAGGAAATTTCTGGGAGAAAATCGGGAACTAAGTGTAGTCCCCAGTGGAGTCACCAATTCTGCTATAGGGATTAATGCACGGGTGTTTGGTGATGGAGATACCCTTAATGATCTTTCCGGGATCCTTAGCAGATAGTTAGATTAACTACAGCTAGCCCAAAGATACATATACATAACCATATTAGTGAAATGAGAATTGAAGTAGGAAGAAGGATTGTTACCTCAGGTCTTGGTGTGGTGTTGCTGGAGAGTGCAAAGTAGCGGAGTGGAAGATCCCTCAGCTAGCTCCAATATCAATACCTACACATAAACAAGACGAGGCATAATATCACAACATATAACTTCAACAATCAATACATTAATACATAGGGATATCTAACTGCATATATCTAAGCCACTCATAATCATTAATGTTGCATAAACATGTAAATGAATCACAATACTAATGCCATGGAGTGGACAACACAATTGCAAGTATATACTAATGATAGAAAAGAGTGATTACAACCATCAATTACATCAAACTTCCCTTACTCCTCCAGCTTCCATCTCTCTCTCTCTTCTTAACCTCTTGAAGAGCTGATGTCTAATACTAGCTTCAACAGTAAATAAGCAATCCTTTCAAATGTTTTGGCCTCTTTCACAATGGCCCTAGCCTCAAATATATAGCATGAGAGGATAAGCCTTGCCAAATCCTTCATGAGTTCCTTTGGGAAAAAGCAGAGATGTTTCCATGCTTTCGTGTTCTTTCCCTACTTGTAGAATCCATTAGGAATATCAATTCCTCCAAACAGCTCGAATTTGGTTGTTTCCCTACTTTTATGAGCTAACATAGGAGTGAATATAAGGTTATTTCTTGGTCCACTTGCTTCTTTGACCCATAGAAACTCACTTAAGTTGACTACCGCTCTTCCCGAGGCAATAGATAGAGTTACCCTAGGCACTAATGCACCTGATGCATGGCTAGCAATATTTATAAAGCAGGTTGCTAGTTCCTAGAGAGCTTTAGCTTGACAAATAGGCCTATGAAATTGGTCTGTATTTCAGTCATCTTGCCCGTCTCCTCTGAGTTGATGAGGAGGTAATTTTCTTGTATAACAACCATCGGGAGCTAATTCTCAGAATGTTGGATATTGGAGATGGACCAAAACATCAGGACCCAATGTTGGGAGGACTGATCAAGTCATATTGAAACCTCAGAGTAACAAAATATCACGGATCAAGTAGAACCTCAGAAGTTCGAAACTTTGGGTTTTGGAATCTCGTAAGTTCTTATCAATGAAATTTTTTAAAAGCATCGAGGTTGTGAGGAGCAGATATTTCAAAGGAAATTATGAATTCTTTGAAAGCATCGAGGGTTGTGGAAAGTAAAGTTTACAAAGGAATTTGCTTGCAAAATCAAGGACTGAGGGACCTTTTCTCTCTCCTCAAGATAGGACACATGGTAGCAAGTGATTGGCCTTAAGAAGTTGATAAGGAAGATGATGTGAGCATGACATGGTTGTATGGAGGACATGTGGCAGTCAAATTTGGCATTTTTAGTGGCCTAATGGGGAAAATCCATGTAACATGTGTCACCACTAAGGAGGTGCCAAGTGGATATAATGACATCATCTCGGAGGTAAGTATATCGAAAGTTGAAGATCTCGTAACTCCTATGCAATTTTTATTTAAAACGTTCAAATGAAAGGGGCTCTAATGTGTTGGTGTTTGGTCATAGAAGAGCCATAAAACCAAGGGCGCAGAGAAGGCTAAGCACCTAAGTGCTATGGAGCATATCGAAGGATGGAAAACTCTTAACTCCTTTATAAATTCCTTGGGAAAAGGTTACGATGAAAGGGACTCTGATGCTTATTAGTGCTTGGTCATGAGGACCCAAAGAAATAAGGGCATAGAGAAGGCCTAGCATCCAAGTTCTATGGAAATATATCGGAGGTCAAATATTTTAGAACTCCTTTGAAAATGTGTTTTGGAGAAAAGTTACGATATGTGGGAGCTTCCGATTTGTTGGTGTTTGGTTGTGAAAGCCCAAAAGACCAAGGGCGCAGAGAAAATACACAAGGGGATAGGCCCATGACAAGAGCCAGAAGGCCCATGTGCAACAAAGGATCATATTTGAGCATTGTGGGGGAAAGCAACATTGTCATGAGAGAGTTGTGTAGAGAGATCAGTGGGTGTAAGTGTGTTGTAGTGTAAGGCCAAGTGAGCCTATTCTATATAGAAAGGTTGAGAGTGCCTAAGCAAAGGAAAGAGACCCTCAAAAGTGGTTCTGATATTATGTGATAAGAGGCCAAAAGTCCATGTACAGAGAGTGTTGTGGTGTAAAAGGCTGAGAGAGCCTGTTGAATAGGAGGGGTAGAGAGCTAAGTGTATGTAGTTGAGGAGCATAGTGTAGAGAGTGTTGTGTGGGTTGTGATGAGTGAATACTGATGAGAAGAATAATAGGCTACTGCAGAGTGAGAAGAGTGAGCAGAGATCAAATAATGTTGTGTGGGCCAAGGGTTGTGGAGAACATAGCATTGATAACAGGCAAAGTGGGTGCCATGTATAGTGAACATTGAGTTCCTTATTGAATGTGGGTTGGATCCCACATACAGGAAGTTGGTTCTTCCATCTCTAGTGGATGTTTGAAGAAGGCTTGTGTTGTTGAAAATAGAAACAAGAAATGGTAAAAATAGAAGTGTTAAAAATAGCATTGCTATAAATAGCATTTTGGGATACATTCCAATTTTAGTTAGTCCCTAAACTAAAATTGAGAATTAAAATTCGAATTTGATCTTAGCAACCGTTTGTAAAATAATTAATTAATTCATCTTGAGTTAATTGGTTGTAGAAAATCAAACATGAAGTCTATGTGAAGACATGCAACAGTTTCCCCTTTGATTGAGGAAGTTATCCCTTGATTAAAGGAGATTGGGATGAGTTGTACTTTGAGTTGTAATTAGTTAGCTCAGTTAACTGAGTTAAGTCTAGTTAGATTAGTTCCAATAGTTTGAGGAACTGATTGTGAGTTCAGTTAGTTAATGCATGCATGCATGTAACTACTGCACTTCAAATAACTGAATATTCTCTCATAAATAACTCATGCATGTCAGTTCAGTCAAAGACCTAGTTGAGATTAGATGATGGGACAATGTACTATCAGTTGCAGGAATATTCCATTGAGGGTATCTCTTGCATGCAGAAGGAATTCATTCCTTGAGGATTGCGCAGTTATTTCTGAATTTGATGAGTGTGTGATGAGGCCAATTCACACAGGTGGCAGCATTGGACCCCAGGAAAAATTGTGCAAGGAAATAGGAGGCTTGGAGGATTGGAGGAAGACATATGTTGTGTCTATTCAGTCTGTGAGCTGTATTGAGGGATTGTACTGAGAGATGGATAGCTTGTGAGCTAAAGCTTTGTGTAATCCGGACATATTTCCACTTGTATGATAATACAAAGATCGAGGTTTTTAGCTGAGGCTTTCCCCAGAGTATTCTTCTATGTTCATGTGTGATTGCTTTCTCATTCTCTGTTATATGTGTTCTATTTGATCTTGCTCAAATTCTATTAAGCTTCCGCAAGTTTGTTTGTAGAAGTAGATCAAGTATTTTGCTTTAATATATTGCATTATCAGGTGATCTACAGTGGGAAATTCTACATGTGTGTTGGTACCTCCTTCAAGTTGGTGCTTGCATAAATCCAAGGAGCTGCAAGTTGGTGCTTGCAAAAAATCTGTGAAGTTGGTGCTTCACATGGTTCTTCTAGTAAGTTGATCAGGTGTTTACAAAAGGAGGGAGTTGGTGCTTCCTACTAGTGGGTTCTAGCAAAAAATCAAAGGTATTTGGTTCTTCCTGTATGTGGTGGTTCACAAATATATTTATATAATAGATATGGTGCTCTTATTTTACATCAATAACAACAACAAGCTTTTGTGGTATTTTCCCGAATGGGTTTCCACGTAAAACCTATATGTCTCATTTGTATGCTGCTCATGGTGTGTTACTTTATGTTAAATTCGTATTGCTGCCACTTGATATGTTGTTGATGGTTATATGGATGGTGTTATCACAAAATCTGATCTTGATAGGCTGCTGATCAAGCAAACTCTGAGTAACTCTTTCAAACCAATCTTTTAGTTGAGGCTTAGCCTCCTCAACCTGAGAGGGCTCTCTCACTAGGTTTAGGGTTTTGATTAATGATTAGATGGCTAACTCTAGGAACAAAATGAATGGAAGTATAACTTGTTGATTGGTTGAAACTATGATTAGAAAACATCTATTGGGCTATGGAGTCAAAATGGTCTTCAACAAAACAACATGATCAGCAAGATATGGAAGTCAAGGCACTTAGAGTTTAGGTTTATGAAGAAAACAGTAACACAGTGAAACAACACAGTTTACAAGCATGTGAAGGAAGTTAGAGCATTTTCCAATGAATTCTAAGTATCACAAGCTCATACCACTGCAAATAAGTAATTCTATAAAGCCATAAGAACATCAAACATATAAACTCTTTGTGAATCTTGAGTAGTCAAACTGATCACTGTATTAAGTATGAGAAAAACACAGTCTTTACAATAACACAATCTTTCCTTTACTAATGAAATTTCCAACCCTGAGGAATTCAATTTTCAAGCTTAATATAGAACTTTACATCATTGGATACTATCATCCACCTTTGAAGGAATTCGAATTCCTAACTTAGACACCTATCTATTTAGAAAACAAACTATTTAATTACAACTTGACAGCTAGCTGTCTTTTAAGAGTCCTAATACAAATAGGACTAGAACTTCTAAAACAAGTCTTCAACATCCTTATCTAAGTCTTTAATACACTGTTTGATCAGTTTCCATCCCTGTCCTTGAGTTTGGTGATGACCATGATGCTGTTGCAAAAACCTGCTACAAAATGCCTTAACTGCCCTAAAAATCAGGAAACAAGGTTCCTCTTTTTTAGGCCCTTAACCCTTTGTTCTTATCTTCAAACAATTCTATACTGGTGTATAGGTGTCAAGCATTAATGATTTGTTGAAACATTGTTTTCCATTTGTGAAAAAAAGGGAACTCAAGCATGTGGATGAAAACATGACTGTGCTTACGAAAATACTCTGTTTTCGTAGCACAGTCTTCATTTTGTCTTTGAAGAACTCCTTGAAGCTTTGCTACCTGCATCCCTGACATCTGAGAGTTCACACATGAACCTTTATCCATTAAACACTTCAAAACTTGGAACTAATCTAGCATTTCCTCCACAATGCATCTATAAGAGCCAAATGATCACCTACAGCAGTTTCGTAGCACGCTACGAAACTGTTGTGTGTTCTTTTCAACACAACCTGCAAAAAACCAATGGTTTGGAAGCTTTTTCCAAAATTTTGAGAAGACTAATGTATTAACCAAAAATCAAAATGACATCCCTTCATAGATGTTCTTCTTTGCAGCTGCTCTTCCTTTCTATGCCAAAATTCTTTTATGTGCCAAAACTGTTTCAATGCCTCTCCTTCACTGCCTTTCTTCAACACCTTGTTTCATCACTGTTGTAGACCTCTTTTCTAGAGTGGTTAGTTGCATTTCCAGATCTTCCATATTCCTATTCAAACCCTTTTTTGTAGCTCTAAGCTGATTATTATTTTTTCTCACAAATTTGGCTTCTTTGATTGTAGGGACAGTCCAGGTAAAGAATTTCTGCTCACTACTAACTATTTCTGATTTGGGTACTCTTTCTGCCTCCCAGAGAGCCTTCATCCTTTTGAAGTTTGTCTTTTCAACTACATGTTCTCTTGCTCTCACCCTTAGCTTAGCAATCTGATTGTTTGCAGCTTCTAACCTTGTTTCCATGACTTCATAACTGGCCTTTTTCGTTTGAGTAGCAGGAACCGTGTTTTTGTCTCCTTGAGGTCTTGAAGATGGTAATTCTAACTCTTTTTGCACAACAACAAAGGGTTCTTCTGTTCTCTCCAATTCAACATTGGACTCCTGCAATTTCTTGGACTATCGGGTTAAGGGTTTTCTGGGTTTGAACACAAAAGCTGCAACCTCATCCTTGAATTCCAGTTTTCTGGAGGACTTCACCTTCTTCGACTTCCTTTGATCAACCTCTGTTACATCTGCCTGCACCAAAGGGGATTCTATAATTTCAATTGCCCTTAAGATGTCACTTAAGTCACCCTTCAAGCTTGAACCTTCTTCTGAAATCATTGTTTTCCCTTTTTCCTTTGCAATCTGGCTTCTAGTAAGTCTTCTTTGAGCTGGTTTGCTGGATGGTTGTTCTGGTGTTTCTCCTTTAAGCTTAGACATCTTTCCCTTAGCAGACTTAGGAGTTTCAAGAATGACTGCTGGACTGTTTACTGCTGAGGTTTTGCTTGCTTTTTCCTTCACCTGCTTCCTTGGCTTTAACTTGGCAAACCTTTTTCCCCTGGTCATTGCAGACCTGCTAGCTTCAGCTGATGAAGCTTCTTTGACCCCAGAGCTAGTACCTTCACCTTGCTTTTCTGTTCCAAAGTCACATACAAACAAAAGCGAGGACCAATCTTTTTTGACCCTTTTGAGTTCATTTAACACTATCAACTTAATTAGGCCATGATGAAACAGGGAAGTCTCACACCCTTGGGACTTTAGCTGAATTTTGTCTGCCATCTTAGCTATACTTCGAAATAAGAAGTAAGGCAAATCTAGAGAAATCATACTAGTAAAATGTAGAAGAAGTTTGAAATGATATGAATAGACCTTCTGATATCTGCCTTCACAGGTGAAATAACGCTGGATGTTGAAGAGCAGGTTGGTGTAGCTGTCCTTGATGTAATCTTTGGGAACTGCTTTGGTTAAGTCAGTTTCTGAAAATTATGGCTTCAAGAACACCTTGCAGGGTTCCATATTGAATCTAAAATTGTTGAACCAAGCCTCTTGTCCCCTAGGAATTTCGGTGACCAACGCTATAACCTTTGGAGAAACCCACATATCAAGCATTTTGAACTTTGTCTTTAAACCATCAAATTGAAGTGCAAACTCCTTGGTTACTTGGGTATGCCCTCCTTGCAATTTTTTGCAAAACTTCCAGCACCCTACTTTCTTGAAGGCCTCCACAACAGCTTTGTCTCTGCTTAGGACCTCGGTATTTTCTGGCTCGGTTCTCAAACAATGTCCAGACCTGTGGTGCTTCTTTTCCTCCGTCATCCTTTCTTCTAAGTCCCTGTAACAAAACCAGTTTGTCTTGAAATTCAATTGATCAGCCTCACTTGAATAATGATCAGCCTCGCCTGAATGATGGATGAGGAAAAACCTAGGTGAATGATTCCCAAAGTTTACTGTCGAAATACAACTCGGTTTCAGGGTTTGCATGCAACTTAAGAAGATGAGGCTAGCTGGCTTCTTCAAATTTTGAAATTATGATACATAATGACCCCTAAATTCAAAATAATGAGTTTGGAGTGGTGGCATGCTCGTGGACTGACTTGTGACTGACACCTAATCATGAAAATTCTAACGGTTTTTTACCAGACTGATATTTGACAAGACTATCTTTATGAATCTGCGCTTTTGTAGTGCGCTACGGAAAGCGCTGCGAAAAGAGCAGTGTTTTCATAGCGCACAAGATTTTCAAATTTGCCTTAAGCTATGAGTTTCTAGACAGGGTTTTGGGACTCATGTAACATCAGAAAGGAGTGTTAAACTTTATTTGGACACAAAAGAAAAACTAAACAAACTAACCTAACACCTACCCACCTAGCATAAGATGACTTGACACACTCATCTAAGACCATGCAAAAAGAAAAAATGAACTCATGTTTTTGGTGATAACAGATGGTTTCCAAGTTTGAATAAAAAATATAAATTATCATAAAATTTTAAATTAGCCTTAATACTGATTCACCCATGCTCTTAATATTAACATTGTTTCCAACAAGATGATCCTTTATGTATTCAATAATAATCCCTTCTGACCTTACTTATTCCTTCTTGTATTTTTCTAACTCTTGAGTCTTCTCTTTGTTTGGTACAACAACTTCACCAAGAACATATCGATGACTTCATTTTATGTGAGCTTCAAGTAAATCCTCTTCTTCCACTCTAGGAAGTTTTTTGATCCAATGAGCTTGTTGCTTTCCTTGCAAAATGTATCCATTAAATCTATAGGTTGAGACATACAAGACAATATGATACTTACCTTTCAACCAAGAGTCCTCCTTCTTGATGATGTCTCCAACTATCTTGATTCTTTAAATACCTTCAAAGAGACTTCAAAGATGCACTAGAATGATGACTTCTAGGATTCCTTCAATAATAGAGTCTTCAAACAAATTCAAAGATTGGATGATGATACCAAGATTATTTGATGCTTCATTTTATTCTATATGATGGATTGAAATATATATTCTTCAACAATAACTTATCCTTCCTTCCTTCAATGAAAGCTTGATCCTTCTTAAAATGATGAGGTCTTCAATGAGAGCTTGATATAGTCACCTTTCTAGGTCAATACGTCTTCTTCTTATTTCCTTGTGCCTTTTGCAAATGATTCCCCTTGACAAGAAACCCTTTAGGATGATCTTCAAGCTACCTTCTCTTCCTTCACCTTAGATTTGATACCATGTTGGAGATTGTAGTAGGGAAGTTATTTAAAACAATTTTCCTTTTCCTTGATAAAATATTGTGAACTTATGTTATCTTCTTATTATTTTGTTAGATTATTTTAATCAAGCAATATCAAGAGCATAAAATATAAAGACAAATGACACAAGAAATAGGCTCCACGCCAAGGAAAAACCCCTCTAAGGGGAAAACCCAGAAAGAATCTCTTCTTATATAATCTAATCAAATGAGAAAACCAAGACCCTAAGACCAAAGTCAAGACCTTCTCCGAGCACCAAATTAGCCCTCCAATAAATGATTCCTTAAACAAGCTCAAGTAAACAAGTTCAATGAAATTCAAACTTCAAATATTCTGCTTCAGTGAAACTTTTCAGTCCTATAGTTCCAATCTACAATTCAGCCTACAATCTTCAACCTTGGAACAGTTGCAAAAGCCCTAGTTTCTTTCCACATGTTAGCCTTCCAAAAGATATCCTTAAGTGAGTCAAATTCAACTTAAGTCAAACCCTTTAAATCTGCTTCAAACAAGGTCTCAACCCTCACTTTAGATCTCCAACTTTGTCCTAAAACTCTCATCCCTGCAACAACTGAAAAAACTCTAATTCCTTCGCACGTGTGAGAGAGAATAATCGCAAAAATTCAGGATTTTGGTTTCTTCTCGGAATTCTTTCTTCTTCAAGACATTTTCTCCTTCTTCTTATTTCTTGCTTGAGATCAAACTGCAAAATTGTGTGTCCAAAATGAGTTAAATCTCCTTCTATATATATGTTATTCATGGGGTCGATTAGCCCTTTCTAGGATAACTTCTTACTGGTAGGGCTGACATGTTCTTGGAGGCTAATTTTGACTTTCTAGAGTCAAAATAATACCCTTTACATGTTACAACTTTCCCAATAGGGTCTTATACAAATGATAAAGACTCTTTTTACTGAAGAATATTATTCTTTTGACCACACAAACCTTAGCAACATGAAATGCATGCTTCACCTAGATGATAAATACAAATAGAGAATGAAACCCATGCTTAAAATAATATTTTTCTTTCTTCTTTGTCTTGTAACATAAGATACACATAATGAAATGAGTACAATGACAATTATGAAGACAGGAACTAGTTACATTTTCCAATAGAAAGTACTCAAGTAAAACAAGTGAAAAAGACATCCCTGTCGAGGCTATGGATGTCTATTGATAGCTGTGGCTATGTCTATGACATATGGGATTCCAAATTTAAATTTTTAATGGAAATTTAACTTAATTTTTCAGGATATGAATGTCATCCTTTACTTTAAGGATATTCTGAGTCTGCTTCCCTAGCAACTCATAATTTGAAATCTAAACCAAGAATTTAAAATCATCCAAATGGGATTCTAGCATCTAAGTCATATTAACGGGTATCCCTTTTGAGGCTATGGATGCCTATGGGAAGAAGAGGCAATTCCTATTGTATTAAATTCAAAACTATATCACCATATTGGTTATTTACTCTACCTTTTCACTTTGTTGGTTACTGGATTCTCTGAAATTTTATATGGATTTTACTTCAAAAGTTTACCTTTCCTATTTTCATTTTAATAAGTATTTATGAATAGATTAATTGTATTCAAGTAGGGCTACAACAATCATTCCCAGATAATTTTGGGAATTTACTTTAAACCATCTAATCTTTGTCTGTTTCTCAAATTTATTTCAAGACCGTGATAACTAGTTTGTCTAGCGAGTCGCCAATTGTTGGCAGCCCAATAGGATCCCCTCTCATTCTAAAAATGATATGACCCCCTCTTTTTATTATAATTATGCTTTGATTTTAATAATTAGCACATGGACTATTTATTCAAACTTGGATTTTATTAAGACCTTTTCTTTGTGAATGGCATATGTTTTTAATTCAAATATGACACTTGTACCGATTTGTTGGTCTTTCATCATTTGTTTTAATTTTGTAGTAGTTAGATAACATGTTCTTCTAGGCTATCTATGTGATTACAAGTCTTGAAATACCTTGCTAGTCACTTGATATGGAAATCCATGCTTTGGTTTGAGTATATATACTCCTATGTTATTGATTCATATAAATATTTTTTATGTTATATTCCTATGGGTTCTATGAATTTTCATTGGCTTTCTTGCAATATAGAAATATGGTGATTATTAAAGATTCTAGGCATAAATACAATGGTCTCAACAATTTCTAAAGGTTGTTGGCTATATTTAATACACATGTTGGAATGATATGGTTTTGGCAAGTGGTTTAAAATGTTACATGTTTTGAACCTCATCATCGCATCATATTATTTCTTAACGTTAAATTTGTTGATCAATTCGCCTACCTAAACCTTTGTTTGATTTCCATCATAATCATTAATAGGACCTTGAGGTCACTGCACCATTGAGTGTTATATCAAAACTTTCAGATTTGTTGTATTTTGAAACGATATGTGTCAAAGGAGATTAGATTCATGGAGATTTACTTGAATAAATTATTATTGATCCCGTTGACTTGGCAGGAAACATTTGAAATTATGACTATGGTCTTTTCCATCTGTTACTATCTTGCACTATTACCCTAATCCTGATTTTCTAGTCACAATATAGACATAGTTGTTACTATTATTGTGTGGTGTGCCTGACCTCTCTGACTCGTTGATTTTTGACTCAGGGTTATTTTCATCGTGTGTTTGTTTCATTCAGCTACTCGACCTCTCCTTGAGTGTTATGCAAATTGTTAAGGTTTTAAACTTTCCAATTTTTTTTATACCCTTCGAAGTCGAACCCTTGTCAAATTTTATTAGGAATTTGAACATGCCACTGATAATTTGGACTAAAGCTGTCATATTTGATCTCATTGAAACCTATGATGAATATCTATCAATGTTTCAAAGTGTTGGATGGTGGAAATTATTGCAATTGTTTCAAGGCTACAATGAAGGAGTGATCTGAGCCTTTGTGACCACTTTTGATGGCAAGAAAGTGACAATAAAATAATTAGAAATCCTTGTGGGTGTCAAGTTTATTGTAGAGGCAACTTCTCTTCCTGAAAAGGGAGAAAAGTGGCCAAAAAACTACTTGGTTGGAGATATTTCTATTGGCATTATGACTAATGTGTTTTCCATGATGGAAACCTACTTGATAAAGACATAATTGATGGTCATGGAACTAATGCATATATAAGATATATTGATATAGATGCTACAGTGGATATGGACATAGAAATGGAAACTACACTATAGATGGATGAAAAGTGAAGTTTGAGAAAGTATACGTGGTCCCTATGAATAAGGGTCACGTAAATACGCAGGTCTTGTGAGTAAAAGTTGTGTACCGAATTAGAACCATGAAAATCCCGATACCAGGGGTCGTTACCATGGTAATGGCCCATAGTTGTTGCAGCGACAACACTCATTTGATCCCGTCAAAAAATACTAAAGACATTACCAGAGGATTTACCTAAGGTATTGGCTAAGGAAAAAACTATGTAAGGAGGTGGATATCAAGGTGTTAAGTGTGCAAGTTAATGAGTTATTATTATATGATTTGATTTGAAATAGGTGTGCACCAAGAAGTAAGGAGAAGACTCAAATATGATAGATCTGAAAGTGTAGTAAATACTAATAAATACACTTTCTTAATATGTTTATACTTGTAGCTAATAATGGTGGATTTTTCGATATAATGATGTTGTAATTTGAATATGTGACATTGAGGTTTGTGGAATGGGAATTGTGTTTACATTGAGAATTTTCAGATCTATATGCAGGTTTTTTTATGAATGGTTGCGTAAATACATGGATCTATTTGGTATTCGCATATATATCTTGTCATGTGTTTTTCAGTATGTTGAGATCTGTACGTGAGTGTCCCAAAGTATAAGCTATATATACGCTTTCTGCTTAATAATTGTCGCATATATATTCTGAGTAAGATCTGGTCAGAGTTTGTAGTGTTGCTTGATGATAACTGCTGATGATGTTTGTTCTATTAGTTGTTGTATGTCAATGATGTCTCTATGATATGTGTCTGACAGTGTTGTTTGGGTTGATTGTGGATTGGAATATTGATTAGTAATGATGCCAAATTGTGGTGATCTATGATTGGTTTAGTGATCTATGATTGGTGAGTGGTTTAGCATTACAGTGAGCTAAATGATTCAATGTTTAGTAATCTGAGATATGTATGCAAGTTTTATGCAAAGGAAGCATGTATATACGTAGGTTCTATTAAGAACATTTGTGTATATATTATGAATTTCATTTGTTCTAATTGGGTTTTGGATTCAGTGGCTTGATGCTTCAGAGATTCAGTTGATGTACATAGATTCAATGGTTCAAATTTGTGTTTCAATATTTCATTTTGGATATTTCTTTTGGGCTTATTATTGGTGTGGGTCTAGTATGAAAAATTGATGAAAGCTGACCTACAGGTTTCGATGTTTGGTTGATAGGTGGATCCAGTGTGAAACATTCTAAAACAAGGTCCACAAGGTGCTGAGGGTTGCAACTCTCAGTAAGGGGGTAGGAGCTCCCTTCTGGTAGGAGCCAGTAAATGAGATCAGGGGGTTATAACTCCATTCCAATAGATGTTGGGGAACAAGTGGAGGTTGTAGCCTCCTAGAGGTGGGTTCCGGCATATTAGTAAGAGTCTGCACATATAAAAAATGTAATGAAGATTTTATTTATATAATAAGAAAGAAGACAGAGGTGGAGACAACGGTGGTTTTCTCTCACATTGGGTTTGCACCTAAAATCCTAGTGTTCTATTTGTGTTGCTTATGTGTTGTGATTTATTTGTTCTTTATTACATTTCAATGGTGAATGAATTAGTCGAGTAAACTCACTAATGAAAGATATTTCAAATTCACAAGATTCACGTACATACACTGGTTGCATGAATAACAGTAACATACAAAATTTTGAATATGAAATGAAAAGTTAAAAATATTGATTCACTCCCCATATCTTAGTATTTTTCCTAACAATTGGTATCAGAGAAGGTCTCTTTGAAGAATATTGAACGCTTAAAGGGATATCCATCAATATGAGCAGTCAAGAGGGGGTATTTTTTATTAAGCCATCTTTGTTTAATCGAACTAACTTTGTATTGTTGAAAATGCAACAAGATGATGGAGCTTAGTGGAAAGGAGTCACCTTCACTAAGTGGGCCTCCAGGCTATTTTTGGCGCAAAGTCTATTTTTAGACATATGGATCATGGTCTATGAGTTGTAGGATGCTATTTATGGATGATTGGTCATGTTGGGAAAAATAGATGGACTTCTATTTTTGGTTCACAATGGAGTGATCAGAGTCTATTTTTAGACTGCCAGGCTAAAAATAGAAACAGTGAAATATTATTAGCCCTTAGTAATATTTGGACTCTAAACATTATCTTATTCTCTTGGAGAACTTCAGTTCACGCTACAGATGTGGCACATGCAGCTGACAGAAGGAATCACGTGGTTTCTATGTGTTAGTTGAGCTATTGTATGGAGGACTTCAGTTAGAACTCATGCATGTGAGTTCTGTGGAGTTGGTTGTGGAGTTGATGGAGTTGTGTTCAGTTTAACTTAGTTGAACTAGTTGTATTTAGTCTAACTAAAGAATACACTAGTGATGAGTTGTGTGAATTAAATATTAATTAATTCACTAATTATTAACTCATAAAGAAACTAAAGAATACATCAGTTAACTCAGTGCATGGACAATTCAACAGAGACAGGTGTTAGAGGTAAGTGAAAGGGTGAGTTGTGACTATCAGTTGTGCATGAGATTTTTCACATGCATGGATTGAGTTATGCCAATGAGGACTGCACAGTGTGGGACAATACCAAGGCAATTATAGCTTGTGCTCACGTGATTTTGGATCAGCCAAGGTAAATAAGAGTTTGGATCAGCCATTCATCATTCATTCTCTTGCAGGATTGCGCAGTGGAGGCAGGAAAACAGTGGAGGAGATTTGAGGCATTAGATCTGAGCTAGTTTGTGTGTAACAGGTGGAGATAGTACTGAGTACTTGTGAGGAGTATTGTACTATGTAATGTTACATGTTCTCAATCATTAATATACAGATAGTGTGGGGTTTTCAGCTGTAAGCTTTCCCCGGGTTACATACTGTGTTAATGTGCGCATGCGATTGATGTTTCATTGTTTTTAATGCTGCTAAATTGATGATCAACGTAGAGGAGGTTATGTATTATGCATGTATTTCGCAATAGTGTATAATCGGGATAATCTCTGTGAATAAGTATCATATTATTCAAAATTTCTACATGGTATCAGAGCTAGTTGATTTGTAGAAAAAGTTCTACAGGATATCAAAGCGAGGATTGATCATCAGATCTATTATTCAGAAAGTGTTTACATTTTATTTCTTCAGGCAGATTCTGTAATCGGGCCAGGTAGCTTCTGGATTCATCCTTCTTTTGGAAGGTGAGATATTCGGTGAATGCCCATACAGTCAATCTCTATACAAGAAATACTTTGTTCTCACGAATTTTAGATCAGAAGCGGCTGAGTTTTGAGCTGGTGGAATTCGAATTTGCAGCAGTGTTTTCTTGGTGTCAAAGTTGAAATGTCTTTCAGCAAATTATGATTGGAGTACGCTCTTGAAGGCAGCTCGAACTATATTGCAGG
This sequence comes from Pinus tabuliformis, assembly GCA_031772625.1. Classification (NCBI taxonomy): domain Eukaryota; kingdom Viridiplantae; phylum Streptophyta; class Pinopsida; order Pinales; family Pinaceae; genus Pinus; species Pinus tabuliformis. The sequence continues at coordinate 463,634,877 of CM062811.1, forward strand.
AAAGACAGGATGGAGGTGGTGTTAGATGATAATGGGTTGAAGGTTTTCATAGAGGCTAAGGTCCCAAAACCTACTGATGCTACTGAAGTTGTGGTTTGGCAAAAGAAGATAGAAAAGTGTCTAAGGATTCTATTGGAGGGCGTGAAAGATCACATTGTGTCCAGCCTGCATGGAAAGGCTTCTCCATACTTGATGTGGAAAGCATTGACAGATCTATTCCAAAGCAAGAGCGATCAAAGGAAGCTGGCGCTCAAAGATAAACTCAGAAACATTAAGTGTGAGAATGGAGACAGTATGCCTAGGTATCTCACGAAGTTCACCCAATGCCGGGATGAGCTGGTAAGTGTGGGGGTGAATGTTGATGATGAGGACTTGGTGAGCTTGGCTCTCCTTGGTCTTCTGAAGATTTGGCATTCCTATCAGGACTCTGTCAATGGTCGGGAGAAATTTCCAGGATGGGAGAGACTTTGGTTGGATCTTGTGCAAGAGGAGATCAGACAGAGCACCAGAGACAGTTCTTCATCCATGCATGATGAGGAGAACTGTGCCTTAGTGAGTAAGGCGAAGAAGGGGAAGGTGAAGGGTTCTCTTTCCGAATCCAATTCATCCAATGATGGGAAGAAGGTTGACAAGTCGAAGGTGAGATGCTTTCATTGTCATGAGTTGGGCCATTATGCTACTAATTTCCCAAAGAAGAAATCCAAGAAGGGATCTGGGGAAGGATCTGAAGGTCAGGCACTTGCTTCACAGTTTAAGTTGGATTTCACACTCTTCGCATGCATGGTTTCATCCATGGTGGGAAGTGGTTGGTTTCTTGACAGTGGAGCTTCTTTCCACATGACCGGTGACAAAATTTTGTTCAGTACTTTGGAGGAGAAAGATCTCCAGATACTCATAGCGATGGGAAATGATGAGAAGTATAGTGTCTCAGGTGTAGGCATGGTTATTTTTCAGAGGGAGCATGGAGCTCGCCCTACGTTGACTGATGTCAAGTATGTACTAGGGCTGGAGAGAAACTTGGTGTCGATCACGATGCTGGAAGACAAGGGATATGATGTTGTCTTTAGTAAGGGAAAGGTTTTCCTTAGACACATCATCACTAGACAGGTGAAGCAGATTGGTTCACGGGTCAAGAACCTATATGCTCTTGAGGTTCAAGATGCATGCAAAGCCTTGAGCAACAAGGCAACTGATGGAGACTTGGTGGTTGAGAGGGAGTGTATATTACCTCTCAACATGCAGAGCCAGAAGAAGTCTCAGACAATTGTGGAGGAGCCACGATTGGTGTAGCAGCTTCAGGAGGTTGTGGAGCAGCCACAACAAGGGGAGCTGAGTGGAGATTGAGTAGAGACATCTACTCATCCAGAGAGCTCCAGTAGGGGGAAACTTCAAGCCAGGTGGATTGAGGGATCACATGTGGCCATACCTCCAGGTAGGAGGTGGGGTGACGTGGATTGATCGTCCCAAGGAGGAGGGGCAGGATCCTTGAGGTACCCAACCTCTTGGATGAGACCTTGCTACGGGAGCCCCGATGTGGAGTAGTAGGAACTGACTGATTGGGTAGAGATAGATGCGGATGGAGCAGCAGAGAGTGCGATAGTGTAGGGAATCCCAGGACAACACATAGCTAGCAGGCTGCAGCAATGCGAGAGGCACAAGTGTTTTGCACAGTGCTAGGTGGCACAGAGAGGTGTGCAATGGTGCGAGATGCATGGAGATGTTGTAGTAGCACAGATGTCAAAGAGGGAGCACTTGTCAGCAACAGGTAGAGCTTCAGCATCAGAGTATGTTCCTAGCCCAACAGAGTGGTCAGTTGGGAGTGTTTTTTGTTCCAAGTGTTGTTGGAGCAAGTGGATCGGGCAAATGTGTTGCATGCAGAACATTCCAGAGTTGTAGGATAGGGGTTGCAGATAATCCATATCTTCTTGAGAGGGAGTGTTGAAAATGCAACAAGATGATGGAGCTTAGTGGAAAGGAGTCGCCTTCACTAAGTGGGCCCACAGGCTATTTTTGGCACAAAGTCTATTTTTAGAGTATGTCTATTTTTAGACATATGGATCATGGTCTATGAGTTGCAGGATGTTATTTATGGATGATTGGTAATGTTGGGAAAAATAGATGGACTTCTATTTTTGGTTCACAGTGGACTGATCAAAGTCTATTTTTAGACTGCCAGGCTAAAAATAGAAACAGTGAAATATTATTAGCCCTTAGTAATATTTGGACTCTAAACATTATCTTATTCTCTTGGAGCACTTCAGTTCGAGCTATAGATGTTGCACATGCAGCTGACAGAAGGAATCACGTGGTTTCTTATGTGTTAGTTGAGCTATTGCATGGAGGACTTCAGTTAGAACTCATGCATGTGAGTTTTGTGGAGTTGGTTGTGGAGTTGGAGTTGTGTTCAGTTTGACTTAGTTGAACTAGTTGTATTTAGTCTAACTAAAGAATACACTAGTGATGAGTTGTGTGAATTAAATATTAATTAATTCACTAATTTTTAACTCATAAAGAAACTAAAGAATACATCAGTTAACTCAGTGCATGGACAGCTCAACAGAGGCAAGTGTTAGAGGTAAGTGAAAGGGTGAGTTGTGACTATCAGTTGTGCATGAGATTTTGCACATGCATGGATTGAGTTATGCCAATGAGGACTGCGCAGTGTGGGCCAATACCAAGGCAATTATAGCTTTTTCTCACGTGATTTTGGATCAGCCATTCATCATTCATTCTCTTGTAGGATTGCGCAGTGGAGGCAGGAAAATAGTGGAGGAGATTTGAGGCATCAGATCTGAGCTAGTTTGTGTGTAATAGGTGGAGATAGTACTGAGTACTTGTGAGGAGTATTGTACTATGTAATGTTACATGTTCTCAATCATTAATATACAGATAGTGTGGGGTTTTCAGCTGTAAGCTTTCCCCGGGTTACATATTGTGTTAATGTGCACATGAGATTTATGTTTCATTGTTTTTAATGCTGCTAAATTGATGATCAACGTAGAGGAGGTTATGTATTATGCATGTATTCCACAATAGTGTATAATCAGGATAATCTTTGTGAGTAAGTGTCATATTATTCAAAATTTCTACATGTATTTTGGAAACTCAAAATGAGAGCATATTTTCATGCACTAGGAGCTGATGTCTAGGCAATCGTTGAAGGTGGATATCAATACCCAACCTCCATTCCCATAGATGATGCAGGGAAGAAACAATATGAGATCAATGTAAATATCCTCAATGCTATATTGGCAAGTTTGGCTGAATCTGAGTTTGTGAAAGTCATGCAGCTGAATATCGCAAAGGCAATATGGGATAAGCTTGTCCAAATCTATGAAGGTGACACTAAGGTAAAAAGTGTTAAACTTAAAACATTTAGAATTTAGTATGAGACTCTTAGAATGCGTGATGATGAAAGCATTGCAAGATTTTTCCTTAGAGTGGATGAGATTATTAACTCAATAAAAAACCTTGGTGATGAAATAAAGGATTCTGTTGTCGTTGAAAATATTTTAATATCTCTAACCTCAAGGTTATTTTCCAAAGTCTCTTCCATTGAAGAAACGTAGGATTTGAAGAATCTCACTATTGAATATCTCCACGGGATCTTGACAGCTTATGAGATGAGAAAAAGGATAACATCATATATTAGAGAAGCAACTTTCAAAGACACAGACAAAGAGAAACAAAAACAAGAGCATAAGGAAACAATTTATGTTTTAGACAAAGAAGAAGTGAATTTTGTGAAGAAGCTTCAAGTAGCAACTGACAGGTTCAAAGTTAAGCTTCCTTTTAAATATTTCATGTGGAAGAGTAGGTCACTATGCCACTAAATGTCCTTATAAATAAAATCATGAGAAAGGGAAAAATGTTCCAAAGAAGAATGTTAAAATAAATTTTGATAGTAAGAAAAGTTTTTATACACATGAAGATAGTGAATATTCTTCCAATAATGAGGATGATGAATCAAATCAATATTGTCAATTACTTATGGAATTTGAAGAACAATGTGTATATCCAAGTGGATATTTAGATATAATGGCATGGAAAAGCTCCAAATTCAAAGTGGCAGAAAAGAAAGTATCTGGACATCAGATTGAAGTGCTCATCACCCTGATTCCAACGGTGTGAATGACACTCCAATCCGAGTCTGGATGATGAAGTTATGGCATAAAGAGTTTTCCTTAGTTCCTTTGAAAAAGGAGGCATTTCTTATAAAAATGGGTTTCAAGCCTTATAAAGGAAAATCACAATCAAAGGAGTCCAAAGGGCGGATTAAAGGCTGACAGGATGAACCACCAATCAACAATCTCTGACTAATCGCAATCGGGGGTAGGTTATCAGAGATATCAGGACTTAAGACCTGCGATTAGTGATTTCGATCAGCGATCGACACCTGCGATCGGTGAAGAACCCCGGGCCACAGCAATAGCGATACGCCGATATCGGCGATCAGCGATCGGCCAGATTGGCAATTACCGAATCCCCTGTATAAAGGGCCATTGACAGAGTGATTTGCAATTTGCGATCAGTGCAGACCCGACAGGAAAATAGGGTCGATTTAATGGAATTTTAAGTCTGGCTTAAAGGCTTTTTGGTCAAATTTTCTTATGTTTCCATGTATTATCGCTTGGAACAAAAAAGGCCTATTTTCGGGTTTTGGTTATACCCGTCGATCCTTCTATGCAAATGGATTCTATTATAAACAAAATAGACCCTGATTTTCAAGCAGCATCATGTTATAAAGCCCAATGCACGCAGAAGTGTACAGAGAGAGGGTTTTTTGGCACACAGTTCGAGGCAGAAGCTTACAGGAGGGGCGATTGATCATTTTTTCTGAATTGGGCAAATTTTATATGGTTTCTTCCCTTCTCGACGCCACGAACACAGTGGTGCTATCCATTTCTCCATCTAAGTTCTCCATTTCACAACCATTTTCTAGAATAGAGGTATAATACTCCTTTTATGTAACTGATGATTGTAATTCTCTTCTTTCAATGCCATTAATGAATGAAGGCCTCCCCATTGATCGAGCAGGGCCCAAAGACGTAGTCTGAGTTGGACGAACTCTGTTATCAAGTCTTGTTGTCTTGTTTTCGTGCCTTTATGTGTTCCTTCTTCTTTCTTGTGTGCACATTAAATTTCTGTGTTAAGCTACAATTTCCACATGTGATTCTTTTCATACATCTATAAGCAAAAATTCCCTGGATCAAGTGGTATCAGAGCAGGGCTTTTTAGATTTGAATTGCATGTTTGTATGCTAACAAGAAATAGGCTCCAAAGAGGTGAAGGGGAACTAGAGCCTTTCAATCCTGAAGAGGGGTGTACACATTGGGGGAGAAACATGGCAGAAGATGAAGCTCATCTTGAAGAGGAGCGCAATTTCTGCAAGACCTTCTATTCAATGGTAGAGAATGTTGGTAAGTTGGTTTAAGGCTGGAGAAATTAGAAGAGAGAAACCTAGAAGAACAAGGTTCAGCACATGGAAATGGTGGAGAAGAACCCCCTCCTTCTCCTTCCATGAGTGAAAGTTCTTCTTCCTCTCACCACCATTAATAGAAATTCAAGGGATGCATCTAAGAAACCTTTTTTAAAATTAGAATTGAAATTTGATCTTCCCATGTTTAATGGTGAAAGTAACACATAGAAGATTAATAATTGGATTAGGCAAATTGAGGTCTACTGCAGGATTCAGCATATCGTGGAGGATGAGGCAAAGATTCAGTTAGGCTCTCTACAGTTGAGCAGCACCACTCTCGTTTGGTGGGAGAGAAAATTGCAGAGCAGTAAGAATGTGGATAACCTCTTTTCCTCGTGGCCTTATTTAATTTTTGCGTTAAAGGAACAATTTTTTCCCTTGGGTTACAAGCAAAAAGCTTTAATGAATTGGTAGTATTTAAGGCAAGGCAAAGGTCAGGATGTTCAGAGTTTTACAGAGGAGTTTAGAAAGAAAGCACTGAATCTGGGTAGTGCACTTGATACACTTGAAGTATTAACTAAGTATATTGGCTCATTGCATAGTTACATTAGGCATTCATTGTTGTTGTTTGGACCAACCGCTATTGACTCAACCAGCGTAAAGGCAATTCACATTGAGAACAGGGGCAAAAATGAAAGAGATGATCATTCCAGAAAACCACCATTCGAATCTCCCAATGGAAAATCTAAAACAAAATGGAAAGGAAAGGAGAAGAAAATGTTATGAAACCAGCTCAAGAAAAGATAGAAAAGATAGATCAACGCCTTAGAATTCAGCCTCTTCGAGGCGGCAACCTCCTTTACATTACATAAATGAACACATATTGGATGATAAAAATGACAAAACCTCCTTTCTATATATAGGAGTCTAAGGAGTCACAATATAATCCAGCCGACCTAACAATAATAATATAAAGCCACAAAAATAACAATAGAGGGATTCTATGGGGCACAGAAATAACAATATGGGGGTAATAGGGGCACAACAATATAAATAAGGGGTATAACTACAATAGTAATGGGGTAATCACTAGTATTATAGGGACCCAACATGCCCCTCTCCTTCAAAAAAGTGTTGTCCTCAACGCTTGAGTAGTTCTGGATACTTCTGCATAAAATTCTCATCCTCCCATGTGGAATCTTCAGCGGATAAGTTCTTCCACTTGATAAGATACTCTGAAATTGATCGATTTCGTAGCTGTCGAGTTCTTGTTTCTGTGACTGCTTCCGGTTCCAATATAATTTTTCCTTCCTCGTCAAGTTCTGGCAATATTGTTTGAATTGGGAGCTTGTCGCCTATAACCTTCTTTAAACATGAAACATGGAAAACTGGGTGCAATCGAGAAGCTGCAGGAAGCTCCAATTTGTATGCCATAGTACCAATCTTTTGCAACACCTTGTACGGACCATAATACTTTGGTGATAATTTATTATCCTTCTTAGCTTGCTTTAGGGACATTTGCTTATATGGTTGTAGCCGTAGGAATACCCAATCACCTACATCAAAACTTCTTTCACTGCGATGTTGATCTGCCTGTTGTTTCATTCTATTTTGTGCCAACACGAGGTTATCCTTTAAGAGTTGGAGGACTTGTTGTTGATGTTCGATGTGATGTTCCACTGCCTGAACCTTAGAATTTTCTCTTAAATATGATGTGATGGATGGTGGTTGATACCCATAAAGTGCCATAAATGGGGTCATTTTTGTTGCTGTATGGAAGGAAGTGTTATACCACCATTCAGCCAGAGGCAACCATTTGACCCATTGTGTCTGTTTATCAGATACAAAGCAACGAAGATATCCTTCCAAACATTTGTTTACTATCTCAGTTTGCCCATCAGATTGAGGATGATAAGATGAGCTATGAGCTAACTGAGTACCAAGACAAGAAAATAATTCTGTCCAAAAATTTCCAGTGAAAATGGGATCTCTGTCACTTACAATAATCTTTGGGTTTCCATGTAGCTTTTGAACTGTTTCCATAAATGCAGTAGAAACTGTACTGGCTTTAAATGGATGTGATAATGCACAAAAGTGTGCATACTTGGTAAGTCTGTCAACTACCACCATGATGACACTCTTTCCCTCAGACTTGGGTAAACCTGTGATAAAATCCATTGAAACCTCCTCCCAACGTTGGCTTGGAATGGATAAAGGTTGTAATAGACCCGGTGTCTTAATTGTTTCAACTTTATTTTGTTGGCAAACCAAACATTCCGCCACAAACTTTTGAATATCTGATTTAAGGCCATCCCAAAAAAATTCCTTCTTAACCCTGTGGTAAGTTTTTAAAAATCCTGAGTGCCCTCCTAAGGGAGAAGTGTGCAATTCCATAAGAATCTTTTGTTTTAGCTGGGAATTCTTACAGAGGTATAAGCGATCTTTGTACCATAACGAATCATTTTGCCAGCTAAATGTATCAGAAGTACTGGAATCTTGTTGTAGCTTTCGAATAAGTGCCCACACTTCTTCGTCATTCTTCCATTCCTCCCTTGCTTCGTTTATCCAATCTGGTTGGATAATAGAAATGGCACACAACAATGCTTCCACATCCTCATCCTTTCTTGAGAGTGCATCTGCCACCACATTTTGCTTCCCTTTTTTGTAGATGATTTCAAAGTCATAACCCAACATCTTTGTGACCCACTTTTGTTGCTCTTCAGAGGATAATCTTTGTTCTAAAAAGTATTTAAGGCTATCATGATCCGTTTTTACCTTGAAGTGTCTTCCCATTAGGTAGGGTCGCCATTTCTTAAGTGCATGGAGTATTGCCAACATTTCCTTCTCATAAATAGCTTTGCTTAAAAACTTTCCCTTGATTGGACGACTTTCAAAAGCAATGGGTCTTTCATCTTGCATTAGAACAGCACCAATTCCATTTCCTGAAGCATCACATTCCACAATAAAGGTTTTTGTGAAGTCCGGTGTAGCTAAGACCGGTGCTTGGCACATTGCCTCTTTAAGATGTTCAAAGGCCTTTGTTGCTTCCGGAGTCCATGAAAATGAATCTTTCTTCAATAATGTTGTTAGAGGTGCTGCTATTCTCCCATAATTCTTAACAAACTTGCGATAATACCCTGTCAACCCAAGAAATCCTCGCAGATGCTTTATGGATGTGGGGATTTTCCATTCCTTAATGGCTTTAATTTTGCTAGGGTCTACCTTAACTCCTTCATGAGATACAATATGACCCAAATATTCCACCTCCTGGACTCCAAAGAAACATTTGGATCTTTTTGCATATAATTGTTTCTCCTCCAATAGTTGTAGCACCCTGTCAACATGTTCAACATGATCCTTCCAAGACTTGCTGTAGATTAGTATATCATCAAAAAATACTAACACAAATTTTCTAAGGAATGGTTTGAAAATTGAATTCATCAAACCTTGAAATGTTGAAGGTGCATTGGTAAGGCCAAAAGGCATGACCAAAAATTCATAATGACCCTCATGAGTTCTAAATGCCGTTTTCGGAATGTCTTCAATCTTCATTCTGATTTGATGATATCCCGAACGAAGATCCAACTTGGTGAAGTAAATTGATCCATGCAATTCATCCAGTAATTCATCAATGACAGGAATGGGGAACTTATCTTTAATAGTGAGCTTGTTGAGCTCCCTATAATCTGGACACATGCGCCATGATCCATCCTTCTTGTGCACCAATACTACTGGAGCTGAGAAAGAACTTTGACTCGGTTGAATTATACCAGCCTCTAGCATTTCTGCAACCATACGTTCAATTTCACTTTTTTGGACATAGGGATATCTGTACGGCCTGATGTTTGGAGGAACACTTCCTGGAATCAGATGAATAGCATGATCATGATCACGCATAGGTGGGAGACCTTTGGGAGTCTCAAATACCTTGGAATGATTGTCCAGGACTTTTTGGAGATCTGGAGAAATAGATGATTCCAATGTGGAAACATCTAGCGAACATAATTGTGCAATTACACCTCTTTGCTCCTTTTTTAGAAGCTTTGTCATGCCATTAGAGCTGATTATCTTTCCTGGTTTCCCTGCAATACCCCTTAATTCAACTTCCTTTCCTTCCGTAGAAAATTTGATGAAAAGTTCTTGAAAATTAAAAGCTATTGTACCCAAGGATTGTAGCCATTGGACTCCTAGTACAACATCAACACCTCCCATTGGAATGGAAAGCATTGGGCTAGTCAATACATATTCTCCCATGGATAGCTTGATATTATGGCACTTTCCAGAGCAATTTATTGTTCCTCCATTTGCAATCATCACTTGACACTCTGGTGCTGGATATAGGAAGCAATTCAATTCTTTTGCTACCCTACAATGAATAAAATTGTGGGTGCTTCCTGAATCAATCAACACTATTACCTTTTTCTTCTTGATTTGTCCTTCTATCTTGATGGTTTGAGGAGTGGTAATTCCCGCCAATGCATTACAAGATATGGTCGGATTTATTTGTTCTTCATCTAGGCTTTGTTCCTGGAGTATATCCTCTTCTTTTGACCTTTCTTGCTCCTTTTCTTCTTCCTCTTCACAATCTATGTAGAATAATTTCTTCTCAGCACACTTATGACCTTTTGTGTATTTGCTATCACAACTGTAACAAAGCCCTTTTGCTCTTTTTTCTTCCAATTGTTGTGGTGTCAACCTTGTAGGTTGTGGAAGACTAGGGGCAACAACACTTCCGTCTTTATAGTTGTGAGTGGTATGCTTCCTAGTTGCCATAATTTTGCTTTCCATTTTTCTTGCTAACCTGAATGCCTTCTCTAATGAATCAGGTTCCCAAAGGCGAACATCATGTTGGATATTATCCTTTAAAGACCCTATGAACACATCAATCCTATGCTCCTCTGGAATATCTTTTACCCTTATGTTCAATTTTTGGAACTCCTCAATGTGCTCCATTATTGAACCCTTTTGTTTGAGACTTATCAATTGGCTAAAAAAAGTGTTGCTTTTTGTATCCTCATAATGTGCTATCAATTCTTCCGTAAAAATTGCCCAAGTGATAAATTGTTTACGAGAACAAAGCCATTGATACCATACAAACTGATTTGGTTCCAAATATACAGTTGCCATACGTACCTTTTGTGCGTTTTGCACATTATTGAGATCGAAGAATTGCTCCATCTGTAATATCCATGTGGCGGGATCCTTGCCATCAAACTTCCTCATATCGATTTTTGGAATATGGTGATTCTTCGATCCAACATTAGCGTCTATGGAATCATGATTAACATTTCTTTTGTTCTCATCATGAGTTTCCTTTACTACCTTTTCACCATTAGTAAGTATTTCTTGTAGAAAATTTGTCAAATTTGTCTTCAAATCTGCCATGCCTCTCTTCAAATTTGTGTTCAAATCTATCTTCAAATTGTCCATCTTAGCTTCCATGCCATTCATCTTAGCTTCCACGCCATTTATCTTAGCTTCTGTTAACTTTTGTGAGCGTGACATTTGTTGCACTTGTTCTTGTAATTTTGATATATCATGTAGCATTTCTTCCTCTTCTTCATGAGTCATGCTAGAGCTTTCAGGTTCCTTACTAGGTGTTTGCATTTTCTTTCCTCGGGGCATCAGTTACCGATAATAATGCTCTACTATGCCCTTTAATTCCTTCAAAATAAATTTTCAAACCAAGCTTAAGCAAAAATTTAAAAAAATCTACACACCTTTTTTCACTTTGTAGGAGCTTGATATTGCCTCTGATGTATCTCTGTACTTTCCAATCATCTAGTTCTAAATTTGTGAGCTATAGTAGCTCTCTGTGTCCTCTTTCCAATGCCACTAGTTTGATCCAAATTGGATTCTCCAAGAAAGAGTTATGCACAATCTCCCAAGATGACCTGATTATAGACCTTTCCAGAAGAGCGAACTTGTATGAAGTGCCACGTGTACAATTTTCAATCTTTGGTTCTGAAAAAGATATACAAGAAACTACAATCCGTCCTATTTCTGTACCTTCTTACGAAATTTCAATCTGATTCCCAGAGAGAAAGTTATGACGATTTTCCCCAGGTCACCTGTTTTGAATGTAATTCAGGAGTCTGCAAAAAGACCAACTTCCTCAGATCATATCTCCAAAAATATCATGCAAAAAGATCTGAAATTTGGACCCAAGGTTAAGAGTCATTTCTTCTCAAATGGTTTTTTTTTGCGACTTCTGAAACATCACAGAAAAAAGTTATAGCGAAAATTCCACGATGACCTGTTTGGAGCAGCGAAACCCTAGAATCCAAAGCTCTGATACCAAATGTTATGAAACCAGCTCAAGAAAAGATAGAAAAGATAGATCAACGCCTTAGAATTAAGCCTCTTCGAGGGGGCAACCTCCTTTACATTACATAAATTAACACTTATTGGATGATACAAATGACAAAACCTCCTTTCTATATATAGGAGTCTAAGGAGTCACAATATAATCCAGCTGACCTAACAATAATAATATAAAGCCACAAAAATAAAAATAGAGGAATTCTATGGGGCACAGAAATAACAATATGGGGGTAATAGGGGCACAACAATATAAATAAGGGGTATAACTACAATAGTAATGGGGTAATCACTAGTATTATAGGGACCCAACAGAAAACGACAGCAGCCAAAGAAGGAGAAAGGCCGTATTGCAATCACTACAAAAAGGAAGACCACAATGACGATCACTGTTGGAAACAACACCCATAAATGCATCCAAAGAAGTATGGAGGAAAAGGGAATCAGAAGACAGTGGCAACTACGCAGCAAGACCTTGGACCAGATTCCGGAGATGAAGCATTAATCACAACCATGAGAACAAAAGGTACTCTTACACCTCATGTTAATTCTAAATCGCATGAAGGCACTAGTTCTGTAAATGAGTCCATTCCTAATGATCGAAAGAGAATTGAACTGTTTCATATCAAAGTTGTCATAAATCATACTAAAGTAGAAACTCAGTTTGATATCGGATCCCAAGAAAACATAATTGTAGAATCCTTGGTAAAGAAACTTGGCTTAGAAACAAAACCACATCCCAAACCTTACCTGCTTGGATGGATACATGATAAAGCAAAACTAAATCTAACCAAGCAATGTAAAGCCAAATTTGTGATCACTTCTAGGCTAGTGGATGAAGTAGAACTGGATGTAATACCATTGGATATCTGTGGCATGGTGTTAGGGAGTCCGTATCTATATGATAGAAAGGAAGTCTTTTTCCATCATGAAAACAAATACCAAATCACAAAATATGGGGTAGAACAGATTGTAAGGGCTCATCAAAATAAAATCAATGCCAAACTTGTAAGTGTTGGACAAATGAAAAGGCTGGTGAATTCCAGTAAGGGTTGCATGCTTATGGTTGTAAGGGAAAAAGAGGCGAAATTAGCTTATGCTTTCCAGGGTTGTGATTAGGAACATAAACAAGAATTCTCTGAATTAATTTCTAATTATGATGAGTTGTTTCAGGAACTGAAGGGATTACCTTCGAAGAGGGAAATACAACATGAAATCCAATTGCATCATGACACTCCTTTGCCAAATATTGGCATGTACAGGATGTCAACCATTGAGATGGAGGAAATTAAGAAATGGGTGCAGGAATTGTTGGACTAAGGGGTCATCATGTCGAGCACTTCTCCGTGTGGTTCACCGATTGTTTTAATCCCAAAGAAAGATGGAACATGGAGGATTGGTGTGGATTACCGTGCACTAAACAAGATCACGGTGAAAAATCGCTACCCTCTTCCCCGCATTGATGACTTATCAGATTAGTTAAAGAATGTTGTTTATTTCACCAAATTGGATTTGCATAGTGGTTATCACCAGGTTCAAATTGCAGAGCAGGATGTGTGGAAAACTGCCTTCAAGACCAAAAAGGGGTTGTTCAAATGGACGGTGATGCCATTCGGACTTTGCAATGCTCCAACCACTTTTATGAGGGTCATGAATGATCTCTTTCGACCTTTCATTGATGAATTTGTTCTTGTATATTTAGATGATATACTTGGCTTTAGTAAAAGCTGGAATGAACATGTGTGTCATGTAAAGAAAATGCTTGATGTATTGAAAAAAAAAGAAGTCTATGTAAAATTGCCAAATTGTGAGCTCGGGAAAACCTCTTTGGGTTACCTAGGTCATATTGTTGGTCATAGTTTGTTAAAGATTGATCCTTCTAAAGTTGAAGCAATTGTAAATTGGCCTAAGCCTACTAGTGTAATTGAGGTCCGTAGCTTTTTAGGTGTAGTCCAGTATTGGAGGAGATTTATTGCCAATTTCTCTGTTATTGCAGCACCTTTACACACATTGACAAGTGTGAAACAGGTCTTCCAATGGGGAGGAAGATAGCAGAAGTCCTTCGAAACATTGAAGGAAAATATTAGCACCGCGCCAGTCTTATCCTTACCCAATCTCCAACAGCCATTCAAGATCGAAATAGATGCCAGCGGTTATGCCATGGGAGTTGTACTGATGCAACAAAAGAAGCCAATATGTTACCATTCTGAGAAATTTTTTCAAGTTGTGATAAACTATCCCACTTATGACAAGGAGCTTTATGCCTTGGTGCAGAGTGTGAAAAAGTGGAAACACTACCTAATCGGCAAGGAGACCATCATCCATACAGATCATTAGCCCTTGCAATACCTTCAGTCACAAACCAAGTTATAGCAATCTCATCATTTCAGGTGGATGGGTTTTCTTCAACAGTTTCATATGGCAATAAAGTATAAGAAGGGAACTAGCAATAAATTGGCCGATATGTTATCTCGCCCTCCTATTTCTGCTTCTGTTATTTTGCATAATGCTTCGTTGTCTTTTGAGAGTTATGCTGAACAATATGCTAATGATGACGACTTTAAGGAGATTTATGCAAAAATAACCCATGTTTCACAGGTGGACAACTATCACTTGCAGGGGAAATTGTTGTATCACCTTGGCAAATTGTTATTCCCACAGGGGAAAGAGTACATGTAATTCGAGAGGCCCACACCTATCTTGTGTCTGGACACTTTGGTGTCGAAAATACTTTATGTCATCTACAAAGATTTTGTTTTTGGCCTCATATGAAGAACATTGTGACTCGCTATGTAAAGGGTTGTGTGATGTGTTCTGTTTCAAAGCCCTCTAATAGAAAACTCGGGCTCTACACACAACTCCCTATTCCGAGTCATCCATGGGAAAATGTGTCAATGGAATTTGTAGGAGGTTTGCCTTTGTTTTCACCAGATTATCTTGAAGAGTTACCTGAAGACATCATCTTTTAATAGGAGAACTAGAACTTCATGGCAAGGAGATGTGGAATACCTTCGAGTTGGTTCCAAGGGGATGCACCCTAGCCAGGCAAAATGGCTGGAGAAGGAAAGAGTGAGGGAACAATTCCCTCACTTGCCAATTGACTAATAAAAGCTTTTGGCGGTCCAAAAGTTCCTCAATGGGGAGGATTGATCTAGGTGGATCTTCAGATACAATGGAATGGAAAAGCTTCAAATTCAAAGTGGCATAAAAGCAAGTATATGGACATTAGATCGAAGTGCTCGTCACCCCGATTCCAACAGTGTGAACGACACTCCAATCCGAGTCCGGATGATGAAGTTATGGAAGAAAGAGTTTGCCTTAGTTCCTTTGAAAAAGGAGGCATTTCTTTTAAAAATGGGTTTTAAGCCTTATAAAGGCAAATTGCAATTAGAGGAGTCCAAAGGGTAGATTAAAGGCTGGTAGGATGAACCCCCGATCAATGATCTCTGACTAATTGCAATCGGGGGTAGGCTATCCGCGATATTGGGACTTAAGACCTGCGATTAGCGATTACAATCGGCGGTCGACATCGACGATCAGCGAAGAACCCCGGGCCACAACAATAGCGATACACCGATATCGGCTATCGGCGATCGCCCATATCAGCAATTTTCAATCAGCAATCAACAGATCCCTGGTATAAAGGGCCATTGACAGAGCAATTTGTGATTTGCAATCAGCGCGGACTCGACAGGGAAATAGGGCCAATTTAATGGAATTTGAAGTCTGGCTTAAAGGCTTTTTCGTCAGTTTTTCTTATGTTTCCATGTATTATCGCTTGGAACAAGAAAGACCTATTTTCGGGTTTTGGTTGTACCCGTTGATCCTTCTATGCAAACGGCTTCTATTATAAACAAAACAAACCCTGATTTTCAAGCGAAATCATGTTATAAAGCCTAATGCATGCAGAAGTGTACGGAGAGAGGGTTTTCTGGCACACGGTTTGAGGCAGCAGCTTGTTGCAGGGGCGATTGATCATTTTGTCTGAATTGGGCAAATTTTATATGGTTTCTGCCCTTCTCGACACCACAAACGCAGTGGTGCTATCCATTTCTCCATCTGAGTTCTCCATTTCATAGCCATTTTCCAGAATGGAGGTATAATACTCCTTTTATGTAACTGATGATTGTAATTCTCTTCTTTCCATGCCATTAATGAATGAAGGCCTCCCCATTGGTCGAGCAGGGCTCGGAGACATAGTGCGAGTTGGACGAAATCCGTTATCAAGTCTTGTTGTCTTATTTTCGTGCCTTTATGTGTTGCATCTTCTTTCTTGTGTGAACATTAAATTTCTGTGTTAAGCTAAAATTTCCACATGTGATTCTTTTCATACTTCTATAAGCAAAAGATCCCTGGATCATGTGTAGATGAATTTGATGATGTCTTTATGGATGCCTTAGAAGAAATTGATAGACTCTAGGTCATAAACAAGAATCAAGAAAAGGAACTCATTATGTATAATGAAAACACCATTGTTGAAGAAATAACTCAACTAAAGATCTATCTAGAAGAAGCCAAATTAGTTGAAGAAGCTTTGAAGAAACAAGTCCAAGAAAAGAAAAAGCATTGTGAAAACTTAGAACTTGAAATTGTTGGTCTAAGAAAGGAACTTGAGAAAACAAAGGCTCTAAATCTTAGATTTTCTAAAGGATCTGAAACTTTAGAAGAAATCATTAAAGTGCAGCGTTCTCCACTAATCAAGACAGGTCTTGGATACAATCCAAATCAAAATGGTGAAACATCAAAACCTATGAAATATTTTGAAATAGGTACAAAAAGCTACGTCAATGCGGTAAAAGGAAGCAATCATTAGAATTATAGGACTCAACAAAAGAATGAAGGATCAAATATTTCTCATGTAAAAAAACATTTCCATGAACAAAAGGCAAGCTACTTAAGAAGGTATTATACTACCATGTAATCTTACATCAGTGCTTAATGCTTCACTTGTCACAATTGATGAGCACCAGTATTGCAGCAAGAATGCTGCAACTCTTGCGGCTACCAGCTTTACTTTATCAACCCAGGGTTCGTTCAAACTTAGAGGTGACAGTGCTATATACACAAGTAAAAGTGATGGTTTTTCCTTTTGTCATTGTTTAGCTGGCGAGAGACCACTAGGGTTTTCAACCCAAAATTCTATGGATTCAGAAGAAGCTTGATTATTGATGAAAGAAAGAGAAATCTACTCTAGGAGAAAGCTTGTCTACTACAATAAGGAAAAGGACTGAAATCCAATGCTAAAAACACACCATTTCCTAACTAACTCCTGAGAAACTATGCTTTACAAGAATGCCAAGGTAACATGTATGAAAGGCTACTATCCTAAGCATGAAAGTTCAAAACATCAAACATCACTACTGTGCATGTAAAGGGCTTAAATAAATCTATTTCTTCTTTTTGTTCTTCTTATGGAAAAACAAGTGTGAAAGCTAATCTCTTTTGGTGATGTGGTAGGTGGATTAGGGATGCTGGTGGATGGTTGGAAGGTTTGGGAGACCCTTAGGTGAGCTTGTGTGGCTTCCTGGAGTTTTTCCCTCAATTCAACCTCAAAATAGGCCACTACGAGAAAACCTACAGGATGTCCTAAAAACCTACAGGATTCCCTGTATTTCTATAGGATACATCTGAGAGAAAAATGATGGGTGTTGGAGGTGATGTAAGGCTTAGGGGAGGTGGTTGGTGGGTGGAATGGAGTGAGAAAATGCCTAGGATCACTCAGAACTCAAAACCAAGGTTGGGAGATGGTTGGATTTGCTCAACATGCTTGGAGAAGTTTCCATGTAAAATGATGAAATTGGTGAAGGTCTTAGTGAAATCAAGGAATCATTATGGGTGGATGAAGTTGGAAGGAGGTTTCCTTCTATGAAACACCTGCACTACATCAAACAATGATATTTGCCCAAAAATCATGTAAACAAGAATAATTTCAATGAGCTAGAAAAATAGAGTTTAATGAGCTAGATGTCTACTTCATGCATGAGGAAAATTTCTAGAATAAGATGAAGTCACTGATGAGATCTACCGTAAAACTAAAAATGGAAGAAATGGTAATTAAATCCTACACTTGCAAACTGATCAAATGCTGGTTCAAGTACAATAAACTCTAAATTCTATGAGAAAGTAGAAATCTGTCTTTTTGGGGCTACATAAGGGTCCTTTCCTCAAATCATGATCCCTGAAGGAGGAAGTGAGGCCAAGACACCTATTGTCAGATTTTTGGTGTTCCTTTCATCCCTTCTAACCTAATTCTGAAGTAAAGCACAAATGGAAGACAACTAATAAACAAACAAATCAAATCTACACTACTTAGAATGAAATACTTTAAAGAACAATTTAACAATGAATCTATGAAACTAATCTAAGCATACAGATACAAGAAGAGGAGCCTTTTTTGCTAGAGTTGGGACCTAACCCAAGAGATTCAGCCCTCTGCGTTAACTCAGTATTGGATCATGAAAATTGTCATTCTGATTATTAAAACAGAAAATTACATAGCAATGTCTTCCAAAAGACTAGAGCTCCAAAATAACTAGTGTTTTTACAACAAAAATTCGAATTCTAATGAGGCTCTAGGCCTCTTTATTTATACAATTGAAGTGTCCAACGATTTCCATAAATCTAGGGAGGCTCGGCTCCCAAACTCGAGATGAACTAACTCTTTGACTATCACTTGCTCGACTTCCTTTTGATCTTCATGACTTGGCTCCTTTTACTCCGAGCTAGTGTGATTGATGGACGAATATTCAAATGAGGGAGGAGTAAATGAGGAGGATTTACCTCCTAAAATCTCTCTTCCTTGTCCCATTCGATTTTTAGCCTTTAGTATTGCCAAAATTCCCTGATTTTTTCTCACAAACCTACATTTAATGCACATTAGTCCACTAGGCATAATATCTCACTTTGACTCATCTCATTAAACAAAATATAATCAAAACATGTAATAAGTTGTGAGAAGAGTTGATTTGACTAATCTAGGAGGTGAATGAAGGTCCATATAGTTACCCAATGATGAGGCTCATCATCACCCCCCTACTGAAAGTGTTTCTCATCCTCTGAGAAACTCAATCAATATCCATGTCTTTCATAGCTCTAGTGGCTTCCCTGACATCCCATGCTTTTGCTATGGGTTCTTATTCTTATGCATAGATTCCTACCTTCATTTCTATATCCTCCCACTGATTTCTTTCTTCCTCTTCCTTCCTTCCTTCTAACATCCCAAAGAGCAGTGGTGGACTCAATCTCAGGCCAATCCAATTGACTTTGAGCTTTTGGATGGCTTGTTTGTACACAGGTGTCCTGTTCAGTGCTTCTCTCATCCTTTGAGGAGAATGGTACTCTCTGATTTTCAAACTGTAAGGCAAAGTTTTCCATCTCCTTTGGCAAGCTTGCATGCTGTCATCCCCTAATAGTCTGAACATATTGTCAAAATGTGTAATTTCTTTCTCTTGGGCAGCAAGATACCTGGGTGCAAGTTGAGGATCATTTGCAATTAAATTATGTGTGCTGATGACAACCATTGGATTGTACTGCTTAGCTCTTATCAAGAGAGGCTCTGTTTATTCCCTTGCCAATATCCTCTTCATTTCTTTAGCCCTTGCTTCCTCATGGTTCATCCATGATGCCAAAGCCATCAACTACAAATCCCCTAGCTTTGCATTAGGGTCCCATACATTCATATTTTTCAAGGCCATGTTATGCAAGTAGAACTCAAACATATTAGCCTTATCTTCCAATGTGCTTTGATCACAAAGATCAATCACCTGTCTATAATATTGGAAAGACATAATGCCTCTCTGTGCTAGGGTCTTGATTTGGAACTGAAACCACCATTCCTTAAGGTATAATGCATAGGAATCAGCTGGTATCCTGCATTGGATTGCTTCCAAAGGTAGACTAGCCATGTATGCCAATTGATTCTCTCTCTTCTTGCAATTGTCCTTTCAACCATGCATTTTCTACCTCCAACTGAGTTTTTATTATGGCCTCTCTATCCCTCAGGCTACTTAGTTCCCTGCCCATATCTCTGAGCTTCTCCTCCATGTTACCAATGTCCTCCACTCCCTTGCACTTGGCAATCTATATCCATTTATGTGTTCTAGCACTTTCTTTCTCTAGCTCAAAAAATAATTGGATGGGAATTTTTGTGGAATGACCCTGACCCCTTCAATAAATATGTAGTAGGAGCTAAGGTTAGGTTGAGGACTAGGCTCCCTTAGCTCTGGGTCCTCTCTCTTTGTTTCTTGCTGTATACTTCCTTCCTTATCCAATTTATGAGTTTCTTGTAGGTTTAGCAGAGTTTCCTGTAGGGCTTCCTCTGCTTCCTATAGGTCCTGTTGTGTATCCTGTAGGATGTCTTTTCCTTTGGATAAGGTAGATCTAGTCACAAACCTTCTCTCATAAGTGATAGGAGACTTAGGGGAGGTTTGTGTTGAGGATCCTTCTCCTCGAGTTTTTGTAAGAGGAGTCATCTTCTCCTAATGTTTAGGTGAGTCCTCAATAACAATGGGAACCTTGGTTGGAGTTTGAGGTTTTCCCTGCCTTATCCTTGTACTTTTCTTGTTCTGAAGTATAAGGGGGTTTGCCTCTATCTTTTTCCTTTTTGTTTGATAGGGGTGCTAAGGGTAGTGAGTGCAGATGCTACCTCTTTCTTAGTGGATTTTTGAGACACCCTGGTGTTATAGACATATTTGGGCACTTCAACCCCAATCTTATATGTCGATAAACCAGGGCTCATCAACCCCTAAAACAATTGTTTCATAGCCTAAAAGAACATGGTCATATAATTACATCATTCCCCAAAAGTTCCACCTGAAAAACCATCCAGAAATGACCTAAACTGAACCATACTGATTGCTACACTAGCCAGGTGCGATGGATACTGAGTGATACACTGCTCAGGTGCGATGCATACTATTTGGGACTTCTATAGGGTGCGATGGGCAAGGATGGACAAATATCCGAGACAGTTTGCTAGGTGGTTGCTCATGGAATCTTCTAGAAACTTCTCCTATGACACTTGCCTCTCTGAATTCGCCCAAGGATGAGTAAGAGATCTAAACTTCAGTTATCTCTCCTCTTGTGGAACCAAATGTAACAAGTGGAATGACACTAATCAAAACCCAGAGATGACTCACACCCTTGCACACATCTATAAATGGATCCCTCATCTAAGAGATCCAGGAGGCTAGAATTTTGTGAATTGCAAGGAAGTGTTGATAGTTTGTATTCGAGAAAGAGCATTGTATTGTTGGTGTGATCTTGCTATTTCATGAGGTGAAGAGCACTTCATGCTGGGAGGATGATGTTGGATCAAACAACTGGGTTGTAATTCTCCCTTCTATATAATAAAGTTCTTCGAGTTTTCTTCCATATAACTGTGCAATTGTGAATGTTATTATTCGTGAATGCCATTGTATGTTCATTATATTTCTGATTCCGTAATGATTATGATATAATAGATCAAGATGCTTTGACGGTTCTTTGTTACTATGTTCCTACAGGTACTCTCCAAGCGGGATAAGTACGGAGAGGAGTTGCAAGCTCTGTTAAGGGGGAGAGAGATCAAGCAAGGAGTTAAGCGGAAGATCCAGGTTGGTTCCTTTGTCTTTCTCTTATCTATTATACATAGAAGAAATCACGAATTGCTTTAAACTATTGTTTCTAGGGTAGCTGCCAAACCTAGAGGGCTAGTCGATCGAAAAGACACTAGTTTTCCTAGAAACACTTGGGTGACTCCTCCTTGTCCTTTTCCTCCTCTTTTCCACTGCCCTTTTTACCTTTGTCCTTCTCCTCTTCTTCTCCCTCTAGATCCTCATCTTCTTTATCAGTGTCCTCCTTGACATCTTCCTTTGTTTCTTCACCACTTCCCTTCTCTTTCTCTTCCTCTTCCTCCTCATCTATTTCCTCTTCATCCCTCTCTGTTTCTTATTCATCTATTTCAGTCTCTTCTTCATCCTTTTCACTATCAGTAGGGCTTCTATCATATGTGAGGTCCTTGATATCCACCTCTGCCGGCATGTCTCTGAAAATTAGGAATTCTAAGGTTTTGGAGGGAATCTTCTATAAGGATTCTAATTAACCCATGGTGGGCTAACTGTTGGTAGTCTCCTTCCTGCACCTTCATGCTTATATCTATCAGTGATTGCAGAAGGAAGTATGGTATGCTAAGCCTGTGGTGAGGAGGTGTTTCTGCTCCAAACCTCAATTCTTCAAGAAGCCTAAAGTGATATCCATATACCACACTATGCCTAGCTTCACATGATATGTATTTTATAAGATGGTAGCTTACCCCATCCCAGGGGTATGGTATGCTTGCTCTCCTCACTCCATTTTTCTCTTCAATGCGCTCCTCTCCCTCTAGAAAGAATTTCTTCTTTGCAGTTTGGATATCTCCCTTCTCTTCCTTTCTCCAAGGAACTCCTAAGGGAAGTGTGTTAATTATTCTTATGATTTCAGGGGTGAGCTCTATGGAGGGGCCTCTCACCACAAAAGTGGCATTGGTCCTGGTCAGTGGAATGAGGGAGAGAGAAAAATCTTTGCTACTTCATCATCATATCCCCTCAATTTCTCAAAGTACCCCATCCAATTACGCCTTCTGAATATTTCTAGCATAGGAGGGTGTTGGTGAATCCTTACAGCATTAATGGGCCCCCTTCTATTAAACCCCCCTATCATTTTGTCTTGTGAATTTGAGGAGAAAAGATACAAAATTTTAATGGAGGAAATGGGACTAGAATTCCTCTTGATACAATTCCCTTATACAACTATCAATTCATCACACTAGGAGATTTTTTTTGTTCTTTTTACTTGGAAAAACGGAAGGAAATGTAGAGCCTACCTCCTCATAGTGCTTGTTGTATCCAACCCCTGTGTTTCCCCCTCTGAAATTGCTCTCTGCCAATCTTGTAGACTGCCTGAGTGTACCTTGTAGGATTCCTGTGTGATCCTGTAGGATTTCCTATAGGATCTTTTAGGAAGTCCTGCATAGGAAAAAATGAAGTTTTCCTCTCCTGTAGTTGCTTGGGGATGACAGTGACTTTTCTAGAGTGAGCCTCGAGAAGATGAATGCATGAGTGCATGGGGATCAACATTTATTTCCTCTTATGGTTGAGTTGAGTGAGGTGGGGTGCTGCTAGCCGAGGCACGAATTTCTATTTTTGGACCGTTGGTCCCCACTACCACGTCATCATTCCTTTCACCTTGTAATCAACTCCCACTTCGGGCATCCGTAGTCTTAAGCGCTTTTGAACTCATCCTCCTTTTCTTTGACTTGAATGTTGCCACATGTGTGAGGACTAACTGTTTTGTCCTCGCTGACTGAATGAAGGTGGCCAAGTTAACTGGCCACCTTTCGCTTATAAACCAACTCATTCACAACCTTTACATATTTTGATTACATTATGCAAATGAGAGAGTGAAGCGAGATACTTACCTGTGGTAACAATACCTTGCTGCAGTTTGTTGAAGAAATAAGGTTTTTGTTGTATGTTGGCTGCATGTGATCTCTCCTTATTTTTTATTTTATTGTCCTTTGATGATTTATTTGATGTGCAGGTACCTGGTGTTGAAGATGATGGTGTTGCTACTGCTCTAGAGCTTCTTCTACCCTTGGATCTCCATGCTAGAAACTTGTTGCAACTTATGATTTTTATTCTGTGGGATAGGTTGCTACAGGATTTCCTACAGGATGTCCTATAGCTGCTTCTCCCTCGAAATTTTTAATCATTTCTACTGCTGCGACCTAATGATGATGACCATGGACAGAGAGGAGGTCTAGGGGTGTGTTAATAATGATAAATAACCTTCAAGTGTTGTTCCCGTTTGCTCTCCATCTCATCTTTTTTCTGTGCTTTTTCTTGAAGACTGTAATTTTTTTGAAAACTAATTTTTTAATGATGAATGCAGGGGTGATCAAGGTGGAGAGAGGTATTGTAATGAAGTGGTGATATAGGGATTTCAATTTTTTGACATGGGCAGGTCCTTTTGTTTCCCTAGGGTTACTTCCTATAGGATTCCCAAGCCACTGTAATTCCTACAGGATCATCTTGTAGGTTTTCAAGGGATCCTGTAGGTTTACAAGGAATCCTGTAGAAAACACAGTACCCTTGCAAACTGAGGCAAATGAGTGAAAAAAAATGAATGGAATGGTGGAATGATGAAGGATAATGAATGGAGAAATAAAAATATGAGTGGAATATGTCCCTTTTGATTCTCCTTTGCTCTCTGATCATCCTCCTGCTAACATGCAAACAATTTTTCATGATTTTTCTTTTCTCTCTCTCTTTTTTTTTTCTTTTGAAAACAACTAGTCTACCTCCAAGAGGTTTTCATCCTAGCTACTTTCCCTGGGTACCTCAAGAGAGGTTTTCACCCAGAGATCTTTTTATTTCTCCTTTTTTTGTTTTTGACACCATTGGGCCACCCCAAGAGGTTTTCAACCCAATGGTGGGACTCAGGTGCCTCATGGAGGTTTTCACCTAAGTCTCCTTATTATTTTTTTCTTTTTCTTAGTGACTTGATGAGGCAGGAGCTGAAGCTTGCTCCACCACCATCAATGTTTTATTGATACCATCAATGAACTCTTGATCTGACAATGGCCTTTTGTAAACTTTCAATATGTGCCCATTAACAAGTAAAGGAATGGCCTCTGCATCTATGGTTCTGATATGCACTGAACCATTATCATGACATCTCTCTATAACATAAGGCCCTAACCATATTATCCTTAACTTGTCCTTGAAGTCCTTATATCTGGAATCATATAACAAAGCCCAATCACCTTCTTGAAATTGTTTATCCTTGATGTTCTTATCATGCCAAATCTTCCTATGAATTTGAGTTACTTCTGTGTGTAGGAGGGCCTGCATTCTGAACTCATCTAAACCATTCAACTGGAGAAATCTCTCTTTTTTTGCACTGCTGAGATCTAGATCTAGTTGGGCTGCCATCCTCAATGTATTGTACTCAAACTTAATGCACAACAGGGCCTTTTTTCCATAGACCAGCTCATAGGGTGTGAATCGAGTAGTGGTCTTCCAGGTGGTATTATAGGCCCAGGTGGCCTCAACTACTATTTCTGCCCAATCTTTCCTATCGCTGCTAACCACTTTGGTCATGATGCCCTCTAGTGCTCTGTTGGTCACCTCCACTTGCCCATTAGCTTGCAGATGATAGGGAGTGGAGGTTCCATGCTTGATCTTGTGCTAGCTTAGCAAGTCTTCAATCATGTTGGAGGTAAACTAGCTACCTTGATCAGTGACCAGTTCTCTAGGGTACCCAAACTTGTAAAATGCATTCTCCCTTAAGAACTCAGCCAGCTTCTCCTCTGTTGCAACCTTGATTGCCTTGGTTTCATCCCACTTAGTTAGATAGTTAGTGGCTTGGAGGGAGGGTCAATAGTTCCAATGAAGTCCATGCCCCACTTGTCAAATGGCTCAAAAGTCACTTGACGTTCCAGAGGCATTTCATCTCTTGGAGTAGGCTTTCCCATCCTTTGGCACCGACCACACTGACTAGTATATATTTTCACATCCTGATGAAGAGTGGGCCAATAATAACCAACTTGTAACACTTTAAATATTGTCCTCTTTGCTGCAAAGTGACCTCCAAAAGGCCCATCATGACAATTCAAAAGGATTTCAAAGACTTCCTCCTCCCTGGGACACCTTCTCAGAATTTGATCTGGGCCTAGCTTGAAGAGGTTGCCCCCAATTCAAGTGAAGGGGGCACTCTCCCTCACAATCTTGATTTTCTCTTTGGAGGAAAAATTCGATGGGAACTGTGTAGATACCAAATAGTTTGTTATGTCAGCAAACCATGGAGAGAGAACTGAAATGGCAAATAAGTGCTCATCTGGTAACTAATCATCAACCATTCCCTCCTTACCTCTAGGGAAAGTTAATCTAGACAAAAAATCTGCAACAACATTTTCCTTGCCAGGCTTATCAACAATAGTTAGATCAAATTGTTGTAATAAAAGTAACCATCTAATAATCTGAGCATTCACATCAGGTTTATTCATTAAATATTTGATTGCAGCATGGTCAATGTGTACAAATGTTTGATAGCTTGTAATATAATGCCTAAATTTGTTCAATGAATGCACAACATCCAGGAGCTCCTTTTCGGTCATTGTGTAGTTCATCTCGGCCTTTGATAGATTCTTACTGATAAAGTAAATGGCATAAGGAAATTTTTCATCTATCTGGCCTACAACTGCTCCTATGGGTTTGTGTGAGGCATCAGCATGTATATGAAAAGGAAGGGCCCAATTTGGGCCTAGAGGAATCAATGCAGTGATTAACTTGTCCTTTAGGGTGTCCAAGGCCTCTTGAAAATGTTTTGACCATACACACCCAGATTCGTTGGCCAAAAACCCAAATAAAGGAGAAGCCAACTTGCTGAAGTATTTTATAAACCTTTGGTAGTATCCAGCTAACCCTAGGAAACTTCTGACATCTCTCTACTTTTGAGGAGGTGGGACCCTTTGGATGATAGCTATTTTGTTTGGGTCCACCTGCAGTCCTTGCTGAGATATTGAATGACCTAGCACAATCCCTGCAGTCATCAAGAATTCACATTTTTTGGGACTAAGAGATAGGTTCATCTCAATGCATTTGTGTAGCACCTTACCCAAGTTGGACAGAGCCTCCTAGAAATCACATCCATAAGGTGTACAATCATTCACATAAATCTCTACTGCATCATGGACTAATTTGGCAAAGATACTCAGGACTGCTCTATGGAAAGTGGCAGGAGCATTTCATAGGCCAAAAGGAAGGACCATATAGGCGAAAGTACCCCAAGGAAAAGTGAAGTTGGTTTTATCCTGGTCCTTCGGGCTGATCTGAATTTGATTGTACCCGCTAAATCCATCTAGGAAAGAGAAAAACGTTTTCTGTTCTAGGCCATCTAGCAGTTGGTCGATTGAAGGTAGAGGGAAATGGTCCTTATTTGTGGCTTTGCTTAACTCCCTGTAATCAACATAAATCGTCCACTTACCATTTTTCTTTGGAACCAACACCAAAGGAGAGACCCACTCACTATCTGAGATAGGGTAAATGAATCATGCATCTAGCAGATTTTTCAGTTCTTCTTTGACTATATCTTTAAGAGTTGGATTCATCCTCCTTTGGGGTTGCCAGACTGGCTTGCAACCTTCTTTGATATAAAGACATCAATTATGCATATCCCGGTCCCCACAATGGAACCATTTGTTGGCTTATAGGGGCCTAACCCAGGTTCAGAGGTGATTAAGCCAAACAAATCCCAGTACTATTGGACCTTCCTACAATAGTCCACGAAGCGCAGATTGAGGTCTCACTTGAAGTAGTATGGGATGGTGCTAGAACCAGGTTTCTGCACCCTGTGGATGTTTGATGAGCTTCTGGCGGTCCATGGTTTGACCCTGTGCACATGTCACTATGCGCATCTATTAGTCCCCCGCAACCTGTGATGTTGCCTTCGCGCAGCCCTATTCGGGGCACAATCCATATTATACCCAAGTTCCTTACTATTTAACCTGTTATTCCCCGATTACTTAACTTATCTGTGTAAGAATAGTGATAATTAAGAATATATCCAACAATCATATAAGTTCACGCGATAAACAAAACAATGCAAATGTATAGAATGAAATGCACAAGAAGATGCAAAGAATTTGGAATCAACTTCTCTTTATTATTCTTTGTTCAAGGTTACAGACTCGACACCACCCTGTGCACTCAGCTGCAGGGGTCCGCGAACTCATTTGTGGACTCTACTAGGCCTCTGCGCAGTCAGCTGCAGAGGCTCTTCTTACTACTACGACCCAATACACTTAGACTCTTACTCTATGCTCGAACCATTAATATTCATCTATCTCTTTTTCCTTCGCTCTATTTATACAATCCCATGGTCCACGGACCATGGGTAGGCCGACATGACATTACATTACATTACAAAACTTAGGGCAGACAACCCTATGACTCAACCTATACTTCGTGCTCCGCGCCTGAAATTCGCGGAGTCTTACAATACATTTGAGAAAAACCCTAGGCTTTGAGCCCCAAAACATGTTGTGGGGGGATCTGATGCCCAACAGTGAGTACACACTGAGGGGTGAACTCCCTTCATTTCTTTGTAACTCTAAGAAAAGGCATCCAGATGTTCCTTTAGCAGGTTACACAAATTTTCTTCTTGCTGAACAGAAAGAGATGGGTTGATTTTCAAAGTTCTCTCGGGGTTGAATTCTATGGATTTGACACAGATAGGGTTGGAACCGGATAAACATATATTAATCTGACGGTTGTTATGGGTTTCCTTTACTACTTCTTCTAAGGAAAATGTACTGGGAGTTGGACTTTGGAGTATGTGTTCAATCAAATCATCTTAATCATGTTGTCCCCCTCCCATGGTTGTGTCTAGGGTATAGAGTTGGGTAGAATAAACTTCATATTCCTCCTCCTCTTCTATCCACAAAGGTAAGTCATGTTCTAGAGATGGATGAGCAAGAGGGTATAGGACTAAATGCTTGGACATATGCCCATTTTTTATGGTCATATTTCCAGCCTTGCAGCTAATATAGGCATCGGCAGTGGCTAACCAGGGCCTCCCAAGGATGAGAGGGTAACTAGTAAGCTTAGCCTTAGGCTGGAAAACTAGGAAATCTGTAGGGTACTCCCAAGGGTCAATGGAGGCCATCACATCCTCCACAATCCCCTCAGGGGTCACTGTGGAGCGGTCTGCAAGTTACATAATTGTTGTGGTCTTTCTCAATGAACCTTGGAGGTTGAGCTTGAGCATGGTGTCCTTGGTCATCACATTAATGGTAGCCCCAAGATCGATAAAAGTGTGTCAGACAATGGTTCCATTGATGTGCATATCTACTACAGGGCTTCTAGGGTCCAAATACTTTGGACAGATTACTTTCCCCAACATTAAGTCAGACAATTGTCCAATGACATTATTGGTAAGGGCATCTCTTCTTCGCCTCCCTGGATGCTTGAAGCACTTCTCCTTAATCAACTTGTTGTAAATAGGTACATCTTTAATAGCTTGGAGAAGTGGAATTTTGACACATAGGTTTTTCAATTCTCTTAGAAGTTCAGTCTCTTCTAGGGTAGGCTGGAGTGGTTGGGTTAACCTCTCAAGAAAGGGTGGTGGATTTACTTTAGGCATGCTTTCCTCTCTTTCCTCCTCAACCTCCCGAGGTGGAGGTAGAGGTCAGTTTTCTAGGAGTACTCTCCTACATCTCAGGTTTATTTCCTGAATCTCCATAGCATAAGTAGGATAGAATATCTCTCCGCTATATATTTTGTGTGCCTATCTGTTGTTCAGGTTCGGATTTGGCTGGGCAGGCATCTAGGTGGAGCAGAGTGTAAAAGTTGTGGTTGAGCAGGTGGTGAAGGCAATAAAGCTGGAGCATTATTGTATGGGGACCTCCACCCCTAGGGCGGTGCATTCCACTGAGGTTGTGGTAGAGCATAAGGTTGAAATGACGGGCTGGCTGGCTGGGAATGATACTGAGGTGCAAAGGACCAAGGAGGAGGTGTAGCCCAGGAAGGATGAGCAGGGGGGGCCAAAGAAGGTATGGATGTGGTCTAGTTGGGGTTGTAATATGCATGGGCTAACCCTTGCATGCCCTTCTGGTATGGCCTAGGCCCATGAGGTCTCCTTTGGTTTATGTAGCAAAGTTGTTCAGTTACCCCTTCAGCTCCTTAATATACATCTTTTAAACCAGGGAGAGGAGGTCACTTGTTTGTGGAGTGGTTTTATTCACAGACTGAGTAGATTTCAATAGAATTCAATGGAAATTCATTGCTAGGGTGCCTCCTGGTGCATCTAGAATAGAAAATGGCTAGGGCTCTCTATGCTTCCTCTAGTTTTTTCTTAATGTGCATAGTCTCCATCTGTAGGGAAAGTGTTTGCAGCGTCTCGCTCTTGAAATCCTCCAACATGTTTCCAATTTCACCCTTGATGGATGAATTGGAAGAGGATGGACTGACCATAGGTTGACTACCCCTACCCTTTTTCCTAGCTGCCCTAGAATGGTTTCTAAAGATAGTCTTGATATCCTCATAGGGTAATTGGTAGATATCCCCTCCTGCTAACAATTTTAGGGTATCCAGAAGATCTTCCCTTACTCCTCTAAGTAGGACTAGCTTTAGTGACTCAGGGTCAAGTGTGCACCTGGCCCTTTTGTAGCTAATCTGGAATCTTTCTTCATAATACTCTAGGGATTCATCATGCCCTAAGGTCATCCTAAATATTTCCTCTTTAGTGTCTTTAGACCTATAGTAGTACTGATACTTGTTGTTGAAGGCTCACTGCATCTGAGCCTAATTTGTGATGCTATCTCTAGGTAAACCCATGAACCAACTCAAAGTTGCATCCTTGAGAATGGATGGAAATAGTTTCAACTTCTGCTCATCATTGGTGTATTCATAGTTTCAACATATTACAACAAATTGAAACAAGAAAGTGCCTGGATCTTCTAAGGTCATGCCATGGAAATGAGGAAGGGTATAGGGGCTTATATTTTTCATCTTAGTATCCCCCTTGGTTTCCCTGATGGGGAAGGCACCCTCAATTCTTTCCCTATTTCCTCTGTCATTTATGTTTTCAGCCATTGGTTCAGTAGGAATGGGTTCTCCTTCTTCTTCTTCCCCTATAGGTTCTTCAAATATTTCTAGTTTCTCACCTAAAGGTTTCTCCAATTCACAGCTAGCAAAGAAGAGGGAAGGTTGGTTGTTTGAAGCAGTGGGGGTATTTGGAAAAAATTTCCCTAAGTTATCCCTATTCCTACGAGGCATGAAAAAAATGTTTTTGTTGTGTTTTGTGTTTTTTCAAAATTTGAAAGTAATTGCAGAATTGAAATTGCAGACTGAATGAAAACTACTGACTGAATGAAAAATTAACTGCTTGATTGAAATCTTACTTGCAGAATGGAAAGGAAAGCAAAGAATGTAGAATGGAAAAGGAAGCAAACTAAATTACTTTTGCAGAAATGAAACTACTAGCAGAATATTAGAAACAAGAAATGGAAGAAAGAAAGAAGTAATCACATACTACTCAAACACGTCCCCTGCAACAGCACCAAAAAGTGATGAGAACCAATATTTCAGAAGAATGTTGCAACTCCTAGGGATACCAGCTTTACTTTATCAACCCAGGGTTCGTACAAACTTGGAGGTGACATTGTTATATACACAAGTAAAATTGATGGTTCTTCCTTTTGTCACTGTTCCGCTTGCAAGAGACCACTAGGATTTTCAAACCGTACTCCTATGGATTCAAAAGAATCTTGATTACTGATGAAAGAAAGAGAAATATACTCTAGGAGAAAGCTTGTCTATTGCAATAAGGAAAAGGACTGAAATCCAATGCTAAAAACATACCATTTCCTAACTAACTACTGAAAAACTATGATTTACAAGAATTCCAAGCTAACATGTATGAAATTCTACTATCCGAAGCATGAAAGTTCAAAACATCAAACATCACTACTGCGCATGTAAAGGACTGAAATACATCTGTTTTTTATTTTTATTCTTTTTATGGAAAAATAAGTGTGAAAGCTAATCTCTTTTGGTGATGTGGTAGGTGGCTTAGGGATGTTGGTGGATGGTTGGAAGGTTTGGGAGACCCTTAGGTAACCTTGTGTGGCTTCCTAGAGGTTTTCCCTCAGTTTGGCCTCAAAACAGGCCGCTACAGGAAAACCTACAAGATGTTCTAAAAACCTACAAGATTCCCTGTATTTCTACAGGATATAACCGAGAGAAAAACGATGGGTGTTGGAGGTGATGGAAGGCTTAGGGGAGGTGGGTGGTGGGTGGAATGGAGTGAGAAAATTCCTAGGATCACTCAGAACTCAAAACCAAGGTTGGGAGATTGTTGGATTTGCTCAACATGCTTGGAGAAGTTTCCATGTAAAATGATGAAATTGGTGAAGGTCTTAGTGAAAGCAAGGAATGGTTATGGATGGATGAAGTTGGAAGGAGGTTGCTTGCTATGAAATATTTCTCTACTTATGAAACACTTGCACTACATCAAACAATGATATTTTCCCAAAAATCATGTAAATAAGAAGAATTTCAATGAGCTAGAAAAACAGAGTTTAATAAGATAGTTGTCTACTTCATGCATGAGGAAAATTTGTAGAATAGGATGAAGTCATTGATGAGATCTACTGTGAAACTAAAAATGGAAGAAATGGTAATTAAATCCTACACTTGCAAACTAATCAAATGCTAGTTCAAGTATGGTAAACTCTAAATTCTATGAGAAAGTAGAAATCTGTGTTTTTGGGGCTGCATAGGAGTCATTTCCTCAAATCATGATCCCTGAAGGAGGAAGTGAGGCCAAGACACCTATTCACATCTTTTTGGTGTTCCTTTTATCCCTTCTATCCTACTACTAAAGTAAAGCACAAATGGAAGCAAACTAATAAACAAACTAATCAAATCTACACTACTTGCAATGAAATACTTCTAAGGACAATTTAACCATGAATATATGAAACTAATAGAAGAATACAGAGACAAGAAGAGGAGCCCTTTTTGCTAGGGTTGGTCCCTAACACAAGAGCTTAAGCCCTCTGAGTTAACTCAATGTTGGATTGTGAAAAATCTCATTCTTATGATCAAAACATAAAATTACATAGAAATGTCTTCCACAAATCTGGAGCTCCAAAATAACTAGTGTTTTTACAAAAAAAATGAATTCTAATGAGGCTCTAGGCCTATTTATTTATACAACTGAAGTCTCCAATGACTTTCTTAAATCTAGGGAGGCTCGAGTCCCAAACTCGATATGAACTAATTCTTTGACTATCACTTGCTCGATTGCCTTTTGATCTTCATGACTTGGTTTCTTGTACTCCGAGCTAGTGTGATTGATGGACGAATATTTGAATGACGGAGGAGTAAATGAGGGGGATTTAACTCCTACAATCTCTCTTCCTTGTCTCATTCGAGTTTCAGCCTTTAATCTTGCCAAAATTCCCTGATTTTCTCTCACAAACCTGCATTTAATGCACATTAGTCCACTAGGCATAATATCTCACTTTGACTCATCTCATTAAATAAAATATAATCAAAACATGTAATAAGTTGCGAGAAGATTTCCTTTGACTAATCTAGGAGGTGAATGAAGGTCCATATAGTTACCCAATGATGAGGCTCATCAACAACTTTAATCACAAAGCAGTTCATTTTGTTTCTTATAAAATAATTATGACTAGAGAAGCAAGAAAACAACAAAATGCAATCAGGACAAACAAATCTTCTTATAATGCTTTCTCACCTCTTTAGAATGAAACCCAATGTTCTATTTGCAATAACTTTGGTCATGAAGAAAATAAATGTAGAATCGATATGAATTCATCTTATCAACATGAACATAAGACAATAACACCCAAAGTATGGAAAAAGAAAACTACTTCTAAAAATTGTGGTCTAGCATTGTATGGAGGAGATCAATAGAATCTATGGTACATTGAAAGTAGGTGTTCGAAGCATATTACAAGTGAAAGAGATAAGTTTATTTCTTTTAATGAAATTAAGAAAGAAAATGTGACTTTTGGTAATAATTCACCTACTACCATTAAATGAAAATGATCTGTGTTTTTAAAAGAAAAGGTCAAGGTTGAGAATGCATTATTTGTTGATGGTGTAAGACATAACTTGTTAAGTGTTAGTCGAATGTGAAATCAAGGGCATGAATTTATTTTCAGATCAAAGAATTATGTGGTAATAAATTTGAATTTAGGTAAGAACGTAATCAAGGGAACTAGATCCAGGAAATGTCTATATCCTAGAGGGTGGTAAAGAACATTGTTTCTTGAGTAAATATGAAGAAAGTTAGCTTTGGCACAAAAGGTTGGGGCACCTCAAATTTTCCAAATTATACAAGTCAAGCACGATGGGAGCATTTCGTGACTTGCCCAACATTTCTCCACTTGAAAATAGCATTTTCAAATCATGTCAATTTGGTAAGAAATCCAAAGTTCAGTTTAAAGCTAAAGAAGGTACTTCAAGTAAACCCCTTGAACTTGTTCATACTAACTTATGTGGGACTATGATAAAGAAGTCTCCTCGTTGTGAAAAATACTTTATGTTATTGATTGATGACTTTACAAGAATGTGTTGGGTTGGTTTAATAAGGTATAAAGATGAGGCATTTAAAAAGTTTAAAATATTCAAGGCTTTGGTTGAAAGTGAATTGGATCTAAAAATAAAATGTCTTAGATCTAATAGAGGAGGAGCGTTTATATCAAATGAATTTTTCAATTTTTGTGAATAGGATGGCATCAAAAGACATTTTTCCATATCTAAAACTCCTCATCAAAATGGAGTGGTAGAAAGAATGATCATAACAGTTCAACAAATGGCATGCACCATGATTGATGAATCAGGAACACCTCACACCTTCGGGCAAGAAGCAATACACAACCATGGATATACTTAAAAAGGCTCATGTTTGAGTAAAAAATGATAAAACTCCATATGAACTCTGGTATGGTAAGCCTGCAACTTTCAAACACTTTAGAATCTTTTGAAGAAAATGTTTCATAAAGAAAAATGATGATAAGCTTGGAAAATTTGAATCCAAAGCTAATGAAGGAATCCTATGTTGTGATTGATGAAGCATCCACGGGTACCAAAAAGGAATCACAAGTAGATGACGAACCTCTCCCTACTAAAATCCAAGAAGTTGTAGAAAAAGAAGAAATAGAAGCATCAGAAGAAGGAAATGAAAATACAGGTATGAAAAAAAAACTCCTTTAAGGTATATTCATAAAAATCATCCTGAATCTCAAATTCTAGGTAACAAGGAAGTAGGAATACAAACTAGAATAAATTTTATTGGATTGTCTAGTCACTTAGCCTTACTATCCACAATTGAACCTTATAATGTGAATCAAGCAAGCAAGGATGAACATTGGGTTAAGGAAATGCATGAAGAACTTGATCAAATACAAAGGAACCAAACACGGGAACTTGTACCAAGGCCTCATAGTAAAAATTTAATTAGAGAAAAGTGGGTGTTTAAAAACAAATTATATGAAAATAGAGAAGTAATTCAAAACAAGGCAAGATTTGTATGCAAAGGAAATTCTCAACAGGAAGGGTAGTATTTGAAGAGACCTTTGCACCTATAGCTAGGTTTGAATCCATAAGAATGTTCCTTGCATTTTCCATATTTCATAAATTTAAGGTATAAAAATGGATGTTAAATATGCATTTTTAAATGGCGTTCTAGAAGAAGAAGTTTATATTGAACAACTTGACTTGATTCATACTTGGAAATGATAAAAATATTGTTTGCAAACTTAAGAAGGAATTGTATGGGTTAAAACAAGCTCCCCATGCATGGTATTATCATCTTGACAAGTACCTTCAGCAACAAGGGTTTAAGAAAGGATCCGTAGATAGCAATTTGTATACCAAATTTGACAAAGACAAACTTTTAATAGTAGTGGTTTATGTAGATGACATCATATTTGGAAGCAATGTTGAATCTATGAGTCAAGGATTTGCTTCAGCTATGTAGCAGGAATTTGAAATTTCTTTACATTGTGAGCTAACATCCTTTCTTGGTCTTCAAGTTCATCAAAATAATAATGGTATCTTTCTCTCTCAAACCAAGTATCTCAAGCAGATTATGAAGAAATATGGAATGGAAGATTGCAAACTTGTATGCACATTAATGGTAACAAAGTGTAATATAAGTCAGAATGATGATTTTCCTACAGTTAATCAATCAGAATACATATCTATGACTTGATCTATCTTAGAGGTACTAGACTAGACATTATGCATGTAGTTGGAATAGTTGGAAAATTTCAAGAAAATCCTAAGGAAAATCATCTCTAAGTAGTCAAGAGGATATTCAAGTATCTGCAAGGCACTCAAGATTTTGTTCTATGGTATCCAAAAAATATGGACTTTGCACTTCATGCTTAAACAGATGTAGATTGGGTAGGTAATGTTGATGACCACAAAAGTACTAGTGGAGGAGCATTTTATTTGGGTCCTCGCATAGTTTCTTGTTTTAGTAAGAAACAATGTTCAATTTCTTTATCAACTACTAAAGCATAATATGTTGTTGTTGCCTCTTTATGTACTCAACTTCTATGGATGATAAAAACATTGAAATAGATTCAATTCACTTTTGTTGGCTTAAGAGGGCTTGTCCCAGGTTCAGAGTTGTTCACGTCAACCAACAAAACCGTAACTGTTGGTCCTTTCGGTAACAACCTACATAGCGAAGGCTACTGTCTCACTGTAGGTTTCAACCCCGTACAAAAATTACCTGCATATGAATTCTAAAACACAGAAAATAAACAATGCGAGAGCATAAAAGATAAAACACATATACACAGAGATTTTCCCCTGGATCCCAAAACCGGGACTACCAGCTTGATTTTTCATTATGTTCCTTTCAATGTTACAATACCTATTTATACATGCCGAAGCATCTAATACCATGGACCGAAAACCATCACGTCCAAAACCATAGACCGAAAACCATCGCGTCCAAAAAACATGTGCGAAAATCATGCACAAAACCATAGGTGGGTCTGCCCAACCTAACATAGGGTCCAAAACCAAAATTTTCTGGGGCGCTGCCCTAGACCCCATAAAGTGGGGTTGCAGGTACCCCTCAAACCCCCTGTGACCTCCCCCCCTCTAACCCCGGGTTAACTACGTGGGCTAGTCATGGAAAGAATATAACACAACCCAACATTCTCCCACTTGTTGTTTTCTTTCCATAGGGGACCACAAGAGAGCTCAGTCATTTATCCAGCCCTGCAATGCCCATTATTTCTCTACACCAAGAGAACTTCTCAGAGCTCATAGATTTTTTCAATGCATCTGCAGTATTCTTCAAAGTGTCCATCTTTACCAGCAACACCTTTTTGTCTTCTATCATATCCCTCACAAAGTGATACTGAACATCAATGTGCTTTGTCTTTGAATGATATGCGGGGTTCTTTGTCAAGAAAATTGCACTTTGGCTGTCATAGTTTATCCTTATAGCTCCCCTTGCTTGCATGAGTGGCTGCCATGTATTCTGCCTCTGTAGTTGATAGTGCCACTATAGATTGTTTCTTACTCATCCAACTGACTGCACTTCCAAATAGGTTAAACACATACCCACTTGTAGATTTTCTCTGATCCAGATCTCCAGCCCAGTCTGCATCAACAAAGCCATAAATAGCCAACACTCTGTCCAATCCTGGTCTTCCTTGGTAGCACAAACCATAATCACTAGTGCCATGCAAATACCTGAAAACCCACTTCACTGTTGTCCAATGCTCCTTCCCTGGTTTTGACATAAACCTACTCAATACTCCCACTGCGTGTGCAATGTCTGGTCTATTACAGACCATTGCATACATCAAGCTATCGACTACACTTGCATATGGAACACAAGACATGTCCTGTTCCTCTTCTTGTGTCTTGGGACACTGTTCAACATATAACCTCACACCTACAGGAATAGGAACCTTCACTGGTTTACTATCCTGCATATTAAACCTCTGTAGTATTGTCTTGACATACTTCCTCTGGTTTAACCAGAGCTTCCTCTTTGCCTGATCTCTTTTAATTTCCATGCCCAAAATATAGTTTGCAGCACCAAGATCTTTCATGTCGAATTTGGAGGACAATTGGGTCTTCAAATCTTGGATAATTTCTTTTTCATTTCCAACCAGCAACATATCATCCACATACAAGGCCAGATAAATAACATGGTCACCAATTAATTTAAAATACACATAGTGATCTGCTTTGCTTCTGGTGAAGCCAAGTCCCCGTATAAATGTATCAAATTTCTGATACCACATCCTTGGTGATTTTTTTAACCCATACAAAGACTTCTTTAACTTGCATACCAGTTCTTTCTTACCCTTCACTGCAAAGCCTTTAGGTTGCTTCATGTAGATTTCCTCTTCCAAATGCCCATAAAAAAATGTTGTCTTCACATCCATCTATTCCACCTCAAAATCAAAAACAGCAGCAACAGATAAAAGTAATCTAATAGAAGTTACCTTGGCAACAGGAGAAAAAATATCACCAAAATCAATTCTCGACACCTGGGAATAACCTTTTGCTACCAACTGAGCTTTGTGTTTCTCCACCTTTCCTTCTGCATTTGTCTTCTTCTTGAACACCCATAGCAACCAATGGGTTTCCTTCCAGCCGGAAACTCCACCAGATCCCAAGCCTCATTTTTGTGCAAAGATTCCATTTCATCAACCATGGCCTCTTTCCAGAGTTTTCCATCCTCTGAATCTACTGCTTCCTTCACAGTTCTTGGATCATCGTCAATAATAGATAAAGCAAAATTTGAACAGAAAGCAGATGGACTATACATCTCTAGTTGCCTTCTTTCTTGAACTAATCTTCTCACAGCCAGAGTTTGTGGCTCTTCATCTTCTGATTCCTCCTTTTCTGTAGAGTCTGATTCTTCCTCCTTTAGCTCAAACTCTATCTTCTCAGGTTCCTTTGGTTGGACTTCATGTTTAATAACATCTTTCACCTCTCTGAACACCACATCTCGGCTATACACAACCTTCCTTGTTACTGGGTTCCAAAGCTTATAACCCTTTAAACCATCCTTATACCCAATAAAGATGCACTTTTCAGATTTACTATCCAACTTGGTTCGTTTCTTCTTTGGAACATGTACATATGCATCACATCCAAATACCCTTAGATGTGAAAGAGAGGGTTTCTTACCAGTCCATTCTTCTTGTGGAGTCTTATCCTCCAACGCTGATGAAGGTGACCTATTGACGAGGTAACATGCAGTATCCACCACCTCTGCCCAAAATTCCTGTCCTAACCCGGCACCACTGAGCATACTTCTTGCCCTTTCCATCAACGTCTTGTTCATTCTCTTTGCAACTCCATTTTGCTGAGGTGTATATGGAGTAGTATTTTGTCATGCTATAACACACTTCTTACAAAATTCTTCAAATTCCTTGTTGCAAAATTCTCCACCATTATCTCTCCTCAACAGCTTTATCTTCTTCTATGTTTGGTTTTCCACCAGAGCCTTAAATTCTTTAAACCTGTCAAAGACTTCAAATTTCTTCTAAAGGAAATATATCCATGTATTCCTTGAGAAGTCATCTATAAATGATACATAGTACACAGACTTACCCAGTGATGGAACCTTCACAGGTCCAAACACATCACTGTGCACAAGCTCTAATATCTGTTTCACCCTCTTACTACCAGAGGGGGAACTCACCCGATTCTGCTTCCCATATACACAATTTTCACAGAAATCAAAATCCAGAGAGCTATTACTCATACCTTCTACCATACCTTTACCATGAAGTATTCGAAGGCCCTTCTCTCCAATATGTCCAAGTATTTGATGCCACAACATGGTCTTCTATCCAGAGACCACTAGATCTTCTGCTCCACTTTCAGGAACCACAGAACTATTGCACCCATCAATAACAGTGCTACCTTGCAGCTTGTACAGAGTTCCAATCCGAACTCCTCACATCAATACCAGTGCTGCATGAACCATCTTGCAGGTATCCTTCTCGAACACTATTTTTACACCTACATCATCCAGCTTGCTTATAGAAATCAGATTTCTGGCTAATGCAGGAATATGCAGAACACTCGGAAGTGTTCTAGCCCTTCCACCTTGCAATTTCAACTTTACTTTTCCGCGACCAACGATTCTAGCCTTCCTATCATCCCCTAAGGAGACATCACCACCATCGTATTTCTCATACTTGCAGAACCAGTCTCTATGGGGAGTGAAGTGAAAGGATGCACCTGAGTCAATCAACCATGCCTCATGATCTACATGTGTACTTCAAGAAGCCAAGTACACATCCCCACCTTCATCTGAGGTAGTTTTCACCTCTATAGAATGAGCATCATCAGATCCCTTTCCTCTATCAGGAGCTTTAGATTTACAGTCCCTTTTGTACTACCATTCCTTTCTGCATTTCCAACACACCACCTTTACAGGTTTTCCTGGAGACTTAGATCTCCCTCTAGATTTAGATCTCCCACTTGATGACTTATTTTTGTTTCTGTTCTAGGACCGTCCTCGTACAGACAAGGCATCACCATTCTGGCTCTCCATATTTTTCCATCTCATCTCCTCCATCAGCAAGGATGAGACTATTTCATCAAACTACAAGGCAGTTGCATTTCTACCTATTGCAATAACCAGACTATCCCATGAATCTGGTAGAGAGCACAACAAACTGATGCACTTATCTTCATCTGAAATTTTAATATCAACAGACGCTAACTAACTTACCACATTATTAAATGCGTTCAGATGCTCTGTCTCTGAGTCTCCATCTTTCATCCTCAGGTTATACAACCTTTTCCGCAGGAACAGTTTATTCACCAGAGACTTAGATTGGTACAAAGTCCCTAACTTGTCCCACAAAGCCTTCGTCGTAGCTTCCCGTGATACATTCAGCAATACTGAATCTGAGACACACAATCCTATTGTGCTCTTTGCCTTCCGATCCAACTTCTTCCATTCTTCATCAGACACTCCCATTGGTTTAGTACCTGGATCTACTGTGATCCACCGATCTTTATCCACCAACAGATCCTCCATCTTGAGTTTCCACAACTCAAAACTCTGACCATTAAATTTCTCGATCTCTATCTTTCCACTACTCGCCATCTTCTTTCACCACTAGAATCGATTTCACAGATCTCCCACTGAACAGGGTCTACCACAGGCCCGAGCGAAACCCCTCACCAACAAAGGTGTCCCCTTGAAGCCAAAACAACTCTGATACCAAATGTAGGTTTCAACCTCGTACATAAATTACTTGCATATGAATTCTAAAACACAGAAAATAAACAATGTGAGAGCATAACACATAAAACACATATACACAGAGATTTTGCCCTGGATCCCAAAACTGGGACTACCAGCTTGATTTTTCATTATGTTCCTTTCAATGTTACAATACATATTTATACATGCTGAAGCATCCAATACCATGGACCGAAAACCATTGCGTCCAAAAAACATGTGCGAAAATCATGCACAAAACCATAGGTGGGTCCGCCCAACCTAACATAGGGTCCAAAACCAAAATTTTCCGAGGTGCTGCCCCGGACTCCATAAAGTGGGGTTACGGGTACCCCTCAAACCCCCTGTGACCTCCCCCCCTCTAACCCCCGGTTAACTACGTGGGCTAGTCATGGAAAGAATATAACACAACCCAACACTCACCCGAAGTAGTATTGGGGGATGCTAGAACTAGGTTTCTGCATCTAGAGGTAGTGTGATAAATGGTCTTAAGCCCTTGTAGCTCAAATCTACCTTCACGTAAATCAGTATCCTTCTATGGCCTAATACTGTAACTCTAGGAAAATAGCTTCTAGACCTTCACAAAGGTCTACGATCAGTCTTTATAGACCCTAAAGAGGAAAACTATCCACTTTCACGCATTAATTAATAACTCTAGATTTACCTTCACGCAGATATATCCAATTTCTCAGAAATCATAATAGAATTAACCCTTAACTTCACGAAAACATATAAGAAATAAAGTCATGTATAAATATGATAGATGCAGTAGATTCCTGCAGTATTTATACATTATTCCACATAAAACATATTATTGAGTGACAGAACATAACATAAATAGAATTAACAATAATACTCAGATGCAAGATATTTCTTCAAAATTAGTATTTATTCAGTTCGAGTTTTCAATTTACAGACTTCTCTGCCCTACACACTCAACTGCAGGGGTCCGCGCACTTAACTGCGGACTTACCAAGGCCTCCTGCGCACTCAGCTGCAAGATCCTTCCTCTTTCGCCTATGTATAGGAAACAGAGCTTTCTTGCCTTAGCACTTTCCCAAAACAATAATTTTCATTTCCTATTATCCCTAAGACTTGTTATGACTCAACTATATATAGCTTTTTTCAATATAAAACCATGGTCCGCAGACCATGGGTGAGTCTCAAAACCAACCTATTACTTACCCAAACAAGGGGCTAAAGCCCCTTTGAATCTTACTTAGTTGCACACTTCACATCCACATTTTGCGGAGACTTTACATTCTTTACAAAATCTATTACAAAAATTGGTTAAACTAACCCAAAAACTGACCGTAGGGACCCTATCCCAATAGGCCCCCAACACAAATATGGTGACTCACCCTCGAGTCACTCGAATGGCTTCTCTACTTTGTGATGGATCTCATTGAAATCTTGCTTCAAGACTTCCAGCTTCGCGATGCCTTGTACTGCAGCCTGCTTTACCTCTTTGACCAGCTTTTATGTAGTTGGTCCCTCTACTACCAGACTCATGGTCCTCAGAGTCTGCTACAAAGCTTTCAACTTCTCCTGTATGGTCTGAGAAATCTGGCTAGCCTCCTCTATCCAAGGTTGAAGCTGAGCCTTCAACACTGATTCTTTTTTATGCAATTCTTGAACTTGTGCCTGTAGCAGCTTCCCTTCCTATAGGCACGCGAGTGCTTGACTAGTGCCAATGTCGGTGTAGTCGCCCTTATCTTTTCATATTTCTACTGGGCCTTCCAGAATTTTGTACTTAATCACTGCAGGTTTGGGTCCTCCTGCAAAGTATCCCATAACTCCATGGCGTGGTTAAAAAGGAAGTCACAGCCTTTAACTGCCCTATCCAAAGTATTCATGTCCTTCTTGATTGCTTCTCCACGTTGCTCCCTAACCTCTCGTGGAGTGTTTGGTTGAAAATTTAACTAAAGCTCTTAGATCTTCATCTGAAAATCGAATGTAAATTTACCTATCTCATCCTTCGATGCACGGACCACAATAACCAATTTTATGGCTTTTGTTGTAGCTACAGCATCCTCCGGGATGTTCAAATCAGGAACTGTCTTGCAGGCCTACTCTATCGTTGTCTCGAGGCTCTGACTTTGCGCTTGTAGTTCCTCCTTTTACTTTAGAGCCTGAGATTTCTTCGCAAACATCTATTCACTATTCACCTTGAACTCACTGATGACTACAAGGGCACACTGCTCTCTAATTCGTAGCTCGTCTAGAACCCCCTGATGCAATGCATGGAGGGTCTTAAACGAAAACGTGGCCAAGTTGACTCCCATGTCCTTTACTGTAACTAGCACAGCACGACTCATCTAATTTTGTGCGAACAGATCCTTCTGGTAAAGGTATGATTCTTAGGTCCATAGTCTGTTCTAGCTCTGCTACTATCCTTATCCCTTACACCAGGCTCGATTGCACCTTGCTTGCTTGCCCAAGGCTTTCTTAAATCCTACCAATCTTGATCTGTAGCTTGCACAGATCCTTCTGGATGCTTCCCAGCATGTGCATATATTTTTTCTTGAACTACTACCACAACTCTGTTGTGGTATCTCTAACCTTGTCTCCAATCTCTTCGAGATCCCCTTCTATAAGGACCATTGGGTCGATGCGCATTTGCTTGTGAAATTTATGCTTCTTTTGGGGCCCAAAATTCTGCTCCTTTTTGCGCTTCTTCAAGGTGAAGGGAGTGCTCTGCTCCTCTCTATCGCCTCCTTCCCGTCCTGAAATTTCCTGCTCATCTGTATGCTACAAAGCTAATTC
The DNA here is from genome assembly GCA_031772625.1 of Pinus tabuliformis. Classification (NCBI taxonomy): domain Eukaryota; kingdom Viridiplantae; phylum Streptophyta; class Pinopsida; order Pinales; family Pinaceae; genus Pinus; species Pinus tabuliformis. The sequence goes on from CM062811.1 coordinate 463,678,189, forward strand.
TTCGACTTCTTATGCATCCGTGCGTTCTTTCTCAGCATGCTCTTTGGTAGCGCACTCTTTCTCCACATTCTCTTTCTCCATAGCTGCCTTAGCAACAACTTCTTTCCTCTTCTGCTCAACCAGAGCCCGCGCTACCTTCTAAGCTTCTTCTTTTCGCTTCTGCACAACGGTCAATTGTGCAATAGAAATTTCTGCACCTTTTCTAGTACCTACACCAAGATCTGTGGTTCACGCCACTCTGTTGGCCAACTCCCCACGATCTCCTATACATCTGTTTCTGATACTAAATATGGCATCTTGTGCCAGAGGTGCTTCGGGTCCCTCCGCGCCCTGATTGAAACATTGTGTAAATCGGCCTTGAACTCCGTGAAGGCCATCAACTGCTCGAACAAGGTTAGGGACAACCTTTTCCATTGTCTAAGAACTATCCTCAGGTCTATTTCCATCAATATCCAGAAAATTTTTAATTCCTTAATCCTCTCTGGATCCTTTGTTGCCCACAACGAAGCAAAGATCATTGCCTCTGGTAAATCTTCCAGCTGCGAGGAAACTGACTGTCCTCCAGCAATCGCCAAGCTACTAAAACAATAGACAACAAGATCCGTGCATAATGGAATGTCTTGCTCTCCTCCTGAGCTTCACAAAAGTTCACGAGGAACTCCTTGCACAAATACTTTGCCCAATTATATTGAACTCCCTTCGCGCACTGGGCAGCCAATGATACTACAGGCGTCATAACTTCGTTCGCATGGCATTTCCTCGTGCTTTTTCCTGCAAGTATTTGGGTGGCGAACTGCACCACCTGGTCTTAAATGGAGCAGATAGAATATCAACTCGAATTCTTTACGAGACCATATTCTGCTTTCATCTTATCTGCTAACTCTTTTTCTCCACTTTTTCCTCCAAACTCATTTGTAGGGTCCGCCCCTTTGTATGTCAGCTTTGTTATTCGATGAATTAGCATATATGTGATCGGGATGGGCTCCCCAAGCCATAGGCACCCATCATGCACCAACACGAGGAGATGGCACACACACACCGTGTTGATTGTTGATCTATGAAAATGCGGCATGCAAAGCATGTGTAGCAACCCAACCTGCTCAACACCTTTGACCCACTTCATGGGTTCTAATCGCATAACCCTAGTCTCTTCGTAGTAAATCTTCATCATGTACTTTCTAGTCGCCAAATGTGGGAATTTCTCATGGTCCACGAGGTCCCAATCCTCCATCTTTAGCACCGAAATGTGCATTAAGGTTGTGCCTTCCAATTCCACCTGTTCCGGTAATAGGGGTGTCAAGACTGTAAACTTCCCAGAATCAGGGACTTTCATAACTTTGGCCTTCCCTTTCCACAGAGGGATATACTCTGGGAATCGTGTGATAGGCTCGACCTCCTCAGCATCCAATTCCTCCGCTCCTTGGAATTCCTCTTCCTCCAAGTCCACGACCTTCTCCGATTGCTTATCTTTTCTCTCCTTCTACCACACTTTTGGTTTCTTCCTCGGTGAATGTCTCACTGGCATTGGTTTCTTTTTTTTTTCTTTTGCAGTTGATTGCTTCAGCCTAGGTGACCTTGGCATCGTAGGCACACCGGGTGTAGCTCCCATACTTGATATCTCTGGGGTTGCCGTGTTAGTGACAACAGCTTTAGAACTCACAGCTTCTGCTGGATTTGTGGCAATCATTTGCACGATAATAGTCCTCTGGTTAATCTCAGGAAACGTTGAAAATATTGGACTAGAAATCAAGTCCTCCCAAATATTATGATTCGTACAGTGACAATAATAGGGCTCGGACACTATTCTTAGAATGCAAATTTTTCTTCGGCGGACCAACCTATTTAATTTATAGAGGGTTTTGAATTCAAATCTTACCATTCCCTCCAATTTATGATCATAAAAGTGTCTTTGGCGGTAGATATTCAAAGATTTTCGCCATAAATGGTGCCTACCCACTCCTCTTTATGGAATTTTTGCAATCAAATCATGAATATTAACTTCAAAGGCTACTTTTCGATCCATTTGCGCGACACCATCCTCCATGGCACAGCTCATCCAGCGCAGCTTCACCTGTCACACTCCTATCATCTGTCGCACAGCCTCCCCACTACATTTATCACCTTGTCAGACATCATAGTTTATAGTCCCGCAATCCCTTGCAGTTGCCTGTATTACTAAGATTGTCCTGCTACCATATAGTCATTGCACTGGGGTAGGATCCCCTATGTACAACTTTAGCCTACTTCCGTTTACTTTCCCAGGAAAGGGTTCTCCATTCAACTTTGCGAGTTAAACTGCGCCAACATTCATGATCTCCTTAATAACATATGGCCCCAACTAGTGCATTTGAAATTTCCCTGGAAATTTGGTGAACTTGCTGTCATATAGCAGCACTAAATCATCTATCTTAAAATTGCATGGCTTAATATGCCTATCATGCCATGCTTTCTCACGTTCCATTTTCACTTGCTGGTGAAATTCTGCAAGAAAGAGGTATTCTTCTAACTCCATGATCTGTGTGAGTCTCTCCTCCAAGGTCTCGCGATCTTCCATCTATGTCAAAGCTGCAATATGTAAACTTGGCACAATATACTCCATAGGCATTACTACTTCAATTCCAAAGAGCAACCTAAACGATGTTTGGCTTGTCAACTTTTTTCAGGTCATCCTATAATCCCATAGCACTACAAGGATGCACATATCCTAGTCATTCCTCTGCGCATTGCAGACCTTCGTCAATGCATTCTCCAAAATTGTTTTAAAATCTTCCATCGTTCCATTCGCTTGTGGGAGGGCGTTCTCTTCTAATGATACACCTGGAATTCTTCAATCATCACGCTAATCATTTCATTTAGGAAATATGTACCCCTATCACTCATCAATACCTTAGGGCATCCAAATTGTGCTAAGATATATTCAAACAAAAACTTCATGGCAGTAGCAGCTATACAATCCTTCACTAGCTATGCTTCTGCCCATCTGGTTAAACACTCTGTTGCAGTAATGATGTACCTCGCACCCGTCTTTTTACCTGGTGGTTCTATTGGACCTATAAAGTCAATGGCCCATTTATCAAATACCTACAACGAAACCTAAGGATTTAAAGGCAATCCATCCCTTCATGAAGGCTTCCCCATCCTTTGGCAAGCATCACACGCCTTGTAGTGTGCCTTAGAATCCATGTGTAATGTCAGTTACCATAACCAAGCGCACAAAATATTCTACATAGTGACCTCCTGCCACTCCTCCATGTGCTTCAACGAGGATACTAGCGTGTTCAGATTCGGGAACATACCTTCGCAGTATGTCATCCATTCCCAACTTATACAAATGACCTAAAATCACTGAAAATCCGTAGCACAGACTACTAACTCCTTCTTTTGCTAAGTGGAATAACCTTCAGGAGCTTTTCTTGTTGTTAAAAACTAAATGATATCAACAAAATGATCTTCCATGACGCACACCGCAAAGAGCTACACATCCGGTAGTCCTTCCTCCAAACTACTTGGTTCTTCACCTGTTTCAATCCTTGATAGATGGTCTGGACCTACATTCAGCCTTCCAGGCTTCACAATCACTTCAAAGTCATATTCCTGAAACAATAGTAACCATCGGCATATCTTCCCCCCCAACACAGGCTTATTGACCAGGTACTTCAGCGCGGAGTGATTTGTATACATTTTAAAGTGTCCACCCAACAAATAATGCCTAAAATTTTGCAGCGCATAGACCATCGCCAATCCTTTGTGCTCTGTAGTGGAGTAATTCTTCTCATCTTTGGATAACTTTTTTCTCGTGAAAGATATCAGATGATCAATCTCTCCCTCACCTACTTGTGTTAATACCACTTTTAGCACAATGGAAGAGGAATCGACATGCACATGAAACTCTTTCTTCCAGTCTGGAAACACCAAAATAGGTGTTGTCACCATATTTTCCTTCAAGACATCCAAACTACGCTGACAGTCTTCATCCCAGCAAAACATCACATCTTTCTTTAATAATTTCTCCATCGGCGCAGTTATCTGAGCATATGCCTTGATAAACTTTCGGTAATACCTAGTGTGCCCCAATGTTGCGCGTAGTTGTTTCACATTCCTAGGAGCTTCCAAATTCACAATTACAACGATATTCGCAGGGTCCACCATCAATCCTTTCTTACATACAACATGGTCATGAAAAATTCGAAAGGGCACACAAAATATGCACTTCTTCAATTTCAACACGATCTAATACCTTCAACATGTATCCAGCATAAGGCATAGACTCGTAACATGGTGCTTCACTAATCCAAACACAGTCCAATCGTCAAAATACACCTCCAAGAATTTATGAATAAACTCTTTGAACGCCACGATCACAACTCGGGAAAAGATTGTAGGCGCGTTCTTCAATCTGAATGGAATAACTGTATATTGAAAGAAACCCCACTCAGTCACGAAGGTTTTTTTTCTTCGATCTTCTGGCGCAATCTTTATTTGATGATATCCCAAAAAGCCATCAGTAAATGAATATGCCTCATGTTCGCCAACATTCTCTAACACGTCATCAGTAAACAGTGTTGGAAATGGATCATGCATGCATGCATCATTCAGCCTTCTCAGATTCACGCATATGCAGATTTCACCTTTTTGTTTCTTCTCTTGGACCACCATCAGGCTCACCCAATCAGATTCCTCTATTGGCTCAATAATACCAGCATCCAACATATTATCCAGTTCTTAGCGCACCTTCTCTTTATATTTTGGATTCAATCGATAAGGCCTCTTCTTAACAGGCTTCACATCCAGCTTCAACGTAATCTTCATAACACCTAAATCTCCGATGATCCCTTTCAAATATGAAAACTTCATTGGGAATAAATCTTGGTACTCGTGCAATAGCTCAACTACCTTATCAACCATATCTTTGTCCCAATAGTCTCTTATCTTCGCGAACTTAGGTTCTTCTTCAGATCCAATGTTTACTTGTCGAGTTTTCAAAGGTTCTGATATATCTGGGTTCACCACCTTCAGTCCTTTGACTTCACGTTGTCCTTATGTCTCTGGAATTGTAATATTCTGTGGATCTTCCTCATCTTCTTCAGCAGTCACATTGTAACATTCCAATGCATGGTGCAACTGTGTACTCCAATCTGGTTGAGCCCATTCTACCGGTTCCTTCGGCATTCTGAATATAGCTTCTTTTATCTCCTGTAGCACCTCATCAATGCTCTCAAACCCATTCTCAAAGCTGAAATTTAACAAAAAACTCTCCCTTAAGATGTCCCATTCAGTTGTTCCATGGCAAACCTTCGTCTCCAGATACCATTTCGGTGGGATGGTCTCTAAGGTATGACAAAAAATGTGCACCCATTTTGGTTGTGGTTCTGTTCCCCAGGCCTTAGTCCATCATGCCAAATGATTGTGTGGATCATCTTTCCCACTGTATTTTTCTGTCATTCTAGTATTATCATACCCAAACCTTAACTTCATTATTCTTGTGTATTCTTTCCATCCAGTAAAGTTCTCCTTGTACGTACCCCACCAACGTGTACGCATAGTGTGCAGCCCCAATTCTAGTGCCTATAAGCAATGTTCTTCCAGTACTTCCCTTTCAAATTCATCCAAAAACAACTCCACATCATTCAAACCATCATAATGCAGAATATTTCTTACCTCAGTCGAGACACACCGCAGCGACTTGGTCATAATATTGCAACGAAGCATAGATACTTCATGTAACCGATTTTGCCAGTGTTCAAGCTCTTCATCTGAATCTGAGGTGCAGGAGCTATCCCTATCCCATGCAATTCGTCCATTAGCTGTGGGATTGATCCAATATTCATCTCGTGTTGTTATCTTGTATATCTGATCTAGATCATCGTCACTTTCTACATAGTCGCGAACAGGTTCAGTATAACACACTCCTTCTGCAGGGTCTTGTGGCACTACAACCCTGAGCGACTTCTTCTCAAACACCATCTTCCACTTCTTCAAGTTGATTACCCTGTTCATGTCAATAGCCTAGTCAATCCCTAGTAGTGCGGGGTACGGGTTATTGTCATCCACTATATCAATGACCTCAAATTCAGCCAGCGCGCTTGCACCCTCAATGTCCACCATTATACCATATAAGCGCCCCATCGGAATAATCTTTGGTTGATTTTCCATGCGTCATTGAATAGGAGACCACTGTAGCGTAGGTCTCCCCATCCTTTTTGATGTTTGCTTCAGCAATACATTCGCATCAGACCCCAGATCCAAGATTACCTGGTCCATTTCATATTCACCTATCTGCATAGTTAGCCTCATCTTTCACCTCGTTAGAATCTTATGCTTACCAATCTTTCTTACCATGCGCTATTTAGCAGGAGTATTTTCTTTATTTGCGCACTTGTGAATTAAATCTTGCAACCCTTCTACTACTTTTTGATCACATAGTAACTTCGTACAAGTATTCAAAAAAGTATCTAGTACTGAAGGATCTACCTCTTGCATTGCACTAGTCTCTGGCGTCTTCTCCTAACTCCCTCAGGTAGAGGCCTCAGCGAAGTTCTTCTTAGCTTCTATGAAGGTTTCTTTAATGCGATTAAGATCAAAATCTACTTCCTTCTTAGCAGCCTTACAAACCCATCCATCTTCCTCAAGCTTCTTACCTTTATCTGCACCAGTCGCCATGCCACATCTCAGCACGATATTTATGCGCTTATCTTCTTCACAGGGCTTAGCCCTCATCATCTGAATGTTTTGCGTAGGCTTCTGTGCCTACGCCTTCTTTTCTTGCATCTTTTCCATAAGGACTGGACATTCCTCTATGACATGGTCAAACTATCGACAATACTGACATGATGGATGCATGGGATTTGTACAATCTCACGCGAAGTGCCCTGCTTTGCCACAGTTATAGCAGATTACCTGCCCACGCCCTCGACCTGGTCTGCCGCCTCTTCCTCATCCTCAGCCTTGGAATTCTCTATGCGCAGTTCCCACGCCTTTGATAAGTAAGCGTTATTTCTATCATCAGCTCATAACTTCTACAATGGCGTTCATCATGGCCCACATATTTACAAAAATTGCGAAACAACTGCTAAGGGGTCTGTACAAACTTCTGTAGTAAGTGGCAGTTATCAGTAGCATGTTGTCCTGTAAACTCATAGATAGCGCACCATAACACATCTCTCACACTTGTCCCAATGTTATTCTCTAGCTTCAGGGGTTAGGCCCTCCCTCAATAATGTAGTTCTTTTGACTGGGAAATGGTCCTTATCATGTCCATGGCTCTTACACTTCAAACACCAGACCTCAACGCGCACCTCCGATTGAGCTTACTTTCCTTTCTTCAAGCTCTATAACTCCAAGTGCAGGCTTTCCATCTGTGAGTGAATCTGTTGCACTCCAAGGTTTGTATCCTGTATAGGCGAGGCATCCAGCCTCATCGTGCTCTCCAAGGCTTTTGCTTGTGTTGCTATCTTCTATTGTGACAGAGGTACTCTTAAATGTGGCAAGAGCGATGCTATATACCAGTTGCAATGCTGGGAATCCGTGATTATCATATTGGTCTGCCTGATCAGGCATTTCAACCTTTGATCAAAGTCCTAAGGTGTCTCATCTATCTTCTGTCATATTTCCTTAAATTCAATTACCGACTGTGCCTTTGACTTAGGCTTACTGAACTCCTTATCCAAAGCTTGTTGGGTCTCTGCCAACATTGTGTTGGGGAAATCAGTGAAATACTTTATGTACCATGTTAATGCGCATTCCTGTAAGGATGTAACCAGCTGTGCTTTCTTAATATTATCATATGTAATTTGTTGTGCTATCCATACAACTCCTGCGACAAACCAAAACTATTCAAGATCTTCACTCCCTACCCCTTTAAAAATTGGCATCTTCATCGCATTCGCCATGTTGAATGGTGGAAGTGGAGGTGGATGGGGTGAAGGTGTATGTGTATGAGGTGGAGGTGGAGGTAGAGGTGGTGTGGATGGATGAGGTATCCTTGGAATACCCTGAGTAATTAACTGAACTGCACTTTGCAGGGTAGTCAGCACCATCCCTTCGTCATCGCTTGAAGGGGGTTCAATGAGCGGACTATATTATGGACTTGATCCTCCATTTATTTTAAAGAATATCCCACTTCACATATCCCCAAACATCAAGGTAACTGCATAACCCTTTTTTCACATAACAACATTTTAATTGCAGTCTTTAATGATTTCAAATACTTACCTCGGGGTCCTTTAAAGAGACTTCGTTCCACTTCGCTATAGCTGATATTTTTTTCGATCACGAAATAAGTCACAAAGCTTCCCAATGTGTGATCAATCCAGTGATCTTCAGCCCGCGCGATATTGATTTCTGATGCTCCCAGACGTTGCACTAGTTTAGGATTCCACACTATAGGGCCATCAAGCCTCCACGACCCTTGACTATCAGCCAATTTAGACAACCACTCGTGTAGTTCTTTAGGGAAGAAACAAAAGAATGTGTTGGTCTCATTTGTGTACAAAAATCTTTGCAAACGCTACTCGGATAATTTAGGGCTCCTTTTCTCTTGAGATGTGAACCCATGCATGTTTCGACCGATCCACTTATCAATCTCTTTCTTTGTAGGGAACCATTTATCAGACATCTCTTGGACAGATTCTGGTCCCAGCAATGGAACCATTTCTTGGCTTAAAGGGGCCTGACCCAGGTTCAGAGTTGTTCGCACCAACCAAAAAAACCCTAACTCCTGGCCCTTTCGACAACAACCTACATAGCACAGGCTGTCGTCTCACTCGAAGCAGTATTGGGGGATGGTAGAACCAGGTTTCTGTATCCAAAGATAGTGTGATAAACGGTCTTAAGCCCTTGTAGCTCAGATCTGCCTTCGTGCAGATCAATATCTTTCTATGGCCTGATACTGTAGCTATAGGAAAACAGCTTCTAGACCTTCGTGAAGGTTTGAGATTAGCCTTTACAGACCCTAGAGAGGCAAACTATCCACTTTCGCGCATTAATTAATAACTCTAGATCTGCCTTCGTGCAGATATATTCAATTCATCAGAAATCATAAAAGAATTAACCCTTAAATTAGAGAAAATAGATAAGTACTCAAGTCATGCATAAATATGATAGATGCATTAGATTCACACAATATTTTTACATTATTCCATAGAAAACATATTATTGAGTGATAGAACATAACATAAACATATTTAACAATAATACTGAGATGCAAGATATTTCTTCAAAATCGGTATTTATTCAGTTCCAGTGTTCAATTCACAGACTTCTCTACCCTATGCACTCAGTTGCAGGGGTCCGCACACTCAGCTATGGACATACCAAGGCCTTCTCTGCACTCAACTATAGGAGCCTTCCCCTTTCGCCTAAGTACAGGAAATAGAGCTTTCATGCCTTAGCACTTGTCCATAAGAACAATCTCCATTCCTTGTTATCCGTAATACTCGCTATGACTCAACTATATATGGATTTCTTCAATACAATACCATGGTCCGCGGACCATGGGTGAGTCTCAAAACTGACCTATTACTTACCCAAACAAGTGGCTAAAACCCCTTTGAATCCTTCTTAGATTCATGCTCCGCATCCACATTTTGCAGAGACTTTACATTCTTTAGACAATCTATTACAAAAAATGGTTAAACTAATCCCAAAAATGACCCTAGGGACCCTATCCCAACAACTTTCTCTCAACCTATACCTATTCTCTGTGACAACTCTAGTGCCATAAGTATATCTAAAAATCCTCTCATGCACTCCAAAACTAATCACATCCCAAACAAATACCATTTTATTAGAGAGAAAGTGCTTGAACAAAAGGTCAATTTGGAATATGTTCAGTCAAAGGAACAAGTTGAAGATTTATTTACCAAGCCTCTTCCACATGATTTCTTTGAATATCTCAAACAAAAATTAGGCATGATTCATGCCTCTTCACACTGCTAAGTGTTCTAATAGGCATGACATTTTTAGGGGGGGTTGTAGCTATAATTACCAACAATTTATTTTATGTACGCTAATCTTATGAAAAACAACTATGTATATATGTGATTTGTGATATAGACAATCATGTATGCGTCAAGTAATGAAAAAGAAGTGGCACAATTCAAGGGGAGCTTCTCATATGCTTCCATCAGTTACTATTGGTTTTCTGATTCTAATATTGACATTTTGCAAAATGTTAATACTAACCATATACTTCTTAGAAATGATGATTGATTCATGATAAGGCTATGAGTTGATCTTATATTGTTGTTTCTAAAATGGTTATTTGGTGCATTTTTTAGTTGATGAGATGGATGTGATTAGAATTGATGGTGAGAAGTTGGAAAAGGTCCAAGGGGAGCATCTGCTATGCTTCTAATATTGCATTGTTGGCATTATGGTTTCTTAATCACTTCTTGTTGCATGATGTCTTACACTTGGTTAAGTTGGTTTGAATATGTTGATGATGTTGTCGATAAGTTCTAGGATTTGTGATGCTAAAGGTTCTCTTTGTGTGAATATATGTTATTGATGCATGTACATGCTGCCTATAGTGTTTGATATTGTTGCTTGAGGATCGTGGATCTTCCCATATGTGTAGGGAGTGCGCTGACCTTGATGACATCAGGTCAAGGGGATGAGTTGCTGACAGAGCTTGATTGTACCATCTTATGCCTCTGCTACAGTTGATTAGTGATGCTTGGAGACATTTCATACTTGGTCACATATTGATGATATTGGAGAGATTGATGATTCATTGTCTTATCTTACATAACTTCTTGATGATGAGGATGTTAATGTTGTTGTCATTATGACATTTATATTGTTGCTATTAGATAATTATGTTGTAGATTCCTATACGGTGCATGATTGATGACTATCATGGTCTTTCTACCTCACTGTTGAGGTCCCAAATTTTGGTTATAAGTGTTATATATGTCTCTTGATGAATGGGCTATTGGGATCAAGTCATGTCATGTATGTAAACCCATTATGTTGGGATGTTGATGTAAAATTTGGGTCCAATATGTTGGGTGTATAATGTAATCATGAGTCATCAATGATAAGAAAAGTCATATTTTTGTGAGTCATAAAGTCTTGTACTCTTTTGAAATATCTTCAACAAGTTCAACATATACTCAAGGGGAGCATGGTCTATATGTATATTTCATGATTCATGTTCAGAAAATCAGACCTTCAGCGGTGTAATTTATATTAAACTATTTTCCCTTGATGTCAAATGGGGAGAGAAGACTTAGTTTTTGGAGAGATGTTTGGTGAGAAGACTTGGTGTTTTTAGGTGTGTTTGTGAATGTTTGCAGGTGGTGTCCAAATTCCACAGTGGTTGCCATCAAGTCCATAAGGGGAGTTTGTTGGCATTATGACTAATGTGTTGTCCTTGATGGAAGCCTACTTGATAAATACATACTTGATGATCATGGAACTAATGCAGCTACAATATATATTGATACGGATGCTACAAGGGATATGGATAGAGAAATGGAAATTCAGTTACAGATGGATGACAAAGTGAAGTTTGAGAAAGTATATGTGGTTCCTATGAAGAAGGGTCATGTACATACGTAGGTATTGTGAGTAAAATTCACGTACAGAATCTGAACCATGGAAATTTGGATACCAGGGGTCATTACCATGGTATTGGTCCATAGTAAATGGAGTGGAAATGTTCATTTGATCCCATTAACAAATACTAATGACATTACAAAAGGATTTACTTAAGGAATCAACTAAGGAAAAACAATATATAAGGAGATGGTTATCAAGGTGTTAATTTTGCAAGTGAATGAGTTATTCATATATGATTTGATATGAAACAAGTGTGCACTAGGGAGCATGGAGAAGACTCAGATCTAATGGATTTGAAAGTGTAGTAAAGACTAATAAATACACTTGCTTGATTTGTTTATACTTGTATCTTATAATGGTAGATCTATGGCTATAAAGATGTTTTAATTTGAATATGTGACAATGAGGTTTGCGAAATGGGAATTGTGTTTGCAGTGAAAATTTATGGATCTATATGCAAGTTTTTTTTTGAATGGTCACATACACACACAGATTTGTTTCTAGGTAGTCACATATGTATCCTGTGATGTGTTTTTTAGTATGTTGAGATCTATACGCAAGTGTCCCACAATATAAGTGCATATATACATTGTTCTTCTTAATAACTGTCACATATATCTTCTAAGTTAGATCTGGTCATGGTTTGCAGTGCTGCTTGATGATAATTGTTGATGATGTTTGTTTAATTTTCTAATGTCTTTCAATGACGTATCTATTATTTGTGTCTAAAAGTGTTGGTTGGGTTGATTGCGGATTGGAAAATTGATTGGTAATGATGCCACAATGTGGTGATCTGTGATTGGTGAGTGGTTCAGTGTTACAATGAGATAAATTATTTAGTGTTCAGTAATCTGATATATGTATGTAGGTTTTATGCAGAGGAAGCGTGTATATATGCAGGTTGTATTAAGAACAATTATGTATATATTATGAAGTTCATTTATTCGGCTTGGGTTCTGGATTCAGTGGCTTGATGCTTCAGAGATTCAGTTGATTTACACAGATTGAGTCGTTTAGATTTGTGTTTCAATATTTCAGTTTGTATATTGGTTTGGGCTTATTGTTGGTGTGGGTCTAGTATGAAAATTTAATGAAAATTGGCCTATAGGTTTTGATGTTTGGTTGACAAGTGTTTCCAGTGTGAAACATTATGAAACAAGGTCCACAAGGTGCTAAGGGTTGCAACCTTCAGTAAGGGGTAGGATCTCCCTTTAGGTAGGAGCTAGTAAATGAGATCAGGGGGTTGTAGCTCCCTTCCATTAGGTGTTGGGGAACAAGTGGAGGTTGTAGCTGTTGTAGGGAAAAGTATCCGATTCGGATGACCCTATCCCACTCTAAGGGTGATAGTACCTCAGCAACAACTGTAAAGAAAACTACTTAAGGTTTACTTCTTTATGAAAGCAAGAGAGAATGAGGAAATGCACTAACCGTTGCCTTGCACTTAATGTTGAATCCAAACTCTTCTCTTTGCTACTTGCTCCCAGCTCCTTGCTCTTTTGCTGGCCCAGCTACAATGAGATCCTGCAAAATAACAAAGAAGGAAACTACAAGAAGCATGCAATCATAACTGATTCAAGGATTAGCATAAATCAAATATACAATTATCACAACACATCATTGAAACAAGTGCATATAGAAGAACCTCAATAGCTTTTATTAATGAAGAAGTAAAGTTCTGAGAGAGTTACAACCATTGAAGGCCCCAATCCAACAACACCTCCCAGCAGAAAGAATTTCTCCCCTTCACCTCCTTCAAGCAATCACCCAATAGCTCTATAGTGAAACCAACAGCATATCATTACTTTGCACAAAATTCCAGCCTCCTGAGCTCATAGGAGAGAGCTCAATATATAGATGAATTGAGAAAGGATGAGTCAGCTTGCAACTGATGTGTAGCTGCCTTGTGTCCTCTCTCTCTTCAGTTGATCTTCAGTTCTTGAGTCCACTTGGAGAACCTTGCTTCCACTTGGAGAAACAGAGCCTCTGACTCATCACAAGGCGAAATCCCTGATCCAAGTGTCATTTTTGGAAGATTCCAGAGCAATGACTCAGTGTGCCACTTGTCCCATCTCGCTCAGCGCAGGTGGCCTTTGTTCTACCTGCTTTGCAATGCAGGTACACCATGGAGGAGTTGAGTTTCAGCGCAGAAGCCTAGTGGAGCACCTGCTTTGATTTCAGGATTGCTTGTTTTTGAGTGTTTTCAGGTGGAGAACTGATCTAAGAGTTGTTGGTTTGCTGACCTTGTTCCTCTAGGGGTAGGAACATCATGTTTAGGGACTTTGGATCCCTTGGATTATTGACAATTCATGCCTGTTGCTGTAAGGCACAAAATTGTCTATAACAGATGCCCCCTAAAGTATGAGGTCGTTTATCGGGTGAAATGCTTTATTAGGAGGATCCGAAGTTCATTCAATCCGCTGAGAAGTGTCCTGTAATAAGATACAATACAATACATTATTTTTCATACTTTTTCATGATCTAGCTGAGGCAGGCATTCCCATGCTCAGCTTTATAAATTCATTTTGGTACATAGAACAGACGATTGTCTGATGGTAGACTGATAATTCTCTGCTGAAATTATCATCCTTTGAGAAGGATGATCATCTGCTGCAATGATGTACACATCAAATGTCTTTATATCCTAGATATATATCGCAGCCCGGATGGATGAAACTAGATCCGGGGTCTTCAATCTCTTCCGATCTTCACTCGATGTACAAGTCGATCCATGTGAGAATTTCTTGAAGTCGAACATGGAAAGACATCGCTTGATTACCGGTCAATGATGTAAACCGTTAACAAGCGCGAGAGGAATCACCGATAAGGATGATGACCCTCAAGGTACGGCAGTACAATTCACATGGTGGGAATAAAGGACTTAGCGTCGACCACCATGCAAAATCTTCTGGTCGAAGGTCATTGATGTATACCTGTCGCCAGAAGTGAGAAACTTGCCATTGAGGCATGCAAGCTTCAAAGTACTGAAGGGGGTGTTCCTAGATCAACTCCTTGGATAATGGGCTGATGTCGACAAGGAGCGATCCGTCAAAGGAGGGCCTTAATGAATCCCACATCAGTGACACGGAACGGAGCTAGTGATTGTGATGAGGTGAAAACAAACTGTGATGTATGATTCAGGGTGGCGGTCATGAAATGGATGAAGGACAATGTATGGCAGTGGATGGGACACGGTTGACTCTTTGCAGAACAACATCTCTTGAACATATAATGACACTGATGTGATGGATTGGTAGCATTACCCCAAATGTGGATGGTGTGGCGAGGGCCATGGTGATGAGACCGGTGAATGAAACAACCCAACCCGATGTGATACGGAGGACAAAATGTCATGTTCAAGAGCGACTTGCTACCATTAAAGCTGTGAGGTTCTCCCAATTTTTCCCCAGTCATTGCTGACCAGTACCTCTTTATTTTTATCAAGCTTGAGGAGGATAACATATGCTTGTTCTATAACCTGCCCTTCGGGCAAGCCCATCGCTATGTTTTAACGAGCCTAGCGATAGGGAAACTCGTTCTCGTCTAAAGACAAGTTTGTCGCTATTTAATGAATTTAACGAGTCTAACGACAAGGATAACTCGGTCCTTTTCATTTTTAGAGAGTCTGAAAAGGTACATAAAGTCAACTCCAAAATTCTTTTTTCGTCATCTAATCCCTTAAGTCCGAAAAAGTATAAAACAATACAGAAGGGATGAATTTTCGATTGCTTTAACGAGCCGAACAAAACAAGCGCTCGTTCTTTTTGTGCAATAATCCCTCAGGTCCAAAAAGATTAAAATCTAGAGGAGGGATAGCTCTTCCGCTCGTTTAACGAGCTGGAAGGCCAAAACTCGGCAAACTTTTCATATTTTACGAGTCAAGAGAAAAGAGCTCAAAGAAGACTCGTCTTTTGAGGAACGAGTGATAAACAGGGATAGCAGCAGATTCCAGGTACATGTTGGAATTTTCCAATCACGGCAGTGTCACAAGGATGGCTAAGTGAAATCACTCTTCGCAGCTGTTCCTCAAAATGGGTAAACAAACATATGGAGATGAACGATTGGCCAAATGAACGGATGGAGGTGAGACTGCAAGAACACGACCAAGGGCTTTAATATGGCTGTCAAAGGTTACATTTACCAAGGTTATTTACCGGTTCATTTTTCTGGGTGAGCTTGAACTCTAGGGGAAGATTGCTCACAACTTATGTTTATTTTTTAACGAGCATGAACTATGTGCTAAAACTGCTCGGATCTTGCGTTTATTTTTTAAACGAGCATGAACATTGCTAAAACTGCTCGAATATACCAGTCTTAATACAAGGAACGCCTCAGGTGAGGTAGTCATATTTAAGGAGCTATACCTCACTAGTTACTCCGATTTGGCAAGTTTTAACTTTTGCCCCACATCCTTTCTTTATGCAAGCTGGAAACGGCTAATCCTACGAGTTTAATGGGTTAGACCTATAGGTTTAAAGGGAGGACCTAAAAATTTAAAAAAATAAATAGTCATCCCGTGCTTGCATTCCAAAAGGTTCTCATGCCCCCAGGTATAAAGTATAATTTCTAGGATCTTCCTCTTACTTATTATCCGAAAAATGGTTTTGTTCGCTGCCGCAAACTAAACTCTTTTTTCCGGCGATGTCTATTACTAGGTTGCTAAGGATGGTGACTACTTGTTGCAGCAATTTCATCTCTTTCTTTGGAGGCTGCCCCTACTTATCCTTCAAAACATATGTTTTAATGGGTGAGGCTTGCCTTCAAAGATGGTGGCTACTTGCCGCCACAAATGGATCTCCTTCCTCAGGAGAGCCTATTTTTTAGACAAAGGGAGCCGATTATTTCGCTCACATAACTTTGACAAAAGAACTTTATCCTAGAACAACCCTCTCTTCCTTCCTTCGGACGGGGTACGGACTAGTCCCATTCTTCTGCGGAAATTAACTTTATACCCAAGGTTTTCTCTGCCCAAGGCAGGCCAGGGTGCATGCCCCTTGGGTCCCAGTTACATCTTTCCGAATCACTCGCATTCATCGGGAAGTAGAACTGGGGGTGGAGGCATTCCTTGAGTGAATAAACCGTTAAGGGATGGTATTTGACTATTTGCGATGCGCGATCCTGGAAATGAAAGTTGGTCTACGAGCTTGACCATTCTTCCTTCGTGCGGAAAACACATAACTCTAAAGAGTGAGGACACTATCGCCTCCATGCAATATATATAGTCTCGTCCAAGGAGTAAGTTATAAACCAAGGGTCCCTGGACGACCATGACGTTCATATGAACTGTCTTCCCCTTCAATGTAACTGGAACATTGGGGAGAATCCCTAACGGGCGACTGGTTCCTTTATCAAAACCCGATAGATTTCTCATCTCAGGTAAAAGCGTCGGGGAACCCAGTGCTTTCCAAGCAATAGAGGAAAGGATACTCACAGATGCCCCTTCATCAATGATAGTTCCAGCCATCACCATTCTGTAGATTTGGACTATGATTCTGAATGGGATACTGGCTGGTAACCGGGGTCTGCCTAGTTGATTCCAATCAAAGGATACAACTAGGTTGCTTGGTGGTGGGACCGAATACACGGCCGGATACGACCCTGACGATGTTCCTTCCTGCGATAAAGGAATGGGCGCATTGCCCTGATGCTCATCAGAGTCTGTGTTGATGAAAAGAATATGGACGGTGTCATCCTTATCCTCTTCAGTGAGGATGTCATTTGAAGATGGGTCTTCAATGACGGAGTCGTTTGAGGATGAAACCTCTGAAGGAAGAGCCGGGTCAACTGCCGTTTCGACCTTTAGACTTTCGTCTGGTCTGGATTCAGCAGGTTCATTCTCAATGACTGACACTTCAGCTGACCACTTGAGCGGGCCAGCTGGATTTTCAACTATCGAGGGATTAGGCACGAGTTTTTGGTATCCAGGAGGAAGTCGTAACGGTGATACCGGACGATCTTCCAAAACTCTCTTCGCCTCATCTAAGAATGGACATCGATGGATGGCGTGATCGCCTTCACACAACATACAGGGTGATCTTGGTCTCCCTTTTTGTCCTTCACTCTCGCTAGTTAACGGACTGCAATCAACATGACTACCAGAGGTTGATGCTACCGGATTGTGCAACCTGGGGGACCAGTCCCTTAGTATCCGGGGAATACAAGGACAGTCACGGTGGAAGTGGGTCCCTTTGCAAATGACACATGGCGATTTAGGCCCGGTCGGTGAAGTGTGTGGATTTTTGTCAGATGTCTTTTGCTTGCCCCCAGTCGCCTTCGCCATAGGCCCCTTCTGCTTCTTTTCTCTCTTCTTCTTTTCCTTCTTCTCCATGGGAGGCTGACTTTTGCCGGCTCTACCTTGCGAAGATGAAGGATCAGAGGAAGAATTGTAAGAAGTGGAAGGCTGGGGGGTAGTTCTAGACTGGTCTGACTGTTGATTCGACTGCTCAGGATTAGTGGCGATCTGAACTACATTAGTTGAAAAGAGCCACACAGGTAGGCCAATTGTCAATCCTGGAAGTGACAATGTGGCCATATGAGGCGCACCAACATCTCCCCAAGAGGAGAAGGGATTGGGACTTCCGCCAAGGTGACTTCCTTGGTTGGTGGGCTCCATACTTTTCAACTGAAAGATCAACGTGGGAATAACAGGTGATTATGTTCCGATTAAAATAAATTTTATTAACGATGCTTTAGACACAACTTTGTTTTTTCATGTTTTAAGAGTCGAGAAAAAGCTAAAGATGACTCTAGTCCCCTTCGATGTTTTAACGAGCCCGAAGTGACAAATGCTCGGATGGACTTTTTCAGTTATAGAGTTTGAAAAAGGCCAAAAGAAACTTCTCTGGAGTACTAGGCAGAGGGTGTGCCAAACTTTTCGCGAAACCACAGAATACGTTTTACGGTACAGGTGGTCGATCTTCGTGAATGCTGTGTTCACTGCATCGCGATCAGTAGGGCGGCCGACACGGCTTCCTATGGATAAAGGCTTTGTTCCTATAGGGGTCTCCCAATATATACGCGAAGGTACGTGGGAGCACAAGTCCGTATTAGTGCCACCGACTCTCAGGAGGAATCACCCACCTTCGTAGAGATCGACAGTCACTATGTTTAACGACGCCGGAACACGTCTCTACCTAGACCTCTATGTGTTTGCGTTATGTTACAAAGCGTTGTTATGTAAATTGAATTTATTTTAATGTTGATCTTGCTTAGCAGTTTGCCTTTAAGGATCACCACGAGATGTATGTAACAAATTCCTGAATGCAGTCTAAGATGAGAAGCAAACTTTTCAATCTTTCAACTTTGAAAATCTTAACTACTGAGGAGAAGAAAGGCAAATCTTTTCACACAGATCATAGAGCACACACTAATGCAAAATTTCCTAAATCGTCATGCAAACAGTCAAATGCAAAATGCACAATGCATGTATTTTCTTTTCCCTTTCTTAATGTTGATGTATTACAAAAAGAAAGTTGTTATATAACTTTGATTTCGATTTAAAGCGAAAGTAAACAAGCTAGTCCAAAATCAAAAGACACCTTAAGATTTACTTGTTTAATCACTGGAAATACATGAAATCAAACCATAATGACGAAAGTAAAAAGACTAATCAGCTATGGACAGCAAACAAGCTAACTCTTTAGACCAGCAAAATGCCTAACACAGGTTCAGATCTAAGAGGCCAAGGCAAGACTAATTCACTTTCGTTATGGGAAATTGTAAATGATGTAAGAAATACAAAAGAACAAGTACAATTTCGTTATATAACAGAGGCGGAATGATGGCAAGTAAGGTTGGTTTCAGAACAGGTACAAGAAAGACAACTTGCTGCAAAAACTATAGTGAAAACAGGCAAGAAAAAGGGAGGAAACCCCAACTGCACAAGGCAAAATTGGGCCAACGCAGGTGCTGCACAGCCAATCTGGCTCTCAGCGCAGGTAGCCCCTTCGGGACCTGCGTTGCAAAGTAGGTAGCCTATGTACTACCTGCTTTAGAAAACGAAAGTTGCGTTTTCTCAGTTTCCGGGTCACAATTTTCTCAAAAATTCACGGTTTTTGCTCAAATCAGAAGCATTCAGTCAAGCACACACTAAGGGATGATTAGGAGGATGAAAAGCTATCACTAAGAGCTTACAAGGATCCTTGTAGATCAGCTCTTCAAATCATGAACATGCTCAGAAATGAGCTAGAGTAGCTGCCCTCTACTTCGCTTTTGATATAGTCAAAAGCTTTTCGATTTGGTACTCTTTTGTTCAGGAAATGAATAGCAAAATACTACAAACAATCAAACAGATACGATCCCCAGCGGAGTCGCCAGTTTGTTGTAGGGAAAAGTATCCGATTCGGATGACCCTATCCCACTCTAAGGGTGATAGTACCTCAGCAACAACTGTAAAGAAAACTACTTAAGGTTTACTTCTTTATGAAAGCAAGAGAGAATGAGGAAATGCACTAATCGTTGCCTTGCGCTTAATGTCGAATCCAAACTCTTCTCTTCGCTGCTTTCTCCCAGCTCCTTGCTCTTTTGCTGGCCCAGCTACAATGAGATCCTGCAAAATAACAAAGAAGGAAACTACAAGAAGCATGCAATCATAACTGATTCAAGGACTAGCATAAATCAAATATACAATTATCACAACACATCATTGAAACAAGTGCATATAGAAGAACCTCAATAGCTTTTATTAATGAAGAAGTAAAGTTCTGAGAGAGTTACAACCATTGAAGGCCCCAATCCAGCAACACCTCCCAGCAGAAAGAATTTCTCCCCTTCACCTCCTTCAAGCAATCACCCAATAGCTCTATAGTGAAACCAACAGCATATCATTACTTTGCGCAAAATTCCAGCCTCCTGAGCTCATAGGAGAGAGCTCAATATATAGATGAATTGAGAAAGGATGATTCAGCTTGCAACTGATGTGTAGCTGCCTTGTGTCCTCTCTCTCTTCAGTTGATCTTCAGTTCTTGAGTCCACTTGGATAACCTTGCTTCCACTTGGAGAAACAGAGCCTCTGACTCATCACAAGGCGAAATCCCTGATCCAAGTGTCATTTTTGGAAGATTCCAGAGCAATGACTCAGTGTGCCACTTGTCCCATCTCGCTCAGCGCAGGTGGCCTTTGTTCTACCTGCTTTGCAATGCAGGTACACCATGGAGGAGTTGAGTTTCAGCGCAGAAGCCTAGTGGAGCACCTGCTTTGATTTCAGGATTGCTTGTTTTTGAGTGTTTTCAGGTGGAGAACTGATCTGAGAGCTGTTGGTTTGCTGACCTTGTTCCTCTAGGGGTAGGAACATCATGTTTAGGGACTTTGGATCCCTTGGATTATTGACAATTCATGCCTGTTGCTGTAAGGCACAAAATTGTCTATAACAGTAGCCTCCTGCAGGTGGGTGCCTGTGTACTAGTAAGATTCTGTACCAGTACAAAATGTAATGAATATTTTCTTTATATAATAAGAAAGAAGATAAAGGCAACAAAAATGGTGCTTTTCTCCCACATTGGGTTCCCACCTAAAATCCTGGTGCTCTATATATGTTGCTTATGTGCTTTGATTTATCTATTCTTCACTACATTCTGAATGGTGAATGAAATCATTAAGTAAACTAACTGATGAAAGATATGTAAAATTAAGTTCACTAAATATACACTACACTAGTTGCATGAATGACAATAACATAAAAAATTAGAAACTCCTTTGTTTTGTGTGAGGATACAATCTAATCCTTTGTACATACGAGGATTGTTTTGTGCGAGGATTACCTTTCAGTCCTTTTTATGATTTATTTTTTATCAATTATGATATGACCAAGAGGCTGAACATACATTATTATGTATTTTTCGTAAAAAACAATATTAGTTTCTAAATTCAGTTTTACATTATGAGATTAGTCTCTCAGGCCTATATAAAACTTGGGAATCTAAACAATTCATGGGGGATTTTTGGGAGAGAAAATAAATGTTGTTAATTTTGTGAATTTGGAATATCGTTAATGAAGATAATTCTATGGACATGGTTTGATTCAATTGCGTATTCTTATTTTCTTAATATTTTCCATAGTTATGCATGTTGTCTTCTTTATTTGGTGTAATTTTACTTCGCAAGGTTAAGAAGATAGAAGTTCGTTGTTGTGTGATTTGAATCCATGAGCTACCAATGATACCAATGATATTTATTGCATTTCTTTTCTTATTTACATTAGTTCAATTTGTATCTTTTTTATTTGATCAGTGTCACTCTCCAATGACTTTTGTCCTTAGATAGATAATTGATCTAGTCATTTATCAGATCTAGATAACTATGATTTTATTTCAGAAATTTAGATTTTAGAAAGATGTCATTTTTTGTATGCAGATTGAATTAATGTTTCTGTTGTAGTGGTTTCTTATCAGTATCATTACTTTGATTATTAGTTTATTGGTTTTATTTATAAACTTATAATTGAAATCTATTCACTTTTAAGAAATTATTACAGTTCCTCTTTAGGCATACCTCGGTCGAGAAAAAGGAATTAAAACACATTAATTAGATATTTTTGCATGCATTCTTGATGTTAATTATGAATATACAAAAACAGTTTAACCTACGTTCGTTTAAAGGATAAGGGGTTTTCATTAGTAGTTACATGTATTTTCAATATTTGCATCAAGAATTATTTTATTTCAATTCAATTTATAATTTTACTTATAAATATAAATTTTATTTTCGTCTTTTTAATTATTTCTATAGAAACAATTGTTCTTCAATCTTCTCGAACCAGTTACACTTAGTTTTGGTCTTTATTTTGTTGTATCATAATTTTGTATTACTTGTATAGATTTTATTGTGTTCTTTTCCTAACAATTATTTGATTTCTATATAGTATTACATTAACAGATATTTTACATTGTGTATAATTAATGGTTTAGATTTACTTTATGTATATAGCACTAGTTAATTAGTAGTTTTCATTTTATTATTTAACCAGTGGTTTTAGGTATATTTAACAATAGTTTAGGCTTCACATAGATAGTATAGTTAGGATTAATTTTCCCCTGGCTTTTTCTTCATAAGAGGAGGAATTTGAAGGCTAATGGATCCTTAAAACCCATCAAAAGTGACCACACTAAACAACTAGGGCTATTTGAAGAGCTCTAGTCTAGGTCACTTCTCACTTTTTGACTAGTGTGCTTAAAACTCGCATCAATATTTAAATAATTAAAAAATTCAACATAGGTCATAAATAAAATATTTTAAGGTTAAGTAATATTGACTTATATTTAAAACTATATTAATAATAATAAACAAATTAATGTGGAAAATGTAGTACATAAATAAAACATTTCAATGCCCATGTTAAGTAAAATATTTCAATGTCAACTATGTATATATTATATATGGTTAGAAAGAAATAATGTATATATTATAGAAAGCAACTTAAAAATACACATTTTCATGCTTAAAAGTATTTCAGGTAGTCTTACTATTCAATATTTTTGCTCTTTTTAAAAATTTCTTTGAATTATAAGTTTAAGATGTGTAGTCTACAAAATCCAAGTACCCAAGGGGATTTTCAAGGCGTTGCATTGATTTTTGTATTCAAAAATGTAATTTAAGCAATGAAAAATTACACATGGTGTGTGTATATATATACACACACAATTTATTCTATTATATATATATGTATGAGTATAGAAAGTAGTTCAGCCTTATAAACCAAATGGATGGTAAAATGTCAATAGAAATCAATCCATAATTGGCATCAAAGAACTTATTTCATAATAAGTCTCACATTGCTAAAATAAAATAAAAAAAATCATTGCTAATAATTATGATTTTATTTTTAAATTACTATTATTATTATTAGTTATATAAAAAAAAATCACTATACAAGTTAAACATATATACATTTGAAAAAACATGGAACAACATTCTTATTCATGGAGATTTACTCCCACTCTACCATGTAGATTCTTGATCTGTAAATAGATTTTGTGACGACACCATGGGCCAATACCATGGCTTATCAATACCACATGCTCAAATAACCATGACACCTTTTTATATGATTTCTTTTATAATTAACCAATTCAATTAAAAGAGAAAAAAGGGCATAATGACTTTGGAGATAGCTCTCAACCTTTGATATCTGTATACTACTAAAAATATTCTAGAATATCATTATTTAGTCTTTCCATTACAAGGTTATTACGCTCTTTTTAAGGTGACTCTGTAGATGTGACTCACTAGTTCAATGATAAATATATTCGTTTTCTTATGATTTATAGTAGACTGATAGAATTGAAAGTGTGCACTTTACACATTATTAGTGACTTATTTTAGGTGGTGTATTTTTTCTTGAAATTTTTCATTAAGTTGCTATCAAGATGTAAAGATCTAAAGTCATCTAGCATGAGAGAAAGCTTGCCTGTCTCAGGTGATGTAAGTTTTCTTGAATAATGATGATGAGCCAACCAGCATTCACAAATAACAACCAATTGTAAATATCCTCACTGTTGATTTGACAACCAATTGACAAATTTTCCCACTGTTTTCAAAAAATATATATCTTTTAACATGATATCACTACAAGGAAAATACCTTCTAGCTAAAGTTATAACGAAGGTTTTTAGTGTTACAAAATTGGCAAAAAATGTCAAAAAAACACTTTGCTAAAACATACATTTGTGACAACAGATTTTTTGGCAGAGATTATAATGGAATTTCATCACAATTGAAAAAATATGGGTAGGCAGAGGTTTTAGCGGATATTTTTTTGCGGTGCGCTTCATGGAACAAGTAGCACTAGTGTGCTACATATATAAAAGAAACAAGTTGCATACATAACTAAAATCACTAAGGTGTTGAATGCAAAGAGCATCGAAGCCTGAATTGTATACTTCCCTAGTGTTTATCTATAAAAAATGCCATGGGGCGTTCTTTTAAGGAATGACACTGGACACGGAAAAAATAATTGCAGTCCCAATACCTTTGTTTAAACTTGGAGCATCAATGAACATTATTTATATAAATGTACCGGTGCATTAGGGTTATAAAAGGATATGTGTTATTAATTTTAATAATGAACCTGGGCTGGAAGTAACATTTTGTAGGACGAGGGTGTTATTTCTATGAAAGTATTCATGCGTTAAGAATTACAATGTACCAAGGCGTTAATTGTAAACAATACTAGTGCTTGAAGAAATAAACGCCCGAGTGCTGTCATTTTTTTGAAAAGGCACCGGTCATGCAAACATATGTCAACCTGGTGATTTTATATAACATATTGCACCTATTTGTTTTTATGTTATAGACGCTGGAGTTTTTTGTATGATATTTTCTCTTTTTTGGAGACATCGTCTTCCTGTGATAGTGCAATTCTTGTAATTTTTAAAATCCATTATTCCTCAAAAAATAGACATATATTTTATAACATTATTAATATAAATTAAAATTTCATTAGCGCATTTGTATATGATGATTGGATTAATTTATTATATTATCAGATTTCACATCTTTTCATTATAGTATTTAATCATCTATATTGTTGACACCTAATCTTTGGGATTAAGAAAATTTATGTAAATATTGTGAATAACAAAATAAAGGAAATTGGAAGACGAAAAGAAATTGGGAGATGAATCATATTAGACTCCCTGTCCTTTTATATATTCATGTTCTCTCTTAATGAAAAAACACAATTGATTTATAGAGTTACTCTCTTAACCTAATATGGTATTAGAGCCAACCCTTTTTTTAGTTTCCCTTTGCTCCTGTAACTCTGGTTCTTGCCATTAGTACTATAATATTCATTGTCATATGTTCTTATTTTCTGTATTTTTGGACAGAGCACTCTTTGTTGAAGAATATCTACAAACAAATCCTTTTGTTCATTGTCATGGTTCGATTACATACAGTTTTTGTGCATATGTGTATTAAAATCGCAATGAATCTACATTGTAATGAATCTAATGATGTGCCTACGCTGGATTGGACGTTGATTAAATTCCTGAGTTATGGAAATTTCGTTGAGCATTGAAATCCCTGAGTGAATTAATATATGCAATATTTTGATCGTATGGCGGTGCACACTTTATGCATTTAGTGTTGACCGTGTATGCATGGCGTTGTACACTCCCTGCATTTTCAAATGATATTCTATGGATACATGTTGTGCTTAAATGACCAAATAATGGTAGTGGCCATGGTAACTGTGATTGGTATTTCCCTTATGCGTTTTTAACTTTCCGCGTTGAATATACATACCTGTGTAAAGAAGTATTTTTTTATTCATCTTTGCAATGAAGGCCGTGAGGTGCACTTTAGTATTGGGTACATATATCCCTTGTGCCACTGTGTATATTGGATAAATGTGACTTGAGTTCATTTTTTGAACATTGCGTTGGGTCAAATATTTTCCCATGGAGTGTATGATAGGGTTTGAATAGTCTTCTTTTCAAAAGGCTACGTATGGCATATATATGATATGGAAAGTGCATACATGAGTGGTAATATGTTATATATGAGTGTTGGTTTCTTTTTAAACGCCATGAAAAGGGTTAGTTAAAACATATGTGTGATGGGTAATATTCCAAATATTTATAATTTGGAACTGTAGTATATTATGTGTTAGTATGAAAGTGAATGTGACGTTTTTGAAGACTTAGTTGTATATAAATCGGCAGAGATATTAATTTTTTGTTTTGTTTTGTTTTGTTTTTGTTTTTGTGTTTTTTTTTTTCTTCAATTATTTTGAAGCTATATCAAATTTTATGATGCATTTACTCATCTCCTTTGTGGGAGTAGTCTTCTCTGGAAAAGAGAACTATCATGAGTGGTCGAGGAAGATAAAGAACAACTTAATTTTTAAGGAGTTATGGAAAGGGATTTGTGAAGGAGAAGGAGAAAATTCACCTATAAAGCTAACTTTAGACAAGGAGCTTTCCATTTGGGAAAACAAGAAAAAAAAGACTTATGCCTCGATTGCAACGTTAGTAAATGAAGAGATGATTTATAATATTTCACCATTTTAAAATGATTTTGAAGCTTTAAAGAAGTTGAAAGATTTTTATGACTCACACTCTGAGCTTGAAGTTGTTCAATTCATGATCAAGTTGTTCAATATTGAGTTGAAAATGAAGTTGGTCCTATGTGAAGGAACTATATCCCACCTATTCACATTATCTTGAGTCATTGCAAGCAAGTGGAAAACTTAAGGAGATTTCCTTTAACTCCCTTGAGAAGAATTTTGCTAAAAGAGAGAAGGATTTTGGGAAAAAGACATCTCCTTAGTCTCCTAAAAAAGTTGTGTGCCTTGCACAAAAAGAGAAGAATCATGCACAACATTATTTTAGAGGAAGAGTTAGCTAAATAGGAAGAGGAAGGAATAATTTTAGAGGCAGGGGGAAAACATTTCCATGGAGAAAGGTATGATCTTCATTGGATATGGTGTAATAGAAATAGACATGATGCTTCCACATGTAATTTGCCTTGGGACAGAATCGAGCAGGAAATAAATGAAGAAAAATGTAAAACACTTGGTAAAGGGAAAGGTAAAGCACATAAATCTACTCATTATGTTGTGGCACATTGCAACATTGGAGTAACTGAAGACTTATTCAATGCTTCACTTGCTTCATGGAAATATTATTTGTTGCTTGATTTAGGAGCAACTTGCCACATGACTTTCAGAGAATATTTCATTGAAGAATTCACTGAAAATATTGATGGAGTAGACTACTTTGTAAACAAGTCAAAACTCAAGCCATCAGGGCTTAGCACCATCAGGCTGAAACTGCACGGTCTTCCAAACTTTATTCTACATGATGTTATATACCTCCGAAAGTTCAGGAGAAACTTGTTGTCTTTGGTCCAGATATGCCAGCAAGGACACTTCATTCATATATTTGATGGAAAGTTTGAGGCCAAAAAAGAATCATATCACTCACTTGTCATGATTGCAATAGAAGAATAAAGACTTTTTGAAGATGCAAGGAACCTATGCTCGTGCACAAATTTTTTCATACAGTTCTCACTATGATGAAGGTAAACTTCCATCAAGTCTTTTATGGCATGCTAGATTTGAAAACTTGAACTATGAAAACCTTCATATGTAGAAGAAAAATGGTGTTACTAATTTGCCAACTATTCCTAGGAAACTTAAGCAATGTGATGTTTTTATCTTAGGAAAGCACAATAATCAATCTTTTCATGATTCTCATTCCAGAGCACATAGAAAACTTGAACTCATTCATTCTAATTTATGTGGCCTCATGTTTGTTCCTTCTGCAAATGGTAATAGCTATATGATGATATTTATTGATGACTACACCAAAATGTGTTGCGTTTATTTATTTAAGAACAAATCTAAAGCTTTTGAAACATTCAAGAAATTTCATGCATGGATTGGAAATGATGCACAATCTCATATTGGATCTATTCATATTGATAATGGAAAAGAATATACTTCAAATGAATTTGAAAACTATCTTTACTAGCATTGGATCAAACATCAAACAATTGTGCCTTATAATCCTAAATAAAATGGAGAAGCTGAAAGAATGAATAAGATAATCTTAAATATGGTATGTTCAATGATGTTTTTCAAGAATGTTAAGTTGATGTTTTCAGCTGATAAAATTTTATGTGTTGTGTATATAAAGAATAGGTGTCCATCTCATGCTATTAAAAACAAGACCGCTATGAAATGTGGTATGGCCATATTCCTTCGATAAGACATCTCAAGGATTTTGGTTCCACCTGTTATGCCTTGATGCCTTGATCGCTTGGACAAATTCATACATGCAAATTATTTTCAAGAGTTTGATAATGAGATTCCACATATTGAAGGGGGGTCTTTATACTAGATCAATTTGTGGAATCTCCTTCTGAAGCACTCTCTACCCCTCATAAAGCTCCAGCCATTGATCAAGATGACACTTTGAGTGATGTGATTGACATAATTAGGAGGCTAAATTTTGATTCAGCCCCATCTCAATCACCTAGGCAGCCTAGGCCATCTCATAAAGGTCCTCCAAAATGGGTGACAAAGACACTTGAAATTGTTCGTCCTGATGAGGTTGGAAAGAGAGGAATAAGAAGCTCTGTTAGACAAAATGGAGGTGATGTAGAAAATCATGATTCACCTATTGATATGGATGTTTTTTATGATTTTGAACTAAAATTTTCTACAAATTTTGAACCAACTTCCTTTAAATAAGTCACTTCTCATGATGAATGGAAATAAGTGATGCAGAAAGAATATGATGCTTTGATAAAGAATGTCACCTGGGGGCTGGTTGATCCTCCATTGGGAACCAAACCAATAGGTTGAAAGTGGGTCTTCAAGAATAAGTATAAAGTGGATGGCTCACTTGACAAGCATAAATACAGGCTTGTGGAAAAACATTTTACACAGAAGGAAGGGGTCAATTATGAGGAGAATTCCCCCCCCCCCCCCCCCCCCTCCCCCACAGAAAAATGGGGCATCTAGACACTCTTTCCCTTGGTAGCTCAAAATGATTGGAAAGTCCATAAAATTGATGTTAAAATTTCTTTCTTGAATGGTGATATGAAAGAAAAAAATTTATCTACCACCCAGAAGGATTTGTTGTGAAAGTTTAGGAACAAAGATCATGCAAGCTTGTCAAATATTTGTATGGCCTCAAGAAAACACTATGAGACTGGTGCAAGAAATTGAATGAGCATCTTGTGAAACTCAATTTCAAATATTATGATGTTGATGATGCAACTTTGTTTGTCGATAAACCGTTGGAAAAATAGTTCTATATCTTGTGGTGTATGTAGATGATCTTCTGATGAGAGGGAACAATAAGAATTACATTGCGTCCATAAAGAAAGAACTAAGGAAATGTTATGAGATGAGATATTTGAGATATGTTCACTACTATCTTGGTAGTGAAGTAATCAAACATTTGAAGTTTATATTCCTCTCTAAGAAGAAGTACATTAGAGATTTGTTGAATAGTTTTGGCATGGTTGAGTGCAATCATTTTACTACTCCAATGGAACAGAATTTAAATCTCACAACCACTAAAGGAAAAGAATTTGTGGGTGCAGTGAAGTATAGACAACTCGTAGGAAGCCTCAACTACATAACTACTACCAGACTAAACATTTCATTTGTTATTGGAATCCTCTCCGGGTTTATGCAAAAGCCTTGTGAAGGCCATTGGTTTGTTGCAAAAAGAGTTCTAAAGTACTAGAAGGGAGCTCAAGACTTTGGACTCAAGTATATATAGGTGGGTGACTTCATCTTGATTGGATACTCTGATTCAAATTTTGATGTAGATAAAGAAATTAGAGTATCTACTTTAGGTTATGCTATGAGTCTTAGACCGGGAGTTGTCTCTTGGAGGTCATGCAAATAAGTAGTTCAAGTGGATTCCACAACTAAGATAGAATTTGTGGCATCAACTAAAGCAATGAAGGAATTGTGTGGCTAAGGAAAATTCTGGAAGATCTGTAGGAGGAAAAAGTGTATTCAACTCCTCTTTTGATTGATAACAGTTCTGCAATAAATTTGGCCAAGAACCCAAAGTTCCATGATCAAACCAAGCACATCAATTCAAAGTATCATCTGATTCGACATCATGTTGAGGCCAAGACAACCAACCTATGAAATTGTTCCACAAATGAGAAAATTTTAGACATATTCACCAAAGCGCTTGGAAGAGAAAAGTTTGAAAAATTCAAAATGATGCTTGGACTCACCAACATCCCTTCAGATTAAGGGGGCGAATGTTGACACCTAATCTTTGGGATTAGGAAAATCTATGTAAATATTGTAAATAGAAAAATAAAGGAAATTGGAAGATGAAAAGACATTGGGAGATGAATCCCAATAGACTCCCTCTCCTTGTATATATTAATGTGCTCTCTTAATGAAAAACACAATTGATTTGTGGAGTTACCCTCCTGGCCTGGCACATATAATTAATCAGTGGTGTAACATTTCACAACGAAAATGGATAACACAATAAAATAAATTAAAATATATTTTATTATATTTCAATAAGAGGCTCTTTTTCATATAAAATGGGATTTTTATTGGTAACCTCTTGTCTTTCAATTGGGACAATATGTCCATTACATTAAACAAAATGTTTGATTTTTACATACAATTATTTCAAAAAAAAGAACAAGTTGCATTGATATCCAAATAGATGATCATTATTCGTTGATATTGTTGTTAGTGCTCGAGCTATTCCATGACCTAGGTTATTTGAAGGAATGTTTTGTTGATTGCATCGATTTTTTTTGTCTTCTTGACCATTATCCATCTGCAAACATAAAAATAAAGTGTAGTGAATGTATCTACATTGGTGAGAATAATGAAAATTGAAATAAATATTGTAGATAAATGTAAATCGAATAACAATGTACCATAGAAATAAGTGACTCATAAACTATGCACATGGTTTGAAAACCAAGTCTTGGGCCTTGTTGCAACAAGTCTTTTGTTGGTGTATTTCCATACTTTGTTTCCTACATATTTTAAACCCCATTATAAATCATAGATTTAATAAAAAGTATTTTTTCGTTCTATTAATTATAAACTCAGAGAAGTAAAAAAACATAGATACATACAAATTCCATAATTAATTTTTGATATGCCAACATATATTCATAACCCATATTTAACCCAATCTCAATCAAGTCTCCCAATGGATCTTGTTTGTATGTTAGCACCTATTTGAAGACATTCAAGGATGATTGTTGTAAAACAACTTAAAATATACAAAAATGAAACCTTGATTTGTTATAAGGAAATCAATTACTCACAAACTTTGAAATCAAGCATTTTCTTCCTTGTCATCCTAGTTTATGCGTTGAATGAGTCCCATTTTGTTTTATTTTCTACAAGAAAATACTTGAAAATTAATATTTAATGTTAAATATTTTTTTTTTACATGGACAAAGTCAATACATATATTTGAAGCACATTGTCGATGAGATGGATCCTCCTGTGATGCAAATATGTCCATTTCTTTGACCATCTCCTTGTACACTTTTTTGGACATTCCTACTGACATGTTTTGCATATCAGCTCAAAAATCATTTGGGATTTTTGTAATCTTCCTGAAAAAAAAAAAGAAAAAAAAAAAGAAGAAGAAGAAGAAGAAAAAGAAAAAGAAAGAAAGAAAGAAAGTAATAAAATAATTTTATATTGATACATGAAACTAAATATAACAAAATCGATATTAATAAATGAATGGTTTGTATTAATATATACATATAATTCTAGAAAATCATTTTAATTAGGAATATTACCTTTCGAATGATTCGTTTTTGTTGTTGTATGTTTTCTCTATTGCAAGTCTAACATGTCTCATTGACCATTGCTCTAGAAACACTTCCTGTAGTTTAGATATAATTTGGTTCTTAGAATCATTGGATTGATTTTTTTATTGTAAGCACAAAGTACGTCTATATGTTCATTCCACTAGATCCCTCATAGTTTTGAAAAAAAAATCCCCCTTTCATTAATCTCCAGAACCACTCCAGATGAGCTAAGGACCAATTCATCATCATTTACATGTTCTATAATTTTTCTTTTCTTAGAACAACATTTATCTTTTCCCTCAATGTTGCTCCCTATAGAACATTAAACATATATGAATTTATATATTTTTAAAAACAATTTATCTATTATTCTTAAGTATATTATTAAAAAAAAAAAAAAAAAAAACTCATATTGAATAGTATTTTTTTATTCATCTGATTCATCATTTTGCAATTTTTCTATTAGGATTTTATGTCGTTTTGCACTTAGATTAGAAATAATCTTATCAACCTTTTTCATTTTGTGGCTCTGCATGACACACACTAACCAACATATACTATTTAAACTTACATATAGTACAAACAATAAAATTTTCTAAAGAATTTACAAAGAACTTGCCTTCTCTGCTTTGTTCAATGTGCTATCATTGTGTCGATCAATATTTTTATTACTTGACACCTTCTCAAACATCGTTTTTTCAATATACAACATGTACCATTCAATACATAAGAAATTGAATATTTTTTATAAATAAATCAAATAATTTTCATCCAAAAAGAGCTCTGGTAACCAATATGTTTATCTGAATAAATGCACAAGTTTCTTTATCCCATTAAATGCATCGGGCATTTTATTGTTCAGCACCACTAGGGAAAATTATTTTTTAAAAATAATTTAAATTATTACAATGTGATTTGTAACGCTAAACACACCAAAATGACTTAATGGTGTTATTTGGAAAATGCGCGTCGATACGTTATATTACACCGGGAGCAATGATGAATGAAATAGGAATATCCAACAATGTTATAATATATTGGTGCATTGTATTACATAGGGCACACTGGTGCGTTATATTACACAAGGTGCACCATGGAACATATATCCATTTTTTTTAAAAAGGACAACATCTACGAGGTTTGGATCTAATTCAATAAGCGATTTCCCTACTTTACATGTCAATGCCCTATATATAGTAATTACACAAACCCACTAAATCTAAAATGCCTAAAATGAAAAACCCTAATTGTGAAATGGTAGAGGAAGTTAAACCCTAAGGTGAAATTTTGCAGGAAGAAGCAAGGGTTTAAGGTAAGTATTGAATTTTTTTGTTATTTTTCTGAATTTATATTAAATTTAAATAGGAACAGAAATCGTAAAAAAATTTACTAGTAAAATTTTTATTATACATGGTTTTTAATTATTTTTTTTTGAATTGTGAATAAATCTAGCAAAATTTGTAAAAGGAATTAATAGTAAAATTTAAAATTTTTGTTATCCAGGGTTTTGAGTGAATCACCATACCTTTCAAATTTTAATCTTTTTGTGGTTCCAAAATATTTTATTGCTCCACAGTGCTTCTAGTATGTCTCTCTTGTGAATGATCTCTCTTTCAATTAAACCCTAACAGAAATTGTAAAACTTTTTATTAGTAAAATAAACATTAAAATTTAAAAAATTTACTATGCGATTTTTTGAGTGAATCACCATACCTTTCAACTTCCAATCTTATGAATAGTTTTGTTGCTTCAAAGTATTATGTTGTTGCACAGTGCTCCTAGTATGTCTCTCTTGCAAATCACTCCCTTGAAATTTTGGGAAAAATAATAAAATAGTGAATAACTTTTTATTATTTAAAAGACTATGAATTTAGATTTCAAAAAATCAATTATCGTTTTTTTTTAAATTTAAAAAAAGAAATATATATATATATATATATATATATATATATATATATATATATATATATATATATATATATATATATATTCAATTTATCCAAACATCGGCGCATTCGATAGTCAAGCACACCAATGCATTTATAAGAAAATTGCACCAACATTGTCAAGGTGCCAAAAATTTTCAACGCACCGATACAATACAATTCTTTTTTATTTTTGTAACCCTGAAATGGTGCAATTAATTTTTTTAACGCAATCGTGTGGGTTTTATTTAAAAGAATTAGTGTTATAATTTGTATAAGAGCACTGAGATGTTTGAATTTGTTTTTTTTCAAAAATACAGAAATAGGTGTGTATCGATGTTGTTTTTATCTGAAATGCATTGGTTCGTTTCTATAGAAGAGTAGCTATATGATAACTTTTTTTTTCAAAATGCAAGAAAAAGGTGAAAGTATTATTTGAACACACCAATGCTCGTATCATTAAACGCATCAGTGCGCTTTGTATTGATAAGTGCATAGGTCATGCTTAAAAGCTATCTGAAATTTTATTTTCACATAAAATGACATATTAATCTCAAATTATCATGTAGTGTGCATCTACATGAACTACAATAGTTCATAGTATACATTTTCTATTTAAAGTTGC
Source organism: Pinus tabuliformis (assembly GCA_031772625.1). Classification (NCBI taxonomy): domain Eukaryota; kingdom Viridiplantae; phylum Streptophyta; class Pinopsida; order Pinales; family Pinaceae; genus Pinus; species Pinus tabuliformis. The sequence goes on from CM062811.1 coordinate 463,712,578, forward strand.
ATTATTCTTGAAAAATGGTTTGAAAACTATATTGAAATCCAGATTGTGGTTATATGGTTCTCGAGATTAATTTTAGATATGCACACAAAAATTTATTTTTGATTTTTTCTCGAATGAAGGGACAAAATCTCAATAATATCAAATGGTTGATTCTTCAAATTCTAGCTCATTCCATATTGCTAATCAAAGTTCTTCACAAAGTTATCCCTTTCCATCTCCAGTGAGTTCAGATTTTGTTTATATTTCGATTTATCTAATTGAATTTGATTTTTTTTATCCATGTCAATTTGAATAGAAATCTATCCAAATTTGAAGTATCCTTATTCATAATCGAGTTCAAAAGCAGAAAATATTCCTCCATTTCAAAAAGTTGGAAGTTCTTATCAGGAGCAACATATCACAAGAAGTTGGTAGATGAAAATGGACTACATCTTCACCTTTCCAATTAGAACATGGCATCTTCCAGCTGTAATCCTAGATCACTGATGGTAATAATTATGTGATATAATGTCATTTCAGCAAACCGATTGCATTGGAATGCTTCTAATATCATTGATATTGTACTAATGACGTTCAATATTTTTTGAAATTAGGATTCTAGTGATTATGAGCGACCCACCTACCATATTCCGGTGCATCCCACTACAACATCAACTCAAGAGAAGGTTGCATTAAGAGCAATACCCAGAGAGGAAGCATACAAATAATGATTTAATTAACCACCTATTCAATTCCCATTACATCCATATTCACCAATTAGGAATGACTACAACAATAGTAGTTCTTCATCACAAGTTAGTATTGATGATTACTTACAAGATATGACTTCCATGGAGGTAATGTTGTTATATGCATTCCAAAATGATGATCTAGGGGATGATGCTCATATCACTGATACCTTATTCGAAAGTTTGAAATCTATAGCCGCCACCCATCTCTTTGGACATGGCGGCAAGTCAATGTATACTCAACTAGGGACAATGATGTTTATATACAACTTGAAAGCAATGTTTGGCATGTTGAATGCATGTTTCACGGTAATATTGAGGTAATTCACGTGCATGATCGATCAAGTCCCTTATATTTTGAGAAATATTGCCACATAATCAACATTAAAAACGGTTGATTTTACTAATGTTAAATATTGACATTGTACAATTATATTCCCCACTAACTGAAGGTTATTCAAAGATAAGGTTCTTCCAGGTGATAATGTCTTGCCGGGTAGTTGCAAAGAGGCAAAGCAATTGTTGAAAATATTTGGTTTTGAGTAAATATCATATCATGCATGTCCAAATGATTGTATTTTATATAGAGGAGAATATGCAAACAAAGAGATATGTCTAAAATGTGGGCATGATAGGTACCATAATTAAAAAACAATGGGTAAATCACATGGTCCTCCTCATAATATATTGAGGCACATGCCTATAATCCCAAGGATTCAAAGACTTTTCCATTGCAAATAATTAGGTATTTTGCAGGGATGGCATGCCTAACACAAAAGTGAGTCAGGAGTTACGGGAATCCCAACAGATTCAATATCCATGAATCATATAGAGGATACATAGCCTGAAAAATTCAACGATGAAGTACAAAGTCTATGACTCAGCATAGCCATGGATGGCATTAACCCATATTCCCTCCAAAACACCAACTATTATGTTTTTCTCGTAGTGGCAATAAATAAGGATATCCCCCCATGGTTTTCCATGAAGAATGAACATCTTATGTTGGTTCTCATAGTCCCTGGTAAAAGAAAAGTGAATAATATGGATGTCTACTTACAACCATTGGTAGATGAATTGAAGGAACTATGGGAAGGGATACATGTGTACGATGTATCATGACCCATCGCAATAGAGAGGATTTTTACTTTGTGTGGCATATGTGCTTACACCATACATGATTATCCAGGATTAGGATTTTTATCTGGTAAATTACATTTTTATTGATTTGTTTATATATGTAGCAATATTGTTACACATATTAATTTAATTTGCAACAATTGTTTTGATCTTCGTGGTCGCTAACGTGTTGTCCTGCATATAATAATTTCACAAGTCTTGTAACAAAAGGGTAGCTAGGACATAAATGTTGTGGACCTTATCTAAAGTTTAGGTGGTCCAACCACCTATGAAATCTAGTGTATGACTGCTCCAAGGTATTCCTCCCAAAATAACACCCTTATAGAGAAGCAACATATGCTTTCAATGGTAAACCAGAGAGAACCCAAAGGCTTGTAATAATGACACTAGCTGAATGGCTTAAAACATATGAGAGAGAGAAGGAGGAGTTTGCAGAAATTATTGATTCAAATGGGGAGCCTATGTTCAATGTTCTAGAATTCTTCGATACCTATGTTGAGAAATTCCCCATTGAGATGAAAAGGAAAATTTTATTTTATGAGATCCCATATTAGGAGCATCTTATGATTTCTCACTTACCAGATCCCATGAATATATTTAAAAATGTTTCATCTTCTTTATGGAGGAACATATCATCGAAAGAAAGTGACACATTGGCTGTTAGGAGAGATCTTATTTCTTCAAAAACTTAAAAGAAACATTGGCCAAGACAAGAAACTTGAGGAGAGGCTGATCTCTCTTGGTCTTTCAAAGAAGGTGATGTCCCATGGATTTTAAATAAAGATGATCTTTCTTTGGCAAAGAAAGTTATAATGAGTGTAAGGGTTCCTTCTTTATATGAGTCTTCACTACATTACTGCTTCACTGTGGAAGACCATTGCTTGGGGTTGAAATTGCATGACCATTTGAACCTTGTAAGAGTATGTATGTAAAAAACATGATTTTATTTTATTTTATTTTTATTTTTATGTAGTGGGATATTTTATAATTAATTTCAGTATAATGTACTATTTATTGTGCAGTGTTGTTATCCTTTTCTTATGTGTGGGTGTGTGAACCATGAATTCCTCCAAGACCTATAACATGCCATATCTAAATTATATGCATTTGTATGTTGGATCACATAAAAGGAGTTTCATATGGCTAGCATTCCATGGTGGCCTCAAGAGATAGTTGAGGTTGTTTATATGTTTGAGAAGGAATTTCCAACAAGTTTCATGGACTTACAACACCATCTTCTAATTCCCCTAGTAGATAAGGTTGAATTATTTGGGGTGGTTTCTTGTCATTCGATGTTCTTATTAGAGAGGTACCTAAAGAACTTGAAAGGTTTTGATCAACAAAGGGAAAAACATTAGGGGTATATTGCAGATGGGTATATATTGTATGAGTCTTTCTTTTATGCCAGTGAGTACATCAAGAAAATTGACAACACATAGGGTGCGGTGATTTGGGATGACGAAAGGGATGAAGACAAAAGAGAAGGGGAGATCCTTGAAATGAATGGAAATAGGTGCATGATCAAGAGTAAGTGTAGGCTTATCATTTGTCAAATTAATAAACAGTAAATATTCACACCGAACTTCATATTAATGCATATTTTAATCACATATGTACTATATATAAATGTTTGTTTGATTTCATCAGCGAATTCAGGAATTGAAGCCATCAACAAATTCATTATTTACAATATGGAAGCGACACAACCGTGGGTCGCATTGTATGAACAAAAGAGGAGGAAATGGGACAGTGACAAGAAAGAATTCAAATGATTGAATGGTAGAAGTGTGCCTTATCCTGATTATTTAAAAGAAAATATGCCAATGATATGCCCTAACAGTTGGGTTGTTGATCAAGTCAGAGAGAAATACGACGCATTCAGTCGTTAACGGTGTGTTAAAGAGGATATTCTAAACATAGGGATTGGGTGCAACAACTCGGTAATTATAATCTCATTCTGTACAATTTTAACTTCATATTGCACCTTTGAATTGTAACATCTCTATATTTTTTATATTTTTAATTATGTTCAGCGTTATTAGACACATGGCACTGTGATTTTTTTACCTTTTTATAGGTGAATTTGTTCCGTGGGCATATGGACATCATTTTTGAACAGAGGATATTGATGATGGATTCGTGACACAAGATAGTAGAGTGGAATTATAGCTCAACCAATCTAGTCATGCTAGCCACCACGATAAAAATCTAATGCAGTGGATGTTCAGATACATTGGAAAGATACAAGAAATCATTCAAGTGGAATTCTCTTCATTCCAATGTACTATTTTAAGGTTCAAGTGGTGGGACACCTTTGATCGGAATAATGTGAAGGAAGATCGCGATAGTGGGTTGATATCTATCAACTCTAGAAAGATGTGGCATGAAGCTAAGGAGCCTTATGTTTTCCAAAAACACTGCAACAAGGTGTTTTTTTACCCATATGTGTTGGATAGGGATTGGTGGTTCATATTAAGGCATGACCCTAGATCAAAACATATTTTCAAGAAAAATAGTGTTATCATGTCAAGTGAGGAAGATAATCAAGGTGATGACAATGGAGAGTGATATGTACTTGTGTTATTTCATCATTTATACTATTGTTGTATGTTTTTTTTTTCTTTATTTCACTAATTATATTTCTTTTTTATTCATCTTGTTGGAATTTTACAATATAATTTGTAAGATTCACAAACGTTTTTACACTTTTTTTGGTAGTGGAAATTTTTTACACTTAAAACTAAGTATTTCCAATTGTACAATACCTATGATGATAAGGATTCAAGGTCACAATCCTTCTCAAATAGGAAAATGAGAAGAAAATAGTGAATTTTAAATAACATTGAAGATTTAGTCTCAATTTAGATACATATTGGTTTATTAATAAGTTCACATGTTTTATCTTTATTGTTTAGTTCAAAATTAACATAAATCATCATGTAATGATAACTCTATGAGGACTTTAATAATGAAAAATTTGTGTATTATTATATAAGATTAAATTCTTGATATGAGAGGTAAAGTCATGTTTACTATATTTAAATTACAGTTCTTTCAACATTCTGTAAACTAAAATGAGGTCTTATGCATGTATAAAATGTTGACTACATATTTTTATGGGCCATAAGAGAAACAAATGGGCTTACATGGATGCATAAGAGGTTTTAATTTTTTATTGAACGATATGGAACAATTTTGACTTTTCTTTTCAATAATAATTATAAATAAAACTTGAATTAATTATTGAAAAATGCAACAAGAAAGCCTTAATTTGATTTTTCCTTGGTCAAATTGAAAAAATTAGAATTTCCACATCAATAGACAACTTGGATGTAGAAAAATTATGTGACATGGTTCTTGTCACTCAGTCAGCTCTGTATATTAGAGTTAGACGAGTTAGAGTTCAATTAAGCATGTGATTGCTAGCTTGTAGCAATCAAGGTCAATTATTTCAAGTTTTTTTCATTTAAACTAGTTCTAACTATTGGACAGTGGGACAATAGCCTAACTTAGTGATCATCCAGTTAACTGATCAATCAGCGAAAAATAGATTGTGCATGTAGAGAATTTGAGTTCCCTAGTTGTGGTGGAGATTCCATGAAAGTTTAACCTCAGTTGTAGACTAGTATTGAGTGTACAGGTGTTGCATGCAATCAAATGATCAACCTTGGGAACTGCACAATAATTTTGGAGGAAATTACTAAATAATAGGGTCCTAATTTCCTCAGGAATTGTGCAAGGAAATAGGGGCTTAAGAAGAGGCATAAATTGATTAATTCTAGGTCATAGCTTCTCAGTGAGCAGAGAGATAGGTTATTTACTTATAGGTTGAGCTCAAATTGAGCTAGCAATTGCAATACATCTCTATTCAGCATATTAATGCAAGTAGGAAAATGAATTTTTAGCATATTACTTTCCCCTGGAAAAATATTGTGTGCATGTGTGTTATTTCTCATTCCATGTTTGTGCTTGATGTTCTAAATTGTGAACTAAATTCCACATAGCAGTAGAGTAGGTTTGTGTCATGTGATTTTGATTAAAATTTCATGAGCAATTGCAAATCTACACCATAATTTTTACATGGTATAAGAGAAAGATTCACATTAGAACAAGAATTTTGAAGTTGTTTCTTAGGAGGATCAAATTTGTAGTTTAGTGTAGCAGGATCTCTTCAGAGTTGGGAGAATGACTTTCAACGAGCTGAGACTTGAGTATGCCTTGGAAGGAAGCTCAAATTTCATTGCATGGAAGGATCGCATGGAGGTGGTGTTGGATGACAACAAATTTCTGGAATACATCAAGATAGATGTTGCAAAACCACAGACATCTTATGCATATAACCTAGCCCAATGGAAGAAAGATGTAGCCAAGGCAAGGAGAATAATATTAGAGGGAGTGCGGGATCACATTGTCTCAAATATCCATGGGAAAGAAACTCCATTCAAAATGTGGAAAGAACTAACAAAATTGTTTGAGAATAGTATTGACCACAAGAAGCTGGCACTCAAGGAAAAACTTTGAAATATCAAGATGTAGAACAATGAAATTATCCCACAGTTTCTGAGCATGTTTACACAAGTTCATGATGAACCTCGTGGGGTTGGTGTTAATGTTGCATAAGATGACTTCGTAATCCTAGCTCTTCTATGACTTCCCAAAAACTGGCATAGCTACCAAGACTTGGTGAATGGGAGGGATAAATTACCTAATTGGGAAACCTTATGGTGCGATTTGGTACAAGAGGAGATAAGGTGAAATACTAAGGATGGGACTTCATCCAAGGGCAAGGATGAAAAAAAATTACATTAGTTGGAAAGGGAAAAAGGGGAAAAGGAAAGAAATCTCAAACCAAACTAGAATCCAGCCAAGGGGGAAAGAAGAAAGATTTTTCCAAAATTAAATGCTTCAATTTTCATGAATTTGGGAAATATGCCATGAAGTGTCTAGACAAAAATTCGAGCAAGAAGACCTCAGGAGGATCAGCAGGTGAAGCTTTAGATTCACAGTTCGAGCTTGACTTCACCCTTATCACATTCATGACCAACACAATGATGGGGAGTGTGTGTTACTTGGAGTTAGGTGCATCGATCCACATGACATGGTGTAGAGAGTTTTGCAGTGACCTAGAGGAGAAATATCTCCAGATGAAAATCAAGTTGGGGGATATTGGAAGGTACATCGCGACCGAGATTGGTACAGTCACCTTTTAGAGGGAGTGAGGCTACCCTCTCAGACTAAAGGATGTCATGTTGGTTATAGGCCTAAAGAAAAATCTCATCTATGTTGCAGTTTTGGAAGACCGTTTTTATGATGTGATCTTTAGCAAATGGAAAACATTCCTGAGACACATAGCAACAATAAAAGTGAAGCAGATCAGGGTTCGTGTGAAGAACTTGTATAAGTTAGATGTGGAATATTACGTTGCATTACGCAATAAGGTGGAGAAAGTACAGAGTCGCAATGTTGGTGAACTTTGGCACATAATACTTGGCCATTTTCATCATAGTGCATTGAAGATTATGCATCAAATAACCACTGGCTTCCCTAAAGGAGCAATTCCAGTAGTGGGATGTTTGCAAAGGTTGTACCTTGGGGAAGTATGCAAAATCCACATTCCATGATTGGGAAAACAAAGGACATGCAATCTTAGAAGGATCCACTCTAATATTTGTGGACCTTTCTCGATAGCCTCTACTTCCATACAAAAATATTTTTTCATTTTTATTGATGAATTCTAAAGGAAGTGTTGGATCTTCTTCACGCGGAAGAAAGATGAGAAATTCTCTAAGTTTGTAGAATTCAAGGCACTAGTTAAGAAAGAAACCGACAAGAAGTTGAAGGCTCTCAAGAGAGTTAATGAAGGTGAGTACGTTTCAAATGAATTAAACAATTTATGTGAAAAAGAAGGAATTCGAAGAGAGATGACAACAACCCACAACCTACAGAAGAATGGGGTAGTTGAGAGGAAGAACAAGAGCATTGTTGGAGTAGCAAGAACTATGTTACATGACCAAGGCCTACCTCTACATCTGTGGGATAAGGCATGCATCACAACAGTCTATTTACAAAACCAAAGTCCTCATTATATTCTTGGTATGATTACACAGGAGGAGGCCTTATGTTGGCTTGAGGGGGCCTAACCCAGGTTCAATGTTAATTAGCCAAACAAATCCCTACACTACTGGCCCTTTCGGCATCAGCCCGCACAGCGCGGATGGAAGTCTCACCTGAAGTAGTATGGGGGGATGCTGGAACCAAGTTTCTGTACCCTGAGATGGCTGTGATGTCGTTTGATCTCTTCTATCCCTGCCTTCGCGCAGGTGATCTCGCTCTAGGGCTTGTAAGACAAACCCTTTATTCTGGATTTCAATACCTTCGCAGAAGTATACAATTGACCTTCGCGTAGCCCTAACCTGGGGCTCAGGTACTTTCACGCTATTATGGCAGTGCATCGTGCATATTCCTCAATTACCCTAAGTGATTTTCTTATTTTGTCGAATAATTAAGGTTATCACCGTGTAATCAGATATTTGTAATTGTGTTTAATTGTTCAATGTAATTGTATTCATTCGTGCATCATCGAAGCATAATAAAGGAAATTCATACAAAAAATATCCAAACCCATCAACAGAACAAATACACAGAAATCGCAGAATAATTCCTTTTATTAATATCTTCCAAGTGTTACAGACTCTGTTCACCCTGCGCACACAGTTGCAAGGGTCCACGCACTCAGCTGTGGACTTCTACCCTAAGCCTTTGTGCACTCAGCTGCAGAGCCTCTGCCTACGCTACAATCCAAGACTTAGATTTCTTACTCTAAAGCTATGACTCTCTTTCTAGTTCCATGCTCCTAACTACTTAGAGCTTAGCTTTTTCTATATAATCCCATGGTCTGCGGACCATGGGTAGATCTCTTACAGCTGAATTTACTTTACAATACTAAGGGCGGACTACCCTTTGTGACACATAACACCTTTGCACTCTGTGACCGCAAAATGCGGAGTCTTTACAATAATATTACAAAAAATTGACTTAAACATGGGCTTTTAGCCCCAAAACTACCCTTGGGAGATCCCGCTGCCAACATGCCCCCAATAGAAACATCCTGACTCACCCTCAAGTCACTTGGTAGGCAAAGAGATCTTTGTGCGAAGCCCATCCAACTCTACCATAATGACCGCAACTTAGACTGTGCACTGAGCTGCTGCCTCTTTCGCATCTTCAACTGTCTTCTCAGTTACTGCCCCTGCGTTGTTAGACTGAAGCTATTGTTGCATCACTTGCAAAGCCGCAAGCTTGCCTTCAATGTTTCCTATGACTAGATAAGCTTCCTCTAGCCAGGGCTTTAGTCGCACCTTCAATAGTTCTCCCTTGTGCAGCGTTGTGCCTACCTGTTCCTTCAACTTCTTGGCTTCCTGCAGCGTGGCTAACCTCTATGTTAGCACGACGGTTCGTGCTGTGCCCTTAACTTCATCATAGCATTGTTGGAGTTCGCATGCTTCCATCTCTAGCCTCTGTATGTTTGGGTCCTCCTACAAGCCATTTAGGGCCTCAAACGATTGTTTGAACAATTGTGTGCAGTCTACTACTGCACTCTCCACTGTCGCAACTGCTTCTATAACAGCGGTCACTCGCTCTTCCTTTACCTCTAGTGGTGTTGAAGGTTGAGCCCTCAACTAGAGCTCTGTAATCTATAGGTTTAGCTCCAACTGAACTCATACCATATCCGTCCGAGTGTCATGCACCCCTGTGGCCAATTTACGAATGCAGACCTCAACTGGCTCCTCCTCTAGAATGGCCAATTTTGGGACCATTCTGCAGGCCTCCTCCATGACCTGTATGATCTTCTTGCTCTGGCTGGTTGCCTCGGCCTCGGCGGTGATGGCAGCATTCCTCTATAAGGCCATCTGCTCATTGTTTATTTTATGTTCACTGATCACTTGGGGGACGCGATGCTCTGGGCCCTCAACTCTGCAATTACTCCATCCTGCAAGAGGTGGAGTGCTTTGTGTAGGAGTGCTACCAGGTTCAATCCCACTCCCTTCAAGGCACTGACAGTCTTAAATGTCAGCTGCTCACTCCATTTAGCCTCACTTTTGCCTTCTTTTCATGAAAAATGACTTTAACGGTCACTTTCCAGCCAACCTACATGATTTCTCCCTAGGTAGCGCAGCTCCCTCCGCGCTGTCACGAACCTGGTGACACGTCTGTGCTTCGCACCATCTTCCAATCATGCAAATCCCCAACTCGGGTAGTGTAGTTTATAGTCCAATGCCTCCTTTCATCTGCCTAGAGCGCTAAGACTTTTCTACTTTCATTTAGTCACATGGTGAGACCATCGGTGTATGGCTTCAAGCGACTTCCATTCACCTTTCCTGGAAAGGGTTCTCCATTTATATCGACCAGCTGTACCGCTCCTTTGCCGGTAATCTCCTTCATAACATAAGGCCCTAACCAATGCATCCTGAATTTTCCTAGAAATTTATCAAACTTACTATCATACAACAAAACCAGATCATTTAGCTTAAATGTGCGCAGCTTGATGTGTTGATCATGCCATGCGTTTTCACGCTACTTTTGGACCTGCTGGTGAAATCCAACCAAAAATCTTTCTTCTTCGAGCTCATCCAGCTGCGTGATCCTCTCTTCTAGGGCTTCGCAATCCGTCATACTGTGAGCACTACTATGTGCAGACTAGGCACGATGTATTCCATAAGCATTATGACTTCCACACCATAGACAAGCCTAAAAGGGGTTTGTCCCATCAACTTCTTTCATGTCGTTCGATAAGCCCACAATACTACAAGTATGCGTAGGTCCCAATCACTTCGCTGAGCATTGCAAACCTTGGTCAGTGCATTTTCAAGCACTTTGTTGAATGCCTCCACTATCCCATTCGCTTGTGGGTGATAAGGTGTGATCTTCTGGTGATATACCTGAAATTCCTCTGTGAGTGCGTTGATCGTCTCATTCAGGAAGTGCATACCATGATTACTCATTAAGATCCTTGGACATCCAAATTGCATCAGTACATGCTCAAATAGGAACTTCACGACCATCACACCTGTGAAATCCTTCACCGACTACACTTCCACCCAATGAGTCAAATACTCTGTTGCAGTGATAATGTACCTTGCTCATGTCTTCCTTTGTGGCTGAATGGGTCCTACAAAATCTATTGCCCACTTCCAAAGGGTTTCAACGTCATCTGTGGATTCAAGGGCATTTCATTCCTTCGCGATGGGCTGCCCGTTCTTTGACATACATCACATGCCTTACAATATGATTTTGCATCCTAATGAAGGGTTGGCCACCACAACCTTATGTGTATAATCTTTTGTGTGGTGTCTCTCCCTACATAATGTCCTCCCGTGGTGCCCCCAGAAGCGTCCGCAAGGATGCTTCTTCATTTGAACTTAGGTACATACCGTCGCAATATCTCATCAGTCCCCATCTTATATAGATTCCCAGCGATGATAGAGAAATCTTTTGCACACCACTAATTCCTTCTTTTACTCGAAAAAGTATCCTTCTAGTGCAGTTCCTGTTGTTAGGAAGTGTATTATATCCTCAAAATGACCATCTATGACACGCACTACAAATAGCTACGCGTCAGGCAATCCTTCTTCCAAGTTAGTAGGTTCCTCCCCTGTTTCAATGTGCAACAGATGGTCTGGTCCCGCATTTAATCATCTAGGATTCACAACAACTTAAAAATCATACTCTTGGAACAATAAGAGCCATCTACAAATTTCCCCCCCCAACACAGGCTTATTAACTAGGTACTTCAGCGCAAAGTGATCCGTATACATCTTAAAATGGCCTCCTACCAAGTAAGGCCGGTACTTCTAGAGCGCATACACCATAGCTATCCCCTCACATTTAGTGGTAGAATAGTTCTTCTCTACTTTGGATCAGCTGGAGCTTGCTAATGCGATAGGATGGTCCAAGCCTTCTCTACCAATCTGTGTTAGTACTGCCCCAGCGCTATACATGACACGTCGACATGTACATGAAACTCTTTCTTCCAGTCCAGGAAGATTACAATCAGCACGATAACCATCTTTTCTTTCAATATATCCAAGCTTTTCTTACAGTCATCGTTCAAGTAGAACGTGACATCCTTATTCAACAATTTTTTCATAGGTGCGGTGATCTGGGCATAGCTTTTGATAAACTTTTTGTAATATCCTGTATGTCCCAGAGTAGCGCGAAGCTATTTCACACTCCTTGGCTATTCCAAGTTCAGTATCACCACGATCTTTGCAGGGTCTACCATCAATCCTTGTCTACAAACCACATGCCCCAATAGGTTCCCAAAAGGAACGCAAAATAGACACTTCTTGAGATTGAGCACGATTTGGTATCTTCGACAGGTATCCAGCATCAGGCACAAGCTTGCTACATGGTGCTTAACCAGCCCAAATATAGTCCAGTCATCAAAATATACCTCCAAGAACTTATGAATAAATTCCTTGAATTCTGCAACAACCACGTGCGAAAAGATTGTAGGTGCATTCTTCAATGCAAATGGCATTACAGTGTATTGAAAACAACCCCACTTAGCCACGAAGGTTGTCTTTCTCCTATCCTCCAGTGTGATTTTGATTTGGTGGTACCTAGAGAACCCATCAGTGAAGGAATATGCTTCCTGGCTGCCTACATTGTCCAACACTTCATCCGTGAATGAAGTCAGGAAAGGATCATGCACACAAGAGTCGTTCAGTTTTCTAAGATCCACGCATATCCTTATCTCATCCTTTTGCTTCTTCTCTTGCACCACCATTGGGCTTACCCAATCAGATTCTTCCATAGGCTCAATTATGCTTGCCACTAGCATCTTGTCTAGCTCTAAGTGGACCTTCTCCTTGTATTTCAGATTGAGACAGTAAGGCCTTTGCTTAAATTTCTTCACGTCAGGCTTTAACATGATTTTCATCATTCCTAGGTCCCTGATTATTCCTTTTAGATCCGTAAACTTGGTAGGGAATATGTCTTGGTATTTGCAGAGTAATTCAGTGACCTTGTCCATCATCGTGTCGTCCTAATAGTCTCCAACATTCACGAATTTGGGTTTTTCCTCCGTACCAATGGTCACTTGTCTCGTTTTCACCGGCGCGATTATATCAGGGTTCTCAATCTACGGTCCTTGAACCTCACGGTGGCCTTCTGTTTCTGGAATGTTAATCTTCCGTAGATCCTCATCCTCTACTTCAGTAGTTACATTATAACATTCGAGCACGTGACTCAGCTGAGTAGCCCATTCAGGTTGAATTAGGTCTAAAGGATCCTGCAGTATCCTAAAGATAGCTGCTTTCACCTCTTGTAGCACTTCATCAATACTGTCAAAACCATCCTGAAAACTGAATGTCATCATTAATCCTTCGTGCAGGATATCCCATTCGCATGTTCCATGGCAGAGCTATGTTTCTATATACCAATTCATTGGGATAACATCCAAGGTGTGACAGAATAGGTGCACCCACTCAGGTTGGGGCTTTTCTCTATAACCCTGCGTCCATTTGGCTAGATGCACGTGAAAATCATTATGTCCATCATACTTGTTTGTCAGTCACATCTTAGGCTTCCAAAATCGTGTTCTCATCATCCTCCTACATTCGCGCCAATCATCAAAGCTTCCCTTGTACGTACCCCACCATATTGTAGGCGTACCGCGCAGTGCCCATTCCAAGGCCTGGAAGAATTGCTTTTCTAGTACCTCCCTTTCAAATGCATCCAAAAAGATATCTACCTCATTCATACCATCATAAATAGGCATATTTCTTACCTTTGATGACACACAACGCAACAACTGGGTCATCATGTAGCAATTCAGCGTAGTTACTTCATGTAACCGATTCTGCCAGCGTTCTATTTCTTCGTCGGAGTCCAAAGTGCAAGAACTCTCGCAATCCCATGTAATATGTCCATCCATGGTGAGATTCACCCAATCTTGGTCTCGCGTTATTATCTTATAGATATTGTCCAAGTCATCATCACTCTCATAATCACGGATAGGTTCAGTATATCGCGATCCTTCAGTAGGATAGAGGGGCACTATTACGCACAATGATTTATTCTCAAAGATCATCTTTCACTTCTTCATATTGATTGCCCTGTTCATATCAATAGCCCAATCAATTCCCAGGAGTGCAGGGTAGGGATTCCTGTCATCCACTATCTTTATTACTTCAAAATCAGCTAACGCGCTCGCTCCCTCAATATCCACGGTCACCCCCTGCAGTCACCCCATGGGGATGATTTTCTGCCGATTCGTCATCCTTAGCTGAATCGGAGACCATTGCAGTGCAGGTCTCCCAATTCGCTCCCAAGTCTGCTTTGGTAGGACATTCACATCTGACCCTAGGTCCAAATTGAACTGATCCATTTCATACTCTCCTTTTTGTGTGGTCAGTCTCATCTCTCGTCGCATCCTTGTTTTATGCTTGCCAATCTTTCGTACTACATGCGGCTCACCAGGCAGGGTTCTAGCACATCTATTAATGAGTTCTTGTGACCCTTTCATAGCCTTACCATCACACAGTAACTTCATACAAGTTTCCAGGAAAGTTGTGAGCATAGAGGGGTCCATCTCTGGCTCAAGCTTATCCTTGCTTCCTAAGGTGGAGGCCTCAAAGAAGCTCTTCTTAGCTTCCATGAAGGTTTCATGAGCATGCTCCAAATAGAAATCACCCTCTTTTGCCGGGGCTTTGTGAACCCCTATACTATCTTTGGTTGTTTCCCCTTGTCATCTCCTGTCGTGATTCCACTCCTAAGCACTATATTTATGTTTGGATCTTCCTCACACAGAGCAGACCTCATCATCTATAGGTTCTAAGTCGGCAAAGGTGGTAGCACCCCTTTATCACATATCCTAGCTATTAGCATAGGAAAGTCTTCTGTTTCATGATCAAACGGTATGCAATACTTGCACAATGGACGCGTTGGATTAGTTGAATCACGGGCATATTGTCCTGGTCCCCCGCAATTGTACAAATCAACTATCCCTGACCTCTACCAGGTCCTCCTCTGCCAAGGCCTCGTCCGTGCCCCTGAAATCCTATCCGCGCGATCCCTGCATTCTAGTCAAGGGGCCGCGTTTTGGCCTGAACCCTATAGGCGGGAATTCTATCCATCATCAATTCATAGCTCCTACAAGTACGCTCATTATTTCCTACCGACCTACAAAAGTTGCAGAAGAGTTGTTGCGGTGCTTGTACATACTTCTGTAGCAAGTGACAGTTATCTGTGCCATGTTTTCTAGCTACTTGACAGATAGCGTACCATAATGCAGGCCCCGCACTAGGTCTTTCTTGAGCTTCTGGCCTTAAAGGAATTGGTTCTCCTCTTGCAATGTAATTTGCAAATACCAGGCAATGGTCTTTGTCATGACCTTGACTCTTGCATTTCAAGCACCATAACTCCTTTTGTACCTCTGGTCGAACCGTCCTATCCTGCTTTAGACTTTGCATCTCAAGGCACAAATTCTTCAACTATGCATGGATCTGCTAAATTCCTAGATTAGGATCTTGCATCGAAGTCTCATGTAGTCTCATGGAAATCTCCAAGGCCTCTGCCTGAGTTGTTATCTTCTGCTGTGACAGTGCACTCCTTAAGTATGGTAGTATTGAAACCATAAACCACTCTCGATGTTGTCCATCTGTCAAATTCATGTTGGCTTTGTGGATTGTACATTTTAGCCTCTGATCTAGTTCCCAAGGCATCTAGCCTAGTTGCATTGTGATCTCCTTGAATCCCACAATCGACTACGCCTCAAATTTAGGCCTACTAAATTCTCTATTTAGTGCTACCTGGATGTCTGCTACTCTAGCATTCGAGTTATCGTTAGAGTACTTAATATACCAGGTTAGCACGCGATCTTGTAGAGAACTAACCAGTTTTGCCTTCTTTATATGATCATCTGTAGCACCTTGAGCTTCCCATACAGCTCTCACAACGAACCAGAATTGGTTCGGGTCCTCATTTCCCAAGACTTTGAACGAAGGCAACTTCACTGTATTTGCCATACTAAACCGCGGTGGAGGTGGAGGTGGTACGGGTGAAGTTGGAGGCGATGGCGCTTAAGTTAGAGGTGGTGTGGGCGGAGGTGGTATTCACCAGAATCCTTGTCTTATGAACTTAATAGCACTTTGTGGAGAAAACTTCCATATCCCTTCTTCGTCACTCTGTGGAGGTGAAATCAAGGGGTTATACTCCAGACCGTTTTTTCTTTTGTTCCTGTAATTTTTTCCACTTCATGTAGTCCCGAACATCAAGGTAGCTACATAACCCATTTTTCGCACAACATCATTTTAATCCAAGTATTCAAAGATTTTACATACTTACCTCGCAGTCCTTTGAAAAAGCGTCGCTCTGGTTCGCTATAGCTGACTGAGGTGTCGACCGCAAATTCGTCACAAATCCTCCTATGACATGATCAAGCCAATGATCGACATCACGGGCGATCTTATCCTCTGATTCTTCCAACCTTCTCACTAGCTCTGGGGTCCACACAATAGGACCATCAAGTTTCCATCTTCCTTGGCTATCTGCTAGCTCCACAATCCACTCATATAGCTCAATAGGGAAAGAGCAGAAAAAGATCTCGTGGATCTCTGTATACAAGTATCGATCCAACCATTATTCCTTTTTCATTTGCGGGGTTTTGTTCTCTTGTGCCTTGAATTCGTAGATCTTTCTATTCAACCAGTCTCTGATCTCCTTTTTAGTTGCATTCTAGTGATACGACATCACACCCCTCTTTTGCAGATTCCGATCCCGGAAATGGAACCATTTGTTGGCTTGAGGGGGCCTGACCCAAGTTCAGTGTTAATTAGCCAAACAAATCCCTACATTATTGGCCCTTTTGGCATTAGCCCATGGCGTAAGGACCGAAGTCTCACCCGAAGCAGTATGGGGGAATGCTGGAACTATGTTTTCGCACTTGAGATGTTTGTGATGTTGTTTGATCTCTTCTACCCTTGCATTCGTGCAAGTTATCTTTCTCTAGGGCTTGTAAGACAAACCCTTTATTCCAGCTTTCATTACCTTCGCGAAAGTATACAATCTATGTTCACATAGCCCTAACCTGGGGCTCAGGTACTTTCGTGTTGTTATGGCATCGCACAGTGCAGATTCCTCAATTACCTTAAGTGATTTGCTTATTTTTCCGAATACTTAAGGTTATTTTGAAGCCCCGAAAATCAGGTCGACAACAAGGGGGATACCCACCTGATCCGGACCTTGGTTGGCAGCTCCTTATCCGTTTGGTATAGCGGGTCCAACTGGGGATAATGGGACTAGTTTCCCAATCTAAGGGGTGTGTGTGTGTGTAGAGTTGGATGATGCTGATCTAAGAGTACTTAAAGCTAATTTAATTCAAACTTCTAAACTAACTCTATGCTATTTTAATCTAATGAGAAACAACACATCTAATCTACGCTAACCCGGGATGCATTTCTTCTATTATGCGATCTAAAGAGATTTCAAACAATAACTGGTAATAAAGATCATTCAGCTATCATAAGAATAGAAATCAATTAAGATAAACCACTTTGCATAAAAAGTTAAGCAAAACAGTTGTGAACAGCATATCGCATAATAAGTTATTCATATGTCAAGCACAAATAAATGACTCCACCGTACAAAAGTGCCAAATGGTAACCCACACATTCATGCATTAACATATAAACAACTGAAAACTATATATCACTTTAAGAATATAAGCAGAAATGGTCAAGAGATAAAAGTACCATTTATGACTGGTTCCACTCATAAGCTTCAAGCAACAACGATTTATCTCTACTTGTTCTAACATCTACTAAGAGTACAAAAGTGCAACATCAGTAGTAGATATCAAACGCAAACATTGATAAATCTCGATCCAACCATTCATCAAAAACCCCCTCCGAGGGTGCAAAAGTGCATGTTATGAGGACAAGTTTTTTGACAAATTTCTGGACCCTTCTCCAAATGCCTAAGAAGGGTTTAAATACTGCTAACTAATTAACTTAATTACATAAATTTAGGATACGGTTTTAAATGACCACCCTTCTACTAAAGCAAAATTATTTCTAAAAATTGAATCTAATTCCTAACCGTTTCTGTATTTGCTCCTTAGTGCTGCAAGCATGCAACATTCGCCTGGGAAGAGTCGGCTGGTCGTCTTCTCCTTTCGTTTGAGTTACGAAAATAGAAATAACAAGCGCTGGCACCACTTTCTGGTAAACTAGAAGATATTTTCGAGAATCTTCCTCTGGCTGGGTGTATTCACTGTGTGTTACACAACAATTTGTCACCGTTTCTCACCATCCCTGTTACCCCTCACCTGTACACTGGAGGACTCATTCCGGGACCTGTGAGAAGTGACATAACCTGAAACCACTTGCATTATATTCCTCTGAGTATGAGCTTCATTTGCCTTGAAGACATCTCCTCCAAAATACTCACGAAAACAGCTCTTTTTGCATTAGCGTGGGTCCACAGTTCACTACCCGCGCCAATGAGGGAAATCCTCTAAAGAGAGCACGCCATTGGCGCTCTGTCCCAAATTCACACTCGCGCCAACCGAATTGAGTAAAGTTTTCAACCACCAAACTCCCGAAGGTTCTCTTCAACCCATTCACCAACTGAATCTATGTTGAGCTAGGATGGTTTGGCTTCGAATCTCCATAGAAGGGAAAGTGGTTTGCCACCTTTCATGGAAGTTTCCAAGTGATAAAGCCAATCCCATGAATAATGTGGTTGATCCTATCTCTTTCCCTCTCTATCTATAAAAGCTTGTCTCTATGCCTTGAGCAAGCTAGTTAGAATCAGAGTTACAGTTCGAATTACAATAGTTCCAGGAGTTTAAGAGTTTGAAGCTGCAAGAGCCTTCTTTGCACCCATAAGGCCAAATCTAAGTAAGGAGATTCTTGTCACCTAAAGAGAGAGAGGCTTGTTCCCCATCCTAACGAGCTTTGCAAGACTTGTGTAGCTGACTACCCAGCCAAAGGAGGATTTGACGTCAGAACAATGGTTGTATTCTTCTTTGTTATTCATTAATAATAGATGACTATCATTATGGTTCCACTCTCATTGTCTTATGTTCGATGTTGAGTTATATCTTTTCTGACTAATATATAATTGCATCTACTAGATTTTATGCTCATTTTCATGTTTTTCTTTGCATGTGCAGGTATCCAATCACAGAGATCGTGAGGATCGTGACCGGCCAAGTCAAAGGAACGAGGGTGACATCTCTTCGACGAATACTAGCGTTGGAATCCAAGTAGGTTCTCACCATCCACTTTGTATTTGCAATTAGGAACCTGCATGGTAGCATTGTGTGATTGTTGCTAGACCCGGTCTGGGCTAGTAGGGATCGTCTCTGTCCGCAGAGAGGATTTACCTCCACAACAATTTGGCGACTCCACTGGGGAGATCTTGTTGTTTGATTTGTAAACTTTAGACGGAGCCTGAAGTACAGCCAGGTAGCTTTCGAAATGCTATTGCTTTGCATTGGCGAAGTAGATCAACGCCACTTCAGTCAATCTTTGGTTTGGTTTACGGACTAAACGACTTGGGGTTTGTCTTGTCTCTTTGGTTTTTCTTGCTTTGATTGCTTAGATAGCTTTCTGGGTTGGATTTCTTTCTGTTTCTTGCTTCCTGGTTTGCCTAGATATTGTTCTCAAGCCCTGGGTCACTTGCTTTTGTTTTGATTTAGTTAACTTGATTAGCGCGCTTTTTAGCCTGACAGTCGTGCTATTGGCGCAAGTTTCTCAAAGACAACCCACGCCAATCCTATAAAAGCACGAATTGCAGCCTGACAGTCGCGCCAGGCCTGTCAACTTTTCAAGTTCGCTTGTCCTTAAGCCCTCTGAGCTTGGATTTGTGTCTCGCTGTGTCTTTTTCAATTACTGGAGTGTGTTTGATCCTGGTTTGACTGGTTTTAGACCTTCATCATTCGGGTGTTTGCTTTTTTCTATCGGTTTCACATTTTAGCCCTAGGGCATCTAGTGGCTTTGTGCGTCGAGCCTCCCGGAGGTGTTTTGTGTTCTTTGATCATCCGGTCAACATTGTGGTTATTCCTTTGCATTCACTCAGTAGTTGTCAAAGTTTTTTCTTGTTATTCAAGTGATTTGCTTCTTTTTCGCTTGGGTTTCACTTGGCTTCGTTTGAGCTTGGATCACATAGCTCATAAGAGGTCTTTGTATTTTCTTTTTGGTTTGAAGGACTGTTTTGGTGTTTTTGGGATCCGATTGTGTTCTCATTGAGTGAAATTGGTCTTTTGCTCGGTGTTACTGTCTCTCAAAATTTATTTAGTGCACTTTGCCATTGAAAAGGAAAACGAATAATCTCTTTTGCGTTGCATTAGTTAATTGAAATTAGAAGCTTTTCATTGATTAAGTGATTTAAAACAAAAGAAAAGTTTCGTTTATTCGTCATTAGCTGCATCAAAGTGATTCGTGCTTGTTTGTGGTCATTTTGTTTGAAAAATCCTTAACTCTCTCGTAGTTAGCATTCATCGAACGAAATGATATTCTTTGGCATATAGTTTGCATTTAGGAAATTGTGAGAGATTACATACGGTAGGACCTGAAACTGAAACTTAATCAAAGATCAACCATAAAATGCACTGAATGAACTTAAAAATGCATTGGAACATAACGCTCACTGATTAGAGGTCTAGGCTAGAGACGTGCTCCGACGTCGTTAAACCTAGTCACTGTTGTTTCACACTACGATTGGGTGATTCCTCCTTTTGTGACTCGATAGTGGTCTAGCACAGATTTGAGCTCCCACGTACCATCGCGTATATAGGGGAGACCCCACTAGGTTATCATCATTTATCCACAGGAAGCCGTGTCTGCTGCCTTACAAGCCGTAACGCACCGAACACAACATTCAGGAAGATTGACTGCCGTACGGGAAGTCCTTGGTTTTCATATGACTGCCAAGGTGTATATGCAGTTTTACGGATTTGTTTGGTAAACCCTTTGCCTAGTCTCTCCAGAGTAGTCACTTTTGATCCTTTTCAGACTCCTTAAAGGAAAAGGCTCACTTGAGTAGTTTGTCACTTCGGGCTCACAAAACATTCGAAGGCGACTAGAGTCACCTTTTTGTCCTTTTCTCGACTCTTAAAACATGAAAAGGTCAGGTTGTGTCCTTGCGTCTTAAAATTCATTTGGCCACGATAAAAATTACCTGGTTAGATCTTGTGTGCGTTAGTTTGAGTAGGGTCCTTTATCGTTAGATTCCCTTAGGTTTGTTTGAAGTTTGTCATCCTGGCTGAACCGTCGACTCCCGTTCCAAGTGAGCAAGGGTCTCCATCTTCCACTGCTCCTGAGGTACCGGTTGTAAGTGATACTCTTCCTGTTATCCCGAGCATCCAACCGATCAACTCTCGCGCTCCAGACGACAAAGGTTACGAAATTCATTGGAACCCCATTTGGGAGCCTGACGAGGACGATATTCCTGTTAACCCCCCTGGTGTTTTGTCTCCAATGTCTACCTCTCACATGGATGAGACATCTCCTAGAGTGAGAGAGACACCTGTGTTGTCGAATATCGACACTCCCATCCCAGATACTTCTCCGCTCCCCCCATGCTATCAGTCGTTGAGGGATAGGGTAAGTGCCAGGACCCCTGCTTCGACCATGTGGGATCCCCATATCACTCCCACCACGGGATCTTTTGTTTCACAAGTCCACACTACACCTGTCACTTCAGTTCCGACAAATCCAACTGTTTGTGTAGCGCATTCAACTCCGATTGTTAGTGCCGTAATAGTGTCTTCAGCTTTGAACACTGGTGCTGGTCCCCCTCACGGTCAAGTGAGTAGTGGCCAGCCAGCACTCTCGCCTAGAGTTGTCCACCCTGCACAAAGTGCTCCACCCTCTTCTGGTCCCGTTCTAGGAGGAGGGCCATATGATGCCTCTGGACAAGCTGTTCAGGATCCGAATGCACAGGGTCCATTCTTTTACTATGATTCTACCGGTCAATACCTTCAACTCTCTCAACCCTTGCCTACTCAACCTGTTGTTGAGGTTTCGGTACCATTATCCATTGCTTGGAACCCTGGTACCACCTCTTTCCATGGGGGCCAAGCAATGCCTGCACAGCTTCAGGGACCACCTAACCAAGGCCAGCCATCTTATGTGCAAACCCCCCAGGGGCAGCAATATTATGGCCAGTCTTACCCAGGACAACCTGGGGGCCTACAAGGACAACCCTATCAGGGACAACCTTTGGCCGCTGGTGGTCCATATTTTACCTATCTTACTCAACCTTCTAGTTATCTGGGGCAACCTGGTACCCAGCAAGGTTACCCGTCTGGACAACCAGGACAACCTTACATTCAACAAGGCCAACCTGGTATTCAGCAGGGTTATCCCTCTGGACAAACCGGACAAACTTACATTCCACAAGGTCAACCGGCAGTCCAACAGGGGTATCCTTCTGGGCAAGGGGGGCAGCCTTACATACAGCAGGGCCAACCCACTGCCCAGCCTAGTCATCCTTCTGGGCAAACGGGCCAGCTCTCTGCACAGCAAGGCCAACCCACTACCCAGCTTAGTCATCCTTCTGGACAGGCTGGCCAACCTCAAGGTCAACCGGCCGTCCAGTCCGCTCAACCATCTGCTCCGCAAGGACAATCCTTGGTTGCTCAAGGACAACCTGGTACCCAGCAGACACATCCCTCTGGGCAAGCAGGTCCGTCCCAAACCCAACCAGGCCAACCTTCCGGCCAGATGGTCCAAGGCCAACCTGTTCAAGGACATTCCTCTGGGACCCAGACTCAACTTGGTTATCAAATGCAAGGTGGGCCACGACCCCAACCTTCCTACCAAGCACAGCCTTCTTATCAGGCTCAGTATGGAGCTCAGCAAATGTATGGCTACCAGCGACCCCAGGGGAAAACTCAATTTACCCCTTACCAAAATTATCAACGAATGCAGGTTACTCCTTATCAAAATTATCAGCAACAGTACGCCGCACCTGCAGGTCAAGTTTCTAATCCATGGGGTGCTGGGGGGTAGACCAGGGTCAACTGTCTGCATATGGACAGAATCCTTACGGGCAGAATCCATATGGACAGAACCCCTACGGGCAAAATCCCTATGGGTAGAACCCTTACAGGCCGGGCCCATCCGGACAAAGTCCATGGGGGCAACCACCACCTGGTTGGAACCCTGGTACTACCTCTCTTCCACAGCCACAAATGTCCTTTAACCCTCAGTTGCCTTTCTTAGCGACGTTGGAACTTCCAGATGTGTCCAAGTTGACGAATGATCCCATTCTTCATAATCCATATTGGCCACCAGTTCCAACTAAAATACCCGGTGATTGCCCAAAATTTGATGGCAAAACTGGTGAAGATACTCAAGCCCATGTCATGACCTATCACCTTTGGTGCTCATCCAACTCGTGGCTTGATGACTCCATCCAGCTTCGCCTCTTCCAAAGGACTCTCACCGGCTCAGCCGCTAAGTGGTATATTGAGCTGAATCGCGGAACATTTCAAGATTTCAACTCGCTGGCTATGGCGTTCCTAACTCATTTTCAGTTACCCATTCGGTATGAGACAGGGACACATCTCCTCACGTCTCTCAAACAGGACACGGCCATGCATATATCCGATCATATTCATGAATGGAGACAGCGTCGTCGCTTGATCAAATTTTGGATTCGTGATCAGCTCCTGACCGATTGGTTCACGACTTCCTTTGTCCCTGCGATCGCGCGAGACATCGTTATGGGAGCTTGTGTAACTGAAGAGTAAGCTATCGCGTGTGCTCAGTACCTCGACTTAGTATATTCTCAGTAAGGTACTTTATATGATTATTTGCCAGACGCCCTGAGACCCGGAACATCCAGAGCTCCGCCAAAACCATCTGTTGACGGAGTTATTGGCTCTGTAAACTCGTCATCAAAGAAATCGACCGCGAACCCTGGGAAGAAAAAACAGAACGCTTCTAATGGAAACACTTCTCAGGGTCCATCTAATTCTGGAAGTACCTCCGAGGTTAACGTCGTTCAGGCCACCGCAGCGGATAAATCCTCGAAAGGGAAAAAGAAAGGGAAAACTAAGAATAAGACTGAACAGCCTAAACAGGACTCCCCTAAAAATCCACCCGAGGAAGGAGCCAAACGAAAACCTAAGTATCCTTGTCTTATCTGTGATGAGGATCACTACACTAAAGACTGCCCCAGGCAATCCGAAGTTAGTCGATTATTGAAAGGTGCTCCTGGGACTCCTGCTGTGCTCAAAGAACCTTTCCCTTCTCAGCAAACTCAAATGGTGGTCGACCCATCGAAACCCTCTTCTTCATTTGGCTCTCAAGTATTTATGGCTGGGACAATTCCCATCCATGTCACTACTCGAGCAAAAGAATATCCATCTCCCACCGGGAAAGAGCCGGAGGTCCCCTCCAGCGCTCCTCCATCCAGTTCTGGTCCTCTCCACATCGAAAGACCCAGCACTGAGACGATTCCCCGACCCCCTCCGAAAGGTGTACTCCGGAAGTCTTCTTACAACCCTAATGCTCGTGCTGCCCAGCACTATAGCATTGTTGAGTACTTAGCTCAAGCTCTGTCTACTATGTCCGCTCTAGAAATCCTCTAGAGCTGCCCCTCCCAAAGGAAGTCCTTGCTATCGGCCATCGGTGGCATAGACCCGGCTGATTCAGATTTGATTTCTTTCGATCTCGAGGGCTATACGCTGAGACTACCCCACCAAATCGCTTTCCTTATATAGGTCATCATCAATGGCAAAACAATTCATCATACAGTCATTGATGAAGGGGCCTCAACTTGCATCATGTTTGTTGCTTGCTGGTAGGCTATTGGTTCTCCTACATTAAGCCAGTCTCCTATGACGTTAGAAGCCTTTGATGGAAGAGAGTCTCGTCCTTACGGCATCCTCCAACGCTTTCCCATCTCCCTGGAAGGGAAGACGGTAGAAGTGGAGGTAGAAGTTGTCGACGCTAATCTTACCTACAACCTCCTCCTTGGACGTAGCTGGACATACGCCATGCAAGCCGTGGCTTCCTCCCTTTTCTGTGTCATTCGTTTCCCTCATCAAGGGAAGATTTTCACGGTGGACTAGCTCTCCTTTTTCACCTCTTCTTCCGAAGGTAATGTGCCATTCATGGATCATACCTCTAAATCATTCGAGTGTGTGGGAGCTGGACTCTTTAAGGATCCCGCTCTAATGGGTATCTTTCCCCTTCCACCTCTGAATATCGCCCCTATTAACATGATTTCCATGCGTTCTGATTCGTGGGTCCTTCCTCCCACTAATTAGGAAGAATCCTGGGGCGATATGATGTCGTTGAGTCCTGCCGAGCTCAACTACATTGAAATCGTTGTTGCATCGGCTCCTCCCCCCGAACCTGCTCTTTTGGGCGATGTTCTTGATTCGTATGTTCATTTCCCTTGGCTTGGAGATGATGCTACTTCGGATCCATTAAAGGAAATATTTCCTTCCGATGAAGCCATCATAGAGACCATGTCTCTTGAAGAGCCCCCTTGGTCAGATCATCACCACCGCTCTTCGTTTCTCCCTGCCCATCAGGAAATGATCGCGTGTCTCGAATGGTTTGCTTCGTGTATCCCATCCTCACCCCTTTAAACACCTATTCAAATCTACCAAGTATCTTCTGAGGGCAATATGGGAAATATCACGCAAACCCAACCCATCGACATCTCTATGAAATCAGGGATTATTGAGCACATTTACATAGGAGTCACTTGCACTCCAGAGGAAGTTCAACTCTACACTGATCTATTTCACGAATTTCGTGATGTTTTTGCTTGGTCCTATGAAGAGATGCCTGGCATCGACCCTAGTATAGTGGTGCACGAGATACCCACGTATCCAGGAGCCAAGCCTATCCGTCAGCGCCTATGCCCTGTGCACCCCCGAAAGGCTATAGCCATCAAAGCAGAAGTCGAAAAGCTTCTCAAGGCTGGTTTCATTTACCCCATTCCACTAACGGATTGGGTTTCTAATATAGTCCCTGTGAACAAAAAGCAGGGCAATATTCGAGTCTGTGTTGACTACCGTGATATCAATCGCGCTTGTCCTAAGGATAACTTCCCTACACCCTTCATCGATCAGCTTATTGATGAGTGTGCAGGAAGCGAAATTTACTCGTTTATGGACGGTTTTTCTGGATATAACCAGATCAACATTTCACCCGCTGATCAACATAAGACCGCTTTTATCTATCCTTGGGGCACTTTTGCCTATAAGAAGCTCCCTTTCGGTTTAAAAAATGTCGGCGCTACCTTCCAACGTGCGATGTCCTATGCCTTTCATGATATTTGGCACATTGTGCAGCCATATCTGGATGACCTTCCAGCTCATTTAGCTAAGCGTCAAGACCATCCCTCCCATCTTCGCAAAATTTTTCTCCGTTTTTGACACTACCGTATCCGGCTCAATCCTCATAAGTGTGTCTTCTGCATGGAATCAGGCCGACTGCTCGGGTTTATCGTCTCCCGAGAAGGCATCCGTCTGGACCCCCTCAAATTTGAGGCCATTCTGAATCTTCCTCCCCCTGCTTCTTTGCAGCAATTGCAGAGTTTCCAGGGCAAAGCAAATTTCCTTAGACGATTCATTCCGAACTATGCCAAGGTGGCCAAGGGTTTCACCCGGTTGTTGAAGCGAGACACACCCTTCCATTGGGATGTTATCGCTCAGGAGTCTTTCGAGCGACTCAAAGGTCTCCTTGTCTCTACTCCATTATTGCAACCTCCGAACTACCACCGTGATTACACTCTCTATCTGGCCGCCGCCGATACCACTATCGGCATGGTTCTAGTGCAGGACGATGATGACGGTAATGAGCACATTATCTATTATCTCAGCCGCAACCTCCTGGATACGGAAACTCGCTATGCTTACGTTGAGAAGTTGGGATTGGCTGCTGTGTGCGCAGTCCAACGTTTCCGACACTATATCCTGTTGCACTCCACGACCGTGATTTCTGACTGCAACGCGATGACGTACATTTTGTCACGTCAGTTGCTGGGGGGAAAATACTCTAAATGGATCGTAATCCTCCAAGAGTTCGACTTGGAATTTACTGCTGCCAAGTCTAAGAAGTCTCTGGTCTTCGCTGAATTGCTTTGTTCTTTGCCATCTCCTTCTGCACCTTCTCTTTCAGAAGATCATATCCCGGACGAAACTCTTTTTCTGATCAGCACCCTCGATCCTTGGTACGGGGATATTATTGTGTATTTACAAACCTCCTCGTTCTGCCCCGCTCTATCCAAAGATGCTCGGTGGCGGATCCGCCATCAATCTCAACCCTATCGGATCATAGGGGACACCCTGTACCACCTCGGTGTTGACTCCGTTCTCCACCGATGTCTTACCCTCGAGGAAGCTGAGAGAGTCTTGAATGACTGCCACTCTAGCGCTTATGGTGGTCACATGTCCAGATATGCCACAGCTCAAAAAATCCTTCGCGCTGGTTATTTCTGGCCCTCCATTTTTAAGGATTGCATTCTTGCTGTCCGCTTGTGTCATGCATGCCAGATATACCAGCGGAAGATGTGTGTGCCACCGGCCCCGCTACACCCTGTAGTGACCGTAGGCCCTTTTGCAAAATGGGGCATTGATTATACAACCTGTAAGCCTCGCTCGGCCGGGGGGCATGGGTTTATTATCGTTGCCGTCGATTACTTCACAAAATGGGCCGAGGCG
Organism: Pinus tabuliformis; assembly: GCA_031772625.1. Classification (NCBI taxonomy): domain Eukaryota; kingdom Viridiplantae; phylum Streptophyta; class Pinopsida; order Pinales; family Pinaceae; genus Pinus; species Pinus tabuliformis. The sequence goes on from CM062811.1 coordinate 463,740,145, forward strand.
ATGCCCACGCTAAATGAAGACGGTCATACAGCGGCGCAGTTTTTGTTCAATCATGTTATTACGCGGTTCGGAGTTCCACAGGCCATTGTCACAGATCACGGAAAGAATTTCCGTAATCACATGATGACTGAGTTGACAACCCAACTAGGCTTACGGCACGATAGTTCAACCCCGTACTATCATCAGTCTAACGGTCAGGTTGAAGCTGTTAACAAGATTTTGGTTACAATGCTTCAACGCACTGTCGACATGCATAAGTCTAATTGGCATATGATGTTGTTTCCTGCCTTGTGGGCCTACCAAACCTCTGTGAAGGATGCCACCGGGTTCACTCCATTTCAGCTAGTTTATGGACTAGAGGCTACCCTTCCTATAGAATGTGAAATTCCTTCGTTGAAAACAGCCGTCGAGTTGATTCCCAACACCACTCCGGTGGAGGAACGGCTCCTTTATCTAGAACGGTTAGACGAGACCCGTCGTTTAGCCTCTCTAGCTATCGAAGCTCAAAAGAAGAGAGTCAAAACTCATTTTGACCATACCATTCGTCCTCGTTCCTTTGTTGAGGGAGACCTTGTCCTGCTATACGACCAAGCCAATGACAAGCTGGGGGCAGGAAAACTCGAGCCCATGTGGCTAGGCCCTTACATTGTAAAGAGAGTGTTGCAAAAAGAGGCCTACGAGCTAATTGACTACGAAGGTAATCCTCTTGATAAGCCCCGCAATGGGCTGTACTTGAAAAAGTACTATAAGTAATTCATGCGCTTCAATTTGTATATGTGTGTGTGTGTGTGTGAGTTTTCATGTTTTCGGTTTGGTGTGAAAGCATGATTGCCCCTTATTGTGTCTTTTTGCTTCTTTTGCAGATGTCGGGTGCACCTTACGTTGGTTTCGCTGATGGTGCCTGCCGCAGTACTCGTAATTTGTCGTCTGCGGCGTGGGTGATCTACGATCCTCACGGTGAGTTGATAGACCTTCAAGGTGTCTGTTTAGGCTGTACTACAAACAATGTTGCTGAATATAGCGTTGTTATTGAATTATTAGTCGAGGCAATTAATCTCGGTATTCGTACATTGCTTGTTAACCTAGACTCTCAGCTTGTCGTCCACCAGCTCAATGGGCGATATTCCGTCAGAGACCGTCACATTTTAAGGCTGTACTTACGTGTTAAATTGTTAGAAAGGAATTTTGATTTTATCACATATCAGCATATTCCACGATCATTAAACACATTATCTGATGCATTGGCCAATCATGTATTAGATAGACATTTGCGTAATTTATAATCAAAACATCATACAAGCAAGCACATAAAAGCACAATAATAAACCATAGGCATATGTATATATATCTATATATATATATATATATATATCTGTGTGTGTGTGTGTGTGTGTCATAATGTTTGCACGGTGTGCGTTACAAAACCCAAAAATAATACATGTTCATCCTGATACATCCTCGGACAACATGTCCCTCAAAAAATATGCATGAAAGAAACCTAGGAGTCTACTCGTGGTGGTGCTCATGATATCACGCCACCACGCGCACCAAGCGTCTCAATAGACGATGCATGTGGGTCGGCACCCCCACCATGTGCCTCTGATATGCGAATGGCACATTCGCAAATCTAGCATAGCCTGGAATCCCTTGGGTAAGTCCCTCGAGATTCTGCACCAGCTCTTCCCCCACGGCACCTCTTGCCTGAGGGTCAGCTGTAGGTTGGTCCCTCCTCGCTATAGGAGACAAACCGGCTGGTCGCTCTAGGCCCACATCTGTATATATATATAACTGTCATCAGAACATGCATGTATTGACAAAAAAATAAAAAAATACATAAAAACATCAAGAAGAGAAGATCATACCTAGCTCCTCTTCCCATTCCTCTCCCTCTGGTAGTGGGAGGTCTAGGTCCCCCATGAAGTTGGTTCCCGCGTATGGCCAGTCCTCTACCACGATCAACTGGTGGCGAAGCCATATGAAGAACTCGGGCCGTGAAGACATCTGCTGGCCCCCTCCTCCTCTAGGCATCAATGCTGCCCAGCGAGCCATCCTAGGCTCTCGTGGTAATGGGTCCGCTACTACAGCTCCCTGGTACTGGAATAAGGGTAATCGTTCCAAGAAGAACGATACCACAATCGAGCCATACCCGAACTGTTTCACTCCCCCGCGCTTACACTTTGTAAGCTGCCTCTTGATATTTGTAGTCATTGTTGTAGCCCAGTCAAAAATGGTGGGGCTAAGACATTCTGTCGCCAGTAACAGATGGTTCTTGCTGGCCTTGTGCGGCGCCTGTACCCCAGCTGCACGTGTGATGGTGAACAGTATCACCTTGAGAACCAAATCATGGATGGTGGCGATATCCACCTTGGCGCTGTTCTTCCCAAATTGTGCCTCTGGGCACACACGAGCCTTCACTTCACCTATTTTCTCTGCGGAAGGCCTGCTTCCGGTCAGAATGGGGCTCGCCCCTCTCCGTGACAGCCCAGTAATGAAGTACACATCAGATACATCCAGCTCTAAGGTCTGATCCCGTAATCGAAATACTTGGTCATCGACATCCCAAGCATCCACTATAAACTGTAATAGCTCTGGTTGAGCTCGCAGATAAGAGGTGAGAAAGAATTTCTTGAGACCACAGTCTCTCAAAGCATTCATGCATCCCTCATCCGCGATGGCCAAGGCATCTATGGCATCATGCTCTCGTTCTTTCCATTCCACCACCATTTTTGCGTGTTTCCTGCACCCACAAGGATGAATAAATCATTAATGAAACCCTGGTAGGCATATACACCGGACAAATTTCAAAAATGATGGGAAAATTTAAGTGAAAAACTAGGTCGTGCGGTTGGCGCGACTGTTTCTAAAACAGTCGCGCCAATGGCGCGGCACCTTTGGGTAAATCACCCCATTGGCGCGGACCCGTGTCGGATACCCGCGCCAATGGGGCGCAACCCTAAATTTTAAAATCCCCCTTGCGGAGGCTCAATTCAGGAACAAAATGCATAAAAACAGGTATGGAAATGAAGCTTAAGGGAGCGCCTCTTACCTGGAACTGGCAGAATCTCAAATGGTTGCCCGGATTGGTGGTAATCGCTGCTCGAAGTTTGCACCCCAAATGGACCACTACCACTATGCAAAAGGTAAAAGGTAAAAGTAATTTTGTTTTTTACATTTTCACCACATTTATAGACTTTTTGACTTGTAATAGGGTTTAAAAAGTTGATTTTTGAATATTTTAATATACTTTTGGTCGAAAATGGGTTTTACGCTTGTTTCTAGTGCTATGACAGGTCCTTTTTGCAACTTCGATGGTGAAATGAGTTGTATTTTATGCTTTTTCGGACTCGGTAAATACACGAAAAAGTCATTATGGAGTTATCTTTCAGCTCTTTTCTAACTCGTTAAAAGTGAAAAGATTGCCGAGTTACCCCTCTTGACTCGTTAAAAGTAAATAAGAGGCGGTCGTCTTTAAACCCTTTTCCGACCGTGTAAAAACGAAAAGATCGTCAGACCCTTGTCGTTTCCGGTTCGTAAATGGTTACGAAACGACGTGATGTTGATTGCTTTTCTACTTTTTCGGATCGATGTCACTATAAATGAAAAGTACTCCTTGATCATAACGGTCGGGCGGTTCTTTCGAGCATTGTTTATACTTTTTCGGGCTCGAGAGGCACAACTTTACGAAAAAGGACCCCCCTTGGAGTTTTTCTTTTTGCTGTCTTTTCAGACTCTCTAAATAGGAAAAGACGCCGAGTTTTTCCTTTGTCAGACTCGTTAAAACTTAATGACATCAGATTCCGTCGTAATGACGCTCACAAGCATATGCTATCCCCGTCAAGCTTGCTAAAAATAACTGGGGTACTCGCTAGAAATGGTGGGGAAAATGGATCCATAATTGTCATCGTGTCGGCAGTATGTCGCTCTTGAACATGGCACTAGTCTGCATTCGTGTCGGGGTGGGGACATCTCATCTTGTTTTACACTAGCCTCCATGGGTTTGGGTTATCCTATTCGGCCTCTCATCTGCTCATTGCCTTGTCACCATGACCTTTGCTCATAAGATGTCAAATACTGCCAAATCCACTGTCGTGCCGCCGATATGTTCAAGAGAATTTGACCTCTGCAGCAATACCACCTCCTCTAATACCTCACATAATTTTGCATCACCACAACATCTTTCCTCTGTCTCGTGTCAATGATGTGGGAAACACTATGGCCCACCTTTGATCAAGATCAATTCCTGTCGACTTCAACTCATTATCCAGGAAACTGATCTAGAGACTCCCTTTGGTGCCTTGGATCCTGCATGCCTCAATGGCAGGTTCTTCATGTTCGACGAGAGGTTTTTATCATTGGCCTCCGATCGAATGATTCTACGAGTGTTCGACGCTAGCTCATTGATTCACACGCCGTAGATTGTACCTATAGTACCTTGAGGGCCATTGTCATTATTGGTGGTACCTCTCGCGTCTATTAACAGTTTTCATTATTGACTGGTAATCAGACGATGTTCATGCATGTTCGACTTCAACTCATACATTCGCATGCTTGAACTTGTACTCTGTACGGGTCGAGATGGAGCGCAAGACCCTGGATTTTGTCTATTGGAATCTAGGCTGCGATTTGTGGATTATTATGATTATTACATGACTCATTTACTGGATGGCTGCGACCATGCCTGAGTCTATTTATCGATCGTCTCCGGATGGCTGTGCCCATACCTTGGATCTAGATGATTATGTACTCTGTTATGGATGGCTGCGCCCATACGACTTATATCATGTACTTGAGATATCAGTTGTACTTCTTTACGCAGGTTCTCCGGCGGCCGTGTTTTCAGTCACGCATGTTCTTGTAAAGCATTTCACCCCTCTCTCTCTCGGGCCTCATGCTTTAGGGGGCATCTGTTACACAGCAATTTGTCACCGTTTGTCACCGTCCCTATTACCCCTCACCTGTATACTAGAGGACTCATTCCAGGACCTGTGAGAAGTGACATAACCTGAAACCACTTGCATTATATTCCTCTGAGTATGAGCTTCATTTGCCCTGAACACATCTCCTCCAAAATACTCATGAAAACAGCTCTTTTTGCATTAGCGTGGGTCCACAGTTCACTACCCGCGCCAATGAGCGAAATCCTCTAAAGAGGGCGCGCCATTGGTGCTCTATCCCAGAGTCGCACTCCCACCAACCGAATTGAGTAAAGTTTTCAACCACCAAACTCCCGAAGGTTCTCTTCAACCCATTCACCAACTGAATCTATGTTGAGCTAGGATGGTTTGGCTTCGAATCTCCATAGAAGGGAAAGTGGTTTGCCACCTTTCATGGAAGTTTCCAAGTGATAAAGCCAATCCCATGAATAATGTGATTGATCCTATCTCTTTCCCTCTCTATCTATAAAAGCTTGTCTCTATGCCTTGAGCAAGCTAGTTAGAATCAGCGTTACAGTTAGAATTACAATAGTTCTAGGAGTTTAAGAGTTTGAAGCTGCAAGAGCCTTCTTTGCACCCATAAGGCCAAATCTAAGTAAGGAGATTCTTGTCACCTAAAGAGAGAGAGGCTTGTTCCCCATCCTAACGAGCTTTGCAAGACTTGTGTAGCTGACTACCCAGCCAAAGGAGGATTTGACGTCAGAACAATGGTTGTATTCTTCTTTGTTATTCATTAATAATAGATGACTATCATTATGGTTCTACTCTCATTGTCTTATGTTCGATGTTGAGTTATATCTTTTCTGACTGATATATAATTACATCTACTAGATTTTATGCTCATTTTCATGTTGTTCTTTGCATGTGCAGGTGTCCAATCACGGATATCGTGAGGATCGTGACCGGCCAAGGCAAAGGAACGAGGGTGACATCTCTTCGACGAATACTAGCGTTGGAATCCAAGTAGGTTCTCACCATCCACTTTGTATTTTCAATTAGGAACCTGCGTGGTAGCATTGTGTGATTGTTGCTAGACCCGGTCTGGGCTAGTAGGGATCGTCTCTGTCCGCAGAGAGGATTTACCTCCACAACACTGTGTGTATACTTGGTAATAACCCAAATTCCTCTCAAACTGATTCTGCTTTTGCTATTTCGGTTTCCGGCCTTGCGAATGACTGAATAAGTTAGGGACTTTGCTCTTTGAACAATCTTCTGTATTGAAAACTGCCTCCGTTCTTTGTTCCGGGCTTTTCTAGTGCGTTCTCCTTCTTTAGCACCTTTTTTTCCTTTTGCTTTACCGGGCATAAGCTTCAGGATCTTTTGCAAATATGCTGCTTTTGTGCGCCTTTGATTCTAAGTTTTGGATGGCCTATTGACATCCGTATCTATTGGGTGACACTCTGGAATCTGTGGTCCTGTTGTATGCGGCATCCGTTTGTGAAGGCATCTCTTCTCTGTTCTCCGAGCATTGATGCTTTCCCCTTTTCCTTAGATGTTTCCTGCACATTGCTTTATGTTATTTCCTGTCTTACAGTTTACGCAAAGGAAAAGAGTAATGATGATAAAGATTGACATGAAAGCTTTAAGCTCTAATGAATGCATAATCATGACACTCATAATGAACTGACTCTTCGAACACAATCCTTCTTGGATACTTTGGCGTACAATTATTAATTTCTTTTAAGGCGCGCGCCCAATTTTGGTCTACAAACAGCTTTCCTTGAATACTGTGCCGAGGAAATTTTGCGATGGGTGATTTCTGCGACTCGCATCGCAGTATCTAGGATCACGTCGTCAAGATGTATCATCACAGAAATTGATGATCGCAACATCACAGATCGCAACATCGCAGATCGCAGATCGCAACATGGCAGATCGCAGATTGCAAATTGCAGATCGCAAATCGCAGATCGCAAATCGCAAGTCGCGCTTAGTCATCCAATCATTGTGTGATACTTATGCGATGTTGCGATATGCGACGTCGCATATCGGTCATCAGAGATTCCTTAAGTTTTTTCATTTAAGAGTGCTTCATAATATATGCGATGTAATGAATTTCGCGTCGCTTCTTCGCAGCTTGTTATGCGCATAGGAAAATGTTTCACTCTCTTCTCGCGATGCGATACAGTTTTAGGGAGTTGAAATACAAAAATTTTGATAAAATGTTTTTTGGATTTTTATTAAGGGTCCCCATTTGCTTGGTGTTATCGCTAATACCAAACAAAGAGGGGGGTTGTTGGTGGCCACAACAATGGCGATTCACTGTGAAGAACTAGTTATCTCTATTTTTCTATTGAATTTTAACTTCCAAAGCAGAAAAATTTTCATACGTCTAAATTTTGTTATGGACAGATAGAGTACATTATGCCTTATCCTATCAATGATATTTTGTCTCAACCTTTTTCTATTCCAATTGTTTGCTTCCTCAAGCTTAGTCCTTGTATTTACATCGGACATTACTTGGTCTTTTAAAGATAAAATAAGGTCTTCTCTGCGTGCTGGCTTTTAAAATATGCTCATTTGTCGTAGATAGAGCCTCTGCTACCAGCAGGCGTCCATAGCCTCGACAGGGTTACCTGTTACCCAGCAATGATCCTTTATCCTGCTTAAGGCTATTTACAACTTTTCAGAGAAAAACCCCTTTTGACACTTTTTCCTTTTTTATTCTCTAAAGAACAATGTCTTGGTTTGGTGGCCAAATTATGACACATTCATTCACTTGATTTACACTTTTGCTGAACAAGCTGGCTCGTGATGAGACCCCTTGTCTTTTGATTGCAACAATCTTGAGTCGTTGCCCTGTTTTGGTGGATAGTATTGGCAAAGTCAGCAAGTTATAATATATGTGATCATGATAAGCCGGCTCGTGATGAGACCTCTTATTCTTTGAGATACAGTGTTTTCTCGAATTATTCCTCTGAATGCTGCAATTTCCTTTAGTAGGGAGGAAGTCATTGTTTTTCCTTAAGAAAGCTCTGGACGACAATAATAGAGTTTGAAAACAACAGTTTTACAGAGAATATTTATTTCATTATTGATACCTTTCATTGTGCTGATATAAAACAATTTTTTACCAAAGGTTGCTTTCATCAAATTTTTTGAAGTTGAAACTAGTATCATATCTAGGCTAAAGTTAACTCTACCTGTCAATAATAAAGTTCAGATTTTTTTTTTTAATTTTGCTACTTGTACAAGCGAAAAAAGCTCAAAATCTGATAGAGAATTGGTGTCTTTTTCGTGAATCCCTTTAGTAACCATCTACAACTGGTTTTATTTATAAGAAAGAGAAAAAAACAAAGAAAAACTAAAACTATCCTACAAAATAGAAGAGTGATCTTCTATGGAAAATATATTTTAAGGATCTGTCCATTAACAAGCAAGGAATCCCTTCTACCTGCTAAATCCTGCAACACAAACGTTGATGGGCCTATGACTTCTACAATCTGAAAAGGACCAAGCCACATCTTCTGAAATTTTGTATGTTTGCCCTTTTCTTCATGAGCCTTATCCCATTTCAAAACTAAATCTCCCATCTGAAAAAAAATTCTGGTCATTATGCTCGAGTCAAAAGAGGATTTTATTAGCGCTTGGTGATGAGCATGGGTTTTCTTAGCTTGTTCTCATCGTTCTTCTAATTTAATTATTTCCATTTGTCTTAGTTGTATGGAGGAAGTAGATACCTCATCGATGTATTGTACTAAAGACAAAGAGGGGATGACTAAGTGAGTTGGAAGAACCACTTATTTCCCATAAACTAAATTAAAGGGAGAAGTGTTGATTGAAGCTTTCTTCGTTATTCTATCTGCCCATAAAGCATTTAACAAAGATTTGTGCCAATTCTTTTGGTTCTGGTCAACTGTTCTTTTAATAATCCTGATCAGGTTTTTATTAGTCGATTCAGCCAATCCATTACCTTGCAGATAGTAGTTGGCTGAATATTTCAGTTTGAACCCTCTTTTAAGTGCAAACTCGGTCATTGCATTCCCAGAAAAGTATGAGGCATTATCAAACATTAAAGCCGTTGGCAATCCAAACCTAGTGATTATAAATTGATCTATAAATTCAATGATGTTTTCAGAATTAGTTATCTTGAGAAGAACTGCTTCTACCCATTTAGTAAAATAATCTGTTGCCGTGAGGATGTATCTATGCTGCTTAGAAGAGTGAGGAACGATCTCACCTATTATGTCCAAGCCCCACTGACTGAATGGTTGCTCGATGTTTACCGATTGTAGTGGCATGGACGGTTTCTTTTGTCTCCCTGCAGCAGTCTGGAAGACTTGGCATTTCCTCACGTAACTATGTGAGTCTTTGAACATCGTGGGCCAATAATATCCTGCACGTAAGATTTTATGTGCAGTAGCATCTCCAGCATAGTGTCCGCCTGCTGGTCCATCGTGGAGTTCCTGCAAAACCTTTTCGGTTTCAGTTTTCTCAAGACACCTAAGAAGCACAGAATCATAATTCCTTTTCAACAAAACGTCATTTATGAGCTGATATTGTTTAGCTTTCAATCTCAGAGCTCTTTTCTTGGTGTGATCCAAGTGTGATGGAGCATACCCGTTCTTAAGATAATAAATGGTGTCAGCATATAATGATTCTGCATCGTTTAGGCTTACCTCATACGTTTGTACCTCTTCAGATGAATTCTCAGGAATTTGCGATGCTCTAGCCAACATTTTGCAAAAGCCTTGGCCTCTTACAATGTTTGCTGGTTTGATCTCAAGGTCGTATTCTTGTAAAGCGGTGATCCAATTTGCTCTTTTTTCACCCACATCCTTCTGTATTAGAAGATTTCTTACCGCTGGAAACGGTACTATGACCTTAGTATGGGCTTTAAGTAAGAAAGGTATGAAATATTTGATCGCTTTGAAAACAGCATATGCCTGTTTCTCCACATCTGAATAGTTGAGTTCAGCACCTTGTAAATTCGAGCTAAAAAATGCGATTGGAGCTTCCGCTTTCTCTTGATTTGCTTGAGTTAGAATCGCAGCATATGATTTCTCTGAGGCAAATGTGTATAAGATAAAAGATTCTGAAAAATTCGAGGTTGCTAAAGATGGAGCATTAATGATAGCTTGTTTGATCAAGTTGAATGCTTCATGCTCATCTTGACCCCATTTAAAATTCGAATTTTTTTTAATCATGGTTTGCAAAGGAGAAACAATCCTTGAAAAATCTGGGACAAATCTCTTGACAAAATTGATTTGACCAAGGAAAGATTGCATGGCTTTTTTGTTATGAGGTAGGGATATTTCAGAAATTTCTTTGATTTTGTCAAGCTCAATGTGAATACAAGATTTTGACACTATGAATCCTGGAAGTTTTCCTTCACTTAATGCGAAAAAATATTTCTTTGGGTTAAGTGAAATCCCATACCTTAAACATCGTTGAAAGATTTGTTTCAAGTCTTTGAGATGGTCGCTTCACTTCTTGGAGTACACTGTTATATCATCCAGATAAATCACTATAGATTTATTGACTAAACCCTTGAATGTGATATCCATGGCTCTTTGAAATGTAGCGTCGGCATTGATCAAACCAAATGGCATCTTCCGATATGCGTATGTGCCCCATTTGGTTCGGAATGTGGTTTTTAACTGATCATTGGGATGTACCAGCACTTGATTGTATCCTGAAAATCCATCCAAAAAAGACATTAATTCTGAGCCTGCTACTGCCTGTAATATCTGCTCCATAGGTGGGAGGGGAAAATTGTCTTTTTGATAGGCTTTGTTGAGATTCCGAAAATCGATATAGATTCTAATATCTTCGTTTTTCTTTCTAACGGGTACCATATTGGAGACCCATTTGGAATGTCTGACGAGGAAAATTATTTTGGCTCTTAATAACTTATTTAGCTCAGTTTTTATCTGATTTTCTAAATTGGGGTGGATTTTTCTGAGTTTCTGTTGGACAGGTTTTTCATTGTCAATCATAGGGATAGTTGTTGAATGATAGAAGTGTCGTATGTCTTCAGCTCATCATAATTCCAGGCAAAAACATTTTTGTATTGTCTCAAAAGACGGATATACGCTAGCTTTTCTTCAGGGGCTAGGCCGTGGCCTAGATTAACGTTTTGTGGTTTATCATCGGTTCCTAGGTTTACTAATTCGTAGTTCAGAGTTGAACTGTAGAGCTTAGAATTGGTAGGCCTTTTAAACTGACTTTTCAGATCATATAAGTCTTCTAACTTAACCACCGATTTAGGTATAGCATTATCAGTGCTATCTTGTTGTATTTGTCGATCATGATGGTCTTCGTCAATTATCTGATTGGAGTAGGATCCTTCAGAAGTGAGGAAATTTACAATATCAGGATCGTCATTGAATACTCTCCAATTTGTAATGTTGTCAGGGATGGATGGTCTAAAGATTAATTCTATTGAGAATCTATCTGGACTAAAATCTTCGGAGGGAATAAGTCTAGAGGCTACGTTAGCTAACAGGTCTGCGCTCGCGTTTTGGAGTCTTGGGATTGACGAAATATTGAATGCTACGAAATGCTCAGTCAGATCTTGTACTAAAGATTGATAGTGTTTCAAATGACCTGATAGGCAATGTATGGTGTTACGTACCTGTTTGACGACAATCTCAGAATCTCCAAAGACTTGAAGGTACTTAACGTTCAACCCGATTGCTTTGTATAGGCCTTGCACCAAGGCCTCATATTCCGCTGTATTGTTTGTGCAATTGAATTCAAGTCTGCACGTAAGCATGGTCTTATCTCCTTCTGGGCTAATCAGAATGCATCCTGCTCCTGCTCCTTCGTTAGATTTAGAGCCATCAAAATATAATTTCCAAAACAAAGATGTATTTACAGGTTTATCTAAAAAATTAACACACTTTGAATTATCAGTTTGGGAAAAAATTTCGACTTGGGACAAAATTGAATTTTCTAAGTAAGGTGACATATGAGAATTGAAATTGCCGAGGAAAGAATCTACCGAGTAATTGCCTATGATACTGCTGTTGTATGCTATTGCTTCATTTTCTCCCTCCAATTCCGTTACTATGTACTTCTGGTGTAACTCTTGTTCAACCTTTATTTGATTCGGTTTACCATTGTAGGGTAACCACATGTGCGACCAGTCGGTTGAGAATTATCCATGGAGTTTTTCGGACCAATCCCTGCTAATAATCAAGCCATAGAATTCTGGGATATCAGCTACTAGAATGTCAATAACCTGACATACCTTCGGGTTAGACAACAATCTTATGGTCACTTGATTAAGTTCACCAATCACTTCGACTTGAGATCGATCAAGCTGAACTATGTGCATTGCGGATTTTTGTGGTTGAACATTCAACTTGGCACATATTGATCTGGGTAAAATATTCGTTGAAGCACCAGAATCTACCAAACAATTGTGCACATTTTTATTGAAAATTTCATAAGTGAGAAGAAAAGGGGGAGTGTGAGACCTTGATCTTCCTCCAATCAAGGCGATGTCATTTGGATCAACCTTATTGATCGTGTTGGTTGGAGGTCTTCCCATGTTGTGGGAAGCTACAGCTGTAGGCAATGATGTAGTAGGCACGGCATGTAATTCTTTCATCATTATCTTCTCTTGATGTTTCAATTTGCTCAATTCATAAAGAGTGATATTAGCCCTAGTCTTTTTCATGTCATCAATAATATTGTACTCCATTTCATCCGACACAATTAGTGTTCTTGATGGAGGTGTTTGATCTGATTGGACTGGGCTAGATTGAGTCGCTTTAGCGGTCGTTTTCTTTGTTGCGACTTTATCTTTTGCTTCAGGGCTTGCGCCCTTCTGCTTAGGGGTAGTTTGGGGAGGATCAAGTTGATTTTTGCTTCGTGTGCTAACCGGAAATGCTTCTTGATCTTCTTCTTGCGGGAGGATGAAATCCCACATTCCTTGTAGTTCCACAACTTCTTCGTCATTGGTCGGCCCTTCAGTGGTATTCTCTTCTTCTTCCTCTTCTTCTGATTCGACGTTTGAGATAGCGTTGGGTGGTTTCACATCCATTGAAGGGCCTCTTTTAAAAGCTCTGTAGGGATTTTTTGAAGAAGTTTCTGCTACTTGTTTTTTTATGTCAATCATCTCATTGGACATGGTTTTTAATACTTTTTGTAATCCTTCCATATTGAAAGGGTCTTTCGTTTGTTTCTTCTTGGGGTCTTCCTTGAAGGAGACCTTCTTAGATTTGCGTTCCTCTATCGCAGATCTTTTTTCGAGGGCTACTACGCATTTCTCTACTGCTATCGCCTCTGTCAGGTTTTCAACTAAGGTTGTCTTATTTGCCCTATCCATGAAGATTTCTAAGTTTGATGGTAAGGCCGTAATATACCATTCACATCGTACTTCTTCGCTGGGTTGGGAAGCAGCGGGAATTTTGTTGAGGATTTTATTGAACTGTAAATTGAAATCTTTGATGGGTTCTCTAGCCTCGGCTTTAAGATTGGATAGGTCATTGATTAACGTTGCCGTTGATCTGTCATCACCAAACTTGGTAAGGAATTGACTTTGAAAAATGTCCCAACTTGTGATAGACCCGAAAGGTAATGAAAAGTACCATGACCCGGCTGTTCCTTACATTGTATAGGGAAAACGCCAGACAACAGCATCCTCGTTGGTAACTTCGTTGAGATTGACAGAAAGCATAAAATTATTAATGTGCTCTTCAGCTAGCATCCCTGCTTCTGGATTGAATTTGGGTAGCCATTTCTCGGGATGGGCCGGTATTTGGCTCCAGGGTGGAGGCATTAAAACTGCCCCAGGATTGTTCCATGGAGACTGGGCCATCATTGAGCTGCTAGTAAATGAAAGTGCAGAGGATGATCCCTGAGGCTGGGAAGATGAAGATATTATGATCTTAGATGATTGAAGAAGAGGGGTTGTGGAAGATGGATGAGTAGTTTGGAATGAAGATGTGGGTGGCTGACTTCGCGGTGAGGGAGTTGAAATGGATGATGTAGATGAAAGAGTCTCGCTGTCAGACTCTGGTGGTGTTTTCCTTGCTCTTTTCTTGGTGGGGAGAGGGAATTCAGTTGGCTGGATGCCAAATTTTTCACTCTTTAATCTGGTCAAGGGATGAGCAGGATTGTACTGCGAAGTCACGCTGCTTTGAGATTTATCAGACCTCTGTGTAAAAATAGAAAATCCCTGGAGTTTGTGAATTAGAGTTTGAACTTCAGGGGGTTCAATGGTAGATTGGTCTGAAATATTAGGGTATGTAGCAGCGGTTAATACTCGAGCGACTTCTGACTCTGGATTTAAACGTACTGGGGAAGTCGGGGGAGTTGATGAGGGCGATTTACTCTTAGAATGGTATTTAGATTTTGATTTAGGTGCCATTCATAGTTTGGGCCCTCCTTCTAGCGCCAAATATGTTGAAGCCCCAAAAATCGGGTCGACAACGAGGGGGATACCCACCCGGTCTGGACCTTGGTTGGCAGCTCCTTATCCGTTCGGTATAGCGGGTCCGACTGGGGATAATGGGACCAGTTTCCCAATCTAAGGGGTGTGTGTGTGTGTAGAGTTGGATGATGTTGATCTAAGAGTACTTAAAGCTAATTTAATTCAAACTTCTAAACTAACTCTATGCTATTGTAATCTAATGAGAAACAACACATCTAATCTACGCTAACCAGGGATGCATTTCTTCTATTATGCGATCTAAAGAGATTTCAAACAATAACTGGTAATAAAGATCATTCAGCTATCATAAGAGTAGAAATCAATTAAGATAAACCACTTTGCATAAAAAGTTAAGCAAAACAGTTGTGAACAGCATATCGCATAATAAGTTATTCATATGTCAAACACAAATAAATGACTCCACCGTACAAAAGTGCCAAATGGTAACCCACACATTCATGCATTAACACATAAACAACTGAAAACTATATATCACTTTAATAATATAAGCAGAAATGGTCAAGAGATAAAAGTACCATTTATGACTGGTTCCACTCATAAGCTTCAAGCAACAACGATTTATCTCTACTTGTTCTAACATCTACTAAGAGTACAAAAGTGCAACATCAGTAGCAGATATCAAATGCAAACATTGATAAATCTCGATCCAACCATTCATCAAAAACCCCCTCCGAGGGTGCAAAAGTGCATGTTCTGAGGACAATTTTTTTGACAAATTTCTGGACCCTTCTCCAAATGCCTGAGAAGGGTTTAAATATTGCTAACTAATTAACTTAATTACATAAATTTAGGATACGGTTTTAAATGACCGCCCTTCTACTAAAGCAAAATTATTTCTAAAAATTGAATCTAATTCCTAACCGTTTCTGTATTTGCTCCTTAGTGCTGCAAGCATGCAACATTCGCCTGGGAAGAGTCGGCTGGTCGTCTTCTCCTTTCGTTTGAGTTACGAAAATAGAAATAACAAGCGCTGGCACCACTTTCTGGTAAACTAGAAGATATTTTCGAGAATCTTCCTCTGGCTGGGTGTATTCACTGTGTGTATACTTGGTAATAACCCAAATTCCTCTCAAACTGATTCTGCTTTTGCTATTTCGGTTTCCGGCCTTGCGAATGACTGAATAAGTTAGGGACTTTGCTCTCTGAACAATCTTCTGTATTGAAAACTGCCTCCGTTCTTTGTTCCGGGCTTTTCTGGTGTGTTTTCCTTCTTTAGCGCCTTTTTTTCTTTTTGCTTTACCGGGCATAAGCTTCAGGATCTTTTGCAAACATGCTACTTTTGTGCGCCTTTGATTCTGAGTTTTGGATGGCCTATTGACATCAGTATCTATTGAGTGACACTCTGGAATCTGTGGTCCTGTTATATGCGGCATCTGTTTGTGAAGGCATCTCTTCTCTGTTCTCCGAGCATTGATGCTTTCCCCTTTTCCTTAGATGTTTCCTGCACATTGCTTTATGTTATTTCCTGTCTTACAGTTTACGCAAAGGAAAAGAGTAATGATGATAAAGATTGACATGAAAGCTTTAAGCTCTAATGAATGCATAATCATGACACTCATAACGAACTGACTCTTCGAAAAACACAACACAATCCTTCTTGGATACTTTGGCGTACAATTATTAATTTCTTTTAAGGCGCGTGCCCAATTTTGGTCTACAGACAGCTTTCCTTGAATACTGTGCCGAGGAAATTTTGCGATGGGTGATTTCTGCGACTCGCATCGCAGTATCGAGGATCGCGTCGTCAAGATGTATCATCGCAGAAATTGATGATCGCAACATCGCAGATCGCAACATGGCAGATCGCAGATCGCAAATCGCAAGTCGCGCTTAGTCATCCAATCATTGTGTGCTGCTTATGCGATGTTGCGATATGCGACGTCGCATATCGGCCGTCGGAGATTCCTTAAGTTTTTTCATTTAAGAGTGCTTCATAATATATGCGATGCGATGAATTTCGCGTCGCTTCTTCGCAGCTTGTTATGCGCATAGGAAAACGTTTCACTCTCTTCTCGCGATGCGATACAGTTTTAGGGAGTTGAAATACAAAAATTTTGATAAAATGTTTTTTGGATTTTTATTAAGGGTCCCCATTTGCTTGGTGTTATCGCTAATACCAAACAAAGAGGGGGGTTGTTGGTGGCCACAACAGGTTATCACCGCGTAACCAGATATTGGTAATTGCATTTAATTATTCAATGTAACTATATTCATTCGCACATCATAGAAGCATAATAAAGGAAATTCATACACAAAATATCCAAACCCATCAACAGAACAAATACATAGAAATCACAGAATAACTCATTTTATTAATATCTTCCAAGTGTTACAGACTTTGTTCACCCTGCGCACACAGCTGCAGGGGTCTGTGCACTCAACTACAGAACCTCTACCTACGCTACAACCAAAGACTTAGATTTCTTGCTCTAAAGCTATGAATATCTTTCCTGTTCTATGCTTCCAACTACTTAGAGCTTAGATTTTTTTATACGATCCCATGGTTTGCAGACCATGGGTAGATCTCTTACATCAGACTTTACTTTACAATAATAAGGGCAGACTACCCTTTGTGACACATAAAATCTTTGCACTCTGCAACCAAAAAATGCAGAGTCTTTACACTAATATTACAAAAATTTGACTTAAACATGGGCTTTTAGCCCCAAAACTGCCCTTGTGGGATCTCGCTCCCAACACCTTCTCAAGGAGAAAGATGGATTTGTCAAACTTCAGGATTTTTGGAGCCTTTGTTTATTTCCATGTCTCCAAAGAATCAAGGAAGAAGCTTGAGCCAACAATAGAGTTGGGGGTATTTGTAGGTTACATAGAAACTCCTCACAACTACCGTGTGTACTTACCATCCTTGAGAGTGATATTTGTGAGAAG
Source organism: Pinus tabuliformis (assembly GCA_031772625.1). Lineage (NCBI taxonomy): Eukaryota > Viridiplantae > Streptophyta > Pinopsida > Pinales > Pinaceae > Pinus > Pinus tabuliformis. The sequence continues at coordinate 463,757,374 of CM062811.1, forward strand.
GGATGTAAAGTTTGATGAGGAGAAAGTGATGTGGTGCTCTTTTGAGAAGGAGATTCAAATCCCACTCGAATAAGAGCTTTTAGCTCCAAAGGAGGAGCCTCAGGAAGTTGTGGAGAAGCCACAAGTAGAGGAGAAGAGAGTGGATACATGTACTCAAGAAGAAACATCCAGAAAAGGTAGGAAAAGAACTAGGGAAGTTGCTAGACCTGTGCAGGATGTGAGGGAGAATGTGGGAGGTCCTTAAAATTTGCATAGGAAAAGGAGGTCACCTTAGAGGTACATTGGCTACATGGATCTAATGACTGAGCTGGTAGAGATTGAGCCATCCTCTTTAAAGGGAAGTAGTAGAGCAACCTATATGGGTTAATTCAATGGTGGAGGAATACAAATCCATTGTAAACAATAGTGTTTAGGAAGTGGTCCTAAGACTGACAGGTAAATTACTTGTGGGTTCGAGATGGATCTTCAAAGTTAAGCATGAAGTAGACAGAAGCATAGAGAATTATAATTCTATATTTTTAGCCAAGGGGTACTCTCAAGTTGAGGGAATTGACTATGATGAGACCTTTTCTCTTGTAGCAAGGTACTCATCTATTAGATCAATTCTTGCACTGGCTACATAGATGGGGTTGGAATATCCACTAGATGGATGTAAAAACAACATTTCTCAATGGGGTTATTAAGGATGATGTGTACATTAAGCAGCCAAAATGTTTTGAGACATTTGATTAAGAGTCTCATGTGTGTAGACTTAAGAGAGAATTGTACGGTCTCAAACAAGCACCACGTGCTAGGTACACCAGGATCAACAACTATCTCACTTGTTTGGGCTTCACCAAAAGTGAATTGGATGAAATCTTGTATCACATCTTGGTAGATGGTAAATTTCTTATTATTTTATTATATATTCACGATTTGATTTTAAGTGGTGATGAGAAGTTGATCAGATCTTGCAAGGAGGACCTTGCAAGGGAATTTTAAATGAAGGACATGGTTCTCATGCAAAACTTACTTAGGTTGGAATGATGGCAAGGTGATAGGGAACTGTTTGTGTCTCAAGGAAAGTATTCAAATGAGATACTATAGAGGTTACACATGGATAGTTGTAAACCCATGGAGTCACCTCTAGTGACCAACTGGAGGAAGGAGGATGTCACTTCAATGAAGAAGTGGATGCTACCATTTATAGACAGTTAATGGGTTCGTTGATGTATATTGTGAACACATGTCCAAATATGTGCTATGTAGTCAAACAGTTGAGCCAGGCTATGGTTAGGCAAACCAAATTATTTTGGAAGGCAGTTAAGCATGTTTTATGGTACCTCAGAGGCACTATCCAATTTGGATTATGGTACATACAAGCAGAGCGAGTGAGGTTGTATGGCTTCATAGATACAGATTAGGCAGGGGGTCCATTAGACCGAAAGAGTACATCAAGTGGAATTTTCAATGTTGGGTCCACAACTATTTCTTGGTATAGTAGGAAGAAAATATCTGTGGCGCTCAACTCGATAGGAGTAGAATACACGACTGCAAGTCAATCAACATGTGAGGCGATCTGGATGAGAAAAATACTTATGGGATTGTTTGATCAGATGATGGATCCAAGCTCTAGGAGAATCTTGTATTTCACGATTGATCCAAGTATCAACATTTACGGGACTGTGTACAGAGGTAGATAATGTTGCTACAGTACATTCCAACAAAGGAACAAGATGCTGACATTTTGACAAAGGATTTGTCAAGAGGGAAGTTTTAGTTCCATAGGTGCAGGATATGGGTGGTTTTAATCCCTTTCTTTCTGAGAGGGAATGTTGAAAAATGCACCAAGAAAGTCTCAATTTGATTTTGCCTTGGTCAAGTAGAAAAAATTAAAATTTTCACATTAACAGACAAATTGGATGCACTTAACTTATTTTTCATGGCTCTTGTCACACAGTTATCTCAGTAAATTTGACTTAAAGGAGTTTTAGCTTAGCTAGGCATGTGTGATTGCTAATTTTTAGCAATCAAGGTTAGTTATTTCAAGTTTTCTCAGTTAAACTAGTTCTAACTTTTGGAAGAACTAGTGGAAGGGCAGTTGCGCAATGGGACAATAATCTAACTCATTGATCATCCAGTTAATTGATCAATCAACCCAAAATAGCTAGTGTATGCAAAGAATTTGAGTTCCCTAGTTGTGGTGGAGATTCCAATGCAGTGTAACATCAGTTGTAGACTTTTCTTGATTGTGCATGTGTTTCATGCAGTCAGATACACATAACTACTATCACATACACATCTATCTGCAAGCACATTAAATGAACATATCTAACATGACCTAAAAATATACATATTAACACCAAAATATAAATTAAGTACGCAAACATGAACAAAAATAATTCATTATTATGATTGTATGTGTCTAGGAAGGAATTATTATGAATGTAATCCTAGTTTATACTTAGATCAATCGGAATTATTTTTCTCATGGCTCAGCTAGCGTTGCTCTAGCAAGAGATACCTCTTTACTACTTGAGACAAATATTAGGAGTAATTAGTTCTTTCCCTGCAACTCAATATTCTTCACGGGAAAAAGAGGAATTTTCTTTGATTAGATCAAAGGTACGTGAGGTCTTTAGCATAAAAATAAGCAGTTGGTAGGTCCACAGAATCAGAAATATAGAGGGAGATTGTTGACAGGGGGAGCATGTCAGTATCTTCTCCATTGATGTCAAAGGGGAGAAATTTATAATCAAACAAACTATGGAAAATAAACTCATACAAAAGGGGATAAGGACCTCAAGAAAAATATAGGGAGAAGCATCAGAGACAAAGAAGAGAATTACACTTGTCTTTGATTGATCATTGGTGATGTTGTTTTGTTTGATCACGGTGTTGTCATCAATGCTAAAGGGGAATATTGTTGGAAATATGTTGTCATTGATGACAAAGGAAAAGAATTGATGATGGAGTTTTCATTGTTGGCAAAGATTTCAAAGGATGGCAAAGGATGACATAGGTGTTTAGGATCAATCACAAGAAGGATGAAGATCAGCATGGTTGAAGATGGTGTAGAGACTTTGAAGCCATTTTTAGGGAAGAAGAATAACTCAAGTATTCTTTGGAACCACTCAAATGGATAGAGCTCTGAAAGAGATTTCCAACGGTATATTGAAGTCTAAAAAGGCTTCTTGTGTCAAAAGTTATTGAATATCAAATCTCAACAAGAGAAGAGTCAAAGAAGGGAAAGGTTTTGAGGTCAAGCCTTCAGGCAGGAGTGCAACAAAGAAAATTATTCAACCCCTACCCCCGACCTAGTCATTCCTTCAGTAATTTGGGCCTTTATCCTAGTCAGAGGTCGAGCCTTCGATATCAAGAGAAGGTGTGAAACAAGGGAAATTCTTCGACCCCTGACTGATAATGACGTAAGATGAAAGTTAAACAACATGCATGTTTGGAGATGGATTGACCCCCATGCCTCCTCACAAACACAACAGTAGTAGTGCATGGGTTCGATCATGTTTGAGAGTTAACATGTCAGGGGTTACGCAATGGGTGGTTTTCCGACTATGGTGGATTATGCTACCCTCCCTCTCAAAACCACAAACACTCTGAAAGGGGGCACGCAAACCATGATTGGTTTTATGACCATGGAGGAAGGTCGAGAAACATGGAAATAGGAGATAGGCTAGGACCCATAAAATTTTATAAAATAAAATGGTGCAAAACCAAGGTTTGGGACACCTTCTCTCTCCTCTCTAATAGAAGGACAAGTGGTACAATTTGATTGGTTCATGCACACAGTGGCAGATAATGTTAGTGGTGATGTGGCCTAACCGGACTGGGACACATGGTAGGTGTTTTTTTCCTTTTCAGGTACCCAAGTGGGCTATTTTCAAGTGGCACGTTGAACACCTTGAAAGCAACACATGGCATGAGAGATGTCAGCATGACATCATCCCGCTGGAAGGACCCTGGAAGTTTTTCCCAATGCACATAGGAATCAATGGGATGACTAGGTGTCAGGATAACAGGGCCGGTGTCAGTGATAAGTGAGCCTAAAACTACAGTGATTGGTTGTAGGAGTAGTGGGAAAATCCATGGTAATAGCTTAGCTTGCAAGGCAAATCCCTGAGGAAAAATTAAAGGTGCACTAAAGAAATCGGGAGGTTGACAAGGCACGAGACATGATAGTAGTGCAACACAAATCCAACGACCAATGAAAAAGAACTGGTTGGACCCCACTTGGGTATCTCATCATTGTAGGATGACCCCAGAAAGTAAAATAAGGCACAAAGAGAAAGCGTTGGGACAAGTCGGCACTAACAGAAGGTAGCAACGACCAATGGAATAGGGTGGACCCCACTGAAAGCTCATCCCACTCAGTGGATCCCGAAAGATTCAAAAAACAAAAGCATTAGGATAAGGGTGTCAGGAACCAAGCACCAACAATTGGTCCCATCTAGAAAAGAGACCAAGGACACAAGGGCAGTAGTAAAGGAAGTTAAGCCCTCAGGACTTAAAGAAGAAAATGGCCCGCAGAGATTAAAACTTAGCACCAGAACGAGATTTTGTAGAAGCTTACTGACCGCAACCACAGGTAAGTTAAGCACTTAAGCGGAATTTTGGTTGCATGGACAAGTTAAGCAACATGTATGGCATTTTTATTAAATATAGAGGTAAAACAAAGTTGGAATTGTAGCCAAAACTCCTACTAAACCTTGTAAGGTGCCAAAATACAAAAAATGATATAAAAACTCAGGGATCAAGCTCAAAACAATAGATTGGTAGATGATAACTTGAATGTCAATTGAGAGACATATTTTGAACATGAGAAATGCAAAAATAAGAAATCCATGCAAATATCAAAGTGGAATAGAAGAACAAGTTAAAATTGTATTTAAATTCTAATAAAATTCCAGAACAACCTATTTGAGCAGTTACACTTAGGTATTTTTATCAGAATAGCATAAGGGTATTTCAAGACCTGCAAATGACATACGGAAGAGTTAACAGAAGCAGAAGAAATAAAAATACACAGTTTATGCATGGAGGAAGACTCGAAGTTAACTAAAGCTCCAATTTCAAAAATATCAGTCAAGAATTCTTTAAAAGCAGAATTTGAGGAGCATTGTTGGGGTTGATGAGAAGATGGTGAGAGCTGTTTGGTGCAATGAGATGCATAGTGGTGGTATGCATCAAGGTTGAATTATTGATTGGATTATGGTATCTGAAAAGTGTTTTAGAGATGCAAAGAGTGCATTGGTGATTGGTGAAAGATAAGGTGTGTATGGTGCCTTTAGTAAACAGTTGTAGTGATAAAATTTGTTTTTTACGAGGTATGAGATATATTGATTCTAGTTTGAAAATGGATGAAATATGAATAAACATGGTTGACAAGTCGTAGCTTTCATTCAAAGGGTAGTAGTCCATTTCAATGGTAGTTCATAAACAAATAGGGGCAGTAATCCCTTTTATTAGAAATTGATAAACAAGTAGGGGTGGTAGCTCCTTTTAGTAGTAATAAATAAGGGACTAGTTTCTTCCTACTGGTTGTAGCCAGAGAATTTTGTAACAACAAGTTGTAGCTTTCCTTGTAAAGGAAATGACAAAAAATTTGAATAATATGATGTGCGTTATTTGTGTTGATTCATGTCATGATCATATGAATGAATTGTTGAAGTTATTTATGGTGTCCTAATATCATTTCATAAGTGAAAGAAAGTTTTAAATTGGAAAAATTCCTGCAATATTGATTCACCCCCCCACCACCCCACCCCTCTCAGTATTGTCTTAGTTTCTAATATAATGGCCCCCTTTATTTTTGGAATCATGAATTAGATGTAACAAATGCATGCATAATGTATGTTTATGTGTGTATAAATTTATACATATATACATACATATACATATACATGCATGCATGCATACATACATACATACATACATACATACATACACACACACACACACACACACACACACATATATATATATATAAACAATTTTTTAATATAAAATTTAGAAAATAATAATCAATTAATATATAATTTTTTAAAGTAAATTTAGAAATCAATCTTAACATTTGTAATTTCAATGGTACCAATTGTCAAGGCCATGTTTTCAATTAAGTTGTAACTTTAACTCCAGAACAAGTAGCACTACTTTTGGATTTAAGGATCAATTTTCCATAATGGTTTCGTTTATCAAAATCACAATTTCTTTCTTTTTTGGTCGGTAAAAAAAATTGCATTATATTATCATAACTTCAGGAAAAAATACATCATCACTAGATCATCAAAATACATCATTGTTGCCGCACAAGACTGAGTATTTGGATTAATAGTTGATATGAGTCCTACTTTGAGAAATATTAAGCCTATGAAGAGGCCAAGACAACCCGTGTCGTTAGTTATTCCCGATACAAAAGAAGCACAAAAAGAGAATTTTCCAGGAATACACATTACGGGGGTGGGTTGAGGGGAAACAATGGTGGGGTAGCAAAGAATGCATCCCTCTCATGCATGTGGTAGTCAATGGATTCCACCCGAGTCTCCAAAGCACAGAGGTGGTCGTTTTTCCACCAGAGCTGCCGCTAAAGGTCATCTATGGAGTCCAGGAGCTCGTTTTGTGCATGTTGGAGGTTGTTGATGTAGACCACTAGTTCATTCTAGTCATCATATCTTTGTTCCCTCAAAGTTTCCATACTCAGATGGAGATTGTTCAATTGGGCCATTATGGAGTCCAAGGTGGCTGGAGCCTCAACGTGGCCTAGGGAACGACTTGGGGACATGGCTACATCGGCATCAGAATGGAAGCTCTTGGTTGACTCCGAGCCCGAGATGGGCACTGCCTACTATGGACGATATTCCATGCAGTGGCCAACTCCCCCTCTGTGAGCGCGTCCTCTCTGTCTTGGCATACAACCTACGCCTCCACCACTAGTTGCACCACCGTAGGGACGAATCTAGCTATCCTGTGCAACCCACCACACAAGCTAGATATGAACCAAATACAAAAACATGTTGCTTACCACACTGGTGTCGTATCTCTCTCCATTATCTGTAGGCGAACATGGGGGCACATCACCAGTCTCTGAAGTGGAAGAGCCACTCCAAGGATTAGGCTAAGACCCAAATTCTCGACAGAACTACCTCTCTAGAGGAGTATGCCCTACCTAGAGATAGAACTAGAGTGAGGAAGGGGAAACAAATGTACACCACCCACACACTCCAACCTCCAAATGGTATCCCTCATCATGCTTGTTACTCTAGTTCTCCCCTGGATCCCACAATCAAATTGACTACAGGTTCCAGTCCCCCGCACATTGGCCTACCCCAACCTCATCCTGCACTGTCGCCCCAAGCCACAGAGTGAGCCAGGATGCCAATACCCCACTACTCTATCTCGCTCAACACTCCCTCCTCATCACCCAAAAACTGCAAATGGTCACCTTCCTACTTATGCCACACATTAGGTAATTCTCGCGAGAGTTCGGACTAGGTCCCAACGGGCCTTTAAGGCACTCATGCTACACATGGAGGCCCATATAGCTCCACACTCCAATGCGCCACCACTTCTCCCTTAGCTTGGTCACCCCCATTGGGGAATCAAATTCAAAATTTCAATCAAGTCACAATTTTAGTTATCCCATAGAAAAAGGGCGATATCAGTGGAACCAAATTTTGAATGATTTTGATGCTTTTAATACAAATAAATAGGTTTTTTAGGTCACATTTCTCATTAAGCCATTTATAATGTTAGTATTGATAAAAAAAATTAGGTGAGTTTTCAAGAAGCGCCATGGACACAACTTAGTTTTAGTATGGCATATCATCTAGAGATGGATGGGTAGACTAAAAGATAAAATTAAGTATTGGAAAACATGTTATGAATATATGTAATGGACCAACAAAGTGTTGGAAATAATATTTACCACTTGTTTATTTTTTGTATAATAATAGCTACCAAAATTCAATAAAATGGAACCATTTCAATTCTTGTAGAAAAGATTGTGCAAAACACCTCTAGTTGGAATGGATTATAGAATAGAGTTCTGGTTGGACCAAAAGTAATCAAATAAATGGAGGATCAAAGGAAGATAATTAAGGGAACATTAAAGAAAGTGCAAGGAAAACATAAAAGTTTTGGATGGGGATAGAGTTGAATAAATTATAAAGTTGGAGATAAAGTATTCTTGTAGTTGAGATCACAACAAAGTTTGAGTAAGTTTGTTAAACAGGAAAAGATTTTGCCAAGATATGCAGTAAAATTTGAAATTTTAGAAAGAAAGGGACTAGTTGCATATCATCTTACATTCTCAGTATCATTAGAATGTATGCATGTTTTCTTTCATGTTACAATATTTCATCCTTATATTTATGATTCTTCACATCTTATTGATCTAAGTTATTTGTAGATGTTGAAAGAGGGGACCATGATGGTTGAATCAATCTATGTTTTGGATTGACACTCTCAACAACTTCATCATTGTTGGGTAGAGTAGGTAAAGGTCAAGTGGGATAGCTATAATCCTAATTTTTCTACTTAGGAGGGTGAAAAAAAATTGCAACAACAATTTCCATACCGTATTTAAAACTTAGGGAAAAAACAAATATGAGGGGGTGTTTGTAGCACTTGACCTTTGAGATAGATTAAATCTCATTACTTGAGGGAATTTGATTTCAAATGACATATTTATTTGACCATACTATGTTAATGAAACAAGAATTTGTATTATGTGATAGAGTTTAAAATAATGATGATTGAATGGTTGAATTATAACCTCTTTTTCTATGTGGTTCACAAACGCTAGATGTTGGTGACCGTTATGCTCGCATAATATTTTTACTGGCATATCCACCCAAAGGAATCACTTCCTGCCATCTCAACAATGAGGCCTTAGCCCAAGGGTGATGAGAGAATTGAACTCGTGACCTCTCAATAGAAAAGGTTCTTTAACAATGGGGACTCGACCAATTAAGCTAACCCTTAAAGCTAGTTGAATTATAACTTATATGGTATCATAGCTGAATTTAATATACATGGATATGTCCACTAATAATAATGATTTATGTGATTTGTATAATTTAAAAATAGGAATGTGGATACATAAATTTTCAAATATTATTGATGGTTTACCTAGTGTGATAAGATAACATAAGGATATATTGAAATGGGATTAGGTCAACATTAAATGGAATTTGGAATAAGTCAAGGAACAATAATTCTTACGTGATTATGTTATATTTTGATTTGGTTTATGGAAATTACTAATGCATTCATTGTAGTGTGTGTAATCGCAAGGAATATTCTTGTTGATCAATGCACATGTTGGTGATGGAGCTGAATGGAAAGCATCATATGTAGAATCATAAAAGGAGAAATAACATCCCTATTTCCACGTACTATCTCTCATTCCATGCCCTAAGTTAAAAAGTTAGGGAAGCTTTTACTTTGAGGTTGCATGTTTCCATGAGGATAGGCCATAAATTCAATTACTCATGAGGATTAGCTAAGGGGCATGCAATAAAGTGATAACCTTATTCCTCAATGATTCTTAGTCTCTTAATAAAGGACAACAAAAATGAATTAACAATATTTTTGTTGCTATGCCATGTCTCCACTAAGAAAAAATGGATACTTGAAAAGCATGTGAATCATGACACCCTTGGAAATATAGTAAGGTAGATCTTAAAGGACATGATAAATGGTACTCTTGATATCAATAATAAATTATTAATTTGATACTGATATGGAAAGTTAATTTTTTAAAATAAAAAATGATTTAATCAACATGCAATTATATTAAATGAAATAAAACAATCACATTCTATGCATTATAAATACAAAAAAAATTGTCTATAACTTAAATAAATATACATAGTTAACTAGTATCTCATAATATTGAAAAAAGATCTAGTTGATTGAAAACATTAAAAATAATAAATATAGTTGATAGAATGTACATGAAAAAAAATAATTGTTATTAATTAATACAAACTAATTGTTAGTATGCCCTTATGTCAAAGAGAAAAAATGTGGAAAAAAAATCAAATTGAAATTGAATTGTGAGAAAAGAAAAACGGGTTTATGCAGCGGGCTTAGGTACAATTAAAGTGAATTAATAAATAAAGAGAATTAACTCATCATTCAACACTAAAATAGGATGTCATGAGAATATCAAAGGAACATCTAAGCCTAAAAGTAAAAAATGTGGGAGTTGGTTGAGGAAAATTCATTATTTTATAAATTATTTTAAATAGGTATTTTCATATGAATTTGTCTATATGAGTGACACATGGGAGGGTAAAGCTAAAAATAATTCAATAAAATATATATGTGTATGGGTTGGATAATGAGCATAGGCTATAGAAACTATAAAAAGAAGGCTTGGGTTTTTAGGAAAACACTTTTATGTCCCTGAATATTAGATGAATATCATAATTATAAAATAATTTTTCATTGGTACTTGTTGAAAATTTGTTCTATTAAAGCTAGTTGAAAATTTGAGGATTTTTTTGTAATGCCTCATATTAATAAATAAATTAATTAATAATAATAATAAATTACTAATAATAAATAGATAAAATAGTAAATAATAGAAAGAAAATAATAATAGTGAATAAATAAAATAATAAATCATAAAATCAAATTATGAATAAATAAATAAAATAAACTGTAAAAATATTGGGAATAAACTAAAGTTAATAAAATATTTTAAAAAATAAAATAAAACAAGTAAGATTTAAATTAAGGAAAAGACTAAGTTAAGGAAAACCTGAGACAAAAAATAGAAATTGTCATGATAACAAAGATTCTTTTCCATTTTTGGAACAAATTGTTGAAAATGTAGCAATAAAATCTAGTTTTGACTTTGCCTTGGTCAAACTAGATTAAAATTCAAATTTATATTTCAACAGAATACTTGGAGGTAGTTAATTGAGGTGACATGGCTCTACTTAGTTAACTTAGTAAATTCGAGTTGGAGACACTTGAGTTCAATTCTACATAATTGATTCTCGTTTGTAGCAATCTATTTCAATTAATTTGAGATATTGTCAGTTTAACTAGTTCTAACTGTTAAAATAACTAGTGGAGGTCAAGTTGTGGATGTGTAACTTCAACCACACTCAGTGATCAAGAAGTTATCTGATCAATAACCCAAAATATTTTTTGCATGCAGAGAATTTGAGTTACCTAGTTGAGATGGAGATTCCAAGGCAATGTACTATCAGTTGTAGCATATTCCCATGTGTACAGGTGATGCATGCAGTCAAAGATTGACCTAAGGCGATTGCGCAAATCCTTGGTGTAAAATTACTAACAAATAGGGGAAATTTCCCAAGGGAACAACACAACGAATTAGGAGCTTGCAAATGCCTGAAATTGGCTAAGTGTTGGACCAGGTTCAATCAGTCAGGTAGAGGGATAAAATATACACTTGCAAGGTGTGCTCAGGCTTGAGAAAGCATTATATTTCTTCTCTATTCTCTTATTAATGCAATATAGGTAGTAAGGGGTTTTGAGAAGTGTATTTACCCTATAAAAATCTTTATGCATGTGTGATGTTTCCTTTTGCATGTCTATGATTCTTACTTTTAATGGGGAATTAACTTATGCAAATTAGTAGAGTAGCTTAAATTCTTGTGATTTATAAAATTTCATGAGCAATATCAAATCTACACATTAATTTCTTCATGGTATTAGTGTCAAAATCACTGTAGAGAAGAGATTCAAAAGTTTTCATTGCAGGAGATTCAAATTTGAACATCAATGTTGTAGGTTTTCTTCAGGATTGAGGAGATGGATTTCAATGGACTCAAGCTTGAGTATGCCTTGGAAGGCACCTCAAAATTTGCTGCATGGAAGGACCACATGGAGGCATTATTGGATGATAATGGGTTGCTAGAATACATCAAGACAGATGTCGCAAAACCCCAAGAATTTGATGCCCAGAATCTTGCTTAGTGGAAGAAGGATGTGGCCAAAGCGAGGAGAATCATATTAGAGGAAGTTTAGGAACATATTATCTCAAATCTCCATGGAAAAGAGACTTTGTTCATGATGTGGAAAGCATTGACGGAATTGTTCGAGAACAATAGTGACCACAAGAAGCTGGCACTCAAGGAAAAGTTTCAAAGTATCAAGATGGAAAAGAATGACACAATTCTGTAGTACCTGAGCAGGTTTTCATAGTGTCATGGTGAGATTTGCAAGGTTGGTGTTAATGTCCCTTAAGAATGATTGGTATCTGTAGCCCTTTTGGGATTTCCCAAGAGCTGGCATAGCTATCAAGATTCGGCAAATGGTAGATAAAAACTACCGAGTTGAGAGTGGTTATGGTATGATCTAGTGCAGAATAGATAACGTGGAACACCATAGACAGGACTTCATCTAAGGGAGAGGATGAGGAGAAATGTGCCTTGGTTGAAAAGCCAAAGAAAGGGAAGGGGAAGAAATCCAAATCCAAAGAAGATTTGAGTCAAGGGGTAAAGAAGAAAGACTTGTCCAGAATCAAGTGCTTTCATTGTCATGAATTCACGCACTATGTAATGAAGTGTCCACACAAGAAAACAAGCAAGAATATTGTAGGATGAGCTACGAGAAAATCCTTGGCTTCACAGTTCAAACTTTATTTTACCCTCATTTCATGCATGGAAATCATAGTGATGGGTAGTGTGTGGTATCTAGAAAGTGGTACCTCATTTCACATGATGGGGAACAAAGAATTTTTCAGTGACTTGGAGGAAAAGGATCTCCAAATGCACATCCATATGGGAGATGATGTAAGGTACCACACAACTAGTATTGGTACAGTTACTTTTTAGAGGGAGTCTGGCTCCCCTCCCAAGCTCAAGGATGTGATGTTTGTACTGGTTCCGAAGAAGAATCTAGTTTCTGTGGTTGTTTTGGAAAACAATGGCTATGATGTGATATTTAGCAAAGGGAAGGCTTTCTTGAGACACATTACCATGGGAAAAGTGAAGAATATCAAGGTTTGAGTGCAGAGCCTATACAAATTAGATGTAGAAAACTATGCAGCATTGAGCACAAAAGTAGAGAAGGTGCAAAGCCAAGATGTCGGTGAATTATGGCATAGAATACTTTTCCAATTGCATCATGGTGCTTTGAAGATCATGTAGCACATTTCTACTAGCCTCCCCAAAGGAGCACTAGAACAATGAGATACATGTAAAGGGTTTACGTTGGGGAAGTACACAAAATCCACCTTCAATTATCGGGACAACATTGTGCATGTAGTCCTTGAAAGGATCCACTCTGATGTCTGTGGATATTTCTTGACATCCTCCACTTCCAAGCACAAGTATTATGTTATATGTTGAAATGTGGCAAGAAGAATATTCCAATTTAATTTTTCCTTGAATTAAATTGTGAATTAAAATTGAATTTAGTCTTAACAGCTACTTGCAAATAATTAATTAATTCATTTTGAATTAATTAGTTTGAGAAATTCAAGTTAGAAGTCTTTTTGAAGTCATGCAAGAGTTATCCCTTAAATTAAGGAGATAAGATTGAGTTATATTGGAGTTGTAATTAGTTAACTCAGTTTACTGAGTTAAGTCTAGTTAAACTAGTTCCAAATTGTTTGAGGAACTAATAGAGAGTTAACAGTCAGTTGATGCATGAATGCACTCAACTAGTGTACCCCAATTAACTGAAGATTCCCTCATCAAAAACTCATGCATGTCTATTCTGAGAAAGACCCAGTTGAGATTAAAGTCAAGGATAGTGTACTATCATTTGCATACATTTTCCTATAAAGAAAACCCATGCATGCAGTCAAGGGATCATTCCTTGAGGATTGCGTAGTTCTGATAGTGTATGAGATCAGATTGTTCCACTTGGTTGAAGGTGAATCATCCCAGAGGAACAGCGTAAGGAAATAGGAGCTTGGAGGGAAGAGAGGAAGGCTTGAGAGAATCCAAGATTGCCTGTGATCATCTATGAGGATTGTACTGAGAGCTGGCTAGTTGTGAGAGCTAAGGCTTTGTATAATTCCTGTGTATTTCCACCTTGTATGATAATACAGATAGTGGGGTTTTTAGCTGAGGATTTCCCCAAAGTATTTTCTTGTGTATTGTGCATTGATTCTTCTTCTTCTAGTTATATTTTTCAGCTTGATCTTTAAGCTTCTGCAAATTGATAGTAGAAGTAGGTTATAGTATTCTGCTTTGATTTATATTACATTATTGGGTTAACATACACCAGATTTTCTACATGGTACCAGAGCTAGATTTGTAGAAAATTTCTATGTGGTATTGGAGCCAAATCTGTAGAAATTATCTACATGGTATCAGATCTGTGAATATTATACTAAGAAGAGAATTCGAAGTTTGAATTTCGGGGTTGTCGGTTCAAATCGAATTCAAAAGCCAACTTCAACTAATGCACAAGAGTTGGTTGAGTGGAAGAAGTGTGTGGCGAAGGCGAGACAGATCATCCTTGAGGGAGTTTGAGACCATATTGTCTCGAGTCTCCATGGGAAGGATACTCCATTTTCAATGTGGAAGACAATGAAGGACCTCTACTAGAATAGTAGCGACCACAACAAATTGGCGCTTAAGGATAAGCTTCGAAGAATCAGGATGGAGAAGGGCGATACTATTTCCGCATATCTGAACAAGCTCACCACCTGCAGATATGAGCTTAGCAGTGTGGGAATAACTACTTTCGATGATGATATGGTGAGCCTTGCTCTCCTTGGCCTTCCAAAGAGTTGGAATAGCTACCAGGACTCTGTGAATGGAAGGGAGAAACTACCAGATTGGGAATGACTGTGGTCGGATCTTATGCGGGAGGAGATCAGGAGGAGCACACGAGATGGTTCTTCAGCCAAGAATGTTGATGAAGAAAATCTGGCCTTAGCAAGTAAGGCAAGCAAAGGGAAGGGGAAGGCTTCCCATTTCAAATCAAATTCTTCTCAAGGAGGGAAGAAGGGTGACATGTCTAAAGTAAGATGCTTTAATTGTCACAAGCTGGGACATTATGCAACTAATTTCCCATCGAAGAAGTCTAAGAAGGGATCCTCGAAAGGATCGGAAGGTGAGGCATTAGCCTCTTAGTTCAAAATGGACTTTACCCTCATCGCATGCATGGTGTCATCAATGATGGGTTGTGTCTGGTATCTTGATAGTGGAGCCTCATTCCACATGACCGATGATAAAAGTTTATTTAGTGCATTGGAGGAGAAAGACCTCAAGATGCGCATAGAGATGGGTGACGACGGAAGGTATAGTGGGCACGGAGCATGGACCTCCTACCACCTTGACAGATGTGATGTATGTGCTTGGACTAAAGAAGAACTTGGTATCGATCGCAATGTTGGAGGACAAAAGCTATGATTTTGTCTTCAGTAAAGGAAAGGTGTTCCTAAGACACATAGCCACGATTCAGACCAAGAGCATAGGGATTCTGGTGAAGAATTTATATAAACTAGAGGTAGATGATTGTGCAGCATTGAGTACGAAAGTAGAATTGGTGCAAATCCAAGACATTGGCGAGTTGTGCCACAGGCGGTTGGGCCATTTGCATCATGGGGCTTTGAAGATAATGCAACAAATATCTACAACACTTCCCAAAGGTAAACTTGAGCAAGTTGACACATGCAAAGGCTGTACCTTGGGAAAGTACATCATCTTCCTTTCATGATCGAGACAGTCGAGAAAAGGCTATCTTAGAGCGAGTTCATACTGATGTGTGTGGACCATTCTTGATGGCATCCACAATGAAGCAAAGGTATTATGTGATTTTCATTGATGACTATTCTCGTAAATGCTGGATTTATTTCATGCAGAAGAAGGACCAAACCTTCACAAAGTTTTGTGAGTTAAAAGCTTTGGTCGAGAAAGAGTCTGGGAAGAATATCAAGGCCTTGAGAAGCGAGAATGGTGGAGAATATGTCTCTCAAGAGTTTAAAGACTTCTGTGCAACGGAAGGAATTAAATGAGAGTTAATGGCACCTCATAACCCACAGCAGAATGCGGTGGCCGAGAGGAAGAATAGAACTATTATAGGGGCAGCATGGGTAATGTTGCATGACCAAGGCCTACCACTTCACTTGTGGGTTGAGGCATGCAACATAGTGGTCTATTTGCATAATAGAAGCCTGCATCGCATACTTGGGATGAAGACACCAGAGGAAGCTTTCTCCAGTAAGAGACCAGATGTGGGTCACTTCAGGATCTTTGGCTCATAAACATATTGCCATGTGATAAAGGATGCATGGAAGAAGCTTGAGCTGATAGCAAAGTTGGGGATATTTGTAGGGTACACTGATACACCTCACAACTATCGAGTGTACTTGCCTACCAGTCAGAGGACAATGGTTTGCAGAGATCTCAAGCTTGATGAGTAGCAGGCCATGTGAGTTTCCCTTGAGAGGGTGCTCCAACTATAGGATGTGGAGTAACTGTTGGTTCCTAAGGAGGAGGAGCCTCAGATTGATGCGGAGCAACCACATGCAGAGGTTCCGAGAGTGGAGACGTCCACTCAAGTAGAGTCTTCCATAGATGGACAGAAGCGCACAAGAGAATCTGACAGATTGTTGGAGGGTGCGAGAGAGAATGTGGGAGCACCATCTTCTCAGCGCAGACAGAGGAGGTCACCTGAGAGGTACACTAGATACATGGCCCTTGCTGGGGAATGTGTTGATACCGAGCCATCTTCCTTTGAGGAAGCAATGTAGCAGCTGATTTGGGCTGATGCTATGGTGGAGGAGTATGACTCCATAGTTTGTAACAATGTTTGGGACATGGTTCCGAGACCGGAGAACAAGTCAGTTGTGAGTTCCCATTGGCTTTACAAGGTAAAGAAAGCTATTGATGGTAGTGTGGAGAAGCATAAGGCAAGATTTTTTGCCCGTGGATTTTCACAGGTCGAGGGGATTGACTATGATGAGACTTTAGCTCCTGTAGCAAGGTACTCATTTATTAGATTGATGTTGGCACTATCAACATAGATGGGTTGGAAGATCCATCAGATGGATGTGAAGACTGCATTCCTCAATGGTGAGCTTGAGGAAGAGGTGTACATAGAGTAGTCGAAAGGTTTTGAGACCTTCGATCGTGAGTCGCATGTGTGCCAACTCAAGAGAGCATTGTACGGGCTAAAGCAAGCACCTCGTGCTTGGTACACTAGGATAGATAACTACTTCATCGGGTTGGGCTTCATAAAGAGTGAAGCGGATGCGAACCTATACCACATCATGGTGAAAGGTAAGTTGTTGATCGTCGTACTTTATGTTGATGATCTCATATTGACTGGTGATGATCAGTTGACCATGTATTGAAAGGAGGACCTTGCAAGAGAATTTGAGATGAAAGACATGGGTCTCATGCATTACTTCTTTGGCATGGAAGTGTGGCAAAAGGATGGGGAGTTGTTTGTGTCTTAAGGCAAGTATGCCAATGTGATACTCAGGAGATTCCACATGGAGAAGTGCAAGCCCATGCAGACTCCTCTAGCTGGTAACTGGAGGAAGGAGGATGCTACTTCAAGAGAAGTAGTGGAGGCTACTGTGTATAGGCAGCTTGTGGGTTCATTGATGTACTTAGTGAACACACGACCAGATTTGTGCTATGCGGTGAACCAACTGGGTCAAGTGATGTTTTAGGCTACCAAGATGTTTTGGAAGGCAGCAAAGCATATATTAATATACCTCAGAGGCACATCTCAATATGGATTATGGTACAGACGGATAGAGGAAGTGAAGCTACAGGGCTTCATTGATGCAGATTGGGCAGGGAGTCCATAAGATCGGAAGAGCACATCAGGAGGGATTTTCAACCTTGGGTTAGCGGCAGTTTCTTGGTACAGTACGAAACATAGGTTGGTTGCACTCAGCTTAGCAGAGGCAGAATACATGGCTGCAAGTCAGGCAGCATGTGAGTCCATCTAGATGTGGAAAATCCTAGTTGGTTTGTTTTATTAGAGGATGGATCCAACTGCGATCTATTGTGATAATCAGATTTATATCAAACTCTCTGAGAATCTAGTATTTCATGATAGGTCCAAGCACATCGACATCCAGTATAATCATCTCAAAGAATGTGTAGCAAGGAGGATCATGTTGTTGCAGTATATTTCGACAGAGGAGAAAGATGTTGACATTTTGACAAAGGCATTGTCAAAGTGTAAATTTGAGTTCCATAGAGATAGGATCAGGGTGGCAAATAATCCCTTTCTTGTTGAGAGGGAGTGTTGAAATGTGGCAACAAGAATATTCCAATTTAATTTGTCCTTGAATTAAATTGTGAATTAAAATCGAATTTAGTCTTAACAGCTACTTGGAAATAATTAATTAATTCATTTTGAATTAATTAGTTGGAGAAATTCAAGTTAGAAGTCTTTCTGAAGTCATGCAAGAGTTATCCCTTAAATTAAGGAGATAAGATTGAGTTATATTTGAGTTGCAATTAGTTAACTTAGTTTACTAAATTAAGTCCAGTTAAATTAGTTCCAAACTGTTTGAGGAACTAATAGAGAGTTAACAGTCAGTTGATGCATGCATGCACTCAACTAGTGTACTCCAGTTAACTGAAGATTCCCTCATCAAAAACTCATGCATGTCTATTCTCAGAAAGACCGGGTTGAGATTAAAGTTAAGGACAGTGTACTATCAGTTGCATATGTTTTCCTATAAAGAAAACTCATGCATGCAGTAAAGCGATCAGTACTTGAGGATTGCACAGTTCTGACAGTGTGTGAGATCAGAGTGTTCCACTTGGTTGAAGGTGAATCATCCGAGAGGAACAATGCAAGGAAATAGGAGCTTGGAGGGTAGAGAGGAAGGCTTGAGAGAAGCCAAGATTTCCTATGAGAATCTGTGAGGATTACTGAGATTTGGGTAGCTATGAGAACTAAGGCTTTGTATAATTCCTATGTATTCCCACCTTGTATGAAAATACACATAGTGGGGTTTTTAGCTGAGGCTTTCCCCATAGTATTTTCATGTATATTGTGCATTGATTCTTCTTCTTCTGGTTATATTGTTCAGCTCGATCTTTAAGCTTCCGCAAATTGATAGTAGAAGTAGGTAATAGTATTATGCTTTGATTTATATTGCATTATTGGGTTAACCTGCATAAGATTTTCTACATTATATTCATAGATGATTTCTCAAAAAAGTGTTGGATATAATTCATGCAGAAGAAATACTATACATTCTCCAAATTTGTTGAGTTTAAAGCACTTGTTGAGAAACAAACTGGTAGGGAAGTGAAGGCTCTCAAGAGGGATAATAGAGGTGAGTACCTATCGAATGAGTTTAAAATTTCTGTGCAAAGGAAGGCATTTGACAGGAGTTGACAGGACCCTATAACCCACAATAGAACGGGGTGGCTGAGAGGAAGAACAGAAGTATTGTGGGAGCACCACAGGAAATGTTGCATGAACAAAGCCTACCTTTACACTTGTGGGTTGAAGCATGCAACACAATAGTCTATTTGTAGAACAAGAATCCTCACAGGATTCTTGGCATGAGTACACCAGAGGAATATTTTTCAGGGAAGAAACCAGATGTGTCACACTTCAAGATCTTTGGATCATCAATTTACTATCATGTTTCCAAGAAAGCAAGGAAAAGGCTAGAACCGACAACAAAGTTGGTCATATTTGTGGGGTACATAGACACACCTCACAACTATTGTGAGTACTTGCCATCCCTCAGGATGACAGTGGTCAGAAGGGATGTGAAATTTGATGAGGAGAAGGCAATGAGTTTTTATCTTGAGAGGGACATTCAGTTACAGCTTGATAAGGAGATTTTGGCTCCAAAGGAAAAACCTCAGGAAGTTGTGGAGTAGACACAGGCAGAGGAGTAGAGAGTGGAGACATCCACTCAAGAAGAGACATCCAGAGAAGGAAGGAAGTGAACCAGGGAAGCTGATAGATTATTGCAAGATGCTAGAGAGAATGTGGGAGCATCCACATCACAATGCAGACAAAGGAGGTCACCAGATTGGTACACTAGATACATGGCTCTGATGAGTGATCTTGTAGAGACTGAGCCATCCTAGTTTGAGGAATTTGTATAGAAACAAGTATGGGTTGATTCTATGGTTGACGAATACGATTCCATTGTCAAAAACAGTGTTTGGGAATTGGTCCCAAGATTAGTAGACAACTCAGTGGTTGGTTTGAGATGGATTTATAAGGTAAAGCATGTAGCAAATAGTAGCATAGAGAAATACAAGGCCATATTTGTGGCCAAGGGGTTCTCTCAGGTTGAGGGAATTGACTATGAGGAGACCTTTGCTCCAGTAGCAAGGTACTCATCCATCGGGTCAATTATATCATTGTCAACACAGATGGGGTGGAAGATGCACCAAATGGATGTGTAGATAGCATTCCTCAATGGATTTATTAAGGAGGAGGTGTATATTGAGTAGTCATAGGGTTTTGATACCTTTGACAAAGAGTTGCATGTGTGCAGACTCAAGCGAGCATTGTATGGACTCAAGCAAGCACCTCGTGCTTGGTATACTAGGATCAATATCTATCTCACTGGTTTGGGCTTCACCAAAAGTGAAGTAGTTGCAAACCTTTATCACATTACAGTAGAAGGTAAATTATTGATTATTGTTTTATATGTTGATGACTTGATCCTTACTGTTGATGAGAAGTTGATCATATATTGCAAGGAGGACCTTGCAAGAGAGTTCAAGATGAAAGACATGGGCCTCATGCACTACTTCCTTGGATTGGAAGTATGGCAAGGAGATGGGGAACTGTTTGTCTCTCAGGGAAAGTATGCCAATGAGATACTTCATAGGTTCTGCATGGATAGGTGCAAACCCATGGAGACTCCTCTAACAGGAAACTAGAGGAAAGAGGATGCTACTTCAAGTGAAGTAGTGGAGGCTACCATTTATAGGCAGCTTATGGGTTCACTTATGTATTTGGTGAACACATGACTAGACATGTGTTATGCAGTTAACCAACTTAATCAGGAAATGGTTAATCCAGCCAAACTGTAATAGAAGGCAATAAAGCATGCGTTGAGATACCTTATAGGCACTACTCAGTTTGGTATTTGGTACAGATGGACAGAGAGAGTGAAGCTGCAAGGCTTCACATATGCAGATTAGGCAGGGAGTCCATCAGAAAGGAAGAGAACATCAAGAGGAATTTTAGTGTTGGGTCGACAACAATTTCTTGGTACAGTAGGAAGTAGAGATTTATGGCACTCCACTCAGCAGAAGTAGAGTACATGGCTGCAAGGCAAGAAACATGTGAGTCTATATAGATGAGAAAGATTATTGTTTGGTTATTTCGTAAGAATATGGATCCTACAGTGGTTTACTGTGACAAGTAGAGTTGTGTCAAACTCTCTGAGAATCTAGTATTTCATGATCGATCCAAGCATATCGACATCTGGTATCACCATCTATGATATTATGTTCAAAGGTAAATTATGTGTTGCAGTACATCACAACAGAGGAACAAGATGTAGATATTTTGAAAAAGCCTTTTCAAGAGGTAAATTCGAGTTCCAATGGAAGAAATATTGGGGTATCTGATAATCCCTTTCTTGCTAAGAGGGGGTGTTGAAAATTCAGTAAGAAAGTCTAGTTTTGACTTTGCCTTGGTCAAACGAGATTAAAATTCAAATTTCTATTTCAGTCGAGTACTTGGAGGTAGTTAACTGAGGTGACATGGCTCTTGTCACTCAGTTAACTCAATAAATTTGAGTTGGAGACACTTGAGCTCAGTTCTACATGATTGATTGATAATTTGTAGCAATCCTTTTCAGTTAATTTGAGTTATTATAAGTTTAACTAGTTCTAACTGTCATAAGAACTAGTGGAGATCATGTTATGGATGTGTAACTTCAACCACGCTAAGTGATCAACCAATTAATTAATCAATCCACCAAAAACAATTGTTGCATGTGTTAGGTGAGTGTTATATACTCTCCACGACTAGTCGTACACGCAAGGGGGGGCAGCAACCCCCCCTGTTTTTTGCTTCGGGCACAGCCCCCCATGTCGAGGGGTTTCAGGGGGGTGCAACACCAGGGAAATTATTTTTGGACCCCATATTAGGTGGGCGGAACTACATATGGTTTTGTGCATGGGTTATGCACATGGTTGTAGGCATGATGGTTTTATTCCCATGGTATTTTGTAGATACGGTCAAGGGAACTATGGTTATATTCTAATCCAGGTTAATGGATTGGGGTTTATGAATGTTTCTACATGTATATATATGTATTATAACATTGAAAGGAACATAATCAAAAATCAATATGGTAGTCCCAGTTTTGGGATCCAGGGGAAATCTCTATGTATTTGTTTTATATTCTCGTCATTGTTTATTTTATGTTTTTAGAATTCTTTTGCAGGTAATTTCTATATAGTGTTAAACGTACATTTGGTATCAGATTTGTTTTAGCTTCAAGGGGACACCTTGGATGCTGAGGGGTTTTTCTCGGGCATGTGGTAGACCCTATTCATTGGGAGATTTGCGAGATCGATTCTTGGATTGAATGACGATGGCGAGAAGTGGAAATATAGAGATCGATAAATTTAATGGTCAGAGTTTTGAGTTGTGGAAACTCGAGATGGAGGATCTACTGGTGAATAAAGATAAGTGGATCGCGGTAGATCCGGGTACTAAATCAATGGAAATGTCAACTGAAGACTAGGCGAAGTTGGATCAGAAAGAAAAGAGCACAATATGGTTGTGTATCTTAGATTTAGTATTGTTGAATGTATCAGGGCAAGCTACGACAAAGTCTTTGTGGGACAAGTTAGGGACTTTGTACCAATCCAAGTCTCTAGTCAACAAATTGTTCCTACGGAAAAACTGTATAACTTGAGGATGAAGGATAGAGACTTGGTGACAGAGCATCTGAAAGACTTTAATACTATGGTAAGCTAGTTGTTATCTGTTGATATTAAAATTTCAAATGAACACAAGTGCATCAGATTGTTGTGTTCTCTACCAGATTTGTGGGATAGTCTAGTTGTTGCAATAGGTAGAAATACAACTACCTTGAATTTTGATGAAATAGTCTCATCCTTGTTGTCGGAGGAGATGAGACGGAAAAATATGGGGGGGGAGGGCGAGAATGGAGATGCCTTTTTTGTACGAGGATGGTCCCAAAACATAAACAAAAATAATTCCTCAAGTGGGATATCTAAATCTATAGGAAAACCTGTAAAGGTGTGCTAGAAATGCGAAAAAGAAGGGCACTTCAAAAAGGATTGTAGATCTAAAGCTCCTAAGAAAGGAAAGGGATCTGATGATGCTCCTTCTATAGAGGAAAAAACCACCTCAGATGAAGGTGGGGATGTGTACTTGGCTTCTTCTTCAAGTACACATGTAGATCATGAGGCATGGTTGATTGACTCAGGTGCATCCATTCACTTCACTCCCCATAAGGAGTGGTTATGCGAGTATGAGAAATATGATGGTGTTGATGTCTTCTTAGGGGATGACAGGAAGGCTATAATTGTTGGATGTGGAAAAGTCGAGTTGAAGTTGCAAGGTGGAAGGATTAGAAGACTTTCGGGAGTTCTACATATTCCTACATTGGCTAGAAATTTGATTTTTGTAAGCAAGATGGATGAAGCAGGTGTAAAAATGGTGTTTGGGAAAGATACCTGCAATATGGTTTGGGGAGCACTAGTATTGATGCGGGAAGTTCATATTGGAGCTATGTATAAGCTTCTTAGTAGCACTGTTATTTATGGATGCAATAGTTATGTGGTTGTTGAAAGAGGAGCAGAAAATCTAGTGGTCTCTGGAGAAAAGACCATGCTATGGCATAAATGGCTTGGACATATTGGAGAGAAGGGCCTTCGAATGCTTCATGGTAATCGTATGGTAGAAGGTATGTCTAATTTCACTTTGTATTTTGATTTTTGTGAAGATTGTGTATATGGGAAGTAGAACTGGGTGAGTTTCCCTTATGGTTCTAAGAGGGCGAAAGGGATATTAGAGCTTGTGCACAATGATGTGTTTGGACCTGTGTTGATTACATCACTGGGTAAGTATATGTACTATGTGTCATTTATAGATGGCTTCTCAAGGAATACATTAATATATTTCCTTAGGAAGAAATCTGAAGTCTTTGACATGTTTAAAGAATTTAAGGCTCTGGTGGAAAACTAGATAGAGAAGAACATAATGGTGTTGAGGACAAATAATGGTGGAGATTTCTGCAAGAAGGAATCTAAAGAGTTCTATAAGAAGTGTGGTATATAATGGTAGAAGACTAATCCATACACACCTCAAAAAAATAGAGTTGCAGAAAGAATGAATAGGATATTGATGGAAAATGCAAGAAGCATGCTCAGTGGTGTCGGGTTAGGACAAGAATTCTGGGCAGAGGTAGTGGAGACTGCATGTTACCTGGTTAATAGATCACCTTCAGCAGCGTCGGAGGATAATACTTCACATGAGTATGGATTGGTAAGAAACAATCTCTTTCACATCTGAGGGTATTTGGTTGTGATGCATATGTACATGTTTCAAAGGACAAAAGAACCAAGTTGTATAGTAAATCTAAAAGGTGCATCTTTATTGGGTATAAGGATGGTTTAAAAGGTTATAAGCTTTGGAACTGAGAAACAAGGAAGGTTGTGTATATCCAAGATATGGTGTTTAGAGAGGTGAAATATGTTATTAAACATGAAATCCTACCAAAGGAACCTGAGAAGATAAATTTTGAGCTAGAGGAAGAATCAAACTCTACAACAAAACATGAATCAGAAGATGAAGTGCCACAAACTCTAGCTGTGAGAAGATAAGTTCGAGAAAGAAGGCATCTAGAAAGGTATAGTCCATCTTATTTTTGTTCAAATTTTTCTCTATCTATTACTGATGGTGATCCCAAAACTGTCAGGGAGGAAGTAGATTCAGAGGATGGAAAACTCTGAAAAGAGGCAATGTTTGATGAAATGACATCTTTGGACAAAATTGAGGCTTGGAATCTGGTGGAGTTGTCGGCTGGAAGGAAACCCATTGGAAGCAAATGGGTGTTTAAGAAGAAGATGAATGCAAAAGGAAAGGTGGAAAAATATAAAGCTCAGTTGGTAGCAAAAGGTATGAAGGGTAAGAAAGACCTGCTATTGTTTTGGAGAATTTAGTATCTATGGATAAATACTAATTCCCTAGATAAGTAGTTGTATCTAGAACAACAGTTTAAAGTGTTTTAGACTTTTCCTATAAGCAATAGATAAGATGAGAAGATAGAAGGCCTACCTTTAGTTCCGCTTTCCTCTCGTCTCCCTTATATAAATTCCATTTCTCCTTCCTGTACTTAATCCGCTTGAGAAGTACCTTGTAAACACAACAGAAGACAAAAACTGATCAAAGCATATGATCTATTGAATATAAGTGAAAGGAATCAGATAAAATTCACACACATAAGCATTATGAAATAATACAAACATATGGGAAAAAAGGTTCAAACACTTTATTAGATAGAAGAAGGAATTACAACCATTGGTGTCTGATTCATAGCCATTCCTCCAGCTTGGATCCCATCCACTTCACATCAAAAGCATGCAAAACTTGTAGCATCACAATACTTGCTTCAAAGCCAAATCTCATAGCAACATTATCTCCTTACAATTCAACATAATCCAACCCTTGATCACTTAGATGAGTGGTCAATTTATAAGAAGATGAAGGAGGTTTTGTGATTAATGGTGGCATTGAATGGCCTTCCATACTTATAATTAGTTCCATGGAGGAAGGGATGAGAGGATAGGATGCACCTTAACTCATTCCTCATCCATTTTCAAGCTCATAGGAATTGATAAGTGAGGGAAACTTCTAGATGACTCCAAAATATAAGAATATTCCCCAAACCCTATGTGAATTTTGCTCATTCTCACCCAGCATAGGTGAAAGGAAGCATAAGTTCTCTGCAAAGCATCCTAGCAGTGGACTTAACTGCTCTACAACGCACCTTCATAAGGGCTTACCTGTGCTGGTCCCTCTAAAGGCTATTTTTGGATGTCTTCAAGTCATGAAACTATCTGGGAAGGAGGCATTCAAAGGGGTGACTTGTTTAGGGCATGAAACAACTAAAATTAGGGTTTGGTGAGCCCTAAAACACTGATCTGTATGTTGGGGTTTGATGTGCACAAATGGATCTGTAACAGCTACCCCCTAAAGCATGAAGTCGGAAAAATGCCAATGTTGAATGAAATGCTTTACGATGTGATGAGGAGGTATCAAAGTGGAAGGTGACCTGCATCAATTACAATACATATATCATGATATTTGATTTTACATGAATTGTTGAGGGAAGGCATACCCATGCTCAGCTTATAAACTTTCATTACATGTACATAAACATCTATCTATAGATATAGACCCATGATCGGAATGACTATCAATGTAAAGCCATTGTACATATGATTTAGTACTACTAATATCGCAACCCAGATGGATGAAAATAGATCTAGGGTCTTCAATATCGTTCAACTTTTCACTCAAGTACGAGTCTAACCATGTGAATATGTGATCTAAAGTCGAATATGGGAAGACACCATCTGATTACCAACCAATGATGTAAGTTGTTAATAGAGGCGAGAGAAATCACTGATAATGATAATGATCCTCAAGGTGCTGCAGTACACTTTGCATGGTGAGAATGGATGATTTGATTTCGAACACCATACAAATTATTTTAGTCAAAGGCCATTGATGTATGCCTATCGTCGAAAGTGAGAAACCTGCCATTGATGTATTGAAGCTTCAAGGTACTGAATGGGTGTTTCTAAGTCAACTTCTTGGATAATGTGCTGCTGTCGACAAGAAGCGACTCATCGCAGGAGGGTCTTGATGTATCCCACATCAATGACACGAAACGAGTGTAGTGATTTTAGAGATTGAATTCAACTGATGACACAAGATTCAGGAATGACAGTCATGAAAATGAAGGTTTATGGTATTGCAAAAGATGAATTTTGACTGAATGACATCTCTTGAACATGTCGACAACACTAAAGTGAATTGGTAGCATTGACCCAAAACAAAGTGATGGATGGTATGATAGACCAACAATTTGATAACCATCAAGCTAATAACCCAACCCAAATAGTCACGGTGATGGAGTGAAAGTGTCATGTTCAAGAGCGACCTGCTACCATAAAGTGGTTTTCCCCTTTTTACCATTCTCCCCAATCATTGCTGACCAGTACCTCTTTATTTTTATCAAGCTTGAGGAGGATAACATATGCGTGTTTTATAATTTCACCCTTCAGGCAAATCCATCGCTATTTGATGTTTTAACGAGTCTAGCGAAGGTGAAAATCGATCTTGTCTAGATGGACAAGTTTGTCACTATTTGATGTTTTAACGAGTTTAACAACAAAGATAACTCGTCCTTTTCATGTTTAGAGAGTTTGAAAAGGGACAAAAAGAAAACTCACAAGTTATTTTTCATAAATTAATCTCTCAAGCTTGAAAAAGCATAAAATAATACAAGAGAGATATCATTTCCAATCTGTTAACGAGCTAGAAAGGACAAGCACTCGGCAATCTTTTCATATTTAGAGAGTCTGAAAAGAGCTTAAAGAGGACTCCAAGGGGTTCCTTTTTCGTTTTTAATAGAGCTCGAAAAAGAGATAAAAGTGTGCTCTGTGGTCAAAGGTACAACTTACAATCGAGCACGTTGAATTCTATAAATCAGTTGCAAAACCTGCTCAAGGCATCACCAAATGGATTAAAAATATATGTTTCATAGGAAAAAATAGGTAAGTACTAATGTTTAATTGATTAATGAACATGAAATAAACATAAAACAAGTTTTTACCATGACATTTTACCATTTGAAACTTACCATTCAGTTTTGTGCTCTGAGCTTAGTTTTTACCTCGACTTTCACCAGCTGATTGCGAGAGATTCTGCTGACCATTTCTTGAGCCGTCCGGACTAGGTAGGAACTAAAACTCTCTTCTTTCTTTTCAACTCATTTATTTATCATTTCATGTAATTTTTAGGGTTTTTTGGGGCCCCTAGGGTTTCATTTTTTTTGCAATGGGATCAGTGCAAGCTTTCACATCAAAAATTACGCTAAAGATCACCCAGATAGAAGGCTACATGCTCTACAATACACTGTCTCTATGTCTGGGTTACACTAGGTGCATTTCCCAAGTTTGTTTTAGCTGTTTGCCCCAAAATTTGTCATGTTTTTTGCATGGAAAGGATCCTAATTTAGCTTATGATTTTGTTTTAGGCTTTCATCAGATCAGAATGTTGATTACATGGTGAGAAAGAGAGCATGAAGAACAAGGCATGGTTGCCCTAAACAATCTAGGTACAATTGAGGCCCTCAGAAATTGTGAGTTACTCAAATACTTTAAGTTGCCTGGAATGAGGAAACAAATAGAACTACTGCAGTTCCTTGTTCGTGAATGGGATCCGACAGATCAGACCTTTCACATCAGGGACAAGATGGTCCCTATTACCATTGATTATATCTCTTTCTTACTAGATTGTCGAGGCAAGGTGCCCCCATCTAACTTTCTGGATTTTCCCATGGAGGTGAATTGGTGAGAGATTATATCAAACAGTTTTGTCGGCCAGGTACACAGCCTAGCAAGGATGGGAAAATAAATATCAGGGATGTAGGTGTGATGCAGGAAAGTGTTCCCTCTACGGACAGAGGCAACCCCTCTAACCCTAGAGTGCATCTAGTCACATCAAGGACAAAACAACAATTAATTCCCTTAAATAGTCATCGTTGGAGGCCTACCTCAAACTGGTGGTCGATGAAGTTCCGTTGCACTGCTCCAGCTTCCATTTCCTTCTCCTTAATGAGCGATCAACCTGAAACACCACAAAGAAACAAGAGAGCACATAACCGAGAAACAAAAATGATCTATTTACTCATAAAGTCAATAAGTCATGAGCTATCAAGTAAATTACATACAAGACATAGGAAATCATCATTGATTGTATTAATAATAAATCAAGAGCGAAGCTTACAACCAAGTCTTGATGTCGCCAGCCTTCTCGGAGGGTCCAACCAGTGTGTTTCTTCAAGCATTCACTCTCAAGATGGGTCTCCCAAATAGCAATATCTCTCTCTCTCTCACATTCACAAGCTTTACACAAAGTTAAGGGCACTCCACACCTTCTTGCAAACAACAAAGCAATCCCACACTTGTCACACTCACACCAACTATCTATCAAACTCAAAAGCAGCAGCATTGTACCACTAAAAGGACTAGCAGATGATAGCAATGGTGAGTGATTTTATAGGAGAAGGAGTCTCCATGAAATGAGGGAGAGGGAGCTTATCCTCAGGGCAAGCAGCACAAAAGACAGAACTACCATGCCAGAGGGAGGAGGGTGACCCAAACTAACCCAACAACCAGGTCCAAAGACATCTAGAAGGTCGACTGTTGGAACGAATTCACCCAATTTGGATCGTCGCTAGTTCATGACTAAGCTTTAGCGCCGTTATTGCTAGTAGGCAATGTATTCAGTCAAACCGTCGCTAAAGATAGCAAATAGACTCGCGCCGGGACATGAAATCCGACCGTCGTGGGAAACAGATGTACTCCTGTGACGGGGGCATGACTGGACTACTTATGACAGAGGTCCATTGCTCATATTAAGTGGATTCTCGTGATGAGGCAGAAAACTTAGGAAAAGTTGGTCAATTGGCAACATAAGAGAGCACTTGTTCAATATGAGCATGTTTTACTGGACACATGACACAGTAGAAGGACTCGGTGAAGGCAATGACAAATTACTGTGTAACATTAGGTGATTTTCCTTTAAGAATGATCCTCTTCACAATAGTGAAATTGGTTGACAGTGTGCCACTCCATCTGGCGAACAAATCTTATATGCAGTATGCACTAGAGTGCCTAGAACCAAAAGTTTTCAACTGGTGCGAGGTTGTGCTTTCTTTTCTAAAAGAACAACTGACTAAGGTTAAAAGCGGTAAGACGAAGAATTTCTGCTATGGTTCGATCTTAATTGCTTTTGCCTTAGAAAGAATCCCATTGATGCAACCACAACATGTTTCACTGGCTGTGGCTGGTCCTAGAGATCCACATATGTAGAGGTGTGCAGAATTGATGGTTCGACATGCAGGTCAGTCAACAATCATTTTCTCCCCTTTATTTTTCAGATGACTTGAGCGACAAAATCTTGTTATCGAGAAGCATCCATACTCAGGGATGGATTTCTGTGGAGATCCAAATTTGATTTTACCAGTTGGAGCACAATGGGGTGCTATGGGTAAGTTGTTTGACCAAAGTGTTTTTTTATTTTTTCAAGTTTCTACATGTTTTTTTTGGTTTAATGTTTCCAAGACTAAACTAAAATTACTCTTATGCATGCAGATGTGGGTATTGTTCGACCTGGGACACCAACAAGTTGCAGGTGGGCCAGCGCGAAGAAACATCAGGAGAGCAGTTCTCCAAGACTTGGATTTGGCCAAAACCTTAGCAAGTTTGCAGGATCACCTAGAGGGATTAACCCTTGGTATTTTGGATATTCGGATCAAGGAGTTACCTATGAGGCTATAGCGCCACACTATTGGTGTTCTTAACCATTGGGCTAGGCTTTTGCGCATGATAGCACAGACTGTGACTTGTTACCATGAGCACCACTAGATCTACTTAGGATGTTTTGTATGCATTTTTTAGTTTTTTGGGTCAGATGACCAAATGTGTCTTGGGCACAAATTTTGTAAAAACTTTTAAAACACCTATCTATTTTACTTTCATAGTTTTTCTATCGCTATATGCAATCCTATTCAATTGATGATGTGAATTGAAAATACTACGTTTACATGTGTTGCAAATGTCTATTTAACACATAATTCGCTAGAGAATTAGTTAATGTGTTAATATTTCAAGAAATATGTTGATATTGAATGTGTTCAAAACATCTTTCCAAAATACGAACTCTAAGGAACATACGAAAAATTGTTGGATTTCAGACAGTATAAATATTTGTTAGTTGTATTACAATGAGTTGCGAGTCTAGCCTAACGATGATTTGGCGAATTCCAAGTGAAATGGCATCAGAGAGTAGTTCAATCAACGCGCTATACTCAGTGATATTGTTTGTCGATCAATTGATACAAATCCCTTGGAAACTCACTAACTCGCCACTTGAAGCGAAAATAACCCATGTTGCAGAAGACAAATTCTGTGTACTATGACTAGCACCATTGGCGTAACCAACAAAATGTTCTGAAGACTCCGACATCTACAACAAATGCAAAGTGGATTACTAACCAGATAAAAATCTCTAAAGGAAACACACACACACATGCAATGAAAGCATATATATAGTGAGTTTTACTACACTTAATAATCAAGCATAGTAACGTTTAAGGTGAAGCCCGTTTCGGGTTGTGAAAATGGAATCCCATCATAATATACTAACTCATAGGCACCTTTTTCCAGAACACGCTTGAAAACATAAGGCCCATCCACATTAGTTCGAATTTTCCTGCTCCAAGTTTATCAGCTTCCTGATCGTAAAGCAAGACCAAGTCTCCTTCTAAGAAGATATGAGGCTTGACATTTCTATCATCTTGCACCTTAATATGTTTCTTATGCATTTTGTTAGCCAATGAGGCATCATGATGGGTTTCATCCAGATGGATTAATTCTAAGAAACACGCTTCTTCTTTAGAAGTGTCGGGTAACAGGTCAATCGTGAGTTTAAGCGATGAAATTTCGCATTGTATCGGTAAGATTGCTTCCAAACTATACACCAACCGAAAGGGTGTGAATCCAATTGCATTTCTCACTGAGGTTTGATATGCCCACAAGGCAGAGTACAAGATTAAATTCCAGTTTCTCTTATGAACCCCTATCATTCTTTTCAACATCCACTTCAAGACTTTGTTGATGGCCTCAACTTGTCCATTCGCTTGCGGGTAATACGGGATAGAATTATCATGTGACAGTCCTAACTTAGCAGTCAATTTAGCCATCATGTGATTTCAAAAATGTGACCCATGATCTGTAACTATGGCTTGTGGTACACCAAACTAGGCAACCACATGGTTAAAAAAGAAAAGAGCAGACGTTTTGCCACTATTGTTCAATGTTGGCATCGCCTCGGCCCATTTGGTAAAATAGTCAACAACGACTATAATATACCCATGCCCCCCAGCCGAGGTGGGGTTACATGTCATAAAGTCAATGCCCCATTTGGTGAATGGGCCAACAACAATGACTGGATGCAGTGGCAAGTGGTAATCTGGTTTTTCGGTCATATATCTGGCATGCATGACAGCTTCTGATAGCAATAATACAATATTTAAATATAGTTGGCCAGAAGTAACCAGCACGGAGAATTCTCTGTGTGGTTGCATATCCTAATAAGTGTCCACCACAGGCACCAAAATGGAAATCATTCAATTCTTTCTTGGCTTCCTCATTCGTGAGGCACCTCCGTAAAACCGTATCAATACCACAATGGTAAAGTGTGTCACGAATGATTAGATAATCTTTGGCTTGGTAATGAATATGTCATTGTTGCGAGTGAGAGGTATCTTGCCGAAAGTTTGGGTTTGGAGATAAATCAGTATATCTCCATACCATGCATCAGATGACGAAATTAGAAATAGAGACTCATCCAATATTGATGGTTCAGATGTTGAATCAATGGAGGTCGAGGGAAGGTCACATAGTAACTCAGCAAAAACTAGAGATTTCTTTGATTTGGACTTGATGAATTCCAAATCAAATTCCTGTAAAATAACTATCCATTTTGAGTATTTTCCCCCCAAAAATTGATGTGACAAAATGTATGTCATAGGGTTGCAATCTGAAATGACAGTTGTTTTTCGTAACAGGATATAATGGTGAAATATTTGAACAGCTTGCACAGCTGCCAAAGCTAGTTTTTCAACATAAGAGTACTTACTTTCTGTATCATTGAGATTATGGCTCAAGTAATAAATTGGATGTTCAATCCCATTTTCTTCCTGGACTAAAACCATGCCAATGGTTGTATCTGCAGCGGCGAGATACAAGTAATAGTCATTTTGGTAATTTAAAGAATACATTAATGAAGCTCTAATCAAGGTATCTTTAAGAGCATCAAAGGCAGCTTGTGCAACCTGATCCCAATAAAAGGGTATCTCCTTTTTCAAAATATGTGTAAAACCTTTAGCCATCTCAGCGTAATTAGGAATGAACCTCCTCAGAAAGTTTGCTTTCCCTTGAGTTTCTGTAATTGTAAAAGATTTGAAGGTGGAGGAAAATCCAGAATTGCCTGAACCTTTGATGGATCGATTCGAATCCCCTCTCTAGGCACTACAAATCCAAGCAATCGACCAGAACCAATGCAAAACACACACTTGTGCAGATTGAGTCATATCTTGTAGTGTCAGCACCGTAAAAATATTTCTCGCAAATGTTGCGAGTGATCATTCTACTTTCATGAATGAGCAGGTAAATCATCAAGGTTTGGTTGACCAATGTGCTTGATGTCATGGAAGGCATAATTCATTGCCCTCTGAAAAGTGGCCCCAACATTCTTCAAACTGAATGGGAGTTTCCTATAGGTGAATGTGACCCATGGACAAATAAAATTTGTTTTTGATTGGTCCTGCGGGCGTATATTGATTTGATTGTAGCCGAAAAAACCATCCATAAACGAAAATATTTCGAATCCGGCACATTCGTCAATAATTTTGTCGATAAAAGGAGTAGGATAATTGTCTTTTGGACAGGCTTGATTTACATCCCTATAATCGATGTACACTCGTATTGTTCCTTGTTTCTTCAAGACAGGAACAATATTGGAAACCTAGTCAGTAAGAGGAATGGGGTAAATAAAACTATCCCGCAAAAGTTTTTCAACTTTTACTTTAATTGCAGCGGCTTTCTTTGGATGAACAGGTTGAAGCCGCTGTCAAATTGGCTTAACATCAGGGTACATTTTGATTTCATGTTCAACAATACTAGAGTCAATGCCTAGCATCTCCTTGTAAGACCATGCAAATATATCTCTAAATTCAGGAAAGGGAGTACGGTAATTATCAAGTTTTGATAGAGAACAAGATTTGCCGACATGAATATTCTCTACAATATTATGCTTCGTCGAAATATTAATAAAAAAATTTTCTTCAACATTTTACAGGTTTCGCTCAGATTCTACTAGGTCTATGAAAACTGAATTCGATAGGAAATCAATGACTGGCGGGTGGTTTAGTTAATTTGAATAATATTTGATGTCATCTGGAAGATGGGAATGATGATGATAATATTCCCATGGTTCTTCTCCTATCATCATTGATTGGATGATTCCTTCATCCATAGAATGTATACGTGAAAAAGGATCCAAAGAAGTACCATATTCTAACGAATGATCTACCCATACAATCATTGAGTGCGGATTTGGGTTTGCTGCACAAGCCCAAAAAATTGATTGCTATGATGATTCAATGGGGCTTAACGACATCACCTCAATATTACTATCAACTTCAACCTTGTTGGTAATCCTCCTTAAATCAGATGAGGTGGAGGAAATCATATTACAAGTCTCTACTCTTGCCACTTCCGCCAAATCAGATGGTGACGGTAGGGTAAAAGTACCCATTAGGGAAGGATCTTTAAAGAGACCTACTCCAACACTTTGAAGTGACAGCGAGGGTCCGTGTACCAATGGAATGCTTCCCGTAGCCTATGAACTATTGGCAAAGAAGGCTAGCTGATCAGTGACTGTGATTCCACCCTTAAAAGGGAATGAAATAGTACGAAAGTATGTGGAAACCACAGCAGCCATAGCATATACCCATGGCCTTCCCAATAAAATGTTGTAATCGAGGGGTCTGTCAACTACCTCAACTTAAACAATAACTGTTTTTCCCCTAGTTTGATTTGCAGGTTACTCAAAATCCCACAAGGAGTATATTTTCTTCCATCAAAAGCTTTCAACGTGGTTGGTGATCATGGCAACAACGGTGAACCAAGTGTTTTCTAACAGCTCATTGACATAATGCAAGTAGATTCCCCCTCATCAATAATAGTTCGGTGAACATTCTTATTGATAGCTTTTACTTGAATTAGGAAGGCTAACTGTGCCAGTAACTTTGGTGTATATACCACATGGTTAAAAACCACAAGATTAGAATCCGTAGGATCTACTCCGCCTATTGCTGACAGTAAATCCTACTTCTAAGAGGGAAAA